>JAWZYU010000007.1:42681900-45204400 GCA_038380435.1 Ryuthela nishihirai | reverse complement strand
AAAATAATTTCGTTTTTGCGTCTGAAGACCATGAACTGCAATTCTGCAGTTTTTGGCTCAAGTATCGTTAACTTTATAAGTTAAATATTCTTTTTGATTTTGTGAACAGTCCAGTTAATTCATTGTAGTAATATTTTTGGACACTTTCTTTTAAAAAATATTTCTTATTAATGGATTATTGAAAGGAGTAAAAATAGAAAAAAAAAAGAATAGCAGCTTATTTATTCTGTGCAATAATAATTGATTCTAAGCCAGCCTCCCCCCCCACTCCTGGGGTGCGGGTTAGCGCAGTCGGTAGCGTGCTAGGATCGTAATCTGTAGTTCCCGGGTTCGAGTCCCAACTGGGTCAGCGTTGAGATTTATCTCCGCAAAACTCCCCGCCCTGCCCACGATCAGTAGAGGACACCGATGGGCTTGGAAAGGCCTCACTCAGTCCGTCGGATGGGGCGTTAAGCCGTGGCCCCGTGTGTGGAAGAGACAGAAATATTGAGCGTGTGCAGTTACCGTTCACAGCAAACTGGAGCGGTTGCGGTTAATGTTCACAGCACATTGAATCATGTGAGCTCACAAATACCTGGATCGTGTGGGCCCACTCACAGAAATATTGAGCGTGTGCAGGTACCGTTCATAGCAAACTGGAGCGTGTGCAGTAACTGCACACGCTCCAGTTTGCTGTGAACGGTAACTGGAGCGTGTACAGTTGCTGTACACGCTGTGCATGCTAAAGAACACGCTGGATGGCCTTGACTGGAGGCTACCATCTGTCTCCCAACAGCTATTACAGTGGATCCCCACCCCCAACCTTCTCTGAGCCTTCGGGGTCCTTGTGACCTGGCCATTTAGCCCATGGTGTACAAAAAGTGCCGTTCAGAGGTAAAACAACCCAACGGCAACCCCCATTTGGGTTTCGAGTCCCAACAATGACTGCGTTGAAATTTATCTCCACTGACACCGATGGGGTTCGAAAGACCGCCGTCCGTCGGATGGGACGTTAAGCCATGGCTCAATGTTCAGGAGATCTATTCCCTTTTCACTTTAAATCGATTGATTGAACAAGTTGTGAAGCGGATCACCTTCCCCAACCTTCTCTGAGCCATTGGGGTCCTTGTAACCTGGCCATTTAGCCCAAAGTTGCAAAAAGGGCCACTCAGAGGTAAAACAACCCAATAATAAGCATTCCCTCAAATAATTCTGGTAATTCAACTGAATCGTTTTTTCTTTACCTGAAGATTTTGGAGTGCTTGTATAGGAACTGTATCCATCGTCACAGGTAGCAGCAGACCACGGTGCTTTCTTTTTCTCTTTATCAGTTGCAGAGGGACTGCCGTACTTCGCAGGCGTTGTGGCAACACTTGAAAGGATGCTGTCGCATTTCTCTTTGGAGGATACATCATCGCCAGGATCAGTGGGCACGTCACAAGGTTTCTTCTGCTCCTTGTTGTCCACATCAGGAGCAGATGGCTCCGACATTCTGGATCTTCCTGCTAGGGAAATTCTCTGTTGGAGATCAAATTTAAAAAGATTAGGAAACGGAAGAGCATTCTAAGCATTTCATCTTTTTATTTAATATTATCTTCGTAGTAATTGTGGTTCTCATATTGCAAAGAGAGTGAGTAGTATGAGTCACAACTAGGGATAATCTGAAACTGCGCAACTGACGCATATCCATAGATCGTTGACCAATGAAATATCAATCCCCCACCAATCAAATCGCGATCTATGAGAACTGTCGAAGCTTCCACTGCGCAGTCTCATTGTCTCTCTAATTGACATTTTACCAACTATAAACAAAGTGCAATTAGAATAGAGAATAAGCGAGGATTTAGTGAGATGAGGGTTTAGGGATGAGGATTTAGTGAGATGAGGGTTTAGGGATGAAGATTTAGTGAGATGAGGGTTTAGGGATGAGGATTTAGTGAGATGAGGATTTAGTGGGATGAGGATTTAGTGGGATCAGACTTTAGTGGGAGGAGAATTTAGTGAGATGACGGTTTAGTGGGATGAGGATTTAGTGGGATCAGAATTTAGTGGGAGGAGAATTTAGTGAGATGACGGTTTAGTGGGATGAGGATTTAGTGAGATGAGGATTTAGTGAGATGAGGATTTAGTGGGATGAGAATTTAGTGAGATGACGGTTTAGTGGGATGAGGATTTAGTGAGATGAGGATTTAGTGGGATGAGGATTTAGTGAGATGACGGTTTAGTGGGATGAGGATTTAGTGATATGAGGATTTAGTGACATAAGGATTTAGTGGGATGAGAATTTAGTGAGATGAGGATTTAGTGGGATGAGGATTTAGTGAGATGTACGGTTTAGTGGGATGAAGATTTGGTGCAATGAGAATTTAGTGAGATAACGGTTTAGTGGGATGAGGATTTAGTGAGATGAGGATTTAGTGGGATGAGGATTTAGTGAGATGACGGTTTAGTGGGATGAGGATTTAGTGATATGACGGTTTAGTGGGATGAGGATTTAGTGACATAAGGATTTAATGGGATGAGAATTTAGTGAGATGAGGATTTAGTGGGATGAGGATTTAGTGAGATGTACGGTTTAGTGGGATGAGGATTTAGTGAGATGTACGGTTTAGTGGGATGAAGATTTGGTGCAATGAGAATTTAGTGAGATAACGGTTTAGTGGGATGAGGATTTAGTGAGATGAGGATTTAGTGGGATGAGGATTTAGTGAGATGACGGTTTAGTGGGATGAGGATTTAGTGAGATGAGGATTTAGTGAGATGAGGATTTAGTGAGATGACGGTTTAGTGGGATGAGGATTTAGTGATATGACGGTTTAGTGGGATGAGGATTTAGTGACATAAGGATTTAATGGGATGAGAATTTAGTGAGATGAGGATTTAGTGGGATGAGGATTTAGTGAGATGTACGGTTTAGTGGGATGAAGATTTGGTGCAATGAGAATTTAGTGAGATAACGGTTTAGTGGGATGAGGATTTAGTGAGATGAGGATTTAGTGGGATGAGGATTTAGTGAGATGACGGTTTAGTGGGATGAGGATTTAGTGATATGACGGTTTAGTGGGATGAGGATTTAGTGACATAAGGATTTAATGGGATGAGAATTTAGTGAGATGAGGATTTAGTGGGATGAGGATTTAGTGAGATGTACGGTTTAGTGGGATGAGGATTTAGTGAGATGTACGGTTTAGTGGGATGAAGATTTGGTGCAATGAGAATTTAGTGAGATAACGGTTTAGTGGGATGAGGATTTAGTGACATAAGGATTTAGTCACTAAAACAAGGACCGTAGACCTTTAGATTGGATGTAACAAAATTAATTTTTAATGAGTTAACTCTTTGATTTACGCTTAAAAACTCCATTCGGTATTAATTGTACTATTGGCAGAATATACTAATATAGTGTTAACACAAAAGATTTCAGTGTAAACATTAAATTAACCTTTTGTAAATCATGTGTTATAATTAAAATGTTGCATGAAAAACCATTTGCTATGCATGATTACATCCACAATCGAGTAATATTCTAGTGCAGTGGTTCTGAAAGTGTGTGCCGCGATATTTCGGATGGGATTGCAAATAAAATGCAATTTTAAAACCATGTCGTTGCAACTTCCTGCCGCAGATTCGTCTTTTAACTTTTTCCTTTTGATCACAAACTTATCCGCATTTGAATCTTCATGTTGATTATACAAAACATGACCATAACATGTACGCACTAACCAGTGTCGGCCTGGCCAGGGTGTCAGCTTACCCGATTGCAAATGGGCCCTGTGGGCTCCCTTAAACATTAGACAATACGTTAAAAATAATAGTCTTATAGTTGTGAGTGGGCCACCTTTGTCTCCTGGCAACAATATTTTTAGACCCAGTCCGCCAGTGGCTTGGGTTGGGTTGTTTTACCTCAGAGCGGCACTTTTTTGCACACCATGGGCTAAATGGCCAGGTCACATGGACCCCGAAGGCTCAGAGAAGGTTGGGCGAGGGGACCCACTGGAACAGCTGTTGGGAGACAGATGGTAGCCTCCCCTCAAGGCCATCCAGCTTGTTCTTTAACGTGCACAGGGTATGGCTCTCCCACACACGGGGTCACGGCTTAACGTCCCATTCGACGAAATACGGCCTTTCCAAGCCCATCGGTGTCCCCTACTGACCGTGGGCAGGGCGGGGAATTTTGCGGAGATAAATCTCAGTGCAGACCCAGCTAGGACTCGAACCTGGGAACAGCAGATTACGAGTCTGGCGCGCTATCGGCTGAGCCACCCCCGCCCCCATAGAGCAGTTAAGAAAAGACAATTAAAAATGAAAATGAAACAATGCTTTGAACATTTGATTTATAATTGCATACTAATAACATATTTAAGAAAACATTTCACCAACATTGCTTCGCTCTGTGCAAAGCCTGAGGCGGGGGTGGCTCAGTCGGTATCGCGCCAGATTCGTAATCTGTAGTTCCCAGGTTCGAGTCCCAGCTGGGTCAGCGTTGAGATTTATCTCCGCAAAATTCCCCGCCCTGCCCACGGTCAGTAGGGGACACCGATGGGCTTGGAAAGGCCGCCGTCCGTCGGATGGGACGTTAAGCCGTGACCCCGTGTGCGGGAGAGCCATAACCTGTGCATGTTAAAGAACACACTGGATGGCCTTAACGGGAGGTTAACATCTGTCTCCCAACAGCTGTTCCAGTGGGTCCCCTCCCCCAAGCTTCCCTGAGCCTTCGGGGTCCATGTGACCTGGCCATTTAGTCCATGGTGTGCAAAAAAGTGCCACTCAGAGGTAAAAGAACAACTCTGTGCAAAGCCATTTGACATGCAATACTAAAAAGTCTCTAGTTCCATACCAGCAGTGGCTCTTTCTCAGGCACCTTTTTGGAATTTATTTCACAATAAATATATGTACAAAGGGAATACCAAAAAGGGTTTTCTTTACTGTAAAGTGGCAGCACTGCTTAGAAGACTCGCGAGTGCACCCATTGCTAAATCGTACTATCACGTAACCATGACAACCGTCGTTTAGCTTCTCTCGGCGTTCTATTAGACATAGAATCGTTTGATGTGAGGTACAGTCGCTCAAAAAAATATCCGAACACTATGGTTGATTACAGAATTCAGAAAAAAATCTGGCAATGGTTTTTTTTAGAAATTAGTGGTTGCCAGATCACTAATTTCTAAAAAAATCGTTGCCAGATATTTTTTTCTGAATTCTGTAATCAACCATATTGTTCGGATATTTTTTTGAGCGACTGTACCTTTGTAGCCGTCTGTTAAACGCAATTTTTGTGACCATTGCTTTCAAGTTTTTTTTACATTTTTGAATATCAATACCGAACAGCGTTGAGCGACAAAGGTTTTTTGCGAGATGTGGAAAAAGTGTTTCGGAAATTGTACAATTGTTTAAAGATTGGCTGCAGCTTTCCTGCACTTGTTAAACGTTTTATGAAATTTTTTACAACGGACATTAAAATCGCCTGCGTTTTTCGAAACCACCTCCGAATCCGTGCTTGAATTTTCGTCCTCTCAAAAAAAATTTTTTAAATCGAAATAACCAGAAGTCACGTGGCATCAGATCTGGATCGCACAACGCAGCTCAGTTTTGATATCCATAATGTAAGAAACTTCAAAGGCACAGTCACAAAAATGAGTTTAACAAGTTGTTGTCATGGTTACGAGACCGGCTCTCGAACGGCTTGTAAACAGTGTTGCCAATTTACAATAAATTTTTCTCATTTGCTTTGGAACGCGATTTATATAGATCATAAATAAATATTATAAACTAATTATAATAACCAAAAAAACTGTTCAAATTACAATTTATGACGAATAACTGAGTGTAAAATAATTAAATATAAATTCATAATCGGAGACAAATCGAAAATAATATGGTAAACCTCTATATTGCACATATTTTTGACGAAGAGTGTTTTTAAAATGCTACTACATCGAAGAGAAAAAACAACAGCATACATATGGATAATTACGATGGGGCAAATGCCGAATTGAACTAGAAAGCAGAGGTAGGCTATTCCGAGTTTTTCCCGAAACTATTCCCTAAATAATGCGTTTTGGAAGTAGCTGGAAATAATGCTGAAAATAATGCGTTTGGAAGTAGCTGGAAACAAACCCCCGATATGTGTGCATTGCGAAATGTCGTTGCGTTCAATTCCATATCAGCCATCTGTCCAAAATGTTTTCTACACACGATCCCTGCCTGCCCTAGTCAAAGTGCCCCACCTATAAAATTTTAGTCACGAACCGCCACTCGTTCATAGAATAAATGTAATAGGTAATATTTTTCCCCCGCCTCTTGTCGTTCAGTTAATTGCTTAAGGAAGATAAGCTTTCAAAACAAGTTGGATGTCTTTGATGAAACGTTCCTATCAAACTCTCATAGCTATCCAGTCGGTCTCTTTCCTAATCCTTATTCTTAGTCTCGAGGTCCTTGTGACTTGGGGACGGGGGTGGCTCAGTCGGTAGCGCGCCAGGCTCGTAATCTGTAGTTCCCAGGTTCGAGTCCCAGCTGGATCAGTGTTGAGATTTATCTCCGCAAAATTCCCCCCCCCCCCACACACGGTCAGTAGGGGATACCGATGGGCTTGGAAAGGCCACCGTCCGTCGGATGGGATGTTAAGCCGTGGCCCCGTGTGTGGGAGAGTCATACCCTGTGCACGTTAAAGAACACGCTGGATGGCCTTGACGGGAAGCTACCATCTGTCTCCCAACAGCTGTTCCAGTGGGTCCCCTCCCTCAACCTTCTCTGAGCCTTCGGGGTCCATGTGACCTGGCCATTTAGCCCATGGTGTGCAAAAAAGTGCCGCTCAGTGGTAAAACAATCCAACCTTATTACTTGACAATGTAGACAATTGAGCAAGAGAGATAATATATAAAAGAGAAATTGCACTAGAAAGACTTGGCGAGAAACTTCCAGTGTGTCCCTAAGAGTTCTGCAGTTTCTCTTTTTGGGAAAGGGGCGACTGGCTCAGTCGGTAGCGCGCCAAGCTCGTAATCTGCAGTTCTCAGGTTCGAGTCCGCCTACGCCAGCGTTAAGAGCTATCTCTGCAAAATTCTCCACCCTGCCCTCGGCCAGTAGGGGACACCGATGGCCTTGGAAAGGTCGCCGTCTGATGGGACGTTAAGCCGTGCCTCCCTACACGGGAGAGTCATATACCCTGTGCACTTTATAGAACACGTTGGATGGCCTTGACGAAAGGTTATCGTCTGTTTCCTAATAGCTGTCCAGTGGTCTCCTCCCTCAACTATCCCTGAGCCCTCTACGTCTTGTGATTTAGCCATTTAGCCCATTGTGTGCAAAAAAGTGCCGTTCAGAGGTTAAAAACTCTGCCCGCTTCTCTTAGCATTAGAGGTCTTTGTGACGCTTCGGTCTACTCCATTTTTCCACCAAAGATATTGTTTCTCAGAGCTATAAAAAATTGAATCTCTTCTAAACTGTACAAATGAACAGTCGCTCAAAAAAACATATATATAAATACTTTCGTGTCACGTGACACGAAGGTTGCCAGATCACTGACTTCTAAAAGAATCGTTGCCAGATATTTTTTCTGAATTCTGTAATCAACCATAGTGTTCGGATACTTTTTTGAGCGACTGTACCTCTTTGTTGACGATCCGATAAAGTCCGCCATTTGTGTGATTAAACACATCTCTTGTATCTCGCCAATGAAACGATCAGTGCAACAAATCACGAGAATCCCTTGCACCAACAGTGGAGGTGAATACCATTCGCGATAAAAAACTCACGCAGCGGCGTAAAAATCTCTTCCGAAGGGAAAAAGAGAGAAAAAGAATCGCTGTTGTTCTTTGAATCCTGATTCACCGGGCACGACTGCTGGTCACACTTTTCTTTCTTTGAGAAGTTCGGAGAGACAGGTTAACGAGAGCCATTAACTTCGAGCTAATGTCTGTGGTCGCTGCTTAATTGCTCATTTGCTGCCATCTGGCGTTGGGGCTGGAGACGAGGCTTCCTAATCGATGGAGACCATCTTAAGCGGACGGCTTAGGCTTTGCGATTTAAACAGAAAGACACGGGAACTTTTTTTTTGCTTTACCGGGAATGGTAATGAATGGTGTGAAGATCGAAACTGTAAAAAATTCCACCGGGATGGGGGAGCACGTGACTTGATTTAACCTTAACGGTTGATTTAGCCAAGGATAAGAGTTGGATTGTTTGCCCTTGATTTTAGCTCATTGTGGCACTTTGGGCACACAGTGGGCTAAATGCAAGGTTCCAAGAACCCCAAGGGCTCAGAGAATATTGTGGAAGGGGATGGATTGGGTTGTTTTACCTCTGAACGGCGCTTTTTTGAACGCAATGGCCAGTTCACAAAGACTCGGAAGGTTCAGAGATGATTAGATGAAGGGGATCCACTGGACAACTGTTGGGAGAGAGATGGTAGTTTCCTATCAAGACCATCCAAGTGTTCCTTAAACGTGCGCAGTGTATATCTTTCCCGTACAAGAAAGAAGCTCAGAGTTAAAACTACCGAGCCAATAATCTCTTAACACTCCTTAGTGGAACTACCGAGGGGCTAGTGCTTATGGCTAGTGCTTCTAAGGGGCTAGTGCCTTAACGTCCCATACGACGGACGGCGGCCTTTCCAAGCCCATCGGTGTCCCCTACTGACCGAGGGGAGGGCGGGGAGTTTTGCGGAGATAAATCTCAACGCTGGCCCAGGGGTCAATCGAACCTAGTAGCTGTAGGTGACGTTTTGACGCGCATCTGACTGAGGCACCTGCCACCTCTGTATGGAAGGGGGATTCACTGGGGAGCGTTAAGAGATAATTGGCTCGATGGTTTTAACTCTGAGCTTCTTTTTTTGCATACAATTTGCTAAAGGGTCTCGTTTTTGCGTGAACAATGCAGACCATTTTTATTACATTTGTGGCGAAGTTGCTTTTGTGTCACAGAAGCGTAAAGTAGCGTCAGTCATCAAAAAGGCCTACCACCTTTACTTCGGGTGTAAGACTGGAGATCAACAGAGGCACTGGGCTCCGCATATAGTGTGTAATGATTGTACAGTCGCTCAAAAAAGTATCCGAACACTACGGTACATACAACGATTTTTTAGGAATTTATTTAGCAACCTTCGTGTCACGTGACACGAAGGTTGCTAAAAAAATTAAAAAAAAAATCATTGCCAGATATTTTTTCTGAATTCTGTAATCAACAGTAGTGTTCGGATACTTTTTTGAGCGACTGTACAATACGTCTTCGCAGCATCGCAAGAGGCGGTCGATGCCATTTGCCATTCCTATGATATGGCGGGAACCGTCCAACCACGTGAGTGACTGTTACTTTTGAATGACCCACCTCTGGGAAGGGGTATTATTAAACAGAAAATGCAGACAATAAACTACTCCAGCATACTGTCTGCCATCCATTCAATACCACATGAGCAAAACCTGTCCTTCCTGGAGCCATCAGAACATCAAGATGTGGACTCAGAGGAGGAAGAGGAAGAGAAGGAAGAAACAGGAACGCAGGAAATAGCATCTGTAGATCCCGACTTCCCACACCAAAATCGGATTCACCACACAAGGTCACTCAGAGCGAGTTGAATGATCTTGCTAGAGATCTGTAGTTGTCAAGGAGCAATGCGGAATTCCTCTGATCCAGACATCAAGATGTGGACTCAGAGGAAGAAGAGGAAGAGAAGGAAGAAACAGGAACGCAGGAAATAGCATCTGTAGATCCCGACTTCCCACACCAAAATCGGATTCACCCCACAAGATCACTCAGAGCGAGTTGAATGATCTTGCTAGAGATCTGCAGCTGTCAAGGAGCAATGCGGAATTCCTCGGATCCAGACCACGGCAGTGGAATCTCCTTGACAGAAATGTGAAAACGAAGATGCGAATCGTAAGATCAGTTTAACATGGTAGATAACCTGGCTGTTTGCAAAGATGCCGACGGTTTGTTCCCATCCCACCACATGACACATACTCCAGAAGAATGGAAGTTATTTATAGATTCATCGAAATTAAATATGAAAGCCGTTCCTGTACACAATGGGAACGTGTTGCCTTCAGTTCCAGTAGGTCATCAAAGAATTATTTCAATACATAAATTATAACAAATACAAGTGGCATATTTGTGCGGTCTTAAAAGTCTGCTCTTTTGCTTGGACTACAGCTCGGATATAAAAAGGTTCTCTTGTTTCCTTTGCGAATGAAATAGCATCTCACTACGTGAAGATGGGTTGGGTTGTTTTACCTCTGACCACACCTCTTTTTTGCACACCATGGGCTAAATGGCCAGGTCACATGGACCCCGAAGACTCAGAGAAGGTTGGGGGAGGGGACCCACTGGAACAGCTGTTGGGAGACAGATGGTAGCCTCCCGTCAAGGCCATCCAGTGTGTTCTTTAACGTGCACAGGGTATGGCTCTACCGCACACGGGGTCACGGCTTAACGTCCCATCCGACGGACGGCGGCCTTTTCAAGCCCATCGGTGTCCCCTACTGACCGTGGGCAGGGCGGGGAATTTTGCGGAGATAAATCTCAACGCTGACCCAGCTGGGACTCGAACCTGGGAATTACAGATTACGAGCCTGGCGCGCTACCGACTGAGCCCCCCCCCCCGCCCCCTACGTGATGATGATTTCGCCTTCTCCGCCATCACTGGAGTCAGGGAAGAAGAATATTCAGTATCATCCGCTGGTACAATTCACGAAGACTTTGTTGCCCCCTTTGCACATGAAATTGTACCTAATGAAAAGTTTTGTCGAGGCTGTGGATCAGACGCTAAACCAAACAATAACGGTCCAGATATTCGCTCCCTGCTACATGACGAGGGATTGGATTGCAAACATCCTGTTGATGAACCGAGAGCATGGCAATGATTTCCGACGGGTAATATTGTATTTTTTTTTTAATTTTCAAAATTTCCCAATAGCTCCAATTGCGCCCTCTAACGGTGGAATTTTTTGAAAATGACAAAATTTAAAGCAAATATTACAAACGATTTTTTTAATTTATAGATTCATCGAATAATGATGGAAATTTGAAATGTTGGTGGTGGTGTGTCACGCTCGATACATTTCACTGAGAGCAGTGCTTCGACTCTTTACACGGGGAGGGGGGGGATTTCTCTTGTTTTTAGATATAAATGAAAAATTCCTTTTCTCTTGTTTACTAATAGGGCCGAATATAGAAAAAGTGAAGGTGGATGGCCAAGTATTCCGAGTTGGGGGGATGGGGGAGAGATCTAGGTAGATTGCCACTCCATTGTTTTACAATTTTCCCCTGTGTTTAAGGGGTGGCTCAGTCGGTAGCGTGTCAGGCTCGTAATCTGTAGTTCCCGGGTTCGAGTCCCAACTGGGTCAGCATTAAGATTTATCTCCGCAAAACTCCCCGCCCTGCCCACGGTCAGTAGGGGACACCGATGGGCTTGGAAAGGCCGCCGTCCGTCGGATGGGACGTTAAGCCGTGGCCCCGTGTGAGGGAGAGCCATACCCTTTGCACGTTAAAGAACATGCTGAATGGCCTTGACGAGAGGCTACCATCTGTCTCCCAACAGCTGTTTCAGTGGGTCTCCTCCCCCAACCTTCTCTGAGACTTCGGGGTCCTTGTGACCTGGCCATTTAGCCCATGGTGTGCAAAAAAGTGCCGCTCAGAGGTAAAACAACCCAACCCAACCCTGTGTTTTAATGGTTTACACAAATGTTCTTGAAAAATAAGTAAGCATTTACAATTTTTTCGCTACTGTTTCGATTAATATTCTCGAGAAAAAACGGAGACGGTATGGCTCGCTTTCCACTTCTACTAGATCTGGCAGCAGGTACTCAATTCAATTCAATTTTTATTCAACCTAGATATGTATGAATACAAAATTATAAATAAATATACCCAGCTAAAGTAACTTTATACTTATTTAATTGATGACGAAAGACAAAACGTTTACTTGATGGAAAATTCCATCTGTTCTTTATCTATCAAATAGGATAATATTGAGGGATGTTATGAATCAAAAACTGCTCTACAGGAATCAAATAGCTCAACATCTTAATGCACTAAAACAAAATTCAGGATAGCTTTCGGAACATGAAGAGGGTTGGGCTGAATTTTTGTACTCCAGAGCAGCACATTTTTTGCACACTGTGGTCTAAACGGTGAGGTCACAAGGATCCCAAGGGCTCATAGAAGGTTGAGGGGAGAGGACTCACTACGTAGATCTTGGGAGACCGATGGAAACTTTCCTTCAAAGCCATCGGGCGATTTCTTTAAAGTGCACAGGGCATGGCTCTCCTGCACACGTGGCCACGGATTAAGGTCCCATCAGACGGACGTGGCCTCATCGGTGTCCTCTTTCTGAACGAGGACAAGGTGGGGTTTTTAGGGGAAAAATTCTCAATGGTTAATTCAAGTGGGACTCGAACCTGAGTACTTGATGAGATGACGAGCTGGGCCCCTCTACCGACTGAACCGACCTTCGCCTCTGAAGAGGGACAATTCTAGCCAATGTAACAAACATTTCTTGTGATCAATATGTAATTACATTAAAACTATTCCAAGTTTTGAAATAATAAGAAATGCGAAGTAAGGAACAGCTTATTGGACAGTACTACAGCTATAATTCTCGAATCGCAAAAAGTAGATTTAGACGGGTTGTTTCTCCAACATGCGCTGTTGTGTCGTGATTATTTTGGTTTTAAAGTCATGCAACTTTTGAACTTGACTTCTTAACTTATTTCGGAGCAAATTTTATATAACCTCAGCTGAAAAACAAAACACTTGATTAAAGGGAAGTCAATACTTCATTTTTACCTTTACTAGAATTGGCTTAAATAACTAATTAATTCTTTGAAAATATTATATTTCCTCGTTATTTAATGAAATGATTAATCAATCGAATGTCTTGCTGAAATATCCTTGTGTATGTGTTGTATGAGAAACCAGGACAAGCTTTAAATTTTTAAACCTGGTGACAGTCCAGCTTTTAGACTGGGTTGGGTTTTTACCTGTGAGCGTCACTTTTTTGCACACAATGGGCTAAATGGCCAGATCACATGGACCCCGAAGGCTCAGAGAAGGTTGGGGGAGAGGACCCACTGGAATAGCTGTTGGGAGACAGATGGTAGCCTCCCGTCAAGGCCATCCAGCGTGTTCTTTAACGTGCACAGGGTATGACTCTCATGCACACGGGGCCACGGCTTAACGTCCCATCCGACGGACGGCTGCCTTTCCAAGCCCATCGATATCCCCTACTGACCGTGGGCAGGGCGGGGAATTTTGCGGAGATAAATCTCAACGCTGACCCAGCTGGGACTCGAACCTGGGAACTACAGATTACGAGCCTGGCGCGCTACCGACTGAGCCACCCCCGCCCCGCTTCTAGACTGTAACCGTCCATTGTACAAGGGAAAGTCCGAATGCAGAAAAAAAATTAAGTTGGGTTGAGTAACGCAGTTGTTCCAGGAAGAAGTATAAGGGGGAGCCAAGGGACTGGATTCCCACTCCACCCTAATACTTCCGTTTTTAGAGGTCTTTAAATTTTGTTTAAATAAATAAAAGGAATATATAAATAAATATACGCTAATAATAATAATAATAAATGTAAATATATGCTGAAAAAAAGGAAGTAGCTATAAATACATGCTTGAAATAATACAGAAACAAATATACGCTGGAGAGAATATAGGAATAAATATACGATGAATAGAATAAGTGAAGTAATATAGAACTATTATTTGAAAAACTTTAATGTGGAACAAAAATCTAAAACTAAATATAGAAAAAAAAACTGAAAAGAATATGGAAATAAATATAAGCTGAAAAGAATATAGAAGTTGATACACACTGAAAAGAATGTGAAAATAAATATACTCCGAAAAGAATATAGAAATAAGTATACGCTGAGAAAATCCATTAAAATAAATATAAGCCGTTATTTAAGTAGTTATATTTTATAACATTATAATTTAAGTAGAGTATCCTTCTACCATAGATGTAGGGTTGAAGGCAGCTTAGAGAAACGCTCTTCTGAAGAGAGGGGCGGGGGTGGCTCAGTCGGTAGCGCGCCAGGCTCGTAATCTGTAATTCTCAGGTTCGAGTCCCAGCTGGGTCAGAGTTGAGATTTATCTCCGCAAAATTCCCCGCCCTGCCCACGGTCAGTAGGGGACACCGATGGGCTTGGAAAGGCTGCCGTCCGTCGGATGGGATGTTAATCCGTGGACCCGTGTGCGGGAGAGCCATACCCCGTGCACGTTAAAGAACACGCTGGATGGCCTTGACAGGAGGCTACCATCTGTCTCCCAACAGCTGTTCCAGTGGGTCCTCTCCCCCAACCTTCTCTGAGCCTTCGGAGTCCATGTGACCTGGCCATTTAGCCCATGGTGTGCGAAACAGTGCCTCTCAGAGGTAAAACAACCCAACCTGCGTACATTAAAGAACACGCTGGATGGCCTTGACGGGAGGCTACCATTTGTATCCTAACAACTATTCAGTGGGTCCCCTCCCCCAACCTTCTCTGAGCCTCGGGATCCTTGAGACCTTGTTGCTCAGAGGTAAAACAACCCAACAAACAACAAAAGACCGATGCAGATCATCATCATCTCAGTGTATAGTGATGAACATCATTTTCCAGTTCATAACAAGTGTTATTATGGTGTTTTATGGCGATCTGATCGTATAACAGAGTAACTAGCAAATGGAAACAAGGTAATTTGAAAGCATCGCGTTTTATCATCGCACCAATCATCTTCTTCATTAAAAGCGTAACGAGCATAAAAAGGTGGTAACAATCTCTAAAAGAAAGGGTAGTGACTTAGAAAGGAAGTACTGAACGAAAAAAAATGGATATGAAGAGCCATGAGTTCAAAAAGTGAATGAGAACGACACTTAACGGTTCTCGGAATGTTTGCTTTTATGAAGAAATGAGAAATTTAATGAGGTTTAAAAAAAAAAGGAAATTACGATCATCATTTTCGTTAGCTATGAGTCGAGGACGGAGAAGAGGAAGATAAAGTACCAGGAAGAAGTAACTTCATCATTTTTTTCTCCCAAAGCTTGTGCGACATGTGTAATCGATATTTGTGCGCCATGTATCTGTGTGCCAATATTGATGTTATCGATTTTGGTTGGGAAAGGATTACTTTGCCGATGTGAGTTGTTTGTGGATGTAATGACAAGGAGGAAGAAATGTGGGAAATGTCTTTCCATCTCTGAAGAGTGAAAGAATTTTTTCTTCTTTTTTGTTTTCAGTTTAGAGCCGGCGTAATGACTTTGCGTTCGAATAATGATTGCATGCCAGAGATGCTCTTCAGTTTTTTAAAAAGGAAGGATTCGGATTTCAAATCACTGCGACAGTCTGACTTTAAAATCGTTTCGCTAGATTTTATGAGGCGTTCAAGGACAAATGATGGGGTTGGAGGTTTACTGAAGTGGGCCATGATCTCTCTCTGCATGAATTTCTGTTTAATCAGAACCTTTCTTGTTTTTGGTTGTGTTCAATTGATTTGATTATTTTCTTCGATATGCTTATCTGTCTGCGTTTCAGATAATCCGATCTGCTTATCTTCCTGCGAGTCTGATTGGTGTTAGCTTTTTGAGTTGTTATCTTTCTGTTGCCGTCTCATGGCCGAGTGGTTAGCGCGCTTGGCTACTAATCTAAGGGACCTGGGTTCGAGCCCCGGGTAAGGCGTGGATGTATGTGTCGTTTTTCTGCTGAGGTCCTGCCATCCTCACAGACCTTCTACTGTGGCATATAAACTGACAGGCTCCTGTCAGACCTCTGTGGCAAGCAGCTGCTTGAGGGGGTATTTATTTTTTATTATCTTTCTGTTATTAATCTCAATATCTTTCAATCCTTGATCTTCGCATCTCGTATAATGATTATCTTCTCTTGATTTTCAGTTCGTTTGTGGTTATTCTGCTCCGCTACTTTCATGGAAATCTAATTTATGTCTAATTTCTGAAAATCTGATTTGTTATTCGTAGCGAGCTCATCAGTTGGTAGCGAGAGAGGCTCGTACGTATTATGCAATGCCCAAGTTCGAGTTCGAATTACGCCTGCGTTGAGATTTAACTCCACTTAACTCCTATCCTGACCTTGGTGGAAAGGTGACACCGATGGGCTTGGAAAGTCACTCTTTCCACCTGATGAGACGGTAAGCCGTGACCCCTATGCACATTTAAGAACACGCAAAATGAGCCTTACAAGAGGCTTCGATCTGTCTCCTAACAGCTGTTTAGAGGATACCCTTCTCTGAGACCTTGGGTCATTTGTGACATGGCTATGTACAGTCGCTCAAAAAAGTATCCGAACACTATGGTTGATTACAGAATTCAGAAAAAATATCTCGCAACGATTGTTTTAGAAATTAGTGATCTGGCAACCTTCGTGTCACGTGATTACAGAATTCAGGAAAAATATCTGGAGCGTGTACAGCAACTGTACACGCTCCAGTTACCGTTCACAGCAAACTGGAGCGTGTGCAGTTACTTCACACGCTCCAGTTTGCTGTGAACAGTAACTGCACACGCTCAATATTTCCGTTAGTGGGCCCACACGATCCAGGTTTTTGCGAGCTCACACGATCCAATGTGCTATGAACATTAATCGCAACCGCTGCAGTTTGCTGTGAACGGTAACTGCACACGCTCCATATTCATTGCATTATATATTCATACGCATTATATATATTAAAAAAAATCCGAACACTATGGTTGATTATAGAATTCAGAAAAAATATCTCGCAACGATTGTTTTAGAAATTAGTGATCTGGCAACCTTCGTGTCAGGTGATTACAGAATTCAGGAAAAATATCTGGAGCGTGTACAGCAACTGCACACGCTCAATATTTCCGTTAGTGGGCCCACACGATCCAGGTTTTTGCGAGCTCACACGATCCAATGTGCTATGAACATTAATCGCAACCGCTGCAGTTTGCTGTGAACGGTAACTGCACACGCTCAATATTTCCGTGAGTGAGCCCACACGATCTAGGTCTTTGTGAGCTCACACGATCCAATGTGCTGTGAACATTAATCGCAACCGCTGCAGTTTGCTGTGAACGGTAACTGCACACGCTCCATATTCATTGCATTATATATTCATACGCATTATATATATTAAAAAAAATCCGAACACTATGGTTGATTATAGAATTCAGAAAAAATATCTCGCAACGATTGTTTTAGAAATTAGTGATCTGGCAACCTTCGTGTCAGGTGATTACAGAATTCAGGAAAAATATCTGGAGCGTGTACAGCAACTGCACACGCTCAATATTTCCGTTAGTGGGCCCACACGATCCAGGTTTTTGCGAGCTCACACGATCCAATGTGCTATGAACATTAATCGCAACCGCTGCAGTTTGCTGTGAACGGTAACTGCACACGCTCCATATTCATTGCATTATATATTCATACGCATTATATATATTAAAAAAAATCCGAACACTATGGTTGATTATAGAATTCAGAAAAAATATCTCGCAACGATTGTTTTTGAAATTAGTGATCTGGCAACCTTCGTGTCAGGTGATTACAGAATTCAGGAAAAATATCTGGAGCGTGTACAGCAACTGCACACGCTCAATATTTCCGTTAGTGGGCCCACACGATCTAGGTCTTTGTGAGCTCACACGATCCAATGTGCTATGAACATTAATCGCAACCGCTGCAGTTTGCTGTGAACGGTAACTCCATATTCATTGCATTATATATTCATACGCATTATATATATTTAAAAAAATCCGAACACTGTGGTTGATTACAGAATTCAGAAAAAATATCTCGCAACGATTGTTTTAGAAATTAGTGATCTGGCAACCTTCGTGTCACGTGACACGAAGGTTGCCAGATCATGTTGATGTTGCCAGATGGATGTTTGTGCTGCTTTTTCTGCTGAGGTCTCACTCCCCTCACAGATCTTCTGTCAAACCTCTGTGACAAATGAGTGCTTGAAAGCGGAAATTTATTTTTATGCAGGCAATGTAACACATTTTCCTATCTCTTATCGATTCTCCGCTCCCTACTATTCAATCCTTAATACTTTATATATTTTCTTTCGTTCTTACATCTGAAAAATCTTTCCCTTTGCTCCTTATCATCTGTATTCGATTCTTATATTTCCTTTCTGATAGGGGCGGGGGTGGCTCAGTCGGTAGCGCGCCAGGCTCGTAATTTGCAGTTCCCAGGTTCGAGTCCCAGCTGGGTCAGCGTTGAGATTTATCTCCGCAAAATTTCCCGCCCTGCCCACGGTCAGTAGGGGACACCGATGGGCTTGGAAAGGCCGCCGTCCGTCGGATGGGACGTTAAGCCGTGGCCCCGTGTGTGGGAGAGCCATACCCTGTGCACGTTAAAGAACACGCTGGATGGCCTTGACGGGAGGCTACCATCTGTCTCCCAACAGCTGTTCCAATGGGTCCCCTCCCCCAACCTTCTCTGAGCCTTCGAAGTCCATGTGACCTGGGCATTTAGCCCATTGTGTGCAAAAAAGTGCCGCTCAGAGGTAAAAAAACCAATCCTCTTTGATATGTTTATTGTTTTAAAGAGAAAAAGATTCTCCCTCACAGAACGGGCGAAGATAATCTACAAGTTCTATTAAGCTTCTCATACGGATCAGTGGTCATCTAGGCTGACCACTAGACTATATTGGTAGAGTAATCATTTTTTTTTCAATTCATTATCTCTCTGCTCACAAATATTTATTCCTTGATATATTCTAATATCCATTTTCCATGTTTCTTCTATCCTAGTCTGCTTCGATTTTCTTTTTAATATTTTTAATCTTTATATCCTTCAGTTGTTATTATTTTGATATATTTTCCTTCATTCTTGTCTTTTTGGGCACCATCTTTTTCATTATACCTTATTTTATATCTTTTGTTGTTTTTTTTTCATCTCTTTTCATTAGTCATTACTGTTTTTCTCCCATATTATCCTTTTTTAATGGGACCGAGGGTGGCTCAGTCGGTAGCGCGCCAGGCCTCGTAATCTGTAGTTCCCAGGTTCGAGTCCCAGCTGGGTCAGCGTTGAGATTTATCTACGCAAAATTCCCTGCCCACGGTCATTAGGGGACACCGATGGGCTTGGAAAGACCACCGTTCGTCGGATGGGACGTTAAGCCGTGGCCCCGTGTGCGGGAGAGCCATACCCTGTGCGCGTTAAAGAACACGCTGGATGGCCTTGACGGGAGGCTACCATCTGCCTCCCAACAGCTGTTCCAGTGGGTCCCCTCCCCCAACCTTCTCTGAGCCTTCGGGGTCAATGTGACCTGGCCATTTAGCCCATGGTGTGCAAAAAAGTGCCGCTCAGAGGTAAAACAACCCAACCCTTTTTTAATGATTTTTAGTATCATCTGTTTCATTATCTTTTCATTTCTTTTTAATTTTTATCCTATCTACTTTTAACCATCTCACTTTTTTTCAGTCCGTAAAAGTTTCTTACTGATACCTTTTCCTTTATATCTTTTCTCTTAAATATCTATTGCATCACTCTATGATTCTGATATCTCACCTCCGATCCTCATTCCTTCCTCTTTGATCTTTATCTCTTTTCTTCGATTCTTATCCTCTCTTCTTCGACCTTTTCTGTTCTCTCCGCTTTTTTTCACTTCTCTCTCATACTTCTACCTTCTATTTGGTTCTCACCGCTTTTTGTTTCCGATACCTGTTACCTTTTACGATCATTAGATCTTCTTTTTGATCCTTATTTCTTCTCTCCGCGTTTTATCAACCCTTTTTCGATCCTCATCCATTTCTTTGGTCGTTATCGACTCTCATCGCTTTTCACATCTCTTCTCGCTCTCTTCGTTTCTTACAGATTTTCTCTAATCGTTATATCTCTTATTCCTTATTATTATCTCTTCTTTCTCATCTTTTTCAGTTTTCTTTCTTGTTACTTTTCCATTTCATCTTTTTAAGCTGAATCTAATTCTTATCCCTTGTTTCCGATTCCTTCACTCTGTCCTTATCACCCTTTTTAGTTTTCAGGTAATTTCAATCCTTAGCTCATCTCTTTCACATTCATCACCTCTCTTCGACTCATACCCCTTTTTAAAACCCTCATCTCTTCTCCCCAATCTCCTGTTTTTACTGGGGGGCGGGGGGGGGCTCAGTCGGTAGCGCGCCAGTCTCGTAATCTGCAGTTCCCAGGTTCGAGTCCCAGTTGAGTCAGCGCTGAGATTTATCTCCGCAAAACTCCCCGCCCTGCCCACGGTCAGTAGGGGATATCGATGGGCTTGGAAAGACCGCCGTCCGTCGGATGGGACGTTAAGCCGTGGCCCCGTGTGCGGGAATGACATATCCTGTTCACGTTAAAAAACACACTGGATGGCCTTGACGGGAGGCTACCATCTCTCTCCCAACAGCTGTTCCAGTGTGTCCCCTCCTCCAACCTTATCTGAGCCTTCGGGGTCCATGTGACCTGGCCATTTAGCCCATGGTGTGAAAAAAAGTGCCGCTCAGAAGCAAAACAACCCAACCCCGTTTGTACCCTTCGACCCTTAACGAACATCTTTCGCCATCGATTCTTTCCTTATTTCCCCCCACCACCACCACCACCACCGTAATCCCTGCACCCACATCTCTCCTGTGCTCTGAATATGCTTCCCCTTATGACACACAGCCGACCCCTACAGAGTGTCTTTATGCAAAGCATTTTGTGCACAGTCCCTACTTTCCGTCGAAACGGTATGCAATATTCCCCAAGCAGATGGAAGCGTGATTGTGGCAGACGGCGATGTTCCGCAACGTCAAGATTGACGGCAGCAGACTCGCCCACTGACACTTGGGAAATGAGCTCGTGGAGATGGGCGCAGAGCTGAAGGGCCCATCCACGTATCAACGAGAGTGAGAGAGAAATTTCCCTGAAATATACGACGCAAAATCGTCATTAACGCGAATTAACAGAGTTGATAAATCAAGGGAGTCTTTGTTTCCACTGATCGGTGGACGCTGTTCGCGAATTTAATGCGTCATTTCCAGATAAGCAAGTGACACCTTCCTGGATCTGCAGTTCCGAGCTCGCCCATCGGCGTTGCTATGAAAAAGAAGATGTAGCTGAACGGGATTGGGAGACGCAGCGTTACATAGATAACGAAGATTGATAGGTAAAGAGGGCTTAAGCGACGGTCGGCTTTTAAGTATCGTGAAACGAACGGTGGAATTTATACTATGAACGTCACGATTTGTCGTGTGTACAAACACTATGTTGCCAAAAGTATCCGAACACTTTCTTGCTATGCGAATAAAAAGCCTGGTTCAAATAAAATAGTTTTTTTTTTTGACAGAAAAATGTCAGTGGAGATCAATTGAAGATCTGACTCAAATCTCTCTAAATATCGATTTTTTTTGAACAATTAATTTTTAAACGAATCACGGCAATTTACTCAAAAATGATTTACAACACAAATGATCGCTTTCATAACATATAGTTCACTAAAATGAACTTTTCGCAATTCTTTTAAATTTTAAACGCATGTTGATGAGGAATTCAGATTTTTAACGTTTAGTATTTAGAAAGTTAAGAAGCTGAAATATTTAGTAGCAGCTTTACTAGTCATAAAACTTTACATTAAAAGCTTATGAAACACAAAAATAACTCTTATAATAAGTCATTCATGGGTTGGGTTGTTTTACCTCTGAGCGGCACTTTTTTGCACACCGTGGGCTAAATGGTCAGGTCACATGGACCCCGAAGGCTCAGAGAAGGTGGGGAACCCACTGGAACAGCTGTTGGGAGACAGATGGTAGCCTCCCGTCAAGGCCATCCAGCGCGTTCTTTAACGTGCACAGGGTATGGCTCTCCCGCACACGGGGCCACGGCTTAACGTCCCATCTGACGGACGGCGGCCTTTCCAAGTCCATCGGTGTCCCCTACTGACCGTGGGCAGGGCGGGTAATTTTGCGGAGATAAATCTCAACGCTGACCCCGCTTGGACTCGAACCTGGGAACTACAGATTACGAGTCTGGCGCGCTACCGACTGAACCACCCCCGCCCCAATAAGTCGTTCACTGAAATGAAAGCAATTTTAGAAATTTGTTTAACGATTCTTTCAGTTTTCATCAGTTTTGGAGAAAAGCGTTCAAGATTAGTCTTAACAGCATCAGATTACGTTTAATATTTTAACAACATATTCAATGATTTTAAATATTGAACAAATGGCATTACAAAATGTACATTGAACGTGATTTAAGTTAGAACAATTTAATTTTGTTTTCCGAATCGACGAAAACTCTTGGACTTTAACAAACCATATATTTATGCAAAAGGATATTTTTAGATGAATAAAAATTTTCAATTGAAACCTTGAAAGTTTTTATTTTAATGGTGGGAGATTCGAATTTTGACATTAAATCTACAGATAATTTATATGCACCATATTTTCGATTATGAGGGGCGTTCAAAAAGATCTTGGCATTCATCTGCAGAAAAAAAACCATTGCACTTACCTCAACAAAACTCTTACTGTCCTTCAAAGTCCTCTCCTCCAGGGGCGGGGGTGGCTCAGTCGGTAGCGCGCCAGGCTCGTAATCTGTAGTTCCCAGGTTCGAGTCCAAACAGGGTCAGCGTTGAGATTTATCTCCGCAAAATTCCCCGCCTTGCCCACGGTCAGCAGGGGACACCGATGGGCTTGGAAAGGCCGCCGTCCTTCAGATGGGACGTTAAACCGTGACCCCGTGTGCGGGAGAGCCATACCCTGTGCACGTTAAAGAACGCGCTGGATGGCCTTGACGGGAGGCTACCATCTGTCTCCCAACAGCTGTTCCAGTGGGTCCCCAACCTTCTCTGAGCCTTCGGGGTCCATGTGACCTGGCCATTTAGCCCATGGTGTGCAAAAATGTGCCGCTCAGACGTAAAACAACCCAACCTCTCCTCCAGCATCTATGCAAAGTTGCAGACGTCTACCGCCTATTCTGGAACGCTTGGTGATACTCGTGTTGGGGAATACTGCGCAACTCTGAATGAACACATTTTGTAAGATCTTGCACCCTTGGAAAACGGTTCTCCAGCTAATTCCTTTTTAATTTTTGGAAACAACCAAAACTCGCATGATGCAAGATCGGGTGAATATGCATGATGGGGTTGCTGTTTGATTTTCTTCCTGCTCCAGATGTGCCGTACCTTGACGGGTTTTGTGAGCACTGGAATTGTCGTGAAGAAGGAGAACTCTTGACACGCGTGTTGTTGGACTTGTCTTTCATCTTTCATCTCCTTAACCATTTTGGACAAAACAATGTTGTTGTAAAACAATGTAGTATTGGCCATTTAGAGTTATTTTTGCAAGTAAGGTTTCCACGGCTGCCACTCCATGGGAATTGAAAAAAATTGTAAGCATCCTCTTCTTTGAGCGAAAGTCTCGTCGAAGATTTGTGGACGAGGTTCATCTTCCGCCACCTGAACACAGTTATCGATCTTTCTGGGAATTGTATAGCAATCAAACCACGTCTCATCACCTGTGACAATGTTTGTTAACCGTTTGGGGCCACTAGGTTCAAACATGGCCGGCATCTCTCCAGCCCTTTTTTTGCTATTCTGTCAGTTTCTGGGAGTACCCATTTCGCACAGATCTTTCGGAACTTTAAACGTTGAATAATTGTTTCCATACTGACAATCGTTACACTTATTTAAACCTATCACCTGAACTGTGATGCGTGGCTCTTCCTTAATGAGTTCACAACAGCAGCGATTCGCAACACAGCCTCCTTCGGTCTTCCTGCACGAGGGAGGGTTTCGATGCTAGGCCATCCTTCTCTGAATTAGAGCTTCCATCTTGTAACAGTGCCATATGAACAGGCACTACTGCTATGGATACTGCAAAAGACAGGGAAAAATCTTTCCCGGTCTTTTGTGTAGTATCCATAACAACAATGCACAGATTTCGCAGCCGAACTTTACTCGCAGCCAGCGAAGAGTTGGGTTGTTTTACCTCTGATCGGCACTTTTTTGCACACCATGGTCTAAATGGCCAGGTCACATGAACCCCGAAGGCTCAGCGAAGGTTGGGGGAGGAGACCCACTTGAACAGCTGTTGGGAGACAAATGGTAGCCTCTCGTCCAGGCCATTCAGCATGTTCTTTAACGTGCACAGGGTATGGCTCTCCCGCACACGTGGCCACGGCTTGACGTCTCAACAAACAGATGGTGACCTTTTTAAGCCCCATAGTGTCCCCACCTGACTGAGAGTAATAGCGGGGAATTTTGCGGAGATAAATCTCAGCGCTGACCAAGCTGGGACTCGAACCTGGGAACTACAGATTACGAGCCTGGCGCGTTCCCGACTGAGACATCCCAGCCCAGCCAGCAAAGAGAGAAATGATCATGTGACCTTTGTTTTTAACACGAAATGAGAAGTGCAGACAAGTTTTCAAACAAGTTGTAGTTCGTTAGCTTAGGAGGAACGAGTGCAAATCTACAGACACGACTCAAGAACTTTCGAACGCCCTTCGTAATGCAAGAAACGATTTTATATTCGAATGCCCTTTAAAATCTGAAAAAGCATTTCTTACGGATGATTTTGCGCGTAAAATGTATTTTTTTACGGATGATTTTGCGGATCATACTTAAAGGCCCTTTATACTCTAAAACGTATTCCTTACGTTAATTAAATGATTTTGCAGATCATTTTCGCAGACCTTCATACTGTAAAAAATGCATTTCTTACGGACGATTTTGAGGATCATATTCAAAGGCCTATAAACTCTGCAAAAGTATGTAAAAGCAGGGTGTAGTCCTAAAAAAATATTTCCTTAGCGCTTTTTTTTTTTGATTTGCGATATATAGGACAAAGAAGAATCCTAGAAGCTACTCCTAGCTTAATACAGGACTTCTCATACAAGGACATTCCCTACTAAGACCGAAGTCACTGCTGACCACTGCCTTAGTTAGAGCTAACACAACACACGAAGTTAGCCTTGCTGGAACAGTCGCTAGCTGCCTAACCACTATGCCAGTTAAGACTTTTCACTCTCCCATTGTAACAATTTGCAGAAAGTATTTTTTTTTTAAGGAACATTTCAAGATTTCATCGAAAATACGCGTTTTAGGCATCTCACAGCCTAAATTCACTAATAACTCATTTCCATCCTCCACAATCTATTAAAATCTAATAAAATAGCAATTAAAACACCAGGACGTTGCCTGGTTTCTTAAGAAGCAGGGTCGTCGCCGTGGTTCAATTGGCTTCACTGCACCACAGAGTAGAACTGACTTATATGGACTTACAGGTGCTGGACTGGAAAATGGAATCAGTTCCATGTTATCTCAATAGAAAATCACATTCAGAGATCAATAATTTCTTCAATACGATTTGTAATGAAAAATATGTTTACAGATAAATTAAAGATAATTATAAAACTAATAACAATGAAATTTCCATTATTTACTTGAAATAATCAAATACAACATTCGAAAACCGAATTACAAATCAAGGTATAGACAGAGATACCTTAGCAATCATATTTCCCTGGTTAAACATCACCTGGAGAAAGAATTAACCTTTTCTGCGAAGAATAAAGACACAACTCTGTTGTACTAAAGACATTTGCCACTCCTAATAATTTATCTCCGCAAAATTCTCCGCCCTGCCCACGATCAGTAGGGGACACCGATGGGCTTGGAAAGGACGCCGTCCGTCGGATGGGACGTTAAGCCGCGGCCCCGTGTGCGGGAGAACCATACCCTGTGCACGTTAAAGAACACGCTGGATGGCCTTGACGGGAGGCTACCATCTGTTTCCCAACAGTTGTTCCAGTGGGTCCCCTCCCACAACCTTCTCTGAGCATTCGGGGTCCATGTGACCTGGCCATTTAGCCCATGGTGTGCAAAAAAGTGCCGCTCAGAGGTAAAACAACCCAACCTTTTTCAAATACGTCGTGTTCCAATCTGTTTTGTGTCATAATTACACTATGTGCGATATCTCGTGTGTCTCTAATTAAGCGATCACGCTTTCATTGTTACATGTTCATAGTCTGCTTCAATTTGACTGTTTCATTTCAGACGGACGACCTGAAACTAGGGGGACGAGCGTTTGACTCATTTGGTGACGTGCCTGTTTCGTAACCTATGCTCCTAGGTTCGAGTCCCAACTATGCCGGGGCGGGGGTGGCTCAATCGGTAGCGCGCAGGCTCGTAATCTGTAGTTCCCAGGTTCGAGTCCCAGCTTGGTCAGCGTTGAGATATATCTCCGCAAAATTCCCCACCCTGCATACGGTCAGTAGGGGACACCGATGGGTTTGGAAAGACCGCCGTCCGTCGGATGGGACGTTAAGCCGTGGCCCGTGTATGGGAGAGCCATACATACTATGCACGTTAAAGAACACGCTGAATGGCCTTGAAGTGAGGCTACCATCTGTCTCCCAACAGCTGCACCAGGTCATTTAGCCCATGGTGTGCAAAAACGTGCCGCTCAGAGGTAAGACAACCCAACCCAACTATGCCTGTGTTCAGATTTTCTCCGCCAATCTCACATTGCCTCCTGGTAGGAAGGGAGATTAAACTCTGGTCCGCGCGCAGGAAAGCCATACCCTGTGAGCATTAAAGAAGAGCCTTGACTGCGGCCTTTGATCTGTCTCATAACAACTTCTCAATCTTCGCGGCGGGGGATGGCTCAGTCGAGAGTGCGCGTGCTCGTAATCTGCAGTTCCTAGGTTCGAGTCCCACTTGGGCATGCGCTGAGATTTATCTCCGCGAAACTATCTATCTTACCTCGGTCAATAGGTTACACTGTCTTCGAAAGGCTGCGCTCCGTCCCACGGAAGGTGAGGCCACGTGCACGTTAAAGAACACACTGGATGGTCTTGATGATAGGCTATCATCTGTCTCCCAACAGCTATTCCAGAATCAGAGAAAATCTGAACTGGAATAACAGTTCAGAGAAAATCTGAACAGTTATTCAGTGAATATATTTAGAAACAGCAACCGTGTACAGTTGCTGTACACGCTCCAGATATTTTTCTTGAATTCTGCAATCACGTGACACGAAGGTTGCCAGATCACTAATTTTTAAAAAAATCGTTGCCAGATATTTTTTCTGAATGCTGTAATCAACTATAGCGTTCGGATACTTTTTTGAGCGACTGTAGGTGGTCATATTATTTTGATACTAGATCGTGTGGACTCACTCACGGAAATATTGAGCGTGTGCAGTTACCGCTCACAGCAAACTGCCAGGTCACTAATTTCTAAAAAGTTCGTTGCCAGATATTTTTTCTGAATTCTGTAATCAACCAAAGTGTTCGAATACTTTTTTGAGCGACTGTACCACCCCGAAGAATAATTTCACTTTACCCAAGTAACGGAAGAACCTCCCAAGATAATAATTCCCTGTTATTAAAGTTAATGAGTTTCCAACATGATTAGAAATGCGCCATCGGAATTAGTTTCTTGTTTAACTACAGTACTTTTTTTTAATCCTTTCTATTTTGAATCGTGCTTCCCTTGATAATTTACGAAATTGCCTCCATTGAAACGGAACAATAAAAATGTAAATAACTGTTAAAACTTTTTGTGTCTTAAATTGAAACCTGCTTCATTTGAGATTTTCTTTAATACTTGATGAGCGTAAACAGCGATTGCAATAAACCGCATTTATCTGGTTCTAACAAAAAGATAGTATTTTTCGCCGATTAACAGACGATTCTTGAGAATGTCTGAAAAACAGAAAACGATGACTGCTCCTGAAAACCATATGGAGTTCATGTAGGTCTGGAGATATCTGTAATACCAGAGGGGCCTAGGGCTTACAAAAATATCTGCAACCATGTTTTTGCCTTTTCCTGATAAAAAAAACCCATAAAAAGATCACTTTTTTACTAATTATGTGTTAATAACCATGTTATTGAACAGTGTATACATAAAGAGGCAGACTCATTATCAAAAGTTTTCATAATGTGAAATAAATTAACGCCCATAAAAATGCGTCCACCAAAGGACCTAAGAAACAAAAAACAGGCTCTTGGCCTGCCCTAGGCGAGCCTACAGCCGCTGTCTCATCAGATATACAAGTAGATAGGTCCTATCTAAAGAGCCTATCTACTTGCATATCTGATGTTTCCATATCCACTTGCATATCTGATGTTTCCATATCCACTTGTATATCTGATGTTTCTCTATCCACTTGTATATCTGATGTTTCTCTATCCACTTGTATATCTGATGTTTCTCTATCCACTTGTATATCTGATGTTTCTCTATCCACTTGTATATCTGATGTTTCTCTATCCACTTGTATATCTGACGTTTCTCTATCCACTTGTATATCTGATGTTTCTCTATCCTCTTGTATATCTGACGTTTCTCTATCCTCTTGTATATCTGACGTTTCTCTATCCACTTGTATATCTGATGTTTCTCTATCCACTTGTATATCTGATGTTTCTCTATCCACTTGTATATCTGACGTTTCTCTATCCACTTGTATATCTGATGTTTCTCTATCCTCTTGTATATCTGACGTTTCTCTATCCACTTGTATATCTGATGTTTCTCTATCCACTTGTATATCTGATGTTTCTCTATCCACTTGTATATCTGATGTTTCTCTATCCTCTTGTATATCTGACGTTTCTCTATCCACTTGTATATCTGATGTTTCTCTATCCACTTGTATATCTGATGTTTCTCTATCCACTTTTATATCTGATGTTTCCGTATCCACTTGTATAGCTGATGTTTCTGCATCCACTTTTATATCTGATGTTTCGCTATCCATTGTATATCTGATATTTTCCCGATTCATTGTATATCTAATATATCTCTTTGCGCATCTGATGTTCCCCGATCCACTGCAGAAATATTAGGAGATAGATGAAAGCCTTATGTGAACACCACCCAGCGTGCTATTTAAACGTGAGCATGGTATGGGCTTCTTGCACGTGGACCACCGCCTTTCCCTCAATGCCTTAGGTGCCACCTTTCTCACCAAAGGCGGATTGCGGATAATATCAACGTAGAAACAAAATTTGGACTCCAACCTGGGAACATCGATATGTTAGCCAGCTGAACAGAATCTCTCTCCTATCTAGGAACCGGATCTAGAGGGGGGGGGGGTAGAAAGGCCTATCCCCTTTTCAGAACGATAATATGTGGAACGGTGGAGAAAAAATATTTAAATTTATATAAATTACACATATTTTTCAAAAAATATTTTGTAGACCACTAAAACTGAGGTGGAAAATTTGTACCGGAATGAGTTTCATCTTGATCCTGTCTCCATTTTCTTTCGGATCCCTTCTCCCTCCAGCCCTTTATTTTGCTCCGCATCCGGGTGTTTTCCTCTTTATGTGGCACATTATGCTGACAGAATACGCTCTAACCTCAGCGAGAAGCAGCTTAAGAAATAATGATTTTTTTTCTGCCAATATGACAAACAGACAGGTTAGTCAATAATAGCAGCTTGTGAACCCCAAAAAATAGGGTGGTTTCCGTCGTTCAAAAAAGTATCCAAACGCTATGGTTGATTGCAGAATTCAGAAAAAATATCTGACAACGATTTTTTTTAGAAATTAGCGATCTGGCAAACCTTCGTGTCACGTGACACGAAGGTTGCCAGATCACTGATTTCTAAAAAAATCGTTGCCAAATATTTTTCCTGAATTCTGTAATCAACCGTAATGTTCGGATATTTTTTAATATATATAATGCGTATGAATATATAATGCAATGAATATGGAGCGTGTGCGGTTACCGTTCACAGCAAACTGGAGCGGTTGCGGTTAATGTTCACAGCACATTGGATCGTGTGAGCTCACAAAGACCTAGATCGTGTGGGCTCACTCACGGAAATATTGAGCGTGTGCAGTTACCGTTCACAGCAAACTGGAGCGGTTGCGGTTAATGTTCCCAGCACATTGGATCGTGTGAGCTCACAAAGACCTAGATCGTGTGGGCTCACTCACGGAAATATTGAGCGTGTGCAGTTACCGTTCACAGCAAACTGGAGCGGTTGCGGTTAATGTTCACAGCACATTGGATCGTGTGAGCTCACAAAGACCTAGATCGTGTGGGCTCACTCACGGAAATTTTGAGCGTGTGCAGTTACCGTTCACAGCAAACTGGAGCGGTTGCGGTTAATGTTCACATCACATTGGATCGTGTGATCTCACAAAGACCTAGATCGTGTGGGCTCACTCACGGAAATATTGAGCGTGTGCAGTTACCGTTCACAGCAAACTGGAGCGTGTGCAGTAACTGCACACGCTCAAGTTTGCTGTGAACGGTAACTGGAGCGTGTACAGTTGCTGTACACGCTCCAGATATTTTTTCTGAATTCTGTAATCAACCATGGTGTTCGGATATTTTATTTGAGCGACTGTACAAAGTGCATAATTATTCAAAATCCTGGAACTGTGAAAGTTTTAAATGTCACTGGAATTTTTACATTCGCTATTGATGAATGCACGCATAAATTAACTTTATTTAACAAAAGTTATATTTGCTCAAATCTTTTTTTTTAAAATTGCAAAAACTGAAATTAAGGAGATGGTATTTACCAGGATAAATTTCTATTCTTCGGAAACAAACATGTTCATTAATTTTATTTCTGTTGCTGTTGTTGTTTTGTTGTTGCCTTTAACGTAATCAGAAATACTTGTCAGATTAAACCAGAATATTGCAGACGCATTTGAGACGATCGTCCTGTCTTTAATTACGAAAAATCTTCGCTTTTATTATCAGACATTCTGAAAACCAAAAAAGGACGCAATGGATTGAATTGCGAATCTAAAATTTAAAACTTCTGTCGCTTGTAATCATTCAAATTTTATTTTAAGCTCTTGTGGCTGCTATTGTTTCGCGACCATGATTAAGATAATTGGAATTCTTTCTATTAAATTAATGAAGGACAAAAGAAAGTATTTTTGTGATAATTCTTTCGAAAATCGAGGACAAATGCTTGGTAGCGAATTTCTATAACAGGGTATTTGAAATAGAATAACAGCTGAAGTGCACTCGCTTATTGTTTCCATTAGACAAACGAAAAGTTAATTCAAAATACAAAAGATACTTTCTGTTTTGCTGCTGTCTTTAAAGAAAAGTCTTTTGAGAATTTTTCAAGTAGCATTCGATGGGAAACAGAAATCCACTCTGTAACTAGGCATTGTTTTTCTTTCCAGTTTTTCATTATGTTTCTGTGCCCTCTTACAAAATGCATGTTACTTTGATAATGATTTGATCCAAAAGTCGAAACTCACTCGTAATTTCAATGTACAGAGTTGTAGCTTTAATGTGAGTTGTAATTGGGCAGACTATAAGACTGTGCACTGCCCTCCATCTATGCTGCTTGCGCATTCGTACGTACAGTCGCTCAAAAAAGTATCCGAACACTATGGTTGATTACAGTATTCAGAAAAAACATCTACCAACGATTTTTTTTTAGAAATTAGTGATCTGGAAGCCTTCGTGTACATCGTGCCAGATCACTAATTTCTAAAAAAAACTGTTGCCAGATATTTTTTCTGAATTCTGTAATCAACCATAGTGTTTGAATACTTTTTTGAGCGACTGTAGGTGGTCATATTATTTTGATACTAGATAGTGTGGGCTCACTCACGGAAATTTTGAGCGTGTGCAGTTACCGTTCACAGCAAACTGGAGCGTGTTCAGTAACTGCACACGCTCCAGTTTGCTGTGAACTGGAGCGTGTACAGTTGCTGTACACGCTCCAAATATTTTTCCTGAATTTTGTAATCACGTGACACGAAGGTTGCCAGATCACTAATTTCTAAAAAAATCGTTGCCAGATATTTTTCTGAATTCTGTAATTAACCATAGTGTTTGGATACTTTTTTGAGCGATTGTACATAGTTTAATCCTCCGTAATACTAAGTGCTGACAGTTGGGTTGGGTTTTTGTACTTCTGCGCGGCACTTTTTCGCACACAATGGGCTAAATAGCCAGGTCACAAGGACCCCAAAAGCTCAGAGAAGGTTGAGGATGGAAATTTACCGTACAGGTGTTAAGAGACAGATAGAATTTCATCCAGCGTGACTTTAACATGGGGCAGGATATGGCTTTTTTCCCCCAGTGCCAGGGTTTAATCCGATGGACGGCGGCCTTTCAGAGCCCCTTTCTCAACGAAGGCATAGCGGGGGTTAAGGGGGATGAAACTCAACACTGGCTCAGTTGAGATTCGAACGCTGGGAAATGCAAATTACGGACCTACCACCTCTCTCCTTCGGGGAAAGTGCGGAGGTTTTTGTGAAACTCCGCCCCGATGGCTTGCTTTAATATTTTTTAACTACATTTTAGAAGTTTGTTTAGATAATTCTTCAATAGTCGTCAATTCTCAATTTCTTGGGACTGATATTGCTTCTTCTAGATGTTCCAGTTTCCATTATTGATTTAATAAATACTTCAGTATCATCAATGATACCGAAGTATTTAGACACATACATTTTATTTGAATGAAAATCCATATTTAAAGCTTCCTAGCTTTGAAAATGCGATTTTAACTGGAAAGTGTCACAGAAAATAAATTGAAGATCTGATTCAGATCTCTTTAAAGCTCAATTTTCAATAATATTCTTTTAATATCTAAAGAATTGCTGAAACTAGAAACTTTTAACAACAGACGTCGCTGTTACACTCGTTTTGATCACTAATTTGTCAATTTTGACGTGAATTGAATCGTCACACAAATTTCTAAAATTACATCTTCGTAAGCGATTTATTGTTATTATAATTTGCACTTTGGTTTTCAGGCAAATCGTTACGATCAGCGAAAGATACTTTTCAGTGGTTCACTCTCCCTTCGTAACTGCTTAAATATCGAATTAATATTGCTGAAAAATCGATATTTAGAGAGATTTGAGTGAGATCTTCATCGCCAGTGAAATATTTTCATAAAATGATTATATTCAAAGTTAGAGAGCTTTCCACTCAAATAAAGTAGAAGGTCCAAATACTTTTGGTAAAATAACGTACTTGTTCCCTTAATGATTACATTCGTGAAGGCGGTGATTGTCTCAGTCGGTTACGTACAGTCGCTCAAAAAAATATCCGAACACTATATTTGATTACAGAATTCAGAAAAAATATCTGGCGACGATTTCTTTAGAAATTAGTGATCTGGCAACCTCCGTGTCACGCGATTGCAGAATTCAGGAAAAATATCTGGAGCGTGTACAGCAAATGTACACGCTCCAGTTACCGTTCACAGCAAACTAGAGCGTGTGCAGTAACTGCACACGCTCCAGTTTGCTGTGAACGGTAACTGCACACGCTCAATATTTCCGTGAGTGAGCCCACACGATCTAGTATCAAAATAATATGACCACCTACAGTCGCTCAAAAAAGTATCCGAACACTGTGGTTGATTACAGAATTCAGAAAAAATATCTGGCAACGATTTCTTTAGAAATTAGTAATCTGGCAAACTTCATGTCACGTGACACGAAGGTTGCCAGATCATATATAGATATTTTGAAAAGGGTGTCGCTTGTTTAAAAGTTTTGCGCACTATTGTTATAGACAACCTTTCGAAAGATATTGGAAGAGCACGCAAAGCCACGCTGCAAACAAATGATAAACATCGAAGAGTCTAAATAAAATCACTGAAATAACGATATAGTTGAAAAATTAGTTATCCTGATTGGGATTCGAACCCAGGTCTCCCAGAAGCATGCCGGGGCATCCTAACCACTGGACCATCAAGAGCTAAACATTTTTCCAACAAAGTGACATATAAGACCTGGGTTCGAATCCCAGTCAGGACAACCAATTTGTTTCAAATGTTTCTTGTCTACAAGACGTTTTTTGTGATACTTTATTACTGAAGAATCAGTGAATCTTTTTTGTTCATTAACACCGATAATGCTTAGAATATTAATCACATAAAGGTGGCTTTTCCTCAAGCACAAGGTATTTACAGGAAACCTGTTGTTTAGTACTTGAAATAGCTTCAAAGGTTTTAATTCTGTCAGGGTTGAAGATTTCGTCTCGCTCTCAAAACTCCGCTCACTATGAAAATTGGGGGGTTTCTTGAAGGAATATAACTACCACTGTTCGGATGTATAGATTGATTTCAAATTGACTGAAGTCTCAGACAGGTAGGCCAAGACGAATTTGATAACGTACAGTCGCTCAAAAAATATCCGAACACTGTAGTTGATTACAGAATTCAGAAAAAAATATCTGGCAATGATTTTTTTTAGAAATTAGTGATTTGGCAACCTTTGTGTACGTGATGCCAGATCACCAATTTCTAAAAAAAAAATCGTTGCCAGATATTTTTTCTGAATTCTGTAATCAACCACAGTGTTCGGATATTTTTTTGAGCGACTGTACTGGACTGGAAAATGGAAGCACTTCCATGTCATCTCAATAGCAAATCACATTTAGAGCTCAATAACTACTTCAATACGTTTTTAGTGAAACATACTGTACTGTCACTCAAAAAAGTATCCTAACACTACGGTTGACTACAAAATTCAGAAAAAATATCTGGCAACGAATTTTTTTTTTTAGAAATTAGTGATCTGGCAACCTTCGTGTCACGTGATTACAGAATTCAGGAAAAATATCAGGAGCGTGTACAGCAATTGTACACGCTCCAGTTACCGTTCACAGCAAACTGGAGCGTGTGCAGTAATTGCACACGCTCCAGTTTGCTGTGAACGGGTTGGGTTGTTTTACCTCTGAGCGGCACTTTTTTGCACACCATGGGCTAAATGGCCAGGTCACATGGACCCCGAAGGCTCAGAGAAGGTTGGGGGAGGAGACCAACTGGAACAGCTGTTGGGAGACAGATGGTAGCCTCCCGTCAAGGCCATCCAGCGTGTTCTTTAACGTGCACAGGGTATGGCTCTCCCGCACACGGGCCACGGCTTAACGTCCAATCCGACGGACGGCGGCCTTTCCAAGCTCATTGGTGTCCCCTACTGACCCTCGGCGTGGCGGGGAGTTTTGAGGAGATAAATCTCAACGCTGATCCAGCTGGGACTCGAACCTGGGAACTACAGATTACGAGCCTGGCGCGCTATCGACTGAGCCACCCCCGCACCAGCTGTGAACGGTAACTGCACACGCTCAATATTTCTGTGAGTGGGCCCAACCTTCGTGTCACGTGACACGAAGGTTGCCAGATCACTAATTTCTAAAAAAATCGTTGCCAGATATTTTTTCTGAATTTTGTAATCAACCGTAGTGTTCGGATACTTTTTTGAGCTACTGTACATCTACAGATAAATTAAAAACCACGATCAAATGTATTTAGATCTCGATTTTAAAAATATTTGGTTGGCATTCAAAGAATTATGAACGATGGAATATTTAACAGGCTACAAAAAAACTAACCCCAAAATTTAATTAAAACATTAAACAAGTTAAGAATCAGTTCCGGGTATTCTACTAGAGTCAACTAAGATCTCTGATTTCTTAACCTGTTTTAATGTCTTAATTAAATTTAGGGTCAGTTTTTTTTTGCAGCCTGTTAAATATTCCAGCGTTCATAAATCTTTGAATACCGAACAAATATTTTTTTTAAAATCGAGGTTTAGATAGATTTGATCGTTAATTTATCTTTACACATATTTTTCACTGAAACCGTATCGAAGAATTTATTGAGCTATGAATGTGATCTTCTATTCAAATAACATGGAACTGTCCATTGTTTTGTCCTATACCTGTACATGTTTATATTGTTATATACATATAAATAGAAACAGGTTACATTTATTATTTTGAAATGAAGGTAAAGAAAGATGGGTTTAAATTTATGGTTCATATTTAATTTAAATTTAGATATAACTCATTTTGAATGAATATATTCATACAGAAATACGTTTTAAATGTCATAATGCTTTGGAGCGCTTAGCTACTGTTCCATCACGTATACTTTGTGTGTTTTGTTAGCTGTAACGGAGGCAATAATCAGTCAAAACCGACTCCGGTCATCAGTCCTTACAGGGTTTGGGTTCGGTTGTTTTACCTCTGAGGGGAGGAGACCCACTGGAACAGCTGTTGGGAGACAGATGGTAGCCTCCCGTCAGGGGCGGGGGTGGCTCAGTCGGTAGCGCGCCAGGCTCGTAATCTGTAGTTCCCAGTTTCGAGTCCCAGCTGGGTCAGCGTTGAGATTTATCTCCGCAAAATTCCCGCCGTTAAGCCGTGGCTCCGTGTGTGGGAGAGCCATACCCTGTGCACGTTAAAGAACACGCTGGATGGCCTTGACGGAAGGCTACCATCTGTCTCCCAACAGCTGTTCCATTGGGTCCCCTCCCCCAACCTTCTCTGAGCCTTCGGGGTCCATGTGACCTGGCCATTTAGCCCATGATGTGCAAAAAAGTGCTGCTCAGAGGTAAAACAACCCAAAAGCCTCCCGTCAAGGCCATCCAGCGTGTTCTTCAACGTATACAGGCAATGGCTCTTCTATACAAGGGGAAACGGCTTAACGTCCCATCCGCCGTCCGTCGGATGGGACGTTTAGCCATTTCCCCTTGTATAGAACACCATCGCCAACACGATGGGCTAGGGACACCGATGTTCCAAGCCCATCGGTGTCCCCTACTGGCCGTGGGCAGGGCGGAGAATTTTGCAAAGATATATCCTTACAGAACAAGCCCTGTACAAGTGAGGAATAGTTTCAAATATCGTCTCCGTCCTGTGTTGCAAATCAGTAAAAAATATGAAATTCAAATATCAACTAAATGCGCCACTTACAGCACAATATCTAAACCTATATATCCCACAGTCCTTTCGTTAGAATTAATTTACATCTTAACATCACACATTAATAATATTGTAATATAAAAATAAACATCACACTTTCCCTCTGTTAGCATTAACCTACATCTAAACATTACAATAGCCTTTATTAGAAAGTAATCTCCATTTAAACAATTCAAGTGTCTTTTATTAAAAAATAATATTTATCCAAACATCAAAATACATATTACAAATAATCTAGAACTTATAATCAGGCATAATATTAAATAGAAATAATCTAAATCTGAATATTATACAAAAATATCCCCGCCTTATAATCGAAATCTCAGCATTACACAAACTCTTTAACAGGATCATCGTCTTATGAACTTTAAACTCTATAAGAAATCTACACTATAATATCACACATACTCCTTAGTAAAAATAATCTAAATCTAACCTGCACAAAATATCTTAGTAAAAATAATCTAAATCTAACCTGCACAAAATATCTTAGTAAAAATAATCTAATTCTACACTTCACACAAATTTTTTATTAAAAGTAAACGAATTCAAAACATCACACAAGCACTATATCAGAAATGATCTAAATCTAAACGTCACAACTCTGTTATAAAAATATACACTTTAATATTGCAGGTACTCATTAAAAACAAGCTACATGTTAACGACTAACCTGCATTTTATAAGAAAATGTCTAAATCTAAAAATCTCACGGACCTTCACTAAAAGTAATCTAGAGTCGCTTAAAAAATATCCGAACACTATGGTTGATGACAGAATTCAAAAAAAATATCTGGCAACGATTTTTTCAGAAATTAGTGATCTGGCAACCTTCATGTCATGTGATTACAGAATTCAGGAAAAATATCTGGAGCGTGTACATCAACTGTACACGCTCCAGTTACCGTTCACAGCAAACTGGAGCGTGTGTAGTTACTGCACACGCTCCAGTTTGCTGTGAACGGTAACTGCACACGCTCAATATTTCCGTGAGTGGGCCCACACGATCCAGGTTTTTGTGAGCTCTCACGGCGTAGAGTCGCTCAAAAAAGTATCCGAACACTATGGTTGAGTACAGAATTCAGGAAAAATATCTGGAGCGTGTACAGCAACTGTACACGCTCCAGTTACCGTTCACAGCAAACTGGAGCGTGTGCAGTTACTGCACACGCTCAATATTTCTGTGAGTGAGCCCACACGATCTAGGTCTTTGTGAGCTCACACGATCCAATGTGCTGTGAACATTAACCGCAACCGCTCCAGTTTGCTGTGAACGGTAGCTGCACACGCTCCATATTCATTGCATTATATGTTCATACGCATTATATATATTAAAAAATATCCGAACATTTTGATTGATTACAGAATTCAGAAAAAATATCTGGCAACGATTTTTTTTTTAATTTTAGAAATTAGTAATCCGGCAACCTTCGTGTCACGTGACACGAAGGTTGCCAGATCACTAATTTCTAAAAAAATCGTTGCCGGATATTTTTTTTTTAATTCTGCAATCAACCATAGTGTTCGGATATTTTTTGAGCGACTGTACCTGTCTGTTCATGATACATACCCTTCGTTAAAAAAAAATAATCTCTACACATACAGATAATTGTAGAAGGTGTATCAATTGGGACTGCTTTTAAAGCAACGCTATCCCTAAGAGTTTCGGTTTATTACGGTTGCCTTTTCCTTCCTCTGCGACACGATCTCAAGAAGGAGTGGCATTATATCTGAGAGGAAAACCAATATCGTAATCATCAGAGGAACTGCTTTCTCCCGTTACCTTGTGTCGCATCCATCTCTCACCGTTGCAAAGAGAAGAGGTGAGAGTGCTCGGCCAGCTGCTACGTCTGCAACACGGTCGCGGTTTTTTTTCTCTCTCTCTGGCGAATCAGAAGTTGACGTCCTTCATTCGAGTCAACAATGCACTCTCCCAGAGCGCCCAAACGGTTACGGTCTGCCAGTGGTCATGGCGGAATTTAATATACGGACTTTGGTTGCGCTGTTGGTGTACTTTCTGCTGAACATTAAATATGTTTGATGTCTTCGTGTTGTTCGCATCCATCTCTTGTTTAGTTTATTCGGAAAACTTTTTATTCAGTTGAATAAGTCGGGAGTGGCAGGAAATGTGTTTTGAAAATTATTTGCTTATTAAATTCATCTTCTTAATAGCATTTCTGAGAAGTTCTGTCATTTGTCATGCATCCAGAGCGACTCCCTTTTCATTTCTGCGGTATCTGTGCATTCAGATGATTTCTAATTGAAAACTTTTAATGGATGGTTTATTCAGTTTTGATGACTGTTTTCCACATTTCATTTTATCATCCAAAAGGAAGGAAATCAGACAAACGTTTTTGTATTTCGGTTACTTTGATGGTAAAATTGAAAAAGCATTTTGAGTGATTGGTGAACCACTACATACCGATCAATTTTACTTATTTGTTTTACTGTTATATATTACTATTTGATCTTGTTAATTATTCTATTTTTTATGCTATATATATATATACAGGATGTTCCCAAAAGGGCTAGTCAAACTTTAGAAAAGTGTTTCCAATACCGCATAGTAACGAAAAACATTCTTATAAACGTTAGGTCAGAAAAGAGCTTCCCTTCCAAGTTAAAGCCCATTTTGAGAGTACAGTCGCTCAAAAAAATATCCGAACATTATGGTTGGTTAGAGATTTCAGAAAAAATATCTGCAACGATTTTTTTTTAGAAATTAGTGATCTGGCAACCTTTGTGTCACAAGTGACACAAAGGCAAAAATTCACAGCAAACTGGAGCGTGTGCAGTAACTGCAAACGCTCCAGTTTGCTGTGAACGGTAACTGGAGCGTGTACAGTTGCTGTACAAGCTCCAGATATTTTTCCTGAATTCTGTAATCACGTGACACGAATGTTGCCAGATCACTAATTTCTAAAGAAATCGTTGCCAGATATTTTTTCTACATTCTGTAATCAACCATAGTGTTCGGATACTTTTTTGAGCGACTGTACTATAACTCGGAAGGACGCTTTTCTGACCCAATGTTCATAACCACTTTTTCGTCCCCATGCAAAATACAACACGTTCCCAAAGTTCGAATAAACACCTTTTGGAAATACCCTGTATAGAGACAAGAGTGCAAATGACTGCTGTGATTAAAATGGAAGAAAATCTGTTTTCGTTAATAATAACTTTTTTTTCTACTTTGATATAAAATTCGGTTTTGATTAACAGTTTATGTACTCTATAAATTTTAATATAAATTATGCTACGTTATGAATTATGTACTTTCATATTCCATTTTTAAATTATATTATAGTTGCTGTTTCACTGACGGTACTCAAAACTATTTTGGGGTTCAAACTTCCTTCGCATTGAAATTAAGACGAAATTTTTTTACATAAAAAAATTACTTATTATTTGATTTGTAGGATCTCAAAAAATTAAAGGTTTAAAAATCACTCCCTCAGTGTAGGTTTCCCATGCATGCGACTAAACAAACTAAAAATGCGATTTCAGCGCAGCTACCTAAACCAAATTACCCAATTTCTTGTTTTCCGAATTCTATGAACATAATATAAGATGATCTACTTTTGCACATCAATAAAATAATGTTACGCGGTTGTTTAATTTTTTTTTCAAAGTTTTTTGGAAAGAATTTCACATCAAGAACTTAAAAAGAAATACGAGATTGAAAAAACAAAAACTGACAAGCAAGCAGCTGCAATTGTAATAAGTCTCACAGGGATATTTAATACGAAGTCTGGTACAAAGCAACTGAGGTGGCGCCTTCATCTCGTCAGGGGTAAAACAATCTGGCAGAACCAGATAGATGCTGCCGCACAGAAAGCATTTCGAGCAGTTGAACGTTATGAACGTTTAAAAATTTTCTTGCTTCTTAAAACCATTAACAAAAATGAAGGGCATATCACATAAAACAGGAAGGTGTTAACTGAACAAGCTGCTGTTTGCCACTGTGAGGCCGCGTTCGCTGTTGGTAAGGGTTTCAAGACGCCAGAAACTTTGAAAACGCCACAACTCTAAAATCTTTGTCTGTGTGGCAAGGTCCTAAAATCATCAAAACTTTCTCAGCATGTTTTTGCTTTCCTCAGAAACTGGAAAGCTGCAAAACCTTGTTTGTTACTCTGGAATCAATAATGTTTTCGTATGCAAATATATGGTAATAAGAAGGCACAGCCAGCAACATTATTTTTTTTTTCTTTAAGAAAGAAAATATTTTACTGTTTTTTTTTATCAGCCATGTATTTGTTTTCGTTCTGTTCGTGCGTTTAGAAATCCCACTGGAATATTGGAAAGGTAAAGAATGTTTTATTACGATAGTTTCGTTACTTAAGACTTTGTATCGAAATCTGTATTTGAATATTTGTATTCATTTCCGTATTCTTCAGGGAAAAAATATGAAGTTTTTTGTGAATATATATAAATCTATAAAGAATGATAATGATGTGTCTCTTCCAATTCTAAAAATCCTTAATTAATAATAATAATAATAATAATAATAATAATAATAATAATAATAATAATAATAATAAAGAATACGCTGGATGGCCTTGACGAGAGATTTACATCTGTCTATAAACAGCTGTCCAGTGAGTGCCCTCCCCCTAACCTTCCCTAATCCCGTGGAGTCCTTGTGACTTGGCCCTTTATCCCAGTGTGTGCAAAAAAAGTGCAGCTTAGCAAAGGTAAAACAACTCAGTCTTTAATCCGACATATTCTAAATTTGAAATGGGCGAGTTACGACTCGTATAAACAATAACTGAGAAATATTTGTGAATCCAGTAAGAGACAAAAATAAACGTTTTAGCATTTATATTCTCATTGCTACATATTTAGTCTATATTCAATTTAACTCTTTGTATCTTTAGCGTGATTCAAATCATAAAATAATGGCAATATTTTTAGATCTCCAAAAGCGTTTTATACTGTAGATTACAATCTCGTATTGCAGAAACTTGTAATGTAAAACCCCTTATTCCATAATTTATGATCTTTTAAAAATTATTTAAATAATACACATATCATTACAAAAATATACACAGAGTACAGTTCCAAATGTATAAATAATTAAGGGGTTCCACAAGGATCTTTACTAGACCCACTCTTATTTCTTGTCTACATTAATGATTTATTTAACATTAATTTCAAAAGTTTGATTTCCTTATAATGCAAATGATATAGTAATAATTAATAACAGCAAAAAAGACTAAAGCAATTGCACTGAAAGAGAGGAGGATTTTTATCGCATTTTATACTGACTTAACCACAATAAAATATATTTAAAAGAAAACAAGACAAAATGGATTAGGTATACTTTATTTTCTGGGTTAGAGAGATTGAGAAAATATTTTATTAAATCGCATAAATGGGACTGTTTACATAAAGAAACACAATTATTGAAGATACTAATTATTATAAAAATGAAAGGGTACACAGGATAAAATATTTGGGTTTATTTTTAATGATATTTTTTGAATACTCTCCACACATATTATAGTATTTGTGTTAAAATTCGCTGCAATAAAATTGCATAAACTAAGATATGTAGTAAACAGAACAACATATTTATTATTTTACAAAGCAATTTGTGAACCTATATTAATCTATGGAATTACTGTAGCAAATCTGAATAAAATTCAGAATATACAATCAGCAATAGCAAAGGCTATAAAGTGAAACGGATATGCAGGTGCAACAATGAAAAAGAGACTGTGGAATTACGTGACACTCGAGATATAGCACGGAGTTGAATTTCGTCTTTATGTGTTCGAACACGATGAACTTAAAAAGGAAGAACATAATACAGTTGTAATACAGTTGTAATTCGAAAAATATGCGTGAAGGAGATAGAGGTTTTTCGTAATCTGTGCGCTGTATTTTCTTTGGTGTGTGTGCGTTAGTATAAAGAAGTTTTCATTAGTGTGTGTGTGCGCGCGTCGGTATAAAGAAGAAAAGTTTTCATTGGTGTGTGTGTGCGCGTCGGTATAAAGAAGAAAAGTTTTCATTGATGTGTGTGTGCGCGTCGGTATAAAGAAGAAAAGTTTTCATTAGTGTGTTCGCAGAAGTACTAAAAGAATTTTTGAGTAATTACGAAAGAACTAGAGAGTTTTTTTCGAGTGTAAAATGAGACAATTTAGTTTGTTTTGTGTGCGATGATACGTTTTTGATATTCAAGTGGTAAGTTTTATTTCGAAGTAAAACATCAATGTATCTCTATCGCCGATTATATTATTTTAAAAAGTGCTATTTAAATATTTACTGTGATTAGTAAGATTTCTGCTTATATATTGATTTGCGAATCAGTTTCCAAATGTGAACAATTCAAATTTGTTAAAGATAACACAGAACTAGGAGGAGGGATCTGAACAATTGAAATTTGTAAAAGATAACACAGAACTAGGAAGAGGGATCTGAACAATTGAAATTTTTAAAAGAAAACACAGAACTAGGAAGAGGGATCTGAATAATTGAAATTTCTAAAATATAACACAGAACTAGGAGGAGGGATCTGAACAATTTGAAATTTCTAAAAGATAACACAGAACTAGGAAGAGGGATCTGAACAATTGAAATTTGTAAAAGATAACACAGAACTAGGAGGAGGGATCTGAACAATTGAAATTTCTAAAAGATAACACAGAACTAGGAAGAGGGATCTGAACAATTGAAATTTGTAAAAGATAACACAGAACTAGGAGGAGGGATCTGAACAATTGAAATTTGTAAAAGATAACACAGAACTAGGAGGAGGGATCTGAACAATTGAAATTTGTAAAAGATAACACAGAACTAGGAAGAGGGATCTGAACAATTGAAATTTGTAAAAGATAACACAGAACTAGGAAGAGGGATCTGAACAATTGAAATTTCTAAAAGATAACACAGAACTAGGAAGAGGGATCTGAACAATTGAAATTTGTAAAAGATAACACAGAACTAGGAGGAGGGATCTGAACAATTGAAATTTCTAAAAGATAACACAGAACTAGGAAGAGGGATCTGAACAATTGAAATTTGTAAAAGCTAACACAGAACTAGGAGGAGGGATCTGAACAATTGAAATTTCTAAAAGATAACACAGAACTAGGAGGAGGCATCCCAACAATTGCAGTTTATAAAAGGTCACATCAAACTGAAAAATCCACTATACCGAATCGTTCTGCATTTCCCTCATAAGTTGGAACAACAGAAAAACCTGCCGCTGTTTCAACAACATTAAAAAAAATTGAAATGCCTTATTTCCGATTATTTTTTTAAACGAATATAATATGCATAGCGAAATATCACGAATGCTTTATTAAGGAGGTAAAAGTAACAATGTAACGGGTTTTTTTTGCCACAGCTTTTCTTTTTCATTTCACTCACAATGACGCACACGCAACAAACAGACGTCTTGATTTACCTGACAAATCAGCCCCAGCACGCACTGCACGGACACTTGCCACAATATCGATTCCTGAAACTGTTCCACTATTGCACGGGCTTTACGGTACTGTAAAGGTTAAACGGCATGAGGCCGATATTTTGCGCCCAAGGCTAGAACAAGAACACGAAAAAAGACAAACCTTTTCGATAGAGTTTTATCGTACGCGTACCACATAACATCACGTGTTTCGCAGTGCTTTCAACACTTTTTACAGCAGATGCGATTATTCAAACAGCGTGACTTGAAAAAGCAAAACACCGACGACCACGAAAATTTGTGAGGTGTTTGAGTGTGCATTAGAGGCACGCTCTTTTATTAAGCACGACATTCATTTCCGATGTGTGTTGCCATTTTTCAGAATAATGATTTCCTGTCCCTTTCAGTTTGGTTTACGGTTCGATCTGCGTTTTTCCCTTGAATGATCTTCTGTTTCGATCAATAGATGTTCACAAGTTATGAGAGTGTGGGGGAGTTGATTCAGTCGATAGTGCGCCAGGCTCGTAATGTGCAGTTCCCAGGGTTGAGATTCATTCGCACTAAACCCTCGTCTTGCTCTGGATCAGAAAGAGGATATCAATGGGCTTGGAAAGGCCGCCCTCTGCCGGATGAGTCATTAAGCCGTTGCTCCTTGTGTAGGAAAGCCACTGCCTGTATACGTTGAAGAATACGCTGCATGGCCTTTCTTCAACTACAATTGAAGCTTTTGCGGAATTCACAAACCCCTTTTGCGGAATCACAATATATATAAGTCGACAATGCGGTATCAAATAACCTCCTCTTCTGACAATCAGTATGACAGTGATGCCATAAGTTGCATGGCGTCGATGCGCATTCCACTTGTCAAATGTTATTGTTTTCTGAGAGAGGAGAAAGGTGAATATCGATTGTTGCTTGAAAGGGAGAAACTTTCTTACACTAGATGCGGATTATTTACGAAATCTAAATTCACTAAAAATGGAAATTATTATAAGTCGCTCAAATGAAAGTGGACAAAAAAAAACTATAATAATAAAAGCTCATGTCTGCCGATCACAGTCATACCTCATCGGGAAATCATGGCAGAAGCTTCAATACTTCGCGGAATGTTTCTGATTGTCATCCAAGTTGCAATGCCGAATTTCAAGTCGACGTTTCGATTAGGGGACTTGCTAGGAGCAAAAACATGATTGCCACTCTCTTCCTACCCGAAAGAGTAATGCTGCAAAATCCACTTTTGTCAGTTTCTGCTTTCTAACTGTGAACATAAGATAATTAGTGTGAGGAGGGAGGTCTTAGCATAATAACGTGTAAATCTGCTGCGGTTGCCAGAGAGGCGGGGTGGCTCAGTCGGTAGCGTGCCAGGCTCGTAATCTGAAGTGACCAGGTTCGAGTCACAACTGGGTCAGCATTAAGACTTATCTCCACAAAACTCCCTGCCCAGGGTCAGTAGGAGACACCGATGGGCTTGTAAAAGCCGTCGTCCGTCGGATGAGACGTTACGCCTCGCTCCGTGTGTAGGAGAGCCATACCCTGTGAATGTTACAGAATACGCCTTGACGGGAGGCTTCCATCTGTCTCGTAACAGCTGTCAAGTGAGTCCCTCCCCCAACCTTCTCTGAGCCTTTGGGATCCATGTGACCTGGCCATTTAGCCCAGGGTGTGCAAAAAAAGTGCCGCTCAGAGGTAAAACAACCCAACCTGGTTGCCAGATCCGCCACATTACCAAAGACATCGTTATATTAATGCGTTCCATTGTAGGTAGCAAACTTCATTTTTAAACAAATATGGAATCACACAAGACTCTCACGAACGCAATCAGAGACCTTAGGGTCGAGTATCTCGGGAACCACGTCAACCATCGAAAACGAAAATGAAACTCTCGATAGTTTGCGTGCAAACCAAGTCACGTGCTCTTGAAAGAGCGCTGACGTCAGCAACGCCGGTCCATTCTTCGTGTGGAATCAGTGTGCTAAGGAGTTTAGGGGGGCTGGGGGGGGAGGGTACTCACGAAACTAACCCTTAATGCAGTGAAAAACAGAAGATCCTTGTTAAAAGGACACCCGGGTAGCCTCGGATGCAATTCACCTAGTCGGAAAGTTAAGCAAAAGGTTAATTTATCTGTAGACAATTTCCATGCCTGTTGAGTCATTCGTCCCAACATGAAGTTAACAACATGAAGTTAACAACATGATACATTGTTTGTAGAACGATTCTGGATGTTTATTTTTTGAGGAATTCTGTGGCCATGCGCTGCACCTTTTAATACAAGCTTCCTACTTTTTAAAGAGGATCAAAAATGTGAAAATCACCGGAGGAAAAGCAGGACCTCAGGGAGCGTATCCCAGTTGACGTTCTCCGTTTACAAAGAGCAATAACCACCCTCCTGGTGGAACCTCAGAGAAGTAATTAATTTCTTTAGCAACAATCTCCTCTTTTCGAGCAGAGTAAATCGGTGTCTGGTACATATTCAACCAGTTAAGGCGATGTAAGAATTACTTTCGAGGGTTCATGCAACTCCAATGGCTTCCGATCCCGATTATATGTCGGCTAATATAACGTATCCATGAATATCTGTTCATTTGGGTCTGGCACCTACAAAGAAGGGGAAAACACAGAGGTAGATTCTTTTCATCCAGTGCCCAACAGCGCATAAATTCCATAAATCAAATTCAAAATCAAAGGCAGTAGACTTTTCTACAAGTCCAAATCAATAGGCTCAACTGCTCTGGGAGCCCTCAACTTCAGAGGTTTGATATGAGGCAGGTTTACCCTCCTTCCGTTTACTACGATTAATGCCCATTGATAGCAATTATTTTCGATATGCACCCCTGTGCACCTCGCGCTAGCGTTATATATCACACTCTAAAGCAAATACGAAATTGGAGATATACACTTACAAAATCATTCGTCGTTACATAACTTGGGCTATAAATTCTGTTCCCCAGAGGCACCCAGGATTTTATTGTCGGGAGGAAATGTGAGGAGGGAGGTCTTTAGAATTTAGTGTCGGGAGGAAGTGTGAGAGGGGGAGGTCTGAGAATTTAGTGTCGGGAGGAAGTGTGAGGGGGAAGGTCTTAGAATTTAGTGTCGGGAGGAAGTGTGAGGGGGAAGGTCTTAGAATTTAGTGTCGGGAGGAAGTGTGAGGGGGAAGGTCTTAGAATTTAGTGTCGGGAAGAAGTGTGAGAAGGGAGGTCTTAGAATTTAGTGTAGGGAGGAAGTGTGAGGGGGGAGGTCTTAGTATTTAGTGTAGGGAGGAAGTGTGAGGGGGGAGGTATTAGAATTTAGTGTCGGGAGGAAATGTGAAGAGGCGGATCTTAGTGTCGGGAGGAAGTGTGAGGGAGGTTTTTAGAATTTATTGTCGGGAGGAAGTGTGAGGGGGGAGGTCTTAGAATTTAGTGTAAGGAGGAAGTGTGAGGGGGGAAATCTTAGAATTTAGTGTCGGGAGGAAGTGTGAGGGTGGGAAGGTCTTAGAATTTAGTGTCGGGAGGAAGTGTGAGGGTGGAAAGGTCTTAGAATTTAGTGTCGGGAGGAAGTGTGAGGGTGGGATGGTCTTAGAATTTAGTGTCGGGAGGAAGTGTGAGGGTGGGAAGGTCTTAGAATTTAGTGTCGGGAGGAAGTGTGAGGGTGGGAAGGTCTTAGAATTTAGTGTCGGGAGGAAGTGTGAGGGTGGGATGGTCTTAGAATTTAGTTTTGGGGAGTCCTAGAATTCAGTTCGTTGGAAGGGCCGAGAATTTAGTTTCTTTATAATAAAGCTATATTTTATTAAAATGTGTTAAGGAATATTATTCTGTATATTCATATCTATTCTCCCCTCCCCCCTCCTACGTCCTGTCTAGAGGCATATTTTTATTGAAATTGTAAAGGAATGTCTTTTAATCCATTCAGTTCTGTTTACTATGTTACGGAACTTTAGCATAACACTAGAAGTACAGTCGCTAAAAAAAATATCGAACACTGTGGTTGATTACAGAATTCAGAAAAAATATCTGACAACGATTTTTTTTTAGAAATTAGTGATCTGGCAACCTTCGTGTCACGTGACACGAAGGTTGCCAGATCACTAATTTATAAAAAAAATCGTTGCCAGATATTTTTTTCTACATTCTGTAATCAACCATGGTGTTCGGATATTTTTTTTGAGCGACTGTAGATATTCATTGTTAAGAAGAAAACCAAAATGTCATAACTTAAGAAATCAGACAATTTCATGAAGAAATCTGCTTGCTGAAAAGCAGTTCTTCTCCAGAATGAAACGGTTAATGCATTTGCAAAACAATGCTTCGTTAGGACAGGCAACTCAATAAAATGAAAATGTTTTCGATTTAAGATCTGTGAAGACTTTCTTTTCAAAAGTAAAAAAGAGTGTCACACTATAGTAGTAATTAAACAAACAGCATGATTAGCAACATTAGTCGCCTATCTCCACAGCCTCTTTTCCATAACCTAAAGAAAAAGACATTGGCTTCAAAACCTTTCTATAAACTTCTAGACAACAGATCACTTTATCGACACCTGGATCAGTAAATCTGTACCAAACAGCGATGTGGTAACCGTGTGCGAAAACTTCACCAAGACCCGATAACGTCGGTTCTCAACGGGAAGGGTTGGGTTGGGCTGTTTTACCTCTGAGCGGCACTTTTTTGCACACCATGGGCTAAATGGTCAGGTTACATGGACCCCGAAAGCTCAGAGAAGGTTGGGGGAGGGGACCCACTGGAACAGCTGTTGGGAGACAGATGGTAGCCTCCCGTCAAGGCCATCCAGCGTGTTCTTTAACGTGCACATGGTATGGCTCTCCCGCACACGGGCTACGGCTTAACGTCCCATCCGACGGACGGCGGCCTTTCCAAACCCATCGGTGTCCCCTACTGACCGTGGGCAGGGCGTTGAATTTTGAAGGCCACAAAGACCCCGAAGGTTCAGAGAAGGTTGGGGGAGGGGACCCACTGGAACAGCTGTTAGGAGACAGATGGTATCCTCCCGTCAAGGCCATCCAGCGTGTTCTTTAACGTGCACAGGTTATGGCTCTCTCCCGCACACGGAGCCACGGCTTAATGTTCCATCCGACGGACGGCGGCCTTTCCAAGCCCATCGGTGTCCCCTACTGAATTTTGCGGAGATAAATCTCAACGCTGACCCAGCTGGGACTCGAATCTGGGAACTACAGATTACGAACCTGGCGCGCTACCGACTGAGCCACCCCCGCCCCTCTCAACGGGAAGCAACGATCACATTGTCTGTTTCGTCAAACCGTCAGACACTGCTCTCTTAAACCGAATAGATGGCATCAACCTTGATCTTGCATTTCGGCTTCTTTATTAGGTTCGTTCTGCCGTGTAGCGAAAACTGCAGAAGGAGAGTGGTAGTGATGGGGTAAGGCGGGTTCTAACTGGAATCAAGATGACCCCTTTGACAAATCTTCAGGGATTGTTTTTATCGTGGACATCTAGCTGATATAAAACACAGAATGGTATAGACCTTATATCGTAATTTCCTCTATTGGGTGTGTTGCTTGGTGTATTCTACTGTGCCCCGAAGAGGTAGAGAGAAATGAGGTGGTTTCTCTAATTGGTGATGCAAAGTGATTCCTACATCATATCTAACGGTATGTGTGCTTTACACTGATTAAAAGGGATTCCTACATCACATCTGACGGTATTTGTTCTATACGCCGATTAAAGGTGATTCCTGCGTCGTGTAGAGTTGGGTTGTTTTACCTCTGAGCCGCACTTTTTTTGCACACCATGGACTAAATGGCCAGATCACTTGGACCCCGAAGGCTCAGAGAAGGTTGGGGGAGGGGACCCACTGGAACAGCTGTTGGGAAACAGATGGTAGTCTCCCGTCAAGGCCATCCAGCGTGTTCTTTAACGTGCACAGTGTATGGCTCTCCCGCACACGGGGCCACGGCTTAACGTCCCATCCGACGGACGGCGGCCTTTCCAAGCCCATCGGTGTCCCCTACTGATCGTGGGCAGGGCGGGGAATTTTGCGGAGATAAATCTCAACGCTAACCCAGCTGGAACTCGAACCTGGGAACTACAGATTACGAGCCTGGCGCGCTACCGACAAAGCCACCCCCGCCCCACCGCGTCGTGTAGAGAAAAGCTGAATATGCATATGCCGATGTTAAACCTTCGCCTTCAAGGAACGAACAGAAATGCCAGTTTTCCATGTCTTTTAAACAAATGAATCCACGGCTCGTCATTCATTTACTGAGTGATTACTCATTATTAGGCTGCTTAAGCAACAGAATGAAGGTCGGTATAATGTAAGGTGACAATTTTTTAAAAAAAGGAGATCGGGGACTTTTTATAATTCATCTCAAGGATTGACTTTTCATTAAGGTTCCCAGATTTAAAGGTTGGGTTGGGTTTTTTTACCTCTGAGCGGCACTTTTTTTGCACACCATGGGCTAAATGGCCAGGTCACAATGACCCTGAAGGCTCAGAGAAGGTTGGGGATGGGGACCCACTGGAACAGCTGTTGGGAGACAGGTGGTAGCGTCCCGTTAAGGCCATCCAGCATGTTCTTTAACGTGCACAGGTATGGCTCTCCCTCACACGGGGCCACGGCTTAACGTCCCATCCGACGGACTGCGGACTTTCCAAGCCCCATTGGTGTCCTACTACTGACCGTGGGCAGGGCGGAGATAAATCTCAACGCTGACCCAGCTGGGACTCGAACCTGGGAACTGCAGATTACGAGCCTGGCCAAAGCCGTCTGAAGAGAAGGCCTGATGTCACGTGACTAATGACGTCAAAAGCGGGGGCCGTGCATTGCGTCATAGCTCAAGCCAGCGGATCTGATTCATTTTTAATTCGATGTTTGTGTTATTTAAATGATTTCATTCCCTATAGTGAATTGAATCAAATATCAATTATAAAGCAAATTATCATAAATGTGGCGAAGAATTTCATTCTTGTAGGAAATATTTTATTTTCATAGACATGAAAACACCCTCATTTCTCAATGGCAAAAATATTCAATAAATATATCATCTAAAAATAGTTACACATATTTTTATTAATTATATTTAATTGTAAATGGTATTATACGAAAGTGGAATTTTAAAGCATAACTTTATTGATTTTTTAAAAAACATTTTGTAAAAATTTTTTGAAACGAAATATGTGAGCTACCTTTGCAAACGTATTGGAAGAGATCAATATCTATTCTCAGGTTATCAAAATATATACATACTAACTTCAGACAAGGCTTTAAAATTCCACTTTCGTATAATACCATTTACAATTAAATATAATTAATAAAAAATATGTGTAACTACTTTCAGATAATATATTTATTGAATATTTTTGCCATTGAGAAATGAGGGTGTTTTCAAGTCTATGAAAATAAAATATTTCCTACAAGAATGAAATTCTTCGCCACATTTATGATAATTTGCTTTATAATTGATATTTGATTCAATTCAGTATAGGGAATGAAATCATTTAAATAACACACACATCGAATTAGAAACGAATCAGATCCGCTGGCTCAAGCTATGACGCGATGCACGGCCCCCGCTTTTGACGTCATTAGTCACGTGACATCAGGCCTTCTCTTCAGACGGCTTTGGCCTGGCACGCTACCGACTGAGCCACCCCCGCCCCCAGATTTAAAGAAATGAACCGGGAAGCTCTGAAAATTAAATCTGAAAGATTGTCTTTTCGGGAAATTATCATGTTAAAAAGTAACGCAATCTTTTCATTTACAGCGCATAAACACAGGACATTTATTCGCCGGCGACAGAGCCTTTAATCCAGGGATTGTTTCCGGAAAACTGGGACTTCACCCTGGTGTAGAGAAAAAACTCTCTTGAACCGGATGGGATCGGAACCCACGACCTCCTGATGACATGTCAGGTAAATCTGTGGCTTTTAATTTTCGACTGAACGATATTTTTTTTTTCTTTATTCTAGCGAGAAAAATATAGATATTGTAAGAATAGAGATACAATGTAAAAATTCTTTTACGATCTATCTCTTTACTCATAGGTTATATTCAAAATAGTTTTTATTCTAAGTTAAATAGTACTTGAGGTTGTTTTGTTTTGTATTCACAGCGATAATAATAATAATAATTTATTGAACATCGTTTTTAATACATAATGAATATGATCCTACGAAGCCAGGAAATTTTACATTATCTGGATCAGTTTTATTGTATATAATAAAATAATTTATAATCACAAATAGCACGTCATTTAACAGAATGTACATGATTATCAAATAAAATAATTAGAGAAATATGAAAAAAAAATTCATTTATAAAATATAAAAATCGAAAATTAATTTAACATGTTTTCAAATAACCAATTTCTTGTTTTATTTTTGATAGGGGCACTTCTTTTAAGCTGTAATAGATGTCGTGGCATTGAATTAAAGATGAATGGTACTTGGTACGCTCTGGTATTTTTTACCATAGTTGTTAATAATTTTAGGCAATGAGTAGTATCCCTTAGTGCTCAACCTTGTGGCTGGATGCAGAGAGCTTTTTTTCAGTTTTGAAGTCTTTACTAAAGTAATATTTTCGGATTATGATATATTTGCATAAATCGTAGACTGGTACAGTCGCTCAAAAAAGTATCCGAACACTACGGTTGATTACAAAATTCAGAAAAAATATCTGGCAACGATTTTTTTAGAAATTAGTGATCTGGCAACCTTCGTGTCACGTGACACGTGACACGAAGGTTGCCAGATCACTAATTTCTAAAAAAATCGTTGCCAGATATTTTTTCTGAATTTTGTAATCAACCGTAGTGTTCGGATACTTTTTTGAGCGACAGTACGATGGCTAATTTAAAAAATCTTTCCTACTTGAGGCTGGAGTTTCTAATAGGGGGAGAAATCAATATTGTTTTTAAAACACTGCTTTGCATTCTAGAAATGCGGTTAATGTGAGAGGAGTAAGTTGAACCACAGACTGATTAAGCCATATCGAATAATAGATTCACATAAACACTTGTACACTAAGACACATACGTTAGTGGGAACTGCACTCTGTAATTTATAGGTTTTATAAGCACATCTTCTAAGCCTATCAGATAGATTATTAATATGGGTCTTCCATCTGAAATGCTTATTAGTAATTGAACCTAAATAATTAAAAGTTGTGACCAGTTCTAAATCTGGACACACATAGTCATCGCTTTTCCTCAACTGAAAATGAGTTTCGTTTATATGTTACCGCTAAAGTGCAGAAATCAGTTATTCTACAGATTATCTAGGTATTGTGCTGATTAACTAGGGTGATCCGTTGACGTGCGGAAAATTGTTTCATTTCTCAAAATACCTAGGTAATCTGCAAATTACCTGGATAATCTGCACATTCCTACTAGGCACTCATTAAAGTGAAAATAAGATCTTTGCTGGAACAACAGGAACGTTTCTGTACGCTTAAATTAACATAATGTTATTTATCTGGTGTCTGAGAGTAGAGTTGAAACCAGGGTCATCCCTCTGTCAACATGAATCAGTCGTCCGAATTATAAAAAACGTCCCCAAAATGAGCAGGCCAAGTGAGAACGAATCATTTTAGTGATTCGTTATCAAGAATGAATCACTTTACCGATTCGTTCTCATTTGGCCTCCGCTCATCCGGGGCGTTTTTCATAATGCGGACGAGTGAATCACGTGACACGAAGATTCATATTCAAGAGATTCACCACTATGAGAGAAACAAACTTTTGAACTTTAACGATACGGAAGCCGTTAATGTGCACATTACCTAGGTAAAATGCGGAAAACTCTTGATTCCGCACGTTAACGGAGCAAATCAGTTAATCTGCAGATTAGCTAGGTAATGTGCACATTAACGGCTTTCGAGCTTTAGCGGTAACATATACATGTATTGGAGTGAGCTTCGATAATTCTACCGTTGTAATGTTTATACCAGGTGAGTGGATATACATGACTTTGATCTAATTACTGTTCAAATAAATGTGATTCTTATTTAACCATGTTCTTGTTTTGTTAAGATCAAGTTGGGAATTGCAATGTTTCCAAATTGCAATCATAATTGACTAATACAATATCGGCATATAGAAAGATAGAGCCAGTAAATTCAATATCTAATAAGTCGTTAATATATATTAAGAACAGTAATGTACCCAAAATTAACCCCTAAGATACACCACACTGCGAAGTCCGAGGAGAGCTTTTGTAGTTTTTTTTTTTATTTTGTTGGTAATGTATCGATCATTTAAATAATCTTTGAACCACCTGAGAAGTTTACCTCAAATGCCAATTCTTTCCAACTTCCTGAGCAAAATATCAGAATCCAAGGTATCGAAGGCTTTACTTAAATCTAAAAAGATACAGCATACGAGTTTACCTGTATTTAAATTGCCATTGACAGTACAGTCGCTCAAAAAAGTATCCGAACACTACGGTTGATTACAAAATTCAGAAAAAATATCTGGCAACGTTTTTTGTAGAAATTAGTGATCTGGCAACCTTCGTGTCACGTGACACGAAGGTTGCCAGATCACTAATTTCTACAAAAATCGTTGCCAGATATTTTTTCTGAATTTTGTAATCAACCGTAGTGTTCGGATACTTTTTTGAGCGACTGTACCAGCAAAATTTTCTAAAAGTAAGCTACTGCTCTTATTTTTTTGGAAACCATATTGAGCTAAGTGTAATAGATTAAATTTGAAAAGATAACTGTAGATTTTATCAGCTACGTATCTTTCCATAATTTTTCCTATTGTTGGTAATATAGCAATAGGCCTGTAATTTTTAATATCGCATTTTTTTCCAGACTTATAAATTGGTTTTATTATATAATTAATAATTTATATTATTAATAATTGGTTTTATAATAAGTTTTAAGCATGGTTGGAATGTAAGTTTAATCAAATATAGGTTTATTAGTTTAGCTATAGTATTTGAAATTTGTTCATTCCAGATTTTTATATGTTTTATATGTATATTATCAATGCCAGCTGATTTCTGAAAGCTTATTTCTTTGATTATTTTGAATATATCAGTTTTGTTTATATTTTGAAAATATATCGAGTTCTGTGTACTGGATGTTGTAATCATATCTGAAAAGTCATATTGGATAGGATTCGTTTCCTTTAGGTCAGGCACATATGTAATGAAATAGTTACTAAAATTCTCTACGTGCTAATTGTCAAATCTTTTGGCATCCTCTTTAAGATTACATCATCGGTATTTCTTTTGACGCTTACGCCAGTAATTTCATTAATGTAATTTCATGTTTTTTTTAGTATTAACAACAGCATTTTCAAAAAGCTGAAAATAATCCACTCTTTTTGGGTTCCTAATCGGATTAATGACCTTGTTTCGAGCTGACGTATAGTCATCTTCGTATGTCTTCTTATCTTTGTTATTAATGTATCTTTTCCACAATTTATTCCTAAGAGTCATTATTGATCCACATTTTGTTTGGTCTTAGGGGCGGGGGTGGCTCAGTCGGTAGCGCGCCAGGCTCGTAATCTGTAGTTCCCAGGTTCGAGTCCCAGCTGGGTCAGCGTTGAGATTTATCTCCGCAAAATTTCTCCGCCCTGCCCACGGTCAGTAGGGGACACCGATGGGCTTGGAAAGGCCGCCGTCCGTCGGAAGGGACGTTAAGCCGTGGCCCCGTGTGCGGGAGAGCCATACCCTGTGCACGTTAAAGAACACGCTGGATGGCCTTGACGGGAGGCTACCATCTGTCTCCCAACAGCTGTTCCAGTGGGTCCCCTTTCCCAACCTTCTCTGAGCCTTCGGGGTCCTTGTGGCCTGGCCATTTAGCCCATGGTGTGCAAAAAAAGTGCCGCTCAGAGGTAAAACAATCCAATTTGTTTGGTCTTATTTTCTTTTTCCTTTTTTCTGTGCACGTATATTTCGTTTCATTATAAATATTCTGGAACGCGTCATAAATTTTCTTGTATAAGATTTCAGGATTATTTGTTGATTTTGATAAATCATCCCAATTTATATCCAGTAATCTTTTCCCAATGATTTTCTCATCGTAGTCGTAAGCGGATTCACTTATTTTATTTCACAGCTCAATAGTGGTTGATCATTAGAATGTGAATCGTTGGAACCATACATTGCCATTATGAAATAGTGATCTGCTATTTTCTGCGTACTGTCGCTCAAAAAAGTATCCGAACACTTACGGTTGATTACAAAATTCAGAAAAAATATCTGGCAACGATTTTTTTAGAAATTAGTGATCTGGCAACCTTCGTGTCACGTGATAACGAAGGTTGCCAGATCACTAATTTCTAAAAAAAATCGTTGCCAGATATTTTTTCTGAATTTTGTAATCAACCGTAAGTGTTCGGATACTTTTTTGAGCGACAGTACATACTGCTGTGAGGAAAGGTAAATTGCATTTTACAACTACATGATCGATACATGTGCGGGTCAACTGATCGTTTCTGATTTCTACTCTTGTAAAATGGGGCGGGGGTGGCTCAGTCGGTAGCGCGCCAGGCTCGTAATCTGTAGTTCCCAGGTTCGAGTCCCAGCTGGGTCAGCGTTGAGATTTATCTCCGCAAATTTCCCCGCCCTGTCCACGGTCAGTAGGGGACACCAATGGGCTTGGAAAGGCCGCCGTCCGTCGGATGGAACGTTAAGCCGTGGCCCAGTGTGCGGGAGAGCCATACCCTGTGCACGTTAAAGAACACGCTGGATGGCCTTGACGGGAGGCTACCATCTGTCTCCCAACAGCTATTCCAGTGGGTCCTCTCCCCCAACCTTCTCTGAGTCTTCGGGGTCCATGTGACCTGGCCATTTAGCCCATTGTGTGCAAAAAAGTGCCGCTCAGAGGTAAAACAACCCAAACAACAACTATTATATAATCGTTTATAATTTGATCATAGCCAAAATATGTTTTAATATTTCCAACTCCTCTACACAAGATTTATGCGGATTTTTAACATCAATATTAAAATCCCCAATTAAAAGCACATCATTCAGAATCCGAATTTCTTTAAACCAATTTTTTAACTTTTGAAGAAAAATTTTCAAATCACAGTTAGAGGATTTATGTATTGCAATAATACAAAGTTTAACACTGAATTTATTTATAGAGATTTGTAAAATTTCAGCTGGGGCAATAGATTCGTTTATCAATATACAACTTAAATTATTTCGATAATATATTATTTTGATAATATATATATGTCACGTGACACGAAGGTTGCTAGATCACTAATTTCTAAAAAAATCGTTGCTAGATATTTTTTCTCAATTCTGTAATCAACCATAGTGTTCGGATACTTTTTTGAGCGACTGTACAGTAATGTTAGAAATGAAATAATGCTTTACATGATAATAAAATTATGTATAATAATAATTCTTGATACGATAACTCTTTTATAGTATCTTCTTTATATGTCCTGAAAGAGAAATTACAGCTGTATTAAATTGACATTATGGACTTGTAAGTGATCAGATGGATAGTTAGAAGTCAAATATTTAAAAATAATCTTATACTTCTCTTTTCAGGACTAGAGGACATAAAACTTCTGCAGTATATGAATGTTTCCTTCTTAGCAGAGACGCGAGTGATTGTCTTAAAAGAAACATTCCTTACAGCTGTATTTAAAATAGGCTTTAGAGTTGAATGTTATCTGTTGTCATTGGCGCCGAGTACGGGGGAGCCGAGGGGCTCGCTCCCCCTCTGGCAAATTTCGACGGCCGCGGAGCCCCCCCCCCCCCCCTGGAAATTTAAAAACCCAGCGCCAGTGTCTGTTTTTAAGCCCCCGCAGAGGACTCGGATGAGAAAAAGAGATGGGTTTTACGTACAACTTCAGGATATTTGGAATTCTGTCTAGAAAGGAGATGTCACTCTTTTTATGGGTGATTTCGATGTCAAAATTTATCTGACTTTTCTGCAGGACTCAGAGGCTTACACAAATATGGGGTTAAAACCACCCTTTGAGGCTCCAGTATCATATATAATTTCTAAGGCAGTCGTCGAAAAGTAGAATGAGACGAACACGTAAGACGAATGAACTAATGAGACGAATTACACGTAAGACGAATGAACTAATGAGACGAATTACACGTAAGACGAATGAACTAATGAGACGAATTACACGTAAGACGAATGAACTAATGAGACGAATTACACGTAAGACGAATGAACTAATGAGACGAATTACACGTAAGACGAATGAACTAATGAGACGAATTACACGTAAGACGAATGAACTAATGAGACGAATTACACGTAAGACGAATGAACTAATGAGACGAATTACACGTAAGACGAATGAACTAATGAGACGAATTACACGTAAGACGAATGAACTAATGAGACGAATTACACGTAAGACGAATGAACTAATGAGACGAATTACACGTAAGACGAATGAACTAATGAGACGAATTACACGTAAGACGAATGAACTAATGAGACGAATTACACGTAAGACGAATGAACTAATGAGACGAATTACACGTAAGACGAATGAACTAATGAGACGAATTACACGTAAGACGAATGAACTAATGAGACGAATTACACGTAAGACGAATGAACTGAGACGAATTACACGTAAGACGAATGAACTAATGAGACGAATTACACGTAAGACGAATGAACTAATGAGACGAATTACACGTAAGACGAATGAACTAATGAGACGAATTACACGTAAGACGAATGAACTAATGAGACGAATTACAAGTAAGACGAATGAACTAATGAGACCAATTAACGCAAGACGAATGAACTGGTGAGACGAATTACACATAAAATGAATCAACTAATGAGACGAATTACACGTAAGACGAATGAACTAATGAGACGAATTGCAAGTAAGACGAATGAACTAATGAGACGAATTAACGCAAGACGAATGAACTGGTGAGACGAATTACACACAAGACGAATGAGCTAATCAGACGAAAATGCCAAGCCCTCCCCACCTACTCCCCTTTGTAAGTTTCAATGTACGCCACTGGCAGGAGTGACAGGTTATGTCACGTCACACGAAGGTTGCCAGATCACTAATTTCTAAAACAAATCGTTGCCAGATATTTTTTCTGAATTCTGTAATCGACCATAGTGTTAGGATATTTTTTGAGCGACTGTACATTTTAATGAATAATATGAATTGGGTAAAATCGTTTTGTTATGTATCCGAAAATGTGTGCCCAAAATATAGGAAGAAACGAGCCCCATTCAGTATATTGATTATTTGTGTTTATAAGCCCCAATTTCTTTTTCAATGAGCCGTCGGGTTGGACGAGCCTGGTTTAGAGTTTTCAAAATTTCTCATTTAGATTGTGATAAGGATTTCATCTGTCTGGTAATGATGGTTGATGAGATGAACTCTTTCATTAGGGTTGTTGATGAGACTAGTAATAGAGTAGGTATGGTAGTAAACGAAGAGAAAACTAAAGTAATTAAAATCGGTGCGGCAGGTTTGGTTTCAGTTGTTGTCTGGCAGATTGTGCTTCAGCTGTTTTGAATGACTGCGCCCTTGAGCATTTGTCTCAGTTTAATTATCTCGGCGGTTGTGTAACAGATATTGGTGATGTGCTGCATGAGATTAACAGAAGAATATTGGTTCTTCTGGGACTTTTACTAATCTGTGGATATTGTGAAAAAAATCGGTGTCTAAAGAATAACATTAGGGTTATACAATACTTCTGGCCTTTCTAGAATTTGTTATGGTAATGAAACTTAGACCTTTTGTAAACAAGATAACAAGAACCTCGATGCCTTTGATTCAGAGTACAGTCGTTCAAAAAATCATCCGAACGCTATGGTTGATTACAGAATTCAGAAAAAATATCTGGCAACGATTTTTTTTTAGAAATTAGCGATCTGAAATTAGGCAACCTTCGTGTCACGTGACACGAAGGTTGCCTAATTTCTAAAAAAAAAATTTTGCCAGATATTTTTTTTTTGAGCGACTGTACCTGTTAACACTGAGTTCATCAATTACTATATTTATTACATCTAACACTAAATTATACTTAGCAGTCTAAGCGCCTAAAAATTAAGTTTTTTCATACAAAAATACTCCACAAGTTGTACAAAGAAGAAACTAACAAATATTGTTAAGAATACAGTCAACTACGATAAAAAAAAAAAACTCTAACACCATTTTATCTCAAGTAAGCGATAATTCCAAAGTTTATCCCTCCGCCACGTTATCTCTTTAGTGAGGCGCATAATGACTAACTTTTGCTTCATGGGGACGCTACTGCAAAAAAAGAGAGAGGCTAAAAGTGATATATTGCGTACTGAGCATTGCACTATGGCTGTCGCTCAACAATTCTTCTGACGACGTAATTTAACGCGGCAAAAACTGCCGACAGATCTGAAATGGTTTGGAAGGTATTGCATGCGACTTCTAGGAAGAAAAGGGAAAAAAAAGCTTCATAAAAAAAACTGACGACTGAAATCCTCAGCATTTAGTTTTATTAGAAATTCAAGAGCTCGGAAGAAAAAGAGCCATCAAAAACGGGCATTCCAACTTATAGCTTTCTTGCGTTAGTTTTCCCACAGAAGTGCAAACTCAGGTTAGTCATTTATTTTCGTTAAGGGTTAACGGCTTTACTCTCGTGAATAACACTACTTCTCGAACGAAGGAAGTTTGCGAGCAAAAGAGGAATCATATGATTTCCCTATCAATGGTTTTCCCGGTAAACAAAAGGGGCGGGGGGGGCTCAGTCGGTAGCGCGCCAGACTCGCAATCTGTAGTTCCCAGATTCGAGTCCCAGCTGGATCAGCGTTCAGATTTATCTCCGCAAAGCTCCACGCCCACGGTCAGTAGGGGTCACCGATGGGCTTGGATAAGGCCGCCGTCCGTCGGATGGGACGTTAAGCCGTGGCCCCGTATGCGGGAGAGAGCCATACCCTGTTCACGTTAAAGAACACACTGGATGGGCTTGGATAAGGCCGCCGTCCGTCGGATGGGACGTTAAGCCGTGGCCCCGTATGCGGGAGAGAGCCATACCCTGTTCACGTTAAAGAACACACTGGATGGCCTTGACGGAAGGCTACCATCTGTCTCCCAACAGCTGTTCAAGTGGGTCCCCTCCCCCAACATACTCTGAGCCTTTTGGGTGTGGAGACTGATCGAAAGTACTTATAAATGTGCGAAGACAACAGTGGTTTTCAACCTGCTTAGAGTAGGGGTTCTCAACGTGGGGTTTTTGGGGTACAGTCGCTCAAAAAAGTATCCGAACACTATGGTTGATTACAGAATTCAGAAAAAATATCTGGCAACGATTTTTTTAGAAATTAGTGATCTGGCTATACCCCTTGTATAGATAGATAAAACTATAGTTATATTACAACAATGGGAATGAAATAAAACACTGACTTTGTTACTAGATCTAGCGACTTTTGAGCTCTCACTGCGCACCGGAAAAAATTTTATCGCTTACCCTCAAGGGGTACGCATACCCACGTTGAGAACCCCTACTCTAACGGATAACAGCATTTAATTAATAGTTCAGAAGTTTTAGCTCTGAAAATTGTAAAGAAACTTTTTTTACCTCGTTTTCGAAACAAAAAAATTATTTTTTTCACTGTCCAGCCGTTTCGTGGCCGAGTGGTTAACGCGCTTGGCTACTGATCTACGGGACCTGGGTTCGAGCCCCGGGTAAGGCATGGATGTATGTGTCGTTTTTCTGCTGAGGTCCTGCCATCCTCTCAGACCTTCTACTATGGCATAATAAACTGACAGGCTCCTGTCAGACCTCTGTGGCAAGCAGCTGCTTGAGGGGGTATTTATTTATTTATTTATTTATTTGTCCATCAGCAGACATTTTTTTTTCTTAAGACATAAATGGAAAATTGTTTTTGTGTTGCATAAGTATTGATAAAATATATCGTTTCTCATTTTCCCAATCTTCCATGGGTTTGAAATTCAGCCGTTAGAGAGCACAGAATTTGCGAGGGGGAGGGCTATTCTATTTAAAAACGAGCATGCCATATTCTCCAGAGTCAATTGGACTTTCTGTCTGCTATAATGATCATATTTATAATTATTGATGTTACTTGAGGTTTCCGGAAGAAAAATTCATTTTCAAACTTTCGTGTGTAAAAAGGGTAGAGCTATTGGCTCAGTTAGGGGCGCAGCAGCTTCATAAGCTTGTGTTATTTGGTTCGAGATCTAACTCTGCCCACATTAAGAATTTTCTCTGCTAACTCCCGTTTTGCCTTCAATAAGAAAGGGCAAACGCTAGGCTTGGAAAGGTCGCGGTCCGTCGTATCGAACATTAAGCCGTGTCCCCATATGCAGGCTAGCGATAGCCTACTCACGTAAAAGAACACGCTGGATGGATTCGACGGGAGGCTTCCTTCTGTCTCCTAACAACTATCCAGCGAATCCCCTTCCCCCAACCTTATCTGCACCCCCTTTTGGGGGCGGGGAGGGCTCAGTCGGAAGCGCGCCAGGGTCGCAATCTGTAGTTCCCAGGTTCGAGTCCCAGCTGGGTCAGCGTTGAGATTTATCTCCGCAAAATTCCCCGCCCTGCCCACGGTCAGTAGGGGACACGATGGGCTTGGAAAGGCCGCGTCCGTCGGATGAGACGTTAAGCCGTGGTCCGTGTGCGGGAGAGCCATACCCTGTGCACGTTAAAGAACACTCTGAATGGCCTTGACGGGAGACTACAATCTGTCTTCCAACAGCTGTTCCAGTGGGTCTCCTCCCCCAACCTTATCTGAGCCTTCGGAGTCCATGTGACCTGGCCATTTAGCCCATGGTGTGAAAAAAAGTGCCGCTCAAAGTTAAAACAACCCAATCCCCTTTTGGGTCCATGCAACCTAGCCATGTAGTCCATTGTGTACCAAAAATTGCAGATTTAGAGGTAAAACAACCCGACTTACATTTTCATTAGAAAACGGTTCTTTGGATGGTCTGGTCGCTCAATGCAGCCCACAAACCCACAGATATTTTGATTTCCACATAGTAAGCTATAAAATATTTTAGGATGATATAAACATATAAATCGTACATGCGGATGGAGATGACAGGAACCACCCCGCCGGTGCAGGGCATTTGGAAGTCGTGTCCTTTTGATCCACATAAAAACTTCAATAGCAGGTTTAGCAATCTCAATCCATTTATAAACGATCGAAAACTTGGCAGACCGTGAGTTACTTTGTGAACTTTTTATTGGTGAATATCGTTATCAAGACTTTCAACAAGCTCTTTATGAACTTTTAGTGACTCTCATGACCATAGGAAATCATCAAGATTACCTGGCATTTACCGGTTTCTTAACTCAATATTTTTTCTTCTAGTTGGAAAATAGATTAAAAAAATATTATTGAAAAAATAAATTTATAATAATAGATCTCTAAGTTATGTTAGACTTTTATACTTTCTATTTCTGATTTCTAAATAATGGGTATTTAGCATTTTAAGTAGTTTTTTTTCCACGTCCATCCCCGATAACAGCTGCTGCGTTTGGCCACTGTCAACCAACTGGAACAAAATTTCTGTTTCACATTGCCTGCACACGGTATCATCATCCTCTTTCTGGAAGCCTTTAGGCACACTGTTCATAACCCTATATGCTAAGTATAGTTATGCATATGAGCATTTGGGGCGGGGGTGGCTCAGTCGGTAGCGCGCCAGGCTCGTAATCTGTAGTTCCCAAGTTCGAGTCCCAGCTGGGTCAGCATTGAGATTTATCTCCGCAAAATTCTCCGCCCTGCTCACGGTCAGTAGGGGACACCGATGGGCTTGGAAAGGCCGCCGTCCGTCGGATGGTACGTTAAGCCGTGGCCCGTGTGTGGCAGAGCCATACCCTGTGCACGTTAAAGAACACACTGGATGACCTTGACGGGAGGCTACAATCTGTCTCCCAACAGCTGTTCCAGTGGGTCCCCTCCCCCAACCTTCTCTGAGCTTTCGGGGTCCTTGTGACCTGGCCATTTAGCCCATAGTGTGCAAAATAGTGCCGCTCAGAGGTAAAACAAACAAAAAACCAAGCATATGAGCAACATGGCGAAGCCAATGTAGTCTCCCTCTACACAATATGCTACTCAAGGGAGGTTGCCGACTCCTTTGCCTCACTTCATCATTCCTTACAAAATGAACTACCAATTGCCAAAGATACTGCACAAGCATCGGAAACAGAGCTGGTCAAGACGCGGCTCATTGCAAAAGAATTCGGGCTCATAAAACAAAGAATCAATAAACTGAATCTGGCTTCCAGTCTTTAGACCAAATATTTTTAGGTGCACAACCAAACAATTTTGTCAATTAATAGTGCTTATTAAAAATGTATATTTTGTCTTTTAATCAGAAAATTTTCATGATTCTTTAAAAATATTTTTTTTCATTACTCATTAGAAATGTATGTTTTCGTTTTCAATTAGAGAATTTTTCCTGAGGCTCTTTAAAATATAATTTTTAGTGGCTCTTTACTAAGTTTGAGCTAGAAAAGAAAACAGAAAACACGAGCACAAAAAAAATACTCAGATTATTTTCAATGCAATGCACGACGACACAAAATACACACTATTACCTAAAATTCCGCGCCCTGCCCACGGTCAGTAGGGAACACCGATTGGCTTGAAAAGGCCACCGTCCGTCGGATGGGACGTTAAGCCGTGGCCCCATGTGCGGGAGAGACATACTCTGTGCACGTTAAAGAACACGCTGGATGGCCTTGACGGGAGGTTACCATCTGTCTCCCAACAGCTGTTCCAGTGGGTCCCCACCCCCAACCTTCTCTGAGCCTTCGGGGTCATTTAGCCCATGGTGTGCAAAAAAGTGCCGCTTAGAGGTAAAACAACCCAACCCAACACACTATTACCGACATCTAATCGAATCTAATCGAGCCCAGGTGAGACATGGATGTTTGTGTTGTATTTCTGCTGAGGTGTTACTTTCCTCACAGATCTTCTCTATGACATATTAAACTGACAGGCTCCTATCAGACCTCTGTGGCAAGAAGCTGCTTCAGAAGGTATTTTATTATTACACATGTTACTTACTTTTGTATTTTTTATATATGTTTACTATTTTTTTCCACAGTTCTGGCTATTCAAATAATCTGGAGAGGTTAATGACCTCCTTCTTACTCAACCTTCTAGATTTGGCCACCGTTTAGACCAGAAGTACCCAAACTTATTTGTCCTACCTCCCACTTTTCAGAAAAAAAAAACATTACTCAGCTCCCCCCCCCTGGAAATCTACCTTCTTTTAGCGAACAAACAGAAAGATGCAGTGACAAATTTGCGTTAATATAGACACCTTGAAGCTTGGAATGATAAAATTTATTAAAATCAACCATAGTAACATTCGACTTTAACTCTATGTTACACAACAGATGAAACATGTACGAACGGTTTTTCAAAAATTTCTTATCTTCCCTTCTTTCTTTATGTTTCCACCGCCCCCAATTGCACCCGAGGCTACTACCGACCCCCTGGATCGTTCCAGCGGCCCCCAGGGGGCGGTATCGCCCACTTTGGGAAACATTGGTTTAGACCATCTGCAGCACTCAAACATAATAAACATCCGAAATTGGGAAAATATTGAGTTTCGTTTCTTTCCATTAGCGAATAATTAAAATGTCATGGAAAATTGAACTTTTCCCTCTCTTTAAAAATAATTGTATTTTTTCGTTAGCATGCAGGTAATTAAAATATTTTCCTTCGCTCTAAGTTTTAGAGAACAAAATATGACTTATAAATATAACTGCAATTTAATAAAGTTGAAGTTCCATAAGTCTTTGAAAGATGTAGTAAATACTTTACCTGTCGCTTAAGTAATCTTATTTATTGAAATATTCCCAGGTTGTTTGGGTTGTTTTACCTCTGAGCGGCACTTTTTTTGCACACCATGGGCTAAATAGTCAGGTCACATGGACCCCGAAGGCTCAGAGAAGGTTGGGGGAGGGGACCCACTGGAACAGCTGTTGGGAGACAGATGGTAGCTTCCCGTCAAGGCCATCCAGCGTGTTCTTTAACGTGCACAGGGTATGGCTCTCCCGCACACGGGGCCACGGCTTAACGTCCCATCCAACGAACGGCGGCCTTTCCAAGCCCATCGGTGTCCCCTACTGACCGTGAGCAAGGCGGGGAATTTTGCGGAGATAAATCTCAACGCTGACCCAGCTGGGACTCGAACCTGGGAACTACAGATTACGAGCCTGGCGCGCTACCGACTAGCCACCCCCGCCCCAATGTTCTCAGGAAACAAACACTTGAGATAAGATTTTCTCTGCAAACCCTCACTTTTCGCACGGTGAGGAAAGGGGACACCGATGGGATCAAAGGTTATCGTCCTGAGGATGGATCATTAAGCCGTTTTTCCATGTTCATGAACACTTTACTCTGTGCACTTTAAAAGACAGGGGCGGGGGTGGCTCAGTCTGTAGCGCACCAGGCTCGTAATCTGTAGTTCCATGGTTCGAGACCCAGCTGGGTCAGCGTTGAGATTTATCTCCGCAAAATTCCCGCCCTGCCCACGGTCAGTAGGGGACACCGATGGGCTTGGAAAGACCGTAGTTCGTCGGATGGGACGTTAAGCCGTGGCCCCGTGAGCGGGAGAGCCATACCCTGTGCACGTTAAAGAACACGCTGGATGGCCTTGACGGGAGACTACCATCTGTCTCCCAACAGCTGTTCCAGTGGGTCCCCTCCCCCAACCTACTCTGAGCCTTCTGGGTCCTTGTGACCTGATCATTTAGCCCATGGTGTGCAAAAAAAGTGCCGCTCAGAGTTAAAACAACCCAACAACCTTTAAAAGACACTCTGCATAGCAACCTTGGTGAGATGCTTCTATCTGTCTCCTAAGAGTTACCGTCCCAAACTTTGAGCATTCCTCTGAACTCTTGGGATCATTATGACATTTAGCTGTTGTGCGTATTCTTTATTTTTGTGACTAAACATTACTGTTGTGAACATGCCCTAACCAAAATACCGGGGAATTTCCGCGTTAAGTCAATGGGAATCTAATTCGAAGCTCTATATTTCTAAAATATGCATTTGATGAAAAAATATGACTGAAGACGGAATAAAGATTATAACCAAATCTGCTTAAATCATTCAAATTTACTAAAATCATTCAAAATTTCCTATTATTGATATAATCATTATTCAAACTTTTATTTTGTCTTGAAACAATACTTATTATTTACCTTTGAATTAATTTCTGAGGCAAATACATATTCCATCTTCCATAACTCTTCAACTGCTGAAACTAATAGTGTGGAAAATCGAGATTTAAATAGATTTCGTTATGGTCTTTAATTTATCTTCAGTCACATATTTTCATTAAATGCATATTTTAGAAGTTACAGAGCTTCTAAGTTAGATTCCTATCGATGAGGAAATTCTCCAATATTTTAATACGGTGGTGCAGTGGTTGCAGTTCATTTCCAAAAAAAAAAACGAGCTATGTTTCTAATTTGTCCTTCGTCTGCCTCTCTGTCCGTCTGTAAACTTTGAACTTTTTTTGGTTTCAGTAGATAACTTAAAAATTCTCTTCGGTTTATCAGGCAGTAATAAGATATTTCGATTCGCATTTTTGGTTTGTTTCACCTCTGAGCGGCACTTTTTTGCACACCATGGGCTAAATGGCCAGGTCACATGGACCCGGAAGGCTCAGAGAGGGTTTGTGGAGGGGACCCACTAGAACGGCTGTTGGGAGACAGATGGTAGACTGTCCATCCAGGGTGTTCTTTAACGTGCACAGGGTATGGCTCTCCCACACAAGGGACCACGGCTTAACGTCCCATCCGACGGATGGCGGCCTTATCCAAGCCCATCGGTGTCCCCTACTGACCGTGGGCAGGGCGGGGAGTTTTGCGGAGATATGTCTCAACGCTGACCCAGCTGGGACTCGAGCCTGGGAACTGCAGATTACGAGCCTGGCGCGCTACCGACTGAGGAGACACCCCCGCCTCTACATTTTGGGACTCTTCCAATACTTTGAATGTTCTTCTTTTAGGGAGCTCTAAAGTTGGAAAAAAAATGCAATAGTTTAAAACGAATATTGCCAATAGCCTATTAATGCTACAAATTAAAAATCTAAAAATTAAATGGTTAAAGGGGAACAGCAACGGTTTTTTTTCTCTTACTCCAGAGGTTCAGTGGGAAGCAATTCTTGCGTTTTAAGAATGAAAATGAAAAATTAAAAATTCCTTCTGAGTTGGACAACATGGCCGTGCTTAGACAATTTTGCACGCTGGGCAAGAATTAATTTTCAATCTGTCGAATAATTAGTTTATACTCATGGAAATAAAAATTACCCATGTCTCTGAAATTCTGTCCATGAATCTGAAATTGCCCCCTAGGTTTAATTTGGATCCTGGGAAGACCTTTCCTTGTGTCTTCCCTTTTGGTTACCGCCAGACCCTGCATCTGAAAAAAAAAAAAAAATCAAGGAGGGGGGAGGGGCAAGAAACGCAATCGAGCCGGAAGAATGTAAAAAGGGCGGCCAAGGAACTGGATTTCCAAGGAATTATAACATTTTCCTCACCACTTTACAGGTGTTTAAAAAATTTCTCGATAATTCATGAAATATTAATAAGTTAAAAAAAGTGTCTTTTTTTATAGTTATTTGCAGCACTGGTTATCGTGATAAATAAAATAATATTGTTCACATTTTTCGAACCTTGTATTGGTTTAAATTTCCACCGTTATAAGACACCAAAATGTGAAAAATGATTTTAAAAAAAATTCTCTTTGAAACGAGCATTTCATATTCAACAGCGTTGGCGGGACTTTCACTTTGATTTTTTTTTTTTGATAACGAATATTCCACATTCGCCACAGATAACTGGACATCCAAATTCCGCTCTAAAGGTGCTCCAAAATTAAAAATATTTGCAAAGATTATCACTGAAAAGCAATGCAGCTACCATAAAATATTTGATTCCAAATCGTAAAATAATAGAACTATTTGAAGAGTGTTTTCAATATTACAGACTCTGCTTAGCTTCTGATTATTTCATCCGTTTAAAATATGGGCCTGTCTTATCAAACAGGCGACTTTAGCAACAAGTCGATTCTTTTTTGTGGTATTGTTCAGTTTTTCTCGACAGAATTTTCGTTCAGCTATCAATTAATAAGCATCACCAGTATGAAAGTTACAATGAAATAATAACAGAATTTCTAGACTACAAAAATTATATTATAATAAATAAATAAAATTACAAGATAAATTGCTCAACTCGGAATTTCATTAATTATTAGTAAACATTAAACATTTTGAACGTGAAAAAAAAAACACCGAGCTTTAAAAATTAGTCTCCAATTTCACTTTTTTTTATGTTCAAGAAAAGTACAATATATTTCGTTCATCAACGGTACAAAACTGGCAACTTTTCAGGAAAGGAACAATTTAAACAACTCACCACAATTCCTTTTTTTAATGTTCCATAAAACCCGTAACTTGGCTTTTGAACAGAGCACGTTGAAGTCTCAACTGTCGGTAAGAAAGGCTCCCTTGCAGAGAAGACAGCCTTACAGGCGAAAGATCCACTTCCCCCACTGAAAGTGACTTCACTGAGCCAGAGGCAGGAGATATCTCGTCCCGCGTTTTCAAGGAACAGGCACGGCGGCTGACTGCTCCAATAATCCCGGTAAGTTTGTTACGCCGACACGGTGTGGACGTTCCCGACGTTCACGTGACCCAGCTGCAGCCAATCAGCTGCAAGGATTCAGGTTTGTTTGTTTATTTTTTTTTTTCTTTCTTGCGTTCACGGTAGAAATTGCGGTTTCTGTGGACAGTAATTGCTGAGAAGTAGTATTTTTATACACATAATGTCTTTTTCCTCGAATTTTGAGGTGTGTTATCTTAAGAGTAATTCGTCTTAAAAGTGTCCGAGTGTCGTTGTGTGATCTTTTTGTGCGAATTTTGGCTGTTAAAGAGACTAGCTTACTTTTCTTGAAATTGATGGGTATTAGTGTGTAAAGGGTGGTTTCACAATCAGCTATCAGAAGTGTATTAAGTAGAATATTATACATGTTGTTGTTAGGAACCAGCGTTAAATTCATTTGGAACATTTTCACAAAGGAAAATTTAAACAAAAATATTATTCAAAAATTGAAAACGGCGAATCTTTTTTTAAAAAAATTGTGGATTGTTTTCGCTGTTGACTTTAGAGTTATATTTAAAGTTTTAAATATAATAATTTGTGACTTTCTACTTGATTTGCGAAGGGAAGAGTTCCATTTTTTATTTTCTCGTAGGAAGTATAGTTTATGCTAGCATCTAGTAAAGGAGTTGTAAGCTGGGTTGGCTGAATCTATGCTACACCAGTCTCTTAAACTGGTGTTCCCAGTTCGAATCCTCGTTTGGCCTACGTTGAAATTTTCTCTGCTATCTCCATTTCTGCTCTTGGTGAGAAAGGGGGGATTGTCACTGATCTTGTAAAAGTCGCCATCCCTCGAAAGGGACGTTGAGCCATGGTACAGTCGCTCAAAAAAATATCCGAACACTATGGTTGATTACAGAATTCAGAAAAAATATCTGGCAACGATTTTTTTTTAGAAATTAGTGATCTGGCAACCTTCGTGACACGTGATTACAGAATTCAGGAAAAATATCTGGAGTTCACAGCAAACTGGAGCGTGTGCAGTTACTGCACACGCTTCAATTTGCTGTGAACGGTAACTGCACACGCTTCAATTTGCTGTGAACGGTAACTGCACACGCTCAATATTTCTGTGAGTGGGCCCACACGATCCAATGTGCTGTGAACATTAACCGCAACCGCTCCAGTTTGCTGTGAATGGTAACTGCACACGCTCCATATTCGTTGCATTATATATTCATACGCATTATATATATTTAAAAAAAATCCGAACACTATGGTTGATTACAGAATTCAGAAAAAATATCTGGCAACGATTTCTTTATAAATTAGTGATCTGGCAACCTTCGTGTCACGTGACACAAAGGTTGTCAGATCACTAATTTATAAAAAAAAATCGTTGCCAGATATTTTTTCTGAATTCTGTAATCAACCATAGTGTTCGGATACTTTTTTGAGCGATTGTACATTAAAGCCAAGGGTTGGGTTATTTTATTTCTGAGCGTCACTTTTATGGACACAATGGACTAAAGGACCAGGTCACAAGGACCCCTACGGCTCAGAGAAGTCTGGGGAATGGGATCTACTGGACAACTCTTAGGAGACAGATGGTAGCCTCCTGTCAAGACCAGCCAGCGTGTTCTTTAACGTGCACAGGCTCTGCGGCGCACGGAGTCACAGTTTGACGTCCCATACGACAGACGACGGCTTTTCCAAGCCCATCGTTGTCACTAATGGCAGGGCGAGGAGTTTTGCGGAGATAAATCTCAACGCTGACCCAGCTGGGATCGAACCTGCGATCTACAGATTACGAGCCTGGCGCGCTACCGACTGAGCACCACCGCACCAGGAGGGGAGGGGGATCAGTCGGTAGTGCACCAGACTAGTAATCTGCAGTTCCCAGGTTCGAGTCCCACCTGGTCCAGTTTTCAGATTTATCTCCGCAAAACTCCCTGCCCTGCACATTCAGTAGGGGACACCAATCGGCTTGGAAAAGCCATCGGTGTCCCCTACTTGAAGCCGTGGCCCCGTATGCGAAATAGCCATACCATGTGCACGTTAAAGAACACACTAAATGCCTTGGAGGAAGGCTACAATCTGTTTCCCAACAACTGTTCCAGTGGGTCCCCCCCTCCCCCAACTTTTCTGAGACTTCGGGATCTTTGTGACCTGGCCCTTTATCCCATTGTGTGCAAAAAAAGTGTCGCTCTGAAGTAAAATACCCCCTCCCCCCTCCCCCATTGTACAAGGAGAACCACGTTAAAGAACGCGTTGGTAGGGTTGAAGAGAAGCTTTCTCTCTGCTTCCTAACATCCCTTGGTGGATCCCTTTCCCTCTTACGCTCTGAGTCTATGGGACACTTGGACTGGGGCGGGGGTGGCTCAGTCGGTAGCGCGCCAGGCTCGTAATCTGTAGTTCCCAGGTTCGAGTCCCAGCTGGGTCAACGTTGAGATTTATCTCCGCAAAATTGCCCGCCCTGCCCACGGTCAGTAGGGGACACCGATGGGCTTGGAAATGCCGCCGTTCGTCGAATGGGACGTTAAGCTGTGGCCCCGTGTGCGGGAGAGCCATACCCTGTGCACGTTAAAGAACACGCTGGATGGCCTTGACGGGAGGCTACCATTTGTCTCCCATCAGCTGTTCCAGTGGGTCCCCTCCCCCAACCTTCTCTGAACCTTCGGGGTCCATGTGACCTGGCCATTTAGCCCATGGTGTGCAAAAAAGTGCCGCTCAGAGGTAAAACAACCCAACCCGACACTTGGACTTACTCGTACTCGGACAATTTCGCCATTTTTGTGCAAAAAAAGTGCGCTAAAAGATCAAACAATCTACCAGTTCACAAAAGTGCAGACCATAAGTCATCGAGACTACAAAGACTGCTGACCACTTGTTCCACGCGCTAATATGAGCCTCCTTTTAAATGACATTCCTAAAATATAACAACTCAAGAGAAAAAAGCTCATCCATTGCAAATGTCGCTGCCTTCTAATTACTTTCGTTTCATTATTTTAGAATAATTGTAATTTTTTAAGGTAAAATACTTGGGGAAAAAAATACAAGAACGAACTTTTGTTAAAACTTCTACAATTTTGAGCAAACCATAGAGAGATGAGTTCGGTTTTAAAGTATCAAACCCGGTCCTGAACCATTTCATTAATTATGGAGCCCGAGTATGTTTAGAAGGAAATAAGAAAAACAAAATCTCTGGCACATTGTAAAAACTGTATACCGAAATGGATGCCGATAAACAATTTCTTAATTTTCAATTGAAAACTTTACAATAGTAACTAAGGAAGGTACAGTCGCTCAAAAAATATCCGAACACTATGGTTGATTACAGAATTCAGGAAAAATATCTGGCAACGATTTTTTTTAGAAAATAGTGATCTGGCAACCTTCGTGTCACGTGATTACAGAATTCAGGAAAATTTTCTGGAGCGTGTACAGCAACTGTATACGCTCCAATTACCGTTCACAGCAAACTGGAGCGTGTGCAGTTACTGCACACGCTCCAGTTTGCTGTGAACGGTAACTGCACACGCTCAATATTTCCGTGAGTGAGCCCACACGATCTAGTATCAAAATAATATGACCACCTACAGTCGCTCAAAAAAGTATCCGAACACTATGGTTGATTACAGAATTCAGGAAAAATATCTGGCAACGATTTTTTTTAGAAAATAGTGATCTGGCAACCTTCGTGTCACACACCTGGATGCCGATAAACAATTTCTTAATTTTCAATTAAAAACTTTACAAGTTTTCTTCCTTTGCAACCTTCGTGTGACGTGACACGAAGGTTGCCAGAAAACTAATTTCTAAAAAAATCGTTGCCAGATATTTTTTTCTGAATTTTGTAATTAACCATAGTGTTCGGATATTTATTTCAGCGACTGCATCATTCTTAGTTTAACGTCGATTTCAGTTTCTGAGGAAAAGTTGCCTTGAGCTGGAGAGCCACACTGATAACTGGTCAACCAAAACTGACCTGTTATCAGTGGCTGGGGTGCTGTATATGTGAACTGGGGAGCATTGATAACATGTTAAGTGCTCTCAGTTTTACCTCTAAAATTGATATTGACGTTAAACTTAGAATACCCTTCTTGACAGTTGAACAAAAATATCGAGAAATTTCCTCAATTTATTACAAAAGTCATATTTATTTGACGACAAATTTTAATGTTACTCGGAAGAAAGTTGGGTTGTTTTAGCTCTGAGCGGCCCTTTTTTTGCACACCATGGCCAGGTCACAAGGACCCCGAAGTCTCAGAGAAGGTTGGGGGAGGGGACCCACTGGAATAGCTGTTAGGAGACAGATGGTAGCCTCCCGTCAAGGCCATCCAGCGTGTTCTTTAACGTGCACAGGGTATGGATTTCCCACACACGGGGCCACGGCTTAACGTCCCATCCGACGGACGGCGGCCTTTCCAAGCCCATCGGTGTCCTCTACTGACCGTGTGCAGGGCGAGGAATTTTGCAGAGATAAATATCAACGCTGACTCAGCTGGGACTCGAACCTGGGAACTACAGATTACGAGCCTGGTGCGCTACCGACTGAGCCACCCCCGCCTCTCGGAAGGAAGAGTGATACTAGAAGTAAATGGTAGAAGCTGATAATTCTTGAATAGGATAATTATAAGCGCTAAGAACGATTCATTCATAAGTGAAAGAGAACACCTCAAAATAATAATCAAATTTGGGGCCTATTTCTAATTACTAACAAACTGATTTAAAGGTTGAAACTAGCAAAATTGATTATTTTTAGCTAGTTTCGAAGAATAATTAAAAATAATTACAAATATGTGCATCTTTTAACTCTTAAAACTTATATTATAAAGAACTAAGGAACTTAGGATAAGGTAAATATCACTAAGTAAATATAACTGAAGTACACACTCTGTGTATAGTCGCTCAAATAAATATCCGAACACTATGGTTGATTACAGAATTCAGAAAAAATATTTGACAACGATTTTTTTAGAAATTAGTGATCTATTACTTCGTGTCACGTGACACGAAGGTTGCCAGATCACTAATTTCTAAAAAAAATCGTTGCCAGATATTTTTTCTGAATTCTGTAATCAACCATAGTGTTCGGATATTTATTTGAGCGACTGTACACAGAGTGTGTACTTGAGTTATATTTACTTAGTGATATTGAGTTCAATTTAAATCGCCTTTTCAATTCCAGCTTTCCACTTTTGGTTTTTTTAGAGCGTTTTTTAAGCGAACTCTTGATTTTTACTCTGTCCGTCTGTCAGTCTGTAGACATTCGACTTTTTTTATTTTTAGAGAAGTGAAATATTCTTTTTGATTGGTTCATCATCATCATCATCATCCTCAAGCAGGCACGGGCTACGGAGGTCCAACCAGACCGTGCAATTTAGTTCTCCAAGCAAGTCTATCCTGAGCTATATCTGCTGCATCTGGCCACTGCACACCAATTCTAACAAGGTCCTGTTTGACATTGTCTGCCCACCGCATCCTAGGTCTCCCCTTCTTTCTGAGGCCTTTAGGCACACTGTTCATAACCCTATTCGCCAATCTATAATTATTCATACGGGCAACATGGCCAAACCAACGGAGTCTCTCTCTGCACAATATGCTGCTTAAAGGAGGTTGCAAACTCCTTTCCCTAATCTCATCATTAGTTACAAAGTTGAACCACCTAATGCCCAAGATACTGCGTAAGCATCTGGAATCAAAAGCATCTAGTTTCCTGTTATCTTGTTTACAAAGTGTCCACGTTTCACTACCATAACTAACCCTAGAAAGAACCAAACTATTATACAGTCTAATTTTAGTCTTTAGGTGTATACGCCTATTTCTCCACACTCTCCATAGGTTCTTAAAAGTCCCGGCAGCAATCCCTATTCGTCTGTTAATCTCATGCTGCACATCACCATTATCTGTTACATAGCTCCCAAGATAATTAAACTGTGACACCTGCTCAAGACTGCAACCATTCAGATTAACTGAATCACAGCCTGCCTGACCAATTTTCATCACTTTAGTTTTCTCTCTGTTTATAACCAAACCTACTCTACTACCAGTCTCATCAACAGCTCGAATGAAAGAGTTCATCTCATCAACATCATTTGCCAAAAGGGCTAAATCATCAGCATAATCTAAATCAGAAACTTTCGTATCTCCAGCCCATTTAAGGCCAAAATCTTTCCCTTGAAGTGAATTTCACATAACATAATCAATAACCAAGCTAAAGAGAAAAGGAGACAAAATGCACCCTTGTCGAACACCAGAAGTAATGCTAAACCAATTGCTACAAGCCTTTCCAACTCTCACACACGACTCAGTGTTATTATAGAGAGCTTTCATAATGTTAACTACCTTGTCTGGTATACCATATGATCTCACAATCAACCACAAATTATGACGATCAACAGAGTCGAAAGCCTTTTTGAAATCAACAAAGCTAGCAACCAAAGGTTTCTGAAACTCTAAACATTTCTCAAGAATCTGCCTAAGTGAAAATATCTGATCCACACATCCCCTACCACTTCTGAATCCACATTGCTCATCACGCAATTGACTATCAACCAGATTCTTAATTCTATTAAGCACAATCATGGAAAGAACTTTACCTGGAACAGAGAGTAGGTTGATACCCCTATAGTTATCACAAGAACTGCGATCACCTTTTTTGAAAATAGGGATAACAATAGCTCTGGTGAAATCCTTAGGAACCATGCCTTTATCATAAAAGATATTCAGAATTTCAGTCATCCAAGTGGTAACCGAAACATTCCCAGCTGTAAGCATTTCCGTAGTAATTTCATCTAACCCTGGGGATTTATGAAGTTTACGTTTAGAAACAGCCAAAATAACTTCAGATTGTGTTATAGGGCCAACATTAAAGCCACCAATGCATCTATTATCATTGCAAACAATGGGAGTAGAACTAACTACATTGTTTAGAACATCACTGAAATGCTCAGCCCACCTAGCCATGACAGAATCCTCACCTTCGATAACCTTACCTTGTTTATCCTTCAATCCTTGTATGCCTGTCCGTTTTCTACCACACAAAACATTAATTATCTGGTACAGCTCTCTGCTGTTGTGCTGTCTAACTGCTTCCTCGGCTTTGTCAGCCAAACCATCAAGCCAAAGATTCTTATCAGCAGCTAACTGATCCTTTACAAGTTTATTAAGGTCTCTGTAATGCTTTCTATTAGGACTAGTTGGGTATTGATTAAGGGCATTCCTGCAGTTCTTTCTTTCCGAAATAAGCTCAAGTGCCTTATCACTCAGATAATTTTGCCTCTTCTGCTCCTTTTTTCCTAAAAGACTACTGTTAGTATCCAAAAAAGCCTGTTTAAAATGATCCCATTCTTCCTCAACTTCAGTAGTAAGCAAACCATGACTCTCATAATGACTAAGTAACCTATCATGGTAAGCTTTGGCTATAACTGGATCTTTCAGAGCTTCAGTATTAAAAGTAAATTTTTTAACCCTAGCACAACACTTTTTAAGTTTAAGTTGCAACACACTTTTAACAAGGTAATGGTCAGATCCAATTTCAGCTCCCCTATATGCCCTGGTATTCCTAACAGAACTAGCCCATTTGCTGTTAATTAATATGTAATCAATCATATTCTTTATGCAGCCCATCAGGTGAAACCTATGTATACTTATGCATGTCGCGGTGTTTGTAATAAGTGTTAGTTATTCTGAATCCATTGAGTTTACTTACCTGTAGGAGACGTTGCCCATTGCTATTGCAGCTACCAATACCAAAAGGGCCTATTACTCCTCCCCAAAGGTCAGAGTCAGTACCAACTTTGGCATTGAAGTCACCAAGAACAAGGGTAATATCTCCTTTCTTGACAGAATTCAAAATATCCTGAAGTTGTTCATAAAACCTATCCTTCTCATCCTCATCGGCATCCTCAGTGGGGACATAACAGCAGATAACATTCAAGTCTTTAACGCTTGTCTGAAATTTTGCTGTAAGAAACCTTTCATTAATGCACTCATATCTAGAAGAGCATCGCTAGCGTGTCTGCTGAGAAGCAGACCCACGCCTTGGTGATGCTTATTGTCGTCCCTCCCTGAAAAGAGAAATTTAAGATTATTTTAAAGAATCTGACCTTTATCTGTCCATCTGGTCTCTTGCAAGCCGAGAATATCTAAATTATAACGGTGGAATTCTTGTGTGAGGACATCAAGAGAAAAAGCTCTGTGCAGAGTCCTCACATTCCAACTACCTGTGGAGAGAAAATGGTTAGTGGGATGTTTAAATAAACTATGTTTATTGAGAGAGGGAATGCCGACAATATCAAACAGCCCCCTAATCGCAGACATGGGGCAAAGACCCGTTCCCCCACTACTAAAGGCTGAAGCCATCTACACTGGAAGACTTCCTCCTATGTATAATTTGACGATGCCAATAGAAGCAAAGAGTTCAGGTGCCTGCGATGACTTCTGCTCAGGATTATCCACCAGCTGATAAACATATCCTGTGAATCTATTCACTTGGGGCTGTCAACCCACAAACAAACAGAAAACACAGCGGAAGATTTTCCCTCCACAGAATCCCACCAGTGCAGCAAAATCAGGATCCACAATCAAGCTCAGAGCCATATATCTGTCCAGTCCAGTAGGTTTATATGGTCAGCACCAGGACCCTGTGTGGTTGACCACTCCTCAGCAGGGTAGAAAAAAAAGAAAAGTAGCCATAGTTGTCCAGATCAGTAGGCCACACTAATCTGGCAGCCCTCCCCTTCCGTTCACTTCCACAAGAGAGTATCTCTTTTGAAAGTTACTAACGGTCCGCACCACGAGAAGGCGGGGTCGGACATTAGGTGCTAGGCCTGGCCGGTTCTATGCATCATCACAGGGGATTGGTGCATAGCTAGTATTGGCAAATTATTAAGATTTTCATTTTCCAAATCTTCCAATAGTTACAGTAGCCCCCTCTAGCGATGGAAAGAGTTGGGAAATGGTCAAGCTTTAAACGAATATTGCAAACGATAAATTCATGCTAAATTTGAAATTTTGGTGGTGGATTCGAAGATCAAGAGCTTTGCAATGATGTCAGTCATTTTGACTCACCGTCACACACACACACACACTGGGGGGACGCAAATTTTAATTTTAAGGAAAAATGAAAAATCCTTTTTGTGTTTTATACTTCGATCTGCTTTTTTCTGTTAAGACGTGGCCCCGTGGGCGGGAGAGCCATATCCTCTCACCTCCAACAATATCTTGTCGTTTTCTCCTCATTACAATAATATTCCTGTGAGTATATCGCAGATCGTATAATCATATTCAGTGTACCGGGTGATAATTTTACCCCTAACCATCTCCATCATAAAGATATGCCTATTTGGCATGAGTAAGAACAAAATACATGAGTAAACCACCCTTAGGTGGGCCCCTAAAGGCAAACATAAGAAAAGCTAAAAATAGCAGTAAAATTGTATAAGAAACCTAAAACGGATAGGTCTCCTCAGAGAACGCTACCGTTTTAGGCCTCTTGTACTTGTTCAAAACAGTATGATCGTAAAGAATCAGAGAAGAAATAATCTCATTGGGATTATTGCTTACAGCCTCAAAAAAATCTTTTTGAGGTGCGTTTTATATGTGTATATACAGGGTGAATCTGAAAAAGTGGGCAAAACTTTACGGGGTGGTAGAACGCAGCTATACGAGCAATATTCGTCATAGAATGTATGGTCGGAACGCAAGCAGTGAGAAGTTAAAAGGTAGTTTTCCACTGTCACATTTAAAGAATGAACACAAGAAGGAGAGGAGATACTTCAGAAAACATTTTATTAACAGGAATGTAATTGAGGTACATATCCGTACACAAAGTGCATATCCGTCATTTCGTGGTTAGTATAACCAGCCATCCTCTCGGCAATTCACGGTAGAAATGCCGTTGGGTGCGAGGACCGACCCTTTTATACCATTTCCAAACGCCACCTAGCGGCTCGCCGTTTGCGTTCCGACCATACATTTTATGACGAATATTGCTCGTATAGCTGCGTTCTACCACCCCGTAAAGTTTTGCCCACTTTTTCAGATTCACCCTGTATATATATGGTCGATGGCCAGGTCCTTATGGAGTTGTCTGTTAGTGACAAACGAGGGGGCATCGACCGCAGTTCCCAAAATCTTGTTCTATAAGACCTGAATCTTACGAATATTAGTAGGTGTAGTGTTCGCCCATATGGGTGAAGCATAGAGAATCACCGGTCTGATGATCATATCATAGAGTAAAAACTTATGATCAATCATTAAAATGGAATTTCTCCTAAGGAGTGGGCCTAGCTGGTCCCTCAATGAATTGACTTTGGAGATTATATTAGTTAGGTGATAATCCCACTTTAACCTCTTATGTATAACAACCCCAAGATATTTGATCGAATCACTCCGATCAATGGGAATATCTTGTAAATGGAGGCAAGTGGGATTCATTATTCATGTGAGTGGATCTCTTTGATTTTGAAAGCTGCCTTGATTTTAAAAAGTTACCGGAACTTTTCATCTATATGAGTGTTACTAATATGGAACCCACATAGAATCTCTGATATTCTCTCATTAGAAAGGCTAGAAGGATTTCCAGGTTAATTAAACCTAATATTTAAGCACAGGATCTCAAATCCGTGATATTTCAGTAAAAACTCTCAAGATAATTATTTAGAGTAGGGGTTCTCAACGTGGGGTCTGCGGAAAAAATTTTTGGGGTACGCCGTGAGAGCTCAAAAGTCGCTAGATCTGATTACCCAGTAAAATATTTATAATTTTATACGAATTGTTAAATTTTTTATGTGATTTTTTGTGTTTATCAATATATGTAATTTATGAATACAAAATTTAATGTATATATAATATATGTTTTATTTTATTCCTATTGTTATACTATAACTATAGTTTTATCTATCTATACAAGGGGTACGCCAGTTACATACACATTTCCAGGAGGTACGTGAAGCATAAAAAGTTGAGAACCACTGATTTAGAGTATCAAAATAAAAGTATATTTGCTTGAGGTGGTAAAAAATAAGTTATATTGGGATGGCAAAAAAGGCAAGTTGGTTTGAGGTAGAAAAAAATAAATTTTCATGGGGTGGCAAAAAAAAAAAGGTAAAATTTGCTTAGGGTGGTTTCGAACTACTACTTTCTTCACCATTGAAAAAAAAAAGATGAACAGATTTTTTTCTGTTCAGAGTCAGTTTTTTCTGAACAGAGACTGTTATTCATTGGGTTTTGGGTTGTTTTACCTGTGAGCGGCCCTTTTTTTTTGCACACCATGGGCTAAATGACTAGGTCACATGGACCCCGAAGGTCCAGAAAAGGTTGGGGACCCACTGGAACAGCTGTTGGGAGACAGATGGTAGCCTCCCGTCAAGGCACCCAGTGTGTTCTTTAACGTGCACAGGGTATGACTCTCCTGCACACGGAGCCACGGGATAACGTCCCATCCAACGGACGGCGGCCTTTCCAAGACCATCGGTGTCCCCTACTGACCGTGGGCAGGGCGGGGAATTTTGCGGAGATAAATTAAAATTTATCTCCGCAAAATAAACGGAGATAAATTAAAATTTATCTCCGTTCGAATCCCCCAGCTGGGATTCGAACCTGGGAACTACAGATTACGAACCTGGCGCGCTACCGACTGAGCCATCCCTGTTCATTGGGTTAAACTCTTGTCGCTTCATGGAATGGAGCTGTATTAAATTAGCACGAATGACGGAAATAACCTGTACGTTTTTGGCTTCCGCTGGTTTCTCATAATTATAAAAACGCTTACACAAGCCCATTGGCTTAGCAGTCATGTTCTCTAACCGCTACACCAGTTAGGGCCTAAATTCCGTACTGGATGATAAAAAACACACTGGATGATATTAATCGAAAGCTCCTTGCTGACCCTAAAAGCAATTCGAATGACTTCCTTCGTCAAACTTCTTCTAAGATTTCGGTCTTGCTAAACTCTCAAATTCTGCAAATAAAAGCTTCTAATAAATAGTACAAGAAAGCGAAGAATTAAGAAAAAAAAAACTAAATCTTTCATTTCGTCAATTGATGCAAGAAACACATATTAAATTTACTACCCGCATATTAAAAACGGATTAGAAAAGTCAAGTGCTGAATTTTTAAACCAAAAATTAACAATAAATGTTATATATAGATATATTTAGAATTTCAAAATCCAGAACTTCTCAATCTAATAATAATATAATAATATATTTATTCATCGTTATCGTCATCTCTCAAAATACAGATGCATATTTATGCATTTAACCCACAAAGCTAATAGCCTATCTGCAGAAAACATTGATGGGCATTATTTTTCATACATAAGTGAACATAGTAAAAAAGAACACAAAAGTCACATAGATACAGGTTTTCTCAGGAATACAGAATAACAAACATTCTTTAAATAGTTTTTAACCTTTAACTTAATCTCACTAAAATTAATTAGATATATGATTTGTCTTGGTAACTGGTTAAAGATCTCCGGCACTTTATACTCTTTAAGATTTTTACCGTAATTATTAACAAAATTCTTGAACGACCAATCTTGAACGATTAAGGAATAATTTGTTGATTTTCGTTTTCAACCAGCGCTTCCGCCATCTTTGTGCTTGCCGTCCCTTGAAACAGCGAAATGGCATCGGAAGCGCAAGGCAGAAGAGAATTAGGCAGCTATTCTAAAGAGAGATTAATATTTGAGAGGTCATTAATGGATTATTATCCTATCAGGTTTGCCATTCCTCAAAGCTTGCTTTGTTCACCATTCACTTTACACAATAGCAGCAATTCCATATTTTAAGCCTCCTTTTCGACCACTCATTTGCAAACAAGCACTTTCCCGTAACAGCCCTTCTTTTACTCTTTACATTTAGACGAAGCCATTCACTCACGAATATATACACGCAGTCACTTGTCTGCACTTGCAACATGCCACATCCTAGCAACCGAATTCGCACAAAGCCAATTTCCACTTTGCCTTTCAAGTTTTCACGTGAGAACATATGGAAATTTATTCAAATTAGATGTGTGTAAGTGTTGAAAGACTGACCGATTCCTGCTTAAGTTCAGCAGGGAACCTTACAGTCATCGTTCGAATTTACCAAAGGATACCCTTACGCCAAGTTTCCTACAGTATTTCCAAGTAAATACAAAGAGTATAGAGAGTAAGCCTAGCTTCAGGCTAATTTAAATCGGTTGAAATTGGCTTCTGTTAGCTAGATAAAGAGAGATAGAAAGAGTAGGAGTAAACGAAGGCACGAATGAAGTAGATTTCGTCTGTATCTCGCTAAGCTATTGGGAATTCTAGTTTCTAAGCATTAGCTAGACAGCAGATTAAATGCAGTGAGAATGGCGGCGGTCAGTGAGGACGAAAAGGAGCGAATAAAAACGCTGGCCAATTAAAATGGAGACTAGAAGTTGACTCGACAATAGACGCAACAAGGAGGATGAAAGAGAAACTGCTTGCTCTTCTTGAAATGCCAGCTACCTTCACTTTGCATTCAGTGGGGATTTTCTGTCATCTTTCAAAACTTGATGTGGAAATTTGGGATCGCGAATGGAATATTTATCAACCTTTCCTGTTTCATGGCACGCTTTTTCGCTGTCTGGAAAAAAAGCAAAGTTATTTTATTAATTTTTGAACTGGATCTGACAACAAAAAAGACAATGATTAGTGATCTGTAGGGCAGTGATGATTACCAACTTCCTCAGCATCATTATTATTCTTTTTTGCGAATATCCGTTTCATCATTGCATGATTCATTTTGTTTCACTAAAATATATAACCTCGCTACGAAAGAGAATTTCTTATACGACGCAAGAATGGGTTATATCTTTTTCGGCTCTCCATTTATTGCCTATTTCGTATTTTGAATAGAAATATTTGAGAGGAGAAATTCGCGTATCAACAGCCAGTCACAGCTTCTGATCAGCATGAGATAACCAGTGTTGCCACACTGAATTAACATAATTGCAGTCAAAAATAATAACACTTGACCGAGTTATGAAATCGCGATAAATGTCAGTTTCCGTTTAGAGCTATTTGAATATTCAAATTTGCTCGGGGACCGCTTATCCAGGGGCCACAGTTAGGGAACCATTGCTGTAGGGATGTCTTCTCCTGTTTTACACGATCACCCAATCCCCAAATAGAAACTTATGTTTATAGTTATTTTTCATTAGTAAGCTTTTATCAGTTTCTTTATTGTATATGATTAAACAATTTACATTGTTTTTCTCTGAATTTTCTTAGCTGCGTACTGTTCACCTTGAATGTCAAACTTTTCGTCTTATCCATTCCTCTGTTGAAATATGTCGTTTAATCCAGAGTTTATTCTATTTATAAACAATATTCCCTCTAAGCTGCGGGGCCGCGCAGGTTGCTAAGATACGCGCGCGCATATCAGTCATTCTCCGCACAAGAAAGCTCCTTTCACTCAGTACTCAAATGACGGCCCGCTCACGAGAAAATTATTCCGCAAACGAAAGTCCCTTTCAGTCAGCGCTTAAATTGATGGCCGTTCACGAGAACAATGTTCCGCAGACGAAAGTCCCTTTCACTCAGTGCTCAAATGATGGCCCGCTCACGAGAACATTAGTCCGCAGAAGAAATTCCCTTTCATTAAGAGCTCAAATGTTGGCCAGCTCACGAGAACATTATTCCGCAGCCGAAAGTCCCTTTCATCAGTGCTAAAATGATGGCCCGCTCACGAGAACATTATTCCGCAGACGAAAGTCTCTTTCACTCAGTGCTCAAATGATGGCCCGCTCACGAGAGCATTATTCTGCAGACGAAAGTCCCTTTAACTCAGTGCTCAAATGATGGCCCGTTCACGAGAACATTGTTCCACACACGAAATTACCTTTCATTCAGTGCTCAAATGATGACCCTTTAACAAGAGCAATATTCCGCAGACGAAAGTTCCTTTCACTCAGTGCTCAAATGATGGCCCGCTCACGAGAACATTATTCCGCAGACTAAAGTCCCTTTCTCTCAGTGCTCAAATGATGACCCGTTCACCAGAGCAATATTCCGCAGACGAAAGTTCTTTTTTCAGTGCTCAAATGATGACCCGTTCACGAGAACAATATTCCGCAGACGAAAGTCCCTTTCACTCAGTGCTCAAGTGATGGCACGCTCACGAGTAGAATATTCAGTTCAGTTCAGTTTTATTATAATAATAAGGTTACAAACAACATATATTTGTAATAATCTTATTAACCCAAGAGCATCTAAACTCATGTAGGTTAATTTACAAATTATTTAAATACATAATTTTGGCAACACTGACACTCAACTTTACATAAAGAAAAAAAATATATATACAAAAACAACACAGAATTTATGAAAACGAATTTTTTTTTTTATTTTAACACTGAAAACAGGCTGTCTGCATTTGTAATGGTCATTAGATAATTAGCAGTGAGAGATCTGAAATGCATAAAATTAGTTTCATTTCGAATTATAATCGGTAAAGAATTAAAAATTTTAGGGGCCAAATAATCAAAGTGTTTGTGCATAATTTCTTTATTTGCAAGTGGTAACAGAAACCTTTTCCCATTATCTCGCATAGAATAATTTGTATAATGCAGCACTGCATTATTGTTTTTAAAGAAGTAATTTAATGTTCTATAAACAAATAAATGTCTCAGTGGAAATACACCTGAAATGGTATACTTACAAAAGATGGTAACAGTTTTATATTTATTTGGTAAAATTTGGAATATAAATTTATTTTGCATTGAGATTAGACTCCTTAATGATGAAATGTATGTTCCTCCCGAACTTGTAATACCATACTGTATAACAGACTGGACCCAAGATTTGTATAACATTATTAACATTTTATTACTGAGGATTTTTTTTAAATAATAAAATTTATATTACATCTGTCTAAGTGTGTTTGTTAGTTTTCCAATATGCATTTTCCAACTTAGGGAGCTTTCAATATAAACGCCTAGGAATAGTAGACTTTGAACCTGACCAATTTCTTCACAGCAACAAGCTGAGTAATTATTGCATGAAAATGTATGCAATTTTAATTTAATCAGATTTGGATTGTAAGATTTCTTTTTTAGGTTAAATAGAATATACTTAGTCTTTTTCGTATTTAAATATAATCCATTTAAATCCAACCATTTCATCACACATTTTAGATCAGTGTTCATGTTATAAAGGAGATTTTCCAGAGAATCAGCACATAAAGTTACTGATGTGTCATCTGCAAAAGTGTTAATATAGCTATTTATTTTTAATTTACATAGATCATTTATGAATATCAGAAACAAGGTTGGTCCCAGGACTGCCGCTAACGAGAGCATAATCCGCAGAAGAAAGTCCCTTTCACTCAGTACTCAAATGATGGCGCGCTAACAAGAACATTATTCCGCAGACGAAAGTCCCTTTCACTCAGTGCTCAAATGATGGCCCGTTCACGAGAAAATTCTTCTGAAGACGAAAGTTCCTTTCACTCAGTGTTCAAATGATGTCCCGCTCATGAGAACATTATTCAGCAGACGAAATTCCCTTTCACAAAGTGCTCAAATGATGGCCAACTCACGAGAACATTATTCCGCAGACGAAAGTCCCTTTCAGTCAGTGTACAAATGATGGCCCGCTCATGAGAACATTATTCAGCAGACGAAATTCCCTTTCACAAAGTGCTCAAATGATGGCCCACTCACGAGAACATTATTCCGCAGACGAAAGTCCCTTTCACTCAGTGCTCAAATGATGGCCCGCTCACGAGAACATTATTCCGCAGACGAATGTCCCTTTCACTCAGTGTTCAAATGATGGCCCGCACATGAGAACATTATTCAGCAGACGAAATTCCCTTTCACAAAGTGCTCAAATGATGGCCCACTCACGAGAACATTATTCCGCAGACGAAAGTCCCTTTCATCAGTGCTCAAATGATGGCCCGCTCACGAGAACATTATTCCGCTGACGAAAGTCCCTTTAACTCAGTGCTCAAATGATGGCCCATTAACGAGAACATTATTCTGCAGACGAAAGTCCCTTTCACTCTGTGCTCAAATGACGGCCCACTCACGAGAACATTATTCCGCAGACGAAAGTCCCTTTAACTCAGTCCTCAAATGATGGCCCCTTCACGAGAACAATGTTCCGCACACGAAATTACCTTTCACTCAGTCCTCAAATGATGACCCGTTAACGAGAACAATATTCCGCAGACGAAAGTTCCTTTCACTCATTGCTCAAATAATGGCCACTCACGAGAAAATTATTCCGCAGCCGAAAGTCCGTTTCACTCAGTGCTTAATTGATGGCCTGTTCACGAGAAAATTCTTCTTAAGACGAAAGTTCCTTTCACTCAGTGCTCAAACGATGGCCAACTAACGAGAAAATTATTCCGCAGACGAAAGTCCCTTTCAGTCAGTGCTCAAATGAAGGCCCGCTAACGAGAACATTATTCCGCAGACGAAAGTCCCTTTAACTCAGTGCTCAAATGACGGCCCACTCACGAGAACATTATTCCGCAGACGAAAGTCGCTTTTATTCAGTGCTCAAATGATGGCCCGCTAACGAGAACATTATTCCGCAGACAAAATTCCCTTTAACTCAATACTCAAAAGATGTCCCGTTCACGACAACATTATTCTGCAGACGAAAGTCCCTTTCACTCTGTGCTCAAATGACGGCCCGATAACGAGAACATTATTCCGCAGACCAAAGTCTCTTTCACTAAGTGCTCAAATGATGGCCAGCTAACGAGAACATTATTCCACAGACAAAAGTCTCTTTCACTCAGTGCTCAAGTGATGGCCCGTTCACGAGAACATTATTCCGCAGACGAAAGTCCTTTTCACTCAGTGCTCAAATGATGGCCCGCTAACGAGTACATTATTCCGCAGAAGAAATTCCCTTTCACTCACTACTCAGTGCTCAAATGATTCAGTGCTCAAATGATGGCCGGCTAACGAACATTATTCTGCAGACATTATTCTGCAGACGAAAGTCCCTTTCACTCAGTGCTCAAATGATGGCCACTCACGAGAACATTATTCCGCAGACGAAAGTCACTTTCACTCAGTGCTCAAATGATGGCCACTCACGAGAAAATTATTCCGCAGACGAAAGTCCCTTTCACTCAGTGCTCAAATGATGGCCACTTACGAGAACATTATTCCACAGACGCAAGTCCCTTTCACTCAATGCTCAAATGATGGCCCGCTAACGAGTACATTATTCCGCAGAAGAAATTCCCTTTCACTCACTACTCAAATGATGGCGCGCTCACGAGAACATTATTCCACAGACGAAAGTCCCTTTCACTCAGTGCTTAAATGATTGCCCATTCACGAGAAAATTTTTCTGAAGACGAAAGTTCCTTTCACTCAGTGCTCAAACGATGGCCCGCTCAGGAAAACATTACTCAGCAGACGAAATTCCCTTTCACTGATTTCTCAAATGATGGTCAGCTCACGAGAAAATTCTTCTGAAAACGAAAGTCCCTTTCACTCAGTGCTCAAATGATGAGCCGCTCCCGAGAACATTATTCCGTAGAAGAAATTCCCTTTCACTTACTACTCAAATGATGGCGCGCTCACGAGAACATTATTCCACAGACGAAAGTTCCTTTCACTCAGTGTTTAAATGATTGCCCATTCACGAGAAAATTTTTCCGAAGACGAAAGTTCCTTTCACTCAGTGCTCAAGCGATGGCCCGCTCAGGAAAACATTATTCAGCAGACGAAATTCCCTTTCACTGATTTCTCAAATGATGGTCAGCTCACGAGAAAATTCTTCTGAAAACGAAAGTCCCTTTCACTCAGTGCTAAAATGATGAGCCGCTCCCGAGAACATTATTCCGCAGACGAAGTCCTTTTCACTCAGTGCTCAAATGATGGCCCGTTCACGAGAACATTATTCCGCAGACGAAAGTCCAATTCACTCAGTGCTCAAATAATGGCCCGCTCACGAGAACATTATTCCGCAGACGAAAGTCCGTTTCACTCAGTGTTCAAATGATGGCCCGCTCGCGAGAACATTATTCCGCAAACGAAAGCCCCCTTTACTCAATGCTCAAATTATGGCCCGCTAACGAGAACATTATTCGGCAGAAGAAAGTCCCTTTCACTCAGTGCTCAAATGATGGCCCGTTCACGAGAAAATTCTTCTGAAGACGAAAGTTCCTTTCACCCAGTGCTCAAACGATGGCCAACTCACGAGAACATTATTCAGCGGACGAAATTCCCTTTCATAAAGTGCTGAAATGATGGCCCACTCACGAGAACAATATTCCGCAGACGAATGTCCCATTTACTCAGTGCTCAAATGATGGCCCGCTAACGAGATCATTATTCTGCAAACGAAAGTCCCTTTCACTCAGTGCTGAAATGATGGCCCACTGACGAGAACGTTAATATGCAGATGAAAGTCCTTTTTACTCAGTGCTCAAATGATGGCCCATTCACGAAAAAATTATTCCGCAGACCAAAGTCCCTTTCATCAGTGCTCAAATGATGGCCTGCTCACGAGAACATTATTCCGTAGACGAAAGTCCCTTTCACTCAATGCTCAAATGATAGCCCGCTCACGAGAACATTGTTCCGCACCCGAAAGTCCCGTTCACTCAGTACTCAAATGATGGCCCGTTCACCAGAACATTATTCCGCAGACTAAAGTCCCTTTCACTCAGTGCTCAAATGATGACCCATTCACGAGTACAATATTCCGCAGACGAAAGTCCCTTTCACTCAGTGCTCAAACGATGACCCGTTCACGAGAACGTTATTCCGCAGACGAAAGTCCTTTCACTCAGTGCTCAAATGATGGCCCGTTCACGAGTAAATTCGTCTGAAGACGGAAGTTCCTTTCACGCAGTGCTCAAACGATGGCCAACTCACGAGAACATTATTCAGCGGACGAAATTCCCTTTCACAAAGTGCTGAAATGATGACCCACTCACGAGAACAATATTCCGCACAAGAATGTCCCATTTACTCAGTGCTCAAATGATGGCCCGCTAACGAGATCATTATTCTGCAAACGAAAGTCCCTTTCACTCAATGCTGAAATGATGGTCCACTGACGAGAACGTTAATATGCAGACGAAAGTCCTTTTTACTCAGTGCTCAAATGAAAACCTTCTTCTATGTATCAGTGAAATATGTCTCATAACCATTTGACCTTTTATACTATTGAATTATTGTACTATTTGAATTTTGTATACTTTACTGTTGTCATAATTGAACTAAAGGAAATAGGGAGCATTAACTAAAAATAAGCGTCAGCTTACTATGCTCTCCTTTTTTGTTTCGCCTTTCCTATTAAACACTAATATTTAATATGATTGATATTTAACTTTTCTGATGCAATTGATATTTCTCAGCTATTTCACTTCTCAATTTTTCTCATGTATATATTAATTATTATTAGATAATTATGCTATGTAAATGTATATTGTATTGACTGGCGGAATAAAATAAAGATTATTATTATTATTTATTATTTATTATGGTCCATTCAAGAAAACATTATTCCGCAGACGAAAGTCCCTTTCACTCAGTGCTCAAATGATGGGCCGTTCACGAGAACATTATTCGCAGACGAAAGTCCCTTTCGCTCAGTGCTCAAATGATGACCCGTTCACGAGAACATTATTCCGCAGACGAAAGTCCTTTTCACTCAATGTTCAAATGATGGCCCGCTCACGAGAACATTATTCCGCAGCCGAAAGTCCCTTTCACTCAGTACTCAAATGATGGGCCGTTCACGAGAACATTATTCGCAGACGAAAGTCCCTTTCGCTCAGTGCTCAAATGATGACCCGTTCACGAGAACAATATTCCGCAGACTAAAGTCCTTTTCACTCTGTGCTTAAGTGATGGCTCGCTCACGAGAATATTATTCCGCACAAGAAAGTCCCTTTCACTCAGTACTCAAATGATGCCGCGCTCACGAGAACATTATTCCACAGACGAAAGTCCCTTTCATTCAGTATTCAAATCATGGCCCGCTAAATAGCACATTAATCCGCAGAAGAATGTCGCTTTCACTCAGTCCTCAAATGCTGACCCGCTCACGAGAACAATATTCCACAGACAAAAGTCCCTTTCACTCAGTGCTCAAATGATGGCCCGCTCACTAGAACATTATTCCACAGCGGAAAGTCCCTTTCACTCGGTGCTCAAATGATGGCCCTTTCACGAGGACATTGTTCGCAGACGAAATTACCTCTCACTCAGTGCTCAAATGATGACCCGTTCACGAGAACAATATTCCGCAGACGAACGTCCCTTTCACTCAGTACTCAAGTAATTGCCCGCTCAGGAGAAGAGTATTCCACAGACGAAAGTACCTTTCACTCAGTGCTCAAATAATGGCCCGCTAACGAGAGCATTATTCCACAGACGAAAGTCATTTCACTCAGTGATCAAATGATGGCCCGTTCACGAGAACAATATTCCGAAGACGAAAGTCCTTTCACTCAGTGCTCAAGTGATGGCGCGCTCACGAGAAGAGTATTCCACAAACGAAATTCCCTTTCACTCAGTGATCAAATGATGGCCCGCTCACGAGAACATTATCCCGCAGACGAAAGTCCTTTTCACTCAGTGCTCAAGTGATGACCCGCTAACGAGAAAGTTATTCCGCAGACGAAAATACCTTTTACTCAGTGCTCAAATGATGGCCCGCTCACGAGAACGTTATTGTGCTGACAAAAGTCCCTTTCACTCAGTGCTCAAATGATGGCCCGGTCACGAGAACATTATTCCGCAGACAAAAGTCAATTTCACTCAGTTCTCAAGTGATGGCCCGCCCCCGAGAACATTATTCCGCACACGAAAGTCCCTTTCATTCAGTATTCAAATCATGGCCCGCTAACAAGAACATTATTCCGCAGAAAAATGTCGCTTTCACTCAGTCCTCAAATGATGGCCTGCTAACGAGAATATTATTCCGCAGACGAAAGTCCCTTTCACTCGGTGCTCAAATGATGGCCCTTTCACGATAACATTGTTCGCAGACGAAATTACCTATCACTCAGTGCTCAAATGATGACCCGTTCACGAGAACAATATTCCGCAGACGAAAGTCCCTTTCACTCAGTGCTCAAATGATGGCCCGTTCACGAGAACATTGTTCCGCACACGAAATTGCCTATCACTCAGTGCTCAAATGATGACCCATTCACGAGAACAATATTCCGCAGACGAAAGTCCCTTTCACTCAGTGTTCGAGTGATGGCCCGCTCACAAGAAGAGTATTCCACAGACGAAAGTACCTTTCACTCAGTGTTCAAATAATGGCCCGCTAACGAGAACATTATTTCACAGACGAAAGTCCTTTCACTCAGTGATCAAATGATGGCCCGTTCACGAGAACAATATTCCGCAGACGAAAGTCCCTTTCACTCAGTGCTCAAATGATGGCCCGTTCACGAGAACATTGTTCCGCACACGAAATTGCCTATCACTCAGTGCTCAAATGATGACCCATTCACGAGAACAATATTCCACAGACGAAAGTCCCTTTCACTCAGTGTTCAAGTGATATCCCGCTCACGAGAATAGTATTCCACAGACGAAAGTCTTTTCACTCAGTGCTCAAATAATGGCCCGCTAACGAGGACATTATTCCACAGACGAAAGTCCTTTCACTCAGTGATCAAATGATGGCCCGTTCACGAGAACAATATTCCGCAGACGAAAGTCCCTTTCACTCAGTGCTCAAGTGATGGCCCGCTAACGAGAACATTATTCCGCAGAAGAAAGTCCCCTTCACTCAGTACTCAAATGATAGCCTGCTCACAAGAACATTATCCCGCAGACGAAAGTCCCTTTCACTAAATACTCAGATGATGGCGCACTCACGAGAACATTATTCCACAGACGAAAGTCCTTTCACTCAGTACTGAAATGATGGCCCGTTCATGAGAACCTTATCCCGCAGACGAAAGTCCCTTTCACTCAGTGCTCAAGTGATGACCCGCTAACGAGAACGTTAGTGTGCAGACGAAAGTTCCTTTCACTCAGTGCGCAAATGATGGCCCTCTCACGAGAACATTATTCCGCAGACGAAAGTCCCTTTTACTCAGGGCTCAAATGACGGCCCGCTCACGAGAACATTATTCTGTAGACGAAAGTCCCTTTCACTCAGTGTTCAAATGATGGCCCGCTCACGAGAACATTGTTCCGCAGACGAAAGTCCCTTTTACTCAGTGCTCAAATGATGGCCCACTAAGGAGAACGTTATTCTGCAGACGAAAGTACCTCTCACTCAGTGCACAAATTATGGCCCGCTCACGAGAACATTATTCCGCACACGAAAGTCCCTTTCACTCAGTGCTCAAATTATTGCCCGCTCTCGAGAACGTTATTGTGCAGACGAAAGTCCCATTCTCTCAGTGCGCAAATGATGGCCCGCTCACGAGAACATTGTTCCGCAGACGAAAGTCCCTTTTACTCAGTGCTCAAATGATGGCCCACTAAGGAGAACGTTATTCCGCAGACGGAAGTCCCATTTACTCAGTGCTCAAATGATGGCCCACTATGCAGAACGTTATTCCGCAGACGAAAGTCCCTCTCACTCAGTGCTCAAATGATGGCATAGTCAAGGGAACATTATGCCACAGACGATAATCCCTTTCACTCAGTGCCCAAATGATGGCCCGCTGACGAGAATGTTATTCCACAGAAGAAAGTCCATTTCATTCAGTGGTCAAACGATGACCCACTCTCGGGAACATTATTCCGCAGACGAAAGTCCCTTTCACTCAGTGCTCAAATGATGGCTCTCTCACGAGAACATTATTCCACAGACGAATGTCACTTTCACTCAGTGCTCAAATGATGGCCCGCTAACGAGATCATTATTCTGCAAACGAAAGTCCCTTTCACTCAGTGCTGAAATGATGGCCCACTGACGAAAAAATTATTCGCAGACGAAAGTCCCTTTCACTCAGTGCTCAAATGATGGCCTGCTCACGAGAACATTATTCCGCAGACGAAAGTCCCTTTCACTCAGTGCTCAAATAATGGCTCACTCACGAGAACATTATTCCACAGACGAATGTCGCTTTCACTCAGTGCTCAAATGATTGCCTGTTAACGAGAATGTTATTCCGCAGACGAAAGTCCCTTTCACTGAGTGCTCAAATGATGATCAGCTCACGAGAACATTATTCCGCACACGAAAGTCCCTTTCACTAAGTGCTCAAATGATGGCCCGCTGACGATAACATTATTCCGCAGACGAAAGTCCCTTTCACTCAGTGCTCAAATAATGGCCCACTCACGAGAACATTGTTCCGCACCCGAAAGTCCCTTTCACTCAGTACTCAAATTATGGCCCGTTCACCAAAACAATATTCCGCAGACGAAAGTCCCTTGCACTCAGTGCTCAAATGATGGCCCACTCACGAGAACATTATTCCACAGACGAATGCCGCTTTCACTCAGTGCTCAAATGATGGCCTGCTCACGAGAACATTATTCCGCAGACGAAAGTCCCTTTCACTCAGTGCTCAAATAATGGCCCACTCACGAGAACATTATTCCACAGACGAATGTCGCTTTCACTCAGTGCTCAAATGATGGCCTGCTCACGAGAACATTATTCCGTAGACGAGAGTCCCTTTCACTCAATGCTCAAATGATGGTCAGCTCACGAGAAAAATTCTTCTGAAGACGAAAGTCTCTTTCACTCAGTGTTCAAATGATGGCCTGCTCACGAGAACATTATTCCGTACACGAAAGTCCCTTTCACTCAATGCTCAAATGATGGCCCGCTCACGAGAACATTGTTCCGCACCCGAAAGTCTCTTTCACTCAGTACTCAAATTATGTCCCGTTCACCAAAACATTATTCCGCAGACGAAAGTCCCTTTCACTCAGTGCTCAAATGATGGCCCACTCACGAGAACATTATTCCACAGACGAATGACGCTTTTACTCAGTGCTCAAATGATGGCCTACTCACGAGAACATTATTCCGTAGACGAAAGTCCCTTTCACTCAATGCTCAAATGATGGCCCGATAACGAAAACATTTTTCCCCGCCCGAAAGTCCCTTTCACTCAGTACTCAAATTATGGCCCGTTCATCAGAACATTATTCCGCAGACGCAAGTCCCTTTCACTCAGTGCTCAAATGATGGCCTGCTCGCGAGAACATTATTCTGCAGACGAAAGACCCTTTCACTCATTCCTCAAATGATGGCCTGCTCACGAGAACATTATTCCGCAGACGAAAGTAACTTTCACTCAGTGCTCAAATGATGGCCTGCTCATGATAACATTATTCCGCAGATGGAAGTCCCTTTCACTCAGTGCTCAAATTATGGCCTGCTCACGAGAACATTATTCCGCAGACGAAAGACCCTTTCACTCGTTGCTCAATTGATGGCCCGTTCACCAGAACATTATTCCGCAGACGAAAGTCCCTTTCACTCAGTGCTCAAATGATGGCACGCTCACGAGAACATTATTCCGCAGACGAAAGTCCCTTTCACTCAGTGCTCAAATAATGGCCCACTCACGAGAACATTATCCCACAGACGAATGTCGCTTTCACTCAGTGCTCAAATGATGGCCCGCTCACGAGAACATTATTCCGTAGACGAAAGTCCCTTTCACTCAATGCTCAAATGATGGACCGCTCACGAGAACATTGTTCCGCACCCGAAAGTTCCTTTCACTCAGTACTCAAATTATGGCCCGTTCACCAGAACATTATTCCGCAAACGAAAGTCCCTTTCACTCAGTGCTCAAATGATGGCCTGCTCACGAGAACATTATTCCGCAGACGAATGACCCTTTCACTCAGTGCTCAAATGATGGCCTGCTCACGTGAAAATTATTCCGCAGACGAAAGTCCCTTTCACTCAGTGCTCAAATGATGGCCTGCTCACGAGAACATTATTCCCCAGATGAAAGTCCCTTTCATTCAGTGCTCAAATAATGGCCCACTCACGAGAACATTATTCCACAGACGAATATCGCTTTCACTCAGTGCTCAAATGATGGCCTGTTAACGAGAATAATATTCCGCAGACGAAAGTCCCTTTCACTGAGTGCTCAAATGGTGGTCAGCTCACGAAAAAATCCTTCTCAAGACGAATGTCCCTTTCACTCAGTGCTCAAATAATGGCCTGCTCACGAGAACATTATTCCGCAGACCAAAGTCTCTTTCACTCAGTGCTCAAATAATGGCCCACTCACGAGAACATTATTCCACAGACGAATATCGCTTTCACTCAGTGCTCAAATGATGGCCTGTTAACGAGAATATTATTCCGCAGACGAAAGTCATTTTCACTCAATGCTCAAATGATGGTCAGCTCACGAGAAAATTATTCTGAACACGAAAGTCCCTTTCACTCAGTGCGGAAATGATGGCCCGCTCACGAGAACATTATTCCGCAGACCAAAGTCCCTTTTACTCAGTGCTCAAATGATGGCCCGCTCACGAGAACATTATTATGCAGACGAAAGTCCCTTTCACTCAGTGCTCAAATGATAGCTCGCTCACTAGAACATTATCCCGCAGACGAAAGTCCCTCTCACTCAGTATACAAATGATGGCCCAGTCAAGGGAACATTATGCAGCAGACGAAAATTCCTTTCACTCAGTGCCCAAATAATGGCCCGCTCACGAGAACATTATTCCGCAGACGAAAGTCCATTTCACTCAGTGCTGAAATGATGACCTGCTCACGAGAACATTATTCCGCAGACGAAAATCCCTTTCACTCAGTGCTCAAATGATGGCCCTCTCACGAGAACATTATTCCACAGACGAATGTCGCTTTCACTCCGTGCTCAAATGATGGCCTGCTAACGAGAATATTATTCCGCAGACGAAAGTCCCTTTCACTCAGTGCTCAAGTGATGACCCGCTAACGAGAACGTTAGTGTGCAGACTGAAAGTCCCTTTCACTCAGTGCGGAAATGATGGCCCGCTCACGAGAACATTTTTCCGCAGACGAAAGTCCCTTTCACTCAGTGCTCAAATGATGACCCGCTCACGAGAACATTATCACGAGAATAATGTTCTCGTGAGCGGGTCATCATTTGAGCGGGTCATTAGTTGAGCACATCAGTTGACTTAGCGGGTCATCAGTTGAGCATAATATTCTCGTGAGCGGGTCCCGAGTTGAGCGGGTCATCAGTTGACGGGTCATCAGTTGACCTTAGCGGGTCATCAGATTTGAGCGGGTCATCAGTTGACCTTAGCGGGTCATCAGTTGAGCACTGAGTGGAAAGGGACGAAAGTCCCTTTCCACTCATTGCTCAACTGATGACCCGCTAAGGAGAACGTTATTCCGCAGACGAAAGTCCCTCTCACTCAGTGCTCAAATGTCAGTCAAAACCCAGTCAAGGGAACATTATTCCGCAGACGAAGTCCCTTTCACTCATTGTTCAAATGATGCCCCGCTCCCGAGAACATTATTCCGCAGACGAAAGTCCCTTTCACTCAGCGCTCAAATGATGGCCTGCTGACGAGAACATTATTCCGCAGACGAAAGTCCCTTTCACTCAGTGCTCAAATGATGGCCCGCTAACGAGAACATTATTCCACACACGAAAGTCCCTTTCACTCAATGCTCAAATGATGGCCCGCTCACGAGAACATTATTCCGCACACGAAAGTTTCTGTCACTGAGTGCTCAAATTTCTGTTCGAAGAACTTTCTTCGGCACATGAAAGTTTCTTTCACTTACTAGTGCCGACCTACTTTCACCACTGGTTGTACCATGAGGAAATGATTGTGTCTCGCAGTTGTTGCAAATTGGACGGCGGCACATTCTCACTGCGAAAAGCTCTTTTCACTTCATTCTAAAGATGCTCGAAAAGTTTTAACTCTGGGGATTGTCCAAGTCAATGAAGCAAGTAAAAGCAACAATGAATAAACACAATCGTATCAGAATGATATGACCACCCACGGAATCCCAGTGTACCCGCCCAAGAGAGTCACAGTGGGCCCATGACAAGGTCGACCACATGGGGATATATGTGGCTGGCCAGGGCAGATGAGCTATAGTGCATAACGTGAGCACAATAGTCATAGATATTGATTTGACAGATGTTCAAAAAGGAATGATCATCAGCTACCATGACAAAGGTGGAAGCATCTCGGAAACAGCAGACTTCGTGGGCTGTTCGCAAGGTGTAGTAGTAAGAGTGTACCTAGAATGGACCGCTGGCAGACCAAGCACCTTCAGACGTCATAACTGTGGAATCTCAAAAACCATCGACCCCTCCATCGACTGGTAAAGAGCAATCGACGCGCAAAAGTGCAGCAATTGACCACTCAAAACGCTGGGACACCCAGGTACACGTCCCCAATAACAGTAGAGCGAACCCTGTTATGCATGGGTCTCCGGAGTCGATGCTGCATAAAGGCACCCATGTTAACCAAGGTCCATCGGCAACGACACCTGCAGTTCGCACGGAATTACCGTCATTGGACAGTGGAAGAGTGGAAAAAGGGTGCCTTCTTCGATGAAGCGAGGTAAGAAGTAACGGGCGGTGGCGGATACTGCATCAGACACACGAGAACCAACACCATGACACGCTTGTCGGTCAAGTAGTGGCAGTGTGCATGTCTGGGGGATGTTTTCCTGGTATGACCTGTGACCGCTGGTACCACTGGATGGGTCCCTGAACGCCAATGGCTACCTGTCCATCCTCACTGACCACATGCATCCCTTCATATTGGACGTTTACCCTGGCAGTGATGGTGTCTACCAACAGGACAATGCGCCCTGCCATGTCACTAAGGTGGTGCGTGACTGGTTTCAGGAACACAACAGCGATGTCTCCGTTCTCCCTTGGCTGGTGAAATCGCCCACCTCAATCCGATAGAGCACTTGTGGGACCATTTGGATTGACAGGTTCACCATGCAGACCCACAGGTCCAGACCCTCCATGCTCTGCTAGAGTCCAAATGGGCACATGTGCCTCTGGCAACCTTCCAGGACCTCATTGCGTCCATGCCACGCCGTCTCGCCGCTGTCATCCGGACCAAAGGTGGTTATTCCCATTATTCGGTAGGTGGTCATATTATTCTGATACGATTGTGTATAGATACATTTAATTTCTTGAGACAAAACAAAATAATTAGATGATTTTAAATCATTTCAAAATAGCGAGAAAGTGCTCTACGTTCTTAATATTTTTTAGACAATCCTTCAGTAGACACTTAAAATGATAGGCATTTGATTCATTTCGTTTATATAGAGATAATGATTTAAAAATCTTTGGTCCAAGAAAGTACGAGTGCTTATGCATAACTCATTTCTTCACGATTGGAATTACATATCTTAAGCCACTAATTTTACTATTATAATTCTTTTAGAGTCGCCAATGAACTGTTAGAATAGATAAAAAATTAAGCATTCTAAAAATGTATAAATGTCTAAGAGGAAAAATGCGTAAATTACAATATTTTTTAAATTGCATTACATTTCTATCATTACTCTTTATTATAACATTAATTATTCTGTTTTGAACAGAAACAATACTTAAATTTGTAATATAAGTACCTCCCCGACTTAAAATACCATATTAAACAACCAACTGTACAACATGAAGAATTAAGTATTTTACACATATCATTATCAATAATATTTCTAAGCAGTAAAACCTTTTTTAACATTAATCATAGTCTATCACTAAGATGTTTTATAGGCGGTTTCCATGTCAAATTATGATCAATTAACATACCGAGATATCGAAAACTACAAATTTATTTAATTTCGGAAAAAGTAAACAATTATAATTTTTTCATTTTGCTTTTAAAGTTTTGAAAAAGTGTTAAAAGTTAGAGACTTTATTATTTCAACCGGCCTTAAGCTGAACCACATCGATACAGCGGGCCTGGACATCTGTCGATCAGGGGAAAGAAAGGAGGAAAATTAAACATGCGTAAAGTTTTAAGTGATTTAATTTGTTAAACTTTAACTACAAGCTATTTAATTTAAAATAATATAAGAAAACATATTTCTCTTACTATCATTTTATTAAAATATTGTTATTTGTTTATTAAAATATTTAAAATAAATCACTTTTTTTAATAAATATTACCGGATGTGTTTTAAGATATAAAACTTTAATTAAACCACCTATATATTTAGATATTACTTCCTCTGTTAGTTTACTCTCTGAGTCTGATGTATATAGATGACCTTTCCTTATGAAACATTCAGATATTTCTCGAGTACAGTCGCTCAGAAAAATATCCGAACACTGTGGTTGATTGCAGAATTCAGGAAAAATTATCTGGCAGCGATTTCTTTAGAAATTAGTGATCTGGCAACCTTCGTTTTACGTGACACGAAGGTTGCCAGATCACTAATTTCTAAAGAAATCGCTGCCAAATAATTTTTTCTGAATTCTGCAATCAACCACAGTGTTCGGATATTTTTTGAGCGACTGTACATAATGGGTAAGGAAGATCTAGGCAAAGTTTACATTTCAGAACACGGAGGAGGTACGGGAGGGGGCAATCAATGCTCACGTAAAAGTTTCGCTTAAAAATGTCTGCTTTAAGTGAGTAAATTATAATTTTCAGTATATGTGTAAACTTTCTTTTTCATGAATATACTACGTTGTTTTTTTTTTCATAAACATAAGAAAAATGCCATATTTACGTTAAGAAAAATCAGAAATTTCTTTTTTATGCATAAAGGGTTACCGCAAACTCATGTAAGATGGAGAGGGGGCAGATTAATCCATCGTCCTCAGATATTTTTTCTGAATTCTGTAATCAACCATAGTGTTCGGATACTTTTTTGAACGACTGTAGGTGGTCATATTATTTTGATACTAGATCGTGTGGGCTCACTCATGGAAATATTGAACGTGTGCAGTTACCGTTCACAGCAAACTGGAGCGTGTGCAGTTACCGTTCACAGCAAACTGGAGCGTGTGCAGTAACTGCACACGCTCCAGTTTGCTGTGAACGGTAACTGGAGCGTGTACAGTTGCTGTACACGCTCCAGATATTTTTCCTGAATTCTGTAATCACGTGACACGAAGGTTGCCAGATCACTAATTTCTAAAAAAAACGTTGCCAGATACTTTTCCTGAATTCTGTAATCAACCATAGTGTTCGGATACTTTTTGAGCGACTGTAGGTGGTCATATTATTTTGATACTAGATCGTGTGGGCTCACTGCCATTGCGGATATCGCGAAAAGAAGGGCGGAAAAATAGCCAAAAAACGATGACGTAATACTTTAGCACCTTCTGCTGACAAAATTTGTGCTCAGCGAAGAATCCGGGCAATTTCCGATATCTTCCTGTTGTGTTTATCGATCTCTGTACTGTTTTTCGTTTGTCGTCAGTCGGTCGATAGATCTGTGGATTTATTGAAACAGTTTACCACCGTATTTCGACAACTTGGTGGCCGATTGTAACGCTTTATATGTCAAATAAATTCTTGTGACATGCAGAGGATAGAATGATTTCCTCCTACAGAAAAGAGAAAAGAAATTGGAATTTTTGGTGACAAAGACTTCTGCAAAGTTTACATTAAAAAGTAAAACATATACAAATTAAAAATTAGATCCTTACACAGAAGATATTAATACTTTTATCATAAATACATAAATTAAGAAGTTAAATAATATTTTTCTATCTACATATACCTTAAACCAGGGACGTACAGTGGCTCAAAAAATATCCGAACACTATGGTTGATTACAGAATTGAGAAAAAATATCTGGCAACGATTTTTTTAGAAATTAGTGGTCTGGCAACCTTCGTGTCACGTGATTACAGAATTCAGAAAAAATATCTGGAGCGTGTACAGCAACTGTACACGCTCCAGTTACCGTTCACAGCAAACTGGAGCGTGTGCAGTTACTGCACACGCTCAATATTTCTGTGAGTGGGTCCGCACAATCCAGGTTTTTGCGAGCTCACACGATCCAATGTACTGTGAACATTAACCGCAACCGCTCCAGTTTGCTGTGAACGGCAATTGCACACGCTCCATATTCATTGCATTATATATATTAAAAAAGTATCCAAACACTGTGGTTGATTACAGAATTGAGAAAAAATATCTGGCAACGATTTTTTTTTAGAAATTAGTGGTCTGGCAACCTTCGTGTACTATACATGAAGGTTGCCAGATCGCTAATTTCTAAAAAAATCGTTGACAGATATTTTTTCTGAATTCTGTAATCAACCATAGTGTTCGGATACTTTTTTGAGTGACTGTACGTGTCTGTCCTAAGCAGTAGAAAACAACAAACAATAAAAAGATATATGTGGGTAATGAAATCCCTTAATCCATATTAATTTCAAAGGAAAATCGGAGGCCAATAATTTCTTTCGGTATCTAAAAGAAACCTATTTTGTCGACTATCGTCCTTTGAAATTAATATGAATTAAGGACTTTTCTGATTTACAGTATATCATACTTTTAGTCTTTATATTGATATCAAAATGTAGATAGAATTTATTTCAGCCACTGAAGAAATTATTCGCTTCCTATTTTTCCTTTCAAATTAATAGGGATTGAGTAAAGGATACTAGTATAGAAATTATTATTACTTATAGAACACTTATCACACTTACAGAAAACTATATTTTTTTAGCTTATACGAATTTTATTCCCATAAACTATTCCTATTAGTATAAAATATCGAATATGGAACCTTCAATTTATTGATTACACTGGGCAACAAATTTTCATGAAAGTCATGCCTCTGAGATAAAAGTATCCATTTCTAAAAGATTTCAAGGTGCTAAACACGAATATGACAATGAAAATGCAAAATTGGCTACGATTTCTGAGAAATCCGCAACAGTTTTTTATACAATAGAGTAATACGTACATATGACATGTATCGGTAAAACTCCGCTTCTACTTCCGACGTCGCTTTGCCCGTCGCTTGTACAGCTGCTCAGGATCATCTCTGGCGAGCGTCCAACAATGGTCAGCCAACATTGAAGTGGACCAGTTTACCTGGTATCATTTCTCCATCGTTGCAATGTCCTGGTGAAAACGTTCACCGTGCTCATCACTAACCATGCTGCAGTTATCGGGGAAGAAATCTAAGTGGGAATGGAGAAAGTGAATCTTTAAGGATATATTGCAGCCAAGTTTGTGATACAGAGACAACATGTCCTTAACCAGTTTGTTGTAGTTGTCTGCCCTGACATTCCCGAGGAATTTAATTGACATCAGACGAAAGGCGTCCCAAGCCTTTTTCTCGTCACCCTGAAGCAGGTTGTCGAACATCTGGTCTCTGAACAGCTCGTGGTTCTGAGGATCCACAAAAATTCTCTCTTTAATTTTAGCTTCAGTGAGTCGAGGGAATTTGTCAGTCAAGTACTTGAAAGCTGATGCAGTCCGGTCCATGGCTTTTAGAAGTTTTTCATCACACCGAGTTTGACGCGTAGGGATGGTAGCAGGATTTTGTGCATTTCTGCAAGTGCTGTCTGTTCCACATTCTTCTCTGCGACCTTCAGATATTGCCTCTAAGGACAGTTTCTCCTCACGTAGTGTAAAGTCTTTGCTCGGCTGTCCCATTCACATAAGAAACAGCAATACTTCGTATGTCCCAGCTGCAGACCCATCAACAGAGCCACTATCTTCAAGTCACAACAGAGATGCCATCCATACTTGTTGTATTGAAGACAGTTCAACAGCTGTTTTAGGTTGTTGTAGGTTTCTTTCATGTAGACAGCGTGTCCGACTGGAATGGATGAAAGTCGATTTTCATTATGTAGAACACCGCCTTGAGACTCAATTTCGAGGAGTCTATGAATAGTCGCCATTCTTGAGTGTCATGTTTGATTCCGAGGGCATTCACCAGGCCATCTACATCGGAGCAGAACGCAAGGTTATCTTCCTTTCTTAAGCAAGGCGCAAATTGCTCATGATGAGTTCGAAACGAAGTCCTTGGACATTTTCCTTGAGAAGATTCCATTGTTTAAGTCTTGATCCAAGTAACTCTGCTTTGGAATTGGACAGCTCCAGATCGTGAACAAGATCGTCCATTTCTTCTTTGGTGAGAATATGTGGCACAGATGGCGCACCGTTGCAGATGTATGGATGATCATTGTACGCCGAAGACTGTGGAGAACCCGACGCCGGTTCGCCTCCCTCCTCATCGTCGGAATCGGTGGAAAATTCTTTTGGAGGTCCAAGAATGGGAAGGCCTTCACCATGTGGAACTGGTCGGGGAGCAGATTGTATATTCGGGTACGTTATTGTCCACTTCTTTTTCCTTGTGATGCCTCCAGAAACCATGAAGAAATAGCAGTCATTTTCGTGATTGCTTGGCTCTCTCCAAACCATAGGAACAACAAACAGCATCGTCACTTTTTCACTTTTCAGCCACTTAGGAAGATTTCTTGCACACGTACTGCAGCATATGTGTGGAGCCCAGGCTTTGCCCTAGTCCCCGGTCTTGCATCCAAAATAAAATTCATACGCCGTTTTCACTATTTGAGTGATGGCCCTTTTCTGGCTTGCAAACGGAAACAATTAATTCCCTGCAAATGTAACAAAATGTATCTGCACTATTAACACAGTTACGAGGCATCACTACTGCTGGATTAAAACTGCAAGGATCACTTGTGTTGCACTTATGGCTCAGGGATAAATGGGAGTCACTCAAAAGACTTGCTCACCCTACGAGACGTTGCTTACAACTAACGATTGCATCATCTTTTATTCCGCGATCGTAAAGCAGCGATGTCATGACTCAACTACATTGCATCAGACAATGATGCAATACCTCCTGGGGGTTGTGTGTATGGCGGGTTGATACAATACAACGCAATATGTTGGAATCTTGAGTTTAAAATACAGTGTTGCGAAATGGTTACCTTTACTGAATGCGGACTGAGTCGTTTATACATGACCATCTCCGTCTCTCCTAAACAAGAGCCAATCGACGAATTTTATTGTCATTTTCGTGTTCAGCATCTTGAAATTAATAAAGATTGGCTATTCTCATTTCAAAGCCTATTTGTGTGTTGCCCAGTGTTATCATTGCTTATACTGCAGAAATTTTTATTGTTTATAGAAAAATATATTTTTTCAGCTTTCTTAATTTACATATTTCACGATTAAATTATGTTCAAATAATTATGATTAAATAATTTTCGAAACCATTACAGTGTTATTTCATTTTTGTGAAAAGTGGGATGTGCCATTCACAGTTATTATTCTACTATAATGTTAAGATGTTGATATTCATTGCATATGATCAGAGGCGTATCATAATCAGGTTGGGCCCTGGCGCAGCATTCCTCTTATGGCCACTTTTGAGAAGTTAATTAGGAAAACGTGCATTGGCAATTTAATCTTCTAAGATTCTAAAGATTCTCATTTGCGTAAAAACATTTCTAAAGATTCTCGTTTGTATCTGCAACGAATAATTGGATGATTTTCCTAGAATTTATTCTATTTGACTGTATTAACCATTGATAACTCACGCCTCTTAAAAATGAATTTTCTCTGCTACTTTAAATAGGTACTGATATAGTTTTGCTACTCTCAGAGATATATATCTATAATATGGAATAATACTTTAGATACAGTCGCTCGAAAAAGTATCCGAACACCACGGTTGATTACAGAATTCAGAAAAAATATCTGGCAACGATTTTTTTTTAGAAATTAGTGATCTGGCAACCTTCGTGTCACGTGATTACAGAATTCAGGGAAAATATCTGGAGCGTGTACAGCAACTGTACACGCTCCAGTTACCGTTCACAGCAAACTGGAGCGTGTGCAGTTACTGAACACGCTCCAGTTTGCTGTGAACGGTAACTCGAAGCTGTCACGTGACACGAAGGTTGCTAAAACATTTTCTAAAAAAATCGTTGTCAGATATTTTTTCTGAATTCGGTAATCCAACCGTAGTGTTCGGATACTTTTTTGAGTGACTGTACATAATAAAAATTAAGTTTATTTGGAAAAATTCCCTTAACATATTAAATGAACATCTGCTAGTTTCCTGATAACTATTCACGACAAATATACCATTTACAACACTTAATTTATGTCAACAATTGCATTCAAGCTCTCAAAATTCATTCATGAATTCCATTATAGCTCTACAGAAGGACCTCTTATCCAAAGCAATTTTTCACACTTATAAATCTCTGATCCTCACATAGGCTACTTATCCATGTGCAATGGCACAAAATCGCTATATTACAGCTTCCTAACATTTTACAGAAGGCAGCCTGTAGTAATCCTATTGTTGTATTTTTTAAGCAAAACCTTTGGAAAATTTACTATTAACACTTAGAAACGAAAATAATTTAAATGAAACAAATTTTAATTAGTTCAGTCTAGATTCTACTTTCCTTATTTTGACATTTTGCAGACGTTTTTTATGATTGTTTCCTACAGATAAAAATGCAAGTCTTGATAGACTTCTGTCATTTTACTGACATTTTTATAACGATATAACGACGAGATAATTTTTTATCAATATTAATTTTGAAAATGAAGGTTGCGATGTTGCATAGTTACCGGTAGCGTTAAAAAAGCAAGAGAGCAATGCACACATATGGAAAAGTTAAAATAAGAGAATAGTTTCGAATAATTAATAATAACAATACTAAACCACTTATGGTAGAATTTTTGGCATTTCCGGTTTGAAGATAATACTAAATGATAGAAGCTTAGCACGAAATTAAAAGGTTAAGTCGGATTTATATTCCCTGTTAGGAAGCTCTGAAGCTTCCTGCCAATCAGTTACTATTAAAAAACGTTTTTGGATGCAGGACAACGAGGTTGTCAGTGATCTCATTTAAACTTTAAAACTCCTTTTTAATACCATATGGTTCTGCCGAAAGTAATATTGAATACCTCATCCTCTCAGATCTTCTACTGTGGCATATAAACTGACAGGCTCCTGTCAGATCTCTGTGGCAAGCAGCTGCTTGACGGGGTATTTATTTTTATTTTTTTTTTATTTATTTTGAAGACATTTTATTGATTCTTAAGCCTCTGGTAGCCACGTAGCTCACAATCCATATGTTTGATTTTAGACACATGAGAAGTTTGGAATCTTGGTTCTACGTTCCACATCAATGCCATCATTTGGAGATTAAAGAAATGTACAGTCACTCAAAAAATTATCCGAACACTATGGTTGATTACAGAATTCAGGAAAAATATCTGGCAACGATTTTTTTTAGAAATTAGTGATCTGGCAACCTTCGTGTCACGTGACACGAAGGTTGCCAGATCACTAATTTCTAAAAAAAAATCGTTGCCAGATATTTTTTTCTGAATTAGGTAATCAACCATATTGTTCGGATACTTTTTTTGAGCGACTGTATAGATAGCATCTGTTGATTGTAACATTTTTGATAGTATTTCTAGGAGAAAAATTTGAGAAAATATCTATGTTTTTTTCTTAAATCCTGTTTTCTGGGCATCAACTGTGCTGCTTAATCGATCTCTACTATTTTTTTCGTACAGCGGAAATCTAAAGTTACTCCTTTTCCCTTTGCAAATGTTTCCCCTGCTCTGTAAACTGAAAAAAAGATATTTGCTATAAGTGTTTATAATTTTTTAAAAAAAGGTAAACTTTCGTTTCTATTTTTGGGCCCAGCTGAGCTCAGGGCCCCGTTGCAACTGCACCACTCTCGCACCATTGGTTGAGACGACCCTGGATATGGTAAGAAACACAACAACGTAAAATGCAACAATAAATTGATGTTTCGATTCCATATTTTGAACTCGTGGTTTTGAAGATATCTTTTCATCGTTATCAATCATGTAAAGTCTAGTTCCTACCCAACTCTACCAGTTGGAACTGGTATTGCCCGAGATCTTACTTCAATTGCATTTTTAGTCATATTTTTAAATAAACGTTCGATAACGTGTGTTTATTCAAACAAAATATTCCAGTTAATATGTTAAATATTTTTATATATTTTAGTATAATCAAATATAATTGAAATATAATCTAGGAAATGTCTCATTGGAACTCAAAGAATCCTCTGAATATCCCCAATCAAACCCTGATCCACAAAAAAATTAAGGAAGGGGGGAAGTGATGCAATCGAGCAGGAAAAAAGTAAAAACCGATGGGGGAGGGGGGGAGAGCAAGGGACTGGTTTTGCATTCCAGTATAACATTTTCCCTCCGTTTTCGACGTCTTTCAAAAAAGCTATTGAAAAATGCTTTAAATATGCGCAAGTTGAATAATTGTTTCCTCCATTACTCTTACTAAAATTCTCAAAGGAGGGAGGGAAATGGCTCCCTCGCCCCCCCCCCTTTTCCCCCTAGATCGAGCCCTGCTACTAATCAAGCTTTAGTACAAACACAATAATATTTAAGCAACACAATCAAGGGCACCTCTTTAAAAAACTACACCCAGCATTAGCATAAGCAAAGAAACCAATTAGCAACTACATACAATATATTTATATAGATATTTCAGAGAGTTCGTGTGTCTATTTGCTCAAGAACCCTTTTAAACGGTTAAAATTCTAGAAGAGTAGTTCTCAACCCTGTTGGCTCGTTATGGAAGGATATGTTAATTTACGAAGTATACGATATTTTATTTATTCCATTACCACAAAAAAAAACTAAAAAAAAAACTCTTCCACAGATTTCTAAAACTGCTCTAGAACCCCTAAATTCGGGTTGGGTTGGGCTACCATGGGCTAAATGGCCAGGTCACATGGACCCCGAAGGCTCAGAGAAGGTTTGGGGAGGGGACCCACTGGAACAACTGTTGGAAGACAGATGGTAGCCTCCCGTCAAGGCCATCCAGCGTGTTCTTTAACGTGCACAGGGTATGTTCTCTCGCACACGGGGCCACGGCTTAACGTCCCATCCGACGGACGGCGGCCTTTCCAAGCCCATCGGTGTCCCCTACTGACCGTGGGCAGGGCGGGGAATTTTGCGGCGATAAATCTCAACGCTGACCCAGCTGGGACTCGAACCTGGGAACTACAGATTACGAGCCTGGCGCGCTACCGACTGAGCCACCCCCTAAATTCGGTAAACAGTTTTCTCATACTATAACTAAGCGCAACTTAAATGTTTGGCATGAAAAATAGGAATACAATACGAAATAGGACCACCAAATTCGATATACAGGGTGAATCTGAAAAAGTGGGCAAAACTTTACGGGGTGGTAGAACGCAGCTATACGAGCAATATTCGTCATAGAATGTATGGTCGGAACACAAACGGCGAGCCGCTAGGTGGCGTTGGAAATGGTATAAAAGGGTCGGTCCTCGCACGCAACGGCATTTCTACCGTGGATTGCCGAGAGGATGGCTGGTTATACTAACCACGAAATGGCGGATATGCACTTTGTGTACGGTGCGGCGGACGGGAATGCAAGTGAGGACCGACCCTTTTATACCATTTCCAACGCCACCTAGCGGCTCGCCGTTTGCGTTCCGACCATACATTCTATGACGAATATTGCTCGTATAGCTGCGTTCTACCACCCCGTAAAGTTTTGCCCACTTTTTCAGATTCACCCTGTATAGCTTACTTTTATCACAATATACGTGTTTTTTCCACACCACTATTAACAGGGGCTCCGATGTCTACAACGTGCTTTTCTCTGATTGGTTCTTGACTAGAACTAATTTAGACAAGCGCTTCCTTGTTAAAATAGCAATAGCGTATTAACTTACTGCTGGAAACAATGATGGAAGAAATTTGCGACTTTTCCGTAACAGAATTTATTTTACTCGTTATTTCGTGCCCAATGTTTCAAAGGGGGAAATGTTCCAATGTTTGAAACATCTCATTTAGTTAAGGACTTGACCAACACCGGATAAAAATAGTAATTTATTATATTATCACATGAACAACTACTACTATTACTTTAATTCTCATTTGCTATGCTGATTACCGTACAAAAAAGTGAACGCAGACGATTCTTAGAGAAACAAGGATACTGAGAGGGAGGGTATGTCAAGCATTATGTAATAGGTAACGGTTGGGTGGTTTTACCTCTGAGCGGCACTTTTTTGCACACCATGGGCTAAATGGTCAGATCACATGGATCCTGAAGGCTCAGAGAAGGTTGGGGGAGGGGATCCACTGGAACAGCTGTTGGGGGACAGATGGTAGCCTCCCGTCAAGGCCATCCAGCGTGTTCTTTAACGTGCACGGAGTATGGCTCTCCCGCACATGGGGCCACGACTTAACGTCCCATCCGACGGACGGCGACCTTTCCAAGCCCATCGGTGTCCCCTACTAACCGTGGGCAGGGCGGGAAATTTTGCGGAGATAAATCTCAACGCTGACCCAGCTGGGACTCGAACCTGAGAACTGCAGATTACGAACCAGACGCGCTACCGACTGAGCCACCCCGGCCCCTAATGGGTAAGGAAAACCGAAATTCTATTAAAACACCGTTGCGCAATTTATGGCTAATCTTAAGTTTCTTAAAGCTTAGTATTCTTTATTTTCAGTTTCAGAATTTCTGGAGGAGGGGGGGGGGGGGCTTTCTGGGTTACCTCCTGGCTACGTACCTTTGTTTATAGTATCTTCTTCCTTCGCTGTTCACGGAAGTTTCAAGTCAAAAGTGTAACCTGATTACATTCAAATTAACATCTGATTACAACCTGATTACATAAAGTTAACATATCTGATTACAACTTGATTACATGCAGCGTAACATATGAGATTACAACCTGATTGCATACAATTAACGAATCTGATTACATCCTGATTACATACAAATTAACGTATCTGACTACAACCTGATAACATAAAGTTAACATATCTGATTACAACCTGATTACATGCAACGTAACATATGAGATTACAACCTGATTGCATACAAATTAACGAATCTGATTACATCCTGATTACATAGAAATTAACGTATGTGACTACAACATGATTACATAAAGTTAACATATCTGATTACAACCTGATTACATGCAGCGTAACATATGAGATTACAACCTGATTGCATACAAATTAACGAATCTGATTACATCCTGATTACATACAAATTAACGTATTACATAAAGTTAATTAGTAAAGTACAACCTGATTACATAAAGTTAACATATCTGATTACAACCTAATTACATGCAGCGTAACATATGAGATTACAACCTGATTGCATACAAATTAACGAATCTGATTACATCCTGATTACATACAAATTAACGTATCTGACTACAACCTGATTACATAACGTTAACATATCTGATTACAACCTAATTACACACAAATTGACATATCTGATTACAACCTGAATATATAAATTTAAAGTACCTGATAACAACCTGATTACACAAAAATTAACATATCTGATTACATAGAAATGAACACATGTGATTACAACCTGATTACATATAAATTAACACGTATGATTATCACATGATTACATTTAAATTAACATATCTGATATACAAAAATTAACATATCTGATTACATAGAAATGTGATACACAAAATATATGTTATCTGGGGGGGAACGAAATCACGAATGAAATAAATTCTGCTACGGAAAAGCCCGTGGCCGAGTGGTTATCACACATTGTTTCCAGCATTAAGCGAATACGTTACTGAAGTAGAAATAAGGTTCTTCATTAACACTCATGTGAAAAAAAATATTGCCGATAGGGTGGGAATCGAACCAGCAGCTCTCCAGATACATGCCAGAGCATTCTACCGTTAAACCACCCATCGGGTGCTCTGGCATGTATGTGAAGAGTTGCGGGTTCGATTACTGCCCTATCGGCAATAATTGTTTTCACATGAGTATTAATTGAATTCTGTACCTACAGATAATCTGTGTATTTATTACGTAACGTTCTTCATTTTTTGTTTCGTAAAAAATTTTGATCATCTGAAAAGAATAATTTTTTGTAACGAAAAACATTTATTTTCTTGTTTTTATGCTTTTCACATATTGAATTAGTTGATCTCATTACAACAAATAAAAATTGCTTGACATGGTCGGATTTTCCTTTATCATTAAAGAAAGTTAATGTCACTATATTGTATACTAAAAAATTGCTGCTTTTAATGTTTTAATAAAAAAATTACCAACTAATGTTTATTGTTTTAAATTTCATAATTTAATCTTTTATAATAAGATGTTAAAACAAGAGGAATATTCTCAAAAAAGTTTTAGTTATTATGAACGTTTTACTTAAATATTAGAATTCCATATTATTATTCACACTGTGCGACTATTGTTCATACTTTTATAATGAATGTCTCATATTTAATTCAAAGTTTGCATTTTTTTTACACCTTATGGCCATATGCTATGGAGATCTGGTAGCCTCAATTTGTAAGGAAGAAATTTTATTCCCCATTTTCATGAGAACCTTGACTGTGATTTTTTTAAAGATCGTTTTAGGCTTGTTTACATTACAAAACATAAATTGCAGCCAGAACCTCTCTAAATGGCTTTCTCATAGCTAATTCATTATATAGTGGCTCAAAATAACTATCCGAACGCTATGGTTGATTACAGAATTCAGAAAAAATATCTGACAACGAATTTTTTAGAAATTAGTGATCTGGCAACCTTCGTGTTACGTAACACGAAGGTTGCCAGATCACTATCGCCGGTTGACTAGCACATTTACTTTCCTGAATTAATATTATCTTCTGTGATTTACCATTTAATATACATTTTCAATTGTTTAATGAACATCATGAATGAATGTTCACGTTATCAACGCCAAATAATAGCGTTTCGAGTGTTATTAGCACTTATGATTGACCTACGTTGGCAATTTCTTCTTATTGACTTCAAATATTGGAGCCGAGGATGGCCTAGCGATTATTGTGCAACACTTCAATTACAAGCCGGAGATTTCCGTCTAGGAATGTCAACTTTTTTTCCTTACTGCCAGCAATTAAACAACTTCTATAATTAAAAGTCTTATATCTCTACTTATTTTATTTGATAATCATCTACATTCTGTGAAATAACGTACTATTTGTGATCGTAAATTATTTCATTATATACAATGAAACTGATCCATATAATGTTAAATTAATTTCCTGTAGATAAGCCCCTGGCTTCTAAGGATCATATTCATTACGTATGTAATAAATACGATGCTAAATAAAACCGTATTTAATTTTAAGAAACTATCGTTGTTCCTGTTTAAAAATTGTGGATGTCAAAACATACAATTTTTTTAAAAAAAACTGTTCATGTTATATTGCTAGAAGTATTATGACACTTCATTGTTAAGTTGTAAAATTTTTTATTATAATTTAATTTAGCCGTCCCGTGGCCGAGTGGTTAGCAGGCTTGACTATTGATCTAATGGGACCGGGTTCGAGCCCTGGGTTAAGGCATGGATGTGTGTCGTTTTTCTGCTGAGGTCCTGCCATCCTCTCAGATCTTCTACTATGGCATATAAACTGACAGGCTCCTGTCAGACCTCTATGGCAAGCAGCTGCTTGAGGGGGTATTTAATTTTTAATAATTTTAATTTAATTTAAATTTATTTATTTAATTAATTTAAATTTAATTGTGAAATCAATATTTAAAGCTTCTTAACTTAGAAAATAGTATTTTTTTTGCTGAAAAATTTCGTTGTTGATAAAAATGAAGATATCAGTGCAAAATTAGAGCTCCATTTTTTCCAACAATATTCATTCAATATTCAAAGAGTCATGGCAGCAGAACACTTGAAAGCAGACGCCACTTCTCATAAGAATTTACTTCAAAAGTTAATTAAAAAGCAAATAACAAATCGTTAACTAAAATAAAAAATAAACGCAATTTAGAAGTCAATGGTCAAGATTCTTTTAATATTCGTTAACAAACTTTTCTCATCGGCGGGCTGGATGAGGATTCTTCAGAATGCCAAGGACTTAGTTATTTGCGTAAAAAACTCCCCCTCCTCCCTCCTCCCCCTCCTCACCACTTCATTCCACCATGTCCAATTCCCTGAGCAGATTCTATATTTTTATAATCTGGATAATTATAAATATAAATTATAAATTTAAAATATAAACAATTAAATTTTCATATATACAAATTTATTGCGAAAAGGAGCACGAGAATTAAATATACAAGAATTTAAATATAAATTTCATAAAAGAAGCCACGACCAGTTGAAAACTTCGAGTGAGTCAGACCTGACCCGAGGACCACGGGTGCCTACAGACCTGACCCGAGGACCACGGGTGCCTACAGACCTGACCCGAGGACCACGGGTGCCTACTGACCTGACCCGAGGACCACGGGTGCCTACAGACCTGACCCGAGGACCACGGGTGCCTACAGACCTGACCCGAGGACCACGGGTGCCTACAGACCTGACCCGAAGACCACGGGTGCCTACAGACCTGACCCGAGGACCACGGATGCCTACAGACTGCATCTGCATATTACAAACATTCTGGACGGCATTGGCAGAAGATTCTCTTTTCTCTCTGATGTTTCTAGGACCGGATTTCCCATAAGGCACGTGTCCAGGGTCGCCAATATAATAAGGGCGCTAGCATTTAAGTGTTACAATTTGTTCATTTAAGTAACAGCAAAATTATGTCCTTTTCAATTCTTAGAACGAATGGAACTATATCCTTGATTACAAACAGCTGGTTGCAAAAAAATTATTTCAAAGTTAGGAAGTTTTGAATATAGTTTTCCATTCGCACAACATATATATGTCCCAGTACTTTTCAAAATTAATTTTAATTTCTTCATTCCCAGAGCAAAAAAATTAAGTGCGGAAGAAAAATGTTTAGGAATAAAAATTAAAAATTTGGTTTTAAATGTTACTTCATATTGAATATTAAAAATTATACGATATGAAAAATACTAATTTTTACATTATTTTTTACAGTATTTCATAACTGAACCGTATTGCTTATCATTATAATTCTTATATCTGTTTCAATTACATTATATCCTTTGCCGTAAATAAAATATGTCAATCATAAGGGCGCACTACCACTTCGTGTGCCTAGAGGAGCGTGAGATGTAAATCCGGCCCTCAGGGTTGGGTTGTTTTACCTCTGAGCGGCACTTTTTTGCACACTATGGGCTAAATGACCAGGTCACATGGACCTCAAAGGCTCAGAGAAGGTTGTGGGAGGGGACCCACTGGAACAGCTGTTGGGAGACAGATCGTGCCTCCCGTCAAGGCCATCCAGCGTGTTCTTTAACGTGCACAGGGTATGGCTCTCTCCCGCACACGGAGCCACGGCTTAACGTCCCATTGGAAGGACGGCGGTCTTTCCAAACCCATCGGTGTCCCTTACTGGCTGTGGGCTGGGCGGGGAATTTTGCGGAGATAAATCTCAACGCTGGGACTCGAACCAGGGAACTGCAGATTACGAGTCTGGCGCGCTACCGACTGAGCCACCCCCGCCCCAAATCTGGCCGTCAATATCTTTTCCGCAACCGAATTCTGAGCTAAGGGATTCTTGTGACCTGGTCATTCCATTGTTGGGCAGCAAAAAAAATGCCGCTCAAGAATAAAGCCTCAGAGGCGAAATATTGCTTTTAGAGTCTGAAACTCCGCTTCTATAGTCAACAAGAGCATTTCATTCTAATGAAACTTGGAAGTCAATCCCTTGAAAAAGGCTTGTGAAGAAAGTTTAATAACCGAAGGAACAGATAGTTAGAAAAGCTCGTAATATACCTCCACATTAGAAATAGAAGACGAAGGAACACGTAAGATCATAAAATACTAAACAAGCTTTATAGCTGTCGACGCTTCCATTTACAGGTCATAACTGGTCGCTGGGAAGACGTGGCGCTCCAAATGAAGATCCAAGCCGGCGACGTGGCTTCGATAAAGCAATTAACCTTTCTTAGGGCAATCGAACGAACGGGCAAACCAATGATCTCTTTACCGCCGATCTGGAGAAATGAGTTCTTCGACGAAAAACTTGAGAACGAAAATTATTAGATATCTTAAACTCGGCGCCAGAAAAACTAGGGTCATCTTCAAGTGCCCTCTACCGACTTCATTACCTTATATATTAAAAAGGGAAACTTCTTTTACTGTGCATTATTAGTTTGTTAATATGGTTTTTAAAAAATAAGGGTGTTGATCAGCGGTGAAGGGTAGTGTTCGTTATGATGAGTATCTATAGTGTCAGTGCAAGGAGAGGAATCGAACCAGGGTGAGCAGTTGCTCGGATTATTATCATTCACACTTACGGAATTTCCAAATTGTTCTAACTGCGCTCTCTAATTGTCGAAAAAGTTAAAAACGGCAAACTTTTAAATTAATGGGATGATTTATGTTATTGTTATTGTTAGAAATTTGTTAGGAAATGTCACGAATTTTGCATTGGCAACAATGTTTTTTTTTTTTACGGGTGGGTGGGTTGGAGGGAAAGCAATTTTCTTTAAAGAGAAAATTTTTTGCTTTTAGATATAAAAATTCTTTGTGTGTTGGATTCTTTTTTTTTATCCAGTGTTTATAAACGAAATATTGCGATTCACACTTTTAGGATCTCCCAAAAGTTTTAACTCCGCGTCTAACAGCGGAAAATTTTGAAAATTTCTAAAGGATCTATTTGGGATATAAATTTGATATTTTAGTGGTGAGGTTTGATGATCAAGAGGTTTACATTGGCAGCAACAATTTGTCTTTTCAACCCCCTGGTGGGTGGGAAAAGCCAAATTTTTTGTTTTAAGAGATTAATAAAAAAAAATCATTTTGAGATGAATAGGTATAGTCGCTCAAATAAATATCCGAACACTATGGTTGATTGGGCGGGGCGCGCCAAACACTATGGTTGATCAGTCGGTAGCGCGCCAGGCTCGTAATCTGTAGTTCCCTGGTTCGAGTCCCAGCTGGGTCAGCGTTGAGATTTGTCTCCGCAAAATTCCCTGCCCACGGTCAGTAGGGGACACCGGTGGGCTTGGAAAGGCCGCCGTCCGTCGGATGGGACGTTAAATCGTGGCTCCTTGTGCGGGAGAGCCATACCCTGTGCACGTTAAAGAACACGCTGGATGGCTTTGACGGGAGGCTACCATCTGTCTCCCAACAGCTGTTCCAGTGGGTCCCCCTCCCCCAACCTTCTCTGAGCCTTCGGGGTCCATGTGACCTGGCCATTTAGCATATGGTGTGCAAAAAAGTGCCGCTCAGAGGTAAAACAACCCAACCCTATGGTTGATTACAGAATTCAGAAAAAAAAATATCTGGCGACGATGTTTTTTAGAAATTAGTGATCTGGCAACCTTCGTGTCACGTCCTTACCTCTCTATGTCTTTTGGGGTCTTTGTGACCTGGTCATTTTGAACATTGCGTGGAAAAAAGCTCAACTCAAAGGTAAAATCCAACTCAAGCAATATGGTTTCAGTACCATTATTGCTATCCCCAATTTCTACCCCTTTCTAGACTGAAGGCTGCTGCGCATTGTGACGTAGCCAAAACCGCAAAGCCCCAAATATTAACAATGTTTCTGCTAATTATATTAGGAATAGTCTAGTTGTGGTAGTATTAAAAGTCCGTGACTGAGTAGTTGCGCTTTTTTCAAAATACTGTTGCGGATTACAAAAATGGATAGCCGCTGAGCATGAGTATTAAAAGCTATATTTCAAAACCAAATTCAATACAAGGTAAATTGTTACAAAGGAAATATGGATGAAGTATCTTATTAACAAATCAACTATTAACATGCACAAGTCATCAATCTTCACGTAGAGCACACAACATCAGCTCTGTGTATTTTACTAAATACTACCTTTTACTTGATTTACCAGGTCACCCGAAGATCTTCACTCGCAAACCAATTCTCGTCCTGTGCTAATAACTTTTCACACACTAGCCGAACAAAAAGACAGTCCGTGTAGACATTCGAAGTTAGCCATAAAAGTTCCCACTTTTATACTTCCGCGTATACACAACACATCAAGTTACTTCTTGATACTTAACGATAAAAGATCCCACTTTTATCCTTCCGCGTATACACAACACATCAAGTTACTTCTTGATACTTACGCGCACTGTCTCAGAACAGCTCACCGTCCATTTTCGAACTCCTCGACCGTTACAACACAACGACCGTTACAATACAAAACGACCGTTAACGCTCCACTCTTCTTCTCCAAATTCTCCCAACGTTCTTATTCGTTGGCTGAAACTTTTTGCTTTCGGTTGCCAGATTCCTTCTGTCGTAACACTGCCCCCTTCCTAGGTCTTGTTCGTCCCGAACAATTCTGGATTCCAAAGTTTCTTCAGTTCTTCGATGAAACGGGGCTAAACGATCCACGTGAACCACCTTGCACTTTGTAGCTGGACGTCGACGAATGCGGTATTCCACGTCTGTGTCAAAATGAAAGCGAATCTCATTATGACTTAGATTTCTTTTCTGACTGAAGCCTCGTCCACAAACATAATACGTGTAAGGCCTATAGCCCTTGTGAACACGTTTATGTCTCTGCAGGGAGAAGAATCGACTAAGAGTTTTCGTGCAAAACCTGTAAAAAGTTTTCTTCTTTGTCGAAAGCTTTCTTCTTTGGATTTTTACTTCTATCAACAGTAACAAGGAATGAAAGTCATTAGTGACATAAAATCTAGGGAGAATTTTTATCCTGCAATCTGACCCTTTTGTCAGTTGACTTTCACTTAATTCAGAACTGTCGTGATGAACCTTCAGCCATATTTCACCTGATTCAATTTGATCCCCAAGGTGCTTCACAAATATAATATCAGCTCCATAATTCTTTTTAGCGCTTCGGTCCATCTCCTCCTTCCATACTCTTGCTAGAACTGCAGCTTCTAATCCGACAACCTTACCTGTTTCTCCTGTATAAGTGAAATCAGTGATGTGTCGGGCTGCTAGCAATATTTTTTCCGTTTTACCTTCACATAGCCAGCTTGCAACATCTTCAGATACTCCTTGTTCTATTAACATGTTACGAAACTTGTTCAAAGCATTGCCGTTATGCAGAACCTTGCAGACACGTGATGCTTCATCTACCCTATTATCCACAATGTTCACCAAACGCAGAAGTTCTCCTCCTAACTCTTCGACGAGCTCTTGCAGTTCCAAGGATCCGTTACCAAGGAAACACTGAACAGCTTCCATCACTTCCAGAGAGTTGTCAACAGAGTTTTCAAGAGGTGAATCCATGTTGCTGATAACAGCTGAACTCTTCATTCCACGAGCTTGTGATGCTGCAACCATTTTCTTAACTAAATCAACAGCGTCTTCTGTACTGATGAGATCAATAGCTCTTTTTCCGAATTCAACATCGTAAACCAAAGCGCACACTCCTTCAGCCAGCTTTTTGGACACAATTGAGCATCTCATTAGAGGAACGCTATCTACGGTAGCCGTCAGATCCTTGCAGCGGTAAATCTCCTTATCTGTTGGCACCAGCTCCACTGTCTGTCCTACGATGCAGCATCCGACGTCTTCCCTCATCTGCTCGATTTTATCTTTAGTGCAGTCAACTGTGAAGCTAGGGATGGATTCCAATTTGTCCAGAGTATCTCCCGTCAATTGGCGAGCACGACCGGAGATCATAGGGACCTTGAGACCTAAAGCAGCAAGTGCAGGAGCCAAGACAAGACTCACTTTGTCGCTGACACCTCTTGTGCTGTGTTTATCCACCATCCGATGGCGCCACTCGGGTCTCCAGCAAAACACATGACCCGAGGAGGTCATAGTTGCTGTTTCTTCCGAATTCACCTTCTTGGAGCTCTCATTGTAATTAACCAGGGAAATATCAGTCATGATTGCCAAATTGTTCATTCTGGAGATCAGCGACGAGTTTTGTAACTTATTGTCCACTTTAGAGCTCTTGTAGTCGTGATAAAACTTTTCTATATCCTTATAATCTAAATGGTTATAATGTCCAAATCTGCACATTGACTGTTCAGAAAAGAAATTCAGCATGGTTTCGTTGAGATTGTCTGAGGGCTTTACTTCTCTCTGATCGTAACTCTGAGGCTTAGTTTCATCCAGAAAGTTAGTCTTTGAAGTACTGTCTCTGCCTGAAGCTCTTTTACTAGCATCACCTGTTATGCTTCTAAGCCATTCTTCGGAATTCCTCTTCCTTAAATCCCCACTTTCTATAAACGATTCAAGTGTGGCTATATGCTTCGGAAAAATCTCTCCGACTTCCCCGGTAACGACGAAGGGCACTTTGTATCTATGATGAATGGACGCCTCTTCTTTACTCGGACCACTCTGCGAAACGTAAACTCTGTTTCGTTCCCCCTCATTACCACTCATTACTCTGCCTTTGCGATAATTGTCCATGACGCATTTTGCTGACGGCGAGGAATAGAATACCTTTCGTGTGGATCTCTCTTCAGATCGTGCCAGACTTGTATACCTAGGTATTTTGAAGTGCAAAGCGTACTGTATAGTCTCGCAGCTCTCTGATCTGTGTGATTGTTCTTCACAGTTCCTAGACATGTCACCAGCGACATAGACACTCTGCCATGCATTACCAGTAGTTGCGTGGTCAAAGGCATTATCTGCGCTATCTCTACGATTCTTGATTTCCAGTAGCAGATCCACATTTTTATATGCGTTGCCTTTCTCTTTTCCATGTTTACAATCTAACTTAACACTATCAAGATCATCTTTTTCACTGACAAATTCAACATTTAAACTATTGCATTGTCTATTGAGTTCGGTTTTATGATCCTTGAAGTGATCAATAAACTTACCAACTTGAGAAGCCACTTCAGCTCTCATCTCAGTATTTTGTGCGGCCAGGTCACCTATTTTATTTCTCAACTCATTATTTTGTGCGACCATTTCGCTATTTTGACTTTTAATGTCATTCATCTGTGTAGCCATATCGGCTTTCAAGTCACCTATTTTATCGCTTTGGGCAGCTAGATCACCTTTAATATCGGCTTTCAAGTCATTTATCAACTTTACTAATTCATCCATACTTCTAGTTAACGGCATTCAATAAATTATTATAATCCCACTTCTGACACCAAATGTTGCGGATTACAAAAATGGATAGCCGCTGAGCATGAGTATTAAAAGCTATATTTCAAAACCAAATTCAATACAAGGTAAATTGTTACAAAGGAAATATGGATGAAGTATCTTATTAACAAATCAACTATTAACATGCACAAGTCATCAATCTTCACGTAGAGCACACAACATCAGCTCTGTGTATTTTACTAAATACTACCTTTTACTTGATTTACCAGGTCACCCGAAGATCTTCACTCGCAAACCAATTCTCGTCCTGTGCTAATAACTTTTCACACACTAGCCGAACAAAAAGACAGTCCGTGTAGACATTCGAAGTTAGCCATAAAAGTTCCCACTTTTATACTTCCGCGTATACACAACACATCAAGTTACTTCTTGATACTTAACGATAAAAGATCCCACTTTTATCCTTCCGCGTATACACAACACATCAAGTTACTTCTTGATACTTACGCGCACTGTCTCAGAACAGCTCACCGTCCATTTTCGAACCCTCGACCGTTACAACACAACGACCGTTACAATACAAAACGACCGTTAACGCTCCACTCTTCTTCTCCAAATTCTCCCAACGTTCTTATTCGTTGGCTGAAACTTTTTGCTTTCGGTTGCCAGATTCCTTCTGTCGTAACAATACCTTATATTGAACAATGACTACTGACTCTGACCATGAAAACTCTTTCTTGTGCTTTTATTAAATATTCATACCTGGTTTTTCAAACAACTTATCGAACTTAAATCGGTATATAGTCGAACGTCTTTAATGAGACATTTCATGGTCCATAAACTACGTGTTTGAGGCGATTTTCGAAAATAGGTAAGGTGTCTCAGGTCACATGCTTCTTTACAAACTCTCAGTTGCTGAAGATACTTCTTATCCAGAGCCGGACATAAAGACGGAAAGGACACCATGCCCCCCCCCACACACACACACACACACACTTCAGAATGCTAGAAAGGGTAATAGAGGCAAAACAGTATTAAAGTTATTTAAATTTAATGTATTTCTCAAGAAATATTTTAAGATTTGTAAAACGGTTGGGAAAATGTCATACTGCATCGGAAATCCAGTCTCTTGCCCCCCCCCCCCATTACATTCTTTCCGGCAGGATTGTGTCCCTCCCCCTCTAACGATTTGTTTTCTAGATCCGAACCTGTTTTTATATAATAATAATAAGAGTTTATTTACCGGCGCTGTATTCTAAAAAATTTGCTGTTTCGCCCCTTTTTTTTCTTATTAGCAGATTACAAACTTTCGACAAAATGTATCTATTACAGTCTGTTTTAGAAAAAAAACGAGCTATTGTTTTTTCTTTGCCGTTACGAATATACTTGTTAAATATTACGATTCACATATTCTGACTTTTTTAATAGTCTTAATCGAGACTTCTAGAGATGGAAAATTTAGGAAAAATACCCAAACCTATAACGAATATTGCAAAGGATTATCTAGAGCTGTTTATGTTTAGAAATTTGAACCTTCGGTGTTGGAGTGTGAGGATCAAGAAGTTTACAATGACATGAACGATTTGCACCCCTTAATTCTCTCCCTGTGGGGGACCACTGTGACTGTGTCTCCCTGTGTCTCCCTGTGGGGGACCACACAGAGAGAGGGTGAAAGAGAAACGAATCGTTCGTGTCATTATTCAGGTCAGCGCAATTTTTTGTTTTAAGAGATAACGATAAATTCTTTTTATGTATTATAGATGCCAATAAAATATTACAATTTACATTTTTCCAATCATCTATTTAGTTCGAATTTCCACTATTAGAATATAAAAATATGGAAAATTAAAACGTGAACCTTTTTTGAAAACGAACATCTCATTTTCACCTAAGGAAAAATGTTATTTATAAATGTGTACTGAACACAACCATTATGGCATTGCTATTCTTTACTTGTACATTTAATAAAACTCTTCAGCATCTAGCACAATGATTTTTTTTTCATAAGGTTAGAGTACTGTCTCTCAAAAAAGTATCCGAACACTACGGTTGATTACAAAATTCAGAAAAAATATCTGGCAACGATTTTTTTAGAAATTAGTGATCTGGCAACCTTCGTGTCACTAAAAAAATCGTTGCCAGATATTTTTTCTGAATTCTGTAATCAACCATAGTGTTCGGATATTTATTTGAGCGACTGTACATATCAGATAATGTTTTTCGGACTAAAGAAAGTCGGCTGTACTTTCAATGTAGAAACATAATGTGTTTGATATCTTTTATTTAAGGCCCCATAAATTCTTAAGTTCCCCACTGACCCAAACGAAGTTTTTAATAAAAGATATTCTCTCCACTGTACCATTAATCTTCCATTTTAACCATGAATAACAGAGTTACAAAGGTAGATATTCCAAGAGTACAAAATCGTCGAAACTAGACCTTTCTTAAACACTTCTGAATTCTGTCAACCAAGGCGGCAATTACAATGGAATGAACGTATTCTGCCTTCGTAACATATGACTGCAGCATCTGGCAACAGATTGTGAAGGCGCGTCATGTTCTGTCTTCTTCTTGCAAGCAAATACTTGTCAGCAGAAGAATATTCAGTAATCCTTAACAAGTGAACCAGTGCTGGTGAAAAATCGATTCCTAAATGTAACATCTCGACGAAAGCGCGGCTTTTCTCCTAATACTTTCCAATATCAGAATCTCGCTGCTTTTGAAGCTGCGAGCTTTCAACTGGACTGGTTTCTTGAGCGACAGAAGACGTTTCCTCTCGTAAATATTTATCACTTCGTCGAGCAAACGATGCTTTGGTTTGGTGAAAGGAAGGCGAGAACAAACAAACAGACAGAAAAATGGTTACACTAGAAAGACGAAAAAGATGCGAGTTTGAGGTGACGATGTCGATGGTTCTTTAAAATGAGGACAAATGGTTGGGTTTGATGTAGCAAAACAAGTTTTTTAATTGAAGATGAAGTAAACCAAGATGGCATGATATACGTTTAGGGAACAGAATTCGGAAAGAGTTTGATGAATAAATAATTAATGTATTTTTACCATACTATCCAGCTTGTCCCAATAAGAAAATGTTGCTAATATTCATTAAATCTAGCAAATTTTTAATCATAAAATATATAACAGAATCAAATTTACATTTTTATCTCCAGGCACCATAACTAATAAAGGATCTCATATTTAATGAAATATATTTGATTTAGAGTTGCTTTAATAAATGCCGAAGCTATGAAATCTACTTTATGATTGCAAATCAACAACACTGGTGTCCAAAAGTTAAGCGTACTTTACAAATCGGGCTATACAAAGAGGTTGGAGGTGGTTTAATCGGTAGAGTGCCTGTTTCTTAATCTAATTTTCCCAGGTTCGAGTCCCAACTGAGCCAGCGTTGAGATTTATCTTCAATAACCTCCACCGTGTTATCAGTGAGAAAGGGAACACGGAATGGCTCAGTCGGTAGAGTGCCGGCTTCCTAATCTAATTTTCCCAAGTTCGAGTCCCAACTGAGCCAGCGTTGAGATTTATCTTCAATAACCTCCACCGTGTTATCAGTGAGAAAGGGAACACCGAATGGCTCAGTCGGTAGAGTGCCGGGTTCCTAATCTAATTTTCCCAGGTTCGAGTCCCAACTGAGCCAGGATTGAGATTTATCTTCAATAACCTCCACCGTGTTATCAGTGAGAAAGGAACACCGATTGGCTCAGTCGGTAGAGTGCCTGTTTCTTAATCTAATTTTCCCACGTACGAGTCCCAACCGAGCCAGGTTGAGATTTATCTTCAATAACCTCCACCGTGTTCTCGGTGAGAAAGGCAACACCGATTGGCTCAGTCGGTAGAGTGCCGGGTTCTTAATCTAATTCTCCCAGGTTCGAGTCCCAACTGAGCCACCGTTGAGATTTATCTTCAATAACTTCCACCGTGATCTCGGTGAGAAAGGCAACACCGATTGGCTCAGTCGGTAGAGTGCCGGGTTCTTAATCTAATTTTTCCAGGTTCGAGTCCAACTGAGCCTGCGTTGAGATTTATCTTCAATAACCTCCACCGTGTTCTCGGTGAGAAAGGGAACACCGATTGGCTCAGTTGGTAGAGTGCCGAGTTCTTAATCAAATTTTCCCAGGTTCGAGTCCCAAGTGAGTAAGCGTTGAGATTTGTCTTCAATAACCTCCACCGTATTCTCGGTGAGAAAGGGAACACAGATTGGCTCAGTCGGTAGAGTGCCTGTTTCTTAATCTAATTTTCCCAGGTTGGAGTCCCAACTGAACCAGCGTTGAGACTTATCTTCAATAACCTCCACCGTGTTCTCGGTGAGCAAGGGAATACCGATTGGCTCAGTCGGTAGAGTGCCGGGTTCTTAATCTAATTTTCCCAGGTTCGAGTCCAACTGAGCCTGCGTTGAGATTTATCTTCAATAACCTCCACCGTGTTCTCGGTGAGAAAGGGAACACCGATTGGCTCAGTTGGTAGAGTGCCGAGTTCTTAATCTAATTTTCCCAGGTTCGAGTCCCAACTGAGCCAGCGTTCAGATTTGTCTTCAATAACCTCCACCGTATTCTCGGTGAGAAAGGGAACACAGATTGGCTCAGTCGGTAGAGTGCCTGTTTCTTAATCTAATTTTTCCAGGTTCGAGTCCCAACTGAGCCAGCGTTGAGATTTATCTTCAACAACCTCCACCTTGTTCTCGGTGAGAAAGGGAACACCGATTGGCTCAGTCGGTAGAGTGCCTGTTTCTTAATCTAATTTTCCCAGGTTCGAGTCCCAACTGAGCCAGCGTTGAAATTTATCTTCAATATCCCCCACCGTGTTCTCGGTGAGAAAGGGAACACCGATTGGCTCAGTCGGTAGAGTGCCGGGTTCTTAATCTAATTTTCCCAGGTTCGAGTCCCAACTGAGCCAGCGTTGAGATTTATCTTCAATAACCTCCACCGTGTACTCGGTGAGAAAGGAACACCGATTGGCTCAGTCGGTAGTGTGCCGGGTTCTTAATCTAATTTTTCCAGGTTCGAGTCCCAACTGAGCCAGCTTTGAGATTTATCTTCAATAACCTCCACCGTGTTCTCGGTGAGAAAGGAACACCGATTGGCTCAGTTGGTAGAGTGCCTGTTTCTTAATCTAATTTTCCCAGGTTCGAGTCCCAACTGAGCCAGCGTTGAGAGTTATCTTCAATAACCTCCACCGTGTTCTCGGTGAGAAAGGAACACCGATTGGCTAAGTCGGTAGAGTGCCTGTTTCTTAATCTAATTTTCCCGGGTTCGAGTCCAAACGGAGCCAGCGTTGAGATTTATCTTCAATAACCTCCACCGGGTTCTCGGTGAGAAAGGAACACCAATTGGCTCAGTCGGTAGAGTGCCTGTTTCTTAATCTAATTTTCCCAGTTTCGAGTCCGAACTGAGCCAGCCTTGAGATTTATCTTCAATAACCTCCACCGTGTTCTCGGTGAGAAAGGAACACCGATTGGCTCAGTCGGTAGAGTGCCTGTTTCTTAATCTAATTTTCCCAGGTCGGAGTGCCAACTGAGCTAGCGTTGAGATTTATCTTCAATAACCTCCACCGTGTTCTCGGTGAGAAAGGGAACACCGATTGGCTCAGTCGATACAGTGCCGGGTTCTTAATCTAATTTTCCAAGTTTCGAGTCCCAACTGAGCCAGCGTTGAGATTTATCTTCAATAACCTCCACCGTGTTCTTGGTGAGAAAGGGAACACCGATTGGCTCAGTCGTTAAAGTGCCTGTTTCTTAATCTAATTTTCCCAGGTTGGAGTCCCAACTGAGCCAGCGTTGAGATTTATCTTCAATAACCTCCACCGTGTTCTCGGTGAGAAAGGAACACCGATTAGCTCAGTCCGTAGAGTGCCGGGTTCTTAATCTAATTTTCCCAGGTTCGAGTCCCAACTGAGCCAGCCTTGAGATATATCTTTAATAACCTCCACCGTGTTCTCGGTGAGAAAGGAACACCGATTGGCTCAGTTGGTAGAGTGCCTGTTTCTTAATCTAATTTTCCCAGGTTCGAGTCCCAACTGAGCCAGCGTTGAGATTTATCTTCAATAACCTCCACCGTGTTCTCGGTGAGAAAGGAACACCGATTAGCTCAGTCCGTAGAGTGCCGGGTTCTTAATCTAATTTTCCCAGGTTCGAGTCCCAACTGAGCCAGCCTTGAGATATATCTTTAATAACCTCCACCGTGTTCTCGGTGAGAAAGGAACACCGATTGGCTCAGTCGGTAGAGTGCCTGTTTCTTAATCTAATTTTCCCAGGTTCGAGTCCCAACTGAGCCAGCGTTGAGATTTATCTTCAATAACCTCCACCGTGTTCTCGGTGAGAAAGGAACACCAATTGGCTCAGTTAGTAGAGTGCCGGGTCCTTAATCTAATTTTCCCAGGTTCGAATCCCAACTGAGAAAGCGTTGAGATTTATCTTCAATAACCTCCAGCGTGTTCTCGTTGAGAAGGGGAACACCGATTGGCTCAGTCGGTAGAGTGCCTGTTTCTTAATCTAATTTTCCCAGGTTGGAGTCCCAACTGAGCCAGCGTTGAGATTTATCTTCAATAACCTCCACCGTGTTCTCAGTGAGAAAGGGAACACCGATTGGCTCAGTCGGTAGAGTGCCCGTTTCTTAATATAATTTTCCCAGGTTCGAGTCCCAACTGAGCCAGCGTTGAGATTTATCTTCAATAACCTCCACCGTGTTCTCAGTGAGAAAGGGAACACCGATTGGCTCAGTCGGCAGAGTGCCTGTTTCTTAATCTAATTTTCCCAGGTTCGAGTCCCAACTGAGCCAGCGTTGAGATTTATCTTCAATAACCTCCACCGTGTTCTCGGTGAGAAAGGAACACCAATTGGCTCAGTTAGTAGAGTGCCGGGTCCTTAATCTAATTTTCCCAGGTTCGAATCCCAACTGAGAAAGCGTTGAGATTTATCTTCAATAACCTCCAGCGTGTTCTCGTTGAGAAGGGGAACACCGATTGGCTCAGTCGGTAGAGTGCCTGTTTCTTAATCTAATTTTCCCAGGTTGGAGTCCCAACTGAGCCAGCGTTGAGATTTATCTTCAATAACCTCCACCGTGTTCTCAGTGAGAAAGGGAACACCGATTGGCTCAGTCGGTAGAGTGCCCGTTTCTTAATATAATTTTCCCAGGTTCGAGTCCCAACTGAGCCAGCGTTGAGATTTATCTTCAATAACCTCCACCGTGTTCTCAGTGAGAAAGGGAACACCGATTGGCTCAGTCGGCAGAGTGCCTGTTTCTTAATCTAATTTTCCCAGGTTCGAGTCCCAACTGAGCCAGCGTTGAGATTTATCTTCAATAACCTCCACCGTGTTCTCGGTGAGAAAGGGAACACCTATTGGCTCAGTCGGTAGAGTGCCTGTTTCTTAATCTAATTTTCCCAGGTTCGAGTCCCAACTGAGCCAGCGTTGAGATTTATCTTCAATAACCTCCACCGTGTTCTCAGTGAGAAAGGGAACACCGATTGGCTCAGTCGGCAGAGTGCCTGTTTCTTAATCTAATTTTCCCAGGTTCGAATCCCAACTGAGAAAGCGTTGAGATTTATCTTCAATAACCTCCAGCGTGTTCACGTTGAGAAGGGGAACACCGATTGGCTCAGTCGGTAGAGTGCCTGTTTCTTAATCTAATTTTCCCAGGTTCGAGTCCCAACTGAGCCAGCGTTGAGATTTATCTTCAATAACCTCCACCGTGTTCTCGGTGAGAAAGGAACACCGATTGGCTCAGTCGGTAGAGTGCCTGTTTCTTAATCTAATTTTCCCAGGTTCGAGTCCCAACTGAGCCAGCGTTGAGATTTATCTTCAATAACCTCCACCGTGTTCTCAGTGAGAAAGGGAACACCGATTGGCTCAGTCGGCAGAGTGCCTGTTTCTTAATCTAATTTTCCCAGGTTCGAGTCCCAACTGAGCCAGCGTTGAGATTTATCTTCAATAACCTCCACCGTGTTCTCGGTGAGAAAGGGAACACCTATTGGCTCAGTCGGTAGAGTGCCTGTTTCTTAATCTAATTTTCCCAGGTTCGAGTCCCAACTGAGCCAGCGTTGAGATATATCTTTAATAACCTCCACCGTGTTCTCGGTGAGAAATGAACACCAATTGGCTCAGTCGGTAGAGTGCCTGTTTCTTAATCTAATTTTCCCAGGTTGGAGTCCCAAGTGAGCCAGCGTTAAGATTTATCTTCAATAACCTCCACCGTGTTCTCTGTGAGAAAGGGAACACCTATTGTCTTAGTCGGTAGAGTGCCTGTTTCTTAATCTAATTTTCCCAGGTTCGAGTCCCAACTGAGCCAGCGTTGAGATATATCTTTGATAACCTCCACCGTGTTCTCGGTGAGAAATGAACACCAATTGGCTCAGTCGGTAGAGTGCCTGTTTCTTAATCTAATTTTCCCAGGTTGGAGTCCCAAGTGAGCCAGCGTTGAGATTTATCTTCAATAATCTCCACCGTATTCTCGGTGAGAAAGGGAACACCGATTGGCTGAATCGGTAGAGTGCCTGTTTCTTAATCTAATTTTCCCAGGTTGGAGTCCGAACTGAGCCAGCGTTGAGATTTATCTTCAATAACCTCCACCGTGTTCTCGGTGAGAAAGGGAACACCGATTGGCTTCTAAAGGCTGCTGTCCTTCGGATGGGACGTTAAGGCGTGGTTCCGTGTGCGGAAAAGCCATACCCTCTTCACGTTAAAGAACAGGCTGGATGTCCTTGATGGGAGGCTACCATTTGTCTCCCAACAACTGTCCAATGGGTCTCCTCTCCCCAAACTTCACTGAGTCCTTGTGATCCTTGCGACCTGGTCATTTAGCTCATTGTGTGCAAAGAAAAGTGCCTCTCAGAGATAAAACAAATCATAGTCGGGTGAGATTATCACAATCGGACCAAGGCGTAGTGATCGACTGTTCATTACCATAATTGCGATAGAACATATTTCCTGTGGACAGCACCAAATGATTTTGAGACCTCTGGTGTAGCTTAGCATCATCGTCTTCTGTTAAATGTTCTAGCGTCAATTTGGCATTAAAAAATTATTTTTAAAACTCAAGATTTAGAAAGAATTTAATAAATATCAGTTGTTGTATTACATCGATTTTTTCGTAGAAAGATATTTATAGTTATTTAATTATAGTGTCCACAACAGATTGAGAACCAATTATATTGAACATTTACGATATACATGCAAAAGTTAAATATAACATAAACAAGAAAAAAAAAGCATAACCAGCTGATTCAAATATAAAAAACCCTAAAAATTACAAGAAAATAATTTATCCATTAAGAAAGTTGAATAATCCCATCTAAATCCTTTCATACTCGTTATCTTGACTAAACAAGTCAAGATTATTCGAATATGTATTTTATAAATTAAAAAATCTGATCGTAGCATAATTTTTTAATTCATTGCTTTTTTACAAAGGAACTCTAAAGAAAGCTCTTTACCTCATAACATTTTTTGTGCATTAAAATTTTCTAACTGATTCAATTTAATGCAGCCAATGAAATCATTCGAAACTTTGAAGAAAAGCGTTAAACATATCAAATCCATCTCTTCTTTTTTAAAGACGAAATTGCAAATGTATCTCTAAGTACTTAGTTGTAAAATATGAACGTAGACACTAGTAGATTTAAAATATGAACGTAGACACTAATAGGTTTAAAATATGAACGTAGACACTAATAGGTTTAAAATATGAATGCCTCAAAAATTAAATTTGCACTTTCGCTAAATCGTTATGACAAGTATGAATTCTACATTATTGATTCATACTCTAATTTTGATCGAACTACTGAATTAAGTAACACACAAATACAAGTTAATATTAATAAAATCCTTAGTCTTCCAAATAATGAACTCTAAATTTTGATAGGCTTTCCCTATTATATTTTGAATATGAGGATTGAAAAAAATTTAGAATTAAATATGACGCCCAAGTCATATATTTCATATTTACGAGAAACAGCAGTATTATCCGAATTGTATGTCCACAGTTATATGGAGATCAGACTTTGCGATGAGATATTGGAGTTGCAGTTAGCAGAAAACGTCTAGACGGAGTTCCTCAAACTTTGTTCATTAAATTGTTTCGATTGTTTCACCGAAGAGTGACATTGAGTTGCTGGAATATGGATGCAAACCACTGATCAGGGCTATGCAGGGTGTTCGTTAACGTGCTCATGATATGGCTCTACTGAAAATAGAACACCAGCTTAATCTCCCAGCAGACTGAAGGCAGCTTTTCCAAGCCCATCGGTGTTTCCTTTCTTACTTGAGGGCAGGGAAGGGGGAGTCAGGCCACAAGGATCCAGAGAGAGTCAAGGAATAAAATATACTAAACAAGTGTTATAGAATCAAGCCTCGCATTAAAGCAATGTCTTGCAAACTGTGTGCCGCGAGAGATTCCAAGTTGACACTGGATGTTCCAAAGATTTTATTTTGACTTGACTTGTGTTATCAGCCGTCCCGTGGCCGAGTGGTTAGCACGCTTGGCTACTGATCTAAGGGACCCGGGATTAGGCATGGATGTGTGTGTCGTTTTTCTGCTGAGGTCCTGCCATCCTCTCAGATCTCCTACTGTGGCATATAAACTGACAGGCTCCTGTCAGACCTCTGTGGAAAGCAGCTGCTTGAGGGGGTATTTATTTATTTTATTTTGTGCTATCGACGTGCTTTAATATCGACGTGCTATCGACGTGCTTTAATATCGACGTCCTATCGACGTGCTTTAATAAAAATCTTTCAGATTTTATCAACTGGGATCTTGTAAGTATTTATCAAGCTTTTTCCACATTTTAGTATTAATTTTTGATTATTTCAAGCCATAGAATGGACAAATATTTAAAACAAACACCGAGTTATGATTAATTATATTTATTATTAGATTTATTTTAAATAAAATGCATTTAACGCAACTTCAATTTTCCTCTTTTTACGTAACCATCAAAAATTCTTTTTTAGGTGTGCCGCGCAAAAAAAATAGATTCAGTGTGCCGCGCAAAAAAAATTAGATTCAGTGTGCCGCAGAGTAAAAAAGTTTGCGAGACACTGCATTAAAGCCTTGAAACACATTCGTTATATCGTAGAACAGGATATGGATCTCTCGGCCACTGCTTAACGTCATAGCCGATGGACGGTGACTTTTATGAAGCTCACTAGTGTCCCATTGCTCACCGAAGGTGGAACATGGATAACGGAAGAAATTAAAACGGAACACAGTTGAGACTCAAATCTAGGAACATTAGTGGTAAAGAATCACAGGATAAGTCCTGTAAACATGGAACTCATGAAATAATGTGCTGAAAACGAATTTTTTTAGCACATTATTTTATTATTTATAGTTATTTATAGTTCCATGTCTACAGGACTTATCCTGTGATTCTTTACTACTGATTTATTGATTTAACGCCCTGAGCGTGTGTGACACATATTAATTCCATCTCTAATGAGACACCAAGTTGTACACTTCCCGGATAGATGGCGCCACTGTGCGAATCAAATAAATAAATCTGGAACGTTTATAAGGTCACTAAGCAGAGAAAAGGTTAGCCATTGATGGTGTAGTGGTTAGCATAACAGGCATGTTTCCTGGAGACGTGGATTCGAATCCCACTCATGGCTAGGAACATTAGTTTATAAACCTGGAGCCTTACCGACTGAATGAATCCCTTCCTCGTGCCAATCTTTTGTTTCTTTAACGCAAATATTCTCGTCAGTTAGTGCAGTGATGTGCAAGCTGGGTGTAGGGAGAAAAATTCTGGAAGTCGCCGAAAATTGAAACATTATTAACCATCAAAATAAACTCGTTTTTCATTAATTTCAAGTGAAAACAATGAAGCCTTACTCTACGAACACAATACGTTAAAAAGTTCGAGGGGGTCGCATTCACTTAATAAATAAAAAAAATATAAATTAAAATTTTTAAAAAATATCTATCTTCCTATACGGCCCTAAGAAACAGAAAATAATCCTGAAGCACATCGGTGGTGAAATCATTCACTGAGTTCGTATTCACTTTAAAGGAAGGAAACTTAAAACACCTACCTTCAAAAACTTTGATATATCATTCATAAACATCGAGCACATTTACCATTCTTTTGGATTTAGGTTTGAGGTAGCCCACGATATTAGAAACGTCGCAAGCTTTAATTTGAGATACGACTCTTTAAAGTCGAACCCCACGAAAATCCGCTCCCCCACATTTTATCAGAGGAGAATATTGGAGGCAAAATTCGAAATAGTTTATGGCCGTAATTATTGGGTTGGGTTGTTTTACCTCTGAGCGGCACTTTTTTGCACACCATGGGCTAAATGGCCAGGTCACATGGACCCCAAAGGCTCAGAGAAGGTTGGGAGAGGGGACCCACTGGAACAGCTGTTGGGAGACAGATGGTAGCCTCCCGTCAAGGCCATCCAGCGTGTTCTTTAACGTGCACAGGGTATGGCTCTCCCGCACACGGGGCCACGGCTTAACGTCCCATCCGACGGACGGCGGCCTTTCTAAGCTCATCGGTGTCCCCTACTGACCGTGGGCAGGGCGGGGAATTTTTGCGGCGCCGTAATTATACGAGCTTTCATTTGACACCTAACTCGCAACTGTAGACCCTCGCGTTCCGATGATATCGTAGAACGACTTTCAGATTTCTCGTTTTGTAGGGGGAAGAGAGCACGGGGGTCATGTTTTACGGTCTACGACACTCTCCGCCGTCACAAGCTTTCATTCGACACATAGCTCGTTGCTTTCCGCACTCGCATTCAGGAGATATAGAGGAACAACCATTTTCACATTATTCCACGGTCAGTAGGAGACACCGATGAACTTGGAAAGACCGTCGTCCGTCGGATGGGACGTTAAGCCGTGGCCTCGTTTGCGGGAGGGCCATACCCAGTGCACGTTAAAGAACATGCTGGATGGCCTTGACGGGAGGCTACCATCTGTCTCCCAACAGCTGTTCCAGTGGGTCCCCTCCCCCAACCTTCTGAGCCTTCGGGGTCCTTGTGACCTGAACATTTAGCTCATGGAGTGCAAAAAAAGTGCCGCTCAGAGGTAAAACAACCCGACCCAGTCTACAATATACACTGGTTCCTATATATTGAGGAACAAATAAAAAAAAGAACGCGACATCCGAAGATGGAAATGTAGAAAAGTCTTGTATGTAAAATACGACACAAGATTGAGGCATGGTATGCAAATGAATGGCGCTGGCAGAAATATATGCAAATACGTTAAACGTTAAAAGCCGGCTTTTCCAAGTTGTTATTCAGTTCTCCTGCGAAGTGTGAGGTGGAATTATTGAGATAGTAGATTTGTTGAATATGTCTTTAAGATATCATTTATAGGAAGTAGTGGGTGGTGAGCAGTAGGCTGTCTGCTGGCTATTACTGTGATCATAATGCCTCCAGAAAAGACATGGAGTTGTGTGCGTTGGGTTGTTTTACCTCTGAGCGGCACTTTTTTGCACACCATGGGCCAAATGGCCAGGACACAAGGACGCCGAAGGCTCAGAGAAGGTTGGGGGAGGTAACCCACTGGAACAGCTGTTGGGATACAGATGGTAGCCTCCTGTCAAGGCCATCCAGCGTGTTCTTTAACGTGCACAGGGTATGGTTCTTCCGCACACGGGGCCACGGCTTAACGTCCCGACGGACGGCGGCCTTTCCAAGCCCAGAGGTGTCCCCTACTGACCGTGGGTAGGGCGGGGAGTTTTGCGAAGATAAATCTCAACGCTTACCCAGCTGGGACTCGAACCTGGGAACTACAGATTACGAGCCAGGTGCGCTACCGACTGAACCACCCCGCCCCCAGAGTTGTGTGCGTCCAATTGACATAATACTCCCAGACCATCAAATCATCATACTAATGTCATTCTCTGATGTCTATGCTACAAGACTGGCAATTCTTTCCAGTTCAAAACATATTGATAATCAGTCTGAAAAACTCGGTCACGATTCATAAACAGAAATCCCTTTATTCTGAATTCCAGTCGTGATGTCTACACCATGTTATAGTCGGACTCTCCCATGCGAAGGATTGAGGGGAATACAAACCTTTTATCATCTAGTGCAGGGTCTCTGCTGAAGTCTTCTGTAAACAGTTTGCCTCGAAATTATACTGCCAATGGTTGAAGAAAGCTCCAGAGAGTTCCCTGGTCGTCTCTATGACGTCAGGCTGTTAACGCAAGACAGTGGTCACTCTGTGACGACCTTGTACAGTCGCTCAAAAAAGTATCCGAACACTATGGTTGATTACAGAATTCAGAAAAAAATATCTGGAGCGTGTACAGCAACTGTACACGCTCCAGTTACCGTTCACAGCAAACTGGAGCGTGTGCAGTTACTGTACACGCTCCAGTTTGCTGTGAACGGTAACTGCACACGCTCAATATTTCCGTGAGTGAGCCCACACGATCTAGGACTTTGTGAGCTCACACGATCCAATGTGCTGTGAACTATACCGCAACCGCTCCAGTTTGCTGTGAACGGTAACTGCACACACTCCATATTCATTGCATTATATATTCATACGCATTATATATATATAGATTAAAAAATATCCGAACACTATGGTTGATTACAGAATTCAGAAAAAATATCTGGCAACGATCTTTTTAGAAATTAGTGATCTGGCAACCTTCGTGTCACGTGATTGCAGAATTCAGGAAAAATATCTGCAGCGTGTACAGCAACTGTACACGCTCCAATTACCGTTCACAGCAAACTGGAGCGTGTGCAGTTACTGCACACGCTTCAGTTTGCTTTGAACGATAACTGCACACGCTCAATATTTCTGTGAGTGGGCCCAGTTTCTGTGAGTGGGCCCAACCTTCGTGTCACGTGGCCAGATCATTAATTTCTAAAAAAATCGTTGCCAGATATTTTTTCTGAATTCTGTAATCAACCATAGCGTTCGGATACTTTTTTGATCGACTGTACCCACCTACGCAAAGCCTTCTGTATGTTGGAACCATCTACAAAGTCTTGAAAGCACTGATTGGAGATATTTACAGTCTTAACCCCATCCATCGGGTATCGACTGGATTCTAGCATACCTATTGCTCTACCATGCGTAATTATAAATATTAATATAGCAATTGCTCTGCCATGTGTCCATCTGCACCATAACGTTGTTAAACGCCCTACTAATATAAACACAAAACTTGCTTAACAAGAAATTAGAGCACAGAATCAGTTTTTATGTCATCCGGATATGCTTTTCCAGTTACCTATGCACATTTGTTTGGTCAGGTGATTTTTGGAAAGCGTACGACCTTGCATCATGCATTCCACTTCATTGACACACAAAATATATCTGCAGCCCACATAGATTTCTGAGTGGCCCAGCTCCTCATATAGTTCATCATCGGTCTCTAATTGACAAAGGCTGTTCACGTGGTTTGTCCACCAAAGCTCTATAATTGGCCCAAGCTCACGAGGTCCTTTAAAATTGAAATTGGTGCAGGATCTTCACATAATTCTTTTCGTTTCTTGCCCTGATTGATCCAGGTTATTCACGTGGTTCATTCTATCATTGTTCTGAAATTGGATCGATCTGCACGTGTTCTTTCCACCATAGCTTTTAACTATGTCGTTTTACGGTGCTTATATTCACTGCTTACATTTTTTTGATATTATATGTATATAATTCTGAGAGTTCAAAGTTTTTAGTTCATTTTCAACAAAAAAAGTTTCATTTTCTTCACTCTTCATGTTGGTCTTCCTATCTATAAACATTCAACTTTTCTGTTTTAAGAGTTGAGTTGGATTGGTTTTACCTCTGAGCGGCACTTTTTTGCACACTATGGGCTAAATGGCCAGGTCACATGGACCCCAAAGGCTCAGAGAAGGTTAGGGGAGGGGACCCACTGGAACAGCTGTTAGGAAACAGATGGTAGCCTCCCGTCAAGGCCATCCAGCGTGTTCTTTAACGTGCACAGGGTATGGCTCTCCCACACACGGGGCCACGTCTTAACGTCCCATCCGACGGACGGCGGCCTTTCCAAGCCCATCGGTGTCCCCTACTGACCGTGGGCAAGGCGGGTGTTTTAAGAGATAAATCAAAATTCTTATTTGGTTGGATAGTAAAAAAATATACTATTTGCATTTTCCCAGTCTTCGAGTGATTTTAATTTCCGTCGTTACAGATCTCCAAGTTTTGGAAAATGATAATGGTTTAGAAATATTGTTAGCCAGGAGTCGACCATTATTTGATTATATGCACCACATTTTGAACTGTGGAATTTGTAAGCGGGCTGCATTAGAGGGATTAGGGGAGGGTTACAATGTTGGCAAAAATAAAAAAATTTATATGTGTCTATTTATTATTACAGAAATATTTATGTGTACAGTGTCTGACAAATAATACTTTATTGGTCAGATACCTTATGGACATAAATTGTATATTTTGTGAAGTTCCCCAACATATAAAATTCATCACACTGAATGTTATACCAGGTTATACCATCCTTCCTTCAAACAGTTTCACGGGCGGCCACCAGAGTACACGACGTGCTACCGTTACATTTCCACATTACCCTGTGTAGTGTCGTGCGATCGTTAAATATGTGCGTTAGTACGGGTGATCCAATTCTATGGGGGTTCCTTGTTGCCATAGTAACTATCTGCTGTCGCAGGAGGCAAACTTTGTGTGTTTTTATTAATTGTAACTGAGATAGTGGTCAGTAATGACTTCGGTCTTGCTAAGGCAAGTGTTACGTAACACGAAGGTTGCCAGATCACTAATTTCTAAAAAAAAATCGTTTCAAGATATTTTTTCTGAATTCTGTAATCAACCAAAATGTTCGGATATTTTTTAATATATACAATGCGTATGAATATATAATGCAATAAATATGAAGCGTGTGCAGTTACCGTTCACAGCAAACTGGAGCGGTTGCGGTTAATGTTCACAGCACATTGGATGGTGTGAGCTCACAAAGACCTAGATCGTGTGGGCTCACTCACGGAAATATTGAGCGTGTGCAGTTACCGTTCACAGCAAACTGGAGCGGTTGCGGTTAATATTCACAGCACATTGGATCGTGTGAGCTCACAAAGACCTAGATCGTGTGGGCTCACTCACGGAAATATTGAGAGTGTGCAGTTACCGTTCACAGCAAACTGGAGCGGTTGCGGTTAATGCTCACAGCACATTGGATCGTGTGAGCTCACAAAGACCTAGATCGTGTGGGCTCACTCACGGAAATATTGAGCGTGTGCAGTTACCGTTCACAGCAAACTGGAGCGGTTGCGGTTAATGTTCACAGCACATTGGATCATGTGAGCTCACAAAGACCTAGATCGTGTGGGCTCACTCACGGAAATATTGAGCGTGTGCAGTTACCGTTCACAGCAAACTGGAGCGGTTGCGGTTAATGTTCACAGCACATTGGATCGTGTGAGCTCACAAAGACCTAGATCGTGTGGGCTCACTCACGGAAATATTGAGCGTGTGCAGTTACCGTTCACAGCAAACTGGAGCGGTTGCGGTTAATGCTCACAGCACATTGGATCGTATGAGCTCACAAAGACCTAGATCGTGTGGGCTCACTCACGGAAATATTGAGCGTGTGCAGTTACCGTTCATAGCAAACTGGAGCGGTTGCGGTTAATGTTCACAGCACATTGGATCGTGTGAGCTCACAAAGACCTAGATCGTGTGGGCTCACTCACGGAAATATTGAGCGTGTGCAGTTACCGTTCATAGCAAACTGGAGCGGTTAATGTTCACAGCACATTGGATCGTGTGAGCTCACAAAAACCTGGATCGTGTGGGCTCACTCACGGAAATATTGAGCGTGTGCAGTTACCGTTCACAGCAAACTGGAGCGTGTGCAGTAACTGCACACGCTCCAGTTTGCTGTGAACGGTAACTGGAGCGTGTACAGTTGCTGTACACGCTCCAGATATTTTTCCTGAATTCTGTAATCACGTGACACGAAGGTTGCCAGATCACTAATTTCTAAAAAAAAATCGTTGCAATATATTTTTTCTAAATTCTGTAATCAACCATAGTATTCGGATATTTTTTTTGAGCGATTGTACGTTTACATTAATTATGAGTATTTTTCGTGAGCAAAAAGAAATATGAGAAAAATTAATCTAAACTTATCATAATTAGTGAAATCATAATACAAAATGATGCTACATAATGTTCATTACTGCTACTAAATTGAAATTTCAGATAAATATATATACTAAAATTTTCAATGTACGTTTCAGTCATAACAAGGAGTTTTCTTAACCTATCCACCATTTTCCCATAAGTTGTTGGCCTCGATTTGCACAGTTTTGATTTGCACGGTAATTTTATGGAATCTGTCTATCAGGGGCGGGGGTGGCTCAGTCGGTAGCGCGCCAGGCTCGTAATCTGTAGTTCCCAGGTTCGAGTTCCAGCTGGGTCAGCGTTGAGATTTATCTCCGCAAAATTCCCCGCCCTGCCCATGGTCAGTAGGGGACACCGATGGGCTTGGAAAGGCCGCCGTCCGTCGGATGGGACGTTAAGCCGTGGTCCCGTGTGTGGGAGAGCCATACCCTGCACGTTAAAGAACACACTGGATGGCCTTGGTGGGAGGCTACCATCTGTCTCCCAACAGCTGTTCCAGTGGGTCCCCTCCCCCAACCTTCTCTGAGCCTTCGGGGTCCATGTGACCTGGCCATTTAGCCCATGGTGTGTAAAAAAAGTGCCTCTCAGAGGTAAAACAACCCAACCTGTCTATCACGTGAATCGAGGTATGGATAAACCAACTACATTGTAAAAAGTAAAATTATTGAAGATTTAAAAAATGTGAATCATAATAATTCACGAAACTGTTGAATTTCCATAAATGGCGGACAGAAGACAAAAAAAGAAAACAACGTTCATTTTTCAAAAACGATCTAAAAACATTGTAAACGTAACAGTACTAATAATAGCATTCAAATATGGAGAAACTCTCCATATTTCCCTTTGTACTTTTAACCATCCACGTGCATCCTCAAAAAACCCTGTCAATTGGCATTGTTAGGCCGCAAAAGAAATCGTTTATTTTTTACATTCGAATCGCTGCATCGAGAGATTTTCTTCAATCTGTCCAAGAAATGCTTCGAACCGTTTCGAAATCTAAGAGCTACAGGTCCAACAATAGACTTGTTTCTGTAAAAGCTGAAAAAAACAATAAAATATAAACGAGAATGGAAAAAGAAAAAATTTTTCATGAAGAGAAAAAAAGTCAGACCACTGAGAGAAAATTTCTTAGCCATCCGTAGCAAAAAGTGAAAGCAGCAGAAACACGTCCTTTCCACCCCACGCCGTTAACAACATCACAACAAAAGCAGAACCTTCTAAACTGCATCAGCCCGCAGTTCTTCAGACGGACGGAATACACAGGAGCGCGCGCAGTACAAACAACTGCTGACGATTAACTTCGGCGCTCGCGGATTATATCGATTGCCAGATTCTCTATGTACTTTTTCTTTGCCGTTCAAGTTTTTCTTTTATTTATATTCTGACTTCTTAATTTTTTTTTCTTAGATAAATATGTGACAAGTCAGGGTTGCTTTTTTATATATAATATTTGGCAGAAAGGTCACAAATATGAAGGTTATTGATAATTATGTTTATGGAATATCTGTCAATTGCGAAAATTTAGTTTTTTCTCCTTTTGTTTTTCTGGTCGTTACTTATTGTCGTGTCCCTCTAATTTATTTTTATTGTTTTGTCTTTATTATTGTATATACCTAGGTTAAGGTTAGGTTGTTTTACCTCTGAGCGGCACTTTTTTGCACACCATGGGCTAAATGGCCAGGTCACATGGACCCCGAAGGCTCAGAGAAGTTTGGGGGAGGGGACCCACTGTAACAGCTGTTGGGAGACAGATGGTAGTACCCCCCGTCAAGGCCATCCAGCGTGTTCTTTAACGTGCACAGGGTATGGCTCTCCCACACACGGGGCCACGGCTTAACGTCCCATCTGACGGGCGGCGGCCTTTCCAAGTCCATCGGTGTCCCCTACTGACCGTGGGCAGGGCGGGGAATTTTGCGGAGATAAGTCTCAACGCTGACCCAGCTGGGACTCGAACCTGGGAACTACAGATTACGAGCCTGGCGCGCTACCGACTGAGCCACCCCCGCCCCTCTAGGTTAAAGTGCATTTTCTGAAGTATCCGAAATGGGAATGTGTTTCATTAGTTGTCATTCGGGTCAAGCGAGTCTGTTCTCTGCATGTTCGAGATGAAAGCGAACTTTTATGACCCTGCCATCACTAGCCGGAGGCTCCAGTGCAGTGTCTCGCAAACTGTGTGCCGCTCGAGATTTTCAAATTGACACTAGATATTCCAAAGATTTCATTTTGACTTGACTTGTGTTATCGAGTGCTTTAATATCGACGTGCTATCGACGTGCTATCGACGTGCTTTAATAAAAATCTTTCAGATTTTATCAACAGGGATCTTATAAGTATTTATCAAGCTTTTTCCAAATTTTGGTATTAATATTTGATTATTTCAAGCCATAAATAAATACCCCCTCAAGCAGCTGCTTGCCACAGAGGTCTGACAGGAGCCTGTCAGTTTATATGCCACAGTAGAAGGTCTGAGAGGATGGCAGGACTCAGCAGAAAAACAACACAAACATCCATGCCTTAATCCGGGGCTCGAACCCAGGTCCCTTAGATCAACAGCCAAGCGCGCTAACCATTCGGCCACGGGACAGAATGGACAAATATTAAAAACAAACACCGAGTTATGAATTAAAGAACGAGAGCAAATCTTCAAGTAAAACCAGGCTGATGACTTCAACAAAGCGCAAATACAATGACGATTATATAGAGTTTGTTTTTATGCCATCTGAAAATGACATTTCTCTGCCAGTTGGCATGTTATGTTCTGCAACTCTGTCGAATGAAGCGACGGTTCCGAGTAAGCTGAAACGCCATTTAGAAAAAAATCATCCCTTTCACTTGAACAAGCCGAAATCGTATTTTGAGAGTCTTCGCTCAAAATTACAAAATCAAGCCAAACGACTGAAGAATTTTTGCACGGTACCAGAAAAGGCTCAGATCGCAAGTTACCAGATCGCTCAACTTTTAGCGAGAAAGAAAAAACCGCATGCTGATGCTGAAAATATCATTTTACCTTCTTTGGAAATTGCTCTTGAGGACATGGTTAATACTCAAGCCGTTGAACGTGTGAAATTAATCCCATTATCAGCTGATACAATTGCTCGTAGAATTCAAGATATGTCGGATGATATTGATCAACAACACAAAGAACATTTTGCGGATCCTAAAGAACAAATCTCGAAACTCTGAGGGGGCGGGGGGGGCTCAGTCGGTAGCGCGTCAGGCTCGTAATCTGTAGTTCCCAGGTTCGAGTCCCAGCTGGGTCAGCGTTGAGATTTATCTCCGCAAAATTCCCCGCCCTGCCCACGGTCAGTAGGGGACACCGATGGGCTTGGAAAGGCAGCCGTCCGTCGGATGGGACGTTAAGCCGGGGCCCCGTGTACGGGAGAGCCATACCCTGTACACGTTAAAGAACACGCTGGATGGCCTTGACGGGAGGCTACCATCTGTCTCCCAACAGCTTTTCCAGTGGGTCTCCTCCCCCAACCTTCTCTGAGCCTTCGGGGTCCATGTGACCTGGCCATTTAGCCCATTGTGTGCAAAAAAGTGCCGCTCAGAGGTAAAACAACCCAAACAATCGAAACTCTGGGCTCTTCAAGTCGACGAATCTACTGACAATACCACTAAGGCTCAACTTTTAGCATATCTTCGTATCGTTAGAAATGGATCGATTTCGAATCAGTTCTCTTTCTGTTCTGAGCTGAAGGAAACTACTACTGGAGAGGATGTTTTCGAGCTGGTGAATCAAAATATTGAATCAAGAGGAATCAAATGGGAAAATTGTATCAGTGTCTGTACCGATGGTGCTCCTTCAATGCAAAGATGCAAAAAAGGATTTGTCGCTCATGTGTTGAAAATCAATCCGAATGTAAAAATTGTGCATTGCATGATTCATTGGGGCGGGGGTGGCTTAGTCGGTAGCGCGCCAGGCTCGTAATCTGTAGTTCCCAGGTTCGAGTCCCAGCTGGGTGAGCGTTGAGATTTATCTCCGCAAAATTCCCCGCCGTGCCCACGGTCAGTAGGGGACACCAATGGGCTTGGAAAGGCCGCCGTCCGTCGGATGGGACGTTAAGCCGTGGCCCGTGTGCAGGAAAGCCATACCCTGTGCACGTTAAAGAACACGCTGGATGGCCTTGACGGGAGGCTACCATCTGTCTCCCAACAGCTGTTCCAGTGGGTCCCCTCCCCCAACCTTCTCTGAGCCTTCGGGGTCCATGTGACCTGGCCATTTAGCCCATTGTGTGCAAAAAAGTGCCGCTCAGAGGTAAAACAACCCAACGCATGATTCATCGAGAGGTTTTGGGTGACAAAAGCGCTTCCGGAAAAACTTTGTCAAACAATGAACGAAGTGATCAAGATCGTCAACTATATCAAGTCAAACTCACTACGAACAAGAATTTTCGCTTCGTTATGTGAGGCTATGGATTCCGAGTACAAAGGCTTGTTGTACAGTCGCTCAAAAGAGTATCTGAACACTATGGTTGATTACAGAATTCAGAAAAAATATCTGGCAACGATTTTTTTAGAAATTAGTCATCTGGCAACCTTCGTGTCACGTGACACGAAGGTTGGGCCCACTCACAGAAATATTGAGCGTGTGCAGTTACCGTTCACAGTGCAGTAACTGCACACGCTCCAGTTTCTGTGAACGGTAACTGGAGCGTGTACAGTTGCTGTACACGCTCCAGATATTTTTCCTGAATTCTGTAATCACGTGACACGAAGGTTGCTAGATCACTAATTTCTAAAAAAATCGTTGCCAGATAGTTTTTCTGAATTCTGCAATCAGCCATAGTGTTCGGATACTTTTTTGAGCGACTGTATCATACAGAAGTGAGATGGCTCTCGAAAGAGTTATATTTTTGCGAGTTGAAATCATTTCATTTTACGACACAGAAGATACAGATGAATTTAACCTTCTACAAGACGATGTTTGGTGGCTTGAAGTTTCGTTTCTAAATGACCTTTTCACTAAGTTAAATATTTTGAATTTGAGCCTCCAAGGAGCGAAGGAAAACATCATAACCATCACTGGAAAACTCAAGGCATTTGAAGGAAAACTACAGCTTTGGGTACAAAAATCGAAAAGTTTGAAATTTGACTTTTTACCAGAGGTCAACTCATCAACCATCAAACAGAAAATATCACGCGAAATTCAAATCACTTTCGAAAATCTGCTCTCGTCATTTTCTAAATATTTTCGGTCTCTGAATGCGAAACAAGACGAATGGGTAATCAACCCTTTTGTAAGTTATGCTGATTGTTCATTAACAACAAAGGAAGAAGAAGATTTCATCGACCTGAAGAATGACTTGGTTCATAAGGCTTCTTTTCGGAACTAGAATTATCAACGTTCTGGATTTCCCTCCATAGTCAATATCCTGAATTGAGCACAAAAGCTATTCGAGCCTTGTTACCTTTCGGCTCATCTTATCTTTGTGAACTTGGACTCACATCATTGACTGAAATTAAATCTAAGAAGCGTTAGCGGCTTCAGATGATTGATGAAGAGATGCGAGTTTGTTTATCTAACTTGAGCTACGAATAATGCAAATTTGTTCGCAGAAGCAAGCTCATACATCCCACTGAAATATGTTCATATCTAAATTTTAAATAAAATGCATTTAACGAAACTTCAATTTTTCTCTTTTTACATAACCATCAAAAATTCTTTTTTAGGTGTGCCGCGGAAAAAAAATTAGATTCAGTGTGCGGCAGAGTAAAAATGTTTGCGAGACACTGCTCTAGTGCGACGAACAATAAACAGGCAGACCGAGTAATAAATAAAAATAAACACCCCCTCAAGTAGCTGCTTGCCACAGAGGTCTGACAGGAGCCTGTCAGTTTGTATGTCATAGTAGAAGATCTGAGAGGATGGCAGGACCTCAGCAGAAAAACGACACACACACATCCATGCTTTACCCGGCGCTCGAACCCATGTCCCTCAGATCAGTAGTCAAGCGTGCTAACCACTCGGCCATGGGTCGGTCCTATGGCAGACTGAGTGCTGCTAACAAATAGAAAGGTCGTTTGGTCAGCGCGCTCTTTCTCCGGAACCCTAAAGGAGAGGGTTCGGTTCTGTGTGACCTTGCTACAAGTGGTGTTGGGTTGTTTTACCTCTTAGCGGCACTTTTTTGCACACCATGGGCTAAATGGCCAGGTCACACGGACCCCGAAGGCTCAGAGAAGGTTGGGGGAGGGGACCCACTGGAACAGCTGTTGGGAGACAGATGATAGCCTCCCGTCAAAGCCATCCAGAGTGTTCTTTAACGTGCACAGGGTATGGCTCTCCCGCACACGGGGCCACGGTTTAACGTCCCATCCGACGGACGACGGCCTTTCCAAGCCCATCGGTGTCACCTACTGACTGTGGGCAGGGAATTTTTGCGGAGATAATTCTCAAAGCTGACCCAGCTGGGACTCGAACCTGGGAACTACATATTACGAGCCTGGCGCGCTACCGACTGAGCCACCCCCGCCCCTACAAGTGGTGTAGGCAAGGTTCTACCTCATCATATGAATGCTTTCGATAGTGAAGCAGTATTCAGATTAAATTTTGATCTGATTCGAGAAAGTCTACAAGAGCATCGATAAAGCTTTTAACTTCTAAAAGAATTTTGAGTGCAGCTAAGGCCCACAGAATCGAACACACTCTCATATGTACATATATATGTGTGAATGTAAATAAACAGTGTCGTCCTCTTCTACGGTGCATTCGTTTATTTGTTTATTTCATTTTCCTACACGACATTTAGCACAGCACATCTGAAGCACACTTAAACATAGGTATAAAACCCCACACATCTGTGGTTTCACCTGGAAAATAGGTGAAGAATAATCAAGTGGACTAATTAATCGTCCTCCACGAATTGAATCGGAGGAGTTTTACACCTCTCCTCCTCCCGGTTCACGACACTCGTAACGGTTTTGGCATATTTGGCAGTGAACGAAAACATCGTAGTTAAGAATCCTTGGCAAGGCAGTGGCTAGGGGCATATAAACTATGCTATGGCATACAAACTGAAAGGGTCCTGTCAGACCTCTGTTGCAAGCAGCTGCTTGAGGCATATAAACTATGCTATGTCATATAAACTGAAAGGGTCCTGTCAGACCTCTGTGGCAAGCAGCTGCTTGAGGGGGTATTTTATTATTTTAAGATCTATTTTTAAAAGTCTGAAAAAATGTAATAGGAAATGTAAAGGAATGGGTGTACAGTCGCTCAAAAAAGTATCCGAACACTATGGTTGACTACAGAATTAAGAAAACATATCTGGAAACGATTTTTTTAAGAAATTACTGATCTGACAATCTTCGTGTACGTACACAAAGGTTGCCAGATCACTAATTTCTAAAAATATCGTTGCCAGATATTTTTTCTGATTTCTGTAGTCAACCATAGTGTTCGGATACTTTTTTAATATATATAATGCGTATGAATATATAATGCAATGAATATGGAGCGTGTGCAGTTACCGTTCAGAGCAAACTGGAGCGTGTGCAGTAACTGCACCTACTGCTGTGAACGGTAACTGGAGCGTGTACAGTTGCTGTACACGCTCCAGATATTTTTTCTGAATTCTGTAGTCAACCATGGTGTTCGGATACTTTTTTTGAGCGACTGTACCAACTGTGGAAAAACGCATCTTCTTATTTTTTGCCGATGACCAATAATAGTTGCGTAGAATAAAGATGACTCAGAACACGTGAAAGGAATTTAAAGAACGAATGTGCAGAATGGGAGATGAGATATATTTTGAGAAATCAAAATATCTGGAAAAGTGTTTCCAAACTTTCCGAGTCCGACTTCTAAGAATCCAAAATTGTCGCTGCATACCAGGAAAAATCGACTATTATTTTAGAATTAATCTCTTTTTTTTGCTTTTTTTTGCATTTTATATTAACCTGAGGAAGTCAACTAAATAAAACCTCTATGGATAATTCAATAATATAAAGGTGGGAAAACCATATTTTTAATTTACACTTTTGTTTTCAAAATTTCAATGGCATTTGCAAAGGAATAAAAAAATTTCCAACGAGTTTCTAACATTTCTATTACAACAACCCATTCGAAACATTTCACATCTATTGATTGGTAATAATGGTCAATTATTTTATTCAATGCTTCCAATGTTACAGAAATTATTTTAATAACATCTAAACACTGATATAAAATTTGTAATGTTTAGTTGTGATTACCCTGTAACAATAAATTAAAAACCTGTAATATCGATTTTTAATTAAAAAGAAGTTTTTTAAATATATTTTTTAAAGGCCCTTTATGGGAGAAATGTTTCGGAAAATTCGCGGCACACCTGAATTTAACTGGCTGCGCATAGTTTGAAAAACTCTGAAATACGGTGATATTAGGAAAATAAGAATGTTAAATTCAGTTGGGCTAGAAGAATTTCAAAAAAGAAGAAAAATAATGATTTTTGACACAGTTCGAGAGAGCATTTTAGAATTGTGTGAAAATTTCTAATATACGAATCAGAGACATTGACACTGACAGAAAGGATAATATCTTAAGGTAAGAGAACACTCTTTTCTGAGTTCTATGCACATCTTCAGAAAAGAATTCCTTAAAAATATAGTCAAGATAACGATGAATAAAATGAGGAAATTGAAAATTAAAAGAATTATTGGTAGTTGAGGAAGAAGTTGGATTGAAAACAAGAGACTGAGATAGTATAGACGTTTGAAAGAAGCAGAAGATGGAAAGGTGGCAAAAAAGGAACGAAACGGTAGAGGAAGCGATCAGATGAAAAGTTCTCCGATAAGAAGATTGCATTGCATGTGAAATAGAAATGTGCATAAGAAAGGAGTGAAGAGAAATGCTGTCTAGACCTAGGTAATCTTAAAGTATGAAGAAGTCTCGAAATGTCGATTTTTATTGAATACAACAAATGTGTTCATATATTTAAGGTATGTAGACAAGCCAAAAAATCCTGAAGTCACAACACAGCTACGCCAAACTCGAACAGCCTCCCCAATGCCATACGAAAGGAATCGACAAGCTTTCAGAGCCACACGAAAACAATCAAAAAAAACTTGTAAGGTCACATGAAGAAAATCGAGAAAACCCTGTAGAGACACAGGAAAACAATCAAAAAACCTCCAGACTCATATGAAAAGAACGGAGAAAATTCTACAGAGCCACAAGAAAAATAATCAAAAAGCCTCTAAAGTCACATGAAAAGAATCGAGATAATGCTACAAAGCTACAGGAAAATAATCGAAAAGCCTCCAGAGTCACATGAAAAAAATTGAGAAAACTACAGAGAAATGGAAGGAATCGAAAAGCCTCATAGCCACATGGCAAAAAATAAAACACAAATAGAGTCACATCAAAAGAATCGAAATCTATCCAAAGCTACACGAAAAGAAGTGAAAACCATCTTCAGAGAGTACGAAATGAATCCAGAGCCTAACTAACCCAGAGGCTCACGAAAAGAATCGAAAATCATCTCTAAACTATTTTCTCTAGTGCCATGAGAAAATAATCAATTCATAGAATCGAGAAGTTATATCGGAGAAAATATACAATCACCAGAAAGTGTCAGGAAACCTTCCAAGTACAGTCGCTCAAAAATATATCCGAACACTATGGTTGATTACAGAATTCAGAAAAAATATCTGGCAACGATTTTTTTAGAAATTAGTGATCTGGCAATCTTCGTGTTACGAAACACGAAGGTTGCCAGATCACTAATTTCTAAATAAATCGTTGCCAGATTATTAAAAATAATCTTAAAACTCTCTTTTCAGGGAGGGAAGACAATAAACATCACCAAGGCGTGGGTCTGCTTCTTAGCATACAGGCTAGTGATGCTCTTCTAGGATATGAGTGCATTAATGAAAGGTTTCTTACAGCAAAATTTCAGACAAGCGTTAAAGACTTGAATGTTTTCTTATACCCCCCCCCCCCCCCCCCCGAGGATGCCGACGAGAATGAGAAGGATATGTTTTACGGACAACTTCAGGAATTTTGAATTCTGTCAAGAAAGGAGATATTACCCTTGTTCTAGGTGACTTCAATGCCAAAGTTGGTACTGACTCTGACCTTTGGGGAGGGGTGATAGGCCCTTTTGGTATTGGTAGCTGCAATGGCAATGGGCAACGTCTCCTACAGGTAAGTAAACTCAATGGATTCAGAATAACTAACACTTATTACAAACACCGCGACATACATAAGTACACATGGGTTTCACCTAATGGGCTGCATAAGAATATGATTGATTATATATAAATTAATAGCAAATGGGCTAGTTCTGTTACGAATACCAGGTCATACCTGACCATTACCTTGTTAAAAGTATCTTGCAACTTAAAACTTAAGAATTGTTCTGCTAAGGTTAAAGAATTTACATTTAATTCTGAAGCTCTGAAAGACAGTTATAGTGAAAGCTTACCATGATAGATTACTTAGTCAGTATAACAGTCATGGTATGCTTACTACTGAAGTTGAGGAAGAATGGGACAATTTTAAACAGGCTTTTCTTGAAACTAACAGTACTCTTTTAGGAAACAAGGAGCAGAGGAGACAGAATTATTTGAGTGATAAGGCACTTGAGCATATTTCAGAAAGAAAGAACTGCAGGAATGTCCTTAATCAATACCCTACTAGTCCTAATAGAAAGCATTACAGAGAGCTTAATAAACGTGTAAAAGATCAGTTAGCTGCTGATAAGAATCTTTGGTTTGATGGCTTGGCTGACAAAGCCGAGGAAGCGGTTAGACAGCACAACAGAGAGCTGTAGCAGTTGGTTAATGTTTTTGTTACATATATAAAAATAAATACCCCCTCAAGCAGTTGCTTGCCACAGAGGTCTAACAGGAGCCTGTCAGTTTATATGCCATAGTAGAAGGTCTGAGAGGATGGCAGGACCTCAACAGAAAAACAACACGAACATCCATGCCTTACCCAGGGCTCGAACCCAGGTCCCTTAGATCAGTAGCCAAGCGTGCTAAACCACTCGGCCACGGGACATATTAATTTATTTTATAACGAACTGTAAAAAAAGTGATCGATAATAAAAAGAATTGTATAAAAAATTTACGGAAATCGAAGCGCCTAGGATTGCACCGGATATCTTCAAGTTACAAATTAAAAAATGACAATGTTTTTATCCATCTACGTATTGTTTACAGCAGTGCTGTCCAACTTCTCTAAGACCGCGGTCCAATTTTCCTTTCGCCAATATTTCGCGGGCCACAAAAAAGAATAGGACAGGATAGGTAATCGAAAAGTCAGTTCATGCCACCTCAAAAAATTATTTTATTTATACGAAAAATAATAAGTAATAATAAATCAATATAAATTTTCTAAACCTTATCAAATATTTAATAAATTTAATGGGAGCATTGTGGCCGTAGTTGTTGGGCAATAAGAATAGAATGAGCAAGTGAAATAATGCAACTATAATTGCAAATAGAATGAGTAAGTTGAAGATTGCATATCAAGTAAATTAATATAAGTTGACAAAAAATTATAAGGTGTGTCAGGCTAGAGGCCTTTTTAAATATTTTTTTGTTCGGGTTTTGTATATTATTTTGGATTTCACCAAAAAGGCATATGCTACGTGGGAGGCCCTCTGTCCCAGCATCTGGAGAGTTAATTGTAGTAGCAGTGCCCGGAGGGACGGAGGTCACCCAAACGCTGGCACCTTGCCAGATGGCCGGAGCAGAGAGAGAAAGGAAGAAAGGGTTTGACAACGAGGAGAAAGCAGAGCCAGTCGGGGAACGAACGCGTGAAGACGTAAAATTGTAAAGCTATGAAATGCCGACTGGTAATAACGGCATTGGGCTCTGTGAATACAGCTGAACAGGCATAGTAAGCTGGTGTTGTTGCAATGCTATGTAATTGAGCATATGTCCTTGTTCTATCAAGCATGTTTGGAAGGTTCAATAAATGATTGTTATTTTTAAGTAAAGGCTGAAGTTGAACCAATTTATTGGGGAGGAGCCTCAGCATTGAGTCCCTGCAATTGTGATAAAATCTTTGATTTTTGTTCTGAAAGACTCTTTCACCCGTCGCGTATTGCGATCGAACCGGAGGGACATTCCTAAGTGATCCCAATAGACAGACAACCGAAGAAGCAACATCACAAGGTGGATTACAGATATTTATTTAAAATTTCAAGTAAAAGCTTGATTTTGTTCGCCGGCCACAAAAATCCTTCTGCCGGCCGCTAGTTGAACAGCGCTGGTTTACAGTAAAAGTTGTGTTAAAATGTAATATGAGCATTCTCTTCTGGGAATATGGTCAACAGATTTTATATTATCGTATCTAATGTTCTTAAACTGTTCGTATATAAGTATGCTTCATTGACAAAATAAAAAGTTCGCAACCCAGTTCAAACACATGTTATCAAGAAATAGAATAGGTCTATGAACTTGTCGCAATCGTATAAAGATGTTCAGTAAATAACAAGATCTTCGACTATTGGTTGCTTTGGTTGAATCAGCCAATCAAGTGTCACGGCCACTTCGAAATGGAGCTGCCGCAGTTCAGCGCATGCGCATTTGTGTCATTTCTATAATGCTAAGATTCCGGACAGTTAAAGTTCCCATTACAATACGAAAGCAGCCGACGTGACCATATTCGCAAAGCAAATGCTGTGATTGTCTGCGTCACACGGCAAATAATGATTACGAAACGAATGTGAAAATGATATGTTGATTTACATATGACAAATAATGAATACCAAATTTGAAATTCGTTTATTATTTTTTGTGATTATTTTTACTGGGGCAGTGCCCCCAGGTGGTCTAATAGACGAGCCGACCCTTAGCATTGTACTGATCAGCAATATAATTTATATTTGTTCTTAAGCAGCATATTGTGCAGAGAGAGACTCCGTTGGTTTGGCCATGTTACCCGTATGAATAATTATAGATTGGCGAATAGGGTTATGAACAGTGTGCCTAAAGGCCTCAGAAAGAAGGGGAGACCTAGAATGCGGTGGGCAGACAATGTCAAACAGGACCTTGTTAGAATTGGTTGGACCTCCGTAGCCCATGGCTGCTTGAGGATGATGATGATGATGATAAAAAGTATTTCCCTCTTCTTTGTTTCAATGGATAATTTTTTTCAGAAAAGTTTCTAAATTTTTTTCCACTTGTATAACTGAAAAATACCCAATGAATCACTTCAAGAGAGGAAGGAAAAATATTTTTATTAGATTCTTCTTGAATAGGGTCTTCAAAGATCTTAATTTTTCAAAGATCTTAACAACTTCTTTCTTAAATTCTCAAAGGCTATCCTGTCACTCTGGTTAGAAGATTTTTTATCGCAGAATTTATTAAATTGGTAATAAATGTTCTCAATCTGTGACATAAAGTTAATACGCAGATTAGCAGTTTATATTTAGGTTGAGAAGCAGCTGTATTATAGTGCAGATTGCCATTTGTCATAATGATGAGGTGCTGTAGAGAAGAAATGCAATACACAGTAATTTGTGGTGTTATGAAAACAGTAAAGTTTTGACCTTACATCATATTGTGGTGTAACTGATCGACAATCAGTTGATCGACAATAGGTTATGAACAGTGTGCCTGAAGGCCTCAGAAAGGGGGGGATTCTTAGGATGCGTTGGGCAGACAGTATCAAACAGGACCTTGTTAGAATTGGTGTGCAGTGACCAGATGCAGCAGATGTAGCTCAGGTTGGTCGTTTTACCTATGAGCGGCACTTTTTTTTTGCATACAATGGGCTAAATTGCCAGGTCACAACAACCCTGAAGGCTCAGAGAAGGTGGGAGGAGAGGACCCACTGGAACGGGTGTTGGGAGACAGATGGTAGCCTCCCGTCAAGGCCATCCAGCGTGCTTTAACGTGCACAGAGTATAACTCTCCCACACACGGAGCCATGACTTAACGTCCCATCCGACGGACGGCGGCCTTTCCAAGCCCAGCGGTGTCCCCCATTGACTGTGGGGTTCCCAGTTCCAGCTGGGTCAGCTGGGACTCGAACCTGGGAAGTGCAGATTACGAGCCTAGCGCGCTACCGACTGAGCCACCCCCGCCCCTGTAGCTCAGGACAGATATGCTTGGAGAACTAAATTGTACGTTCTGGTTAGATCTCCGTAGCCCATGATTTCTTGAGGATGATGATAATGGTCTTTTTTAAGTATATAAAAAAGAGATTGGGAGGAAAATATGATTTTACTATTTCTTTGCGCCTCCTTCCCCGACCTATGAGAAAGGAAGGCCTTGTCCTTTCGACCTCCCTTTCTAGATCCATCCTCAGTGATATACTAGAAATATTTCTTTAACGTGAATGATTTATCATGCAAAGCAAATCCATTATTTGCAGTCAGTTATGTAACTTGCGATAGGAAGAATTTAAAGAAATGTTTTAGCGACGTGCTTTTCTCTACATACATATAGAACAGGTCAGAGAAAATATTTTATCCCTTTCCATATTCGGTCTCAAAAACTTCAGTACAAACTCATCTATAATAGATATATACTATCAAATTTTCTCGCCATTATGGGGGGGGGTCTTTAAATCAATTTCAGTCTTTAAAGGGGGCGAGGGTGGTTCACTCGGTAATGAGCCAGGCTTGTAATCTGCAGTTCCCTGGTTCGAGTCCTCAAAAAACCTCACCCTGTCCTCAGTCAGTAAGGGATACTGATGGGCTTGGAAAGGCTGCTGTCCGTCAGATGGGATGTTAAGCCATAGCCCCATGTGTGGGAGAGCCATACACTGTGCACGTTAAAGAACATGCTAGATGACCTTGTTGGGAGGCTACCATCGGCCTCCCAACAGCTGCTCAATGAGTCCCCCCAACTTTCTCTGAGCCCTCGAGGTCCTTGTGAACTGGCCATTTAGCCCATTGTGTGCAAAAAAGCGCCACTCAGAGGTAAAACAACTCAACACTATATATAAATAAATTTCAATAAATACTCACGTGGGAAAAAAATTATTGCGCCCTCGGTAGAAATCGAACCCACAGCTCTCTCTTGATATATGCCAGAGCGATCAACCTGTTAAACCACGAAGCGACGATATTTTGCTTCCACGATGTGACCTATAAATCTTTCAATCGATGTGACAGTCCTTGCGTTATCTATAACTTCAGGAGAAGCAAATTATTTTCCAACTGTTGCTATTCAAATGTAAAAAAGTCACTCAGGTTTAATCGTTAATTATGGAAATCCATCCATAATAAATATTTCAGGTTTATGTAATTAATTTAAAGGTCCCCACAAAGCCGAAAAAGGCTTAAAAGTTCTAACAGATCTCAGGGGTCTCTAAATCAAATTGACATTTCCCCCATTTTTAATTGGTTAAGCGAAGAAAAAAAGTTTTATTTTATTTTTTGTCCGATTTTTTGACTAGGGACACAGCCCCACCAAGTTACAAGCCTAGCAAGTCGCATAACGAGCATTTTCAACTTTTTGGGGGAATAAATGTCTTAGACTACACAACGGAGTGAAAAATACTTATCGGAAAGGTTGACCGGTCCTATTGACCAGTCCATCCCTGGTCAACAGAGTTCACTTGTATCTCCTCGCCTTAATTTTTCCTGTATCCCAGATCTGGCGCTTGACCGGTTTCGTCTACTGAATTTTTTATTGTGAGCAGAGTTCAGTGAAAATAGTAAATATGTGCAAGTTTAATTTCATTAGGTGCCTTATGCAAACACACCAGTTAGTTGTACTGCCCTAAAACTCTGTCGTCTTCGTGGATTTAGCCATCTGCTACTACCTACTACTGAGGTCAGAAATAAGGAATTGAAATCTAAGCCCAGAGATATCTCATCCAATGGTACAGGCGGCGCAGGGTGGCCACCAGGTGGTCCCAAAAAATAGGAACAAGAACGTTTATTTTTTTTAATTACAACCACTGATAGCAAATATATTTTTTGTCAGTTTTCAGAGCAAAGGAAACATTCGCAAGAGGAAAAGGAGTAATTATATATTTCCTTGGTACAAAAAGAAATAGCAAAGACCACTTAAGCAGCACAGCTGATGCCCACAAAACAGGATTTAAGAAAATAGCAAGATATTTCCTCACAATTTTCTCCTAGAAATACTACCAAACATGGGGCGGGGGTGGCTCAGTCGGTAGCGCGCCAGGCTCGTAATCTGTAGTTCCAAGGTTCGATCGAGTCCCAGCTGGGTGAGCGTTGAGATTTATCTCCCCAAAAATTCCCCGCCCTGCCCACGGTCAGTAGGGGACACCGATTTGCTTGGAAAGACCGCCGTCCGTCGGATGGGACGTTAAGCCGTGGCCCCGTGTGCGGGAGAGCCATACCCTGTGCACGTTAAAGAATACGCTGGATGGCCTTGACGGGAGGCTACCATCTGTCTCCCAACAGCTGTTCCAGTGGGTCCCCTGCCCCAACCTTCTCTGAGTCTTCGGGGTCCATGTGACCTGGCCATTTGGCCCATGGTGTGCAAAAAAGTGCTGCTCAGAGGTAAAACAACCCAACTACCAAACATTTTGCAATCAATAGATGCTGTCTCTAAATTTCTGCAATCTCCAGATGTTGACATTTCGAAATCTTCCCAATTGCTGCAGATTTCATTAGAAGGTTTGTAGGAATGAAGGAACGATTTAAATGACAGTGCACAAAAGATGGCATTAATGTGGGGTATAGAACCAATTTCCCAAACGTCTCATGTGAGTAAAATCAAACATATGGATTGTGAGCTATATGAGTACCAGAGGTACTAAGAATGAACAAAATGGCTTTAAAATCAAATATTTAATTTTGAACTCATATTTACCTGGTTGGACCTCCGTAGCCCATGGCTACTTGAGGATGATGATGATTTAATTTTACTTTTGACAGAACCATTATGATATTAAAAGAGTGTTTTAGAAGATTAAATGTGATCGCTGATAACGCCGTCGCCTTGCATCCAAAAACTTTATAAGTAGTAACTGATTGGGTTGGGTTGTTTTACCTCTGAGCGGCACTTTTTTCCACACCATGGGCTAAATGGCCAGGTAACATGGACTCCGAAGGCTCAGAGAAGGTTGGGGGAGGGGACCCACTGGAACAGCTGTTGGGAGACAGATGGTAGCCTCCCGTCAAGGCCATCCAGCGTGTTCTTTAACGTGCACAGGGTATGGCTCTCCCGCACACGGGGCCACGGCTTAACGTCCCATCCGACGGACGGCGGCCTTTCCAAGCCCATCGGTGTCCCCTACTGACCGTGGGCAGGGCGGGGAATTTTGCGGAGATAAATCTCAACGCTGACCCAGCTGGGACTCGAACCTGGGAACTACAGATTACGAGCCTGGCGCGCTACCGACTGAGCCACCCCCGCCCCTAACTGATTGGGAGGAAACTTCAAAGCATCCCAACAGGGAAAATAAATCCGACTTAACATCTTAATTTGGCGCTCAGGGATACTATAGTAATTGCAATGTTACAGGATTACTATAGGTTGCCTTCTGTAAAATGTCAGGAAGCTGTAATATATTGGTTCTGCAGAGCTATCATGAAATTCAGTAGCGACTTTTTAAAAGCTTGAATGTGATTGCTGACATCCATTAAGTGTTGTAAATGGGATATTTGTCGTGAATCTACTATTCAGGTTTGCCCATAATGCCCTGGAATATTTTATCAGGAAACTAGCAGATGTTCATTTACAGCAATCTTTGTTTAATAAGTTATTAGACATTTTCAATCAAATTTAATATTTATTATCTACCTAAAGTATTATTCTATATTATATATAAAGATATCTTTGAGAGTACCAAAATTACACATCGGTACTTAGTCACCGTACCAGAGCGAATTCATTTTGAACACAGAGGTTAATTCAATGGTAATTTGGACAAATCGATTAAATTCTAAGAAAATCGTCCAATTATTCGTTACGGATTCAAATGAGAATCTTTAAAAATGTAGTAAGGATTAAATCCCCAATGCATGATTTTCTAATTAACTTTTAAAAAGTGGTTCTGGGGGCTCCATAGAGAAATGTTGCACCAGGACTCAAGTTGATTACGATACGACGCCCCTGTGTAAGCCAATTCAAAACATCAGATTTAAGCCTTCATTTCATTGTGTATGCGAGTGTCAATTACAGATCGCATGTTTTAATACTGGTTGGGCCTCTCCTTGGTAAAATGCATTCCCTCTGGATCGAACCAGTAGCCCTCAAGATCGAAAGAGTTACAGTACTAAGTACTCTAACCTAGGAGTGCACTGTAGAGGGACATTTTTCATACAACGGGACCATTGTTAAAACCAGAAATAATTTCATTTAAGTAAAAACTTTTCACACATATTAAAATATCAAGTGTAATGGTAGTATTTAATATGAACTGAAAACAAAAAAATATGCAATAGAGGTAATGGATCTTTATTTGACCCAATAAAAATCTACTATGTGAGGATGTCCAGATCTCGAGCAAATCAGAATACAATCACAAACACTCTGAAATTTAGAGCGTCTACCATGATTCAGAATAGAATGATTACTATTTCGAATATATAGATTCAGAATATATAGATTCAGAACAGATAGATTCAGAATAGAATGATACTATTTCGATTTTCGGCTTTATGGACTTTTCGCAGTATGTGGGAGGGGCAATAATTAGATCTCTCCAAGAGCGTGAAGTATTGATTGCACAGTTATGCTGCACAGATTAACTGTAGAGAAGATTTCATTTTTATGATCCCGCTCCCGAAAGAGTCCGCCCGAGTCCGATTTGGGAAAAAAATTTCTGACTCATCATAAGACATATGTATATACACCGAAGAGCAAAAACATTATGACCTTGCGCGTCTTTATCCGAAAGAGCCAAAACATTATGACCTGCGCGTCTTTATGCAAATCAAAGCAACTGCGGGTATACGACGGAGCGTGTGAAGGTCATGAAACAGTCTAAATAACACCTGATACCGAGCTCTGTTAATCAGCGTTATTCTTGTTCTTCAGATGGGAAAGGCAGCGGACTTAAGTGAGTTTGACAAATGCCAAATTGTAATGGCCAGACGACTGGATCGGAGCTTTTCCGAGACGGCATGGCTTGTGGGGTGCTCACGGTCAGCCGTAGTTAGTACCTTTCAAAAGTGATCTGAGGAGGGAAAAACCACAAACCGCCGGAAGGTGTGGACAGACCACGGCTGATCGATGCTAGAGGTGAGCAAAGGCTATCCCGTATGATACGTGCCAACAGAAGGAATACTGTGGCGCACCTTGCCCGCAATTTGAATGCTGGTGACGAGAGTAATGTGTCACAACACACACTACATAGAACTCTGCTGAAAATGGGGCTGCATAACCGCAAACCACTCCGAATGCCCATGCTAACCTCGGTTCACTGTCAAAAGTGCCTACAATGGGCACGCGAGCATCAAAAGTAAACATTGAATGATTGGAAGAAAATCGTCTGGTCCGATGAATTTCGTTTCCTGTTGCACCATGTGGAAAGCCGGGTACGTTTGCGTCGTTTACCTGTAGAAGTGTTGGCACCGGGATGCACCATGGGACGAAAACAAGCCAGTGGAGGAGGTGTAATGATTTGGACAATGTTCTGCCAGTCATATATGTGCAGGAACATTCATGTGTAGATGTCTACACATGAGTTTCAGAGCAGAATTTCATAGTCAGGTGTATGTTGCCAATCAATTAACAACTTTATTGCTAATCTCTTTAAAAATAGGCTCGCTATGTGGAAGCAAAAATAGGTTGGATGGTGGGGATAAGCAAATGTGTAAGCAAAAAATGAGTGGGGATAAGCAAAAAAATCTAGACATCATTACAGGCCAGGTACATCCTTTCATGGCAACGGTATCTCCCTCTAGTAGTGCCTTCTTTCAGCAGGATAATGCGCCATGCCACACTGCCCGAATTGTTCGAGAATGGTTCGCGGAACATGAGAAGGACTTCCAGGTATTACCCTGGCTTCCAAATTCCCCAGACATTAATCCAATCGAGCATCTGTGGTTTGTGTTGGAACAGCATATCCGATCTGCGGCGGCTCAACCACGTAACTTACAAGAGTTAAAGGATCTGCTGGTAACATGTTGGCACCAGATGCGACAAAGACACCTTTAGAAATCTTGTAGAGTCCATGCCTCGCCGGGTAAGAGCTATTTTGGCGGCATGTGGAGGACCAACATCATATTAGGCAGGTGGTCATAATGTTTTGGCTCTTCGGTGTATATATGCATATGTAGAAATGCATGTCACTAATCATTCATTTATTCTTATATTATTAATTATAATCATTTCATAACAAAATTAAAATGTTGATGCTATTTGGAATGAAAAATATTAGAAATACTAACAGAAATTGAAATATCTTGGGTAACATTATAAGAGCAAACACCAATTCATTTATTAAAGAGAGAGAATACGTAAAAATAATAAACTTTTAATTACTAAAGATTGACTAAAAGGTTGAAATTATAATCAAAAAACTTTCCAATTTTTTTTTCACAATATATTTTAAATTTAAATTATTCTGAGACTGAACTCATCTCTAATTGACAGAAGCCTATGCCTCACAGAAGTGAGACTTTTAATGTTGCCGAGGGCGTATGACTTTTCTCGTGGTACGGCTAATTCGAAGCACGGTTCTCTAAAAACCGGAACGTGTGGTCACCTTACACGCAAAGTAGTTTAATCCCCAACCCATTTTTACTTACACATAGCGAGCATATTTTTAAAGAGATTGCCAATCAAGTTGTTCATTGATTGGCAACATACTCCTGGCTCTGAAATTCCCTTACTATGAAATCAATTGTTTAGTCAAAGAAATTGAAAATTCCGTGATAATATATAAAGTGATACATAAAGACATATAAAAGTGTCCTTTTTGGCCCTAGATGGCAGCACCACCCTTGGCTCTCTAATGATGGAACACATACAAAGAAACCAAAAATTTTGCGAAATATTACTCTGACTTGTTTTGCTGTTAGATGAAGAGCACCCAGTGCTACCCGTATCCCCTTTTAATCTGTATATTCTGATGTTCATTGCACTAAAGGTTTTTTTTTTAGTCCCCCCTCAACTCTTTATCATTGATCTAATACGAAGTGCCCGGAGTGTCACGTCATTGCTGACGTCATCACGAGTTCTCACGTGGCCAGCGGAGTTCTCATAGCCCCTGACTTCGTTTCTACAAAAATTCTGGAAATTTTTATTGTTTCCACAGATTTTTGTACTCTGTGGTTCCTAAGACATGACCGAACTGTCCCAAAATTCATCTGTTGGTTCCCAGTGTTGGTTTAAAAAATCACATTCCTTTCTGCAATGGGACCCCTTAATATATACCCCTTAATACCTTTGGGAATGGGGGCGAATCTTTCAAGGACCACAGATTTACGTGTTGTTATCATAGAGGTATGGTTCTTAGAGTTTGCTATATAACTCTTCTGTTCACAGTTAAGGAGCAGAAAATGGCAGCAACGGGTTTGAGAGCGAATGGGTAGAGATTACCGTTTCCTGTAGGAGTAGCATGATAAGTATTTTTTCTTGTAACAAGCCCCCCTCCCCCCGTTTGGAATTTCCACTTGAAATTCAGCACTGCAAATCAAACTACAATCACAAACACTCTGAAATTTAGAGCGTCTACCATGATTTCCCGATGAGTTATGGCTCCCACAGAAACACAAACATCTTTTATTATTATAAGACTAGCTGAAAAGTCATCCGGCGCTGCCCGGGTGTTACTTTTAATCTGTATATTCTTATTTTCACCTCACTAAAGGTAAGTTTTGTAAGTACTCTCTCTCCCCGACACTTTAGCACAAATTCAACAGGAAGAACATTTCCTAGTGTTTGCTCGTGTCGTTGCTGACGTCAACACTCTCTTTTTGAATTGCACGGCTTTGCTGACGTCAGAATCTCTCTCAAAACCCGTGGCTTCATTTCTGCCTAAACTGTCGAGAATTTTATTTACGTTACGACAGATTTTGCTGACTTATTGCTCCCGTGATACAGGGTCGCATGATTTAAATTTACTATACGGTCTCTCCCTACCCCGTGTGCCCCCGGTGGTTGGTAAAAATATTAGTTTCCTACTTGGCCCATGGCTTCGTTAGTATGAAAAATGTCACTGCCCGGGTTTCACTTTTTCAGTCCTATATTTTTTTTACTGCACTAAAAGTTTGTTTTGCGAGTTGTGCCCTCCTCCCCCTCCCACATCCACCCGACACTTTAACAACACAGAATCAGCAAGAAGAATTGACTGTCGTTGCTCAGGTCATTTCTGAACTGCTTTTTTGTTTCCAGCTGTTTTTTTTTTAATTCTTAGTAGTTAAAATATTTGCCCAATGCACAGTTATATATAATCCATACAAACTAATTCTACCATTTCTTGTTAATTGGAAATTAAGGTTATGCCAATATTTATTCTTTTTGAAATCGTACAGCAAAAATATTTGCATTTCTTATATACAGGGTGATTCAAAACTTATCGTTCAAATTTCGTGGGTAGGTAGGGAATACGTCAGGAAACCGATTTCACATAGGAAAGTATGTCCGCAAACGTCATCTACATGAACAAAATGGACAAGTAAAGTGAACACAAGGAAACAGTACAGTTAAGTGGTAACGAAAGTCTTTTATTCCAACAAGGTAAAGTACAGGTTCACAGTAGGTGCTCAAAATTGCGACCATTTACACAGACACAGGATTCACAGCACCGTTGCATTGACCGCCGAACATTTTCAAAAACGCCTGGCATATCACGGACAATGCCTGCGGCAGCCACTATTCGTGCAACAAGGTCCATTTCACTGTCGACAGGGGTCTCGTACACATGGTCTTTCATGGCCCTCCACAAAAAGAAATCCATGGGCGATAAATCAGGTGACCTGGGTGGCCAAGCGATCACCTCTACCGATCCATCGAGCTCCGAATGTTCGGTTCAGGTAACCACGCGCAACAATTGTGCTATGGACTGGAGTATAGATGGAGCAAGTGCTCGGCGGATATGTGCAGGAACAGCGCCCAGAAAAGTCGGTAACACTGTCTCGAGAAATATTAGGTATTTCCGGCCGTCCAATCGGGACGGTAGCAAGTAAGGTCCCAACAAACAGTCACCAATGATTCCAGCCCACACATTTACGGCAAAACGATGTTGCACAGCGTGACTTCTCGTACCATGCGGGTTCTCGTAAGCCCACACATGCGAATTGTGTGTATTGAACACACCTTCACGAGTGAATGAAGCTTCATCTGTAAAAAGGACAGAAGCTGGAAAACTGGGGTCCATGGCACCTTTCTGCATGAACCATTGTGCAAATTCCACACGCTTCGGATAATCGTCAGGATGCAGTAACTGCACCCTTTGCAGATGGTAAGGATGCACACGTTCCTCGTGCAGTATCCGCCACGCTGCTGACTGAGAGACTCCAAGCTGCTGAGCAATAGCTCGTGTGCTGGTATTCGGATTATCTTCGATGGACTGTAGGACTTGTTCTGCGACATTGACAGTCCGCGTCAGTCGTCTTCTCCCCATATCCTGCATGTTGCTGCGCAGTGAACCACGTTCGCGCAGATTGCGATGCACACATGCAAACATTTGATGCTGCAGTATTCTTCTGTTGGGGTATCGGTCTTCGTAAATTTGCCTAGCTCGGCGGCCGCTTTCGCCAGCTGCCCCATATGCGAGATGCATATCCGCTAGCTCTTGATGCGTAAAACGATTCATCTTATCACTAGTAAGTCAGCTCGTACACTGATGACAGTCAGAGTGGTCGGGCGAGCTATACACTGGTTGGGTACACACAGCGCTCTCTACATACGCATGCGTACATTTACGGACATTCTTTTCTATGTGAAATCGGTTTCCTGACGTATTCCCTACCTCCCCACGAAATTTGAACGATAAGTTTTGAATCACCCTGTATAAGAAACTTGTCATTCGAATGGAACGTGATTTGTAGAACATAATTCTGAATTGATCTTCAACATAAGTATTTTCCATACAATGGAATTTTTAATTCCTAATATTTGAACTTTAACAAATGTGGATTTTTTTTTAGAGCATTTTCACATGAAAAATAAATTACTACATAAAACGGTAAAATGAACAAAATAGTGCATTTTTTATTTTTTCATTTCTTTCCCAGTAATCAAGATTAAAATTAGTTGAATAATAATTTCAGCATTTTTGTTGTGTATTTATAAGTTTAAAGTATATTTTAATGACGAAAGCAAGCGGTGAACCAGAGATCTTGTTCATGTCGACAGTTTTCGAATTTTTTTTTTATCTCCTCCATGTGACGGGATTTACAGAACAAACGCGTTTTTTTTTATTTCTTTCCCAGTTGGGTTATTTTACCTCTGAGCGGCACTTTTTTGCACACCATGGGCTAAATGGCTAGGTCACATGGACCCCGAAGGCTCAGAGAAGGTTGGGGGAGGGGACCCACTGGAACAGCTGTTGGGAGACAGATGGTAGTCTCCCGTCAAGGCCATCCAGCGTATTCTTTAACGTGCACAGGGTATGGCTCTCCCGCACACGGGGCCATGGCTTAACGTACCATCCGACGGACGGCGGCCTTTCCAAGGCCATCGGTGTCCCCTACTGACCGTGGGCAGGGTGGGGGAATTTTGCGTAGATAATTCTCAACGCTGACCCAGCTAGGATTCGAACCTGGGAACTGCAGATTACGAGCCTGGCCCGATATGATGCAGGCGTGCAACAGTTGTTTGGTTAACAGAGTTTGAGCAATGATGCTTAGCCACCCCCGACCCCATTCCTGCAGGATAACCAAAAATTAAATAACCGAATCCAGTTAGCCACAAAATGGTGGTCTGCCGGTGTAAATTAACCTGAGAGTAAAAGATACTTGCTTTAAAATATTAGCTCATCGTGAATTACTATAAACCTGAAGTTCATTATTTAGTTTTTACATACCACTAGATTACTATATTCTTCTTCTTAAGAAAATGTAAGCATCTTATTTTTCTAACCTGCTGGAATGTCCCATTTGTGATTACACTACCTAGCCACCCCCGCCCCCATTCCAGCAGGATAACACCATGGTCGTCTATATATTTACCAGGCCCAAACGTTCTGTTTATTATGCTACCAATGTAATATTGTGGAAGAGTCGTAAACGACGCAACATCGTACTAACTGCCGATACCTCTTTTCCAACACGGTGTGCAATTTGACGAAAAGACCAGCCTGCTGTATGACCTCGCTCAAATTCTGCTAACTGAACAAATGTTGCATGCCTACATTATCCAGGCATGGTAGTTTCATCAAAAAGCCCTGAACAACATGACACAAGACGAAAAACTTCATTCTTCGCGCCTTAGTCCTTAAATACGCCCTGCATACATTTGCATGTTGTCATCCTTAGTGTGTGTTGTGATCCAAATTCAGTACCGCAAGTCCCGCATTTGCGCGCATGCGTGGCTGAAACTCTTGTCATATATAGCTGTCAACTTTGGCTTCCCCAAGCATTCGCCGTGAGAAGCGTAATGGGAAAGGTGCAGGATTTAGATGCATTTGACACAGGGCAGATCGTAGGTGCCCGACGGATGGGACACTCGATCTCCGAAATTGTCAACAAACTTGGATTTTCTCTTACGACAGTTTCAAGAGTATTCTGGGAATATGAAAATTCCGGCGAAAAAACAAGCACCCAGAAAAACTGCAAAGGACAATCAGCCTTGAATTATCGTGGGCTTCACCATCTGACCCGCATTGTACTGACTGATAGGGGCCAGACATTATCTGAAATCACCTCCCACCTGAACGCGGATTCCAGCTGGGAAGTCAGTGCATGGACCATGCAACACTTAGTACATCATCTCAACTTTGGGAGCCGCCAACCTATGAGAGCCCCACTTCTAACAGCACAACAATGGGCTATAGAACATCGAAATTGAACCATCGAAAATTGGCAAGGATAGCCTGGAGTGATCACGATTTAAATTTCATCACACCGATGGGAGACTGAGGGTATGGCGCCAACCCCATGAAGCCATGGATCCTGCATGTCAGGTCAGAACAGTCCAAGTTGATGGTGACTCAATGACGGCCTGGGTGTCTTCAGTTGGAGGTCCTTGGGACCTGTATTTTGTGTACCGATGACTCTCAATGCATCCCGGTACGTAGAACTCAGGGCTGACCATTTACACCCATTTATGGCTATCACGCATCCCAATAGAGAAGGCGTCTATCAGCAAGACATCACACAAGTTCATCGCACAAGTCCAGGTTGGCTACTGCATGGTTGCAGGAGCATTCTGATGACTTTGAATTAATGAATTGGCCACCTAAAAGTTCGGATTTAAATACCATGGAAAAACCCTTCGGATACCGTCATGCAGAGTGTTCGAGCCTGTGTCCCATCAGCGACAACCTTGAGAGAATTGTGGACAGCTCTGGAGGATGCATGGGTCGCCATACCTGTGGAACATTTACGCAAGCTTGAGGAGTCCTTGCCTCGTCATATGGACGCCATTATCAGGGCCAGAGGGGGTCCAACATGTTACTAGGTTGCTATCCCTAATTCAATGGCACTTCAGTACTGACGTTATCCAAATTCAGTACCGCAACTCCCGCATTTGAGCGCATGCGTGGCTGAAACTCTGGTCATATATAGCTGTCAGCTTTGGCTTCCCCAAGCATTCGTCGTGAGAAGTGTCATGGGAAAGGTCCAGGACAAATTTTCGTATCTCCAGCCCATTTAAGGCCAAAATCTTTCCCTTGAAGTGATTTTCGCATAACATAATCAATAACCAAACTAAAGAGAAAAGGAGACGAAATGCACCCTTGTCGAACACCAGAAGTAATGCTAAACCAATTGCTACAAGCCTTACCAACTCTACACACGAATCAATATTATTATAGGGAGCCTTCATTATGTTAACTAACTTGTTTGGTATACCATATGATCTCACAATCAACCACAAATTATGACGATCAACTGAGTCGAAAACCTTTTTGAAATCAACAAAGCTATCAACCAAAGGTTTCTGAAACTCTAAACAGCTCTCAAGAATCTGCCTAAGAGAAAATATCTAACCCACACATCCCCTACCACATCTGAATCCACATTGCTCATCACGCAATTGACTGTCAACCAGATTCTTAATTCTATTAAGCACAATCGGGCAAAGAACTTTACCTGGAACAGAAAGTAGGCTGATACCCCTATAGCTATCACAAGAACTGCAATCACTTTTATTAAAAATAGGGATAATAAATAGCTCTGGTAAAATCCTTAGGAACCATGCCTTTATCATAAAAGATATTCAAAATTTCAGTCATCCAAGTGGTAACCGAAACATTCCCAGCTCTAACATTTCCGTGGTAATTTCATCTACCCCTCAAGATATATGTAGTTTAAGTTTAAAAACAGCCAAAATAACTTCAGACTGTGTTATAGGGCCAACATTAAAGCCACCAATGCATCTGTTATCATTACAAACAATGGGAGTACAATTAACTACATTTTAAGAACTTCACTGAAATACTAAGCCCACCTAGCCATGACAGAAGCCTCATCTTCTATAACCTTACCATGTTTATCTTTCAATCCCTGTCCGTTTTCTACCACACAAAATATTAACTATCTAGTACAGCTCTCTGCTGTTGTGCTGTCTAACTGCTTCCTCGGTATTGTCAGCCAAGCCATCAAGCCAAAAGATTCTTATTAGCAGCTAACTGATCCTTTATACGTTTATTAAGCTCTCTGTAATGCTTTCTATTAGGTTGGGTTGGATATTAATTAAAGACATTCCTGCAGTTCTTTCTTTTTTTCTGCTCAAGTGACTTATCACTCAAATAATTCTGTCTCCTCTGCTCCTTTTCTCCTAAAAGAGTACTGTTAGTTTCCAAAAAAGCCTGTTTAAAACTGTCTCATTATTCCTCAACTTCATTAGCAAGCAAGCCAGTACTATCATAATGACTAAATAACCTATCATAGTAAGCTTTAGCTATAACTGGGATTTTCGGAACTTCAGCATTAAAGGTAAATTTTTTAACCAAGCACAACACATTTTAAGTTTAAGCTGCAAGACATTTTTAACAAGGTAATGGTCAGATCCAATTTCAGCTCCCCTGTATGCCCTGGTATTGTTAACAGAACTAGCCCATTTGCTGTTAATTAATATATAATCAATCATATTCTTATGCAGCCCATCAGGTGAAACCCATGTGTACTTATGTATGTCGCGGTGTTTGTAATAAGTGTTAGTTATTCTGAAACCATTGAGTCAAATATCTAACAATTTAGAAATCTTGAAATTCAAATAGCCAACATATTTCACAAATAATTAAGGAACAAATATATGAACACACAATATCATATTCAATAAACAAGCAATTTCCCTATGTTTACTTCAGACGATTTACGGATGAACACTGTATTTTAAAATATAGCAGTTATTTTTGTTTTGAATAAAAGTTTAAATATTTATAAAAAATATCGATAGTTCATGGCTTAAAATTTAAGTGTACCGCTCATCCTTAAAATTAGGCCTAACTTCAGGTATGGTAACACTAATCGAAAACACAGCTAAATTATTATAATAAATTACATTATTAACAAAAATTAAATAAAGCAACTCAAAATAATAATAATTGTCGCTTACCTTTGAGTAATATAATCCATTTAGTTTGTCAACACAATTGTAATACATACTACACTCGAACACAGACAGCTACATATTGCTATGAAGTAGCACTACTTGCGTGACGTCACAACTAGACTTCGGCGAAACTTTCGGGCCTGGTAGGTATCACAGATTGGTAGGTATATAGACGGCCATGATAATGCTCGCCAACACACCGCCCGATCAACTCAACATGCTCTTCAGGCAGTGCACCAATTCCCTTGGCCAGCACGCTCTCTTGACTTGTCTCCAATCGAGCATGTTTGGGATTGGATCGGACAAAGATTCTTCTGCTGACAGCAGTCAACGACCATCGCTGAATTACGCGTCTAAGAGTTGAAAGCGCATGGAATGGTATTTCCCAATGTGATATCCAGCATTTGTACGACTTGCCAGATTGGAAGCTTGTATTGCTGCTCGAGGAGGTTCAACACTTTATTAAAATATGCCTTTTGTAAAATGTAATATTCATTAGAAGGTAAAATAAACGTTGAATCACTTCACACGTGTGATCACTGTCCTTTCTCAACAGGTTGTTTGTACTAAACAAATCTCATAGATTACGCTTCAGTTATTAATGGTGTTCTTTTTTTTTCAATATCCGCCAGTGCATATCTATGGTAGGCGCCGAGCAATTCAGGACGTCGAACAGTTCCTTGGGGAAGAGGATTGTTGGTGAAAGTTAAAGATAAGCAAAAGTAATACCTTTTTCTTGAAGATATTATCACTGATGATAGTCCTGCAGCGTAAGTTTATAACCGTACCTTCTGTATATTTAACCGCAACTGCATGTAAACATGGCGGGTGCTTAAAATCAGCTGCTGTAAATGAATTGTAATACAAATTTGTTTCGTTAAAATATGGATCAATATATTCTTTTTCTATGTAAAGGTACGACTCTATTACTTTTCTGGTGTACGGAGCCCCGTGAGGCTAATTTCACAATGAACTTACAATACCTTGAACCTTGTATTACTTGTACTTTCTCGAACTGAAAATATTTATTAATATTTGCTATAAATACTCTGAAGCAATATTGCTTATTTTTCAAAATATTCATTTTGAACCTTTTTCAGTTTTTCTTAATATAGGTTCGACAAAAATCTGTAAAGAAGTAATGTTTTATACGTAAGCTGCACATTTTTGATTAATAATAATACAGATAATCAGTCACCATATTTAATATATAGGAAAGATGGCCTTCGGATAACTAAGGAGCAACTAGAACTGTGCGAAATTCACCTAGCTGGTGTTTTTATTTGTACAGTTTCAAAATTGTGTCCTGTGGCAGGTATAGATTATTAACTGGATACCAGTTTTCCTACCATCCACTTAAAAACAATGCTTAAACAGTACTTTTTAAGTTTGTTTGCAGCAAAGAGTGTACAAATACGTTTAAAAATAAAGTAATTTTGAGTTCCACCATGATATTTACAGTCACAATTTTCTGAAGAAAGCTAGCTGCCGATAGTGATTGAGACATCTAGGCCGTATTCAAGAGATGCGAGTTTGTGCCCCACTCATGGCAAAACTCAATTTTTTTTAGCTAAAGATTCATGAATCCCATGTTTATAGAATGTTTTTATAGACCTGGGAAAAGAATGTGAAAATGTTATACTTCAGTGATCTCTTGTGCCCCTTTAGGTTTTTCCATCTCAATTGTGTTTATTGCCCATGATTTATTATGATATAAATTTGCCTATGGGTCATTCATGAGTGTAAGCTCATTTATGCTAGAATCTTGCATAAACTATTAGTAAGATCTGTGTTGTCATATAAGAATTTGTTGTCCAACTATTATTGATGACAGTAAAAAACTGCCAAAGAGTGGAAGACCTTCTCACAGTTGCATTCTTGAAAATACATATTGTAATCTTTAATACATTCCCCACTTTGCCCACGGTCAGTAGGGGACACCGATGGGCTTGGAAAGGCCGCCGTCCATCGGATGGGACGTTAAGCCGTGGCTCCGTGTGTGGGAGAGCCATACCCTGTGCACGTTAAAGAACACGCTGGATGGCCTTGGCGGGAGGCTACCATCTGTCTCCCAACAGCTGTTCCAGTGGGTCCCCTCCCCCAACCTTCTCTGAGCCTTCGGGGTCCATGTGACCCGGCCATTTAGCCCATGGTGTGCAAAAAAGTGCCGCTCAGAGATAAAACAACCCAACCCACAACTCTTTAATACATTGTGAAAATATAGTGTTTAGTAAACTTGCAGTAAGCACAATTCTTTTGTCCCATCATTATGTGCTCTCAGTTCATTGGCAATCTGTGACTGAAAGCTCTTAAACTCTTAAATAGCCTCTCTTAAAAAACTCTTAAATAGCCAAGTGTTTAAAAGATATTTTAAGCATAAATTTGAAATAATTAATGAAGAAAAATAGTTCATGTTACATACCAAAAGAAAGAGCATTTAATTCTGAAGAATAAATTATAAATAATCAAAAGTGGGGGGGGGGGGATTTTTAAAAATGAAAATCCTATTTGGAAACTTTAAGAGTTGAGAATTTTTGCTCTAAGGCATTTTTTAACGTTTTTCACAATTTTATTTCTTTTTGGGAAGCAAAAATTTTATGCTCAATATTTTAGCAAAAGCATGGAAAAAAATGAGTTAGCTCTATATTAGTGATATGCAATCACATTAATAAGTATAGAGAAGGAAACCAATGGTACAATAACTGATATCATGTGTATATGAAAAAGCTACATAAAATAAGCATTGTCCATTATGCTTGACTAAATGACTCTTTGTGCAATGTGGGAAAAACTGGAATCAAGTTCTGAGATATTGGGAAGTCGCCATCATTAGTGCTACTGAAAGTATAATTTATTTCATGAAGTTTTAACAGATTTTGAAACTTATCAACTTTCCAGAAAATCAAGTGGTCCCAGATATTTTGTAGATGGTTCCCTTGGAAAACCTCATATTACATTTGAAAAATCAAACCTCCATTTTAATAGAATTATAGATAATATTTCATATGACTTTTTTACTGCTTTTTTTGTGTGGGTGTTTCTCTATTTAACAAGTTGGGACACCTGTAAATACCAAAATATTTCTCTGAAATATATTCTAGGGAATGTGCTTTAATTAAATATTCCAATCTTGATATAACATGAAGGGATAACAGAAGATTCATTATGACAAGTAAAATGTCATTGAACTTTTTTAATCAGCAAATTATTTGAAAATAAGAATCTCATCAAACATTGCAAGAAATATGGTTGAAAGCCTGAACTGTCAAGGATTAAAAATTAAGTGATAGCTAAAAAATGAGCTTAGCAGGAGTGTGATCCAGGTTTATGAACTCCTAATAATGCATCAGTTTAATTCACACAATCTTTAGCTGTACAGTATTTAAAATCAATCCAATTCTCCCAATATGATTGAATAGGGGTTATCATAACATCTTATCCAACTATATTACCACATGTGCAATACATAAGATAATCTCTTTAAGCCACAGTTAAACTTGACATCAACTTTTAATTCCAAAAAATTGACTCGATGTAAAAGATATTAGAAATATACCAGTTCAATCAATTGGGATGGCCCATGCTGTTCCAATTCTTCCAGATGATATTCTTCCCAATATAACATTCCATACTGGATCAACTCTTTTCCATTGTTAAGTGGTAACGTTTTGGCTTAGTTATCAATAGATGAAGACACGTCATACTGATAATATAATTGTGCTTTTCCGTTGAGGCTGGCACAGTCACTGTGACATCAGTGTGGTGCATCTTCTTCTGTTGATAACTAAGCCAAAACGTTGCTAATTAACAATAGAAAGAGTTGATCCAGTATGGAATGTTATATGGGGAAGAACATCATCTGGAAGAATTGGAACAGCATGGGCCAGCCCAATTGGTTGAACTGGTAATATTTCTAATATCTTCTACATTGTGTCAATTTTTTGTAATTGAAAGTCGATGTCAAGTTTAAATGTGGCTTTAAAGAGATATCTTGTGTATTGCACATGTGGCAATATAGTTGAATAAGATGTTATGATAACCCCTATGCGATCATATTGGGAGAATAGGATTGATTTTAAAAACTGTACAGCTAAAGATCATGTGTATTAAATTGATATAGAATAGCTGTGATTGTAATCTTTTTAAATATGCATCAGTTGTTATTGCCAATTGAGGCATTCAAATCAGTTAATCATTAGTTGATGTGGGCTACTAAGATTTAAGTCAAGGTTAAAAATAATTTTTTCAAACAATTCAAAGTTCAGTCATTTTACCTCTGAGAAGCACTTTTTTGCACACAATGGCTAAATGGCCAGGTCACAAGGGCTTAGTGAAAGTTGAGAAAAGAATTCCACTAAACAGTTAGTAGACAGATGATGGTCTCTCGTCAAGGCCATCCACTGTGTTCTTTAACATGCACAGTATGTGGTCTCTACACAAAGGGCCATGAACAATTCAGGGAAATATTAAATATGTGTAGCATAAACCTGATCTGATGTTGTTTGTACAAGATTATATTGCCCTTTTGTTATAATAAAAAGTAATTTCTACCCCACAAAAAATTTTCTACAGAATGCTATCTTTCAATATGATATAATGAATGTTAACCCACAAAGATAAAACCTCATCAAGCAGACATTATAAATATCCATACCTTTTTTTTTAATTTGAACTTGGGTCCTATCTATCATGCCAGGCTTGTAATATGCAGTTGCCATGTTTGAGTCCCATCTGTATAGAGATTTATCTCTGCTAACCTCCCCCCCCCCCCCCTCTGCTCTTGGTCAGAAAGGGGACACTGGCAGGCTTGAAAAGCCATCTGTCAGATTGGATGTAAAGCTGTAACCCTTGTGCAAGAGTCATTACCCTGCAAAAGTTAAAGAATATGCTGGATGGACAACAGGAGGCTACTCCAATCTTCTCTGAACACTTAGGATCCATATGACCTGGCCATTTAACCCATTGTGTGGGGAAAAATGCCATTCAAAGATAAAATAACCCAACCTTATTACACAGGTGAACATGGTAATCCCTCAGCACATTATATATCAGAATTTTTAATTAGATTTACCAGCCATCAGATTTTACAGTTAATAACATGTTTTTTGTGTATGTTTCTTTTTCTGTCTGAGTGCTAAAACCTGACAATCTATTAGGTTGTTGCAAATGAACTGGCCGATTTTAAGGATGATTGAAAAAGAAGAATACTTGTTTAATCAAAGTAATCTCCAGCAGCATCAATGCATTGTTGCCAACATGTGGCAAGTCATTTATACCACGTTTGTAAAAATCGGTGTCTCTGGAAGTGATGAAGTCCTCCACTGCCCGATAAATTGATGTGTCATTGGCAAAGCATCTCTTAGACAAAAAATGGCTCAAGTGCCAGAAAAATGGTAATCTGTTGGGGAAATGTCAGGAGAGTATGGAGGATGAGGCACAATTTCGTATCCCAAATGGTTGATTTGCTGTATGGTTGACACTGCCACATGAGGTCGGGCGTTATCCTGAAGCAATAGGACTCCATGTCTATTCACAAGTGCTGGTTGCTTAAGGCACAATTTGTCGTGCATTTGCTGCATATCTGTACAATATCGAGCTGCATTTATCGTTTCACCTCGTGGAAGGAATGAGTAGTGAATAACACCTGCAGAAGACCACCATACAATAAACATCTTCTTTGGATGTAAAGGTGCCTTTGGAGTCCTTCCTGGAGCGTCTTTCACTCCCAACCACTGCGACGAACATGTATGATTGTCGTAGAATATCCACTTCTCATCCACAGTCACAATTCATTGCAGGAACCTTTCTTCTTTACTTCTTCTTTAGAGAGAAGAGCACACTTCCAAACGCCGTGCTTTGTTTTCATCAGTGAGTTCATCAGGCACCCACTTGTCGAGCTTCCTTACTTTTCCTATTATTGCCAAGTGCTGTAAAACAGTTGTAAAGTGTACGTTTAGTGTCTGGGCGATCTCTCTTACAGTTTGTCGTGGATCTGATTCAATTAAATCCTTTAATTCATTTGAATCAATGGAGGAAGGACGATGGCCACGGGGTTCGTTTTGTAGCCTCAAATCTCCTGAGCAAAATTTTGCAAACCAACGGTGAGTGATCTCTTATTAGTTGTTCATCCACCGAATGCTTTATTGATGTTTTTTACTGCAGCCGCTGCAAAATTTCCCAATTTGAACTCGTAAAGGTATAGCAACCTTAATTGACTGGGTTCCATGATTGACTTGATGTCAGTAGTATTCAATGTTTAATGCTCATTGAACGAAACAAATACTACAATTGCATCACCCACATGTGACGTTATCACATGACAAAAAAATTACATAAACCTCAGCGCTTGCTTTCTTCAGCAACCAGTAGAAATCTGACGTCATTCAAAGGCCATTTCATTTGCAACAACCTAATAATATTCTAGTTTAGAGAAAATTAGCCATTAACCCTTACCATGCCAGACCCAAAATACTGATTTGTACCCTGGGCCAGGCTTTTCTTCAAATGTGTTCAGTTAAGAAAAAAGTGAACTTTAGAACTTTTATGCCAAAACTAGTGAAAGGAATTATGGCAAGTTGTATACTCTCTTGTGGAAGTGAACGGAAGGGGAGGGCTGCCAGATTAGTGTGGCCTACTGATCTGGACAACTATGGCTACTTTTCTTTTTTTTCTACCCTGCTGAGGAGTGGTCAACCACACAGGGTCCTGGTGCTGACCATGTAAACCTACTGGACTGGACAGATATATGGCTCTGAGCTTGATTATGGATCCTGATTTTGCTGCACTGGTGGGCTTCTGTGGAGGGAAAATCTTCCGCTGTGTTTTCTTTTTGTTTGTGGGTTGACAGCCCCAAGTGAATAGATCCACAGGATATGTTTATCAGCTGGTGGATAATCCTGAGCAGAAGTCATCGCAGGCACCTGAACTCTTTGCTTCTATTGGCATCGTCAAATTCTACATTGGAGGAAGTCTTCCAGTGTAGATGGCTTCAGCCTTTAGTAGTGGGGGAACGGGTCTTTGCCCCATGTCTGCGATTAGGGGGCTGTTTGATATTGTCGGCATTCCCTCTCTCAATAAACATAGTTTCTTTAAACATCCCACTAACCATTTTCTCTCCATAGGTAGTTGGAATGTGAGGACTCTGCACAGAGCTTTTTCTCTTGATGTCCTCACACAAGAATTCCACCGTTATAATTTAGATATTCTCGGCTTGCAAGAGACCAGATGGACAGATAAAGGTCAGATTCTTAAAAATAATCTTAAATTTCTCTTTTCAGGGAGGGACGACAAAAAGCATCACCAAGGCGTGGGTCACACCAAGGCGTGGACACGCTAGTGATGCTCTTCTAGGATATGAGTGCATTAATGAAAGGTTTCTTACAGCAAAATTTCAGACAAGCGTTAAAGACTTGAATGTTATCTGCTGTTATGCCCCCACTGAGGATGCCGATGAGGATGAGAAGGATAGGTTTTATGAACAACTTCAGGATATTTTGAATTCTGTCAAGAAAGGAGATATTACCCTTGTTCTTGGTGACTTCAATGCCAAAGTTGGTACTGACTCTGACCTTTGGGGAGGAGTAATAGGCCCTTTTGGTATTGGTAGCTGCAATAGCAATGGGCAACGTCTCCTACAGGTAAGTAAACTCAATGGATTCAGAATAACTAACACTTATTACAAACACCGCGACATACATAAGTACACATGGGTTTCACCTGATGGGCTGCATAAGAATATGATTGATTACATATTAATTAACAGCAAATGGACTAGTTCTGTTAGGAATACCAGGGCATATAGGGGAGCAAATTGGATCTGACCATTACCTTGTTAAAAGTATGTTGCAACTTAAACTTAAAAAGTGTTGTGCTAGGGTTAAAAAATTTACTTTTAATACTGAAGCTCTGAAAGATCCAGTTATAGCCAAAGCTTACCATGATAGGTTACTTAGTCATTATGACAGTCATGGTTTGCTTACTACTGAAGTTGAGGAAGAATGGGATCATTTTAAACAGGCTTTTTTGGACACTAACAGTACTCTTTTAGGAAAAAAGGAGCAGAAGAGGCAAAATTATCTGAGTGATAAGGCACTTGAGCTTATTTCGGAAAGAAAGAACTGCAGGAATGCCCTTAATCAATACCCTACTAGTCCTAATAGAAAGCATTACAGAGACCTTAATAAACTTGTAAAGGATCAGTTAGCTGCTGATAAAAATTTTTGGCTTGATGGTTTGGCTGACAAAGCCGAGGAAGCAGTTAGACAGCACAACAGCAGAGAGCTGTACCAGATAGTTAATGTTTTGTGTGGTAGAAAACGGACAGGCATACAAGGATTGAAGGATAAACAAGGTAAGGTTATAGAAGGGGAGGATTCTGTCATGGCTAGGTGGGCTGAGCATTTCAGTGATGTTCTAAACAATGTAGTTAGTTCTACTCCCATTGTTTGTAATGATGATAGATGCATTGGTGGCTTTAATGTTGGCCCTATAACACAATCTGAAGTTAGTTTGGCTGTTTCTAAACTTAAACTTCATAAATCCCCAGGGGTAGATGAAATTACTACGGAAATGCTTAGAGCTGGGAATGTTTCGGTTACCACTTGGATGACTGAAATTCTGAATCTCTTTTATGATAAAGGCATGGTTCCTAAGGATTTTACCAGAGCTATTGTTATCCCTATTTTCAAAAAAGGTGATCGCAGTTCTTGTGATAACTATAGGGGTATCAGCCTACTCTCTGTTCCAGGTAAAGTTCTTTCCATGATTGTGCTTAATAGAATTAAGAATCTGGTTGACAGGCAATTGCGTGATGAGCAATGTGGATTCAGAAGTGGTAGGGGATGTGTAGATCAGATATTTTCACTTAGGCAGATTCTTGAGAAATGTTTAGAGTTTCAGAAACCTTTGGTTGCTAGCTTTGTTGATTTCAAAAAGGCTTTCGACTCTGTTGATCGTCATAATTTGTGGTTGATTTTGAGATCATATGGTATACCAGACAAGTTAGTTAACATTATGAAAGCTCTCTATAATAACACTGAGTCGTGTGTGAGAGTTGGTAAGTCTTGTAGCAATTGGTTTAGCATTACTTCTGGTGTTCGACAAGGGTGCATTTTGTCTCCTTTTCTCTTTAGCTTGGTTATTGATTATGTTATGCGAAATTCACTTCAAGGGAAAGATTTTGGCCTTAAATGGGCTGGAGATAGGAAAATTTCTGATTTAGATTATGCTGATGATTTAGCCCTTCTGGCAAATGATGTTGATGAGATGAACTCTTTCATTCGAGCCGTTGATGAGACTGGTAGTAGAGTAGGTTTGGTTATAAACAGAGAGAAAACTAAAGTGATGAAAATTGGTCAGGCAGGCTGTGATTCAGTTAATCTGAATGGTTGCAGTCTTGAGCAGGTGTCACAGTTTAATTATCTTGGGAGCTATGTAACAGATAATGGTGATGTGCGGCATGAGATTAACAGACGAATAGGGATTGCTGCTGGGACTTTTAAGAATCTATGGAGAGTGTGGAGAAATAGGCGTATACACCTAAAGACTAAAATTAGACTGTGTAATAGTTTGGTTCTTTCTAGGGTTAGTTATGGTAGTGAAACTGGGACACTTTGTAAACAAGATAACAGGAAACTAGATGCTTTTGATTCCAGATGCTTACGCAGTATCTTGGGCATTAGGTGGTTCAACTTTGTAACTAATGATGAGATTAGGAAAAGGAGTTTGCAACCTCCTTTAAGCAGCATATTGTGCAGAGAGAGACTCCGTTGGTTTGGCCATGTTGCCCGTATGAATAATTATAGATTGGCGAATAGGGTTATGAACAGTGTGCCTAAAGGCCTCAGAAAGAAGGGGAGACCTAGGATGCGGTGGGCAGACAATGTCAAACAGGACCTTGTTAGAATTGGTGTGCAGTGGCCAGATGCAGTAGATGTAGCTCAGGATAGACTTGCTTGGAGAACTAAATTGCACGGTCTGGTTGGACCTCCGTAGCCCATGGCTGCTTGAGGATGATGATGATGATGTATGCCAAATTAATCAGCATTTAATTCTGGATTTTCTGAAAATGAAATATTTGACAAAAAAGATGACTGGTTTTGTTTTAATAAGGCTTTTATAGAGGCATGTAGTGAAAAAAAATGCATCTTTCAGTGTACATTAAAATTTATTAAAAAAAAAAAACAATGGATAAAAATGACTATAATGTGCATCAACAGAAAGGCTTATTTGTTTATGAATAAGGGGAAAATGAAATTTTATTTAAATGAAGAAAATTACTTTCAAAAATTTTTCACCATACTATACTTTGAGAAAAGCCCGGCTGTGAGTCACCAGCTGTGACCATTCAGTTAAACAAGCCAATTTCAGAATTAAAAAAAAATAGAGCCAATGAACAGAAATAGGTTATGTTATATACCAAAAGAAAGAACATTTAATTGGGGTTAAGAAAGTGACAAAATTAAAAAAAAAAAACGGGAAAGTAAAATTTTATAAACTTTTTTTTAAGAAAATTGCAAGGTTTTACTGTATTTTTTGTATTTTAAATTCAGTAAAAAAAATAAAGTAATTTTGTTGTATTTTCTGAAGTATTTCACTATCTTAATATATACATATATATATAATTTATAATATTTCTATCATTAGTTAAATTATAATTTATTTATTTTTGATCATTTATGCAAGCAGTATACAATGCCAATTTTTTCTGACCAGCAAACTCTAAGACTAAGGTTACAAAAATTTATTTTGCTTTAAATTTAAATAAATAACTAAAAATGGATAAAGAGTTGTGAAGAAATTAAATAAAAATATTTCAAAGCAAATATAGTTTATTATAACCCCTGAAATTTGAGATCAAACCCTTTCAGATCAATTTGCATTATGTACTGACTATTACAAAATAAAAACAGCAAAAACTTGATTAAAAAATTTTCTAATTCTGAATATTAGTTATGAAAATGCTTCGATTTAATTGAAAATAGTACTATAAAATCATATTTAAAAATAAATTTTTTTGTTATAATATCCTCATCAGATGTCTCCTAAAGTAGCTACCATTTTAAGTCATCTATGGTTATTGATTTAATTTTCAGTCAAGCTTCAAGTAATTATTCTTTGTAATTGCAGTATATATTTGAGAAGCAATATAAATAATTTCATTAATGGAAATGATATCCCACTCCTGAATCTGAGAAAAATCACAACTGTTCTGTATCAATTGTGATATTTCTCAGTCAAACAAGTTGATGAAATCAAAGTCAATGAAATATTTTAAGAAAAGGTCATGATTTTTTGGTTCAACTTGATAAAGTGCCAATTTATTAATGATTGATGAAATATGTTGAGTCTCTTTCATTATTTATTTATTGATAATATCCATTGGTTTTATTCTTCAAAAACTATATCAGCAACACAAAATACAAAAACATTTGAATACTTTCTGAAATATTTTACAAAAAGTCTGATTTTCTGGTTCAACTTGATAATATCCATTGTTTTTATTCTTCAAAAACTATATCAGCAAAACAAAATACAAAAACATTTGAATACTTTCTGAACATAGTATAAATATCCAATCTGTACAGCTTAACATGGGCACTAAGTTTGAAATCAAAACCACATATTTGCTGTAAACTGTTAACTTTTAACTATTAACTTTTTAACTGTTTTGTAAACAGGATAACAGGAAACTTTATGCTTTTGATTCTAGATGCTTTATTCAGTATCTTGGGCATTAGTTATTTCAACTTCATAAGTAATGATGAGGTTAGGTAAAGAAGTTGACGACCTCCTTTGAGCAGCATGTTGTTCAGAGAGAGACTCCATTGGTTTGGTCATGTTGCCTGTATGGATATTATAGATTAATGAATAGGGTTATGAACAGTGCCTAAAAGCCTCAGAAAGAGGGAGAGACCTGAGATGTGGGCAGACAGTGTCAAACAGAGCCTTGTTAGAATTAGTCTACAGTAGTGAGATACAGCAGATGTAGCTCAGGACATATATGCTTGGGGAACTAAATTGCGCATTCTGGTTGAACCTCCATAGTCCATGACTGCTTGAGGAGGAGGATGAACCTATGAAATTGCCAATCATATAAAAAAAAATATTGATTTTTCTTTCATAAAATTTTTTCGTTAATTCCTTTCATAAAAGATATCCAATAATAAATGAAAGTAATTTAGAAATGATAAAATAGTTTTTAATTGCAAAATATATATGGCTGTATTCTCGTTCAAATCACTGAAAACCTCCAATAAAATGTTCCCTTGGCATCTGACTTCATTTTATTGATAACACCCCTTGGCATCTGACTTCATTTTATTGATAACACAGATGATTGGATGTTTACCAAATAACTCAATTAACTCACTGGAATTCTCGGTTAGCTAGTGGGGGAATGTTCTAAATATAGAGCAGCAGCTATGGCAATAGTGTAATCTTGACTGTGCTAATAGCAGTTTGAGTAAGAGAAAGGGTTTCACTTTCTGACACACCAAATTGAAGAATAAATTGAAAAAAAATCAACATTTTTAGGAGCTCTGAAATGTTTATTTTACACATATATATATGAATAAAAAGTTAGATCAAACTTTAATATTTTTTTTTTATGCTACTAAAAACTGAATTTATAATTTATGGTCATATATGTAGGCTTTGTGAACCTAATTTTATAGGTTGTAGCAGCATAAGGTTTAAACTTTAAGAAAAGCATTCATATTCTAACAACTGCTAACTAATTTTCTCAGTTCTTATATTAGCATGTTTGGATGGGTGTCAAAAGCACTTAGGCTCAGATAAAGCATGGATGTTTTTTGTGTTGTCTTACTGCCTTGCATTCCCCGCACTTCTCTATGGCTTATTATATTAAGCCTCTGGCAAGCAGCTGCTTGATGGTATTGATAAATTAGCATAATAGTTAAAAGACAGAAATTGTAAAATTAGAATATGTTTGTGTTAGATCAGCAGGCGTGTTTTTCACACTTGCCTATTCTTGATTAATATGTTTGTTTTATATGTAATTTTCATTGTTTATTTTTTTTTTCTTTAAATAGAACTTCCTTCTGCTGAAAGTAAAATTACAATAGCTGATTATATAAGATCCTTACAGCACAGTGAAAATGAGGTCAATTATTTCATGAAGTTAGCACCACATGTGGCTCCACTTCTCCATCAGAATTATTTATATGCAACAACTATCAGGTTATCAACATGTGAAGATCTTGAAGTTAGTTCATTTTGGCTTTCATAATATCTGTCTTTAAAATTACATTTCATTTTCTGCTTAAATATTTATATTAGTTTGAAATAATTATTTACTGAAATAATTATTTTTGACTTTACTAGTGTGCAAAACAATAATACAAACTATAACCATGAAAATAACTATGTATAAAGGCTATTTTTCTGTAAGCTCTAAGAAAATATCATTAGTATTAATATGAAAAGAACAGTAACTTATTATCAGGGGTGGGATTTTAAAACTCACCAAATAGAGCAAAACCAACTTGAAGGAGGGAACCAAAAGATTTTATTGCTTTTATGCACATTAAAAAAATAAAATTGATGACACCAAATTCAAAAGTAATGTTTTTAGTGCTGTAATTTTTTATAGTTTTGAAAGTAACAGGATATGACAGAAAATTCACTCATCATTAGCAAATGGGTTTTCTTAACCTTGCTTATTAATCATTAATATTAAATTTACCACCCAATAAAAGCTCAGCCCATACCATTGGGCCTCCACCCCCAAATGTACTTCTTTCAATAGTGCTATTGGGGCTGGTTGCAAGTTCCCACCTCTCTGTAGATCAGTACACATCTGCTATCCAGTTATTAGGAAAATCTTGTCTGCAAACAGGACATTACTCCATTGTTCAAGTCCAGAATACATGATCATGACTCCATATTAAGCATATCTGTTTGTGTCTGGAGTTATTTCCATCTCACTCTGTGCAATATTAAGGTAATGGTTGCCACCTGAGTCATAGATGGTGCCAAATGTTGGCTGGAAAATCTCGATCATAAGAGTTAAGTCCTAAAATTAGCGGAAAAAAGATGAGCTGGCATTAGTTCAACTGGGAGAATACTCTGGCATGTTTCTGGAGAGATGAAGGGTTCGAATCCCGTATGTTGGCAAAAAAAATTTCTGCAAAATATTTATTGGCTAAAAGGATGCAACAAAGAGGTTAAAAGGACATCAAATATGGCCTTGTGAAGCTTTGTGAGCTCTGAAAGCAAATGAGCAAATGATGCTGTGGCTCTCCTACTTCATTGAGACAGTAGTCAAATATAGAAAGCTTCTTAAGGGGTTTAACCCTAGGACACTTTTGAACAAGTTTGATAACTGTTTGGGTTGTTAATTGCTTCCACAGCTTTGAAGTGAGACAGTAGGCACCATAGCCACATCCACAATTGTTTGACCAATGTCCAACCTTCCAATGGCTCTCTATTCTTTTGAGTCATCTAAATGTATTCTTTGAGGTGTTATGAAGCAGTTGGCTATTCCAGATTGATAACATGGTGTTTCAGTTTTAAGTGATCAAACATCTATGAAAAAACTGCTTTTATAGGGTATCTGTTTTGCATATTCTGTGATGTTATGTGGGATTTACATGCTGACTTTTCCAACTCCACATTAAATTACTTAGGTACATTAAAAGCTTTCATTTTTCTCTAACAATTATTTTTAACTTTTTTTTTTAATGAGCCATTATTTTCATTTTGTCATCTGTCTGACCATTTGTAGTCATTCAACTTTTTTGTTTTAAAAATTCTTTTTGGGTTGGATAAGTATTGATGAAGTATTATGATTTGCAGTTTTCAAATTTATCAATATCTTTTAATATGTCCTCTAATGGTGGAAAAAGGTGGAAAATGGCAAAACTTTAAATGAATATTGAAAACAATTTATGTATGAAAATTGGAAATTTTTGTGGTAGAGGATGATAGTCAAGAAATATACATTAACAGCAATAATTTTCTCTCATACCACCAGGGGGGTACGGAAAAAATGCTGTTTTTGTTTTAAAAGATTAATAAAAAATTATTCTTGGACATTTTAATAAAATATTATTTTATGTATTTTCCCATTCATCGTTTAGTTAGAATTTCAACTATTAGAGAGTGCTAATACAGAAAATAAAAACTTCCTTCTCTTTAAAAATGAGCACCCCGTGTTTTCTGGAGGTGATAAGTTATTCTTGTTTATTTATATTTCCATCCTTAACTTTTGACAAATAGTATACGTTGAGAAGGAATGACAAACATGTTCGGAGCAAAATGTTTCGGAGCACTTTTCAATATGCTGATGCTGCTTGGAAAAAAAACTGCCCATTATGTATAACCAAATTTTATTATGAAACAGACACTTTATTCTGTTTTTGCTTGTATTTTGCAACATCTATTTGATTTAAAAGTACTGATAAAAATAATAAAAAAAATAAATACCCCCTCAAGCAGCTGCTTGAGGGGGTATTTATTTTCTGAAAAAATCAAAAAGAATTACTCTGATTCATTAAGAGAAAAAACACCCTGGAATAGAACAAATGCTAATATGGAAGGCTGGGTTGTTTTATCTCTGAGCGTCACTTTTTTCACACCATGGGCTAAATGGCCAGGTCACATGGACCCCGAAGGCTCAGAGAAGGTTGGGGGAGGGGACCCACTGGAACAGCTGTTGGGAGACAGATTGTAGCCTCCCATCAAGGCCATCCAGTGTGTTCTTTAACGTGCACAGGGTATGGCTCTCCCACACATGGGGCCATGGCTTAATGTCCTATCTGACAGATGGCAGCCTTCCAAGCCCATCGGTGTCCCCTACTAACCGTGGTCAGGGCGGGGAATTTTGCAGAAATAAATCTCAATGCTGACCCAGCTGGGACTCGAACCTGAGAACTATAGATTATGAGCTTGGCACACTACTGACTGAGCCACCCCCACCCCCAATATGGAAGGAAACCATAGGTTAGTGTGGTTAGGAAAAAAAAATGATGCTTATTACTTAAGTGCATTATTTATATAATCGTGCCTTTTATGATCCATGTGGTGGGGGTCAATTCAGTTGATAGTGTAGTTCGAATCCCAGCTGTGCTTGCATTGAGATTTTCCTTTGAGGACAACAGGCCTCAAAGTTCCCAACTGAATGTCTGGTCACCCTAGTTATGAACAGTGTATCTAAAAGATCAAAGAAAAGGAGCAGACCTAGAATGATATAGGTAAACAATGTTAAATGGATTTTATTAGAATTGGTCTGCAGTGACTAAACAACAGCTGTTGTTCAGTAGGCATGTTTGGAGAACTAAATTGCAGTCTGGTTGGATCTCTGTTGTTGTTGACAGCTTAGAATTACGTGTGAGTGTATCAATATTCATTCGGAGTATTAAACAATATGCTGGTTTTTAGTGTGATAAAGTAATAAATGATTAGTTAAATTTCAATCTGCACATATATGTACTCATTTTCTTTGAAAGCAGTTATTATTTATAGAATAAAAGCAATATATTTTCCATGTGTGTATATTTTTTTAGAATATAACTTGGAATAAACTATCACTTTTGACTGAAGACAATTGCATCACTGATGTATTGTTTCAAGACGAAAATACTGGTTTTACATCATGTAGTCCACAGCAGCATCTCTGTATGTAAGTATAATTTCTGTGTTAATATATTGATTATTAATCACCATAAGAATTACTGTATTTTAACATATCTGAATGATTTTTCACACTTTTCCAACTAGTCTGCATATTATACTTCAGGTATTTTGCAGAACAGCCACAACCATGGAGTCAAATGCACACAATATTATTCATTATACACATGATTAATTGTGTGTATTCTTTTTTTTACCAAGTCTGTGTTGGAAGACTACACTAAGCAGCCACATTTTTAGTTACCTTTAGCCAATATCAACTTCCCCTTTGCTCTCAGAACAACCTGAATTCATCAGGGTATGGACTCAACAATGTGTTGAGAGCATGCCACAGGAATTCTGGTCCATGTTGGCTTTGCTTCTTCCTATAGGTGTTCCAAATAGCTTATTTCATCTCATCCCACAGTGGCTCGATTGAATTGAGATCTAGTGACTGAGGAGGCCACTCCAGTAAGGTGAATCACTATCATGCCCCCAGAACCACTCCTGGACTATCATAGCCTCATGACATGGAGCATTATCCTACTGAAAAGAACCCATTCGCAGATGGATGCACTGTTGCCATGAACAGAAGCATCTGATTGGCAATAATGTTCAGATATCCTATAGCATTCAAACTTTGCTTTATTGGTATTGAGGGACCCAATATGTGCCACAAGAACACTCCCCACACCATTGTACCACCAGCCTGCAGTGTTGATTCTTGCCAGGATGGATCCATAGGCTTATGCAGTTTTAGCCATATCTTGGTTCTTTCATCAATATGAAACAGCTGGACTAGGATTCATCAGACCAGGTAATGTTTTTATAATCATTCACTGTTTGTGTTTTATGGCCCATTTCAACCATTGATTTTTATTTTTCACTGACAGGAGTGGAACGCAGTTAGGTTGTCAACTACCATACCTCATCCATGACAAGGTACAATGAGTTGTGCATTCTGACATGCCTCTTTCACCACCACTGTTGTATGCAAATGTTATTTGACTGATTCCTGCACAAATTGTGTCAGCCTCCATCAGCTTCTTTCATCAATAAGCTATTTTGCAATGCAAGACTCCTGTTGACTGGATGTTTTTTGTATGTCAGATCAGTCTTGATACACCCAAGAAACACTATCATGCTTACAAACTCTAATTAGTTGCTTTTTCCAAGATGCTCATAGCTGTACATCTGGCACCAACTGTCATGCCACATTCAAAGTTACTTAAATCTTTCATCACGTCCATTCTAAATGAATTTCACAGACAGAAACCCTAGGCACCTGCCTGCCTGCCTGCTTTAAATAACATGGTATGAATATTTGATTCTGTACTGATGGAGCAGTCTATTTTGTGGAAAGGGGAGGTGTACGTAAAATAGAGCTCATTCCCAAAACAAATCCACTTAAATTTTCAGGAAAGCAAAATGTCTTTCTGGTTTGTTTGTTTATTTTTTTCCCTGCACTTAATATCTCTAGGCAAAAATATATCATACCAATGACAATTTTATACCATAAATGTGTGAAGTGTTTCAGCTGATCCCATTAATCTGTTCTGAATATCGGATCTGGGATTTAATGGGTGTTTATTTTTGTTTTACATATAGAATAATCAGAGATTGGCTTGAATTTTAAAAGTATTATTAATTATTTACTTGAGTGCCTAAACAAAAAAAAAAGAAGAAGAAGTAAATTGAAATATCACTCTTATCATTGATATCCAGTTTTAGAGGAAAAATTGTCTTGAGCCAGGTGGGATATGAACCCACAATCTCCTGATGACATGCCAGGTACTCTGACCACTGAGCTACCAGCCACCAATGAAGACAATTTTAGACAATTCCCCCCCCCCCTTCTCAAGACAATTTTCCTCTAAAATTGGATATCAGTGATAGAATGATATTTCCCTTGTCTGTTGAACAGAGACATCGAGAATAATCAAATTCTAAAAAAAAGATTAATTTCCTAGTTATGCCAACAGAAAGCCAAATTAAAAAATCAATATCTTAAGACTATATCTTTTATGGTAATAAGACTAAGGGTAAATTAAAAATATAATTCAAGTTATTTACATCTTGAATTTCATTAATATTTGTTCAGTATTTTTAAAGTGTTACAGAAGTTGGAATATTTAACAGCAAAAGTTGTCATCAAAAGTTCAGACAATAATTTATCTCAGAAGTTAATTAAAAGTACAAGTAATAATTGTTATATCATACAGTTTATTAAAATATTTGTATGTTTTGATGTTCATTTAATTCTTTTAGTTTTTGTTAATTTTGATGAAACTTTTAAAAGAGGAGGGACATTTCTATTAAATATTCTAGCTGCCATAATTTTAAGTACTGAACAAAAACAGTTGAAATTCACCATTTTAGAGAGACTTCATGCTTTCCATGTCAAAAGAGTATTAATCAATATCATCTTTTGAATTCTAGTGACCTAAGATTTAAACTTCAGTGCCACAGTACAAGGTTGTAAAAACTTTTTCTCTGAGTGGAAATTGGCTGTTTTTTTTTTACTGTTTCTAATCAAATATCAAAAATAACATTTAAATGTATAATATATATTTTTTACTTGTTGATTCTTGAATATTGATCATATTGAAAATATATTGATATATCAATCATGTTGATTAATCTTAATGTTATAATTATTGATAATAATATGGAAAAAAATAATGAGAAAGTTTAAAAATAAATCTATTTGAGTCTGCAGTGAACATATGTGCATGTTCAGTCACCATAAATAGCATCAAGTAGCTGTGATTTACTTTATGCTTTCATTCTGCTGTTATCAATCAGTTGTGATTTCTGGTCTTCTGGTTTAGTTTTCTCTCTCTAGCAGAGTTGTAACGTTTTCTAAACTTCTGACGTACAGATATTGATTTTATTACTACTGGTCTAAGCATATGCCTCATGTATCATATGCATAAATGGCTAAAAATTTTAGAAAGAACTAAATAAATGAAGGATTTAAGCATTAACAGAAATATTATGAACTGTTTGTATTAAAACAATGAAATAATTTTAAAAAAAAATGGAAAAATATTTTTTTTTAATTTTAGTAAAGTTAAAATGAAAAAAATACAGTAAAATTTTGCAAATTTTTTTAAATGCTTGAACCATTTACTTTTATTCTTTGAATATTTTACATTTTATTAATTACATAATTAATAAAATGTAAAATGGCATATTTCCTTTCATTAGGGTATTTCAGAATGAAGTTCTGAAGCTCGTTATTTTATTTTCTAACAATACTTTAAAACAGGCGTGTCCAACCTGTGGGCCGCATGCGGCCCTGGACAGCTAGTAATGCAACCCACAAAATCGTAAAGTTTACATGTTTATGACATAAGCTTTCAACATGATTATGTGATTTTCAGTGAGTTTTTGATATCCCACTAGTTTTATGTTGCCCTTTTTTTAATTTTATAATAAAAACATAAGAAAATAAATGAAGTTTTATTATTGATATACATTAACTATATTATATACTTTATGTGCAGCCCAATACAATTCATCTTCACTCAGTGTGGCCCAGGGAAGTCAAATCTTTACTCAATATGGCCCACGGAAGTCAAAAGGTTGGACACGCCTGCTTTAAAATAAATCTGGCCACCATAGTGAGTTCAGTTTCAGAAACCCACCACTGTAAGGGTTAATTTACCTACAGCCTCATCCCCATAAAAAATTTATTTTTTGATCAAGACACTACATATAATTCATATGTAACAAGCACTAATCTATATAGGTAAAATACAAATTCAAAGAAACTCTTAACAGTGATATTCTATAAAATGCTCAAGGACCAATTCAAATTAAAATTTGTATAGTGCCTTGAGTAATAAAGCAGTATTTAATTTTTTCTTTTTTAATGTTGATTGTTTAATTGAAGATCCTAGGAAGACATTGGATAAGATGGATACCATTGTCCTAAAGTATTTTTTAGCTATTGCTAGTCAAAACATTTCCTTTACTATTATCCCAGTATCACACCTGTATAAATAGTATTTATCTCTTTTATTTTCAGGAAGGAAACTCAGCAACTTTCACAAGCACTTCACTCACTAGCAGATCAACTGCCTCCTTTTGGTATGTAATAAATAATACATTAAATGTGTTCTTGAAAACTGTTTATAATTGACAGAATTTTCTAATTTCCTCTTGACCCTTCTGCCAATACTCATTGCATATGAAGTTACTCTAAAATATAATGAGCTCTATATCAGTCACAAAACTATTAAATGCTATGGTGCTAGTAGTTTTGTTAGTCACTGTGAATTACGAAGGTGGTAATCTTAGACCCTTTTCTGTTATTGCTGCATCTTGTGAGTATGTGCTCATTTTACTGCTTATTCTAAGGTTGGGGATTGGCAAGTATTAATTCATCCTATTAACTTGAAGTTACATAACTTCAAGTTAATTGGGTTCACTTTGAACATACAGGTAAGTAAAGATGTTTCCAATATACTTTTGCTGAAAAGATCTTTTATGACCTTATATTTTCATTATTTTTAACATGCAAATTAAGTTTTATTTTCTTAAATATAATAAGTTTTATAATATTAAAGATTCCTTTTTCATAAATCTATATATTAATTCTGAAGTAATAAACATTTTTTTTTAAATAGAAACCATGATTCATTATGCTATTCACATATTACTGATTTTGAAACATAAAACATTGCCTTAAATGACAGTTCTTTCTCTTCACTGCATTGTATATACCAACTGGATAAGGGTCTAAATTTTAGGTGTTCATGCACTCATTGTAAATGTTTGATTGCTTCCTGCTTGGTAATGAAAGTAATTGGGCCAAATGTCTTTTTCATTTCTGTGGTAAAACTTTTTGTTGGATGTCATTTGATAGTACTCCAAGGACTGTTTCCAATAGACAAAATGTGAATATTGTACATTTAAAATTTGTCTCAATGGGACAAAATGGTGTCAATCATCATCCTCAAGCAGCCATGGGCTATGGAGATCCAATCAGACCTTGCAATTTAGTTCTCCAAGCATATTTGTCCTGAACTACATCTGCTGCACTGCACACCAGTTTTAACAAGGTCCTGTTTGACATTGTTTGCCCACAGCATCCTAGGTCTCCCCCTCTTTCTGAGCCCTTTAGACACACTGTTCATAACCCTATTCATTAATCTATAATTATTAATACGGGCAACAAACTAATTGAGTCTCTGCAGAATATGATGCTCAAAGGAGGTTGCTGACTCCTTTGACTAACCTCATTATTATTTACAAAGTTGAACCACCTGATGCCCAAGATACTGCGTAAGCATCTGGAATCAAAAGCATCAAGTTTCCTGTTATCTTGTTCACAAAGCGTCCCAAGTTTCACTACCATAACTAACCCTAGAAAGAACCAAACTATTATTTAATCTAATTTTAGTCTTTAGGTGTATACATCTATTTCCCCACACTCTCCACAGATTCTTAAAAGTCCCTGTAGCAATCTTTTGTCTGTTAATCTCATGCCGCACATCACCAGTATCTGTTACATAGCTCCCAAGATAATTAAAACTGTGGCACTACTCAAGACTGCAACCATTCAGATTAACTGAATCACACCCTGCCTGACCAATTTTCATCACTGTTTTCTCTCTGTTTATAACTAAACTTACTCTACTACCAGTCTCATCAACAGCTCGAATGAAAGAGTTCATCTCAACAACATTATTTGCCAAAAGGGCTAAATCATCAGCATAATCTAAATAAGAAATTTTTAGATCTCTAGACCATTTCAGCCCAAAATCTTTCCCTTGCATTGAATTTTGCATAACGTAATCAGCCATAACATATTCGCCAAACTAAAGAGGAAAGGAGACAAAATGCACCCTTGTCGAACACCAGAATTATGCTAAACCAATTGCTACAAGACTTACCAACTCTCACACATGACTCAGTGGTGTTATAGAGAGCTTTCATTATGTTAACTAACTTGTCTGGTATACCATATGATCTCACAATCAACCAAAATTATGACGATCAACAGAGTCGAAAGCCTTTTTGAAATCAACAAAGCTAGCAACCAATTTTGAAATCAACAAAGCTAGCAACCAAAGATTTCTGAAACTCTACACATTTCTCAATAATCTGCCTGAGTGAAAATATCTGATCTACACATCCCCTCCACTTCTGAATCCACATTTCTCATCATGCAATTGCCTGTCAATCAGATTCTTAATTCTATTAAACACAATCATACAAAGAACTTTCCCTGGAACAGAGAGTTGGCTGATACCCCTATAGTTATTACACGAACTGTGATCACCCTTTTTAAAAATAGGGATAATAATATCTCTGGTAAAATCCTTATAAACCATGATATCATAAAAGACATTCAAAATTTCAGTCATCCAAGTAGTAACCGAAACATTCCAACTCTAAGCATTTCATTAGTAATTTCATCTACCCCTAGGGATTTATGTTGTTTAAGTTTAGAAATAGCAAAGTATCAGGTTTAATCGCCATGATTTCCAGCTGTTACTACATTTTAAAAAACTAAAGTATTCCTAGACTGGTCGTCAAGTCAACTGTTGCTTCCTTATCAGAGGTATGCTTCTGTGCAATATCCCCAATTATCACTTTACGCCTCTTTTCTACTTTACATTTACCGTTACCTACAAAGGTGATGAAGTGCAAGAAAAAGAGAAAAAATGTAATTATTAGTTCTGAATATGGTAGACAGCTAGTACAGACACTTGATGCTTTCAGATGTTGATCCTCTTCTGAGGTTGATGTCCCAGCATTAGGTTTGCCAGTCCTTATACATTATTTATTCTTCAGATGATGGTTACTGGACTTGATGGTTAGATTGTACACCCACTTAATTTAGAATGGTTAAGCTTTGGTGACTTTTGTTCACACCAGTTCTGAATATGGTAGATGGCTGGCACAGACATTTGATGCTTTAGATATTGATCCTCTTGCTGTGGTGATGTTACTTTTCACCTACTGAGGTAGACATTCTGTGTGACATCCCAGCATTAGGTTTTCTAGTCCTTATACATTATATTTGGTCATCAGCTAATAGTTTGTTGGACCTGATGGTCGTCGATAGTAAAAATTGTGCACATACTTAATTCACAGTCCAGTTCAGAACGGTTAAACTTTGGTGGTGTTTGTTCACACCCAGGAACACTTAAAGTTTTAAAGTTAAAGCATACTCTGAAGAGTTTTATGATGCATAATTAATTCAACATTAAAATGTTAAAACACTTTAAAAAAGGGAATCTACACATTGACATCATGACACATTTCATTCCCCTTCTATCTCGGGGCTTCCTCAGGTGCGAGTGCAGTATGTTGGTAGCTGCTTCAGGGTATTTATACCCATCTCTGTGCTCATTATTATTGAACTGTGCAACTCGAGTTTTCAGTTGCTCATGCAGCAGAAGATTCCATGCTGCGGGAAGGGTAGGTATTTCGGTATTGCACACTGTACCTTTATGTAAATTGATCATTAGTGTTTCTGCGTGTTACAATTGAAATTTAGCTGGAGGAGCTACTAGGGTCACTAAGTAACCAAAGCTTAACTGTTCTGAATTAAGTGTGTGCATAATCTAACCATCGATGACCATCAAGTCCAGTAAAACATCAGCTGAAGAATAAATAACGTATAAGGACTGGTAAACCTAATTACGGGACGTCAAATAGAAGTCAACCTCAGAAGAGGATCAACATCTGAAAGCATCAAGTGTCTGTGCTAGCTGTCTACCATATTCAGAACTGGTAATTACATTTTTTCTCTTTTTCTTGCACTTCATCACCTTTGTAGGTAAAGGTAAATGTAAAGTAGAAAAGAGGCGTAAAGTGATAATTGGGGATATTGCACAGGAGGCAATATATCTCTGATAAGGAAGCTATGGTTGACATTGATAACCACCGTAGTAATAATTTAGTTTTTAAAGTGTAATAACAGCTAGAAATTATGACAATTAAACTTGATAATGTGTAGCTACATTTATAATTTATTTATAATATAGCCAAAGTAACTTCAGACTGTGTTATATGGCTAATATTAAAGCCAGTAATGCATCTATCATCATAAAAACATAGCCATGATGGAATCCTAACTTTCTGTAGCCTTACTTTGTTTATCCTTCAATCCCTGTACACCTGTCCATTTTCTACCACACGAAACATTAACTATATGGTACAGCTCTCTGCTGTTGTGCTGTCTAACTGCTTCATTACATGTTTATTATGTTCTCTGCAATGCTTTCTATTAGAACTAGTAGGATATTGATTAAGGACATTCCTGCAGTTCTTTCCGAAATAAGCTCAAGTGGCTTATCACTCAAAGAATTTTGCCTCCTCTGTCCCTTATTTCCTAAAAGAGTACTATTAGTTTCAAGAAAAGCCTGTTTAAAACGGTTCCATTCTTCTTTAGCTTCAGTAGTAAGCAAACAATGACTGTCATAATGACTAAGTAACCTATCATGGTAAGCTTCAGCTATAACTGGGGGGTTTCAGAGCTTCAGAATTAAAGGTAAATTTTTTAACCTTAGCACAACATTTTTTAAATTGCAAGACACTTTTAACAAGGTAATAGTCAGATCCAATATCAGCTCCCCTATATGACCTGGTATTCCTAACAGAACTAGCACATTTGCTGTTAATTAATATATAATCAATCATATTCTTATGCAGCCCATCAGGTGAAACCCATCTGTACTTATGTATGTGGCAGTGTTTGTAATGAATGTTAGTTATTCTAAATCCATTGAGTTTACTTACCTGTAGGAGGCAGTGCCATTGCAGGTACCAATACCAAAAGGGCCTATTACTCCTCCCCAAATGTCAGAGTCAGTACCAACTTTGGCATTGAAGTCACCTAGAGCAAGGGTAATATCTCCTTTCTTAACAGAATTCAAAATATCCTGAAGTTGTCTGTAAAATCTATCCTTTTCATCCTCATCGGCATCCTCAGTGGCGGCATAACAGCAGATAACATTCATGTCTTTAATGCTTGTCTGAAATTTTGCTGTAAGAAACCTTTCATTAATGCACTCATATCCTAGAAGAGCATCACTAGCGTGTCTGCTGAGAAGCAGACCCACGCCTTGGTGAAGCTTATTATCTTCCCTCCCTGAAAAGAGAAATTTAGGATTATTTTTTAAGAATCTGACCATTATCTATCCATCTCGTTTCTTGCAAGCTGAGAATATCTAAATTATAAGTGTGAAATTCATGTGTGAGGACATCCAGAGAATAATCTCTGTGCAGAGTCCTCACATTCCAACTACCTATGGAGAGAAAATGGTTAGTGGGATGTTTAAAGAAACTATGTATATTGAGAGAAGAAATGGTGACAATATTAACAGCCCCCTAATCGCAGACATGGGGCAAAGACCCGTTCCCCAACCACTAAAGGCTGAAGCCTTCTACACTGGAAGACTTCCTCCAATGTAGAATTTGATGATGCCTGTAGAAGCAAAGAGTTCAGTTGCCTGCAATGACCTCTGCTCAGAATTATCCACCAGCTGATAAACATATCCTGTTAATCTATTCACTTGGGGCTGTCAACCCCAAACAAACAGAAAACACAGCAAAAGTTTTTCCCTCCACAGAAGCCCACCAGTGCAGCAAATTCTGGATCCATAATCAAGCTCAGAGCTTTATTTCAATCCAGTCCAGTCAGTTTATATAGTCAACAAGGACCCTGTGTTGTTGACTATTCCTCAGCAGGATAGAAAAAAAGGAAAAGTAGCCATAGTTGCCCAGATCAGTAGACCATGCTAATCTGGCAGCTCTCCCCTTTCTTTCACTTCAACAAGAGAGTATCTCTTTTGAAAGGTACTTTTTACAAGAACTTTTACAAGAAAAAGAAAAAATGTTGAAGGTGTTTTTGAAACGGCCTGCACCATGAGGAGGCGGGGTCGTACATTAGGTGCTAGGCCTGACCGGTTCTATGCATCATCACAAGGAATTGGTGCATAGCTCTCCTTCCAGTACCTAGCTACCATTTACAGACCAATATATTTTTTTTCTTATTTTATTAAGCTATAAAATAAATAATTTGTTAAAGCCATTTGGTTGCCACTTCTTAGAAGTGCTATGCAGTATTGCCAATTTATTTGTTAACATTACTCTATGCTGAACATTATGCTATGCTGAAATTCAAAAATCACAAGTGTGATTTGATTGATTCTTCCAAAATCACAAGTGTGATTTGAATTATTATCAACAAATATTTCCTTAAAGTTTTGAAAATCTCTTATAAATTAACAGAAAACTGCTATTTTTAAAAACAAGATTTTGGAAGTAATTGCAAAGTATTATCACCATTTTTTCCCCTTTTTACAGTCCTTTTACCCCTCCCCCCCTCTATCACAAACCTATTTCTCTATTGCTAGAATTATTTTTGTCATTTATCCCAGCATTCTATGTATCTTTCCCACCCTTCAGATCGAAACTGAAATTAAAAATAAGCTTTCTTAGAAAGCAAGCCGAGTAGCAGTTTCAAAGTTCCCTGTAGTCTAAAGTAGGTCATGTAGCAGGTGAAGTTGAGTGCAGTGACCTTGTTATTGCTCATATGTGTAATAAAGTGACTCTATAGCAAATGTTTGTAGAAAGAGTTCTTCTTGGATATAGAGTAATATGACCATGCATCTATCAAGTCAGTATTAACCTTTGTTTTCTTTTTTGTAGATTTCTTTTATTTCTGCAAATTATCAATCCTTCATCAGCTGATCTCTAGAACTTTTGGTGTTATGCTACATCGGATGGCTGGATTTATAAGTTGTTGCGAATATTATTTAACATTGCATTAGGTTATATGTTAATATTTTTGTATTATCTCTTTTTTTTTTTCATGTAAAAAACTTTGATCTTGTTCGTATCCTGAAAATGAATGAGACATTGGGTATGGAAACTAAAAGGACTTCCTTCAAATGGCAAGTTGCTTACGTGGCTGATTTAAGTTAAAAACTTCCTCCCAACAAATTAGGTTATAAATTCCATGCATAAAGTTATAATAATTTATTTCCATTTTTTATAATCAAACCTTAGTTTTTATTTCTGTAAAATATTGATTTTTCCGTTGGCAGATCTATCGATCTTTCTGAAATATGCAACATCAAATGGCTGGCTTAAAAATTGTTGTGAATGTTTTATTGAACATCCCATTAGGTTATATGTAATTTTTTAAAATTATTTATTGGTCTTTATTAGTAAAAAAACTTTGAGCTTGTACTGTTTTCTGGAAATTAATGAAGTCTTGAATAATGGAAGCAAAATGGACTTCCTTGGCCAGAAATCAGTCTTCATGTGGGAGGGCAATTTTGGAAAGGGTTATATTTTTTTTTTTGATAAAAAAATTTCAAGTTTTTATGTTTACATTGAATGACTTTTAACCCCCATATCTTGGCTTCTTGGCTGTACCACTCTGACGATATAGCATTTTTTCTGCACTTAGTCAAGATCACCAAACTTCAACACTCAAAGAAAAAAAATTCATAATGTTTAGTATTAAAAAAAAATAGCCCAGAAAGTTTTTTCCATTTCATAACCAGTTTAGAAAATCCCATGAATGTGAGAAGTCCAAGTCACTTTGTGTAACACTGACCATGTTTAAAATATACAATACTGAAAAGAATCATTAAAAGAAATAAAAATTATGTTTCAGGTTGAATATTATATTATTCAGGAGGAAATTTACTTTTGATTAATATATAATTTAGCTGTTTTTTTTTTCATCAGGTTTCCCAAAATTTAGCCTTAATTGTATAGTTTGATCTATTTTTTAACCATGTCACACTGAAAAAGGCTTTATTAAAATCAATATGCTTGTAAATTTTTTATATTATTTATTTTCATAAAATTCTTAAATTCTGTTTACTATGGTGTATAAAATGACTTATTTCTGTTGATTTTTTAAATTTTTCTAAAGTTGATTTGTTTTTCTGACTTAGAACAATTGGTAAAAAGCCTGGACTTTTCTCAAAGTATAGTAAAGGGAAAAAAGTTCCAAAAAGGGAGTAATTTTCTTATTTCAAGTAAAAATTATTTTTGTGTTATTCAGAAAAAAATAAGCTTTCTATTCATGTAATATCTGTATATTAGTTTGTTTGTTTTTTTAATAAATTTTATTTGTGTTGCCAGATGCATTTTTTTCTACATGACTAATGAAGCCCTATTAAAATAAAATGTAATCTTTTTTTTTGTTAAATTTTATATTTTCAGAAAATCCAGAATTAAATACTGATTAATTTGGCATATAACATGCCATAAATCCTTTCATTAGTTATTTGGAAAACAATTCTAAAATTAATATTTTTTGGCTGATCAGAATGAAAAAATAGCTGGACCTCTTGGATGTAAATCAGTTTTTCAGACTGGACCTGGGAACGGTTAAGAAAAAAAAACATTATTTTTACAGGGAAGACCTGTTATCTCTACACAAGGACAAAGATAACAGGTTTCTTCTGGCTTGTCTTTTTCTCATATAACAAACATATGCTCCATATTAAGACTATATGAATAGTATGAAGTACTAATGAAGTAGAATGCTCAATTTTATTTATAGGGATATTTTAGTATAGAGATTTCAACTAAATTCTTAAAACTGAAATTCATTCATTCATTTTGTTTTTTCTGTATTTTTCAGGAACATACAAATTAGATGTTATCATTAATTATGATGTTTTAGAAAATAATGAAGTAAGGTAAGCACTAAAGCCACAGAATAAAATATATTTACATTCAATAGCAGTGTAATTTGGCTACAAAAGTTTAAATTATTAAAAATGGGATAGTTCTAAATTATTGAAATGTAGTCAGATTCCATAGATGAAGCAGTGTTAATGAAGTTATCCATCATACTATTAATGTATTGTAATAGTATGTTTTGCAATAGCTAATAAATTAGTTTATTGAACCTTTCAAATAATTTACTCATGATAATCAGTCATAATATTTAATGCAAAAAATAATAAGAGAAATAATTTCTATAGCCATTTCTACTTTAGTATTTAATAGTAATACTCTGTATGCGTATTGATAATTGAGTTAATTACACATTACAATTATTTATGATCTTTTTGTAGACAGAAAGTTGCTTTTCAGAAATGAGTCTATTTAGTTATTGAGTTTTTATTTTATGCTTTGGAATTTTTTTTATTCAAAATTGCTTTTTTTTTGTTTTGTATACAGTATGACCTATTTCTATCTGTTAATTTCTTTAGAATAAGGTTTTAAAGTTTACTAATTTTTGTGCTCAATTTTTTGTTCAAATGACTCAGCCATCAGGCATTCTTTGTTAGGAACTTTGTTGAAAATTTTAATGGTTAAATTTATCAATATTGCAATAATTAAAAATATGTGAATTTTGAATTTTCACATTTAATTATTGTGTTTCTTTTCCACATGTATTTGTTCTTCATATTCACAGGGGTTGTATTATTGGATAGCAACTAAATGTCAACCAGATAACACTGATTGTCATGTATGTTTAAACCCAAATACTAACTAAGGATAGGAGAAGAACAGTTTTCTTATTTCCTCATAAGAAATAAGAAAAGATTCATTACTCACAAGAATAAATGTGAGTGGAGTAAATATTTGTAATTTTTGAAAAAAAAAATTAACTGCAAATGTATTAAACTTTCCAACTGACAATGTAAAAAAAACTTTAAGAACTGAGTTTTTAACTCTTAATATGCCAGAAGCTATTATTATTGATAAACTTGCACCACATATCAGAAGACAAGTTGCTATTTTACTAAGCAGTAATATATGTTATGAAATATGTTATAATTTGTTTTACAAAAGAAAGTATCTTGTTTAATAATTATTTTTAATTCAGTGTAAAAGTTTACTAATTTTAAGGTTTGCCTGTTGTTTTTTCTGGCCAAAAATTAGACAAAATCTTGGAATTAATCCAACAAAATGGTAAAAATATTTCTTGCAATTGACATTGAATGTGTTCTTAATGAAAATATTGTTTGGTGGTCAAAAGCTCAGTGGCCAGAGCAAGTGACATGTTATCAAGAAGTTATGGGTTTGCATCCCACACAACTCAAGACAGGTTTTCCACTAAAGAATTGTTCAGCATTATATTGTACAAATAAGCGAAAATAAATATTATTACTATTATTTGTAAATATCTTGATTTTAAGATCTTTACTTTTGATTTTACAATATTACAGCCAGCACATGGATCTTTCTGGCTCTCTGTACCGTCTCATTACCTGGCATGGAGCTTACACCTGTATAATACAAGAACCCAATATTGAAAATGCTTCACTTCAGGAGTGGTATGAAATTTTGGGTGCTCGAGTGATAACAAGACAGAGCATATTCACTAATAATGCTGCAATGTGGAGAGGCAGTATTCAATTAGGATCTTCTGAGGTTAGTGCTAGTCAAATACAGAATTAAACAAATTTAAGTAATTAAGTTGTCAACAAATTTAAACAGCAGAATATTACTGCAAAATTACATTGTTATAGTTAAGCTGTAGTACATTTTTTTAATTACATATTTGATGTTAATTCTATAGAGCAGAGGATCCTAAGCTTTCATTTAACCATGAAACATTTTTTTTTTGGCTTGGAATATATGACAGGACACCAACCATTAAAAATGATTTTATACTGGCAAATTGACACATGAAATGATCAAAATCTTATTTCTCCTTTTTTTTTAACACCTTTCAAAATTTTTTTAACACAGTTTGGGAAACACTGCCATAAAATAATGTTAATATTTTGTAATCAGTGATATAGTCATAAGTGGATTAGGGGTTCAATTCTGAAAATTTTATTTTTTTAAAGTCATTTTCGTTTTCATTAATGAAAATAGTAAAATTGCTTATAACCTTCCCTTTCAAATTTTTTGCTAATCCTGTCTAGACTACTGTTTGTAATCATAGTCATTGACTGTATGTATGTGCACACAAATACATGTAATTATTAGAACACAGATCAAAAATTAAATCTTCCATGGCCATCAACACTGTAGTACATGTCAAATTTCCACAGATTTTAGTGCTGGTGAGCATTACTTAGCACAACCGAAACCTTGATGTTTTAAAAAAAAATTAAAATTCCCATTTGAATCCCCCTATCCCCAATATATCTCATAAAAGTAGGGCAGGGGTTGCTCAGCTGATAGTGCACCAGGCTTGTAATTTGTAATTTCCAGGTTTAAGTCTCACCTGGGGTGTGTTGAAATTATCTCCACGAAACTCCCAGCCCTGTCCCCTGTCAATAGGGGACACTGATGGGCTTGGAAAGGCCGCCATCTGTCAGATGGGACATTACGCCAAGTCCCCATGTACATGTTAACATGCTAGATAGCCTTGATAGGAGGCTATGATCTGTCTCCTAACAGCTGTCCATTGGGTCCTCTCCTCCCTCAACCTTCTCTGAGCCTTCATCTTTTTCATTTGGTGCATATTTTATTAAGATGTGATATAATGTCTTCCAGAAATTTGATTGCCATTCCTGAAATATGCAATATACAAGTTTGCTGTTCGGTTAATTTGTGATATTCCATGTTGAACCAACCCTCTGATTTAAGCTCTCAAGTTTGATCTGAACTATTGCCAACACATTTTTTAAGTTCCAAAATTTTTTCGAAAATTAGCACAAACTTTTTTTTAATCTGAGTATTTTAGAAACATTTATTCCCCCTCTCCCCTGCCTTTGCAAAAATTAATTTTTTTTTTAAGAATTGTTAGCATATGAGTTTATATTGAATTGTAGCCCCCTCCCTCCTTCAATGTTGTAGTTGTTTAAATTTGAGGATATTGCCCTTTTTTAAACTTAATTCACTAACTTTTATGCACTTTGTCAAGATCCCCAAATTGCAACACCCAAAGAGAATAGACATGATGTTAAAAAAAAATAAGTATTCCTCCACATCCATAAACAAGACAGAAAATCCCATGAGTGGAGTGTGAACAATGCAAGTCACCTTGTGCAATTCTGGTCAATGTTTTAAAGTATTGCAATGAAAAATAAATAAATAATAAAAATAAATATCTCCTAAGCAGCTGCTTGCTCCAGAGGCCTAACAGGAGCCTGTCAGTTTATATCCATAGTATAAGATAAGTGAAGAGGGTGGGACCTCAGCAGGAAAACAACACAAACATCCTGGCCTTACCAGGGCTTGAATCCAGATCTCTTTGATCAGTAGCTAAGCATGCTAACCACTCAGCCACGGGATGAAGTAGCAAATAATACTATTGTATTATTTGTTACTATATATTATACTGTTGTAACAAATTATAAATGTAATCATTCTATATCCTGTAGGTAAGCTTTTAGCTTTGCAGGTCACCTGTAATGATAAAATATACTTGTACTATGATCAAAGAATAATAAACAAATAAGAAAAAATAGCCATCCTGTTTTAGGTGAATTATTATATTATGCAAAAAGAAATTTCCTTTCCATTGATATGTAATTTTACCCGTTTTTTTATTCATCAGGTTTTTTAAAATTAGGCCTTAATTGCCTTGACAAATTCTTTTTCTCACTATCACTGTCAAAAGTCTTATTAAAATTAATGTTTGTAAATTTATTTAAATAATTCATTTTCATGAAATTCAGAATTAAATGTTTAATTTGGTATATCACAATTCCTATGCTGTTGAATGGTTATTAGGCAAAAAAAAAATTCTAAAATTCATTTTTTTGCTGAGCACAGTTGAGAAAACGGCTGGGCATTTCTTAAAGTGTATTACTTAGGAAAAGAAATAAACGATTTTTTTCTGTGAAATAAAAATTTATTTTCATATAATTTACAAAGAATTTTTTTTCTATTCATATGTATTATAATTATTTTGGTCCTTTCATATTTTTTAATACAGCATCTGGCAATGGAGATTTTTTTTGCTACATCATTCAAAAAATCCTATTAAATTAATACTGTTCTCATTTTTTTAAAATATTTTATTTTCTTGAAGTCCAAAATTAAATTATATTTAATTTGATATATAGCATGCCCTGTTTTCTTTCATTAGTTATTTGGCGAAAAGTTCTTAAGTCAATTTTTTTTGTTAAGCACAGAAAAAAAATAATGTTTTTTCTGAGTTCTTAATTACTTCCTAATGATCGATATTTATTTTTATTATTTATTTCCAAGTCTGATTCTCATCTAGAAGTGTTCAAGTTTCACCAATTGAGAAACACTACTCCTAAGGGTATTAGGAAGCACCTGACAATTTTGTTTTGGAAGCAGTGTAAAACAAATTCTAATAATTCATTATTTAACTATTATAAATTGCTTTTTGTGTGACCATTTAAAAAAAATAATAAGTAAAATGAATTACCTCTTGAATAGCTCCTTGTGACAGAGGTCTGACACAAGCCTGTCAGTTTAATATGCCATAGAGAAATTCTGTGAGGAAGGCACGATCTCAGCAGAAAGATAGCACCGAAAGAAACATCCATATCTTATCCAGGGCTTTAACTTGGGTCCCTTTGATCTATAGCCAAGTGCACTAACCACTCTGCCAATGGGATGGTAAAAATAAATTAACCATCATTCAGCTGCTTGCCACAATGGTCTGACAGGAGTTTGTTAATAAAATGCATCAAAGAGAAGGTCTATGAAAATTAACTAGACTCACAACTATTCTGATATCATTTAGTATTCACATTTTTAAGCTGTAATTACATATTAAAAGCTTTGAAGAGCATTTAAATGCTCAAGTAGAGTGCTATAGCTTCTATTACTGCCAAATGGTTTCAGCTTGCAGCTTCTACAGTTATTCTTTTTCATGTACCATTAATTGTACCCTTTCTTGTACACCTGCCTTTCTCTGGTAAAGGCAGTCAAGAGGGAAAAAGAAGAATATTTACCAGTCCAGTGAGCTTGTTTATCCACTGGCACAGACTGCAGCCAATTCCAAGGTGTTGTTTGTCCTTGTTTTCACTGTTTTAACTTGTTGATGGCAGAACTGATGTTACCATCTTCTTAGCTGCATTACCAGTCCTGATTTATCGTAGAACACTGGTCGTGGATGTTCTTCACAACCTTCATTGTTGTCACACACTAACCAAAGTTAGTTGTTCTTTACAAATGTTTTCATGCTCCGGGATGGTTTTACTTGTTGGGTGAGTTAACATTTTTTAGCACATATTCAAGGATTAAAACTCACCTGTTTTTTAAGATAATTAAAATCCTTAAATGTCACTTAAAAAGTTTAAAACCATTCTCCACCTCCCCTCTCAAGCAACACGTTTTGCCACTCTCTCCATCCTGTGGCTTCATCAGGCTAGTTATACTTGGTTGTTCGTTGTATTTATTCATGTCTACCTACTGGCATCTTCTACTGCTCATGTATCTAGTTCATGTGCTTGCTCACGCAACAAGAGATTCCATACTGCTGGCAGAGGTGGTATGTTCATGTTGCAGAGCTTTTGCTTATGGGAATGAATGATTATGGTTTCTTCATGTTGTAATTTGGTAGATGGAACCATTAATGGTTCATACAATATATTATTAATTTCTAAATTATTTTCAATTACTGTTTGAGCTAACACTGTATTAGGTTTTTTGTTACTGCTGTCCTGTTGGTGCTTGTACATTTGCTGTTTGTATGTATGGTATATTTTACCTATGTACATATTCTTGCCACTTAATTTATTAGGGGGGCAGGTATTTCCACTTTGTATACCCCTCCCGTTGTGAGTAATTTATCTAGAAAAGAATAGCAGTAGAAAAATAGCTGAAGAATAACTGTAGAAGCAGTAAGCTGAAGCCATTTGATGGTAATAGAAGCTGCACTACTTGAACCTTTAAGTGATCCTTAAAGTTTTTAATATGTAATTACATTTTAAAATCATGAATATTAAATGAGGTCTATGAAGAATGCAAGACCTCAGCAGTAGGACAACAGAACAAAGAAAACATTCATGCCTTATTCAGGATTTGAACCAGATTTCTTTGACAATTAATTTCAAGGGACCAACATCATATTAGGCAGGTGGTCATAACGTTTTGGCTCTTCAGTGTAGCTCTCACAATTAATTTCAAGGACAGCTTGAGATGCCATTGAAGTAAGCAGTTGTCTGGGTGCCACTTTTGTATGAACACTTTTACAACAATATTTTTTGCTCCAAAAGTTAAAATGCATTTATTAATAGTTTTCTAAAGGAAAAGCAGTGTTATTTTGTGTTTTTGCCTTAGGTTTAAATAACTTGAGTTATTACTGATTGACTTGAATCTCACATAAATGTCCCTTCAGTAATGTGATTTTTAACATAATTGTCAAAAAGGTGCAACAAAAGAATGAGAATTGTTTAATAAGATTATGTTGTTTCATCTGTGTAGTCATTGATCTCTATTAATAATAGGAAGTTTGCTGCAGTTTCCTTATATATCTATCAGCATGAAAACATTTTGTTATCTGATGACATGAAAGCAAGAGTTTATCTGGCTGGTCAGTCAATCCAAAAATCATAAAACTTATATTACTGTACTATAGTGACTTGTCAAATTATTAAATATTATAATTACTGTTTTGGAGTTAGGTGAAAAAATTGAGTTTTTGGAGGAATAGGATTTGATTTCCTGATTGCTTGTTCTAACTTAACAAAATTTTTCTCTATGAGTTACTATTATTGAATTACTATTTCATAGCTACTTTTTGATAAATAAGATTTTCTTTAAAGACTTTGTTTTTTGTTCAAAAATGTTTAAACCTGGCATCAATTGACATGAGTTTTACAGTTTGTCCTATCAGAAACTACATTTTCCAAGCTTTATCTGTAACACTTTCATTCATAACCATTTTCTTGCAATTGTTTTCTTATTACTAATGTTTCAACTTGATGTTTATTTTAAGTATTAAATGTTTCGAATTTACAACAATTAAAAATACTTACTAAGCTGACTTAACTAAATTAATTTCATAATAGACATTGACTTGTCATCTCTTATGTTGCTTGACATAATCAGAAAATGTGTTTTTTAGTCCCCTGATAGCATACAGCTTAAAGGATTTCAGTTAGTAACATGTGGCCAAGAAGTTGATATCTGGGCTACTTTGAAGAAAATAACAGGCTTAGTAAATAATTTTCATCATCCAAAGGTAAAGAGTTTTTACTAAATCCTAAAACTAATGTATATTGATATAATGTTTTTGCTAAAATCATTCAATAGGCCTTAAGATTCTATATTGCTATGTAGTACTGTGTTATATATATATATGTTTATTAAAGAAATTGTCTTTTTAACAGTTGTTTTTAGTTGGGAGTAAAGTTTGCAAATCATAGTTCAAAATAAAAATTTACCTCTCAATTTATCTATCTAAAAAGCAGATCAATGCTCAGAAATTATTCAAATAGAAACTCATCACTGACATTATTATGAGTTTACTCCTAATCATAATGATGCTGTTATTTTGTTCCTATTTCAAGCGGGATGGATATTGTTTGGTCAGAAGCATGCCAGGTTTGTAATCTAAATTCCTAAGTTTGAGTCCCCACTGTGCCTACATTGTATTTTTCTCTGCTAGGGCTCGTTCTAGGGGGCATGCTGCCCCCCTTTGAGAATGCTAATAAAGGTAATAGAGGCAAAAGTTATGAAACTAGTGTATATTTCATACATTTTTCAAAAAAAGAAATTTTTAAAGACCTCTGAAATGGAGTGGGAAATGCTATACTGCAAAGGGAATCCAGTCTCTTGGTCCTTTTTTAATATTTTACAGCTCAACTGATCTGCCAGTTCTCACTAACTCCTGCTCTACCATCAGTGAGAAAGGCGGCAATGAGCTTGAGAAGCTGCCATTTGTCAGGTGAAATTTTAAGCCATGACCCCATGTGTTGGAGAGCTACACTGAAGAGCCAAAACGTTATGACCACCTGCCTAATATGATGTTGGTCCTCCACATGCTGCCAAAACAGCTCTTATCCGGTGAGGCATGGATGCTACAAGATTTCTAAAGGTGTCTTGTGGTATCTGGTACCAACACGTTACCAGCAGATCCTCTAACTCTTTTAAGTTACATGGTTGAGCCACCACAGATCAGATATGCTGTTCCAACACAGATGCTCGATTGGATTGATGTCTAGGGAATTTGGAGGCCAGGGCAATACCTGGAAATCTTCCTCATGTTCTGCGACTGACCCAGTCATCTGGTCATTACAATTTGGCCTTTGTCAAACTCATTCAAGTCCGTTGCCTTTCCCATCTGAAGAATAAGAATAACACTGATTAACAGAGCTCAGTATCAGGTGTTATTTGTACCATTTCATGACCTTCACACACTCAATCATTTACCTGCAATTGCTTCGATTTCCATAAAGACATGTGGGTCATGCCATGGCATGTGTTGAAATTTATCTCAGCAAAACAACCCTGCCCATGGTCAGTAGGAGACTTCAATGGGCTTGGAAAGGCCACCATCCATCAGATGGGACGTTAAGCTGTGTCCCTATGTGTGTGAGAGCCATACCCTGTGCACGTTAAAGAACCCACTACATGACCTTGACAAGAGGCTACCATCTGTCTCCCAACAGTTGTTCCAGTAGGTCCCCTCCCCCAACCTTCTCTGAGCCTTCGAGTCTTGTGTACCTTGCCATTGTATGCAAAAAATGCCACTCAGAGGTAAAACTACCCAACCCTGTCCACTGGGCCCCTTCCCTTTCTCAACTCTGAACACTTTAGGTCCTTGTGACTTATTTCACTTTGTATGCATGTCCACTTATTGGTAAAGCAACCTAATGTTACTATTTAATATTGATTTAAATTATATGACTGACCTATTCCTTAATTTCCAGTAGAAAGTTTCCAGTAGTAGTTTTTGAAGTTTGCAAAAAAAAATGAAAAAGTATTGATTTTTAGTTTGATTGGTCACAATGGGCTAAATGGCCAAGTCGAAAGGACCAAAGTGACCCAGAAAGGTTGGGGAAATGGTACCCATTGTACAGCTGTTAGGAGACATGGTAGCCTCCTGTCAAGGCCACCCCAATCCAGTGTGTTCTTTAACATGCAAAAGGTATGGCTGTCCTGCACTCTAGACCACAGCTTTGCATCCCATCTGATGGATGGCAGCCTTTCCAAACCCATTAGTGTACCCCCATTGACCAAGGGCAGGGTGGGGATTAAGCAGAGATAAATTTCGACACTGGTGTAGGTGGGACTCAAACCTGGAAACTAGAGATTTTGAGTGTGGTATGCTACTGACTTATGCTTACAACCATATTCAGTTGGACATAATTTATATATTTCAAGAAGTACATACTTTGTATTTTGCTACATTTCAGGTTTTAAAATCGTCTTGCTATTTTTAGAGTGGTATATATCACTCACTGTAAATATATGTGGGATTTTGAAGTAATTTTTTTTTGTAATTCTTTCAAAAGTTTCATTTTTGTTTTCATGTGATGAATGCCAGTTACATATTTAAATCAATTCCTCCATATAGTAAGATTTTTTTCTTAATTTTTTTGAATAGTTATCTTTCATTTATATATTTTTAATGCAATTATGTAATAAAATAATTTATAATTTTGAAGGAAAAAAATACATGATGGTAAGCAATTTTGCACTAGTTTTGATGCAGTTTCGTTTCTTCAGTTAAGTCCATTGCTATGGAATATGTTTTATTTGATATTTCCCTTTAACTCTTTTTTTTAGATTTGTTTCTCATTTTTTTAATTATCGTTTTTAAAGCAAGATAAATTTCTAATTGTATAATTATAATAATAATTCATAAACTTTTGTTGCAAAACTCTTGTTCATGTTTCTTTACACATCACAGATATGTGTTTATTTATTAAAGTATTATCTGTGCTTATTTTGATTTAACACTTGGTGACTTTTTCCCCCCCATCATAGTCTGTTGTAATTGTGTTGTTATTGAATTCTTTATTATAAAAAAAGACAGCTTCTGTTATTTTCTGTGTAATAATGCACATATATAAGCAGAAATACTTTTTATAATGCAGTGAAACATTTTACCACCCAATATGCTTGCAAGTTAAAGATTATAAGCTCCCATCTTACTATAATATGAAACCACCTTCCCATAAACTACTATTTGTGACACCTAAACAAATGAATACTACACATACACATATGGCCTGTAAACCTACAGATACTGGACAGAAATGGAAACAGTTCTGTATTTTATGTGTATATATATAGATATAGATACACTGGTTTCCATAAATTAAGGAAAACTCAGAAAAATTATGATAAAAAACTGTGTGAATGATTTTAATGAAATTTGACAAAAACATGAATTACAATGTTAGTTTCAGAATGGCATAAAATATTTTACACTAGAAACATTTTTCGTCATAAAATAGCACAGAAACTTGTCCAAAAATGAGGTATCAGAATGCAATAGGCAAAGTTCTTTAATAAGGAGTGTGGTCACCCCTTAGAGCAATGCAGTCATGACAGCAATGTTCCATACTGTTTATGATGTTGTGAATCAGCTCAATAGGGAGTAACGACCATTATTCCTTTAAAGCATTTTTCCTTAAAATAATTAGCTCTCACTTTGTGTTAAGTGGCAGGTTGAGGGCAGCAACACATCTCTCTAGAACATCCCACACATGCTTAATCGGATTTAGGTCGGGAGATCGAGCTGGCCACTCCATTCGCATAATGGTCTCTTGAAGGTATTGTTCCACTGGTCGGGCTCTATGTGGAAAAGTGTTATTGTCTTGTAAGATGAATATTTCACCTATTGCATCAGTGTAAGGATGTACAAGGGTCCAGGATGTCATCTCTATGCTTTTGAGCATTGAGGTTCCCACTCATCAACACATAGAGGTCTGTGAGTCCATCTAAGGAAATGCTACCCCAAGCACACATGCTACCTCTGCCGTAATGTCTCTTTGATGGATGTTATGGGATGATAGCGGATACCTCGTTTTCTCCATACCAAACAATTTCCGGAATCTACAAGCAATATCTGGATTCATCTGTGAAGAGTACAGAGCTCCATTTCTTTTCTGTCCAGTTAACATGCGTGCATGCCCAATTCAACCACTCCCACCTGTGATGTGAGGGGTATACAAATTACTGGCCTCTAGTGTACAGATCTCCCTCATGAAGCCTTCTATACACAGTAGAAGCTGATACAACCCTCCCAGTGGCTGCTGCAAGAGAGGATCATAGCTGAGAGGGAGTAGATGTCCTGCTTCTTTGTGCCATTAATCGCAGATATCAGTCTTGTATAGTGGTTGTAACTCTCCTTCCTCAGCTAAGCCTCTGAGATGCGGAATCTGTGCTAAAAAATTGATTCCACAGTCTATGGACCACAGAAGGACTCACATTGAGCCATCGTGCCACATCTGACTGACTTTGGCCTGCTTTGAGCTGGTCAATAGCTCTCCACTGCAGTTCATTTGGCAAATGATGTCTCGAGGTCATTCCTACAAAATGGCTATTTCGAATTTCTTTTTTCACATTTACAACACAACATAATGATTCACTCCAAAACACCCATTTTTATGCTGCTATCCGATTACACAAATTGATGCAACCTAGACTAATTTGCATATGATATGCTCACTCGGCATTACTTACTGGTTACATGAACAAGTTTGGTGAGGATCGCACAATTATTTAGTGAATTATCATGATTTTTCTCATTTTTCTTTAATTTATGGAAACCAGTGTATACACAGTCATATCAGAATAATATGACCACCCACGGAATCACAGTGTACCTGCCCAGGCACATCACAAAGTGCATATGACAAGGTCAACCACACAGAGATATAAACAGCCGGCCAGGACAGATAAGCCATAGTGCATAATGTGAGCACAATGGGCACAGGTATTGATTTGACAGACATTCAAAAAGGAATGATCATCGGCTACTGCACAAAGGGTGGAAGCATCTCGGAAGCAGCAGACTTCATGGGCTGTTTGTGAGGTGCTGTGGTAAAGGTGTACCAAGAATGGACTGCTGGCACACCAAGTATCTCCAGACATCATAACTGTGGAGCCCCAAAGGCCATTGATCCCAGAGGAGAACGTCAACTGGTAAAGTGCAATGTACCCGCAACAATGCAGCAATGGCCAATTACGCAACAATGCAGCAATTGGCCATTGGGGCACCCAGATACATGTCCCTGATAACAGTAGAGCAAACCCTGTTATGCATGGGTCTCCGGAGTCGACACTGCATAAAGGCACCCATGTTAACCAAAGTCCATTGGCAATGACTCCTGCAGTTCACATGGGACTACCGTCATTGGACAGTGGAAGAGTGGAAAAAGATTGCCTTTGATGAATCAAGGTTTCTGTTTGACAGAAGTGGTGGATACGGCATCAGACATAGGAGAACCAACACTCAGACACACTTGTCAGTCAAGTAGAGGCTGGCGGTGGCAGTGTGCATGTCTGGAGGATGTTTTCCTGGTATGACCTGGAACCGCTGGTACCACTGGATGGGTCTCTGAATGCAAATGGCTACCTGTTCATCCTTGATGACCACATGCATTCCTTCATGTTGGACATTTATCCTGATAGTGATGGTGTGCATGCCAATGCGCCTTGTCATGTCACTAAGGTGGTGCGTGACTGGTTCCAGGAACACTACAGCGATGCCTCCATTCTCCCTTGGCTGATGAAATCGCCCAACCTCAATCCCATAGAGCACTTGTGGGACCATTTAGATCGATAGGTTCGGCATGTGGACCCACAACCACTTCATCTCCAGAACCTCCATGCTCTGCTGGAGTCCAAATGGGCACATGTGCCACTGGCAACCTTCCAGGACCTCATTGCGTCCATGCCACACTGTCTTGCTGCTGTTATCCAGGCCAAGTGTGGTTATTCCCAATATTAGGTAGGTGGTCATATTATTCTGATACAACTGTGTATATTAATATGACTGAAACTAAAGATCTCACTTAAATGTATCTAAATCTTGATTTTCATCAATATTGTTCAGTATTTAATTTTTCAATTACTTGTTCATTCTGGAAATATCACTTAAAATTGATGAAAATTACAATAATCATTATGCAAGCTGCTAAAAATATGCATTTTCAGAAAGTTTAATATAATGTTATTGCTTTTATTTTAATCTTTTGGATTAACTTCTCACACATTATTTTAACTGATTAATTAAATAATGTATAATAATATTTCATCCTAATCTTTCATCTCTTTGAATACTGAATGAATGTTGCTGAGAGTCAAGATTTTAATAAACGTTTCATGAGTCCCTTGTCTACAGGATTTATCCTCTGATACTTCTGAATTATTAATTTAATGTTGTGAGTGCCAAATAGTAAATTCCATCATACAAAGCAGCTTGGTTGCCCATTTCTTGACACAGATGACACTAGAAGTGAATCAAATAATATGCTGGAAAGTCTATAAGTCACATTAGCTGGAAAAAAGGTAGCTGCTGATGGTGTAGCGGTTATTATACTTGGCATGTTACTGGGAGATATGGGGGTGAAATCTCACTCTTGGCAAAGCTAAATATTTTTACTATGTATTTGAGGAGTCCCATGTCTCCAGGACTTTTCTTCTGATATTTTACTACTGAAGATTTAGATAGATTTAATGAGATTTTTTAATTTATCTGTCAATCATATTTTTCTATAAAAAGCTGATTTAAATAGGTATTGAGCATTGATGTAGCATGAACAGCTTTCATTTTTTAAATATCTTTTTATTCATTTTTGCTCATCATTTAGCAGTTTCTGTGTGTGTCGAAACAGTTATTCCTCCATATCTTCCCAACCCACTGGATGATTGTAATGAGTTACATATGAAATGAAAGGATGTGATGCTGAGAGTGTCATAGGCTTTGAAATACAGGAAATAAAAAATGCAAGAAGTTATGCAAATGTGACGAAATTTAGGGAGGTGGTAGTATATGGAAATGATTAAGTTTGCAAGATGATTGAAACAATTGGACAGGCATGAGCTGACATCACAGGTGCGAAGCAGTCAAACACAGATGCTTGTCAACTATGCAACCAAAGCTCCCTAGTTGACAAAGCATTGTGAAAATTGTTCTAAACCACTAAAGATGCCCTTGTGCAGATGTCGACAGCCGTTCTAACAGTTAACAGACTTTGAATATGGAAGAATCATTGGCCTTCGTACAGAGATGTGGCCAACCTAGTTGGCTGCAATCCCAGCACCATCATACCATATGGTGCCAGTGAATTCAAGAAAGATCCAGCACACGCCGACAAGGATCAGAAAGATGGTATATGACCACAGAGCAACAGGACCGGCATTTGCTATGCATGGCATTGTATGACCTATTCGTGACTACAGTGCAACTGCAAGGGAACTGGCAACAGGTAATGCATTGAATACCTTCCAGGTGGATGGTTAACAATAGGCTTTTACAGTTTTCATTGTGAGTTTATAGTCCAGCACTGCATTTGCCCCTCACATCTGCCCATATGCAAGCATGTCTTCAGTGGTGTTACCTCAGACAGAATTGGAATGAACAAGAGTGACGACCCTGATGTTTAGTGACGAATCTCGTTTTTGTCTTGGTCAGCATGATGGTAGACAACACGTTTGCCATCATGCAAGGTAAAGGAATGCCACAGTGCATGCAGCATCATCACACAGCTCCAGCACCTGGTGTCTTGGTGTGGGGTGCCATTAGTTGGACATCTCAGTCAGAACTGGTCATCATAAAGGGATCTCTAACTGCCCAATGATATGTTACCAACATTTTGCAGCCAGTGGATGTCCCATTTGTTCAGCAGCATGAAACATTTTACCAGCAAGATAATGCCCACCCCACACAGCTCACATTAGTCTGCAGTATCTACATGAGCAAAATATTCAGGTCCTACCATGACCAGCACGCTCGCCACACCTTTCACCAATTGAACATGTCTGGGACATGATGGGCCAACAGCTCCAACAACACCCAAGAGGTGCACCAACCACTGTCACTGAAATGAAACAGCAACTTTGCACTATTTGGTATTCTATTCCTCAGGAGGACATTATAGAGCTGTGCAATAGCCTTCCCCGACATGTTCATGAATCCATTGCTGCGTGAGGCAGTTCAACATCATACAAATTATACCACTTTACCGGGTAGGTAAAGTAATAATTTTCCATATTTTTTTTGATAAATGTAATCAATTGCACATCTCAGTATATGCTAACAGCTGCCTGCATTTCGATAAAAAGATCATAATCCTTCCAGGTGTTGCAATTTTTTTCCTGTAGTGTATTTAGCAAATTTATTTCTTCCCTTCTAAAAAGGGGCAGGTTGTCAACAATTGTTCCACTATATCTTCCAAATGCAAAAGTTAAATGTAATGAGTTGCATGTCAGTGAAAGCTTGTGATGTGGGGAGTGCCTCCTCAAGGAAAATTTTCTTGGGTCTATTGCAACAAGTTGTATGTTAAATCTTTTGACATTGAGATTGTCATGGATTACTGCAAATTATGCCTCCTCTTTCTCACTTATAAATTGGGGAAGGAAATTTAATGGGGGTTTGATCATAGCATGTTTTATCTTAAATTAAAGCTTAAGATTTCCAAAGTGGAGAAAAGATGGGTGTTTTAATGTCAAAGTTCCCTGTGAAGTTGCCACTAAAAAGCAAAAAATTAATATATAATATCAAAAATTAAAAAATAAACCTATATATCATATATGCCCCAAAAAGCAAAACATCCAATGATGAAACCATTTATTCAATTTAGCGGTGGCCTCATGTGCGAGAGAGCCATACCCTGTGCACGTTAAAGAACACACTGGACGGCCTTGACGGGAGGCTACCATCTGTCTCCCAACAGCTGTTCCAGTGGGTCTCCTCCCCCAACCTTCTCTGAGCCTTCGGGGTCCAAGTGACCTGGCCATTTAGCCCATGGTGTGCAAAAAAGCGCTGCTCAGAGGTAAAACACCCAACCCAAAAATTTATTCAATTTGTATTAACTTCAAAGGACTGGGTGCCTAAACTGGTTTATGAATTGAACAAAAATTGCATGCACCCTATTTTCTTTTGAAAATAATGCAAATTGATTGTGATTTCATCATTCCCACTTTTTGGAGCACTAGTTTCTTTTTTAATTTACATATTTTTCTGTCCATTATCTGCATAATCATATTTTATTAATGAACAGCAGATGACAATGACATAAACTAGGACATCAGTTAACTAGTTGTAATATCCAACAGATGGCAATAACTCTAAACTGTTACAAACTAAGCTAAAAGTGTGAAAGCTTACCAAAATTCTACACTATCTATATTTTATATTCTAAATGAAAACATTCAAACAAGTAGTGCTGTCAATAATGAATGCACTATATGAATATTCATGAGTGTGTATTATGTTTTTGCAGATGTGCAATTAAATGATGTAGAAGAGACTTTTATGATATATAAATCTGACAAATGAAGCTTATTGTTTTTTCTAGTCAGATAGTCCATGCTATGAACTTTGAGAAGCATATCTGCTTTTAATATGTAATGCTGCCATATTTCTGAACTTTCAAAGGCTTAAAATGTTCAATTACTTTAGATTATGGTTCATTCTATCTAGTATCTCAACTTTATATAATGTATATACTGGATGTTTTTAATATATCATTCACAGTTTTTATTGTGTTTTTACTATTGTTTTATGAATATGTAATTTGTAAGAGATCTCGGTTTGTTGGATGTTAATTACAAGTTTTTACATACATTATATTTATTACATTATATTTACATAATATATATTATTAAATATTTAATTTACAATTATTTGTTCTTTGTAATTTTTAAAATTGATTATTTTGAGCATTAGTTAATTGATTACATAATAATAAATTCATTGGAAGTGTTCTTTTTAATTATGCAACAGTTCATAAGCACTAGCAACATTATTGATTTAGGTGGGACACAATCATACACCTATTGATTCTAGTTCAGTTGCTGTGCCTATCAATTTCCTCCTTTCCTTTCTGCATAGAAATTTCTTACAATTTAATTTATGACACAGATATCCTCTTTGACAACTGGTCATGTCTTCTAGAACTAATGATTATTCATAGACTATTTGAAAAAATCATCATCATCATCATCCTCAAGCAGCCATGGGCTACAGAGGTCCAACCACACCGTGCAATTTAGTTCTCCAAGCAAGTCTATCCTGAGCTACATCTAGTGCATCTGGCCACTGCACACCAATTCTAACAAGGTCCTGTTTGACATTGTCTGCCCACCGCATCCTAGGTCTCCCCTTCTTTCTGAGGCCTTTAGGCACACTGTTCATAACCGTATTCGCCAATCTATAATTATTCATACGGGCAACATGGCCAAACCAACGGAGTCTCTCTCTGCACAATATGCTGCTTAAAGGAGGTTGCAAACTCCTTTGCCTAACTTCATCATTAGTTACAAAGTTGAACCACCTAATGCCCAAGATACTGCGTAAGCATCTGGAATCAAACGCATCTAGTTTCCTGTTATCTTGTTTACAAAGTGTCCAAGTTTCACTACCATAACTAACCCTAGAAAGAACCAAACTATTACACAGTCTAAATTTAGTCTTTAGGTGTATACGCCTGGCCTGTAAATGATAGCTAGGCGTAAACTGGAAGGAGAGCTGTGTACCAATCCCTAGTGATGATGCACAGAACCGGCCAGGTCTAGCACCTAATGTCCGACCCCGCCATCTCGTGGTGCAGGCCGTTAGTACCTTTCAAAAGAGATATTCTCTTTTGGAAGGGAACGGAAGGGGAGGGCTGCCAGTTCAGTATGGCCTGCTGATCTGGTCATCTATGGCCACTTTTTTTTCAACCCTGCTGAGGAGTGGTCAACTTCACAGGGTCCTGGTGCTGACCATTTATACCTACTAGACTGGACTTGTTTATGGATTTGAGCTTGATTATGGATCCTGGACTTGCTGCACTGGTGGGCCTCTGTTGAGGGAGAGTCTGCCGCTGTGTTTTCTGTTTGCTTCTGGGTTGCCAGCTCTAAGTGAACAGAGGCATGGGATACCTTATATCAGCTGGTGGATAATCCTAATCAGAGGCCATCGCAGGTACCTGAACCTTACTTAGCTAGTTGGGCATCGTCAAGCCTAAACTGGAGTAATGCGTCTCAGGCAGGCCATGTGGCTCTTGAAAAAGTCCACTTGAAAAGGTGGTGCCTGAAGTTCCTACCAGCATCGGTGACTTCAGCCTTTAGCGGAGGAGGAACGGGTCTTTGCCCCATGCCTGCGATCAGGGGGCTGTTTGATATTGTTGGCCCTACCAATCTCAATAAACCTAATTTCTTTAAAAATCCTACTAATCATTTTCTTTCTGCAGGAACGTGGAACGTGAGGACATTACATAGAGATTATTCTCTTGATGTCCTCATGCAGGAATTCCAGCGCTATAACCTAGATATTTTAGGCTTGCAAGAGACCAGATGGACAGGTAAAGGTGAGATACTTAAAAATAACTTTAAATTTCTCTTTACAGGGAGGGAGGATGGAAAGCATCACCAAGGCGTGGGTCTGCTGCTCAGCAGACATGCTAGTGATGCTCTTCTAGGATATGAGTGCATTAATGAAAGGTTTCTTACAGCAAAATTTCAGACAAGAATTAAAAACTTGAATGTTATCTGCTGTTATGCCCCCACTGAGGATGCTGATGAGGATGAGAAGGATAGGTTTTACGGACAACTTCAGGACATTTTGAATTCTGTCAAGAAAGGAGATATTACCCTTGTTCTTGGTGACTTCAATGCCAAAGTTGGTACCGACTCTGACCTTTGGGGAGGAGTAATAGGTCCTTTTGGTATTGGTAGCTGCAATGGCAATGGACAACGTCTCCTACAGGTAAGTAAACTCAATGGTTTCAGAATAACTAACACATATTACAAACACCGCAACATACATAAATACACATGGGTTTCACCTGATGGGCTGCATAGGAATATGATTGATTATATATTAATTAACAGCAAATGGGCTAGTTCTGTTAGAAATACCAGGGCATATAGGGGAGCTGAAATTGGATCTGACCATTACCTTGTTAAAAGTGTCTTGCAACTTAAACTTAAAAAGTGTTGTGCTAGAGTTAAAAAATTTACCTTTAATACTGAAGCTCTGAATGACCCAGTTATAGCTAAAGCTTACCATGATAGGTTACTTAGTCATTATGATGGTCATGGTTTGCTTAATACTGAAGTTGAGGAAGAATGGGGCCATTTTAAACAGGCTTTTTTGGAAACTAACAGTACTCTTTTAGGAAAAAAGGAGCAGAGGAGGCAGAATTATTTAAGTGACAAGGCAATTGAGCTTATTTCAGAAAGAAGGAATTGCAGGAATGTCCTTAATCAGTACCCTACTAGTCCTAATAGAAAAGATTACAGAGAGCTTAATAAACGTGTAAAGGATCAGTTAGCTACTGATAAAAATCTGTGGCTTGATAGCTTGGCTGACAAAGCTGAGGAAGCAGTTAGGCAGCACAACAGCAGAGAGCTGTACCAGATAGTTAATGTTTTATGTGGTAGAAAACGGACAGGCATACAGGGATTGAAGGATAAACAAGGTAAGGTTATAGAAGGTGAGGATTCTCTCATGGCTAGGTGGGCTGAGCATTTCAGTGATGTTCTAAACAATGTGGTTAGTTCTACTCTCATTGTTTGTAATGATGATAGATGCATTGGCAGCTTTAATGTTGGCCCTATAATGCAATCTGAAGTTAGTTTGGCTATCTCTAAACTGAAACTTCATAAATCCCCAGGGGTAGATGAAATTACTACAGAAATGTTCAGAGCTGGGAATGTTTTGGTTATCACTTGGATGACTGAAATTTTGAATAACTTTTATGATAAAGGCATGGTTCCTAAAGATTTTACCAGAGCTATTATTATCCCTATTTTCAAAAAAGGTGATCGCAGTTCTTGTGATAACTGTAGGGGTATCAGCCTACTCTCTGTTCCAGGTAAAGTTCTTTCCATGATTGTGCTTAATAGAATTAAGAATCTGGTTGACAGGCAATTGCGTGATGAGCAATGTGGATTCAGAAGTGGTAGGGGATGTGTAGATCAGATATTTTCACTTAGGCAGATTCTTGAGAAATGTTTAGAGTTTCATAAACCTTTGGTTGCTAGCTTTGTTGATTTCAAAAAGGCTTTCGACTCTGTTGATCGTCATAATTTGTGGTTGATTGTGAAATCATATGGTATACCAGACAAGTTAGTTAACATAATGAAAGCTCTCTATAATAACACTGAGTCATGTGTGAGAGTTGGTAAGTCTTGTAGCAATTGGTTTAGCATTACTTCTGGTGTTCGACAAGGGTGCATTTTGTCTCCTTTTCTCTTTAGTTTGGTTGTTGATTATGTTATGCGAAATTCACTTCGAGGGAAAGATTTTGGCCTTAAATGGGCTGGAGATACGAAAATTTCTGATTTAGATTATGCTGATGATTTAGCCCTTTTGGCAAATGATGTTGATGAGATGAACTCTTTCATTCGAGCTGTTGATGAGACTGGTAGTAGAGTAGGTTTGGTTATAAACAGAGAGAAAACTAAAGTGATGAAAATTGGTCAGGCAGGTTGTGATTCAGTTAATCTGAATGGTTGCAGTCTTGAGCAGGTGTCACAGTTTAATTATCTTGGGAGCTATGTAACTGATACTGGTGATGTGCGTCATGAGATTAACAGACGAATAGGTATTGCTGCCGGGACTTTTAAGAATCTATGGAGATTGTGGAGAAATAGGCGTATACACCTAAAGACTAAAATTAGACTGTATAATAGTTTGGTTCTTTCTAGGGTTAGTTATGGTAGTGAAACTTGGACGCTGTGTAAACAAGATAACAGGAAACTTGATGCTTTTGATTCTAGATGCTTACGCAGCATCTTGGGTATTAGGTGGTTTAACTTTGTAACTAATGATGAGGTTAGGCAAAGGAAGGAGTCTGCAACCTCCTTTAAGTAGCATATTGTGCAGAGAGAGACTCCGCTGGTTTGGCCATGTTGCCCGTATGGATAATTATAGATTGGCGAATAGGGTTATGAACAGTGTGCCTAGAGGCTTCAGAAGGAGGGGGAGACCTAGGATGCGGTGGGCAGACAATGTCAAACAGGACCTTGTTAGAATTGGTGTGCAGTGGCCGGATGCAGCTGATGTAGCTCAGGACAGATATGCTTGGAGAATTAAACTGCGTGGTCTGGTTGGACCTCTGTAGCCCATGGCTGCTTGAGGATGATGATGATGATGATGTATACGCCTATTTCTCCACACTCTCCATAATTCTTAAAAGTCCCGGCAGCAATCCCTATTCGTCTGTTAATCTCATGCCGCACATCACCATTATCTGTTACATAGCCCCCAAGATAATTAAACTGTGACACCTGCTCAAGACTGCAACCATTCAGATTAACTGAATCACAACCTGCCTGACCAATTTTCATCACTTTAGTTTTCTCTCTGTTTATAACCAAACCTACTCTACTACCAGTCTCATCAACGGCTCGAATGAAAGAGTTCATCTCATCAACATCATTTGCCAAAAGGGCTAAATCATCAGCATAATCTAAATCAGAAATTTTAGTATCTCCAGCCCATTTTAGGCCAAAATCTTTCCCTTGAAGTGAATTTCGCATAACATAATCAATAACCAAGCTGAAGAGAAAAGGTGACAAAATGCACCCTTGTCGAATACCAGAAGTAATGCTAAACCAATTGCTACAAGCTTTACCAACTCACACATGACTCAGTGTTATTATAGAGAGCTTTCATTATGTTAACTAACTTGTCTGGTATACCATATGATTTCTCAATCAACCACAAATTATGACGATCAACAGAGTCGAAAGCCTTTTTGAAATAAACAAAGCTAGCAACCAAAGGTTTCTGAAACTCTAAACATTTCTCAAGAATCTGCCTAAGTGAAAATAGCTGATCCACACATCCCCTACCACTTCTGAATCCACATTGCTCATCACGCAATTGACTGTCAACCAGATTCTTAATTCTATTAAGCACAATCATGGAAAGAACTTTACCTGGAACAGAGAGTAAGCTGATACCCCTATAGTTATCACAAGAACTGCGATCACCTTTTTTGAAAATAGGGATAACAATAGCTCTGGTAAAATCCTTAGGAACCATGCCTTTATCATAAAAGATATTCAGAGTTTCGGTCATCCAAGTGGTAACCGAAATATTCCCAGCTCTAAGCATTTCGGTAGTAATTTCATCTACAATTGGGGATTTATGTAGTTTAAGTTTAGAAACAGCCAAAATAACTTCAGATTGTGTTATAGGGCCAACATTAAAGCCACCAATGCAGCCATCATCACTGCAAACAATGGGAGCAGAACCAACTACATTGTTTAGAACATCACTGAAATGCTCAGCCCACCTAGCCATGAGAGAACCCCCCCTTCTATAACCTTACCTTGTTTATCCTTCAATCCTTGTATGCCTGTCCGTTTTCTACCACATAAAACATTAACTATCTGGTACAGCTCTCTGCTGTTGTGCTGTCTAACTGCTTCCTCGGCTTTGTCAGCCAAACCATCAAGCCAAAGATTCTTATCAGCAGCTAACTGATCTTTTACATGTTTATTAAGTTCTCTGTAATGCTTTCTATTAGGACTAGTAGGGTATTGGTTAAAGACATTCCTGCAGTTCTTTCTTTCCGAAATAAGCTCAAGTGCCTTATCACTCAGATAATTCTGTCTCTTCTGCTCCTTTTTTCCTAAAAGAGTACTGTTAGTGTCCAAAAAAGCCTGTTTAAAATGATCCCATTCTTCCTCAACTTCAGTAGTAAGCAAACCATGACTGTCATAATGACTAAGTAACCTGTCATGGTAAGCTTTGGCTATAACTGGATCTTTCAGAGCTTCAGTATTAAAAGTAAATTTTTTAACCCTAGCACAACACTTTTTAAGTTTAAGTTGCAACACACTTTTAACAAGATAATGGTCAGATCCAATTTCAGCTCCCCTATATGCCCTGGTATTCCTAACAGAACTAGCCCATTTGCTGTTAATTAATATGTAATCAATCATATTCTTATGCAGCCCATCAGGTGAAACCCATGTGTACTTATGTATGTCACGGTGTTTGTAATAAGTGTTAGTTATTCTGAATCCATTGAGTTTACTTACCTGTAGGAGACGTTGCCCATTGCCATTGCAGCTACCAATACCAAAAGGGCCTATTACTCCTCCCCAAAGGTCAGAGTCAGTACCAACTTTGGCATTGAAGTCACCAAGAACAAGGGTAATGTCTCCTTTCTTGACAGAATTCAAAATATCCTGAAGTTGTTCATAAAACCTATCCTTCACATCCTCATCGGCATCCTCAGTGGGGGCATAACAGCAGATAACATTCAAGTCTTTAACGCTTGTCTGAAATTTTGCTGTAAGAAACCTTTCATTAATGCACTCATATCCTAGAAGAGCATCGCTAGCGTGTCTGCTGAGAAGCAGACCCACGCCTTGGTGATGCTTATTGTCGCCCCTCCCTGAAAAGAGAAATTTAAGATTATTTTTAAGAATCTGACCTTTATCTGTCCATCTGGTCTCTTGCAAGCCAAGAATATCTAAATTATAATGGTGGAATTCTTGTGTGAGGACATCAAGAGAAAAAGCTCTGTGCAGAGTCCTCACATTCCAACTACCTATGGAGAGAAAATGGTTAGTGGGATGTTTAAAGAAACTATGTTTATTGAGAGAGGGAATGCCGACAATATCAAACAGCCCCCTAATCGCAGACATGGGGCAAAGACCCGTTCCCCCACTACTAAAGGCTGAAGCCATCAACACTGGAAGATTTCCTCCAACGTAGAATTTGACGATGCCAATAGAAGCAAAGAGTTCAGGTGCCTGCGATGACTTCTGCTCAGGATTATCCACCAGCTGATAAACATATCCTGTGAATCTATTCACTTGGGGCTGTCAACCCACAAACAAACAGAAAACACAGCGGAAGATTTTCCCTCCACAGAAGCCCACCAGTGCAGCAAAATCAGGATCCATAATCAAGCTCAGAGCCATATATCTGTCCAGTCCAGTAGGTTTATATGGTCAGCACCAGGACCCTGTGTGGTTGACCACTCCTCAGCAATGTAGAAAAAAAAGAAAAGTAGCCATAGTTGTCCAGATCAGTAGGCCACACTAATCTGGCAGCCCTCCCCTTCCGTTCACTTCCACAAGAGAGTATCTCTTTTGAAAGTTACTAACGGTTCGCACCACGAGAAGGCGGGGTCGGACATTAGGTGCTAGGCCTTGCCGGTTCTTTTCATCATCACAGGGATCATCACAGGGTATTGGTGCATAGCTCTCCTTCCAGTGACTACCTAGCTACCATTTCCAGACCATGAAAAAATAGTAACAGTCAAATATACAATATTAGATTTTTTCCTGGATAACAAGGTTTAATTATAATTATTTTCATATCTATACTTACTATATATATAGCATTTATTTTATTGAATTGCTCCTGTGAAATGCAACAATAACTTTGGCATATAATATAGGTTAAATTCAGTTTGACTGTGCAAAAAGTATTAGTTACAAAATGCCTTGTTTGTATATTATACACTGAAAGGACAATTTATTATATACACCCACCTAATAATGTTTAGGTCCATCTTTCGCCTTAACAACAGCAGCATCACATTGTGACACGACTGTACCAGATGTTGAAAATGTTTGGGTGGTATTGTGTCCCCTGATTCCAGAGCAGCATCCACTGGTGCTCATTTGCCAGTGGTAGGTTTTGGGCTTGAATGCATCACTCTACTTTGTTCCTCATATACTTAATAGGGTTCAAATCTAGAGAGTGAGTGCCATTTGAGGGCTGTGAACTCACTGGAATGCTTGCCCAAGCAATCTTTGCCAAATAGGAGTGATGAGATGGGGCATTGTCTTGTTGAAAGAAGGCATCCTGCTGTGAAGAATGGATAGCCATGAATAGGTGTAGGTAGTCAGCAAGTACATCAACATAGTCTTGTGTGGTGATAGTAATCTCAATAGGTATGAAGAGGCCCCCGAGGTGGCCCACATAAACATGCCCCGGAGCATTATAACTCTTCCACTGGCCTGTAACACCCCAACTTCACAGTTGGGGTCCATGACCTCATGTAATCTACACCACACATACAACCTCCCATCGACACATTGTAATTTAAACCTCAATTCATTGGACCAACCTTTCCATTTCCAATCTCAGTTTTCTTTATTGTTCACAGTACATTGGTGATGTTCCTTCACCCACTGTAGCCTCATAATCTAGTGACATGCTGTTAACAAGGATACTCGATGTCACTGTTGGTTGCCATAGCTAACTGTAGCTGTAAACTAAAACATACCCAATCATGCCATTCTATATCAAATGGTCTTTGCACAAATCATCATAATAATTGAATGCCAATGAATTCATCCCCATAATTGAATGCCGCATCTGTACTGTGGCCCCCTGTCTGTTCTGACGTTACAATATGGGAGAGGTGGCCCTCCTCTCCAATGTCAGTGGCCTGGTTAGGCCACATTTTTCCCAGCAACTGCAGGTTTTTCTAGTTTTGATGTAGTCCTGGTACACACATGTGACAGTTGCACACTGAAATCCCAGGTATTCAGCAGTTGCTGATATGGAGTACCCTAGCATGTTATGATGGGGGTGCTCCATACCAGCAACTGTTGAAACTATATCAGCAACTTCTGATACTTGCATTTAATACTGCCCCCAATTGAACTCACTCAGGTCACCATGTTTACCCATCATAACAGTTGCAGGTATGCTATACAGTGAATATCTAACCTATTTAGAGTCTGCAAGGGGTTTCAGCTGGCTGCATTATTATGGCAGAATAAGGAAGGTTTGTGGATGAGTGCAGTGTGTTTAATAAATTGTACTTTGTTGGGTTGGGTTGTTTTACTTCTGAGCTTCACTTTTTTGCACACAATGGGCTAAATGGCCAAGTCACAAAGACCTCGAAGGTTCAGAGAAGGTTGGGGACCCACTGGAACGTTAAGGATGGGACGTTAAGCTGTTGGGAGACTGATGGTAGCCTATCAAGGCAATCCAGTGTGTTCTTTAACGTGCACAGTTCATGTCGCACATGAGGCCACAGCTTAACATCCCATCCAATAGATGACCTTTTCCAAGCCCATCAGTGTCCCCTACTGACTGTGGACAGGGTGAGGAATTATTGCAGAGATAAATCTTAACACTGACCCAGCTGGGACTCAAACCTGGGAACTACAGATTACAAGCCTGGCACTCTATTGACTTAACCACTCCATCTCCTACTTTGTGTATATCTATTGTGATTGTTGCATAGAGACAGCAAAATTTAACATTCTGTTTCATAAGCTACTAAATATACTTCATATTTTCAGCCAAATTAAATTTGGTAGTTGATGGATATACTGTTTGTAAAGAAATTCTTACCTTACAATCTGTTGTATAAGTTAACTTTATAATATAATTTTACTACTTCTAACAGGGTTCAATCCTTATATCTTCAAGAATGGACGTTCTAGATGAATGTGATTATTCAACTATTCCTCCTTATTTGATATCTCCTACACCCCTTCAACTGTATCCTTTTTATTGTTTAATTTTTTTATTATTATTATTTTAAACACATAGGACAGAAAGAATCCTGGAAGCTACTCCTGGCTTTTACAGGCCTTCTCACACAAGGATAATCCCTACTGAGACTGAAGTCACTGCTGACTACTACCTACCACTGCCTGATATAATATAATGAATTGTTTTGCAATCAGTTGAATGTTTTACAAAATATGTGCAAAATTCTCAGCTCTTGACCTGTGTCGTTTACTTTTGATGTACCAATGATAGAGTCAATGTATTTTAACACTTTATCTTTAGTTGAAACATGTTGGTTTAAATATGACTTATTTGTACTGAATTTTTTATCACCTATTGTAAACTTAACTAATATTTCCAGATGTATAAATCATCATAGAAGTGTTACTGAAGAATCACACAATTTTCTTGACTACATTAATACGAGACCTGGTGTAAGTTATTGCAAATTTGTGTACATAGTATATATACTTTTATATACACTGCTGGGAAAATTATTATGAACACTGCATCGTGCATGAAGTATCATGAAACATACCAATGTATACAAATTTTTCGTACTGACATAAATGTTCTACATTACTACGAAGTTCTGTAAAAGCATAAAGGCATAGTGGAAAGCAAAGTGAAGTGCAAACATGGGTAAAATGGCTCATCTGACTGACTTCAAAAGGGGGCTCAAGAAACATACAAAACTGAAAAATAGTGAAAGAATTCTTTACACAAAGTTCTAAAATATAAACTTAGTTTATTAAACACTTTGACACAATACTTATTACTAAGTTCTAATTAATTTCTGAATCAATTTTTGTGGCTGGCATTGTTATCGCTAAATATTCAAACTTTCATAACTTGTGAAATACTGAATGAATATTGTTGAAAATCGAGATATTGATTTATTTGATTGAGGTCTTTATCTGCAATCGCATTTTTCAAAACCAAAATTCTTATTTTAGAAATTATAGAGTTTTGACATTAGCTTCCTATTGACTTAACATAAGGATTTTCCTTAATTTATGGAAACCAGTGTATTTTAATCTTTCCTATTCGATGGAATATTTTAGTAATTGAGAAACCCTACTCAGGTCATATTCTCAGACAAACATACACACCCAACCCCCAAAATTAAATTCTTGGTAGGGGAAAAAAAATGTTTTAAAATTCATGTTGTAATTATATTGTCTATGTATAAATGCATTTTTTTGTTTCATTTTTCATAATTTTTATTTAGAGTTGTCATTAAACACATTATAATTTTCTTGATAAATAATTCAAAGAACAAAAAATTTACTTTTAAACTTAAGAGTATGTAAAGCTGTGATATAAGAAGGATTTTTAACATCCAATTTAAGAAACATTGTCTGCAAGGATGTTAATTTCTTTATTTCACTATTATATCTATTATTTAATTTGTTGAACACATGTAAAAAGTCAAGGTGATTGCAAGTGCAAGGTCATTATAAAATAATATCCATATTTTAAAGACTATATTTTATTAAACTAATAAATGAGAAGGGGTTGGCTCAGTCAGTAGTGTGCCAAGCTCATAATCTGCAGTTTCTAGGTTTGAGTCCCAACTCTGCCAGAGATTTTTCTCTGGTAACCCACACCCTGCCCTCAGTGAGAAAGAGGACAACAATGGGCTTGGAAAGGATGTTATCCATTGGATGGGATGTAAATCCGTGGCTTCTGTGACCCTGTGCATGTAAAGAACACACACTGGTCTTGATGGGAGGCTTCCATCTCCTAACAGTTGTCCTGTGGGTTCTCTTACCCCAACCTTCTCTGGGCCCTTGGGGTCCTTGTGACCTGGACATTTAGCCAATTGTGCACAAAAAAGTGACACTCAGGAGTAAAACAACTGGACCCTATTAAATAACAAAAGTAATTGTGTGCACAATATGCCAAGACTTCAATGTGAGCATCATTTTTGGTGTGATATTCAACTTCCATCCATACTCAGCATGTCTGGTATAACACTAGCAATAGCTGCAGTGATTCTTTCCTTTAAATACAGTAAATTATATATATATTTTTTTTAAATAAAATTTCCAATGCATATTAACAATAGAAGTCCAATGGTGCCAATCAGGACTTTTTGGGGGCCACAAGATCAATCACCTCTACCAATCCAGTGATTTGGAAATTTGGCATAATACATCCATGTGATTAATCACATGGATGTATTATGCTAAACCATTATAACAAGGAAATTTTGAAACTTTTTAACACTTTAGATACATAATTAGTTTTTTGTTTTAATAAAATATAGGTATTCTTTTATAATGACCTCTACTTAAACTTTAGGTTTAAACTTCACTAAAACTGATGAAGATAAAACTGACTTTCATTTAAGATATATATATATAGACAATTGTGAGTGATTGACTGACAGGGGATCATGTTAATTCACACTATGTAACAGAAATGGTAGAGCTCTGAAAATTTGCATCTAGGGGTAATCTGGGTTGTAGATCTCAGAAAAAATTTGAAATTTGACTTCTGGTGTGTTGTTCAAGGTCAAATAGAGGTCACATAGTGGTCAAATCTTGACCTACGAATGCTAGAAACATGAAAATTGGTGTTGGCGGGTATTTCAGGTTGTAGATGTCAGAAACATGAAGTTTTGGATCCAGATGATCCTTCGAGGTCAGAGGTCAAATTTAGATCTGCTAACTAATACTACTACTAGAAAGATTACTTCAGATCTACTACTAAATAGAGAGCTAAAAATTGGTGTATAGGGGTATTCTGAGTCATAGATCTATGAAATGCTACTAAATTTTAAATCAGAAGGATCCTTCAAAATCGAAAGTCAGATTTAGTTTTACCTGTGCTAGAGAATTAAAAACTGTCGAATGGCTTATTTTGGATTGCAGTCTTGGAAACAGGAAATTTCAATGCAATGGATCCTTCAAGGTCAAAGGTTAGTTTCCTATATAACGTTGCTAGAGAGCTAAAAGTTGGTGAATAGGGCTATTTTAAGGAGTAGAATTCATAAATATTAAGAATGTTCAGATCTGGTGTTGCATTCAAGATCAAATGGGGGTTATAGTGACAATCTAGAAATCAAGAGGTGCTGAAGGCTCCAATTGATTTCCAGTATACATATGTACTTTGATTTTACAAATGCAGAAACTTATTAAAATGTTGTTTTTTTTTTCAATATGGAGTTAAAATATTATATATATTTGTCATTAGTATATTATTGTTTTCACTTGTGTTTCCGTTTGTCTCAATTTTTTTATATATTAATTTTCATACCACATGGCTAAAAAAAATGTTTTATGTAATAACATTGAGGAGATGTTCTTATTGTATATACTCTAATATATATATATATTTTTTTTTAATTTTCAAAACTCCTTTTTTTTTTTAGATCTCTCTGGTTCTTAGACTGCAGTTCAGCACACTTCTCAAACCATTAGCCTTTGACCCAATGTTTTCTACAGAAAAATGGAAGAGAGCTGTGATATCTGGAGACATTAAATGTGAGAAAAACCACTGTATTAATAACTTTTTGCTCTTATAAATATGTCCCTTATGATTAAAAGGCAAATGCAAATATTTGTTGGGTGGGAATGGTTCAGGCAGTAGCATGCCAGGCTCGTAATCTGTAGTTCCCAGGTTTGAGACCCAGCTAGACTAGCATTAAGATTTATCTCTGCAAAATTCCTCACTCTGCCCTCGGTCAGTAGGGGACACCGATGAGCTTAGAAAGGCTGCCATCCATCAGATGGAATTTTAAGCTTTGGACCCTTGTGCGGGAGAGCCATACTCAGTGCACATCAACCCTTACCATGTCACAGCCCAAAGAATTGCTTTCATCTTTCCCATTCTAGTGGTCAGAGACTGAAACTTTGCTACCATAGTACAAAGTTGTGAAAAAAGAATTTTTTTCAAATAAAAATCTGAATATTTTTCAACTGCTTCTAATTAAATATCAAAAATAACATTTTAATCTATAAGTTTTTTTACCTGTTGATTCCACTTGAAAAAATTGTGATAAAGTTTAAAAATAAATCTATTTGAGTTGGATGCACATGTTCAGTCACGCTTCCAATTTTAAAGTCTTTTTTATTTACTTTAATGCTTCTAAAATTTTTTATTGCTTCTCAAATGGATACTGTGATTATAAACAGTAATTAATTAGAAACAATCGAAAGGAAACTGCTAGCGATTAAAATGGTGGCAATCAGAGCAAGCATTTGGATTTAAATTAGCAATAACACAGCTAAAATGGTAAAATTTAATGATTCATGATGAGTACTGTTACATTTAAAAGCTATTGTATCCCAAGCAATGAGGAGTGCAAGAGTTTATGTAACATGAGTTGTACTTATTATTAGCGACGATCTACTAATTACTTAATATCAACTCCTAAATAGATCTCTATAATTACCACTTAGCCTTATATATATCTTTATATAGTAAGTCAAAGTATAGTAGACCAATTAGTAAAACAAAACTATTTACCAGTGTTTTTTAATTTTTAAAAACTTAAATTTTTAAGCATTTGGATTACTCAGAGTGTGATTTTTAAATGGTAGGACTTTATTTATCAATATTTTTAATTACATTAAAGCATATAAGCAAATTAAGATCAGAAAATTGTAATTTTTAACCAAAATTTCTGCCAGAATTTTAGAATTAAACTTTTCAATAGCAGTTATGCAGCTTCATAAAAAAGCAATTCATTCTCAAGTTCAGTGCATCGATAAACTTTAAATGCTTTGAAACATTTTTTTATTTTTTTTTCATAGTTCTTTATCACTTTTCTGATATATTTTTCATTTCTTATTTAAATTATTTAGATTTTAAAGCAAATTTATTTTTTATGGCACTGCTTTACTTAGGCTTAGAGTTTGCCATTGTCCAAGAATGTGCATTATTCATTAATGCATTAAAGACTAAATAATTTAGAAAAAACGAAATAAATGAAAGATTTAAACAATAATCAAAATATTATGAACTGTTTATGTTAGAATAATAAAATAATATAGAAAAAAATGGAAAATATATATACATTTTTGAAATTTTACTGAAGATTAAATGGGAAAAATAATACAGTAAAATTTTGCAATGTTTTAAAAAAATGCTTAAAAAATTTAACTTACCATTTTTCTTCTTCGAATTTTTGCCATTTTATTAAGCACAATTAAATAACATGACATATTTCCATTCATTAGTTACTTCAGGATGAGGTTCTAAAGTTGTTTATTTTATTTTCTGAAACACTTTAAAATCCAGCCACCACAGTGAGTTCAGTTTCAGAAACCCGACACTGTAAGGGTTAAAGAACATGCTGACTGACCTTAATGCGAGGCTACCATCTGTTTCCTAACAGCTGTCCAGTGGGTCCTTTACCTCCTTTCCTTACAGCTGTTCAGTGGGTCCTTTATCCCCAACCTTCTCTGAGCCCTTGGGGTCCTTGTGACCTGGCCATTTAGCCCATGGTGTGCAAAAAAGTGCCGCTCAGAGGTAAAACAACCCAACCCAGGCTACCTCTTTAGTCCTCAACAGTCCAGTGTTGCACCCACTGGTGATGCACTTTCATGTTCTTCACTAACAACATTGGCACTCGACATGGTTGGTGACTAACAACATTGACACTCGGCATGATTGGCCCATTCATGACATAGTGCATTCAGAGATCTCTGATCCACAAGCTGTTTTTGTCCATAGGATCACCAATCACTGGTAGCTTTTTGCTTTTTCACATCATTTTCAGTAAACCCTTGAAATGATTGTGTGTGAAAAGCCCAGATGGACAGCTGCTTCAGATATGCTAGTAATGGCATGCCTAGCACCAACTATCACGTCATGTTCAAAGTCACTCAGGTCATTCGTTTTGCCCATTCTGATGCTCAATCCAACTCTTATTGATGCTCAATCCAACTCTTACTGATACTCGAAGAGCTGGTCTGCATGAACAGCTGGTCTGAATGATCTGCACATGTGCAGATGCATATTGCTTTATCTTCATAAATGCTCTCAAATCGTCATCTCATTCAATATTTGGCTAGCATTCTGTTCTCTGAAAGATGATTTTCAATTATACATTGCAACAGACATTTTCCAGAAAGCTTGAGATGGAGGGTGATGGTTAAAAATTTACCTAAATTAGATCAGTTTTTTAAATGTGATGACAGTCAGCAAATCAATGCCGAGGTCTTATTTACAACATTTTTGTTGGAGTACAGTATCCGTTATCAGCTGCTGATCATACTAGCAAGCTATTTGCCATGGTGTTTCTAAATTTGCCTGAAGTGAGGATGTATGCATGCAGTCAGACCAAAACAAATTTTATTGTTCAAAAACTTGTTACCAGTTAGTTACTCAGAAAAATCAAGTAACAAATCAGCACTTTAGCATTGATTTTTTCTTAGAGGAAAAATGTCTTGGCCTCCTGATAACATGTCGTCATGTCTGATAACATGTCGATAACATGACTCCTGGTAACAATGTCGACCTCCTGATAACATGTCGTCGTGGGTTCGTATCCCACCCGGCTCAAGACAATTTTTCCTCTAAGAAAAGATCGACGCTAAAGTGCTGACTTGTTAATTGATTAAATCAGTCGAGTTTATTCCATTATTTATTATCTGCATACTTGTAATATATGCTTCCATCTATTGGCAAATATAAATGCCGCTTGTGGCTAAAAAAGTGCCTGACTAGTGCCTATATGAAACATAAAAAGGAATGTTCATAGCGCTAATTAGAGGAGATCTTGATCGGCGGCCGGTAGCTCTGGTCCAGAGCACCTGACGTGTTATCAGGAGGTCGTGGGTTCGTATCCCACCCGGCTCAAGACAATTTTTCCTCTAAGAAAAAATCGACGCTAAAGTGCTGATTTGTTACTTGATTGAATCAGTCGAGTTTATTCCATTATTTATACTCAGAAAAAGCTTTATAAGTGTTATAAAGACCTCTGTTTTCTATTGCAACTGAGGGCAGCAACAATTCTGATGATAAATTGTTTCCTCTGGTAGTAACTTATTACAATGAAGATATGAAATGAGCAAAGTACTGCCTTTTATCATTGCCATGTGGGGTGGGGGGGTGCAATCGGTAGCACGCCAAGCTCCTAATCTGTAGTTCCCAGGTTCGAGTCCCAGCTGGGTCAGCGTTAAGATTTATCTCCACAAACTCCCCCAGCCTACATGTACTCGTATGTACATAGTCAGTAGGGGACACTGGTGGGCTTGAAAAGTCTGCTGTCTGTCAGATGGGATGTTAAGCTGTGGCCCTGTGTGTGGGAGAGCCATATCCTATGCACTTTAAAGAACACTCTGGATAGCCTTGACAGGAGGCTGCTATCTGTCTCCCAACAGTTATTCCATTGGGTCCCCTTCTCCAACCTTCTCTGAGCCTTTGAGGTCCTCGTAACCTGGCCATTAAGCCCATTGTGTGAAAAAAAAATTGCCACTCAGAGGTAAAACAACCCAACCCTATCATTGCCATGCTTGGAGGGTAACAGAGGAAAATATTGCCACCTTTAAGTTTTCTGAATTGAAGGATATGGGCATTTTGTGGTCGAATTGTGTGTCATTGTCATCTGACAATGCTCCTTCATGCTTGGTAAGAAGAAGGGAGTAATTGCTTATCTTAAAGCTAAGCAACTGCATTTAATTGAGTTATCTATGTCATCTCCACCTGACTGCAAAAAAGGCTGCCAAGAAATTGCTCATTGCAATTGATGAGTTGCCGATAGACATTTACTCCTATCTGGAAAAAGCTACAAAACAAGAAGAAAACATAAAACATTTTCAGCCATTGTGCAATGTAAAGATTCAAGACAGTATCATTGCATTTTTCTGTAGCAACACTTTCAAGATGTGTAACAACATATTTCAACACCAATCATGCTAGCAGCTACATCAGTCCCAATACCAATCAATTGGCTACAATAAAGCCAATATGACAGGTAAGTTTTTTCCAGTTCATTTTTGATTGCCTATAAATAGCTGTCTGCAGTAGCCTCTCAAGTAGTCATGAAAAGACTGGTAATTTTAAGCCTTAAATAAACACACCTACATTATCTCCTTAAAAAATTAGGTAATCTAACTAGAAAAATATCTAGGTTCCAGAAAGAAATAATTAGGCACCAAATAACCTAGTATTTGTCCACCCTTGCTGAAGAGTATGAATTGAATATATTTTTCCAATGTCTATTACTTAATCTTTGACTTAAACTCACAAAGTCACTTTGTTAATGGAACATAATAAAATAAATACCCCCTCAAGCAGCTGCTTGCCACAGAGGTCTGACAGGAGCCTGTCAGTTTATATGCCAAAGTAGAAGATCTGAGAGGATGGCAGGACCTCAGCAGAAAAACAACACATACAACCATGCCTTATCCGGGGCTCGAACCCAGGTCCCTTAGATCAGTAGCCAAGCGTGCTAACCACTCGGCCATGGGATGGCTGAAGTTGTTTTAATTATGTAATGCCATTGCAGAAATCTGGCATTAATGAGCAACAAACAGTGTTAGCAATAATGACAATCCGAAGGGTTTTGGAGACTTGCAGAAGTAAACCAATGCAGAATTGATGCATTACTGATTAGACTTGAAGTATGTAACTTTTTTTCAATTAGGATGCTTACTCTACAAAGCTGGTTCCTTAAACCTCATAGAGGTCCATATTGTAAGCATTTTTATTAAAATATTTAACATTAGCAGATTTACCCAACATTGCTTGGGTTTGAAGTTCTTTAAAATGTGTAGTAGATGGTACTCCCCATGCCAGAAGCTTTCATTTGATGTAAAACTAATTGCAATTGATTCTCCCCATGTGATATATCCTCTCCTCTTTAGCAAAAAGAAGTCTGAAACTTGCTAAAGTTGTAGTAGATGTCACTCCATACATGATTTTGAATAACTGCTAATGCTAAGTCTATGAAAGACACTAGTTTTTTAACCATTTACATTAAGAGTATAGGGATTTTGAGAAATTCAAACCTGCCCATCTAACTTTTGGTTGATCCCAGTTGCACATAGCCTAAACTCTTTCTAGGTGAAGGGAATGTTCATAAAAAGTCTGGTGCCTCTAGCTTTTCTGGGGTCCAAGTGCATATAACAGAACAACACATAAAACAAATAAACACACAAACTTTCTTTCTTATATATTTAATTTTAACCAAAAAGTTTTTTAAAAAAATGGAAAGGGCTTTTCATCACTCTACATTTCTCCATACCCAAATGGACAATTTCATCAAGTGATGAAAATAATAGTATGAGATGAATATTTATTAGGATTAACTCTCTTGTGATACTCTTAGAAACTAAGATTCAAATTTTATAGTAGAGTTGGGTTGTTTTACCTCTGAGCGGCACTTTTTTTGCACACCATGGGCTAAATGCCCAGGTCACATGGACCCCGAAGGCTCAGAGAAGGTTGGGGGAGGGGACCCACTGGAACAGCTGTTGGGAGACAGATGGTAGCCCCCCCGTCAAGGCCATCCAGCGTGTTCTTTAACGTGCACAGGGTATGGCTCTCCCGCACACGGGGCCACGGCTTAACGTCCCATCAACGGACGGTGGCCTTTCCAAGCCCATCGGTGTCCCCTACTGACCGTGGGCAGGGCAGAGAATTTTGCGGAGATAAATCTCAATGCTGACCCAGCTGGGACTCGAGCCTGGGAACTACAGATTACGAACCTGGCGCGCTACCGACTGAGCCACCCCTGCCCCATTTTGTAGTAGAATGATCTATGCTGCTGATAGGGGTGTTATTATTATAGAGATTATCAAGTTTAGTATTATATGTTCTAAGTAATTTAGTTGAAACCTAACTGGAGGTGATTCTGTTATTTTGTATACTAATGGTGATATAAGTATGTTCTTATGACTGATGGTTTATGACAATGTTGTTTGACATTTTTTATTTTTAAGATCATCTTTATGCTTTTTTACTTTCTTTTGGATAAGTTGGTATGTTCTATCTATGTATGGATCAACTATCTTAAAAAAAATAGATTTTCTTAAAAATAAAAAATATCAAATCACTTTATCCCAAACCATTATTTATAATAACTTACTTTTTCACCATTCGTATATAAAATAATAGCATCACCTCCAGCCTGGTTTTGTTTAAATTTCTTAGAAAATATAATAACAAACTTGAAGAGAGAGAGAGTTTCTATAACAATGATATGACACCCGTACCAGCAACATGAACATTCTATTGGTAGGGTACTGCAAAATTTGAATCTTAGTTTCTAGGAGTACCACCATACGTCCATTTCTAATAAATATCCATTCTGTACTGTCATCCTCATCACCTGATGGAGTATCCATTTGGAGATGAAGAAATTCATAATGATGAAAGGCTTTCAAACTTTTAATATAATATGCTTTTAATATGGACCTATGAGGTTTAAGACACCAGCCCTTTAAAGTATGCATCCTACTTGGGAAAAAAGGCTAAAGTTTCATCAACATTGATAATGCAGTGGTTCTGCATTGACTTACTTCTGTATATCTCCAAAGCTGTAAGTATTGGGAAACTTTAATTTCTTCAGGTCTTCATTACTGCTAACATCATTTGTTGTCTCTTCAATATCAGAATGGTTTCTGCAATGGTGTTACATTACTATGACACTTTATGTTCCATCAGCAATGTTTCGTGAATAAAGTGAATCATGTTAGTGTGTCAGCTGAAGACTTGGCAATAGAATTGGTAAAATCTATTCATTGCATACTCTTATGCTGTAATTTCCAACATAATTGAAGCAAATAGAACTTTGAAAAGCATAAAGTTGACTATTCTTACTACTTTAAATTGTGCCATTGTATAACAGGTAGCTGTTACCCATCACTGATTGCAGCAACTGAATATACTATCAAAACCTCAAGATCTGATTGAAAATGTTTTAGCTTTTCACTGACAGAGAAATTGTATTAAACTTTAAAATTTTTGATGAAATTCAATGAATCGGCCATTATTATTTGCAGAAAAATTGTGTTATTAAGCTTTAAAAAATGAATTATTCAACTTAAAAAACTTTAAAAAATTTGATGAATCAGCCTTTATCGTTTATATCAGGGACATGCATGTCCCTGATATAAGTGATAATGGCTGATTCATTGAATTTCGTTATGTCATTTTATTATTTAGCTTCTTTCTGTGCGGCTTTTTGAAGTCAAAAATGAATGAGAAGAGAAGCATTGGCTTGATAGTAGTCTTTACTCAGTCAGAATGATTTACATATTGATATGAATAACAAAGATCACTATTTGTTAGTTCATATAAGAAAATGTAAAGTTTCTGTGTCATATCATCATCATCCACAAGCAGCCATGGGCTACAGAGGTCCAACCAGACTGTGCAATTTAGTTCTCCAAGCAAGTCTGTCCTAAGCTACATCTGCTGCATCTGTCCACTGCACACCAATTCTAATAAGGTCCTGTTTGACATTGTCTGCCCACTGCATCCTAGGTCTCCCCCTCTTTCTGAGGAATTTAGGCACACTGTTCGTAACCCTATTCCCCAATCTATAAATATCCATTTGGGCAACATGGCCAAACCAGCGGAGTCTCTCTCTGCACAATATGCTGCTTAAAGGAGGTTGCAGACTCCTTTGCCTAACCTCATCATTAGTTAGAAAGTTAAACCACCTAATACCCAAGATACTGCGTAAGCATCTAGTTTCCTGTTATCTTCTTTACACAGTGTCCAAGTTTCAAACTAACCCTAGAAAGAACCAAACTATTATACAGTCTAATTTTAGTCTTTAGGTGTATACGCCTATTTCTCCACACTCTCCATAGATTCTTAAAAGTCCCGGCAGCAATCCCTATTCGTCTGTTAATCTCATGCTGCACATCACCATTATCTGTTACATAGCTCCCAAGATAATTAAACTGTGACACCTGCTCAAGACTGCGACCATTCAGATTAACTGAATCACAGCCTACCTGACCAATTTTCATCACTTTAGTTTTCTCTCTGTTTATAACCAAACCTACTCTACTACCAGTCTCATCAACAGCTCGAATGAAAGAGTTCATCTCATCAACATCATTTGTTAAAAGGGCTAAATCATCAGCATAATCTAAATCACAAATTTTCGTATCTCCAGCCCATTTAAGGCCAAAAGCTTTCCCTTGAAGTGAATTTCGCATAACATAATCAATAACCAAGCTAAAGAGAAAAGGAGACAAAATGCACCCTTGCCGAACACCAGAAGTAATGCTAAACCAATTGTTACAAGCCTTACCAACTCTCACACACGACTCAGTGTTATTATAGAGAGCTTTCATTATGTTAACTAACTTGTCAGGTATACCATATGATCTTACAATCAACCAAAAATTATGAAGATCAACAGAGTCGAAAGTGTTTGAAATCAACGAAGCTAGCAACCAAAAGTTTCTGAAACTTTAAACATTTCTCAAGAATCTGCCTAAGTGAAAATATCTGATCCACACATCCCCTACCACTTCTGAATCCACATTCCTCATCACGCAATTGACTGTCAACCAGATTCTTAATTCTATTAAGCACAATCATGGAAAGAACTTTACCTGGAACAGAGAGTAGGCTGATACCCCTACAGTTATCACAAGAACTGCGATCACCTTTTTTGAAAATAGGGATAATAATAGCTCTGGTAAAATCCTTAGTTACCATGCCTTTATCATAAAAGTTTTTCAAAATTTCAGTCATCCAAGTGGTAACTGAAACATTCCCAGCTCTAAACATTTCTGTAGTAATTTCATCTACCCCTGGCGATTTATGAAGTTTAAGTTTAAAAACAGCCAAAATAACTTTCAGATTGTGTTATAGGGCCAACATTAAAGCCAGTAATGCATCTATCATCATTACAAACAATGGGAGTAGCACTAACCCCGTTGTTTAGAACATCACAGAAATGCTCAACCCACCTAGCCATGACAGAATCCTCACCTTCTATAACCTTACCTTGTTTATCCTTCAATTCCTGTATACCTGCCCGTTTTCTACCACACAAAACATTAACTATCTGGTAAAGCTCTCTGCTGTTGTGCTGTCTAACTGCTTCCTCAGCTTTGTCAGCCAAGCCAATAAACCAAAGATTCTTATCTGCAGCTAACTGATCCTTTACATGTTTATTAAGCTCTATGTAATGCTTTCTATTAGGACTAGTAGGGTATTGATTAAGGACATTCCTGCAGTTCTTTCTTTCCAAAATAAGCTCAAGTGCCTTATCACTCAGATAATTCTCTCTTCTGCTCCTTTATTCCTAAAAGAGTACTGTTAGTGTCCAAAAAAGCCTGTTTAAAATGATCCCATTCTTCCTCAACTTCAGTAGTAAGCAAACCATGACTGTCATAATGACTAAGTAACCTGTCATGGTAAGCTTTGGCTATAACTGGATCTTTCAGAGCTTCAGTATTAAAAGTAAATTTTTTAACCCTAGCACAACACTTTTTAAGTTCAAGTTGCAACACACTTTTAACAAGGTAATGGTCAGATCCAATTTCAGCTCCCCTATATGCCCTGGTATTCCTAACAGAACTAGCCCATTTGCTGGTAATTAATATGTAATCAATCATATTCTTATGCAGCCCATCAGGTGAAACCCATGTGTACTTATGTATGTCGCGGTGTTTGTAATAAGTGTTAGTTATTCTGAATCCATTGAGTTTACTTACCTGTAGGAGACGTTGCCCATTGCAGCTACCAATACCAAAAGGGCCTATTACTCCTCCCCAAAGGTCAGAGTCAGTACCAACTTTGGCATTGAAGTCACCAAGAACAAGGGTAATATCTCCTTTCTGGACAGAATTCAAAATATCCTGAAATTGTTCATAAAACCTATCCTTCTCATCCTCATCAGCATCCTCAGTGGGGGCATAACAGCAGATAACATTCAGGTCTTTAACGCTTGTCTGAAACTTTGCTGTAAGAAACCTTTCATTAATGCACTCATATCCTAGAAGAGCAATATTTAGATCTCTAGACCATTTCAGCCCAAAATCTTTCCCTTGCAGTGAATTTTGCATAACATAATCAGCCATAACATATTCGCCAAACTAAAGAGGAAAGGAGACAAAATGCACTCTTGTTGAACACCAGAAGCAATGCTAAACCAATTGCTACTAGCCTTACCAACTCTCACACAGGACTCAGTGTTATTATAGAGAGCTTTCATTATGTTAACTAACTTGTCTGGTATACCATATGATCACACAATCAACCACAAATTATGATGATCAACAGAGTCGAAAGCCTTTTTGAAATCAACAAAGCTAGCAACCAAAGGTTTCTGAAACTCTAAAATTTTCTCAAGAATTTGCCTGAGTGAAAATATCTAACCCACACATCCCCTACCACTTCTGAATCACATTGCTCATCACGCAATTTACTGTCAACCAGATTCTTAATTCTATTAAGCACAATCGGGCAAAGAAGTTTACCTGGAACAGAAAGTAGGCTGATACCCCTATAGTTATCACAAGAACTGCAATCACTTTTATTAAAAATAGGGATAATAAATAGCTCTGGTAAAATCCTTAGGAACCATGCCTTTATCATAAAAGATATTCAAAATTTCAGTCATCAAAGTGGTAACCGAAACATTCCCAGCTCTAAGCATTTCCGTGGTAATTTCATCTACCCCTGAGGATATATGTAGTTTAAGTTTAAAAACAGCCAAAATAACTTCAGACTGTGTTATAGGGCCAACATTAAAGCCAGTAATGCATCTGTCATCATTGCAAACAATGGGAGTAGAACTAACCATATTGTTTAGAACATCACTGAAATGCTCAGCCCACCTAGCCATGACAGAATCCTCACCTTCTATAACCTTACCTTGTTTATCCTTCAATCCCTGTATACCTGTCTGTTTTCTACCACACAAAACATTAACTATCTAGTAAAGCTCTCTGCTGTTGTGCTGTCTAACTGCTTTCTCGGCTTTGTCAGCCAAGCCATCAAGCCAAAGATTCTTATCAGCAGCTAACTGATCCTTTACGCGTTTATTAAGCTCTCTGTAATGCTTTCTATTAGGACTAGTACGATATTGATTAAGGACATTCCTGCAGTTCTTTCTTTCTGAAATAAGCTCAAGAGCCTTATTACTCAAATAATTCTGCCTCCTTTGCTTTTTTTCCTAAAAGAGTACTGTTAGTTTCAAGAAAAGCCTGTTTAAAATGGTCCCATTCTTCCTCAACTTCAGTAGTAAGCAATATGTGTCATATACAAGGCCTAAATAAGAGAATCCCAAAAGTAAATATTATTCTAAAAGTAGTTAGTTTGTGGTATACTCTACTGAATAAATAAGTTTCCAATGCTATAATAATAAATTTTTACATAATTTTATTTCGTATCAGAATGTTGACCACTCTTTGCACATAATTTTAGAAAGCTGCTGTTTTTAAGCATTTTGCTTTCTTATTTTATTAGGTTCTGAAAGAAAACTGCAAATGCCTAAGCATCTTACATTTATTTTGACAAGCAGAAAACATTCTACTTCATCAAATGCTGTTGTTTATCCTCTGAGAGATCCAAGTGACATAAAAGTTGATTTCTATCATAAGCTAATCAGTACCAATTTTACAATCCCAAAAGATTCATCAAAAGAAGACAATGATAAAAAGACCAAAGACTGGTTGAAACAATTGCCACATCTATCAGCTGAAATGTATCTAAAGTATAAGAATATTTTAAGAAGTGCACAGATTAAAGTGTTTCAAGATTGGTGTGGTAAGTTTTGGTATTATACATATAAAAAACTTTTTCTGCATTCCTTTTCTTATAAGTTCACAACAAATCTGATTATTTGAATTACTAGCAGCATATGTTTGCTCTGCATGTGCAAAAAGGCATCTTAAGTGTAAAAAATAATTTAATAATTGGGGGGGGGAGAAAAATGCATGTTCGTGATTCAAGTCATTTTTATTTTAGAATTTGTAAATGTAGTTTCTGTTCTATTTTAGTATTGAGTTTCCTTGCAGTGCAATATACAATTACTCATGTTTAAAAACTATTATATAACAAACAACAAATCAATTTGAATGATTATCCTAAGAATTATTATTTCAAAATGTAAATGCACAGAAAACTGATGTCAATGTAAGACAAATTGATAATTTTGATGTTTCATGTCAAGCTAGATTTTTATTATAAAATTGCCAGTGCCATGTTTAACAGTAGAGTCAGCAGTGATCATGGGTTAGTATACATATTTTTTTTTATGTAGTGGATTAATGTCATTTGCATAATTTTAGTGTATGTGTACACAGTCATATCAGAATAATATGACCACCTACCTAATAATGGAATAACCACCCTTGGCCTGTATGATAGTGGCGAGACAGCATGGCATGGATGCAATGAGGCCCTGTAAGGTTGCCAGAGACACGTGCCCATTTGGACTCCAGCAGAGCATGGAGGTTCTGGAGATGAAGTGGTTGTGGGTCCACATGCTGAACCTGTCGATCCAAATGGTCCCACAAGTGCTCTATGGGATTGAGGTTGGGTGATTTCGCCAGCCAAGGGAGAATGCAGACATCATTGTCGTGTTCCTGGAACCAGTCATGCACCACCTTAGTGACATGGCAGGGTGCATTGTCCTGTTGGTAAACACCATTACCACCAGGGTAAACGTCCAACGTGAAGGGATGCGTGTGATCAGCGAGGATGGACAACGAAATATGCCGTGACAATCCTGGTGCACCGCAGTACTATGACTGCATATCACCTTAAGGGATTGTCACTGAAACCACCATTGACTAAAAAGGTTCCTGTCAATTTAAGCTTGCCTTACATTGTACCTGCCTACAGCAGGAGAAGACCTTTGTGAAGAGAAAAGCACTGCATGGGATTTATTTCCCTGTCTGTAGAGATAATCATTGAGGTGCAGTGAGAGTGGGATCTTTTGAAATTTTGAGTGGTGCCTGGGAAAATGCCCAACACTCACTGAATTTTGTCCAGATAATTGCCAACAATAAAAGATGGTGTCTTTTGAATTTTGAGCCAGAAAAATAAATAAAAGTCCTAACTTTTTGAGACCTCTGCAGCAGAGGCTCCTAGGCACTTCCATCGATAGGCCATGCCTAATCGGGGCTCCAATCCTTTCAGCATGACCTTCAACTTCGTCCTCTCCATCGAGCCGGGCACCACAGCCCACTCGCTGTCTCGGCCTTAACTGTGCCAAGGCCGCTTCAGGGACACCTGGCCAGTAACCAGACAAACCCAGCCGGAAGCCCTCCCACAACCTCGACAAAGCTGTTAGCATCACTGCAGCACTCAGACCCCACTTCGCAGAGGAACCCAAGTTCCTCCACTGCAAAAGCTATATATGGCCAAACTAATTCTGTGGGACTCTTAGTTTGGCTGTTCCATCGATAAGTCCGCTGATCAGGGTAGTCACTCCCGGCCGCAAGCCTCCAACTTCTACCTCTCCATTGTAAACGGGCTGAAGCCCCCCAGTGAACATCCGTCCACCCCGATATCACAGAGACCGCATCGAAGAGCCCACGGATGAGTGTACGAAAAGGTGCACAGCTCAATCCGCGGTACTCCCCGATGAGCCTGCAGAAGACAGGGTTCCCCAAGCCCTGTCTGAGGCCCTTAGAATGGCCCCTCAACCGAGGCTGCAACGTCAATAAGCCGACTAGACTGCCAAGCGCCAACCAGTCCGCCCGCCTTCAACAGGCCCCCTCCACCGGGGGGCCACCACACCAAGAACTCCAAAGTGCCAGCGATCCGAGCCCAACTTCTCAGAGGCACCGTAAGCTCCCCCCCCCCCCTCGTCAAGTAGGTCCCACTCCGGGGGGGAGCGAGGATGGACAGGTAGCCATTGGCATTCAGGGACCCATCCAGTGGTACCAGCAATCCTAGGTCATACCAGGAAAACATCCCCCAGATATGCACACTTCCACTGCTGGCCTGTACTTGACCGACAAGCATGTCCGGGTGTTGGTTCTTGTGTGTCTGACACCGTATCCGCCACTGCCCATCATTTCTGTGGAGTAGAAACCTGGATTCGTTGGAGAAGGCAACCTCTTTCCACTCTTCCACTGTCCAATGACGGTAGTTCCGTGCAAATTGCAGGAGTCATTGCTGATGGACCTTGGTTAACATGGGTACCTTTATGCAGCGTCGACTCAGGAGACCTATGCATAACAGGGTTCGCTCTACTGTTATTGGGGACACATACCTGGATGGCCCAGCATTCATTAGAGTGGTCGATTGTTGCACTTTTGCGCATCGATTGCTCTTCACCAGTCGACAGAGGTGGTGTTCTCCTCTGAGGTCGATGTCCTTTGTGGCTCCACAGTTATGATGTCTGGAGGTTCTCGGCATGCCAATGGTCCATTCTTGGTAAACCCTTACTACAGCACCTCGCGAACAGCCCACAAAGTCTGCTGTTACCGAGATGCTTCCACCCTTGGCACTGTAGCCGATGATCATTCCTTTTTAAACATCTGTCAAATCAATACCTCTGCCCATTGTGTTAACATTTTGCACTATGGTTCATCTGTCCTGGCCGGCCACTTATATCTCCATGTGGTCGACCTTGTCATGTGCATTTTGTGACACTCCTGGGCAGGTACACTAATTCCATGGGTGGTCTATTATTCTGATATGACTGTATATATATACTTAATAATATATATAAAATACATTTTTATCTTGAAGTACAAATCATTCTAAGTACTGCATCATTTTTTAATTGCCTTTCTTTTAAAAAACGATAAATTCAGCTGATATTTTATTATTTTTAGCCAAACACAATCTGGTAAGCTTATTCTGTAATGGATTCAGTATCAATTTCATTTGGGAAAATATTTGCACGAATAGTTTGAACCAAATGCTGACAAAGGAGAATCCTGTTTTCTTAATAGAAAAAAATATGGTGGATGTGATGCTAAAAAATAAAAAGTATTAAAATGATTAGATTCATCTGATTTTGTTGCCAGATTAAAAAGTAAAAAATTTAAACAGAAAATAAATAGCACAAGAAATAAAAATTCTTAGCATGGTCAAAGTTCATTCTGACATATAATACTAATGAAATCCATATACACAAACTGTACTCACCCCATGTTTTTCACATTTATCAAGCAAATAGCAAAAGTGAAAAAATATATGACACAAAATTATGCAGATTAAGGGAATCCTCATAGAATTATTCACAAACTACCACAGTTTGAATTAGTTATTCACTACTTCAACAAATGTCTTAACAGTAAATGTCTTTTACCCATTTTATCGTTTGTTTGGCGCAATATAGCCTTAGTTGCTATTTCGCCAAAAAACCCCAAACAACCAAACCAAACCATTAACAGTAAATTTCAGAGTTTTAAAATTTTAAACAATAATTATTAGACTAGTGTTTTTATTTAAAAAATCATATATTTGAGAAGGTATTTTAAGTTGATATTGTTCTTAATAGTCAACCAAATTGTGGTGGCAAGTCACTAATTGAGGCTTTACTATGATGGGTTGCCAACCACTTCATTAGATAGTTCTTGTAATCTGGTGACAGAATCAAAATGCGGAGTAGAGGGGACCTGGTTATATATATTGATACCAGTTTAAACAGATGAGCACTGAGCTTGGGTATAAGTAAATATATTTTACAATACAAATTACAAAACAATGCAATTTATTACAAAAGCATGGATGAAATTACTTATAAACAAACTAAATACTATCTTACATAAAGTAATAATCTTTTCCTACAGAATAGTTAAAACTAGCTCTGTCTACTTAATTGATCAACGTTTACCTCTTAATCACTTCAGGCGCAAACCTTTCTAATTTTCTGTGTTAACTCATTAAGTTTACACTAATAGAACTAATGAACCTCCCGTGCACTCACCATATAAAATATTTCTTCTTTTCAAACACTTATTGCATATATACTGAGACTAACTGCAACCTCTTTCACATATCCACAACTCCAACATTGTAATTCTATCTTTCTATTTTTTAGATCGGTTCTGTATTTCAATTCGTTGGTTACATAAATCTCACGCAGAAGCAAAGGTGAGCGGTCATGTTTATCATAAACGCACTGCAGCACGTTCATCTGTTGTAACAATTTATATATATCAAACTACCAATTATCTGTGTTAATAAGGACGTGATACATGGATAATCAAAACATAATTTTAAATGATTCTCTTTTGTTTCACTATCATTTTTTGGAGACTTTTATGTTAAAAATACATATTATTGAGCAGACATTTAAGTGATATTCAATTAGCTAACTATCAGTATTTTTTTTAAATATCCACAACCAAATCTGTGATCTGTTTCACACTGTTTATAAAGCAAAATTAAAAGTCTAATGCTTTTTGATTCCATTAGATGCTTTCTTTCATGTAGATGTGGCATTGCCTAAATTTGTCAATCAAATATCAAAAGCATTTACAGTTTTAATGCAGAGCAATCACTAAAAGTAAATATGAAACAATGAAAGAATTTTGAAAGTGGAATGGAAGGCCATGAATTTTTAGAAGTGGAATAGAAGTTCAATGGAAGGCTGTGGGTCCAGACTGAGGGGGTCCCAATGTGATCACCACTCTCTGGACTTGTGGTCAATGTCATCATGAAACATGTAGAAGAAATAGCATTGCAAAAAGCTGAATATAAACCATCGCTGTACCTACAGTACATTGATTATACTCTAAATTTTTGGGTTTATTCCCTATAAGAATTATAGGGAATATCCTAAATAATATAAATTAATTGAAATATTCAATGGCCTAATACCAACTGTTAAATTTACCCATGAACCTGAAGTAAATGTTGAATTACCATACCTAAATATATTACTCAAAAACAATTAAACTGCAGTATATTGAAATCCCTCATTTAGCTCTAATATAATATCCTATTAATAAAAAGAAATCAGCAATAAACACATATTTTATACAAGCCTACTAATATTCTTCTAATAAGGCAATATTAAAAAAAGAATTACAGTTATTATATGGCTTAACAAATTCAGCAAGATACCTAAAATCTTTAATAAATAACATTCATAAAGCAGCGAAATATAGAATTCAGCAGGCCTTACAACCCAGCACAACCAACAAATAAAATAAACTCACGGTTTCCTGTGTATTCCAGGAGTTTCAAAAGCAATAAAAAATATCGTAGTTAAATATGAGTTAACAGTACCATACTAAGCTATAACTAACACAATTACAGCACTATAACTAACACAATTTATACAATATGTTAGTTATAAATACACTAATTATTAATGATAGGGATAAACTATAATATAGAAATACCTGACCCGGAAAATAAATTACAAGGAAAAAATCAATACATTGGGAAAACATAGACCATGTGAACAGCTATTAATGAAACAGCAGGACATAAAAATAAAAAACCCAATACAGCATTATCTCAAACTATTATGTATAATTAGTTACATTTAGATAAATTAACATATAAGGTTATAGCAGCACCCCCAACTAAATTCCAGTTGCAATACATGGAAAACATCCTAAACAATATTACATATGGAACAGCAAAATCCCACCCCTTTTCAGCAGTGTGGAATCTCTTGCTACGAGAATGAGACTGCCAAAACAAAAGGTTTTGACAGGTTACTCCAGGGTTTTATGAATGGTACTAAAGATCTGCACCACAAGAAGGTGGGGTCGGACTTTAGGTGCTAGGCTTGGCCTGTTCTGTGCATCATCACAGGGGATAGTACATAGCTCTCCTTCCAGTGACTACCTAGCTACCATTTGCATGGGTATGACATTTGGGGGTTCATGACGAAACCTCAATCAAATAAATTATCAGCATCCCACATCAGCTTCTGAAATTCTACTGCCTCATCAGCTTGCTGTCAAGAATGTCAAAAATAAAATTGTCACTCGTTAGCATCCCTGAAGTTCCTCTCACTACCCATTCTTTTACAGTACATAAAATATCCTTCATAACTTTAGATACTTAGTAACATAGCACTTTTGTTGAAGTGCTTTAAAACATTTAATAATGTTATAGAGAATTAAAGATTTTAATTTAATTTTGATTTTTTAAATTTTGAAATTTTTAACAATTTTTAAAATTTTGTTGATTTTTTTAATTAAATATTTTACTGTGAAACTGTACTGTACTTTTTGTCATAAAGATGTAATAAAGTCAGAGTATCCCTGAAAAGCCTCACATGGGTTGCAAGAATCTTGCCTCTACTACTGAGCAGTCAGAGTGCTTCTCTGAGAGTTGTTAAGCTCTGTGCACCCAGTCATGATGGCAGCCTAGACAATCATGCTATTGCCACCAAAATAATCCCTTTCTGTGATGTTACGGTGGTTTTGCTGAGTTCTTTGTTGTCCCCAGATGAACACATTGAGAATTATTCAAAAGAAAACTGGAATCATCTGTGAAGAGCACCATTTATTAACTGGTCTGGGCTTCAAAGATTATGTCTGCACCACATTAAGCATGTTTTTCTGTTGAAGAGGATGAAGGGGACACAAATGATTGCTGTTTGTTCATGCAATCTCCTGTACACAGCCTATTTTGGAACTGTCATCTCTGTGGCTTCTGCTAGCTGACAAGATGGTTTCCAAGGTATCATTTCCCTAAGTTGTTTTGCTGTTGAAAAACAGTAATCATCCTGAGCAACTGTGGCCCTGGTACAACCTTGTCCTGGTCTACAACTAACCTGTCTCTTTCATGAAGTTATATCTAAAGGTATAATTTCATGAAAGGCTTCAGTATTATCATAATGCTATATTTTAAAAATATATGTTGCATGTAAATCATGCAATAATATTAATTAATAAAACCACAGCTACTTTAAATATTCATTTAATCCACGATAAAAGCTGTAACACAAAAGTTATTCAAAACTATCTGACATAAGCATGCGGTGCATTTATAAGCTTATAGCAACAAGAGCAGATCTGAGTTAATTGTCAGCACTAGCAAGTGCTGACAATTAACAATTAATAATTTGTCGAAACTCATCGTATACCTTTACTTAACTATAAAGAGAATTAGAGAGTGACAAATAAGTATATTTACCAGTCCTTGGTTCTCGCTGGTATAACGGCTAAGGCTGACCTTCTTTAGATGTTATAAGCAGCTGTCTGATGTTCATAGCTGTAGGTCGAATTTTCTTCATCTTAGCATACCAGTCCATAAACCTCAACTTGATGTTTAAACATAGCAGAGGGTTGTAGAAACATTTAGTACGTGTCACTTTGCTAGCATAATTGTAGACAGTCTTTCATGATATCAGATGTTAATCCTGTCTTCTGTAGTTTGCCAAAGATATCGTTTTTGGCCTTCACCAACCACTATCACTACAACAGTCCTCGGTTCTCACTGGTACAATGGCTAAGGCTGACCTTCTTTAGATGGTATAAACTGCTGTCTGATATTCATAGTTGTAGGTCGAAAAAAAAATTTTTTTTCTCTTAGCATACCAGTCCAAAACCTCAGCTTGACGTTTAAACATAGCAGCAAAGTGACGTGTAATAAATGTTTCTACAACCTTCTGCTATGTTTAAACATCAAGCTGAGGTTTTGGACTGGTATGCTAAGAGAAAAAAAAATTTTTTTTTCGACCTACAGCTATGAATATCAGACAGCAGTTTATACCATCTAAAGAAGGTCAGCCTTATCCATTGTACCAGCGAGAACCAAGGACTGTTATAGTGATAGTGGTTGGTGAAGGCCAAAAACGATATCTTTGGCAAACTACAGAAGACAGGATTAACATCTGATATCATGAAAGACTGTCTACAATTATGCTAGCAAAGTGACATGTACTAAATGTTTCTACAACCCTCTGCTACATTTAAACATCAAGTTGAGGTTTATGGACTGGTATGCTAAGATGAAGAAAATTCGACCTACAGCTATGAACATCAGACAGCTGCTTATAACATCTAAAGAAGGTCAGCCTTAGCCGTTGTACCAGTGAGAACCAAGGACTGGTAAATATACTTATTTGTCACTCTCTAACTCCTTTATAGTTAAGTAAAGGTATACGATGAGTTTCGACAAACGTTAATTGTCAGCACTAGCAAAGAGCATAGAATAGTAGCCAAGGGGCTCAGATCTGCTCTTGTTGCTATAAGCTTGTAAATGCACTGCATGCTTATGTCAGATAGTTTTGAATAACTTTTGTATTACAGCTTTTAATGTGGATTAAATGAATATGCAATAATAATTTAAAATTCAGTATAAAAATGTAAGAAAATAAGTTTTTTATTACACATGTACACATATATTCAATCATAAATCACAAACAAAGAAGTTGTTTTATGCCCTCTTCCCCAAAGGCATTTGTGCCCATATTTAGACCCAGCTGGGTCAGCATTGATATTTATCTCTGCAAAACTCCCCACCCTGCCCATGGTCAGTAGGGAACACCGAAGCTTGGAATGGCCCCATCAGTCATATGGAACATTAAGCCATGGCCCTGTGTATGGTAGAGTCATACCCTGTGCAGTTAAAGAACACACTGAATGGCCTTGACGGGCCTACTAGCTGGGTGGCTACCATCTATCCCCCAACAGCTGTTCCAGTGGGCCTCCTCCCTTAACCTTCTCTGAGTTTTGGGGTCCTTGTGAACTGGCCATTTAGCCCATGGTATTCAAAAAAGTGTCACTCAGAGGTAAAACAACCCAACCCAATCCATACATAGTTAACATCATGTAACACTTGCCAGGTACATAGTGTTAAAGCCCTTAATACACAATCAGGGAGTGACCCAATCACATTCTACCTTTTTGCTCTCCACCATTCACAATCATTCATACTTTGTTTTTATGAAAAATAAAATGGAATTGAGTGACAACTGCTGTCATTTGCCCTTTTATAGCAACCTTAATTTACATTCTTGTGGCCACATTGGCTAAATGTGCATGCATTTTCTTCTGCTCTGCAAAATTTACATGTACTCCACATTACATGTCATTCCCTTTTATACCTTTTGTGATGCATTATCCTTTGGCCTTTAGGGTAGGGATTGGCTCAGTTGATATCATGCCAGATTTGTAATCTACAGTTCCAAGGCTCAAGTCCCAACTGTGCCTGCATTGAGAATTTTTTCTGCTAATTCCTGTTATGCCTTCAATGATAAAGGGAATACCAGTGAACTTGGAAAAACAGCCTTCTATTGAATGAAATTATTAAGCCATAGCAGGAGAGCCATATACCCTATGCATGTTAAAGAACACAATGGATGACCTTGACAGGAGGCTTCCATCAATCTCCTAACAGTGGATCTCTTAACCCTACTTTCTTAAGGCTCTTTGGGTTGTTTTACCTCTGGGTGGCACTTTATTGCACACAATGGGCTAAATGGCCAGGTCACAAGGGCTTTTGAAGCAGAGAAGATGGGAGAAAATGGACCTACTGGAAAGCTATTAGAAGACAGATGGAAGCCTCCCATCAAGGCCATTCAGCGTGTTCTTTAATGTACACAGGGTATGGCTCACCTGCACGCAGGGCCATAACTTTACATCCCATCTGACAGATGGCAGCCTTTCCAAGCCCATCAGTGTCCCCTTTCTGACCCAAGGGCAGAGCAACTTAATGGAGATAAATCTCAATGCTGGCACAGGTGGGACTTGAAAATGGGAACTGCAGAAGAGCTCTTTGTGTCCTTGTAACCTAGCCATTTAGACCATTGTATGCAAAAAAGTGCCATTTAGTAAAATAAGCAGTCTAACATCATCCTTTAATTTGAGCATCAATGTACTTGACTGTAAGCTAACCATGATACTTGTTATGGTGCCCAGTAGTAGTGAGCTACTAGAGTGTAATTGTCTGTAATTCAAGATCAGATTCATGTGTTAGCTATCCAAAGCTATCAAAATTTAGTAATGTCTTGAATCGTAAAATTAATTTAATAACACAATTTCACTCTACTAAGTATTAAATGCTCTCAAGACTAACCCTTTAAATTTGCTTTAACAACAGATTCTAAGTCAGTCATTATGCAAAGCAGTGTAATCTAGAAGCCATTTTGATCTTAATGATCTCAACAAATCAAAATGGTTTCTAGCTTCCATTACTTTCTGCAATGACTAATGCAATGACTAACTTAGAATCTTGTAGCAAATTTTAAAGGATAACCTTGAGAGTGTTTAATATATAATACAGTGAAATAGCATTATTAAATTAATTTTAATCTGTTATCACTGTTTTGTCTAATCCTTTGAATTGTAAGAGTTTTTTCAACTGGATGTGTTAAAAATTCAAATTATATTTAAATTGTGTTTTATAATGGTCTCACTTTTCCTAAAATTAGATGCCAAAAAAGAAGAAAATCAAGATAATAAATGTTCATTATCAGAAGAGGAACTAAAATTCATTTCTAGTGAAGTTACAAAATCTGTGCATTCTAAACTTGAATCTAGCTTTTTTCAGCAAACTCCAATACTGGAACGAAACATTGATGAAGTCATTAGTAGTTAGTATACATTTTGATAAATTTCTCTTTGTTACTTAGTAATATCTAGAAATATGATTTTCAACTATTTTTTAATGTGAATCTGTAGAATTTAAAGCATACATTTTGACATTTGAAAGCAATAGAATCCTCAAGCCATGGAATCAAAAATTTGAACTTCAAAACAGAAAGTGAAATGTATGTTGCATTTAATGTTTTGATTAAAGTAATTTAGTGCAAATGGTAGAACTTTATAGTAACATTTTCAAAGACCTCTCTCAAATGTTGCCTTAAAAACTTATAATTTTATAAAGAGACCAGATGGACAGGTAAAGGTGAGATACTTAAAAATAACTTTAAATTTCTCTTTACAGGGAGGTAGGATGGAAAGCATCACCAAGGCGTGGGTCTGCTGCTCAGCAGACATGCTAGTGATGCTCTTCTAGGATATGAGTGCATTATAATGAAAGGTTTCTTACAGCAAAATTTCAGACAAGCATTAAAGACTTGAATGTTATCTGCTGTTATGCCCCCACTGAGGATTCTGATGAGGATGAGAAGGATAGGTTTAACAGACAACTTCAGGATATTTTGAATTCTGTCAAGAAAGGAGATATTACCCTTGTTCTTGGTGACTTCAATGCCAAAGTTGGTACTGACTCTGACCTTTGGGGAGGAGTAATAGGCCCTTTTGTTATTGGTAGCTGCAATGGCAATGGGCAACGTCTCCTACAGATAAGTAAACTAAATGGTTTCAGAATAACTAACACATATTACAAACACCGTGACATACATAAACACACATGGGTTTCACCTGATGGGCTGCATAAGAATATGATTGATTATATATTAATTAACAGCAAATGGGCTAGTTCTGTTAGAAATACCAGGGCATATAGGGAAGCTGAAATTGGATCTGACCATTACCTTGTTAAAAGTGTCTTGCAACTTAAACTTAAAAAGTGTTGTGCTAGGGTTAAAAAATTTACCTTTAATACTGAAGCTCTGAAAGACCCAGTTATAGCTAAAGCTTACCATGATAGGTTACTTAGTCATTATGACAGTCATGGTTTCCTTAATACTGAAGTTGAGGAAGAATGGGGCCATTTTAAACAGGCTTTTTTGGAAACTAACAGTACTCTTTTAGGGAAAAAGGAGCAGAGGAGGCAGAATTATTTAAGTGATAAGGCACTTGAGCTTATTTCAGAAAGAAGGAACTGCAGGAATGTCCTTAATCAGTACCCTACTAGTCCTAATAGAAAGCATTACAAAGAACTTAATAAACGTGTAAAGGGTCACTTAGCTACTGATAAGAATCTTTGGCTTGATGGCCTTGCTGACAAAGCTGAGGAAGCAGTTAGACAGCACAACAGCAGAGAGCTGTACCAGATAGTTAATGTTTTGTGTGGTAGAAAACGAACAGGTATACAGGGATTGAAGGATAAACAAGGCAAGGTTATAGAAGGTGAGAATTCTGTCATGGCTAGGTGGGCTGAGCATTTCAGTGATGTTCTAAACAATGTGGTTAGTTCTACTCCCATTGTTTGCAATGATGATAGATGCATTGTTGGCTTTAATGTTGGCCCTATAACACAATCTGAAGTTATTTTGGCTATTTCTAAACTTAAACTTCATAAATCCCCAGGGGTGGATGAAATTACTACGGAAATGCTTAGAGCTGGGAATGTTTCAGTTACCATTTGGATGACTGAAATTTTGAATAACTTTTATGATAAAGGCATGGTTCCTAAAGATTTTACCAGAGCTATTATTATCCCTATTTTCAAAAAAGGTGATCACAGTTCTTGTGACAACTATAGGGGTATCAGCCTACTCTCCATTCCAGGTAAAGTTCTTTCCATGATTATGCTTAATAGAATTAAGAATCTGGTTGACAGGCAATTGCGTGATGAACAATGTGGATTCAGAAGTGGTAGGGGATGTGTGGATCAGATATTTTCACTTAGGCAGATTCTTGAGAAATGTTTAGAGTTTCAGAAACCTTTGGTTGCTAGCTTTGTTGATTTCAAAAAGGCTTTCGACTCTGTTGATCGTCATAATTTGTGGTTGATTGTGAGATCATATGGTATACCAGACAAGTTAGTTAACATAATGAAAGCTCTCTATAATAACACTGAGTCATGTGTGAGGGTTGGTAAGTCTTGTAGCAATTGGTTTAGCATTACTTCTGGTATTCGACAAGGGTGCATTTTGTCTCCTTTTCTCTTTAGTTTGGTTGTTGATTATGTTATGCGAAATTCACTTCAAGGGAAAGCTTTTGGCCTTAAATGGGCTGGAGATACGAAAATTTCTGATTTAGATTATGCTGATGATTTAGCCCTTTTGGCAAATGATGTTGATGAGATGAACTCTTTCATTCGAACTGTTGATGAGACTGGTAGTACAGTAGGTTTGGTTATAAACAGAGAGAAAACTAAAGTGATGAAAATTGGTCAGGCAGGTTGTGATTCAGTTAATCTGAATGGTTGCAGTCTTGAGCAGGTGTCACAGTTTAATTACCTTGGGAGCTGCGTAACTGATACTGGTGATGTGCGGCATGAGATTAACAGACGAATAGGTATTGCTGCCGGGACTTTTAAGAATCTATGGAGATTGTGGAGAAATAGGCGTATACACCTAAAGACTAAAATTAGACTGTATAATAGTTTGATTCTTTCTAGGGTTAGTTATGGTAGTGAAACTTGGACGCTGTGTAAGCAAGATAACAGGAAACTAGATGCTTTTCATTCTAGATGCTTACGCAGTATCTTGGGTATTAGGTGGTTTAACTTTGTAACTAATGATGAGGTTAGGCAAAGGAGTCTGCAACCTCCTTTAAGCAGCATATTGTGCAGAGAGAGACTCCGCTGGTTTGGCCATGTTGCCCGTATGGATAATTATAGATTGGCGAATAGAGTTATGAACAGTGTGCCTAGAGGCCTCAGAAGGAGGGGGAGACCTAGGATGCGGTGGGCAGACAATGTCAAACAGGACCTTGTTAGAATTGGTGTACAGTGGCCGGATGCAGCAGATGTAGCTCAGGACAGATATGCTTGGAGAATTAAACTGTGCGGTCTGGTTGGACCTCCGTAGCCCATGGCTGCTTGAGGATGATGATGATGATGATGATAAAAACTAAAATGATTATGAGTTCATCATTGTTATCAAAAATTGCCTAAATTAATTATATCTATAATTTCATGTATACTTAAATTTAAATCTGATAGTAGACACCCATTTTGGCCATGTTACAGCATACATTCAATCTTTCCCCAATGCAACCACTTAGATGAATGCTAATGCTCATTAAATATGCATGCCCAAAGTTCTATTCCATGATGACATCCTATGTTGTTACACCATTACTTAGCACACCCATTTAAACAAGATACTGCGCAAACCACTTTTTGGTTGCCGGTCATTTCATGTAAACAGAAATGCTCTTCCATGGACTATAGACAAATGTCCACAATGATGGACGTTTCGAAATGTCGAACCTTATCTTAGGTAATGGCCAATTAACATAAGGACTACAGTTAATAAATGGATTAGCAACTCATTGTTGAGGTGGTTGATAATACTCTGTTCTATCTCTTGCTTCTGATGGAACAAAAATAGGAACTTTATGTTCAAAATTTATATGTTTTTGAGCTGACATAGCATTGTCAACAAATTCAGGGGTTGTTGTCGTTCCCCTTTTCTCCCAAGGATCTTTAAGCAGATTCATTAACATCTCTTCTTCATTCAGCACATCCTGCAACCTATCCTTTACTTTTACTAAGTCTGGAGTCATAATGGCAAAATCAGCCATATTACAAGCAGACATGTTCAGTGATCTGCCAAAATTTTGAAACTTTTATCTTGAGCAGCACTCAAAGGTACTGCTATACAACAATACTAAAGCTATACTAAGCTTGCAATAAACTTGTTTATCATAAAGTTTACCTATCATGTGTATGTGTGTCTGGATACTTCTAATCTTTACATAAATACAAGATCTTAACTATTAGCAATAGCTGCACTGAAACTTCAGTACCTTTGACTAATACAAAAATTAAGCTTCTTGTTCAACAAAAATTTCAGCTTAAACTGCTATTAAATCTATGATTAATATAACTAATAAGCTCAAAATTTATTAAACTTTGGCACTCATGTTAAATAACATATAATTTTTACATCTATATATATGGTCCCTGTTTGGGGGGGGGGGGCTCATTCGGGCATGCCAGGCTCGTAATCTGCAGTTCCCAGGTTCGAGCCCCAGCTGAGTCAGCATGGAAATTTATCTCCGCAAAACTCCCCACCCTGCTCACAGTCAGTAGGGGACACTGATGGGCTTGGAAAGGCCGCACTCTGTCGGATGGGATATTAAGTCATGGCCCCATTTGCAGGAGAGCCATCATACCCTGTGCACGTTAAAGAACACACTGGATGACCTTGACGGGATGCTACCATCTGTCTCCCAACAGCTATCCAGTGGGTCCCCTTTCTCCAACCCTCTCTGAGTCTTCGGGGTCCTTGTGACCTGATCATTTAGCCCATTATGTGCAAAAAAAGTGCCACTCAGAGGTAAAACAACTACCAACCAACTGTGTTTGGGTGCCACTTTCTTTATTCACTCTGTAACACTCCAAAAGTATGTTAAACTTCTTCTCTTTGGACCTTTTGACTGATCCAAATTAAACTAAACTTCCAGATAGCATTGGGCACCAGGCAATAATTCTTGCCAAATAAAGTTAAATAAGGGTTTGCTAAGCATATATAAGCTTTACTTAGTTAATATGAAAAGAATTTAAAAGATTGCCAAACAACTTTCTAAAGAAGTGCTACAACAAAAGTCACTTTAAAATTGCATTATATATCAGATTGCAATTACATATGCAAATTATTCTTCAAGACAAAGTTCCTTATTAATCCCTCTAAGAAATATTCACAGGAATTCAAATTTGCAGAGTATGGTAGCTAAGACCATTCAATTTAAAACTGTTCAGGATATTAATAAAAATTCAAACTTTCATAAAAAGGTTTATTCAGGAAATAAACTGCATATACCATGGGTGGTCCTGCCCATCTTATTTGAAAAACGTTTCTTCCATATTCATTCCCATGGCTTAAAGAGTTTGAACAAAGTAGTCTTGAAGGGGTTTCACATAATATTCAGCATTCATTGCACTGCAAATGATTATTCATATCTAAGCTTTTTCATCATTAAGCATATTAAAACTGGCTCTAAAATTGCAACCATGCATCTTAAAAGAGACATTCCAAATTTTTTGCGAATCAGAACGTTTGAGGTATGGCAGCTAAAGGTGTTAAACTCTGCAAATGCTGTAGAAGGCCATGGCATTTTGTGGCATATTGCCCTCTCAATGAGAAAAGAAAATAGGAAAAAATGAAAAAATGAAAAAGGACACTAAAAAGATGCTCCATCCAACATGCTGATGTTATCATCAAACCCTTGGAAGAAGAAAAAGAAGCTCCTAAAAGTGCGGTGAATAGCACTGAAACTGAAAATAATACAGTTCAAGAAAACAGCTTCCCCAGACTCCTCAGCAGGTAAATTACAAATTAACCTAGAACCAAATGAGGAAATAAAATCCAAATCTGATGATTAAGAAGAATTTACTGGCGAGATTGTATATTAGGAAATAATGGGCTATATGCTGAACATATTCATTTGGGATAAATTCCTACACCAGCAGAAAGATTACAAAACATTTTCTATTGATGAATGTCATCAAAAGATACTAAAACAGATTCTGTTGATGATTTCCTCTTACATATCTGTGAAATGCCAGAGAAGGAGCCAATATTTCACTGGCACTGATGAAAAGTACAGAAAAACTATGCTGCTTTCTATAGATAAAAATGGAAAAATTAAACCTAAGTTCCAAAAATACTTTAACAAAGAAAGATCTTGGATTTCTGATCTGAGTTTGAACAAGCATACCTTTCCATGTTTTATGTTATCTACAGGAAAGCAAACATTGGGTTTTTTTGCTCCTCTAGGTGATAGCCACCTAACTTTAGATGTTGTATTAAAGTAACATGCCCATTTCAGCATATGATGACTTAAAACTATTTTGAGCCTGGAATTTGTAAGTGTTCATTTATGAAATTACTATTTTGGGAGCATCATCTGGTGCATCTTTAAACTGTTCAGTCATGCACTTCCCTACAAGAATATGCCTCTGAATTCTCCAGTAGGTCCGCAAGAAATTTGCAACCATATTTTTATATGAACAAATAACCTTGCATAGTTTCCCTTCACTGATTTAGTGCTGTCAGCAAACAAATAGTATAGTAATATGATCAATTAAAATGTTTTTCTTGAAAATAAGAATTAGTAAGGTAAAAAGTATCCACATTTAGTTGTGCATTCCAGTAAACAACCAGAAAACAATATGTATTCTACTGTTCTTCATTCAAGTATTCCACCAACAGTAGTGAAATGGGTAGATTAGAAACATTGCAAAGCTTAGTAAGACTTTCTTTTTCCTTGCTCTATGTAAAATAGTGTTTTCAACATTGTCAGACATTTACTGTAATACTATATTATTAGAAAAAGAAATTAAATCTAATTTTTTATTCAACATTTTCCTAAGCAAATAATGTCATTTGCACATAGAGAAATCAATTGTTGTGCAATGATATGGGCTTCTGCTGTTTGTACAACTATGTAAGTTATCTGATAAAATGCTTCAAGTGTATTGCACTACACTGATTTCAGCTGCTAAAAAAGTTATTTTCACCTTTATTCCTTCTGGGTGTGTATCATGAATCTTCAGTCAGTACTCATTGTCTCAAACCTGAGTATGCATTCACACCCAGTGGCCAAATAAGAAATATTAATATCTTTCCAGACACTACCTACAGTGCAAGGAAATGCCTTAATTTTCTTCTCTTCATAATCAATTTAAAAAGTGAACCAGCCACTGCAGAGGATATTAAAGCTTGGACTAGCTAGTTTTCTTTAACTGGCGGCTTTTTTTTTTAAAACAATGGTCTAGAGCAAAAGTGGGCAAACTGCGACTCCCGAGACAATATTGGGTTTCATTACCAGTTTTCCTAAAATTTTACATTAACCCTTTGAGTTCAGGGAAAGAAAACAGTAGGCTTCCCATAGACCCAAGAGGTATAAAATTCAGAAGTATACCATTGAAATCACCGTTTTCAGTAAATTACGAAGAAAATTAAAACCAATACTTGTTTTAAACAAGTACGGATGAGGCAACTGGACTCTGCGTCATCCTCTTCATGCATTACAGACAAGTTACGTGCTTGCGACGATAGCAGAACATAACTAGTAACTGACTTTTGAAAACAAATCCCAGAAGCAAAGTATCCCAATCTTCAGAAAACTGGATTCTGACTGCTCTCTGTTTTAGGGACAACTTACTGCTGTGAATCTCTCTTCTCTGTAATGAAATTTGTCAAGTCAAAACATCATGCTATCCTCACTAACAGCCATCTCATTGAGCTTCTTAGAACAGTTTTGACATCCTACCAGCCAGATTTTAAACTATTAACTTCAAAAATTAAGACTCATTCAAAGTCTTCAACAAGCAGAGATTAAACATATTCTGCTTTGTTGAGTAGGACTACTATATAGTTGTATTTTTTATTATTTATAAATACAATTTTAAAATAATATTTTCTGTGGCTCTTGAACATTCAAAAATGTATGAAAAATATTTTATGTGGCTCTTATTGAAGAACTTGCCCATCCCTGGTCTAGAGCTTCAGCTCATAAAATTATTATTCCAGTCAGTATAAATGTTAAGTCACTCCAGGCTAATTCAAAAATTGAGGATTAATATATAAACTAACTGTTCTTTTATTTTTTAAAGATTTAGTTTAAAAATAATTTTATTAGTTTATAAATGTAAATTCCATTTTATAAAGAATGTGGAACATATATTGAAAATAATTAAGACAAAGTAACATAAAAAGGAGAAAAAAATTTAAATAATGGATTTTTTATATATTTAACTAGCAAATTTCTTTTAGGAACCAGTTTGGATCCATCTGATTGGCCAGAAAGAATAGCACTGTTGCATCGACAATTTGAGGCTGACAAAATAAAGAAATATCATTCTTCTGATACATTAGCAGGTCTTATTCCTCCCTTACCTGTGGGAAATGGTATGTAATGCACTTTGAGGTTTTTATTGCTGCCTTGTTCAAATTTATTTTCTTAGATATATCTGTTTACTTAGAAGTCATACCCATTGATAGATTGTGCTAATGAGGATATTATAAATCATTCAGTGCCCACCAACACGTGTTGAGACACTTCCATATTATTTGAATGGAAAGTTACAAGGTGAAACATTTTAAACAGTATTTTTAGTCATAGGAATTTAAAAAGTTAATTGAAACACAATAACTATTGTAACAAGTCATTTACTAATATATATAAATATGTAATTTTATAAGTTTGTGTTAAGATTTTTTCAGTTTTTGATAATTTTTAGGGCAAGTGTAATAGCATCTGCTGTTAAATATTCCAATTTCAATACTCTTTAAACACTAAGCAATATTGTTGAGTGTTCAAGTGCATAAAGATTTGAGTAAGCTCTTCAGATTATATCTGGTGACATTTTCCCATAAAAAGATTATATTCAATATTAAGGAGCTTTGAATGGCATTTTTGTTTATATAATTTGGAAATGCCCCAATACATTTTGGAGGGTAGCATATATTCTGGAACATCTAGCATGCTAGGTTTTACTTTGTTGATTTTTTTTTTTTATTTCAATATTGCAAATGCTATTGTTTTACCATTCAAAAATCATCATATAATTGATGTGAGCAGCCAGGACAATGCCTCATGAGACCAGAAAATTTTGTACTGTAGGTAGAAAGTTTTTACATCAGTTAGAAGAGAGCTTGATCAGTGGCTGGTAGCTCAGTGGTCAAAGCACTGTTATCACATGTTATCAGGAGGATGTGGGTTCATATCCCACCTGGCTCAGACAATTTTTCCTCTAACATTTGATATTGACATCAAAAATTAAGAGTGATATTTCTCTTGAAGGTTGAATATAAGCATTAAGAAATTTATTTGAACTATTCAATGTATCCTTGTAATATGCCATTGTCATGGCATACTTGTCATCTGTTTCTAGTGGCTGTGAGCAGCCAGGACAATACCTGCATCAGACACAGAAAATTGCGTACTGTAGGTAGAAAGTTCTTAACATCAATTAGAGGAGATCTTGATTGGTGGCCAGTAACTCAGTGGTCAGAGTACCTAACATGTTATTCGGAGGATGTGGATTCATATGCCACCTTACTCAGACAATTTTTCCTCTTAACATTTGATATTGATGTTAAACTAATAGTGATGTTTCCCTTGAAAAATGTAATCTGAAACCTCTAGATTTAAGAGTTATCTGATGGTGATGAAAATTTTGTTAAATTATAGTTCTGGACTTTAATGTGGATATCATTTTGTGTATACAAGAAATATAAATCACTATTTTTTAACATTTGTAATATTTATATACAGTGCAATAAAACTAATTTATTTTACTCTCTCTCTCTCTTCCTTTTTATAATGAATTTGGATGTATTATATAAATGCAAGAGTGGATCATTTAATTCACGGGCTTACAATGTTTTACCTTTAATCTTCATTACTGTAGTCTGCAGGTGTTTTCTCCTTTTCAAAGTGTTTTCCATTGAAAGCTAGACACATATGCCATTGCCTAACCCAAGTATCTAATGTTCCTGCAAGTCATTTTGTAAAGGTGTTCAGAGCAACATCATTGTGGCTTCCTCATCATTTTCAAAGTAATTGCCTTCTGATACTGTTTACAGTTTGTAACAATAAACATTGATACTGTAAACAGCATCTCAACATCAATGTTAGTTACAACAGTTTGAACTAAAACTGCAGTAAACCTTGCATCGTCATGGTGCAAAAACCATTTTCACCTTGGAATTCAGATCTATTTTCATGAACTGCATGATGAAGTTTAATTTGAAGGACTTCTGCATAAGCTCCCATATTTATTGTTGACCTCCATGGCATAAAATGTGTTACTACAATGCTTTTGCAATGAAAAAACACCAGAGCCATTTGTTTTGCAGCTAACCTCACAACTCAAAATTTCATTTGCCATAGTAAACTTGAGTGCTTCCATTCGCTGAATTGGTGTCTTGTTTCCAGATCATAGTGAAAATCCAAATCTTGTCTCTAATCACAATATGCAGTAAAAGTCTTTCACTTTTCACCTCAAGCCTTCCCAACCAGTTCCAACACATGTCAACATGTTTTTGCCTTTATTTGGGCTTGGATTGTGCAGGATCCAACAAGCACAAATTCTTGATATTTTCAAGTGGTCTGTCACTATTACATGAAGATGGCCATAAGACAGGCCAATCTTTGCTGCTAGTTCAGCATGGTTATTTTGTAGTCTTCATTGAGAATATCTTGGGCTCAGGTGATTTGTTACACATTGATGGAAGTTCTTGGTTGTTCTTGATGAATAAATCATGGGTTGTTCTCCAAAGAATCACACGCAACTCTGAAACATTTGTGTCACTTGAAAATCGTGCTACTTTTCAAGCACTGTTCTCCATATGCTTGAGTAATTTCTGTGACTGCACCATCTAAGTGAACACCTTTCCAAAGAAGAAAATGACAAAAGATGGCTGACTGCAATGTTTGTGAACTGCACTGTTTGTGAAGAGACTCTGTTGCCACATATCATGTATTAACACATACAAAATGCTACTAATTGTTGGTGACAGTAGTCCACTAATTAAATGATCCACCTAGTTGAAATTCATAATTTTATTACTTTGTTTTTCTTAGAGAATTTTTTATGTATTAAAAAGAGAATAATCAATATAGTCATTTGCTTTTCTATTATACTAACAAACCAGGTCAAAAATAATCTTGGAGAAAATACAATGGGCTTCACACGGGCTGATATCTGTGATAATGTTAAATATTCTCTCTTGTATGTAGCTATTGTTTCTTACTCCTTCAGATTTTTTTTTAAATACCGTGCCAAATTCCTTCTGTAATTTTTTTTATCATTAGCCAAATTTTATGTTGTCAGAACTTTTATTACTTTTTTTAGATGTTTCAATTGGAGCTAAAGATATTGGTGGCTATTTTCAACCATCAGGAGAAGCAAAGAATCCAGCAACTCATTTAATTAAAACCATGGTATGCATTTAACATGTCTTTATGATATTACAAGTTATAGTGTATATTCTGCATAATCACAATTTAACATGTAAAGAAATTGTCTTTCAAGCAGCTGCTTGCCATACAGGCATATAATATGGCATAGAAATTGTCATGAACATGAAACGTGAGCAGAAGGACAACATGCAAAAAACATCCATGCCTTATCTAAGTCTTGAACTCAGGTCACTTTGCTCCATAGCCCTTGACCACAAAGAATCCACAAATGCAATCACATGTATGCCAGTGATATATAGCGGGCTTTACCTCTTTCCCCCTAATCCACAGAAACTCATATTTGGATATTAATAATAAGAATTATTTTAAAATTTGACTGGGAGTGAATTTATTATAGATAATTAACCCCATCCCCTCCAGAGGAAATTCTTAGATCCATCATCATCATCATCCTCAAGCAGCCATGGGCTACGGAGGTCCAAGCAGACCGTGCAATTTAGTTCTCCAAGCAAGTCTATCCTGAGCTGCATCTGGCCACTGCACACCAATTCTAACAAGGTCCTGTTTGACATTGTCCGCCCACCGCATCCTAGGTCTCCCTTTCTTTCTGAGGCCTATAGGCACACTGTTCATAACCCTATTCGCCAATATATAATTATTCATACGGGCAACATGGCCAAACCAGCGGAGTCTCTCTCTGCACAATATGCTGCTTAAAGGAGGTTGCAGACTCCTTTGCCTAACCTCATCATTAGTTACAAAGTTAAACCACCTAATACCCAAGATACTGCGTAAGCATCTAGAATCAAAAGCATCTAGTTTCCTGTTATCTTGTTTACACAGCGTCCAAGTTTCACTACAATAACTAACCCTAGAAAGAACCAAACTATTATACAGTCTAATTTTAGTCTTTAGGTGTATAAGCCTATTTCTCCACAATCTCCATAGATTCTTAAAAGTCCCGGCATCAATCCCTATTCGTCTGTTAATCTCATGCCGCACATCACCATTATCTGTTACATAGCTCCCAAGATAATTAAACTGTGACACCTGCTCAAGACTGCAACCATTCAGATTAACTGAATCACAGCTTAAAAGTCCCGGCAGCAATCCCTATTCGTCTGTTAATCTCATGCCGCACATCACCATTACCTGTTACATAGCTCCCAAGATAATTAAACTGTGACACCTGCTCAAGACTGCAACCATTCAGATTAACTGAATCACAGCCTGCCTGACCAATTTTCATCACTTTAGTTTTCTCTCTGTTTATAACCAAACCTACTCTACTACCAGTCTCATCAACAGCTCAAATGAAAGAGTTCATCTCATCAACATCATTTGTTAAAAGGGCTAAATCATCAGCATAATCTAAATCAGAAATTTTCGTATCTCCAATCCATTTAAGGCCAAAATCTTTCCCTTGAAGTGAATTTCGCATAACATAATCAATAACCAAGCTAAAGAGAAAAGGAGACAAAATGCACCCTTGTCGAACACCAGAAGTAATACTAAACCAATTGTTACAAGCCTTACCAACTCTCACACACAACTCAGTGTTATTATAGAGAGCTTTCATTATGTTAACTAACTTGTCAGGTATACCATATGATCTTACAATCAACCACAAATTATGAAGATCAACAGAGTTGAAAGCCTGTTTGAAATCAACAAAGCTAGCAACCAAAGGTTTATGAAACTTTAAACATTTCTCAAGAATCTGCCTAAGTGAAAATATCTGATCCACACATCCCCTACCACTTCTGAATCCACATTGCTCATCACGCAATTGACTGTCAACCAGATTCTTAATTCTATTAAGCACAATCATGGAAAGAACTTTACCTGGAACAGAGAGTAGGCTGATACCCCTACAGTTATCACAAGAACTGCGATCACCTTTTTTGAAAATAGGGATAATAATAGCTCTGGTAAAATCCTTAGGAATCATGCCTTTATCATAAAAGATATTCAAATTTTCAGTCATCCAAGTGGTAACTGAAACATTCCCAGCTTTAAGCATTTCCATAGTAATTTCATCTAACCTGGGGATTTATGAAGTTTAAGTTTAGAAATAGCCAAAATTACTTCAGATTGTGTTATAGGGCCAACATTAAAGCCAGTAATGCATGTATCATCATTACAAACAATGGGAGTAGAACTAACCATATTGTTTAGAACATCACTGAAATGCTCAGCCCACCTAGCCATGACAGAATCCTCACTTTCTTTAACCTTACCTTGTTTATCCTTCAATCTTTGTATGCCTGTCCGTTTTCTACCACATAAAACATTAACTATCTGGTACATCTCTCTGCTGTTGTGGTGTCTAACTGCTTCCTCGGCTTTGTCAGCCAAGCCATCAAGCCAAAGATTCTTAGCAGCAGCTAACTGATCCTTTACACGTTATTAAGAATTCACCCAGAATTCAAAATATCCTGAAGTTGTCTGTAAAACCTATTCTTCTCGTCCTCATCAGCATCCTTAGTGGGGGCATAACAGCAGATAACATTCAAGTCTTTAATGCTTGTCTGAAATTTTGCTGTAAGAATCCTTTCATTGATGCACTCATATCTTAGAAGAGCATCACTAGCATGTCTGCTGAGAAGCAGACTCATACCTTGGTGATGCTTTCCATCCTCCCTCCCTGTAAAGATAAATATAAAGTTATTTTTATATATCTCACCTTTACTTGTCTATCTGGTCTCTTGCAAGTCTAGAATATCTAGGTTATAGCACTGGAATTCCTGTTTGAGGACATCAATAGAATAATCTCTATGTAATGTCCTCGCATTCCTGCAGAGAAAAAAATAATTAGTAGGATTTTTAAAGAAACTAGGTTTATTGAGATAGGTAGGGCCAACAATATCAAACAGCCCCCTGATTGCAGGCATGGGGCAAAGACCTGTTTCTCCTCCACTAAAGGCTGAAGTCACCAATGCTGGTAAGAACTTCAGGCACCACCTTTTCAAGTCGACTTTTTCAAGAGCCATATGGCCTGCCTGAGACACATTACTCCAGTTTAGCGTGACGATGCCCAACTAGCTAAGTGAGGTTCAGGTTCCTGTGATGGTCCCTGATTAGGATTATCCACCAGCTGATATAAGGTATCCCATGCCTCTTTTCACTTAGGGCTGGCAACCCAGAAGCAAACAGAAAACACAGCAGCAGATTCTCCCTCAGCAGAGGCCCACCAGTGCACAAATCCAGGATCCATAATCAAGCTCAAATCCATAAACAAGTGCAGTCTAGTAGGTATAAATGGTCAACACTAGGACCCTGTGAAGTTGACCACTCCTCAGCAGGGTTGAAAAAAAAAAGAAAAAAGTGGCCATAGATGACCAGATCAGTAGGCCATACTGAACTGGCAACCCTCCCCTTCCGTTCCCTTCCAAAAGGGAATATCTCTTTTGAAAGGTACTAACGGCCTGCACCACGAGAAGGCAGGGTCAGACATTAGGTGCTAGAGCTGGCCAGTTCTGTGCATCATCAATGGGAATTGATCAATACCACCTAGAGCTGAAAGCCAACCACCTTCGGAATATGTCACAACAATGGCGGTCCTAGTGGGCCAGTGGGCCACATCACAAAGCAGCGCAAGCATCCCCTGAGCTTTTAGTCTCGTTTGTTCTTGCTGGTCATGATGTATTGCTGTGGCTGCATTTTTTAATTTAACTTTTGTAGTAGATATATATTACACGTTTTTGAGGTTATACTACGTGAATTGTTATTAGAATGTTTAACATCCTCAGGTGTAATCAGTAAAGTGATTTGTAGATTGCGCACAATTTTTGTGTGAGCCACTTTTGTTAGGCCTAACCACCATGACTGAACTCGGATATACAATGTGCTTGGTTGTAACAGCAATTCACTCTTTTGTCGAAGTGATGTTTGGTGAAAATAATTTCAATCAGAATTTCATTGTCGATTTTAAGAACTCCCATGGTAAATGGGATTTTGAAAATTTTAATAGGTAAGTAATTTGGTTTTGCAGTTCAAATCTCAGTGATATCTGAATGATAAAATTTTTTGGTTTATAGTTGACATTCGTTGATATATTAGTGGTAAAATGGTTTGGTTTATAGCTGATATTTCACTGATATTTTAGTACTAGAATTATTTAACAACTGTAATTCGCCGATTTACAGTTGATATTCGCCGATATTTTAGTGGTAAAATGATTTGGTTTATCTGATATTTAAGTGGTAAATTGGATTTAGTTTAAAACTGACATTTGCTGAGATTTTAGTGCTAAATTGATTTGGCTTATAGCTCAAATTAAGCTGATATTTAAGTGGTAAAATGGTTCAGTTTATAGTTTATATTTCACTGATATCTTAGTGATAAAATGATTTAGTTTATAGTTAACATTTTGCTGATCTTTAATTAGTAAAAATGATTCGGTTCTATAGTTCATATTTCACTTATAAAATGACCTAAATTTGACATTCGCTGAGATTTTAGTGCTAAATTAATTTGGTTTATAGCTGATATTTAATTGGTAAAATGGTTTGGTTTAGAGTTTATATTTTGCTGATATTTTAGTGATAAAATGATTTAGTTTGTAGTTAGCATTTCGCTGATCTTTAATTAGTAAAAATGATTCTGTTCTATAGTTCATATTTCGCTTATAAAATGGTAAAATGACCTAAATTTGACATTCACTGATATTTTAGTGCTAAATTGATTTAGATTAGAGTTGACATACCACTGATATTTCAGTGGTAAAAAGTAATTAGACTATAGTCATTGCATTTGAACTGATATGTCATCACATTTTGAATGTAAAATGATTTCGTTCAAGCTGGCATATCATTAATACCTAGAGTGAGAAAGTATATGCCATTAAATGTGATTGAAATATTATGAATAGTTGGGGGTTTTTAGCTTAATTTGATAAGTGTTACTAAAAACTTAAATTTATATGAGGGATAAGCAGTTTAATTATGACAAGCAAAGATGTCAATTACGTAGTACCCATTATTTATCTGAATCACCATTTTTAGGTACCTTCTATGCTTGTTTATTGACATATCTGGTAATCTATGTGTTAGTGTATACCATTTATCTGAATTACTATTCTGCAGCTTTTGTGTTATGTTTTCTAGATATATCAACAATTAGTTTGTTCATATGATTTAATTGAATCACTAATCTTGTCCACTCTCTTTCACATATATAATGAACCATTTCTTATTTCTAAGAAAGCACATATATTTCTTCATCTAGTTCAAAGTATATGATAAAAATGTATCACTGAATTTGATAACTTTTACTAACTTTTATTTTCATCACTCATAGAAAAGTTAATGTGTATTTTAAAGTTATTTGAATATATATATATACACGATCATATCAGAATAATATGACCACCTACCATACATATACTATGATATGTGGTCATATTATTCTGATACTACTGTGTATATGACTTAAATTAATCATTATCCCTACTAATTTTCTATCTCCTTTATATTTTTCCTTCATCTTCATTTGAATTAGTGTACGATTTTATTAAATCACTCAGGCTAATTTTATGCCAATATTTCCTCACTTTAAAAGCTTTATTCATTTCTGCCATAGGTTTATTATACATATATATATTAATTGAATCATTTCAGTTTTGTGCAATATTTAATATTTTTTCACTTCTCTTTGGGAGATTTATGTATTTCTTCAGTTGGCTTACTATATAATGAATTAATTTATTTACTCCTAACTTTGCGAAATTCTCAATATTTTTTTCCCCCTCACCCTCTAGGAGATTTATGCATTTCTTCAATTTGTTTAGTATATGTCATTTCATGATTTACTTCTAAATATTTTGCAATTTTTAATATTCACCCCCTCACCTTTAGAAGCTTTATGAATTTCTTCAATGATATTTAGCATATATTATAAATGAATCACTCATTTTGCTAGTTTTATACGTTTCTTTTCCAGGTATAATTGCTAATTGCGCCAATCATTTTTTATATAAATGTTTATGAAAAATTACTTAAACTTGTAGATAATTTTCACACTATCGTAATTTTGGTTTTTTTGACATCGTGAAAGATACATTGTTTTTACCTGAGATTTTATTTATTTGTTTTTTGTGAAGAAAATATTATTTCAAGAGAAATTTTGAATGACTACTGTCCACATCAGAATATTCAAAAGTTCCTTATTGTTTTTTGAAATTGTTATCAGAAAGGATGCAGCGATTGAATTTTAACTACGTTTGTTTTACTTGAGTGCAAAATTCGGCAAATGCATTTTCTGTTTTTTACATTTTTGTCGAGGAATTATTTTTATTCAAAGATTGATAAATTGCATCTGCGTTAAAAAATGGTTCATTTGAAACAACCGACAGTAATTTCCGTTTCAACTTCATTCAAATGAAACAATGTGCAGAAATAACCAGCAGTGAGCAAACACAGTGATGGCCTAGTGTGTGTGACATCAAAAACAGGTTGGTGGGCTTGTTTGTTCTAGGAGGTATTGGATTGGTGCACAGCTCTCCTTCCATGTTTATGCCTAGTGCACCCCACTATAACGTTTGGGAATGCAGTGAGACATCTTCATTAGCATGTAAGTTTTCTGCAGCCCAGAACCATAGGTCTGGAAATTAACAGCACCTTTGAGCCAAAGGACTGTGAATAACTAGTTATCATCTGCTGCAACTGTTCATAGCAAATGTTCATAGTCTTGTCATTTTGTACAGTTCATGACCATATCATTCTGTACTGGTCAGACTGGATTAATGCTTGCAGTCACTAGATTTTAAAGGACTATCATTTCAACACTATTCTCAGGATTTTCATGCTTGCAAGAAATCTAGACTGCCATAATACTTGTCACACATTTCTAATTCCATAGTTACCTTGTGTTGCCAGCTGTGCACATACCTCCAGTACTTCTGCTATTGTTGCTTCAGGTAATATGGCCTCCCACTTTTCAGTAAATCTGCAACTCTACCCATATCCTTAGTATTCTCTGGTGGTGATTGTAAATAAAACGCCCTATGAGACAGTTGATTTGTATATCACTTACAGTTATTGTTATATATCCAATTACTAGATCTTACAATCACCCTCTAAATTCATAAAACAATAGGGGGTTTAACAGACCTAAACTTTCCTACTAAATGTAGAACTAACTGAATTTATGTATGAGTAGGGTCACAACTGATGCAAATTTAACTCATGTGAATTCAGTTTCTCATAATTTGCTTGTAATGTGAATATAAATTTATTTAGAAACTGATATGTTGCACACATAGGATTATTACTATACTTAGGTTTCTAACTTACGTATTGAATTGGGCTGGAAAATTAATACATTAAATATTATTTGTGAAATTCCATTACCTGATGATTCACAACATCAAACTCTGATGCAAGTTGCAAACCTACTCTATAAAATATTTTATATATAGTGATGGATATTTCATATTCCAGGAAAGAAACAAACAATACCTATCCTCATTTCAGCAGATCAATCAAATACCTTGGCCTGAAATTATCCACTGCAAATACCATGATCTTTAGTAAGTATTATTATATTTATAAAAGTTTAAGTAATTGTCATTGACCAAAAAGCTTTTATTTCCATACTGTAAATTTGTTTGCAGTTCAATTTTTTAAAGGCAATTTTAGCAGTTTTTCAGTGATATAATTTTCTTATAGTTGTCATTATTGTGTGATAATAATTAATATTATATAAGTATTTAATTCTGACAAGATAACTGTAATATTTTTTCTCTTTTGTTCATTAGGTTTTTAAATTTCAGATTTTAAATACCATGCTTTCTGCTTGAGCAACTTTTGTCAGTACAAACAAAATTAAAAGTATTGTTTAGTTGTGAATTGATATGTGATCATTGGGGGACTATGGATCTGTCAGTAATTATTGATCTATTCCAATATCTTTCCATTAGCTATTCTGTTTGTGTTCATAACATCAAACTGCATTTCAGTTAATTAAAAGATGAGAAGTTTTTTTTATTAATCATTTTTCCATTGTATGTGTATTTATTGAAATACTCTATGCTAGCTAATTGTGGATGTTTAATGCACATATATATATATGCACAGTTTGAGATTATTTTGAGCTGCAGACTTTTAATACAGTGTTTCAGTATTACATCTTAATGTGTGTAAAACATTTAACTGCATCATACTTCGTGCAGAGGTTGGTTCAATCAGTATTGCATGCTCCAGGCTCAACCTGGTATTCCTAGGCTTGAATCTCCACTATTCCTGTGATAAGATTGCCTCTACTAACATCCACTCTGCCAATCCATAACATGTATACACTAAAGAACATACTGGATGGCCTTGACAGGAGGTTTTAATCTCTTGCAATAGCTGTCCAGTAAAACCCCTACTTCACAGGTTTACAAACTTGGCCTAAATTGAACTCAATGAAACCTTATATATATAATTACACTTCAAACCAGAACCTGTACATTTATTTTTTCCTGGAGTTTTAATTAAGGAGTTTTATGTATATGCTTATTTGTATTTTTATATACAAATTTATAGTTGTTTTATAATTAGGGTGACCAAATTTAAAGGCAAAGATTCAGGGACATTTGAAAATTTTATTTGGATTGACTAGAGGTCTCTTGAAAACTAGGATGTAGAGTCACCCTAGTTTGATAGGTTACAATTGACAACTTTCATTGTAAAATTCATAACCTCAATTTTTCAGTTACCTGTATTATCAACCAAGATTTTTGATGACATAGTTGCCGCTGCTGTTCTGGTAGCAAAAGATTTGTTCATGTAGTACAGTTAATTTAATGTTTAAAAAATATCAGAAAACCAATTCTGGTGACACTTCTGGGACATTTATTCATCAGGGACAGAGCTTTTCATTCAGGGATTGTCCCCAGAAAATGGGGACATCTGGTCATCCTACATATAATTAATAATTATCTAAAGGTTCTTGAAGAAGAAAAAACTCAAAATGTAAAATAGATGTCCTTTTCCTTTAAAAGTAAATAGGATACATTTTCAGATGCAACAAAAGGATTGTGTGGTCAATCTAATATTTTTGTTTAAGGAGAAAATATTTTCTAACTGTTGTATGCAAGTCAGATAAGTGTTGAATTACCAACTTTTTTCTTGTCCCTCTCAGTCTCTTATGAAACCAAGTGGTTCTGCAAAACAGAGTATTGTATGCACAAAAGACTATTTAGAGCTGAAACAATCCAATTATAGCAGTGGTCTATTTGAAGTGATATACTGTGTTAAAATCATCTTGTGCATGGGTTGCTGCCAGGCCCAAATCTAGAAAAAAAAATTGGGGGGGGGAGTGACTTGATTGAGCTGGATGAAAGGGGAGTAGAGACGACTTCCATTGCACTGTAACATTTCTCCCTCCATTTAGAGACCTATGAAAACTTTTTAAAGTACATAAAATATGCGTAAGTTAAATAACTATTTGCCTCTATTACCCTTACTAGCATTCTAAAAGAATGGGAGGGCATTGCCCCCCACCTTATCTAGTTCTAGTTGTTGCTATTATCTGTATTAGAATATTATTCAACTGCTTAGTTACAAAAGCAACAATAATTATAAAAAAAATTTTAAGATGAATACAGTAGTGTTCATGAAACTCAGAACACTAAGAAGGACCAATCATATCACATTCATATTTGGGGATCCAATATACATAGTAGGGTCCAAAAGTTTCCGGCCCAAGGGTATTAAAGAGGTAATAGAATCAAACAATAATTTTTAATTTTCAATATAATCATCTTTTATTTCAATACATTATTTAGAATGGCTAATTCACTTTTCTATACCACTGAAAAAATAATCTGAAATTTTGTCCTTAAAATGGTCTAAAACTGCAGAAATTGCTTCTTCGTCACTTGTAAATTTTTTCCCACGCTGATCCGACTTCAATTTTGAAAACAAAAAATAGTCACTGGGGGATAGGTCAAGGCTGTATGTTGGGTGATTTAATTCCTGGAAACCACATTGCTGAATAGCAGCCTTCGCAGCAACTGAAGTGTGCACTGGTGCATTGTTGTGCAATAACCTCACTCCCCAGGATAGCTTTCCTCAGCATTTCTCTTTGATGGTGAGTTGTACATTAATGATGTCAATTGTACATTAATTATCTCAATTGTACATTAATGATGCATAATATTCACCAGTAACTGTAGTATTTCATTCCTTAAAGTCGACTAGCAGAATCCCCTGAGAATCCCAAAAGATGGTGGCCATGATCTTTTTTGGGGATTGTGTCACTTTTGCTTTTTTTGGCAGTGGGGATCCAGGATACTGCCAATTTGTATATTCCCATTTAGACGGGATTTGAATCAATAACTTCTTTTTCTTGCCCCTCACAAAGTGCTAAAAATTCAGTGCAGCATTCATGTGTCGTTGTTTTTGGACAACACTCAAAAGTTTTGGGCCCCATCTTGCACTCACTTTGTTCATACCAAGATGGTTTGTGTAAAATTCGAAGCACTGTGATTTTTGAAAGTCCACACCTTGCTGATAATTCTTTAGGTTTCAGTCACCTATCCTTTAGCACCTCTTCTTGCACCAGTGCAGTTGTTTCCAGATTGAGTGTTTCTGCAGGTCTGCCTTGACGAGGTTCATCTTCAATCGAATCTCTCCCTAAGTGAAACTGCTTAGCCCATTCTTTAACATCGAATATGATGGTGAAGATTTGCCCTACACAGCATCTAAACATCATTTGATTTCTGCCAGGCTTTCGCCTTCTTTCATCAAAATTTAATGGCTGCACGATACTCAAGTTTAAACATTTTAAAATATTGGGCAACAGCACTTCTATCTGTGACACTAGCTGGAGTGCTACTTATGCTAGAGCTGCAAAATTTTAACTGCAGTGCAACCAAAAAATAGGGTGGGGGGGTTGACAGAGTTAGACCTATCAATTGTTGTTTTAACATGTTCGGGCTGGAAACATTTGGACCTTACTACATAGGTTTATTGATCTAATAAATGATTACAATATGGTGGCAGTTGGAGAATTACATACTGAGTTGTTTGGTAATGACTGTGTCCACCCCTTGTATGACTTGCTGTACACGGTGAGACATGGAATCAAACAAATGTTTTATGCTGGATAGTGAAATAACTGTCCAAGCACTATGCACCCATGCTCAAAGTTTGTCTACATTTGCTGTGATGTGCTGGTTTTGCAACAACCACCATTTGACCATATCCCATACATTTTTGATGGGTGACAAATTGGGGGATCTAGTGGGCCATGGAAGGATATGCACATTGTTTTGCATCAGGTATTCAACAGTGGCAACTGCTGCATATGGTCTTGCATTGTCCTGCTGAAATGTGGCATATAGGACAGTCTGTAAGTATGGAAAAGCTATTGGTTGTGAAATGTTCTGTATGTAGCACTGGTAATGATGGTGTGGATCTGTACTAGGGCAGATTTGCTTTCGTAACTAATCGCACCCCACATCATAATCCCATGCATTGGTGCTGTATGCCTCGTCCAAAAACACCCCTCTCAGTGCCTCTCACCAACTGTACCACTTCTGTCACTTGATGCACCACTGTAGGCTGGCTGTTTGTGTTAGGGTGTCAGAGGCAGTCTTAGTCATAGCTGGTAGGTGTGCAATCCGAATTGCAATAAACAGTGACAAACTGTTACTGCCAACATTGGAAGATATGTTACTGACTATTGACAGAGCAATATGTTATAGCCATTAGTGATGGGCAAAATGACATTTTTTCAAAGATTATGAATTTTAATTGACTCACTTAAAAGATCTGTTCAAAAGATTCTCTTGTTTGACTCATTTGTAGTTACTCTTTGGCTGTTTAGTGCAATCTTGATAGATCATAGATCATAAAATGACTTAATAAAGATAGGTGAACTGTTTCAAATATAGGTACTAATTAATTTTAAATTATTCTCTTTTTTTCATTTTAATAGCTAAATTATCTTATATCAAGGGAAACATCACTCTTAGTTTAGCATCAATACCAAATGTTAGAGGAAAAATTGTCCAAACTGGGTGGGATACGAACCCGCATCCTCCTGCTAATGAGCTACTGGCCACTGATCAAGATCTTCTCTAATTGATGTTAAGAACTTTCTACCTACAGGACACAATTTTCTGTGTCTCATGCAGCCATTGTTCTGACTGCTCACAGCCTCTAGAAACATGACAAGTATGTCATGACGATATTAAGTATGTTATGAGGATATATTGAATAAATAAAAAAATAAATACCCCCTCAAGTAGCTGCTTGCCACAGAGGTCTGACAGGAGCCTGTCAGTTTATATGCCATAGTAGAAGATCTGAGAGGATGGCAGGACCTCAGCAGAAAAACAACACACACAGCCATGCCTTACCCAGGGCTCGAACCCAAATCCCTTAGATCATTAGCCAAGCACACTAACCACCGGCCATGGGATGGCAGAATATATTGAATAGCTCAAAGAAATTTCTTGATGCTTATGTTCAACTATCAAAGGAAACATCATTCTTAGTTTAACATCGATATCAAATGTTAGAAGAAAAACTGTCTGACAATGTTGCTTCTGCTATTTGATTGATTACCTCTAACATCCCTATTGATTTTTAACTATGGTTATGAATCAATAAGTTCACTGTCTTATGTCCTTTTTATTTTTCATCTTGTTTGGTGCAGTATAGTTGCCCTTACACCATAAAACTCTAAACAACTAATCAACAAATCCATGACAAAACTGAAGATTCCAATATAGTGAATAGTAATTTAAAAGTTTATTTTTCTAAAATTGTCACCATTTAAAAATCATTATTAGGTTAAATAAATATTATAAAAGCAGACTATTGATGGTCATTTGTTTATTCCTTGATTTTTTTTTTCATTAAATTTATATACTGCATCAATTTTTGCTCCCAAAACTATGGGTCTTGGTATGTTATGCAATAATTAAAATATTCATAATTTAAACATATTTAATTTTTCAAAATCCACTGTTGAAATATAAAGTTCTCAGGCTATGGTACCTAGCATCAGTTATACAATTTACTTTAAACACACTGGGCATTTTTTAAATGAACTACATGCTTGCCTTCTAAAATTAGCCACAGGGCTTTGGCTATTTTATAGATGGTAATGTATAGAGTCTCGCCATAGATGTTTCTTGGTTTTAAGTCTCTTGCTTTAGATGGCTAATTCACTCATATTATTCTGGGTTTTCATCGTTGTGCCCATTGTCAGCATGAAGCCTTGCAACCATTATACCATAAAGTATAGACACAGACTGGTTTCTCCAAAGTAGTAAAAGCTCAGTGATGTTTACCACCATTACATTATCTGCAGCAAGTTAGTCAACAGGCTTCATGCCAAAGCAGATGCAAAAGTAAAAACCTGGAATACTAGGTGTACCAGCCATCTAAAGCAAGAGACTTAAAACCAAGAAACATCTATGGTGATATTTCATACATTACCAGTGCCTTGTGTCTAATTTTAGAAGGCAAGCACATGGAGTTCCTTTACAAAATGATCAGTTAATTTGTTAAAAGTAAACTGTATAACTGACGTAAGGGTTCGGTTGGGTTGTTTTACCTCTGAGCGGCACTTTTTTGCACACCATGTGCTAAATGGCCAGGTCACATGGACCCCGAAGGCTCAGAGAAGGTTGGGGGAGGGGACCCACTGGAATAGCTGTTGGGAGACAGATGGTAGCCTCCCGTCAAGGCCATGCAGCGTGTTCTTTAACGTGCACAGGGTATGGCTCTCCCACACACGGGGCCACTGCTTAACGTCCCATCCAACGGACGGCGGCCTTTCCAAGCCCATCGGTGTCCCCTACTGACTGTGGGCAGGGCGGGGAATTTTGCGGAGATAAATCTCAACGCTGACCCAGCTGGGACTCGAACCTGGGAACTACAGATTACGAGCCTGGCACACTACCAACTGAGCCACTCCCGCCCCATACTGATGTAAGGTATCATAACCTAAAAACTATATTTTAACAGTGAATTTTGTAAAATTAAATATGTTTAAAACTAAATTACTTTGCTTATAGATATTTTTAATCATTCATATGGAACAGTTAACTGAATAAAATTGTGATTTTGAATGGTGTGGTCTCACACCTGCTGAAATTCATTTTTTTTTCAGCTAACCGTTTAGTTGTTATAAGGTAATGGAACATTGCTTATGTGCTAATATTGATGATTCACATTATTTCTTTGTTTAGTTACAACAATGATATCAGCAGTGACTATCAAGAAGATAGGAGCAACAGAATCAAAGATAGATATTTAGCTCATGAAACAGCTTCTTTATGCAATAATCAACAGGCAGCAACAGTTCTCACAACAGTGACTTTTCGAAATGAAACTACACAAAAGAACTCTCACTCTTCTAGCCACAGTCCTATTTCAAAAGCATATAAGAGTAGAAAGCGAAAGCTAACACCATCTAAAGAACAAAGTCTGCAGAAGTTTCAAGATTCCAACAAATACAACAGAAATGGTAAAAAGAAGTGTTTGATAGACAGTTTTCAAAGTGACTCTAGCCATTCACCAAAGAAACCTCAACAAGCATTAAGAAGGACACCTTGTAAAGTTAAGTCTAAAAGTTCTTATACCAGCGATCACTTGAGAAGAAGTCCTAGAAAACATGTTTCTTTGAGTCAAAGACAACCATATGTTTCCAGGTAATAATATTTTATTTTAAATTTATGTACCTTAATTCTATTTTTTGACAAACAAAATTTCTTTTGCACTACCTCTATTCTATGGAAGTAATACCAGAAGATTAATCACAATTTAGCTGTCATTTATGAAATCATTTCAGGTTCAACTGCAATTGAAAAATATAAATTTTTATGAAACAATTTTGGCACTAGCATAATATTTCCATAATATAAAGCTTCACCTCCCCTCCTCCTCCCCAAAAGCTGGCAGATTACAAAAAACTTATATTTATTCAGTTTCTGACTTGCTTTTTTACAAAGTTCAAGTCACATAAAGGATATTTTCACAAGCTGATTGTAGAAAATTAATAACCTTATTTAGACCCTTTTTTTACCAGACTGAATATCCCAAAATAAAGAATAATAACACTGGTTTACAAGGTTTTTATAACATGAACAATTGTTGCCGCCTTTAACTATTTTTCAGGTGCTGATTTCAGATCTGGCCTTAAAAAATGGCTAGTACATCACATTTTTATGTTATTGGTCATTTTGACCCTATTAAGATCTTCCAGGCAACTAGGAGGATATTAGATATTTTACTTTTTGTGGCTGGCAACACTGAATGCCAAGTGGGAGAAAGCATTTAACAGTAACCTAACCTCAAACCGCCATTCTTGTCATATTCATTGTAGGAGGAACATGTGCTGTACGTTAAAGAGTGAATTTTGGCATTTTAATGGCACAAAGGAAATTATCCGATTCCTTTAAAAGATGATACCACTCAAAATAATGTCAAATCACCACTTGGATACATTGGTATGACTTCAAGAAGTTTACCAGAAAGAATTAAAGAACATCAATATGATATTAAGGGGAAAAAATGCTAATAACAGCTTTATCTAGCATCATTATCAACCATAATGCAACTCCAATCTTCAAAGAAGCCAGAATTATTTTGAATCCTAATATTAAATTTAAACTTTCATACAGTGAAAAAAATAACAATTCATATCAAGAAAGTTTTGTTGATATTTTTTCATCAAATTAATTATTATAAATGATAATACAAGAAATCTGGTACACAATATGAAAGGTACTTAGCAGTTAGATACGCTAACCATTAGACCATACCTGGTGTACTGGTTAGCATACCTAACTGCTAAGACCAGCGGGACATGTCTTTGTGTAAATATTTGTATGTTGTATAAGAAACTAGGACAAGCTTAATATAGCTCCTAGATTATCTCCATCCTTTGTGTAAGGAAGTACCTTATAATTATTTCTACTGTAATGACAAAATGCGAATTTTACCCACAGCCTGAAGACTCCTATTAAAAGACTACCCTAATCCAAGCATCTTCATTAACAACAAAAAATACAGCCAATTTCCAAATAACACAAACAATAAAAATGTTCCATCACATACACAGTCATATCAGAATAATATGACTACCTACCATAGTATATGTGTGGTATGTGGTCATATTATTTTGATACAACTGTGTATATCGGCTTGTAAATGGTAGCTAGGCGTAAACTGGAAGGAGAGCTGTGTACCAATCCCCAGTGATGATGCACAGAACCGGCCAGGTCTAGCACCTAATGTCCGACCCCGCCTTCTTGTGGTGCAGGCTGTTAGTACCTATCAAAAGAGATATTCTCTTTTGGAAGGGAATGGAAGGGGAGGGCTGCCAGTTCAGTATGGCCTGCTGATCTGGTCATCTATGGCCACTTTTTTCTTTTTTTTCAACCCTTCTGAGGAGTGGTCAACTTCACAGGGTCCTGGTGCTGACCATTTATACCTACTAGACTGGACTTGTTTATGGATTTGAGCTTGATTATGGATCCTGGACTTGCTGCACTGGTGGGCCTCTGTTGAGGGAGAGTCTGCCGCTGTGTTTTCTGTTTGCTTCTGGGTTGCCAGCTCTAAGTGAACAGAGGCATGGGATACCTTATATCAGCTGGTGGATAATCCTAATCAGAGGCTATCGCAGGTACCTGAACCTTACTCAGCTAGTTGGGCATCGTCAAGCCTAAACTGGAGTAATGTGTCTCAGGCAGGCCATATGGTTCTTGAAAAAGTCCACTTGAAAAGGTGGTGCCTGAAGTTCCTACCAGCATCGGTGACTTCAGCCTTTAGCGGAGGAGGAACAGGTCTTTGCCCCATGCCTGCGATCAGGGGGCTGTTTGATATTGTTGGCCCTACCAATCTCAATAAACCTAATTTCTTTAAAAATCCTACTAATCATTTTCTCTCTGCAGGAACGTGGAACGTGAGGACATTACATAGAGATTATTCTCTTGATGTCCTCATGCAGGAATTCCAGCGCTATAACCTAGATATTCTAGGCTTGCAAGAGACCAGATGGACAGGTAAAGGTGAGATACTTAAAAATAACTTTAAATTTCTCTTTACAGGGAGGGAGGATGGAAAGCATCACCAAGGTGTGGGTCTGCTGCTCAGCAGACATGCTAGTGATGCTCTTCTAGGATATGAGTGCATTAATGAAAGGTTTCTTACAGCAAAATTTCAGACAAGCATTAAAGACTTGAATGTTATCTTCTGTTATGCCCCCACTGAGGATTCTGATGAGGATGAGAAGGATAGGTTTTACAGACAACTTCAGGATATTTTGAATTCTGTCAAGAAAGGAGATATTACCCTTGTTCTTGGTGACTTCAATGCCAAAGTTGGTACTGACTCTGACCTTTGGGGAGGAGTAATAGGCCCTTTTGGTATTGGTAGCTGCAATGGCAATGGGCAACGTCTCCTACAGGTAAGTAAACTAAATGGTTTCAGAATAACTAACACATATTACAAACACTGCGACATACATAAATACACATGGGTTTCACCTGATGGGCTGCATAAGAATATGATTGATTATATATTAATTAACAGCAAATGGGCTAGTTCTGTTAGAAATACCAGGGCATATAAAAAAAATAATAATAATAAAAATACCCCCTCAAGCAGCTGCTTGCCACAGAGGTCTGACAGGAGCCTGTCAGTTTATATGCCACAGTAGGAGATCTGAGAGGATGGCAGGACCTCAGCAGAAAAACGACACACACATCCATAGGGGAGCTGAAATTGGATCTGACCATTACCTTGTTAAAAGTGTCTTGCAACTTAAACTTAAAAAGTGTTGTGCTAGGGTTAAAAAATTTACCTTTAATACTGAAGCTCTGAAAGACCCAGTTATCGCTAAAGTTTACTATGATAGGTTACTTAGTCATTATGACAGTCATGGTTTGCTTAATACTGAAGTTGAGGAAGAATGGGGCCATTTTAAACAGGCTTTTTTGGAAACTAACAGTACTCTTTTAGGGAAAAAGGAGCAGAGGAGGCAGAATTATTTAAGTGATAAGGCACTTGAGCTTATTTCAGAAAGAAGGAACTGCAGGAATGTCCTTAATCAGTACCCTACTAGTCCTAATAGAAAGCATTGCAAAGAACTTAATAAACGTGTAAAGAATCAGTTAGCTACTGATAAGAATCTTTGGCTTGATGGCCTTGCTGACAAAGCTGAGGATGCAGTTAGACAGCACAACAGCAGAGAGCTGTACCAGATAGTTAATGTTTTGTGTGGTAGAAAACGAACAGGTATACAGGGATTGAAGGATAAACAAGGCAAGGTTATAGAAGGTGAGGATTTTGTCATGGCTAGGTGGGCTGAGCATTTCAGTGATGTTCTAAACAATGTAGTTAGTTCTACTCCCATTGTTTGCAATGATAATAGATGCATTGTTGGCTTTAATGTTGGCCCTATAACACAATCTGAAGTTAGTTTGGCTATTTCTAAACTTAAATTTCATAAATCCCCAGGGGTGGATGAAATTACTACGGAAATGCTTAGAGCTAGGAATGTTTCTGTTACCATTTGGATGACTGAAATTTTGAATAACTTTTATGATAAAGGCATGGTTCCTAAAGATTTTACCAGAGCTATTATTATCCCTATTTTCAAAAAAGGTGATCGCAGTTCTTGTGATAACTATAGGGGTATCAGCCTACTCTCCGTTCCAGGTAAAGTTCTTTCCATGATTGTGCTTAATAGAATTAAGAATCTGGTTGACAGGCAATTGCGTGATGAGCAATGTGGATTCAGAAATGGTAGGGGATGTATAGATCAGATATTTTCACTTAGGCAGATTCTTGAGAAATGTTTAGAGTTTCAGAAACCTTTGATTGCTAGCTTTGTTGATTTCAAAAAGGCTTTCGACTCTGTTGATCGTCATAATTTGTGGTTGATTGTGAGATCATATGGTATACCAGACAAGTTAGTTAACATAATGAAAGCTCTCTATAATAACACTGAGTCATGTGTGAGAGTTGGTAAGGCTTGTAGCAATTGGTTTAGCATTACTTCTGGTGTTCGACAAGGGTGCATTTTGTCTCCTTTTCTCTTTAGTTTGGTTGTTGATTATGTTATGCGAAATTCACTTCAAGGGAAAGCTTTTGGCCTTAAATGGGCTGGAGATACGAAAATCTCTGATTTAGATTATGCTGATGATTTAGCCCTTTTGGCAAATGATGTTGATGAGATGAACTCTTTCATTCGAACTGTTGATGAGACTGGTAGTACAGTAGGTTTGGTTATAAACAGAGAAAAAACTAAAGTGATGAAAATTGGTCAGGCAGGTTGTGATTCAGTTAATCTGAATGGTTGCAGTCTTGAGCAGGTGTCACAGTTTAATTACCTTGGGAGCTGCGTAACTGATACTGGTGATGTGCGGCATGAGATTAACAGACGAATAGGTATTGCTGCCGGGACTTTTAAGAATCTATGGAGATTGTGGAGAAATAGGCGTATACACCTAAAGACTAAAATTAGACTGTATAATAGTTTGATTCTTTCTAGGGTTAGTTATGGTAGTGAAACTTGGACGCTGTGTAAGCAAGATAACAGGAAACTAGATGCTTACGCAGTATCTTGGGTATTAGGTGGTTTAACTTTGTAACTAATGATGAGGTTAGGCAAAGGAGTCTGCAACCTCCTTTAAGCAGCATATTGTGCAGAGAGAGACTCCGCTGGTTTGGCCATGTTGCCCGTATGGATAATTATAGATTGGCGAATAGGGTTATGAACAGTGTGCCTAGAGGCCTCAGAAGGAGGGGGAGACCTAGGATGCGGTGGGCAGACAATGTCAAACAGGACCTTGTTAGAATTGGTGTACAGTGGCCGGATGCAGCAGATGTAGCTCAGGACAGATATGCTTGGAGAATTAAACTGCGCCGTCTGGTTGGACCTCCGTAGCCCATGGCTGCTTGAGGATGATGATGATGATGTGTATATCATCTGATACTACACATCATGCACATGCATCTCAATATATATTATGACTCTTACATCAATGTTTTTTCAAATATGCCTTCTCACAATGGAATTTAACACAGAACCTACCACCATTTTGCTGATGAAGAACTTATTGTATGTTTTGAAATCTAAATTCTATTTTTAGCATTAAAAAGTTTCTACTACTTTATACTATGTTCTTCGACAATTTCTTGTTGTTTAATATTGTGTGCAATTTTGTCACAATGTGATTCTATAACGTTCCTGAATTAATATTACCAAATTCGTTCATCAAGAAGCTACCATTTCTTTTCATCTTTATAGACTGTAAGTGTAGCTACTACTTCATTAAACTTTACTTTGCTGAATTGTCTTCACCTTGGCTCATCTGTGCACTTCTAATAACAAGAAACTTTCTCATTGTTCATCAATCTATACAAGTGTTTTTAAGGTGATTTTTATTCTTGTATACTACTTTATATGCTATTTATCACTAGTTTTTTTCTGTAAGTTACAGCTTTATAAATGAAGTGTGTTAGTTAATATTCCAACTTCTGCAATTTTCTGATGAAATTAACTTTTTTAGCAAACACATAAGCTAATCCCATTTTACTGAATTGTCACTAGTTGAATAAAGTGAAATAAACTAACATATTCTTTCTGCAGTACCCTTTTTCTTGATTCCTTTCATTGTTCTATTTTTCAGATTTTGAAAGTGTGGTTGGTGTAACATAATTTTAGTGGTAGTACTAATTTGTTTAAAAAAAATGTTACACAGTGAATAAAAGAGCCAATTATATTGAAATGGAATGTACACATACAACAATGAAAATGAGACTGTAGTACTAAGTGACACTCGAGATATAGCACAGAGTTGTGAATTGCGTCACTTAAGAGTTCAAACATAATGAACTTAAAAAAAGAGAATACAGTAGTAGTTCGGAAAATGTGTGTGAAGGAGATATATATTTTTCATGAAGTGTGCATGGAAGTTCTAAAAAATTATTGAGTTAAAAGTAATTACAAAAAAATTTGTAGAGAGGGGGGGGGGTTGCATAAAATGAGACAATTTAGTTTGTGTTATGTGTGGTGATAAGTTCTCAATATTGAAGTGCTAAGATAAATCTTATTTTGAAGTAAAACAGCAATGTATCTGTATTGCAGATTATATTACTTTAAAAAGTGCTATTTAAACATTGAAATGGGATTAGTAAGATTTCTGCTTATACTTTGATTTGTGAATCAGTTTCCAAATATGCATTTAACAGATAGTCAAGTAAATTATGATCATCAAGATCATTTAACACTGATAGATACCATATTGGTGTTTTTTAGTGTGACTAGTTCAAAATTTTTTTATTATTAATGTAATTTTATTGCCTTAATTATTAAATCGGTTCATTTCTAGTTTGTTTATTTATTTTGAATTCATGCTCGGTTGCCAAATGTTCAAATACAACAAAAAAAAAATGTGTAATGATATATATAATGAACATGTTATTTTGCCATGCATATGTTATTGTATTTTTGTCCAAAGCAAAATGTTTATCAAAGTTCCATAGCAAATATTTGTGAAAATCAGATTATTATCTGTAATTTGTTATTTCAGTAAATAGGAAATAACATTTAAATGTTTATTAAAAGAAGAAAAATTCATTTACCATTTCCACTCATATATCAAATTAGGCCCAATATTTCATTTCTGTCTCACTTCTAAATGGAGTCAGAATTTTCCTTATAAAGTAAAGAGATGGTTCCCTACTGTTAAGTGTTATTGAAAAAGTAGGTGCAAGACTGATTATCAGATGTGTATAGATGATTGCGAGTGATTGACTGCTGGTAGGGGATCACGTTAATTCTAACTATGATGCAGAATGGTAGAGATCTGAATAATTTGCAGCTGTTAGTTATTCTGAGTTATAGATCTCAGGAAAGGTTAAACAGAGATGACATAGAGGTCAAACCTTGACCTACAAAAGCTAGAAATGTGAAAATGGTGTCTGGGTGTGTTTTGGATTATAGTGTAGAAAATGTTACGAAATTTCAGATCCGGAGGATCTTTTGAGGTCAAAGGTCAAATATAGACCTACTGGTGCTAGATAGCTAAAATTGATGCCTGGGTGTATTTTGAGTTGCAGATCTCAGAAATTTTGGATGTGATGGGTCCTTTGAACTCAAATTTTGATATACTGGTGCTGGAGAGCTAAAAATGGGGTTGGGTTGTTTTACCTCTGAGCTGCACTTTTTTGCACACCATGGGCGTCAGGTCGCATGGAGCCCGAAGGCTCAGAGAAGGTTGGGGGAGTGGACCCACTGGAACAGTTGTTGGGAGACAGATGGTAGCCTCCCGTCAAGGCCATCCAGTGTGTTCTTTAACGTGCACAGGGTATGGCTCTCCTGCACACGGGGCCACAGCTTAACGTCCCATCCGACAGACAGCAGCTTTCCAAGCCCATCGGTGTCCCCTACTGACCATGGGCAGGTGGGGAATTTTGCGGAGATAAATCTCAATGCTGACCCAGCTGGAACTCGAACCTGGGAACTACAGATTACGAGCCTGGCACGCTACCAACTGAGCCACCCCTGCCCTAAAAATTGGGGAATCAAGCATTAGAATTCAGAAATGAGGGATTTTCATATCCAGTGTCACATTCAAGATCATATAGTAGTCAGAGTGATGGTCTAGAAATCATGAGATAACAAAGCCACCAGTTGATTTCTAACAACAAATAAAACATATGACTTTTAAATTATTTTAGGTCATCAGTTCCATTGTCCAATGCAACCAATATATATATGTGTGTGTAAGCAAAATGAGATGAAAAAGAATTAAGTTTTGTTTTTAACTCTAGACATTTTTATATTTTTTATGCTTAGTAAAATGAATAATCCAAAAATCATTAATATTGATTTTTCTTTTAGAAATGAAACAAAATATAAACCAGGCAACACATTAAAAGAAACTGGAGAGTTGTCAGAAAAGCACAAAATGGTAAATATATGTCAGTTATTAAATATTAATAATTGAAAACAATATTGATGGAAAATAGCAGTAGTTGTATGGCTATACTTAAAATAATTAGCTGAAAAAATTTGGTTTTGCCCTGAGTGGGATTTGAACCCACATCTCCCAGAAACTTGCCAGGTTTCTGGGAGGTGTAAGTTCGAATCCCACTCAGGTCAAAACCAAATTTTTTTCTGCTATTTATTTCAAGTGTTCCTTGTCTACAGGATATTTTCTTGTGATACTTTATTATTGAATGGGTATTTTTATATAATGTATAGTTATGTTTTTGATTGATTATAAATATATATTTGTGTATTGTTGAATTGCAGAAAATGCCATTTGTTATGTGCTACATAATCTACTCTGATGAGTGGTTATGGCAAAGATTTACTCAATTACTGAAAAACACAAACTTTGTTCTCCTCTTAAGTATTTTCTGACTTTTGACTAGACTGAATCAAATATATAGAGAAAAGTCCTTGTATTGATGCTGTTGTTGGTTGTAGGCAATTACTTTGCATATTCCACAACTTCGTTAGCCCATAAGTCTCTGAGACTTAGCGGTAAATTAGAAATGTTACTATTACAAATCTGTTTAAGTTGGTATCTCAGTCCTTTGACTCATCATCCTCATCCTCAAGCAGCCATGGGGGGCTATTGAAATCCATCCAGATTAGGCAATTGAGTTCTCCAAATGCATCTCTTCTGAATTACATCTTCTGCATCTTGCTACTGTACACTAATTCTAATTAGGTCCCAGGTTCAAATCCCAGCTGGGCCAGCATTGAGATTTATCTCTGCAAAATTCCCTGCCCTGCCCACAGTAAGTAGGGGACACTGACAGGCTTGGAAAGGCTGCCATCTGTCAGATGGGACATTAAGCCGTGGCTCCATGTATGGGAGAGCCATACCCTGTGCACATTAAAGAACATGCTGAATGGCCTTGATGGAAGGCTACCATCTGTCTTCCAACAGCTGTTCCAGTGGGTCCCCAACCTTTTCTGAGCCTTCAGGATCCTTGTCACCTGACCATTTAGTCCATTGTGTGCGAAAAAAGTGCCGCTCAGAAGTAAAACAGCTCAACCCTTTTTAGCATTGTCTGCCCACCACATCCTAGTTCTCCCTCTCTTTTTGAGGCCTTTAGCATACTGTCCAAACTAAGAAAAGGGCACATTGAAGAACATGCTGAATGGCCTTGACGGAAGGCTACCATCTGTCTCCCAACAATGAATCTCTTTTGTTGCGATCTTATGCAACCATAGCAATTCCCGGTTCCACTTGTGCAGCACTACCTGGTTATGAAAAGCCATGACCATCTAGAGCCGTGGGGCAAGGAATACGCCCTATAGGCGCACCTCAACCCCAGCCTCACATGGCAGCAGTCCTGTAGAAGGAAAGCTGACCACCGGAAGAAACCTAACTTTAATCTATTCCCCGGTTTGCAAATGTGCAAGGATATATAGATCCAAGCTCGATCGGCACCCGGGGTGGAGACTCTTAGTAAGACCCAGACTTTTGTGAGGGCTCTGGCTTACTAGGAATCAATCCGTTCTGCCGAGCCCTCGAACAGCTCCACTGAGCTCCTGATAGGTGAGGTCTCCGACGCCGTCACCATCCGACCGGCAATCAAGCCGGCCAGCAGCATCTTCAACCTCGGTTGGCTTCAGCAATGCTCCAGCCAGGGACCACCCCAACCGGCAAAACCTTGGCAATGCTCCAGCTGGTGCCCACTATAGCCGGCAAAGCCTTCGGCATGCTCCAGCTGGGGATCATCCCGACCGGCAAAGCCTCAGCCGGGTTGCTGGGCCCTAGGCCCCCCACCACGACAAGGTGGTCCCCCTATCCTGTTCCAGTGGGTCCCTAACCTTTTCTGAGCCTTCCAGGATCCTTATGACCTGGCCATTTAGTCCACTGTGTTAAAAAAAAGTGCCACTCAGAAGTAAAACAGCACAACCCTTTTTAACGTTGTCTGCCCACCACATCCTAGTTCTCCCTCTCTTTTTGAGGCCTTTAGCATACTGTCCATAACCTATTCTCTAATCTTTAGTTATGCTTGTGGAAACATGGCCAAACCAACGGAGTCTCTCTGTGTGCAATATACTGCTTAAAGGAGGTTGCTGACTCCTTTGCCTAACCTCATCATTACTTACAAAGTTGAACCACTTAATGCCCAAGATACTGTGTAAGCATTTAGAATCAAAGATATCAAGTTTCCTGTTATCTTGTTCTTTTTGTGAAGAAAGTTTATTTCTATACTTTTCATTTTCCTTTTATTTATTTGTGAGGGCTTGGCTCACTGTCTGTGTGGGTATAGTGCCTGTGTAGCCATGGCACCCTACTGGACATCCCCTTGTTGGGCTCCATGGAGGGTGGGGACAGCAGGCACTGAACTACACAAAAACAAACATGAGAGTAGATGATGAAATTAATGTGATCAATGTCACTAAGAGGGCTCGACATAAGTCCCCATCTTCTTTGTCTGCGTCATCTCTGCTGTCATCTTCATTGTCCGTGTCTTCATTCCTGAGATTCCTGATCATCCACTCCACAGGTGATCAGGTACTTGGGGACATGTCCCCATTTTTTGTCAACAAAGGTTTGAAAGGTCTTGCAAGGGGGCCGAAATCCATGCACTTACGATCTGGTGACTTGCAGATGAGACTGCTTGTTCCAAACTCTTGGAACTGCTCCTGAAAGTCGGAGAGTTTGGTGGGGTGGTGGCTGTCGAGGTCACTCCCCACAAAACTTTGAATTCCTCTTAAGGTGTGACTGAGTGGGACCTTCTTAAAGTCACTGAGAAGGAAATCCTCTCAGAACTCAAGTCTCAAGGAGTAACACCAGTCCATCGGGTTTCAACAATGCCGTGATGGGAAATTGGTGTCCACTCAGGTACTGATTGTGGCATTTAACACACCATGCCTGCCTTCTTCCATCAAGGCAGGTTATTTACATTGTGAGGTATAATCATGTATACCGAACCCTCTGCGCTGCATTCAGTGCCAGATATATGGTCATGGCTACACAGAATGCCGGGGCAAGCCCACCTGTGCTCATTGTGTCAACAAGGATTATCTCAATCCTGACTGCACAGCAGAAAAGGCAAGCTGTGTGATCTGTAGTGGCAAATATCCTGCATATTCTCGCAACTGTCCCAAGTGGAAGGAGGAAAAGGAGGTTCAATGCTTGAAAACAATCAACATCTCTTACACTCAAACAAGAAAGCTTGCTGCACCGCCCACCCCACCTGGCAAGGTTTCTTATGCCAGTGCAGTCATTGTGAAGCCCATCATTGCAATGACTTCGGTGGTGGTGCAGACTCACATCAGTGTACCACCTACTGAGTCTTTCTCGCCCGCAACTAAATACCTCCTGACGCAGGCGAAACCAAGGTTGGTGTTGACTTCGACAGCAACCCTGATTTCCATTCCTGCAACTCAACCTTCCACCTTCACTGGAAGGCCTCCTCCTTTCCATCCTCAGACAGCTAGATTTTCCAAACCAAAGAGGTCCCACTAGGACCTAAAATGAAACAAATCACTCCTTCACAAAGAGTGGTCACTGATCCATGTCCCTCAGACGATTCCGAGGACATGGATATAGACCACCCCCATTCACTAAACCATCCTCTGTGGCAGTTAAGTTGAATAGGAATTTGTCGTCTGCCCACTCTTCTAAGTGGAGCTTCTAAGATGGCCACACTCCTACATTGGAATTATTTTGGATTCCAGAGGAATCTTGATGACATCAAGGGGCTTCTTCAGGCACACCAACCCATCTTTGTGTGCCTGCACGAGACATACTTGCAGCCAGTCGCAGATCCCATGATTCAGCACTTTTCACTAGTTCACTGGGACTGAGATGGAGATGGTCCAGCTCACAGGGGTGTTGCCATCCTTGTGAGCAACCATTCTCCATTCCAGGTCATACCCCTCACCACCAACTTAGAGACGGTAGCCATCTGCCTCTTCATGGGGTTCTCTCTGACTGTCTGTTCAGTATATCTTCCACCAGGAAGACCTTGATGATCTTGTCTTGCAGCTGCCATCCCCCTTTCTCATCATGGGAGACTTCAATGGACACGGTCCACTTTGGGGCATTGTTGACACCAGCGGGAGGGAATGGGGTCCTGGAGCAATAGTTCCTGGATCCTTCTCTCTCCCTGTTGAACACCGGTGTCAGTACATGCTTTCACTCCCCCTCACACATTCACTGCCATTGACCTCACCATCTGTTCCTCCTCGATCCTTCCACTCTACATGGGAGGTCGAGGACAACTCTTACGGAAGTGATCACCTCCCCCTGGTGTGCACCATCTACCATGGGGAGCCTTGCAGCCCTTCACAAGTCTCACAGTGGAAGCTTGATCAGGCTGACTGGAGTGGCTTCAAGCTCCTCTCTAAGCTCAATGACCACTCTGTCAGCCAGGAGCCCATCAATGTGGCAGTAGTGGAGATCACAGACTGTATCATAAATGCATCCACAATTCCTCAAACTTCAACATGGTTTCCTCATTTTCCGAAACCATGGTGGAATCCAGAATTGCACCGCACCTCGTAAGGCTCAGAACAAGGCTTGGGGGGTGTTTCGGAGATATCCGATGTCCCCCAACCTTGAAGCATTCCAACACACCAGGGTGAAAGTTCGTTTTGTCCAGAGCCAGAAGGAATCTTGGATCAAATATACGTCTTCTATCACCCTCACCTGCATGATCAATTCTAAGGTTGTGTGGAATAAAGTCCGGGAGATGGGTGGAAACTACATGTCCCACTTGTTATTGATCCTGGAGCACAATGGATAGGCAATTGGCGAAACTCTGGAGGAATCATTCTCCTCCATCTCTTCTTTGTCTTCTTACTCCCCCAAGTTTCTGGCCCAGAAGAGCAAGGAGGAACACATTCCGCTGTCCTTCCACTCAAATGGCCTGGAGCCCTACAATAGGCCATTCACAGTGGAGCAGCCTTGCGTTGCTCTGCACACCTCTTGTGCATCTGCTGTCGGGCCAGACAATGTCCATTATGCCATGCTCCAACATCTCTCACCATTGAGTAAGGATCGGCTGCTCCATCTTTTCAATCACATTTTTCTCGAGGATGTTTCCTGACTCCTGGCGGAAGGCCATCATATTGGCCTACCCAAGGCCAGGCAAGGATTCCAAGATTCCTTCTAATTATCATCCCATCCCATTGCATTCTGCTTGTGCAAAGTGTTGGAAAGAATGGTAAATGCCAGACTAGTCTGGTATTTAGAACATCACAGCCTTCTTTCCAATGCCCAGTGTGGCTTTCACACTTAAAACAACAGTCGACTCTTGACCATCTGATACCCCTCGAATTTGTTATCAGAAATTCATTTTTACATGAGAGCACCTGGTGTCAATTTTCTTCGACATCAAAAAAGCTTACTACACGGCCTGAAGATTCGGCATTCTTCATGACTTCCATAGCTTCGGCTTGAATGGTCACATGCCAATCTCCATCTTCTTATCGTCATGTTCTTCTCGTGTCCTTGTTGGCAATACTCTGTCACGGGCCACACACCCCAGAATAGGAGGTGCCACAAGGTTGCGTTCTAAGTGTTATGCTTTTCACTGTCAAAATTAATTCTATTACTAGACAACTTCCTTCATCTGTAGGTAATCCTCTCTATGTTGTCAATTTTAGCATCTTTGCTCTTCGTCCAGCATGAGGGTCATTGAAAGACAACTGCAAAATGCCCTGAACTATCAGTTTAGGCGATGGCCAATGGATTTCGGTTCTCTCCACAGAAGACCGCTTTTGTGCACTTTTGCTACAAGTGTAATCTTTATCTGGATCCTGAGCTATGACTCAGGGGTAACATCATTCTATTTGTGGTAGAGGCCAAGTTTCTTGGTCTCATCTTCAATCAGAAATTGACCTTTTTACTACACACACATCATCTCAGGTCCAAGTGCATGCAGGCATTAAACATCATCAAGGTCCTCTCTCTCCTGGGGAGCTGGCCGATGTTCTCTGTTCTGCCTCTATTGTGCACTTGTCTGGCTGAAACTGGACTACGGATCCCAGGTGTACGACTCCGTCCCGTTCGGTGGTGAAGGTACTGGACCCCCTCATCAGGCACTCCATATCTGCATGGGAACCTTCTGCACCTCACGTCCAGAGTCTTTACATTGAGACTGACGAACCATCTTTATCTCTTCACTGTCAGCAGTTGTTCCTGCAATATGCAGCTAAATTGCAATCCCTGCCTGGCCATCCCACTTGGGACTGTGTTTTCAGTCCAAAGTGTGAAATGCTTTACACTAATTGGCCGCCTGCCATTTGTCCTTTCAGTTTGTGAGTTAGAGGCTACCTCAGAGACATCAACACATCACTGTCGATAGCATCGCATAGTCGACAGTCAAGTCACTCCCACCATGGCTTGTTATTTCCCCTTCCTGTGATATTTTCCCTGTGCAGGACGGGGGAAGGCCTTTACACCTGACTGTGTGTACTGGCAACTCTTTGCCAGCTATCATGCTGAGTACCCAGACTTTTTGCCTGTCTTCACAGATGGCTTGAAATCTGGCACATCAGTGGGATCAGCCATGGTCTGCTGTGACATATCATTGCAGACCAAATCTCACTGCAGTGTTCCATCTACACTGCAGAGTTGTACGCTATCAGTCTCGCCTTAGATCATGTGGCGGCTAAGCATCATTGTCGGTGTGTGCTTTACACCAACTCGTTTAGCTTGCTACAGGCATTGATCTCGGTGAGGCATTAGCCTCACCCAGTTCTTTCTAAGATCTGCCAGAAGCTAAATTGTCTGGCAGCCAACACCACCGTTCTCTTCTGTTAGGTGTCTGGTCATGTCGGTTCTGTATCTGGATTTCTGGCAACGTTTTACCATTGAGCTCCAGGCACAGTGGCAGAGATCTTGGTCAGAACAGCTTATGAACAAACTCTTTGAGATCAAACCTATCATCAAACCATTGCAGTCGTGTTACCACAGGAATTGCAAAGAGGAAGTTGTACTTGCTCAACTCCACTTAGGTCATTCATTTATTACTGATTTGTGATGAACCTAAATGTGAGTTTGTGATTGTTTTAATTATTAAAATTTTAATTATTAAACGTATTTTAAATTTAATGTTTTCGTTTTAATATCGAATGATTTGTATTTTAGCGTTCATAATTTTATGTCTCTTACACCCATTGTGAGCCTCTTACACCCAGACATCTTTTACCTGATCATTGCTTTTTACCATCGGTTTTTACTTTTTTAAAATATTGTGGTTATTTTAATAGAATTTGATTTTACCTTGTATTTTGTATATTTAACCAGTCTTTTACACCAGGGATTGTTATATCTTGTATTTTTCAAGTTATTTTACTTTATACTTATACCCTTGTCCTTTGTTGGTCTACAATTTTGTTTAAACTAGTTCTACTTTTTGTTTAACTGTTTGTTGCTGGTACATGCGTCTTATCTTTTATATTGTCTTTTGTTTGCTACATTATGACCAAGTTGCCCATGTGCCATAAAACCCCAAACGACCAATCTATACAATTCACTCATGAAATAGAAACTCTGGGTACACTCGCTTAGTTAGACAAATCTGATAAGAAGAAACACAAGACATCAAACTACAGTTTTTAAGACGCCTACTATCCCGGACGGGAGGCTATCCCAATTTAATTCCAGCCAATTTCGCACATCCTCATAAATATAAAAAAGCAGCTTTTAACACTTTTTGCAAGCTTATAGATACTACTCCATCACACAACTTTTAGAAAAAGAATTAAATTTCATTCATGAAATAGGTATCCAAGCTGGATATTCCAAAAAATTATATGAAATATCCAAAAACAAAATAAATATCACATAGATACACAAATTAATCCAGCTCAAAATAGCAAAAGTAATGAAAAAAAAATGCACTATAAGTTTTCCTTACCAAAGGGCTTTTCTCAAACTATTAATAATATTCTTAAACCATATAATTTAAACAACCCCAGTACTTTTACCAATACTATAAAATTATTAACAATAAATGATCAGGATAGAATACATCCTTCCAGTGGAATTTATTCTGTACAATTAGATGACCCTCACAATATATTAAGTAATAAAAATCAGTATATTGGTAGAACATATAGAACCATAGAAGAACAAATAGTGCAACATGAATATGACATTCAACATCAAAAAGCCCATACTGCATTATCGCAAGCTATAATACAATATAAATTATCTATTAATAAATTAGATTATAAAATAATAGCCTCCCCACCCACTAAATAGGAACTAAACTTTATGCAAAATCTAATAATACATTTGCATAATTTCTCTTTACAGGGAGGGAAGATGGAAAGCATCACCACGGCATGAGTCTCCTTCTCAACAGACATGCTAGTAATGCTCTTCTAGGATATGAGTACATTAATGAAAGGTTTCTTACAGCAAAATTTCAGACAAGTGTTAAAGACTTGAATGTTATCTGCTGTTATACCCCCACTGAGGATGCTGATGAGGATGAGAAGGATAGGTTTTACAGACAACTTCATGATATTTTGAATTCTGTCAAGAAAGGAGATATTACCTTTGTTCTAGGTGACTTCAATGCCAAAGTTGATACTGACTCTGACGTTTGGGGAGGAGTAATAGGCCCTTTTGGTATTGGTGGCTGCAATGGCAATGGGCAACGTCTCCTACAGGTAAGTAAACTCGATGGTTTCAGAATAACTAATACTTATTACAAATACCGTGACATGCATAGGTACTCCCAGCTGGGTCAGCGTTGAGATTTATCTCCGCAAAATTCCCCGCCCTGCCCATGGTCAGTAGGGGACACCGATGGGCTTGGAGAGGCGGCCGTCCGTCGATTGGGACATTAAGCCATGGCGCCGTGTGCGGGAGAGTCATACTCTGTGCACATTAAAGAACACGCTGGATGGCTTTGACGGGAGGCTACCATCTGTCTCCCAACAGCTATTCCAGTGGGTCCCCTCCCCCAACCTTCTCTGAGCTTTCGGGATCCTTGTGAGCAAAAAAGTGCCACTCAGAGGTAAAACAACCCAACCCAATGCATAAGTACTCATGGGTTTCACCTGATGGTCTGCATAAGAATATGATTGATTATATATTAGTTAACAGCAAATGGGCTAGTTCTGTTAGGAATACCAGGGCATATAGGGGAGCTGAAATTTGATCTGACCATTATCTTGTTAAAAGTGTCTTGCAATTTAAAAAATGCTGTGCTAAGGTAAAAAACTTTACCTTTAATTCTGATGCCAGTTATAGCTAAAGCTTACCATGATAGGTTACTTAGTCATTATGACAGTCATGGTTTGCTTACTATTGAAGTTGTGGAAGAATGGGACCATTTTAAACAGGCTTTTTTGTAAACTAACAGTACTCTTTTAGGAAAAAAGAAGCAGAGGTGGCAATATTATTTGTGTGATCATGCTTGTGACTTTTTTATGGATTTGAGCTTGATTATTGATCCTGGACTTGCTGTACTGGTGGGCCTCTGTTGAGGGAGAGTCTGCCACTGTGTTTTCTGTTTGCTTCTGGGTTGCCAGCCCTAAGTGAACATAGGCATGGGATACCTTATATCAGCTGGTAGATAATCCTAATCAGAGGCCATCGCAGGTACCTGAACCTTACTTAGCTAGATGGGCGTTGTCAAGCCTAAACTGGAGTAATGTGTCTCAGGCAGGCCATATGGCTCTTGAAAAAGGCCACTTGAAAAGATGGTGCCTGAAGTTCCTACCAGCATTGGTGACTTCAGCCTTTAGTGGAGGAGGAACAGGTCTTTGCCCCATGCCTGTGATCAGGGGGCTGTTTCATATTGTTGGCCCTAACAATCACAATAAATCTAATTTCTTTAAAAATCCTACTAATCATTTTCTCTCTGCAGGAACATGGAATGTCAGGACATTTACATAGAGATTATTCTCTTGATGTCCTCATGCAGGAATTCCAGCACTATAACCCAGATATTCTAGGCTTGTAAGAGACCAGATGGACAGGTAAAGGTGCGATTCTTAAAAATAACTTTAAATTTCTCTTTACAGGGAGGGAGGATGGAAAGCATCACCAAGGCGTGGGTCTGCTGCTCAGCAGACATGCTAGTGATGCTCTTCTAGGATATGAGTGCATTAATGAAAGGTTTCATACAGCAAAATTTCAGACAAGCATTAAAGTCTTGAATGTTATCTGCTGTTATGCCCCCACTGAGGATGCTGATGAGGATGAGAAGGATATTTCGAATTCTGTCAAGAAAGGAGATATTACCCTTGTTCTAGGTGACTTCAATGCCAAAGTTGGTACTGACTCTGACCTTTGGGGAAGAGTGATAGACCCTTTTGGTATTGGTAGCTGCAATAGCAATGGACAACGTCTCCTACAGGTAAGTAAACTCAATGGTTTCAGAATAACTAACACATATTACAAACACCGCGACATACATAAATACACATGGATTTCACCTGATGGGCTGCATAAGAATATGATTGATTATATATTAATTAGCAGCAAATGGGCTAGTTCTATTAGGAATACCAGGACATATAGGGGAGCTGAAATTGGATCTGACCATTACCTTGTTAAAAGTGTCTTGCAACTTAAACTTAAAAAGTGTTGTGCTAAATTTAAAAAAATTACTTTTAATACTGATGCTCTGAAAGACCCAGTTATAGCTAAAGCTTACCATGATAGGTTACTTAGTCATTATGACAGTCATGGTTTGCTTAATAGTGAAGTTGAGGAAGAATGGAGCCATTTTAAACAGGCTTTTTTGGAAACTAACAGTACTCTTTTAGGGAAAAAGGAGCAGAGGAGGCAGAATTATTTAAGTGATAAGGCACTTGAGCTTATTTCAGAAAGAAGGAACTGCAGGAATGTCCTTAATCAGTATCCTACTAGGCCTAATAGAAAGGATTACAGAGAGCTTAATAAACGTGTAAAGGATCAGTTAGCTACCGATAAGAATCTTTGGCTTAATGGCTTCGCTGACAAAGCTGAGGAAGCAGTTAGGCAGCACAACAGCAGAGAGCTGTACCAGATAGTTAATGTTTTATGTGGTGGAAAACGGACAGGCATACAAGGATTGAAGGATAAACAAGGTAAGGTTAAAGAAAGTGAGGATTCTGTCATGGCTAGGTGGGCTGAGCATTTCAGTGATGTTCTAAACAATATGGTTAGTTCTACTCCCATTGTTTGCAATGATGATAGATGTATTGATGGCTTTAATGTTGACCCTATAACACAGTCTGAAGTTATTTTGGCTATTTCTAAACTTAGACTTCATAAATCCCCAGGGGTAGATGAAATTACTAATGAAATGCTTAGAGCTGGTAATGTTTCAGTTACCACTTGGATGACTGAAATTTTGAATATCTTTTATGATAAAGGCATGGTTCCTAAGGATTTTACCAGAGCTATTGTTATCCCTATTTTCAAAAAAGGTGATCGCAGTTCTTGTGATAATTATAGGGGTATCAGCCTACTCCCTGTTCTTTCCATGATTGTGCTTAATAGAATTAAGAATCTGATTGACAGGAAACTGCATGATGAGCAATGTGGATTTAGAAGTGGTAGTGGATGTGTGGATCAGATATTTTCCCTTAGGCAGATTCTTGAGAAATGTTTAGAATTTCAGAAATCTTTGGTTGCTAGCTTTGTTGATTTCAAAAAGGCTTTCGACTCTGTTGATTGTGAGATCATATGGTATACCTGACAAGTTAGTTAACATAATGAAAGCTCTCTATAATAACACTGAGTCTTGTGTGAGAGTTGGTAAGGTTTGTAGCAATTGGTTTAGCATTACTTCTGTGTTCGACAAGGGTGCATTTTGTCTCCTTTTCTCTTTAGTTTGGCTATTGATTATGTAATGCGAAATTCACTTCGAGGGAAAGATTTTTGCCTTAAATGGTCTGGAGATACCAAAATTTCTGATTTAGATTATGCTGATGATTTAGCCCTTTTGGCAAATGATGTTGATGAGATGAACTCTTTCATTCGAGCTGTTGATGAGACTTGTAGTAAAGTAGGTTTGGTTATAAACTTAGAGAAAACTAAAGTGATGAAAATTGGTCAAGCAGGCTGTGATTCAGTTAATCTGAATGGTTGCAATCTTGTGCAGGTGTTACAGTTTAATTACTTTGGGTGTTATGTAACAGATACTGGTGATGTGCAGCATGAGATTAACAGACGAATAGTGATTGCTCCCAGGATTTTTAAGAATCTGTGGAGTGTGGAGAAATATGCATATACATATAAAGACTAAAATTAGACTGTATAATAGTTTGGTTCTTTCTAGGGTTAGTTATGGTAGTGAAACTTGGACACTGTGTAAAGAAGATAACAGGAAACTAGATGCTTATGCAGTATCTTGGGTATTAGGTGGTTTAACTTTCTAACTAATGATGAGGTTAGGCAAAGGAGTCTGCAACCTCCTTTAAGCAGCATATTGTGCAGAGAGAGACTCCGCTGGTTTGGCCATGTTGCCCAAATGGATATTTATAGATTGGCGAATAGGGTTATGAACAGTGTGCGTAAAGGCCTCAGAAAGAGGGGGAGACCTAGGATGCGGTGGGCAGACAATGTTTAACAGGACCTTGTTAAAATTGATGTGCAGTGGCCAGATGTAACTGAGGACAGATATGCTTGGAGAATTAAACTGCACGGTCCGGTTGGACCTCCGTAGCCCATGGCTGCTTGAGGTTGATGATGATCATTAAAAAATGTTATGTAACACCAAGGGAACATCCTTATGCATAATTATTGGTTAGAGAACATGACTCACCGCTAGAGGGATTGCTTTATATATACCCATCTCATATCAGACTGTTCTCTGCCTGACGATGACATTGACTGAGTGATGTCGAAACTCGTTGCAATATGGGGGGGGGGGGGGTTAACTGTTAATATTGTTTTACATGGAAGTTTAATATATTTAGTTGGAAAAGTTGTTTTTAAAGTTTCAAATGCCTTTTAACAACAATTACATCTGAGCTCCAAACCTTGGACTAGCGATACTGGTATGAAATGCTGCATACTGATGCATGTATAATTCAACAGAAAGCACCTTCAAAGTGGTAAAAACATCAAAGGTAACATCTAGTGATGAGCACAGTGCTTACCTACAATATGAAAGTCACCATGCAACAAGGACACTGAACAACCAGGCTGTTTCCCCACAAAGTATATCTACTGTATTGAGTGTATCAGCCAAGCTTACAGAATCATAAACATCTTCTTCAAAGGACATATGACTAACAAGCATAGCATATGTGAGTATAAATAAGAACTTCTAATACTTTAACTAGTATCAAAAGACCAGTACTTAATACTTCTATTGTAGAAGTACTGTTGTACTTAGGATAGTAAGCTAGTATTACTATGCATTGTATATTGCAAAGATGTATGCCAGAATATGTTAACAAGTGCATTTGAAAAGTCATTTTTACAGTGTAGTTTGTGATTAAATAATTTTTAATTACTACTTATCAATGTGTGTCTTAAATTTAATTTAATTAGTTGTGGAAGCTGACCAAAAATAGTGCGAAAGCTAATTCATATTGACTTAGAGGACTAGAAATGTTTATAGATTCAGCATCAAATTTGGTTCATTAGCATTTTATTAATTAGTACTAATTATTTGAAAGAAACGTTATAGCTTCGTACCAGTTTAAAAAGTAGTGGTAGTGCATTACACAGTGCACACTGGTCCACATTTGTCACTGCTGAAATAGTTTTAAAGTTCAATAGTTATAAATTAATACTGAATGAGAGACTGCTCTTTCCCTTTTCTTCAGAAACTTCGTGAAGCAGTAGCCATTGCTCTTGAAAAGTATGATATTACACTAAGCCATCCATCATTCAAGTCATGTGGAAGAAAACTGTTTGCTGTTTGCAAAGCATTTGTCAAGGTAATATATGAAAACAAAAAGTTGTATGTCTGATTATAGCTGAAATATTTGTTTATTTAGATTACCTTAGTTATACAACATTATAATATATTTACAACATTATAATTATATTTTGCTATATTGTTATATAGCAAAATATATAACTAAGCTATAGTTGTTATACAACATTATAATTATATTTTGCTAGGGAGCCACTCATTGGAGGCTAATTTCACTATGAACTTACAACACCTTGAACCTTGATCTTATATGATATAACTGATTTTATAAATTTTTAATTTCTTATCATTTCCTGTATCTACTTACAAAATTCAGATAACACCTTTACAAATGAGCTGTGTTTTGTTCTTGAGCTCTGTGAGTTATCAAAAAAATCATTATATTATATAAAACTATATATGTAATCAGTGCTTTTTTTCTGGCAGTACGCAATGGTACGCAGTACCGGCACCTTTTCTCCCAAGTTTTTAAAAATTTGCGATTTATTGACAGCAAAATGTATCATAAATATTCCGGTAGATGGTACTGTGTTCATGAATTTAATTTTCAATTTTGATTACTCATAAGTTGGTACCCTGCTTTCCTATTTCTTAGGTTAGTACACAACCGGAAACAGGAAGTTGTGTTCACTTCCGATTGTTTCCAATATCAGTTTATCAGTTCTATATCCACTCTGCAAAAGGTAGGTGTTCACATGAGTTTTGAATTAATCTAAGTTAAATCAGTGCAATCATTTTCAAAATGAGTAAAATAAGTAGTTACTTTATGCCAACGAGTAAAAAAAGGAAGGCTGAAGAAGCAGAAATTGTTGAATCTGCTTGTGATCCTGTAAAACAGAAAACTAGCACCAAAAATACACTTGGTGAAGAGAATCACGAAACCAAGACCGAAGATCCAAGTGGCCAAAAGGAAGCAGATTCTGATAATGATTGGCCCGAATGTTGGACACTTTTGCAGAAAAATGACTTTGCGAGAGAAACGAGTGGCTGTATGTCAAGAATAAAATGTCGGGCTGTAAAGTGTGTCGTGATGTCAGAAGTCTTGCCATCAATAAACAGATGGGAACGAAAATTTCAGCCGAGTGGGCAAATGGTAAAATCTGTCATTTTGGAGAATCTCGCAAACAACAGTTAATGTCATTAAGAAAAAAGATTTACAATCATAAGGAGAGTTCAGCGCACGAAGCATGCCAAAAAATAAAATCTGAAGCAAGAAATTAAACATTAGAGAAAATTTTCCTAAATACTTTGTCTCATAATAAAGATGTAACAGGAAAAGTGTTTCGAACTGTTTACAAAGTTGCAAGGAGAAATCAATCATTTAACAACTTTGAAGATGAAATAAATTTACAGGAATTTAATGGCCTAAATATGGGATATATTCTGCATTCTGCAAATGCCTGCATTAATATTGTGAGCCATATCGCAAATGAAATGAGAAAAACATTAATAAGACAATATAGTGAACACCAAGAACAACATATCATTACTTATTGATGAATCGACAACTGTGAGTAATAGAACAACGTTGATTGTTATTGTTTGTGTAGTTCTTCCTGAACTTTCGGCTCCTGTGAGTCTTTTCCTAGATTTGATCGAGTTATCAGATGTAACTGCTAGAGGAATTATAAACTATTTAATTAGTCATCTTGAGTGTTTAGGATTATCTGAAGATTACTATAAAGGAGTATTTATGTGATGGTCCAGCCATGTTGTTTGGTGTGCATAATGGTGTAAGGAGGCTAATGAAAGAGAAGTTTCCTAGTGTTATTTTATGGCTATTTTTTCTGGTTATTTTCTTGCTAGCCATTGCCTTGAATTGTCTGTTAGTGATACAGTGAACAATGTGGCAGGAATGAATCGCTTTAAGAGTTTCATGGACAAACTTTATGTGATTTATCATGCTTCACCTAAGAATGCTAGGGAACTACAGCTACAGGAATGTGCAGTGACTCTAGAACTTCAACTTCTTAAAATTGGCAGAATTTTAAGCACTCGTTGGGTTTCATCTAGCTTTCGCACTGTTTCTGAAGTGTGGCATGATTTTGAAGCCCTCGTCCTTCACTTTCAGGAGGCAAAAGAAGGACAGATTTTACGGACAACTTCAGGATATTTTGAATTCTGTCAAGAAAGGAGATACTACTTTTGTTCTAGGTAACTTCAGTGCCAAAGTTGGACCCTATTCGCTAATCTATAATTAACCATATGTGCAACATGGCCAAACCAACATAGTCTCTCTCTGCACAATATACTGCTCAAAGGAGGTTGCCAACTCTTTTGCCTAACCTCATCATTAGTTACAAAGTTAAACCACCGAATGCCCAAGATACTGTGTAAGCATCTAGAATCAAAAGCATCAAATTTCTTGTTATCTTGTTTACACAGCATCCAAGTTTCACTACCATAACTAACCCTAGAAAGAACCAAACTAATATACAGTCTAATTTTAGTCTTTAGGTGTATACTACTATTTCTCCACACTCTCCACAGATTCTTAAAAGTCCCGGCACCAATCCCTATTCATCTGTTAATCTCATGCCGCTCATCACCAGCATCTGTTACATAGCTCCCAAGATAATTAAACTGTGACACCTGTTCAAGACTGCAACCATTCAGATTAAATGAATCACATCTGTCTGACCAATTTTCATCACTTTAGTTTTCTCTCTGTTTATAACCAAACCTACTCTACTACCAGTCTCATCAACAGCTCGAATGAAAGAGTTTATCTCATCAACATTATTTGCCAAAAAGGCTAAATCATCAGCATAACATAAATCAAAAATTTTCGTATCTCCAGACCATTTAAGGCCAAAGTCTTTCCCTTGAAGTGAATTTCGCATAACATAATCAATAGCCAAACTAAAGAGAAAAGGAGACAAAATGCACCCTTGTCGAACACCAGAAGTAATGCTAAACCAATTGCTACAAGCCTTACCAACTCTCACACATGACTCAGTGTTATTATAGAGAGCTTTCATTATGTTAACCAACTTCTCTGGTATACCATATGACTCACAATCAACCACAACCTTTTTGAAATCAACAAAGCTAGCAACCAAAGGTTTCTAAAATTCTAAACATTTCTCAAGAATCTGCCTAAGAGAAAATATCTGATCCACACATCCCCTACCACTTATGAATCCACATTGCTCATCACACAATTACCTGTCAACCAGATTCTTAATTCTATTAAGCACAGTCATGCAAAGAACTTTACCTGGAACAGAAAGTAGGCTGATACCCCTATAGTTATCACAAGCAGTGCGATCATTTTTTTTGAAAATAGGGATAATAATAGCTCTGGTAAAATCCTTAGGAACCGTACCTTTATCATAAAAGATATTCAAAATTTCAGTCATCCAAGTAATAACTGAAACATTCCCAGCTCTAAGTATTTCTGTAGTAATTTCATCTGCCCCTGGCGATTTATGAAGTTTTAAGTTTAGAAATAACCAAAATAACTTTCAGTTTGTGTTATAGGTCCAACATTAAAGTCAGTAATGCATCTATCATCATTACAAACAATGGGAGTAGCACTAACCCCATTGTTTAGAACATCACAGAAATGCTCAGCCCACCTAGCCATTACAGAATCCCCACCTCTTATAACCTTACCTTGTTTATCCTTCAATCCTTGAATTATAATATTATGCCTGTCCATTTTCTACCACATGAAATATTAACTATCTGGTACAGCTCTCTGCTGTTGTGCTGTCGAACTGGTTCCTCAGTTTTGTCAGCCAAGCCATCAAGCCAAAGATTCTTATCAGTAGATAACTGATCCTTTACACATTTATTAAGCTCTCTGTAATGCTTTCTATTAGGACTAGTAGGGATCGATTAAGGACATTCCTACAGTTCTTTCTTGCCGAAATAAGCTCATGTGCACGATCACACAAATAATATTGCCTCCTGTGCTCCTTTTTTCCTAAAAGAGTACTGTTAGTTTTCAAAAAAGCCTATTTAAAATGATCCCATTCTTCCTCAATTTCAGTAGTAAGCAAACCATGACTGTCATAATGACTATGTAACCTATCATGGTAAGCTTTAGCTATAACTGGCATCAGAATTAAAGGTAAATTTTTTAACCTTAACACCACATTTTTTAAATTGCAAGACACTTTTAACAAGATAATGGTCAGATCAAATTTCAGCTCCCCTATATGCCCTGGTATTCCTAACAGAACTAGCCCATTTGCTGCTAATTAATATATAATCAATCATATTCTTATGCAGACCATCAGGAGAAACCCTTGTGTACTTATGCATGTCATGGTATTTGTAATAAGTGTTAGTTATTCTGAAACCATCGAGTTTACTTACCTGTAGGAGACGTTGCCCATTGCAGCTACCAATACCAAAAGGGCCTATTACTCCTCCCCAAAGGTCAGAGTCAGTATCAACTTTGGCACTGAAGTCACCTAGAACAAAGGTAGTATCTCCTTTCTTGACAGAATTCAAAATATCCTGAAGTTGTCCGTAAAATCTATCCTTCTCATCCTCGTCAGCATCCTCAGTGGGGGTATAACAGCAGATAACATTCAAGTCTTTAACGGTTGTCTGAAATTTTGCTGTAAGAAACTTTTCATTAATGCACTCATATCCTAGAAGATAATCACTGGTGTATGTGCTGTGAGAAGCAGATCTATGCATTGGAGATGCTTTTTATCTTCCCTCCCTGAAAAGATAAATTTAAGGGGTTTTTTTAAGAATCTTACCTTTAGTTAATAATTAATTTATTTAATATTTTATTTTAATGTTTTGATTCATTTGCTTTAAAAATTATACATTTAAAATGCCTTTGTTTAAGGCATTTTAAATTGTTGAATGGGGTAGGATGAAGTTCAAGGTTCAAGATTGCTCCATTTTAATATTGTCCACAGATTTAACTTATTCTTGAGTTGAAATGACAGCTTACTACTGTTAAATGTTGGCTTATGCAGACATTAAATGTAGGACTGGTTTTGCAACTACTTCGTCACCAACAATAATCAGGAAATTCTCTGTGTGTATTAGCCTACGAAAAATAATCTTGGACTGCCACATGGACTACTCGTAATAATAATATCTCATCTGTCTGCAACATCAACAGCTCTCCAACATATCAGCATTCAATTGTATCAAAAGTCCTGCAGTTACAATAGTGAATTTTCTGCATGGCATGATTATGCATTCATCTAGTGAATATATTCAAAATTCTTATAATTTCACCCATTTTCTCTAGTACTTGTGGCATTTAGGACTTTTTATTATTTAAAGTAATGTTTTGCTAGTTTGGGTATTATGCAATTTCTTTTTATGTTGCTTAGGGCAACTACAGATTTAGAAACTTAACTTTCATAATCAAGCTAGTGAACTTAACTTGAGGGCATTTAAACTTATAAGCAATGAATTTGTAATTAAATTTTATTTTACACTATCAGTCATTGAATTTATCTACCTATTTTTTTTAACTTTATTTAGAGAACTGAAAAATAATTATTCTGATGTGCCCATTTGTGAAATGAGTGATATTTCTCGATATAAATTGAATATTTCAGAAATTAAGAAGGTTTTGCTTGACTTCAAGAACCAATGGGTACTTCACAAATATTCCCCTCCCCTCCCTGTTTTTGGAGAGAGGAGGTAAGAAAATATCAACAAGCTTGCAATTATGTCATAATACTCAGACTAGAAGGACTTAAAACATTCTGGTGGGTTGTGCCCTTTCCATAAACAATACAACATAACTTTGGGATGGGAGAATTGCACTTTCATTCCCACCAAATTACCGAATTATACCCAACTTAATTCTAATTTTGCCAATTTTATATCATAATGTTTATAAAAGCAGTAGTCAGCCAGAAGATATTTGTCTATTCTGAACATTCACACAAAATCTGTCCATTTATATCAAGACATTGATTTCTTGTTTAAAGAAGACACTAAATATTTATGTGTACATAAATACAGAACTTTTATTTCTAATGATCAGCTTAAAGATATAAACTTAATCATATTCATGACTATGCATACATTATCTCATAAATGCTTTTAAGCAGGAAAAAATAACTTTTTCAAAAGTGTCCAAACATTTAGCATCTACTAAAATATTGTGAGAATTACTAAAATCAAGCCATCTTATAGGATAATAAAAGTTAATGCTATTTGAAAGGAAATTTTATAAGGTGTTCAAAATAGAAATGGCTTTTGAATCACATGATTAGTTCAAAAGATATTAAGTTTAAAGTCAAACAACAAAATTTATAAACTAGAGGAATAACATATCACCTCATATGATGTTTATCATATGATGTTTTTTCTTTTCCAAAGAAAATGAAGTTTTTCATCTCCTGAATTTTGTACTCTTTAACAGTAGTAATTTGTATTAACTGATAATTAGAAAAGGTAAATAGTAGTATGTTATTAGATTATACAATGCAAAAAGAATTTCTTGTTCATTCCTTAAAATGAAAAAGTAGTGTTTTCTCATTCCAGGTTAGGAGCAAATCAGCCAATGTATATAAAATAATTTATGTATTACTACTATATTAAAATATTATTGAAAATAAAATTAATAACTAACCTCTTAAAAATAAAGAGCAACTGGGTAAATTTTAGTCATCAGTAATTGTTAAATAAAATATAAACTGCAGTTTTGTTAGAAAGTTACTGAAGTATCTGTTCTTGAACCCATTCTAACACCAGAATTTCAAATTTCTAACATAAATATATCATTTGCAATATTAGTTCAAGTTTTACATTTTCTATATTTAGCAACTTCTAAAAATGTGAATTAAAGCCTTTTGGAGGATTTGAAAAATTGAATTATATTTCTTTAATACCTACTCAACACAAAAGCAATTTTTGATTTTCTCTTAAAACAAAAAGTTGCCTTTCCCCACCCATCCCTGTGGGTAAAGAGACTAATCATCACTGTCAATGTCTTTGGTACAAAAAATATGAAATTTTTGCCAAATTAGATGTTTGCAATATTCATTTAAAGTTTTGAAATTGTCAAAGGGCACAATTAAAACTTTTGGGAAATTTGAAAAGTGTGAATTGAAATATTTCATAAATACCTATTCAATCCAAAAATAATTTTTAATTTATCTCTAAACACATAGTTATCTCTTAAAACAAAAAAAGTTATGCTTTCTCACCCATTTACCTTCGTCCTGGGGATAAGGGGGGGGGGGATCGTTGTCATCCCAAACTTCATAATCTTCACATTTCGCCACTAAAATGTAAAATTTCTAACCTAATTTCATCATTTGCAAATATTAATTTAAAATTTTGCCATTTTGATCTTTTTTCACCAATAGAGGGTGCATGCAATTATAGCTGTTGGGAGATTTGGAAAATGTGAATCTTAATATTTCACCAAAATCTATACAACCAAAAAAAAAATTTAATTCATCTCTAAAAATAAAAACGTCGAATATCTACAGATGCACAGATAGACCGACAACAAAGTGAAAACATTAACTCGTTTTTTCTGAAATTGAGCTAAAAATTAAAAGCATAACCACATTTTTTTCATTATTTATTTATAACTCAAGATCTGTTCATAATATTGGGAATCTGTAAAAAGATTTGAATTTACACCTTTTACCACCACATACCATCTATGTCCTTACAGCTTCTCCCCCCCCCCCTCCCCTCAACCTTCTCTGAGCCTTTGGGGTCTTTGTGGCCTGGCCATTTAGCCCTTGTGTTCAAAAAAAGTGCAGCTCAGAGGTAAACTCAACTTAAAAGAGAAAATTTACAGGTATAAATACAAGGCTTTTTATGAGAATATTTGTAATACTAAACTATCCTATATGTCTTAAAACTTTATGCAGAAAATAACTGGCTAGTGAGCATGTATTGTTTATTGGTCACCATTTTGTATTTAGCATAATATTTAGCCATGCTTCTGTCTTTTAGTTTTCATTGTTCAAGCTATTTTATATAAAGCAATCTACAAAATTATGTAGGTTCCTTTAACCTTTGTATGGAAAAATATTGCTTTTTCTAATATACAGGGTGTCCAAAAAAAATGGATGCATTTCAAACATATCATGAGGAAATAAAGAAAATTAGGAGAATACCATTTTCACCATATGAACCAACTCATGAAGTTTATACTACTTTACCCTGAGTACTGTTTGTCACTCCTACAATGTCCATCTGGTATTCAAATGCTTGTAAAGCATTGGCACACATTTGAGGTTGGTGCCTTGTACAGCATGGACAATTAGGTCTCACAAGTATACCTGGTGCTTTGTGTACCCCCACAAGGAGAATGCCACTGTCATGTAGTGAAAACCATACTCTTGTGTCATTATTCATTTTGCATTGTTTTTTTCCTAGGATGAAAACTGTCTTCTTCTAAGTTTTTTATTTTCTTGTGTAGTTATCTTTGTCAAGGTGAACTAAAATTAACTTTTTGAGTTGCTTTTTCTTATGGTGAAAACTGTATTCTCCTTTCCTAACCTCTCTATTCTCTATTTTCTTGTATTCTCCTTTTTTATTATTTTTCTTCATTTCCTCATGAAACATGTTTGAAATGTATCCATTCGTTCACAAGATCTCTGTTTAATAAATTTATATATATATACACAGGGTGAAAAAATGAAATGTATTCCATTTTTTTCACCCTATATATATTATTTAATTAAACATATATATATATAGTTTTTTTTTTTAAGATTATTATAATAAAAATCTAAGGTTACTGATCTTGGTGACTGTTATAGATTTATGTTTTCCGTGTAGGATGTCATAGGGAAAGGTAATACAAGTGCCCAAATGAGAAAAATTGCTGAAGCCCATGCAAAACAAGTAGGTAGTTTTTTTTTTAATCTAATAGACAATGCTTCTATTGAAAGAATATATTGTTCAGTTCATCCATAGTAAATATACAGATTATCTGTAGAAATAGATTTCAACAATATTAAAAACATCTGAAAAAAATTATCTCTGACATGGCGTTAATCAAACTGACAAACTTTCTAGATACATGCCAGAGTGCTCTAAACATTAAAGCACACATCATATGCGATTTAATGGTTAGAATGCTCTGGCATATATCTGGAGAGTTGCAGGTTCAATTCCCGCCATGTCAGCAATAATTTTTTTCAGATGTTTTTAACTATTGGTGAAGTCTATTTCTACAGGTAATCTGTGTATTTACTATGGGTAGATTTTTAATAATAAATGCTTAAGCATGATCGACCTGCTCATTAACATCTAAATCATTAGCAACAATTGGAAAAGCCTCTACTGAAGTATAGATGGTGCAAGGTCTGCCACATCTCAGTGAAAGATTTAGGTCTTATTCTGGAAGACTTTAATGTCTGATGCATGGTTTAATAGTGAGATTACTCTGGCATGTATCTAGAGAGTTGCAGGTTCGATTCCCACCATATCAGTGGTGATTTTTTTTTTCAGATGTTTTATATATACAGGGTGATTCAAAACTTATCGTTCAAATTTCGTGGGGAGGTAGGGAATACGTCAGGAAACCGATTTCACATAGGAAAGTATGTCCGCAAATGTCATCTACATGAACAAAATGGACAAGTAAAGTGAACACAAGGAAACAGTACAGTTAAGTGGTAACGAATGTGACTTTTATTCCAACAAGGTAAAGTACAGGTTCACAGTAGGTGCTCAAAATTGCGACCATTTACACGGACACAGGATTCACAGCGCCGTTGCATTGACCGCCAAACATTTTCAAAAACGCCTGGCATATCACGGACAATGCCTGCGGCAGCCACTATTCGTGCAACAAGGTTCATTTCACTGTCGACGAGGGTCTCGTACACATGGTCTTTCATGGCCCCCCACAAAAAGAAATCCATGGGCGATAAATCAGGTGACCTGGGTGGCCAAGCGATCACCTCTACCGATCCATCGAGCTCCGAATGTTCGGTTCAGGTAATCACGCGCAACAATTGTGCTATGGGCTGGAGTATAGATGGCGCAAGTGCTCGGCGGATATGCGCAGGAACAGCGCCCAGAAAAGTCGGTAACACTGTCTAGAGAAATATTAGGTATTTCCGGCCGTCCAATCGGGGCGGTAGCAAGTAAGGTCCCAACAAACAGTCACCAATGATTCCAGCCCACACATTTACGGCAAAACGATGTTGCACAGCGTGACTTCTCGTACCATGCGGGTTGTTGTAAGCCCACACATGTGAATTGTGTGTATTAAACACACCTTCACGACTGAATGAAGCTTCATCTGTAAAAAGGACAGAAACTGGAAAACTGGGGTCCACGGCACCTTTCTGCATGAACCATTGTGCAAATTCCACACGCTTCGGATAATCGTCAGGATGTAGCAACTGCACCCTTTGCAGATGGTAAGGATGCACACTTTCCTCGTGCAGTATCCGCCACACTGCTGACTGAGAGACCCCAAGCTGCTGAGCAATAGCTCGTGTGCTGGTATTCGGATTATCTTCGATGGACTGTAGGACTTGTTCTGCGACGTTGACAGTCCGCGTCAGTCGTCTTCTCCCCATATCCTGCATGTTGCTGCGCAGTGAACCATGTTCGCGCAGATTGCGATGCACACGTGCAAACATTTGATGCTGCAGTATTCTTCTGTTGGGGTATCGGTCTTCGTAAACTTGCCTAGCTCGGCGGCCGCTTTCGCCAGCTGCCCCATATGCGAGATGCATATCTGCTGGCTCTTGATGCGTAAAATGATTCATCTTATCACTAGTAAGTCAGCTCATACACTGATACATAGCGGAAGTGGTCGGGCGAGCTGTACACTGGTTGGGTACACACAGCGCCCTCTACATACGCATGCGTACATTTGCGGACATACTTTCCTATGTGAAATCGGTTTCCTGATGTATTCCCTACCTCCCAACGAAATTTGAACGATAAGTTTTGAATCACCCTGTATATAGTTCAGTTTTCTGATTTTTGCATTCAATAAATATGGTGAAAAATGTATCAGGCTGGCATTTAACAAGTTTAAACATGAATGCAATATGTGAATTAAGTATCATAAAATTAGTATTATTTACTTGCAGTAAAATGCAGAAAAGAAAATGCACTCTCTACTTGAAAGTGGTGCTTTAGATGATATATAATTATTTGATTTGCCCAGTTGTGAAATGCTGATGTTTCTTGGTATAAATTGAATGTTTCTCATTCATTTCATACCAAGGAAAAATAAAAAAAATCCTAACAAATGATCTTATTCTCAACTTCCAAGTAACTTCCAGTCTTTTTTATATTTGCTTGATTCCTTGTCTGACTACGATTATGAATTTATTTTAAATTTGTCTTGAGCTGGGTGGGAATCGAACTCACGACCTCCTGATAACATGTCAGGTGCTCTGAACCACTGAGCTACCAGCTGCCAATCAAGATCTCCTCTAATTGATTATTTCTACCTACAGTACATATTCCATTATGTCACAATATAGGTGCTGTTCAGGCAATCTAGCCACCATCGGCATTCTAAAATACATATTTATCTAAATGTACCATGCAGTAATAACAAAAACTCGTATATTTTACCTAATTCAAATTTATCTTCTCATTGTGGAGTTTGAAAAGATATTATAACAGTTTATATATATTATTACTGCGTATTAAACTAAAAATTCATTATAACTAATAAGTGCTGATATTATTAGAAATGCATTTAGAATGAGATTTCTAAACATTATTATATACACAGTTGTATCAGAATAATATTACCATCCATGGAATCACAGTGTACCCGCCCAGGCACATCACATTTGAGTCTGGCCTGCAGTGCTGTATATATATAATGGTGGTCTTCTACTTTATGCATTGCCAATTGTAACTTGTTTTAATGTGAAACATTCAATGCTAAATGAGTCATGGGTGTTTCATCCTGCATGTGTCAAATCATCTTCACATTGTGTGACAAAATATACCACATGAAGATATAAGCGGCCAGCCAGGACAGATCAGCCATAATGTGTAATGTGAGCACAATGGGCAGAGGTATTGATTTGATGGACATTCAAAAAGAAATAATCATCGGCTACTGTGCCAAGGGTGGAAGCATCTTGGAAACAGCAGACTTCATGGGCTGTTCACGGGGTGCTGTAGTAAGGGTGTACCAAGAATGGACTGCTGGCACACCGAGTACCTCCAGATGTCATAATTGTGGAACCCCAGGATGCAACAAGTGTCTGCTTCAAAATCTGAAGGCCATCAACCCCAGAGGAGAATGTCATCTCTGTTGACTGGTAAAGGGAAATTCACACACAACAGTGCAGCAACTGACCACTCAAATGAATGCTGGGGCACCCAGGTAAGTGTCCCTGACAACAGTAGAGCAAACCCTGTTACACATGGGTCTCCAAAATCGAAGTTGCATAAAGACGCCCATGTTAACCAAGGTCCATCAGCAACAACGCCTGCAGTTCTCACGGGATTACCATCGTTGGACAGTGGAAGAGTGGAAAAGGTTGCCTTCTCCAATGAATCGAGGTTTCTACTCCACAGAAGTGACAGGGAGTGGTGGATACGGCATCAAACACATGAGAACCAACACCAAACACAATTGTCAGTCAAGTACATCCGTCAGTGCCTCTCTGGGGGATGTTTTTCTTATATAATCTGGGACTGCTGGTAGCACTGGATGGGTCACTTAATGCCAATGGCTACCTATCCATCCTCGCTGACCACATGCATCCCTTCATGTTGGACATTTACCCTGGTGGTGATGGTGCACCCTGCCATGTCGCTAAAGGTGGTGTGTGACTGGTTCCAGAAACACGACAGCGATGTCTCCTTTCTCCCTTGACTGGTGAAATCGCCCATCACAACCATGTCATCTCCTGAACCTCGGTGCTCTGCTGGAGTCCGAATGGGCATGTATGCCTCTGGCAACCTTCCAGGACCTCATTGTGTCCATGCCAGGCAGTCTTGCCTCTGTCATCCGGGCCAAGGGTGGTTATTCCCTTTATAGGTAGGTGGTCATATTATTCTGATATAACTGTGTATGCTTACATGTGTTATTTAAATTCTGTAATAACATGCTAAATTGAAGAATAAATTGAATACAGAGAGGCAAAAATTACCCTTTTGTTACATAATTTCTGCTATCCATATGATTTATTTAAAACATTTTGTATTTTTTTTTACTTCATTCAAAAAATAAAATTATTTTTAAGATGTCCTGTGGCTGAATGGTTAGCATGCTTGGCTACTGATCAAAGGGACCTGGGTTTGAGCCCTGGGTAAAGCATGGATGTTTGTGTTGTCTTTCTGCTGATGTCCTGCCATCCTCTCAGACCTATAGTGGCTTATGAACTGACAGGCTACTGTCAGACCTCTGTGGCAAGCAGCTGCTTGAGAGGTTATTTTTATTTAAGCAGCCTGTGCAGCACTATTACCTAACACAATCTGTTTTCTCACTATTCACATATAGTGTGTCTATGGACACTTTTGAGTGATATTATGTTTTTCAACTTTGCATTCAAGAGTAAAGTATAATCAGTTTGTACTTTAACATATTCACTGCAACAACAAATTTTTGAGTCTGGCCTGCAGTGCTGTATATATATAATGGTGGTCTTCTACTTTGTGCATTGCCAATTGTAACTTGTTTTAAATGTGAAACATTTAATGCTAAATGAGTCATGGGTGTTTTATCCTGCATGTGTCAAATCATCTTTACATTGTGTGACAAAATATTACAAAGATCAGCCTTGGAACTGCTAATCCATCTAGTAAATGGAATTCAAATTACTTCACTACAGATCATTAGTGATTCATGATGTACAATGGAAAGATCTTTGAAATTCACTCCTGCACTGCAAAAAAAATAAGAACTATAGACTCATGACATAGGGAATGTGTGAAACAAATTTCCCAAGCATTTTTTATGAATTGAGGTTGCAAAATGTCAATAAAAGTTTATTCACAGACTATGAGAGGTCAATCCTGCAAGACTATAGTGATATATATAGACTATATACTACAGTGCAACTGAATGATACCATATTCTTCACAGATGAAACTAGATTCTATATTCTGTAGGACTCTAAGCATATTCTGATCAGGTGACAAGTAAGAAGATCTAGTGTCTAATAAGGAAAAGAACTAGTGAGGTGAAGGGAGAAATTTTGGTAGGTGGATTACAGACGTATACCTCTTCCAAAAATGGGCGGGGGTGGCTCAGTCGGTAGCGCGCCAGGCTCGTAATCTGTTCCCAGGTTCGAGTCCCAGCTGGGTCAGCGTTGAGATTTATCTCGCCCTGCCCACAGTCAGTAGGGGGCACCGATGGGCTTGGAAAGGCCGCCGTCCGTCGAATGGGACATTAAGCCGTGGCCCCGTGTGCGGGAGAGCCATACCCTGTGCACGTTAAAGAACACGCTGGATGGCCTTGACGGGAGGCTACCATCTGTCTCCCAACAGCTGTTCCAGTGCGTCCCCTCCCCCAAACTTCTCTGAGCCTTCAGGGTCCATGTGACCTGGCCATTTAGCCTGTGGTGTGCAAAAAAGTGCCGCTCAGAGGTAAAACAACCCAACCTGTTCCAAAATGGACTATTGTAGATGTTAGGTTATAGATCTGATCAGTATATCCAAGGTCACAGATTGTGATTGGAAATTACTTATAAAAGTTCATGAATATCATGATAATGATCATTCTTACTGAGCATTATCCCCCCTCTCCCCATAACTGAAGACATAAAGCCTCAGATATATAGATTATTTGTACAAATGTTTGAGTGCTGTAAGGTGACATTTCATCTCCCCTAAATCATGTTCCAGAAACATTTTGACTTGCATCAATAATAATTAGTGCCTTCTGAATTTCATAAGCATACACCAATGCTGTAAAGTTTGGTTTTCCCAAAATGATGTATATCCCATTAATGATCATTTGAATTCTAATATTTCAACCATTTTTGGGGGTGGCCTTGTTTTGTTTTAAAGATCTCTCGATTTCAAACAGTTTGTAGGATGTAAGCTTTTTATTGTTGTTTTTTGCAGTTGTTACTTTACTTTTAGTGGCACATATGTAAACAATGATTAATAGATTCTGAAAAAAATTCATCGCCGCCACGGTGGGAATCGAACCCGCATCTCTCCAGATTCATGCCAGAGCGCGCTAACCATTGCACCACGCGTCGGACAATGAATATTTTCAGAATATGACCGTATAAATTTTCTTTGTCCGACGTGTGGTGCAATGGTTAGCGCGCTCTGGCATGAATCTGGAAAGATGCGGGTTCGATTCCCGCCGTGGCGGCGATGAATTTTTTTTTCAGAATCTATTAATTAATGTTTCTTAACAGGGAATACTGTGTATTCACTTTGGAGTGATTTTAATGATTAATTATATTACAGTGTGCATTTTATGAAGTGAACTAAATATTTGATTGAAAAGCATGCATGTGCCTTTAGCCTTGAGCATTTGCAGGGGTGGCAAGAGTTTCAGTACCCCTTACCTAATCTGAGCCTTTGGATTGGTATCACCTGCCCTTTAGCCCATTGGGTGCAAGAAAGTGCTACTTAAAAACAAAATAACAACAACCCATTCTTATGCCATTTTCCTTTTTGACTATTTATACTGGTCACAGATTAAAATTAGTCTTAAATTATGTTATAACCTACAGTAGTAAGATTCCCAAGGTTTGACTTGAATAGTGACTTCATTTTCATTTTGATAAATTATATTTATGTATAGTTTTTGCTAATGAGTAATTTTGTATTTTCTATCTTTTTCTAGGTGGTTGAATTTGAAATGCAGATGAAAAGCTGACAAAGAAATCACACATATATGTAAAATCTTGTGTCTGTGCAAAGAATAAATTATTATTTATTAGTAAACTATCTTTTTATAATTTACAGTTTACTTAGATATGCATTAATATATTTTAATCAATAACCAGCATTTCATATACTGAGGAAGGATCAAGTGAGAAAATGCATCTAGATATGTTCTTTCTTCCTGAATTTAACATATACTGCATGATATCACACCAGGAAGTATTTTTCGGAGGTATGAGTGTAGTTGGGAACCAGTCAGGTGATAGGTGAGAGAGATAACAGAGCAAAACTGCTCAGCATAGCTAAGTTTGGTCATCCTCACCTGGGCACGTGGACCACTGCATTAAAGTGATCTTTGTGGCAAAAGCCCGTGTAAGGAGTAAGAATGCCTGGGTGACATCATCGGTAATCCTACCATCACACGGATACCTTGATAGAAGGCTTCTTCATAGGATTGGTACCTGCATTGCATCGTAGCAGAAATGCATCAGGATGCAACAAGTGTTTGCCAAATTTGGCAACATTGGTTGGAGGAAGGTAACATGCATCACTGTAGTGGGACTGGTGCAAATAGATAGACGTCCAAATGCCTTGATTGACACATTCAACAGCAAGCCGTAGCAGCCCTACAATCCACAGCAGACAACATTCAACACAGTGTACAGGTAGCTACAGAATCCCCTTTTTGACGTGGACTGTGAATTGCAGATTGACAGGCAGGTTTGTGCTCTCACCAGCCATTGCAACCGCAGCACATCATCACTCAAGGTTGCAATGGCATCATATCAGACATGCGTGGCAGGACAAATGGAACCATGTCATTTTCAGTGACAAGTCTTGCTTCTGTCTCAATGCCAATTGAGAGTCTGGAGATGATGTGGTCATCGGACTTATCTTGCTGCCATCCATGAGTGTCATATCATTCCTCAGCTTGGTTTGGGTTGCTATCAGTTTCAACAGCCATTCATACACATTGTGGGTACAATGACAACACTATTATATGTTGATGAGGTGCTGCAGCATGTTTTGTTGCCTTATCTCTGTGGTTTCCCAATGCCCATTTTTAACATGATAATGCTGGTCCACTCACTGCTAACATCAGCAGACAGTGCCTACAAGGTGTGCAGGTGCTGCCTTGTCTAACATGATCCCCAGACCTCTCCAATAGAGAATGTGTGGGATGACATTGGCAGACGACTTTACACCTCTGCATGGCCACCTCTCATAGTCAATGAATTGTAGACACAGGTCAATGACACATGTTCTGCGATACCTCAGTACATCATCCAAGGACTTTTCCACTCTCTGCCAGGTTACTGAATGTATAGCCTAGCATGGCTGTCATATGACCTACTGGTAACATTATACTGTCTCCTCACCATCGCATTCATGTAATCCCTCAGAAATTAAATAACTTCTTTCCCACCTACTTATCTACATGTGTGGTAAGTTTCATGTCATTTCATGCATTCCTTCATGGAGTGGCATTTTCTATGATGAGCAGTATGTATAGATATTTGTTCCAAGTTTAAAAAAGTATATAAAACAGATACATTTTGCTAGTTATAGGCCAAAGGAACAGCTTTAACCAAAAAATAATAAGTTTTTGGAGGTTAATAAAAATCTGATATTTTGATTTAATAGTAACCAATTCGTTTCTGTGATTTCTTTTTAATAATAAAAATAAGCAAATTTAATTACCATTTTTTACTTAGATTCATCCATAACTAGCAAACTTATACATACTATACCTTCATCATCCTCAAGCAGCCATGGGCTACAGAGGTCCAACCAGACCATGCAATTTAGTTCTCCAAGTATATCTGTCTTGAGCTACATCTGGCCACTGCACACCAATTTTTACAAGGTCGTTTAAAATTGTCTGCCCACCACATCCTAGGTCTTCCCCTCTTTTTGAGGCCTTTAGGCACACTGTTCATAACTCTATTCGCTGATCTATAATTATCCATACAGGCAACATGGCCAAACCAATGGAGTCTCTGCACAACATGCTGCTTAAAGGAGGTTGACGACTCCTTTGCCTAACCTCATCAATACTTACAAAGTTGAACCACCTAATGCCCAAGATACTGCATAATCATCTAGAGTCAAAAGCATCTAGTTACCTGTTATCTTGTTTACAAAGCATCCAAGTTTAACTACCATAACTAACCCTAGAGAGAAACAAATTATTTTGCAGTCTAATTTTAGTCTAGATGTATATGCCTATTTCTCCACACTCCATAAATTCTTAAAAGTCCCAGAGGCAACCCTTATTCATCTGTTAATCTCATGCTGTACATCACCAGTATCTGTTACATAGCTTCAAGATAATTAAATTGAGACACCTCAAGGATGCAGCCATTCAGATTAACAACCACAGCCTGCATGACCAATTTTCATCACTTTAGTTTTATCTCTTATAACCAAACCTACTACCAATCTCGTCAACAGTTCGAATGAAAGAGTTCATCTCATCAACATCATTTGCCAAAAGGGCTAAATCATCAGCATAATCTAAATCAGAAATTTTCGTATCTCCATCCCAATTAAGGCCAAAATCTTTCCCTTGAAGTGAATTTCACATAACATAATCAACAACCAAACTAAAGAGAAAAGGAGACAAAATGCACCCTTGTCGAACACCAGGCGTAATGCTAAACCAATTGCTACAAGCCTTACCAACTCTCACACATGACTCGGTGTTATTATAGAGAGCTTTCATTATGTTAACTAACTTGTCTGGTATACCACATGATTACACAATCAACCACAAATTATGACGATCAACAGAGTCGAAAGCCTTTTTGAAATCAACAAAGCTAGCATCCAAAGGTTTCTGAAACTCTATAAACATTGCTCAAGAATCTGCCTAAGTGAAAATATCTGATCTACACATCCCCTACCACCACATTGCTCATCACGCAATTGACTGTCAACCAGATTCTTAATTCTATTAAGCACAATCATGGAAAGAACTTTACCTGGAACAGAGAGTAGGCTGATACCCCTTATAGTTATCACAAGAACTGCGATCACCTTTCTTGAAAATAGGGATAACAATAGCTCTGGTAAAATCCTTAGGAACCATGCCTTTATCATAAAAGATATTCAGAATTTCAGTCATCCAAGTGGTAACCGAAGCATTTCGGTAGTAATTTCATCTACCCCTGGGGATTTATGTAGTTTAAGTTTAGAAACAGCCAAAATAACTTCAGATTGTGATATAGGGCCAACATTAAAGCTTCCAATGCATCTATCATCATTGCAAACAATGGGAGTAGAACTAACTACATTGTTTAGAACATCACTGAAATGCTCAGCTCACCTAGCCATGACAGAATCCTCCCCTTCTATAACCTTACCTTGTTTATCCTTCAATCCCTGTATGCCTGTCCGTTTTCTACCACATAAAACATTAACTATCTGGTTAATGCTCTCTGTTGTTGTGCTGCCTAACTGCTTCCTCAGCTTTGTCAGCCAAGCTATCAAGCCAAAGATTTTTATCAGTAGCTAACTGATCCTTTACACGTTTATTAAGCTCTCTGTAATCCTTTCTATTAGAACTAGTAGGGTACTGATTAAGGACATTCCTGCAGTTCCTTCTTTCTGAAATGAGCTCAAGTGCCTTATCACAAATAATTCTGCCTCCTCTGCTCCTTTTTTCCTAAAAGAGTACTGTTAGTTTCCAAAAAAGCCTGTTTAAAATGGCCCCATTCTTCCTCAACTTCAGTATTAAGCAAACCATGACTGTCATAATGACTAAGTAACCTATCATGGTAAGCTTTAGCTATAACTGGGTCTTTCAGAGCTTCGGTATTAAAGGTAAATTTTTTAACCCTAGCACAACACTTTTTAAGTTTAAGTTGCAAGACACTTTTAACAAGGTAATGGTCAGATCCAATTTCAGCTCCCCTATATGCCTTGGTATTTCTAACAGAACTAGCCCATTTGCTGTTAATTAATATATAATCAATCATTCCTATGCAGCCCATCAGGTGAAACCCATGTGTATTTATGTATATTGCGGTGTTTGTAATATGTGTTAGTTATTCTGAAACCATTGAGTTTACTTACCTGTAGGAGACGTTGCCCATTGCCACTACCAAAAGGGCCTATTACTCTTCCCCAAAGGTCAGAGTCAGTACCAACTTTGGCATTGAAGTCGCCTAGAACAAGAGTAATATCTGCTTTCTTGACAGAATTCAAGATATCTTGAAGTTGTCCATAAAACCTATCCTTCTCATCCTCATCGGCATCCTCAATGGGGGCATAACAGCAGATAACATTCAAGTCTTTAATGCTTGTCTGAAATTTTGCTGTAAGAAACCTTTCATTAATGCACTCATATCCTAGAAGAGCATCACTAGTATGTCTGCTGAGCAGCAGACCCACGCCTTGGTGATGCTTTCCATCCTCCCTCCCTGTAAAGAGAAATTAAAAGTTATTTTTAAGTATCTCACCTTTACCTGTCCATCTGGTCTCTTGCAAGCCTAGAATATCTAGGTTATAGCGCTGGAATTCCTGCATGAGGACATCAAGAGAATAATCTCTATGTAATGTCCTCACGTTCCTGCAGAGAGAAAATGATTAGTAGGATTTTTAAAGAAATTAGGTTTATTTGGATTGGTAGGGCCAACAATATCAAACAGCCCCCTGATCGCAGGCACGGGGCAAAGACCTGTTCCTCCTCTGCTAAAGGCTGAAGTCACCGATGCTAGTAGGAACTTCAGGCACCACCTTTTCAAGTGGACTTTTTCAAGAGCCACATGGCCTGCCTGAGACACATTACTCCAGTTTAGGCTTGACGATGCCCAACTAGCTAAGTAAGGTTCAGGTACCTGCGATGGCCTCTGATTAGGATTATCCACCAGCTGATATAAGGTATCCCATGCCTCTGTTCACTTAGAGCTGGTAACCCAGAAGCAAACAGAAAACACAGCGGCAGACTCTCCCTCAACAGAGGCCCACCAGTGCAGCAAGTCCAGTCTAGTAGGTATAAATGGTCAGCACCAGGGCCCTGTGAAGTTGACCACTCAGCAGGGTTGACAAAAAGAAAAAGGGGCCATAGATGACCAGATCAGTAGGCCATACTGAACTGGCAGCCCTACCCATCCGTTCCCTTCCAAAAGAGAATATCTCTTTTGAAAGGTACTAATGGCCTGCACCACGAGAAGGCAGGGTCGGACATTAGGTGCTGGACCTGGCTGGTTCTGTGCATGGTCACTAGGGATTGGTGCACAGCTCTCCTTCCAGTTTACGCCTAGCTACCATTTACAGGTCCTTACATACACAACCATTTACCAAATTACAACTAGAATTATGGTATTTAATGACAACCTCTTTACTTGTGTTCAATAAGCCGAAATAGATAAAATTAGTTTTATCCACATTTATTTCCAGTTTATTACTACTAAACCAGTTTCTATGCTTTTTAAGTCATTGTTTATCTCGAACAATAACTCACTATTGTTGTGTCATCCGCATAAGCTGTGATTTTGCCGAATAAATTTAAATTGCAAAAATCATTAATATATATTAAAAACAATACTGGCCCAAGAATAGAACCTTGCGGTACACCACCATTCAAAACAAGCATATTACTTTCCAGTTTATTTATAACTACATATTGTTTCCTGTTTTGCAAATATGTTTTAAACCAATTGAATGCAAGTCCCCTTATTCCTATTATACTTAATTTTTGCATTAAAATTTCATGATTTATTGTGTCGAAAGCTTTTTTTATTTCAATAAATAAGGCTAAAGTTTTTCTGTGTTCATTTACACTGTTATAGATGTTGCCGATAAGTTGTAACATAGCATGTTCTGTACCCAATTTATCTCTAAATCCAAAATGTTTATTTGATAAGAAATTATATTTCGATAGAAATTTCATTAATCTCTCTTTCATTAGTTTTTCAATTATTTTTGAAAAGATAGGGAGTATGGAAATTGGTCAATAATTATTAAAATCTGTATTTTTACCTTTTTTGAAAATTGGCTTCACTTTAGCAATTTTTAAAGCATCTATGAACATTCCAGTAGAAAAAAGATAAATTTACAATTTTTACAAAAATATGAGGTTTATATTTAAAAACAATTTTTAACATATGGGCATTTATTTCATCATAACCACAAGATTTATTATTCAATTGTGATATTATATTTTTTAGTTCCGTTTGATCTGCTTCGAACAGAACCATTGAGTTGTCATTATGGTTTACATATTTGTTAATTTCAGTATTAAAATTATTTGTAGTATGTTGATACCCCTGGTTAACTTCTATGAAATGTGCATTAAATTTATTTGCTAGATCTTCTTCAACATTTTTTGAACCATATATATCAGGATTTGTTTTTTTTTCTATCCCTAAAATACTATTTATTGTTGCCCATTGCTTTTTCACATCACTATTACAATTATTAAACTCTTTTAAATAATGAAGTTTTTTTGCATACCTAGTTTTATTTGTTATTTGAGTTCTTAATGATTTATATTGCTTTTCAAGTGATATATCAAAAGCGCGTTTTTTATATTTGTTGTATAATTTTTGCTTTTCTTTTGCTAAAATTATAATTTCATATGTTATCCATTTGTTTTTGCTCCTCTGAGTAGGATCCATAACAATATTGCTTTTAGTAACTTTAGTACTTGCTGTTTTGGCCTCGTTTATCGTGAATTTATCATATAATACATTTACATCATCAGTTTTATCACCTTCACTATTCCATTTATATTCTTTAATATATTTCTCGAAAAAATTATAATCTGTACAGCTTTTCACTAAGGGTTTAGGATTAAAAAAAATTTCTTTTCCACCTACGCTTACAAGTATTGGATAATGATCTGTAATATCATTTTGGAAGACAGCTGTATTGTAAGTATAATCATTATTCTTATCTCGTATAAATACATGATCTATATAAGTATGAGAGGAAAAAGTAGATCTCGTAGCAATATTCACAAATGATTTTAAACCATTTAAATACATTATATCAAAAGAATCTGACACCTCAGAGCTGTTGCTTAATAGATTAAGATTTATATCCCCAATTATTATTAGCTTATTATTTTTAATATTTTGCAAAGTACTACTAAATTCAGTTATGTATTCTCTGACGGAGTATTCATGAGAACGATAAATAGCACATAAATATATACGTGTATTACGGTCAAATAGCTTAATATTCTCTGCGGTTTCCATATTTACATTTACAATCATAAAAACTAAACTTCGTAACATTTGCATAAACTACAATTCCTCCTGATTTATTATATTGCCTACTCCTAAAATGTTGATAACCATCAATTTTATAATTTACAACTTCATCATCCTTTACCCAAATTTCACTTAAGATTATAATATCAATAAGATTTTGAAATTGGCACATTAATACAAGTAAATCATTGAAATGCAATCGCAAACTTCTGATATTCACATGCAAAAGGGTATACTTTAAAAAACAATGACAAGAAAGGAATTTATTAACTTCATCAATATCTGTTAACAAAGCACACGAATCCAGTTCGGACTGAATGTCACAGACTAAATCATCCATTTTGTTCAGTATATTCCGTTATGTCTCTTTCATTTCTTACTCTTCTAACCTTGGAGTTTTCTTCCTTAAAAAAATTTTACCGTCCTTAACCCATAAAAATTTATAGTTATGCTCTAATTTGAATTGCTTTGCCATATAGAGCAATTTTTTATTTTCTTGCGTCAAATGTTCATTTAGATAAATTGGTTTTATCATCGAAATTTTTATTTATGTTGCTAGCCTTAATCCGTTTCTTCTTTGCCTCTGAAATCAATTTATCTCTTATGGACCTGTTCTTCATTTCAACACTATAGGTTTTATTTTTTATTTTTTCATCGTAGGAACTCTGTGTGCGACTACGACGTCTCCGATATCCACCTTAATCTGCATTATCCTTGCTATATTCATTACTACAGAACCGATGTTTTCATCTGAGGTTTCTGGCAAACCCGCAATTTCTATATTGGAGTTTCTGCTGTACTGTTTCAAATCGTCGATGTCCTGCTTTAAATCTGCCAAGTCTTTTTGCAACTGTCTATTTTCGTTACGTAGTTCAAGATTGTCTTTTTTGACAGTCACAATTTTGGATTTTAACTTAGCTATTTCTTCCATAAAGACTTTTATACAATCGGAATTAAATTGAATAGCTTTTGCAACGTCTTTGATTTCATTATACATTTCGTTTGCATTATTTTTCATGTCTTCTCTTAATTTCATATATAAAACCTGCAAATTATCAATTTTGCATACAGCAGGATCATCGGACAGATCTTTATACTCAGACATGATCACTTGTTCACAAAATCACTCTCCTCTCTATCCAATACAGAAAATCTATTTAAAACGGGAGATTTCTGCCTGCGAGTCCCCGTAACAAGCGGCCACTTCGTTCACTCGAGCTACAAGATTGCCGTGCGCAGCACCTTCTGCATTGACCGTGGTCAGTCGCTTTGAGCGGAGGAACTCTCCCACATCTATCGGGAGCATCACATGGTGTGTCCATGGCGGCTCGTGCAGCATCAAGTTCCTTTGTTGTAGAAGATTTCTGTTTCATGCAATTATAGCATAACCATATACCTTTTCGCTCTTTGGATAATCTCCGGAAGTTTGACTCAGTAAGTCCTGCACATGAGAAGCAATAGCATTTCTTGCACCCATTTAAACGTTGGATAAATTCGTTTTTTCCTAAGACGACTTTCATGCACACTTAAGTATCCATTGCCAGCTTGCATTTTTTCAAATGACACTCACCGTGGGCCCATTTTCATTCATTTGTTAAATTTAACCCTCAGTTACTAGAGAACAAAGTCCCATCTGACCTTTAGCACAAACGCCGGCGACCCACTTGTCTGGTATGCCATACGAACTCAATCAACCACAAATTATAAATAATTATGACGATCAACAGAGTCGAAAGCCTTTTTGAAATCAACAAAGCTAGCAATCAAAGGTTTCTAAAACTCTAAACATTTCTCAAGAATCTGCCTAAGTGAAAATATCTGATCCACACATCCCCTACCACTTCTGAATCCACATTGCTCATCACGCAATTGACTGTCAACCAGATTCTTAATTCTATTAAGCACAATCATGGAAAGAACTTTACCTGGAACAGAGAGTAGGCTGATACCCCTATAGTTATCACAAGAACTGCGATCACCTTTTTTGAAAATAGGGATAACAATAGCTCTGGTAAAATCCTTAGGAACCATGCCTTTATCATAAAAGATATTCAGAATTTCAGTCATCCAAGTGGTAACCGAAACATTCCCAGCTCTAAGCATTTCGGTAGTAATTTCATCTACCCTTGGGGATTTATGTAGTTTAAGTTTAGAAACAGCCAAAATAACTTCAGATTGTGTTATAGGGTCAACATTAAAGCCAGTAATGTATCTATCATCATTGCAAACAGTGGGAGTGGAACTAACCTCATTGTTTAGAATATCACTGAAATACTCAGCCCACCTAGCCATGACGGAATCCTCACCTCCTATAACCTTATCTTGTTTATCCTTCAATTCTTGTATACCTGTCCGTTTTCTACCACATAAAATATTAACTATCTGGTACAACCCTCTGCTGTTGTGCTGTCTAACTGCTTCCTCGGCTTTGTCAGCCAAGCCAAAGATTCTTATCAACAGCTAACTGATCCTTTACACGTTTATTAAGCTTTCTGTAATGCTTTCTATTAGGATTAGTAGGGTACTTGATTAAGGACATTGCTACAGTTCCTTCTCTCTGAAATAAGCTCAATTGCTTTATCATACAAATAATTCTGCCTTCTCTGCTCCTTTTTTCCTAAAAGAGTACTGTTAGTTTCCAAAAAAGCCTGTTTAAAACGGTCTCATTCTTCCTCAACTTCTCAGTACTAAGCAAACTATGACTGTCATAATGACTAAGTAACCTATCATGATAAACTTTAGCTCTAAAAAAAATAAATACCTCCTCAAGCAGCTGCTTTCCACAGAGGGCTGTCAGTTTATATGCCACAGTAGATTTGAGAGGATGGCAGGACAACTGGCTCAGAATTAAAGGCAGATTTTTTAACTTTAGCACAATACTTCTTAAGTTTAAGTTGCAAGACATTTTTAACAAGGTAATTTTTAGATCCAATATCAGCTCCCCTATATAACCTGCTTACTGGAATTTATGCATTTGATGAGCAATAATTTTTTTATTTTAGATGTTAAAAGTTTCAGTCATTAAAAACGTTTTTTCAAATTGTTATGGCATATAAACTGATAGGCTCCTGTCAGATCTCTGTGGCAAGCAGCTGTTTGAGCAGGGTATTTATTTTTATTTATTTTTTAATACTTTGGCATGTTCACAGGTTACTTTTCTGGTTGAGTGGAAGTGGCAACAATCAGAAAATTGCGCGTTCTAACTTCCTGACTTTTAGTGATTACACAATTTAAAACAATATAGCACTGTTAAAATTTTCAGTCACTAATATGTACTGGATATTGAACTGTTGCATATAACATACCAACCAAGTAATACACCAACTAGAGTACTCTGATTAGGGAAATGATGCACTGAATTATTGGTAATGAGCTACTTAGTTGAATGTAGTTCTGCATTTTTTGCATGCGACTTTTCTATGGATATTCCTACCATCACCTGTATTTTTGAACTTTATAGTAATTGGGCATGGAGTAGAACGTTTATAGATGCATACAGGGGCGTAGCGAAGGACTATAATTTGGGGGGTCAAAAATTTTACAACTGAAAAATCAAATTTTGCCAACTAACAAAATATGCCTCTGTCAGATGCATCTCCTGCATTTTGCAGTGTATCTTCAAAATATCCCGAACTAGCCATATTTTCACAGAAATAATCCCAAAATTTACATCTCGCCTGAATTGTAGCAAGTCAGTGTGAATTTTTCAAACTCCCCTTGATTTGGCCAACTTTTGTTAATTACACAAAACCAATACGAATCTTTACATCTCTCCTAAATTGACCAAGTCACTTAAAATTTTTCAAACTCCCAAATATTTTGCCAAGTTTTCTCGATTTTTTCAACTTTTCCTTAATTTCAGAAAAATAATCCCAATTTTCGCAACTCGCCCGTATTTTGCCAACTGCCCTAGATTTTGCCAATTCGCCACAATTTTACAGAAAACCTGATTTTTGCAAAGTCACTGAATTTTGCCAATTCTCCTAGATTTTGCAAAGTTGCCTCGATTTTTCCAACTCGCCATAATTTTACAGAAAAAAAATCCCATTTTTTACATCTCATCTTAATTTTGTCAACTCCCCAAGATTTTGCCAAGTCACTCCGAATTTTGCTAACTTCCCAAGATTTTACGAAGTCACTCCGAATTTTTACCAACTCCCCAAGATTTTGCCAAGTCAGTCCGAATTTTGTCAACTACCCCAAGATCTTGCCAAGTCACAACGAATTTTGTCAACTTACCTGCATTTTACTAAGTGGCTTCGAATTTTGCCAACTTGCCTGTATTTTACTAAGTGACTTCGACTTCTGTACCTGGACCATGGGCAAGGTTACTCACCGTACTGCACAGTTGACCCTAGCAGGACCTGCCCACCAGCCGATTGTTCCTGGGGGGGCCACCCCAGGAGCTCCAATTTACCGGAAGCAGAGGCTAAAGCAGTGTATAGCAGAGGTCTCGGAATCCGCTGCCCAGGCCCGCGACAGACAGGCTCCCCAATGGCAAGATGGCCAAAGGGGTCCCCGCTAGTCATGAGCTGAGGTGAGAAGATGGGGACTCCCGAGCAACTACCAGGATCCTCCTTTCCCAGGACACAGGTCTCCACGCACGGCAAAACACACAGGCGAGCATTCAGGATCCAGTGAAGGTACCCGAGCCAGCGGAACCTTCACAGGGTGGTCCCTTCACTGCGTACAGGACTTTGCACCAAGGGGCCCAATGTGTAGGGAATACAGAGGGTGGGATAGAATTTCCCAACCAAGACTGTATAGCTTAACTCAGGTCACTCGCACTGTGTGAAAGTGAGCATTATCCTGAAGGACCGTGATGCTTTTGCGATGGACAAGTGCTACCCATTATAGTTGTGACAAGTAGATGTCTGCAGTGATTGTTCGACCAGTAGCAAGAAACTCTTAATGGACGATACCAGCTGTAACCCACTAGACAAAATTCTGTTAGTGGAACCTGAGCTTTGGTGTGTGCAGTACAGGTTCACTAGATGACAACCAATGATATGGACGTTTGTTCTATAGACAATCCATTTTTTATCGCCCGTCAACAATCTGTCCAAAAGTGACTCATTCTTGACATGAAAAACAGCGATGGGTAGATCATAGCCTCTGGAGTTTGTTGTCAGCAGTCAGTTCGTGTGGAATCCATTTGTTCAGCTTCCAGACTTTCCCTAAGTGGTGTAAATTCAAACGAATGGTTTCGTCACTTACATGGAACCTTTCTGCATGCTCTTGGCACGTGTGACGTGATCCAACTCGATGCTGGCCTTCATTGTGATCAATGACAGTCGGTCTTCCCTCGCGGAGTGCATCTTCGAGTGTCTCATCACCTGACACAAATTTTCTGAACCACTTTTGGGCTGTCCGTTTGCTCATTTTGTTCACTCCAAATGCCATACATATCTTGTGGGCTGCTTATGCCAATTAGTTTAAACACATAAAGTAAATACTCTCGAATAACTGTATTCAACGCAGACATGTTTTAGTCACCCTTCCCAATTTCAGCGAACCACCTCTCATGCTTGCTACACATCGACTCGCCTTGCTTTCGACTGTGTATAGACGTATATGTACCACTTTCAATTGTCCTTGCGTACTTTTCGTTGATATGATAGCATTGAAAAAAAAAACACGAACTTATTCCACACGATACTTTTTCTAGTGAACTCGTGCATTATTAATAGGTATGCTTTTTGCTGCACTGGTGGGCTTCTGTGGAGGGAAAATCTTCCGCTGTGTTTTCTGTTTGTGGGTTAACAGCCCCAAGTGAATAGATTCACAGGATATGTTTATCAGCTGGTGGATAATCCTGAGCAGAAGTCATCGCAGGCACCTGAACTCTTTGCTTCTATTGGCATCGTCAAATTCTACATTGGAGGAATTCTTCCAGTGTAGATGGCTTCAGCCTTTAGAGTGGGGGCACGGGTCTTTGCCCCATGTCTGCGATTAGGGGGCTGTTTGATATTGTCGGCATTCCCTCTCTCAATAAACATAGTTTCTTTAAACATCCCACTAACCATTTTCTCTCCATAGGTAGTTGGAATGTGAGGACTCTGCACAGAGCTTTTTCTCTTGATGTCCTCACACAAGAATTCCACCGTTATAATTTAAATATTCTCGGCTTGCAAGAGACCAGATGGACAGATAAAGGTCAGATTCTTAAAAATAATCTTAAATTTCTCTTTTCAGGGAGGGACGACAATAAGCATCCCAAGGCGTGGGTCTGCTTCTCAGCAGACACGCTAGCGATGCTCTTCCTAGAAGAGCACTTACTCTTCTAGGACTTACTACAGACGACTTTTCTCTTCCTAGAAGAGCATCGCTAGCGTGTCTGCTGAGAAGCAGACCCACGCCTTGGGATGCTTATTGTCGTCCCTCCCTGAGTGCATTAATGAAAGGTTTCTTACAGCAAAATTTCAGACAAGCGTTAAAGACTTGAATGTTATCTGCTGTTATGCCCCCACTGAGGATGCCGATGAGAAGAATAGGTTTTATGAACAACTTCAGGATATTTTGAATTCTGTCAAGAAAGGAGATATTACCCTTGTTCTTGGTAACTTCAATGCCAAAGTTGGTACTGACTCTGACCTTTGGGGAGGAGTAATAGGCCATTTTGGTATTGGTAGCTGCAATGGCAATGGGCATCGTCTCCTACAGGTAAGTAAACTCAATGGATTCAGAATAACTAACACTTATTACAAACACCGCGACATACATAAGTACACATGGGTTTCACCTGATGGGCTGCATAAGAATATGATTGATTACATATTAATTAACAGCAAATGGGCTAGTTCTGTTAGGAATACCAGGGCATATAGGGGAGCTGAAATTGGATCGGACCATTACCTTGTTAAAAGTGTGTTGCAACTTAAACTTAAAAAGTGTTGTGCTAGGGTTAAAAAATTTACTTTTAATACTGAAGCTCTGAAAGATCCAGTTATAGCCAAAGCTTACTATGATAGGTTACTTAGTCATTATGACAGTCATGGTTTGCTTACTACTGAAGTTGAGGAAGAATGGGATCATTTTAAACAGGTTTTTTTGGACACTAACAGTACTCTTTTAGGAAAAAAGGAGCAGAAGAGGCAAAATTATCTGAGTGATAAGGCACTTGAGCTTATTTTGGAAAGAAAGAACTGCAGGAATACCCTTAATCAATACCCTACTAGTCCTAATAGAAAGCATTACAGAGACCTTAATAAACTTGTAAAGGATCAGTTAGCTGCTGATAAGAATCTTTGGCTTGATGGTTTGGCTGACAAAGCCGAGGAAGCAGTTAGACAGCACAACAGCAGAGAGCTGTACCAGATAGTAAAACTAGAGTGTAAACAGAGAGAAAACTAAAGTGATGAAAATTGGTCAGGCAGGCTGTGATTCAGTTAATCTGAATGGTTGCAGTCTTGAGCAGGTGTCACAGTTTAATTATCTTGGGAGCTATGTAACAGATAATGGTGATGTGCGGCATGAGATTAACAGACGAATAGGGATTGCTTCCGGGACTTTTAAGAACCTATGGAGAGTGTGGAGAAATAGGCGTATACACCTAAAGACTAAAATTAGACTGTATAATAGTTTGGTTCTTTCTAGGGTTAGTTATGGTAGTGAAACTTGGACATTTTGTAAACAAGATAGCAGGAAACTAGATGCTTTTAATTCCAGATGCTTACACAGTATCTTGGGCATTAGATGGTTCAACTTTGTAACTAATGATGAGGTTAGGCAAAGGAGTTTGCAACCTCCTTTAAGCAGCATATTGTGCAGAAAGAGACTCTGTTGGTTTGGCCATGTTGCCCGTATGAGTAATTATAGATTGGCGAATAGGGTTATGAACAGTGTGCCTAAAGGCGTCTGAAAGAAGGGGAGACCTAGGATGCGGTGGGCAGACAATGTCAAACAGGACCTTGTTAGAATTGGTGTGCAGTGGCCAGATGTAGCTCAGGATAGATTTGCTTGGAGAACTAAATTGCACGGTCTGGTTGGACCTCCGTAGCCCATGGCTGCTTGAGGATGATGATGATGATGATGATGATGATGATTTATGGAAGTGAGCAATTAAAAATGCTGTTTTTAAATGTGGGATATTGCAAGTACTCTATGAAGCAAAATCATTTTTTATACTGACATATTAGCGACTAGAATTGCCGGGTATTGCTAACGTCAGCGAGTGCTCTCATAGCCCACCACTTCGTCTCTACGCAAATTATTGAAAGCATTATTTTCATTTCAACAGATTTTGGTATCCTGTAATTCCTGAGATACTTAATCGAATGATCCCACATTTCATACGCATGTTCACACTTTATGAACCCTTGTTGGATAAAAAAAATTAGGTTCCTACTTGCAATGGAATGTTTTAATATAACAAAATCTTTGGGAATGTGAGGGAACTGGCAACGGTTGGTGGCTTTCTGAATTAGAATTTACAAAAAGAGCAGAATCTACGAATGGAGGAGTCGATAGATATTTTACCCAAAAATAGCAATTTCTAACCACTATTCAACCTATCATGTTTATATTTTGCACTGTACATTCTCATACTACTCTTAATATTCTGCCATAATTCCAGGTTCCTAGCCCCTTTATGTAAATAATTTTGACGGCTACATACATAGATGTGAAACACTTTCCATAACTCCCTAACGAGTTGAGGATTGATACATTTCCGGGAATAGAATCTTGCTTTTCATTGGCTTTCGTGGTTAAACGTAATTCGCCACGATTAGCAAAAAAACTCTTTGAGGGAGACTTGCCGCTCCACTATTTATGTGAAAAACAGTATAGATTAATTTATAGGGAAAAAAATTCCCTTTCCCCTAGGACATCCATTGTATTCATAAAGCCATAGAGTGAGTAGTACATAATCTCATGACATGTATATAATTGAAAAATGTTTCCCTGAATGTATAATGTAACAAAATGCATTCAGAGGAACGACTTTTCTGATTTCTTTTCTCATGGTATTTGAATTAACAATAGCTTTTATTAACTAAGCACTGGGTTAGCACATAACTGTCCACAACAAAAGTTTCAGATCATAATGTTCAGAGTAATCCTTTCCACTGCAATTTGTTATTGGATGTAGATGATGTACACTTATGGGCACATCATCAAAGGTGAATCGAACTCATCAGCATGAGAATAATTCTAATTTTCATTCCACTAACCTTTAGTGGAATCAAAATTAGAATTATTCTCATGCTGTGATTGTGAATATCACCCCCTGTTCCCCAATCCCTTAGCACAGATTCAATATATATGTTGTTGTTGTTAAAAAGAAAAGCGCTTAAATGCAGAGTTGACAACTCTGAAAGTTGAAATCGTTGCTAAAGTTCAGAAAATGGTAACAATGAATTTTGCTGGGATTAGTTTTCTATGGGAATAGCATGGTAAGTATTCTACTTCTAGCATAGCTTCCTTTGGAATTTCGTCTTGAAATTGGCCACTGCAATTTGGATGACAACCAAAAACAATGTCAAATTTTGGAACATCTACTACGATTTCCTGATGAGTTATGACTGCTACAGGCAGATATCTTCTTTTATTATTGTAGATTATTTTAATATTAAGCATATTCTTATGCTTGATTAAGCTTAGTTAGTTAAAAAGGACATATCTAGTCACTATGATTATCCGCCTCAAGCAGCTGCTTGCCACAGAAGTCTGAGAGAAACACGAGTAAATTAACTGAGTACATCTACTGATTAATGTATATAGTCACCAATCTCATATAGCAATCAATAGTGTCAAGCAATCAATTAATCAGAATTTTCCCTTACAATCAAACTACTTCTAATGGCAGACTCCATGGTAAAACACTTGTAGCCATTGACAGAGAAATTATGTTTGATTGCCAGTAACTCATCAGTAGAATACTTTACATACTATCAAGATGTTCTAGGTTCATATCCCACCTAGCTCAGCAATTTTTCCTCCGTACCAAAGATTGTTCATATCCCAACATTTGAGACACTAAATATATCTTTTACTGGGTATTTACATACTTTTCACACACTATTATGCTATACATGTTATTGTTAAAATGAAAAACGCTTAAATGCAGAGTTTACAACTCTGAAAGTTGGAATTGGCCATTGCAATTCATATGATGAAAAAGGTATAGAAGAAAAATTGTCCTTAATATGGCGGCACCTAGAAAACTGTCCCCACCCCCGCGTGCAAAATATAATTCAGCCACCCTACTTCTGAGTCATTAGTCTTGGACACCAGTGGTGGGGGGAAGAGGTACCCCCTGCCCTGGAAAAATTGATCGAAAAATTCATTTACGTTAGATGATATCAGGTGAGCCAAAAAATGCATTTTTTCTCTTTAAAGAAATGTAAATTTGGTGGAAGGTGATCATATTTCCTTTTGTAATCGGAAATATTTTATTATTATGAAAAACACTTTTTACCTGTATTTTCAATAATAAGTTCAATTTTTTCGTTTTGTTTTCGAGTATTTTTAGATGTATTATGGTATGATGTATGCAGAGCCGAAATTTAACGGTCTGAGGCTCTCATGTAACACAATGTATGGACAACCCTGCAGCCTTTTAGCGAAGTGAACTAAATAAAAGAAATACGTCTTATTTTACCGTGAGACGGAAACCTATGAGTTAGTGTATGTACCAAGTTAAAACTTTTCAGTTGTTATAGTTTTATACATTTCTACCACTTTTTTTGTCTATGAAAGCTGTCATATTTTATGAATGCCTCACTGTGCTGCATTTGGGTGTAAATTTTTTTACTCAAAGAAATAAATTAATGAATATTTTTTTCTGAGAAACTCCATCAGAAGACGGCAAACTGCTGTAAAAGTGAAATAAACTAACTGAAAACCAATAAATAATTTTTTTAAGGTCCATTTGAAAAACGAGCTAATGTTTTCACTTTGTCGTCTGCCTATGCCAATTTTTGTTCGTCTGTCTGTTCGTCTTTCTAACTGTTGTCTGTCCATCTATAAAAATTTTTGCTTTTATTGTTAGAGATAAATGAAAAATTCTCTTTGGGTTGGATAGGTGTCGAACAAATATTGCGATTCGCAATTTCGAGCGCCAGGCTCGTAATCTGTAGTTCCCAGGTTCGAGTCCCAGCTGGGTCAGCGATGAGATTTTTCTCCGCAAAATTCCCCGCCCTGCCCACTGTCAGTAGGGGACACCGATGGGCTTGAAAAGGTCGCCATCCGTCGGATGGGACGTTAAGCCGTGGCCCCGTGTCCGGGAGAGTCATACCCTGTGCACGTTAAAGAACACGCTGGATTGCCTAGACGGGAGGCTATCATCTGTCTCCCAACAGCTGTTCCAGTGGGTCCCCTCCCCCAACGTTCTCCGAGCCTTCGGGGTCCTTGTAACCTGGCCATTTAGTCCATGGTGTGCAAAAAAGTGCCGCTCAGAGGTAAAACAACCCAATCGCAATTTCGAAATCTTCCAATAGCTTTAATAGCGCCCTCTAGCGGCTAAAAATCCAAACGAATATTGCGAACAAACTATTTACATTGGAAATCTGAAATTTTAGTAGTAGAGTCAGAAGGTTTACAATGGCAAGAAGGATTTGCTTGAACATAAATGAAACTTTTTATTTTAAAAGATAAACGAAACAATCTTTTTTTTTCTTTGGTTTTACAGGTACTAACAAAATATTAATGTTTACATTTTTCGAATCCCCCATTAGTTGCAATTTCTACTGTTAGGAAGTTCTAAAGACGGTAAATAAAAACTCCAAAGGCGACGTCTGGCGGCGGAAAAAAAGCTGGAAAATACCAAATCTTTAAACGATTATTGTAAACGATCTATTTATGCTAGAAACTTAATTTTTTGGTCATAGAGTGTAATGATCAATTGATTTACACTAATAATAATGGTAAGAATTTTCTGCTTTAAGAGATAAATGAAAAATATTTTTGTACTTTACAGGTACTAATAAAATATTAAGTTTATTTCCCCAATTCTGCAGTAGTTCGAATTTTCACTGTCAGAGGGTACTGAATGTGTAAAATGACTAGAAGAACGCATATCGCCTCTGACGCATATGAGAATTTCGTTTTCAAAGATAATGAAGTTTTTCCTTTGCCTATTTTTTCACTCCTTAAAAGTTTCAATTATGAATTTTCGTGTTGTTTTTCTGCTGAGGTCCCCCCCCCCCATCTTCAGGATCTTCTACTATGGCATGTGAACTGACAGGCTCCTGTCAGACCTCTGTGGCAAGCAGCTGCTTGAGGGGTTACTTATTTTTATAATGTATGATGAGAAATATACACATAATATTTTATTAGTAATTATGCAACATAAAAAGTATTTGTCTTTAAGTTCTTGAATTTAAAAAGTATTCAGAAAAGTATAACAGAACTCTACTGCCGAAATTTCTACCATAAACAGATCATTTGAAACATTCGTTAAACGTTTGCCGTTTGGATATTTAGTGATCTCTAATGATATAAATTAAACCTACCTTGGGTGTAGGGATCAATGCATTGTTGTAAATGGAATCTTCAAGACTTTCATTTTCCATGACCAAAATTTCAAACTTCTAGCATAACTACATCGTTTGCAATATTCGTTTTAAATTTTGAGATTTTTTTCGATTTTTTTTACCGTTATAGGGCGCAATTACAGCTTTTGAGAGATTCGGAAAATGTAAATTGTAATATTTCATCAATACCTGTCCAACCCAAAGAGAATTTTTAATTTATCTCCAAAAACATAAAATTTTCTGTTAAAACAAAAAAAATTGCATTCTCCTCCCCTGGTCTACAGTGTCAAGTGATTGTTGCCAATGGTAACTTTGTAAACTTCACATTTCAACACCAAATTTTTCAAATTTCTAACATACTTTATCGTTTGGAATATTAGTTTGATATTTTGGAATTTTCAAAAATTTCCACCGTTAGATGGCACAAAAACTTTTGGGAGATTCGAAATATAGAAAACGTAATATTTCATTAATACCTATCCAACACAAAAAGAACATTTTATTTATGCGTATAAACAAAAAACTTCGATGTCTACAGACGAACAGACAACAATGCGAATTTTTTTTTTCCTCCCAAAAAAAAAGCTTAAAAAAAAGCCGTAAAATTTACATTTCCATCTTAACCGTTTCCTAAAGTGTTTCCAATCGTGAGCACTGAAATCTGTATGAAATATTACCCTATCCTTTTCCGGAATCCATAAGTATCTGTGGAATACTATTCAGCTTTGCACGTTAAACAATGCGAGCGACAAAACATGGTGTCCAATTTTGAGATAGCCAACCTCTGCCTATATAGGGCCTCTAGCTTTATCCACAAAGAATTGAATCAAAATATTTAGATAAATCAATATCGAACTCAGTGAATGAACCAAGTCGTAAAAAAAAAACTGGTGCTTCGGGTTTATTCCTTGTCTGGCACATCAAGAAAGATCAGAACAGGCAGCAAGTAAGAAGCATTTTACGGGAGAAAAGGATAATATAAACGGTAAGGGAAGTGAGAAAAATATAGGGGAAAAAATCTTATATTTCATTCCAGTATAATTTAAAACCACATGAAATAGAATAACATCGAATATTAAAATAAAAAAATATGCAAAAAAAAAGTCATCTAATTTTAATCTTAGTTTTTAGCCATCCTACAATTTCGAAGATGGTAGACTTGCCTCCTTCTCTTACTGTCAACGAGTTAGAAAAACGACCCACTAAAAGTTTTGATCTGATATATTTCAAGATTTATGGCTAATGGACTTTTCTTTTGGACATTCTGTTTTGCACTTTGGCCATGTGAATGCAAGAAGAGTTCTTTATAAAAAAAATATTGCTAAACGTTGATTTACCTAACACTGCCGGTAGGGGGAGGGGGGTGCAAACCAGTATAAAATGATATAACTTTTATCAAAAAAATAGTGAAATCTCAGTAAAAAAAAATAAATACCCCCCTCAAGCAGCTGCTTGCCACAGAGGTCTCACAGGAGCCTGTTAGTTTATACGCCATAGTAGGTCTGGGAGGATGGCAGGACCTCAGTAGAAAAAAGCAACACCAACACCCATGCCTTACCCGGGGCTCGAATCCTTAGATCAGTAGCTAAGCATGACAAAAGGTCCAATATTTAAATGCTTTAGATTTACTTTCTACTTTTTAGGGCCCTTATAGGAAGATAACTTAAAAAATTAAGAAAAAAACCTATTTATATTTTTTGTCACTAAAACTACCTTCAAAAACCTTGATATATGACTCGGAAACATCGACCACATTTTTCCACCCTTTTAGAATTGTGTCTGAAGTAGGCCACGATATTGGAGACGTCACAAGCTTTAAGATGTGACTCGTTAAAGTCTAACCCCACAAAAACGTCTCCTCCCCCGCTTTTATCAGGGGAGGGAGAATAGTGGGGGAGGAATTCGAAATAGTTTACGATGGTGATTTTATGAGCTTGTATTCAACACCTAACTCTTAACTGTAGGCCCTCGCATTCGAAAGAAATACAAGAATGACTTTCTTAATTCCTGTTTTTTAGAAGGGTAGAATGTATGGCGATTATTTTTTAATAGCCTATGACACTTCCCGCGTCAAAGCTTTCATTTGACTTACAGCTGGTTACTTTCAGCATGAACATTGAGATACAGCAGAATAATATTTTTCATATTTCCCCTTTCTTAGTGGGAAGAAATACATGGAGGGTCAATTTTTTTATAGCTTACACTTTCCACGTCACAGGCTTTTATTTGATGCATATCGTGTTACTTTCCTCACTCGCGTTCTAGAGATATAGAGGAACAATCGTTTTCATATCCCCCCCCTTTTTTTATGGGGAAAGAAAGGAAGGGGGCTCAATTTTTAATAACCTATGACATTCCCCGCTTCAGAGGTTTCATTTGACGTATAGCTTGTTACTTTCGGCACTCGCATTCTAGAGATATTACGGAAGAATGGTTTCATATTTTCCTTTTTAGGAGGAAGAAAGCATGGGAAGGCAATGTTTTATAGCTTGTGACATTCCCCGCGTCACAAGCTTTCATTTGGCACATAAATCGTTAAGTTTCTTCATCGCGTTCGAAAGATATGGTGGTGCAACTCTTTTGACAAATCCACAAACAGACAAACGTCAAGCGAAAAGCAATTGGGAGATAGTTAAAAAAACGTCTTCGCCAATTTTTATAATTATATAGGGCAACGCCCTAAAACATGGGATTGTCCTTTATAGCATGAATGGTCACCGTAACGATAGCATAAATTCCAATAAAGTTTTGTGAAAACACTCGTCCTGTTTTTGCAAAAGGGGAAAAAAGAGTACAAACTAATCTATGCAAAAAAAAAAATAGAAAAGTATATATCTTCATGCTGCCTTTCTAGTACTCGTTGTCTGGTTCTAGGTTTCACCCTCCTGTGTAATGTCGACTCTTTAACTTCCAAGATATGGGGAATAGAACTACCACAACTGATAGGTTACTACCCTATTTAACATGTCTTACGAGTTAATGACCTCTCCCAAGTCCCATGCAGAAATCTCAACCTACCCCACAACCTCTCATGAGGTCACTGAAAGTCGTCATTTGTCCTAACTGTTGGGAAAACGTCTCCCACCAAGAAAACCAAATTGTTATTCAAGTTTAAAGGGAAACGCTATCAACAAACAAGCGACAAAGCTTGCTGTGGACACACCTTGGGAAACCAGCAGTAGCACTGTTCCTCAAATAACATCGTGGTTGCATTCTTTCATAAAATAATCTACTAAATCATTTTTCCACGTAGCCAATAGTTTTTCATATGTTTAAAAGATTCCCGAGGAATAATGGTAACAAATTTGGAATTTTAAATCCATGAAAGCCGACAGCTCTGTTCTTACATTTTCCACCTATTGAGATTGTTGCATTCATTCTTCTGCAGAGCTTATCGTGTTCCTCGGATTATTTCTGTCCCCTCCCACCTTTGCAACTCTTTTATACTCATCATGTCTTCACATAATTTAAATACTAAGAGGGCGATTTTTTTTTTCTTTGCTACTCGGAGGCAAACTCTGGTCTGCATTGTTTGTTGTTGAAAGGAAATTAAAAATGTGTTTTATGAAAATAAAGAAGTAAATAGATGTTTATGAACAAAAAACTCACAAGTTGTAAGTCCAAAATGATACATTTAATACAAAAATGCAATTTTTTATGTTGTAAAGTTATACAAAAATGCTTTTTTTTAGAGTTTAAAGGATTTTTTGTCAACTATTCGGCCACTCCCAAAGTGTAGGTGCATGCCAGCTTAGCGCGGCCCTGGTCTTTAGCCAAGTGAGACCCAAACCCACGACTTCCTGATAACACATCAGGTGCTCTGACCAGTGAGCTACCAGCTGTCAAACAATCATCCTCTATTGTTGATGTTACACCTTACACCACAGGTTCATTTTCAAGTTAGTGCAAGGTTTAACATCAACAATAGATGATTGTTTGGCAGCAGGTAGTTTAGTGGTCAGATCCCACCCAGCTAAAGACAGTTTTTCCTCTATACCATTGTCATCATATGAATAAATACACAGTCATATCAGAATGATGACCACCCATGGAATCAGTGTCTCTGCCCAGGCACGCCACAGAGTGCACATGACAATGTCGACCATACAGAGATACAAGCAGCTGGCCAGGACACATGAGCCATAATGTGTACACACTGGGCAGAGGTATTGATTTGACGGACATTAAAATATAAAATGATCATCGGCTACCGTGCCAAGGGTGGAAGCATTTCGGAAACAGCAGACTTCGTAGGCTGTTTTCAAGGTGCTGTAGTAAGGGTGTAACAAGAATGGACCGCTGCACAGAGAGTTCCTCCAGACATCATAACTGTGGAACCCCAAATGCCATCAAAACCCAGAGAATGTCGTTTCCATCGACTGGTAAAGGGCAATCGACCACTCAGATGAAAGCTGGGATACCCAGGTATATGTTCCCGATAACAGTAGAGCAAACCCTGTTACGCATGGGTCTCTGGAGTTAATATTGCCCCCATGTTAACCAAAGTCCATCGGCAACGAAGCCTGCAGTTCGCACGAGACTACCATCATTGGACAGTGGAAAGAGGTTGCCTTCTACAACGAATCGAGGTTTCTACTCCACAGAAGTTACAGGCAGTGGCGGATATGGCATCAGGTTGGGTTGGGTTGTTTTACCTCTGAGCGGCACTTTTTTGCACACCATGGGCTAAATGGCCAGGTCACATGGACCCCGAAGGCTCAGAGAAGGTTGGGGGAGGGGACCCACTGCAACAGCTGTTGGGAGACAGATGGTAGCCTCCCTCAAGGCCATCCAGCGTGTTCTTTAACGTGCACAGGGTATGGCTCTCCCGCACACGGAGCCGCGGCTTAACGTCCCATCCGACGGACGGCTGCCTTTCCAAGCCCATCGGTGTCCCCTACTAACCGTGGGCAGGGCAGGGAATTTTGCGGAGATAAATCTCAACGCTGACCCAGCTGGGAATCGAACCTGGGAACTACAGATTACAAGCCTGGCGCGCTACCGACTGAGCCACCCCCGCCCCTATGGCATCAGGCACAGGAGAACCAACACCGAACACGCTTGTCAGTCAAGTACAAGCCGGCATGTTTGGGGAATGTTTTCCTGGTATGATCTGGGACTCCTGGTACCACTGGATGGATCCCTGATGCCAATGGCTACCTGTCCATCCTTGCCGACCACATGCATCCCTTCATGTTGACATTTACCCTAGTGGTGATGGTGTCTACCAACAGGAAAATACGCCCTGCCATGTCGCTAAGGTAGTGCGTGACTGGTTCCAGATACACAACAGCAAAGTCTCCGTTCTCCCTTGGCCAGCAAAACCACCATACCTCAATCCAATAGAGCACTTGTGGGATCACTTGGATCGAAAGGTTCAGCGTGCAGACCCACAACTACGTGATCTCCGGAACCTCTGTGCTCGGCTGGAGTCCGAATGGTCACGTGAGCCTCTGGCAACCTTCCAGGGCCTTATTGCGTCCATGCCGTCTCGCCATTGTGATCCGGGCTTAGAGTGGTTATTTCCATTATTAGGTAGATGGTTGTATTATTCTGATATGACTGTGTACAGCAAAATAGTATGTGAAAAGTATATGTATAAATACCCAATAAAAGGCTAATGAGCTGTGGATATATCATTCTTGTGTTTCAATAAGCATGGTTGCCAACTACGAAAAAAAATATGCCATGTCTAGTGAACTCTAAGCATGTCTACTGATCAATGCATTTTCAGAGAGTGCAACTGGAATCTTCAATTACAGTCAAATTCTAAAAACTAATTCCATAAAGTTTACAGCCATCTTGCTCAGCAGCAGACCTGACATAATGCTATCTGGAAGCTATCGGGTTGTATACCATCTCACTGAAGACTTTTCTTTTATACAGAAAAAAACTATTAGTAATCTATGTTCTGCAAAAAATTTTGGATTTTTAATGAGTATTTTTATTAAAAAAAATAACTTTCATTACGTAAAGTGCTATATTTAATGAATAATTATACTAGCTAAATTTATTATATATAGGGAAAACTGAAACTTTTAAACTTTATCCGTTCATATTGATGTGGGAGCTTACTCATAGTGTCTTAATAGATAAATATTAAGAATTCAAATATTAAGAAGAAAAGCTTTAAAACGGATAAGCAATTGCTGTTAGCTTAAGTATTAACACTCAAGGTTATTTCCCCTTTAGCTCCAGACATTGAAATATATATAAATAAAAATCAAAACTCAATTCACAATTTTAATGTAGTTTTAAAAGTACATATTAAAATTTTTAGCATGTTTTTTAAATTACAGTGAAACTGTGAATTAAATTCTGATTTAATATTATTACACTGTGATTAAACTTAATTTATTAAATAAATATATAATTAAAAAATAAATATTTTGTGGAAAAAATTTCGCTGACATACGTGAATTGAACCCCCACATATCCCCAGAAACAAGCCAGATCTGTCTTTTTTCCACTAAGACTTTAAAACTCCACCAAGATTTTCAGTGCCTACTGTTGGTGCCACTATGATCTCGGGTTATTTCCATCTTATTCAGCGCAATATAAAAAGAAATAGTTGTCACCCAAGATCATATATAGTGCCAACAATAGGCGCTAAAATCTCAGTAAAAAGTAAAGTCTTAAATTAGTGTAAAACAGACAGAGCTGGCATTAGTTCAATGATAGAATACTTTGGCAAGTTTCTGGAGAGATGCGGGTTCAATTCCCATATGTTGGCGAAATTTTTTCCACAAAATATTTAAAGACGTTAAGTCAACAGGTAATGCCGTGATTGTCATTTATGTTTAAATTAAAAAATGAGCTTTTTACAGAAAAAATGTTTCCGAAAATAAATTTAACTCCTTGAATTTATCCAGTTCTGAATTTCCAACAATATTTACCATTAAGAGCAGTTTCTTAAACTCACTGGAAGACATTAGTCGATTGATAGATACAGGTTAGACCAATTTTTTTCAGTGATCTATAGTACTAATGGCAGTTGACATGTAGCATTTTCCATGTGGAGTTTGGAACAGAAGCTCTTGTAGTGAGGCCAGCAGAATGCTGTCTTCAGTGCTTATGGCAACAGAATGCTGGGAACTGCATGACTGAAGATGCTGACTTTAAGTTTTTTGTGTGTCTGTTGGGAAGAGCATGTTGGAAGCTGTATATATTGATCTTCCAATAAATAACATTGATCTTGATGTAGCACCAAGAAAGCAGGGAAGATTTTGTTCTCAGAGAATGAAAGTGAGATCTCAGTAGGTGCCCTCATTTTGAAGCTCTTTCAGCATTTATGTGGTGACTTCATGGGCACCCGCAGAAAATTTTCCAGCCCCCCCCCCAGCAAAACTTTGATTGAGACAAATAATTACATCAGTAAATTTTTATTTTTTAATTGTTTAGGTTTTTTTTTTTCACAAGTAGATTATAGAATACAGTATTGCATCAATACAAAAATACATGTATATAAATTAATTACATTTAAATTGTTACAATTTGTGGAATTTTTTATCCGATCCGGGGGGGGGGGGGGCATGTACTTGGGTGCCCCAGCGTTCATTTCAGTACTAGAGTTGCGCGTTGATTGCTCTTTACCAGTCAATGGAGGCGATGTTCTCTGAGGTCGATGGCCTGTGGGTCTCCACAATTATGACGTCTGGAGGTACTTGGTGTGCCAGCGGTCCATTCTTGATACACCCTTACTACAGCACCTCGCGAACAGCCCAAGAAGTCTGCTGTTTTCCGAGATGCTTCCACCCTTGGCATGGTATCTGATGATCATTTCTTTTTGAACGTCCATCAAATCAATACCTCTGCTCATTGTGCTCACATTGCACATTATGGCTCATCTGTCCTGGCCAGCTGCTTATATCTCCATGTGGTCGATCTTGTCATGTGCACTCTGTGACACGTACATTGTGATTCTGTGGGTGGTCGTATTATTCTGATACGATTGTATATGTGACAGATGGGCTGGATCCAGAAATGAACTGCTGAACATTCAATTCCAATGACATTGTAGCTAGTTGATAATGTTATTGAAATTTTCATCTTTCATCCTATTTTTCACTTTAATAGAGCCACATTAAAAAAAATTATCTAATTTTCAATGTGGGACAAATAAAATTTTTAAATGGACCAGATTGGCTTGCAGGCAGGAATTTCTTCACACTTTTTCTACATTAACATAGAAATTCCAGCCTGCAAGCCAGTCTGGTCCATTTAAAAATTTTATTTGTCCCACATTGAAAATTAGATAATATTTTTTTAATGTGGCTCTATTAAAGTGAAAAACAGGATGAAAGATGAAAATTTCAATAACATTATCAACTAGCTACAATGTCATTGGAATTGAATGTTCAGCAGTTCATTTCTGGATCCAGCCCATCTCTTACATATACAATCGTATCAGAATAATATGACCACCCACAGAATCACAATGTACCAGCCCAGGCGTGTCACAGAGTGCACATGACAAGATCGACCACATGGAGATATAAGCTGCTGGCCAGGACAGATGAGCCATAATGTGCAATGTGAGCACAATGAGCAGAGGTATTGATTTGATGGATGTTCAAAAAGAAATGATCATCAGATACCATGCCAAGGGTGGAAGCATCTCGGAAAACAGCAGACTTCTTGGGCTGTTCGCGAGGTGCTGTAGTAAGGGTGTATCAAGAATGGACCGCTGGCACACCAAGTACCTCCAGACGTCATAATTGTGGAGACCCACAGGCCATCGACCTCAGAGAACATCGCCTCCATTGACTGGTAAAGAGCAATCAACGCGCAACTCTAGTACGGAAATGAACGCTGGGGCACCCAAGTACATGCCCCCCCCCCCCCCCCCCCGATCGGATAAAAAATTCCACAAATTGTAACAATTTAAATGTAATTAATTTATATACATGTATTTTTGTATTGATGCAATACTGTATTCTATAATCTACTTGTGAAAAAAAAAACCTAAACAATTAAAAAATAAAAATTTACTGATGTAATTATTTGTCTCAATCAAAGTTTTGCTGGGGGGGGGGCTGGAAAATTTTCTGCAGATGCCCATGAAGTCACCACATAAATGCTGAAAGAGCTTCAAAATGAGGGCACCTACTGAGATCTCACTTTCATTCTCTGAGAACAAAATCTTCCCTGCTTTCTTGGTGCTACATCAAGATCAATGTTATTTATTGGAAGATCAATATATACAGCTTCCAACATGCTCTTCCCAACAGAGACACAAAAAACTTAAAGTCAGCATCTTCAGTCATGCAGTTCCCAGCATTCTGTTGCCATAAGCACTGAAGACAGCATTCTGCTGGCCTCACTACAAGAGCTTCTGTTCCAAACTCCACATGGAAAATACTACATGTCAACTGCCATTAGTACTATAGATCACTGAAAAAAAAATTGGTCTAACCTGTATCTATCAATCGACTAATGTCTTCCAGTGAGTTTGAGAAACTGCTTCTATATAGACTCATCACTGATTGGACAGTGCATACATCACCAATGTGAGTGTGCCAGCTACAAATATACAATTAGCACCTTATGTCTTGACCATCACTCTAACCTCCATCTGACCTTGATGCAGCACTGGATCTGAAATTTCTTAACATTTCTGATATATGCAGCCCAATATCACTCTCTAGCAACAGTATATTGAAATTTGGCCTTCTTTGACCTCAAAGGATCCATAGCATCAAAAATGTTATTTTTGTGATCTACAAATTGAAATACTTACAGGCAGTAATTTTTAGTTGTCTAGCAAGTAGATTGGGATTTGGCCCTTGATCTCGGACCTGACAGATCTGAAATGTCATACAATTGAAACACAATGCAGACACCAATTTTCATGTTTCTAACATACATAGATAGAGATTTGACATCTTTATAGCTTGAATTTTTCCAGAGACCTACACAATCTGGATTATCACTAGGTGCAAATTTTCAGAGCTCTTACCATTTCTGCATTATAATTAGAATTAACATGATCCCCTATCAGGCAGTCACTAACATCTATATATTATCATTCATTATAGTAACTGCTACATAATTGGCATACCTCCCTATTGCATGTATTACAAAACCCTTTGTAGCATACCAGTTAGTATATAAAATAAATACTTCCCTCAAGCAGCTGCTTGCCACAGAGGTTTGACATGAGCCTGTCAATTTATATGTCATAGTATAAGGTCTGTGAGGATGGCAGAACCTCAGCAGAAAAACAATACGAACATCCATGCCTTACCTGGGGATAGAATCCAGGTTCCTTAAGTCTGTTACACATGTACACGTTTTCCTTCATGCCAATGCTAATCTCCATCCTCACCTTATTTGCTGGCATGTGAACACTAATTGATTTGTCTCCACATGGACAGTTTTTCTGCCATTCCAGCATCTCCTCATTGTGAATGTGCATATTAAGACCTCGAGAGGTGGACAGCGCATTTCACATTTTATTGTCTAGGAAAGAGATGCCTTTTCCATCAGCCAAAAAACACAAGACTCTTGCTAGGGCATTACTAATTAATGAAATGTAGAAAGAGGGAACTGCAGAGAAAAGAAAAATGTGGGTAAAGAAATGGTTGTTGAACAAAGAAACGTTTGGCCACATGAATTTGTTAAAAGAACTTCAGGAAAACAATCCTGATGACTTCAAAATTATTTCAGAATGAGCAATGAAACATTCAATATTCTGTTACAATATAGTTTGCATTCTGAGTAGGAGTGTTTTATATTTAATTGTGAATTTCAACCCTTAATTACTATAATACAACAACTGTCACAAAATTCATTAGCGCTCAGTGGGAAATCTCAAATCTTCACAAAATATGTTAAGTATATATATATTAATCCTTTATAGTATTGAATGATTTTAACATCAGCTGTGCTAATGCTAAAGTTCAATGGAGAATTAAAAATGATTGGTTTGACCAATATCACGTACACCTCCAAACAGTGAATTGTAATTCAAAAATTATTAAGGATTCTTCTGTTTTTTTTTTCTCAACCTGAATATGAGTACATTGTGACACTTAACTCTATCAGAGTTCTTAAGGCATAAAAATAAAGAAATCTTAATAGTAAAAATTATTAGCCCAAATCATTAATTTAATTTTACGAAAATTACCATTATCTAATGAGAAAAAACAACTAAAAATCAGTTGAAACTACGAACTTCGTTTTAACACTTGCTATTTCCTTGCATCTATTAAAGTTTAGTAAAGAACTCAATTGTTGACCAAATTTATTTATAAAACTGAAAATAAAAGTTACTTGGTTCTTTGAAAAAAAAAAAAACTTTTTAATAGTGTAAAAAATATTTTTTGTAATCAGTATTTACTTCTGTTTGAAAGTCCAGTATATTTATTTTGTACTTCTTACTTTTTGTTTTCCATAAGCATGAATGTTGCTATAAAGGATTCTTTTTTTTTTCTCTACCTGAATATGAGTACCCTTGTGACACTTAACTCTATCAGAGTTCTTAAGGCATAAAAATAAAAAAATCTTAATAGTAAAGATTATTAGCCCAAATCATTAATTTAATTTTACGAAAATTAACATTATCTAATGAGAAAAAACAACTAAAAATCAGTTGAAACTTGGAACTTCGTTTTAACACTTGCTATTTCCTTGCATATTGCTGCCGGGACTTTTAAGAATCTATGGAGATTGTGGAGAAATAGGCGTATACACCTAAAGACTAAAATTAGACTGTATAATAGTTTGGTTCTTTCTAGGGTTAGTTATGGGAGTGAAACTTGGACACTTTGTAAACAAGATAACGGGAAACTAGATGCTTTTGAATCCAGATGCTTACACAGCATCTTGGGCATTAGGTGGTTCAACTTTGTAACTAATGATGAGGTTAGGCAAAGGAGATTGCAACCTCCTTTAAGCAGCATATTGTGCAGAGAGAGACTCCGTTGGTTTGGCCATGTTGCCCGTATGGATAATTATAGATTGGCGAATAGGATTATGAACAGTGTGCCTAGAGGCCTCAGAAGGAGGGGGAGACCTAGGATGCGGTGGGCAGACAATATCAAACAGGACCTTGTTAGAATTGGTGTGCAGTGGCCAGATGCAGTAAATGTAGCTCAGGATAGACTTGCTTGGAGAACTAAATTGCACGGTCTGGTTGAACCTCCGTAGCCCATGGCTGCTTGAGGATGATGATGATGATGATTAAAGTTTAGTAAAGAATTCAATTGTTGACAAAATTTATTTATAAAACTGAAAATAAAAAAGTTACTTGGTTCTTTGAAAAAAAAAACTTTTTAATAGTGTAAAAAATATTTTTTGTAATCAGTATTTACTTCTGTTTGAAAGTCCAGTATATTTATTTTGTATTTCTTACTTTTTGTTTTCCATATGCATGAATGTTGCTTGTATTCTTTGATAAACTATCATTATTTCCCTGCTAAACATTGTTTCTGCCATTTTGCACAAAAGACCAAACAGTGTGACAATGAAAAGAACACACAATCTCCTAATTGCATATGCACTTATCGCCAAAAGACACATGGTTCTCCTTTAACCCTCAAACACCCCTCAAGGCCATGGAAGGGATGGGTGGAGAGCGTGGACTGTGGTTGGTTGTTTGGGTTGTTTTACCTCTGAACAGCACTTTTTTGCACACCATGGGATAAATGGCCAGGTCACATGGACCCCGAAGGTTCAGAGAAGGTTGGGGGAGGGGACCCACTGGAACAGCTGTTGGGAGACAGATGGTAGCCTCCCGTCAAGGCCATCCAGCGTGTTCTTTAACGTGCACAGGGCATGGCTCTCCCACACACGGGGCCACGGCTTAACGTCCCATCCGACGGACGGCGGCCTTTCCAAGCCCATCGGTGTCCCCTACTGACCGTGGGCAGGGCGGGGAATTTTGCGGAGATAAATCCAACGCTGACCCAGCTGGGACTCGAACCTGGGAACTACAGATTACGAGCCTGGCGCACTACCGACTGAGCCACCCCCGCCCCACTGTGGTTGGAATTCCAACATGCACAGAATGGCAAATTTCCCCAAGTCATCATGCTGTTCACACTGATAAGCTCATTAAAGGGGATTAGGAACGATTGGTATGAGTCACTTATGGAATGATGTGTAATGTTGAAAATGTGTATGTGTTGAGGGCCTTTGGATCAGTAGCCAAGCGCACTAACCACTCAGCCATGGGACGGCTTCAAAACATAAACCAAAACAAATTTTTAACTTGCATTAAGCAAGCAAACTATATTTAGTTTTTTTAGCTCATATATATATTCACATTTCTACTGTATTTTTCTAGCCTTAACTGGCACAGTGGTTAGGGAACTAGCTACTGTTTCAGCAGGCAAACTTTGTGTGCTGTGTTAGCTCTAACTGAGGCAGCGGTCACCGGTGACTTTGGTCACTGTAGATCTTGCTCTTGTATGAGAAGGCCTGTAAAGCTAGAAATAGCTTCTAGGATTCATCAAATACCTAAGAGTTGCAAATACAGAGAGAGTTTGTTTAGAGCAAATAAATGAGAATAAGAGCTCCTAAATGCTAAGAACTAGGACCATCAAATTTGGTTACAGCTTCTTATCCTAACCTAAAGCACATAAAAATTTGTGTGTCAGGGACGTGGGATATGGTAACAATAGATAAAAAATTTATATTATCAAACACCATAGGATTTTGATATATATTTAAATAACTGACTAGACTAATATTAAGATTAAGATGTACAGTTAAAATTCATGTAATTTAGTCACTTCACTAAGCAGCATGTTTAGTGTGTTTTATAACCAAAATAATGAAATTATTTTTCCATAAAAAATTATAAAACACATGCTAATAATACATGCACCATAAAAATTCTACCAACAGAAACTAAAGATATATAAATAGATTATACATGAATATCTCTATTTCTAGTATCCCACAAAATAAGTTTATTCTGAGAGCACACTGAAATACCAAGCCCACCATTTGTAACATGTGGCAATTATTTAAAATGGAGTACTGATGTCACCTTTTTCTTTTTACAAAAGTAGTCCAATTTTCTCCATAATCTTCAAACCAAAATACACCCTCACCACTAAAAAAAAAAAATAAATACCCCCTCAAGCAGATAAAGAAAAATAATTTTTATCCAGAAAATGTATAAAATACCCTATAATTAAAATAAAGGTTTAAAAAAAGATGCACATATCGTAAACAAAATGCTGACTTTCTGCACTCTAAAAAAGCCATTCTAAATAACAGTGGGTTAAAAAAAAACATAAGTGCATGACAAATAACAATGCTTCACATCCCAGGGTGTATCCTTGCAACAACTTTCATGCAATCTAACTTCATGGTCAGAAAGCTTCCTCTTAACCCTTTCTTGGCACAATATGGCCTAGTTGCCGTTGTGCCATAAAACTCATAAAACCAAACTTAACCCTTTCACTACCATACCAGCCCAAAATGGCTAAGATTTTACGTGGATTCATCCAATCAATGCCATTACTATTCACTACCTCCTACCTTTAATTTGGGCTGATATGGTAGGAAAAAGGTTAAACATGAATTCTGTCAAATAGCTAATCATGTGTTTTTGTCTCCTCCTGCATTTAGGGATATTCCTTTTCACTTCTCTCCACACTCTTTTGACAGTTTGCATTGCATATTTCAAGACCTACAAAACTGTATCTATGATAAATTTTTAGATGCCCGAATCCTCCATGCTCTAAACACTCATATGACTTTCAGCAATCTGACATGACTAGTTCCTGGCAGAATCCAATTCTTAATCATGCTCAGCATTTCTCCAGATCCACAATTCCTTACTTGAACAATTTTTGGATTTAAAAAAATACTTTCTGCTACCTATTTCTATTCCTTCAAATATCCACTTGTCATCGATTATTCACTGCAATTTATTTCCTTACCTATCTTAGACTCATCTATTTCAACAAATAACCCTTCTACACCAAACTTTTCACTCACATTCACATTCCAGCACATACAAACTTCCCTGAAATGCCCAAATCTTTTAGGCTCTAACACCAACCACAGAGGTTATCTTCATCACCACCTCCATTTGCACTTTTGAGCACAAAAATCAAAAATTCACCTTACAACTATGTTTAAAATTACAAAGCACTTTCCATTTCCTCTTCTCCTTAACTGTTCTTACATGTGAACATTAGAAATTCATTGATTTTTCAATTAATACACATTTCTTCATGTCATGCACTCTGTATTTCCTTTGATAATGCAATGCAACAATAAAAAATCCAAACACTGGTCTCTACAGCATGCCATGGAAATAAAGGCAGATGGCCCAAACTCACTCCCCTCACAATTTTCAATAACACCAAAACTATTGCAACCTGCCATCAGTTACACTTTCTCAAATATACTAACATTTTATTAAAAAACAAATCCACTTACCTTTATCTGCACAAAAACACCTACAACTACTCAAGTTCAAACCACAATATATATACAATCTGCAGATACACACCACTATCCCCAATTAACATTCACAATCCCCTCAAACAGGGGGCGGGGGTGGCTCAGTCGGTAGCGCGCCAGGCTCGTAATCTGTAGTTTCCAGGTTCGAGACCCAGCTGGGTCAGCGTTGAGATTTATCTCCGCAAAATTCCCCGCCCTGCCCATGGTTAGTAGGGGACACCGATGGGCTTGGAAAGGCCGCCGTCCGTCGGATGGGACGTTAAGCCGTGGCCCCGTGTGCGGGAGAGCCATACCCTGTGCACTTTAAAGAACACGCTGGATGGCCTTGACGGGAGGCTACCATCTGTCTCCCAACAGCTGTTCCAGTGGGTCCCCTCCGCCAACCTTCTCTGAGCCTTCGGGGTCCATGTAACCTGGCCATTTAGCCCATGGTGTGCAAAAAAGTGCTGCTCAGAGGTAAAACAACCCAACCCCTCAAACAGGTGCACCAAACTATAAAAATTAGTATTACAAAATTTTCACACTACTGTTTTTAGCCTTTCAAAATGTTAAAAGCAGCAGTTAATTTTCCAGCTTCTCCTAAACATATCACCTGACTAAACACACGATACTTTGAGAAAATTCCAACAGCCCAGGTATACTCAGACATGACACTCAGAGTTAATGAAATAAACATTCAAAACATGTGTTTTAATATGTCTATTAACCAATAATTTTCTTCAAATCATCAGTTTAGAATAGCTTTTGCTACACAAATGTGAGCTTTGAAATACTGTGAATCTGTATTAATTTCAGTAGTAGAGCCAGAATTTTTGGAATGGGGAGGTGAAATATTTTTCATCATTGTAAGTTGCTGAAACAATGACAAAAAATTTTTAGAGGCAGGGTTTAAACCTCCAATCCCCTACCATTACCACCACTTACTCCCTTGGTTATACCACACACTCTTCCAAACATTATGTGATGTCAATTGGAACCAGCTTCACCTGTTGTCCTAGTATAACATTCCACTAGCAGTATGTTTACATATTTTAGACAAATGGACTATACATAATGGACTTTTAAAATATCTTTTTCAAATACTTTTGAAGACTACTAACTCATTAATAAGGTATCAAACCAACCTATTTTAGTTTTCAAGTTATTGTTACTTGATTTATACTGTATGATATAGTAGAATTTAAGTACATAATTAAAAGGACCTTCTTGCTCAGAAATTAATTAAAAATAACTTAAAATTCTCTATCATTGAGCAATAAAATTTTTTAATTTATCCTTCAAACTATTTGCATGTTAAAAGTCTTTAGGAGAAAAACTCAGAAGCTTTTCGAAGCAAGGACAGTGCTCAGTCTTCAATGAAGTTACACTATGTGGTGACTTTAGGGCTGTTTAGAGCCTCTTTCCACATGTTGTGTAGGGCAATTCCAGTGTCTCGGTTGCAGGTGAGGTCATTATTTCAAAAGCCTCACGGATATCGTTCTGTAGAAAGTGGATGCATGGGCAAGCAGGGTGGCATGCTCCCAGTCTATTGTTACTGTGTTGTACTGCTAGCTCAGCTATGGCCATTGTTAGCTTGTTTTGGCTGACAATGGCCACTGCCGAGCTAGCAGTACAACACATGGCAACAATAGACTGGGGCACACCACACTGCTTGCATGTGCATCCACTTTCTACGGAACCATATCCGCAAGGCTATTAAAATAATGGCCTTGTCCATCCCCACCTGCAACCCAGACACTGGAATTGCTCTTCACATGTGGAAAGAAGCTCTAAACAGTCCTAACATCACTATATAGTGTCACTTTACTGAAGACAGAGTGCTGTCCTTACTCTGAAAAACTTTTAATATGCAAATAGTTTGCAGGGCAAGTTTTAAAATTTTATTGCTCAATGCCAGAGATTTTTATTTTTAATAACAGAATTTATTATCATTAATGTATTTTCCTCCCCTACAAATTGATCATGGAACACTTATATTATGCTTACCTAGCACTGATTAAGAAACTCTGCTCAAGACCACACAATACTTTCATTGCAATCTCTTTATAAAAGAAAAATACCCTCTCAAGCAGCTGCTTGCTACAGAGGTCCAAAGCAGCCTGCCAATTTATACACCATAATAGGTCTGTGACGAAGGACCTCAACAGAAAAACAAAACCTGGGGCTTGAACCCAGTCCCTTTGATCAGTAGCAAGCATGCTAAAAACTTGACCACATGACAGCTAAAAAAATTATATACCCCTGAAGCAGCTGCTTGCCATAGAAGACTTTGCAGTTGAAAAAAAAAACTTTTATCAGTGAAATAATTTTTCCCCCACCAAATTCAAATGTCTCTAATTCTTGTTTTTGCATTAAAATTACATTTTATAAACCTACTACAAAAATAATGTATTAAAAAGGTTTAATATTTCCATATAAAAATTTGACCTTTGATCAATTACTAAAATTCAGGCAATCAAATAACAATATCAAATTATATTGTTTTTATTATGGTAAATTTAAGATGCAACATTCCTAGTTATTATTTAGAGACCAGAATTTACAAATTTTGTTATCCTGCCATTTTAAATATTTATGTACTTAAACATTACTCTGTGTGCACATCACTTCAAAGCAAAATCTTCTGGCCAATCGAATAGTTTTGGGAAGTTTTTCAATTCCTCCTCTGAAAACTCACTTAATTTCTTTGGTACTGGTTTCAATTGCTTTATTTGGTCACAAACATTTGCTAAAATTTCTGGAGGAACTTTCTCATCAGGGAAAAGGTGCAACCTTTCCATTTTTGCATGACGTTCCAAACTTGTGCCACATGCTTTGTAAACGGCTTTCCACAAAACTTTAGTTTGGTCCTTATTATGTAGCTCCCAAGCTGGGGTCCAAGATTCTCCACCAGCAAATCCAGTGTGATGATAATACATTCTGTATTTCCACTCCATGCCTGGCATTGCTACATCCTTTGTATTGATCACAACAACATGGTCACCACAGTCAATAGATGGATGATATATTGTTTTATGTTTTCCAGCTAAATATTTAGCAATAAGTTCCGCAGACTCAAACGGATTTTGCCATTTAGCGTCGTAAAGATACCACAGACGTGCAAATACTGCCCATTGCTGCACTCTCTTATGTTTCGACAGAATTTTGTTGGCCATGGTTAACCCTGAAAAATATTTTGCTGAATTATACAAAAGAAAAACTTTTACAATTAGTGGAAATGACGTACACACTTTAAATAAAACCCTTATTTTAGACTATTTTACGTAAAAAGATGAACACACACACCAAAAAGTAGTTGAATTCGATGGTTACGGTTATGTAACGATTCTTTTAAGTACTTTCCAAAATATCTGTCATCTTTGGTCATAAAATGTTTTAAGTGCAAATTGGACTGGAAATTTTTAACCCAATATAAATTTTCTCGTAGAATTTTTTTAGAACACTGTTTCAGAAAAAAGATCATTATTGTTGTTAGCAACAGAAATTTTATACATTGAAATTTATCTCTTATATTAATATTAAGCTTATAAATTAAATATTAATATTAATATTAAATAAATATTAATATTTAATTAATTAATATATAAATATTATATAAATATTAATATTAAACTTATATCAATATTAAACTTATAAAACTTATAAAAGGTACATTTATCCTCTCTTTTTCTTGAAAACCTGCTTTGGTACACTCCTACTTACGTTTTTTACCACCACAGTTAGAGGCATCTCCTACGTTCGTTGTTGTCGCTGCTTCCTGGCACGGCTTCGCAGCAGTTCGACGTTATGAACAATCATGGATATAGATGGAGAACTGGCTGCCGTACTCCTAATACGACCAATGATAAGAAAGCGTGTCGGTTTTCAGAAGTTTGCCGGAAACACATTATAGAGACCTATTTTGCAGGCAGTCATAAGTCTCCATTTTGCAAGGGCCATTTAGGGAAGTATGAATGATTTTCACTGTAAGGCATATAAAAAACACTGAGAGGGAATTTCCTATTTTGTTTTCAAGATCATATTCGTTTTAAAGTAAATGGAAAGTTAACTATTTATTAAATATTATTATCGATGAAAAATTAATCGAATAAAAAAATTATCCATGATTTAAATAAGTTTTTCGTCAAACTATGTTCTGCCGAACTTCGGGATTCTGTGGAGCATTTTTAAGGGTTCAGTACGAGAGATTCCAAGTTTTAATATTTTATAATGTTAAACCTTGGAATCTATATACTGAACCGTTGGAAATCCTCTTTTAAGAAAATTAGCACGCTTGGCTACTGATTAAAGGGATCTGGGTTCGAGACTCTGGTAAAGCATGGATGTTTGTGTTATTTTTCTGCTGAGGTCTCCTTCCTCACAGGTCTTCTACTATGGCGTTATTAAACTGACAGGTTCCTGTCAGACATCTGTGGAATGCAGCTATTTGAGGAGGTATTTTTTTTTACTTTAAATGTTATTAGAAGTCATCATCATCATCATCATCATCAAGCAGCCATGGGCTACGGAGGTCCAACCAGACAGCGCAGTTTAATTCTCCAAGCATATCTGTCCTGAGCTACATCTGCTGCATCCGGCCACTGTACACCAATTCTAACAAGATCCTGTTTGACATTGTCTGCCCACCGCATCCTAGGTCTCCCCCTCCTTCTGAGGTCTCTAGGCACACTGTTCATAACCCTATTCGCCAATCTATAATTATCCATACGGGCAACATGGCCAAACCAGCGGAGTCTCTCTCTGCACAATATGCTGCTTAAAGGAGATTGCAGACTCCTTTGCCTAACCTCATCATTAGTTACAAAGTTAAACCACCTAATACCCAAGATACTGCGTAAGCATCTAGAATCAAAAGCATCTAGTTTCCTGTTATCTTGTTTACACAGCGTCCAAGTTTCACTACCATAACTAACCCTAGAAAGAACCAAACTATTATACAGTCTAATTTTAGTCTTTAGGTGTATACGCCTATTTCTTCACACACTCCATAGATTTTTAAAAGTCCTGGCAGCAATCCCTATTCGTCTGTTTACCTCATGCCACACATCACCATTATCTGTTACATAGCTCCCAAGGTAATTAAACTGTGACACCTGCTCAAGACTGCAACCATTCAGAGTAACTGAATCACAACCTGCCTGACCAATTTTCATCACTTTAGTTTTCTCTCTGTTTATAACCAAACCTACTCTACTACCAGTCTCATCAACAGCTCGAATGAAAGAGTTCATCTCATCAACATCATTTGCCAAAAGGGCTAAATCATCAGCATAATCTAAATCAGAAATTTTCGTATCTCCAGCCCATTTAAGGCCAAAAGCTTTCCCTTGAAGTGAATTTCGCATAACATAATCAACAACCAAACTAAAGAGAAAAGGAGACAAAATGCACCCTTGTCGAACACCAGAAGTAATGCTAAACCAATTGCTACAAGACTTACCAATCTCACACATGACTCAGTGTTATTATAGAGAGCTTTCATTATGTTAACTAACTTGTCTGGTATACCATATGATCTCACAATCAACCACAAATTATGACGATCAACAGAGTCGAAAGCCTTTTTGAAATCAACAAAGCTAGCAACCAAAGGTTTCTGAAACTCTAAACATTTCTCAAGAATCTGCCTAAGTGAAAATATTTGATCTACACATCCCCTACCACTTCTGAATCCACATTGCTCATCATGCAATTGCCTGTCAACCAGATTCTTAATTCTATTAAGCACAATCATGGAAAGAACTTTACCTGGAACAGAGAGTAGGCTGATACCGTAATAGTTATCACAAGAACTGCGATCACCTTTTATGAAAATAAGGATAATAATAGCTCTGGTAAAATCTTTAGGAACCATGCCTTTATCATAAAAGTTATTCAAAATTTCAGTCATCCAAGTGGTAACCAAAGCATTCCCAGCTCTGATGATTTCTGTAGTAATTTCATCTACCCCTGGGGATTTATGAAGTTTCAGTTTAGAGATAGCCAAACTAACTTCAGATTGTGTTATAGGGCCAACATTAAAGCTGCCAATGCATCTATCATCATTAAAAACAATGGGAGTAGAACTAACCACATTGTTTAGAACATCACTGAAATGCTCAGCCCACCTAGCCATGAGAGAATCCTCACCTTCTATAACCTTACCTTGTTTATCCTTCAATCCCTGTATGCCTGTCCGTTTTCTACCACATAAAACATTAACTATCTGGTACAGCTCTCTGCTGTTGTGCTGTCTAACTGCATCCTCAGCTTTGTCAGCAAGGCCATCAAGCAAAGATTCTTATCAGTAGCTAACTGATTCTTTACACGTTTATTAAGTTCTTTGCAATGCTTTCTATTAGGACTAGTAGGGTACTGATTAAGGACATTCCTGCAGTTCCTTCTTTCTGAAATAAGCTCAATTGCCTTATCACTTAAATAATTCTGCCTCCTCTGCTCCTTTTTTCCTAAAAGAATACTGTTAGTGTCCAAAAAAGCCTGTTTAAAATGATCCCATTCTTCCTCAACTTCAGTAGTAAGCACACCATGACTGTCATAATGAGTAAGTAACCTATCATGGTAAGCTTTAGCTATAACTGGGTCTTTCAGAGCTTCAGTATTAAAGGTAAAATTTTTAACCCTAGCACAACACTTTTTAAGTTTAAGTTGCAAGACACTTTTTACAATTTAATGGTCAGATTCAATTTCAGCTCCCCTATATGCCCTGGTATTCCTAACAGAACTAGCCCATTTGCTGTTAATTAATATATAATCAATCATATTCCTATGCAGCCCATCAGGTGAAACCCATGTGTATTTATGTATGTCGCAGTGTAATGTTAGCTTAATTCTAGGAGCTACGCTGAAGTATTTTTATAAAACAGTGAACTATACAAGAGAAGTATATTTTTATGATTCAACCTAACTTACTAAAAATAACTAATGCTAACTAGTTAACTAATAGATCACACTGATTTGCCAATGACAAAATTTGGAATATGCCTTTTATAATATTGAATTAAAAATATTTATAATAATATTTCATTATTTAACTGGAATAAAGTGAAAGTACAAATTATAATAAAAAACAACATAAAACGAATTATGATCCTTACACTAAGTTGGTTGTGTTGTTTTACCTCTGAGTTTCCCTTTTTTGCACACAATGGGGGGGGGGGGGTCACAAGGACCGCAATGGTTCAGAGAAGGTTGGGGGAGGGGACCACTGGAATTGCTGTTGGGGGACAGATGATAGCCTCCCATCAAAGCCATCAAGCATGTTCTTTATCATGCACAGGGTATGGCTCTTCCACACACGAGCTCACGGATTAACGTCCCATCGGACGGACAGCAGTCTTTCCAAGGCCATTGCTGTCCCTTACATACCGTGAGCAGGGCATTTTTATCACTGCATTGCTATATCATTATTATTATATTTATATATATCTTATTTTCAGAATAGTTCAGTGGAGAGACCCCCATATTTTAGTTTGCATTATTAATAAAAATATTCAACGGAGGGAGTAAAAAAACAATTCTAATATGTACTTCATCAGTCAGAAACGAAACTGGATATGGCAATCGCTAAAGTTACAAAAAGCACAAAATAAATTATAGGGCAGGGAGTTTTGAGGAGATAAATCTCAAAGCTGACCCAGCTGGGACTCGAACTTGGGAACTGCAGATTATGAGCCTGGCGCACTACCAACTGAGCCACTCCCACCCCCATTACACTAAGGGGTTATGAAACCCATCTAGGTTACAAGAGACACTGAAAATGGTTATTAGGTACAGTCGCTCGAAAAAGTATCCGAACACTACGGTTGATTACAAAATTCAGAAAAAATATCTGGCAACGATTTTTTTAGAAATTAGTGATCTGGCGACCTTCGTGTCACGTGACACGAAGGTCGCCAGATGATAATTCACTAATTTCTGAAAAAATCGTTGCCAGATATTTTTTCTGAATTTTGTAATCAACCGTAGTGTTCGGATACTTTTTTGAGCGACAGTATGATATTTACTTTTTTATTATTCGATTTGGGGAAAATATTAATTTAATTTTTGATAAACTATCGATTTCTTCTTCCAATGTAGATTTTTTTTTATTACGGTATCCACAATAACAATCGCAATAAAAAATATGTTTTCCAGCCCATGGAGTAAATTGTTAGCTTTTGTTTCATTGAATTATTCTATCATCATTAATTAAAGAACTGACAGATTCAATGCCTTCATAATGTAGATGTTACCAAAATATGTAGAATAAAACCTTACAAATTGAAATTGACAGGGCGAAGGGGTAGTCCGAATTAGTGAAAGTCCCAATTGTAGAACATAGTTAAGCATTTTCAAGTTGTATTTCATAAAAATCAAGAAACTTTATTCATAATCCAGCAATAATGTTAACTTGATGGTATTAGGACAGAAATATGATGATAGGAAAGCCAAGATTTTATGAAAATGCGCATGTGTATGTGTTACAAAAAGTACAAAGTAAACTATATGCTATTTAAAAAAAGGTAAATATTACAGCATTCATTTCAGTTATCAACAGTTATCATTTCAAACAAAAAATAAGTTTGCATAGAACGAAATAATTAATTACTGAGGTTGCAAAATTGATCTTTATAACGTGTTTCAACATGGCGGAGTCAACTGATTTTGCCTACGAATGCAACAGTTGAATGCCTTCGCTGAGATGCGTTTTGCCTGCTCCTTATTCTGTGCTAGTATGTCATCCAGTTCTCTATCCATATGCATGTGAACAATCAACAAAAGTCATCTGATACACCACAGACACAAGAAAGTACACAAACGTTTACTTCATGTTACGAAACAAAGAGATGAATTTCAGATCACTCTTGTTCTGTGATCACGGACAATGGCCTTTCCAAGCCCATCGATATACCCTAATGACTGTGAGCGGGCAGGAAGATTTGCTGAACTAAAATCTCAATGCTGACTCAGGCAGGACTTGAATTTAGGAACTGTAGATTTCGAGCCTGACATGTTACCGATTGAGGAACATCCGCCTCTCACTTTAGGGCAACTCGTTGACGATCGCGTTTGAGCTCCATAGGATCACAGGTTGTATTATAGTGTGATTACTATATACTTAAACATTTCTACCTTGATTATTGATTTGATTTCTCCCTTCCCTCTGCCCAAAAGAATTCTGCTGGTGTCAATGTTCATAAAGCAATATTCTTTTTTAAAAAATTAAATCCTCTCCCACGTTTTATTTATTTTCTTCCATGACTCTTAAGACGTACATCAGGGTAGGATTAGATCGGGCGCATGGGGGGGGGAGGGCATTTCATACACACATCAAAAAAGTCTATTGATCTTTATATGATCCCCATCCATATAGATATAAATAGCAGCTAGCAGTGGGGAACTAATTAGTCGTGAAAAGAAAATTGATAATTTATTGATTATAATTCGAATAAGTTTCCATACAATTAATGATAAAATGATATCTTTAAATCATTAATTCAATTTCGTATATGAATACGATTGCATTTATAAACTTTATTTATGACATTGTATGCATTTCAAATGGTACATTTGAAACCTCTGACCATTATTATCAACAACTAATAATTTCATTACAAACAACTAATAACTCTGATGAAGGAAAGGGGTGAAGTAAGTTCACTAATAATAAAAAAATAATGTCGCATGTAAAAAAAAAATAATGTTTTATACTCATACTTTCGAGGTAATGTTTCAAATTTAAGAGCATTTAATCTTGTTAATCCAGTAATAAATCATTTCCTTCGAAAAGGTTAATTTTTTGTGCGGCATTTTAACTCAGTGCATCATTGACACATATTCTGTTAATTCTACTGTTGCAAACCGTCTTTTTACCTAATTGTCGAGTAGATTAAAGGACCCCATCCATATATCATAATGCATGTCAAGTATGGCAAGGACAGGTTTTACTCAAGTTTACTCCAGTCCAAACTTCGCGTGACGTCCAAACGTTTTCTAAATAAAGATATATTAGTGTTAATCATGGATGGTGTTAATATATTTGCTTATTAATGTACATACGTTAAATATTGAATAAACGTTTTAAAAAATGTAGGGATTTGTTTTATACTCTCTTACACAGAGGTAAAAAAGGTCACAAAAAGTAAACGTAAGAAAATGGTTTAAAATTGATTAATTGGAGACAAAATTGTATTAGTGTATTGTGTTTTGTATTAGCTTTAACTGACACAATAGTCAGCAGTGACTTCAGTCTTTGTACGGCATGTTCTTGTATGAGAAGGCCTGTAAAAGCTAGGATTAGTTTATAGGATTTTTCTATCCTACATGTCCAAATGAAATGAGGAGGAGGTCATAATTTGGCACTAAATGCATAATAGAATTATAGGGTGATTCTAATTATCTGCAGTTTCACTTATAATGGAAAATCCGACTTTTATCGACATTTATCAGGATTAATTATAAATGGTAGTTAAAGTCCAAGATAGTTCTAAGAAATGTTGAATAATTTCCAGTTTTTTTCACAAAAAAAAAAAAAAGAATTCATTAAAGTTTGGCAATTATATCCCCTTTTGCTTCTGATGGAGACGGGTGAGGGTTGTTCAATTGGTAGTCTGCTAGACTCATAATCTGCAGTTCCCAGATTTGAGCCGGCTTTGAGGTTTATCTCCACAAAACTCCGGCCCTGCCTTCGGTCTGCAGGGGAGGATATCAGTGACCTTGGAAAGGATGCCTTTCGTCGGATGGGACGTTAAGTAATGGCCCCACATGTGGGAAAGCCATACCTTGTGTACGTTAAAGAACATGCTGGATAGCCTTGATGGGAGTCTATCATCTGTCTCCTAACAGTGTCCACTGGGTCCCCTCCCCCAACTTCTCTGAGCCTTCAGAGTCCTTGTGTCCTGGCCATTTAACCCAATGTGTGAAAAACAGTATCATTCAGAGGTAAAACAACCTAACCCAACACGTTGATGGAACAAATGTAAAATTTTAATGAAACAATATAATATTTCGAGAAAAATTCTTCGATATATTGAGGACAAACTCCAATGAGATAATTGCAGATCTTGCTAAATATGGTAATTTTTAGACCAGTGTCAGACTGGTGCTGGGACATCAGGAAATTTCCTTGTGAGCTGGCCACATAATCTTACTCGAGGCCAATCGGTAGGTCGGTAGTTGATTCTTAATTAATTAGAAAATAATAGGCTAAGGACAATGGTCAACTGTGCTGAATTGATCAGTGGAAAATATAAAAGAATGAAATTGAAACTTCTTTGGGACAGGGTTGTGAAACAAACAGTATGGTAACTACATGTCCAAATGAAAAGGCCATCGCTTTGTAGTAAACTCGGAAAAATATTTCAACAAAAGTCGTATTTTTTTCAAGAATAATTTTGGAATTATGTCAAATTGTTTTAAAAGATTTCAACATTATTTTTTCTACTCTATATGATGGCGTAAAATTAAACAAAATTGTGTATGAAGAAGTTTTTTTTGGAGCATGTTTTTGTGATATAGTGAAAAACAGTAAAAATTCCGCACAACTCCGAAGCTAAATTTCATATCAAGCTCATCGTAACATTGCAATCTTTATAATCTGAAAAAAAAATTAGTTCCAGCTGCTCCACGAGAGAAAATATATTATTATAATAGTACCAAGATTATCTGAAGTACAAAGTCCTTTGAATGATAACATCAATATTCTATAATCTCCACTTTTATTTAGGAATATATGATAGATGGGGTAAGTATATATAAAAATCTATGAGAATCTGGATTCTCAACAATATGCCTCGAATATCTAAAGAGTATTGGTGCCTAGGAAACAATACATGACTTAGTGGTCGTCTTCACAGTTTTAAAATAAATTTTGAATAGACGCTTCATATACTTATTTAACATTTGTTTAATATATTAAATGGTTGGAAATACTAATGTTTTTATGGGCGGTTGGGACATTAACTCTAAATTAGTAGTAGAAAAAATCTTCCTTCAGAGAGAATTCGAAAAATAAATACTAATGGCAGTGAAATATTAATAATAATATAAGGTGAAATAATAATTAAATAATAATTTAATAAACTAAACGCTACGTAATACATTTCCCAGAAAAGCATTTCCCGGTGAAGTTTTTAATGTAATTATGAACAGCACAATAAACTCAATTTGAGCGATGTTTTCAAAATCACGAAAAAGTATGCACTGGAATATGAGTGTTAGATCCCTGGTTAGGTCCAGTGACAATTACAGTGCAAGTGCTCAATATTATATTAGGGTGTCCACTTTTTTTAACATTTTTTTCAGGGAAAAATTTTACAATCAGTGAAATTTACTGCTTAGTATACATCTCATGCATTTACATAAGTGTTTTAGTTAAGTGTTTTGTAAGTGCACTGCAAAGAGCAGATGTTTCATTTTATTTATTATTCTTCTGTTTATTTTTCAGTACGTGCAAGTTTATATGATACATATCAAATTTTCTATTTCTGTATTTCTGTAATTCATTCAACCTGCTACATTTAGAAGTTATGAACACCTTTTTGGATGAGTACCACCACTTAGTAGACTACAAAATATTTAAAGAAAGCAGTTGTCTGGAAAATTCTATGAATTATTTAAGTGCTTCGCTTATGAAATATCAAAACCGGCAACTTTAAGGAAGGAATTTGATGTGTTTTCAAAATGAAAAATTTAAAAATAATAATAAAAGATATATACATAAAATAGGCTAATCCTCTGACAAGTCTGACTCAGAAAGAATTGGAAGCAATGTGTAGAAGTGCACCATGCAAAAATCATACCATAAAGATTGAATTTATGCTGTTTACAAGCATTATCTAAATGTAATTTATATTGTTGTGCGTATAGCAGTATTTATATACCGTAAAAACATGTTTTTACATTGGAATCTACCCAGGTTGCATAAGAATGAAGTTTTCTCATTTAAAAATTATAAGGAACAGACTCAGGAATTCACTATCAGAAGAAAATTTCAAGGTGTTTATGCTTATGTTAAATATATTTTAATTAACTTTAATAAATCATCCATCACTAATATGATTATTAAAAGTGCACCAGATGTAAAAATAAATCTGATGGGTTATTATTTTTTTGCTTCTCAATACATTTTGTTTTGGTATTAGCGTTTTATTGAAATTTAAGAATACACCCAATTCTGTTTTTACACGGATTTTTTTTTACATGATTTTGACTTAACACGATTTAGAAAAAAATTCCAATTCTCTTTTTACACGATTTATTTTGATCTAACACTTTTCAAACGGCGCCTTTTTAAAAATCTGCAGTTGAATTTAATTCTGAAAAAATATTCCTATTCAAGAGAAAATTCCTAGAAATTACAATTATAACAAAGCTGCTGTTTTTATGGTCACATTTTTCGAAGTAGTTTTAACTTTTAAAATATACTATAGATGCACATTTGTGCACTAAAATCTCCAAAATAAAAACTTCATTAACAAAACTGCACAAAACGTTTTCTCTATTTTATTCTCTATTTTATGGAAAAATTGTACAAAACCTACTTCATTCGGAATAAAGTGGCAACACTGAGTTTCGGGAATTCCTCTCAATTTCTTTCTTCAATACATACATGTTAGTCTTGGTCTCACATTTCGTGTTTAAAGTTCGAAGTGTTTAGATGTTTGATAGAAGAAATCGAAAAATTTTTTTTGTTTTTTGAAGTTTCGTGTGCGTAATATAAATTTATTAAATTTTGCAAATAGGAAATTTACAACATTTCATCATCTGTTTCATTAACTATAATTCAAATATTTTCCGTAAGCCTTACCACGATGTTGGATAATTCAACTATATAAAAGCAGAAAAGGAAAGCTATCTCTTTGGATACTGAGATCCCAATTTTAGAACGTCTTGCAACTGGAGAAGGTTAAGCATCCATAGTTAAATACTTTGGTTTGAAAGAAGCTACCGTAAGAACCATCAAGAAAAATGAAGATGCTATTAGAAAATCTGCTTTCTGGAACAAAACTGAGCGCTAAGTCGTCATCGTACACGAGAGGTTTTGTAAAAGTGAATATGGAAAAGGCAGTAGTAATGTGGATAGAGGATTACTCACAAAAAGGAATACCTCTAGACGGAAATAACATCAAACAGATGGCATAACGAATATATAAGAGATACAAGAAATGGAACCAATCACATCAGCTCAGTTAAACAAAAATTATGAATTTTCTGCAAGTACAGGTTGGCTTGCAAGATTTCTTCAAAGACACGCGTTTCACGATGTAAAGAAAAATGAAGTTCCACCTGCAGATGAGTCGGCTGCTAAAGAATTTTGTCCAAAAATTGGCCCAAATCATTGAAGATAGTGGTTACACTTTTAATAAAGTTTGGAATGCAGATGAAACTGGTGTTTTTCAGAAAAAAATGCCGAGTGAAATCACAAAAACTTTTGGTGGTTTTAAAGCAGCTAAGGATCGTGTTATCTTTCTATTTTGCAGCAACGCTTCAGGAGATTGTATGTTAAAACCGCTGCTCATCAATCGATTCCTAAGACCATGGTCAATGAAAGGTGTAGATTTGAATAAATTGCCAGTGTATTGGATGGCAAACAAAAAAGCCTGTGCTACCAAAGAAATTTTTAATGAATGGTTCCATAAACATTTTGATCAAGGAGTTAAACGCTATTTGAAGGAACAAAACCTCGAATTTAAAATTCTATTGATTATAAACAATGTGCCTGCCATCCTGTTTCGGAACGCCCAAATCTTCAATTTTGTTTCCTGCCGCCTAATACGACATCATTAATACAACCACTAGACCAGGGTATAACTGCCATATTTAAAACTTACCATGTAAGACAAACATACCAATACATTTTGGATAAACTAGATAATGATAAAACATTATTCATGTGTGGAAGAAATTTTCTATTTTAGATTGTATCATACATGCTGGATTGACGTCATCAGAATTAAATCCATCAACTTTAAACGCATGCTGGAAAGCTATTTGGCCAGAATATGTAAAAAGTAAAGATCATGTACCCTCAAATACGATTGAATATCCTAATATCATCACTTTAAAACATGCAGTTGGTGGAGAAGGATTCGATGATTTATCGATGCAGATATTCATGAATTACTGGTTGACAAAGTTCTTAGCGAAGATGAAATAGTAGAATTTGTCCTTGAGGCTCCTGATGAAAAAGAAAAGTGTGATGATGATGATGAAGAGATTCCATTCACTGCAGGTTTAATTAAAGAAGGGCTTCAAATGGCGAGTAAATTGGAAAACCGTTTTCTTACACGTGATCCCATTGTCGAACGAGCTGAGCAGTTTAAACGTGAACTGAAGTCATGTATGGGGCGTTATCAAGAACTATACAAAGATCTGGTCAAAGCCAGATCTCAACGATTGATTACAGAGTTCGTTATTAAAACTAATCAAACTTCAGAATCGCTGGAAACAAGTGAAAATTTGGTTCCCCATGCCACAGAGAGCATTTTACCATTGGAGTATATGGCCAAAATGTTTCAAGCGATGAAAGTAATTTAATTCGTCTTAGGAAAACGACGTCTGTTGTCAGAAAGTGACAAATAAAATCTAGTTAATAAGCATATGTCAGTCATATTTCTTTGTATTTGTATTCTTGAATTACTCATATAAATAGCAATCACTGTGACCAAAAAAAATTATTTGAATATAATTCATGTAACGTTTGTCGAGTTGAAATATGTATTTTACGACCGTGTATCCATCCATAAACGAGTATTCAACTAAATTGTACAGATAATAGTTTAAAAGTTGTATTACCAGGCACAGTACAATGAGAATACACCAAAAAGAATTTAATGATAAATGCTTATTTACGAACGTAAAATTTTGCTTACCATATAAAAAAAATATAAGCCAAATGATCTTTTTCTAGGGTATATATTAACAACTATGCGTATCGCTCAATAGCACACTTTCCTTACACACTATAAAAAAGACATAAAAATATGTAATCTCATCGGTGATAATAATTTCAACTAGATCATAACGCAAAATAACAAATTTTCGTTTCACGCGAAAAAAAAAAGTCCCATAATATATATAAAATTTTGTATGAAACAACAATTTTAATCTGCACCTATCGCTTAACAAAGCATTTTCGCTCCGCGCATATAAAAAACCCTCTCCCCCCTCTCCCCAGAAAAATGGAATCCACATTGAAGGCAAATATTTGAACCAGAACTTCTCCATAAAAAAAAATTGGGTTCTGCACTTAGAAAAGCCCCTCTTCTTAAATAAAATTCTTATCGAAGACAACTATTTCGACTACAGCATATCACTAAACAACAGATTTTCGTTTCGTACTTAAAACAAACTAAAAAAAAACCCCCATGAAATCAAGAGATAAACACATATAAAACACTTCCCTGCAAACGCCTATATATCGAGAAATTTTGGTTCCTAAGAGGTCTACCTAGATACTTTGCATTGCTAAAAACATTTTGAATTTGCAACATTCTAAAATTCACGGAAAACCCGCCTCCACATGATACCTAAAAAAATATATATATATTCATTTCAGATCATACCCTAGCAGCTTTATAAACCTAAAAAATATCAAAATGTGATATATACATGTTACCGCAAATCTCAGCAGCAGACGATATTTTCCGTTCAATTCTATTAGAATCTCTAATTGGTGTGTTATATATTATGTTCCCATTTCTTAAGTTTATTCCATGGAGGTAGGAAGATAAGAGGAGGAGCCCTAATCACTTGAAAATGATGCTACGGCAGCCATGTTGTTCTATTCAAAACATTGATCAGTAGTTACTCACCTATACGAATTTTTGTCGACATTCGTATTTTGGCAGCCTGTTCAGCTTACGGCTGCACGAATCGCACAGTAAAACTGAGTGTAAGTAGGCTTGATTGCAGCGGCAGACGGTTTGTTTTGAATGCAACAACATGGCTACCGCAATGCTGCGTAAGCATCATTTTCCTTCCACAGGGAGAGCGCGTTAGGGCGTCTCCTTCAGTAGCGCCATGTTGCCCCCGTAAACTGCACCGTGGTCCTTTTAATGTATTATACGTTTCTTCACACATTTGCAAATATTTGCGATAGTTATGTGAATTATTAAAACGCAGTGAAACGTTGTGCGAATCATTTAACAAATTCATATATGAATATAATTGTTTCTTTTGTAGCCATATCCGACACCAAAATCTGTGTTTACCAATGTGTTTACTCTTCTTTTTCAAAATAATTTCTAAACAAAAAAAATTGAAAACTGTTTCAAAGTAATTCTTAAACATGTAACTTTTTAAAGTAATTCTTAAATATGCAATTCCATTGTTATTAGAAAAAGTAGCCATTTTATATTAATGAACTAATTATCACCAAATGGCAGCAATTTCTCCGTGCAAGAAAACTGACAGATGGATGGCGATTCGTTGAAAACTTTCGACGAAGTACTTGTAGAAGCTTGGTGTGAAGCTCGTACAAACAGCTGGCAAAGATGCATGGCACGTTTTAGCACTCATTCATTCTGATAAGTGGATGGGACCCTTAAGTCTGAAAATGTAATATTCTGTAGATATCGCTTACTTATCAATCATTCCGTTTCTGCTGTCATGGCCCACACTGAATGGTTCATTTATAAAAGAGACATATTTTTTTTTGCGAAATAAACGTATTTAATTCAAATTCAATATCTTAGATCCGTAACTAGTTCTTTTGCATCGAAACAAGATTAGAAAATTGCAGTTGTTACTCGCCTTGTTACTGCTGTGTTATAGCTCATGCCTTACTAGGATTATTTCAGAAAAAGGAGTTTAGGAACTCTTGCTCTGCGCTCCATTAAAAGTCATTCGTGATCTACGATTTACAATAATGATACGATGCTAGTTCATCTTAGTTGTAAACAAAAGACTACATATTTCATATAATTGATAGTTTAAATTCTTTCTTATATTGAGCAAAATTGTGATGAATTAAAACCAAAATATGGCACCGCAGTTTTAAAGACAGATTTTATAACTATTTGGCCAAGACTGGACTGAGTGAAAAAAAAGGAATATTTAAAGATTGAGTGGTGGCTTCAAAACCATATCGATATATGTTTTCCGATAAGGATTTGAGAAACGTGTTGTAAGAGACGAGTAAGCTTTGGAAGATTTATCGTATTTGAAACACTGATTTGAAAGATATCTCAGATTTTCTACTGTTTTCTATGGCTCTTCGTGCGCAATTTGAAAACAACAATGAGATTGGCGTTTTCAGTAAGCTGACAAACACATACTGCTTAGTTGCAATTGGTGGATCTGAAAACTTCTACAGGTGAGTAATAATATGAAAACGTGCACTAGAAGAATAATTTTTTTCACCATTTAGCAGTATTGAAAAATAAAACAAGCGGCTTTTGTGAGCGTTTTAAACGACCCTGAGTAGTGATTCGGAAGAATTGCGAAATAATTTTGTTCTTTGTTGTGGTGGTGTCGAGACCAATCGGACTCTATGTTGGCCAGTCGCCAAAGGAACACACACAACTGGTCGCCTTGCACACACTGTCTTCTGGACACAGTTTTCTAGGATGCAGCGAGGTCAAAAGTGAGCTGGCGTTCTGCATGGACACCTTGCATTTAGGAGTAGTTAACGGTCTTTCCTAGTTGGTGTGGCCCTCAGACCTCCAGGTACAGATCTAGTGATGGTTTGGCTTGTTTAAAGTTGATTCCAAAACTTGGCCTACAACATTACGATTCACACTTTAGGTATCTGGCTACCTCAGACTGATGTTGTCTGGCTTCAAACCTCCCAGTTGTTCACCACCTCATTAATACCTTGGCCAACAATGATAGAGTACAGGCTTGCCCAATTGGAGTTTTTTTGAGGCACTCGTGCCAAATATATCTGCCAGATGGCATGCAAACACTTGACAAACAAACCGTGTTGTCTGCACAGGTTTTTCATTAGAGTGGTTTTTGCATTCATATTTAAAACTGCGATCTTTTCAAAACAAAATTTTTAATGCACAGTTTTTAAAATTTTATCTATTCTTAAAGATGCTGATATGTTATTTTCCAATGTGTCGGTCCAGAACAGGTGCTTATGATATAAAAACAAAGGGATAGGAGTTAAAGATCAAAGGTCACAAAAGTTACATATCACGTGTTCAAAGGATGTGTGTGATTTCAAATGAATGGGACTCCCCCTCCCACATTAGACAACTGATTGCAAATTGGATTACCTTCAGAACCCTCTGCCCTGAAGCTACAGGGAGTGGAGTGAGGGAGAAAGTTGGGTTGTGGGTCACGTGGTATATATCCTTGCACCTTTGATTGCCTTGTTCTCTTGGCAGAGAAATTCGATACCTTTTACAATTAATTTTTAAAACAACTAAACTATATCAATATGAAAAGTAAATCAAAAAGACAGCTGAAAATGCATTGTAACTTTCAGATGGAAACCAGAAGGATGAAAGCAAAATAACACGAGAAATAAAATAGAGGGTTGGGTTATTTTACCTCTGAGTGGCACTTTTTGCACACCATGAGCTAAATGGCTAGGTCACAAGGACCCCATAGGCTCGAAGAAGGTTAGGGGAGTTGACCCACTGGAACAGCTGTTGGGACACGGTAGCCTCCCGTCAAGGCCATCCAGTGTGTTCTTTAACGTGCACAGGGTATGGCTGGTTACGCACATGGGGCCACGGCTTAACGTCCCATCTGAAGGACGGCGGTCTTTCCATCCCCATTAATGTCCCCTGCTGATTGTGGGCAGGGCGGGGAATTTTGCGGAGATAATAAAATAGAGGAAAATGCAATGATGCTGAGTGCTTGGCATTCAGGGGCACAAAATTTTTCCACTTGGATGCTGAGCTCGTGGCATTGATTATGAATAAGACTAATAGACCGAACAGGTTAATTGGGAAAAAGGAAGTCGTGTTTTTTTTTTTGCATCTTTCTGGCATCAAATTTCTTTTGCCTCTAATGCATAGAGTATTATATTCACAGTAATAATTCAAATCACTAACTCAGAGTAATATCTAGTCAATTGTGCATGATTGACTAATAGGAGATCACGCTAATACTAACTTTGGAAAGTGTAAATCATGATATTTCATCAATAACTATGCAACACCAAATCATTTTTTAATTCATGTCTATAAAGAAACAGTATTCTCTTAAAACATAAAAAAATGCATTTTTCTACCCCCTTAGGTCTAAATGGTCAACTCATAATTGCCAATGGTACAAACGTGACCTTCACATTCCACCATCAAAATTTCAAAGTTCTAGCATAAATATATTGTTTGCAATATTCATTTGAAATTTTGGAATTTTCAAATTTTTCGACAGAGGGCACATTTTATAGTTTCTGGGAGACTAAATAAAAAAAAAAAATAAATACCCCCTCAAGCAGCTGCTTGCCACAGAGGTCTGACAGGAGCCTTTCAGTTTATATGCCACAGTAGAAGGTCTGAGAGGATGGCAGGATTTCAGCAGAAAAACGACACATACATCCATGCCTTACCTGGGGCTCGAACCTAGGTCCCTGAGGAAAGTGAAAATTATAATATTTCATCAATACCTGTTCAATGCAAAAAAAAATTTTAACCTCTATAAAGAAATTTTGCTGAAAACAAAACAATTGCAATTTCCCACCCACCCTGGGTCTAAGAGGTAAATTCATTGTTTCCTATGAAAACTTCAGTACGTTCACTTTCCACCACCATAATTTCTAATATCTAATCATACATCGTTTGTAAAAAAAATTAAAAAACCCTAGTATTTTAGTTTATTATTACGGCATACAGAAGCGAAATCACCAAACTTATTATAATTTTTTGAATCCAAATCTATACAATTTTTCTTCCTAAAAACACCTTCCGTTTAAAAATGTTAACAGAATGTAAGTTGCAAACATAAATGTAGCATTTATTTTTTCACGGGGTTCTTTACATTCACGAAATTTGAAGTTTTTCCTCGCTACTTTTACACGAAAACAACTGAAGAAACCAGTTTGTCAAGTGTTTGTGCGCCATCTAGTGAAGTTTTATATTATAGGAGGTTCGTGTAAAGGTGCCTTTTTTGAACAATTGCGCAGGCCTGTAGTCTATCATTGTTGGCAAAGTTAATACACTCAAAAGATTTCTTCTGGCCATTATCTAATGGTTGGCTATCTCGGATATTTATGTTAAGATTCTGATACTACGAGGTGCTTTTTATCCTGATCTCTTTTGCATGCACAACAGTGTTTAAGCAAATTTCGTGTGCAAATCTGAACTCCATCATTCTTTTATATAAAACAAACTTTTTTTTAAATTTATTGTCAATTATTGCACATGATATGCCGATATTTGCATTTGTTGCTTAACTATTAAGCAGTATATTTCAATTTATAACCATTGCATATATTAAAGATGTGTCACAGATAATTTACAATTAATTGAAATACAGTCGAGTTGAAATAATTAAATTTACCTGACCTGGGTTCGAGCCCCGGGTAAGGCATGGATGTGTGTGTTGTTTTTCTGCTGAGGTCCTGCCATCCTCTCAGACCTTCTACTGTGGCATATAAACTGACAGGCTCCTGTCAGACCTCTGTGGCAAGCAGCTGCTTGAGGGGGTATTTATTTTTTTTTTAGAATATATGATCATTCTAAAAATGAATAACACTTTACATATATGTCACTTATTATCATATAAAGGCAGCAGCTTCCAAGGGATGATAGTGCAGTTGTTAAAATAATCGTTTTTGATTAATGTTTAAGTTTGATAGCCCAGTGGAAAAGCATTTTTTATAAGGTTACGTGAATAAGAGTTTCCTTCCCCAACCAACAGATAGTGTCAGTCTTGCATGATGTGAATTAATATTGTATTCCTACACTTAACTGGGCTTGTAAATGGTAGCTAGGCGTAAACTGGAAGGAGAGCTGTGTACCAATCCCCAGTGATGATGCACAGAACCGGCCAGGTCTAGCACCTAATGTCCGACCCCGCCTTCTCCTGGTGCAGGCCGTTAGTACCTTTCAAAAGAGATATTCTCTTTTGGAAGGGAACGGAAGGGGAGGGCTGCCAGTTCAGTATGGCCTACTGATCTGGTCATCTATGGCCACTTTTTTCTTTTTTTTCAACCCTGCTGAGGAGTGGTCAACTTCACAGGGTCCTGGTGCTGACCATTTATACCTACTAGACTGGACTTGTTTATGGATTTGAGCTTGATTATGGATCCTGGACTTTCTGCACTGGTGGGCCTCTGTTGAGGGAGAGTCTGCCGCTGTGTTTTCTGTTTGCTTCTGGGTTGCCAGCTCTAAGTGAACAGAGGCATGGGATACCTTATATCAGCTGGTGGATAATCCTAATCAGAGGCCATCGCAGGTACCTGAACCTTACTTAGCTAGTTGGGCATCGTCAAGCCTAAACTGGAGTAATGTGTCTCAGGCAGGCCATATGGTTCTTGAAAAAGTCCACTTGAAAAAGTGGTGCCTGAAGTTCCTACCAGCATCGGTGACTTCAGCCTTTAGCGGAGGAGGAACAGGTCTTTGCCCCATGCCTGCGATCAGGGGGCTGTTTGATATTGTTGGCCCTACCAATCTCAATAAACCTAATTTCTTTAAAAATCCTACTAATCATTTTCTCTCTGCAGGAACGTGGAACGTGAGGACATTACATAGAGATTATTCTCTTGATGTCCTCATGCAGGAATTCCAGCGCTATAACATAGATATTCTAGGCTTGCAAGAGACCAGATGGACAGGTAAAGGTGAGATACTTAAAAATAACTTTAAATTTCTCTTTACAGGGAGGGAGGATGGAAAGCATCACCAAGGCGTGGGTCTGCTGCTCAGCAGACATGCTAGTGATGCTCTTCTAGGATATGAGTGCATTAATGAAAGGTTTCTTACAGCAAAATTTCAGACAAGCATTAAAGACTTGAATGTTATCTGCTGTACGCCCCCACTGAGGATTCTGATGAGGATGAGAAGGATAGGTTTTACAGACAACTTCAGGATATTTTGAATTCTGTCAAGAAAGGAGATATTACCCTTGTTCTTGGTGACTTCAATGCCAAAGTTGGTACCGACTCTGACCTTTGGGGAGGAGTAATAGGCCCTTTTGGTATTGGTAGCTGCAATGGCAATGGGCAACGTCTCCTACAGGTAAGTAAACTCAATGGTTTCAGAATAACTAACACATATTACAAACACCGCGACATACATAAATACACATGGATTTCACCTGATGGGCTGCATAAGAATATGATTGATTATATATTAATTAACAGCAAATGGGCTAGTTCTGTTAGAAATACCAGGGCATATAGGGGAGCTGAAATGGGATCTGACCATTACCTTGTTAAAAGTGTCTTGCAACTTAAACTTAAAAAGTGTTGTGCTAGGGTTAAAAAATTTACCTTTAATGCTGAAGCTCTGAAAGACCCAGTTATAGCTAAAGCTTACCATGATAGGTTACTTAGTCATTATGACAGTCATGGTTTGCTTAATACTGAAGTTGAGGAAGAATGGGGCCATTTTAAACAGGCTTTTTTGGAAACTAACAGTACTCTTTTAGGGAAAAAGGAGCAGAGGAGGCAGAATTATTTAAGTGATAAGGCACTTGAGCTTATTTCAGAAAGAAGGAACTGCAGGAATGTCCTTAATCAGTACCCTACTAGTCCTAATAGAAAGCATTACAAAGAACTTAATAAACGTGTAAAGGATCAGTTAGCTACTGATAAGAATCTTTGGCTTGATGGCCTTGCTGACAAAGCTGAGGAAGCAGTTAGACAGCACAACAGCAGAGAGCTGTACCAGATAGTTAATGTTTTGTGTGGTAGAAAACGAACAAGTATACAGGGATTGAAGGATAAACAAGGCAAGGTTATAGAAGGTGAGGATTCTGTCATGGCTAGGTGGGGTGAGCATTTCAGTGATGTTCTAAACAATGTGGTTAGTTCTACTCCCATTGTTTGCAATGATGATAGATGCATTGTTGGCTTTAATGTTGGCCCTGTAACACAATCTGAAGTTAGTTTGGCTGTTTCTAAACTTAAACTACATAAATCCCCAGGGGTGGATGAAATTACTACGGAAATGCTTAGAGCTGGGAATGTTTCAGTTACCATTTGGATGACTGAAATTTTGAATAACTTTTATGATAAAGGCATGGTTCCTAAAGATTTTACCAGAGCTATTATTATCCCTATTTTCAAAAAAGGTGATCGCAGTTCTTGTGATAACTATAGGGGTATCAGCCTACTCTCCGTTCCAGGTAAAGTTCTTTCCATGATTGTGCTTAATAGAATTAAGAATCTGGTTGACAGGCAATTGCATGATGAGCAATGTGGATTCAGAAGTGGTAGGGGATGTGTAGATCAGATATTTTCACTTAGGCAGATTCTTGAGAAATGTTTAGAGTTTCAGAAACCTTTGGTTGCTAGCTTTGTTGATTTCAAAAAGGCTTTCGACTCTGTTGATCGTCATAATTTGTGGTTGATTGTGAGATCATATGGTATACCAGACAAGTTAGTTAACATAATGAAAGCTCTCTATAATAACACTGAGTCATGTGTGAGAGTTGGTAAGTCTTGTAGCAATTGGTTTAGCATTACTTCTGGTGTTCGACAAGGGTGCATTTTGTCTCCTTTTCTCTTTAGTTTGGTTGTTGATTATGTTATGCGAAATTCACTTCAAGGGAAAGCTTTTGGCCTTAAATGGGCTGGAGATATGAAAATTTCTGATTTAGATTATGCTGATGATTTAGCCCTTTTGGCAAATGATGTTGATGAGATGAACTCTTTCATTCGAACTGTTGATGAGACTGGTAGTACAGTAGGTTTGGTTATAAACAGAGAGAAAACTAAAGTGATGAAAATTGGTCAGGCAGGCTGTGATTCAGTTAATCTGAATGGTTGCAGTCTTGAGCAGGTGTCACAGTTTAATTACCTTGGGAGCTGCGTAACTGATACTGGTGATGTGCGGCATGAGATTAACAGACGAATAGGTATTGCTGCCGGGACTTTTAAGAATCTATGGAGATTGTGGAGAAATAGGCGTATACACTTAAAGACTAAAATTAGACTGTATAATAGTTTGGTTCTTTCTAGGGTTAGTTATGGTAGTGAAACTTGGACGCTGTGTAAGCAAGATAACAGGAAACTAGATGCTTTTGATTCTAGATGCTTACGCAGTATCTTGGGTATTAGGTGGTTTAACTTTGTAACTAATGATGAGGTTAGGCAAAGGAGTCTGCAACCTCCTTTAAGCAGCATATTGTGCAGAGAGAGACTCTGCCGGTTTGGCCATGTTGCCCGTATGGATAATTATAGATTGGCGAATAGGGTTATGAACAGTGTGCGTAGAGGCCTCAGAAGGAGGGGAAGACCTAGGATGCGGTGGGCAGACAATGTCAAACAGGACCTTGTTAGAATTGGTGTATAGTGGCCGGATGCAGCAGATGTAGCTCAGGACAGATATGCTTGGAGAATTAAACTGCGCGGTCTGGTTGGACCTCTGTAGCCCATGGCTGCTTGAGGATGATGATGATGATGATGACACTTAACTGTAACTCTTTTTCTGGTCATAGCATAAAGGCAACCTTCATGAAGTGTACTGCTGATGGTAGGACAAACCAGCATTTTAGTGGTTACAGTGAGTTAGAATTCAGTGGGACACTGTTGATTGTGTCATTGGGCTGATAATTGATATTTGTCCTCAGTTGTATTTGTAAACCTTTCAATATCCTTAATCTGGGTTTATAGTAATAGTATATGTCACTTTAAATAATATCCAGAGACTAGACAGCAGAATGCTAAACCTAGCCATTTTCCTTCATTAGTTGGGATTCTCCAGTCTTCAGTCTTCTAATGGCTGTTACCCTTTCAAACAGTATCTAAAGTACAGTATTGTCAAAATTTGGAAACAAAGTGCATTGTTTTTAAGCGATATATTGGACAGTAGTGCATATCATGGTTCTCGGCCGCTATTTTTTCCCCCTGATGATTCCCACAACCCCCCAGACTCTAAGGGATTTCTAGAAAAAAGATTTTTTTTTTGTTACCATGGTAATGATAACTTGAGTTTACATCAAACATAAAGTACCGTTACCATGCTTACATCAAACACAAAATACCATTACCATGGTAATGGTACTTTCTGTTGTAAACTATCACAATGTAATAAAAAAATTTGTGATCCCCCCCTAAAAACATCCCTCACATCATGAATTAATAAAAAAATATATAAATTATCAGAAAAAACCACCATAAACACAGAAACCAAGACAATACAAATTCCTGATAACTGTGTGTGGCATTTTTAAATCATATTTTATTAATGTGTTTTCAAAAACTATGGAAAACACATTTAATAAAATATGATTTAAAAATGCCACACACAGTTACCAATATAATTAAAAAAACTGCTAATCAACGATAGAGATAAATGTATACCAATGGGGGGAGTTTATAAAGTAGAAATACCAGATGTTGAAAATAAATTGGGGGGGGGGGAAGAATCAATACATAGGTTAAACATATAGAACATATGAGCAATGTATGTTAGAGCACCAACAAGATATAAAAAAATACAATTAGTACAGCATTATTGCAAAAAATATTTCAAAATCATTTACAAGTAGAAAATTTAACTTATGAAGCTATAGCAGCTGCACCAAATAAATATCAGTTACAATACACTGAAAACATTTTAATTAATCTTCATAAAGAAAACCTATGCAACACGGAGATTCCACCCTTCCCAGCCATGTGGAATTTACAGCTGCGTGAGCAACATGCAAAAATTAAAACTCACTGATAGAGGGATACTCTTATTTATGAACTTAACACTGAGTTGAATACTGCCAGATGAAGTCCTGCATGGGCCGGGGTGAAACATGTCACCCTAACCTGTAGAAATGAAAAGTCCTCCAAATTTTAATGTAAGTTCTTGATTTTAACGTTTTCTTAACTTGAAACCGGAGTTGAACAAGTTCGTTTAAACATGTTTTACCAGGTTGAAGGTGGAGTCCGTTGAAGTTCTTTCGCAATGTTTAAATGTTGAATAAGGAGATTCCTTTCGAGCATACTGTGTGTCACAAAATGAGTATCAGAATATGAGTAATTCGGCCTAAGTGATAGTGCTGTAAATTACTCAAATTAATGTCTTCAATAATTAACCCTGGACTGGTATCCGGACTTTAAAAATGAAACATCAGTGCTATAATTCAATGATCATCTGTGTCAAATCAACAGTATTTCAGATATAATCCTGGAAAACTGACTCTGAAAAAATACTGTATGAAGGATAGCACACCGGCTGAAGCCAGCGGAACTATTGATAGACATCAATGAAATGGTAATGATTTTCATCTTTATTGGGGAACCTTTTATGGATTAAAAAGCTCCTTAAGTTATAAATTACCAAAACTGATACAACTCATACCTTAAGTCTGTAAAAATAGTGCTCAGTGTAATGTGAACTAGTTGCTCAAAAGTACTTTAGATTAAACAGCATAATTGTGGATTAAACAAGTTTAAACAACTTGCTGTGTAGTTTAAATTATTATACATATCCACTTACATGTGACCACATTGGCATGTTATTCCAAGGAGTTATCCAGAAAGAATGACTAAAAAAACGTAACGTCACATTCACGTCAAATCACATATACATGACACATGATTTCATATTACCTACCCAAAAGGAACAATCATAGAACCATAGGCCACCAACAATCCACGGTTACATTTCTATACCATACTTTGCACTTCAATATCATACGTTTCTTGAGGACTGTGAACAATACACTGCCCATTGATTGCAGTTATTATTATCTCTCAGTTGGGAATCCCAGCTGGGTCAGCGTTGAGATTTATCTCCGCCCTGCCCACGGTCAGTAGGAGACACCGATGGGCTGGGAAAGGCTGCCATCCATCGGATGGGATGTTAAGCCATGTGCGGGAGAGCCATACCCTGTGCACGTTAAAGAACACGGTGGATGGCCTTAACGGGAGGCTACCATCTGTCTCCCAACAGCTGTTCCAATGGGTCCCCTCCCCCAACCTTCTCTGAGCCTTCGGGGTCCATATGACCTGGCCATTTAGCCCATGGTGTGCAAAAAAAGTGCCGCTCAGAGGAAAAAGTGCCCCAACTCTTAGTGGGGTATGATTGTTCAAAAGTAAGTACTTTATTAATTTGTGCCTTAAAACACCAGAAATTTTTTTTTATTTTGATAAGCCCATGCAGGAAGATATGTTTTATTTTTTGTAGATTCTTAAAAGGAATTAGACTGTGTTTAAATCATTAATAACATTAAATAGCATGATGAGATTTTATTATTTATTTCCATCTTGGTACAATATAAAAAGTAATAGTTGCCACCTGAGATCATAGATGGTGCCAACTATTGGCCCAAAAATCTTGGTTAAGAGTTTTGTCTTAAATTAGCGGAAAAAAGACAGAGCTGGCATTATTTTAATCGTAGAATACTCTGGCATGTTTCTGGAGAGATGCAGGTTCAAGTCCCATATGTCGGCAAAATTTTTTCTGCAAAATATTTATTGATTTATCAAAGACAAAAAGTCAGCAGGTAATGCTGCAATTGTCATCTGTGTTCTGTTCAAAGAACTCATAGATACCTAGAAGATAACTTAGAAGCTTTACCGACTTCTGGTTCCTCGTATATCAGACCTAAGAATATACCCACTGGCAAATTAGTCAAGTTCATTAACCATTACACAGTTAGCATCGACAGTTTTGAGCAGTAGTTGTGTAGTTAGTTGCTTATTATTTTGAATGGTACAAAGTTTGTATTAATACACTACTCAAAATGGAAATTGCAGCATCGCAAAGGAAATTATGTGTATGCTGAAACTGACAGTATGGAAGCTATTGAGGGTAGATGTGCAAATGATAAAAAACGAACATGAGAACACAAGGTACATGCATTTATTGCAGATTCATCAGTACCTAGTAGGCTCATCTTGGGCAGTTATACAAGCCTATAGATATCTCTGCATTCCATCAGTCAGATGGTTAATGATGTCCTGAGGTATTGTGTTCCAAATAGCATCCAGTTAGGCACACAATTATACCAGGTTTGCCACCAAAGGGAGCTAATGAAGGTAGCAATCCATAAGGTCCCATATATGCTCAATGGGGGATAAGTCCGGGGAGTAGCTGCCATGGGAGAATTTCCACACCTTTTAGACTGTCCATCATTGTAAAAAATGTTAAGGAAATAAAATTATTAGGAGTTCTAATAGACAATCAATTAAAATTTTACAGGCATTTTCAGGTACTAAAAGATAAGCTCTCAGAAATAACGTACAGCTTATTAAGAGTAGGTCGAGACTTGTATGCTAAACGAAAAGATATTTTGAAACAAATATATAAAAGATACCTTGAAAGAATCATTGTCTATGGTCATGGAATCTGGGGAAACAGAATGGAACAAGATAAAAAATTATGCAGCAGCATACTTAACACCCAGCACTTGCCTGCAATATTAATCACAAGGACATGTAAAACTGTATCGAAAGAAGTGGCCCTAGTTCTGGGGGGACTACTCGCTGCCCACCTCAAAGCTTTAGATGAATTTCATCTTTTCAAGCTCACAGCAATAAAAGAAAATACCAAAATATTCAACCTGCAAACTAATGTACAAGATATAGAACAGTTAGAAGACCAATGGCTTTGTACACCCAGCCCACAGATTTACAGTCCCATTTGACAAGGAACAATCCAAAAATATTGGAATTGAGATCTATACAGATGGATCTAAAGAAGAAAAAAAAAGTGGGCTTGACCCTCATAGTCATGTACTTTGGCATCGCGATCCACTCAGAGGAATTTTGACTGCTTAATGATACCACAAATTACCAAGCAGAATTGTTTGCTATTTTAATTAAAAGCTCTTTACTCTGCCCAACAGATAAGATCAACAGAAGATATAAACATCTATAGTGATTCCCTTTCAGCCCTATAGGACTTAGGGAGTAGCAAAAATAGAAACAAGATGATAAATGAAATCAAGAGAAAATGCACAAGAATGAAGAACACAAGACATATTAACCTGCATTGGATCTGGGCCCACATTGGCTGGGAAGGCAGCAAATTAGCAGATAGAAAAGCCAAGAAAGCAAACAGATTAGAAAATATCACTGATACAGTACCTTTTACCCCTAAGCCATATAAAAAACAAATTCAGAAAGCAGATCATAGAAGAATGGCAAAACATTTAGAATACAAGCAAGAAGGGCAGAACACTACTTATTTACCTAAAGGAAACTAATAATTATTGCAATCATTATGCAAATCAATTACTAACAGGACATGAAAAATTCCCAGAGTACTTTGCAAGGATAGGAAAATTGGACAGTACTCTATGTAGATGTGGCAGACAAGGGGATGGTAAACACTACCTATTAGACCAGTGGCTCGCAAACTGTGTGCCGCGAGAGATTTTCAAATTGACACTAGATATTCCAAAGATTTCATTTTGACTTGACTTGTGTTATCGACGTGCTTTAATAAAAATCTTTCAGATTTTATCAACTGGGATCTTGTATTTATCAAGCTATTTCCAATTTTTGGTATTAATTTTTGATTATTTCAAGCCATAGAATGGACAAATATTTAAAACAAACACCGAGTTATGATTAATTATATTTATTATTATATTTATTTTAAATAAAATGCATTTAATGAAACTTCAATTTTCCTCTTTTTACATAACCATCAAAAATTCTTTTTTTAGGTGTGCCGCGGAAAAAAAAAAATTAGATTCAGTGTGCCGCGGAAAAAAAATTAGATTCAGTGTGCTGCAGAGTAAAAAAGTTTGCGAGACACTGTATTAGACTGTAGTATTTTGAATTTAAAGGATAAAATTAAAAAATATTAACTGAGCTAACCAAGACTAAAGAAATATCACGTCTATAGAAAATTTAACTAACATCTCCCAAGCTATGAAGACATTGACAGAACATGTCAAGGACTTCACACAGGATGGACAAGATATCTAACATACTCCCAACTCTGAGACATATATTGTAATCCGATTCTGTATGGCAGTCCTTTAGGTCCATTCATAGACAGCTTGTAGCAATGTCCATGCCTAACAAATAGAAAGATGGACGGTAAAGAAAAAATAAAAAACAAATCTTATATGTATAAAAATAAAAACTTGAAAACATTGTGCTGTCTTAAGTGATATGTGTAGATGTTATGATGCTATGTCTGGTACTGTCTTTGTACTAATTCTCTACCAAATATTAATTTCTTTGTTTTATTCCCTTTGCTACCTCTGATGTGTGGTTGTTGCTTTGTCCTTTATACTGCTCATATCCTTGTATCTGTCTTTCATGATTTGTCCATATCTAATAAAAAATAAAAATAAATACCCCCTCAAGCAGCTGCTTGCCACAGAGATCTGACAGGAGTCTGTCAGTTTATATGCCATAGTAGAAGATCTTAGAGGATGGCAGGACCTCAGCAGAAAACAAAATGAACATCCATGCCTTACCCGGGGCTCGAACCCAGGTCCCTTAGATCAGTAGCCAAGCGTGCTAACCACTCGGCCAATATTATATAAAAAATAAAACTCAAAAACATTGTTTGTGTTGTCTAGATATGTGTAAATGTTATGATGCTATGTCTTTCTACTAATTCTCTACCTAATATTAATTTCTTTATTTCCCTTTACTACCCCTGTGCTTCCTCTGATGTATGGTTGATGCTATGTTCTTTATACTGCTCATGTCCTTGTATCTTGTTTCTGTCATTAGTGATGTGTCCATATCTAATAGAAAAAAAATATATAAAACTGTAAGAAACATTAGCAAAAAAACTATAAAACTAGTAAAACTTTATGTTTTGCTTAATTTCACGTCAGCTTCTGGTCCCAGCAAATGTCCTCCCCTATTCAACTCCTGCCCCCCCCCCCCCCCCCCCCCCCTGCTCACCTTTTCCCCTCCATGCCTTACATGCCAGCCCCAAGAAACCTTTATTACCAGATCACTTTCCAGAGTTAAATCTCTCTAGGCTCAAGGTTCACTTTGGAATTCCTATCTCCAAACAGCTAAGAAAGCAAGTCCCTCTGGCCTTTTCTCACTCGCCTAAACTATCCTTCCTCCTTCTGCTCTAACTCCCATTCTCTACCAAATTTAAATTTTAAGTATTCCATATTTATAATTGTTAATATTGGTAAAACTCGATATTACCTTATTTAGATTTACCATAAGTCGAATACCTTTCTTTTCCTCTTTCCTACGCCCTTTATTTATTCTTTTTCTTTTCTAATTTTCTCTACTTTAAATTCCTTTTATCACTTTCTCTTCTTTTCCACCCCCCTCAATTTTCTTTCCACAAATCTTTAAAAGTTGAATTTTATTTCCTTTACTGCTTTTCCCCAACCACATAAAAACCTATTCACAATCCCATTAATACATAATAGTTTTCTATTGGTAACTAACTGGCGATTGTATTTGTCTTGTAATGTCCCCTGCCATATAAGGTCTTACAGATTATGTGTACTAAAACTAAAATTAAGCTGGAGCTATGAGTTGTATTGAGAAAGCAGTACACATGCTTTCTCAATGCAACTCATAGCTCCAGCTGCGACAACGGCTCGAGTTCAAATGGGCAGTTAGGCTTTCCCCGAGTGAGGGCGCTACTTTCACCCTTCGAGAGTCTCGCATCTGTTCTAACTAATCTGTGCCCTTGCACAAGCTTAGCCAGCACGCATTCCTTCCCACCCTCCACCCCAACCTCCCACCCACTCGGGCTTGCAATGCAGCCTGCACCGCCACTCCTATCTTGCTCAGCCATGTTAATCCCCATCCACAGAAGCTAAAACAGGAAATGCTTCAGTACACAAATACTGGACTTTGGCCCTTGAAAGAGCTGGCATGGACATCCCTACCTTCAGTCACTGAGGATGCTCCATTCTCGCTGGATTCCACAGGATCGGCCGGCAGCCGTTTCCCCATCCAGTTTGATATGATTTGGTGCTTGTCCATCGGATCTGCTTCTATCCGATTTCAAAATGGCCTAGCAATCGTCCTTCCCTTTCCTAATTCTCCCTCACTGTGTTCCCTCCTTAAAACTTAATGAATAAAATAAAACAAAATTTCAATTCAGTTTAGTCTGAAGTCCAATTTTGTGCTGTCCTGCTATACTCATTGATACTAATGTGTATAATACACATAAAAGATTATCTAGAGAAATGAAATTAAAATAGTTTTGTCTTTTTTTTTTTCCTCATTAAAATTAAAATTACCTAACAATATTCTATTATATATTTATCCTGTAACATCCCTTGTCCTGCAATGTTTCAACTCAAAATTAAAATCTATAAAATTATACCAAAGCTAAATTTACAAAACAGTGCAGAATATTGTAACTAACAAAATTCTAACAGCTTTGTCCTGTGTTGTCCTATTGCTCAATGTGTAAGTGCCCATAAAATGTGTATAAAACTGTACATGTACCATACCAACACTATGTATGGCACCTACATATTAACACATATAAATATAATATCTGTAGTGTCAAGTGCGTACTCCTAGCATCCATTTATGTTTAAGTGTACATTAAGTCAGGAAAAGGTAAAAGTATATTGAGGAAAAGAGAAAAAAAACAACTTATTTTTCTTTTTTAATTGCAGTAATTAGTGCCTGACCTATTCTGTACAATCATAAAGTTTCTCAACCTTAACCATTTTTTTTTTAGAATTTATCAATGCTTACTTTAAAATCCTTCCTCCAAAGAGGCTCGCATTACTCCCCCCCCCCCCCCCCCCACTTACCAGGCAAGCATTTCTCAAAAGCCATACCACTCTGGCCTCACCCAATCATCTTAATCCCCTTCCCCAAAAGACTAAATAGTTAGAGCTCTTAGTACACTTGCACAACTTTGACTTCATTTTCAATAAATTCTCTACTAGAGCACATTTTTTCCCTTCCTAAATCTTGTGGCTGCTCTCATTTCTTCTCTGCAACCTTCATTATTATTTTTATATCTTCTCACCTTTCTCAATCTACCTCTCTCACTGAAAAGTTGTTTTTTCCAGGTGCCCATAAGATTAAAATATTTCTTATATTTCCTAAATGCCTAAATACAGAAAATAAATATATTCAATTCTATACTCTATATGTACCTCCAGCAGACTAGGACAAATATTTTTCTGAACTTTTTTTAACCTTACCTTCTCATTAGGGGTGGGGGTGGCTCAGTCTGTAGCGAGCCAAGCTCGTAATCTGCAGTTCCCAGTTTGAGTCCCAGCTGGGTCAGCGTTGAGATTTATCTCAGCAAAATTCCCTGCCCTGTCCACAGTCAGTAGGGGACATCGATGGACTTGGAAAGGCCACCATCGATCGGATGGGACATTAAACCGTGGCCCCGTGTGCGGGAGAGCCATACCCTGTGCACGTTAAAGAACACACTGGGTGGCCTTGACGGAAGGCTACCATCTGTCTCCCAACAGCTGTTCCAGTGGGTCCCCTCCCCCAACCTTCTCTGAGCCTTCGGGATCCTTGTGACCTGGCCATTTAGCCCATGGTGTGCAAAAAAGTGCCGCTCAGAAGTAAAACAACCCAACCTACTTCATTCATCCCCCTCCCCTGTTTCTGTTTCATTCAGATCTTTTTTCTAGTCCTTGCCATGTACTTTCAGGGGGGATTGTGGAAAGCCAGGTTTCCTCCTCAAGCTGTTTCCGGCCAGCAAGCTCCTCAGTTGGGGGCAGACGAGGCATGTTGGGGGTATCCATGACCTCTGACATCCCCCCCTCGGCTGCTATGCTTCCCTATCGATATTCAGCCGACTGCAAGAGCTAGGGTTTCACTGGAACTGGCTTGAATCGGCCAGTAGTCTTCTTCCCCACACTATTATGGCCCTGCCAACACTTCTCCCTTCTGTATTAAAACCTCAGATCTTAAATAGGCTAGCATTCCCATTTTCTCACTCGGTACCTTCTTTACTCCCTCCCTCCATTTATTTTCCCCATTCACCCTTCTTTTCCTTTTATTTAATCATCTACTCCTACATTTTAATAAGTAAATCCGTCCCTCAATTACTTTTTCCCTTTACCTCCCCCAACCCCATTTTCTCTCCCCCCTATTTTTCTGGGGTGGGGGTGGTTCAGTCAGTAGCGCGCCAGGCTCGTAATCTGTAGTTCCCAGGTTCGAGTCCCAGCTGGGTCAGCGTTGAGATTTATCTCCGCAAAATTTCCCCGCCCTGCCCACGGTCAGTAGGGGACACCGATGGGCTTGGAAAGGCCGCTGTCCGTTGAATGGTACGTTAAGCCGTGGCCCCGTGTGCGGGAGAGCCATACCCTGTGCACGTTAAAGAACACGCTGGATGGCCTTGACGGGAGGCTACCATCTGTCTCCCAACAGCTGTTCCAGTGGGTCCCCTCCCCCAACCTTCTCTGGGCCTTCGGGGTCCATGTGACCTGGCCATTTAGCCCATGGTGTGCAAAAAAGTGCCGCTCAGAAGTAAAAAACCTAACCCTCACATTTTGATCTTGCCTATAACTAACCATGTCATGTACTTCAGTGAGGACTCAGGGGTTCCTGGTTGCACACTGCTCTGCTTTCGGCCGGCCTGCTCCCCTGCCTTTTGGTGAGGGTGGGAGTCGGGGCTGAGAGCCCCGACCAGCATCGCTCCTCCCAATCCAGGTTCCATCCACCTCAAAGGCCATGCGATCCTGCTGGCCTTTTCCTCTCCTAGGCCGACAAGGTGCTGTGCAGTCACTGCACAGGACCTCGATCGACTATCCCTGGTGAACACTTCTCTTTTCATGTACTTTCCTAAGAATCTCTCCTTCCCTAATTTAATGAAAACTAAATTCAATGTATAGTAATATGTACTAAGTTTGGAATTCAAAATTACCTTATACTTAGGTAATGTGCAAAATTCAAAATACAACCAGATTAAACCTGATTCTATCAGCCTCAAAAGTCATTCTCATAATAACAGGTCCTTTCCAAGCTGTAACGCTTAAGGATTTACTTATGTGAAGGAATACTTAGACAGTAGATGGACCAAACGTGGCACTCTCTGTATATTGTATTACTATCCAGTATAGTGGAGCATTTGGGGTGCGTCATGGAATTTTATTCCCTGTCCATCATTGTATGTGCAATGTGTGGGGTGGTATTGTTCTGCTGAGAATCAGTCCAGGCTTGGTGTGACACTCTAGGTTTTTTTCAAACTCCAAATTTCAAATATACGGAAGAAACAAATGTGACATCCTCTTTTAAATCTCAAATAAACCTCAAGTACTCAACAAATTCTCTTCAAATATCTTCTCAAATCATTTTGTGATTCAACATCTTCAGTGGCAAGGCTACATGTCACAATGTGACGTAGAAGGGAACTATCTGAAGACCCATAACTGTACTAATTTTATTCAGGTTATGACTATATTTCTCTTCTTTTACAAGATGAGTTCTGATACCGTCTTCTTGATTCATGCTGCCATCTAGGCACAGAGCAGGGAATCAATATCTGAATTCAACTCATTAATTTTTCTAATTAATTCTCGCATTATGAGAGAAACCTCTGAACATCACTGCTTATCAGCCAAATCAGATATACAAGCTCCGTTCAGAGAAGAGAACGCATCATGCCGAGATAGGCTTCCCACTGCTGGGATCAAACTCAGGACCCCGAGGGAAGTTGGCAAGCACTGCTGAGAGGTGCTGACTTGATCCACAATGCCAAGAGTTTAGCCCTGAAGGATATCATTACAATTAAGTACATATGCATTCTTATTCATAACGGCAGACCATTAAATTGGTAGTAAGGAAGGGTTGTGCCACAGGATTAATAATGCCATTGATATAATGTCTCACAGTTAGTGTGCCAGAAAAGAAATTCCATACACCATCAAACTACCACTACTGGCTTGTACTGTTGACTCCAGACAAGATGGTTCCATGGCCTCATGTTTATGTCAAATTCTGATCCATCAGCATTTTGCAAAAGGAATCTTGATTTGTCTTACCCGACTACCTTTTCCAGTCCTCATTGGTCCAGTGTCAATGCTCCTGCACCCACTAGAGATGTGCTTTCATGTTCTTGGCCAAAAACATTGACGCTTGACATGGTCGGCTGCTGTTGTAGCCTATTCACAGTGTCTGATATGTGGTGCATTTGGAGATCACCTGCACACCAATGTTTAATTCTGCTGTGATTTGCCTGGCTGTGACCCATCTGTTCAATTTGCAGATTCTCACTAGTCTCCTTTGTCCCCTCTGATCCACAAACTGTTTTCATCCACAGGATTGCTGATCACTGGTAGTTATTTTGCTTTTCACACCACTCTTGATAAACTCTTGAAACTGTTGTCTGAAAAGACCAAGAGGATGGCTGTTTGGGAGATGCTAGAACTGGCACTTATGGCACCAACTATCATGCCACCTTCAAAGTCACCCGGGTCATTCGTTTTGCTCATTCTGACACTCAATCCAACTCAGACTGATGCTCGAAGAGCTGGTCTGTCTGATTTATAAAGCACATTGCATCATGGGATGTATTATGTGTTGGAAAGAACCATATATGATGAGGGTTGATGTACCCAATAAACTGGCATCTCAGTATAGATGAAAAAGCATTTTTGAAGCCTTTACTATTTTCCTTCTACACATTTTATGTAGAAAGCCATGGTTTTCAGCCACAGAGAGAAGGTATTCATGAGGAATACAAAAACTGCTGGAGGAAAATTTTTAAAGAAAAGTCCTTTGAGAATTTTTTTTTATTTCTAAGAAATATGAAAATCAGTTGTTGACTTATAGTGCTCCAAGAGGTATTTTTGCAAAGGAAAAATGTGGCCACTAAATTGTAGCATTCAGCTCTAGTTCAAAGATCATGTAGCCATGTTCAGCATGAAAATTGCTCTCAGCCCACAGAAGGAAAAGAAATGGACTATAGTGCCCTAAGAGATCAGTGAAGGCAACCCAAGCATTGTAAACATTCAGTCCTTGAGAAACATGTGGATTATGAGAAGAAACACATATCACATCATTGAAGCATTATTATCACAGTCACTGGGTTCTGAAACATCCAAATGTTTATTGCAAACTGGGCAAATCAAAACTGCAGTTATTGGAAAGACTAATTGGTGTATTAATTGTTATTTATTCATTTTTACTGGAAATTGAATTATAAAAATATTAAAGTTTCATCTAAATATACATTTGAGTATTTAATATCTATATTGACTGGCAGAGTCAGCCATCGGTTTTCCTGTACTGTCAATTAAGACACTGATTACACTTCAGGCTGATTTATTAGTATTATTTAGCAGAAGTTGGTTTTCATTCCATAGCTCAAATGGTAAATTTACCTGACATGTTACCAGACAGTAATAGAATTTCTCCCTCTTTCCAAAGTTTATTTCTTCTGCTTACTCATCACTGATCCAAATTCTACAGAATACACTCAACAAAAAACTGGAATTGAATAGAGTTTCAGTGTTCTTCATATCAGTGCCCCTAAATTCTTCATTTACATTTTAGCATTCCCTGTTGCCATAATCTTATTGAGACTATTTCAGCTGAAATGTTTTACTGAAAAATACACAATTTATAATTTAAAAAAAACAGTAATACACCACAAAATCATTGAGGAATGCTTAATACATAATTTTCAAAAAGTTTTGCAAAGATCTATCAATCTTTATTTATATAATTCTTAAACTCTGACACTGGTGGAAAAATTCTTGGATACTAATCTTCCAGGTGACTAAACATTTTTTGTTTTGGTAATTATAAAATTACTATTAGATTCCCACAATGTTATCTCCAAAAATCCACATGTCAGGTTCCTAAAATTTTGGCTATAAAATATATAGATATTTTCTTAGCCCTGTTGTAATCAAAGTAGCATAATCATTAATGAAACAATTGATGATGAATTCTAATAAAGTATTAAAGAAAATTACCCCTCAGGCACTGCTTGCCACAGAGGTTTGACAGGATCTGTCAGTTTAATATGCTATAGAGAAGATCTGGGAGGAAGGAGAGATCCCAGCAGAAAGACAACACAAACATCCATGCCTTACCCAAAGCTGGAATCCAGATCTCTTTGATCAGTAGCCAAGCGTGCTAACCACTTGGCGACCCAGACAGCTAATAGAAAGTATTAATAGTGAAAATTTCTTACTCGTGGTTCATTAGATCTTGGTACTCTATCACTCTTTTTGCTGCATTGTAGAAAGAAAATGGTTCATTTTGTATTTTAAAATTTTCTCAATTTTGATAGTTTTGGTTCGTCACATTTTTAATAGTGTCTGCATATTTCCCATCTTTTACTTGAGTTTCCAATTTTTTTAATACTTGAACATATGGCTTGAACTTTGCTCTTTGATTAGTATTCCATTACAATTAAAATTTTGCAGCATAAATTTATTTTAAAATATAATTATTTGTATTGTAAGTTTTTTTCCCCTGTTATTTAGCTATATATGCAGAAAATGTTTGAAACCAATATAATTTTAAAATTTAAATTACTGAATTTTTTTTTTCGGACTGTGCATAACATATACATTTTTTATTACAGTGTTTTCGAAGGTGAATTATCAGAAGTAATTCCTGTTATCCATGTGTCTATTGCAGGATGTCGTATAATTGGTCGCTTGTGTGTTGGTATGTATACATTAAGATTTTACCTAGTGGTTCTTTGTGAAATAGGGAATTTTCTGAAGTGTTGTCTACTGTAAAATGTAAAATCTGTTTCACTGTTTAAAATATTAAAATCAATTACCTTTACCTTCTGAACAGCATTTAGAAATTAGTATATTAATTGATTTTTAGAACTATAATTTAATCTTATACCAAATATAAAATATTCTGTTCAATTATAAATAGATTTACTGATATTTAACATTAGTCATTATTACAAAGATTAATCTCTGCCTTAGCAGACCTTTACTCAGTGGTAAATAGCAAATGAGATGATAACATTGTGACCACTACATTTAATTCACAGTTATAACTATATGATGCATAGAACCGGCCAGGCCTAGCACCTAATGTCCGACCCCGCCTTCTCATGGTGTGGACCGTTAGTAACTTTCAAAACAGATGCTCTCTTGTGCAAGTGAACGGAAGGGGAGGACTGCCAGATTAGTGTGGCCTACTGATCTGGACAACTATGGCTATTTTCCTTTTTTTTCTACCCTGCTGAGGAGTGGTCAACCACACAGGGTCCTGATGCTGACCATATAAACCTACTGGACTGGACAGATATATGGCTCTGAGCTTGATTATGGATCCTGATTTTGCTGCACTGGTGGGCTTCTGTGGAGGGAAAATCTTCCACTGTGTTTTCTGTTTGTTTGTGGGTTGACAGCCCCAAGTGAATAGATTCACAGGATATGTTTATCAGCTGGTGGATAATCCTGAGCAGAAGTCATCGCAGGCACCTGAACTCTTTGCTTCTATTGGCATTGTCAAATTCTACATTGGAGGAAGTCTTCCAGTGTAGATGGCTTCAGCCTTTAGTAGTGGGGGAACGGGTCTTTGCCCCATGTCTGCGATTAGGGGGCTGTTTGATATTGTCGGCATTCCTTCTCTCAATAAACGTAGTTTCTTTAAACGTCGCACTAACCATTTTCTCTCCTTAGGTAGTTGGAATGTGAGGACTCTGCACAGAGCTTTTTCTCTTGATGTCCTCACACAAGAATTCCATCATTATAATTTAGATATTCTCGGCTTCCAAGAGACCAGATGGACAGATAAAGGTCAGATTCTTAAAAATAATCATAAATTTCTCTTTTCAGGAAGGGACGACAATAAGCATCACCAAGACGTGGGTCTGCTTCTCAGCAGACATGCTAGTGATGCTCTTCTAGGATATGAGTGCATTAATGAAAGGTTTCTTACAGCAAAATTTCAGACAAGCGTTAAAGACTTGAATGTTATCTGCTGTTATGCCCCCACTGAGGATGCCGATGAGGATGAGAAGGATAGGTTTTATGAGCAACTTCAGGATATTTTGAATTCTGTCAAGAAAGGAGATATTACCCTTGTTCTTGGTGACTTCAATGCCAAAGTTGGTACTGACTCTGACCTTTGGGGAGGAGTAATAGGCCCTTTTGGTATTGGTAGCTGCAATGGCAATGGGCAACGTCTCCTACAGGTAAGTAAACTCAATGGATTCAGAATAACTAACACTTATTACAAACACCGCGACATGCATAAGTACACATGGGTTTCACCTGATGGGCTGCATAAGAATATGATTGATTACATATTAATTAACAGCAAATGGGCTAGTTCTGTTAGGAATACCAGGGCATATAGGGGAGCTGAAACTGGATCTGACCATTACCTTGTTAAAAGTGTCTTGCAACTTAAACTTAAAAAGTGTTGTGCTAGGGTTAAAAAATTTACTTTTAATACTGAAGCTCTGAAAGATCCAGTTATAGCCAAAGCTTACCATGATAGGTTATTTAGTCATTATGACAGTCATGGTTTGCTTACTACTGAAGTTGAGGAAGAATGGGATCATTTTAAACAGGCTTTTTTGGACACTAACAGTACTCTTTTAGGAAAAAAGGAGCAGGAGAGGCAGAATTATCTGAGTGATAAGGCACTTGAGCTTATTTCGGAAAGAAAGAACTGCAGGAATGTCTTTAATCAATACCCTACTAGTCCTAATAGAAAGCATTACAGAGACCTTAATAAACTTGTAAAGGATCAGTTAGCTGCTGATAAGAATCTTTGGCTTGATGGTTTGGCTGACAAAGCCGAGGAAGCAGTTAGGCAGCACAACAGCAGAGAGCTGTACCAGATAGTTAATGTTTTGTGTGGTAGAAAACGGACAGGTATACAGGGATTGAAGGATAAACAAGGTAAGGTTATAGAAGGGGAGGATTCTGTCATGGCTAGGTGGGCTGAGCATTTCAGTGATATTCTAAACAATGCGGTTAGTTCTATTCCCATTGTTTGCAATGACGATAGATGCATTGGTGGCTTTAATGTTGGCCCTATAACACAGTCTGAAGTTATTTTGGCTATTTCTAAACTTAGACTTCATAAATCCCCAGGGGTAGATGAATTACTAATGAAATGCTTAGAGCAGAAAATGTTTTGGTTACCACTTGGATGACTGAAATTCTGAATATCTTTTATGATAAATGCATGGTTCCTAAGGATTTTACCAGAGCTATTTTTATCCCTATTTTCAAAAAAGGTGATCGCAGTTCTTGTGATAACTATAGGGGTATCAGCCTACTCTCTGTTCCAGGTAAAGTTCTTTCCATGATTGTGCTTAATAGAATTAAGAATCTGGTTGACAGTCAATTGCGTGATGAGCAATGTGGATTCAGAAGTGGTAGGGGATCAGATATTTTCACTTAGGCAGATTCTTGAGAATGTTTAGAGGTTCAGAAACCTTTGGTTGCTAGCTTTGTTGATTTCAAAAAGGCTTTCAACTCTGTTGATTGTCATAATTTGTGGTTGATTGTATACCTGACAAGTTAGTTAACATAATGAAAGCTCTCTATAATAACACTGAGTCATGTGTGAGAGTTGGTAAGGCTTGTAGCAATTGGTTTAGCATTACTTCTGGTGTTCGACAAGGTGCATTTTGTCTCCTTTTCTCTTTAGCTTGGTTATTGATTATGTTATGCGAAATTCACCTCAAGGGAAAGATTTTGGCCTTAAATGGACTGGAGATACGAAAATTTCTGATTTAGATTATGCTGATGATTTAGCCCTTTTGGCAAATGATGTCGATGAGATGAACTCTTTCATTCAAGCTGTTGATGAGACTGATAGTAGAATAGGTTTGGTTATAAACAGAGAGAAAACTAAAGGGATGAAAATTGGTCAGGCAGGCTGTGATTCAGTTAATCTGAATGGTTGCAGTCTTGAGCAGGTGTCACAGTTTAATTATCTTGGGAGCTATGTAACAGATAATGGTAATGTGCTGCATGAGATTCCGAATAGGGATTGCTGCCGGGACTTTTAAGAATCTATGGAGAGTGTGGAAAAATAGGCGTATACACCTAAAGACTAAAATTTGACTGTATAATAGTTTGGTTCTTTCTAGGGTTAGTTATGGTAGTGAAACTTGGACACTTTGTAAACAAGATAACAGGAAATTAGATGCTTTTGATTCCAGATGCTTACGCAATACCTTGGGCATTAGGTGGTTCAACTTTGTAACTAATGATGAGGTTAGTCAAAGGAGTTTGCAACCTCCTTTAAGCAGCATATTGTGCAGGGAGAGACTCCGTTGGTTTGGCCATGTTGCACATATGAATAATTATAGATTAGTGAATAGGGTTATGAACAGTGTGCCCAAAGGCCTCAGAAAGAAGGGGAAACCTGGGATGCAGTGGGCAGACAATGTCAAACAGGACCTTGTTAGAATTGGTGTGTAGTGGCCAGATGCAGTAGATGTAGCTCAGGATAGACTTGCTTGGAGAACTAAATTGCACAGTCTGGTTAGACCTCCATAGCCCATGGCTGCTTGAGGATGATGATGATACAGGGGTTTGTCAAAATAATAGAAACACGTACTGTTTGTGGAGAATATTTTATTAATGCTGTAGTCCCACCTTGGGCATTTAGAACAGACACGATTCGACGTGGAATAGACTTATACAAGTCATGCACATACAATAATGGAATATGGGACCATTCTTCCTGTAAAATATAGCCCAACTGTGCCAGTGATGCTGGAGGTGAAAAGTGTGATCTGACCTTGTGCTCCAGATATTCCCACAAATGTTCAATAATATTGAAGTGGCCAAGGTAGCTGCTGCACCTCATCCTCTGCAAACTAGAACTTGACACGTTTCACAGAATGCATGGGTGCATTATCTGCTTGAAACCAGTGACGGTCATTAGGGAACAGTGCCCATAACATTGGGTGCAGGTGGTCTCGAAGAATGTATTCATATGTTGTGGATGTGACACGACCCTAAGGAATGCCATGATATGGCATCCTACAGCGTCAGGGATCCACCTCCATGCTTCACAGTCAGAGCCAAATAGTTGGAGTGGTATGCTTCTGCAGGTTTTTGCCAGACATGCACTCTACCAGTGGTGGGAAACAATGTGTAGCACAATTCATCAGACTGGATGACACATTGCCAGTTTTTGTGTGTTTTGCGCCACCTTACACATTTTGTTGCATTGATGTTGTTAATCAAAGGTTTGTGGATTGCAGCACAACCATAAATTCTGGCACAATGAAGTTCTCGACGAACTGTTATGATGGAAATGGGATCATTCTGACTGTTGTTCAACTCTGCTGCTATTTGCGATAACATGGTCTTGTGCTTCCATTGTACAATCCATGCCAACATTCGCCTATCGCTATTTGACAACTTTGTACAGCATCCACAATTTGCACATTTGGAGGCAATGCCCCGTCCTTTTTGACAGGTAGTCTTAATCTTTGATACAGTTCCTCGTGTTACACCTACTATTCCACCGTTTTGGTTTACTGAACCCATTTTGGTTACTGAAGCTCCTCGTTATTATAACTAACCTCACAACAGTGCCATCTCAACTTGATATAACACTGTTATAACTCTCTTGCAACATATTAATAAAATAATAGCAGCTAAAGATCTGGTAACAAAACTGAATCCTTTTAGTTTCATAAAAACAGATCAGGCATGCATTGCTTTGCATGTAACATGCTTTTTAGCACTTTTTCTCAAACATTATTAATTAGCAATTAATGCATTTTTTGAGTTGTGACAATGGGTGATAAGAGTGCAAGAGCATCAACTTCTAGTGTCAATAAGAAGAAAAGGAAAGGTCTGAATTTAGAAACCAAATTAGACGTTTCGAAAGAATTGATTCTGGTGAGCAGCAAGTCGATGTATGCAGTAATGTAGGACTAGCAGGTTCAACAGTAAGAACAATTATGAAAATATAAAGAATCAATTTTTTAGCAGAAAAGTTAGCTGTTCCACTGCAGGCAACAAAATTAATGTCTGTTGACTTCTAAATATTTTTACTGATGATAATACTCAACATAAAAGTCCATTAAGTTTAACTATTATTAAAGAAAAGCCCTATATGAAGAGAAAGCTCATCCTGAAAAATACATGAAACCATTACTGCTACTAAGGGTGGTTCAACAGATTTAAAACATGCTCTAACCTCCACAACATATCAATCCAAGGAGAAGCTGCAAGTGCAGGTCAGGAAACAACTGGAAATTAAAAAAAAAAAGTAAAAATTTTTGAGAGGAGGAATTATACCTTTTTAACAAGTTTTTAACCATGCTACTAATAATGCAACTATCAAAACAGTCTATCACAATGACTGGAACTTAATTAACATGTATTTTTATGGAAACATGGTGCTCGCTTAGCGCTGATTCACTTAGTGCTCTGTTTTGCTCTAACCAATTAGCAGCATTAAGCGAGGGATTCCTGTATATTGAACTAATAGTGTTTTTGATGATTTTGCAAGTTAAAATAACTCTAAGAAATGAATCCTTATGACCTGTGAGCCTTCAAATCATTCAGTAGAAGAAATCTCTACTGGGTATAAACAACTTGACACAGTATATTAAAAAATATATATGTTTTCAAAATATTTATTTTATTTTAAATGTAAAGAAAATTTGATGTTGGTTGAAATAAAATTTGAAATGCACTGATGTCAATATTATATGTTTATAATATACACTTGAATATTTAGAAAACTCACAGCAATTTAATATAATTTAATATCATGATTATGTTGTAATTGAAAACACTATAGCATCTGAATGCACTATTTTGTCCTTAATGAACCTACAGAGATCTGCTTACAATAAATTTCAGAGCTGTAAACCTTGAAATCATCTAAGTAATAAGAAACAATACCACTAAGGACCCGTAAGTACTTAACCTTGTGTACTACTACTCTTCGACCTTGCCTATAGCAGCCCCACAAGTGTTGGGGTGAAATGTGTCACAGATTGCTTTTAAATTATGGGGTGTTAAAACTTTTTTTAACTTTAAATTATTAGGTAACTGTTAGCCTGAATGCCCCATGATAAAAATAATCTGCAATAGTGCTCAGACTGTATCAAAAGAAGAAGCAGTTGGGAGCCAATACTAACTCGGTGAAGGTGACGTCATATCAGCATAGTTGGAACCCAAGCTTTAAGCGCATGCGGGATAGCAAAAACAACTTTAAGCCAGCACAAAGTTCAGATTCAACGAAAACATGCCACCCAAGGAATAGCACCACTTTGACGTGCATTCTAATCAGGACTGGTGTCCATTAGAAATCAACAGCTAGAGCAAAAATAAGTGTGCCAGCAGGTAACATCCCTTCAACTTAAAGTACTGTGAAATAGACTTGTTCATCTTCATGAGTGTGAAAGGTGTATAGAATTAAATCACCAAGTATGAAAAGAAGCATATTATTTAGATGATATCATAGCTTACAGATCTGAAATTTATTGTAAGCAGGTCTCTGTAGGTCCATTAAGGTCAGAATGGTGCATTTAGATGCTATAGTATTTTTAATTGCAGCATAATCTTTATATTTAATTGTAATATACACTGCAAATTTTGATATTAGTTTAAATTTCATGTGGAGTTATTATTTCTCTTGCATAAAACTACAAATGCTAGATATATGACACCAACAACTTTTGAAACCAGCAATATTGGCTAACTAATCTATCACAATTATTTACAATTGATAGAGCTACTAAAATTGCTTTAAAAATTTACTTCTAGAATATTTTAGTAGGTATCATCAAGGGTTTAGCATATCATGATTGATATTTATTTTTTCTACCCTCAGGTAATAGACATGGTCTTTTGGTGCCAAATTCAACAACAGATCAAGAGCTTCAACAAATTAGAAATTCCCTTCCTGATAATGTAAAGATACAAAGGGTAGAAGAAAGGCATTCTGCTTTGGGGAATTGTATTGCTTGTAATGACTATGTGGCCCTTACTCATCCAGATCTTGATAGGGTATGTTCATTTTATGAAATATTTATTAGAAGTTTTAATTGTAATGGAGAAAAAGTAAATTTCTCTAAATATATTATTCTGAGTTTAAATTAAATTTTAATTTGCTTCAAGTGCTATCAAAAAATTACACTCAACTTATATATGGAAATAATTCATAATTAGAATTTCACAAGAAAAGTTAGAGATAAAAAGTTTTTACTAATACTCCCCCTTCTAATAGTATTTTGTTAGTAGAAACTTTTCTATTTCTGGCTTTTCTACTGAGTATTAGTCTACTTCTAGTAGTCACAAGAATTACTGAACCTGGTATTAGAGGAAAGTATATGTCATTGGCTAATGGCATGAAACTTCATGGCTGCTAGATTAATCACAATTGAAATAACATCCCAATTAACTGTGTAAAATTATATATATATTAATTTATATTAAATTTACAAAGTTTATAAAACTCTTGTAAGTAGTAGTCTATTCTTTGTAGTCACAAGAATTATTGAACAGGGGTATTAGCAGAAAGTATAAGTCATTGACTAATGTCATATACCATTAGCCATTTTTTTCAGTTTCTATATATATCCATGACATTGCTAGATTAATCACAATTAAAATAACATTCCAATCAATTTTGTAAAATTATATATATTAAATTTATAATAAAGTTATTAAATTTATAAAGTTTGGAATAATCTAATTGCAAATAGTTTTTGACATTTCAGTAATAGATAATTCAAATCAATGTATCATCTTGATTCCCCTTAAGGAACTTTGTCATCTATGTATAATCAGGTTTTTGTCAAATGAGCGATTTAGTCAAGAAATAGATCATTCTTGTATATATATATTAAAAAAATAAATACCCCCTCATGCAACTGCTTGCCACAGAAGTCTGACAGGAGCCTGTCAGTTTTTTTGCAATAGTAGGTCTGTGAGGATGGTGGAACATTGGCAGAATGACAACACAAACATCCATGACTTACCTGGGGCTCAAAAACAGGTCCTTGGATCAGTAGCCAAGCATGCTAACTACTTGTCCATGGGACAGTAACAAAAATTTGGTCAGTTTTTTAATCACAACTTCAAGACTTCATACCTTAAAAAAAATTATTGATCAAAATAAGTTCCATTACAATCTACATATTTATGCCAAAATGTTACAAGTGTATTTATACTGTTTGGCAAATTTCTGGAGTCGGGGAATTTTTGAAGGTGGTTTCAATCGTTGCTTGATTGAGGAACAATTTCTCCCAGAGAAAACTGTTGAGATGTTTTAATGCACGACAGTCTGTAAAGAAAAGGTCTAGTGAGTGAGGGAGAGCTTCATACTCCAACTGCTTCAGTCTCAGGAGGGCAAGCATCTTCCATTCAATAATGCCAGCTGTAGTTGGGACAGCTTTGATGGACAATGTCTAATCTATGGCAAGTACCATTTCTCTGATAGTTTCACTGGGTTTTAGGAGTTATAGTGTATGATATCAGTTGCAGTTCGCAAATTTGAGACAATGGCCTTGTATAATGGAGACTGGTTTCAGCATATCTTTTCATTTTGTCTTTGTCAAACTATGGTGCTGATCACCTGCAGTTGTCATGAAGAATCAGGTTTTTGTCAAATGAAGATTTAGTCAAGAAATAGATCATTCTTGTTCCTTATAGTCAGCAAAGAGCAGATATCCAGTCAATGATTTGTTTTCATTTAATTTTTGGGGTACCACTTATCAAGCTTCTTCACCTTACCAATTGCATCAAGATACCAGTAATAGTTGCAATGCATATGCCAAGCTCTTTCATATTTTCTCATATAATTTTTTTGGATTGGCTTCAATTTATCACAGTTGGAAAAACTTTTCTTCGAGGCTCATATCTCTTGAGCAAAACTTTTCAAATCGACATTGTATTGTGCATTCATTGGTCATGTTTTTTTACCATGCTTGGTTAATGTTACAAGTTTATTCATTCACTTGGTGGCCCAGTTTGAAATTGAGAAAAACTGAACAAATGTTTTATCTATGCTGCATTCAGAACCATAACAAATGTTTTAAATTTTTAAAAAGGTAAGTTTTACCTAATATACATCAAATTTATCTACATAAATTACAACAACCATGAAAAAACAATCTCAAAGTAATACAAAAATGACACAATTTTTGTAACAACCTGATATTAATGATTTTATGCAATAATGAGAATGTGTGATGATGTGAATGAGCCAGAGTACTGTTCAATTCAACTGAATTTGTAAATGTGTATGGCTATACTCTAAACTGTTGAATAACATATTCATACATTCAAAATTCTCAAGCATCCAGTAGAGGAAAACCAGACTGCACATTTTGCTTTACAAACATTTATATATATCACGAGCAACAGCTGACATGTTGGACCACTGATGGTCAATTCTAACAAAGTCCTATTCAACCTCACTCTTGGGGCGGGGGTGGCTCAGTCGGTAGCGCGTCAGGCTCGTAATCTGTAGTTCCCAGGTTCGAGTCCCAGCTGGGTCAGCGTTGAGATTTATCTCCGCAAAATTCCCGCCCTGCCCACAGTCAGTAGGGGACACTGATGGGCTTGGAAAGACCGCCGTCCGTCGGATGGGACGTTAAGCCGTGGCCCCGTGTGTGGGAGAGCCATACCCTGTGCATGTTAAAGAACACGCTGGATGGCCTTGACGGGAGGCTACCATCTGTCTCCCAACAGCTGTTCCAGTGGGTCCCCTCCCCCGACCTTCTCTGAGCCTTCGGGGTCCATGTGACCTGGCCATTTAGCCCATGGTGTGCAAAAAAGTGCCGCTCAGAGGTAAAACAACCCAACCTCATTCTTAGCCTACCTTTCTCTCTCAAGCATTTAAGAAGAGGCCATACAAACCCCTGTCTGCATGTAGCTCACAGTTCTGGTTTTTATGGTTTGTAGGAAATACTGTTGTTAATTACCAGTCTTGGTGATACTGTCATTAGTTACAAGTTTTGGTGACAATAATTTGCAAAGTACTCTTCATGTAACATCACCTATACAAGTAGACATTGATTTTATTATTATTATCATCAACTCTTTCATTGAAATGTGTAAGATTATGCATGAGTGTGCATTTATGCTTTATATATAAGTATTTTTGTCTTTATATGAGAGTTAATTCTCCCATTTTCATTGGTATGAAGGTAACTGGCAAAGTGAAAAGCATTTGCAATACTTCTGGCAAGGAAAAACTAATTCATTTCTAGTTAAAATTGTTTCAGCTGTATAGATGTTGTAATACATTTCTCAGCATTTAATGCTGACATTGTGGTTTTTAAAGTCTGTGCAGTCTTGTTTTAGGAACACTGTTGATAAAACTGCTCACTAAATCATGCTGCATATGACCAAAACAATACATTTTCCCTAAATAAGTTGCCATTTAATAGATGCTGACAACTCCTTTTTTTAACCATATCATTTATGAAATTCAGCTGCTTAGTACTGCAGATGCTACATAAACGTCTAGAGATAGTAGTCACTAGCTTTTTATATAAATGGGCAACATTGAATCATCAATTAGCCTGCATTTAAGGTCGGAAAGTATAAAATAATAAATTACCCTCAAGCAGCTGCTTGCCACAGGAGCCTGTAAGTTTAACTAGAAGCCAAAGAGAAAGTCTTTGAGAAAAGTGAGACAGAAGAAAAGAACACAGAAAACAAACATTTATGCCTTACTCAGCACTCTTACCCAGGCCCCTTTGATCAGTAGCTAAGCATGTTAACCACTTGGCAAACAACATAAATGTAAAATACAGTAATATATATTGTATGATAAATATAAATTTTCACTCATTAACATGAAGCAAAATAAATGATTTTTAAAGCAAATAAAATATGAATGTTTGGAAATATTAGACAAATAATTTGGAAAGTAGTAGTCAATAGGACATATCTCAATAATTTTAACCAACAGTTTTCTAAATAAGCTACAAGAAATGTATGAATTTTCATTACAAAAAAAATGTATATACAAAATGTTCAACAGATAAGATTTTATTCAGTATTTGTTTATAACATTCTTTTTGATTGTATTTGGTGTGGTTTTATACATCATAAAAATATCCCCACAACACACATTTTGTTAAAAGGGCTGAGGGCCACATGAAATCATTCATAAAATATAGGTCAGAGACAACTGATTCAGAGAGATTTGTTATTCTATTTATATAGAGTAACTATCTTTAGAAAGGGTCAAAACTATTACAACCCCAAGTTGAATAATACCCTATATTACATACTTGCAGCTGTCCAATGGCTGAGTGGTTAGTGCTCTTGGCTGCTGATCCTAAGGGACCTGGGTTCAGACCCCGAGTAAGGCATGGATGCATGTGTTGTTTTTCTGCTGAGGTCCCGCCATCCTCAAAGACCGTCTATGGCTTATAAACTGACAGGCTCCTATCAGATGTCTTTGGCAAGCAGCTGCTTGATGAGGTATTTATTTTTATTTTATTACATACTTGTATGGTACTGCTTGTAATAATCATAAATTTTCCTATCATGTTTTCTAATTCTTTCCTTGATCTAATTATAGGAGACAGAAGAAATTTTAGCAGATGTTTTAAAAGTTGAAGTATTTCGACAAACTATAGCTGACAATGCTCTAGTTGGGAGTTACTGTGCTTTGAGTAATCAAGGTGGATTGGTGAGTTATGCATAAGATTAATTGTGCATGAAGCTGTATATTTATATGGTCATATTTCTCGGTAATTGTATAGCATTCAGCAGTTAATAAATTACATCTAACTGGAAAACTATATAAAAACCTGTATATTAAAATACTGTAACACATAATAATGGAAACAATGAAGGAAAAACAAAAAATTTGATCACTGTAATGCAAGTTATTACCCAAATTATTTACTGTGTAATATTAATATACTACCAGTGGCAGTTTCAGAGTGGGGGGGTAGATAAGTACTGGGGTTAGATGGAGGGTCATACAGGCTCACATTGAGAGTTAATCTGGATATTCCTGATATTCAAATTCTTTTCATCATGCTTCTAGAAACATAGTTAAATTATTTTAAATGTAATTTATTTTTTTAATAATATATCTGTATCAGGAAAGGATCCATGGTCCTGAATTATCTGGGGGCTAGAAATCTTTAATATGCCAGCATCTCTGTTTATTAACCAGAATTGCTGTCTTGAAAGTTAATGGAAACTGCATACTGTATTTGGTTACTTTGTAAACAATAAAGTTCCCATTTTTTTCCCTTCACATCTAATGCTAACTTGCCAAAAATTGGGGGTTACTTCTATAATGAAAACAATGAGCAAGTTTTTTGCATCTTTAATGAGTCACGAAGAGCTATATAGTGTTTCTCAAACTTGTTAGTTCTGTGATATTCAGATCAAGAAGGCAGAAAATGCAGTGTCATTTTGAGTTGTTCCACATCCACTCTGTATTATATTACCCTTGGCTTATGCATTGCTACAGTTCACAGTAATTCACACTTCAGCTGATCCATCTGCCACAAAAATCACTTAGTAAACTAATAATCATAAGTATAATTTTGTGGGAAAATGAGTTTCACCAATGAGTATGATTCGAACCCATGACTCCCAGTTACGTGCAGGTGCTCTAACCACTAAGCTCTCAGCAGCTCTGTCATTTATCCACTTAGTTGTGACTTTTAAATCCCACTGACTTTGTCACTCATGACACTATTTCTGATCAGGAAAGGCAATGTAACCAATATTGCACAATATATATAGATGTTAAATAAAGAAGCCACTCACACTAAAACATTATTAATGCAAGAATAAATCAATAATAAATTCACAGATTACCGGTTGACATATAATTCAAGAAATTATTTTGTGACACATAACTGGGAGACATGGGTTCAAATCCCATTCATCGACGAAACTCATTTTTCTCCAAAAATTATTTCTTGAATTATATATCAACAAGTAATATATGAATTTATTATTGGTTTATTCTTGCATTAATAGCATTTTAATGTGAGTGGCTCCTTATTTAACATCTATATAATGAGTAATGTTTGTTATATTGCCTTTCCTTATCATAGATGATGCCATGAGCGATAAGGTCAGTGAGATTTAAAAGTCACAAGTGGATAAATGAACAGAGCTAGTGATAACTTAGTGGTTAGAGCACCTGGCATGCAACTGAGAGGTGTGAGTTCGAATCTCATTCATCAGCAAAACTAATTTTTTTTCCACAAAATTATAAGTCAACAGGTAATCTGTGAATTTATTATTGATTGAGGTAATTTTTTTTTTACAATAAATGCTACAATAAGGAGCTTTATCAAATGCAAATTTTATATGCAGTAATATCAGTAATTCTCCAAACATTTTTTGGCAAAATTTTTTGGGGGGATTTTTTTGTTCCTGTGTATTTTTCTCATAGTAGTTTCCATTCTTTTTTGACTTAAATGGAAAGCACCATCTACAAATCTATCATCACAGTTTGCATGAACCAGATAAGTTTTTTGACCTTTCCCACTGGTCAGGCCTAAAGGAAGGCCACAATGAATGGTATCAGGATGATTTATCACCACACTGTCTTTCCATATTCTCTGCATAGTGTGACTAGTATTTATACAAGTTCTATAGCTATAAACTATTTGACGGCAATCTCAACGATTGTGTTTAATATCTTATATTTATGCCTCATGCATGTTATATCAGGTTGATCACACTGCTGCTCTATTTAGTTTCATTTCAAATATTCTAAACCAGTCTCAAATCATGGTAAAGTGTAGACAGAATATCAGAATCATCTTGCACTACTTTGGAATTTTTAAAAATTGCTTGTAGGTCATTGCAAAAGGAAAGCTTATAACTTCACCTTTAATTGCTGTATTTGAGAAGATATCACTTCTGATTGTTGTAGATTTATTTATGAGCTTTTTCTTGCTGAAAACACAATAGTATTCCTTCTGTACAGAATACTTTATTTGTGGTGTATTGAATTATTTGAAGTGGATTGTACAGAGTGATTCAAAATTTTCACAACCAGAAAAGTAAATATTTATTATTTTGTGCCATCTGAATGGAATTAAATACTGATTCTAATGTTGGCAATGCAGTCGCTGACATATGCAACACTGTTTAGTTTTCATGCTATCAGTTCCTTGTAGATGTCATGTATTGTACTAATTTGCCCATAATGAATTTTCCCAGACCAAACATGTATACATAGGCAAATGTTATTTAACAACCAAATCATTTTTAACTGTTAAAGCTGACTTCAATGAACAGGAAACTGTTCATTGAAGTCAGCTTGAACAGTTAAAACCAGTTACAGTTAAGTAAAATTATAGTTATTTTTTTTATGAATGAACAATCTTCAATGAACAGTTTTTCAGTACCCAAGAAGTCTACAATATCACGTTTAATTGCACAATTCCATGAGGCTGGAAGCATACATGACAAGAAAGAAACTGATTGGTCTTCTCTATTAAGTGATGAAAAACTTGAGGATATTAATCAACATTTGCAGCAGTCACCCAAGAAATATCTCAGAAAACATAATTTGAAAATAAATTACATTTTCTAATGTGGATTGCACAAATTTTGAATCACTCTGTACTTGCATAAATTCTGATTAAATAATAATGCCCTTCTCATTGTTTTCCAACCAACAACTATTCCATTTCCCTCAGCTTCGAATACACATTTACAATACTTGCTTTGGGGTGAATTTGTTATCCTTTTGAATTGTTGGTAAAATACTTTTACTCATTGAAGCTGCAGTAAACATATTAAGAAAAGACAAAATGCCACATTGACCTCTTTCCATATATTGCCAATTTTTTTTATTTTAAATTACTGCTAATGTAATGCTGATAGAAAATATTTTGAGTTGCTTTCATCAATAAACTATATGCAATAATTTACATTTAGCAAAGTACCCATTTCTTGAATAAGACTAGAAACTATTTGCTCTGGCAAAGTTATATCTGAAAGTTGTTCTTTCTAGTGCTCATGTGGTTAGACCATTTTTTCATTGTTTGTCCTCTTTGATCATTCAATTTTCCTGCTCCATTCTGTATTTGGAACAGAATTTTAACAAGGTATTAGTAAAGAAGGGGGAATTCTATGCAAAATACAGTTAACTAAAATTATAGTTATGTTTTTTTTATGTTTAGTTACTTTTAATATAATTGGAAGTTGCAATGAAGTAGCATAAAATTTAAATAATTTAAAAATTAGTAAAAAAAAGATGAAGCAGTATTATATTTTTGAAGGTCCATCCTCGTACAACAATTGAAGATCAAGATGAACTCTCATCCTTGCTACAAGTACCTTTAGTAGTAAGTAAAACTCCTTAAATTATCTTATAAATCATGTTTCAATATAAATTGGTTTTTAAATCTTGCTTTGTGTAATTGCATGTAGCCCACTAGTACTCTGTTCTACATTCATAACTTCTTCCTTCACAATTTATAGATGAGGTAATGCCAATGGTACCCACCATTGCCAAGATCCCCCAAATTAATAAAGTCATTCAAGGTCATAATTTCCATCTCATTACAGTTAGGGACTTGATATTTTAACCCAGCAGATAGGGGAAACTTGTATGCAAAATTTGGCACTATTTAGTCAACTTTCTAGGGAATTACAAATCAAAATCTGTCAAAAAAGAGAGAGAGAAAAAAAAGGTTCTAAAAGTTTGCATAGTATTTAAGCTAGTGCACACATTGATATTAGTACATAATAGAAGAAACACGTGGGGGTGGTCAGTAGTTCAGCCAGTAGCATGCCAGGTTCATAATCTACAGTTCCCAGGCTCGAGTCCCACCTTGGCCAGCATTGAGATTTATCTCTGCAAAACTCCTCATCCTGCCCACGGTATTAGGCGACACTGATACTCTTGGAAAGGCCAATCATCTGTCAGAAGGGATGTAAGCCGTTGTCATGTGTGCAGGAGAGCCATACCCTGTGTATGTTAAAGAACACACTGGATTGCCTTGATAAGAGGCTACCATCTGTCTCCCAACAGCTGTCCAGTGGGTCTCCTCCCCCAGCTTTCTCTGTGCCTTTGTGGTCCTTGTGACTATGCTACTTAGCCCAATGCATGCAAAAAAGTGCTGCTCAGTGGCACAATAACCCTGGAAGAAACACATGTATTCTCTGCCAATGTCTGCCTGTTCATTTATATATATATAATTTAAACAATAAATAATATTCACAGTCAATAAATATTTTTGTGGAAAAAGGCTTTGCCAACATGCAGGAATTGAACTAATGCTGGCTTTGTCTTTTTTCTCCATTAATATGACTTCTCACTCTTCCCAAGATTTTGGTGCCATCTATGATTTGAAATGGCAACTATTTCTTTTTATGTTGTGCTGAGTAAGATGGAAATAAATAAGTAAGTAATTTCATGCTATTTGTGTTATTAATGATTTAAATATTATTCACAGAGTTACCTTGACTTTAATGTCAATAAATCAATGAATGTTTTTGTGGAACTTATTTATTTCCATCTTACTCAGTGCTACATAAAAAGAAATAGTTGCTGTCCCAGATCATATATGGTGCCAAGTCCAGGTGCCAAAATCATGGGAAAATCATGGGATAAGTCATATTAGTGGATAAAAAAGACAGAGCTGGCATTAGTTCAGTGGTTAGAATACTCTGGCATGTTTCTGGAGAGACGCGTGTTCCAGTCCCGCATGTTGGCAAAACTTTTCCACAATAATATTCATTGATTTATTGATGTTAAAGTCAACAGGTAACTGTGTGATTATTATTTATTAAATCATTAATAATGCTAATACCATGAAATGACTTACTTATTTATTTCCATCTTAATCAGCCCAACATTAAAAGAAATATTTGCCTTCCCAGATCATAGATGGTTCTGAAATCATGGGAAGAGTGATAAGTCATATTAATGGAGAGAAAAAAAAAGAGATCTGATGTTAGTTCAGTGGTAGAATACTCTGGCATGTTTCTGAAGAGATGTGGGTTTGAATCCCTCGTGTTGGTGAAACTTTTTTTCACAAAAACATTTACTGACATTAAAGTCAAAGGTAACTCTGTGAATATTATTTATTGTTAATTAGTATAAAATAATGATAAATGAATACCTCCTCAAGCAGCTGCTTGCCACAGAGGTCTGACAGGAGCCTGCAGTTTATATGCCTAGTAGGTCTGTGAGGATGACAGCAAACAACACGAACATCCATGCCTTACCTGGGTCTCAAACCCAGTCCCTTAGATCATTAATAGCACTAATAATGTGAAGTAACTTATTTATTTCCATCTTACTTAGCGCATTATAAAAAAAATAGTTATCATTTCAGATTATAGATGGTGCAAAGTTCACAGGAAATGTGATAAGTTGTATTAGTGGAGAAAAAAAGACAAAGCCAGTGTTAGTGGTGAATACTCTGGCATGTTTCTGGAGATATGTGGGTTCGAATCTTGCACATTGCCAAAAGTTTTTTCCATTAAAATGTTTATTAATATATAAAATGTTAGTATAACTTGATAATGCCTAGCAGCAGGTTTCTATACTAAATATACAAAGAATGGAACAGCTTAATGAAAAAAAAAAAGGTTCATTGATTAAAAAATACATTTGTTCATCACAAATAGCATCTAAAACACACTGTAGATTGCATGCTTCCATGTACGGTTAGTGAACCGTACATGGTTCCAAGCACTGGAAAACACATAGCCATGGAATTAGTACATCCCACAATAATTTACAATAATGCTTTTCTTTCAAGTCTAGTTCATTGTAGATAGTTTGTCATATGGCATCTGTTTAGGGCATTTACCAAGCATATCACAACATGCTAAGTACTGCATTATTTTGTATATATTATGCTACGGCAAATGTGTTTGTTTATTTACACTTTAATAGTTATTAGTAAACTAATCAAAAATATTAAATTTTACTACATATTAATACAAGCAGCACCAAAACTATTTTTCATCTGCATGAAAGTTGTATTCTGATTTTTTTGTAAAATACATACTGAATAATCTTGTTTCCAGGAATTCAATGTATGTACTTTGTGTAATAAGAATACTTTTTCGGTTTTAAAGGCTGGAACAGTGAATCGAGGGAGTGATGTCATTGGAGCTGGAATGGTAGTGAATGATTGGTGTGCTTTTTGTGGCATGGATACAACCAGTACAGAAATATCAGTCATAGAAAGTGTATTCCGATTAAATGAAGCACAGCCAGCAGCTATCACTTCAAGCATGAGAGCATCACTTATTGAAAGGTAAGAATCTGCTCTTCAAGCAAGATTGGTTCAAGTTTGTTCTTTAGATATGTATGTATAATGAACCCCAAAAAACAATGCATTATTATGTCATAAAATGTTTCTTGAAAACTGTTAAGTTTTTTATAAAACATACTTGTTCATGTATAAACATGTGATAGACCTAACTGGTAAAGAAAGTTTTTCTTTAGTCTCAAAACTTACATTACTGTCTTCACATTATTATCTTCAGTGTCTTTCTCAATGCCTGGAGCATTACTCACTTAACTAAAAGCAGTGCTTGACTTCATTGAGTACACTTGCACTTGAATTGTAAATGAAATGTACAATGATATTAGTTGTGACACATTTTCAAAGTACAACAGTACATCTTAAACACCTGATAATATAGTATTTATTCTGGAGAATAAACTTGAAGTATGCAATAAAAATTTTCATTTAGAAACTGGATCATTTATATCTGAATTTGCCTCACTGACATTTTTAGAATTTTCATCTGTAAAAATTGGTTCACATGTTACGTCCATATTTATTCATTTCTTTTAACTTCATTTTATTTTAACCAGTTACTCATTTTAAGAAATTCAAGTTTTCAGTATTTAATGTAACATTCAAATTGATATTCTTTACATGATTATAAATTTTTCTTCTAAAATAGCTGTGAAGTGTCTATTTGAATATTAAATACTTTAATATTTATCTGAAAAGTAAAAAAAAAAAATCTGGAACATAAAACGCATTCAAGCAAGGTATTGATGCTGAGTGCTACACTGCAGTAACATTACATTTGTGAAAAACTAAACAGATTTATCTTAGTTATCTAAATTAAATTAGGTCAAGTCTTGTTAACACATTGACTTACAACTATTTTTTACACTAAACATGCCCCGAATTACTATTTTATAAAGTGGAATTTCATCTGATGTGTATAATTTGAAATTTCACCTGATTTTTTATAACATTCAGTTCCACCAAATGTTAATAATATGAAATTTCACCTAATTTTTAAAATATGCAGTTTCACCTAAGTTTATATATATGTAACTGTATATACGATATATGCCTAATTTTTATAATATGTAACTGTTGAATTAAGCAAAAACATAAAATACTGTTATTCTTACTTGCAGTATATTGGTTGAAATGATGAAAAGTTTCTTATGTATTTAAAGTTTTTTTGTGTAGAAAACTTGGAAATACTCAGAATAATGAAATCTTGTAAAACTGTAGGCTTACTGCCGATATTCTGGATTTGACCGATTTTTATAGTGCAACTGCATCTGATAATTTGCAACTGATATGTAAAATCAATTGCAATTATACTACAAGCAATCTGCAATGGCTTATCTATTTTCTGCAGAACAGTATCTGACACTTCACATCATATATTGACAGAGGAAAGAGGTTTAAAGAGATAAACAGAGCTACACAAATGTCTCAGAGATGTTTATGCATGAATGAGTTGTTTACCTGTGATTGTTTTACCTGTGAGTGGCACTTTTTTTGCACACAATGGGCTAAATGTTTAGGTCACAAGGACCCTGAGGGCTTTGAGAAGCTTAAGAGGATGGGACCCATTGGACAGATGTAGCCTCCTGTCAAGGCCAAGGTGTTCTTTAATGTGCACAGGGTATGGCTCTCTGGCACACAGTGCCACGGGGGCGGGGGGGGCTCAGTCGGTAGCGCGCCAGGCTCGTAATCTGTAGTTCCCAGGTTCGAGTACCAGCTGGGTCAGCGTTGAGATTTATCTCCGCAAAATTCCCCACCCTGCCCACGGTCAGTAGGGGACACCGGCGGGCTTGGAAAGGCCGCATTCCGTCGGATGGGACGTTAAGCCGTGGCCCCGTGTGCGGGAGAGCCATACCCTGTGCACGTTAAAGAACACGCTGGATGGCCTTGACGGGAGGCTACCATCTGTCTCCCAACAGCTGTTCCAGTGGGTCCCCTCCCCCAACCTTCTCTGAGCCTTCGGGGTCCATGTGACCTGGCCATTTAGTCCATGGTGTGCAAAAAAGTGCCGCTCAGAGGTAAAACAACCCAGCACAACACAGTGCCACGACTTAACATCCCATCCAACAGCTGCCTTTCCTAGCCTGTCAGTGTCCCTACTGACTGAGGGCAGGGTGGTGAGTTTTGCAGAGATAAATCTCGGTGTTGGCCCAGGTGGGACTGTGGATTACAAGCCCTGGCACACTGACTGAGCCATTCCCCATTTATGAATGGGCTTCATTTCATTGCATGTGTGAAGAGACATTAATGTAAGCCAAAGGGCTAATTTAAAAGTTTTAAGATGGAATATGCACACTAAAAATTACGAAAAAATGCAGCAATGAGAGCTTTGATAAACACTTTTTCAAGTGACTTTGCTTCTTAGATTTACTATTTCAAATGAAAATACAAAAGAGCCATTTATACGGTTAAGAATAATCAGAACTTGATCGAGATTGTAGCAATTGGAAAAAGATATTCAACACACTTCATTTACGTGCTATGCAAATTAGTTGGGATAATAGGAAAATGCAGTAACAAAGACACAACTAAAATATTTATTTGTTTAATAGTGTACATAGTTAATAGTGAATGTGACCCCCCCTGTGAGTGTACATGATTAATAGTGAATGTGACCCCCCCCCTTAGCTTTAATTGCTTCTTTCACCCTCTCAACCATTGATGCCACTAGCTTTCACACACCTCCTTCACTTCAGGGTCGTCGTGGTACCACACTTTCATGACACTTTCTATCATTTTGGTTTTCGTCATGCAATCAATCTTAGATATGCGTGCTTTAATAATGGCCTACAAATTTTCAATGGGGTTTAGATCGGGTGAATTTCCTGGCCACTCCAATACCTTCAAATGTTGCTGGGTAAAGAAGCTCTTAGCAAGCTTAGAATTGTGGCATGGAGCCAGATCCTGTTGAAATACCCCATCACCGTTAGAAAACAGCTTCTGCAGTGTTGGGACCATTTTTGCCTCCAGAACGCCTATGTAATTTTTGCTGTCCATCATTCCTTCAATGGGGTGAAGCGTCTGTGCCCAGAAGCCATGAAACATCCCCAAAACATGATCGTGGGTGGGTGTTTGGGGGATTGCTGGATGTGGCCGGATCGAAGAATTTCTCCAGGCAAGCGGCGGACGAAATTTGACTTGTAGCCATGCACCTCAAAGTAGGTTTCGTCAGAAAATATCACTTTTTCACAATTCTCCACAGTCCAGTCTCGATGTTTCTTTGCCCAGGATAGCCTTTTTTGCTTTGTAGCAGGTGTCAAAAGCTGCTTTTTGGAGGGGCGTCGAGCCCGGCGGCCACACTCCAGAAGATGATGACGTACGATGGAAGCATCTATATTAACCCCATGAGACACAATCTCCCTTTTGATGTCTCCACTGGTCTCCTTCGGGTCTATAATATTAATTCTTCGAATTAGACTATCATCTCTAGGGGTGATTTTTCTTTTTCTTCCATGTCCTGTAAAGGGCGTGTCCACGGACCCTGTCTCCTTATGTAGCTTCATGATCTGTGAAACTCTGGATTTCCCAATGCCAACTGTTTTTGCTATCTGCCTAGCAGTAAGTGAAGTGTTTTCGCCTAAAGCGATTATTTTAGTTTGTTTACGAGGCGTGATGTCCATGATGTATTTAATAAAAAAAGTTTCCAATGAAAATTGTGAACTACTTACATAATCACGTCCTCAGCCTATGAAATATCAATTCCGACTAAAGTGGAAGTGTAAATAATAGCAGAGTAACACGACAGACAATTCTAGACTTGCAGTAGAAGGTTACGAACAAGTTTAGATTTGCAGCAGTTTAGACTCTGCAGCGGAAGGGATTTAGCATTCCTTCGCTTGTCCCAACTAATTCGCACAGTACTGTACATAAAGAAAAAAAATTCTACATGAATGTACTGTTCTCACATACACCAACAAATACATCTTATGCAGTCGTTTAACTCTGATGCTAGATGATAATGACAACTCAGAAACTAGATGACAATGGACTGGTGACAATTGTGGAAAACAATGTGTAAATTAAAAATTTAGACATTTCAGTGATCAAGCATGTAAAAGACACCAACTCTACCATGGAGATTTAGGAAACTTGTAGTAGTTCTTCTGATGAAAACAGTAATATAAATACTATGTAGAGGTAGGTTCAATTGGTAGTATGCAAAGCTTTAGTCTGCTGTTCCTGGGTTTGAGTCCCATATGTGCCAGTGTTGAGATTTATCTCTGCTAAACCCCCACCCTTCCATTTTTCATTTTTTCTTTTTTTTTTTCTTCATGAAATTGGGAAAGGTGGAGTTTCTTTCCACCTTTCCCAATTTCATTCAGAAAGGAGACTCTGATGGGATTGAAAAGCTGCTGTCCATCAAATGGGACATAAAGCCATAGCCAGTATGCAGGAAAGCCATACCCTGTGCACATTAAGGAACACTGGATTATCTTGATAGGAAGCTTCCAATTGTCTCCTAACAGCTGTCTAGGGGTTCTTGTGACCTAGCTGTTTAACCCATTGTGTGCAAAAAAGAGGCACTCAAGGGTAAAACAACACATCCCAAGGTGCCATGTGCTTTTTAACGGACTGTTCTATATCCATAATGGCCTCTCAATGAGACAAAAATAATTATTAGATATTTTACAAAAGATCTAATCTTACAGGACACACATAAAAATATATTAGGTTGTTGCAAATGAAATACTTGATTGTTAGTGAAACATTCAACAGCTATAACTTTGTTTAAAATGACTTAACCAAAATATGCACCAACAGATTCAATACACTTCTGCCACTGCAAAACAAGTATATTTTTGTAGAAAAAGTTCCTAGAAAAAAAAACAGGAGAAAGTTCCTGGAAATGATGACTTCTCTGAAGGCATTTTTAACTGCTGTCTCATTGCTGAATGTTTTCCCTACTAAAAAGTGGTCAAGATGCTTGAAGAAGTAGTAGTCAGTTGGCGATATGCTAGTTAAGCAAGAGGTCTCATACTGTAAATGATGGAGTTTCTGGAGCTTTGTGAGGTTGAGCATTTTCACGGAGCAGTAGGATGCATGTCTATTGACCAATGCAAGCTGCTTCTTGCATAATTTCATTCTCTGCATTTATTGTTTCACCTGATTCTAGGAATAGATAAGCCGGCTGAAGACCACTGAATGATCACCATAACCTTCTTTGAGTGAAGATTAGGCTTGGTCATATGTTTGAGTGCTTCCATGACTTCCAGCCATTGAGCAGAATGTCAATGATTGTCTTATGGGATCCAATTTTCATCATCTGTTGCAACTCTATCCAAAAACGGTTGGTGAGAAGGGAGCTGCACACTTCAAATCGATGTCCCTTATGTGTGTCTGTTAATTCATGCAGAACCCATTTATCCAACCTTTTCACTTTCTCAATGGCTTCTAGGTGCAGGAAATGGTTGAGTAACGTATGCCTAATTTGTCTGTGATGTCTCGTACCATTGTGTATGTCAGATTCAATTAAAGCTTTCAATTTTTATCAGTCACTTCTTCAGGCTGACCAGTGACATATTTTGAAGGCTGATGAAGCCCAATCAGAAATTTTTAAACCAACATCATGCTATCCGATCACTAGCTATGCCTTCCCCAAATGCTGCATTAATGTTGCGAGTTACCTCCACAGGATTGTATTCCAGTTTAAACTCGTATAAGAACACGAATTTGAGTGAACTGATAATGTATATTCCCTTTAACAATAAACGACAATCACAGAATTACTGGTTGACTTTTTAATGTTTATAAATCAACAAATGTTTTTGTGGAAAAAATTTTGCCGACATATTGGATTCAAACCTCATCTCTCCAGAAACATACCAGAGTATTCTACCATTGAACTAATGCCAGCTCTGTCTTTTACCCACTATGAATTTTCACTCTTTTTTTCGTGATTTTCGGCACCTACACTTGGCGCCATGTATGATCTCAAGTGGCAACTATTTTTTATTGCTCTGAATAAGATGGAAATCTTGCAATCCACTTACCACAAAATATACTGACAAAATGGCTACTGATTTATCACAAATAGACTTCATGATTTAATATAATGTATCACAAGTGCCATCTGGTAACATTTTCAATCTTCAAAACATTGAAAACTTCATCCATCTGCAAAATCGGTCATTTGATATGCAGAAACCTAATATTATTGATGAAATATGTCTAGTTTTAACAATTCACAAAAAATCACCTGTTAACTGAAGAACGTTTTTTTAGTCAGAAGAAAAAAATGGATTGAGCTAATTAAGATATCAATCCATATTACTTGCTGTGCCACAGAGCTATTGGCTGCCAATCAAACTATAATCAAGGACTGTAAAGAGATCCAGTTGATAGAAATATTACCATAAGGAAAAAACTATTTGGAATTAAGCTGTAAGCTGCATAGACAGAGGTGGGGGGGGGGGTGGCTCAGTCGGTAGCGCGCCAGGCTCGTAATCTGTAGTTCCCAGGTTCGAGTCCCAGCTGAGTCAGCATTCAGATTTATCTCCGCAAAATTCCCTGCCCTGCCCACGATCAGTAGGGGACACCGATGGGCTTGGAAAGGCCGCCGTCCGTTGGATGGGACGTTAAGCCATGGCCCCGTGTGCGGGAGAGCCATACCCTGTGTACGTTAAAGAACACGCTGGATGGCCTCGACAGGAGGCTACCATCTCTCCCAACAGCTGTTCCAGTGGGTCCCCTCCCCCAACCTTCTCTGAGCCTTCGGGGTCCATGTGACCTGGCCATTCAGCCCATGGTGTGCAAAAAAGTGCCGCTCAGAGGTAAAACAACACAACCCAAATGCATAGACAGAATAATCCACCTGTGGAAAAGCATTGAAATAGAAACATCTTGTGGAACTTGTTTTGAAATAATTGGGAGAAAAGTCATTTCATGATTCAGTGACTGGTTAATACACTACCCTACCAAAGTATTAGAATTTCCTTTTTATGTCAATGGGAATCTAACTTCAACGATAACTTCTAAAATGTGCATTTAATAGAAACATGACTGGTAATAAATGAAAGATCACAAACAAATATTTTTAAATCTCTATTTCAACAATATTCATTCAGTATTTAAATAGTTATGGAAGCTGAAATATTTAACAAGAAATTATCTTTTTTTATAAAAAAATCATTCGTAATTGTTTAATACTGAAATAATTATTATGTAAACTTCTAAAATGTATATTTTATTAACTGGTTTGAAACTATATTATTTAAGTTGTAATTAATTTCTGAGATAAATTCTTATGCGTTACTGTTGTGAAATATTCTAGATTTCCATAATTCTTTAAATATTGAACAAATACTGTTGAATATCGAGATTTTAATAGATTTTATTATGATCATTACCTTCACACATGTTTTTCTATTAAATGCATATTTTAGAAATTATAGAGCTTCAAAGTTAGATTACCATTAATATAAAATGGAAATTCTCTAATACAATAGATCTCCCCATAACAGCTGTCTCACATTGCATTGGGATTTTGCATAATGGGCAGCTTTTCATATCCTTCCATGTGTTCACATATTGACCACAACCCCACACAGCTCAACCTCACTTACACTTCATATTTTCACTCCTCTTCTAATTCAGTTGTTTCAGTGTAGCTTTTGGGTGGAGGTGGCTCAGTCAGTAGCAGTCAGATAAGAATGTAATCTGCGGTTCCCAGGTTCGAGTCCCAGCTGGGCCAGCATTGAAATTTATCTTCACAAAACTCCCTTCCTGCTCTCGGTCAGTAGGGGACACAGATGGGGTTGGAAAGGTCGTTGTCCATTCGATGGGACGTTAAGCCATGGCCCCATGTGTAAGAGAACCATACACTGTACACATTAATGAACATATTGGATGGCCTTGATGTGTGGCTACTTCTGTATCCTAACAGCTGTCCATTTGGTCCCCTTCCCTCAACCTTCTCTGAGCCCTCGGGGTCCTTTTACACCAAATGATTGGCTAAGAAAAGTTTTTTCATAGAAGAAATTTTGCACTACAATAAATGTGAAAGTGTGTTTGTATTCCTTCATTTTTAAGGAAGCTGGGACAATTATATTTGAGTAAATGTAGTGGGAAATCTATATTCTAAGAATTATTTTGATGTTCTCACTATATATTGTTAGAGAACATATAATTTAGTTTAAAATATAGATTACATATTTTTAATAATCATTGAATTTTTATGCATTTTTATAAGTAATATATATACTTATATTAGCATTTGCTTTAGTGTTTAGAGTTGATATTTTAATCAAGTTTCTTTCTGTAGTTTGGCTTGATGAAAAATGGAGTGGCGTGATTTTTATTCCAAGTGTGGGAGAAATCCGCATCAGAAACACTATTGAAAGGTGTCATCCATATATTGATGCTCAGAGTATTACACCATTCCGTGTCTGGTGTTTTATTGTACAGTTTGATCAACATTAAATACTTACAATAAGATTGTGTGAAATTATTGTTTTTCTTGTTTATATGGCCAATTTTCCTGTTGCTTCAGAAATAAACTGAACAGATAGTAAATTATTTACAAGAATACTTTGGTCCTATAATACTTATGCCAAGAATATTCAGTAACATTTTTCAAGCAGGCTAATTGTATTATATAAATTTAGGTTTTTTGGTGAGCAGAGCTGGAAAAATGCTCAGTAATTTATATAGGATGCTTTGTATTTTTTTAAATTATGTAAAAAGTTTTTGACAATTTTTTTTTTAGTTTTTTCCTTTTTTATTCTCATTTCGGCAGGGCTATTTGATCAGGGCTAATCAACTGCTATCATTAGCCCTGATCCGGGCATACATTCTTTGTTATAATTTGTGTGTGTTGTCACTCTCTCCTATATTTTGGCTGTGTTATTTAAATGAGAAGTCATGTTAGGGTTGTACCCTGCTAAAGTTCAGTATTGACAACTACAAAACTACTCTATATTACTGATATAATCAATGCCCAATGGCAGAATAACTGCTAGTAATAAAAGACCATACTATTCAAAAGTAAAGTTTATAAGTAGTTCAAAATCGCATTAGCTTGAAAGATATCGAATTGACTATGAAAACTATTCCAAAATAATCTAATGTTAAAAGGTGTAACTACATATTTTTTCCATTATATATCCCTCAAGATTTACTCATGGTATTGTTAATCCGTAAAAATATTTGAATCCAGCATTAAACTTCCATTCACAATATAGCTTTGTGTATTAGAATCAGAATTCAAAGCTAGCTATCACCTAAAATACTTATCCTCTGATATCAGCCAAAACAACTGAAATCTTTTCAAGATACTTTCACATTTAACGTATTATTCACTAGTAAACGAATAACTATTTTCTTACATATGTGAAAAATATACCACCATATTTAATCAATTTTTTTAAAAACCTTATTTACTATTATATACATATTTTGTCAAAATCTAACCATATTTTAAGCAGACATATTCAAATGTATGACCAAAGATGACTGCAAAAAAAACAAATTTTGGTTGGGAGTGAATTTGAATATAGTTCTGTGGATGAACCTATTACTGAATTAAGGAATCTGAAGATTTTGATTTCAAATAGCTCTTTGCGTTGTGTCATGTAATTCAGATGGTAGATTGAAAACTATTTTGTCATTAGCCTAACACTTATTCAAAGCTGGTATTTAAAATTTTTTCGTTGTGCTTTGCCATGTCGTTAATTATTCGTCAACATTATAAATCAGAACCATTCAGAGCACGAGTGGTAATTTTGTTTTACTTCCATTTTTATTGCTGATTACTATTTAACCTAAAATATTCATATTGGAAAGCACTTATTGTAAGGACCTCTTTGTGCGTGCACCTGTCCATGGTGACGGGACCATCCTAAAAAGGTTGCTCTGCGATCATTGTCCCTAGAAAGGAGTAACCTGGTAGTTGCTCAGGGGTCGTCTTCTGCCCTCCTCACCTCATAAATAGAATCCCTTTTGCCTTTGGGAAACCTGTCCATCACAGGGGCAGCATTTAGAGGCTTCTGCTATATACAACATACATTGCTTAACCTCTGCTTCAGTTAAGTAAATACTAAACCCACTCCCCCAGGACGAATCAGCTTGTGGGTTGGACCCGTTATTGACAACTGTGCAGTGAGTACCTTATTCATAACCAGATAAAAGGTTGAGTTTCATCACACTTATTTTTCTTATAGTACCATATTATGAGGACTGCTCACTGGTTGTGTGGATATGATGTCTGGCACCCGATCTGGAGCCCCCTTAGGCTCTGGTGGCTGGAGATCACGGGCAGCTACTTTGATTCCTTGTCCACAAAGAGGGCTTAACACGAAGCCCACACCTTCATTGCCCTATTCCTCACCGTCTGTTTCTGTTGTCCTTCAATTCCTAATCCACAGGTTAATAGGGACATTTTTTATCAATAAAAGTTTGTAAGGTCGTACAGTACTACCAAAATCAGTTGAGCACTTATGATCTGATGACTTAGTGAAAACTGGGTCCTCATGAAGTGTGATCTTCAAGTGGGGTCACCTCAACAAATAGGAGACCTTGTCTTGCATCTCCCATCCCCCTTATTAAGGTTGATTGTAACAGAGATAGTCCTCTTTGGGACAACACTGACACCAATGGGAGGGATCCTGGAGCAATGACTTGTAAATACTATGATCTCCCTGTTGAACATGGCTATCAGTGTTTATTTCACCTCCCCAACCTGCACGTTCACTGCCATTGATCTTTCCATCTGATCCACTCCTTACATAGGTAGAGGGCAACTGCGTGGAAATGATCACCTTTCTGTGGTGTATACACTCTCCCATAGGGGATTTGTGATCTCCCTATGTGTGTCATGGTGCAGGATTGATCGGGCTGACTGGAGTGGTTTCAAACTCCTGTATGAGTTTGATTAACGGAACCAGCCAATCAACATTACAGTAGTAGAGGTGATGGATTGTATTATCCATGCAGCTGCCTCAACCGTACCACAGATGTTGATATGGTTTCCTTGATTTCTGAAACTAGTGGAATACTAACTGCACTGCATCTTGTAAGGGGGTGTTTCAGAGATATCCAACCTTAAAAGCTGCTAAGGTGAAAGCCCATTTCATTCGGTACCAGAGCCAAAAGGAATATTGGATCGAATATACCTTTATAACCAACATGAAAAGTTCTAAGGTCATGTGCGATTGAGTTCTGAAAATGGATGGGAACTACACATCTCACTCATCAATATAGAGAGCAATAGACAGGCAATTGCTAATCACCCAGCCAATGTCAAGACAGAGATTCGTTTTCCTACATCTCTTTATTGAGTTTCTGGCCCAGAAGAGCAAGACTCTTTGATGTCTTTTGAATGCCTTGGAGCTCTAAAACGGGCTATTCACAGAAGAGGAGTTGTATCTTACTGTGCACCTGCTGTCAGGCCAGACAATGTTCTTTATGCCACGCTACACCATCTGATATCAAACGACTGCCCCAACTTCTCAACCATATTTTGCTCGAGGAGCAGTTTCTGGACCCCTGGAGGGAGGCTATTGTCTTTGCGTCCTTCAAGTTAGGAAAGAGTCCTATTGCACTGACAAGCTGTGTTTGCAAGGTGTTGGAAATAATGATATTAGAACACAACGTTTCCAACACCCAGTGGAGCTTCTGCAAGCAATGGTCTACTCTAAAAAATCTGATACGAATCACCTATCAGAAATTCACTTTTGAAACGAGAACACCTGGTGAAATTTTCTTTGACATCGAAAAAAGCATACGACACAGTTAAGAGCTTCAATATTCACGAACTCCATGCCTTTTGCCTCTGAAGTTAATGCAATCTTCATCTCGAACTTGTTATCACGTTATTTTTATGTCCGTGTTAGCAACACTTTGTCACAGCCTTTCTACCAAGAACAGGAGACAGAAGGCTGTGTCCTGAGTATTATACGTTTTGGTGTGTCAAAATAAATTCTATTAGTAGACAACTTCCTCTGACTGTAAGCGATTTTAACATTTTTTTACTCTTTATCCAGAATAGGTCATTGAAACACAACTGCAAACTGCCCTAAATAATCGGTTTTCTTAAGAGTGTCTCCCCACAGAAAAACACTTGTGTGCACTTTTGCCACAAAAATTTTTACCTCTACCTTGAGCTGTGGCTTGGGAATTCCAATTATGGTGGAGATCAAATTTCTTGGTTTCATCTCTACTGGAAATTGACGGTTCTACCACACATACGTCATCTCAGTTCGAAATGCATGTGGGCATTGAACATCACAAAAGGTCCTCTCTCCCCTAGGAAGAGGGCTAATGTTCTTTGCTCGACCTTTATAATGCAATTGTTATCGAAACAACTGTGGATTCCAGGATATTAGTCAGTCGGAACCAGTCAGTGTGGTACACTTCTGCAGGTTTCTGCCAAACGTACACTCTACCAGTGGTGGGAGACAATGTGTAGCATGATTAGACTAGATGACACGTTGCAGTCTTTAGCATCCCAGTTTTTATGTGCTTTTCACAACCTTACACATTTTGCTGCATTGATGTTGGCAATCAAAGGTTTGCGGATTGCAGCACAGCTATAAATTCTGGCACAATGAAGTTTCCGCCGAACTGGTATGATGGAAATCTGATCATTCTGACTGGTGTTAACTCTGCTGCTATTTGCAGTGCTGTAGTCTTATGCTTCCATTATACAATCCATGCCAACATTCATCTATCTGTACCTGATAACTTCGTACAGCATCCACAATTTGCATGTTTGGAGGCAACGCCCTGTCCTTTTTGATAGTCATAATCTTCGATACATTTCCTCGTGTTACACTTATTTCCGCCATTCTGGTTACTGAAGCTTCCTGCAAGACATGCACCAAATGATCATGCCTTTTTGGAGGTCACCGAGATCTGACATTGTTGACAATTACACAGCTGTTTCATTTGCGCCTGTGGCACTGCTATGTAATAGCCGACATCATACTTCTCCCCTTTATACTGTATACCTCACATCGCAGGTGTTGTCCCTGTGATATGCAAATGGCACATTGCATGTATTCTAGTCGCTGTCAGTGTTTACATTATTTTGATAAACCGCTGTATGTTGAGTCTAACAAACCATCCTTATTTGTTTACTGTCAGCAGTTTTCCTTATAATAGGCATGAAATTGCATTCCCTGCTAAGACTACTACTACTAGACCTACTAGGGAATGTGATTTTTAGTCCTAAGTGGGAAATGCATTACACTAATCGCTCAACTGCAGTCCATCCTTTTGTGGATTAGGTGTTTTATCTCTGAGCAGCACTTTTCTGCGCACAATGGCTAAACGGCCAGGTATCAAGGGCCCTGAGGGCTGAGGGAAAGTTGGGGGGGAGGGTATCCACTGCCAGCCGTTAGGAGACATGGTAACCCTCGTCAACATGTTCTTTACGTAACTTTCCAAGCCCATTGGTTCCCTTACTGACTGAGGGCAGGAGGGGATTTTTGTGGAGATAAATATCAATGTTAGCTCAGCTGATACTGGAACCTGGGAACTACATATTACAAGCCTAGCATGGTACCGACTGCGTAACCCCATCCTTTTGTGTGATGCACTTTGTTTAGTGGCCCATCTATAGGGATGCAGATTTTATTATTTATTCTGTTCATATTTTATACTTGCTGCTTGGAAGTTTTTTTTTTTAATTCCCAAAACTGCCAACCTCATCGACAATAACGGATGACTCCAGCAGTTCTTGGGGTGCAGTTTTCTTTTTTTTTAATGATTTTAATTTTAGAAACTGTTTTTTAAAAGTTAACTTGCGTGCAAGCCAGTGTTAATAAGTATCTGTATGCAATATATGAATTCGTGAATATGGCAGAATGGACGTTATATTTATATTCAGAGCCATTAAATACAAAAAAAAAAGTCTTATTTCTATGAGCTTCAGAGACGTTACAGCGCCTCATGCCAGAACGAAATGTTTGAAATTTTTTGACAATTTAAGGAAATGAACTTCAAAGCCAGTATTACTTAATCCTTAGAGTTCAATGCAAATGTTCGCCTGTTGCTTGTGATCGAAATTTGCTTTTGATAAAACTGATTCGAGAAAATGTTTTCACAAATATAGGTGCTGTAGTTGCTCATAATGAAATTTTCCCAGGCCGAATGTGTATGCATCGTTGAACGCTATTTAACAACCAAATCACTTTTAACTATTCAAGCTGACTTCAATGAACATTTTCCCGATTCTCTGGTACCCAAGATCAAAGACAATATTGAAGCTGAAATTTCTAAAACAAGTTGTCAAACATTGCGTAAGGTTGCGACAAACATGATGAGAAGTATTCTAGAAAAGGGAAGACACTCTCAACATCTATTGTAACCTTTCGTTAACAATTGTAAACGTACATTGAGAATAAATGAAATTTTCTAATATGGGTTGCGCGAATTTTGAATCACTCTGTAGAAGCAACAAGTCCCAAGGTGTTCTAGTGTTTGTCATTTTTTTTTAAACCTCTTCACTATAGACAAGAAAATTCTATAAAATGATAAATCCATATAAATTTAATGCAAGCCTATGAAGCCGCGATGGCCATGTTGCTGCACCAAAAAAAAAAAAACGATGAGTATTATTAATGTTCTGAACTTCATTCCTTCTAATTTCATCCAGTGTTATCCAGAAAATTTGAAAAAACTGTTAAAACACTCCTGCCTACTTACTTAAAAGTATTGTAGCTTATCTAAACAACTATTTATTTAAAAGTAACTGCTGCTTACTTAAAATTTTTACTTACTGAAACAATTACTTAAAAGCAATTGTTACTTTCTTAAACAATAACATACTTAAAGTAATCGTTACTTTCTTAAACAATAACATACTTAAAAGTAATTGTTACTTAAACAATTGCTTACTTAAAAGTAATTGTTACTCAAGCAAATGCTTCTTAAAAGTAATTGTTACTTAAACAAATACTTAAAAATAATTGTTATCTGAAGTTGTTACCTACCTAACTTACTTATTACACCTTAATGTACCACACGAAAGAGCAGTAATAGCAGTGAGCATAACGTTCGCTAAAGATGTTTCGGCTTCATCAAGATCGATGTCTCTTGTCTCACATTTGCGAGTTTAGGGAATCCATTTATTCCTTCTTCCATGATCCTCATTGACCCCGTTCACAGTAACGAAAACAAAGTGATCGAAGAGTTGAAAAAACGTTCCAAAACGTTTAAAATTTTTAAAAGAAATAAATTTACGTATTAAATAAAATAAATACCCCCTCAAGCAGCTGCTTGCCACAGAGGTCTGACAGGAGCCTGTCAGTTTATTATGCCATAGTAGAAGGTCTGAGAGGATGGCAGGACCTCAGCAGAAAAACGACACAGTCATGCCTTACCCGGGGCTCGAACACAGGTCACTTAGATCACTAGCCAAGCGCGCTAACCACTTGGCCATCCTTTAAGCAAATTTGAATGAAACATTAAATATAGAGCCATAAATGATATTTCTTGCCTACGTTCCCTACATAATTTCTTAATAGGATCCTAAAAATTACTCTAAATTCATTTTTTAGGCCACCTCTGTCGACAGAAGTTAACTTTAGTTGAGAAAAATGGAAAGAAAAAAAGTTGTGTAGAGTACCCAGAAACTTTTCAATGGGAGCTAGTGGAGGTGAGGTGATTTGTTTGCCTCCGTTTATCATGGATTTTCTTAAAAAATTGTTATCTTTGAGCAGCACCTTTTTTGCATATAATGGGCTAAATGTTTGGGTTGGGTTGTTTTACCTCTGAGCGGCACTTTTTTGCACACCATGGGCTAAATGGCCAGGTCACATGAACCCCGGAGGCTCAGAGAAGGTTGGGGGAGGGGACCCACTGGAACAGCTGTTGGGAGACAGATGGTAGCCTCCCGTCAAGGCCATCCAGCGTGTTCTTTAACGTGCACAGGGTATGGCTCTCCCGCACACGGGGCTACGGCTTAACGTCCCATCCAACGGACGGCGGCCTTTCCAAGCCCATCGGTGTCCCCTACTGACCGTGGGCAGGGCGGGGAATTGGCTAAATGGCCAGGCCACCACGACTCAGAGAAGTGGATCTCGACAGCTAAGAAACAGATGGATGTCTTCCATGAAAGCCATCCAGCATGTTCTTTAATGTACACTGCATATGGCCAAGCTGATTAGTATTCCTTTTCTCACTGAGGGCAGGGTGAGGGTCATTGTAGATAAATCACAACCCTGGTAGTTACGACTCGAATATGGGCCTGGCACGCTAGCCCAGAACGTACGTTGTTTAATCCCTCAATTCCCTGTCTAGGGGCGGGGGTGGCTCAGTCGGTAGCGCGTGAGGCTCGTAATCTGCAGTTCCCAGGTTCGAGTCCCAGCTGGGTCAGTGTTGAGATTAACTCCGCAAAATTCCCCACCCTGCCCACGGTCAGTAGGGGACACCGATGGGCTTGGAAAGGCCGCCGTCCGTCGGATGGGACGTTAAGCCGTGGCCCCGTGTGCGGGAGAGCCATACCCTGTGCATGTTAAAGAACACGCTGGATGGCCTTGATGGGAGGCTACCATCTGTCTCCCAACAGCTGTTCCAGTGGGTCCCCTTTCCCTTCTCTGAGACTTCGGGGTCCATGTGACCTGGCCATTTAGCCCATTGTGTGCAAAAAAGTGCCGCTCAGAGGTATAACAACCCAATGCCTAATTTTTTTGGGAACCCGCCCCCCCTGAAACCAATAGTATGGTTTCACGTTTATTCTTGCTAAAACTATATTGCAAGCTTTGTGTTCACTTCCGGGCTGGGTTAACCCCCTGATCATCTTTTTTTTTTGCACATAATGGACAAAATGGCCAGACTACAAGTGATTAGAGGTGACCCACTGGAAAGCTATCAGGAGACATATGGAACATTTGCCCATCAAAGCAATTCAGTATGTTCTTTAGTGTGCACAGGGTATGGCTTTCCTGCACTGTGGCCATGCTTACCTTCTCACCTAATGGACGGCAGCCTTTCTGACCATGGCACGGTGTGGATTTAGCGGAGGTAAATTGCAGTGTTGCCACCCACAGGACTCAAACCTGGGAACTGCAGATTAAAAGCCAGGTACACTACCAGCTGAGCCACTCCTACCCCATTTTTTTTTTGCGGTCACCAAAGCAGACCAGAGTAAAGACTCTCAGTTAAGGGATGGTATTAACAGTGTGCATATCACGAAGGTGACGGGGTAATTTTGATCTGCTACTAGGGTATTTACGTTTGCAGATTAATATGGGTCGATTTATTGTCATAGCCCAAAATTAGAATTCTTTTGAGGAATGAAAAGTTGTACATTTTTCGTCAAATGCATTGTTTTTATCATTAAAGGCAGAATACATCATTAATTGAAGATGTGTGAAAATAGTTATATTTGCTATATATACCATATAGGGCATGGTAATGAAAAAGTCATGCAGCCCATTTCCTGAAACAAGTTTTGTTGAAAAAGTACATTAAAATCAGAAAATAAGACATATTGTGTTGGAAATGTTCACCACACTCAGCAATACATATGTTCTTTTCCCCATATTTAACTCAATCCAGTGAAGAGTTTCTCTACTGATGCTTGAAAAAAGTTTAATATATTATTTCAATTCTCTGTGTGCGAAATGTATCCGTAATCTTACTCTGGCAACTTGGTTAAGGCAGGGATGTTTGTCTTATTTAACTGCTGAAGTCCCGTCATCCTTACAGGCCTTTCTGTTGTATAAACTGCCAGGCTCCTGTCAAACCTCTGTGGGAAGCAGCTGCTTTAGCGGATATTATTTTTTTTAATATCGGTTGCATGAATTTTTGATCACTCTGTACCAGACCTGACTGCTTATAATTGTATAGAAGAAAATAAAACAGAACTTCATTTTAGTCACAAAATAATTATTAGAACTTCATGCAGATTATAAAACGGTAAAAAAGGGCAAAGCTTTATATTGAAAATTCAAAGAAAGAATTTTAAAAAAGAGAAACATTTGATAAACGCAAAAACAGTGGCATACCCACAAATTTCTAATGGTGAGAAGGGAGAGGAGCTGGCATCTTTGAATGATTTTTGAGTGCCTTAGAAAATGCATTATTCAAGTTCTTACTGAGGGGGGGGGAGATCCTATACAGATTAATAAACCTTAAATCCTCCCTGTGTCACTGTTTAAAACAGTACAGGTTTATTACCCCCTCCCCCATTTATAACAATTTTTTTAAAATGCGAAGTAGCCCCTAAAACCACCAAATTTACGTCCGTAACTCGAATTTACGGCGCAAACTGTCTTTCCAAAACGGGGGATACTCAATATCAGTCAGACCAACATTACTTAGACAAATATCTAAGGGGTGTTGTTTAAACCAACTATTCTTGTCTTTTGAATTGCACGTATATTTGTCATACCATTCTTCACTTTTTTTTGTGTGTGTGTGCATAATTTGAACTAATTTAGCTATTCACTATGTCTGAGAAAATGAAACAGAATAAAATCATTGGATTCCTATATTAAAAAACCTATCAAGTCCAGTCTGCTGAGCCACGCACCCCCACTCCCCCTAAGGTTAACCCTTCCACTTCCCTATGATGATGATGATGAAGAAATTTCGTAAAGGAACTTTTATGTTATGTGCAATAAATAAATATTTGCAAAAGCATATATTAGTGTTTTTTCTTCCATTTCCACAATAAATTTCGTATTTTTAGGAATAAAATGGGTTTCACCGAACATAACTGCCATATATAGCATAGCACCAAAGGGCAATAAAGGTTAGACTTATGACCAAATTGCTCCTGGGAACCATCGTAGGTACAGACCCCCCCCCCCCCCCCCAATACACACACAGGATAATGCTAGTAAACGAAAGTGATAAAAAAATATATTAAATCCATATTTCTCACGAAATTTGCCGTGGATTGCTGAATAAAATGGAGTGGAAACATTTATACCATAAGGTATTATGACTTGATCTTGGCCCCTCTTACTGCTCGGATCACTTCCCATTTTTTTTCTAGATCGTCCTTATCCATCTCTTTTTTTACTGCATGTGTCTTCACAGTCACTAATTACACATGTAACACAACCATACCCATCTTTATGATTGATTAGTATTAAGGAGGCACAAATGTTAAAAATTGCCTCAAGGCATATTTTGGCCTACAATAAAGAATTACCATCAAAAAACACAAATGATATTAACATTTTATTATCAACAATGGAATTATGGATATGAATGAATGTATAGAATAGACTGAACACATGTCATTTTCTCAGTTAATTGCTAAGGCATCAGTTTGCATTTCATGACTGAGCTGTGTTTGCAGATCGCTCAACTTTTTCTTAATTACACTTAATCCAGTAAGCACAATATTTTCTGGTCGGAGAGAGCCACATGATTCCACATTAATGTAATATTTGTTAGGTTTGCCATCAGGAAGAAAATCAGCTTCACCTGTAAATGAAAAAAGGCCCATTTAATACAAATATACTGAAATGTTTGAAGATTTACCTATTTCACAAGATCACACAATTCCACACTCGGAACCCATCACTACACAAGAAATTACATTTTGTTTTGTAAATTTAATTAAGCCATTTATTTGTGTGTATCGTTCCAGTGGCTAGCATGCTTGGCATCTGATCAAAGGGACCTGGGTTCGAGCCCTGGATAACGATGGATATTTGTGTCTTTCTGCTGAGGTCCCAACATCCTCACAGACCTGGTACTATGGCAAGCTGCTGCTTGTGGGGATTTTTTTTATATTTATTTGTGAAATGCAATTTTAATTTTCACATTCATCTAAGGTTTAGATCCTTAGATATTTTAGTTTAAAATATAGCACTACTACAATAGTTCATTATTGTACAAAATATAGCAACAGAATAGTGTTGCTATATTTTATGTGTCGTAAGAAATTACCTCAAAAATTAATTAAAACTTAAATAATATAATAATTTCAAACAATTCAATAAAAATATACATTTTAGAAATTTTCATAATGATTATTTCAATATTAGACAATAATGAATGAATATTATATGAATAATATATACTGAATAATATACTTAAATTTAATTCTGATCTTCATCTTCAGTCACATTTTTCCACTAAATGTATATTTTAGAAGTTTAAGAGCTTCAAAGATTTCCATTGACATAACATGGGAATTCTCCAATATTTTGGTAGGGGATATGTATAATAATAAATACCTCCTCAAGCAGCTGCTTGCCACAGAGGTCTGACAGGAGCCTGCCAGTTTAATATGCCATAGTAGGTCTGTGAGGATGGCGGGACCTCAGCGGAAAGACAACACAAACATCCATACCTTACCCGGGGCTCGAACCCAGGTCCCTTTGATCAGTAGTCAAGCATGCTACTCACTCGGCTACGGGGACAGCTGGGAATATGTATATATATAATGTTTTTCACATAACTTTTTTTCTTTTTTGAATGGAAAATTCAGAATAGTAGAAACTGACTGAAGTGTTAACTGAAGTTTAATCAGATATTAGACAAATATGAAAAATTCATCCACCATCTCCCAGATCTCAATGTGGGAACATCTACTACTTAAAAGAATACTACTACTTAAAACAGTACTACACAAATACTACTACTACAAATATTACTACTTAATACTACACTACTTATTACTACAGAATATTACTTACAGAATACTACTTAAAATAGATGAGATAATACCAAAATTTTTTATTACGTACCCAAAAGAAGAAGATCCAGTGAATTTCATGGCACAAAATTATATCTACACACACCAACCATTGAATTAGAAACCTTTATGCAGATGTACGTAAATGTCACTTGTGCAGCGTATATGCAAATAACTTGGTCATGTGCATCACCACGTGATCTGGCAACTATTTAAGACTGTTTCTTGTCAGTAGTGTTGATCACAATGGGAAAAACAAAGGATCTTTCATGGTTTGATAAAGGGCTTATTGTGGGTGGCTGGAGTGACGATTTTAAAAACAGCAGAGATGACTGGCTTCTCACATTGCTTGTCTAAGAGGAGTAAGTATGGCACGATGACAATCTGTCAGGAATGAGATTGCCATCATCTGAAAAAGCTTGTATGGAGAAACAGGACTTCCTGTGTGCAACAGTTGACCAAAGCATTCAATGATATCTGTTCCCGATCCATATCTCAGTGCACTATGTGCAGGGAATTGAAGAGGATCGGTATTAGCAGTCACATGCCTATATGGAAACCACTGATTTCTGTGAAGAACAGGAAAGTTCGTCTACAGTGGTGTCAGGAACACTGTGACTGGATACTAGAAGACTGGAAAAAATCATGTGGTCTGACGAGTTGCGGTATATCTTGTTCTGTACCAACGGTAGGCAGAGAGTTTGGCGGGAGCCCCATGAAGCAATGGACCCAGCTTGCCTTGTAAACACAACTCAAGGTTCTGGAAGTGGTGTCATGGTGTAGGGCACATTCTGTTGGTACAGAACAGGTCCCCTGATATTGCTGGAAGGTTGGGTGTCCTCCAGGATTATCTGAACATTATTGCCATCAAGTCCATCCTGCAATGTTGACTTTTTATCCAGCAGCTGATGGCTGTTTCATGGACAACAATGCTACTGTCCATCGCGCAATAAAATGTGTTCAGCGAGCATGACAGCGACTTCCACCATCTTCCCTGGCCACCACAAAGCCCGGATCTGAACCCCATTGAGAATATTTGGGCATATTAAAAAAACAGATCTGGGAGCAAAGTCCTCTTCCATCAAATCTGAGCCAGTTAAAGGACTGTCTGGTGAACACCTGGTATGCTGGAGATGTAAAGGCACTCCAACACCATGTGGAATCTATGCCAAACTGCATACGTGCTGTAATTCAGGCTAAAGGAGGTACAACTCTGTATTGAATAAAGGTTTTTAATTCAGTAGCTGGTGTGTGTATATTTGAATGGATTAATATTTATGATTTGCATAATGTCTAACTAAATGGAACTTACTCAAAAGCCATTCATCAACTCTGGAAGATGACACGATTTTTCACATTTGCTCAATGTATGTTTGAACATCAACAGTCAGTTTCCAGCATTTATTCTACTATAAGAAAAGTTGCTACTAGATCAATTATAACAATAACAAAGAAGCAGTAGTTTTTAAGTAGAGGATGAATTTTTCTATGGACTGTTTTGCTTTAAAAATGTGCTTAATTCTTTAGAATATATATGCTTAGTACCAGCCAATACAAAGCACATGTTTTGTTCCTCAATGTTATAAAATTATTGATAAATATTGCTGTGCATTTCTTACAGAGTTAACTACTGGAACTCAGAATATACAAGATTCAAAACCTAAAAAAATATTCAAAATGCAGAATAGGTATTTCTTGCCATTACTAATAATTATTTAAAAGGAAGTTTTCTATATGAACATAATGAAAGTATATTTTGGATACATTTCTTGGGTGTACCAAACTTTTACATTAATAATAAATGCATCAAAATTGAGAGGAAAAATAAACACCAGAAAATATGACAATGTATAATAATAATAAAAAAACTTACATTTATCATCCTCAATCTCTGAATATTCACTTTTTGGCCTATAATGAAAAATAATTTTTATTAAGTAACTGCAGCATTTAGCACTGTTTATTTCAAAATAGACAATTTTAAAAATAATTAGCTAGTCAATTTTATTTTGCATACTGTATCTGTAATGATAATTCTTTATTAAAACAAAGTACTTCCTAACGCTGATAAAATGCATCACATATCTTGCACACATCAGAGCTCCACTAGAAATAGAAAGAGCAATATTATGTTGTCTAATTACCAAACAGAAATTTGAAGGCAATGAATCACATTACATTATGATAACTTTTGTGATTCTGTTGTAAAATATAGCATTTTCAGAATTATATGTAAATTTGTAAAATTTTTATTTTAAGAAAATTCAGAGTTAAATGTTGATTAATTTGGTAAAAAAAAAAATTCTAAAGTTAATTTTTTTTTGGAAGTTCATAGTGAAAAAATAGCTAGGCCTCTGGATGTAAACCAGTTTTTCGGGTGGGTTTTCAGGTGTTCCAGAAGGGTTAAAAACGTGGATTATGTATTATAAGCTTTAATATATATTTATTATCTTTTATGTCCCAAAGAATTTTTTTGTCCGATTTATTTTCGAATATGATAAGATGAAACCAAACATTTTTGTATATATATATTTTCTATTCTTCATTGAGAGTGTACCTACCTATGATTTTTGATGTATTGAAATTGTGTGATTTAAAAACATCTTAATTCTTTATATGTTACTCTAACCTAGTTCTTTGGGTTATGGAGGAAAATTCTCTCCATGAAAGGAATGCAATTACTTACATTACCCCAGGAACCAAAATGTATCAGCTTGGTCATGCAACTGTGTGCTCTGTAAACTGTCAGGATACCATCCAGATCTTCATGGTTGGGCCCAAAGCCATGGCACCAAGCAGATGATGGAATAACTGGTAAACCAGAAGCCTTGGTAGGTACAGCAGTGAATTAAATGATTACCCTTTCCCTAGACATATATACACTGAAGTGCCATTGAAATAGGGATAGGAGACATTATCCAAATTCAGTACCGCAAGTCCCGCATTTGCACGCATGCGTGGCTGAAACTCTAGTTATATATAGCTGTCAGCTTTGGCTTCCCCAAGCATTCGTCATGAGAAGTGTAATTGGAAAGGCATGGGATTTAGATGCATTTGACAGAGGGCAGATCATAGGTGCCTGATGGATGAGACACTCAATCTCCGAAATTGTCAACGAACTTGGATTTTCTCATAAGACAGTTTCAAGAGTGTTCTGGGAATTTGAAAATTCCGGCAAAAAAACAAGCACCTGGACAAATTGCAAAGGACAACCAGCCTTGAATGATTGAGGGCTTCACCGCCTGATCCACATTGTATGGATTAATAGGGACCAGACATTATCTGAAATTACCTCCCGTCTGAACACTGGTTCCAGCCATGAAGTCAGTGCACAGACCGTGCAATGCTCACTTCATCTTCTCGGCTTTGGGAGCCGCTGACCTACGAGAGTCCCACTTCTAACAGCATGACATCAGGCTCAACACCTTGTCTGGGCTAAAGAACATTGAAACTGGACCATCAAAAATTGGCAACAGATAGTCTGGAATGATGAATCCTGATTTAAATTTCATCACACTGATGGGAGACTAAGGGTATGGCACCAACTCCATGAAGCCACGGATCCTGCATGTCAAGTCGGAACAGTACAAGCTGGTGGTGGTGTAGTGATGGCCTGGGGTGTCTTCAGTTGGATGTCTGTGGGACCTTTGGTAGGTGTAGGTCCTCACAGGTCCAGGTAGGCTACTGCATGGTTGCAGGAGCATTCTGCTGACTTTGAAATAATGAATTGGCCACCTAGAAGCCCAGATTTAAATCCCATTGAAAATCTTTGGGATACTGTCGAGCAGAGTGTTCAGGCTTGTGTCACATCAGTGATGACCTTGAGAAAATTGTGGACAGCTCTGGAGGATGCATGGGTCGCCATACCTTTGAAACATTTATGCAAGCTTGTGGAGTCCTTGCCTCATCATGTGGTGGCTGTTATCAGGGCCAGAGGGGGTCCAACACATTACTAGGTTGCTATCCCTAATTCAATGGCACTTTAGTGTATTAATTAATGAATCTATACAGTTACCATGCAATATAAAGAATATACCAGAAAGCAAATTAATTGATAATAGTGTTAAACATGAGGATGAAGTATCAGATGTTGAAGTAAAAGAGTTGACAGAAATTTATCACAGAAATGATAGGTTAAATAATTCAGATGCTAATAGAATGATTGATGACAATAGTTTGTTTGCATCTTGTTCTATTGGTGAGATTAAGAAGCTGAAAGGGAGCTTGTCAATGATGACTGTACAATACTGGGATCTACTGTAATGTTAAAGGTTAAGAGAAAATAATTAGTTCTACATTGAAAGCAAATGACAGAAAAAGATTTAGTTTAATAAGTAAGCTAAGAGTGAGACTTGTAGTACACTGTCTAGATATAAAGCAATTTTCTCCAAATATAAAGGTCAAAGTATTAATATGAATTTATATGATAGGCCAAATAGCATGAATTCTAAGGTTAAACGTCACAGGTTGGGTTGTTTTACCTCTCAGCAGCATTTTTTTTGCACACAATGGGTTAAATGACCAGGTCACAAGACCCTGAAGGCTTAGAGAAGGTTTGGACAGGGGATCCACTGGAACAGCTGTTGGGAGACAGATGGTAGCCTCCTGTCAAAGTCATCCAGTGTGTTCTTTAACATGAACAGGGTATGGCTCTCCCACACATGGACCAAGGCTTAACTTCCCATCCAATGGATGGCAGCCTTTTCAAGCCCATCAGTGTCCTCTACTTACTGTGGAAAGGATAGGGAGTTTTGCAGAGATAAATCTCAATGCTGGCCCAGCTGGGACTTGAACCTGGGAACTGCAGTTGGGTTGTTTTACCTCTGAGCGGCACTTTTTTGCACACAATGGGCTAAATGGCCAGGTCACATAGACCCTGAAGGCTCAGAGAAGGTTGGGGGAGGGGACCCACTGGAACAGCTGTTGGGAGACAGATAGTAGCCTTCCGTCAAGGCCATCCAGCGTGTTCTTTAACGTGCACAGGGTATGGCTCTCCCGCACACGGGGCCACGGCTTAACGTCCCATCCGACGGACGGCGGCCTTTCCAAGCCCATCGGTGTCCCCTACTGACCGTGGGCAGGGCGGGGAATTTTGCGGAGATAAATCTTAACGCTGACCCAGCTGGGATTCGAACCTGGGAACTACAGATTACAGGCCTGCTGTACTACCAACTGAGCACCCCTCCATTAAACATCGCAAGGAAATTAGTAGTATTAAGGCAGAAAAGAAACAATTAAGAGTAAACTAATTGAAAGAGGTATATCTGATGTTCATGAAGAAAGAAATTATGTTAATGGTATAAGATATTGTAAAGTCATAGATTAATTTAAAGGATAGAAAAGGTTGAAAGGGGTGATGAGAAGAGAATACTTACGGATAATGTATTTGACAAAAATGGAAAATTAAAACTAAACTTAAGTGTGATCCATTACTAACATCAGGTAAGTCACTTAAATTAAATATGCATTATGATAATGAGTTATCACACTGGAAGAGATTGGCAACTTCATCAGAATATTGGAAAGGTGAGGACTATAATCTAGCCCAGTGGTTCTCAACCTTTTATGCTTCATGTACCCCCTGGAAATGTGTATGTAACTGGCATACCCCTTATATAAATAGCTAAAATTATAGTACTTACTTTACTTAGATAAAATTATAGTTATAGTACCAACTTAGTGACTTTGTTACTAGATCTAGTCACTTTTGAGCTCTGACGGCATACCCCAAAAACTTTTACCGTGTACCCCACGTTGAGAACCCCTGATCTAGCCAATACTCTCTTTCCTAGCTTGAATTCCCATGAGGAAGGGATTAGCTTTAGTGTAGAGTAGCATTGTAAAGTTTGTGGCAAAATGTAAAATTTTTTATATTGTATATATGTGCCATTTTGTAGATTGCTGTAAATGTTATTTGTTGGTAGTTGTTGGTCTGTTATGTTATTATGTTTTAATTACTCAATACCCACACAGATCTCCTACAATTTTCAAATCAGCATAGGATGATTAGTTTTCACTTTCAGACAATAAGGACTGAACTGCCAAAATATGTCAGGTATGATTACCTAATAAAAGAATACTTTCAATAGCATGGAAATTTTAAAGGACTCTGGACTTAACTGTCAGTAGAGATATCAGACCTAGAGTCTTTATAACTCTAAAGGAAGGAGCTGTCAGGATCCCATCCAGATTTTCATGGTGGGTCTTGAAGCCATGACTTCAGACCAATCATGAGTATTTCACCAAACAGATGGCAAATACCTGGTTAATCTGGAAGCCTTGGCAGGCACAGCAGTGGATAAGTAATTACCCTTTCCCTAGACCATGAGAGATCTAGGGTGGCACTTTCACTTCGCACAATAAGGATCTCAGACAGATTTAAGTGAGCTGGTGCCACTCTTATGCTCAGTACAGTGAGTATTCAGTCAGTCTTTATTTAGTTTTGATTCAGTCATTAACATTAGCAGTGAGTACTTGGTTTCGAGTATTTGCCTCTAATACTGGAAAGTGGAACTATGTATATATGAAGGTTTTGTGTTGTATTGTCTTCATTAGTATATAAAGTTTAGTTTATTGTTATATAAAATCTGCATTTAATTCGATCAAAATTATTAATATGATTAACCCTTCCAGGGCCTAGCCCGTATGTACACATCCAGAGAATCTAAGTTGCGAGTGTCGATGCTGTGTGCATACAGTCTTAGGACAACAAAAATATATCGATTTTTTAAAAATAAAAATTGCTGTTGTAATTTTTTTATATATATATCTTATAAAAATATATAATTCAGGCTTCAAAAATAATATTTTGTTGTTTAATTTGATGCATATTTTACTAAACTACAATATAAATAATTTTATAAAGCCACCTGGTTACCAATATTTAGAAGCACTAAACGCTATTGCTGACTTGCTTGTTAACATTCCTATTTGCTGAAGCAACCTTCTGATTTAAGCTCACAAGTTTGATTTGAGCTATTTCAAATTTTTTCCCTAAATTTTCGAAAATCTCTTAAAAGTTAACAAAAAAACTGCTATTTTTAAAAATTGTAGATTTTGGAAGTAATTACAAAATATGTACCACCATTTTTTTTCAGTTTTACACTCTTTTCTGTCAAAAACCTAGTCAGTATTCCCAAGTTATTTTTATCGTTTTTCACTGCATTCTATGCATCTTTCCCCCGTCTTCAAATCGAAACTAAAAGTAAACACGTCCTTCTTAGAAATTCTGGTTTGCAACTTGCATTTAATTAGTTATGCTTCACTGAGGCAAACAAGACTCAGATGGCTGATGCAATCTCCGTTGCTTGTGCTATGTGTTGTTTACAGTTTTGGTCCAGCATATTGGATACTCTTTGTCAAGTTAGTATTTTTTTTTATATTTAAACCTTAGTTTTCATTTCAGTAGATTTATTTTCAGAAATTAGTGATCTTTTGGCCGATCGATAAGTATTGATTTTTTCATAATTAAGTTATATCGTATGGCCGGCCTACAACTTGTGGCGGTGGATATTTTAACATCGCATTAGCTATATGTTTATTTTATTATTTATTACTTTTCCAGTAAAACTTTGATCTAGTATCATTTTCTGAAAATAAATGGTCTTGGATATGGAAGCAAATTAATTTCTGTAGTTTTATTTCCGCTAGTTAGCGATTTTTAGATCGGCTGATATATCAATTACTGATATATCTTTCTGGGTTGGCTAGATCGGAAGCCGGCTTAAAAGCTGTTGCGGATATATTATTTATTAATCCCATTTAGGTTATATGTAATTTTTCTTTTATTATTTCTTGTTTTTTTAATAAAAAAAACTTTGAGCTTGTACCGTTTTCTGAAATTGAATGTCTTGGATACGGAAGCAAATAGGCTTCCTTGCTACGGAAATCGGCCATTATTTGGGAGGGCAATTTCAGGAAGGGCTAGTTCTTGGTGCACAAACCTTTTTGCACTTAGCCAAGATCACCAAACTTCAACACCCAAAGAAAAAATTCATAATGTTTAATAAAAAAGCAGCCAAGGAAATTTTTTTTCTATTTCATAACCAGTTCAGAAAATTCCGTGAATATGAGAAGGCCAAGTCACGTTCTATAACACTGGCTGTGTTTAAAATATATGATACTGAAAAGAATCATTAAAATAAATAAAAATCATATTTCAGGTGAATATTATATTATTCGGGAGGAAATTTCCCTTCGATAAATATATAATTTAACTATTTTTATTCAGCAGGTTTTCCAAAATGAAGCCTTAATTGTATAGTGCGATCTTTTTTTTCACCATATCACATTGAAAAAGGCTTATTAAAATCAATATGCTTGCAAATTTATTTATATTATCTATTGTCATAAAATTCGTAATCAAATTCTGTTTAATTTGGTATATAACATGACCTATTTCCGTTGATTGGTTTTTTTTTTAAATTCTAAAGTTGACTTTTTTATGTGACTCAGCACAATTGGGTCAAAACCTGAAATTTTCTCAAAGTATGGTACCGAGAAAGAAATTGTAAAACGAGACAAATATTTACCTAAAACAAAAAAAAAATATATTTTTTTTGTTATTCAGAAATATATAGCCATTCTATTCATGTGCATTGTAATCATTTTTGTCTATTAGTTTTTTTTAAATAAATTTTTATTAGTGTTGCCAGATGCATTTTTTTAGTACATGACTCTAAAAATGTCCTATTAAAATAAAACACATCACCTTTTTTGTTAAATATTTGATTTTCAGAAAATGTTGATTAATTTGGCATACAACATGCTATAATTCCTTTCATTAGTTATTTGGCAAAAAAAGTTCTAAAGTTACAAGTTTTTTTGGCTGAGCATAGGCAGAAAATAGCTTGACCCCTGGATAGAAACCTGTTTTTCAGCCTGGGCCCTGGAAGGGTTAAGGGATTCATTGGAGTAATTCATGATTTGAACTCAGCTTAAGGCACGGTACCTAAATAAATACTTTGTACTTTTATTGCTCCTTATCTCTATTTTACATGTTTTATTTCATCTGAAGACATCAAATTTAAGAATTTTCTAGACAGTCTAATTGTTAATACTTTAACAATAAAAAATATCATTGTTCATCATGTATGGTGCAATTTCACTCAAATTCTCAAAATATAAAATATAACCAGTTTTCATCATTGTATATAGAGCATTAACCCTTCCAGTGTCAAGTTGATTATAATCATTAACAGAATCCGAAATGAGACGCCAAAGAAGGATATATATGTTTTTAGTACAACACATAAAACTTTGATTAAAAAGAAAAAAAGCAATTACAAAATAGGCACCTCTTTTACTATTTTTTTTTGTTTTACACTTTCTTTTCTGCCTTAAAATTATTTTAATCTGACTAGAATTATTTTTATCATTCATCCCAGCATTCAACAGTGCTCTCCTGCTACTGAAACCAAAACCATAACCAAGTTGTTTGTGCAAAACTGTTAGTAAACTAGGTCATGGCCCAGCAAGATGCAGGTGGCAGTAATTAGTAACAAGTGTCAGCATGCGTGCTGCATATAGAGTATTATCAATAATTCAATTCAGTTAGTGGTTTATTTGTGCTTTTATAATTAAACTTTCTTTTTTTTTCTGTTGATCTATTATGACATTATTTCCATAGATTTAATGTATTGATCTTTCAGAATTATGCTACATTGCCAGTTATGATAATGAGCAGCTTGAAACTTGCTGTTTTCTTTTTATTTCTATCAATTTATTGATTTTATTCTCGCAGATCTTTTGGAGTTATGCTACACTGCTGGTTGTGACAATGGCTCGATTGCAACTTTTTCATTTTTACTTTTATCAATTTATTGATTTCATTCCCATAGATCTTTCAGTTATTCTACATTGCTGGTTGTGGCAATGGCTGTCTTCAACTTGTTAATTTTTACTTCTATCGATTTATTGATTTTATTCCTGTATATTTATCTTTTAGAGTTATGATACATCACTGGTTATGATAATGGCTGGCTTACAACTCTTTTCTGTGGATATCTTTTTAACATCACATTAGGCTATATGTTAATTTTTTATTATTTCTTCATTTTTTAGTAAAAAGATCTTTTATAATTTCCCAATAATGAACGAGGTCTTTGATATGGATTTGAAAGCAAAAAAGCAAGAAATCAGTCCTCCTATGGTTGAAAGGGCAGTTTTGTCAAGGGTGTTATAACCCTCGACAATCAGAAATTTTATTTTAAAACAACTATTAGTTTTTGAGTTTATATTGAATAGTTTTACAATACTTTACCTACCCCCGTATCTTGGCTATGCTACTCTGGATACTGACATTTACATTTTTTTAGCCTTGGTGTGTCAACATTTTACCAAGATCTGCAAAGCATAACACCCAAAGAAAAAAATACAAAATGCTCAGTAAAAGTAAAGCCAAGAAATTATTCCTCTACTTCATAAATGGGACAGAAAACTTCATGAATGTGAGCAGTGCAAGTCACCTTGACTAACACTGGACTGCATTTCAAAATATATCATACTAAAAAGAATTATAAGAAATAAAAATCATATTTCACATAATTGTATTATTCAGGAAGAAACTGCCTTTCAATTAATATACACAGTCTTATCAGAATAATATGACCACCTACCACAGTATAGTTATGGTAGGTGGCCATATTATTCTGATATGGCTGTGCATAATTTAACTGTTTTTACTGATTAGGTGAACAAAAAATTAAGCCTCAATGGCATAATCAAATCTATTTTTTTTTCACTATATCACTGTGAAAAAGTGTTTCAAAATTAACATGTTTGTAAATTGTTATTTTTTATTTTCATAAAATTCAGAATTAAAATTCGTTTAATTTGGTTTATAACATGACCTATTTCTGTTGAGTGGTTATTTTTAAAAGAAAAATTTAAAGTTGATTTGTTTGACTTAGCACAATTGGCATAAAAAAGCCTGTATTTTTCTCAAAGTTTAGAATCAAGAAAAAATTTATTTTTCTATCATTTAAGAAATAAATAGCCTTTCTATTTATCCATTATAGTTATTCTGTCTATTAATTTTTTATTGGCTGGACACTGAAAGGGTTAACTATGAGAAAATAACCAAGAAACAGCATTTATGGATCAAACTGACATGCTTTAATTCTAACAATGCACACCTAGTCTATCAATCATTTTTACCTCTGGTCATGTTTCACATTATGCTACATATTTCAAACAGAAAGTTCAAATAAAATTCTAAATGACAATTGAATTATGTGACAAGCAGTCCTCCACTGCAGGTAATTTAAACTTCATTTACAATCATTCAAACCACTTAAAAAAATTCATTTTTACCATCTTTTAGGTTTCTTAATTACTCTTTTTTCTTCTATTAGTTTTTTTGTAATCACTATATATACATTTTTTTTGTAATCACTATATATACATATATATCACTAATGTAAACACCAATAAACTATAAACATACATATTTTTAATTATACATTTAATTATGTTCAATTAACTGGTTAAAAAATATTACCATTCCTCTGGTCTGGGATAAGTGGTATGTCGAAAGGCATTATCTGGATCATATTCAAAAGCAACACCGCAGGTAGGGTTCCATTTTGCATGTTCTTTGCCAAAACCTTTTTTAGCATATGCTCGAACTTTGACCTCTTGTCCTTTTCGTAGTTTTACCAGAAGGATATCTGAAAAGAAAAAATTATGAAACTAAGAAATGGACACTAAAAATAATTTTATGTGAACAACATGCAATTCTTGAACAATGAATGCTTTAAAAAATTAATAAATTTTCATGTTATTTACAAAAGTTTTTCAACAAATTAGTACTTTAAAAAATACATAATTATATATAATACATAGGGGGATTTTTGTGTGTACATCAGGTGAAGCATAGACTTGAACAGGTCCATATCTAGAAAAAAAAAAATAATAAAAGAGGGACAAGAGACTGGACTACCATTCCAACATAAAATTTTTCTCTATGTTTTAGTGGTCTTTAAAATATTGCTTGAAAAATATATGAAATGCGCATGTTTAATAATTTAGCTGTCTCGTGGCCAAGTGGCTAGTGTGCAGGGCCTGGGTTCGAGTCCCAGGTAAGGCATGAATGTCTGTGTCTTTCTGCTGAGGTCTCTCATCTTCCTCACAGACCTCCTACTATGATGTATAAACTGACAAGTTCCTGTTAGACCTCTGTGGCAAGCAGCTGTTTAAGAGGATATTTATTATTTTTTATAATAATATTTCTGCCCCCATTCCAGTTACTAACATTTTCAAGGGGTGGGGATGGGACATGTTCAATAATTACAGGTCAGATTATTTGCTCTCTAGCACTGTGAGAAAGCATTGAGCAACAAATCCATGCACAAATTTTACTAAAATAACTCTACAAACCACCTAAATCTCACAGCTGAAGTCTTAAAGTGCAGTTCTCCACAGAACTTATGAATATTTGTACCAGAAGGGCACTAGCATCTTCAGTCAATGATGCATGAGCCTCCCAAAATTTGGGAACATCTTGTAATGCATTATCATCCTCAAATTTATCTGAAAGAGTACTTTAGAAATTCCACTATATAGTAACGACATCTGTTATGCACGTATCACCCAAAGATAAATATTAATAGATACTGTTTATTTAAAACTAGGAAAAAACCCTAATTTATTTTTCTTATAAACCTGTTCATTCATTATACTTGTTCCTTATTAATATTATGTTCTCAAGAATTTTGAGCAAAAAATAAAAATGAATACATAAATGGATAATGTGCTGCACTTTGTGGGCATAATAAATGCCTTTTTAAATTTTATCATTTCCATATTTTCCATATTTTATTATCATTTCCAATTTGTCTTTTCGACATCTCTGCCTAGACATTCAGAGCTACTACCACCAAATTACATGTGCAGCTTCATCAAACCATAATTTAGTAAACGGTCAGAGTTTTGACACTACAAAATTAGGTCCTCCCTTTATAAGTTGGCCATGAAACATTTATCCATTGATAACTTTGTGGATTGATAATGTATTACTAGTCATCACTTTCGACTGTCCTTTCATAAGGTAGGCAACAGAAGAGCACCCCAGATTTTGGGCACTTGTGGTGGATTCAATCCTGACCCACCACAGCTAGGTACCCTCTCTAATCCCTATGTAGCAAGAACAAAGTGGGACCACCATACCAAATCTGGAACCGATCGGTCAAGTACCTGTGGAATTATGGAAAGCCAAAAACTTCCATCATCAGTAACATCACTCTGGACATAAAACAAGCACCAGTGCACCCATTAAAAAGATGCCTGCTACTCTGAGTCATTGCATTGAGGCCTGAGCAACACCAGGCAATTTTGCTAATAGTATTAATAAAGTAATACTACACAGAAAATATTTATTTAATTTATGAAATTAAAGTATATTAAAGAATATGGCTATGAATAAACTAATGCATTAATTGTGATATTAATATAAATCAAAATATATTAATCCAGAAGAGTTAATAAATAAAACTCTTCGTATATCTTACAGCATATAAAACTCAGTAAGCATATAAACTCTAAGGTTGGTCTTTTAAACTGCTGTCCTTTGGTCACAACTGTGGATGTATATGGATATGCATACACTAGTGCTCAAAATTAAAGGATAATGTCATAACCAAAAAGATATCAAAAGAATGACATGCAATGTGGTGCACATGCAAATTTTGTAATATGGAAGAAAATGCATGCATTTTAAATTGACATAACCAAGAGCATGCAAGTTTTGGCAGCTATAAAAGTGTGTGGTTGCAGTTGTCACTCAATTCCAGCCAGCTAGACATTAACTTGGGTAAAAATTTAATTTTTCCATATCACAAAGATGACATATATAATATATATGGCTGTGTATGATGGAGAGCAATAGGCAGAATGGAAATCTCAGGCCAAGATATCTAAGGCTTTAAATGAACCACAAAATGTCTTCTAGTGACTTTTTGAAGACAATTTCAACAAACAGAAGAAGTTAGTAATAGACTGAGCCAAGTGTCACAACTGCTATCTGTTTTAACAGCAAGATGACAGGCATCTGTTTCATGAGCTATCAGTGGCCATAATGACATTTTCATGGCATACTATGTATAGGAGGCCCCATGAAAGAAATCTATACCACAAAGAACAATGGTCTGTGTCACCCTCACCAAGAGCTCAGTTAACCTGGAGAAGACATCACCTTTGGAGTCCAGGTCAGTAGACAAATAGTGCTCTTCACAGATGATTCCAATTTCAGTTTGAATACAGATTCTCATGATGTATTTATTCATCAGGAGAAAATAAGGAAATTATCATAACTGTTGTAACTTTTTTTTTAAAGATATATCTGGGTTGGAATTATGATGACTGACTGCACAGAGGGTCACATCTTTCAGGGAGGTATTTTAACTGCTCAATTTTTCTTCCCCCATTCCAGTTACTAACATTCATCTTTAAATCTTAATTTAAAATTTAACATCTCATCAATTAACTTTGTATCATCTTCCCTGTGATACAAAGACAAGATTCTTGCACTCTTGTGAGGTTTATCATGGTTCTCTTGGCCCTGATTTCATTTTTATGTAATCAATGCCCATCCCCTTAGGACATATGGTAGATATTTTTCTTGGAAGATGAACACACGCAAAGAGAAAAATGGAGTATCCAGCCAGATTCCTGGATCTTAACACAATGAGCAGATGTGGGATACCTGGGTAGGCAACTAAAAAGCCACCTATTCCCTCTAAGAATCCTCCGTGAGCTACAGTTTGCTATTGTGGAAAAGTGGACTCATCAACAGTGTGAGAATGCCTCAATTTGTACGGCTGTATAACTAATGAAATAATCCTGCCTCCTAATTCCAGCAACTTCATTATGGAAAATCACACTATTACATGCAGCACTGATGCATATTCCATGATTTCATCATTATCCTACTTGCTGATACTGCCATGTCACAAGACTCTCTCCAGATGACCTTTAATTTTATTTGCTGAAAATTGTTTTGAGTTATGTACACTTTTGCCCATTACTTTTAATTTTCAGACCAGTGTGTGTATATACAGGGTGATTCAAAACTCTTGGGCCAAACTTTAAGGGGTGATAGAACACACCTAAACAAACACTTTTCATCATACAATGCATGATCGGAACTCAAGCGGTGAAGCACTAGAGGGTGCTTTCCAGTGAATACTTATAAGCACTGGTTTTTGCACTCATCGTCATTTCTACCATGAATTACAGAACAGATGGATTGTTTCATGAATCAGAAGAAGGCAGACATGCATTTCATGTACAGAGCTGCGGATGGGAATGCAAGGGAAGCCCAAAGACTGTACCAGGAGTGCTTTCCGACCAGACGCGGGCCTGATCGTAAAACCTTTCAACGATTGCACAGATATCTGTGCAAAACAGGCTCCTCTGTCAGCAGCTTGCAGCATACAGGGTGTGCAAGGAGTGTGAGGATGCCACGTGTTACAGAGGAAATTCTACGTAGGGTTGGAGATCGTCCCGAATGTAGCATGCGATCAATTTCCCATGCCGTAAATGTGCCCCAATCAATGGTGTGGTGAGTTCTATGAGACGAACAATTACAGCCTATCATGCACAGAGGGTGCACGCCTTGACACCTGCAGCGCAACTGGACTTTGATGCACGTCTTATTCACTGACGAATGCACCTTTACATATGAGGGCATTTTTAATACCCACAATTCACATGTGCGGGTCACCAGTAATCTGCACACGATACGTCCACATTCGTACCAGTGGCATTTCTCCATAAATGTTTGGGCTGGAATCCTCCATGACCATTTGATTGGCCCATACCTTCTGCCAGCCCGACTGAAAGGGAGAATGTACCTCATATTTTTACAAGAAGTCTTGCCAAAATTACTGAACTCCGTTCCAGCAAACATTCAAACATGTATGTGGTTCCAACACGATGGAGCACCACTCCATTTCAGCGTGGATGTGCAGAGCACTTGGATGCAACATTTCCAGGACGATGAATTGGTCGGGGTGGTCCCATCGTTTGGCCACCACAATTGCCTGATCTCTCATGTCTGGACTTTTTCCTATGGGGCTATATGAAAAGCCTCATCTATGATAGTCCCATCGATTCCAATGAGGTTTTTGTTGCCAGGATTTCTATTGCCACTGCCACTGTACGAGAAATGCCTGGTGTTTTCGCCCATGTACGCCGATCACTACGTCGAAGGTGTGAAGCCTGCATTAATGTTGGCAGTTGCTGTTTTGAGCAATTTCTGCAATTTGTTCAATAAAATTCTGTACTTTCTGCAATCGTTTCAAACCTCTTCTGCCATTCTTGTATTTCTTCATTTCCTGACACAGTAACTGCTAACACCTAGTGCTTCACCGCTTGAGTTCCGACCATGCATTGTATGACAAAAAGTGCTTGTTTAGGTGTGTTCTATCACCCCTTAAAGTTTGGCCCAAGAGTTTTGAATCACCCTGTATATATATATATAATTCAATTCAAATTTTAAACTGTAAAAAAGTATGTGCTTGCTCAGCACAATGATGAAACAAATCTACTTGTTTTAAAATGGAATTTAAAAAAAAAAAAGAAAATACATTTTTGCATTGAGTAACAAAAAAAAAGGGCAACTAAAAATTTAAAATCCATAATTTAGAATTTAGATGATTTTTGTTTTGAGCACATTAACTGTTATAAATTGAAAATGGTGAACATCATTATCAACTTCTACCTATTGTTTTTGTGGTTGCTTTCGTGTTGTTTTTCTGCTGAGGTCCTGCCATCCTCTCAGATCTTCTACTATGGCATATAAACTGACAGCCTCCTGTCAGACCTCTGTGGCAAGCAGCTGCTTGAGGGGGTATTTATTTATTTTTTTTATTTTATGTATATGAAACAACAATATTTTTACAATATCCTGACAGCACATACTGTATTCTTCAGATCTAAAAAAATAAACTCACATTACATATTTATTTAGCAGAGTGAAAGCTAAAATTTTGAACATTTTGCAAGATATATTTTTTTTCTTTGAGGATGTAACTTAAAAAAAAAATGGTCCCTCAATAAATTTTGCAAAATGCAATGCACATTATTCCTCATACTATGCATTGCCTAGTTTGAGGCAGAATACGAATCTAGCCTCATGCTATGAGGGATAATATGTATGGGTGACAAACCATGAGTGTATTGGCTAGTAGCAGGTTTATATCTAATGCTTAATAAATGTACTGGCCAGTAACAGGTTTATATCTAATTCTTAATAACTCTACCATCAGTAGTGGTTGGGTAGTTGAATTTTGTAAAACAAGGTGAATTTTGAAAAACTAGTAACTCTATATTAATCAGATTTTACTGAGTAGAAGTAAAAAATACTTACCATCTGTTTCACCATATTCACTTGTATCATCTTCCCTGTGTCTTGAGGTTACCTATAAACATAGAGAAATAAATTTTGAGCATAAAATTCAATAACATGTAATATTGTGTTGTTTTACCTCTGAGTGGTAGTTTTGCACACAATGAGCTAAATGGCTAGATCACAAGGACCCCAAGGTCTCAGAGAAGGAGTAAGGGTGCACGCTGAATATGCATGAACACTTTAAAGAATAAGCTGGATAGCTGTAGCAAGACAAAGTCTCTTACCAAAGCTATCCAGCCTGTTCTTTGAAGTCCCCAAGTTTCTCCTGCACATTAACATCCCATCTGATGGACAACAACCTTTCTAAGTCCACTGGTCCTTTCGTACCAAGGGCAAGTGATTAGCAGAGATAAATCTCAACACTGGCAGTTGGGACTGCAGATTATTAACAGCACACTACCAACTGAGACAACTTTCACCCCAACATGCAAAGTAAAATTTGACATATTAGCATAACTTAAATAATGAAATATTAAGCATTAGCTGAATACATTTTTCAAACAAAATATTTTATTTAGCATAATCATTTATTCATCACTTCATGATATTTACTGCATAAATTTACTGATTATTATTAAACTGCTTCAAACAAAAATTAGCCATTGATGGTGACTACACCATCAATGGCTAATTTTTGTTTGAAGCAGTTTAATTAGAATAACAGGCATGTTTCCTGGAGTTGTGGGTTCGAATCCCACTCATGGCAAAACCAATTTTTTTCAGCTCATCATTTCATGAGTTCCATGTCTACAGGACTTATCCTGTGATTATTTACTACTGAAATATTTCTGTGTTTAATAATTAAATTTGCATAACCCATTACAACAAATATGGTATTAGGGTGATTAATAAATCTGTGCATTTTTCCCTATGCAAAATGTGCACAGTGACACATCATCATGTTGCATTTGCATACCTCTGAACATTGTACTAAGCAAAAGTATAAAGTTCATTGTGTCAGTCCATAACTATTACAATTATCAAAGTCTTCGTTCCCAGTGTTAGAGTATAGTACAGCGAGTAAGTATTGAAATTCATGCAATTAAATCATTACTGGAAAAAAGGATTAACAATACTGACACAGCAAGAGAAATATGTGAAGTGGAAGGTACAAGGATATCTCCATTCACACTGTTCAAACTTGGTTCAAGAAGTTCAAAGTTGGTGATACAAGCCACAAATGTAAGAAGCAATTAAGACAGCCAACATCAGGTAGATTATAGGATTCTGTGCCCTGCTGATGAAGCTAATCCATTGACAAGCACTGGGGCTCTTGTTCAAACTTTGCTGCTCACAAGCAACTATAGTGTGGCATCCGCAACACATAGGTAAGGTAGCCAGGAGTCGTAAAAGTGTTCCACATGAATTGACTACTAAACTAGCAAGACCTCCTGTCAAGGCCATCCAGCGTGTTCTTTAATGTGTGCAGGGTATGGCTTTCTCCCGTACATGGGACCATGGCTTAACATCCCATCCGATGGACAACGGTCTTTCCAAGCCAAGCGGTGTCCCCTACTGACTGTGGGCAGGGCACGAAGTTTTGCGGAGATAAATCTCAATGCTGACCCAGCTGGGACTCGAACCTGGGAACTGCAGATTACGAGCCTGGCATGCTAATGACTGAACCACCCCTTCCCCCATTTCATGAAGTCAAAAAAAAATAATGGATGTCAGGAGTTTTTCACCCCCAACGAACACAAGCATGGTATCAATGAGAAATCGAAAAACTTGCCAACAAATGGTTACAAACTATTGAAAATGATGATTTATAATTGCCTGGACATGGTTTGCAATTTATATTTTAATAATAATTTCTCAAGTGGAGAATAAAATGCAGACTTAAATTTTCTCATCATAATTCTAATAGTGTAAATGTCATAGCCACTGGGGTTATGCTCTTGAGCTTAATCTGCAGTTGATGAAGCTGCAAATGGAATGGTCAGGTTCTAAGTAAAATTTGGGGTTAAGGAATATGATCCTTGAGATATATTACATATAAGAAACATTTCAAGGATAAAAATAAGTGAGCCATACTTAAAAAAACATGCTTTATAAAAAGTTAAAAAAACATATAAAAGTACAAGTACTCTGAGAGGCACTTTTTTTGCACACAAAGACTAAATAATCAGGCCACAAGGGCTTGGAAAAGGCTGGGGAAGGTAATATATTAGACAGCTATGTAAGATGGAAGACTCATGTTAAAGCCATCCAGCAAGTTCTTTAACAATGGAGTTCTGCACATGGAGCCATGGCTTAAAATCCCAACTGATGAATGGTGACCTATTTAAGCTCATCGGTTTCCTCTTTCTTTACCAAGAACAGAGTGGGAGTTATAGGAGAAATTATCAAAGCAGGAACAGTTGGGACTTGAATTTGGGAACATTAGATTATGAGACTGGAATGGTATTGAAAAAGCAAACACCACTCTGGAGTATAAAATAAACAGGTATGTATACACTATAGAGAAGTATATACTATCATATATATACATGTACAAATACATACAAGCATTAACTGAAAAGCTAATGATATAAATAAAAAAAACTTATCTTCCTATAAACACCCTAAAAATGTGGAAAATAAAACTAAAACATAATGATAGTGTAAATAAGTCACTGACTTCACATTCACTTCAAAAGGGGGCTAGGAAAGGTTGCTGCCTGTCAGATAGGACATTAAGTGTGATCCTGTATATGGGAGAGCCATAACCCTGTGCCCATTAAAGAACGTGCTGGAAGGCCACGACAGGATGCTGCCATCCAATGAGTCTCCCCCTAATCTTCTCTGAGCCCTCAGGGTCCTTGAGACCTGGTCATTTAGCCCATTGTGTGCAAAAAAGTGTACACAATGGGCTAAATGATCAGAACCTCAGATGTAAAACAACCAAACTCAAAAGTCAGGATCACTTCAGATGTGAAACCTCAGATGTAAAACAACCAAACTCAAAAGAGGGCACCAGCAATTTTGTTGAGTAGATAAATCAGCACCCTATCTTCCTTTGAAGTGAATACAAATTCAGTGACTGATTGCCGTATTGATATGCTTTAGCTTTATTTTCCACCTTTTAAATCCCATATAGGAAAATAGACACCTTTTAAAATTTTTAACATATTTTTCCTTTGTCACTAAACACACCTATCTTCAGAAACTTTTTTGATATATTACTCATAAATATCGATCACAATGCCCTAGAGTAGAGGTTCTCAATGTTGGGTACGCTGTGAGATCTCAAAAGTTGCTAGATCAAATAACAAAGTCAGCATTTTATTTTATTCCCATTGTTATACTATAACTATAGTTTTATCTATCAATACAAGAGGTACACCAGTTACATACACATTTCCAGGGGGTATGTGAAGCATAAAAGGTTGAGAACCACTGCCTTAGAAAATAATATGTATACATGTAAATTGACACGATATAACTTACTGGTACGACTTTAGGATCACTTGATTTCAAATCAGCTGTTGTAACATGTCTTGTTTGATCTTCAGTGCATTTGACATCTAAAGTGAATTCTACTGAACATTCAGGACAAAAATCAGTGCAGGTGCAATCCTAATGAACAAAAAAATGAATATATATATATTTATTGGACTTTTTAGAAAATAATCACAAACTTATTCAGCTAAATAATTATATATTGTTTAGATTGTCAGCATAAGCTACACTTTTCTTACTTGCACAGTGAGCTAATTAGAAGTCACAATGATCAAAGACTCAAAGTTATGGCTGGAAAAAGAGACTCATAGGATAGTTCTTAGAAGCTGATGGGAGCTTCCATTGAATTCTTACATCATTTAAATACAGAATATAGATATTGTGCACAAGATCCCACTTAATATCTGATGTAATGGATAACAGTCTTTAAATCCATTAGTGCCTTTTTTCCTCAATGATGCAGACTGATTTCATTGCATGAAAGCAGAATGAATGCAATGGTGAAATATCAGCAGTGGCATAGCTGGGATTAAGAAAGAGAGCTATAATAAATCCAATTCACAAGAGGTTATCAAGAGTCATTAATTATAATTTACCATAATGCGTATAAAGTCAATTTTATTACAATGAAATGTAACTTAAAAACAAATTACTCATTTCCTGAGTGTTGCTTGTGCATGTTCATATGGAAACTATCATTTGTATCATGAAAAAGTTTTGCTCATTTAATTGTTTGTGTACATGAATCTATCCTCAATATTTCCTTCTGCTACAATTATTACTAACCAATGTCATAATTTGCATACTTTTAATCCATGAGAAACTAGTACAATAAAAGTAAATTTAATAACTATACTATTGCAGTTAAAACAGTAAAAGTTTCATATACAATACAGAAAACAGCTTTAAAAGTATCGCATAGTAATAATTTAGAAGGAAATTGGTTTGTTTTACCTCTGAATGGCATTTCTGTTTCCACAATGGATTAAGTGACAAAGTCACAAGGACCCCAAGGCCTCAAAGAATGTTGGGGAAGGGAATCCACTAAACTGCTGTTAAGAGACAGATAATGGTAATAGCAGTATGTAAGAGGTTCTAATGGTATAAAAGTCAGCCTAAAAAAGTCAGATCTTGCTGCTGATTCAAAACAGATTTCTTTTCATTAAGATGCCATGAGACAGAATGAATTACAATAGAAAGAACATATATATCCCTTGTTACAGATGATGCTTTTATTAATTTAGATATTAACTAATATCTATTTATTCCTGAAAATAAATATCAACTAAAGCCATTTAGTAGGTTTTTAAATTTAAAAATATATATTACACTATTTACATAAAAAAAAACAATCTGTACCATGCAAAACTAAATCTGTGTAAATTGAAACTGTTGCATTTTTTTTTTGACCATATAAAACTGAAACCGTGTAAACTGAGTACCATGTAAATCGAGAAACAGGTGTATTAACTCATTCAGAAAGCTGCTAATTGTTGGCAACAGCATTCCAGAAATTATATGATCCACCTGTATACTGAAGTCTGCCTTTTGTTAAGCTAACAGAAATATATTCATTGACTCAGAAAATCTCTGAAAATATATTTCAGCAAAATCATTGTTCTTATTTCTAAAGTGTAATTGTAATGTAGATGAAAGAAGAAACCTTCATTTTTAAATTATTGTGCTAGAAAAAAGCATTTTTCAGATCCATAGAAAAAGGCCAATTGATCAATGACCTCATACGCAATTGGAACAAAGGCCATCTTCATCTGGACTTAAAAGGCCTCAGCATTGACCACTACTAAAATGAATATGAGGGCCCAGAGTACTACCCTCATTTAGCTTATTGTTATAATTTTTATGGACTTTTATGGATTTAATGATGGGTGTATATAACTTTGCAAGTTGATTCTGTAATTCTTTAAGCAATTTGTAAGTGAATATTTAAAATGCATGGCAAGTGATGTATACCAGTTTGCAAAGAAAACTACTCATTAGATTATTTTCAGTTTTCTGAAGGATGTGAAATTGTGCAAGAAATGATGAAAAGCTATTCCAAGGACTGACTTTCAACTTACTAAACATGCTAAGGTACTGAATTCATTTTTAGGTAACTTAGTTTATGATATATTTGATAAGTGTTTTTTTTTACCAATAAAAATAGCAATTAAGTAACGAATATTAATTGAATTTTCTCTTTGCAATAAAGACATATGTATCTTAATAGTTGTATGCTTAATGCAAAATGTTTCCACATCAGTCTTATGAAACATTTAGGAAATTCAAAACTTTGTTTTGTTGGAAAAATAACTATATTTCATAACACCTGACAACTGCAATTTATAAAATCTGCTATACACATACATATTAAATCTTCATGCAGCTATGGACTATGGAGATCCAACCAGATTATAATTTAGTCCTCCAAACACATCTGTACTTATGCTGCATTTGTTCATTATAGGCCAATTCTAGCAAGCTCCTGTTTCACATTGCCCATAACATCCTAGGTTATTCCCTATTCTTCTGCTTATCTCTCATGCCACACATTGCCAATAATTAAATTCAGACATTTGTTCAATAGCACAACTGAAGCATCATCTGCCTGACCAGTTTTCATCACTTTAGTTTTTCTCTCTGATTATTACCAAACCTACTCTATTACCAGTCTCATCAATAGCCTAATTAAAGACTTCAACTCATCAACATCATTAGCCAACAGGGCCAAATTATCCACATAATCTAAATCAGAAATTTCTTTAGACCATTTAATGCCAAAATCATTCCCTTGCAGAGAGTTTTGCATAACATAATCAACAACCAAACTAAGGAGAAAAGAAGACAATATGAACCCTTGTCTAACTCCACTAGCAATGCTAAACCAATCACTACAAGCCTTACCAACTCTCACACATGGCTAAATGTTATTATAGATAGCTTTCATTATGCTAACTTGTCTGGTATGCTATACAATCTCACAATCAATCACAAATTTTGCTGATCAATAGTTAAGTCTTTTTGGAATCTATGAAGCTAGCAAACATGTTTCTGAACCTCTACACATTTCTCAAGAATCTGCCTAAGCGAAAATGTTTTATCTATACATCTCCTACCACTTCTGAATCCACAAATATATATTACAGCCAACTCAGCAAAAATATTCTTTTCATTTTTGTTACAGAATCATTGTTATATTAAATATCTATTCATCAAAGCATATATAATTCTACACTATGGATATGCAAAACCATAAAATGTTATTTTTCATTTAACATATTTGTTACATATAAGTGAAAAGTTACTAAAGCTAAGAAAAGGATGAAGCACAAGTAATTCAAATATTCAGACTGTGGCAAAAAAAAGCTGGAAAAAAGTGAGTCCACCTCTGAATGTCAGTTATTCCCTTGGTTCCTTCTGAATCTTGAATTCCCTTGGTTTCTTCTGGAATTCTTGAATTCCATTGAAAAAGGTCTGCTTTTGAAATGATATTCAGTCCTTGTGTTACATTTCTTTAAATTGATGACTTCAAATTTCATTCCTTTTAGAGGAATTTTCAATGTTGGGAAATGGAAGAAGTCACAGGGAGCCATATATGGAGAATATAGTTGGTGTGAAGTGTTTGAAATATCATGCTTAGCAAGAAACTTCCAGATAGACAAATATACATTATTTACTTCTCTATTCGACATTTTGAAATGCAAGATAACACTAAACGCAAGAGACACAGACTAAGCCAATAGACGACTAAATCAATGCAGGCTGGTAGCAACAAGTGAGCAATATGAGGATGATTCATATATTGAGATATGGTTTCATGATCCTATCTCAGCATGTTTCTGAATTATAGGACTAGTCTAACTTTTTGGATCACACCTTATATTTCAAACCATATGAAATATGAGGAGTTACATTCTGAAACTTTTGCACATTATTTTGTGCAATAAAAAAAAATCATAAATGTTGAAATTTAAAATTCTTGAGTTTTTCTGTGTAGTTTAATGCATATTTCAGTCAAATATTACTGATATTAAAATTTCTTATAAATAGGGGTCTTGGAGAAGAAAAATAGATTTCTGTATTCACATGTTGTCATCATTTCTTAAAAAACTGAATACATTACCAGATTCTAAAGTATAGCTCAGTTTCAAAATTACAAGTATTTATATGTTAAATGTTAAGAACTGTTTAATGTCAAATCTTAATGTCTATGCCTACCACAATTGAAAATAACATTCAATAGATGGTGCTAAAATTATCCTTTGCTACAGTGTTTGAAGAACTTAGGCCCTGAGTGATGTCACAATAGAATGCTCATTTCTTATGTCTAGTGGCAATGCTAAATTATGTGGTTTACATGATCAGGGTGGCTTCAAAGTGAAGAAATAATAGATATCATTATAAATCTTCCTGGAATTTATAGATGACAACAAAAATGCACATAGATCTAAAAAACCTATTAAAGATAATATTTTTTTTAACTTTAAAATTATGAGGCTTCAAACTTTCCATTAGAAAAACCTCATATGCATTGCAATCACTGAGCTGGAATAAAAAAAAGGGCTCCAATTTTAATTTACTATTAACTTGGTTTTAAAGCCACTATTGAATGGAGCACCTCAAGGCTGAATTAAATTAATTTGCATGTCAATGTTGAAAAACCCCTATTCTAGATGACTACTAGAGAAAAATAGCCCACTTAAAATAAAACTAAGAATACTTTTAGTTCGTTCACATTCAGAATGGGTTTTTGAGTACTGAAACAACATGGTTAAAAAGTTTTTATGAAACAATTTCATTTTCTTATGCATGCTACTTTTCTCTATGGGACACTCATTCTGTCTTAATGTTATATCTAATACATAACTAGTATAATTTTTGTTGCCAAAATGCTACATTAAAATTATACTATGATTTAAATGACATTATATATTTTACAATTATTTTAATTTAATCAATAAATGTTTTGTGTAAAAATTTTTGCAAATATATGGAACTCAAACCTGCATCTTTCCAGAAACATGCCAGAGTATTCTAACCATTGAACTAATGCTAGTCTAGCTCTGTCTTTTTTCCACTAAGTATGACTTTTCACTCTTTTACTGCACATACGCTTGGCACCATCTATGATCTTGGGTGGCAACTATTTTTGATTGTGCTGAGAAAGATGGAAAATTATGGTGACATTAGGGCAGCCCTAACGTTACCATATAGTGTCACTTCACTGAAGACCGAGTGCTCTCCTTGCTCCAAAAAGCTTCTGAGTTTTCTCCTAAAAACTTTTAACATGCAAATAGTTTGAGAGATAAACTTAAAAATTTATTGCTCAACGATAGAGAATTTTGAGTTATTTTAATTAATTCCTCAGCAAGAAGGTCTTTTTAATAGTGTACTAGTTATGAAGTGAATAAAAGATAGAGAAATAATAACACATACCGTGGAATATTGCATCTTGTCAACTACATCATCACTAGTAAGTGGTATGAGGCCTAACCTATGAGCTATAAATTCATCATGTAAGACAGTTGAATTTGCTTCCAGCTGAACCCAGTCAATAGCTAATGTAGGAACTTCTGCAATAAACACCCTTCGAAGACTATTGGCTACACTGAAATAAATATTATTAATATCATTTATTTAACTGCTCTCTGAAAGCCAAAAGTAAAATTTCACACAATGTTGAAATACGGTCTTCAGAGAAAACAATTTTTTTTAATCATATTTGTTTAAATAACATACAGTGTTGTAACTGAACACTTCTATCAAATATATATATAAATATCTTGATAAAAAGCAAATCCAATACTGATCCATTAACCAACCAATAGAAAATTTCTAGGAAACACTGAGTCTTACATAAGTAAAACATAGCATACCAATTAACATATACAGAATAATTAATAAAATTCTCTGCATCTGTAATTTAAAAAATATATATTTAACACACATATATATTTACTAATGTTGAGTTACAAAATATTACATGTTTCAAATGCCCCCCTCCCCCCAGTGCTTGTGTGGAATAAACTGTATAAACAAACAATCGACACATTTTGTTTACAAAGACATCTTAACAGAAGGGATATTCATAATGAAATTAATGATGGCTTCCTTCATATAAATGAGAGTTCATGATAATCTTTCGAGATATGTTTTCATTATCCTCTAAAGATCAAAATTACATAGCTAAAATCAAGTGATCTCAGTGTCCAAATGTCTTTGAAATTAATCTTTCTTCAAACAGATCCTAAGGTGAAAGTAACTCAGTCAGTAGCACATGAGGCTTGTGATCTGCAGTTCTCCAGTTGGACAAGCATTAAGATTTATCTTCATGAAACTTCCTGCCCTACCCTCAATCAGGTGGGGACACTATAGGGCTTGAAAAGGTCACCATCTGTTGGATAGGACGTTAAGCCATGGCCCCATGTTTGGGAGAGCCATACACTGTGCACATTAAAGAACATGCTGGATGGCTTTGATAGGAGGCTGCCATCTGTCTTCCAACAGCTGCCTAGTGGGTCCCCTCCCCAACTTTCTTTGAGCCCTTGGAGTCGTTGTGATCTGGCCATTTAGCCCATTATGGGCAAAAAAGTGCTGCTCAGAGGTAAAACAAATCAACCCAAACAGATCTTGAAATGCACGCTTTCTTTCTCCTTCATGAAGGAAGCCAGAGACAATCTTTTTCTCAATTTTTAAATGTGTCAAGAAAGGGTACAATATCAATTAGTGTTGTAATTAGTGTATCAATTAGTATCATAATTAGTGTTGAAAGTGCCATGAAAAAATATTGGACCAATCGTCTTACACTGGGCAACATACAAAAAGGCTTTGAAATGAAAATAGCAAATTTTTACTAATTTCGAGGTGCTGAACACGAAAATGACAATAAAATTTGTCGATTGACTCTTGTTCAGGAGAGACAGATGGTCATGTATAAACAACTCAGTCCGCATTGAGTACATTGGTAATCATTTCTCAATGCTGTATTTTAAACTCCAGATTGCAACATATTGTGTTGAATTGCATCAGCCTGTCATACACACAATCCCCAGAGGTATTGCATCATTGTCTGATGAGTCATGACATTGTGGCTTTATGATCGTGAACGAAAGATGATGCAATCGTTAGTTATAAGAATTGTCTCGTAGGGTGAGCAATTCTTTTGAGCGACTCCCATTTATCCCTGAGTCATAAGCACAACACAAGTGATCCTTGCAGTTTTAATCCAGCAATAATGATGCCTTGTAACTGTGTTAATAGTGCAGATACATTTTGTTACATTTGTGGGGAAGTGATGTTTCCAAGCCAGAAAAGGGCCATCACTCCAATAGTGAAAGCAGCATACGAGTTTTATTTTTAATGCAAGATCGGGGACCAGGACAAGTTCGAGCCCACACATATGCTGCAAGTATGTGTGCAAGAAATCTTCTGAAGTGGCTGAAAGACAAAAAAGTGGCAATGCTGTTTGCTGTTCCTATGGTTCGGAGAGAGTCAAGCAATCATGCAAATGATTGCTACTTCTGCATGGTTCCATCTGTTTCTGGAGGCATCAAAAGGAAAAAGAAGTGGACAATAGTGTACCCGAATATACAATCTGTTCTCCATCCAGTTCTGCACAGCGAAGGCCTTCCCATTCCTGAACCTCCAAAAGAATTTTCCATTGATTCAGACAACGGGGAGGGAGGCGAACCAACATCGAGTTCTCCACAGCCTTTGGTGTCTAATGATGATCCATATGTCTGTCATGCTGCGTCATCTGCACCACACATTCTCACCGAAGAAGAAATGTACGATCTCGTTCGTGATCTGGAGCTGTCCAAGGCTAAAGCAGGGCCAGTAGCTAGCTTTTATGAAAATTTATTGCCCAGTGTTATCATGCAGTGATGTCTCCATGTTTTCACATGGATTTAGTTCTGACTAAACATGCTGTTTAAAGAGTTTACGAAATGAGATAAATGAAACCATGCTTCATCATAAAAGATATCAGGTCTCTAAACCATCTATAGTACAGTATATGTTTGCAGTTGTCAGATCCTGCTCTATTGTTATATTGTATAAAGGCCAGTGAAATTGCTACTTTAGCACTCTTTGTGCAAAGCTTATATAGTCTATTTGGTGTGACAGTTAGTGAACAGAATGTGTTTGACATTTAATGTTGTTGAATTATTGGTGAAGTTAGTACAAGAAGAATGGGCTGCTAATGGTAAACACAAACACTGAACAAGTAATGGCATATCCTTTATGAAGGCAGAACATGGCCTATTTGAGTTAAATATGTTTAGGTATTTATTAATAATTGCAGGAAATAACTTATCACCAATTAATAATTAACTTATTTATCACTGAAATATTTCTTTTTACATAATGCATAGTATCCTATTTTAGTGTCTTATTGTCTTATTAAACTTGTTACCCATAATTAATTGAGATCTTGTTAGTTCTCTAAAAGACTTCTCTTAAGAAGGGCTACTTAGTCTTTGAGGAGTTTTAAACTTTGCAGTCGGATGCGAGTCTAGGAGTAAATAAAGAGTATATACTGAGTTGCCATTCCAGGGTAAAAATTTTCCTTCCATTTTAGAAGACTTTAAAAATTTCCTGAAAAATGTGTATATTATATACATATTTAATATTTTTTCGCCTTTACCGATTACTATCATTCTCAGCCTACAGTCCTGTGGCCGAGTGGTTAGCGCGCTTGGCTACTGATCTAAAGGACTTGGGTTCGAGCCCCAGGTAAGGCATGGATGTTCGTGTTGTTTTCTGCTGAGGTCCTGCCATCCTCTCAGATCTACTGTGGCATATAAACTGACAAGCTCCTGTCAGACCTCTGTGGCAAGCAGCTGCTTGAGGGGGTATTTATATATTATTATTATTATTATTATTATTATTATTATTATTATTATTATTATCATTCTCAACTGAAGGGAAGTAGCTTAACGTTCCCTGTTTAATGCAATGTCATATCTTATAATTTAACTGCAACAATGGTAGAATATAGAAGATTCCAGCATTATTGCATTCAAGTTACAAGATATGACTTTGCATTAAACAGTTAATAACTTTGAGCTACAGGTACTGGATAGAAAAATGGAAATTGTTCCATGTTCTCTCAATAGAAAATCACATTCAGAGCTCAATAACATCTTCAATATGATTTTTAATGAAAAATATGTCTAAATATAAATTAAAGATCTCAATCAGTTCCAGGTTCAATGCACAAGATATTCTATCAGAGTCAACTATGATCTCTTAACCTGTTTTAATGTTTTAATTAAATTTTGGAATAAATTATTACTAATAATTTTTGTAGCCTCTTAAATATTCTGGCATTCATAACTCTTTGAATACTGAACAAATATTGTTCAAAATTGAGATTTAAATAGATCTGATTGAGATTTTTAATTTATATTTAGACATATTTTTCATAAAATATCATATTAAAGAAGTTATTGAGCTCTGAATGTGATTTCTACTGAGATATTCCATTTTTCTGCCCAGTACTTGTAGGTAAAGGGGAATGAATATATATTTTAAGCATAAAAAACTTAAATATTACTCCTGAATAAGATTGAGCTTGCTTTCCTTGTATTTTGCTTCCATTAGTTGTCTTTCGTTTCCATTTATTGAAGTCCATTGTGCCTCCTGACATATCATAACCATCAGCAAAACTCTCCACTTCCATTTGAATGTGTTCAGTTTTCATGTCTAATGAGGTAGTCCTTCACAATTCCCAAAGTTAGAACTATCTTTGCATTCATTCAAATATATCTTTAATTAAAATGAATTTTTGGCTTTTCTTCTAGCATAATCAATACAAGTTCTCCCTTTTAGTGAACTCCGTTACTGCCCTAACTTTACGATTTTCGTAACTTGAGCATTTCCCCCATTAAAAATTTCCTGAAAAATGTGTATTTATATACATATTTAATATTTTTCCCCATTTTCTGCAAAGTTTAAAAGTAGCTATTAAAAGTAGTGATATATTGGGGTTTGATTTTCTTTTCAAATTCTTCAGTTATTTTTATGCACATATGCAGAGCTTTCAAAAAGTAATAACTCATTTTAAAGTTTTCTGTCTCATTTTGAAAAATATTTTTAATTATTGCAGTTAAAAAACTTTTGATCACCAGTGTATATTAAAATGTATAATTGAGTAAGCTCTCAAAGGGAATGGTGTGTCTTCCACCATTTGTCCACTTTGGCTAGATGGGCATGAAATAGCACAGGTGACTTTAAGATCAATTATAGTTTAAATTTCCAATATTTCTCGTAATTGCGAAGAAAAAAAGTAAATAATTTCTTTTGATTACAATTCAATAAGTCTTTAGCATTAAAAAGTACAAAGTTAGCCTTTAATTTTTTTTTTTTTTATGTATGATCTCTATGAAGGGTTTTTAACATTTATACTAATGTTACTCAAGAATTTTCAGTTTCTATCGCTTATTTCTAATATTTTTTAATTTAAAAAAAAACAATTATTTGATGTCAAAATAAAATCTAAATTATCTTTTAAAGTTAAAATGGACAATAAAATACGAAAGAAAAGAAAATTGTTCAGTAGCTTGCATTTCTGCATATAACTTTTATGATTTGTCAGAGAAATGTTTTCCATAATCATGCTCGGCAATTATCAAAATGGTTTGAACTTGAAAATATAAACTCAAACTCATATCTGGGATATAAGGTGTTTCATTTTATGCTCAAATTATATAAATTTTAGTTATGCATAAAATATTGGATATAAATTGGTTATTGTAAATTTCATATTCAATCATCATCATCCTCAAGCAGCCATAGGCTACGGAGGTCCAACCAGACCGTGCAGTTGAATTCTCCAAGCATATCTGTCCTGAGCTACATCTGCTGCATCCAGCCACTGCACACCAATTCTAACAAGGTCCTGTTTGACATTCTGCCCACCGCATCCTAGGTTTGTCCTTCCTTCTGAGGTCTTTAGGCACACTGTTCATAACCCTACTCAACAATCTATAATTATCCACACTGGCAACATGGCCAAACCAGCGGAGTCTCTCTCTGCACAACATGCTGCTTAAAGGTTGCCAACTCTTTTGACTAGTCTCATCATTAGTTACAAAGTTAAACCACCTAATGCCCAAGATACCGTGTAAGCATCTAGAATCAAAAGCATCAAATTTCTTATCTTGTTTACACAGCATCCAAGTTTTACTACCATAACTCACCCTAGAAAGAACCAAACAATTATACAATCTAATTTTAGTCATTAGGTGTATACACCTAGTTCTCCACACTCTCCATAGATTCTTAAAAAACCCGGCAGCAATCCCTATTCGTCTGTTAATCTCATGCAGCACATCACCATTTATACATAGCTTCCAAGATAATTAAACTGTGACACCTGCTCAAGACTCCAACCATTCAGATTAACTGAATCACCAGCTGCCTGACCAATATTCATCCCTTTAGTTTTCTCTCTATTTATAACCAAACCTACTCTACTTCCAGTCTCATCAACAGCTTGAATGAAAGAGTTCATCTCATCAACATCATTTGCCAAATGGGCTAAATCATCAGCAAAATCTAAATCAGAAATTTTAGTATCTGCAGACCATTTAAGGCCAAAATCTTTCCCTTGCAGTGAATTTTGCATAACATAATCAATAGCCAAACTAAAGAGAAAAGGAGACAAAATGCACCCTTGTCGAACACCAGAAGTAATGCTAAACCAATTGCTACAAGCCTTACCAACTCGCACACATGACTCAGTTTTATTTTAGAGAGCTTCATTTTGTTAACTAACTTCTCTAGTATACCATATGATCTCACAATCAACCACAAATTATGATGATCAACAGAGTCGAAAGCCTTTTTGAAATCAACAAAACTAGCAACCAAAGGTTTCTGAACCTCTAAACATTCTCAAGAATCTGCCTAAGTGAAAATATCTGATCCACACATCCCCTACCACTTCTAAATCCACATTGCTCATCATGCAATTGCCTATCAACCAGATTCTTAATTCTATTAAGCACAATCATGGAAAGAACTTTACCTGGAACAGAGAGTAGGCTGATACCCCTATAGTTATCACAAGAACTGCAATCACCTTTTTTGAAAATAGGGATAATAATAGCTCTTGTAAAATCTTTAGGAACCATGCCTTTATCATAAAAGTTATTCAAAATTTCAGTCATCCAAGTGGTAACCAAAACATTCCCAGCTCTGAGCATTTCTGTAGTAATTTCATCTGCCCCTGGGGATTTATGAAGTTTAAGTTTAGAAACAGCCAAAATAACTTCAGATTGTGTTATAGGGCCAACATTAAAGCCGCCAATGCATCTATCATCATTACAAACAATGGGAGTAGAATTAACTACATTGTTTAGAACATCACTGAAATGCTCAGCCCACCTAGCCATGACAGAATCCTCACCTTCTATAACCTTACCTAGTTTATCCTTCAATCCCTGTATACCTGTTCGTTTTCTACCACACAAAACATTAACTATCTAGTATAGCTCTTTGCTGTTGTGCTGCCTAACTGCTTCCTCAGCTTTGTCAGCCAAGCCATCAAGCCAAATATTCTTATCAGTAGCTAACTGATCCTTTACACGTTTATTAAGCTCTCTGTAATCCTTTCTATTAGGACTAGTAGGGTACTGATTAAGTAGGGTACTTCCATACCCATGCCTTGGTGAACATTCCTGTTCTTTCTTCCCGAAATAAGCTCAAGTGCCTTATCACTCAGATAATTCTGCCTCTTCTGCTCCTTTTTTCCTAAAAGAGTACTGTTAGTTTCCAAAAAAGCCTGTTTAAAATGATCCCATTCTTCCTCAACTTCAGTAGTAAGCAAACAATGACTGTCATAATGACTAAGTAACCTATGATGGTAAGTTTTAGCTATAACAGAGTCTTTCAGAGCTTCAGTATTAAAGTTAAATTTTTTAACATTTGCACAAAACTTTTTAAGTTTAATTTGCAAGACACTTTTAACAAGGTAATGGTCAGATCCAATTTCAGCTCCCCTATATGCCCTGGTATTCCTAACAGAACTAGCCCATTTGCTGTTAATATATAATCAATCATATTCTTATGCAGCCCATCAGGTGAAACCCATGTGTATTTATGTATGCCGCGGTGTTTGTAATATGTGTTAGTTATTCTGAAACCATTGCGTTTACTTACCTGAGGAGATGTTGCCCATTGCCATTGCAGCTACCAATACCAAAAGGGTATATTACTCCTCCCCAAAGGTCAGAGTCAGTACCAACTTTGGCAATGAAGTCACCAAGAACAAGGGTAATATCTCCTTTCTTGAAGAATTCAAAATATCCTGAAGTTGTCCGTAAAACCTATCCTTCTCATCCTAATTGGCATCCTCAGTGGGGGCATAACAGCAGAAAACATTCAAGTCTTTAATGCTTGTCTGAAATTTTGCTGTAAGAAACCTTTCATTAATGCACTCATATCTTAGAAGAGCATCACTAGCATGTCTGCTGAGCAGCAGACCCATGCCTTGGTGATACTTTCCATCCTCCCTCCTGAAAAGAGAAATTTAAAGTTATTTTTAAGTGTCTCCCCTTTACCTGTCCATCTGGTCTCTTGCAAGCCTAGAATATCTAGGTTATAGTGCTGGAATTCCTTCGTGAGGACATCAAGAGAATAATCTCTATGTAATGTCCTCACATTCCACGTTCCTGCAGAGAAAATGATTAGTAGGATTTTTAAAGAAATTAGGTTTATTGAGATTGGTAGGGCCAACAATATCAAACAGCCCCCTGATCACAGGCATGGGGCAAAGATCCATTCCTCCTCCGCTAAAGGCTGAAGTCACTGATGCTGGTAGGAACTTCAGGCACCACCTTTTCAAGTGGACTTTTTCAAGGCCATATGGCCTGCCTGAGACACATTACTCCAGTTTAGGCTTAACGATGCCCAACTAGCTAAGTAAGGTTCAGGTACCTGCGATGGCTCTGATTAGGATTATCCACCAGCTGATATAAGGTATCCCATGCCTCTGTTCACTTAGCTGGCAACCCAGAAGCAAACAGAAAACAAAGCGGCAGATTCTCCCTCAACAGAGGCCCACCAGTGCAGCAAGTCCAGGATCAATAATCAAGCTCAACAAGTCCAGTCTAGTATGTATAAATGGTCAGCACCAGGACCCTGTGAAGTTGACCACTCCTCAGCAGAGTTGAAAAAAAAAAGAAAAAAGTGGTCATAGATGAACAGATCAGTAGGCCATTCTGAACTGGCTGCCCTCCCCCTTCCGTTCCTTCCAAAAGAGAATATCTCTTTTGAATGGTACTAACGGCCTGCACCACGAGAAGGTGGGGTGCCACATTAGGAGCTAGACCTGGCCGGTTCTGTGCATCATCACTAAGGATTGGTACACAGCTGTCCTTCCAGTTTAATGCCTAGCTACCATTTACAGGCCTCATATTCAATGGCTAGCTGAAAATCAGTTGAAAATGACAAATTAAAATCAGTTGATTTAATCATAATTACAAAGAGCAGAATAAAAGGGCTTATAAAAAAGTGTAAATCCTTCTTTCATAAAAATTACAATTCATTTCAATATTTAATGAGGATAAAATTTTTGTTTCGTTTTAATGTTATTCACCTATTCATATTAACATTTTAGAAAGAAAAATAGGTCAAAATCGTGTAAATAAATTAAAGTAGAAAATTTGTACTAAAGGATGATTTGGAAAAGTCAAATAGCATTATTCATTAGTATCTTTCCAATCCATAAAACATTTCTCATTCATCTTAAAACAAAAGCTGCTTCCCCCCCCCCTTTACCCCTAAGGGTGAAACCCCTTGAATTCTTTGTCACTAAATTTCAAATTTCTAGTACGAATTGATATTTCACAATAGCCATTTAAAGCATTTCCCTTCTCCAACTTTAGCTCCATCTAATGGTCAAAATTAAAACCACTGGAAGATTCTGAAAAATCAAATCCTAATATTATATTATTACCTATCTGATCCAAAAAGGATATTTTTAATCAACTCATAATAAATAGGCACTTTAGCATTGATTTAAATTTTAGAGGAAAAATTGTCGAGCCGGGTGGGATTCGAACCCACGACCTCCTGATAACATGTCAGGTGTTCTGGACCACTGAGCTACTGGCCGCCGATCAATTTAAATCGACACTAAAGTGCCTATTTATTTTGAGTTGATTCGAAATAAGTCGAGCCTACTTCATTAATTATTTATATCTGCATACTTGTCGTACATGCTTCCATCTACTGGCTAATATAAACGTCGCTGGTGGCTAGAAATATTGCCTGCACAGTGCTTATATGAAATATAAAAGGAATGTTTATAGTGCTAGTTAGAGGAGATCTTGATCGGTGGCCAGTAGCTCAGTGGCCCAGAGCACCTGAATGTTATCAGGAGGTCGTGGGTTCGTATCCCACCTGGCTCAAGACAATTTTTCCTCTAAAATTTAAATCGACGCTAAAGTGCCTATTTATTATGAGTTGATTCAAAATACGTTGAGCCTATTTCATTAATTATTTATAAGGATATTTTTATCTGTAAAAACAAAATAGTTGAATGTTTACAGACAAACGGATGATACAATGGAAAAATTAGCTTGTTTTTCAACAATAACTAAAAGGTAACTTTTCTGCATAATTTCTGGATTAATAGCTATAAAGACCCATCTGGTCTAGTGGTGAGTGTAACTGATGACTAAGACCAGCAGGGCATTTACTTGTATAAGTGTTTGTATATTGTATGAGAAACCAGGACAAGCCACTATAGCTTCTAGGTTATCTCTGTCCTTTGTACAGGGAAGTACCTTCTTCCTTTTTTAAAAATATATAGAATTAGGCATGGATGTGTGTGTCGTTTTTCTGCTGAGGTCCTGCCATCCTCTCAGATCTCCTACTGTGGCATATAAACTGACTGGCTCCTGTCAGACCTCTGTGGCAAGCAGCTGCTTGAGGGGGTATTTATTTATTTATTTTTTATTTATATAAAAAAAAGTAAAAATAGCACTAGAACCTCTAACTCAAGAAATAAAGGAGATAATTGAGTGAAAAGGTTACGTCAGGTAGCCTACATATTTTTAATGACATTATCTTTCATCATTTTCAAAAATCCCTCAATTTTATTTTCATCGAAACTTTTATATGTTTATGCCAATTTATCATCTAACCTTTTAAACTTTATCAGATGACAACTGGACTGGCCCCACAAAAATAAACAGAAGCTGTTTATGTACATTAGTCTATCATTCCAAAATATTATTCTTAGTAATTCAATTAGAAGCTATAAAAAATTATAACTCTGTCTATGCGTGGATGGGTCATATCAAATACTTGAGTATGCACAGGGATTATTTTGTTGATAATATATTTGTCAAGTACTTTTTTTACTGTGATACACAGGGCTTTTTGAATGTTGTAGTATAGATGAAGAATATTAGACAAGATAGCAGTCCAGATGAATGAATCTAGTTGTTGTGTTATGGTTGATAAATTTCATTCGATAAAATGAATAAAATTATTCGATAAAATGAATTTTGATAAAAATAAGTATTTTTAAAATATTTTTTATATATTATAAAATTATATATATATTAATATATATATAATATTCATTATAATTCAAAGCTATAAATACAGTCACTGAATTAAATAAAGATTAAAATAACTCTATAAACACTGTAGGTGCTGGACTAGTCATATGGTATCAGGAAAAACAATTAGCTCAATGTCAACTAACGGAGTAACTGACAGTTGTGTATCAGTGGAGTTTAGGTTAATTGGTCATACTTCCATTAGCTTCATTACTGCATTCTTCTTGAGACAACCTTTTCAGTTGAACAAGGAAGAAAAGTCCAGATTGTGCACTTTCTTCCCAGGAGCTGGTGAGCCTAGTATTTTGGCCATGTTGAACTGTCAATGAGCTGACTGTTTTTCCCTATACCATGTGACTAGTCCAGCACCTATAGTGTTTATAGTTATTTTAATCTTTATTTATATTAATCATATTTCTTAAGTCCTGAAATGAAATATTTACTTAACCTGATAAATGTATACCTGACTGATCAAGATAAAAAGAAAAAAAAAAACTAGAAGAATGCTCGAGATTCTTAACACAACAATAGGGAATATATATTAACAAATATCATAAATCATCTGCAACTTTCAGTACTTAAAAGTTTTTGAAAATATTTTGCAGTTTTTGAAGTAAAATTTATACTTTATGCTACAGGTATGGAAATTAAATCTGCATTGTGTTAAAAAAATACAACAGGTATGGAAATTAAATCTGCATTGTGTTAAAAAAATACAATTATATGAATAGTCCACCCCTTATCTGAAAATAAACTCATCTTAGAAAGGTTAAACCTGAAAAAACAACATTAAGAACCATAGGTCATATGAAACATACCAACAGACAATCCAATAAATTGTTGGATAATGAAAAGCTATTATACTGCAAATTATTCACTTACATTACACATCTTAAAAACATTCAGTTATCACTCGTGGAACCATCTAATGAACTATGCCATAAACTGCAGGTATACCAAGCCATAATGATGTTCAAATGCATCAGTTTCAGCTGCACTTTGATCTGCCTGCCAGTGCTTTCAATCAGCTGCCATAGATTTACATATTTAACTTTTAGGATTTCACATGCAGAAAGAAGGTTCCATATTTAGTGACATCTGATATTTAAAGTATAGCACTTCATATTTATTTAGTTATGAATATGTGTGAAACCAAGGTTGTGCTTGTAATGTGTCACACAGATTTAAATTATCACTGATACAACGTAGAAAATTCTTGTGGACACTCTAAATTGCAGTTCAACCATATTTTTAATATGGGGTCAGGCTGTTTAACTCTAATTTTTTTTTTCCAATAGGTTAGTAGACAGATCAAAGCTTCCCTTCAGGGCAATCCATAATGTTTCTTCAATATGTCCTGGGGTTGGGTAACAAAAGGGTGGTTTATTAATACGAAATTAACGATTATTTCTCACATAAATCTACTTAAATTTTCCGATTTGTCACCACTCTGCAATATCTCCTCGGGTATATTTTCCTTCTACATATTTTGAAAATATAAAATCGGAATAGCGAAAAAATATACACTGATCTATAAACTAGTCGAAAAATTTATAATTTTTAACATTGAAAAAAAGTGACTTAAAATTCGTAATTTGTTACCCAACGAAAGTTTTGCAAACTAAGATGCATACTAATTACCTTAGATCAGTGTCTTCAACAAAAAACTTTACGTTTTCTTCGTTCAGTTCACTAATATGCACAGAAGGCTGATTAGCATATGGCATCTTGATGATCACTTGCAAATACTTCTTACTCACAAGTCCATGATAATACAACTTACAACATTACAGCGAAAGATAGATAGTAAAACGCAAACATTCCCAAACAATATACTTCGACCACAGTCTCCTCTAAGACACTGCCTATCTCTATTCAGCGTCAAAACAAAGAAGGTCTAAGGAGAAGAAGGCTAGCTTTGCACGAGCGTAAGTGGCGCCGTTTTCCGGAATTTTACCGAATCTGAACGTGGCAAATTGATGTGAAGGCACAAAAACAACTGTAAGGGGCGATCTGCGCATGCGCAGTGCAATCATTTTAGCCCAGTGCAGCTATGGTTTGTCTTACTATTGGTACATATATTGCGATTTAACCAGTGTTTCCAAATGTCTAACAGCCATGGCTGTTTGTCACAGTGGTAGCTGACCCTAAAGTTATTCAATGAGTGTTTGATCCCGTTCAGGAGTACATTTTACGATACCTGGAAAAGTCGTTGTATGTTTATTTTGAGTAATTTTGCAGAATTTTCAAAATTAATATGTAAATTAATACATTTAATCATCTTGCGAATATATATAAGTCAATGTATGTTGCAGGTTTGTGATGGTTGATACGGGAAGTGCCTGCTGCCATCTATTGAACGTTTATACAATAAGAAACTCGATATGATATTAATTGAAAATATTAGCAATTGTATAAAATATAATTATATAGATCATGTTAACATGCATTGACACATAAATCTCAATTTATTGTAATATACTAAATGCTGTAGGTTGTTCAAAATATTAAAATTTTGTTCTTTAGCACAGCTTCTACCAGATTTACAAAATCGGATTTTATTAAAGAAAATGATTTCATTTTTTTGATATTTTCTCTCTAAACGAAAAGAAAATTATGAATGTACCTCATGAAGAAAATGAACATTCTTCAGAGTCAAAGTGTATGTAAAATTAGTCACGTGGTGTAAGCAATTGAAAACTTTGCTCTGCGGTGGAAAAATAATGCAGGGAACTCGCTCCTCTCCCTGGCTAGGTGGCTTCACTGCAATGCACGAATTTGTCATGTTTAGAGGGCGCTACAATCGAAAAGTTTACATTATTTCTATGGAAACAGGTCCTCTTCTCCCTTAGACACTCCTTGCCTGTATAGTTAGAGGCTGGCCTTCTTCTTCTTATACATCCTATCAATCATTTTCTGGACCTTGGGTAAAGGAGACCGTGGCCTCTTTATCATCAGGTCCACTGGAATAGTTTCGTCGGTGGGATCAAATGCTAAATGAGAAAAATTAAAATTTAGGTTGAGTAAACTAGAAATCGACGGATGTCCAAAAGTGGTCCAGTGATGGTAGAAGTCGCTAATTTCGTGAAAAGTTGAGCTTGAAAGTGGGGCCTGAAGTTAAATTTATGTAAACATAAGTTTACGTGTGTGATGAGTGTTAAAATGGTGTAATGTAAAAAAAAATTGTCAAAAAGCATGTTTAAAAAACTACCAAGCAGAGCAGAAGTGTAAGCTTGCAGTGGGATCCAGTTAAAGTCGTCTCAGTCAATGAGAAGAGAGGAATTTTGGTATTGGCTGAGAGCTGAATCCAAGATGGAGGCGAATTTAGCAAGAGGTGAGCCGAAAGAGAAAATGGGGTTGCAACAGATAAAAAATTAAATTAGGAATAGGAAATAAAAAAAGGATTATTTGAAGAGAGGGAGATATTTTTTACTAATTCGAGATAATCCCAAACAGTAAAGTAATCTAATTGTGGGCTCTTTTCCAAGGCAGTTAGATAGAGGTCCTGAAAGTTGTGAGGATAAGGGCAGTGGGCGAAATGGTTGTTTTTAGTGATTTTAGTGAGGAGGGAACCTTCCATTCCGAGGAGGCTAATTTGGAATTTGCTAAAAATTTTAGGAAATCGATGATGTCTTCGAACGTTTCAGTGAATTCTGGGCCGTCAGATTTGTGAGTGGACTTTGGAGTTGTGACCTGATCGATAATAAAATTTTGAATATTGTCGATCAGGGATGACATACAAGTGTAATTTGAAGCTTTTTGCTTTTTGGAGGGGTCTTCTTTTGGGGGCGAGTCAGGTGGTGAGGGGGGGTTCCTTTTTTGATTAGAGTTGTCATCTATTTCTGGTGGAGTGGTTGCTACAGGAGGAGAAATTTCAACATGGGGGAAAGAGTACTTACAGTAGTGGATTGTTTGGTAGTCGTCTGTGGGACCATGGTGTCCTGTGGAGGTGCAGAGGGTAGGTCCAAAATTGGAGTGGGTTACAAAGCTGTGGCTTTCTGTCGATTTTTGAATGAGTCACAGTCCTTAATGAGGTGTCCTGAAGATTTGCACCACTTGCAGAGGAGGGAGACGCCTGGATAGAATATAGTGGCCGAATAATTTTCAATTTGTAGAAAATTTGGGATTGCTTTTTCCATCTCTAGGTGCGCAATTCTAGTTCCCGTTTGGATTGATTCCAAACCCGGTATTCCGAGATGCTCGTCGGCTACACCGGTTACAGTTCCAAAGGGTCCAAGGACTGAAGCTACAACCTTGTTAGTGACGAAAAAAGGCAATTTTGAGATGTAGACCTTCTTAGTTGGAAATCCTAGTCGAATTGCTTCTACTTGATGTCCATTGAAGAAGTCTGGGGGGAGTGCTGCAAAATTGTCAGCGCCGGTATCAGAAGAGAAGGTGAGGATGGAGGTTGAGTTGTTGATTTTCTGGGCTATGGAGATGGCAGATGGTTGCACATGATTGGCAGTATGAGTCACGATAAAGTCATAAGTTAATCCAGGGTGTTTCACTCGAAATGAACGCTTTAATCGAACATCATTCTTGTAATCCATAGTGCAGTATAAAAAAACTAGAGAGCGATATCCAAAACAGGTCTACTTCCGGTTTATAGGTGAGAGGAAATCCTATAAGTTAGTGTATGTACCAAGTTTTCAATTTTTATAGTTTTATATATTTCTACCACATTTTTTGACTATAAAAGATGTTATATTTTATGAATGCCTCACTGCGCTGCATTTGGATGTAAAAATTTCGCTCAAAGAAATAAATTGGTGAATATTTTTTTTTTGAGAAACTCCATCAGAAGACGGCAATGGCTGAAAAAGTGAAATGAGCTAACTGAAAACTAACAAATAATTTCTTTTAAGGTTCGTTTGAAAAACGATCTAATGTTTTCATTTTGTCGTCTGTCTATGTCAATATTTGTTCGTCTGTCTGTCCGTCTCTCTGTTAACTGTTATCAGTCCGTCTATAGAAAACAAAATGAAAAATTCTCTTTTGGGTTGGATAGGTGTCGAACAAATATTGTTTTCAATAGCTTTAATAGCGCCCTCTAGCGGTGGAAAAAAGTTTGAAAATGCTAAAATTTCAAACCAATATTATAAACAAGCTATTTACACTGGAAATCTGAAATTTTGGTAGTAGAGTGTTCGGGTCAGAAGGTTTACAATGGCAAAAACACTTTGCCGTCTTAGCCAAAAAAGGTGCGAAAATGAAACTTTTTTTAAGAGATAAACAAAACAATATATAGATATATTTTGTTTTAGAGGCAGTAACAAAATATTAATGATGTAAACAATATGTGATAATCTTAGCGTTACCTGTAGAGGTTTAAACTTCTATAAATCAATAAATATTTTTGGTGAAAAAAGCCGGCGTTAGTTCAACAGGCACGTTTCTGGAGAGATGCGGATTCGAATCCCGTATCTCGACGAAATTTTTTTCACAAAAATATTAATATTTACATTTTTCGAAACCCCATCAGTGGAATTTCCAGTGTTAGAAAGTACTAAAGGGGTAAATAAAAACTCGAAAGGCAACTTCTAGCCGCGGAAAAAAGCTGGAAAATTCCAAATCTTTAAATAAATTTTGCAAACAATCTATTTTTGCTAGAAACTTAAGTTTTTGTTCGTAGAGTGTAATGATCAAATGGTTCCATCATCATCATCATCATCATCATCATCATCATCATCATCATCATCATCATCATCATCATCATCATCATCATCATCATCAAGCAGCCATGGTCTACGGAGGTCCACCCAGACTGTGCAATTTAGTTCTCCAAGCAAGTCTATCTTGAGCTACATCTGCTGCATCTGGTCACTGCACACCAATTCTGGCAAGGTCCTGTTTGACATTGTCTGCCCACCGCATCCTAGTTCTCCCCTTCTTTCTGAGGCCTTTAGGCACACTGTTCATAACCCTATTCGACAATCTATAATTATTCATACGGGCAACATGGCCAAACCAACGGAGACTCTCTCTGCACAATATGCTGCTTAAAGGAGGTTGAAAACTCCTTTGCCTAACCTCATCATTAGTTACAAAGTTGAACCACCTAATGCCCAAGATACTGCATAAGCATCTGGAATCAAAAGCATCTAGTTTCCTGTTATCTTGTTTACAAAGTGTTCAAGTTTCACTACCACAACTAACCCTAGAAAGAACCAAACTATTACACAGTCTAATTTTAGTCTTTAGATGTATAAGCCTATTTCTCCACACTCTCCATAGATTCTTAAAAGTCCTGGCAGCAATCCCTATTTTCTCCACACTCTCCATAGATTCTTAAAAGTCCTGGCTTATTAGTCCTGGCAGCAATCCTAATTTTCTCCACACTCTATAGAGATTCTTAAAAGTCCTGGCAGCAATCCCTATTCGTCTGTTAATCTCATGCCGCACATCACCATTATCTGTTACATAGCTCCAAAGATAATTAAATTGTGACACCTGCTCAAGACTGCAACCATTTAGATTAACTGAATCACAGCCTGACTGACCAATTTTCATCACTTTAGTTTTCTCTCTCTTTATAACCAAACCTACTCTACTACCAGTCTCATCAACAGCTTGAATGAAAGAGATCATCTCATCAACATCGTTTGCCAAAAAGGGCTAAATCATCAGCATAATCTAAATCAAAAATTTTCGTATCTCCAGTCATTTAAGGCCAAAATCTTTTCCTCGAAGTGAATTTCGCATAACATAATCAATAACCAAGCTAAAGAGAAAAGGAGACAAAATGCACCCTTGTCGAACACCAGAAGTAATGCTAAACCAATTGCTACAAGCCTTACCAACTCTCACACACGACTCAGTGTTATTATAGAGAGCTTTCATTTTGTTGACTAACTTCTCTACTATACCATATGATTTCACAATCAACCACAAATTATGACGATCAACACAATCGAAATTGTGTGGAATTCTACCACACAAAACATTAACTATCTGGTACAGCTCTCTGCTGTTGTGCTGTCTAACTGCTTCCTCGGCTTTGTCAGCCAAACCATCAAGCCAAAGATTCTTATCAGCAGCAAACTGATCTTTTACACGTTTATTAAGTTCTCTATAATGCTTTATGTTAGGACTAGTAGGGTATTGATTAACGACATTCCTGCATTTCTTTCTTTCCGAAATAAGCTCAAGTGCCTTATCACTCAGATAATTCTGTCTCTTCTGCTCCTTTTTTCCTAAAAGAGTACTGTTAGTGTCCAAAAAAAACTGTTTAAAATGATCCCAATCTTCCTCAACTTCAGTAGTAAGCATACAATGACTGTCATAATGACTAAGTTACCTATCATGGTAAGCTTTGGTTATAACTGGATCTTTTAGAGCTTCAGTATTAAAGGCAATTTTTTTAACCCTAGCACAACACTTTTTAAGTTTAAGTTGCAAGACACTTTCAACAAGATAATGGTCAGATCCAATTTCAGCTCCCCTATATGACCTGGTATTCCTAACAGAACTAGCCCATTTGCTGTAATTAATATATAATCAATCATATTCTTATGCAGCCCATCGGGTGAAACCCATGTGTATTTATGTATGTCGCGGTGATTGTAATAAGTGTTAGTTATTTTGAATCCATTGAGTTTACTTACCAGTAGGAGACGTTGCCCATTGCCATTGCAGCTACCAATACCAAAAGGGCCTATTACTCCTCCCCAAAGGTCAGAATCAATACCAACTTTGGCATTGAAGTCACCAAGAACAAGGGTAATATCTCTCGTTTTTTGACAGAATTCAAAATATCCTGAAGTTGTTCATAAAACCTATCCTTCTCATCCTCATCGGCATCCTCAGTGAGGGCATAACAGCAGATAACATTCAAGTCTTTAACACTAGTCTGAAATTTTGCTGTAAGAAACCTTTCATTAATGCACTCATATCCTAGAAGAGCATCACTAGCGTGTCTGCTGAGAAGCAGACCCACGCCTTGGTGATGCTTATTGTCGTCCTTCCCTGAAAAGAGAAATTTAAGATTATTTTTAAGAATCTGACCTTTATCTGTCCATCTGATCTCTTGCAAGCCGAGAACATCTAAATTATAATGGTGGAATTCTTGTGTGAGGACATCAAGAGAAAAAGTTCTGTGCAGAGTCCTCACATTCCAACTACCTATGGAGAGAAAATGGTTAGTGGGATGTTTAAAGAAACTATGTTTATTGAGAGAGGGAATGCCGACAATATCAAACAGCCCCCTAATCGCAGACATGGGGCAAAGACCCGTTCCCCCACCACTAAAGGCTGAAGCCATCTACACTGGAAGACTTCCTCCAATGTAGAATTTGACGATGCCAATAGAAGCAAAGAGTTCAGGTGCCTGCGATGACCTCTGCTTATCCACCAGCTGATAAACATATCCTGTGAATCTATTCACTTGGGGCTGTCAACCCACAAACAAACAGAAAACACAGCAGAAGGTTTTCCCTCCACAGAAGCCCACCAGTGCAGCAAAATCGGGATCCATAATCAAGCTCAGAGCCATATATCTGTTGTCCAGTGGGTTTATATGGTCAGCACCAGGACCCTGTGTGGTTGACCACTCCTCAACAAGGTAGAAGAAAAAAGAAAAGTAACCATAGTTGTCCAGATTAGTAGGTCACACTAATCTGGCAGCCCTCCCCTTCCATCCTCCCTGCTGTAAAGAGAAATTTAAAGTTATTTTTAAGTGTCTCCCCTTTACCTGTCCATCTGGTCTCTTGCAAGCCTAGAATATCTAGGCTATAGTGCTGGAATTCCTTCGTGAGGACATCAAGAGAATAATCTCTATGTAATGTCCTCACATTCCACGTTCCTGTAGAGAAAATGATTAGTAGGATTTTTAAAGAAATTAGGTTTATTGAGGTTGGTAGGGCCAACAATATCAAACAGCCCCCTGATCGCAGGCATGGGGCAAAGATCCATTCCTCCTCCGCTAAAGGCTGAAGGCACTGATGCTGGTAGGAACTTCAGGCACCACCTTTTCAAGTGGACTTTTTCAAGGCCATATGGCCTGCCTGAGACACATTACTCCAGTTTAGGCTTAACGATGCCCAACTAGCTAAGTAAGGTTCAGGTACCTGCGATGGCTCTGATTAGGATTATCCACCAGTTGATATAAAGTATCCCATGCCTCTGTTCACTTAGGGCTGGCAACCCAGAAGCAAACAGAAAACACAGCGGCAGATTCTCCCTCAACAGAGGCCCACCAGTGCAGCAAGTCCAGGATCAATAATCAAGCTCAAATCCATAAACAAGTCCAGTCTAGTAGGTTTAAATGGTCAGCATGAGGACCCTGTGAAGTTGACCACTCCTCAGCAGGGTTGAAAAAAAAAAGTGGCCATAGATGAACAGATCAGTAGGCCATACTGAACTGGCTGCCCTCCCCCTTCCGTTCCGTTCCAAAACAGAATATCTCTTTTGAAAGGTACTAATGGTCTGCACCACGAGAAGGCGGGGTTGGACATTAGGTGCTAGACCTGGTCGGTTCTATGCATCATCACAGGGGATTGATGCATAGTTCTCATTCCAGTCACTACCTAGCTACCATTTACAGACCGTATTACCCTTCAATATTTTTCATCATGACGAATAAAATCAGATTTTTTTCCTTTTATAAATTTTTTTATTTTTACCCAATAACATTTTTTCATTTTCTGCGGTACAGTTAAACAGTTATTGCGGGGTAGTCCTTATTCTAGTGAAGGTCGAATTCGCAAAATACGGGGACCTTGTTCAAGGATTCCATCAGCCATTCTGAGTGTCACCATTCAAAAAAAGTTTAGTGGACTTGGAAAAGGATAGAAACCATGGGAGTTTGTGATCGGTCAAATTTAATAAAGGGAACTTTTGATAAGGGGGATTTTAATGAGGGGGAGGGAATTTCGATAAGGGGGTGATTTAATGAGGGGGTGTAAATTTTGATAAGGGAATTTTTTAATGAGGGTGAGTCTGGGAATAATTACGACTAAAATAGAGGGTTTTTTCTAAAAATAGTACTCTTCATAGTCACCAGATGGCGCCAGGTGGTTAAAAAGGGGGGTTAATGGGGGAGTCTGGGAATAATTTCAGCTAAAATAGAGGTTCTTTAAAAAAAAAATATTACTCCTCATAGTTACCAGATGGCGCCACGGGTTAAAAAGGGGTGGGAGGTCAAAAATCGGGAAATTATAGCTGAAATAGGTTTTTTTTCTAAAAAGTAGTACTCCTCATAGTCACCAGATGGCGCCACGGGTTAGGGGGGGGGGAAAGGGGCTGAATTTTTTAAATAAAAGAGTTTTTTTTAATAAAGTGGGAGGAATTTTTTAATAAAAGGGTTTTTTTAATAAAGGGGAATATTGTTTAATTAATTATTAATTATTAATATTAATAAGGGAGCGTGGCTTGTGACGTCATATCATGTGACCGAAAGTGGGCGTAACCGGTGACGCCATAGGCGGAAAGCACTGTGTGTGGGCCACGCTGGAGTGGGACTAAACTACTTATGTAGTACAAAATGAGAGAAGTATGTTTAGGGCCATTTTCGAAATTGTTAGAAATTCTGTCCTAATCCCAAGCCAAAATTCATTTAACGATTTTTTAGAAAACTCAAGTTTTAAACTTGTGTCACTTGATAACTCGGCAAATTCTTCTTGAACTTTTAATGGCAGATGACTGACGTTTTTGATTTCAATTGAGTATGGTTTTTGAACCCAACTTAGTTTTTTAGAATCGAAATTTGAAGGGAAGTATTTCTGAAACTGTGTCTCTAGGCACTTCAGATGATCAATTATAATAAATAATAAAATAAATACCCCCTCAAGCAGCTGCTTGCCACAGAGGTCTATAACTCTTACAATTAAATCTTTGGGAAGGTTATTTTCAATTATTAAATCATCTGTAGCTGTAAACATTTCTACAGAACCATTTTTAACCATATTCTGCCATATGTTAAGTGTTTAGTAAAACTTTCAATTTGATTGCAGCCATCCCATGGCCGAGTGGTTTGCACGCTTGGCTATTGATCTAAGGGACCTGGATTCGAGTCTCGGGTTAAGGCATGGATGTTTTTGTTTTTCTGTTGAGGTCCTGTCATCCTCTCAGACCTTCTACTCTCTGGCATATAAACTGTCAGACCTCTGTGATAAGCAGCTGCTTGAGGGGGTATTTTTTAACGTTTTTTTTATTATTCATTTTTATCTTTTAACATAAATATGTTACAATTTTTTCGTTGAAGCGACATGTTTAAATCATTGAGTTTTTCGAAAATATCCGACAAATAACACAGTTTTGAAAGCCATGTCATTACGAAAAAAATTAACAAAATCGGATTTCTGCTCAGTCAAAAATATAACAACTTCATCTTTCAATAATCTGTTTATACTTCGCCTTCTTGAGAGCCACCTTACCTCTGCATGTAGCAATAAGCTTTTGTAATCAGACTCCACATCTTTGCAAAGATTTGAAAACAAACAACTGTTAAGGACACGGCTTTTAATGAAATTAATAGGTGTTTTACCTCTGAGCGGCACTTTTTTGCACATCATGAGCTAAATGGTCATGGTGTCAGAGAAGGTTGGGGGAGGGTTGGGTTGTTTTACCTCTGAGCGGCACTTTTTTGCACACCATGGGCTAAATGGCCTGGTCACATGGACCCCGAAGGTTCAGAGAAGGTTGGGGGAGGGGACCCCCTGGAACAGCTGTTGGGAGACAGATGGTAGCCTCCCGTCAAGGCTATCCAGCGTGTTCTTTAACGTGCACAGGGTATGGCTCTCCCGCACACGGGGCCACGGCTTAACGTCCCATCCGACGGACGGCGGCCTTTCCAAGCCCATCGGTGTCCCCTACTGACCGTGGGCAGGGCGGGAAATTTTGAGGAGATAAATCTTAACGCTGACCCAACTGGGACTCGAACCTGGGAACTACAGATTACAAGCCTAATGAAGTTAATGATTTTGATAGTATCGCGAAGCACAACATCTAACTCTGGTGATATTTTTTGGCTACGAGTGCCTCTGGATGGATCATGCAGTGAGTAAAAGTGATATGTTCATTGCCACCAGCTTTAACGTTTGCTACAAATCCAGCATTCTCGTCCATTATTGCTCCAGCACCGTCTGTACAGACTCCAACGCAATTTTTTCACTGTAAACCTTTTTTTGTGAAAAATTTATCGACTTTAAGATATATATCTTCCCCTCTTGTGTGTCCTTCCAAAGAGAGGCAAAACAGTAATTCATCATGTATGCTTCCTTCAAAAACATATCTTACGTAAAGTAACAACTGTGCCATATTAGAAATATCAGTTGTTTCATCGAGCTGAATTACAAACTTTGGGCTGCCCTTAAGCCTGGTAATAAGCTGTTGGATTTGGTCTTTACTATTTCAGAAATTCTTTTGGAAACAGTATCATTCCATAAAGGAATTTTATGAATTTCATTTCCATACTTTTTCCCATGAACTATTTCTGACATTTTAAGAGCAGCAGGTAACACGAGATCTCCTGTCGCGTAGGGCTTTTTAGTTTTTGCAATTAAATAAGAAGTTTCGTAAGATGCAAGTAAATACTTTTCGTTGACAGTAACAAATTTCTCAAAACATTGTTTTTCTTTATTTGAAGATTTTACAAGTCATTCAAAATATTCCTTTGGTTTAACTTTGGGCTGCCCTTAAGCCTGGTAATAAGTGTTGGATTTGGTCTTTACTATTTCAGAAATTCTTTTGGAAACAGTATCATTCGATAAAGGAATTTTATGAATTTCATTCCCATACTTTTTCCCATGAACTATTTCTGACATTTTAAGAGCAGCAGGTAACACGAGATCTCCTGTCGCGTAGGGCTTTTTAGTTTTTGCAATTAAATAAGAAGTTTCGTAAGATGCAAGTAAATACTTTTCGTTGACAGTAACAAATTTCTCAAAACATTGTTTTTCTTTATTTGAAGATTTTACAAGTCATTCAAAATATTCCTTTGGTTTAACTTTGGGCTGCCCTTAAGCCTGGTAATAAGTGTTGGATTTGGTCTTTACTATTTCAGAAATTCTTTTGGAAACAGTATCATTCGATAAAGGAATTTTATGAATTTCATTCCCATACTTTTTCCCATGAACTATTTCTGACATTTTAAGAGCAGCAGGTAACACGAGATCTCCTGTCGCGTAGGGCTTTTTAGTTTTTGCAATTAAATAAGAAGTTTCGTAAGATGCAAGTAAATACTTTTCGTTGACAGTAACAAATTTCTCAAAACATTGTTTTTCTTTATTTGAAGATTTTACAAGTCATTCAAAATATTCCTTTGGTTTATTGCAGTACGCTGCATGCTTGGTATTAAGATGTCGTTTTAGTTTGGCTGGTTTCATGCTCTCCGCAGCCAAAACTTCATTACAAATTAAGCAAAGAGGTTTTTCCACACCATCATGATTATTAGAAGTAAATCCATATTGCAAAAATGATTCGATATATTTTCTTTTTCTTATCAATTTAGGTGTACTACAACCTGGTAGCGAAGACTGCCACATTGTCATCAGTATTTTTACCTCTTCTGTCTAAATTTAGCCACTTATCCATAATCCATACAATCCAAAGATACACTATTTTGATATATGCTGAGGAATGACGGTAGAAAAATATTAAAAGTCTTTATTTTCCGTAATTAAACTTTTATGTTTTTATAAGAGCAGAAAACTTTATATGTACAGACAAAACAATGTTAATCATAAAATACAATAGTCTCGAATCCGAGCCGAAGTCATTGTTGCGTGGCATGACGGCATGCGCAGTTCAAAGTGCGCATGTTGTGTGTTAAAAACAAGGCTTCAATGAAGTCGTTCTGCCAGAAACACCTCGGAGTCATTGCGCATTTGTAAGACAGCGCTCCTGATACGGAAGCAGCACCGTGGGGGTGAACCAAGATTCATCCGTCAATAAAACCCTTGTTGGAATAATAATTTTTAATTTTACAGGACTTAACCATCCATCAGTAAATCGTGGTCCCCTTGTGATTCACCGTTTAATAACGCAGGACTTAACCACCCGTCAGTAAAACGTGATCCGGTGCTGAACATTTATTCTAAAGCGGTACTTTTATGACACCCATACAGGTCACCATATTACCCCTTTTTATATAATGACGAATAAGTTTTTACCCATTGACATTCTCTGCGGGACAGTCTTTTAAAACAGTTACTGTGGGACAGTGCTTCTTCTAGTGAAGGGCGCAAATTACGGGGGCCTTGTTCATGGATTGCATCAACCATTCAGCAATGAGGCTTTTTAGCTGTGCAAAATTAACGCGGACAGCAAGGTAGCGGTTTCAAATCACGCTGTCGGAAGGAATTTTTTTTTTTAATACAGGAGACGTACCAAAGTTATAGGTCGCCATATTACCCCTTTTTTACATAATTTATTTTTAAACCAGATTTTATTAATTTTTTACCCTGTGGTATTTTCTGTGGAACAGTTACTGTGGGCCGCGGATCTTGTTCAAGGATTGCATCAACCATTCACCGATGGGTGTTTTTAGCAGGGTAAAATGAGTGTGGACAACGAGGTAGCAGGTTCAAATCACGCAGCCGGAGAAGGATTTTTTTTTTCCGATTAAACGCATCTAGAGCAAACTGTTTTATTACGATGAGGAACAGTGTTTAATTACTAAGGAATAGATTAATGGACTTGGAAAATTTCAGACGAATACCGAAGGAGTTTTAATAAAGGTGAGTTTAATAAAAGGGAATTTTGATAAGTGTTTAATAAATACATTGAATGTACAGCTTCGGGAGTTGATTTTATGTGAGGATCTGCTTTTACAATTGAGACTTGTATCATCCCTTTCTGTGTGAGGGACAATTATTCTGAGGCCTGCATCAACCATTCAGCTAGGAGTTTTTAGCCTGGGCACTGAGGTAGCGGTTTCAAACCACTGTGCCGGAGAAGGATTTTTTTTTTCCGATTAAGCACGTCTACAGAAAACTGATTTATTTCGAGTGTACGATGAGGAACAGAGTTTTTGTGTTTAATTACTAGTGAATTGTTTAGTGGACTTTGCAAAATGAATGCGGATACCTAAGGAGTTTTAATAGAGGTAACTTTTGATTTTTAATAAAAGTGTTTTAATTACTAGGGAATAAATACAGAGAATATACAACTTGTTTAGGGAACTTGTAAAAGGATGGGAGTTTGTGAAGTTTTAATAGAGGTAACTTTTAATAGAAGGGGAGTGAGGTTTTGATGAGTGTTTAATTAATAAGAATACAACTTTGAGAGTTGATTTTCTGTTAACGAAAGTTTTATTTAGAAAGCTGCATTAGGCATTCTGAGTGTCGCCATTCAAAAAGAGTTTAGTGATCTTGTAAAAGCATAGAAACCGTTGCAGTTTTTAAATACAGGAGATGTACTAAAATGCGCATTGGACGTCATTGATTAAATTTTTAATAGAAAGGGAGAGTTGAGTGTTTAATTAATAAGAATACAGCTTTGGGAGTTGATTTTATGTGAGGAGCTGCTTTTACAATTGAGTCTTGTATCATCCCTTTCGGTGTGAGATGCAATTATTCTGAGGGTTGCATCAGCCGATTGTTGGTAAGGAACGGGAAGGGGGGCTTAAAATATAGGTGGGTCAATCAGGAGGTCTGCAAAATCGAGGGCTTAAAATATAGGTGGGACAACCTGGGGAAATAAAAAAAAATCGAAAATTAGTTCAAATAAGGGTTTTTCCGAAAATAGTGTTCCTCATAGGCACCAGATGGCGCCAGGGTTTTTTCTAGTAAGGGGGAGGAATTTTTAATAAGGGGAATCAAAAATCGAGGAATTAGAGTTACAACAGGGTTTTTTGGGAAAATAGTACGTCTCATAGGCACCAGATGGCTCCAGGGGGTTTTTAATAAGGGGGAGAAATTTTTTATAAAGGGGGGAATCAAAAATCGAGAAATTAGAGTTAAAATAGGGGTTTTTTTGGGGGAAATAGTACTCTTCATTGTCACCAGATGGCGCCACAGGTTAAAAGGGATTTTCAAACATGAATTATTAATTATGAATATTGATAAAGGGGTGTGGCCTGTTACGTCATAGTTACATAATGATTACGTCATAGGGGATTACGTAATATGGTGCGTGTTTTTCTGTGACGTCATAGGGGGAAAGCACTGTGCCTTGCAGGGCCTCATTGCGTCCGGTCCATGCCATCTCACCGGTGTCATCAGGGCCAAGGGTGGTTATTCCCATTATTAGGTAGGTGGTCATATTATTCTGATACGCCTGTGTATATACCAATATAATTATTACATAATATAAAATTGCTACATAAGGACTTTTACCTCGTTCGCGAAAAATGAGCTAATGTTCTCCTTTGTCTGTCCATCTGAAGATATTGTTTTTTTTGCTTTTATAGAAATATTGAAAAAATATTACAACTGAATCTCAATTCCCAAAAGCTTAATAAAAATAAAATAAATAAATACCCCCTCAAGCAGCTGCTTGCCACAGAGGTCTGACAGGAGCCTGTCAGTTTATATGCCAGTGTAGGAGATCTGAGAGGATGGCAGGACCTCAGCAGAAAAACGACACTAGAGGAAGAAAATGTTAAAACTTAAAAAAAAAACTGCAAATTATCTATTTATGCTGAAAATAGTAGAGTGTAATGAAAATGATTTTCCCAGGAACAAACCCAGGATTTAGTTTCGGGAGGTGGGGAGGGCACGACAAAAAGACTTGAATAGAATTTCGCAATTACTGAAATAATAATCCACCGGACAAAAAAGGCTCGACATCTAATCTCGCGAAGATTTTTACAAAAATTATTTTCATCTAATCTACATTTTACCAGGTCACTTCGAATTTTGCCAGCTCCTCAAGTTTTTACCAACTTTTCTCGAATCCAAACTCTCCTAATTTCAGAAAACCAATTCAATTTTCACAACTCACTTGTATTTTTCCATAGCCGTGATTTTGACAACTCTCCTTAATTGAAAAAAAAATCCCAATTGTTACAACTAGCCTGTATTTTACCAAGTGGCTTCGAATTTTCCAACTTACCATAAGTTAACAGAAAAAAAAAATCCCCATTTCTACATCTCACCTGAATTTTACCAAGTCACTTCGAATTTTGTCAACGCTCCAAGATTTTACCAAGTTGTCTCGATTTTGCCAACTCTCCTTTAATTTCATAAACCAATCCCAATTTTCACAATTGGCCTGTATTTTTCCAACTCTCTATAATTTTAAAAGTCCTTTTCGGGACTAAACCATAGAAGAAAAAGTCCCGTTTTTATATGTCACCTGAATTTTGTCAAAAAATTGTGCGATCCTCATCAAACTTGTTCATGTGACAAGTAATGCTGAGTGAGCATATCGTGTGCCTATTAGTCTAGTTTGGGTCAATTTGCGTAATCGGATAGCGGCATAAAAATGGGCGTTTTGGCGTGGATCGTTATTTTGTGTTGTAAATGAGTAAAGAAATTCGAAATAGACATTTTGTAGGAATGACCTCGAGACATCATTTACCAAATTAACTGTGGTGGAGAGCTATTGGCCAGCTGGAAGCATGCCAAAATCAGTCAGACGTGGCACGATGGCTGAATGCGAGTCCTTCTATGGTCCATTGACTGTGGAATCAATTTCTTAGCACAGATTCCACATTTCGGAGGTTTAGCCAAGGAAGGGCTAGAGTTATGACTGCTGTACAATACAGATATCTGTGATTAACAGCATGAAGGAGCAGGACTCTTGCAGCAGCCCAGTGGCTGTGGCGCTGCAAGGAGGATCGAAGGCAGGCTACGATCCTCTCTTGCAGCAGCCACTGGGAGGGTTGTATCAGCTTCTATTGTGCATAGAAGGCTTCATGAATGAGGCCTGTACACTAGAAGGCCAGTAATATGAATATTCATCATGTTACGTCACAGGAGAGAGTGGTTGAATTGGGCACGCACGCATGTGAACTGAGCAGAAGAGCAATGGAGATCGGTACTCTTCAAAGACGAGTCCAGATATTGCTTGCAGAGCTATTCCGGACGTTTGATACGGAGAGAACGAGGTACTCGCTATCATCCCAATAACATCCGTTAAGGAGACAGTTATGGCGAAGGTAGCATGCCTATTTGGGGTGGCGTTTCCTTAGGTGGATGCACAGACTTCTATGTGTTGACGAGTGGGAACCTCAATACTCAAAGGTATAGAGATGACATCCTGATGTACGTCCTTATGCTGGTGCAATAGGTGAAACATTCATCTTATAAGACGATAATACTTATCCACACAGAGTTCAACTAGTGGAACAATACCTTCAAGAGGAGACTATTATGTACAAGGAGTAGCCAGCCAGATTTCCCGACCTAAATCTGATTGAGCATGTGTGGGATGTTCTAGGGCGGCTTGTTGCTGCCCACAACTCGCAAGTGGGAGTTATTATTGCTTTAAAGGAACAATAGTCGTTACTCCCTACTGAGCTGATTCAAACAGCATGGAACATAGCTGTCGTGCCTACATTGCTGTAAAGGGTGACCACACTCCTTATTGAAGAACTTTGCCCATTGCTTTCTGACACCTGATTTATTGGAGAATTTCCTGTTATTTTTTGATGAAAAATGTTTCTAGTGAAAAATATTTTATGCCATTCTGAAATTAACGTTGTAATTTACGTTTTTCATCAAATTTCATTAAAATCATTCACATATTTTTTTTATTATAACTTTTTTGTTTTCCTTAATTTATGGAAACCAGTGTAGTATGAAGAGTTCAAATGGGTCAATTGATTTGTGGGGGACCGGGCAACGCTCCCGATGCCAAGCACTTACCCGGGATTTAATATCAAGGGGGGATCGAAAATTTTGTTTTGTGGAAATCCAATAAATCAGTTTCAAGAAGGCTCCGAGAATTTAGCATTGGTGGTGGTGGTGGGCCTGAGAATAGGACCTGAGTAAGGTTTCCCAATTGTAAAATATTCCATCGAATACGAAAAGCTACAATGATATGCTAAATGGAATGATTTTATACAAATAGTTGCTTTCTTTCAATCTATTTTTACTGTCGGATATGAATTAAGGGGCTAAAATGCTATTATATACAGACCACTGTTTAAGATTTCAAAGCAGTTGGGACAAGTTTGAAATTTAGTATAAGACATAATTTTCGAGGGGGGGGGGGGGTTACTATTTTTTTTTAGTGTAAGAAGTCTCCTTTTGATGGCTCTGATTAGAATTAGCCTGCAGTATCTATTGTCATGATAAATATGGTGACCTTTATTAAATTTTCCCGAAAACTTCAGAAACAATGATATAACACTCAAAAACGTTAATATAATTTATTTTCCACACAATAAATACAAACATATGGAGGTTCTATCAGATCCTAAAGTTTACAATTCATACTAGCAGCCAAACAAATATTTACAATGAGATTTCTTAAGGATCTTAATCATGCCTAAAATAGCATAACGAAGTTCTCTTTCATAGCATTAATAATTGCGTTGTTAAAAGAATACAAGACACGGTAATAAAATTCCCTGCAACGGAGAATTATCGTTTCAACGATATTACTGAACAACTATGGAGGATAAATTGGCGTTTTATCATTGAAGTATCTTTGCTATTCTGCAATCCTTTTACATCCAGATTTACATTTTATAGATTTTTCTGATATTATTTCTGTTCAGATTTTTCTCAGAATCGCCATCATCAAAAAGGACAAAGGTTCAAAGGCAGAGAAAGGGAATTTTGTTTGAGCTTTGTCAAAAATTGAACCAATTAACTCCAAACGATAAATACTCCAAAATGTTTTCCTTTGAAAATATTTTGAAAAAAATAAATTGGTCGGTATAATCTTCTGCAATAAATATAATCTAAAAAAGTCGAAAACACGCCGGTTTTGGACAACCTGACAGTAAGAATCAAAATGCGCAAAATTTTAGTTCGTTTCACTTCGGACATAATCAAAGAAGCGTGTTCTTAGGCCATCCAGCGTGTTCTTTAACGTGCACAGGGTATGTCTCTCCCGCACACGGGGCCACAGCTTAACGTCCCATCCGACGGACGGCGGCCTTTTTTTTATAGGAAACTTAAATGCATAATTTGAATTTTATTTCTTAACAGCTGAATTAATAATTAAAAACAACAGATACTTGATTATCAGGTGGTAATGAAGGGGAACCCAGATAACATATAGGTATTTTGTGCTTTAGGCAAATTTCTAAAAAAAAAAGGTTATTTTTATAAAACGTATTTAAAAGTTATGTATAATATAGATGTGAACTTTACAATCTGAATGATACACCAATGGCTACACCCACTGATAATCAAGTCCGTTATATTTTTATGATTGCAATTTCTAACTACTTAATCTATCCATAAATACTTTAACATAGAAAATGACTTTTGGACAATAATCGTTACATAATTTACAATTATGACATTTTAAAGTACTTTTAACTATTTTATGTAATCGCTTTAGAAATTATACTTGAATAATTCATATACTAATTTATCTAAATAAGTTGAAATAAAGTAGTTCATTTCTCCCATTATATAAACTGAAATGTCCTTTAAATTTTTTCTAGTTTCGGATAACAACACTTTAAAGTTTATACTTCTTCAGTAGCACCTGTTTCTTAATTCGTGCCTTTGTCATCGTCATCTCAATCATGCAAAGCCCAACTTTTCAACAGTGTACAGATTGTATAAAAAGATTCACATCTATTAATGCTACCAACTAAACGCTAAAGTATCTTATTTGCTGAACAAGTAGTTTATGGCATACTTGCAAACACTGCTGTTTATCGTAATCAAGTTCAAGCTCTTGTTAATACGTGGACATGCTGTTTCATTTAACAACATGTAAACAACATATAAACTCGCTACATGTAAACAAAAATGGGTAGGGAAAAAATGAATTCATGTACTCTGCTTTAATTAGGTTCAATAAGGGGCACTGCTTAAATTATATTTTTTATTTCTGTTATTAAGCCCCGGATTTAGGCATGGATATGTGTATGTGTCGTTTTTCTGCTGAGGTCCTGCCATCCTCTCAGATCTTCTACTGTGGCATATAAACTGACAGGCTCCTGTCAGACCTCTGTGGCAAGCAGCTGCTTGAGGGGGTAGTTATTATTTTTTATTTATTTATTAAATGGTACTATTATGCTTAACATCTTGATTAAAATTAAATAAACATTTTAGGTTTTAACAATGGGTTTGGCAAAACAGCAAAAACTTAACAATAGGTTGGACTGAGCCTACTGTAAGATACCCCTAGGTTAATATTATTTACCACAGGTTTCACCTTCCTGAGTCCAGCAGGAAAATGGTCAGTCTTCTTAGGTTACACATTTTACTATTTGCGTTTGCAATTCCATAATTTGAATTTTTTTTTTTACAAAATTGATTATTATTTTTTTAAATCTACATTTATAACCTACAACACAGAAAGCATACCTAGTTCATTTTATACCTTAACTGAGAATATAATTGTTCAATAATGAGGTTTAAATACTTCAATGAGAATTTCACAGTTATGTTTTTGTTGAAAATATTTATGTACGATATGAACACATTGAAGAATACACAAAAAGCTTATACATGAATAAATATCATATTTACATCAATGACTGACATTGCATTCATGCTAATGAATAATGACTGTGGGGGAAAAAAAAAGAGTGAAAAAATATAAAAGCTTCAGGGATAAATCACAGATCAAATTTCAAACCACTACAGATTTGAATAATGTCAAAAATTTTATATCTTTAAAATATGCAAAAATATATAAACACAAAAGAAAATAGCTGAAAATGAGCTTAACAGTAAAAGTTAGTACATTAAACTTAGCATATATAACTGGAAGATAAACATGTAAATTAATAAATTAGCTATTCAATCATAGTAACTCGCAGATAAATATTATGTAAAAGTTACCCAAAAAATTGAGTTTGGCAGGAATTGGGGACAATCTAACAAGAGCAGCTGGAGGGTAATTGTAGGACTCGACCATATTCCTACTGAAATTCTGAAAAGCTACTTTTTAATCTTTATTGAACCTGTTTTCAAAAACACGTCTACTTACATAAGACAAATGTAAAACAGAGTTCTTAAGGTGAAAGAATTGCTTGAAATTGGCTTTTGGAAAACTATTACAATATTTATTTTTCTTAATCAGAGTGTGTGTCCATTTTTGCCACTTTTGCTATGGGTCTTCAGTCTCTTCCCCACATCAGACTGAACACTAGTGCTCTTTAAAATTCATTTCTTTGAAAAGTTTTTAAAAGTTATTTAGCTCAGTTTTCATAATTCTATCATTTTTTTAAGAATACACAAGCATAATAAGTTTTATATTTTGACAAAAATATATTTGGAAAAAATAAATAAATAATAACTTTTGTTTTTGTATATTTTTAAAATTTTTAGGTACTAATTTTTTTTAAATATTTTTTATTTTGAAATACAGGATGGAGAAGGGTTCTAGAAACTACTCCTAGTTATTACAATTTTCTTCTACAAGGACATGCCCTACTAAGGCTGGTCACTGTTGATTTTGCTTCAGTTAGGCTAACAGTAAACACAGAAACCATCAGGGACTCGAACCTGGACCCCAGCAATGCAGTGTCACTGCAAACCAATGTGATCCCCTGTGCTATCAAGGTGGCAATATTTAATATGTTGTTTGCATCCATAGTTTCCCAAAATATATTTCGAATGTTTATCTTTATATATAGGATGCAATGGGAAAAAAGAATAACAAAATATGGTGAAAAACATTGTATGTTTTTTTTTTCCTTGAAGGATTTTTATACATTTCCACAGCAAATTGCACTGTTGTAATGGAAAAATATATGTAATGAGAACATTCATGGACAGGTGAATAAGTAAACACCTGAAAATGCTGCAGAAATGATGACAATCTAAAAATGTACATTAGGGAAAAGGCCAACATACAAGTACGCCCTGGCTAAGTGAACAAGTTTCACCACTAAGCTTCTATAAATGATCAATTAGAATATTTTTTTGAAATCAAATTATTAATCCTATGTTGAGGTCATAGACATACCAGAAGTTTTAAATGTGTGTGAAGAGAGGGGGAAGGTAGTCAATCTACATAACAGAGTTCAGTGGAGGATGCATACCATCAGTCAAGTGTTTCAAAGATGAGAGGAGGTACTGTAACAAGTCTTACATTTTTTGTGCAGTCTCATCTCAAGAACCACGAATACACACTGTGGTTTCTTGCATGTGAATAAATTAAATCCCTCTAAAAGCTTGTTAGAATACAATCCAGACTTGTATGAAAACATCTCAGTAGTAAAACAATACTTAACTCGTCAAAATAAAAAAAATATGTGAATAATGAAAGCAAAAAACTAGGTTGCTTCGACAGGATATCTAAAACTATAGGAGAAGGATGGACTTCTTTCCATAAATAAAAAAAAAATATTTTATCTCTTGACCAGTCAAAATAGTTTGCACCTTACCATTTAGGAAAACAAAATTCATCAGGTTAAATTCAAAGTACTAACAATGATAATCCTGAATAATTATCTGAATAAAAAAAATAATCCAACTGCTTTAAAAAGCTATTAAGTGCAAAAAAATATATTCAAAGTCAGTGAAATAGCAAAGGATGGATGTTTAAACTTTTTAAGGAAGTTTTTTTAATCATTGGTTTGCATTAACAAAAATGTCAACAAAATTCTTCGAAACCTGGGAAAGACGAACTAACAAAGCACATGCTATCACATCCGTTCTTTTCAGAAACCCTTGAGAAAGATATTTTTTATGTTTATGTTATCATAAAAGCATCTTTAAAAATTTTGCAGCCTGGCCAGACACTTTTGTCCAATCTCAATCTTTAGCCATTGCTGTTCAAAAATACCCAGTTATAAATCATAGCTACTCTCTTGAGTACTAATATTCATAGTAACAAGAGTACCTTTTATCCCACTAGTAAATGCACTGATTCCTGGTCTCAGTGAAACAGATAGCATGCAATGCTGCTTACAGTAGCAGAAGAACTAAGTAGTTGCTGGGAATATATCATCTTAAAGTACACATAGCTCAATCATTAACTTTTTTGCCACATTTGCCATGCTGCTCATGATAGCAGATGAACTAAGTAGTTGCCTGGGATGCATCAATTTGATGATTATATAGTTCTAAACATTATTTTTCATCATTTATCAGAAATGCAGTCTGTTAACGTTTGTTTACATCTTGAAAAAATAAAGTCCTTTAATCAAATATTACACATGGCTGCCAAAAGGAAATATTGCCAAATGCTGATAATTGCTCAGGGCCAGCTCCAAAGTCAGATTTTATTCTTGGTATATTTGTCACATATAGAAATATGGGTACAAAAAAAGGGGATTTCTCTAATTCTGATAATTTTGTGTTTGTGTGTTACAGAAGTAATTTAAAATCTACATATATGCAACCATATTTCAGAATTGATATCCACTTTGGAAAGCTGTCCCATGGCCGAGTGATTAGTGCGCTTGGCTACTGATCTAAGGGACCTGGGTTCGAGTCCCGGGTAAGGCATGGATGTATGTATCGTTTTTCTGCTGAGGTCCTGCCATCCTCTCAGACATTCTACTGTGGTATATATAAACTGGCAGGCTCCTGTCAGACCTCTGTGGCAAGCAGCTGCTTGAGGGGGTATTTTTTTTTATCCACTTTGGATAATTTTTGATAAAGTTTTTGTTACTTTCATATGATATAGAATTAGTGGCATGCTAAAAATAATTTCAATCAGAGTTGGGGCTGACACACTGTTTAGGTGATGAAGTAGCTTGAATTTTCAAGACACACTTGAATATAAATAATTAAAATGCATTCTTCAAACCTTAAAGAAGGGTCATGTCATAGGCTACAATCCCTGCCCTTGAGTATACTGCTGTATAGACTAATATAGCAAACTATGTAGATTACTTTAGAGGAAAAAATTTGCTTTGCCATTGTGTGGGACTTGAATCCGCATCTCATAGTTATGTGCCAGATATTCTAACTGATAAACTAGCATCGACTCTGACATGTCACTAATATGATGGAGCTGGTGCTAGTTTAATGGTTAGAATATCCTGCATGTAACTGGGAGGTGAGTTAAAGTCCCATGCATCAGAAAAACTAATTTTTTCTGCAAAAGTATTTCTCAAATTATGTAAAACAGGTATTCTGTGTATTGACATGATATATACACTACACATAAACAGCATTTGAATTCTTGAACATTTGCATGCTACTGATAATAATATTGTACATATTACTGAAATACATAAATACAAAATACAGGTAAGGAATGCAACATCCTACATCAGGCCATTGATACAGACAGTAAATGAAAGAATCTAAATATCTGAAAACAATTACACAATAATGATAAAAACTAGCAGCCATATGCCAAGAAGGTTTAACAGAATCAAAGTGTAAATAGTCAAACAATGCAAACTATATAGCAATATTATTATACAAGCATTGTTCTTTTATAGCTTACTACAGATTTTAATAAATAGTTACCACTCATTAATATTTCAAAGTTTATTCAGAATTTGAACTTGAACTTCAATAAGGGCCATACAGAGGCATTTTTTTTATCACTTGTGCCAAATCCATTTATGTGCCATTTTGAGCCATTATGAATCAGGTGTAACCACAGTTTTGCAATTATGGTTCTACCTTCAATTCATACAAAAGTAGATAGTATTAAATCATAAAAATGGCTATTTTAAAATGAGTATTTATTCATCACAGTTGCGAGTTTAAAAAAAAAAAATTTTCTGAGCTAGAAATGTCTACTATGGAATAGTTTATGGATACCTGATCAGTATTTCAACTTTGATAACTTATTATTGCACCTGCTTCTCTGATTTAATTTTGAAATTCTGAATGATATTTAATCTTTATTTCTTGATTAAAAAAGTAAGTTAGTAAGACAGGGTGGTTATATTAACGAAGCTGTAGATTGTTTGTAGAACTATTTAATTTCCTTCTACAGACTATATGCCATTCTATCTACAATTATACTTTCAAGCATATTAATCTGTGGGCATTAGGGCAAAGGGAAGATATTTTTCTTATTTACATAGCTGGAAATGCTGGCAACATTACTAGTGGTTGCTGGCATAGTTTTAAAATCAAAAGTTTATTTAATTTCCTTATTACTTCAAATTCCTAATTATATATTTAATATATGCAGCATAAAAATATGTTTTTCAAATTAATGACTTCAATTGATGCCCAGAATTGTTTACTGAAAAGCACACAAAGATTTCTCACTAACCTTTCATACACTCCCTATATATATATTGAGTACTAGTGAGTATTTCTGCATATATCACATGGGAGACTTTTTAAATTGTATGATTATGCTCCTTAACCTTTCATGGAAATGGAATAATTTTTTATATTTGACATATGAATTACACGTTGTTCTAATCTATCATGCTTAAATATTTATTAAAGCATCACATGTATTATATACAAATTTATGAATGTAGGCATTCATCACAAAAATGACTAGGATTATATGGCAGACATCAGAAAGCTGCTATTTATGTTGGCACATTTTTAAAATTTCTAAATAGCAATAAATAATACTTGTCCTGTTATAGACAGATAATTCCATTATAGCCTCAAAGAATTCTTGAAACTATCATAATGAGCATGACACAATCACTGTAGACTTACACTTCTGAAGCTAAAAGTTGCAGAAAGTCATTCAGTAGTAGTTCATTAATTCCTACCTCCATAATATACACAGAACTTAAAAACAGCAAGCATAAGATTAGACCAGATCCCTGGAACCAGAGCAATACCATATTAGAAATCTGGTTTTGCATTAATACCCATGAAAATCCAAATAAAATCAGCAAAAATCCTAATGCAGGATATATAAACTGAGAACACAGCTTATCATATATCTCAAATGTGACAGAGTGTAACATACTTTCAGCATCTTCAAGTGCTGTGTAATCATATTCTGTATCTGGTGAAATCTCTTGATCAGATATCTTTATATTTTCACTACTTGAATTCTTCACTAAAGTAGTAAATGGCATATCTTGTGGTAAAGACATTCTATAAAAAATAAGAAACATTATGAGTGATATAAATATATAATACATAGAGAAATTATTACTAATACTCTGCAATTTGATTTGAAATATTTCACATAACCTAGGGTTTTTATAAAAAAAAAACATGGAAATTTTATTCTTCAAAATCTTCAATTCAAGTTACAAGAGTCAAACAAAATTTTCCCCCTTCAAAAATTCTAGTTATAACACTGTTTGTAATTGTTTTATATTATCTTCATCTTTAGTACACAGGTAACTCTGTGGATATTATTTACTGATTAAATCATAAATAATTCTGCATGCATGTATATGTGTATAGATGGGGTCAGATGGGGGGGGGAGCAAGTAGAACATATCCCCCTTTGGATTCATAAAAATATCAACATTTTACATTTAGCCATTAAAATCTACATGAAATTACATGGTTTGCACTCCCTAATCATTAAAGCCTGTATACAATTAAGTGGCCTCAGCTGCTTGAAAGATAAATGTTTTATATAGATTACCACATTTTTGTTGATTTGCCATTGTGGCCATTCATGTTGGGAATTGGGCTGCTAAGTTGAGCTGCCTCATATGATGGAAGTAAAAAAGAAGAAGCTTATATGTTACATTGTTGAAGAAATGGTTAGTTTCATAATTTTTTTATCTTGGCTAATGGCCATTTTTATTTTGGCTAATGGCCTTAAAAGTTAGAAATTGCCTAGGCTTCTCTGGATCTATGTAGATTTTGTGAAAATCTAATATTGATATTGTTTTTATTAATGGTTAAATAGAGGACAGTTTTACTGGTTAGATTTTTTGCATTTACTGATGATCTTATTAGTTAAAATCATCATTATTAGGGGGCGGGGGTGGCTCAGTCGGTAGTGCGCCAGGCTCATAATCTGCAGTTTGAGTCCCAGCTGGGTCAGCATTGAGATTTATCTCTGGAAAACTCCCCGCCCTGCCCACATTCAGTAGGGGACACCGATGGGCTTAGAAAGGCTGCCGGCTGTCAGATGGGACGTTAAGCCATGGCCCTGTGTGTGGGAGAGAGCCATACCCTGTGCACGTTAAAGAACACATTGGATGACCTTGACGGGAAGCTATCATCTGTCTCCCAACAGCTGTTCCAGTGGGTGCCCTCCTCCAACTTTCTCTGAGCCTTCGGGCCCTTGTGACCTAGCCATTTAGCCCATGGTGTGCAAAAAAGTGCCGCTCAGAGGTAAAACAACCCAACTCATCATTATTCAAAGAATAAAGTTGATAATTTATCATTTAACATTAGCAAGTTTTCAAGTGATACAGTAAAAAAACATATCCTTAATCTAATAAATGCTGAAGATTACAAACATCCTGACACTATCACTATTCTTTTGTGCAAATTTCTCTATTAAGTGTAGGCTATCATTAAATAAGAAATGGGATAAATTCTGGTTTTGATTGGTGACCAAACAGATGTGTAGAACAGTACCATTTCTCAAAACCTGGATGCAAAAATACAGAACTCAAAAGACTGGATGCAAAATTTTTTTGGTGTCCTTAAGAAACCTACTGAAGAGTATAAAATAAAACAAATATATATATATAATTACTTAGAAATTTGTTCCTTTAATCATGTTTACTAGTGTTTTTTTTATTTATTCTAAATATTATATTTCACATTGGGAATGGCAGTGCTCTAATTTTGATTGACAGGATGCAGTGTACCAGTGTAGAAATGTTTATTAAATGATGTAATATTCTCCATTATGTTTGTCATAAATACTAATTATGCTGAATGTACTACTTCATACTTTGACTCATTTTATTCTATCCAGGAAGCTGCAAACTTAAAGTAGGATTGCCCAAATTCCTAAGCATCTTATATGCCATCAAATTTAAACTTGTAAGAGGCCTCAATAACTCTCCTGCCCTGGGCAGAAGAGTTATTTAGTTAAATGTCTTAAGGTTCTTACCTTAAGACCTACACTGATTACATGAGTCATTCTATCAAATACTATCTGTGTTTAACAGTTGGAAACAATTACTGAGAAGTATAATCTCTCAATAATTAATAAGAAGTTCATTTAATATGAGAAGTGTGTCTAGAGAGTTAGAAATAACTTGCTGCTGTGATGGTGTGAAAAGGAGTAAAAAAAAAGTTAATATACAAAAATGATAGCCATTCTGGAATTAGTTCAACACAATTACTTTTGGTCACAAACATGTATTTCTGAACAGGAATTCCAGATACTGCTTTTTTCAATGTTCAGTTAATCAAAATTATAAAGCTTTCTAACAAATGATATTCATCTGTACATCAATATGAATTAAGGCTAAACGTCAAAGACCTCCACATAAGCAAGAAGTACATTTCAACATAAACACGTGCATTTGTTTTTCTGCAGATGATCATTTTGTAATTTTGATCTTGCATTCATATTGTTCTGAGAAAATAAATATTAATCATATTGTTTAAGAAGCTAAATGACGTTACACAATGTTCGATTCTAGATCGAACTTGGAATAAATTAATTCATACAGAACATATGGAAAGAACGCCTTGAAAAATAAACATTATCAACCTTAACGAACTGTAAAACAATATTTTGATAAAAGTTTTAGCGAAATACATGCTGCAAAGTATATACTCTATTGGCAAGAATTTATATTACTGCAAATTAGAATTGAAACAAAAAAAAACGTTATTTTATAAAAGAATTAAAATAAAACGGATCATTTTCTCTTACCTTTGTAAAATAAGCTGTTATATTCGTACTTAAATACGAAAAATCTCTGTTTATCTTGACTTTGAAACAGTAATCAGTTTAACTTATGGGGAATGAATAGTGCGCAAGAACTCGTAATATTAACTACAAAAACTTAGTCCGTCTTATGCACCGTTACTCAATGAAAATAGCTTAATAAAAGAGCAAAATACTCTTATAGACACAATTAAATAGTCTGGCATGAAGCATTGCAGCATCCCGTGTTTCCTAGAAGATATGGTACGTCATTTGATCTAAGCATCCTATGCATCATTTTGATTGGTTGACAAAAACCGTTAGCTCCGCCTCTATTTTGTGTTTCCGGTTTGGTAACTGTAGCGGAAAGGCAAAGAGACTGTAAAGTGTCCTTGTCGGCTGGAATTCCCAAGTTATTTTTTCGTCGAAAACACCAAAGGTTTTGCAATGAGAATTAACAACAAAGTTAACGTCTTCGAAACTGTTTCAGTCAAACAGAACTAAGACTAAAGAAAATTTCAATCCGCTGCAACCTACATATCTGACGTAATATAAAGCAGATGATACAAATAAAGGCTATCCAGGAAATTTTGTGGAGAGAGATTTTTTAACAGTTTTTGATAGGCAGTAAAACCTCGAGTGACTGACTTCGGTTATCCGATAATTGATTAAGTGCCCAAAGTCTGTTGACCGTCGAATTTTGTACAAGTCGGCCGAGTGGTTAGCACGCTTGGCTACTGATCTAAGGGACCTGGGTTCGAACCCCGGATTAGGCATGGATGTGTGTGTCGTTTTTCTGCTGAGGTCCTGCCATCCTCTCAGACCTTCTACTCTGGCATATAAACTGACAGGCTCCTGTCAGACCTCTGTGGCAAGCAGCTGCTTGAGGGGGTATTTATTTATTTTTATTATTACCACTTGGTACTAGATCTACGCTTCGCAGAATGCCCTTCAAGACATTGTTACAAACTTCTTAGAGGGTAAATCACTAAATTTTACAATTTAACACGAATTTTTAAGTAGAATTAAAATAACATGCATTTGCGTAACGTTGCTCTCCCCCTTTCCCCTGATTATTGTATCCCAAAACGTTTTATAAAAGTTTTGGACATTCATCGAAGGAAAAATTATTCGGATATTTTACAAAGCGGGAATCATGGGTTTGTATAATGAGAACATTTGATTAAATAAATGTATTATATTATTCTGCCTTGTACAGCTTTTTTGCATTTAAATGACGTTAACTAGTTTTGAGTACTCTGTGGATTATTTTTCTAGATATGTTTTTTATTTATCAATATGCTGGTTGGCGTTCTTGGCAACTGATCTAAGAGACCTGGGTTCGAGCTCCGGATAAGGCATGGAATGCGTTTCCGAATCATTGGTTGTTTTCTCTGCTGCATCCTCACAGACTTTCTACTATGGCGTATAACCTGTGACAGGCTCCTATTAGACCTTTTTGGCAAGCAACTGCTTAAGGGGGTATTCATTATTTATTAACATAATTTTTTAGCTCGTTTCAAAAAAAAAAAGCTATGTTTTTACCGTGTCCTTTGTTTTCGGCGTCACGGGCGCTGTTTCAACTTGGATCCTCAATATCCTTGTCTGGAGCGACCCAGGACGCAGATACCAGGTTTTGCCGAAGGCGGTACTTTACTTCTATAGTATTATCAAGCTTGACAGTGGATAGAAGTAAACATGGCACTGTCCCGTATAGATGTAGTGCAGTCTCTGAATTGCGGAGCATCTGGACTTTGTCATTCATTATATTACCCTCCTTTGTTTTCGACTTTCAACTTTTATGTTTAGAGATTATTTTTAAAAAAATTCCTAGTGGATAAGTATTGATGAAATATTGCGATTTGCATTTTTCAAATCTCCCAATAGATTTAATAGCTTCCTCTAAAAATTGAGAAATGCAAAACTTTAAAGGAATATTTCCAAAGATGTATTTATAGACATTTAAAATTTTGTTGGTAGAATTTAATGATCAAGAGGATTACACAATTTACATTAAAAGCACTTATTTGCTTCCTCTCCACCAGAGGGTGGGGGGGGGGGGGAAACGTGACTTTTTTTTACCTTAAGTGAAAAATGATAGATGCGTTTCTCAGTCATCCATCGGTTCGAATTTCCACTGTTAGAGAACATTAAAGGCAGGATATAAAACATTTCATTCTCGGACAGGAATAGGGGCTTAATAGACCCAAATATTCCTTTATGTTAGTGATTTATTCATTCATTCATTCCACAAAGACACTCCGCCATGTCCAAAGTCAGTAGGGGATGCCGATGTGCTTGGAAAGGGCGCCATCAGTCGGATGGGACGCAAAGCCGTGGCCTCGAGTGCGGGAGAGCTATACCCTGTGCACGTTGAAGAACATGCTGGATGGCCTTGACGGGAGACTACTATCTCTACCAACAACTGTTTCAGTAGGTCTCCTCCCCCAACCTTCTCTGAGCCTTCGGGGTCCTTGTGACCTAGCCATTTTGCCCATGGTGTGCAAAAAAGTGCCACTCAGAGGTAAAACAACCAACCCATTCATTCGTTTTATTCTTTTTCAAAGGAGAACCCTATATTCGTCAGAGGCGATATGCTGTTCATCTAGTTTGTTTCCATTTCTTTTAGTGTGCATAATTGGGCTGTGGTTTAATTTTTTTCTCAGCCTTGTTTAATTATGTGAATTTCCTCTCAAATGTCACATATTTATAAGTATCCGATCCAAAGCAGTATCTAGGTTTTGTGGCGCCTGTGTGGAGGGGGGGGGGGAATAGAAATCCGCCTTTTTATAGTTAAAATATCAACTTCTTAAAATTTAAATGGACTTTTTTTATAGAAGAAAAAATTAAAAGTAATTGTAAAAAAATTGATACGAGAAAGTTTTTTCTTCGCTCATTTTCAAAAAAAAAATTGTTAATGTTCTCACTCTGTTGTCTGTCTGTCTGTAGTTATTCAATCCTTTGTTTTTAGAGATAAATTTAAATTCTCTTTTGTGGATAAGTATTGACGAAATATTAGATTCACATTTCCCGATCTTCCAAAAGATATAATTTAATTTTCACTCTAACGGTGGAAAAATTTGAAAACGGCAAAATTCAAACGAATATTACAATCCAGGCCCAGATTCAGAAAAAGAATTAAAGAGTGAGGTGGGGGAAATGCCAAGAAACTCAGTGAAGTAAAAAAAAGATGCCAAGAGATTGGAGGTCTATAAAAATTTCCTTGAAAATTGTGTGAATTTTTAAACTCATGTATTTCATCATCATCATCATCCTCAAGCAGCCATGGGCTACGGAGGTCCAACCAGACCGTGCAATTTAGTTCTCCAAGCAAGTCTATCCTGAGCTACATCTACTGCATCTGGCCACTGCACACCAATTCTAACAAGGTCCTGTTTGACATTGTCTGCCCACCGCATTCTAGGTCTCCTCTTCTTTCTGAGGCCTTTAGGCACACTGTTCATAACCCTATTCGCCAATCTATAATTATTCATACGGGCAACATGGCCAAACCAACGGAGCCTCTCTCTGCACAATATGCTGCTTAAAGGAGGTTGCAAACTCCTTTGCCTAACCTCATCATTAGTTACAAAGTTGAACCACCTAATGCCCAAGATACTGCGTATGTATTTACATAAGTTTAATAATTTATTGTCCCTATTATCTTTTTTACTAGCATTTTCAAAGGGAGAGCAATGCCCCCCCCTGCTCTCCCCTCCTTCTTTGATCCGGCCCTGTTGCTCTGTGGTAAGTGACGTAGTTATGCTAGAATTTTTGCAATTTTCCTGATGATATGTGAAGGTCATGAAGTTTGCATTGATAACCTATTTGATAATTGCCTACCTTAAACCCACGGGGATGGCAAAACACAACTTGTGTTAAGAGGAAATTATTTTTGGAGATAAACTAAAAATCCTTTTAGGGTTGGATATATAGTGACGAAATATTACGTTTCACACTTTCCGAATCTCCTAAGTTTCAATTGCGCCCTTAATGGTGGAAAAAAATCTGAAAATTGCAAAAATTTAAACGAATATGCAAACTCTGGCTAGAAGTTTGATATTTTGATGGTGGAGTATAATGATCAAGAGTTTAGAGTGACAGCAAAGATTTGAGTTTTCTCCTTAGCGGGAGTGGGGATGGAGTCTGTTAAGTTATAATAAAATAAAAATAAATACCCCCTCAAGCAGCTGCTTGCCACAGAATGAAAAATTATTTTTGTGTTGAAAAGGTACTAACAGTATACAACGGAATATTACGTTTTTTTTTTCAGCTCCACCAAAGAACGTTAATTTACGTCGTTAGAGCGTGTTAAATGTTTAAAATGTAAAACTACAACTAATATTGCTAACGAATGTTTTTTCCACAAATTCGAAATTCTGTGATAGATTGTGATGGTCAAGAATGGATATAGATACGTACTATAATTTTTTTTTACATGTGTTTTAATTAAACTACTATTGGATAAATTTCTACCAGTTGCTCTTTACTTTTGAAAAGTTAGAAATGTAAATTAAAATATTAAATACTATTTAATATATAAACTTAACTCTAAGTGCCTGTGTAAATATTGATATACACAATATATTAATATACAAAATTACCTACAGAGAGGATATGTTATTCTTCTAGTTTTTATATATATTTATATACGACTAATAATTTTATTTTATAGCATTTTAAATAGCTTAAATTAAAAGTAATATTATTTCAAACTAAAAAGTTTTGTAGTTAAATTTACAAGAATTAAATCACTCAATATATATATTTCCCTACTTTTGTTTTTGCCACGTAAACAAGACTAGATTGGACACTATTCGGACTGATATTATCTAATAGGTGATAACAAGTAGAGCTCTGGGTGGATAACAAAAGTTCTATCCGGAAACCTTTGCCAGTATCCACGTATCAATATAAAACACCATCGTGTCTTAACAATACCATCGAGGTTAACATCGGTTAATTATCATTATTAATTTTCTTTCTTAAAATTGATTCTAAATTTACTTTTTGCATTGTTAATGTATATGTACTACAATAACCTAGTCAACGTTTGGGTTGTTTATATGTTTATTAAATTAATTGCAGAATTTCTAATGATATTAGGATTTTTCAAATACTCAGAGCCCTATACCTTATTAAATATTAGAAAATTGTCTAAATGTAATTTTTCAAAGTTCTTCTGAATTAATTTTGCTTTATTAAATTGGCGATTTTGTAAAGAGACTCCTTTTTATTACCAAGCATTTCCTTTTTGCATTTCACTTTGCTTATATCATGATCTCCAAAACTGAAATTTTCGGTTTTGAATCCAGTTTTTTAAGCAACACTCGAAAATTTTGAATCACATTCTGTTTTGTCTGCGAAACGATCGTTTCAAGACAAATTAGTTTCATTTTTTCCTTAAAACCGAATATCATCATTGAATTTTCAAATAATGTTTTTTTCGTTTCCTTAAGTAATTTTTGTTTTTACTGATGTTAGCCATCAGTAATGCAGTAATGTTTGTATGTGTTTTGCAGATCTTATCCGCGTTAGCCTCGATATTTTTACTCGTGATTTTATCCGCTATCCATGTTAACGTTATTTTTTTTATCGGCGGAGGGCTTTTAAATGGGGATATCTGTATCCGCCAAAAGGCTATAACAATAAGTACAGGGTGAGAAAAGGGAACTCTTTTATTTTGAGATAACTGAGAATTTCTTTTTGTGTTGTCTAGGACTAATAATATCTATTACTATTTACATTTAGCCGTCCCATGGCCGAGTGGTTAGCGCGCTTGGCTACTGATCCAAGGGACCTGGGTTCGAGCCCCGGGTTAAGGCATGGATGTTTGTGTCGTTTTTCTGCTGAGGTCCTGGCATCCTCTCAGATCCTTCTACTATGGCATATAAACTGTTAGACCTCTGTGGCAAGCAGCTGCTTGAGGGGGTATTTATTTATTTACATTTTTCCAATCATCCGTTAGTACGAATTACTATTGTTAAAAGATACAATATTCAGAAAAAGAAAAACTTTATTTTCTTTGAAAATGAACATTCCATATTCGCCATATGTGATATGTTATTTTACTAGTTTATATATATTTATATATAAATGACGGTAATATGCAAAAATGTCATTTGGCGCCTATGGCGGGGGACAATGTTGGCCATAGACTAGGTCGGCTCTGATTCGATCTACTTACATGTAGCTTGGTTGGTTTGGGGTTTTTATAGCGAATGAATATATATACATTGCTTGATAAAATTAAGTTAACACTAACAAAATGTGACAACTTTTTTATTGTAAGAAATAATCAAAAGAAAATATGTCTAAAAATATATTTTAGTATAAAGAGAAAATGCGTAGAAAACGAGAAGCCTGAGATCGGAAATAAACGTATTCCAACGACGTCATTTAAACAGAAAATATTTCGCATCTCTGTAGACTTCAGACGCTCCAAAACATGTACATGTGACATCAAAATGGAGTATGATCCACCCTGATTGCCAAACAGTCCTGACAGCGTCGATCCATGCTCAAAATAAGGTTGTCTAGAATGGCCTGAGACAACAAATCAAATTCTTCCACAACAGCTAACTTTATATGGCAACCATATATATTTGATGAGATTTACTTCTGCCGACCCTGCTGGCTAGCGTATTCATTGGATATAATCCGTTTTTAAGTACTCTTGCATCATGTTAGCTCTATGGAACAGACAATGCCTTCCATAACAGAGAAATCAGGGCCAACCACGCTTCTAAAAAGTTGAACATAGGATTCAAGGATTTCTTCGTTGTACCTCTAAGAAGTTACGGTGCTTCCATTGCACAAATGAAGAGGAGTACGGCCATACTCCTCTTCATATGGAGGGATGGTATCACATTTCTTGTTCTCTCCAGCAGGGACGGCTCAAGCATGGAATGTTTGCGCTTGCGCCCCGAAGCGAAGTCCATTTTGGGTACCCCTTTTCAGACATTTTACAGGCTCATGCTGTCTAGGCCTTTCTTTAGAGAAGGTGCTCCAAAGCTCGTTATCAATCCTCCACTCCAGATTAAATAACATCTAGAATCTGGATTCAAACTTCATCGATACACGTCAGAGAAACAGAATTTTAGCTCATTTTTCCGGGCTCCAAATGGTATGTGGCTGGTACCAGTTAAGATGAGCTTTCGATGGTGGAGGTCCGCACGACATAAACCACTCCCATCCTGGCACAGAGCCCATTAAGCCTTCGTGACACTCTTCTGCTAGAAATCATTTCACCTGTGGCAGGAAATACCTCAAGAGACAATTATTGCAAAGTCATCGTACTGTTCCGTCTTTCCATTAGAGCCAGGTAACGATCAGGTAGGGATGATGTAACTCTCGGATGACCTCAGCCAGCTCTTCTAGTAATGACTCCTGTCTCCTGGAACTGTTTTCAAAGTGTCGACACCACCATTTTCGAACATTGAGCAGTTTTGCTACCTCCATCTGCGACTGTCCTGTTTTGAAATAGAATGATCTGGAGGCTCCATGTTTTTTTAATACGCATTAGTAATTTGCATACTGCAAGGAATTGTAGGGTCGTAGATTAATTTTGATTGGTTATTTGAAATCTGCATGTGATGTTGCCTCTAAGAGAGTATTTTTACCTTCCGCATGTGGTTAAATTTGAAATATTGATGAAAAATTCTGTGTTAACCTGTGTAGTTCTATTAATTGAAGTTCTATTGTACTTGGATTGTGTCCAGTATACACATATTATCAATGAGCACTTGAATGATTTTGGCGTCCCGACAATGACGCCAAGTAACACTCTTTTTTTTTATTCAGAAATTTCAATAAAGAATATTTTTATCCTTTATATACAAGAACTTTGTTTCAAAAACGCATTAAGATTTTCGCGCCCTGGGCATATTGTGTAGCATATTTTCTCAGAATATTTTGTTGGGTTGGATTGGGTTGTTTTACCTCTAGCGGCACTTTTTTGTACACCATGGGCTAAATGGCCAGGTCACAAGGACCCCGAAGGCTCAGAGAAGGTTGGGGGAGGGGACCCACTGGTACAGCTGTTGGGAGACAGATGGTAGCCTCCCGTCAAGGCCATCCAGCGTGTTCTTTAACGTGCACAGGGTATGGCTCTCCCGTACACGGGGCCACGGCTTAACGTCCCATCCGACGGACGGCGGCCTTTCCAAGCCCATCGGTGTCCCCTACTGACCGTGGGCAAGGCGTGGAATTTTGCGGAGATAAATCTCAACGCTGACCCAGCCGGGACTCGAACCTGGGCACTACAGATTACGAGCCTGGCGCGCTACCGACTGAGCCACCCCCGCCCCATTTTGTTGGGTATTCACGTTTTAATCCTAACAACAAATATCATATTGCATTGAGGCATTTTGTCGTCGTGGGAAAATACGCGATTTAGACACTTTTTCCTTGAGAATATTTTTAACAAAGAAAGTTTTTAAACTTTTAGAGACTTTTTTTTTTGTTTTGTAAAACTATCCTTAAATGTTCACAACCAATGCAGTTTTCTGGTCGTAAACATTAGATACGCAAAAATATTTATCAAGATTTTAAAGAAATGCAAAAATACTTAATTTCTTTTAAAACCTCGTAACGAAACATCGTAACTAACTCGTTGATTTTTATTAAGCTTGTAACCAATGTTAATTAGTTGTAGTTATTAACATTTTATGTTACGTTGCCATCCAGATATAAAGAGGGTTTAGGGCATTAATGTGACATAAATGAAGCTAAAGCTTTCCAAATTAAATAAAATCTCCCGATTTGATGTTTTTTCAATAAAATATTTTTTTTTGCCTGCCTTTAGATGAAAAGACTTAATACAGCAAACAACTTGTTTGGAAATTAATCAAAGTATTTCTAACGAATAACATTATCTGTTACCATTAGTAATATTTTATATCACAAGACTTCTTAGTTACAAAGTTTTAAACACTGTAATGCTATATAAGTCGACGTGGGTATAGAGAAAAAATTTTCGTGAGCCGGTGGTATCCGAACCCACGACCTCTTGATGACATGTCAGGTGCTCTGGCCACTGAGCTATCGGCAGCTGATCAGTTATCTGTATCACTGATGTTAATCGTCGTCATCGTAGAATCAGCCACTGGTGGAGATCTTATAACTGAAAGTGAACTATCGTGAATTGCAGAACTTCTACGTATAGGACAATAACCGAGCCACTCATCGGGACATTTTGACGGGCATTTTTGTTCAACGTGTAATCCTTAATTTTCATGCACAGTTTATGGGTATTTCGAGTTGGGTTGTTTTATTTCAGAGCGACACTTATTTTGCACACAATGGGTTAAATGGTCAGAATCGGTTTCACAAGGAGACCGAGGGCTCATAAGAGAATAGCTCACAAGGACTTCGAGGACTCAAAGAAAGTTGAGGGAAGGGGATCAGCTGAAGAGCTGTTAGAATGATGATGATAGCCTCCAGTCAAGGTCATCCAGCGTGTTTTATAACGTGCACAGGGTATAGCTCTCTCACACGCGGAACCCGGCTAAAAATGTCATCGGCAGAGACTGATTTAGAGGGGGGAGGGGCAAGGGCGCCATGACTCCCTCTTTCAGAACGCAAGTAAGGGTAAAAGAGGCAAAAAATTATTAAACTTATTTATATTTCATGAGTTTTTCAAGAAATTTTTAAAAAACCCGTAAAACGGAGGGGGAAATTTAACATTGCATTGGAAATCAAGTACCATGGACCCCGCTTTTACATTTTTTTGGATCGACTGTGTTTTTGCCCCGCCCCCCTCTGTTTTTTCCTGGATAAGGGACTGTTCATCGTGTAGCTCAAAGGGTGTGCAGCGAGATTCGCCAGGTGTGTGGGGAAGCTTCAGATGATATTGCAGATAAACTGAAATTTTAAACCATTTTGCAGCTACTTTCTGGCACTGATTCGTCATTTAACTTTTTTTCGTTTAATCAAAAACTTATCCGTATTGAATCTTAATGTTAAAACCAAAATTAACACAAAATATGCCCATAACACGTATGGCGTACGCATTAACTCAATACACGTCAGAACTTGCACAGAATAACTCTGCGTTTACAAACGATTCCACAGAATGGTCTTTATTGAAAGCAAACTGCGCATGTACGAGTCTCCCATAGGCCAACTTAAGTTTTTAGTGTGCCTCCAGTATTCACGGCGCAAAAATAGTGTGCCGTGAGAAAAAAAGTTTGAGAATCACTGGTATAGTCCATCGGCGCCCCCTAGTGATCGAATTCATCTTCGTCATCAGAAGGCAGAAAAACGACACTTTCTTTTGGCAATGAATTCGAGGCAAATATGCCGGCAAGGGATATTCATGAAATTGTAGATGAAAAAGAAGTCGACGGACTCGGTGTCTTTAGTATTTTGGAAAGCCTTCATTTTTTGAATCAATATGAAATTACAAAAAAGTGTGGAGAAAAAGGGGTGGGGGACAAGATTGTAGGGAGGAACCCCGTTCGGGTACAAAAGTTTTCCTTCCGTTTTAGTAGTATTTGAAGAAATTATTGAAGAATACGTGTTATATATATTTAACACGTATTTTTCAAACGTATAATATTTTTGAAATAATAAGATCTCACTGATATACACTGGTAGCAATATGTCAGATAAATATAGAAGAAAAATTGTCATTAGCAGGGTGGATCTGAACCGACGACCTCCTGATAACAGGTCAATTGTTCTGACCGCTGAGTTACCGGCCGCCGAGCAATCATTCTCTATTAGGTAGTACTTTTAAGCATTATATCATAGAATTGGTCATTGGAAATAAGTTGACTCTAATTGAAGACTCTGGTCAAGAAGACACTTTCCATTTTAGTGCTGGACTAGAGTCTTCAATTACAATCAACTACATTTCCAATGACTAATTCTATGATATAGTGTTTAACCGTTTAACGCCCGTAACTGCGAAAAGAAAGACTTTGTAAGGGTTCTGTAGAAAGACTTTATAGGGGTTCCACAGAAACATTTTGTAAGGGTTCTGTAGAAATACTTTATAGGCGTATGCCCAAATACTTCATATACCCTATAAAGTGTGCAGAAAGACCTTATATGGGGTCTGAAAAAAAGACTTTATAGGAGGTCTGCAGAAACTTCATATGGGATCCGCAGAAAGTATTATAGGAGGATATTGCAGAAACACTTTGTAGAGGCTGGAGAGACTTTGTAGGGACACAAAGAAACACTTCATAGGTGATTAGTAGAAAGATTTTATCGAAGTCTGCAGAAAGATTATTGGTGTCCACAGATAGAATTTATAGGGGGTCCAAAGAAATATATTTTAGGGGTATGCAGAAAGACTTAATAAGGGGTCTGCAGAAAGACTTTGTAACGGATCTGCAGAAAAACTTCATAGGGGATCCGCAGAAAGACTTTATACGGGGTTTAAAAAAAAACTTTATAGGTGGTCTGCAGAAAGATTTTAAGGGGGTTCGGGATAAACCTAATGATCATTGTGAATACAAAAGAAAATGCCTACAAGTTAAATTTTATTAACTCTGACAATTATAACGTAAGATATTCGACAGTAAATAAGAAGTAAAAATCAAATTACTTTAGTAGGAGTTATCTACTCACAAAACTGAAATTTCATCAAAACGCGCATGTTGCGCTTAATTTGAGCAGCAATGTATGTGCTGTTATGTTCCGACCGGTGTTACGTTGAATATGAAAGGACCCCTTTGAAGAGCGTTTTGACATAATCTTTATCATATCATAATCTAATTAAAATATTCTAGATCCTTCAAACAGAATTTTTCAGTCATAATTATTAATTAATTTTCATAAAAAATGCCACCCCTAAAAATTTGCCACTCTAGGCTTGTGCCTACCTAACCTATAGGAAAATCTGTCACTGGATCACAAGGACTCCAAAGGCGGAGAGATTGTTGGGGAAGGTGAACCACTAGACAGCTGTTCTACAAAGGTTTCATCTTGGGAGAGTCCAGAAAAAGTAGGGGCGGGGCTGTCAGTCGGTAGAAAATGCCTACAAGTACAAAGCTCGTAATCTGTAGTTCCCAGGTTCGAGTCCCAGCTGGGTCTTCGCAAAATCCCCGCCCTGCCCACGGTCAGTAAAGGACACCGATGAGCTTGGAAAGGCCGCCGTCCGTCGGATGGGACGTTAAGCCGTAACACCGTGTGTGGGAGAGCCATACCCTGCGCACGTTAAAGAACACGCTGGATGGCCTTGACGGGAGGCTACCACCTGTCTCCCAACAGCTGTTCCAGTGGGTCCCCTCCCCAACCTTCTTCTGAGCCTTCGGTCCTTGTGACTTGGCCATTTAGCCCATGGTGTGCAAAAAAGTGCCACTCAGAGGTAAAACAACCCAACCAAACCCAGAAAAAGTAGCACACCTCACTTTCCAGTTGAAGCGTTGCTACTCATTTACACAACTGTTCATGTATGAAGGCTATTAGCAATCGATAGGATTCCGTGATGGTGGGTAAAAGGAAAAAAATATCTTAAGCTTGCGGGATAAAGTAAAAGTTATTCAAGAGAGTAAAAAATAAAATGAATGAAAATCATGACAGATAAATTTAATTGTGGTAAAAAACAAATTTATGATTCCTTAAACGGAAATCTAAAATTCAAGAATGACTGAAAGAGAATGATGCAGTTAAGAAAAACATTTCAAGATTGAAAACTCTGTTTGAATTGAGGTTTATGGAAAAATTTAACTGTCGAACCAAGCTCGAAACCTAATTGTGTCTTTATCGTGCCTGCTTTGAGATTTTATCCGCTTACCCCATTCTCTGTTCGGTGAAAAAATAGTCAGGAATAGTACGTTAAGCCGTGGTGCTTTGTATAGTACAGCCATATGTTGGATGATTTTGATGGGAGGCTTCCTTCTCCAAACACAGTCCAGTGGTTTCTCTACCCAGATCTGAGTACTTGGTGTCCTTATGACCTATACATTTAATTCATTTGGTGCAAAAAAAAAAGAGGGAATGGGGATGGCTCAGTCGGTAGCGCGTCAGGCTCGTAATCTGCTAGTTCGCAGGTTCGAGTCCCAGCTGGGACAGCATTGATTTATCTCCGCAAAACTCCCTGCCTACGGTCAGTAGGGGACACCGATGTGCTTAAAAAGGAATCCGTCGGATGGGATGTTAAGCCGTGGAGCCATACCCTGTACGCATTAAAGAACACGCTAAATGGTCTTAACGGGAGGCTACCATCTGTTCCCCAAACAGCTGTTGGTTTCCTCCCCTAATCTTCTCTGAGACTTCGGGGTCCTTGTGACCTGGACATTTAGGCCATTTTGTGCAAAAAAAAAAAGTGCCGCTCAGAGGTCAAACAACCCAACACAGAAAAAAACCGAGAGGCGAACCTTGAACTTCAGAGGCGAAACAGTTCAAGGTTTAAATAAATTTATTTTGCAGAAAAATATAACATATTTTAATAATCCGTTATAATAATGAAACTTTTAAATCTAAACTTTTGCATTTAATTAAATGAGAGTAACTTATGAATTCTTTACACAATTTCATTACAACAATTTATTCGAGTTAGTAAAACTTTATCAATAAATTTCATCGATTTTTGCAGCATAATTTTACTTAGAACGACACAATCAAAAGCGGAAATTGTTTTTCCAATGCTCTTACCTATTTCCTGAAGAAGTACATTGAAGCGTAAGCATTACAGGATTTCCCTTTTCTGTCCCACGTGAAGTTGTGTGGATGATGATTTTATATTTAGTAATAGCGGAGGAGTCTGTGACCATCAATTCAAATTATACGTCATATTCAGCATGTCGTCATTATATTAGTGGTTAACGACAAGCGAATATGGCAACTGCTTGATTATCGCGTTGGCGGACGCTTCGTTGCGAAATCGTACTCCACATAAATTGGAAGCGTACTTCACAGAATTTTTGCAGTAACAATTTCTGTTTAGTTGGCTGTTGTAAGTTGCGGTTTCCTGTCTACAATGTAATTTTGTGTTGTTGGTATTAGGATGATAAAGATTTATTACTCCAATGCTTTCTTACAAATAATCTTTTCGATGAAGCAATGTGTGGAGGTTGAAACAAGTCATGTGCCGATGACCGAAAATTAACGATTCTACGCCCACTTTCTTACTTTAACCCTTTCAGGATCATAAGGTTTCTAAGAGTAAATATTAGTATGTAACTGTTTATTTTAGTTTGTTTAGACGTAAAATAAATAAAAATCATAAGAAAAATACATAACAATGTGTAGTTTTTTTGGAATTTTATGGGAAATATTTTTCCCAATGGACTATAAAGGTAACACAAATTATAGTTAGGCTTATTATGCAATGTCATTTATTTATTGGTTTATTAGAACAAAATGTTAACTAAAATAATACAAAATTATGAAATAAAATTATTATACAAAATGATGTGCTAATTATGATATTCTGCGAAGCAATTTCTTTTGGTAGTGAGGCAAAGATGGACATTGCACATAATACATATAATATGCGTCCTGACAGTTCTGTTTTTGTTTTCTAAACATTCCCGTTTACGTAATTGCGTTCGGCATACGTTCTATTTTGACATTCTGTATAAAAAATGCAGATAAGGTTATAATTAAATACGACAATCACCAATTTTAAAATGGGAAAAACGTTTCCCTTATTCGTGAAAGGGTTAAGATAAAAGGATTCAAAGCTACATGCAAGGGCATTAATTCCATGTATATTAATTTATATTTATATATATTAGACATAAGATGAGAAGAATTCCAACTTTCTAGCCAATATCCATACTTGATATTCATTTTGAATGTACGACTAATGATTTATTGTAACGTTTAAAAATGAAAATTTATACTGCCAGATAAAAAAAAGAATTTTCATATTGTGCCAATAAAAAGCTATATATTTTCGAAAATAAACTTTAAAGTAAAATGCTACCATATAATAAAGACCTACGTCAATTGTATGTAAATTTTAACTTTCAACAGACTACTTTGGCGGTATACTTTTTGTTCATTCCGTTTTACTAGTCTTGAACAAATTTCTTATCAGATTTGACAGCATCAGTAAAGCAACTAATAAATTTTAAACTAAACTGATGAATATCGTAAGAATTATTTGCACAAACTTCTAAAATAGAAATTGTTTTATATATTTATTTTATAAAAAATAAATATCCCCTCAAGCAGCTACTTGCCACAGATATGTGAAAGGAGTCTCTCAGTTTATACGCCATAGTGCAAGATCTATGAGGAAGGCCAGACCACAGAAGGAAGAAAACACAAACATCAGTGCCTTATCCGAGACTCGAACCCACGCCCCTTGGATCAGTAGCCAAGCATTCTAACACTCGGTCACAGGACGACAAAAGCTGTTTTATAATAGTTTGAAATATTAAAATTTTATTTCTGATAGTGATGAGATCGGGTTCAGTTTTTTTGGAGTCTGAGCCCCCAGAGCTAGATTTGGGAAAAAAAATTTCTGACGTATCATGAGACATAAATAAAATACTCACTCAAGTAGCTGTTTGTCACAGAGTTCTTACAGGAGCCTATCAGTTATAACATTAATTATAATCAGTTTATGAAAAAATTAAAATGTTAATGTTAGAACGGCACAATCAAAACTGAATATATTTATATATATTCCCTCAAGCAGCTGCTTGCTAAAACTAAAAATGTTAATTGGAACTAAAAATATTAGAAATATTATACTCCGTTTCACATAAAGAATGGAGCTGCAAGTTCCTCAGAGTTTCTTGTCCAATCGTGGCTGATTACACTTCTCGAAAGCAAATGAAAATATATCAATCCTCAACTGTCTTTGGATGTGGTCGCCTTATCCAGGAGCGTAGCTATGGGGGGGGGAGGAGGTTTCCCCCACAAAGTAAATCGGAGTTGGCAAAATTTGAACTGACTTGGTAAAATTCAGGTGAGATGCAAATATTGGGATTTTTTTTTTGGTAAATTATGGAGAGTTGGCAAAATCTAAGGGAGTTGGCCAAATAGAGGCAACTTGCCAAATTGTTGGGGAGCTGCGTCCCTGGGTTTTCTTGTAAATTCATAATCTCACTTGAATTTTACCAAGTGGCTTTCAATTTTGACAACCCCCCTAATTTCACAAAATCTCGATTTGCGTTAACTCACCCACACTTTATCAAGCGTCTTCAAATTTTGTTAAGCGAATTTTGTCTCGATTTTGCCAACATCCATAGATTTTGCCAAGTTACCTCGATTTTGCTAACTCCCCTAGTTTTTCCCAAGTTGCCTCGATTTTCCAACTGCCCTAGATTTTGCCAAGTCGTCTCGATTTTGCCAACTTTAGATAAGATGTAAAAATTTGAATTTTTTTGTTAAATTAAGGAGAGTTGCCAAAATTTAAAGTGACTTGGTAAAATTCAGGTGAGATGCACCTATTGTGATTTTTTTCTATTAAATTATAATAAGCTGGCAAAATCGGTATTATTTTTGTGCAAATAAAAAGAGTTGGCAAAATTCGAAGTGACTTGGTAAAATTTAGGTTAGTTGTAAAAATTTGCATTTTTTTACTGTTAAATTGTGGCAAGTTGGAAAATCTAGGAGAGTTGGAGATAACGTTTAAAAACGTTATCTCCAACTCTCCTAGTTGGAGATAACGTATTTAAACGTTTAACGTTTTTAAACGTTTTATAACGTTCAGTTTTTTTTGGATATTTGTAACGTTTTAGACGTTTTTGGACGTTTTATAACGTTCAGACAATTTGGATTGTTTTGTGCAATTAAGGAGAGTTAGCTAAATCTAGGGGAGTTGACAAAATCCGAAGTCACTTGGTAAAATATAGGCTAATTGTGAAATTAACGAGAGTTGGGAAAATGAAGACAACATGGCAAAATGTAGGGGAGGCGGCGAAAATTAGGCGAGTTGTAAAATTGGGATTACTTATGTGAAAAAATTCCGAAGAATTGAGAAAATGAAGAATAATTGATAAAATCGTGGGTAGTTTGTAAAATTCGAAGTTACCTGTAAACAGGAGAGATGTAAAAATAAATTTTTTTCTTTGTGAAATCTTGATAAAGTTTGCGAATTTAAGGGAAAATTTTGGGGAGATGCCAACCCCCCAAATGTAACTCTCTCTCCCCCCACTGAAAACAAAATTCTGGTACTTAATTTCTCAATTGGCAAAATTTGACGTATACGAGTTGGAAAACTTCCGTTCTTTCCCTCTCTCCGACCAAAGTCCCTTCGCTACGCCCCTGGCCATAACTCTTCACATAAAAGGACTAAAAAAAATAAATAAATACCCCCTCAAGCAGCTGCTTGCCACAGAGGTCTGACAGGAGTCTGTCAGTTTATATGCCAGAGTAGAAGGTCTGTGAGGATGGCAGGACCTCAGCAGAAAAACAACACGAACATCCATGCCTTACCCGGGGCTCGAACCCAGGCCCCGTAGATCAGTAGCCAAGAGCGCTAACCACTCGGCCACGGGACGTCATAAATAAATACCCCCTCAAGCAGCTGCTTGCCACAGAGGTCTGACAGGAGCCTGTCAATTTATATGCCATAGTAGAAGGTCTGTGAGGATGGCAGGACCTCAGCAGAAAAACGACCCGGGGCTCGAACCCAGATCCCTTAGATCAGTAGCCAAGCGCGCTAACCACTAGGAAGCTGGAAAATTGGCAAAAGATTAAGAGCTCCATGAGGTTTTGCAGTCAAAATGTAGCTCGTTAGGTTCAACGTTAAATAACGAAAAATCGGTATTTTAGAAAGAAACATCTTTCTCCTGCGTTCCTCACTCGCAATTTCTAAACGCCAAAGCCACCAATCGTTGCCAGATCCCTCACATTCCCAAAGATATTATATTAAGCATCTCATTTCAAGTACGAACCTGATTTTGTTCATCCAATATGAGGTTAGATAGGAGAGTCTGCCTACAAAATTTGGGACCATTCGGTGAAGCATCTCGGAAATTGCAGGGGACCAAAATTTGTCGAAACGGAAATAACATTTTTGACGATTTGCGTAGAGACGAAGCCACGTGGACAACGATTTGAGCAGGGGTTGGGTTGTTTTACCTCTGAGCGGCCCTCTTCGGCCGAATGCAAACTTTGTAATCTCCGCGACTGAAATTTTCATGTATTTAATTCCAGTTTTCAATGCAGCAGAACAATTTCTCAAACTTACGTTCTGCTTTCTCAGCAAATCTAGGGGGTAGGGGGGTAGGGTCCCACTCTAAAGTCTAAGAGAAGGAGTTAAAGAAAACCATTGCGCAGTCCCATCGAGTTCGGTTTTTAAAAGTTTCTCACTGACCCTCCCAAATGTGGGTTCCTGGGATCGTCCCCCTCCCCTTCCGACAATGCTAGTAAGCGGAACGGAGACAAAAAAAATATACCAGTTTATTTTTCAAGGATTTCTTTTTTTAAACCACTAAACGAGGGAAAAAAATATCTTAACGGAGTTCAGGTTCATTGCTACTAGATTTCGCCCCCCCGCCCTCCATTGATTTTTTTTACTAGATTCTGACCTGTTTACGAGATAAAATAAAAAAAAAATTATCAAAATTAAAAGCGTTTCGTTTGCAGCTTAATACTTTTGCTTATAACGTTTTAAAATACCATAATTATAAAATTCAATACATGTTGACAAAAATTTATTTTTTCAACTTCAAGCTTCTGAAACGCTTAGCGTTTCAGAAGGCTTCCAGCTCCACTGGCAGTATAAGAGCCACAGGTGTGTGCAGCACATTTTGTTAGGGGTGTGCACCCAGGGAATTTTTTTTTGAAGGTGAACATTTATTGAATTCTCAATCATAAAGGACATCATTTTTATTTATTAAACAAACTGAAGAAACTAACACTTAATTTTTTAAAATCACTCAACTTTAGTTAAAAAATACAAACTCAAAAAAATAAAAAGACACAGAATACCAAGCTTTTTCTGTAGTGATAACAAGTCCTATACAAAGATACAGTGAAGTTTTCATGATAAGAAGAACTGAAAGCTCACTACAGTGCAATTCATTTGCAAAACTAGGCAAATGTGAAAAAATCTACCCATCCGCCTTGGGTTGTTGTTGGGTTCTTTTACCTCTGAGCGGCATTTTTTTGCACACCATGGGCTAAATGGCCAGGTCACATGGACCCCGAAGGCTCAGAGAAGGTTGGGGGAGGGGACCCACTGGAACAGCTGTTGGGAGACAGATGGTAGCCTCCCGTCAAGGCCATCCAGCGTGTTCTTTAACGTGCACAGGGTATGTCTCTCCCGCACACGGGACCACGGTTTAACGTCCCATCCGACGGACGGCGGCCTTTCCAAGCCCATCGGTGTCCCCTACTGACCGTGGGCAGGGCGGGGAATTTAACGGAGATAAATCTCAACGTTGACCCAGCTTGGACTCGAACATCCGCCTTGGGATCTCCTGTTTACGCTTCAGTTGCTCATCTCATAAAACAAAGATATAAAGCGATTTTTACATTTGACCCGCAAAGCTAATAGCTTATCTGCAGGAAATATAGATGAGTATTATTCTTCATATATAAAATGTTACGTTAGTAGCGGAAATCGCAACACCGCGAAGGAAGTGATGCATACGCCCGAAACTGACAGGACGGAAGCTTCAAGGTAGATGTGCAAACGATAAAAAAGGAACGTGAGAACGCAAGGTACGTGCTTTATTTCAGATTCATTAGTACGATTATATAGCAGATTCATTAGTTCTACCTCTGGCGGTTATATAAGAATGTAGACGTCTTGGCATTCCTTCAATCAGATAGTTAATGGTGTCCTGAGGTATGGCGTTCCAAACAGCATCCAATTGGGTTGTTTTACCTCTGAGCGGCACTTTTTTGGACACCATGGGCTAAATGGCCAGGTCACATGAACCCCGAAGGCTCAGAGAAGGTTGGGGGAGGGGACCCACTGGAACAGCTGTTGGGAGACAGATGGTAGCCTCCCGTCAAGGCCATCCAGCGTGTTCTTTAACGTGCACAGGGTATGGCTCTCCCGCACACGAGGCCACGGCTTAACGTCCCATCCGATGGACGGCGGCCTTTCCAAGCCCATCGGTGTCCCCTACTGACTGTGGGCAGGGCGGGGAATTTTTGCGGAGATAAATCTCAACGCTGACCCAGCTGGGACTCGAACCTGGGAACTGCAGATTACGAGCCTGTGCGCTACCGACTGAGCCATCCCCGCCCCGCATCCAATTGGGCAGTCAACTGTACCAGGTTTGCACCAGAGGGAGCTGCCGTAAGGTTCCACACATGCTCAATGGGCAACAAGTTCGGGGAGTGTGACGGCCATGGGAGAATGTCCATCATTCATTCCCCCTGACAGGGGATGACAGGGGACCTTGACGTTGTGGTGGTGGTGGTGGGGGGGGGGGGGGGGGGGGGCTTGTGGCCCAGCGCGGTCGAAAGCTCTGCTGACCAATTTGGGCCCTAGTTGGACAGAGCTAAGACCATTTTGAGGTCGTAGTATCTGCTGACTGGTTGGCAATCTAAGACCTCCATCAGGTGCTCAGTGGAGTAGGTCGGGACCTTGCTAAACGACTTGGTCCCTCTAATATGCTAGAGCTCTTTTTCAAATCTGGGTCCAACTAAGAGTTCCCACCCCAGGGGCTGAACCAACTTGGATCTATATATCCTTGTTGTGGCTAACCGGGGAACAGATTGAATTTAGGTTTTGACTGATGGATGAGCTTTCCTTCTATAGGACTGTTCGCCATAGGATAGTCGGGGATGAGCTGTATCTATTATGGTATAATCTTGCCCCTGACCGTAGATAGTGGTAAAACGGCAATTCCTAATACCAGCAGTGTCGAAAGGCGGAAATAGTGGGTTTTGTATCGTAAATATTCTTACCTGTCCTTCCTTCATGTGTGCAGTAACTAGGGTGGCATTGTTCTGTTGCAGAATCAGGAGAGGCATGGCGGTAAGGAAGGTCGTGCCACAGGATTAACGATGTTATCAATATAATGTCTTGCTGTTAGCATGCCAGAAACATGGAGCAGAGGTATATGAAATGCCACCCCATTCCACTGTACGAAGCAATATGGCAGCTAATGAAATAAGCTTTCTTATGTTGATGATGCCAAACATGCGGACAAACGGCCGTCTGGTTAGCAGAAACAGAATCGGAACCCGTCTATGAACAACACTCTCCTCCATTATACAGGGTGAATCTGAAAAAGTGGGCAAAACTTTACGGGGTGGTAGAACAGAGCTATACGAGCAATATTCGTCACAGAATGTATGGGCGGAACGCAAACGGCGAGCCGCTAGGTGGTGTTGGAAATGGTATAAAAGGGTCGGTCCTCGCACCCAACGGCATTTCTACCGTGGATTGCCGAGAGGATGGCTGGTTATACTAACCACGAAATGGCGGATATACACTTTGTGTATGGTGCGGCGGACGGGAATGCAAGTGAGGCACAGAGTATCTCCTCTCCTTCTTGTGTTCATTCTTTAAATGTGACAGTGGAAAACTACCTTTTAACTTCTCACCGCTTGCGTTCCGACCATACATTCTATGACGAATATTGCTCGTATAGCTGCGTTCTACCACCCCGTAAAGTTTTGCCCACTTTTTCAGATTCACCCTGTATAGACCAATGTTGCCTGGCTCGATCTCAGTGATGTCGCTGCAATGGCAGATGCCAGAGTTGACGTCTCCCCTTCATTCCTGCATCATGCAAACGTTGTCTAATGGTTTTCATGGAGATAACGGTACCTATAGTGTTCCGCAAAATCGCAGTTGCTGTGGTGAAAATGTCGCAAAAGGCCCTCCTACACAGCATGCTATCTTCAAGTCCTATGGTGTGGCATGCTGTACCTGTCCTATGTGTTATTTGGTGTTCCATAATGTTGTGTGAGATGCACTGTTGCACTGTGCTCCCATTGCGCCCCATACATGCGGCAATCACTCGAAGGCTCAATCTGAGCTTTCTCATAACGACGATTTGCTCTTTCCCAGAAGGCGTCAATTGCGCATAATGGTTCCCGCCAGCGTCTCCAAGGCATGTTCCGAACATTTTCACAGCGTGCACTCCAACCTCACGGTTGTGGAGCTATGATACGAGTTTCTGGGCGCCTGGTATTATATCTCGTGTAGTGTCTTGTAAAGTGTCGGGCGCTCATGCGCTATTTATACCGACGAGAACTAAGCTTTTATAACCACATTGCAAGGAATATACTTCCGGTTATTCAAATGCTCAGCATCAAAGCTCTGTATGGATTGGATTGGATTGTTTTACCTCTGAGCGGCACTTTTTTGCACACCATGGGCTAAATGGCCAGGCTACAAGGACCGCGAATGCTCAGAGAAGGTTGGGGGAGAGGACCCACTGGAACAGCTGTTGGGAGACAGATGGTAGCCTCCCGTCAAGGCCATCCAGCGTATTCTTTAACGTGCACAGGGTATGGCTCTCCCGCACACGGGGCCACGGTTTAACGTCCCATCCGACGGACGGCGGCCTTTTCAAGCCCATCAGTGTCCCCTACTGACCGTGGGCAGGGCGGGGAAATTTTCCGGAGATAAATCTCGACGCTTACCCAGCTGGGACTCGAACCTGGGAACTACAGATTACGAGCCTGGCGCGCTACCGACTGATCCACCCCCGCCCCAAGCTCTATATGGAAATAACCTGTCAACCGTAGGCGGCAAACAATTTGATAGGAAAGAATGAAGCTCACTAAACTGATATTCATTTGTACTAATTAGGGAAGTGTGAGAAAAAAAACACCCATCCGCCTCCCGGACTTGGTTGAATTGGGCTGTTTTACCTCTGAGCGGCATTTTTTGCCCACAATGGGTTAAATGACCAGGTCACAATGACCCCGAAGGCTCAGAGAAAGTTGGTGGGGAACCCATTGGACAGCCGTTGGGTGACGCATGGTAGCCTCCTGTCAAAGCCATCCAGTATATTCTTTAACGTGAACAGGGTATAGCTCTCTCGGACACGGAGCCATGGCTTAACGTCCCATCCAATGGATGGCGATTTTTCCAAGTTCATCAGTGTCAACTTCTGACCAAGGGCAGGGTGAAAAGTTTTGCGGAGAAAAATCTCAGTGCTGGCCCGATGGGACTCGAATCTGGGAACTGCAGATTACGAGCTTGGTGCATTACCAACTCCCCCCCCCCATGAACAAAGTTAGTTACGGCATAATAGTATTTTAAACAGACTATTCATGCTCGAAATTTTAAATTTTAGTATAGAGTGTGGTAATCTAAGGGTTTACATTGACAGCAGCAATTGGTTCTCTCTCTCCAGAGTGATTGGGAAAGATTGCACTTTTTTGTTCGTTTAATGTTGCCTGCCCATCAATCTCGAAAGTTAACCCTTTCACGATTAAGGGAAACATTTTTCCCATTTTAAAATTGGTGATTGTCGTATTTAACCTTATCTGCATTTTTTATACAGAATGTCAAAATAGAACGTATGCCGAACGCAATTACGTAAACGGGAACGTTTAGAAAACAAAAACAGAACTATCAGGACGCATAATATATGTACTATGTGCAATGTCCATCTTTGCCTCACTACCAAAAGAAATTGCTTCGCAGAATATCATAATTAGCACATCATTTTGTATAGTAATTTTATTTCATAATTTTGTATTATTTTAGTTAACATTTTGTTCTAATAAACCAATAAATAAAAGACATTGCATAATAAGCCTAACTATAATTTGTGTTACCTTTATAGTCCATTGGGAAAAATATTTCCCATAAAATTCCAAAAAAACTACACATTGTTATGTATTTTTCTTACGATTTTTATTTATTTTACGTCTAAACAAACTAAAATAACAGTTACATACTAATATTTACTCTTAGAAACCTTATGGTCCTGAAAGGGTTAAATGTCTGTAGACTTTACTTCATAAAAAAGAATGAAAAACTCTTTTTGTGGTTGGATACGAACTGAAAAATGGTGAGGATTCGTATTTTCAGAATCTCACAATGACATTAATTTCTACTATTAGAGGGCGCTCACAGAGGAAAGTTTTAAAACGATTATTGTAAACGACCTATTAACGATAGAAATTTGAATTCGTAGAGTGTGGTGGTCAAGGGGTTTTTAAACTGACAGTAGCTATTTGTCCCCCTTAACCCCAGGGGAGGGAAGGTTTCGCTATTCAACATTGATAACTTTTGTCCCCTCTCCTCCTAAAATATTGACGCCCAATGCCCATGGAGCTGAATGTTAATGGGGCTGTGTTTTGACTCGAAACCCATTGTTTCCAAGTTCAAGTTACCATTGTGCTTATACTTAGATTTTCTCCACCAAACCTCGTTCTGTCCTGTGAGTAGTGACACAGATGGAACTAGGAAAGATCTCATTCCGTTCGACGGAACAAAAACGATGGTTCCAGTTTTACTACATTAAGTCATGGCCTCCATCTGCGAGAGATCATTAAAAAAAAATAAAAATAAATACTCCCTCAAGCAGCTGCTTGCCACAGAGGTCTGACAGGAGCCTATCAGTTTATATGCCATAGTAGAAGATCTGAGAAGATGGCAGGACCTCAGCAGAGAAAACGACACATACATCCATGCCTTACCCGGGGCTCGAACCCAGGTCCCTTAAATCAGTAGCCAAACGCACTAACCACAATTTAAAGAACATGCTGAAAGACCTCTAGAAGATTCCATGTCCCGTAAAAGCTGTATAGTGAGTTCACTACCAACTCTAAGTCCTTGTGATGTGGACATTTAACTCATTGCGGGAAAAAAAAAAAACGCTACTCAGACTTAAACTAACCTACAGATTAGCGCCTCAAGATATGAAGTACCTCAAAAAAGAACAAATTGCATATCAAATTTTACTCTGTAGTAATTATGAATTAGTATTATTAGTTCAAAATAATATTTTCACCACATCAGTTTCCTGTTTATTTTTGTAAATGTTCCTTCAATCAGGAAACTATGTATATTTCGTATGCCTCTTAAACTTGACATTGTTTAAGACCTCAGTAGGTTTGGTTTGGTTTGTTTTACCTCTGAGCGGCACTTTTTTGCACACCATGGGCTAAATGGCCAGGTCACATGGACCCCGAAGGCTCAGAGAAGGTTGGGGGAGGGGACCCACTGGAACAGCTGTTGGGAGACAGATGGTAGCCTCCCGTCAAGGCCATCCAGCGTGTTCTTTAACGTGCACAGGGTATGGCTCTCCCGCACACGGGGCCACGGCTTAACGTCCCATCCGACGGACGGCGGCCTTTCCAAGCCCATCGGTGTCCCCTACTGACCGTGGGCAGGGCGGGGAATTTTGCGGAGATAAATCTCAACGCTGACCCAACCTCAGTAGGTGAATGTCCAGTCTTGGTAAAACTAATCAACTTATAAAGAAAAAAAAAACCGGCATTTTCCTTTATAATATGACATATTTCCGTATGTGTCTTGTTGCAACTTCATATATGCATGTACAGTCGCTTACAAAAATATCCGAACCCTAGGTTGATTACAGAATTCAGAAAAATATCTGGCAACGATTTTTTCAGAAATTAGTGATCTGGCAACCTTCGTGTAGCACAAAGGTTGCCAGATCACTAATTTCTGAAAAAAATCATCTCCAGATATTTTTTCTGAATTCTGTAATCAATTATAGTGTTCGGAATTTTTTTTTGAGCGACTGTACTTCCAAATGACATGTCTTAGAAGAGAATGTATTTGTGAGTTTTAACATTACCTTAAGGGAAAAAACTGGAAAAGAAGCGATATAGAGGGAACCATGAAGGGCAAAAAGATAGTGTCAAAAGGGACAAAACTAAAAGACTTAAAACACTGGTCTGTAGGACCATTTTCTTGGGCCGCTTAAATTGGATAAGTACCAGAGGATCATAATTAATAAGAGATTTAATTATGATCCTAATTATAAGAAGATTATTATTAATTATCTTATTAATTAATAATTAATTTATTGATTAAATAAAAATTATTCATATTTATTATAAAAATTATATTATTATAAAAATTATTAATTAAATAATAATTTTCTTAGTCGGATGATATTGACTGCATAAAAGATCATGTCAATAAAAATTCCTAAACAACTAACACATTGAGAGTTAAGACAGGCAAGAAGAAGAAGGTAAAACACCGTATCCATTATGTGCTGCCATCTAGTATTCAACTGGTTATTTACAACCTATTCTGTGTTTTTTATTTTTTTCACAGTTTTATTTTACCGTTAAAGATTGATGTATAGTTAGTGTAAAATCATCTTTTCAGATTTTATATAATAAATATATGGTTGGCGTATATTTATTAAAAAATAAGGACGTAAAAAGGTTAGTTATTAAAAGGAAGGGTTTAAAATTACATTAATTGCACAAAAATTATTTATGTCGTAAATCAGGCTCAAAGTATCTTATGTGGAAAAAATAAAAATAAAAATAAATTCACCTGGTATTTGTTAAAATATTTCTACTGTTACTCTGATACATTAATTGCTATATATTAAATTTATAAATTTAATAAAAAGAACTGAGCATGAGTTCAAATGTATGCTTACCAAACATAAATGTAAATAAACCAATTTAATTACTTAGGCAAACAATTCACATACATAAAAATTCAAACCATTCACAAATGTATTTCATGAAATTAAACCTGTAAGAATGCCAAGCAATTTTCTACCACACTTGAAACAGTCGAACTATAATTCAATAAATTTTATTCAAGACATAAAGAACCTTAATTAACATTATATAAGCGACGCAATCATATTTGTGAATAAACCTATCGTTTACTTTTCCAGTTCTAGTATTAACCTTAAACACCTTATTTTGCACTAATCCTCTTTTAGCTTTTCCACTACCAGACTTCTTCGACACATTACTGGCATTAGAATTAGGTTTCAAAATGCTCAAATTCCACTCGAATTCCAGCAAAAACTAGCAACTCAACTTTTCTCAAACAACAAATCATTGAACAACAGTCGAATACTTTCTTTCGATTACTTTATAACTTATCAGTGGGGCGCACTCAGGATTTAATCTTGGGGGGGGGGGGGGGTCGAGGGCCCTGCTGGCCCTGCTCGGGAAAACGAAGTAGCGCTCGGTCAGCCTGATTCGTTCGCCTTGTGTTCACAGCGGTCGTGATTCCCGAAAGCTCTAGGGTATTCCCATCTTTTGTGAACACTAATTCATAAGTAGTATAGAAATAGAAGACACGACACAACATAAATATAAAAAATGAATTTTAATTAGAAAAATGTTTGTGTGTTGTATTAGCTCTAACTAAGTCAGTGGTCAACAGTGACTTCGGTCTTAGTAGGGCATGTCCTTGTATGAGAAGGCCTGTATTAAGCTACGAGTAGCTTCTAGGATTCTTCTCTGTCCTATATGTCGCAAATCCAAAAAAAAAAAGATTTTTTGGGAAATTAGTGTTTTTTTTTTCCCTTTTTCTTTGTGTGGTGCCAGGGCCACTTTGTCCGCCCCTCTGGGTGCGCCACCGTAACTTATTATGCAATTTTTTCAACTCCCGCACACACTGCAATAAAGCTTCTTATGTCTAGACTAACTACACAGGCGTTAATATTTTCGAGTGTTCCAATCGGTTAATTACGTAGATCTCACGCCGTACCATACGCGAGCATCACAAATGACATATCGCATCATGGTCCACGTTCATCTGTCCTAACATTAACATTGGTATTAAGAGAATGTTTTACAGTTACAATTTCCATTTTATATATATTGAAAGGTGCCGTCCCATGGCCGAGTGGTTAGTGCGCTTGCGCTACTAATCTAAGGGACCTGGGTTCTGAGCCCCGGATGTTAGGCATGGATGTGTGTGTCGTTATTCTGCTGAGGTCCTCCCATCCTCTCAGATCTCCTACTGTGGCATATAAACTGACAGGCTCCTGTCAGACCTCTGTGGCAAGCAGCTTGAGGGGGTATTTATTATATATTGAAATACATTCAAACTGCGGATTAAAGTGGGAAAAGCAAAATCTGAAAATATCGCTGTTAATATTGATTTTACAACTAAACTGATTGATCGCAAAAGGAGACAGTTCGTCTGCTGCACTTTTCGACTTATCGTGTTTGTTCCTCAATAATTTTCAAACGTTTCTTCGATCATTTGGAATTCCGGAATTTCGACTCTTTACATTAAAGTTCGTTTTAAGTTCGAATCTTGTTCTATGATTTAGAGAAAAAAAATGGTGGCGAAAACAGACCAAACAGCTGCAATACTGGTCGTGAAATTTTTAGTTCTAAATCCGAACCTGTAACTGGTCAGCACGTGACCATTATCGCGTGCTATTCATTGCAAAAGAACTTACAGTTCGTAAAACAAATCATCAGCAAGGCCGGTGCTATCTATTCTGGCGCCCCTTTCTCCAAGTCTGATCTCAGATATTGATGATTAAGGCCAAAATCTTTCCCTTGCTGTGAATTTCGCATGACATAATCAATAATCAAACTAAAGACAAAAGGAGACAAAATGCATCCTTGTCGAACACGAAAAGCTGTGTTTGTGTTGTTTTACCTCTGAGCGGCACTTTTTTGCACACCATGGGCTAAATGGCCAGGTCATATGGACCCCGAAGGCTCAGAGAAGGTTGGGGGAGGGGACCCACTGGAACAGCTGTTGGGAGACAGATGGTAGCCTCCCGTCAAGGCCATCCAGCGTGTTCTTTAACGTGCACAAGGTATGTCTCTCCCGCACACGGGGCCACGGCTTAACGTCCCATCCGACGGACGGCGGCCTTTCCAAGCCCATCGGTGTCCCCTACTGACCGTGGGCAGGGCGGGGAATTTTGCGGAGATAAATCTCAACGCTGACCCAGCTTGGACTCGAACCTGGGAACTACAGATTACGAGCCTGGCGCGCTACCGACTGAGCCACCCCCCTCCCCCCCTGAGCTGAAGGGAGGGAAGTGATAAATATTCTACACACCTAACAAAATGGTCCTTTCTGCAACCTTTAAAAAACACGTAAGTACACACACACCACCACCAACAACAACCTTAAACGTTTCCCTTTTCTCTTCTTTTCTAAAAGATCATCACCCATCACTTCCCGTCAAAACTGAGAACTGAAGAAAATTCAATTGTTAAGGTCGAAAAAAGAGATTTGGGAAAAAGCAGCAGAAATCTGACCGGCAGGAATGATGGCGGCGAATCTGAGAAACAGCTATAAGACGAATCAGACAGATAAAATATTTTTAGAAACCAAAAACATCACAATGAATAAAGCGATTGTTTTAAGATCATCAACTAGCAACGCTGGAAAGATAATGTGCAAATATATGCAAATATATGCACAAAAAAATCCAAACTAGGCATATGCCACTCACGAAAGAAGAATAAAATAAAATCGTGAAGAGTCCTAACTTTTGTTTATAATGAAGATCACAGAAAAAATTGTCTCCGACTAACACGACAGACAATTTCTTCAAAAAATTCGTGTAGGATGAAATCTTGTTAATCGGATACGAATTTCTCATAACGTAAATATGGGTAGATGCGTTCCAGAATCAAAATTTAATTGAATTATAATTTTGTTCTTTTATGAATATTATACTTTGATTAATGCTTCATGTTTTTCGTTTTCTTATGTAATTTTACAAATGCGGAGAGAGATCTGGGGGGAAAGCAAGGGGGAATTCCAGTCTAGAGTAATTCCTTTAAGAATTTTTTTTGTCTAGAGTAGGGGTTCTCAACGTGGGATACGCGGTAAAATGTTTTGGGGTACGCCGTGAGAGCTCAAAAGTCGCTAGATATATGTTATATACATAAAAAAAGTAAATACCCCCTCAAGCAGCTGCTTGCCACAGATTTCTGAAGGAGCCTGTCAGTTCAAATGCCATAGAAGAAGGTCTGAGAGGATGGCAGGACCTCAAGCAGAAAAGCGACACTTACATCCATGCCTTACTCTGGGGCCCGAACACAGGTCCCTTAGATCAGTAGCCAAAGCATGACTAACCACTCGGTCTGGGGCTCGAACCCAGGTCCCTTAGATCAGTAGCCAAAGCGTGACTAACCACTCGGTCTGGGGCTCGAACCCAGGTCCCTTAGATCAGTAGCCAAAGCGTGACTAACCACTCGGTCTGGGGCTCGAACCCAGGTCCCTTAGATCAGTAGCCAAAGCGTGACTAACCACTCGGTCTGGGGCTCGAACCCAGGTCCCTTAGATCAGTAGCCAAAGCGTGACTAACCACTCGGTCTGGGGCTCGAACCCAGGTCCCTTAGATCAGTAGCCAAAGCGTGACTAACCACTCGGTCTGGGCTCGAACCCAGGTCCCTTAGATCAGTAGCCAAAGCGTGACTAACCACTCGGTCTGGGGCTCGAACCCAGATCCCTTAAATCAGTAGCCAAGCATGCTAACCACTCGGCCACGGGACGAATGTTATATATATACATAAGATTTATTTTATTTCCATTTTTATACTATAATTATAGTTGTATCTATCTATACAAAAGGTACGCCAGTTACATGCACATTTCCAGGGGGTACGTGAAGCATGAAAGGTTGAGAACCACTGGGCTAGAGTAAACCCTTTAAGAATTCTAGTAGGAGACAAAAATTATTAAATTTATTTCTATTTCACGCATTTTTTAAGAAATTTTTATTAAAGACTGCAGTTCTTCGATAACTAATATGGGTATCAGCCTACTTTCTGTTCCAGGTGAAATTCCTTGCATGATTGTATTTAATAGAATTAAGAATCTGGTTGACGGACAACTCGTGATGAGCAATGTGGATTAAGAAGTGGTAGGGGATGTATAGATCAAATTTTTTCATCTAGGCAGATTCTTGAGAAATGTTTAGAATTTCACAAACCTGTGGTTACTAGCTTTGTAGATTTCAAAAACGCTTTCGACTGTGTTGACGGCTCTATTTTGTGGTTGATCGTGAGATCGTATATTCTTCTTATATACCAGAGAAGTTAGTTAACATAATAAATGCTCTCTATAATAACACTCAGTACTATGTGGTAGTTGGTAAGGCTTGTAGTAATTGGTTTAACATTGCTTCTGGTGTTCGACAAAGATGCATTTTGTGTCCTATTCTCTTTAATTTGGATATTAATTATGTTATGCAGAATTCACTGCAAGGGAAAGATTTTGGGCTGAAATGATCTAAAAATTTCTGATTTAGATTACGCTGATGATTTGGCCCATTTGAGAAATATGTTGTTGAGATGAATTCTTTCATTCGAGCTGTTGATGAGACTTGTAGTAGAGTAGGTTTGGTTATAAACAGAGAGAAAACTAAAGTGATGAAAATTGATCACGCAGGTTCATTCATTCAGTTAATCTGAATGGTTGCACTCTTGAGCAAATGTGTCAGTTTAATTATTATCATGGGAGTTATGTAATAGATATTGGTGATGTGCAATATCTATTACATAACTCCCATGATGATGTTGCAGATTAAACAGACGAATAGGGATTGTTTCCGGGACTCTTAAGAATCTATTTAGAGTGTAGAGAAATAGGCGTATACATCTAAAGACTAAAATTAGACTGTTTAATAGTTTGGTTCTTTCCAGGGTTAGTTATGGTAGTGAAACTTGGACCCTTTGTATACAAGATAACAGGAAACTAGATGCTTTTGATTCTAGATACTTACGCAGCATCTTGGGCATTAGGTGGCTCAAATTTTTAAGTAATGGTGAAGTTAGGCAAAGGAGTCGGCAACCTCCTTTGAGCAGCATATTGTGCAGAGAGACTCCGTTGGCTGGCCATGTTGCCCGTATGCATAATTATAGAGTAGCGAATAAGGTAATGACCAGTGTGCCTAAAGGCGTTAGAAAGAGGGGGGGGGGGGAGATAAATAAAATGCGGTGGGCAGACAATGCCAAACAAAACCTTGTTAGACTTGGTCTACAATGGACAGATGCAGCAGATGTAGCTGAGGAGAGACGTGTTTGGAGAATTAAATCAGGTTGGCATAATCAGGCACAATCTGGTTGGACCTCCGTATTCCACGGCTGCTTGAGGATGATAATGATGAAAATGGAGGGGGGATGACTGTTATACCGCACTGAAAATCCAGTCTCTTACCCCATCCCCCCTTTTTCTTTTGCACTTTTCTAACTAGATTGTGTTTCTTGGCCCTTCCCCCTCAATTTTGTTCTAGATCCGGGCGTGCATAAATTTAACTCATTTTTAGAGAAAAAATGCAATGAGTTGGATTGTTATACCTCTGAGCGGCACTTTTTTGCACACCATGGGCTAAATGGCCAGGTCACATGGACCCCGAAGGCTCAGAGAAGGTTGCGAGAGGGGATGCACTGGAATAGTTGTTGGGAGACAGATGGTAGCCTCCCGTCAAGGCCATCCAGCGTGTTCTTTAACGTGCACAGGGTATGGCTCTCCCGCACACGGGGCCACGGCTTAACGTCCCATCCAACGGAAGGCGCCCTTTCCAAGCCCATCGGTGTCCCCTACTGATCGTGGGCAGGGCGGGGAATTTTGCGGAGATAAATCTCAACGCTGATTCAGCTGGGACTCGAACCTGGGAACTACAGATTACGAGCCTGGCGCGCTACCGACTGAGCCACCCCCGCCCCAATGCAATGAGAAAGGGGGTGATAGAAGCAAAATGCGACTAAATGTAGTTTTATTTTAATGCATGGTAGGCATTGTTATGAATTAAACGGATAGAAACTGAGCGTGAGTTCAAAAATAGTACTTAACAATTATAATTCTAAAATAATGTAATTTATTTCAAAAGTATGAATGAAAACATTTACGCAAACTCAACTAGCATAAATCTATATCAGTATGAAAATAAATCTTTAGAAGAACTTAGCACCTTATTATTATTCATACAAAGAGATGTTCGTCTGTAATTCCTACTATATACACTCAAAGCATAAAATTAAGGCTTTTTACAAGAGTTGATAAGTGGTACAATCATATTTGTGAGAATCTGTAATATATGGAGAATAACCTTACCAATTCTTGTAAATAAACTAAAGATAACTATCCATCAAACGGTGAAGTCTTCCTACAGAAAAGTTGAGATCAGCTCTGTTTGTTCGACTAACATAAAACCTCCTCAGCCACATTTTTAAGAGTCCAAAGCATCCTTCTTTTTCTTGCCAGTCCGCTAACAGTTAACACTAATAAACTTAACTTCCCGCGAACACACTAAATAAAAACGTTTCTTATTTACACTATATCGCACAGACTAAAACAAACTACGTTTTCCTTCACACTCTGGGGCGGGGGTGGCTCAGTAGGTAGCGCGCCAGGCTCGTAATCTGTAGTTCCCAGTTTCGAGTCCCAGCTGGATCAGCGTTGAGATTTATTTCCGCAAAATTCCCCCCCCTACCCACGGTCAGTAGGGGACACCGATGGGCTTGGAAAGGCCGCCGTCCGTCGGATGTGACGTTAAGCCGTGGCCCCGTGTGCGGGAGAGCCATACCCTGTGCACGTTAAAGAACACGCTGGATTGCCTTGACGGGAGGCTACCATCTGTCTCCCAACAGCTGTTGGGAGACAGATGGGAGGGCTGTTGGGATACCATCTGTCTCCCAACAGCTGTTGGGAGACTGGGGAGGATACCAACAGCCAGTGGGTCCCCTCCCCCAACCTTCTCTGAGACTTCGGGGTCCATGTGACCTGGCCATTTAGCCCATGGTGTGCAAAAAAGTGCCGCTCAGAAGTAAAACAACCCAACCTTCACACTCTAATTCGTCTTAATGATAACTTATTATTTATTTTTTAAGTTAAGTTCATTCGAAGTAGTTTGTGACATAATTCTCACGCTGTAGTTCACGCGAGCATCAAGACGATACATCACATCACAAGTTCATTGTAGCAGGCTCATCTGTCGTAACATTATGTATAGCTGATTGATTGTCGAGTAAGTTGTATTGATCAATTGTAGATGATTGATTGTCGAGTAAGAAAAGTCTTGACAAATTGTTGTAAAAATTGTTGTCGAGTACTGAAAATGACTAATTGTATGCTTTTCGACTCTACACGTGAGAGAATTGAAATAAGCAATCACAGTGAATTTGCGCATATGCACATTGTTGTCGATCAACGACAATTAAAATGTTCTTTATCGTTTAAAAATACTGTCGGAACCGCAACACGAAAAGAATAAGGTGAAATATCGATTGACTTGAAACTTAAGCTTCGTCTATTCCGACAATAATACTTTTTATATGTATAAATGTTCTTTTAAAGCAAAACGGATAACACGAAAAAACAAATGGCAAAATGTGAAAATTTTCTGCTGTTTGATGAATAAATTCTTTTCAAACTTCCTCGGATAATACGAAATTTCCAGAAGACTGAGAGATGTAACCCCAACCTTTGTTTGAATACTTTCTTTGTTCCTTGTTCATGACTTCCATTACTGATAACATTCTGAACTGCTTCAGATTTCTTGCTAACTGATTAAGAGATTTATTCCTCCATTCGCATGGGGTGGGGGTGGCTCAGTCGGTAGCGCGCCAGGCTCGTAATCTGTAGTTCCCAGGTTCGAGTCCCAGCTGGGTCAGCGTTGAGATTTATCTCCGCAAAATTCCCCGCCCTGCCCACGGTCAGTAGGGGGCACCGATGGGCTTGGAAAGGCCGCCGTCCGTCGGATGGGACGTTAAGCCGTGGCCTCGTGTGCGGGAGAGCCATACCCTGTGCACGTTAAAGAACACGCTGGATGGCCTTGACGGGAGGCTACCATCTGTCTCCCAACAACTGTTCCAGTGGGTCCCCTCCCCCAACCTTCTCTGAGCTTTCGGGGTCCATGTGACCTGGCCATTTATCCCATGGTGTACAGAAAAATGCCGCTCAGAGGTAAAACAACCCAACAACCACTACATAACTTGGGAGGCTTGGCGTCCATCACACTTTAGGTAAACACGTTGGCAGTCGCAATTGAGCTCCTAGGAGAACTTGCATTTCTTTCACTTTAATATTTCATTTTAATGCGTAAGTTCTAGTAATCCTAGAAGAGCATCACTAGCGTGTCTGCTGAGAATCAGACCCACTCCTTGGAGATGCTTATTATCTTCCCTCCCTGCAAAGGGTAATTTAAGATTATTTTTAAGAATCTGACCTTTATGTGTCCATCTATTATACTTGCAAGTTGAGAATATCTAAATTATAAGGGTGGAATTCCTGTGTGAGGACATAAAGAGAATAAGCTCTGTGTAGAGTCCTCACATTTCAACTACCTATGGAGAGAAAATGGTTAGTGGGATGTTTAAAGAAAATATGTTTATTGAGAGAAGGAATGCCGAAAATATCAAACAGCCCCCTAATCGCAGGCATGGGACAAAGACCGTGCCTGCGATTAGGGCTGAAGTCATCCTATTTCATTTATAACTTTGTAAAGGCAGAAGCAATACACTTCCAGTGTAGATGGCTTCAACCTTTACAAAGTTATATGACATTGGAGGAAGTCATCCCCTATCACTTCTGAATCCACATTGCCTACCGCTTTCAATGCTACCGCAATCATCCCCTACCGCTTTAATAACTACCTATTATTATATTGGATATATTATTATATTGGAGTGAAGTTACCCAATGTCACATGGATAACTTCCTCTAATTGCCGCCCCATGGCCTAGTGGTTAGCGCGCTTGGCTACTGATCTAAGGGACCTGGGTTCGAGTCCCGGGTAAGGCATGGCTGTCTGTGTCGTTTTTCTGCTAAGGGCATGCCATCCTCTCAGACCTTCTACTATGACATATAAAGTGACAGGCTCCTGTCAAACCTCTGTGGTAAGCAGCTGCTTGAGGAAGTTTTTATTTTTTTTTTAATGATCTCTCGCAGATGGAGGCCACGACTTAATGTAGTAAAACTGGAACCATCGTTTTTGTTCCGTCGAACGGAATGAGATCTTTCCTAGTTCCATCTGTGTCACTACTCACAGGACAGAACGAGGTTTGGTGGAGAAAATCTAAGTGTAAGCACAATGGGAACTTGAAATTGGAAAGACCTTCAGACCTTTGCGACAAGCAGCTGCTTGAGTGGGTATTTATTTATTTTATATTATTTAATGTAGAATTTGACGATGCCAATAGAAGCAAAGAGTTCAGGTGCTTGCGATGACTTCTGCTCAGAATTATCCACCAGCTGATAAACATATCCTGCGAATCTATTCACTTGGGGCTGTCAACCCACAAACAAACAGAAAACACAGCGGAAGATTTTCCCTCCACAGAAGCCCACCAGTGCAGCAAATTCAGGATCCATAATCAAGCTCAGAGCCATATATCTGTCTAGTCCAGTGGGTTTATATGGTCAGCACCAGGACCCTGTGTGGTTGACCACTCCTCAAAAAAAAAAAAAATAATAAATAAATACCCCCTCAAGCAGCTGCTTGCCACAGAGGTCTGACAGGAGCCTGTCAGTTTATATGCCATACTCCTCAGTAGGATAGAAAAAAAAAAGAAAATTAGCCATAGTTGTCCAGATCAGTAGGCCACACTAATCTGGCAGCCCTCCCCTTCCGTTCACTTCCGCAAGAGAGTATCTCTTTTGAAAGGTACTAACGGTCTGCACCACGAGAAGGTGGGGTCGGACATTAGGTGCTAGGCCTGGCCGGTTCTATGCATCATCATAGGGGATTGGTGAATAGCTTTCCTTCCAGTAGCTATCATTTATAGACCAAGACACTTTCACTTCTCTGCAGGGCTGGACTTACGCATAAGCTAAGTTGCAGCGAAGTGCCTTACGATTGAGGGGCCTCAAAAACTTAAATTTGAAGTTTACTGTCATGAAAATTTTTTATATTGAATTTAATTTATTTTGCAAACACTGTTTATCTCAGTTTTACATATTCATCATTTATTTCATATTCATTATTATTATTATTATTTTAAAATAAAAAATAAATACCCCCTCAAGCAGCTGCTTGCCACAAAGGTCAAACAGGAACCTGTCAGTTTATATGCTATAATAGAAGGTCTGTGAGGATGGCAGGACCTCAGCAGGAAAACAACACAAACATCCATGACTTACTCGGGGCTCGAACCCAAGTCCCTTAGATCAAGTAGCCTAGCGTGCTAACCACACGGCCACGGGACGGCTTATTATTAATACCAATGGTATTACAATGTTTTCATCACACCAATTTCATATTCAATTTTTAATGTTCCCTTCAGTCAGAAAAACAAATATATAACTTATTTTGACTTTCGAAATTTTGGGGCCTATCAATTTTATTGTGGCTTAGGGCCTTTTAAACTTTTGATAGCTTTGGGTCTCTTAAATTTCTCATAGCTTTGGATGCCTTAAACTTCTCATAGATTTGGATGCCTTAAACTTTTCGTAGCTTTGAGTCTCTTAAACTTCTCATAGCTTTGGATGCCTTAAACTTCTCATAGCTTTGAGTCTCTTAAACTTCTCATAGCTTTGGGTGCCTTAAACTTCTCATAGCTTTGGGTGTCTTAAACTTCTCATAGCTTTTGGTGTCTTAAACTTCTCATAGCTTTTGGTGTCTTAAACTTCTCATAGCTTTGGGTCTCTTAAACTTCTCATAGCTTTGGATGCCTTAAACTTCTCCTAGCTTTGAGTCTCTTAAACTTCTCATAGCTTTGGGTGCCTTAAACTTCTCATAGCTTTGGGTCTCTTAAACTTTTCATAGCTTTGGGTCTCAAACTTTTCATAGCTTTGGGTGTCTTAAACATCTCATAGCTTTGGGTGTTTTAAACTTCTCATAGCTTTGGGTGTCTTAAACTTTTCATAGCTTAAGGTGTCTTAAACTTCTCATAGCTTTGGATGCCTTAAACTTCTCATAGCTTTGGGTCTCTTAAACTTCTCATAGCTTTGGATGCCTTAAACTTCTCATAGCTTTGAGTCTTAAACTTCTCATAGCTTTGGGTGCCTTAAACTTCTCATAGCTTTGGGTGTCTTAAACTTCTCATAGCTTTTGGTGTCTTAAACTTCTCATAGCTTTTGGTGTCTTAAACTTCTCATAGCTTTGGGTCTCTTAAACTTCTCATAGCTTTGGATGCCTTAAACTTCTCATAGCTTTGAGTCTCTTAAACTTCTCATAGCTTTGGGTGCCTTAAACTTCTCATAGCTTTGGATATCTTAAACTTCTCATAGCTTTGGGTGTCTTAAACTTCTCATAGCTTTTGGTGTCTTAAACTTCTCATAGCTTTGGGTATCTTAAACTTTTCATAGCTTTGGGTGTCTTAAACTTTTCATAGCTTTTGGTGTCTTAAACTTCTCATAGCTTTGGGTATCTTAAGCTTCTCATAGCTTTGGGTCTCTTAAACTTTTCATAGCTTTGGGTCTCAAACTTTTCATAGCTTTGGGTCTCTTAAACTTCTCATAACTTTGGGTCTCTTAAACTTCTCATAGCTTCGAGTATCTTAAACTTCTCATAGCTTTGGGTGTCTTAAACTTCTCATAGCTTTGGGTCTCTTAAACTTCTCATAGCTTTGGGTCTCTTAAACTTCTCATAGCTTTGGTTATCTTAAACTTCTCATAGCTTTGGGTGTCTTAAACTTTTCATAGCTATGGGTATCTTAAACTTCTCATAGCTTTGGGTGTCTTAAACTTCTCATAGCTTTGGGTGTCTTAAACTTCTCATAGCTTTGGGTCTCAGAAGATCAAAGTCCGGCCTGCTTCTCTGCACTCTTTTACTGTCACTCTCCTTCTCTACTGCTTCTGGATCTGTTCTGTTTCGAAACAACGGAAACTTCGCTTCTTTAACTTGTTATCTGTGACGGATCTGAGCGACAAAACAATTACAAGAGGACAGGCATCCAAACTTCAGATATGCAGCGTCATTTCTTCATTACACTCCGCCGAATCAACTGACAAAAAATCTCACACCAATTGGTAAGAAAAGAATATCTTCAAAACGAAACGTCGATTCTTAGGCAGACGGCTCCACGGGTAACATTGCTGATTTCAAGAAGACGGTAATAAGAAAAAGAGAAGAAGCAGGACGGGATTTAGAAAAAAAATAAAAATTAAGTAGGTAAGTGATTCGAGTGAAAAGGGGCCTAGATCAAGCAGCAATGAACCGGAACGCCGCTTCGCTATGATTTTTTCCCGTTCCATTTTAGTGGGTTTTAACGAATATTTTGAATAAAATTGGCAATAAACAAATATATGTTTAATATTTTTTTTCGCCTCCGTTCTGATTACTAGCATTCTCAAAGGGGAGCTAGTCCTTACTCCCCCCTCCCCTCCTAGATCCGGCCCTGATTAGTTTTGATAGGATAATAAAAGAAATACAAATTACTATATACAAATTCTTTTATTAAATTTTTAGATTTTTAAATTTTTAATTTTGTAAAACTTTTGGAGAAGATGGTAAAGTACCCATTTCTCTTTAATTATGCATGTGAGTTAAGCAGACTCAGAATGGGGGGTCACATATTGTATAATTTAGGATTGGACCGAATAAAAGTAGCCAATATAACTTATTTGGCTATTTTTTTTGGATGGCGCATGGACTTAATCATCTACTACCTTAAGGGATAATTAAAAATTGACGGCCTTTATCTGAGCTTTTCGAAATTGTTTAGATTTAGCAGTGGGTTCTAAAATCTACTCTTTTTGTAGAGAGAGGAATTCTCATTTTATATTAAGGAAAAGACAAATTATTTATTCAATATCCTGAAGAATAAACTTTTTAATGGAATAACATTGAAAGTATATTGAGATCGAAATCAAGTTTATCTCAATCTTGAATGTGAACAATATTCCTTCGGTATTTGAAGAGTTATGTTGACTGGAATATTTAACAGCAGCGTCACACTTCCGTGAAAAGTTGTGTAAAGACTGGAGAAAATTAAAAGAATTTTAGAAGAACTTACAGTAGTAGTAGTATTTTTGTTTCATGTAATGTTTAACGGTACAAAAATATTTTTTGACGTCTGAGAAGTGTAGACTCGTTCTTAAGATCTCCATACAGAAACATTTTAAATTTTCAAACATCAGCGTCACATTGAAGAAAATGCACAATAAGTAAACAGCTCATGAGAAAAAACAAAATGTCAAAATATTTGTAGTAATACAGGAGTGAAATTCAAAAAGAAAGTAACATTCAAATCTCTCCTTTATATACCCTGAGATGCCAGTTTATTAGGTACACCACCCCTCATCACATGAATGGTTCATTCCAACACGTAATCCATCACGAGAGAGCGGTGTGCGATATAAATCAGGCAGACCAGTTCTTCCAGCATCAGATAGAGTTGGATAGAGCGTCAGAATGGGCAAAACGAGCAACTTGAGCGTTTTTGAACGTGGCATGATAGTTGGCGCTAGGCGTGCCGCTTCTAGCACCTCCGAAACGGCTGTCCTCCTGGGCTTTTCACGCACATCCATTTCAAGGGTTTACTGAGAATGGTGTGAAAAGAAAAAAAAAAAAAAACACCAGTGATCGGCGATTCTGTGGACGAAAACAGCAAGAGGATCAAAGGGATAAAGGGAGAGTGGTGAGAATCGTGCAAGCGGATCACAACCAGGCAAATCACAGCAGAATTAATCATTAGTGTGCAGAAGGTCATCTCCGAACGCACCAATATCGGACCTTGTCGCGAATGGGCTGCAACAGCTGCTGACCAGGTCATGTACTGATGAAAGCGCATCATCAGTGGGTGCAGGAGCATCGACACTGGAGCATTGAGGATGGAAAGAGCTAGCCTGGTCGGACGAATCAAGGTTCCTTTTGCATCATGGTGATGGAAGGATCAGAATTTGGCGCAAGCAACATGAGGCCATGGAGCTATCTTATTTGGTTTCAACAGTACAGGCCGATGGTGGTGATGGTGTGGGAAAAGTTTTCCTGGCATACATTAGTTCCTCTGATACTCATCGAAGGACATATGAACACCGCAGGGCATTTGAACATGGTTGTTGCCCAAGTTCATCCCTTCATGGCTAGTTTTTCCTCACTTGGATGGGCACATTCAGCATGATAATGCACCTGCTCACATGGCACGTATTGTCATTGAATGGTTCCAGGAACATGCCAACAAGTTTTTCTTGCTTCATTGGCCTGCACAATCCCCACATCTAAACCCTATCGAGAATCTTTGGAATGAGGTGGTAAGGACTGTTTGTAGCGAAAATGTGCGGACTGTGCCGCGTCCAATTGCAGAAACTGCGGGACAGTCATTTCGCACGGCACAGCATTACTGCACACACATCCTGTAAGTTCCATACCCCGACATATTTCGGGCTATTCTGAAGGCCAAAGGAGGTGCAACACGCTACTAGGTAGATGTACCTAATAAACTGACATCTCAGTGTACAGTTCTAGAAAATTAACGCAAAAAAGTTTCCACGGAAATATATAATTATTTTAAGGAACTGCTTAAAATAGTTTCTATGACTAGCAAATCTTGCTGTTTAAGTATTTCAGTTTCTATAACTCTCTGACAAACTTAAAAAAAACCATTTAACTCTGTTTAGTCAATAAAAAACTGTTAAGTATAATTTCGAATATTGTTTTCCATATGACAAGTAATAAATTTACAATTAATAATTTTTTTTGTCATTTTTATTGATTCGTCCTGTGGCCGAGTGGTTAGCGCAGTTGGTTACTAATCTAAGGGACCTGGGTTCGAGCCCCAGAGTAAGGCATGGGCGTTTGTATTGTTTTTCTGCTGAGGTCCTGCCATCCTCACAGACCTTCTACTATGGCATATAAACTATAACAGGCTCCTGTCAGACCTCAGTGGCAAGCAGCTGCTTGAGGGGGTATTTATTTATTTTTTTTATTTACTTTTCTTTTTGTGAAAATGTTTATTTGGGTTAAAAAATAACGGTAACTTTATGCTCCAAACATTGCTAGATTAGCCAAATAAATTCGGGACTAAAAGGGTTAAATACCGAAAAAATATTTCTGAAATTCGATGTAGATAGAACTGATTAGATTTTTAATTTGTCTTCAGTTTCATTCTCATAAAATTTATTCTCCAAGACATCGAATTTCCAGTTTGCCTCTCTTTTGTCAGAACACGAGAATTCTCTAATGACCTGAGAGGGAACTGAATAAACAAATATTTTATTTTGTTTTTACTATCGAAACAGGATTCTTCTCAGCATTTATAAGAGTTTATCAAAATAATAAAAATACGTACTGTTTGTGGAGAACATTTTATTAATAAGCTGTAGGCCCACCTCGGGCTTTCAGAACAGACAAAATTCGAATTTACATATGTGCATGACTTATAGAAGGTCATGCACATATGGTAGATGTCATGCACATATGGTAACGGAATGTGGGACCATTCTTCCTGCAAAATGTGACCCAGTTGTGCCAGTGATGCTGGGGGTGGAAAGCGTGATCTGACCTTGCGCTCCAGATATTTCCACAAATGTTCAATGATATTGAGGTCTGGAGATTGAGGTGGCCAGGGTAGCGGCTGTTCCTCATTCTCATGCTCTGCAAACCACAACTTGACAGATTTCGCACAATGCACGGGTGCATTATCCGCTTGAAACCAGGGATGGTCATTAGGAAACAATGCCTGCAACAATGGGTGCAGGTGGTTCCCGAGAATGGATTCGTACATTGCGGATGTGACACGAACCCTGCAGAATAACTAATGGTCCTAAGGAATGTCATGATATGGCACCACACAGCATCAGGGATCCACCTCCATGCTTAACAATCCGAATCAAACAGTTGGAGCGATATGCTTCTGCTGGTTTTCGCCAGATATGCACTCTACCAGTGGTGGGAAACAATATGTAGCACGATTCATCACACGAAATGACACGTTGCCAGTCTTTAGCATCCCAGTTTTTATATGTTTTACAACGCCTTATACATTTTTGTTGCATTGGTGTTGGTAATCAGAGGTTTGTGGATTGCAGCACGGCCACATTCCACAAATCTCTGATTACGAAAAACGTCATCGTGCCATAAATACCGGCACGATGACGTTCCCGATGAACTGTTATGATGGAAACTGGATCATTGTGACTGGTGTTCAACTCTGGTGCTATTTGTGGTGCTGTGGTCTTGTGCTTCCATTGAACAATCCATACCAACATTCGCCTATCCCTATCTGATAACTTCGTACAGCATCCACAATTTTAACGTTTGGAGGCAACGCCCTGTCTTTTTTGATAGGTAGTCATAATCTTTGGGGGGCGGGGGGGGGCTCAGTCGGTAGCGCGCCAGGCTCGTAATCTGTAGTTCCCAGGTTCGAGTCCCAGCTGGGTCAGCGTTGAGATTTATCTCCGCAAAATTCCCCGCCCTGTCCACGGTCAGTAGGGGACACCGATGGGCTTGGAAAGGCCGCCGTCCGTTGGATGGGACGTTAAGCCGTGGCCCCGTGTGTGGGAGAGCCATACCCTGTGCACGTTAAAGAACAAGCTGGATGGCCTTGACGGGAGGCTACCATCTGTCTCCCAACAGCTGTTCCAGTGGGTCCCCTCCCCCAACCTTCTCTGAGCCTTCGGGGTCCATGTGACCTGGCCATTTAGCCCATGGTGTGGAAAAAAGTGCCGCTCAGAGGTAAAACAACCCAACCCAACCCATAATATTTGTTTCAGTTCCTCGTGTTACACCTACTTTTTCCTCCGTTCTGGTTACTGAAGCTCCTGCAAGAAGCACACCAATGATCATGTCTTTTCGGAGGTCACCGAGGTCTGACATTGTCGACAATTACATCACAACAGCTATTTCACCTTTTGCGCCTGTGGTACTGTTACGTAATAGACGACATCGTATTTCTCCCCTTTATATACCTCACTTCACGGGTAACGTCGTCTCTGTGATATGCATACGGCGTATTGCGTGTACTCCAGTCGCCGGTGGGGGCGGCGGTGGCTCAGTCGGTAGCGCGCCAGGCTCGTAATCTGTAGTTCCCAGGTTCGAGTCCCAGCTGGGTCAGCGTTGAGATTTATCTCTGCAAAATTCCCCGCCCCGCCCACGGTCAGTAGGGGACACCGATGGGCTTGGAAAGGCCGCCGTTCGTCGGATGGGACGTTAAGCCGTGGCCCCGTGTGTGGGAGAGCCATACCCTGTGCACGTTAAAGAACACGCTGGATGGCCTTGACGGGAGGCTACCATCTGTCTCCCAACAGCTGTTCCAGTGGGTCCCCTCCCCCAACCTTCTCTGAGCCTTCGGGGTCCATGTGACCTGGCCATTTAGCCCATGGTGTGGAAAAAAGTGCCGCTCAGAGGTAAAACAACCCAACCCAACCCATAATATTTGTTTCAGTTCCTCGTGTTACACCTACTTTTTCCTCCGTTCTGGTTACTGAAGCTCCTGCAAGAAGCACACCAATGATCATGTCTTTTCGGAGGTCACCGAGGTCTGACATTGTCGACAATTACATCACAACAGCTATTTCACCTTTTGCGCCTGTGGTACTGTTACGTAATAGACGACATCGTATTTCTCCCCTTTATATACCTCACTTCACGGGTAACGTCGTCTCTGTGATATGCATACGGCGTATTGCGTGTACTCCAGTCGCCGGTGGGGGCGGCGGTGGCTCAGTCGGTAGCGCGCCAGGCTCGTAATCTGTAGTTCCCAGGTTCGAGTCCCAGCTGGGTCAGCGTTGAGATTTATCTCCGCAAAATTCCCTGCCCCGCCCACGGTCAGTAGGGGACACCGATGGGCTTGGAAAGGCCGCCGTTCGTCCGATGGGACGTTAAGCCGTGGCCCCGTGTGCGGGAGAGCCATACCCTGTGCATGTTAAAGAACACGCTGGATGGCCTTGACGGGAGGCTACCATCTGTCTCCCAACAGCTGTTCCAGTTGGTCTCCTCCCCAACCTTCTCTGAGCCTTCGGGGTCCATGTGACCTGGCCATTTAGCCCATGGTGTGCAAAAAAGTGCCGCTCAGAGGTAAAACAACCCAACCCAGTCGCCGGCAGTGCTTCGATTATTTTAATAAACCCCTGTATGTGATCTTTGTCTTAGTAATTCACTAAAAACATATCTTCCTCCCTCCCCTCAAAAAAGATGATGAATTTTCCTGGTATTGCCTGATTCGGTCTCAATCTTAGCGGATAGGATTGCTCTTTCTAATCAAATCAAAAGGCCCTCCACATTGATAACTGATTCCCATATCTCAGCGCGAAATATAGAACCGACCTACTGCTCAGTAAGATATTAGGAAGGAAGAAAAAGAGTGTAAAAGGAAGAAAGCAAAATCATCTCCTGACTGAGCTTTAAGCGCTGCAATGTGCGTGAGTAAATCCCCCATTGAGTGACTAACAGTCCATGGTGCCGTTGTCAGCTGTTTAGGCGAGTGCTCAGAGAATGCAATTCCATTTATCTCAATAGCATACATAACTGGATTGTATGCTGCAGGATAACATCGTTTAGGTGACATATCAAAACAAATGACATCGCTAGTCGTCTTGCGCGTCTATTTAGGGTTTCTGGCTGAAACTGTCACGGAGAAACTTCTTATTTGCAGTCGTCTAAAAGTCTAGTGCGGCAGAAGTAATATAGCCGACGGCAAAGGAAAGTGAAAGTGCGATCCCATTTGTTTTGGCGCGATAGATTAGGATTGATCGCTACGAGAATCTGAGATTTTTGATCATTCTGATAATATACGGGTTCCCTTCAATCTTCTTGGTAATATATGCGTGCGATATTCTGCTTTCAGAAGAAAGACTTTTCGAGTTGAAAAGCTGGGAAAGCGTTTAAGAAGGCACAAATGGTAGGAGATTATCTCTTAAAAGTATTAAGGAGAAGAAAAATGATTTCAGTTCCGAAAAACTTTATGCACTTTTTTTTTTTGACTAAGCAAGATCTTTAACTGTAATGAATGCTTCAAAATTTGATTTCCTAATAACTTTTGAACCTTTACGATTCGAATTAGCGAGCTTGGCTACTGGTCCAGGGACCTGGGTTCTAGCCCCGGAGATGGCATGGATTGTTTGTCTGAGGATCCGCCTTCCTCACAGATACTCCCTATCACGTATTAAACTGACAGTCTCCTGTCAGACCTCTGTGGCAAGAAACTGTTGGAAGAGTAATTTATTTTTATCTCCCTTGGCTAATGGTCAAAGGACCCGGGTTTGAATCTCTGATAAGGTACAGTCGCTCAAAAAGTATCCGAACACTATGATTGATTACAGAATTCAGAAAAAATATCTGGCAGCGATTTTTTTAGAAATTAGTGATCTGGCAACCTTCGTGTCACGTGACACGAATAATGCAATGAATATGGAGCGTGTGCAGTTACCGTTCACAGCAAACTGGATCGGTTGCGGTTAATGTTCACAGCACATTGGATCGTGTGAGCTCACAAAAATCTGGATCGTGTGGGCCCACTCATAGAAATATTGAGCGTGTTCAGTTACCGTTCACAGCAAACTGGAGCGGTTGCGGTTATGTTCACAGCACATTGGATCGTGTGGGCCCACTCATAGAAATATTGAGCGTGTGTAGTTACCGTTCACAGCAAACTGGAGCGTGTACAGTTGCTGTACACGCTCCAGATATTTTTTCTGAATTCTGTAATCAACCATAGTGTTCGGATACTTTTTTAATATATATAATGCGTATGAATATATAATGCAATGAATATGGAGCGTGTGCAGTTACCGTTCACAGCAAACTGGAGCGGTTACTGTTAATGTTCACAGCATATTGGAACGTGTGAGCTCACAAAAACCTGGATCGTGTGGGCCCACTCACGGAAATATTGAGCGTCTGCAGTTACCGTTCACAGCAAACTGCACACGCTCCAGTTTGCTGTGAACGGTAACTGCAGCGTGTACAGTTGCTGTACACGCTCCAGATATTTTTTCTGAATTCTGTAGCAACGATTTTTTTTAAAATTAGGATCTGGCAACCTTCGTGTACGTACACGAAGGTTGCCAGATCACTAATTTCTAAAAACAATCGTTGCAAAATATTTTTTCTGAATTCTGTAATCAACCATAGTGTTCGGGTACTTTTTTGAGCGACTGTATTGAAGTTTCTGTGTTATCTTTCTACTTGGTTCTCTCTCTTACTCACAGACCCACTCTATGACATATTAAACTTGGCTCTATGGGAAGCTGATACTTGAGGAATAATTTATTAATTTATATGTTTTTATTTTATATTATGAAAAAAATGTTTCTTACTCGAATTTACTTACATTACTAGTTCAAAACAACAGAATTTTTTTTTTTTCATATTTTGGCATTTTATTTTGTTTTGGCATTATTAGAAGTGCACAGTCGCTCAAAAAAGTAGCCGAACCCTGTGGTTGATTACAGAAAAATTAGTGATCTGGCAACCTTCGTGTCACGTGACACAAAGGTTGCGAGATCACTAATTTCTAAAAAAAAAATCGTTGCCAGATATTTTTTTCTGAATTCTGTAATCAACCATAATGTTCGGATACTTTTTTGAGCGACTGTAGGTGGTCATATTATTTTGATACTAGATCGTGTGGGCTCACTCACGGAAATATTGAGCGTGTGCAGTTACCGCTCACAGCAAACTGGAGCGTGTGCAGTAACTGCACACGCTCCAGTTTGCTGTGAACGGTAACTGGAGCGTGTACAGTTGCTGTACACGCTCCAGATATTTTTCTGAATTCTGTAATCACGTGACACGAAGATTGCCAGATCACTAATTTCTAAAAAAAAATCGTTGCCAGATATTTTTTTCTGAATTCTGTAATCAACCATAATGTTCGGATACTTTTTTGAGCGACTGTACGACAAAATAGTTTCCACAAAAATAAGAACTTGATCTGCAAGCCTATGATAAAATGTGAGCCGTCGCAAATGTTTGCGTAGAGGGAGCTCATGGACTCAGCAGGTGGGGGGGGTAGTGAGAGTCTCCCATCTGCGTCATGTATTGGGGCACTTCCAAATTGTAGAATTCTGTAACTTAAAAAAAAAGCTTTTTATTCAAAAAATCGCTTGAGAAAAATTGAAAAATTCGCCCAAATCCAGATTTTTTACCAACATTTGTGTAATATTTAAAGAATTATCGAAGCTGGAATCTTTAACAGCAGACGCTTATTTTATGTTAGCTTTAAAAAAATTTTTTCGAAATTGTGATTGATCTTCTTGGTAAGTCAGTGCTTACGGACTTGGAAGGAGTAAGAGCGAAAAATTTCGAACTCGGAAATCAAATTTTGTCAACCTAAAAAATAAGACCATTACATAAATTATGTCTCTGGCAGGGGCATAATCAGAATTGCGCTCCTGGCAGTGAAGGGGAGGGGGGACAACCCCCAAACCTTTTTACAAAGTGCCTCGTTTTTGCAATCTCGCAGTGATTTCGTCGCAATTCCCTAATTTAAAATCTAACCTGAATTTTACCAGATCTCCTTAATTTCCCAAAACAAATCCCAATTTTCACAGCTGACTGCCATTTCATCAAGTGGCTTGGAATTTTTGCCAACTGCCCTAGATTTTGCCATGTCACTATAATTCCTATATAAAATTACCAAATTTTTACATCTCCCCTGAAGTGACATGATTTTCTAACCCAATTTGGGGTCAGGCAGGGGGGAACTGGTCTACGAAATCTGGGACATTTAGGTCAAGTACGTCGGGAATTACAGAATGCCAAAATCGGTAGAAGTTGAAATCTCGATAGTTTGCGACGAAGCCACGAGCTATCAGAGTGCGCGCTGCCGTCAACAATGACTTTGCAACACCTGGAAATCTTCTTCGTGTTGAAGCTCTGCTAAAATGTCGTGAGGGGGGAGGATGCGCTACTCACAAAACTAATCTTCAGTGCAGTAAACAACAAAATATGCAGATTAAAAGTGAACCGAGCTGTGACAATTTGCTTAGAAGCGAAACCACGGGCTATGAGAGCTCGATGACGTCAGCAACGACCCAAGCAAACACCGGGAAATTTTTTTCGTGGTAAATCTGCACCAAAGTGTCGTGTGTGGGGGGGAGGTAGAACTTAAAAAATTAATCTTTAGTGCAGTGAAAATAAGAATATACAGATTGAGTGACACCCGTGTGCCGTTCAACTAGTAATCAATATTGAAACGGTTTTATCATTCATAGGATTTTGTGATTTCTGTTGAGGAAGAAATAATTTTGTATAACAAGCAGCGGCGTATTTTGAAAATATGTTTTGGGAGGGGGAGTTGATTTTTGCAACTCCCCCTCCCCTGATAACAACCCTTTAAAAATGTATATTTTTCATTTTTAATCAATATATTTTCTTGATTCCTTAAAAACATAATTTTCTTTTTCAATTCATTAGTCATGCATGTTTTCTTCTTAAGAGTTTTTCTTTTATTGCTATTGTTTAAGAATAGACGCTTTTTTTTTTAACTAAGTTAGTAACTCTGTTGTTTAAATTGTAGTTTTTTTTTCTCTTCTAGTGGCTCTTCGCTAACTTTGGGCTGGCCACCTCACATCTGGAACTTACAAATTTTCGAAGTATTCGATAATTATGTGAAATGTATATCAGATATGTCGTTGTTGATTTTTTTACCGAAACAAATCGCCAATTTCAATATAAATTTTACTTCCTAAGCAAATATATATATATATCAGTTGGGTTGTTTTACCTCTGAGCGGACTTTTTTGCACACCATGGGCTAAATGGCCAGGTCACATGGACCTCGAAGGCTCAGAGAAAGTTGGGGGAGGGGACCCACTGGAACAGCTGTTGGGAGACAGATGGTAGCCTCCCGTCAAGGCCATCCAGCATGTTCTTTAACGTGCCAGAGTATAGCTCTCCCGCACACGGGGCCACGGCTTAACGTCCCATCCGACAGATGGCGGCCTTTCCAAGCCCATCGGTGTCCCCTACTGACCGTGGGCAGGGCGGGGAATTTTGCGGAGATAAATCTCAACGCTGACCCAGCTGGGACTCGAACCTGGGAACTACAGATTACGAGCCTGGCGCGCTATCGACTGAGTGATTAATAATGGAATAAAAAATTTTTAACTTTATATAAATGCGAATAAAAACGCATGTATCTCAGTAAAACATCTTCTGATGAACAGTGTTACAATGTGTGAATATTTCTAAAGATTAACCTAAACCAGAAAAATGAAACGTTTAGGAACATTTCTTGAGCAGAAATGCATTCTTATGAGACCTCAGTTTGCGAAAAGCTGCCGTGCACAAGTAACTCATATCCTGCTCGGTCACCGGAACGAATGAAGGCAAAAATAAGTACTCCAGAACTTTCTCTGCTTAAGATGTACAAGAGCAATCACATGATATGCTAATCGTTTAGGTTCATCCGAAAAGGTCAACAACATCAACCGCTTATCAAATTCTGCGTGCACTGAAGCTAACCTTTGACTGGCATTGCATTTGAAAACATTCCCATGGGAATAGGTGTCGCTAACAACGCATTCCGTTGTTTGGGAAGTTGCCAGTAAAGAAGCACAAAAATCACGAATGAATTTATTGACTGGATATAATAAGACCTAAAGCTTACACGGGAAATTACATCTTATGATCTTCGCAACATCAAAAAACATGCTATTATTTGAACAAAGGAGAGTTTTCTTGCTGATTTTAATTTCATCTTATTTGCCCTCCCGTGGCCGAGTGGTTAGCGCGCTTGGATACTGATCTAAGGGACATGGGTTCGAGCCCCGGGTAAGGCATGGATGTTTGTGTTGTTTTTCTGCTGAGCCATTCTTTCAGACCTTCTACTATGGCATATAAACTGACCTCTGTGGCAAGCAGCTGCTTGAGGGGGTATTTATTTTATTTTTTTTTATTTGTGCTATCCTTGAGAATGGTATAAATGACTGTGACCGTATGCATTATGATCGAATGAATATTGAATGAATATTGTTCAAAATCAAGGCTTGATTTGATTCAAAACTCTAACTTAATTCATAAACTTTTCCAAAAAATCTTATTTTAGAAATTATGCCGCTGCTAATTTTACCCATTGACATAACATGAAGTTTAACCTGTATCTTATATTTTGGACAACCAGTGTAGTTATTTACAAGTATTTGCTATTATTAAATAGTAAAATGTATGTTTTTAAACTTGTTCTTCAAGTTTAGAAACATATATTTTATGTATATTTCAACCGTTGTATTCAAAGCATTTTCATTTAAGTTGCGTTTCTGCATTATAAGGATTATTATTACTAATAACATCTATTTCTGCAAAAACCGTCGTCAGAAATAAGCTGTGAACCAGCTTCTTAAGTATTCTCGATATCAACCCAAATCTTGATTCTCTGGTATGATAAAACGTCATCTCCAGAATTTCTGATAGAGTTGATTCAATATTTTTCATGACTTTTCATTTCAAGATGTTCGTACCCCATTTTTTTTTGCTTTCTTTCTCTTTTACGAAACTGAATATACGCTGGCAGAAAAAATTATGGGAACGGCAGACAATTCTGGAAGAGAAGATGTCACGGAGAATCTGACGATCCTTGAGGAATAGTGGGTTTGTTCCTGTCGCATTGGCTGCAGCAAAAATGATTTGGAAGTTGAGTGACCTGGTTGGAGAGTGCACGACTCTTGTCACCAGACGGCTTGTCGACCTGCATGCAAATGACTCTTTTGCTGACAAAGTAACGTCAGTCACGTATTATGTGCACTCAACCTTACTGTCTCTGGTGTGAATCTTTCACAGTCAAAACAAAAAAAAAGTATTAATACAATCCGTAGGACCGGCGCTAGCTATTTGGCCACCCGGAGCGAACTTGGATATCTGCCGTCAGCAGTGAACTCGGACTCTGCCGCCCCTTTCTTCAACTCTGATCTTAGACATTAATGATCAATTTAGCTAAATTTAATGTGATTTTTAAAAGCAATTGAAATATCGTCTGTTTGAAAATAGGGCATAAGAATGTGTAACGCTTTTTCTGCCGGTTAGATTTATTTACACAAGTACTGCAATGTGCTATTTACATTGTTATAGGAGCCGAGCGCTTTCGACTGTACTCAGCAGTCATCTTCAGGGCGGCGTACAGTTCCTTGGAGAGGGTTGGGTTGTTTTACCTCTGAGCGGCACTTTTTTGCACACCATGGGCTAAATGGCCAGGTCACATGGACCCCGAAGGTTCAGAGAAGGTTGGGGGAGGGGACCCACTGAAACAGCTGTTGGGAGACAGATGGTAGCCCCCCGTCAAGGTCATCCAGTGTGTTCTTTAACGTGCACAGGGTATGGCTCTCCCGCACACGGGGTCACGGCTTAACGTCCCATCCGACGGACGGCGGCCTTTCCAAGCCCATCGGTGTCCCCTACTGACCGTGGGCAGGGCGGGGAATTTTGCGGAGATAAATCTCAACGCTGACCCAGCTGGGACTCGAACCTGGGAACTACAGATTACGAGCCTGGCGCGCTACCGACTGAGCCACCCCCACCCCTCCTTGGAGAGGACAAGTTAGATTAAGCAAAAATAATACCTTTTTTTTCTTGCAGACATTTTTGCTGATGAGAGTCCTGCAGTGGAAGGAAGTTGCAGCATGCTAAATAAAAAAAATAAATACCCCCTCAAGCAGGTGCTTGGCCACAGAGGTCTGACAGGAGCCTGTCAGTTTATATGCCATAGTAGAAGGTCTGAGAGGATGGCAGGCCCTCAGCAGAAAAACGACACAAACAGCCATGCCTTACCCGGGGCTCGAACCCAGGTCCCTTAGATCAGTAGCCAAGCGCGCTAACCACTCGGCCATGGGACGGCTATAATAAATACCCCCTCAAGCTGCTGCTTGCCACAGATGTCTGACAGGAGCCTGTCAGTTTATATGCCACAGTAGAAGGTCTGAGAGGATGGCAGGACCTCAGCAGAAAAACGCCACATACATCCATGCCTTATCCGGGGCTCGAACCCAGGTCCCTTAGATCAGCAGCCAAGCGCGCTAACCACTCGGCTACGGGACGGCACATGCAGCATGCTAGTGGAGTAAAAAGTCACTAGGTAGCAGCAGTTCGGTGCTTTGCCAGTATCACTTAGATGTAATCCCTTTTCTTAGAAGCGAGAGTGCAGAGCAGTGAGCCGTTTTCCCACGTGCTGGTCCCCTAACTTCAGTGGAACAATTCTGCGCAGTGAAAGTGTCGAATTTAGTCTTGTGCAGCGTGGAGGAGGGGTGCGGCCGGTTGGCCATTGGTGGTGGGTGGTGGGAGGGGAAAACGCGTAGCCAGATGCGCCAAGCTGCAGGGGAAGGGGTGTGTTAAAGTTGCAACATCTGTCTCGGAAGGCGAAAATTTCGAGAATTTCACGCAAAGTAACTTAAGTTTTGGAGTAGGGGAGGAGACAATGAATGCGGAATCGAACTGGGGTACTACCTTGCCATTCAGGACGATTTTTGCAAGGGCAGTTCGCGGAATTTCGTTCCTAATGTCCAGTTTATGCTCGTCTATCCTTTGTTTTAGGGTGCCTGCGGTGCATCATCATCATCATCCTCCTCAAGCAGCCATGGGCTAGGAGGTCCAACCAGACAGTGCAATTTAGAAATATAGGAAGAGGAGTGTCAGTGGGCGAAATGGGGGTTAGGGGAATAAAGTAGATTCCGCCTTTGTCAACTTGTTAATGGGATCTCTGTCATGCTTAAGAATTTTAGATAGATTCGGTGGTGTTTTAAAAGGAACTTTTAGGTTAAATGGTTTTAGGAGGTTACTAACAAGGGGTTTAGCCAACGGCAGTACCAAGCTGAAAACACCGGTTCTCGTCCGATCACCGAAGTTAAGCAGCTTTTGGCGCGGTCCTGGGAGGGTGACCAACTGTGGAACACCGCGTGTCAGTTGGCAAAAAATCTGCTGAGGACCCGCCATCCTCACTGATCCTTTCTACTATGGCGTATTAACCCTTTCACGACCAAGGGAAACATTTTTCCCATTTTAAAATTGGTGATTGTCGTATTTAATTATAACCTTATCTGCATTTTTTATACAGAATGTCAAAATAGAACGTATGCCGAACGCAATTACGTAAACGGGAACGTTTAGAAAACAAAAACAGAACTGTCAGGACGCATAATATATGTACTATGTGCAATGTCCATCTTTGCCTCACTACCAAAAGAAATTGCTTCGCCGAATATCATAATTAGCACATCATTTTGTATAGTAATTTTATTTCATAATTTTGTATTATTTTAGTTAACATTTTGTTCTAATAAACCAATAAATAAAAGACATTGCATAATAAGCCTAACTATAATTTGTGTTACCTTTATAGTCCATTGGGAAAAATATTTCCCATAAAATTCCAAAAAAACTACACATTGTTATGTATTTTTCTTATGATTTTTATTTATTTTACGTCTAAACAAACTAAAATAAACAGTTACATACTAATATTTACTCTTAGAAACCTTATGGTCCTGAAAGGGTTAAACTGACAGGCTCCTGTCAGATCTTTGTGGCAAGTAGCTGCTTGAGGAGTATTTATTTATTTATTGTTCTTAACAAGGGGTGCAATATTGGAGAAGGTATGGGGGTCCTTCCCAGTTACGAGTTTTTGGGATCCTTGTAATCTGATCATTTAGCCCATTGTGTGCAAATAAAGTGTTCCTCAGAGAGAAACAATTAAAGCCATTAAAAATTCCCAACTGATAATCGTGTTTTCACCCTTCCGAAGCCAAAATTGTGCTGATGTGAATGACGGCTGAATTTTATGCTTTACCTGTAATACCCACTTGGCTCAATTCGAGTAGATGATAAAGAGAAGAGGCGATCTCCATCCTCTTCGCAGATCGATCGCATCTGTGATGAGTGAAATTGCCGACTCCACTACAATCAGTAGCGAAGTCTGAGGAAAGTCGAATCGCAATGGCGTGAGGGGAAAAGGACTTATCCTGTTGCACTTGAAGCTGTTTACTGTGGGCAAAGGAGATTGAATTGAAGACTCCAGATGGCAGGAAATGGAACGAAGATGTCCTTTAATCTCCATCTCATCTCTGAAATGAATTGGAGCGGAGAGGAGACAGACTATAAAAAGGAGATTTCTTAATACCCTTTCTCAGAGGAAGAACAACGGCGATAAGTAATCAATCTAGATGTAGTGAGTGGAACTCAGAGCCATGGCTGCAGGCAGGGGGGAGAAGAAGTTGCCTCCCCTGGAAAAATTGATCGAAAAATTAATTTATGTTAAATGGTATTAAATGTACCAAAAGTTTTTTTTTTTTTTCTTTCTGAAGAAATATAAATCTAGCCTCTTTTGTTGTCGGAAGTATTTCATTTTTATTTATTTATTATTATGAAAAAACATTTTGTATTGTGTATTTTCAATAATGTTTTTTTTTCATTCCATTTGTTGTCTCCAGTTCCTTATTTGCAACCGCACTCATTAATGAATGACTCAACATATGTATCTATCTCGAAATATTGTTTATTTTTCCCGCCTCTGGAAATATTTTGCCCTTTTTTTAAAAAAAATTGCACCTCTTCCCCCGATTTTAAATTTTCGAAAATTCCAGAAAAATCTAATTGAATATAATATAATTGTTCATTCTTAGATTTTTCTCAATTCTTTTATAGAAATAACAAAAATTTCAATAACTAACGAAATCACTTACAAACTAAACAACAAAATTACAATTATGAAACAAATATTTGCATGTTTATTCTATTTATTATAAAGCAAAAAATATGTATATTATATAGTTATTATAAAACAAAACATGTTTCTTATATTTGTTATAAAAAAGACAAAAATATTATTATTAAACAAAACTATTTTGTTTAATGGTTAGTTTTTAATACAACAACTTTAGTTGAAACAACTACTTACACATTATGTTTAAAGTGATACTTTAAAAAAGGTGAAGCATCGATCATTTCGTTTGATAGTCTGATTTGAAACAAAATTTCTGAAGTCGAGAAATTTCTTTCGTTTTGTGCTAATCTTGGTCTTAATAATTAAAAGAGCATCCAAAAAAGTTTTAAGTTTGGTCGTCCATTGTACGATATTTCATACAACTTGTCACAGACCTTCTACTTTGGCGTATAAATTGACAGACTCCTCTCAGACCTCTGTGACAAACATCTGCTTGAGAGAATATTTATGATTTTATTTATTTATAAGTGTTGACATATATTTTAAAATAATCTTTTATTATAGTAAAATAATAATTTACAAATTTCTCGAGAATCGAGCATTTTGGAAAGAATAATTATATTTCGCGAGAAATTCTCCAGAAAAAAAACTCTAATAACATTAAATATTACATATAAAGTTAAGCATCAGTTGATGAATATTGAAATTCAAACGGAATAACAACAGTGACTTCAAATTCGACTACAAGACTACAGATTTTTTTCATCACCCAAAGCACTGCTTTCAGTTGCAAGTGAACATCGCCGCCTCAAGAGGTCAGTAATCACATCACGTTCCCATGGCTGTCTCCCTCCGCTCCCAAGGGAGTGAACTTTCCTTCAGGGAACTTCTTCTTTTCATTTCGAAAGCTGGACCTGGTTTAGAAAGTGGCTTGCCGTTTTCTTATGACTGAGACCAAGTGAGACTAAGAAAGTTCTTTGTATGATTCTTCTGATCGCCAATATTGCAAAGAGCACAGAAAGGCCTAACGGTTAACAAGTCGGTCATCAAACTGGCAGGGTTAGAATGTCGTGCTGTAAAAATCTGTCAGTCTCGAATTAGTCATAAAATTTTTTGTGAGAAAGGTAATCTCATATATGTAATGAAATTATGATTTTTCAGATTGTTTTCACTTTGCTTTCCGTTTGTGCTTAAACATCGAACCATTTTTTTTTTGTTTTAATAGAAAAACTGAACATAAGATTTTCTGAGATTGAATGAGTGGTAATGAACTATTACGATTTGAATCATCAGAAACTATTAATAGTTTTAATTTGCACGGCTAGAGGCCGTTAAATTTGAAAAAAAAAATTGCAAAAAAATTAACGACTATTGCAAACCATCTATTTGTGCTAGAAGTTTAAAATTTGAAATGCGCGGAATATGGTGATCAAGTGCATTGGTAGCAGTGACGCCTCTTTCCCCAAGGGAGCAGAAATTAATGGAAGGTTCTTTTTAGGTTTCATAGATATTAAAGAATTATTACTATTTGCATTTTCCGAATAATCTGTTAGTTCGAATTTCTACCGTTAGAAGGTGCAAGAGTCGAAAAATGAAAAACTCCATTCTCGTTGGAGACGAACATTCCATGTTCATCAGAAGCTATTATAGTTAAACAGGAATGCATGTTGCTAAATCATTTTATAATTCGTAGTGTTATCTGCTATTATTTTAAAACTATTTTTTTATGACAAATTACATTAATGTCATTTGTAACGAAAACCATTAGAAATAATTCATAGATACCGAAAATTCTTAAGCAGCATAAGGCTAAGAGCGATTTATTAATGAAAGAGAATAACTGAAAAATAATCACAGGCTAATTGTGCTCATTCTTTTACTAATACTGATTAAAAAGATTGAAATCACACACAAAAGAGATTATTTATGATTTTTATTGTTTGTTTCGTGATTAGGAGAAAATTATAAGTACAGGCTGACCCAGAACCCTCAGGAGCATAAAGTCATCTGTGCTGTTTCGAGCGTGGCTAATCTCGGCTCCGGCTGTCCAACCCCCTAGTCAGAACTCGTACTTGATATGCATATCTACTAGTGGTGATGGAATTAGTGCTTGATTGTGGAGCAAGTGATCCGGGTTAGAATCACAGAGACGCAAGAATGTATTCGTGTGTCTTGTCATTCTGCAGAGGTCTTCTGTAAGATCTATTTTACTAGGGGAAGTTGTTAGGTTTTTATCATGTTTGTTACACCCCTAGTCGTCCCGTGGCCGAGTGGTTAGCACGCTTGGCTACTAATCTAAGGGAACTGGGTTCGAGCCCCGGGTAAGGCATGGATGTGTGTGTCGTTTTTCTGCTGAGGTCCTGCCATCCTCTCAGATCTCCTATTGTGGCATATAAACTGACAGGCTCCTGTCAGACCTCTGTGGCAAGCAGCTGCTTGAGGGGGTATTTATTTATTTATTTTATGTTACACCCCCTCCCCCCCACACACACTTTATTTATTCTATTCTTGGTTCGTCTCCGATGTACTTTTCGTTCGTATGCTCGGCAGCAAAAGATGTCCTATTCCTGCTACCGTCGGTTAATAATCAACAGTCAGATATATTAAAATAATAACATTTATCTCAAAAGACAAGTTACGGGGAGGTAGCCAGTGGGCAGTGTGCACTTATTTTAATCCCTTGTCAGCTGTAGAAGTTATTTCTACTCTTTTAATCGTACACGACATCTCCAGTCGACAGCAGGCTTCCAAATCCCACAGCTAAAATATCATCTCCTAGCCACTCCGAACTGAATCTGCCTTCCCCAGAGTCAGAAGCCGTTGTCCACTCCACTCGGAACTGCATCCGTCCTTCTCTAAGTTAAGTCTCGTTCTTCTTTTTTCTCCTCTCTTCAATTCCCCCCCCCCCCCCCCCCGGTAATCTTTTGACCTTCGGGACACTCTGCCCTTCACCCACACAAGGTCAATTCGTCCTACCCCTGGCCGCACTCAACCCTTTTACACATTAGAATACCTCTGTAAGGTGTCACAGCCATAAAACATTAACTCAGGGCCATACATTGACCACAGAGACTGATTTACATGTTTGCTGTTGTTGACAACACCAAATTGCAGCCCTGAAGCAAGGCTCGGTTGCTAGATCCTGACAGTATTCGTGTGTATTGTCTTTCTGCAGAGGTCTTCTATGTTTTACTAGGGGACTGCTATGAGACCTTCATTGCAAGTGGCTGTTTGAGGAGAATTTTCTACCATATTATAGGTAATGAAACAGAGAAAAATAAATCATCAAGTAACCGAAGAGCAATAGGTCAACCCTCAATTTTTTTTTCCACTGCGAATTGAATTTACGGATGGAGAAGTGGAAAAGAGGGTAATTGTTAGATTAAACGAATTGTACAAATTTCGAAATTAGCAAAATCTGCGTTGATCACTGAAAAGAAGGCAAGGTGAGGGTTGGCTCATCGGCAGTGCTCCAGAATCCTAATCTGCAGTTCCCAAGTTCGAGTCCCAACTCTGCCAACGTTGAGCTTTATCTCCGCTATCCTGTACTCTGCCTGTCCTCGATCAGAAAGGGGATACCAGTGAGATCGGAAATGCGGCTCACTGGTATCCATTAGAAGAATGGCGGCTTCCGTTCTTCTAATGGAATGTTAAGCCTCGTGTGCACGTTAAGGAACACGCTAAACTTGATGAGAGGATTCCATCTGGCTCCAGATAATCATCTTCCAGCTGTCCAGTGAATCCTCTTCCTCAACCTTCTCTGAGACACTAGAGTTCTTATAAGCTGGCCATTTAGACAATTCTGTTAAAAAAATGCCGATCAGAAGTGAAACAACCCAACGAAAGAGGGAGGGGAGGGGAGAAAAAATGTGGTTCAATTACATTGTACGCTTTCCTCCCAAACCACACGTACAGTCGCTCAAAAAAGTATCCGAACACTATGGTTGATCACATAATTGAGAAAAAATATCTGGCAACGATTTTTTTAGAAATTAGTGATCTGGCAATCTTCGTGTCACGTGACACGAAGATTGCCAGATCACTAATTTCAATCAACCTTCGTGTCACGTGACACGAAGGTTGCCAGATCACTAATTTCTAAAAAAATCGTTGCCAGATATTTTTTCTGAATTCTGTGATCAACCATAGTGTTCGGATACTTTTTTTGAGCGACTGTAGGTGGTCATATTTTTTTGATACTAGATCGTGTGGGCTCACTCACGGAAATATTGAGTGTGTGTAGTTACCGTTCACAGCAAACTGGAGCGGTTGCGGTTAATGTTCACAGCGCATTGGATCGTGTGAGCTCACAAAGACCTAGATCGTGTGGGCTCACTCACGGAAATATTGAGCGTGTGCAGTTACCGTTCACAGCAAACTGGAGTGGTTGCGGTTAATGTTCGCAGCACATTGGATCGTGTGAGCTCACAAAGACCTAGATCGTGTGGGCTCACTCACGGAAATATTGAGCGTGTGCAGTTACCGTTCACAGCAAACTGGAGCGTGTGCAGTAACTGCACACGCTCCAGTTTGCTGTGAACGGTAACTGGAGCGTGTACAGTTGCTGTACACGCTCCAGATATTTTTCCTGAATTCTGTAATCACGTGACACGAAGGTTGCCAGATCACTAATTTCTAAAAAAATCGTTGCCAGATATTTTTTCTGAATTCTGTAATCAACCATAGTGTTCGGATACTTTTTTGAGCGACTGTACCATGTGGTTCATTACGTTGTAAGTTTTTTCCCCTTGTCTCGAAATTTGTCCACATTGCCATGTTGTCCACATTGCCATGGTATGTATGGCTTGGGAGGAAAAGTGTACAATGTAATATACCACGGCTTCGCTTGGGCAGAGGAGACATATCGTACACAAATCAAAGAACACGCTGGATGGCCTTGACGGGAGGTTTCAATCTGTCTCCTAATAGTTGTGCAGTTGTTCCCTTTTCTATTATGATCGTTGGAGTTGTCGTGACCTATCCATTTATCCCATGTATGCAAAATAAAGAGTGCTTCTCAGAGGTAACACAACCGAAATAAGCAGGAGTCTTCCATTTGTCTCCAAGAGTTGTCCAACGGATCTCTTTCTCATAATTAACTCTGAGTACTTGGAGTCTTTTAGCTGGTCCTTTAATCCATTGTGTGAAAATTGATGCTCAGAGTAATAAAAAAAAAAAAAACATCTTCTTCCGAGTCTTCCATCTGTGTACTAAGAGTTGTCCAATGGATCCCCTTCTCCTATCTAGGTTTGAACCCTAGGAGTGCTGTAACTTCACCATTTAACCCCTTGTGTGCAAGAATATTGTTGCTTAGATGGATAAACAACCCAACTTGACACGAGTCTTTCATCTTTGTCTTAAGAATTGTCCAGTGAACCTCCTTCTTCTACCTAGGTATGAGCCCTTGGAGTCCTTTAACTTGGCTATTTAGCTCACTGTTTAAAAAAAAATAAAACTTTAATTATTGCATCAATATGTTAAAATATTACTTCTTCTGCTAATGCACTGTTCTCGTCTGATTTTTTTAGTTGACTTTTGTAGAGATCAGCACTAATATCAAAAGTGAATTTAATATACAAAAGGTTAAATATTTTTACTACATTCACCTATTTGTGATAGAAGTGCGATTGCTTTCAATATATAATATAGTTTACATCAAGAGTAATAAGACAGAATTATGATAGTGGCTTTACCAACCTCCTGAGAACGTGTTAGGTCCAAATTATATACTCATGGCCCTATAGCGGTAATTGAAAGACACGTATACTGTGCAAGAACATTGTGCTCAGATGGATAAACAACCCAACTTAGGATAAAGATGAGAGACTCGTGTCAAGTTGGGCATCAAAGGCAAAAGATTGGTGTCGAGAGAATCCCTTCTGTTCCTTCAAAAGGTGTGAAAGTGGATCCCGAAATAGTTTCCAAAAAAGAAGAATTAAAACCCCAAAAGATGGTTTCCCTCTTGTAAAAGCAAAACCTGAACTATCAATGTAACATTTCTAAGACAGTTTCTAAAGAAGCAAAGCAAGTGGAAATTTCCGGGAAAACAACGCTCTTCATGGGGGACCAATCTGCGACGAGAACGGCTTGAAATAGTAGTCGAGGAAGACCTCTTCAGTATTTCTGAGAAATACGAAATGACTCCTCAAGCAGTGACAAGGCGGCTGTTGCAGCTGAGCGGAATGCTTATGTGTGTGTGGGGGTGAGGGGTGAGGGGAGGGGGTTGAATGGAAGAAGCAAATAGAAGAGTTGCATTAAGAGTTAATCAGTTGAGGATGAGCAATGACTGTCTCGACAGTAAAAGGTTAAAACTTACCCACTTCGAAGAACAATGGTTGTGCTAATGTTTTGCAAATTGTTACCAAAGCTGGCAGATGATGTTCAGCTGATGTGTCATCCAGCTTCTAAAGGAGGTGAGTTATTTTGATTCTTGAAGAACCTAAAGTTCGTCTGCTTGGGGTAAGTTAGGTTGGTTGGAAGACAGGTTTTCACTCCAGATAGGTTAATTACACTTTCAGCTGTGCAGCTGTGTAAGACTAAATGTTATTTGGCGGGAAAAATAATTTGGCTTTCGAGCTGCAGATAGTGTTGAAAAAGAATCGTGAGAGGTTAAGGCAGTTGCTACTTTGGAGTGGTGCAGGGGCGTAGCTATGGGGGGGGGGATTTGGGGGGAGATTGGGGGAGGCTTCTCCCCCAAAGTTAAGTGGAGTTGGCAAAATTCGAAGCGACTTTGTAAAATCCAGGTGAATTCTGAAAATTGGGATTTTTTTATAAAATTAAGAGGATTTAGCAAAATCTAGACAATTTTGAAAAATCTAGGTAGTTGTCAAAATCCAAGCAACTTGGCAAAATCAAGGTAGTTGGCAAATTTCGAAGTCACTTGATAAAATACAGGTGAGTTCTAAAAATTGGGATTAGTTTTGTGAAATTAAGGAAGTTGACAAAATCGCGGGAAGTTGGAAAAATCGGGACAACTTGGTAAAATATAGGGTAGTTAGACAATTCGAGGTAACTTGGCAAAATCTACGGCAGTTGGCAAAACTCGAAGCCACTTGATAAAATGCAAATGAGTTGTCAAAATTGGGATTGTTTTTGTGAAATTAAGAACTGGCAAAATGGAGGCAACTTCTGAAAATCTTGGGAAGTTGGCAAAATCGAGGTAGCTTGGGCAAAATCTAAGGTAGTTGACCAAATTGTGGTAATTTGGCAAAATCTAGGGCAGTTGGCGAAATTTGAAGCCACTTGAAAAAATGCAGGTGAGTTGTGAAAATTGGGATTGGTTTTATGAAATTAGGGACAGTTGGCAAAATCCAGAAAACTTGGCATGATCTAGGGAAGTTACCAAAATTCGAAGTGACTGGGTAATATTCAAGTGAGATTTAAAGTTAGGGAATTGCTTTGTATAAATCATGGCGAGGTTGCAAAATCCACGCACTTGGTAAAATTTTGGGGAGTTCCTCTCCACGAGTGAAATTCTGAGTTGTCCCTGACAGAGACATAATTTATGTAAAGGTCTTATTTTCTCAGGTGGCAAAATTTGATTTCCGAGTTGGAAAACTTTTGTTTTCTCCCCCTTCCCCAAACCATAGTCATTCGCTACGCCCCCTGGGTGAGAGTACACAAGCCAGACCGAAAAGATTAGCAGAAAAAAGGCCCGGATCTAGGAAAAAATAAAGGAGGGCAAACGACACAATCGAATCGGGTTGGGTTGTTTTACCTCTGAGCGGCACTTTTTTGCACACCATGGGCTAAATGGCCAGGTCACATGGACCCCGAAGGCTCAGAGAAGGTTGGGGGAGGTGACCCACTGGAACAGTTGTTGGGAGACAGATGGTAGCCTCCCGTCAAGGCCATCCAGCGTGTTCTTTAACGTGCACAGGGTATGGCTCTCCCACACACGGGAGCCACGGCTTAACGTCCCATCCGACGGACGGCGGCCTTTCCAAGCCCATCGGTGTCCCCTACTGACCGTTGGCAGGGCGGGGAATTTTTGCGTAGATAAATCTGAACGCTGACCCAGCTGGGACTCGAACCTGCGAACTACAGATTACGAGCCTGGCGCGCTACCGACTGAGCCATTCCCGCCCCGAAGGTTGCGGGAGGGGACCCGCTGGAACAGCTGTTGGGAGACAGATGGTAGCCTCCCGTCAAGGTCATCCAGTGTGTTCTTTAAACAGGGTATGGCTCTCCCGCACACGGGGCCACGGCTTAACGTCCCCTCCGACGGATGGTGATCTTTCCAAGCTCTTCGGTGTCCCCTACTGACCGTGGGCAGGGAGGGAAATTTTGCAGCGATAGTAATAGTTCTCGTCTAGGGCGCCAGATTACCTAATTAGGCCACGACTAAGTGATTTATAAAAAAAATTATTTGATACGTCGTTCTATAGCTAATATTTATGAATGTTTTGTGTTTATGAATTTGGCAATGGGTATCGTGGAAAACGAAGCACTACAAGATGATCACAGCTCATTTTGCGATGGAATGGAACGGCGTTCCGATACTTTTTTTTATTACCAAGAACAACTTTTAAAATTATAGAATTTTATTTAGCAAGTTATTGATTATTTATGATAAGGCTTTAATTTTACTTTAAGTAGCCGTCCCATCGCCGAGTGGTTAATGCGCTTGGCTACTGATCTAAGGGACCTGGGTTCGAGCCCCGGGTAAGGCATGGATGTATGTGTCGTTTTTCTGCTGAGATCCTGCCATCCTCTCACACCTTCTACTATATGGCATATAAACTGGCAGGCTCCTGTCAGACCTCTGTGGCAAGCAAGCTGCTTGAGGGGGTATTTATAACTTACTTGGCCTTTCCGTTTAATGAGATTAAAGTCTAAACAAAGTCAAATAATTTGATACTACCTCGTGTCGGTGACAGTTGTGAATCGAACGCACGTTTGAAATTGTTTGTGGCTAAAAAGTTCTCATTAAAATCATAAGAATAATGAGAGAACCAAATTTTTGTTTCCCTAACACTTGTTCCGCACACGTCTTCTAGTTGTCGATTCTGTCAACAAACAATGAACTATTTAGGAATCAAAAGATTTTGGAATCACGAAGTGAATTTGGAAAGATTTGGGAATAAAAAATTATTAGGAAGGGGAACCAATAAGTGACCAGGAGATCCTTGTGGGTATTGAGGTAGTAGTTGTCCATTGTAGCAGGTGTACTCTCCTGTAGCATATCGTTACAGGCGTTGGGTAGGAATGTTTTGCCTCTGAGCGGTACCCTTTTTTGCCTACAATGGGCTAAATGGCCAGGTGGGTTGTGTTGTTTTACCTCTGAGCGGCCCTTTTTTGCACACCATGGGCTAAATGACCAGGTCACATGGACCCCGAAGGCTCAGAGAAGGTTGGGGGAGGGGACCCACTGGAACAGCTGTTGGGAGACAGATGGTAGCCTCCCGTCAAGGCCATCCAGAGTGTTCTTTAACGTGCACAGGGTATGGCTCTCCCACACACGGGGCCAAGGCTTAACGTCCCATCCGACGGACGGCGGCCTTTCCAAGCCCATCGGTGTCCCCTACAGACCGTGGGCAGGGCGGGGAATTTTGCGGAGATAAATCTCAACGCTGACCCAGCTGGGACTCGAACCTGGGAACTACAGATTACGAGCCTGGCGCGCTACCGATTGATCCACCCCCGCCCCTAAACGGCCAGGTGACAAGAACCCCAAGGCTCAGAGAAGGTTGGGAGAAGGTGACCTACTGGACTGCTGTTAGGAGACAGACAATATCCTCCCTTCAATGCCATTCAGCGTATTCTTTAACGTACAGAAGGTATGGCTCTCCCTCACACGGAGCCATGGATTAACATCCAATCCGAAGATGGGTGGCTTTCCAAGTCCATCGGTGTCCTCTTTATCACTGAGGGAAAGTTGGGAGTTAGTTGAGATAAATCTCAATATTGGGGAATCGAATCTAGGAACTGCAGGTTATGAGCCTGGTGCGCTACCAACTGTGCCAACCCCGACCTTCTTTACAGGCGTTGGAATACAAAATGTTTAGCATCATTTTTTCTTTAAAAATTTCCAGTAAATGTCTTTCGTTACATAAGTACATAGTGTGATCAAAAAGATTTGCAACTGACTCTATATCTAGAAAGTACGGCATCAGAGCGAATTGCAACTTGTCGCAACCTGTTCGGTGTCTCATCTGGAAAATGTAATTCATGAATCATCCGTTTATCTGCAGTTAGTCTGAATTAGGCTTGTTGAATGCAACGTGTTTTATGCGTTTCGTAGCATTTTACAATGAGTGATTATATTGAGCAGGAAATTTCCATCAAATTTGTTTTAAATTAGGGAAAAGTATTAAAGAAACCGAGGGGCGGGGGTGGCTCAGTTGGTAGTGCGCCAGGCTCGTAATCTGTAGTTCCCAGTTGAATCAGCGTTGAGATTTATCTCTGCAAAATTCCCCGCCCTGCCCACGGTCAGTAGGGGACACCGATGGGCTTTGAAATACCGCCATCCGTCGGATGGGACGTTAAGCCGTGGCCCCGTGTGAGGGAAAGCAATACCCTGTGCCCATTAAAGAACACGCTGGATGGCCTTGACGGGAGGCTACCATCTGTCTCCCAACAGCTGTTCCAGTGGGTCTCCTCCCCCAACCTTCTCTGAGCCTTCAGAGTGCCGCTCAGAGGTAAAACAACCCAACCCGTTACGTGACACGAAGGTTGCCAGATCACTAATTTCTAAAAAATCGTTGCCAGATATTTTTTCTGAATTCTGTAATCAGCCATAGTGTTCGGATATTTTTTTGAGTGACTCTACCTATAACAACTATGATTTAATTCAGAAATACTTGTTTAAATATATGCTTTTGTGGAATCTGTTGTTGATTCTGATGATAATTTTATTTGGTACTTACGTATTAACGCCACCGCTGGCGTTAATACGTAAGTACCCAAATCTATTACAAAATAATGTTACATTAATGTTCATTTTTACTGCTGAACTGAAATTTGAGATATCTACTGTATATATATATGTTACCGCTATAGCTCGAAAGATGTTAATGTGCACATTACCTAGCTAATCTGCAGATTAACTGATTTGCTCCGTTAAAGTGCGGAATCAAAAGTTTTCTGCATTTTACCTAGGTAATGTGCACATTAACGGCTTCCGTATCGTTAAAGTTCAAAAGTAAAAAAAAAGACTATTTCTAGTGTCCGAGAGTAGAGTTGAAACCAGGTCATCCCTCTGTCAACATGAATCAGTCGTCCGAATTATAAAAAACGCCCCCAAAATGAGCAGGCCAAGTGAGAACGAATCACTTTACTGATTCGTTCTCACTTGGCCTCCGCTCATCCGGGGCGTTTTTTATAATGCGGACGAGTGAATCACATGACACGAAGATTCATATTCAAGAGATTCACCACTTTACGGATTCGTTCTTACTTGGCCTTCGCACATTAGGGCAATTCCAAATGCCATTTTAGTAATCCCTGTTGTAACAAATGATTTTATTGCGTCTATATAAATAACATTTTGTATGCTGTATAATTCAGTCAGATTGTTTATTTTACACTTTAATTGTCTATCATTAGTTATTTCACAGAATACGTAGTTATTTCATAGAATAACTAGTTAAAGTGTGGAATTATTAATTTATTACACGCTGCGGTGGCGTTAATACGTAAGTACCTTTTATTTTGACTATAACCGTTCCAATTATATTAATAATTCTGAATTGTTCTTAGCTTTCACTAATGATAGTTCAGCTATTTCTATGTTACATTTAATATACCTGGTTTACGTTGTCATTACGATGAAGTTTTGGTTATGATAGAACATATAAAACATAATCTTGATATCATTATTCTACTAAGTGAAATTTGGATACAAGACAATGAATTAAGTTTATATAATATAGATGGCTACGAAATGATGTATAACTGTAGGAGTAAAAATAGATCAGGTGGTACTACAATGTATTATAAACTTAATACAATGAATTTTTTAACAGAAGCTGTAACAATGGAAACTGCAGAATGTGTTTTAGCCTATGATAGGAAAATGACCTATATATATTAATAATTTATAGAGCTCATGAGTATTCCATAAAAGAGTTCGTGACTGAATTAAAATTAATATCAAAATTTAAATATAATCGGGTTATTTTAGTAGGTGATATGAATATTGACACTAATTTTATTAATAATAATGTAAATGCTTATTTAAATTTGCTTGCTTCATTTGGATTTCTTTCGTACATAAATTCATATACAAGAATGACCAATGCTTCTTACAGTTTTTTGGATTACATATTTATTAGATCAGCTGATAATAACTTAAATTTCAATTCGGCTGTTTACTAGAATGATATTACTGATCATTATCCCATTTTATTAAAAGTTATTAAGAACACAATTACATCGAACAAAACATCAGTAAAGAAATTTCCTATTCTTTTATAAATTACAACATATTTGTAGATTTAATTAAAAATTTGAATTTTGTATATGATGAGAATATGCACATAAATACTATGTATGACATTTATGTAGATCAAATTAAGTCATATATTCGACAAAATACTACTAAGGAAAAATGTTACCTAAAAGATTCCAGTTCAAAGAGTCATAAGCCATGAATAAACTTGGAAATTTTGTCATTAATTAAGAAAAGAGAAAATCATATAAACTGCATTGTTAATATCCATTAATATCGATTTTTAAAAACGAATATCAGAATGAGAAACTTGACCTTTGCAACAATATTAAATTTTATGTAAATGAATTTAGTAAATTTAATGGGAATAGTAGAAAACAGTGGCAAGTTACTGATGGTATCATAAATAATTAAATGAATAATAAAATTATGTTGCCCAATGTTAGCAATTTTGAGAAACTGGTAGGAAAATTTAATGAACATTATATAAATGCAAATAGTTTAAATTTATGTTCTAGTAACTCAGAATAAATATATATTTATCCTCCTGAATTAATTCAACAAAACTCAGTGTTTATGATAGAGACAACAGAAGAAGAAATTAGTCGTGTTATTGGTAGTCTTAAAAATAGTAAAGGAACACGATATGATGGTATAAATTTAAAAATAATTCAAATAATTGTAAAATATCATTCTAAATTTTTGGTTGAGTTAATAAATAGCAGCTTTCAAAAAGATATTTTCTTCTCAGACTTAAAAAATGCTATTGGAAAACCTGTTTACAAAACTGGAAACAAAAATTATTTTAATAATTATAGATCAATTTCCATTCTTCCCACCATTTCTAAAGTTATTGAAACCATCATGAAAATAAGACAATAATTATTCAGAAAAAGTTTCAGCTTGGTTTTAGGAAAGGTTTAAGTACTGAACATACTATCTTATAGTTGATTACCAGTGTTTATCAAGGGATAAATAATTCTGGAAAAACACTTGCCCTATTTCTTGACATATCTAAAACCTTTGATATGGTTAGACATGATATTTTATTAAAGAAATTATATTTTTTAGGAATTAGGGGAAATTAATGCAGATGATTTAAATCTTATTTATCTGAACGCTACCAAATGGTTTCTATTAATAAAGTTGAAGGTACCAAATATTGATTAATAAAGGAGTTCTGCAAGAATCTGTTTTAAGACCTATTTTATTTTTAATTCATATAAATGATTTTTGTTTCAAAATTTAAAAAGAAAAATCAATTTCATATACTGATGATACAATGCTTGTTTTCAGAAAAGGAAATCAAAATGATTTATTTCTTGATATTTCTAATAATTTAAATATTACTGCAAGCTGGTTTAACAAAAATGGATTAAAAATTAACTCTGATAAAACATGCTTTATGTATTTTTCACTCACTCCAACAACTTTTTTTTAGTAAATTTCAATTTCATAGTAGGTATTGTGTCAACATAATTTCTCGTGATTCCCAGAAATCAAGCAAATTAAAACGACCAAATATTTTGGAGTTTTAATAAACAACAATATGAAATGGAAATCACAATGTTAATACGATAGTAAATAAAGCACGATTTTACTTTGTTAGATTATACCATTAAGAAAAATTAACTCTGGTAGATTTCAAATGACTATTTTTCTTGGATACAGTCCCTTTTAAAATATGATTTGATCAGTTTGGGGGTTACTTATAGGAATATTATTGAATGTGTTACTAAAGTACAACATGAATTCTGAAAAGTTAGGACATTTCGTAATATAGTCTATATGAATAAAGTCATTTGTAATTATAAAATTCTTAGTTTAGGATCACTATACAGGGTGAATCTGAAAAAGTGGGCAAAACTTTACGGGGCGGTAGAACGCAGCTATACGAGCAATATTCGTCATAAAATGTATGGTCGGAACGCAAGCGGTGAGAAGTTAAAAGGTAGTTTTCCACTGTCACATTTAAAGAATGAACACAAGAAGGAGAGGAGATACTTCAGAAAACATTTTATTAACAGGAATGTAATTGAGGTACATGCTCAAAGAAATTGCTCAAAAGAGCTGCCGCGTTGTTAGTATAACCAGCCATCCTCTCGGCAATCCACGGTAGAAATGCCGTTTAGTGCGAGGACCGACCCTTTTATACCATTTCCAACGCCACCTAGCGGCTCGCCGTTTGCGTTCCGATCATACATTCTATGACGAATATTGCTCGTATAGCTGCGTTCTACCACCCCGTAAAGTTTTGCCCACTTTTTCAGATTTACCCTGTATATATATACTATACCTGGTTTATTTTTATTTTTAAAAATCCAACAATTTTACAAGATAAATGTAAAGAGTATGCTACTTGTCAGTGTGATCTTTTATTGTAATTCCTAGAGTAAGGAAATAAATAGCTCATAAGAGCTTTTTATTTTTAGCTCCTAGAATATTTAATTCCTTACCTATTGAAATTAGAAATGAACACTCATAGGGTGTTTTTAAACTGAAAAATGTTATTATTACTACTTCAAACGCTGATGATTACTTTGAAGTTTTACAACAATTTTTGTTTCTTAAGAAAACGTAATGAGACATGTTTTTTGTCACTAAAGACATCCGATTGTAATAATTCAATTTGGCATCCTAAATGAGCAAATTCCTCAAAGGTCTGCTTAAATGTAACTTTTTATTTTTATTTATTTTGTATATATTTTATTCTTTTTTTCCGACTTGTGCTACTATTGTTTTGTGCTTGTACAGGCCAATCTTTATATTGTTATTTTGCTCTTATTCAATTCTATTCTAAAAAAAAATACTTACCTTGCTTCCAAACAAATTGTTTGCTGTTTCAGTGCTTTGTTTAGAAGTATTTTGATTTATTCTTCCGTGTCTTTTATAAAACATATCCCTTAATAACTTTCATTTCCATTGCTGTGAAACATGTATATCACAAGTCAAATTTGGTAATAGAAACCAGTAAGAAGTAACTTAATGTAGATGCTTTCTTGCGAAATTTTAAAATTTTAAATTTTATTTTTGATATTGCTTTAAAATCTTGTAAATATTTTTCGCCAGTTTATTATTCTTCATAAATTTATGGTCAAGCTTCAGACTGACTGGAAACGGACAACTGATCTTGTTCCGAAGATCCTAGGCACATTTGCATAATTTTTTTTGTAAAAGGTTCTTTTGATTAAAAAACTGTTGAAGAAAAAATGCTTACTTCGTATGATTTCCCAAGATGCCAACATGTCTTGAGCCATTGACAATAATATGTTACTGAGTATGATGAAAATGTATCTCTCACCAGAATATTTCCTGGGGAAACCAATGCTACACCATGTACCCAAGGGGACAAAATATGCTTTTGTGACAAATTTTTTATATGTAAGGATTAAAAATGTTCTTTACTGAAAATTTCTGAAGTGAAAAAAGAGTGTTACTTGGCATCATTGTCGTTCTCCAAAATCGCTGAAGTGGTTATTGATGTTTTGCATATCAGTGTACGGTAGAACTATGATTAAACGACCTACCTAAGGGTGGATCGAATGCCTCAAATGGCGAATATTCGAGAGAAAATGCATGTAATATAAGAAAGGCTGAGAAAAATTGAAAATGCAGCTGAATTATGATCAAGTAAAGGAAATGAAAGCCAAAAGTCATGAATGAAGCTTAAGGATTAACATAAAATCACATCAAGGAAATTAATCCATACCATGAATCGATATTTTTAGATAGCTTTATTTATTCACTACTCTCAACACCAGTATAAATCAATACAAAAATCCGAAGCAAGAAACATTTTTACATAAAATTTTTTTGTTTCAAATTCACACTTTGACCTTATTATCATAAATTAGTATAGGTTAAATATATATTTTAAGTTATTTATTAAACAAACTGAACAATAAGAAAGTAGTAAATAAATACGAGTACTCCACTTGAATCGAAGGTCGTGTGCGAAGTTGAAGAATAATAATACTTGCAAAATTAGCCACAAGAGTGTTTTAAAAATGTAACACTTAAGTTATAAATTTCTTCTTATAGAAATTTCGCTACTACATCAGAATCCAATATCCAGTCCTATTTATAGCTGTCAAAGAAAGATAATATCATCTTGATACTGCCAAGATGCTGCTATAAAGTAATGTAACACAATACACTTATTACAATTTAATAAAAAAAAATCCCTCCAGCAGCTGCTTGCCAGAGAGGTCTGACAAGAGCCTGTCAGTTTATACGCCTCGGTAGAAGGTCTGAGAGGATTGCGGGACCTCAGCAGAAAAACGTCACAAACGTCCATGCCTTACCCGGGCTCAAACCCAGGTCCCTTAGATCAGTAGCCAAGCGAGCTAACCACTTGGCCGCTACTAACTTTTTATTTTACAAATCTGTGATTTCGCGCTTTAGAAATATCACAATAATTTTTCGGTTCATGATGGAAATTATTAAAAACATTTCAGAGTGGGAATCAAGGGAAATGGGAGGGCATCATAGAGCAAGTAAATACATTATTTTAAATTTAACTGAAAAAAATTGATGGTAAAAGTGACCAGAATTTACTGATTTTCCTTAAGAAATTTGTAACACTCTCTTGAAAAATATTGCTGGGAAACGTAGCTCTAGCACCCAATAATACCTGCGCAAAATTCGACGATCAAAGACTTAGCCGATTAAACTAATAATCGAATAATCGAGGTTTTATTTGTGAAAAACTGGCTATTCCCTGGCTCTCAGTACATGAAGGCTAAAATAGTTTCGGAAATAATTTCGTGAAACTGTGACTCATTTTGGGGAAGGACAATTTTTAACCAACGTGTGGAAAATAAATTTTTAGTGTTGCTGCTTTAAAAACATTGCTGCAGACAGGCAGTTACCCAGAATTTAGTTTCGTATGTGTGTGTCAGAGGTTCGAGAATTTTGCTTGGGGGTGTCCAAAAATTCAGCTTCTGGGAGGCTCCAAAAGTTTAGTTTCTTGGGGGTGGGTGGGAGTGAATCTGAGAATAAGACTTGAGTAGGATTTATAAAAATAAAAAAAATAAATACCCCCTCAACCAGCTGCTTGCCACAGAGGTCTGACAGGAGCCTATCAGTTTATATGCCATAAGTAGAAGGTCTGTGAGGCTGGCAGGACCTCAGCAGAAAAACAACACGAACATCCATGCCTTACCCGGGGTTCGAACCCAGGTACCTTAGATCAGTAGCCAAGCGCGCTAACCACTCGGCCATGGGACGGCTGAGTAGGATTTACCAATTACTAAACTATTCTACCGAATAAGAGAGCGTAAAATGATATTCTATATGGAACGAGATTTTATAATTGTTCTTTTAATCTATTTTTAGTGTCGGATATAAAAATGCGTTAAAATAAAATAATGCAAAGACAAACTATTTTGGATATCAAAGTAGGTAGATAAGTTTAAGATATAGTAAAGGCGACAGGATTTTCGGGGCCAAAACTAAAAGCACACACACAATAAAAATGGATTAAAACTAAAACTATTTCACGACGGGGGGGGGGGGGGGGGGGGGGGGGGGGGCGGTGACCCTCCTTCTGAGTCCGTTCTTGTCTGCAGACCTAGTTTAAGAGATATCTATACTACATATTTTAATATATATAAAGGGAAGTCTGAAAATTTCAAATTAAATAAATCGTAATATATATTTCATTGGATTTTAAATAATGTTTCCGTGTAGTAATTTAAATGCAATACGTATTAGACCAGAAGATTTGCAATGTAATAATCTACGATGTGCAAATACGTGGAAACAAAGTGGGTATACTATTGGGTTAAAACAAATGACGTAGCATTCAAAAGCAAATAGAAGAACCAATCTGTGCACTGTGGTAAACAAAGGGCAATGAATGTAGTCTCCTTTCGATAAACAAAATATAGATGCAAATAGTTTCAATTTTCACCATTAGGGGATGTTAAAATTAGAAAAGAGGCAATTTTTTTAGCAACTACTATAGATGACTGTATCCCCAATATGGGAACGACTGTTCTACTATCAATTTCAAGCTCTATGAGATATCCTGAGGTTTGTCCAAAGAAACTTTACTCCTAATAATGATCAGTGAAGTGAAAAAAATATGTTTAGTGATGAACGATTGTCTTACTTTCATCGATAATTTTAAAATCAATATGCAGATTTTTAAGGGTTTGCAACTATTTTGAAGTGGTTCGCAACTAAAGAAAGGTTTGGAACTGCTGTAGACGATCTATATTTAAGCTACAAATTTGAAATTTGGCTGATAAAATGTGTGTTTGCGTATTTGGGGGCGGGGGGGGGGGTATCAAGGACAGGGGCATAGCGAAGGGACTATGGTTGTTGGGGGAGAGGAAAATGAAAATTTTCCAACTCGGAATTCAAATTTTTGCCAACTGAGGAAATACGTACTTTACACATATTTAATTAATTTTGTCTCTGTCAGGAACGTACCCAAGATTTGGTTTCTGGGGGGGGGGGGGGGGGGGCTCCTCAAGTTTTTGCCAATTCGCCATTATTTTACAAATAGAAAATCTTAATTTTACAGCTCACTTGAATTTCATCAAGTCACTCCAAAGTTTGGCAACACCCAAAAATTTTGCCAAGTTGTCTCGATTTTGCCAACACCTTTAGACTGGCGAAGTTGCCACGAATTTGCCAACTCCTCTAGATTTTGCGAAGTTGCCACGAAGTTGCCAACTCCATTAATTTTGTCTCTGTCAGGAACGTACCCAAGATTTGGTTTCTGGGGGGGGGGGGGGCTCCTCAAGTTTTTGCCAATTCGCCATTATTTTACAAATAGAAAATCTTAATTTTACAGCTCACTTGAATTTCATCAAGTCACTCCAAAGTTTGGCAACACCCAAAAATTTTGCCAAGTTGTCTCGATTTTGCCAACACCTTTAGACTGGCGAAGTTGCCACGAATTTGCCAACTCCTCTAGATTTTGCGAAGTTGCCACGAAGTTGCCAACTCCTCCGGATTTTGCGAAGTTGCCACGAATTTGCCAACTCCTCTTAATTTTCACAACTCACCTGGGTTTTACCAAGTCGCTTCGAATGTTGCCAATTCCGATTACTTTGGGAGAGGGAGGGAGGGAATTCCTCTCGTCCTCCCATAGCTATGCCCCTGACCAAGGAGTTCGCATTGACAGCAGTGATTTGCCCCCTTCTTTTTGAAGAGAGGGAAAAATACAACTTGTTTTAAGAGATAAATGAAAAATTATGTGGATTATTAAATTTTAAGAGATAATGAAAAATTATGTGGATATATTAAAGGAACATTATTATTCCTTATTCACTAGAAGCAATGTTATTGTTCTAGTCATTCTTAGGTTCGATTTCTTTAAAACAAGCAATGCTAATTACAAGTAGTATATTTCTTGTAATGTCATATATGTTTAATTCATCGTATTTAAAAGTATGAACCTATCACATATAGGGAAAAAAATTAATGGTTTTCAGTTGTGGAAAAGTAAATAAAAAGCATATGAGATACAAAATCTGTTAAAAAAAAAGTGATATAGTCCCCCAAAAAATTATTGCATTATTTCATTGATTAGAAAATGATGCCATCACTGCTCACTTTCCATCACTGTTAGTATGAGTTTTATTTTTATAAGCACTTACTTTTGGGTTGTTTTACTTCTCAGTGACACTTTCGTATACAAAATGGATTAAATGTCCAGGTTATAGGAATCCCAAGGCTCAGAGCTTGGTTGGAGAATATGATACTTGGCAACTTAAAAATTTTTTTGTTTAGTAGAATTTTTTTGAAATTCAATCTTTTTTAAAATTAATCTGCAAACTTTTCAATAGCAAATATTTTTGACTCTGATGTAGAAATTATTCAACATAAATTTAATGTTGAAAAACTTTTATTGTCTTCAAAATTTTAAGTACATTTTAAATGCATTTTAATTTTGGTTTTTGCTATTTTGCTTTGTTTCTTGATAAACAAAATCGTTTTAAAATGTAAAAAAACGCAGTTGCAAAAGTCTCGTGGAAATAAACATATTGCGTATTAAGTCTGCCTCAAAATCGAAGCTAAAAATATTGTAAAAGAAGATAAAAAAACTCCTAGGGAGTCTGACAAAAATGACAACTAATTGGAAACCGCATTTAAAAACTGTGACACCGGTATTTTTGCTAGCTAGGATTTACTGCGAGACCTGGGAGTACAGCCAAACACTTCATTTAACCTTACCTGCGCAGCCCTATCTGCGCACCGAGAAAGATGGCGATGAGCAAAATGTAATGTATCAGCGGCGTAAGAAGTTCGGCTCGTATATGTGTGAGCTACAAATGCTCGTGGTACTGTGCATTACACCAAAATACTGGAGGAGTCAGTATTTGTACAGAAATGCAATTTTGCTTTCTCAATATCGGTAGGTATCATCGTTGAAAGGAAACGTTTTCTACTTTTTTTAAATTAATATTGGGTTGAGCAGCCTGTTTCGACTTCCGTTGCAGACGACATTTGCTTCCGGTATGATGTAAAATATAAAACAAAATTTCCTTAATATTTCGCCTAAATAATTGTTTCTCTGTTTTTTTCAGTTGCATTCCTGTATGAATTAGTGTTCGCAAGTGGTAAGTATTAAATTTTGATTATTTTTAAAGTGCGGGACGTAAAGCGAAGTTTTTGTAGCTAAACATGTGACAACAGAGGTCGAGAGTCTGTCTGGTTTGGGTCAGTTCAAGCAGACAGCACGCACGTGTACAGTAAATAGTGCTAAGTTTCAATTGAAATGAGACCCTCATTGCAGGCTAATTTCACCACGATCTTACAATACCTTGAACCTCATGTTTTTCAACTTATTTGTAAAATATGAGTGCTTCGTACAAATTAAAATATGCTTTTGAGTATAATTTGTATACACGCTGTATATTTGTGTGAAGTAAATATTTCGCTTTCAGAGTTTTAAGAACTTACGCTCTCGATAAGTTGTCTACATTCTTTTGCAATGTATACAAAAGTGTTACATATAATTTATTAAAAGTAGTTTCATCAGAATTCGAGAAAATTCTGTATAATTGTACTGTATTATATTTATTTCACACTGTCGTCGGAGGTAGAAATAATATAAAATTTTATACAAAGGTTAAAATTTAGTGAATTGAAAGTGGTAAATGTTGCATGTATTAATTTATTTCCTTTAAGTACTGTTGTTAACCTTTCAACATGAAAAAAAATTATAATTAAAATCTTACGATTTCTTTAATGGTGGTTTAGAGTGAATAATGCAGTAGTACATATATTTTGTAATTGACATGCTATGTAGCATATTCTGCATTTTTTAAAAGTAGAATGAACTAAGAAAATCAGTAGCAAAGTATAAAAAAACTCAGTAATTTATAGTAATTATTAATAATACAAATAAAATTTATACCAAAGGTAAGAAATTCTTAATTACTATTGTGATTATAACTGATTCCTTGCTATCCTCTATAAACCATATCCCCCCTCCCCTCAACTTATCAGCTGTTGGAAGCACACTTGGTTAAAGTTTAACTAGCTGAACTGTGACACAACAGAGTAATGAGCCTATTGGCTGACACATGATACAACTTGTCAGGAAACAATCTGATATATTAGTGTGTAGCTTAATTTGCATTTTTCTTTAATTTTAGTATGATTAAAAACTCAAAACAAAAAAGATTAATGGCTACAATAAATACAAAATGAGTGGCTACAATTTTCACTTATAATTTTTAATATAATTTTTCACTTGCTGAAAAATCTGAATCATATTTAAGGATAGTAAGTTCCTGCGTTTCAGATCAATCATGCATGAGATGTCCAGATTCAAAAACTGCTCAGCCTGGATCTTTTAGAAACAGTGCTCATAGAAAACCACAAACCCTGGTTCTGTAAATTTCCATATTAAATTAAAATTATATGAATTATTGTTTAAATCAGAAAAGCAACAACTTTTTTTTATTGAAGTGAAGAAGGTACTCCTCTGCACAGAGGACAGAGCTAACCTAGAATTGGGGTGATCAGACTTTTTAACACGGGGTGAATTTTAATTTAGAATTTGGAGGCTACAAACTTTATGTTTGAATATAAAGCAATAAAGTGTTGGGGGGGGGGGTACCATCAGTAGTAAACAATTGAAAATAATTAGTTGAAAAAAATTGTTAGACAACTATTTTTTTCCAACTAATTATTTCTAGTGTTTCTTATCTACAGGACTTTCCTGTGATACTTTATTGTAAATAAATAAAAATAAATACCCCCTCAAGCAGCTGCTTGCCACAGAGGTCTGACAGGAGCCTGTCAGTTTATATGCCAAAGTAGAAGATCTGAGAGGATGGCAGGACCTCAGCAGAAAACAACACGAACATCCATGCCTTACCCGGGGCTCGACTGAATGTTAAAAACATTTCTGTTTTTGCAGTAAATCTGAAAAATTTTGGTAGAAAAAAAATCCCCCCCCCAAAAAAAACCTGTGTCCTAAAAAGTAATTGTACTTCTTACCATGTCTTGGGTAACTTTTACGTTGCTAATAGGTGACTGGTTGCTCATGGCTGTTATAATGGACACCCTTGATCTAGGAGATCTTTTGGGCTTGTCCTGGTTTCACATGCAATATACACAGAGACATGACCACTGGTTTAGTAATCATGTATGCTAACTACTAGACAATATATGGGCTAATGGTTCATCATCATCATCATCCACAAGCAGCCATGGGCTACAGAGATCCAACCAGACCGTGCAATTTAGTTCTCCAAGCAAGTCTGTCCTGAGCTGCATCTGGCCACTGCACACCAATTCTAACAAGGTCCTGTTTGACATTGTCTACCACTGCATCCTAGGTCTCCCCCTCTTTCTGAGGTCTTTAGGCACACTGTTCATAACCCTATTCGCCAATCTATAATTATCCATATGGGCAACATGGCCAAACCAGCGGAGTCTCTCTCTGCACAATATACTGCTTAAAGGAGGTTGGAGACTTTGCCTAACCTCATCATTAGTTACAAAGTTAAACCACGTAATACCCAAGATACTGCGTAAGCATCTAGAATCAAAAGCATCTAGTTTCTTGTTATCTTGTTTACGCAGCATCCAAGTTTCACTACCATAACTAACCCTAGAAAGAACCAAACTATTATAGAGTCTAATTTTAGTCTTTAGGTGTATACGCCTATTTCTCCACACTCTCCATAGATTCTTAAAAGTCCCGGCAGCAATCCCTATTCGTCTGTTAATCTCATGCCGCACATTACCATTATCTGTTACATAGCTCCCAAGATAATTAAACTGTGACACCTGCTCAAGACTGCAACCATTCAGATTAACTGAATCACAGCCTGCCTGACCAATTTTCATCACTTTAGTTTTCTCTCTGTTTATAACCAAACCTACTCTACTACCAGTTTCATCAACAGCCCTAACAAAAAAGTTCATCTCATCAACATCATTTGCCATAAGAGTTAAATCATCAGCATAATCTAAATCAGAAAATTTCATATCTCCAGCCCATTTAAGGCCAAAATCTTTCCCTTGAAGTGAATTTCACATAACATAATCAATAACCAAGCTAAAGAGAAAAGGAGACAAAATGCACCCTTGTCAAACACCATAAGTAATGCTAAACCAATTGCTACAAGCCTTACCAACTCTCACACATGACTCAGTGTTATTATAGAGAGCTTTCATTATTTGAACTAACTTGTCAGGTATACCATATGATCTCACAATCAACCACAAATATGACGATCAACAGAGTCGAAAGCCTTTTTGAAATCAACAAAGCTAGCAACCAAAGGTTTCTAAACCTCTGAACATTCTCAAGAATCTGCCTAAGTGAAAATATCCGATCCACACATCCCCTACCACTTCTGAATTCACATTGCTCATCACGCAATTGCCTGTCAACCAGATTCTTAATTCTATTAAGCACAATCATGGAAAGAATTTTACCTGGAACAGAGAGTAGGCTGATACCTCTATAGTTATCACAAGAACTGCGATCACCTTTTTTGAAAATAAGGATAACAATAGCTCTGAAAAAATTCTTAGGAACCATGCCTTTATCATAAAAGATATTCAGAATTTCAGTCATCCAAGTGGTAACCGAAACATTCCCAGCTCTAAGCATATCTGTAGTAATTTCATCTACCCCTGGGGATTTATGAAGTTTAAGTTTAGAAATAGCCAAACTAACTTCAGATTGTGTTATAGGGCAACATTAAAGCCACCAATGCATCTATCATCATTGCAAACAATGGGAGTGGAACTAACCACATTGTTTAAAAACATCACTGAAATGCTCAGCCCACCTAGCCATGACAGAATCCTCACCTTCTATAACCTTGCCTTGTTTATCCTTCAATCCCTGTATACCTGTTCGTTTTCTACCACACAAAACATTAACTATCTGGTACAGCTCTCTGCTGTTGTGCTGTCTAACTACTTCCTCGGCTTTGTCAGCCAAACCATGAAGCCAAAGATTCTTATCAGCAGCTAACTGATCTTTCACACGTTTATTAAGTTCTCTGTAATGCTTTCTATTAGGACTAGAAGGGTATTGATTAAGGACATTCCTGCAGTTCTTTCTTTCCGAAATAAGCTCAAGTGCCTTATCACTCAGATAATTCTGTCTCATCTGCTCCTTTTTTCCTAAAAGAGTACTGTTAGTGTCCAAAAAAGCCTGTTTAAAATGATCCCATTCTTCCTCAACTTCAGTATTAAGCAAACCATGACTGTAATAACCTATCATGGTAAGCTTTGGCTATAACTGGGTCTTTCAGAGCTTCAGTATTAAAGGTAAATTTTTTAAGTTTAGCACAACACCTTTTAAGTTTAAGTTGCAAGACACTTTTAACAAGGTAATGGTCAGATCCAATTTCAGCTCCCCTATATGCCCTGGTATTCCTAACAGAACTAGCCCATTTGCTGTTAATTAATATATAATCAATCATATTCTTATGCAGCCCATCAGGTGAAACCCACGTTTACTTATGTATGTCACGGTGTTTGTAATAAGTGTTAGTTATTCTGAAACCATTGAGTTTACTTACCTGTAGGAGATGTTGGCCATTGCAGCTACCGATACCAAAAGGGCCTATCACCCCTCCCCATAGGTCAGAGTCAGCACCAACTTTGGCATTGAAGTCACCTAGAACAAGGGTAATATCTTCTTTCTTGACAGAATTCAAAATATCCTGAAGTTGTCCATAAAACATCCTTCTCATCCTCATCGGCATTCTCAGTGGGGGCATAACAGCAGATAACATTCAGGTCTTTAATGTTTGTCTGAAATTTTGCTGTAAGAAACCTTTCATTAATACACTCATATCCTAGAAGAGCATCACTAGCGTGTCTGCTGAGAAGCAGACCAACACCTTTTTGATGCTTATTGTCGTCCCTCCCTGAAAAGAGAAATTTAAGATTATTTTTAAGAATCTGACTTTTATCTGTCCATCTGGTCTCTTGCAAGCCGAGAATATCTAAATTATAATGGTGGAATTCTTGTGTGAGGACATGAAGAGAAAAAGCTCTGTGCAGAGTCCTCACATTCCAACTACCTATGGAGAGAAAATGGTTAGTGGGATGTTTAAAGAAACTATGTTTATTGAGAGAGGGAATGCCGACAATATCAAATAGCCCCCTAATCGCAGACATGGGGCAAAGACTCGTTCCCCCACCACTAAAGGCTGAAGCCATCTACACTGGAAGACTTCCTCCAATGTAGAATTTGACGATGCCAATAGAAGCAAAGAGTTCAGGTGCCTGCGATGACCTCTGCTCAGGATTATCCACCAGCTGATAAACATATCCTGTGAATCTATTCACTTGGGGCTGTCAACCCACAAACAAACAGAAAATACAGCGGAAGATTTTCCCTCCACAGAAGCCCACCAGTGCAGCAAAATCAGGATCCATAATCAAGCTCAGAGCCATAATTCCGTTCAGGTTGGTATATATGGTCAGCACCCGGACCCTGTGTGGTTGACCACTCCTCAGCAGGGTAGAAAAAAAAGAAAAGTTGCCATAGTTGTCCAGATTAGTAGGCCACACTAATCTGGCAGCCCTCCACTTCTGTTCACTTCCACAAGAGAGTATCTCTTTTGAAAGGTACTAATATCTGCACCACGAGCAAGTGGGGTCGGACATTAGTTGCTAGGCCTGGCCAGTTCTATGCATCATCACAGGGGATGGTGCATAGCTCTCCTTCCAGTGACTACCTAGCTACCATTTACAGACCGCTAATAATTAGTGCACCTGTTCTACAATTGAACCTTTAACATTTTTGGGAATTAAATTTGCATTCAGAATTATGGCTTTAATATAAATTTATATACACTCAGTGTTCACTGAATTATGACCACTTCCTTCCATGTTTCAGTGGTTCTAACTTTGAAGCTCTATAATTATAACCCCTCATCCCACACAGTGGCACCTAGCCACTGGAATGAGGAGGGTTGGAGTTGTCTGTGTTTGAGACAGCTGCTCATCTCATTGTCTTTCCAAGTATCAAGTCAGCAGCAAATGTCTTAAAAGTATTCATTTTACATTCACATTACTAATGGATTTAAAAAAAAATGGTTTCTGAATGTTCTTTGGCATTGTGTGAACACAAAGGCTAATTTTATGCATTTTCTATTGTATATGCAATAGATGAAAACAGTTACATGCAAAGTAGACCAGATATGTTGTAATACAAAAAAATAATAAATACCCCCTCAAGTGGCTGCTTGCCACAGAGGTCTGACAGGAGCCTGTCAGTTTATATGCCTTAATAGGTCTGTGAGGATGGCTGGACCTGAGCAGAAAAACAACAGAAACAACGATGCCTTATCGGGACTCGAACCCTGGTCTCTTAGATCAGTAGCCAAGTGCATTAATAGCATATGAAAAAAATGGTACATAGATGAGGTATTTTAAAACTGTCAAATGTTAATGTATTGATATATAACTTGATATTTCAAAATTAAACATAATCTTGTGTAGGAAAATTTGACCAAACCCGGTACTCAAAGTTTAAAACTGTACCTTATTAAGCAAATTACTGTAATTTAGCCAATGGGCTTGGAAAGGCTGCCATCCGTCAGATGGGATGTTATGCCATGACCCCATAAAAAAGTTAAATCATAAAAAAGTTAAATCATGTGTGGGAAAGCCATACCTTGTACATGCTAAAGAACATGCTGGATAGTCTTGATGGGAGGCTATCATTTGTCTCCTAATAGCTATCTAGTGGGTCCCCTTCTTCCAACCTTCTCTGAGCCCTTGGGGTCTTTGTGACCTGGTCATTTAGCCCACTCTGTATAAAGAAGTGCTGCTCAGGGGTAACACAACTGTTATTTAGGATGATAATAATTTGAATAAAATATAATTTTATTGAAAATTCTGCAGTTGAATGGTAAGAGTCGTGTTTAGGTAATAATATTGCTGTTATATAAGTGGTTCAAAATTAATAAATGTGTACTTTGTAATAAAAATGTTAGTTATGCATCGTACTGGTAAGGCCCAAGTTGATTAGTCCCATCTGTCCATGAATAATAATTTTTTTTATTTTTGATTGATTGTTCTGCTTGATATAAATTTTTCATTGATAATTTTTTGTTGTTTATTCAAAACTAAATCAAAGTTATTTGTACCTCATGGGAGGTAATAAAAATTGAAAAATGATGGGTCAAAATGATGTCTCCCATATAAGTTACAGAAAAGAAAATTCAGAGTAGTTAATTAAATGTAATTAGTCTATTTTTTTTGCAATTGTACAGTTTCATTCTGATATCAGGTGGTTAGCATGTGTAGATGCAGAGCAACATTCAGATTTACTTGCAATATTTTTATAAGGTGTGACAAAATGGCAATTAAATGATATACTGATAGACTTGCTATAAATCACTTCTGAAATCACAGGCATCTATAAAGAACATTATTTTTAAAATTTTTAATTTAATTTTTATTAAAAGTAAAATATTTTTATTTTTTATTTTATATTAGGTAAAATTTTTTAAATATTTTTATCTAAATTGCCTTGCTCTAGAAATATATATTGTGTGCACTTGCCAAAATTTACTATTGCATTCCACAACAGCAGACTGTTCTCTCTGAGTATCATCATTTCCCTTCGTACAAAATAAAACTTCATGATATGTAATTATCAAATTAACAGTCTAAATGTGATGGGGTATTACACTATTCTGATATACTGTTTTAACTTCTTCAGTATTACGCTAGAAAATTTTCATATTTCACAACTCTTGATAAGGCACATTAAAGGGATGGTTAACACTGAAAGGATTAATATGGTTTGCTTTTGGGGTTTATTGATTACATACGACATATCTATGTGACTGCATTTTCAAATGGCTGTGTATTTTTTTTTAATTTCATGTTTAGTGAGCTACAGGTGAGAATAACAGCAACAAAAACCTCGTAATTGTGTTATTTTTTGAGTGTTTATCATGTTGCTAAAAGAAATTTAGAGTTTGGTTTTATATTTTTTGTAGGCTGAAAATTTTTTTCAATGGCTATGATTTGGTTAATGCATAAATGCACCAATTGAAAGACATGTAAAGCCAGCTATAGATGTTTTGCAGTCCAGTAGAAATTGTGAGATGTGTTTTGTGGTAAAGTTGAAAGAAGCTTTGATAATGAACAAGTTTAAAGTCTAAAAATTTAAATTTTATAATTTGAACCCAGGATCAGGTCAGTTGAATAAGAAACGTAATAATTTAATGTGACATAGTTGAATCTTATTAATGTTATTTTATCATTATTATACAAGAATGAACAGAAAGTCGCTTTAAAAGAGAACATGGTATTGTTTTCTGTTTGGATCTTTTGTTTAAGATTGCTCTCTTTTATTCTCTCTTTAAATGCTAATGAACATATTTACTTCTAAAAGTATGTTCATATTTTTTGAAGTTGAAACTTGAATTGAAAAATTGCTGAATAAACTCAATGATTGAGCAAAATAAAACTTTCAACTGCCATTTTCTTATGTGTCATATGATGAAAAAAAGTTAAATCAAGTTTGCATATTGAATTTCATTAAAAATTTACCTGAATCAAGTAAGTTTCAGCTAAATCACATAAATGCAAAATATCTATTTTTCTTATGTATTTTTTTTTTGTTCCCAAGCAGAAAAAAAAAAATTTGAAAGCTGTTTTGAATTATAAGAATGCAGTGAACAAAGGAAAGAAACCAAATATTAATTCCAATTATATGTAACACTGACGTGTGATTTGCAATTCTCTGGAATAGTTGTGTATGAGGACCTTAAAGAAAACGGAAAAATATAAGATTTTCAAGAAAAAAAAAATTATGAAAGTGATAAGAAAAATGAATAATTTTAACTGCTCTACTGCCCTCAGAAATTTTGGGCCAAAACTCTCAATTTTTTTTTCTTTTCTTAAATATTCTTCAATTTTTACTGAGTTGGATTATGCAAATCAAGTTTCTCCAGTTCCATTAGTATGTAAAATATGGGTGTTTCAAAATTAGTTCTATATTTGTATTTGCAAGTCAATAATTACCTACTGAAGGTGCATATTACATTATTACACTGCTCATCAAATGTTCCCATTGTGTTCCAAAATGTGCTGCTTGGGTAAAACAATTCAATTCCGATGTTGAAAGTTAATAATGGATAATTAAAATGCACATACCTCAGATACATTTTGACAGACTTAATCAAATTTCATAGAAAGCTATGAAGACATGATAAGTCATGAAAATTTAGGCCAAATAATCATCTAAAGACATACCCAAAAATATAAATATGAGAAAGTATATGAAGAAGAGTGTGTATAAAATGTATAGTCAACAGGGGAAATGACCTACTCTAGCACTAATGTAGGCCTGACAAACTGGTTCATGCCTTCAGTAAGGTAAGAGAATGGGAGGGCAATAACATCCACCGAACAATAAGAGCAGTCCTTGAGAGTTTGGGGAGGCAATTAAAGGACAGCAATATATCTTCTAAGGTCATTCCATAAATGTTCTATCAGGCTGAGATCCACAGACAATACTGACCTTTCCATTCATTATATATGTTCTTCCTCAAGGTATTGGTTGATCAGTCTTGCTCTCTGTGAATGAGCATTACAGTACATTAAGAGAAAATTGTCACCTACTGCACTAATTTAGGGCATGGCAGAGTGCAAGGATCTCATCCCAATATCTTGGGGTATTCACAGAACCTCCATAAAACACATGATGGTCAGTTACACAATCAAATGAAAACTTGGACCATAGAGTCAGACCTCCACAAACGGATGCACTTCTCAACCACAATGGAGTCTTACACGGAATTAAGTTCTAAAGCGAGAGCATAAGGCAAAAACGTGTCTAGTCGAAATTACCCTTGAAAATGCTCTAAATGGTTTGTGTGTATTCAACAACCTTGTAGAGTAATATGTATGTATAAATGTGTAATGTATACAGTATTTTATAGTAATAATAAAGAGAATGTATGCAAAATATAATTTTATAGCTTTACGAGTGAACACAGTGAGTAATAATAAGAGATTTATTTTGCAATTATCCCTGTTGGGAGTTTGTCTCCTGTGTTGTTCACTTCCGCCATGTGCTAAACAGATGAACATTCTGTGCATCAGCGGACAGTGCCAATGACCATTTGGCAATGCTATTGGACTGGCAAATTGACGACTTGAACACTGCAGCAACCGAGCGTAAGCCTCAGCAATAGCTGAGTGTACCAGCAACCAGCCAAGGATTATCCTCCTGTAGCGGTAAATATATTAAGCCTTTAAGTGCACAACACCTAAAACGAACTATTACCATTGAATCATTTTAGCATTTCTAGCTACAATACAGGAGACATAAATCTCCCAACAGATAATTGTGAAATGAATCTGCTATTTATAATTTTATAGTATTTTAAATTGCTAAAAAAAAGAGAGAGAGAGAGAAGAAAAAGAGTTGGGTGTGTAACCTGTAAGTGGCACTTTTTTTACACAGTAGGCAAAAATGGGTTTCACACAATGACTTCAAAGGCTCAGAGATGGTTGGGGAATGAGATTCACTGGACAGCTGTTAGGAGACAGATGGTAGCCTCCTGTCAAGGTCATCAAGCACGTTCTTTAATGTGCACAGGGTGTCACTCTCCTGCACTGGACCATGGCTTAATGTCCCACCTGACAGAAAGTGGTCTTTCCAATCCCCTCCCTCTCTACTGACCAAAATCAAGCCAGGAGTTTGTGGAGATAAATCTCAACCCTGGCCCAGGTGGCAGCTGAACCTGGGAACTGCAAATTGCAAGCCTGGTGCACTACTGACTGAGCCACTCTTGCCCCAATGAAGAATAAGAAAGGAAAACAACCTGAACACTCATCGTTCATCCTTGATATTCTTACTAGTCTACCATGACTGTGAATGTGGTGATGCAGTGAATTATGACTATGATGATTAGTACTGCATCTGCATGATGAACAGAGGAGATTTTTGTTCTTGCCAACATATGAAGTTATATGCCAATATATGAAGTTATATATGAATCTATATGAATATATATATATATATGAATCTATATGAATATATATATATACTTTTCTGGTCTGAGGTCCCATCATCTTCACAGACCTTATAGTAGGGCGTATAAACAGAGAGGTTCCTGTCAGATCTCTGTGGCAAGCAGCTGCTTGAGGAAGTATTTTTTATTATTAAGGAAACTGGGATTTGCAGCACTGTACAGCAAGCCTGATTTCATTAAATGTCCACTAGCATTGCCATGAAACAACAGTCACACAGTCTAGCTGCTTTGAAACCTGGGGCTGGTTATTCTGATTTCGATGTATAAGGGCGACTGAGTGCATATAGTTGAATTTGCATAAGTTAAATGTTCATATGATGTGATTCCACTGCATGTTATGCATTGGTTTCAGGTTCCCACTTCTACTAGGCAGCAGATCAATGCATGTCTGCTACCTAGTAGTAGAGGAAATCTAGGCTCATTCATGAACAGGATGTGATGGTTGTTTTTGGATCCAGGTTACATGATCGTGACACCTTTACAAGCAGGCCTTACATATCTGGAAGTTAAAAAGATGCACACAACAGATTAACAAGCCTTCCAAACACAGTTGAGACAGATACCTACTTTTGGCTATGATGAAGTTTGAGCTGATGCAGTTGCTTTGATGCTCCATTGATACAGTAGTACAGTGTAGTGATCATCTTATGGGGGTTATAACTCTAAGATGCCCTTGAACAGGTCTGAAAACTGGTTGTTTGAAAATGCAATCACACCTGAGATAATAATGGTTAGTAATAGAGAGTAAGTAATATTAGAGATAGTAAGGGATTGTTTGATCCACCAACCAACAGCTTTTCCTTGTTTTATGAAGGAATTGACTATTCCAGACTTACAATGTACATTTCAGTTTGAAATGATTAAACAATAATTATACATAAAGAAATATATATATATATACAAAAACAATACAGAATTTATAAAAACGAATTCAAGTTTTTTTTTACTTTAACACTGAAAACAGGCTGTGAGCATTAGTAATGCTCATTAAATAATTAGCAGTGAGAAATCTGAAATGCATAAAATTAGTTTCCTTCCGAATTACAATCTGTAGAGAGTTCACTTGAGCACAAATGTAGAAAGCCAATAAAAATTATATATCTATCTCTGTGATGAATTGATGAGATGGGACACTGAAATTTCCTAGGTATGCTAAAGATTTTTTATCTCTCGTGATTTTTTTTAATCTGAATTTTGATGATCTATGCTTAACTACTGAGACAAGGAGTGTATACATTTTACTTCATTAAATGTGGTTAGTGTAGCATGACCTCAGTTGCCCTTATACCATAAAACCCCAAACCAAATCATGCAACATAGTGTGAAAAGAACATATCTATGCTTTTAGAGTAAAGAAATAATGCACATTTTTTCAAACAGCTACTCATTTCTCAGCTAAGAATTTAGTTTCATGTTGTACTCCTCAAAATACAATATCGTCCACATCACAATCTTTGTAATAGCAATGTATGTGTCTTCATAGTTATATTTTCATAAAACACTGGCAAAACAATGAGAAAATATAGAAATTAACTTCCACCATCTATGAAGAGGAAGTTACCTACATTTAGAAATCAAAAGTTTCATGAGAAATGATGTTGAAAAAAAAAAATTAGCACTACATTCATTCAGTGACATATATGATAAATAAAAGATGGAAATGCAGAGGAATGGCAAGTTGTATGCCTGCTGATGAGGACTAATAAGTAGTTCATGAAATAAATTCTTTATTTGATGATAATTAAATTTTTATGATTAATGCATTAATTCCTTGTCAACTGTGATTACTCTTATTGATGGTTAATAAACTGCACACCATATCATCAGCTGAGGTATCTGGCATTGAGTATCCATGATTTCCTAAAACTCGCATTTAATTTTAGTACATTGCAGCTCATTGCAATAGGAGAGTGAATACTTATATTACCAGAAGGTTAAATGGCGTCTAGAACAATGGGATCTCATTCATCCAAATCTCTACAATCTGGATTTTGTTTTTTTTATATATGTATAAGAGGAAGAAAGTACTTCTCTACACAACAGATGGATATAACCTAGAAGCTACATTAGGCTTGTCCCGGTATCTCATATAACATTCAAAAACACATGGACATGCCCAGCTGGGCTTAGCAGTCAGATATGCTAACCACTAGACCTTCTGGTAATACAGATTGAGAACAGGATTAAGTCCATTGGCTTTGAAAGGAGTTTGTAAATTGTTCATTGTAAACAGTTTTTTTAGCAGGGAATTTAAATGAGCTTTGTACCTCTTTTGTTAAGTATAAACGTTAGTGGATTTTAGTAAAAAAGATACTAAGGATAATTTACGCCCATAAAATCTGTGTATTTGGGTCATAAAATAAAGGATCTGTGTTTAAATACAAAATGACTCGCTCACCATCCTCATTGCACAATTTGAATAAAAAAAATTAAGTAATTCTTTTCCACTTTCTTTTAAAATGGACCAAAAAAGTCAAAAAAATTGTGATGAAAAATATTAAATGTAATTTACCAATAAAAATGAATTGACATTGATGAAAAGGAAATGGTTTTTTGTAGGGCTGTGTTTCACAAGATCATTTCTTCTAACCCCAAATTTTGCATAGACTATGGCTCTCGTCAAATGCAGTTTCACCAACAATGGGTGTAAAGGTTTATTGTATAGTTTTGTAGGAGAATGTATAGTTTGTATGTTTTTTGAATAAAAGTTTTCTGAAACAAATTTTTGCATATTAAAAAATATATATATATTCTTTGTTTTTGTCTTTATTATGTGGTAACCCTATATTGTACCTGCTTTGAAATTATGATTATGTGGGGACATATTGATTATGACACTTCTTTTGATTCAATGATTTTTTTTATATCCATCTGTTGTGTAGGGAAGTATTTTCTTCCTTTTAATTTTCAAATTGGCAGCTTTTTGTCAGAGTATTAAAGGTGCTTCACTCCCAGAATAAATTTCTGAATCTGCCGCTGGAGGCAGAATAAATTTGCTTCAGAAGAAAAAAGTTTAGATAATTCTGAGCAACCGAGGTATAGTTAGCTTTTTTTGCTTCCTACAAGCTTCCTTTGACCTGTAAATTTATTTGGTTCTTTTTTTCTACGTGGTTGCTAGCAGCCAAGTGTTTTTCTGGCACTGACTGTAGTACAATGTGCATTAAAAAATATGCTGAATGCCTTTAATTGTGGGGATGGTTCAGTCAGTAGCATACTAGGCTTGTAATCTGTGGTTTCCAGGTTTGTATCCCATCTGGCCCTCATTCATTATCTGGTCCATCATTCCTCAATTCATTATGAATCCTCCTAAAAAGGGACACCATGCCCAAGAACTGAGACCTAAATATTTTGCGTGAAAAATTTAATAATTAGTTTGTGAATAATTTAGGTAGGACTGGTGCTGTTGATAATTCATTATATGAAAACAGATTAGAGGACTTTCCAAATTGTTTTCTTGCAACCAACGAATTCTAAGGAAGTGATAAATATTAAATCCTTAAATAATAAATCCGCAAGATATGAAAAGATTAGACTCAAGGTATTAAAAATTATTACTAAATATCAATCTGGATATTTAATAAAAAAAAAAATACCCCCTCAAGCAGAGGATATTTAGCAGATTTAATTAATCATTCTTTCAAAAATGGTATATTCTTCAATAGTTTAAAAATTTATAGGGTTATTCCTGTTTATAAAAATGGAAACAAAGATGACACGAATAAACTGCAGGCCAATATCAGTTTTGTCTAGTTTATCTAAAGTTATAGAAAAAATTATGAAAAGAAGAATTTTAGGATACTTGAACAAGAATTATTATTTTAGCAGTTCACAATTTGGATTCAGGGAAGGGTGTAATGCTGAAGATGCTATATTGAAATTGATTACGATAATTTTGGGTGCAATTAATAACTTACAAAAAAGGGTTATATATTTGTATATAGCAAAGGGTTTGACACAGTTAACCATGATATACTCTTACAGAAATTATTTACCATAGGATTTAGAGGGATTGTTTTTGAGTGGATCAAATCATATTTAAAAAATAGGATGCAATTTGTCCAGATCAACACCAACAAAAGTACAATTAAGTCGATCACTAATGGTGTACCACAAGGCTCAATTTTTGGACCTATTTTTTATTTATTTTAATGATTTTTTTAAACTTGAATGTGAAAGGAGAAGTTGTGTCATTAGCTGAAGATACCACAGTTGTTTTCGAAAATTCAAATAGTGATCTGTATCTGGACATCAGTCATCATATAGATTTATTAGCAAGCTGGTTGAACAATAACCTATTAAGTTTAAATATTGAGAAAACCAAATTTATGTAATTTTCACTGACAAAGATAGGTTATTTTCCCTATAACTTATATATGATAATATGTGTAATAAAGACAGATCATGTTCATGTAAAGCTATTGAACAAATTTCAACAATCACATACATAGCTTGGAGTGCATGTAGATTTAACGTGGAAGACATATATCCATATGCTGACCAAAAATTTAAGATGCTATTTATATAAATTATATAAGAAAGAGTGTCAAATGCATTTATGCTGAAATTCAGTCTGCTATACAATATGGTTTTATGGTTTGGGGAGGAACCTATTTAACATTGGTCAGTGGTATTGAAGTTTCGCAAAGGAAGTTCTTGAATATAATGATGTATTATAACAAAGACAGAAGAAACAAACTTGTCGAAAACAAAATGATAATGTATTTAAGAAAGTTGTGTACATATCGAATAATGTATCTAGTATTTAGAAAACCTAATACTTTAAGGAAAAAGGATGCATGCCGTAATCTGCGAAATGGAGAATGTAAATTATTTATTCCACAGGCTGAAAAGGAAATTTAACATAGGCATTTTATGGGCCGAGATTCTATAATTAATTGCCTAATAAACATAAGAATGGAAAAATTAGCTTAGAATGGCTCAAGACACATTATGGAAATAGAAGATATACCACTAAAAACTAGAACGCATATCGCCTCTGGCGCATATGAGAATTTTGTTTTTGAAGAGAATGAAGATTTTTCTTTACCTATTGTTTCATTCTTTAAAATTAATTTAATTAGAGCTAGCGGATGATGGGAAAACGCAAATAGTATTAGTAATTACAGAAAATAAAAGTATTGTCTTTTAATTCTTAAATCTAAAGAGTTGCATTTCCCACTCACCTCTCAAAAAAATGGGTAGATTATTGTTGTCAGTGGAACTACCAGAAATTTTTCAAATTTATATTCTATACATATTTGTAAAGCTGGATAACAGCTATTGTTCTACTCTTCATCCCTGAGCACCAGTCTGGCATATGTCTGGCTATCAAAAGGTTGCAGCTTGTGATGGACAAGTGTTCATCACAAGCTGCAACCTTTTGATGGACAAAGGTCCATCACAAGCTGCAACCTTTGATAGCCAGACATATGCTTCACCAGTATGGGGTAATACTACCAACACCAATGTCAGGAGGCTTCAGAGCGCTGGTACTCCAAACGAAAAATCAAGATAAACCCCAGATAAAAGCCAGTCAGTTCTCTAGAAAGAATATTGTTAATCCTGATTCTCCTAAAATTTTCGGAGTTGAAACATCCTGGACACCAACGGTGAAATACCTTGGTGTCATTCTAAATAAAAAACTTTGTTGGAATGCACATATTGATCATGTGCTCTCAAATCATCAGATGTAAACTTGCACCCCTGATAGGGTGGAGCTCGAAACTGTCTCCAGAAAAGAAATTATTTCTTTATAAGACTCTTCTGCAGCCAGTCCTGACATATGCCTCACCAGATACCAACACCAATGTCAAGAGGCTTCAGAGCTTTCAAAATAATATCCTCAAATATATGGTCAGTGCTCCCTGGTTTGTGAAAAACAAGACCATTCAGACTGATTTGAGCACTGATCATATATACACCCACATTCAGAAGCTCGCCCAGACCTTTTTCAAATCAGTGGGGGATAATCTTTATGATATCTCAATAAACCTAGTTTCTTTAAAAATCCTTATCTCTGCTTAAAAATCATTTTCTCTCTGCAGGAACGTGGAATGTGAGGACATTACATAGAAATTATTCTTTTGATGTCCTCACGAAGGAATTCCAGCACTATAACCTAGATATTCTAGGCTTGCAAGAGACCAGATGGACAGCTAAAGGTGAGATACTTAAAAATAACTTTAAATTTCTCTTTACAGGGAGGGAGGATGGAAAGCATCACCAAGGCGTGGGTCTGCTTCTCAGCAGATACGCCAGTGATGCTCTTCTAGGATATGAGTGCATTAATGAAAGTTTTAAACTGGAAGGAGAGCTGTGTACCAATCCCCAGTGATGATGCACAGAACCCGCCAGGTTTAACACCTAATGTCCGACCCCGCCTACTCGTGGTGCAGGCCGTTAGTACCTTTCAAAAGATATTCTCTTTTGGAAGGGAACGGAAAGGGAGAGCTGCCAGTTCAGTATGACCTACTGATCTGGTCATCTGTGGCCACTTTTTTCTTTTTTTTCAACCCTGCTGAGGAGTGGTCAACTTCACAGGGCCTGGTGCTGACCATTTACACCTACTAGACTGGACTTGTTTATGGATTTGAGCTTGATTATGGATCGTGCACTTGCTGCACTGGTGGGCCTCTGTTGAGAGAGAATCTGCAGCTGTGTTTTCTCTTTGCTTCTGGGTTGCCAGCCATAAGTGAACAGGCATGGAATACCTTATATCAGCTGATGGATAATCCTGATCAGAGGTCATCGCAGGTACCTGAACCTTACTTAGCTAGTTGGGCATCGTCAAGCCTAAACTGGAGTAATGTGTCTCAGGCAGGCAATATGGCTCTTGAAAAAGTTCACTTGAAAAGGTGGTGCCTGAAGTTCCTACCAGCATCGGTGACTTCAGCCTTTAGCAGAGGGGGAACAGGTCTTTGCCTCATGCATGTGATCAGGGGGCTGTTTGATATTGTTGGCCCTACCTATCTTAATAAACCTAGTTTCTTTAAAAATCCTACTAATCATTTTCTTTCTGCAGGAACGTGGAACGTGAGGACATTACATAGAGATTATTCTCTTGATGTCCTCACGAAGGAATTCCAGCACTATAACCTAGATATTCTAGGCTTGCAAGAGACCAGATGGACAGCTAAATGTGAGATACTTAAAAATAGCTTTAAATTTCTCTTTACAGGGAGGGAGGATGGAAAGCATCACCAAGGCGTGGGTCTGCTGCTCAGCAGACATGCTAGTGATGCTCTTCTAGGATATGAGTGCATTAATGAAAGGTTTCTTACAGCAAAATTTCGGACAAGCATTAAAGACTTGAATGTTATCTGCTGTTATGCTCCCACTGAGGATGAGAAGGATAGGTTTTACGGATAATTTCAGGATATTTTGAATTCTGTCAAGAAAGGAGATATTACCCTTGTTTTAGGTGACTTCAATGCCAAAGTTGGTGCTGACTCTGACCTATGGGGAGGGGTCATAGGCCCTTTTGGTATCGGTAGCGGCAATGGTCAACATCTCCTACAGGTAAGTAAACTCAATGGTTTCAGAATAACACACTTATTACAAACACCGTGACATACATAAGTACACATGGGTTTCACCTGATGGGCTGCATAAAAATATGATTGATTATATATTACTTAACAGCAAATGCGCTAGTTCTGTTAGGAATACCAGGTCATATAGGGGAGCTGAAATTGGATCTGACCATTACCTTGTTAAAAAGTCTTGCAACTTAAAATGTGTTGTGCTAAGGTTAAAAAATTTACCTTTAATACTGAAGCTCTGAAAGACCCAGTTATAGCTAAAGCTTACCATGATAGGTTACTTAGTCATTATGACAGTCATAGTTTGCTTACTACTGAAGTTGAGGAAGAATGGGGCCATTTTAAACAGGCTTTTTTGGAAACTAACAGTATTCTTTTAGGAAAAAAGGAGCAGAGGAGACAGAATTATTTGAGTGATAAGGCACTTGAGTTCATTTCAGAAAGAAGAAAGTGCAGGAATGTCCTTAATCAATAATCTACTAGTCCTAATAGAAAGCATTACCGAGAGCTTAATAAACGTGTAAAGAATAAGTTAGCTGCTGATAAGAATCTTTGGCTTGATGGCTTGGCTATCAGTTGCGTGACGAGCAATGTGGATTCAGAAATGGTACGGGATGTGTGGATCATATATTTTCACTTAGGCAGATTCTTGAGAAATGTTTAGAGTTTCAGAAACCTTTGATTGCTAGCTTTGTTGATTTCAAAAAGGCTTTCGACTCTGTCGATCGTCAAAATTTGTGGTTGATTGTGAGACCATATGTTATACCAGACAAGTTAGTTAACATAATGAAAGCTCTCTATAATAACACTGAGTCGTGTGTGAGAGTTGGTAAGTCTTGTAGCAATTGGTTTAGCACTACTTCTGGTGTTCAACAAGGTGCATTTTGTCTCCATTTCTGTTTAGCTTGGTAATTGATTATGTTATGCGAAATTCACTGCAAGGGAAAGATTTTGGCCTTAAATGGTCTGGAGATACTAAAATTTCTGATTAGGTTATGCTGATGATTTAGCCCTTTTGGCAAATGATGTTGATGAGAGGAACTCTTTTATTCGAGCTGTTGTTGAGACTGGTAGTTGAGTAGGTTTGGTTATAAACAGAGAGAAAACTAAAGTGATGAAAATTGGTCAGGCAGGCTGTGATTCAGTTAATCTGAATGGTTGCAGTCTTGAGCAGGTATCACAGTTTAATTACTTTGGGAGCTATGTAACAGATACTAGTGACGTGCGACATGAGATTAACAGACGAATAGGTGATTGCTGTCGGGACTTTTAAGAATCTATGGAGAATGTGGAGAAATAGGCGTATACATCTAAAGACTAAAATTAGACTGTATAATAGTTTGGTTCTTTCTAGGGTTAGTTATGGTAGTGAAATTGGACGTTGTGTAAACAAGATAACAGGAAACTAGATGCTTTTGATTCTAGATGCTTACGCAGTATCTTGGGTATTAGGTGATTTAACTTTGTAACTAATGATGGGTTAGGCAAAGGAGTCTGCAACCTCCTTTAAGCATATTGTGTAGAGAGAGAGACTCTGCTGGTTTGGCCATGTTGCCCGTATGAATAATTATAGATTGGCAAATAGGGTTATGAACAGTGTGCCTAGAGGCCTCAGAAAGAGGGGGAGACCTAGGATGCGGTGGGCAGACAATGTCAAACAGGACCTTTTTAGAATTGGTGTGCAGTGGCCGGATGCAGCAGATGTAGCTAAGGACAGATATGCTTGGAGAATTAAACTGCACGGTCTGGTTGGACCTCCGTAGCCCATGGCTGCTTGAGGATGATGATGATGATAATTAGATCTTTGATTGATTATGGTCCATTGGTTTTAAACCAATTCAAGCGTCCTAAGATTTTAGTGTATGTCACCCGCATGTTCAACTTTCAGTTGTGCTTCTTTAGCAAGTTTGTTTTGCCCGTGTGCCCCCCTTTGGTGTTTATGTGTTTTACATTTGTTATTGCCAATCGGGCACTATTTTAGACTTCGAGATATAAGCCATAGGCCTGGAGCTCTTAATATTAATTAAAGTTATCAGAGATGATAACAGCTCTGCCGTTTCATATTTAGTGATCTGTTAGCACGCTTGGCTACTGATCTAAGGGACTTGGGTTCGAGCCCCAGATTAGGCATGGATGTGTGTGACGTTTTTCTGCTGAGGTCTTGCCATCCTCTCAGATCTCCTACTGTGGGATATAAACTGACAGGCTCCTGTCAGACCTCTGTGGCAAGCAGCTGCTTGAGGGGGTATTTTTTTTTTTTATTTAGGTAGTTTTAATATATATATCTTAAATATTTGAAAAATGTGAATTATAATTCATTAATGCCAATCACACTAAAAAAGAGTTTTGTAATTATCGTTTTCATTGTTTCCAATCGAAATCCAACACCAAAATTTCACATTTATATCATTAATACATCGTTGCAATATTCGCCTGGAATTTTCAATCTTTTTCACCGTTAGAGGGCGCAATTATAGTGTTCAAAAGATTACCAAAGTGCGAATCACAATATTTTATCATTCCTATCTTACCCTAAAGAGATTTTTTTCATTTATCTCTAAATATAAACAATTATCTGCTAAAAAAATTGTGTCCCCCCCTGGGTCTAAGAGGTCAATGCATCGTTGCCAATGGAAATATAATGGCGTCCACATTTCACCAACAAAATTTCAAATTTCTAGCATAAATATATCGTTTATAATATTCGTTTGAAATTTTAGAATTTTCAACTTTTTCCACCGTTAGGGAGCGTAATTATAGCTTTAGAGAGATTTGGAAATTGCATATCGTATTATTTCATCAATACCTATCCAACACATAAATAACTTTTAATTTATCTGTGTTAACAAAAAAAGATCGATGTCTACAGACAGACGACAAAACGAAACTATTATCTCGTTTTCAAAGAAAACGAAATAATAATTAAATGATAAGTAGTGGAAGGGTAATGTCAAAAATTTGTTTCAAAATATAATATTTATTTCAAAAAATAAAAATCAGAGTAATTTTTTTTCGTTTTACGTGTTTGTTTTCGTGAGTTTTCTTAGTTTTTAAAATTTTTGTTTTCATATAAAAATGAAATATAGATGAATGGATTGCTGCAGGACGGAAAGAAATTGATGTCTCATTGTACCTGTGAATATGAATATATCTCTAAGAATGTGCATGTACTGTATTTGTGTTGTTGTATGTTTGTATGTTTTTTTTGTATGTTCAATAAATTATTGATGTATGTTTTTAGTGACCAGATTTTAACATTGGTAAAGCGGGACACCATTGACCGGGGGGGGGGGGGTTCTTGAATAAAAATTTTGTCTATATGGAGCAACAAAAATTTTCATAGAACGCAAAAATAGTATTGTAATATATTTTTTTTAATTTCAACATAAGTACAATTTACAAATATAATACATTAAAAAAAATTATGTATAGTATTATTTTATTCTTTGGCATATTTCTCATTTGAGTGAATTTTTTTTAGTAGATTGCTGTCGTTGTTTAAAAGGTCATGAAATTTTTCACAAGAATTTGTTAAATTATATTTCACACATAAAATGGCTTTCAAAGTCTCAACACTTAATTGTGATTTTTCTGATGTCCACACTTTATTTACCGTAGAAAAAACGCGTTCAGCCGCAGCATTAGTTCCTGGTAAGGACAGCGCGTATTCCACAATTTTCAGTGCATTATTGTATGGAACATGGTTTGTTTCAAAATAATGAAATATTTCTAACCATTTGTTCTCTATTGTGATTTTTGCTGACGCCCAAGATTTAACCTTTTCCTTATCAATATATTTTTTAATAATGATACCACATTAAAAAGATCATTTTCTGAAATATTACTGTATGGGAAATTATGAGTAATATGATCGAATGATTTTTGCACATCATTCCAATTAAGTTCTTGTTTTAATGTAACCCAATGAAAATGTTCAATATCATTGTAATGTACCGTCCACTCTTCTAAATAATCTATGCAGTTACTATAGAACTTTTTAACGTGATTCATGATATCTGCACGATTTATTGCACCTTGTTCTAGCTGGCTTATACTATTACGGATAGTTAACGAAAGAAAATTATTTTCTAACCGCTCTTGACACCGAAATTTTAAATTATTAACTTCATTTGCTACTTCGATTACCGAAATTTTGTCACTTTGAATAAGTTTTATAGCATTTTGAAAAAGAACTGCTTGATTGTGTACAAACTGTAGCCAAATTTTTGAAGATTCTTTTTCAAAAAACTCTTCTAAAATTCTAGGACATTTATCCTGTGATAGAAAGTAGGATTTCAAAGGATCGTATATTTTCAAAATTCTTTCGACAGCTGGCAAAAGAGCTAACCAGCGCGTTTTACTGTATCCAAGTATTTTCTGATATTCGACTTCCGGAGTTTCACAAAATTCTTTAAACATTTCAACGCGCACAGTATATATACAGGGTGATTCAGAATTCATCATCAATATTTGGTGGGGAGGTAGGTAATAAGAAACGAAGGAGATTTCACATAGGAAAGCATGGGCGCATATGCCATGTAGTAGGGCAAAATGACCCCAGTTCAATGATGGAAAGAACACATAAGAAGGAAGTGGTAAGAAAAAAACATTTATTATCTTACATGTAACATTTCTTTGCATTGGTTGTACAGACTTACAAGAGGTGCTCGAACTGCCGACCATGTGCTAGAATGCATGACTCACAACGGCGTTGCATGGACAGCCGGACCCTGTGGAAGATGCCTGGCATTTCCCGGATGTTTGAGGCAGCAACTGATATGCGTGCTACAAGATCCATAGCATTATCAACAGGGGTCTCGTATACCATGTTTTTCATAGCACCCCATACAAAGAAATCGATTGGAGATAAATCCGGTGAACATGGTGGCCAAGAAACCGGTCCACCGCGGCCAATCCATTGACCACCAAACTGTCTGCATAGGTAAGCACGCACAGCATTTGCGAAATGTGCAGGAGTGCCGTCATGCTGGAACCACATTCGCCGGAGACTACCATCAGGAACCTCGTTCAGAAGATCCGGTAACACAGTCTGAAGAAATGTTAGGTACTTGGCACCGTCCAAACGGGATGGTAGTAAATACGGGCCCAACAAACAGTCACCGACAATCCCAGTCCACACATTGACAGCAAAACGTTGTTGCGCAGCTCCAGGTCTTGTACCGTGTGGGTTCTGATGAGCCCACACATGCCAATTGTGTGTGTTGAAGACACCCTCTCGAGTGAACAACGCCTCATCGGTGAAAAGAACATATGTTGGGAAATTGGGATCAACGGCTGTTCTCTGCATGAACCACTGACAAAAAATAACACGCTTGGGATGGTCATCTGCTGCCAATAATTGCACTCTTTGCAGATGAAACGGATGTAACCCTTCATCGTGTAATATCCGCCACGCTGTTGCTTGCGAAATTCCAAACTGCCTAGCCATACCTCGTGTGCTAGCACCAGGTTGTTCCTCGATTTCCTGTAGGACAGCTTCCTCTACTGCTACTCTCCGTGCCGATCTGCGCCTCCCTCGATTAACATTACTAGCAGCAAACGATCCTGTTTCACGCATTTGGCGATGAATACGTGAAAACATTTGATGCTGTGGCACACGGCGGTTTGGGAAGCGCGCTGCATACAATTGCCTGGCTGGAAGACATCTTTCTCCTGCCGCACCGTAAGTTACATGCATATCTGCATATTCATTCCACGTATACCGGTTCATGTTACTTCTGCAAATTCACCTTGTCGAATGACAACTGACTGCACGCGTCAAACAGCTGTGCTTCTGTATGAGAGGTGTGTACACACAGCGCCCTCTACACCACCATGCGTTCGTCTGCCCCCATACTTTCCTATGTGAAATCTCTTTCTTTTCTTATTCCCTTCCTCCCCACTAAATATTGATGATGAATTCTGAATCACCCTGTATAGAAATAAGAATATATTTTAATAACAATATTTTCCACATCTACGGGCAACAAGTCAGCAGCTGTTTGAATGGCGTTATGTATTATGTGCGCTGCACAACCAACACCAATAATGTTTTGATTAGGGTTTTTGTTTAATTTATAAAAAATATTATTTGTACTTCTTCTCGCTTTTCCTCCAAAATTTGCGTCCGTGTTGTCTGCACAATATGCAATCATTTTATGTTTTAAATTGTTTTTTTCCAAAATATTAATAATGGAACTGAAAATTATTTCAGAAGTTTCGCCGGGCAAAGAAACGAAATCTAAAATTCTAATTTTTTATTCCAGTTTCCGAATCAAAAAATCTAATAATGGTTGGAAATAACTTTATATCCTTATGATTAAATGCGTCAGAATATATGGATATAAAATTAATTTTTTCTAGATTTTTGTTTAATTCTGAAAATGCATATGGGGAAAACACATTACACACAATTGCCTCGGATTTTGTTCTAGCACAGGCAAATTTTTTGTTGAATAACTTTTGACAACTTGGGATGTACAGTCCATAGATCTGAAGGAATGATTGTGATTAATAGCATGAAAAGACATAAGTCCTTCTGCTAATGCTAATTTCTTTTCTTCGTCTCCATAAGTTGTTTTCCGAAAAAAATCCTGTATTTTTGAGGAAGATGCAGCAGTATTTAAATATCTTTTATGTTTCTGTGTCTCCAAGTGCTTTGAAATATCATTCTTCCCGCCGTGCGAAATAGAAAATTCACCATTACATTTCTCACATTTTACCATGTAATCGCTTTTGGTTTTTTTTAATAAAAGGAAATTCACTTCTTAAATCATCGTTGAATTTGCATCCTCTTTTCTTACTCATTATGTTAAAAATCTAAAAAAAATAATTTAAAATTATATTATAAATTATTATATACATATTGCTTAAAAACACAGTAAGTAGGTACATAATTACATGAACATATTTTATTGTTAGTTTATAAATTAAATTAATTTGATTGTTATAAAGTAACTATATTTTAAAAATTATTTTAATATTAATCCTATATTTCTTTCTAAATAATAACAATACTAACTTGTATTATTTTTCCTCTGAATTTGCCGTAACGTAAGTCGTAAGTGTCACTTACAAGGCCGGCGCTAGACTTTTTGCCGCCACTATAAAATATAAATAATACGAGTACTGTCTGCTAAATTCAAGAAAATTTATGTATTTATGAAATAAATAAATAAATTACTTACCTAAATTATCTGAATAGCTGAATTGTTGACATCACTTGTTTAACTAGCACTATAGCACGCAGTACGATGTGTATCGTCTGAGAGACAGTTACGAAATGTTTTTTGGTCGTTGCCAATACCAAAAAATGCCATTGTTGATAAGTCCAAACAATGGTGGTCGAATTCTAACAACTGATCAACAATGCGAACTTTGATAAGCAGTTCTCGATAATCAGTTCTCAACAATTATTTGTTATTATTAAAGTTTAACATTATAAAATTAACAAAAATAATGTAAAACTCATCATATCCTGGCGAAATAGCCACATGGCCGCCGAAAACCGTATATTTCTTTCCCGTTCTCCCGCCGTTCCCTAGCTTGTCGTGCATTCTTTCCAAATATCGGGACTTTTTTAAAACGCCGCGGGACAAATTGTTAAAAATCGGGACTGTCCCGCCAAAAGCGGGACGTCTGGTCACTTATATGTATGTTGTAACTAAAAAAAAACTAAACAACCCTGAAGCAGGTGCTTGCCATAGAGGTATGACAGAATCCCATCAGTTAATATGCCATGGCACATTATTCAGCAAAAATAAGCGTACTATTTGGTTTAGTAGTTAAAACTCCTAAGTGTGTTGTGTTATTACCCAATTTATCCGGTAACTGGTAAGAGAAAGTTAATGAAGTCGAGACATAAGAGAAAATTCGAAGATGGTTAAAGAATGTAAACTGGTTATGAATGCCACAGAATCAAGATAAGCGCATAAAGCTGGTAAGATATTAATCCTTCAAAAGGTTTCAATCGAAAGGAAATTGCATTTAACATTCTATTTGATGCATATATTTCAAAATGTGAATAACATGTTGATCAAGTTTTGTCTCCACGAGCACCTGAGAGTCAATATTGTCATGTTCTGTCATTATCATTCTTACATAGGGTTACCATACCCCCTCCAAAAGGAGGTGTCCTGTCATCGCGAGTCAATTCATCGCAGTGTTAAACATGTGGTTTCATTGATTTTCTGCATCTATAGATTGTTCAGATAAACGAGGTAATAATTTAGACTTTGAAAGGTTAAATATACGTCAGAAGAATTTACCTCAGAAATTAATCAAAACTTGCATAAGAAGTATTGTTTGAAACCATTTAGTAAAATATTCAATTTAAAAGTTTGCGTAGTTATTATTTCAATATTAGGCAATCATTAATGATAGTTATGAAAATTATTTATTGTTAAATATTCCAGCTTCTGTGCCTCTTTAAAAACTGAACGAATATTGTTGAAAATCGAGATTTAAATAGATTGGATTATGAACGGCATATTTTAGAAGTTATAGAGCTTGGAGTTAGATTCCCATTGACATAACATGGGGAGTCTCTGTTTTAGTAAAATTCTAGGTCATGCCTGGACAAACATTTTAGCAGAAGGATCGCATAGAAAACTGAAATGGAATGGAGAGTTGCATAGGAAACAAATGGAATGATGGGCCACATAGGAAACTGAAATGGAATGATGGGACACCAAAGAAATATGTAATCAATAACGTATGTATAACCGGTGTAAAAAAATTATAAACCATATAATTGTATTAATATTTATTCGATGAGAATTCGCTTCGCCGAAGTTGAACTTCGCATATCCTATATGCGTTCTTTTCCTCTTTTGCAAAATTAGTCATCAGTAGCTCTGGACATAATTTGCCCAGGGCTGTTCTACGTAAATTGTTCGGAACTCAACTAATGGTTTTCAACCCTTACCCTTAGGGAACTGGGGGGGGAGGGGAAATTTCTTTGTCAAAAGAGATAATTATTTGTTTTTAGAGATAAAAATTCTTTTTGGGTTGGATAGGTATTGATAGTCAGAAAGAGGATACAGATGGGCTTGGAAAGACCGCCATCATTGGATGGGACGTAGCAAAGGTGATAGGAATAGGTAGATGGGAGGAAAGACATACAAAGTGTATATTAAAGAACATGCTTGATGGGAGGCTTCAACCTGTCTCCTAACAGCTGTCTAGGGGGTCGCTCAGAGATAAAACAACATAACCCTCTGTTACTACGGTGGGGATAAAATACCTGCGTTTTTTAGGTACTTCACTTAACAATAGGTCAACATACCACAAAAGCTCTCCAAAATACTGACCAAAATTGCCGTACCATAATAGAGAATTACCATGTTATGTCAATGGAATCTAACTCTTCTAAAATATGCATTTAATAGAAAATTTTGACTGATGATAAATTATAATCAAATCTATTTAAATCTCGATTTTGAACAATATTCGTTCAATATTTAAAGAGGTACGGAAGCTGGAATATTTACCAATAAATTATTTTCATAAATATCATTAATGATTATTTTAATATTAGAGAAACTTTAAAATGCATATTTTATTAAATGGTTTGAAATACACCTATCCCTCGATTTACACGGTACTCAGTTCACACAATTTTGGCTTTGCACGGTCAGAAAATGCAACCAGTTTCGATTTACACGGTACTGACTGAGACGTACCTAGAAAGGAAATCTCAGTCAGTACCGTGTAAATCGAAACTGGTTGCATTTTTTGACCGTGCAAAGCCAAAATTGTGTGAACTGAGTACCGTGTAAATCGTGGGATAGGTGTAATACTTGTTATGCAAGTTTTAATTAATTTCTGAGGTAAATTCTTCTAATGAAGGTTTAACCTTTCAAAGTCAATTATTCTCTCTAAAGTTCATTTGAACAATCTACGGATGCAAAAAGTGAATAAAACCGCATGTCTAAACACTGCGATGATTGATGTTCGATGAATTCAAGTCGCGATTTATTGCGCTACGATGAATTGACGTTGCAATGAATTTACGTGGAACCCCAAAAGAAGAACATGTCCTTTTTTCTTCATTTTATTTCTTCTATGAATTTTAGAAAAATACGAAATCTCGTTTTTGTAAAACTCGTAACATGTTTAAACTTAAAGCCCTCATTTTTGTGTAGTTTTTTTTTTAAATCTGTGGACCCATGATTATAATATACTGTTAACTGTGAATTAATTTACTGTAAATGCACATTGTGAATGTTAAATTAATTCTGTTAATGTTGTAAAGTTACTTTTTTGAAAATAGACTTTGTAGAAAACATTTTTTTTTACAAACTGAAACCATGCCGTCCTTTGTCCATTTCTAGCTTGGAATCTTGTAACCAAATCTGGTAACCAAATTCTTACAGTAAGATGCTAATCAATATACGATATAGAATGCCCTACCAAAATATTAGAGAAATTCTACTTCATGGCAATGGAAATCTATGAAGTTCTATAACTTCTGAAATATGTATATTAATAGAAAAATCTGATTGAAGATTGTAATCAAATCTAAGTCTCGATTTCCAATAATATTCGGTATTGGAAGAGTTATGGAAGCTGGAGTATTTAACATTGTTTTATAAAAGCCATTCATAATTATATAATATTGATATAATCATTAGACAAACTTTGGGAATAGAGCAGTTCATTTAGAGAACTCAGCGGATAACTGGGACTTCTGGTCACCCTAGTGCAAGGATGGCAAACCATTTCGAGCTCACGTGCAGTGTTACAATAATAATCTAAAGTATTATTTATATTGGCTACGGTTACCTATCCGTTTATGATACAATGCAAATTTTATCGTACAATTTAAATTAAATGATACAGAATACTAAGGATTTGATAAATTTCTAGATGTTTCTTCAGTTGGAAGATATAAAATTACTCTTAATGGGAGTGATCATTGGTGGCTCAGTCAATAGCATGCGAAGCTTGTAATCTGCAGTTCCCAAGTTCAAGTCTCACCTGGGCCAGCGTTGAGATTTATCTCCAAAACATTCCCTGCCCTCAGTCATCAGAGGACACTGATGGGCTTAGAGAGGTCATCTTCTGTTAGATGGGACGTATAGTCCTGGTTCCATGTGCAAGAGAGCCATTCCCTGTGCATATTAAAAAAACACGCTGGATGACCTTGACGGGAGGCTGCCATCTGCCTCTTAACAGCAGTCCAGTGGGTCCCTTCCCCCAACCTTCTGAGTCCTCAGGGGTTAGAGAACCTTGAGCACACTGAAACACTAGCCCCATATGTGCCCCTTCCCTCTGCAAGGTCTGGTACTTTGTTTTCCCTATTAGATTTTTCTAATAGAGGCATTTTCACCCACTCATTATTTCTGAACCTTAATATACAATGTGTCTTTCATACGTTTTTTGAATGAATTGTCATGATGTCTGGGCACTGATGGAAATAGTGGTGGATATACCTCTGCACTCTGCAGATGGGGAGATGACAGAGGGAAATGATGTTCTTTATCGTATGCAAGACTCGCAAAATAAGCTTTCATTTGACACATAATTATTTACGATCAAAAAGCACTTACAGAGACGTAAAAGCAATAAAAATTTTCCCATGTTTTTGCTGCTGTAGGCGGGATATAAAATTAAAAATTTTGGATGACGTATTATTCCTCACCTCATAAACTTTCGTTTGATACAAACCCGTTGTGATCGATTATTAGGTTAGGGAGGTGATCAAAATATCTGCTTTGATAAACGCAGTGTCAAATGGCATGTGAAAGCATTAAGAACACATTAAAAAAAGAATTTTTCAACTTTAAAATATATTTGTGTATAAGAAATACTTACACAGTAACCCTGATACTTTTATTTACGAAAAAAAATAGAAAAAGAAATAAAGATATATTCATGTAATGTCTTCATAACGTATAGTTCTAAACAAGTGCATCTGCATGTGTTGGAATCCTGGTGTTTTGCCCAACTATTCGGGCATGACACTATATCCTTATTGATCCATGGCGTCCATTGGCGCATCCGTAGTAGTTCTACCTCTACGGTATTGTACTATTTGTTGCCAGATGTTACGGCAACCACGTCAATCCCCGGTTCCGTCTTACGACACTACCAAGTTGAATGGAAAGCCGCGACTATCTACCGTCGAGGCAAGGCTACATCATATAGATGCATCTCATCCCCGACCTCCTATGACGAGCAGTCCTATAGAAGGAAAGCTCATCCATCGGTCAAAACCTGGAATTTACCCTGTTCCCCGGTTAGCCATGAACAAGGATATGTAAATCCAAGTTCGTTCGGCACCCGGGGTGGAGACTCTTAGTGGGCCCAGACTTTGAAAAGGGCCCTTGCCGAGTAGGGGACCAACCCGTTCGGCAGAGCCCTTAAACTGCTCCCCAGAGTGCCTGATTTTGAGGTTTTGGCACTGTCCAACCGGGCCACTAAACTGGTCAGCGATGCCCTCGACCTCGGTTGGTCTTGGCTCTGTCCAACTGGGGCCCATACCGGTCAGCAGTCTTCGACCGGATGCTGGGCCACAAGCCCCCCAACCACGACAGTGGTACCTCATCGGTGGGGAGGGGGTACCTCTACGATATATAAAACTCTGGTTGAAATTGAAAATCCTTAAGTCACATTCCTGGATATACTATGGTTAACTAGAAGCTACCTTGCTAGCCACTGCCATTTTGGTGTTGAGCTTGGCTCACGGTTATCAAAATTTCGGTCCCAAGTTGCCAGCAGGAAATGCTGGTGATGCATTGTTCAGTTCCCCTTTATTATACAGTATTTATGGTCGTATATCATTATAAACGCGAAACGAGATTTATTAATCAGAGAGAATGTTTGGAAAACACTGAAAGCTGAATAAAAGGTTTGTCAATTTGAATTATTTAATATTAAAAGGCTAAAATCATAATCAACATAAATTATTTTAATCTCTCAGTTCGTTTTCAAAACACGTCCATCCATCTGTAGATAATAAACTTGTTTGTTTAATAAAAAATAAATAAAAATTTCGTTTTGATTTGAACAGTTACTAACAAAACATTACGATTCACAGTTTGTGAATCTTGAAATAGTGTTAATTTCCATCATTAGAGGGCGCTGAATTTGAAAAGTGCAAATTATAGAAATAATATTTTAAACATCTTTTTCATGGCTAAGAGGTTTGCATTGAAACAGAGATTTGCTCCTATGTTAATGAGGGGAACAAGAAAAATTTTATTTTAATAAAAGTAAAATTCTTTTCGGTTTGGTAGGTAATGAAATATTGACATTCACCATTTTTAGATTCAACTGGGGGCAAAAATTTTTTTTTAATCCCCTTTCCTATATGATTATACGGTTCTAGGCCATAGCCTAGGTAGTGTTTGTGCTAATCCGGTACTAGGGATAACACAGGCCATAGCCTAGGTAGTTTGTGTCCTAATACGGTACTAGGGATAACAAAAATTTAAACAATGAACTAAAATTTTTTTTACTTTCGGAGGAATTCGTAAATATATTTGAATTTTCGGCTTGTCTTTATTCGAATTACTTCATATTGTTTGAATATTTTTTTCCTGAAGTTTTAATTTGAATATAAGGTGTAATTTTTAAACGAAAAACGGAGTGACTCAAACCAAAAGAGGTTAATAGAAGGCGCGGTCATAAGGCTCAATTCTGGAGGGAACCATTTAGGGACATATGAAAGATTTTGTAGTGAAAAGTGTTATTTCTGGAGTACAAAAATCCTTTATATGTCCTTACATATGCCTTCTTAGAAAAGAAATTGGTTGGCTTAAAATTAAAAAATGAAACACTTGTGGGTCTCTTGGAGGGGGCCATAGCCTCCGTGGCCCCCTCTTTATGACCGCCACTGATTAATAGCTATAGTTTTATATCCTCAAAGGATAAGATTTAGATTTGAAGAATTGAAATTTAAGGTTTGAAAGTTACGACTTGCAATAATTATTATTCTTCATAATTATTTTAAATGATGAAAATTTAACTTTACGTCCACTCGCCACGAAAAGACGAATGCCAAGCTTTCTCTGATATTTAAACATTTTGCAATCTGTTTATTAAGAAAAATAAGCCGAATGTTTAAGGGAAAAAAATACTTTTACATAATTTAAGAATCTGTTAAGGAAATATATATATTATAAAATGAGAAGGATTTTTTTTCTTATTGGTAACAAACTTTTTATGTTCTTGGCAGAATTTAGTGTTGTAGTTATCGATGTGTTTTTTTCATTTTTCGCTCACTAGATGGCAGTAAGTGCCTGAATGCCACTGCTATTGGTAAATCAACGAGATTCAACCTTTTTCCTGAAACTCTTAACAGTAAGGAAATATGGGCTACTCAGCTTATCAGAAATATTATTTGCTGGTAGAAATTTGATAAAAAGATAAATTCGTAGGTTCAGTATGCGGGTTTTTTTTTCTATTTAATTTTCATTATTGCATAAGGAGACTTTTTTGATAATTTTTTTATGTAGATTATTTTCATTTATTTATAAGGATAAATTTTTTTAAAAATATTTTCAGTCCTTATGTACCAGTACGGAAACACTAACTTAAAAATTGCTTTAAATTAACGTAAAACTGATAAAGTATATTTTTCAAAATTGTTTCTCATACGAGAACTTGTAATATATTTACGGCCGTCCCGTGGCCGAGTGGTTAGTAAAAAGCGCGGTTAGCGCGCTTGGCTACTGATCTAGGGACCTGGGTTCGAGCTCCGGGTAAGGCATGGATGTTCGTGTTGTTTTCTGCTGAGGTCCTGCCATCCTCTTAGATCTTCTACTGTGGCATATAAACTGACAGGCTCCTGTCAGAACTCTGTGGCAAGCAGCTGCTTGAGGGGGTATATTTTTATTAATATATTTACAATTAATAAAGAAAATTTTTTAGTTTTGTTTATATTTTTTAATTTTTGTTATTTTTTTAATTTTTTCATGAAAGACGTTCGTTTGGGGCCAAAAAACGCTAACATCACACTCCAAACGTTAGATGAACCAAATTAATTCGCGTTGTGTTGTTTTACCCAGAGTGGAATTCTTTTGCCCACAGTGCGCTAAATGGGAGGTCACAAGGAATTCCCAAGGGCTTAGAAAAGGTGCAACCACATCGGGCGGCATTTTTTTTAAGAGACAGTAAATTTGCGAATTAACGTCATAGCTGATGGAAAGTTGACTACGTTAGATTTGACGTATTTTTCAACAAGATGATCATCAGTTGCTTTTAAAATGACATTAACTCTAGCTAACTTATTCATCAATAGCTAAGAACAGATTTGGAAAAAAGGGCAGCAGATATTGAAGCCCGGGGCGGAAAAACAACTAGTGGGGAAAACCCTAGTTGGGGAAGGATATCCATTAGAAAGCTGTTAAGAAACAGATGGAAGTCCCGTCAAAATCTTTCAGTCTTCTTTATCCTGCATTAAGGTATGACTCCGATGAACGGTTTTCTTTTAACACAACAGTGTCTCCTTTTTCACCGAGGGACAGAACGGGGTTAGTGGAAAAAATTCTCATCTCACGAAAGTATCAAAAAAATATTAATTCTAAAACTCGTCTGCAGTTATTCGGTTATCCAGAATCTTCCACTATAGTGTGATTCGTCCAACGCTGGTTCACTATAATGCGTTTAATAAAATACTAGCAGAAGCCCGCAATAAATCTGTATTGCGGATATATTGTAAATCTGATTGTACGCTCTTGGTGGTCACAGTTATCGTGCATCGACGCCTTGCCATTTGCTTCTACGTTATGTGACGTTCACTTCTGTTCGACATCATAGTAATTAAAGTGCATAAATAGATCTGGTGTATTTTGTGGCATTCAAGTTAACCATTTAAAATTTGTAATGAGTTTTAAACGGGTAGATTTATCTACAGCAGACGATTCTAAAATCATTCTAAGGGAAAGCTGAACTCTGGCCATGGCCGGCCCTAGAACAGTGTGGGCCTCCTAAATATTTAACTTACGAAGCTACACGTCTTCATCATTTTGCTGGAAACCGGGGCAAGACTTCCTATACTTCCTAGGGCAGGGGTGGGCAATTGTTTTCGTATCTACACTGCACATGTGTATTGACGTGGCCGTCCTAGTGGAAAATACGAGACGAATCTTCGGTCACGCACGGGAAGGAAATCTCGGTTCAAGGCGGATTTTTCTGACTGTCTTGGCAGGCCACAAAAAACTCTCAGCGGGCCGAATGTGGCCCGCGGGCCGCTATTTGCCCACCCCTGCCCTAGGGAACTCTGGCCTTCCACTCCTACTGCAAAGACCCCATATCTCCGTTAATCTCCACCCTGTCCTCCAGGGCCGGTACTAGCTATTTTGCGACCAGGAGCGAACTTAGACTGTTCCACCCCTTTCTCCAAGTTTGATATTATAAATAAAAAATAAATAATAAATACCCCCTCTAGCAGCTGCTTGCCACAGAGGTCTGACAGGAGCCTGTCAGTTTATATGCCAAAGTAGATCTGAGAGGATGGCAGGACCTCAGCAGAAAAACAACACATACAACCATGCCTTGATCAGGGGCTCGAACCCAGGTCCCTTAGATCAGTAGCCAAGCACGCTAACCACTCGGCCATGTAGATATTAATAATTAATTTAGCTAAATTTAATGTCATTTTTAAAGAAATTGATAATTATTTGTTAAAAAATAGGTCGTACTTAACACCAATTAACCTTATTGCCACTATGTTCGTTATCTTGTTTGTAAAATTTGCCCTCCCCCCCCCCCAAAAAAATGCCACCTAGTGCAGTTGCACCGATCGCTCAAATTGACTCAGAGTAGCAGGCTCATTCGCAGCGGGTGCACAGACTTTCGTTCACGTCCGAGGTGATGTCACCGGTGGGACTTATCAGTCCCTAATTGGTGTGGTGGTCCCACTTAGTTCTGGCTACGTACGGTTTAGAGGCAGAGTTCCCATCTCTGATGGATCGGGTTTAAACACGCCACAAATGTCTAAAATCTGGGGGCGTTACCATCGCCTACCTTACAAATGGCGAGTCGAAAGTTATGGAGTAGTACGTTATCGATGCGCCAAGTTGTCAATGGACAGACGTTTTGCGGCCAACTTTTGGAGGGTGGGGCCTAATTTTTGGGGTCCAAACCCTGACAGTGCGCTAAGTTACGGTGAAATAAAGCTGTAGATGAAGTTTGGTGGTTTTAGCTCTGACCATCTGTAACGAGATGTCGAATAGACACACGCATACAGACAGACAGACGAACTTTCTATTTTATATGTATTTATTGTACAGTCATACCCTAACCCTACTATTCATTGGGGTTACATTCTTGCAAAGGGCAACTGATAACGAATTAGCGAGTAACGAAGGTGGTTTAATGCTGCAGGGTTAGGTTACAGGATTTTGAAATATACACTGTAACCAGTAGCATAGTATTTTGCAGTTGTTATCTACTTGATACAGTTTCGTTCATTGATTCGGAGACATCGAGTACTGGAACAGAGTTCCGATGTAGTTGCAACACTGCTTTTGGTAATTGCTTCCCCTACTCTAAAACTCGCGCTTCCCCACTAGTTTATATTATGCAAGGGCATTTTGAAATAACCATTACACGTATCGTATTGTTAACATCTCTTTACATTACTGCATATGCACATTTATTAATTCTGCACAATATGTTTAATGTAAATTTAATACAGCACAGATCCCTCAAGTAGCTGCTTACCACAGATGCCATAGAAAATATCTGCCAGGAATGCGAGACCTCAGCAGAAAGACAAGGCGAATATCCATGCCTTACCCGGATCTCGAACCCAGATCCCTCTGTTCAGCAACCATGTGCGTTAACCACTAGGACGACTGCTTGCTTGTAGCACGCGTAATATAGTTTCGTTTTTATCATCTGGAACTCGTCAGCTTAGCTCTAGTTGGAAGTCTCAGGAAGTTTTCCGGTGCATATTGGAGCAATGGATGTGCGAAGCATCGACGAAAAATAACAAGGTTTTGTATATCAGCAACAAAATTTAACAATAAAAAAATACCCCCTCAAGCAGCTGCTTGCCACAGAGGTCTGACAGGAGCCTGTCACTTTATATGCCATAGTAGAAGGTCTGTGAGGATCGCAGGACCTCAGCAGAAAAACGACACATACATCCATGCCTTACCCGGGGCTCGAACCCAGGTCCCTTAGATCAGTAGCCAAGCACGCTAACCACTCGGCCACGGGACGGCTTACAAATAAATAAATACCCCCTCAAGCAGCTGCTTGCCACAGAGGTCTGACAGGAGCCTGTCACTTTATATGCTATAGTAGAAGGTCCGAGAGGATGGTGCTTGCCACAGAGGTCTGACAGGAGCCTGTCACTTTATATGCCATAGTAGAAGGTCTGAGAGGATGGCAGGACCTCAGCAGAAAAACAACACAAGCATCCATGCCTTATCCGGGGCTCGAACCCAGGTCCCTTGGATCAGTAGCCAAGCGTGCTAACCACGCAACCACGGGATTAATTCTGTCAAATGTCATAATATTTTATAAAGCACTATACATGAAACGTTTTGTTTAAAATAATCATTGTTTTTAACGGAAAAAGGTTTGGTTGGGTTGTTTTACCCTTTGAGCAGCAATTTTGTGCACACAATGGGCTAAGTGATTTGGTCACAAGGATCCCAAGTGCTCAGAGAAAATTGGGGAAGAGGATTTACTAGACAGTTGTTAGGAGACAGATGGAAGCCTTCCGCCAACTCTAACCAGCGTGTTCTGTAACAATGCAGAGTATGGCTGCCCTGCGCACGAACCGTAGTTTAACGTCTCATTACTGCAAAAAATGTCATTTCTAACCTATCGGCGCTCCTTTTCTCGGCGAGTGGACAAATCTCAACCTAGGCGGAATGAGGGCTCGAACCGGGAATCATCAGATTTGCGACTTTGACTCGCTATTTATTTGAAAAGTTGAAAATTTTGAAAAAAAAAAAGAACGGTGCGATTTATATTGGAGTAAATACAGCATTGTACGTGTTCTCTCCCATTGCACAAGTCTGTGCAGGAGGGAATATGATACGAAGCACAGGTTGATAACCTAAACGATGGTTGACGATCCTTGAGTCAATCCACCTGCTACTCTTTCTGACGTAACTGATTAGTTTGTTACAAACGGAATTTTTGCGAAAGCATGTTGGGGTTTGCGGGGGAGGAAAGAGATTAGTATGCACGCAACAGTTTACAGGTTTTAGTTATTTCTTTCCAAAGTTCACACTTGACTAATTAGCATGTGGACAGAAATAAATGGCCTCGGGAAAAGGATTTCCTTAACCTAGGTCGTAAAGCTTCGTAACCTTCCTCATTAGATTTCATAAAAAAGTACTAAGGGAAATTCCCTGTAGTGCTTTTAGTATCAGATTTGATGTATAGGCAGTTTTCTTCGAATTCGATGCAAGATTTGGTTTAGTAAGACTTGCACAGGCATTGCTGCACTGGCAAAAATATCTTGGCGCATATTGGTTTATGGCAGCAAAATTTTAAAGACCTGAGTGTTGACTCAAGTTACTAGCGCAGCAGGAAGGTCGTAACTTGACGTTCTTGGTAGAGATGAGTTCGGTTGTTTTATCTCTGAGCTGCACTTTTTTTTGCACACACTGGGCTAAATGACCAGGTCACAAAGACCCCGAGGACTCAGAGAACGTTCGGGGGAGGGGATCCAATAGACAGGAGATAAATGCTAGCCTCCCGTCAAGGCCATCCAGCGTGTTCTTTAACGTGCAAAGGGTATGGCTCTCCCGCACACGGGGCCACGGATTAAGTTCCATCCTACGGGTGGTGGCCTTTCCAAGCCCATCGGTGTCCTCTACTGACAGACAGCAGTGCGGGAGGTTTTTGGGAGATAAATCTCAACGCTGGCACAGGTGAGACTCGAACTTGGGAACTATAGATTATATATCATATTCTATACCGCACTCGGAGCAGTCTGCGGCTACGCTGCCCCATTTTCAGCAGGGTTCGATATACTGTGTGTTGTGACACATTACTACCGTCACCAGCATTCAAATTACGGGCGAGTTGCGCCACAGTATCCCTTCTGTGGCTGGTACCACACGGGATAGCCTTCACTCACCTCTAGCATCGATAAGCCGTGGTTGACCCACGCATTGTCCGCGATTCGTGGTTTTTCCCTCCTCGGACCACTTTTTGAAGGTACTAACCACGGTTGACCGTTAAGCCTTGTCTCCGAAATGCTCTGACCCATTCGTCTGGTCGTTACAGTTTGGCTTTTGTCAAACTCACTTAAGTCCGCTGCCTTTCCCATCTGAAGAACAAGAATAATACTGATTAACATAGCTCAGTATCAGTTGTTATTTATACCGTTTCATGACCTTCACACGCTCCGTCGTTTACATGCAGTTATTATGATTTGCATAAATACGCGCTGGTCATAAGTTTTGGCTCTTCGGTGTATACAATATGAAACAAAAATCTCCATGCAGGCACAGCTGGGACTCTAACCGATTTCCGCGAATCTCCGTGTTAGCAAACGCGCATGGGAAGCTTCAAAACTTGCCATCGTTCCGCGGTAAGCTAACCTACGCTAACGTTAAGTACATAGCGATCTGGTCGATCAATATTTATTTAACGCTAATTATTTGAGGAAAATACACTAAAAAATTAATGAATAAAAAATTTTAAATCACTTTACCTTTAGTTAAGGTTAATCCATGACTTTTTTTTATGATATATATATGCAGAATTCTTTAACGGGTTGGGTTGTTTTACCTCTGAGCGGCACTTTTTTGCACACCATGGGCTAAAAGGCCAGGTCACATGGAGGCTCAGAGGAACATCATGTACAATCATCATGTGATGATTGTACATGATGGTTTTTCAACAACATCAGTTTAATGCTCATTTCGTCAAGGAACTCTTTTTCTGTCAATCTTTTGAGCCTCCATGTGACCTGATGTACATGATGTGTGTCATGGAAGGCTCAGAGAAGGTTGGGGGAGGGGATCCATTGGAACAGCTTTTGGGAGACAGATGGTAGCCTCTCGTCAAGGCCATCCAGCGTGTTCTTTAACGTGCACAGGGTATGGCTCTCCCGCACACGGGGCCACGGCTTAACGTCCCATCCGACGGACGGCGGTCTTTCCAAGCCCATCGGTGTCCCCTACTGACCGTGGGCAGGGCGGGGAATTTTGCGGAGATAAATCTCGACGCTGACCCAGCTGGGACTCGAACCTGGAAACTACAGATTACGAGCCTGGAGCGCTACCGACTGAGCCACCCCCGCCCCAATTCTTTAACGGAATAATTTGACTACATAATGCTGTTTCCATAGGCACTGGAACTTTCCAATAGACACAAATGAAGTTCATGCTGCAGCACAGAATTTACTCTTTATCATCTCTTTTATTTCAGTGTTGCTAAATTTCAGTTCTTAATTACTTCTGATCTTAAAATCTCACATTAAAGAATATTTATATATGTATTTATGCAATTCAAGGATTCTGTTGAATACTTAAATGTTCTATCAGAAATATAACAGGAATTGACAACTGAGATATTTATAATTGAAGCATTTTTCTTGAGAGGGGTTTAGAATTCAGCTTGAGTTGTGCAACTTCTTCAAGTACACTTACTACCATAATTCGTTAAATATGGTTCTAAAAATTTCTGTATTATTAATTTACAAAGGTTTTTTTATGTGGCTGTCATCATTAAAAGAACAATGAAATAATTTATTTTTGCATAACCTTGGTAGAAATGTTAACGTTAACAGGGTTAGCACTTTTCTCTTTGAACTCAAAGTGGGCAGCAATTTTTTTACAGCTTTTTTCCATAACAGCTAAAACACTGACAAATTCAATCTTTGGATTTTTCAAGCCCCCCATGATCGAGATTTCGAATAATGGCATTTGATGCTGATGATGACTGAGGAGTATTTCATAGCTCAGAGCAGCTGTGGCATTCTATGTTATCTTGTACTACTCTAATGAGGTAACCAGCGATCACCGCTAATGTTGCTGTCAAAAGTGACACTCTACAAAAGGAATTTATATTTTCTATCTCAGAAAGTTCTTCTGCTAACATAGATAGATTCTGCTAACAAGATATTTCTGAAGCTTTATTACTAATTGTGAAGGGTTGGGGGATTGTAGAAACAGGACCCATTACATCTAGGGAAGGTTTGTTGCTCACATTGCTTGAAAGTGATGCAGAAATTATGCCCGTTTTAAGAATTTTTGTAATTGCTGCAGCGGCACTACAAGCATTTGTTTGGTCATTTTTGTCTCCCAGTTGCCTAATACAGCCAAAAAACGATTCCCGTCATCACTGGAAAATTTTCTGGTTAACACAAAATGAAATCCTTCATTCAGTAGATATTTCACACATTTTAAAGTAGATAATGTTGTCACAACTATTGCTTCATATGTTTCTGCACTTAAAAATTGTAATTTTGATTGAGAACAAGAATTTTTCCACTTAAGTAAATAATCTAAGAACTCATTCTCTAACCAATGCAATCTTTCATCAGTAAACATAGGATTATTGCTATATATATGATACCTGGTATTTTGAATGTTATGCAATATGAACCATTTATTCATTATTTCCATAAATTCAATGGTCTTCTATGCATCTTCGAAACCTTTTAAGAACATTGCCTCCCATAATCACATAGAAATTTTAAGACAGATGTTACCTCAGGAGTAAAAATTGCTATTGCTCTCTTTACATTCATTTTTTCAAAAGTTGAAGGAAACAAGTGCTTCTTTGTAAGATTTCTTTTAGGTTTACATATTTCTTTACTTTGCAAATCATATATATGGTACAAATATTTCGATGAAATTTTTTCAGCTCCAACACACAAATTTTTTTTATTAGATAAAAATTGGGATCCGATATTTTTGATTATGTGGCAGTAATCATAACTGAGGAACAACTTCTTTTCTGGATCACAAGGATGCTCAATTTCAGGTTTAATTGAGCCATGACATAGCTTTTGGTACATGAAGGTGTTTACCTTGTGATTATCAGTTACAATTCTTACAACTTGAAATCCAATATTTTCCAGTTGTTTCAAAACATTCAGTGTCAGTAGATACAACTGATTTCCTTGTAACTGATGGGTAAAATAATAAACAACTGAAAGGCGAAAATGTGTTGATAAACCGGAAAACAGGAAGCACAGTAAACGATTGGCTAATTTGTTTTGAATTCCTAATTCAGTTTCGATGCCATCCATGACAACATTACCAAAGTAACGGTCCTGCAACGTATTGTACAACAACATCGGTTTATTGCTCATTTCGTCAATTATTAGGCTATCAAGGAGCTCATTTTCTGTCAATCTTTTTTTCTCAGCTTATAGTCTTTGCTGAACAAGGCTACTGAAGCCAATTTTTCCGTAGGACTATTAGACAGATACTTTTGTAATGTTGATCTAGCTGGTAATTTTAAGAGTTTAATGTTTCGAGTATAATGATAGCCACACGGTGAACGGCTGTGCCACATAATGCAGAATCTTACTGTACGTTCATGCCACTTGGGCTTGTTTTGCTCATAAGCGTTTAGCTGATCTAGCAAAAAAACAGCACTATGATTTCCATCTGCAGCATTTTCTTGTAATTTTTTCACACATTCGAAGTCAGATTCTAATTTCTGGTAGTGTTTTAGAAGATTATTATATTTGGCTTTCATTGTATTTAATTGTTTCCTCACTCTGTAAAACCTTGATGTTATATTTCTATTTTTATTTCTCAAAAATAAAATGCTTTTTGTATCATGTTCAGTTTGAATGCATTTGTCACATGATTTGCAGCTTATTTCCATTTTGTTGCTAAAGGAAGCTGCCTCAGCTAACACATCTAAATTTCCAAAAGGAAAAGGGGAGCTGCAAATATTTGCACTAAGATTCGATGGAACAGTATTCCCTGTAATTCCTTTTGTTTTTCTTTTCACTACTTCTTTTTTACGTAAGTGTGTAGGGTAACTGGGAAACATGGAAGGCACTGCAGATGGTTTCAAGATATTTCTTTTCCCTACAGTTTTAAAATCCTCTTCTTGAAAATGCTTCCCACAAACTGCAGAATATTGGTTAGGGAACCATTTACTTCCCTTTCTCATTCCTGTTAAGAGAAAGTATGTGTATGAATCAAACATTAATAGCCAACTAAATAAAAACAATAATTAGAAGAATAAATACTACTATGTTTTAATTTTTTACTTCACTAGTTGAAAATTAACAGGAATGTAATTAGCATTATCAAGAGGTTAATGTTTTAAGTGATATGTCATATCATCAGGAATCAAAATACTATTCTTGGGCATATTTATTATGATCATTGCTCTGCGACATTCTACCTCAAGTACTGTCATATACTATAATATATTTTAAATATCCTACACCAGTACCTAGTGAAACTTACAATCATTTTAAATGATTTCAGCATCTGGCCAAATTAACAATTACTGAAGAAAGGATGCATTCTATTATGGGTATAAAAATCACTGGAATATTAGACCAAGTAGTTAGCGTGCTTGGCTACTGATCAAAGGGACCTGGGTTTGAGCCCCAGGTAAGGCATGGATGTTTATTGTTTTCTGCTGAGGTCCCGCCATCCTCACAGACCTTCTATTATGGCGTTTAAATTGACAGGTTCCCGTCATACCTCTATATGGCAAGCAGTCATAAAGAGGCTTTTTTTTATGTATAAAAGCACAATTTTCCAACTTTTTCAATCTAAATTTAGTCATTTCCATTTGATGTGTTTGTGAAATATTATTTAATCATTCCTTACACTCAAAATGTACAGTTCATTTAAGTCTGTTAAACAAAGAAGTTAAAAAAATAAAAATAAAATTTTGCCCTATATTTTATAGTTTATTTGATACATACTACGTATTTCCAGAAAAACAAATGTAAAAAAACGGAAAAGATAAATCGTAATTTTTCAAAAATATTTGTTCTGCATTTAGTTATGGAAGCCATAGTATTTAACAAAAAATTATCTTATTTTATCGTATCATAGAACTTCGAAGTCAGTTTCTGGGTTGTTTTTCTTAGCAGCACTTTTTGCACATCATATTCTAAATTGCAAAGCCACAGGGAAACCAATGACTCATGGGAGGTTTGGGAACAGATCCACTGGATAGGTGTTAAGAGAGACAGATGGAAAACCTCCTGTCAAGGTCATTAATCAGCAGAAGTCTGACAGGAACTTTTCCGTATAGCATGTCATAGAGAAGAACAGTAAGAAAGGCGATAATAGACAGACATAAGATTATATTTCTGAAAAGAAACATCAATGCATCATCTGGTATTCGAACCCAGGTCTTTTTGTTCAGTAAACTAAATAAATGATTCTTCAAGCAGCTGACTTATCAAAGAAAGGAGCCTGTCAGTATAATATCCGAAAGAGATGATCTGCGAGGAAGTGTAAACTTGAATAGGAAGACAACATACATCAGAAAGAAACACATCCTTGCCAATTTTAATCTTAAAACGGGAGTTTTTTTTTTTTAAAGGAGCGTTTGAAACGTACACAAATAAAGCACAGAAGATATTGAATAGTCTCGCATGTGTAGAGATTTTGTGACTGGAATTTTCAAAATAGCAATCTTAGAAGGCATTTCTAAAGGAATGTTTGTGCATTGAACCAGGAATAGCTTTGGGTAATAATGGGGTATGGTGTAAAGTGCATATCTCGTAGGACCTCTTAACGATGAAAAACTTTTAATAGTAAATATTTTTTGAATGAAAAAGTAAATGCCGTGGTATGCAACAATTTAACTACACAAACTGCAAAGCTTCAACGTATTTTTTCTTAACAATTATGCACTGTTAAAGAAATCAGCATTCCGGATTCGAAAACAGGATCTCTTGATTATGCGCCAGTTTTGGTTTGGTTCACTATAAAAAAGGTTACCATATAAGGGTACAATTATCATATTTTTGATCACATTGATTAGTAGCAAGTCTTAGAAAATTCCTTCAAATTCATAAAGCACTTTTTTCTCACTATGACGATTTTCAATATTTTTTCTGAAATTGTTTTTGAATTTCATTTGGTTGTTTTCCGAAATTGTTATTGAATTTTGTTTATATATTTAATAAGTTTCGTAGAAAACGTGTTCCCCTGAAGGCGGGGATTTATGGCATTGTCTTCAAGCCATTGGACCAATTTACCTCTGAGCAGCGATTTTGTACATACAATGGGCTAAACATATCCCAATGGCTCAGTGTTGGTTAGAGAAGAGTTGGACTGTTTTACATCTGAGCAGCACTTTTTTGCACACAATGGACTAAATGGCCAAGTCACAAGGACCCCGAGGGCTCAGCGATGGTTGAAAGGGGGAACCGACTGGGCAACTGTTAGGAGACAGATGGCAGCCTTCCGTCAAAACTAACGAGCGTGTTCTTTAACGTGCACAGGGTAGTCTCTTGTCAAGGCCGCTCAGCATTTTCTTTAACCTACACAGGATATGGCCCTCCCGAATACTAGGGGGGGGGGGGGGGGGCTCAGTCGGTAACGCGTCAGGCTCGTAATCTGTAGTTCCCAGGTTCGAGTCCCAGCTGGGTCAGCGTTGAGATTTATCTCCGCAAAATTCCCCGCCCTGCCCACGGTCAGTAGGAGACACCGATGGGTTTGGAAAGGCCGCCGTCCGTCGGATGGGACGTTAAGCCGTGGTCCCGTGTGCGGGAGAGCCATACCCTGTGCACGTTGAAGAACACGCTGGATGGCCTTGACGGGAGGCTACCATCTGTCTCCCAACAGCTGTTCCAGTGGGTCCCCTCCCCCAACCTTCTCTGAGGCTTCGGGGTCCATGTGACCTGGCCATTTAGCCCACGGTGTGCAAAAAAGTGCCGCTCAGAGGTAAAACAATCCAACCCAAATCCCGCATACGGAGCCAACCCAAACCAAATCCCACATACGGCGGCATTTCCAAGCCCATCGGTGTTTCCTACTGATCGACGGTAGGGCGAAGAGTTTTGCGGAGATAAATCTCAACACTGACCCAGCTGGGACTCGACTCTAGGAACTGCAGATTACAAACCTGCCACGTTACCGACTGAGCCACCCCACCCCAGGTTAGGGAAGATGATCCATCGGACAGCTATTAAAAGATACACCGAAGCCTTCCGTCATGGCTATCCAGAACATTCTTTAGCGTGAATGGAGTATGACTTTGCCTGCAAATGGAGCAACGATTAACTTCCCTTCCGATAGACGGCGTCCTTTTCAAGCTATTCAGTGCTACTTCCATCAGAATAGGGTTTAGAAGAGAAAATCTCAACTCAGGCATAGTGAAAACTAGAACTGGGGAACAGCAGAATACGAGCGCTGTTGATTGAGCCAAGCTCTATTTCTAGGTTCTGCCTAGAACAACTTACAACATGATTTAAAAACTAAGATATTTGACGCATTTGAGATGTTAAAAGACACTATTGTTTTATTTGCCCATTATAATTCTTTTATGCAGCGAACTCCTCCCCGCTCCACTTCATGCACATACACAAAAAAAGTAGAAAGAAAAAAGTTCAGCTCAATAAGTATTCCATAAAGAAATCTCGTCTGATAATTTCCCGAAAACGGACTTCTGATAAAAGAAAATGCCGAATGTCGATTGTCGAACATAAACCAGAAAAGACAGAGGAAATTAATCTCTTTTTTTAAAAAAAAATTCTTTCCTTTTCTTCTGCTTGTAAACTATCAGAAATCGGTGCAAGCTCTACGTTCTGGTTTTTGCTGGGCGGCAAATCTGGCAGCTTCCGCAACAATAGAGAAGAATACAAATGGAGAAAAATGACTCTTGACAGTGGTAAAGTCTAATCTGTCTCTCAATGATGGATGACTTTTCCACCTGAATTTCTTTTGCTTTGCCTCTGCGCTGCCACATCGTCAGCGACGCGTCTAATGAAACACCGAACATTCGAGACGCCGTGGCATTCATCAGTGTCGAGACCCCTGTGACGTTCATGTGTGCGTCGTTCCAAACCCCTTGTATGACGTACGTGTAAGGTTCTCTCCGAAGAACAGTTTTCGGATGGAGCGAGGGATATTTGGAAAGCTCGAACGCAGCGTTTTTTCTTTCATTCTACACAGATCTGTCATATTCACAGAGGATGCGAAATATCTGAATACTGCACTGACAGAGTGAGAGAAATTATCGTCAATACGCGTTGGTGTGACATCTATGCAGAGTTAAGATTGAAGACTTTCTTGCAGACAAGATGTGTACAAACTATTTTCCCTTTGTATGTATTGTTCCGATAATGGCAGTGCATTCTCAAAAGTAGAATGGAATTTGTTTGGTATTTTTTTCTTACAATCTGTAAGCGTCTCTTCAGTGTAAAGGGGAGAGAATTTTTTCAATATGCGCCAAGCTCGTAATCAGATGTCCCCATATTCGATTCCCACTGTGTCTACATTGAGGCGTTCTCTAACACCTCTGCAGTCGGGGCAGAGTGCCTGTTTGAGCATTTAAGGTTAATATTTTTACACTTTTATTGCTAATTTAAGTAATAAAAATCTGAATTTCGCGGGGCGGGGATGGCTCAGTCGGTAGCGCGCCAGGCTCGTAATCTGTAGTTCCTAGGTTCGAGTCCCATCTGGGTCAGCGTTGAGATTTATCTCCGCAAAATTCCCCGCCCTGCCCACGGTCAGTAGGGGACACCGATGGGCTTGGAAAGGCCGCCGTCCGTCGGATGGGACGTTAAGCCGTGGCCCCGTGTGCGGGAGAGCCATACCCTGTGCACGTTAAAGAACACGCTGGATGTCCTTGACGGGAGGCTGCCATCTGTCTCCCAACAGCTGTTCCAGTGGGTCCTCTCCCCCAACCTTCTCTGAGCCTTCGGGGTCCATGTGACCTGGCCATTTAGCCCATGGTGTGCAAAAAAGTGCCGCTTAGAGGTAAAACAACCCAACCCAATCTGAATTTCGTATAATATAAATAACATTTTTTGAGATGAAAATGCGACTGATGACAAGCCGTCGTCCGTCATTTGGGGCCTTGAACAGGAGAGTTGTATTTTTGCACGTTAATCTACCTCCTAACAGTTGTCCATTGGGTTCTTTCCCCCACCCATCTCAGCTTTGTGGCCTGACCATTTAGCTCCATGTGTGCAAAAAGTGCTGCTATGAAGTAAAATAACATGATTCAGTATGTGAAAAAATGTGCTACATGATCAAGTCAAATACCTTATGAGCTCAGAACTGGTAGAGAAAAGGGGCGGGGTTGGCTCAGTCGGTAGCGTGCCAGGCTTGTAATCTGCAGTTCTCAGATTCGAGTCCCAGCTGAGTCAGCGTTGATATTTATCTGCGCAAAACTCCCCGCCCTGCCCACGATGAGTAGAGGAGACCTATGGGCTTGAAAAGGGCGCAGTCCGTCGGATGGGACGTTAAGCCGTGGCTCCGTGTGTGGGAGAGCAATACCATGTGCACGTTACAGAACACACCGGATGGCCTTGACGGGAGGCTATCATCTGTCACCCAACAGCTGTTCCAGTGGGTCCCCTCCCCCAACCTTCTCTGAGCCTTCGGGGTCCTTGTGTGCTGACCATTTAGTCCATTGTGTGCAAAAAAGCGCCGCTCAGAGATAAAACAACCCAACTTGTAGAGAAAGGGGATCCACTGGGCAGCTTTTAATAGACGGAAGCCTTTTATTAAAGTTATCCAGCAAGTTCTTTAATTTGCATATGGTATAGGCTCCTGTTTACGAGGCCACTGCTTTATGTCCCGTCCGACAGACGGCGGTGTTTGCAAGCCCATTGGCGCTGCCTTTCTCACTGAGAACAGTGTGGATTAGCCGACGAGACACATTGACGATTCAAATTTTAGTTGTTTTACCTCAGCAGCACATTTTTTTTTGCACACAATGAACAGATTGTGCGGCGAAATTGCAAGGGCTCAGAGAAGTTTAGGAAAGGTGATCCATTGGATAGTTGTTAGAACTCTTCTGCACAGGTACCATTGCTTTATGTCCTGGGACGGCTGTCGGTGTCTCCTTTCTGACCGAGGATTGGATGAAGATTTAAAGGATATATCTTTAACTATCTAGCTTAACTGTACCGGCGCTGTATAGATTTTATTCTTCAGACTTTTAAGACGCATTCTGTATATTCTCATTTTCACTGCACTAAAAGTAATTTTGTGTCACCCCATGCTAAGCACGTAACCAGGATTAAGTTTCGGAGGGGGGGGGGAGGTCCGTTTTTTTCGGGATGGGTTTGAGAATCTAATTTTTGAATATTTAATTTTAAATATATTTCAAGGATATGGGTCTCCCGTTATATAATATTAATATAAACATAAATGATGTATATTTTATATACGTGTTATATTTATACATATTAAAAATATACAATATATGTAAAAATGCAATATATGTGTAATATATTTAATTTAGACTTGAGCAGGGTTTTCCAATTACTAAAATAATATTACACCGAAAACCAGGGAAAGTTGAAATGATATTCTTCATGGAATAAAATTTTATAGTTTATTAAATCCATATTTAATGACTCATTTTTGATGACATTATACTATGGAGTTAAAATAAAACTGTACAAAGGCAAATGTTTTGGATTTCAAACAGGTAGACAAGTTCGTCCCTGCCCCGTGTCTCCAACCGACGCCATGAACTCTTAGAACTGTGCTTAAGGAGGCAAGAACATCCATGATGCCTTGCGAATTGGCTGTCTACAATGACGGATGCTATTAAATTAGTACTAATACTTTCCCGCCCTGCACATGGTCAGTAGGGGACACCGATGAGCTTGGAAAGGCCGCCGGCCGTTGGTTGTGGGATGGGACGTTAAGCCGTGGCCGTGTACGGGAGAGCCGTACCCTGTGCACTTTAAAGAACATGCTGGATGGCCTTGATGGGAGGCTACCATCTGTCTCCCAAGAGCTGTTCTAGTGGGTCCCCCTCCCCCAACCTTCTCTGAGGCTTCGGGGTCCATGTGACCTGGCCATTTAGCCTATTGTGTGTAAAAGAGTGCCGCTCAGAGGTAAAACAATCCAACCCAAGTACTAATACAAAACTTATACTTAACTAATGATTTCAATAAAGCAGAACTTTTTTTTAATTCACTGTTATCCCAGTGTAGAAATTAAAGCAAGAAATCGAAATAACAAATGTGCACTTACCAATTTATTTTCGATGGAAAACCCTAGAAACTGCCTCTCATTGAAATTAATGTTTTGTACCGAAAGTTTTAAAAAAAACCATATTCTCTCGTAATAGACGGCTAATACCGAAATAATTTAAATTGACCAGATTTTCAACCCGTTTAAAACAGTGAGAATGGCATAAACATATTACTTTATATATTACAGCACTAAAGGTAAGTATTATTATTTAAATCATAATGCATCCCTAAAACTTCTAGCGTAGAAAAAGGTCGACTGGATTTCTATCCAGTTTTATGCAAATTCGGGTCTTGTTTTCTAAAAAAAGTAGTCAAAAACCAATATTTCTAAAGAAGGTGGAAAAATTTTAATTTTTTTAATCTTATACTAAATTTTCATATTGTAACTTTTTATACTACACTGGAGGAAACTGAACAAAGGACACCCAGAAGGAACTCCTTTAGGAACGCCATATTAGAATACATTAATAGTTAGGGGCAGCAGAAACCGTGATCCAAGATTGACAGTCACTGGATGAAATAATGACGTCACTGAGGAAACAGCATGCAAATGTACGCAGCGCGTATTTAAGGATTAGGGCGTGAAGAAAGAAGTTATGCGTCTTGTGTCGTGTTATTCACTGCTCTTTGAAGAAAATACCACGCCTGAACGACGAAGGCGCGAAACATTTGTTCAGTTAGCGGAGTTTGAGCGAGGTCGTATAGTGGGTCTTCGGGAAACAGGTTGGTGTTTTCGTCAAATTGCACTCCGCGTTGGACGAGAGGTATCAGCAATGGTACGATACTACCAGGGTGGCGTCGATGGTCAGAAGAGCATTCACACACTCAGAGATGTGGTTCCATGCAACACAGAGTTACGGACGCAAGAGAGGATCAGCGTTATCAGGAGGGCGGTGGTGGCAGAGCGACGGCTACGGTGTCACAAATTCGATCCTCTGTCGTATCAAGGGTGTCTACAAGAACGATATGCAATTATCTTTTGGAAGCAGAACTACGGGCATGCGTGCCGCTGGCACGGTTACCACTGTCACCTCATCACTGTCGAGCACGTTTGCAGTGGTGTCAAGAACGAGTTCATTGGAGGGAAGAATGGCAGGCAGTCTGTGGTCTTCAGTGATGAAAACCGATTCTGCTTAGGAGCGTCTGATGGTCGTTTACGCGCCTTATCGTCCGAAGGTGAGCAGCTCCTTCTATCGTGCAGTCTCCACAGACAAGGTCGGATGATGCCTGTCGGGGATCACCTCGACTTGTGCCATCCTTCACGTGACTCCTGGACCGAAGGACGCCCGCGCAATCTCCGATATGCCACAACTTGCGGAGCGCTAACGGCGTCCGTTCCTCATCTCAGTTTGGCGTAGTTCGATGTTCCTGGCAGCACCAATCCACGTCGAGACGGATTTTGTGAACGCTTTCGCCGCCACGCCCCCTTTTTACACTTTACTATACTTCGTATCCTTCCAAAATTAAAATTAATTATATCAATAATAATAATAAATATTTCTTAAAACTTAAAAGTATTCTCATGATTCGCATTCCTAACTATAAACACATGACAAATTCAAACACTGTCTGGACTGCAATCAAAATTTTATATCTCTTTTTCTATTCCCCATCTGTCTTATTTTATCTCTCACTAATTCCATCCTCCCTTTCTCCCCCCTCCCTTTACTTATTGTTTTTTATCACTATTTTCTTTTCATTTCATTCTGCCTCATTACCATTTACTCACCTACTTTTTGTCACCATTCCCTTTTCCCTCCTTCTTTGTATTTTTTTTTTATTTATTTATTATGGGGACAGGGGAGGCTCAGTTGGTAGCGTGACAGACTCGTAACCTGTAATTATCAGGTTCGGGTTCCAGCTGGGCAAGTGTAGAGATTATTCTCTGCCAAACTCCCCGCCCTGCCTACAGTGAATAGGGGTCATTGTTGAGTTGAAAAAGGCCACCGTCCGTCGGATGGGGCGTTAAGCCGTGGTCCCGTGTGTGTGGGAGAGACACCCGCGCACGTTAAAGAACACGCTGGATGGCCTTGACGGGAGGCTGACACCCTTTTTCCAACAGCTGCCCAGTGGGTCCACTCACCCAACCATCCACAAAACTACGAGAGCTTCGAACTTGGACATTTGTCCCAAATAACTGATATTTAAGTAGCGAATATCATGTTTTAAAATTTAAAAGAGCTCGAATTTATCCTTAAAAATGGTAGACTTTCGTCACACTCATGTACAGAGTGGCAGTAAAAATTATACCATAATGCTACTTAACCATATTGGCAATAAATCATCGGCACGGATCAAATTTCGAAAGTTTCATAATCAGAGATATGAATGAACTAATTGATTTCGAAAATACTAAACTAATGTAGATGATAGGTACTCTCCCAGCTGCTCTGCAGCCTTAATGTCAGCGTTCTAACAGACATCAACCAGCACAAAAGCAATCAAAATTCGAAAGTAACAAACATGAGATATGAATAAACAGAAGATTCCGATGATATAAAGTAATGCAGACGAAAGGTACTCTCTCAGCTGCCTCAATGCAAACAATGCAACCTCAATGCCAGCATTCCGATTGGTCTCAACCAGCACACGAAGGTGACTTTTGGTGCTATCCATGTGATGTAGTACTGTTTTGTATAGTGGAACGTCGGATGGCATCATTCAATCATATTTTAGCTCCTTCCATCGTGCATCCACCAGCGACACACAAGGCCCACGCCGGGCATTATGGTGTGGGGAGTGATTAGCTATTACTTTCGTAGTGTCTGGTATTTGTACAGGGTACACTGAATAGCAATTGATTTCTGTTTTGCTGTGGTTGTCACAGCAAATCAGAAATCACACTCCAAATCAAGTCAGCAATCAGAATCTCCCGGTTAGCCATGAACAAAGATATATAGATCCAAGTTCGCTCAGCTCCCGGGGTGGAGACTCTTAGTTGGACCCAGACTTTGAAAAGGGCCTAGCCTACTAGAGGAACCACTTCTTTCAGCAGGGCCCTGTACTTGCTCCACTGAGCCCTGAGTTGAGGTCTGAGCACTGTTCAACCGGCCACTAAACCGGTCAGCAATGCCTTCGACCTCGGGGTGGTCTTAGCACTGTCCAATCAGGGCCCAAACCCTCTCTGACCCCCACATATTAACTAGAGGATTACCACAGGGCAGTGTGGTATCTCCCACATTATTTAACATCCTACTACACGACCTCCCTACAACATTACAAAATGACACAAATTGCTCCATCTTTGCTGATGACATAGTACTCTGGACCAAAGGCAAGGATATTCCCACCATACAAACCTCCCTACAATCAGCAGTCAACCAGGTCCTTGACTTTACCAATAAATGGGGATTAGCCATCTCTGCACCTAAATCTGCGGTTTTACCAATTTCACACACACCTCTACCTGTTAACCTTCTGAACATAAACATAAATAACCAACCTATACCCACTATCAAACATTACAAATACTTAGGGCTAACTATAGACCGACAGCTAACATGGAAACAACACATCAAAAATACTCAACACACATGTAATGGAGCATTAAACATTCTCAGATCCATCACCAGAGCTAGCTGGGGAGCAAGTGATCAATCAATGATCACACTCATTAAAGCTTTCATCAACAGCAGACTTGAATATGGCCTGCTAGCTCTAAACTCTGCCTCACTCACAAACTTCAAGACTTTAGAGACAATCCAAACACGTGCCATCAGACTAGCCCTGGGTCTTAAAACTGGCTGCCCTAACTTGGCCACATGGGCAGAAGCAAACATGCCCCCTCTCGAACACACCCGATACAAACTCACATGCAAGCATTATGTAAAACTCAAACACTTACACCCCACTCACCCCTCCATAAACAGAATAGAGTCTCATAGCAACATATCTCCCACTGCTCAGGTCATAAAACTACACCCTCTTTACCACATTTGGAAAAATATCAAACCATTTAAACCAAGATACACACTCCCCTACTGGTCAATCAAAAAACCCACTATTTCTCTCACACTACCACACATAACACATAAACACAAACACCTCCAACAGGAACTGAAATTTGCTGCGGAACAACTCTTTGACTCCCTCCCTAACACAGCCCTCACAATTTTTACTGATGGTTCTCACCTTCCCAACACAACAAACGGCTCTGCTGCCTTCCACTCCCCACACCTCAACTTCTCCCACATAATTAAGATGAATCACGCAACAAACAGCACAGACACTGAGCTTGCAGCTATCCACATGGCCCTTGAATGGTCAATCACACAAACCTTACACAACATCCATATTATCACAGACTCCAAATCTGCACTCCTCAGCATCAACAAACATAAATATAACCTTACACAAAACTATTCACTTTTTCACATACACAGACTTGCACACAATATAATTGCCACTAACAAAACACTCACATTTCATTGGATCCCCTCACACTGTGCCATCACACACAATGACACTGCTGACCTCCTAGCTAAACAAGGGCACAACTTACCAATCCCAAATTATCACACACCTGTGACCTACAACTTTCATGCAAATGAACTGGATAATTCATTTCGCTCCATTTGGTTACAACACTGGACACAACAAACAACACTTAAAAACACATTCCGTGCCACCATTGCTGCCACTCCACACACACTATACCTTAATTATCTACCACGAAGGGCCCAAACAGCCATCCACCAATTGCGCACTGGCAGGACATGTCTTAATAAAGACCTGTTCATGATTAATGTTATCCCCTCTGCTCTCTGCTCCACCTGCCAGGTTATAGAGGATATACCCCATTTTCTCCTACACTGTCCAAAATACACTGCACATAGACTCACCCTTTTCGAAACACTCACAACACTTGGAACTACATATTTCACTACACAAACTCTCCTCAATCCCACACACAAAAACAGCAAGGCCCATTTTAGGGCCTTGGCCAAATTCCTTCACTGCTCTGGGAGGTTTCCTTAATTGCTCCTCCTCTCCTTCTGTGCCCTATCTATACCCTTGCCTCCCTTTGGTTCTCCCTTTTTGTTCCTGGAGACTTTAGTATTAAAAGATCCAGGTGCCACCAAAAGATCCAATAGGACAACTAAAAGAAGCACTTTGGACATTTTTCAGGATCAATAATAGTAACATTATCAAAAATAATATATTAAAAAAAAAAAAAAAAATTTTTTTCTAACACCTTCAAAAAAAAAAATGAATAAAAAATAACTATTATTGTACTTCATTTATACTTTTTTACTACAACAAAAATAATATAATAACAATTGGGATATACCCTTTTCTTCTGTATTTTCAGTCTCAAAAAAAAAAAAAAAACTTATTTTATTTATTTTCATCCTCCTCTTTATTCTCAAAACAAATACAAACATTTTGACTATTTGTCTCACTCCGAATATTAATTTAATGTGCACATTAAACTTAAATATCCCCTCCTCTTCCACATTTCATATCTCAAAAAAAAAAAGAAATAAAATTTTTTTTTATTTTTTTTTTAGTTCTTATTGTTTCACACATTTTATCACATTTTCTCTCTCTATCCTATTAATGGATTACTTCAATGACTCACAAAAAAAAAAACATCTCACCCTTATGATATAATTTCCTTTATCATACTTACAACATAGCCCCTCATTTCTTAATAAAAAAATTAATCACAAAACTTACTCACACTTCAACCTCACCTGTTCCCCTCCCCCCCCCCCTGCATCTTCCTTTCAACCACTGGGCGGCCTGCGGCCAATTGCCCTCTGCCACTATGTAAGGTTGCTGGCCTTTCACTATGCCAGCCCAATTTTTTCTGTTGTTCTACTACACCCACAGCCAACTTAGCACATGGACCTGATGATAAGAGGGCCGAGGTCCACTTTACAAAGAGGTCCAGGGAAAGATGAGTTTTGTTTGAAGAAGAAGAAGCAGAGCCTTCGACCATTGCTGGACCACAAACCCCCCACCACGTCAAGGTGGTCTCCTGTTGGGGGGGGGGGGGGCAGGACTGAATAGCAATACGTATGTCAGCGAGATCGTACAGCCAGTCATCCTGCCATATTTGAGTGTAATCCCAAATGCGATATTTCAGCAGGATAATGCCCGCCCACACTCCGCCTGGGCAACTCAATATGCTCTTCAGGAAGTGCACCAACTCCTTGATCAGCACGCTCTCCGGACTTGTTTCCAATCGAGTGCGTCTGAGACTGGATCGGATAGACTTCCGCGGACCGTGGCAGGCATCGACCATCGCTGAATTACACATCAAAGTTGAAAGCGCATGGAATGGTTACCCCCAGCGTGATATCCAGCATTTTTACGACCGATTGCATGCCAGATTAGAAGCTTGTATTTGCTGCTCGAGGAGGTTCAACACCTTATTAAAATGTGCCTTCTGTAAAATGTAATATTAATTAAAAGGTAAAATAAACATTCAATCACTTCACACTTGTGATCATTGTCCGTTCTCAATAAGTTGTTTCTACTAAATAAATCTCATAGGTTACCCTTCAGTTGTTAATGGTTTTTTTAATTTCCGCCAGTGTATTTCAGTCCTCCCTGAAACAATGAAATGTTGGTATAAAATATCAACCTAGGATAAATAAAAAACACAGCTGCTTTCGTAATTATTTAGCCAAATTCTATAGATAGATCACAAAAAATGTGAATTAAAATTTTATGCTGTTGTAAATAAAAGTAACTAAATATTGTAAAAAGAAATTTCGACTGAGACAGAGGGAAACTGAAATAATTCTAAATACTGATGTTTAATCATTTAAAACAATTTTGTTATGTTTATTGAACTTTTTAAAAATAAGAACCAAGATTTGATATTACCAACTAAGATAAAGGTAATGTACTCATGATATTCCTAGCTAATATGTATTCGTAACATCTACTAACCTAACTGCTAAAAAGGTACTATCTTCATCTACAAAGATAATTTTTTATCAAATTTTCGGCACAAAATTTTGAACTTTGTTATAAATTTGCATGTAATAAATAACCATTTCAATGTCAAACGTTTGCTTTTGAAATAAAACAATTATATGATAAAAGTAGGAATGAATGAGTTACCCCTCAAGCAGCTGTTTGCAACTTAGGCCTGTCAGATTATATATACGCCATAGAAACGATCTGTGAGAAGCCGAGACCTCAGCTGAAAGACAATGCGAACATCCATTCCTTACCCGGGGCTCAAACTCAGGTCCCTTTGATCAGTAACCAAGAGCGCTAACCAATCTGCCACCGGGAGGGTACTTGGGGAATGCAAAGTATTTCTCAAAAAATAAATGTCCTGGGCTAAACATTTCAATATCAAACAGCCCCCTAATCGCAGGCATGGGGCAAAGACCCGTTCCCCCACCACTTAAGAAACACTGGAAAACTTCCTCCAATGTAGAATTTGACGAAGCCATAGAAGCAAACAGTTCAGGTGCCTGCGATGGCCTCTGCTAAGGATTATCCACCAGCTGATAAAACATATCCTGTGAATCTATTCACTTGGGACTGTCAACCCACAAACAAACAGAAAACACAGCGGAAGATTTTCAATCCACAGAAGTCCATCAGTGCAGCAAAGTCAGGATTCATAATCTAGCTAAAAGCCTTATTCTAGTCCAGTAAGTTTATATGGCCAGTACCAGAACCCTATGTGGTTGACCACTGCTCACCAGGGTAGAAAAAAGAAAAGTAGCCATAGTTGTCCAGATCAGTAGGTCACACTAATCTGGCAGCCCTACTTCTTCGTTCACTTCCACAAGAGAGTATCTCTTTTGAAAGGTATTAACGGCCTGCACCACGAGAAGGCGGGTTCGGACTTTAAGTGCTAGGCCTGGCGAATTCTATGCATCATCACAGGGGATTGGTACATAGCTCTCATTCCAGTGACTACCTAGCTATCATTTACAGACCAAATTGTCGTCATTCCCTCTCTCAATAAACATAGTTTCTTTAAACGTCCCACTAACCATTTTCTCACCATAGGTAGTTGGAATGTGAGGACTCCATACAGAACTTATTTCTTGATGTCCTCACACAAGAATTCCACCCTTATAATTTTGATATTCTCAACTTGCACATATAAAGGTCAGATTATTTAAAATATTCTTAAATTTCTCTTTTCAGGGAGGGAAGATAATAAGCATCTCCAAGGCATAGGTCTGCTTCTCAGCAGACACGTTAGTGATGCTCTTCTAGGATATGAGTGTATTAATGAAAGGTTTCGTACAGCAAAATTTCAGACAAACATTAAAGACTTGAATGTTATCTGCTGTTATGCCCTCACTGAGGATGCCGATGAGAAGGATAGGTTTTATGGACAACTTCAGGATATTTTGAATTCTGTCAAGAAAGGAGATACTACCCTTGTTTTAGGTGACTTCGATGCCAAAGATGGTGCTGACTCTGACCTATGGGGAGGGGTGATAGGCCCTTTTGGTATCGGTAGCTGCAATGGGCAACATCTCCTACAGGTAAGTAAACTCAATGGTTTCAGAATAACTAACACTTATTACAAACACCGTGACATACATAAGTAAACGTGGGTTTCACCAGATGGGCTGCATAAGAATGTGATTGATTATATATTAATTTACAGCAAATGGACTAGTTCTGTTTGGAATACCAGGTCATATAGGGAGCTGTTACAAGATAACAGGAAACTTGATGCTTTTGATTCCAGATGCTTACGCAACATCTTGGGCATTAGGTGTTTAAACTTTATAAGTAATGATGAGGTTAGGGAAAAAAGTCGGCAACCTCCTTTAAGCAGCATATTGTGCAGAGAGAGACTCTGTTGGTTTGGCCATGTTGCCCTAATGCATAATTATAGATTATCAAATAGGGTATTATTAAAACTACTCTTAAATATATCTCTTAAAAACTACCACTAGTTTTTAAAATTTTTATCCTATACATGTCATTTGTAAAACTAGATAACAGCTCTGCCGTTTCATCATTTCAGTGATCATTTCAGTGATTTCGGTGATCATTTCAGTGATGAAAGATATTTATATATATATTGAAACTACTAAGTATTTGAAAAATGCGAATTATAATATTTCATTAGAAAACTCCTTTTTTAAATTTGATTGCTACTAATTATCACTTTCATTGTTTCCAATGGAAACTTCATGACATTCACATTCCACCACCAAAATTTAAAGTTTCTAGGTTAAATACGTCGTTTGCAATATTTGTTCGTAATTTTGGAATTTGCAAATTTTTTCACCGTTAAAGGACGCATATATATTTTTTGGAAGATTAAAATACGTGAATGATAATATTTTATCAATTCCTATCTAACCCAAAAAGAATTTTTCATTTATCTTTAAAAACAAACAATTATGTGTTTAATTTGAACTAAAAATTTGTGTTTTTCCACCCCCTCTAGGTCTAAGAGGTCAACTCATTGTTGCCAATGGAAACTTCGTGACCTTCTCATTCCATCACCAAGTTTTCAGATTTCTAGCATGAATACATCGTTTGCAATATTTGTTTGAAATTGTGGAATTTTTAACTTTTTCCACCGCTAGAAGGCGTAATTATAGCTTTAGAGAGATTCGGAAAGTGCATATCGTAATATTTCATCAATACCTTTCCAACGCAAAAAGAATTTTTAATTTGTTTCTGCAAACAAAAAAGTTCGATATCTACAGACGGACGAACAGACAAGACTTATGACAAAGCGAAACTATTATGTCGTTTTCAAAGAAAACGAGATAAAAATGGAAAATTATTACGTCTAACTTTAGAAAATTGAAACAGTGGATTTGGCAACAATTAACGTTTCCAGTAAGAATAGCATGGTAAATATATTTGTTTTGGGCAAGCCCCGCATTCGAAATTTTGTCTTGAAATTGGCCACTGCAACTTGGATGACAACCAAAAACCACCGTCAAATTTGAAGCATCTACCAACTATTTCTCGGTAAGTTATGGCTACCACAGACAGGCATCTTTTATTTGTTATAGACCAGATGCCCGTGTGTCATTTTTAAGATGAAACCTGTATATTTTGATTTTCACTGCACTAAAGGTAAATTTTATGATAACGGCGCAAAATCCCGAGATCTTTAACCAGTTATCAAGAGAAATCATATATCTAATGATTTTTCTTGAATAGTAGGCTTGGAAAGGCCGCCATCCTTCGGGTGGGAAGTTAGCCGTACACCCGTGTGCGGGAGCCATACCCTGTGCATGTTAAAGAACACGCTGGATAGCTGTGACAAGTGGCTGTTGGGAGATAGATGGGGATATGTCTCCCAATAGCTGCCCAGTGGGTCCCCTCCTCCAACCTTCTCTGAGACCTCGGGTTCCTTGTGACCTGGCCATTTAGCCCAGTGTGCAAAAAATTGCTATTCAGAGGTAAAGGAACCCAACTCTCTGTGCCGCACTTTTTAGCTCACAATGGTCTAAATCAGAGGTTCCCAAACTTATCTGTCCTACCGCCCCCTTTTCAGAAAAAAAAAATTACTCAGCGCCCCCCCTGCAAATCTACTTTCTTTAAGCGAACAAACAGAAAGATGCAGTGACAAATTTGTGTTGTTTTATGTATCTTACACGTAGTAAAGAAAGATGTTGTAAATAAGACACCTTGAAGCTTGAAATTATAAAATTATATATTAAAATCAACCATAGTAACATTCGACTTTAACTCTATGTTACACAACAGATGAAACATGTACGAACGGTTTCTCAAAAATTTCTTATCTTCCCTTCTTTCTTTATGCTTCCACCGCCCCCCAATTGCACCTGAGGCTACTACCGACCCCCTGGATCGTTCCAGCGCCCCCCAGGGGGCGGTATCGCCCACTTTGGGAAACATTGGTCTAAATGGATTAAATTACCAGGTCACAAGGTTGGGTTGGGTTGTTTTACCTCTGGGCGGCACTTTTTTGCACACCATGGGCTAAATGGCCAGGTCACATGGACCCCGAAGGCTCAGAGAAGGTTGGGGGAGGGGACCCACTGGAACAGCTGTTGGGAGACAAATGGTAGCCTCCTGTCAAGGCCATCCAGCGTGTTCTTTAACGTGCACAGGGTATGGCTCTCCCGCACACGGTGCCACGGCTTAACGTCCCATCCGACGGACGGCGGCCTTTCCAAGCCCATCGGTGTCCCCTACTGACCGTGGGCAGGGCGGGGAATTTTGCGGAGATAAATCTCAACGCTGACCCAGCTGGGACTCGAACCTAGGAACTACAGATTACGAGCCTGGCGCGCTACCGACTGAGCCACCCCCGCCCCAGGTCACAAGGACTCCAATGACTCAGTGAAGGCTGGGGAAGGGGACCCACTGGACAGCTGTTATGAGAACGATAGGATCCTCTCTTCAAGGCCATTCAGCATGTTAAAGAACATGCAAGAGTATGATTCTTCTGCACACTGTCCACCGCTTAATGTCCCATCAGACGAACGGCGGCCTTTCCAAGCCCAGCCTTATCCCTTTTCTGACCGACGGCAGGGTGGGAGTTTAGCGAAAAGAAATCTAAACGCTGTTACAGTTGGGACTCGAACCTGGGAACTTCAGTAACGAGCCTGGCGCGCTAACGTCTGAGCCAACCTCGCCCCTCCTAGTCGCGCGTTTACAGCTCTCGTTGGAAGCAGCAATCGAAATCTCATTGTTATCTGTGCGTTCGCTCTTATGTCAAAGGAGTTCAAACTTGTCACTGGTAACGTGCACTTCTGACTACGCGTCTGTTCTGGCCGGAGGATTATCTCTCTTGCTTTAAACCTAATGTTATCAACATTCACCTCCATTAAAGGCTTTAATTATCTCCGACGACGATTCAGAGCCGTAACCAGACTGAACACTATATAACTTGCGAGCTACATTCGGATTATAAAAAAAAAAAACTACAAGGTCTAAATCAGGTCTACCTAAATCTCGAAATTCATTTAAAGAGCTGAATTGGATTATTAAAGAGTAAACGACGTTGTGGTCATGAGAATTTATCATAAAAGTCTAACAAAAGTAATAATTATTATATCAAACCATTTGCTAAAATAATTATATATTTAGAATATAGTTTAATAATTATTTCAATTTTAACAAACCTTTTTATGGAGGAGTGGCTCAGCTATTAAACATTCCAACTGCAATAAATCTTTAAATGTCTCTGTAATTCAAGAATTTTGATCATTTTTGCTTTTATTAATATTAACATTTTCAATTTAACATCTTTGATTTTGTTTCCATAAAAATTTTGTTCTACTAAATATCGTGTTTCTAATTTTGTTTCCCTTTGACATCGCACAAGAAGTTTTCCAATGATTCGAGAAAGCTCTCGATATTTCCGACGATTTCGTAATTTTTCACACAGTAACTTTTAGAAATGCAATTACAGTGTTGAGTAATTACATACGTGGCTTATTTCTTTTTTAATAATTTCTCCGGTTACAATAGTTGTTTCACTTCCGAGTTCCACTTTTTTTTTGCACACCACGGGCTAATGGCCAGGTCACGAAGATCCCAAGTACTGAGAGAAGGTTAGGGAAGATACCTCTGAACCTCTGTTAGGAGACAGATGGAAGCCTCCAGTGTATTCTTTAATGTACGCAGGACAGACTCTCTTGTGCAAATAACCATAGCGTAATGTTCCATTGAATGGACGAAGGCCTTTCCAAGCCCACCAGTGTCACCTTTCTCAGTAATATAGTATGGGAGTATGCAGTTGGGACTCGAACCTAGGAAGTGCAGATTATTAGCCTGGCTCGCCACCGACTAAGCCAGTCCCCTACCCCCATATAATCTCGGACTATCATCACTTAGAAATAAATCGAACTTTTCATGTTCTAAAAAACACGTTTGGATATTCTTTCGGTATTTTTCTGTTTCTCCATTAATGCTGAAGTAGATTAGTTAGGCAATAAAAACACTCCAAAAGCTTCAGTTAGCTGCCTAACCACTATGCCTTAACTGGCATAGTGGTTAGGCAGCTAGCAACTGTTCCAGCAGGGCAAACTTCGTGTGTTGTGTTAGCTCTAGACTAAGGCAGTGGTCAGCAGTGACTTCGGTCGTAGTAGAGCATGTCCTTGTATGAAGAAGGCCTGTAAAAGCTAGGAGTAGCTTCTGGGATTCTTCTCTGTCCTATATGTCGCAAATAAAAAAAAATTAATGTAATTGCGAGTGTCTATTGGTTCCACTGATTATTGACCGGTTGTTGTTTTTCGCTACCATTTTTGTTCTAAGAGGTGAATTTAATTCATCTTCGAACACTTTTGCATCGTATTCTCAGATTCGAGTGTCCACTGAATTCGAGTTCGATTTTTTCCGCTAAGGTCCGCTCTACCCTCGATCCTCTCCTCTCTCTTTCACCGCTAACGCCACTCTGCCTCGATGGGCTTGAAAATTCCGCTATCTATTATGTGATGGTTAGGGAAGAAAATGGAAAAATATCAATCCGTGACTTAGCGACACACCTTGTGTGCCTTTAAGAATACTCTAAATCAGACTCGGATCTAGAAAAAAAATATAGGGATGCAATCGAGCTGGAGAAAACTAAAAGTGAGGAGATATTTGCACTCTGTATGATAAGTTACCCTCCGGTTTAGAAGTCTTTAAAACGTGCAATATGCGCAAGTTTTATCATACTTTTTCCCCCATTTCCCTTATTAGCATTCTCGGGGAGTGGGGGGGGGGGGGGGGGCATGGCCCCCTTGTTCACTACCACTCCCTAGATCTGGTCCTGCTCTGGATGGTCTTGACGGAAGGATTCCATCTGTTTCCTAACTGTCTAGGGCAGGCATGGCCAACATACGGCCCGCGGGCCGGATCCGGCCCGCGTAATGAATTTATGTGGCCCGCGAACAATTTTTCAATATTAACATTTAACTTCTAGTAATTAATCGAATGAATTCTCGATACTTCTATATTTTTTAAAAAAGATTCCGTTATAAAGAATTAAAACTTTTATACTCATCTGCATTCGATGTTCAAGCGACGTTGCCAGCAGGCGAGTAAAATATTTTTGCATAGTGCAAAAATATTTTAAAAATCGATCATGTTACAAATGTAGTTGTGAAATTAGTGAATTTCCTACGATCAAAAGGATTAAATCACAGGCAATTTATTGATCTCCTTGAAGAACTAAATACCAGTCATTTAGATGTACTATATCACAATAAAATCCGTTGGTTAAGTTTGGGAAAAGTTTTAAGACGTGTGTGGGACCTTCAAGAGGAAATAAAAATATTTTTAATGCTTAAAGAAAATGAGGATTTTCCTGAATTATTAGATCCAAATTGGATTTGTGATTTAGCATTTTCTTTGGATATTCTCACACATTTGAACGAATTTAACACATGTATACAAGGAAAAAATTTATTTGCTCATGATTTAATACAGAAATTAAGAGCTTTTAAAATGAAGCTTAGCCTTTTTTCTACAATTCTGGCTGAATGTAAATTTGATCATTTTCCAACGTTACAGACCATATCTTTAAATATTTTAAAAGAAAAGGTTAAAACATTTAATAAAAACATCCTTGCACTAATGACAGATTTCGAGCAGAGATTCGATTGCTTCAAAAAAATTGATAAAATTTTATCTATTATCCGAAATCCATTTTCTGTACAAGTTGATGACGTTCCTGTTGATATACAATTAGAAATAATTAATTTACAATGTGATGAATTATTACATGAGAAATATCGAGAAGAGCAAGAAAATTTGTGTAATTTTTATAAGCAATTGAATAATGAAAAATATAGAAATTTAAAAAAACTTGCCAAGACGTATTTAGTAATCTTTAGCTCAACTTATATTTGTGAACAAACCTTTTCTTTAATGAATCTAAATAAAAGTACAACAAGATCAAGATTGAATGATTTACATTTGGAGGCTGTGTTAAGAATAGCTACTACAAGTATAGAACCAGATATTAAAAAAATAATAAGCGATGCAAACCGCCTCAACACGTCGCATTAGTTATTATGTTAATTTGTTGTATTGATTTACTTACAATTATTCATAAATAAATTTCATAATAAAATTTTGTATACTTTAAGAAATAAGTGTTTTGCTTAACATTTTTCAATTTTAATATTTCGTCCGGCCCGTGAAAATATTTTTTTTTCCAATCCGGCCCGTGAAAATATTTTTTTTTTCCAATCCGGCCCGGGGGCAAAAACAGTTGGCCATGCCTGGTCTAGGGGCTGTGAATTAATGGGATTCTTGTGACCTCGCCATTACTCCATTTATGCACAACAGTGCCGCTCAGATGTAAAACAACCCATAAAGGTCCAGTAGAGTTACAGACCTTCAGTCACCACAGAAAAAAAAAAATGTTGATAGGGTTAAAATAAGCCTCTCAGAGGAATGGAGAGGGGAAAGAGATAGGCAGCAGGGCAATTCTGCTTGGTTCTCAAAAGAGTCTCCAAATTTGAACAAAAAATCAGACTTTTTTTTAAAGATTTCCATATTTTTTTGCAGGGCTCTCAAATTCTGAAACTAACCCAAGCTTCTCTGAAAGACCATGACCGAAGTTATTGTTTTCTGTAAGCACCCCCCCCCCCCCTTTTCTTCCCCCTAAAAAAACAAGAAATTGTGTAATCCCCATCACCGAAAACAGCCTTCTGTTAGAGAATCAACGTTCGCAATAATGTGACATAGCCCACGACAATGTTCGTCCATACCGCTCCTAACCGGAGCCGTGATTACGGCAACTGCATGCAGACGTTCCCCGCAAGCCAGCCGTTGCTGCGAGGTGCAAGGGGGGAGAGACGTACGGATGCTCCATCGTTGCTAACGTTCACAGCGGACAGACTGCCTTGCTACACGGCTTGCTCTTCCAGACAGATCGATCCGTTTGTTTCCTCCCTCCCCATTCTCCCCACCCCATCTCTGTCTGTCTGCCGTCTGTCACGTGGGGGGTGTTCCACTCGAGGCGCACGCGCAGCCGGGCGGACTTTTTTGCTCTTCTCGATCTTTTTTTTTCTGCACTTCTTTCTTGCTCGTATTGTGTTTACTGGAAGGTCATTCGTTAAAAGAGCTCTTTTTTTTTACATCTCTCTCGTTTTTCGACACTCTTTTAGTGAAAAAAAAATCGTGTGTGGCTCTTGAAAGTGAATAATATCGGCTTTAGAATTCTAAACGCCCTTTTCATTGAAGCTCAGAAAGGGAAAGTCTTGTCTAATATTTTGTTTTGAAACCGTAAATTATTGGCTGCTGCATTCCTGAGCTTCTGGCTACAGTTTGTTTAATCGTGAGGAATTAGACTTAGCATTTTTGTTTCGTTAATCTGGAGAGAATAACGATTCGATGAAGAAAAAAGTAAAACAAAAAAAAAATCAATAAATTTTCGTTTTTTTTTTGTTTTTAGTCTTTTTGTGGTGATTAATAATAGCCATAAGTATAGTCCAAATTATACACTTGAGGACCAAATTCAATATTTCGAGGTTTTGAAAGAAGAGAAAATTTCATATAAAGTCATAAAGTAGGAAAAAAAATCTGCATAGCTTACTTTTTGAAATAAAAGATCTGAGAGTTTTATTTAGCAAAGTGCTTCACATTGGTTCTGCTATCTGCTTTCTGCTCTCTCTGTGAGAAAGGAGACACCGATGGGCTAGAACTGGTGCGTCTGTCGGATGGGACGAGGTCATCAGGAGAGTCATATTCTGTATACGTCAAAGAATGCGGGACAAAGAATGCTTCTTTGACGGGACATTTACATCTACATTCTAACTGTTATCCATTGGATCTGCTTCTCATGTCCACCTTCCGACAAAGCCATTTAGCCCATTGTGTGAACAAATGGGCAGCTTAAACACCCCAATTACTCAGTAATACTGTTGGCTGAATGATTAACATCCGAAACAAAACTGAAACTAGTTCTCTGATCAACCGCCTTTAAACACCCACCTATCTTCAACCAGAAAGGGAATATCGACAAGCTTCGAAAAGCCGTGGATTCCTGTGGGGAGAACTATAACCTGTGCCCGTTAAAAACGCACTAGATGGTCTTAACAGTGGGCTACCAGGTCTCCTAACAGTTCTCCAGTGGATCCCCTACACCCAACCATCTTTGAGCCCTTGGGGTCCTTGTAACCTGGCCATTTAGCCCATTGTTTGCAGAAAAGTGCCGCTCAGAGGTAAAACAATCCCACCTAGCCAACGAAGTTTCTCAATTTGAATTATATTCATCATCATCATCATCCTCAAGCAGCCATGGGCTACGGAGTCTAACCAGACCGTGCAATATAGTTCTCCGTATCTCCAATACTAGTTATATAAATACTATTATTTTGAATTTCGTGGAGTACTATTCTTGCAGTACTAACCAGTCTACAAAGCCATCCATGCCTTCTTTCTTACGGATGACAGAGTGGTTTGTTTTACCTCTTGAGATGCAATTTTTATGTACACAATTGTTTAAATGGCCAGTTTGAAGGCCCCCTAGGGCTCAGAGAAAGTTAGGGAAACGGGTGCACTGGACAGCTGTGCAACGTTAAGCCATGGCTCGCAAGGGAGTCATACCCTGGACGCATTAAAGAACACGTTGGATGGCCCTGACGGGAGACTTCCATATGTCTCCTAAGAGCTGGCCAATGGGTCCACTTCCCCAAACTTCTCTAACCCTTAGTAGTACTTGTGACCTATCCATTTAGCCCATTGTGTGCACAAAATTCCGCTGGTAGGTAAAAATAACCCAACACCGAACAGCTGTTAAAAGATTATTAAAAAATAACACTAGTTTCTCATTCTAAAATTAAATATTTTATTTGTCCGTCCCATAAGCAGCTCAATTATATTGAATTACATCACCAATCAATGCAATTCAGAATGTCTTTAACGTGCACAAGTTATGGCTATCCTGCACACAATACTCCGGTTTAATATCCTATCTGAAAAAGTTCGAGTCCCAGCTGGGTCAGCGTTGAGATTTATCTCCGCAAAATTCCCCGCCCTGCCCACGGTCAGTAGGGGACACCGATGGGCTTGGAAAGGCCGCCGTCCGTCGGATGGGACGTTAAGCCGTGGCCCCGTGTGCGGGAGAGCCATACCCTGTGCACGTTAAAGAACACGCTGGATGGCCTTGACTGGAGGCTACCATCTGTCTCCCAACAGCTGTTCCAGTGGGTCCCCCCCCTAACCTTCTCTGAGACTTCGGGGTCCATGTGACCTGGCCATTTAGCCCATGGTGTGCAAAAAAGTGCCGCTCAGAGGTAAAACAACCCAACCCAACCTATCTGAAAAAAGTCAGCCTTTCCGAGTCCATTGCTATCTCCTTTGACCCTTCTGCACTGAATTTTTCAGACTAGTAAAAACAGTCTTTTATCTCATTTTTTTAGCAACTACTTTGTAGACTATTATATAGGCTAAATACAGCTAATAAGTAAATTACAAATTGTATTATTGTAAGTTCTCATTTTGCAAAATAAAGAATTAAGTGTTTGGGCTTTAGGTGGTTCAACTTTGTAACTAATGATGAGGTTAGGCAAAGGAGTCGGCATCCTCCTTTAAGTAGCATATTGTGCAGAGACTCCATTGGTTTGGCCATGTTGCCCGTATGGATAATTATAGATTGGCAAATAGAGTTATGAACGTGTGCGTAAAGGCCTCAGAAAGAGGGGGAGACCTAGGATGCGATGGGCTGATAATGTCAAACAGACCTTGTTAGAATTGGTGTGCAGTGGCCAGATGCAGTAGATGTAGCTCAGGACAGATATGCTTGGAGAACTAAATTGCACGGTCTGGTTGGACCTCCGTAGCCCATGGTTGCTTGTGGAGGATGATGATGATGACAAATGCTTAATATTACAGTTGCTCAAATAAATATTCGAACATTATGGTTGATTACAGAATTCAGAAAAAATATCTGGAGACGATTTTTTTTAGAAATTAGTGATCTGGCAACTATCGTGTACTGTACACGAAGGTTGCCAGATCACTAATTTCTAAAAAAATCGTTGACAGTTTCTTTTTCTGAATTCTGTAAGCAACTATAGTGTTCGAATATTTATTTGAGCGACTGTACGTCTACATTAACGATGAGTATTTTTTGTGACCAAAAAGAAATATATGAGAAATTAACCTAAACTTACCTGAATTAGTGTAAATAAATTACAAAATAATGTTGCATTAAATGCTTATTATTACTGCTGAACTAAAAATCGAAATAAATATGTATAAATAAACCTTTCAATGTACGTTTTATTCATAACAAGGATTTTTTTCGGAACCTATCCCCTCTATTTCATAAGTTGTTGGTTTCGAATTGCACGGTTGTGATTTATACGGTGATTTCCAGGAACTTATCTACTTTGTAAATAGAAGAATGGGTGTAGTTATGTTGAATTTTATAATTTAACAATTAGTATAATTTTTTTATGCGTTTCACAAGGCCTTGTTGCAGGATTAATGATAGAATATGTACAATATATTGTTACGACAGATGAACATGCAACAATAAACATGATGTGTCATTTTGATGTTCGTGTTCGCCTCAGCATGAGAATTACGTCCCTTGCTTATTGGAACAGAGAGACTTAATTCTAAACACCGTATTGTTTTTATTGAAAAGTTTTCGATATTAGCTGAAAGTGCATGCTTATTTACCTTTTAGGAATTAGTATTACATTAATCTAAGTGAAGATTATTCAAGAGACATGGCAATCAAACCGAAGAGGCAATATATTAGTCGAGCAAGCGGCTGGCTGGCTTTAATTTCTTTATGGAAAGAGTTCATCATCTGATGCGTGGTGATCTTAACGTATAAAATAAAAAATAAAAATACCCCCTCAAGCAGCTGCTTGCCACAGAGGTCTGACAGGAGCCTGTCAGTTTATATGCCAAAGTAGAAGATCTGAGAGGATGGCAGGACCTCAGGAGAAAAACGACACACACATCCATGCCTTACCCGGGATTCGAACCCAGGTCCCTTAAATCAGTAGCCAAGCGCGCTAACCACTCGGCCATGGGACGGCACTAACGTATAAGATGAAGTTTATTTCCCTTTTTGAAAAGAAGCCAACAAGAAAAACAAATAGAGTTTAGTAACAACATAGTGTATAAAAAAACATAAATTAAAATTTTTTTTAAAATACCTATCTTCCTATAGGGCTTTAAGAAATACAAAATAAACCTAAAGCATATCGCTGGTGCGATGAGTCACAGAGTTCGTATTTGCTTCGAAGGAAGACAGGGCACCGGCAATTTTGTCTAGAAGCAAATCGGCGCCATACCTTCCTTCGAAGCGAATACGAACAGTGACTGATTCGGGGGAACAATCATTTTCATCCCCTCTTTTTTTAGGAGGGGATGAAACGGGGAGGGGTCAATTTTTCGTAGCCTATGACATTCCCCGCGTCAGAAACTTTTATTCGACGTATAGCTTATTCTTTCGGCTTTCGCGTTCTGGAGATATAGCTTAAGAATAGTTTTCACATTTCCCCTTTTTTAGGGGGGAAGAAAGAAATGGGGTCAATTATTTTTATAGCCTATGACACTTTTGACGAGATAATGGTCAGACCCAATTTCGGCTCCCCTGTACGATATGGTATTCCTAACTGAACAGCTCATTTGCTGTTAATTAAAATATAATCTATCATATTCCTGTGCAATCCATCTGATGTAACTCATGTATATTTATAAATGTCCCGGTGTTTTAAGTATATGTTAGTTATTCGTAAACCATTAAGTTTACTTACCTGTAGGAGACGTTCCCCATTGCCATTGTAACTACCAAAGCCAAAAAGACCTAAAACTCCTGCCCAAAGATCAGAGTCAGTACCAACTTTAGCATTGAAGTCACCTAGCAAAGAAGAACTCCTTTCTTCACAGAATTCAAAATATCCTGAAGCTGTCTGTAAAACGTATCCTTCTCGTTCTCATCAGAGTCCTCTATGGGGCCATAACAACAGATGACATTCAAGTCTTTAATTTTTGTTTTAAATTTTGCTCTCAGAAATCTTTCATTAACGCAGTCATATCCTAGAAGAGAATCACTGGCGTGTCTGTCCATCCTCCCTCCCTGTAAAGAGAAATTTAAAGTTATTTTTAAGTATCTCACCTTTACCTGTCCATCTGGTCTCTTTTGCAAGCCTAGAATATCTAGGTTATAGCGCTGGAATTCCTGCACGAGGACATCAAAAGAATAATCTCTACGTAATGTCCTCACGTTCCACGTTCCTTCCTGCAGAGAGAAAATGATTAGTAGGATTTTTAAAGAAACTAGGTTTATTGAGAGAGGTAGGGCCAACAATATCAAACAGCCCCCTGATCGCAGGTATGGGGCAAAGACCTGTTCCCCCTCCGCTAAAGGCTGAATATCACCGATTCAGGCACCACATTTCCAAGTGGACTTTTTCAAGAGCGATATGGCCTGCCTGAGACACATTACTCCAATTTAGGATTGACGATACCCAACTAGCTAAGTGAGGTTCAGTCCATCAGCTATCCATCAGCTGATATAAGGTATCCCATGCCTCTGTTCACTTAGGGCTGGCAACCCAGGAGCAAACAGAAAACACAGCGGCAGATTCTCCCTCAACAGAGGCCCACCAGTGCAGCAAGTCCAGGATCCATAATCAAGCTGAAATCCATAAACAAGTTCAGTCTAGTAGGTATAAATGGTCAGCACCAGGACCCTGTAAAGTTGACCACTCCTCAGCAGGGTTGAAAAAAAAAGAAGAAAAGTGGCCATAGATGACCAGATCAGTAGGCCATAGTGAACTGGCAGCTCTCCACTTCCGTTCCCTGCACCACGAGACGTTCCCTGCACCACCAACGGCCTGCACCACGAGAAAGCGGAGTCGGACATGAGGCGCTAGACCTGGCCGGTTCTGTGAATCATCACTGGGGATTGGTACACAGCTCTCCTTCCAATTCATGCCTAGCTACAGCATTCGCAAAATTGCTAAACGATTTGCAATTAAAAATTCATAACAATATATAGATATGAAAGATTGGGGTCCACTACTCTACAGTTACTGTGGACGGTGATGGCTCAGCCGGTGGTGCACGAGACTCGTAATCTGCAGTTCCCAGGTTCGAGTCCCACCTCTGCCAGAGTTGAGGTTTTTCTCCGCTAAACCCCAACCTTGCCCTCGGCCAGTATGGGGACGCCGATGGGTTTGAAAAGGCCTCCGTCCGTCGTATGGGATGTAAAGCTTTTAGCCTCGTGTGCGGAGAGCCATATCATGTGCACGTTAAAGAACACACTGGATGACCTTGACAGGAAACTACCTTCTGTATCCTAACAGCTGTCCCATGGGTCCACTTCCCCTGGTCTTCTCCGAGCCTTGGGAACGTTGCGACCTGGCCGTTTAACTCATTGTGTGTCAAAAAGTGCTGTTAAGAGGTAAAACAATCAACTATGATTCTTGCCCAACGTAAAACTAATGTCCTCAGTCAAAAAAATAAATAAATAAATACCCCCTCAAGCAGCTGCTTGCCACAGAGGTCTGACAGGAGCCTGTCAGTTTATAAGCCAAAGTAGAAGATCTGAGAGGATGGCAGGACCTCAGCAGAAAAACAACACATGCAACCATGCCTTATTCCGGGGCCCCTAACCCAGGTCCCTTAGATCAGTCGCCAAGCGCGCTAACCACTCGGCCATGGGACGGCAGACAAAGTCAAAAAACGGGATATAAATTGAATAAAAGAGATGGAGAAATAATGTTTCATGTATGCAAATGTTCGTTTATGTTTGAATGTAGACATTTATTTTTCTTTGTCGTAGTTCCTGAAGAAATAATCTCATTAATAAGATTTGATAAGAATAATTTATGAATCTTTTAATGAGATAAATATGTTTTTGTTTATTCGTTTCCCTAACGAGGTACTGAAATGAGTAACAATTAATTCGTGTCATTAAAAAGGTTTTACGCACCTTCGGAATAATAAGCTATATTATTTATGGGGACAATTGGTAGAGAGAATTGTTCTAACAACATTTAAAACCGAGCTGTCATATTTTATTTATGCTAATGATGAACATGGTAAAGATAGTGTCCTTTATAGCAGCTGCCGCTGAAAAAGGAAATGGCTAATTACTTCGGAGAGATGTGTTTTGTAGCTCTATAATTCTAGTGCTCATTTTTCGAAATGGAATTTTAGTAGCTATTAATTTAAAGTACTTTTGTTTAAGTGTTTATTATCATATATTTCGTGGGGATCGGGGAGGGTTAACTGATGTAAGGTTTTGCCAAACATGAGAAGAAATCATGTGACCACATAAATCGGCTCTTTGATCCCATTTAGTCATGAATTGAGACGAAACTGTTCAATATTGATTGATATCTTGCTGCAATTAGGTGAACCATATAGATATTTTGATGACTATGCAAATGGTATCTTTTTTATCATCCACCTTGTTTAAGAAAGTTGAACTAATAATATGCAAATATAATATTAAAAAACAAGATTATCTTGCTTTTTTTAAAAAAACTATTTGTGGAGTGGTGCCATTTTTCTCAGCATTTTTTAAAGTTTTATTTTTTTACCGCTGAGCGCCATTTTGTGCGCCAAATGTGTCACAAGGGCTCAGAGGTGGAGATTGACTCAATAGATAGTGTGCACCAGGCTCCACAATCTGATGTTCTGAAGTTCGAGTCCCCACTGTATCTGCCTTGAGATTTTATCTTCTGCCAGATTGTTGTCGTCGGATGGGATGTTAAGCCGTGGCTCCATGTATATGAGAACCGTACCCGTTCACATTGAAAAGCATGCCTTGACGGAAGGCTTCCATTTCTGTTTTAATAATTTGTCCTGTGGATCTCTATCTGAGCGATTGAAGTCTCTGATCTGGCCATTTAGCCTCATATTCTGTGCATATTAATTAAGGAACATGCTATATAGCCTTGACTGGAGGCATCCATCTGTCTCGTAACAGCTGTCCAGTGGGTCCCCTTCCCTCAACTTTTTCTGAGCCCATGGGGTCCTTGTGACCTGATCATTTAACAAATTGTGCGTAAAAAGTGCGTGCAGAGTCAAAATGCAACTCGGTCTCATTACTCAGTTCCTTTTGTTGTACAAAAATGCCGCTCGAGTTAAAAACAACTGAATTTCTTAACCGAATTGTTGGAACAATGTTCTCACAAACTGAATGAAGTTTAATTTTTTTTGTGAGGGGCGGGGTTGCTCAGTCGGTAGCGCGCCAGGCTCGTAATCTGTAGTTCCCAGGTTCGAGTCCCAGCTGGGTCAGGGTTGAGATTTATCTCCGCAAAATTCCCCGCCTTGCCCATGGTCAGTAGGGGGCAGCGATGGGCTTGGAAAGGCTGCCGTCCGTCGGATGGGACGTTTAGCCGTGGCGCTGTGTGCGGGAGAGCCATACCCCGTGCACATTAAAGAACACGCTGGATGGCCTTGACCGGAGGCTACCATCTGTCTCCCAACAGCTGTTCCAGTGGGTCCCCTCCCCCAACCTTCTCTGAGCCTTCGGGGTCCATGTGACCTGGCCATTTAGCCCATGGTGTGCAAAAAAGTCCCGCTAGAGGTAAAACAACCCAACCCAACTTAATTTTTTTGTACACTTCTTACTGGAATTGGAATCTGAGAAAAGTTGGGGTAAATGGATAAATTGTAAACTCTAATTTTAAATGATTCAAGCTGGAATTGGCAGTAGTATTTTGCCCCCATACTAGAGGAGAGGGAGGGTTATAAGTTTTTAAAGAGAGAAGTGAAAAAATTCTTATTTGGATTGTATGGTCATTAATGAAATATTATTCTACATTTTCCGATCATCCTTTAGTACGAATTTCCAATGTTAGAGTGCGCAGAATTCGGAAAGCAACAAACTTCATTTTCTTTGAAATCGAGCATTCGGCATTCACCAGAGAGGATATGTTATTCTTCTGGTTCACTTCCATTTTCCCAATTATGAAGAAATTTTAGAAATTTGAAATATCGCTGAGCCTGAATTAGCCTGGGCTATTGAGTCCCAAACTCGTAGTTATAATAACAAGACTGTTTAATTAATCGTACATATTTTTGTTTATTCACTGATGATTACTGAGATTAAATGAAAGAGCAAGAACAACACAAAAGTTAAAATGGCATCTGTGCGCAATTTCTTTTTTCCAACTCATAAATCATTGTCTGCTGACTATTACAACAATATAGCCGACATCGTAGCAACGGTCACCAAGGGTTACAAGGCGCATGACATGTTAATTCCACATCCGGTATTTTGTGTTTAGCTTGACTGTTGTGTGGCGTTTGGGGTTCTCGTCCCTGGAACAGCAGACTGAAGCTGTAACAAGGGATTTCCTTGGGCTCTTTTTTTTGACATACGTTTGGCACACCTGTGCCTGCCGACGAATGATTCTGTAGTCGTGAATAAGAGATACCATGTCTGTCTCTTTGTGTTTTTGTTAAGCTGTCATTTCCAGACTTTACCCAAAAGACAGCACAGACCTCTCTGTCTGTGTCGTCCATTGGTACACTTATGTTTTATTAGCGAGGGAAAAGTTACCTCATATTTCATACGCATGAACTCTGTTGGATAGAGTTGTAAGCTGTCACTTCGGGAACGTTTCCGGCGATAGTTTTTCTGCACTTGACAAGAAGGGACTTAAAAAAATTGCTTCGTGATCGTTATTAGCTCGTGTGTTAATTTTTGGTGTTTCAAAGAGGGCTTGCTTAAACGATAGTTTGAGGGCGGGTTGGTGCAAAATGAATTGGGTTGGGTTGTTTTACCTCTGAGCGGGACTTTTTTGCACACCATGGGCTAAATGGCCAGGTCACAAGGACCTCGAAGGCTCAGAGAAGGTTCGGGGAGGAGACTCACTGGAACAGCTGTTGGGAGACAGATGGTAGCCTCCCACACACGGGGCCACGGCTTAACGTCCCATCCGACGGAGGAGGTCTTTCCAAACCCATCGGTGTCCCCTACTGACCGTGGGCAGGGTGGAGAGTTTTGTGGAGGTAAATCTCAACGCTGACCCAGCTGGGACTCGAACCTGGGAACTGCAGATTACGAGTCTGGCGCGCTACCGACTGAGCCACCCCCGCCCCTGCAAAACGAGAAGTGTGACGCTAGCAGGGGTGCAGCATCAGAAGAGATTAGTCTTCTCAGAGGAAAATGATTCAGCTGAATTAAGAATAATATTTGGTTTTAAGAGTAACAGTAAACCTCGATATAAAACACTTCATTAGCATAACAAATGGAGAAATTATAATTTAAATATTATGGGTATTTTTGTTTTCGTTTGCGGAGATTCGGAAAATAGTTTCTTCAAATGGAAGTGAGCTCAATTTGATTAATAATATTTATTTTTAAGAGTCAGATATCCGAATATTTGAAAAAAGTTTCTCAGTTATAGCAATGACTGAAATTTAATCTTAACATTGCTGCTACATTTTTTTTCTTTTGTATTTTATTAAGAGACTGGTAACTGGTCCAAAGGAATCTAGATGCTCGTTTTTAATTTAAAGTTGATTTTGACCTGGAGAGAGTGGCAAATGGTAAGAATTGGGGCGGGGGGGGGGAGAAAAGGATAGAGTTAAATATAGTTAATAATATTTATTTTCGAAAGTAATTGTAAATTGTAATATTTCAAAAGATATACATCAGCTTCAACGAAAGTCTAAAACTATATTCTTGAAACAAATTGTTTTGTTTTTCGTAGTGATACCTGTGAGACGCTGACGGAATTTTTCCCAAGGAATATGATTTAGCTGAATATAGTTAATATTTATTTTCAAGAAAAATTGTAAATCCTCCGATGCTGAAGAAAACAATTCTTACGTACAATCAAATAAACGTCTTACCTGTAATTTTTTTAGCTACTGGGAGACTAAAAAAATAAAATAACTTCCTCCTCAAGCAGCTGCTTACCTTAGAGGTCTGACAGGAGCCTGTCAGTTTATACGCCACAGTAGGTCTGTGAGGATGGCGGGACCAGTTTCCCCAAAAGAATATGATCGAGCTGATTAATGATATTTATTTTTTAAGTGTTACTGCCGATTCCGATATTTAAAAAATAATGCTCCTCAGCTAAAACAAATGGTTAAAAATTACAATCTTAGTAACAAAAAGTGTTAGCTACAATGCTATCTACGCTGGCGCGCAGAAATTAAGTTACAACCCAATTTTACGTCAATAGGAAACTAAATTCGAAACTCTATAACTTCTAAAATAAGTCATTTATGATAAAATGTGTGAAGATAATTTAACGATCTCAACTAAACTATAAAAAAAATAACAAATACCCCCTCAAGCAGCTGCTTGCCACAGAGGTCTGACAGGAGCCTGTCAGTTTATATGCCAAAGTAGTAGGTCTGTGAGGATGGCAGGACCTCAGCAAAAAAACAACACACACAACCATGCCTTACCCGGGACTCGAAATCACAAATTTCAACAATATTCATTAGGTATTTAGAGTATGGACGTTTGGATTATAATAACAGCAGGCGCAAGATTTCACCGCATAAGTTAATTTAAACTTATAAAGTATTATTTCGGGATGTGTAATAAAATACATACATGTTTTAGATGTTTGTGTCAGTAATTCATTTAATGTTGGTCAATATTGTAAGTGTTTCATAGCAGTGAATTAGTGATATTAAATATTCCAGCTTTCATAACTCTTTAAATACCAGCCATTAATGCAGAAAATCGATATTTATATAGATTTGATTAAGAACTTGAAATTTGCACTGTTATGTTTAAGAGGTTTTTCTTACCTCCCGACTGTGACCTGGCGCGCTACCGACTGAGTCGATAGCGCGCCAGGCTCGTAATCTGCAGTTCCCAGGTTCGAGTCCCAGCTGGGTCAGCGTTGAGATTTATCTCCGCAAAACTCCCCGCCCTGCCTACGGTCAGTAGGGGACACAGATGGACTTGGAAAGGCCGCAGTCCGTCGTCTGCTGGGACGTTAAGTCGTGGCCCCGTGTGCGGGAGAGTCATACCCTGTGCACGTTAAAGAACACGCTGGATGGCCTTGACGGGAGGCTATCACCTGTCTCCCAACAGCTGTTCCAGTGGATCCCCTCCCACAACCTTCGCTGAGCCTTCGGAGTCTTTGTGACCTGGCCATTTAGCCCATGGTGTGCAAAAAAGAGGTAAAACAACCTCTTGCTCCAGCTCAGAGGTAAAACAACCCAACGGGCTTGGAATAGCAAGTAGCCAATCCAAGCTGTTAATTTTTCCTTTCTCCAGTTATCCTGTTTATCTTTAAATTATCTTCAGTCACATTTCACCACCATAAAAAGCTTATTTTAAAAGTTACAGGGTTTCGAAGCTAGTTTCCTATTGACAAAAAAAAAGGGGTTGTAAAGTAACTTTTATGCACCAGTGTATTTGGAAAAACTGGGGTAGGTGTCTGGTCTCCCCAAAATGATGGGGCTGAATTTGAATTTAATTAATGTTGATTTTAAAAGTAACAGAAAATCACTATATTTAGAAAAAGATTCGGCAGCTGCAACAAATAGCTAAAATTAATCTAAAATTGTAATGTTAACTGCTTGCTGACACTAATCAGGGCTGGAATTTGACCTGAGGTCCTAAGCTATGTCTAGTTTAAGAGGCCCCAAAAGTCGGAGCGTATATTTATTTTTGCGGCTGAAGAGAATATCAAGAAATAAGCAAGAAATTGATGTGGCGAAAACATTTATTATATTTTATAGCTACTAAATTGATTTGTAAGTACTAATACAAATTTACAACTTCGGCGTAATTAAACATGAAATGCAATATTTTTTTTGTTTTCAGGCCCCTCATATCGTTAGGCCCTAATCTGTAGCTTAGCTTATGCCTTAGTTCTGCCTGACTATAATAAAGCAAACTCCGTTTGGAAACACTAGAGTAGTAAATCTAAAACACTCCAGTCTCAAGAATTGTCAAAGCTTGAACTATACAATCTCAGTCTTCCCTATAGCAGTGGTGCTCAATCTCATTCTTACCATGTGCCACCTTCTCCTGGCTAAAAAAATACGATGTGTCACAGCATTAATATAGGTACACGTTTTGCAACAATGCGGCTTTTGATTATTTTTACCTATCTTCCTATTGCTTGGGGCGGGGTTGGCTCAGTTGGTAGCGCTCCAGGCTCGTAATCTGTAATTCCCAGGTTCGAGTCACAGCTGGGTCAGCGTTGAGATTTATCTCCGCAAAACTTCCGCCCTTCCCACTGTCAGTAGGGGACACCGATGGGCTTGGAAAGGCCGCCGTCCGTCGGATGGGACGTTAAGCCGTAGCTCCGTGTGCGGAAGAGACATACCCTGTGCACGTTAAAGAACACGCTGGATGGCCTTGACGGGAGGCTACCATCTGTCTCCCAACAGCTGTTCCAGTGGGTCCCCTCCCCCAACCTTCTCTGAGCCTTCGAGGTCCTTGTGACCTGGCCATTTAGCCCATGGTGTGCAAAAATGTGCCGCTCAGAGGTAAAACAACCCAACCCAATCCTATTGCTTTTGGCTTTGACATTTGTCGGTTTGTGGATTTGACAAAATGTTGTTCCCCCATGTCCTTCAAACGTGATGTAGAAACTTAATGATTTACGTGCCAAATGAAAGATTGTGACGTGGGGAGTGTCATATGCTATAAAAATTGACCCCCCCCCCCGTGGTTTTTCCGCCTAAAAAAGGGGAAATGTGAAAACTATTTTTAAGCTATATCGCTAAAGGTTGAAAGAATGAAAATTTCTGATGCAGGGAATGTCCTAGGTTATGAAAACTTGATCCCCCATGCTTTCTTCCCCTTAAAAAAGCGGGGGAAATATGAAAATGATTGTTTCACTATATTTCCAGAACGCGAGTGCGGAAAGAAACGAGCTATATGTCGAATGAAAGCTTGTGACACGAGGAGTGTCGTAGGCTATAAAAATTGACCCCCCATGCTTTCTTCCGCCCTAAAAAAGGGGAATGCGAAACATTTGTTCCGCTATATCTCCAGAACGCGAGTGCGGAAAGTAACGAGCTATGCGTCGAATGAAAGCTTGTGACACGAGGAGTGTCGTAGGCTATAAAAATTGACCCCCTCATGCTTTCTTCCGCCCTAAAAAAGGGGAATGCGAAACATTTGTTCCGCTATATCTCCAGAACGCGACTGCCGAAAGTAACAAACTATATGTCGAATGAAATCTTCTGATGCCGGGAATGTCGTAGGCTATGAAAAGTCGTATAAATGTCGTACCCCCCTAAAAACCGGAAAATATGAAAGTCGTTCTACTATTATCATCGGAACGCGAGGGCCTATAGTTATGAGTTATGTGCCAAATGAAAGCTCGCATAATGAAGGTCTTAAACTATTTCGAATTTCGCCCCCGCTATCCCCCTTGATAACATGTGTTGGGGGGGGGGGGATTTTCGTGAGGGTGGACTTTAACGAGTATCTCAAATTGAAGCTTGTGACATCTCCAATGTCATGGGCTACCTCAAACATGATTCCAAAAGAAGGCAAATTGCTCGATGTTTATGAGTCATATCAAAGTTTTTGAAGGTAGATTTTTTTCAGTGACAACAAAAAAATATAAATTAAAAAATGCCTATCTTGTTATAGGGCTCCAAAAAGTAGAAAATAAACCTAAAGCATATTGTGCAATCGGTCGCTGAATTGATATTTGCTTCGAAGGAAGATAGGGCGCCGATTTACCTTGCTGGAAAAGTGGTTAGGAAACTAACCACAGTTCCAGCAAGGCAAACTTTGTGTGCTGTGTTAGTTCTAACTGAGGCAGTCGTCAACAGTGACTTCGGTCTTAGTAAGGGTTGTCCTGGTCTGAGAAGTCCTGTAAAAGCTAGGAGTAGCATCTAGAATTCTTCTCTGTCCTATATGTCGCAAATAAAAAAAATAATTAAGAACACATTGTATGGTCTTGACGGGAGGCTACCATCTACCTCGTAACAGCTGTCCAATGAATCCCCCAACCTTCTCACATTGGGTGGGATGGGGAGAATATTACAGGGGACTAGTTATTTTTATAGTTATTGAGAGAAGTGTGTGTATCTTCGCCAGGCGAATTTTGGTCTACTACCTCACAATAGTGTACTACATGTTAAGTTGTTGGGTTAGGTTTTATTTCATCTCTGAGCGATTCGTTTTTTCACACAGTGGACTAAATGACCAGGTAGCAAAGACCCGAAGAACTCAGAGGTGGATAGTGGAAGCATTGGATAGCTGTTGGAAGATCAAGGGTATCCAACATGTTACTTAACGTATGCAGGCTGTGGCTTTTCTGTACATGGGGCTAAGGCTTAATATCCCGATGTCGTCAGCAGTTCCAGACTTTCTCATCGAGGAGAGAGATGGGACTAGCGGAGAAAATCTCGATGCAGGCAGAGCGGGCACTCGAATCTGGTAATATCTAATTACATCCATAGGTTGGGAAAAAAATGTTTAATTTTTAAAAAGAAAAGTAATTAAATTTTCACCACGAGTAAATTTTCTTTTTTGCAAAACGAAGTTTCTTTTAAGAGGAAAACTATCTGAAAACCCTTTTTTTTATCCCATCAGTCCGTCCGCACCATTAGCAGAGTTCATAAATCACGCGAAATCCTGCTTCACGAGATGAAGTTGACTGTGGCTCCCAGCCACTTGATTGGCCACTTTCGATGCACGAGAAACAGCTGCCGCGTGTGTATGTGATGCGAGGTGATCGTGATAAATGACTTTCGGCTACTATTTTGGGAAGAGGGCGTTACGTGACGTCACGTCGGAGATGCCACAGGTGGATAGTGTGTGGGTAATGCATGCGCGAGTCTTATTTTTTTGCCGTTTCGCTGATTTTTGGGTTGTTTTATTAGTGAAGAAAAAATTTCAAGATTATTTATAATTTGCTCTCTTGTTTGTATTTTCTTGGTTGTTTATCGTCGCTAGAGCTGAAACTAGAAAAAAAAAACAAGTAGTAGGAGAGGGAGGTACAACCGACTGAACTGAGTTGGAATGACCCAACGTCGTACCACTATGTAATAGCATAACATAACATTGAAGATTTCTGGGTAAATGATTCTCAACAAATGGTGTAATTTTTTTTTCTCCATTTTAAAGAAATGTTTGAAAAATATGTGATATGTACAGTCGCTCAAATAAATATCCGAACACTTTGCCAGACTCGTTGCCAGATATTTTTTCTGAATTCTGTAATCAACCATAGTGTTTGGATATTTATTTGAGCGACTGTACACTATATTGCTAAAAGTACTGGCACATTTCCATGCTATGTGAATGGAAAGCCACATTTAACGTTCTCTAACTTTGAAAATAAGTCATTTTTTACGGAAACTTGGTACTGGAGATAGATGAAATATTGCAATCAGATTTATCCAAATTTCGAGATTTTTTCAGAGTTTTGAAAACTAAAAGATTTAACAGCAGGCGCTTCTGGCAATAGGGATTTATGTGCAAAGTAATCGAAATTCAAATAACTCTTATCTTTTACCAAATTAATTTTAGAAGTTTCTATAAGTAATTCTTTTCAACAATTTTGAAGAAAAGTAGTTAAAATGGAGGGTCTGCTGCTCAATGTTCCAGCTTTAATTCCAAAAACCAATAACTAATTTTTAAACCAATAACTTAAAAATCGTAATTTATCGACGGAGATATTTTTTCGTAAATGTAGCTTTAAAATCCCCAAATGAAAGTGTCACAATAATATATTGGTAATAAGTGGGAGTTTTTTTTAAAGAAATTGTTCTTCTCAGTGCAGTGGACACACTAGACAGCTGTGGAACATTAGGCTATGTCCCCGTGTGCAAGATAGTCATACTATGTGCATGTTAAAGAACACGCTGGATGCCTTTGGTGGGAGGTTTCCATCTATATCTGTCTACCAGCTGTTAAGTGCATTCCTTTCCCAACTTTCTCTGAGCCCTCGGGGTCATTGTGGCGTGGCCATTTAAGCTCATCGTGTGCAAAAAAAATGTCGCTCAGAAGTAAAACAACCCAATCCTGAGAGTAGTTTAGTCCCACTCTACGGTAGCCCCACGCACTATGCTTTCTCCCTATGGCGTCACTTCCGGCCACACCACTCATGGCGTCACTGACCACGACCCTTATTAATATTCATAATTAATAATTCATAATTAATAATTAATTAAAAATCCTCCCTTATTAAACCCCCCCTTCCTTCCCCCTTTTTAACCCCTGGCGCCATCTGGTGACTATGAGGAGTACTATTTTCGGAAAACCCCTATTTTAACTCTAATTTCCCAATTTTTCAGCCAACCCGTCATTAAAGACCCCTGGTTGACCCACCTATATTTTAAGCCCTCCTTCTCGAATAGTCCCGATTTTTCTTTATTTCAGACCCCCTGGTTGACCCCCTATATTTTAAGCCCCCTTAATCTCCGAATAAGTCCCTTACCAACTAAACTTCGGGTGGCAACGATCGGCTGATGCAAGCCTCAGAATAATTGCATGGTTGGCAACCTCACGCAGAAAGGGATGATGCAAGTCTCTAAATAATTGCAAAACTTTCGATAGCAGTCACTTACAGAAAATCAACTCCCAAAGTTGTATTACCATTTTTTATTCCTTATTAATGAAACACTCATTAAAACCCCTCCCCTTTATTAAACCCCCCTTATCAAAAGTTCACTCTATTAAAACTTCACTGATCGCAAACTCCCATCCTTTTTACAAGTCCACTAAACTTAGAAAATCAACTCCCAAAGTTGTATTACCCATTTTTATTCCTTATTAATTAAACACTCATTAAAACACCCCTCCCCTTTATTAAACCCCCCTTATCAAAAGTTCACTCTATTAAAACTTCACCAAACTCCTTTGGTGTCCACGTTCATCTGAAATTTGCCAAATCTCACTAAACTTTGGGTGGCAACCCCTCGCTGAATGATTGAACAAGGTCCCCGTATTTTGCGAGTTCGACCTTCACTAGAAGAAGGACTATCCCGCAGTAACTGTTTTAAAAGACTGTCCCATAGAAAATACCATAGGGTAAAAAAATTAATAAAAGGAGAAAAATCTGATATAGAAATAAATTATTCGTAACTATGAAATGATATTGAGGTGTAATATGGTCTGTAGGGGTGACATATAAGACCCGCTTTAGAACATGCAACAGACGTTCGGTACCTCACCCCGGACCACGTTTTATTGATGGATCACTCTTAGCAGTGAAAAATTTTTCGAAGTCTCTATTGTTTCATCTGTGTCAACAATCGCGCGGTACATATTGACCTTCCTTCAAATCATACGACGGGGTCGCTTATCGATGGGTGCAATCGGACTTTCAACATATCATGCGACACGTGGTCCTGGTGCAATCACTTATCAGTATGGGTCAAGAGGATGAGTGCAGAGCGCTCCACAGTGTTTGCATTTGACGCTGATAAGGTTTTTAAAATAGAAGCTAAGTCAATAACATGGTTGCACACTAGCTCACGTGAGGGGTCACCAGATGTTGGTCATGTTGGTCACCCGACTTTGGTCATGTCGCAAAATGTATCAGATAGCAGTGGCTGTATATAAACACTGCAGCCTCACTAGCTGTCATTCTGTTGTCAGAAGTTTCACTGTTAGTCACAAGTTCTGCTCTTAGTTTTGAAGTCTCTCTTTGGTCACTGTGGAGAAAACCACCCTGTCATACAGTGAAGTTGTTCGCTCTATACTTGTGAATGTCGGAATCCCCTCATACCAGAAAGCCATATCGTATGAAGAATGCCTGCAGATTGTGATGAATATATTGACTGAAAAAATCTTACAAGCTCTGAGCATCGTGTGTGATGGTGAGACCATCACCATAGAACCGCACGAAGTGGCTCATGAATATTTATGCAGAGTGTGTTTTGCTGAAGAAGGCGGCATTAAAACACGCTGAAAACATGGACTATGGGGCTGTGGTGGAGGATGCTATGACCTCAATAGAGATAGCTAACATCGTTGAAGTTGTAGCATAACAAGAGAAAAAGAGAAAAGGTTCTTTTCAGAACCACTTCATTTGTGTCGAAAGGATTGCCGATCGTACAGTTTCTGTTCACAACTCTTACTTCTCTATCTACACGTTTCTTTTATATCTCTACATTCGATTCACTGTCACCCGGTTAACAGAGTAAATTTTATAGGGTGTTTAACCTTCAGTTAAAATGATAATTTTACACACCATGTTAGGATTAACAACTCTTATAGTGTATAAGTAGTTTTTTTGTTGCTAGGATCCCTCTCCACTTTTAAAATTTAGATCTTACACATTCTTGCAAACCCGACAGTCTTTTCATATTAATATACGTATTTTTATAACCGTTGTAATGTCCGTTTTAATCAACACTTATTTCTTTTAACCCCGCGACTATTGGTTGTCGCATTTTTACTAGAAGAAGGACTACCCCACAGTAACTGTTTAACTGCCCCGCAGAAAATAAAAAATGCTATTGGGTAAAAAAATTAATAAAAATTAATAAAAGGAAAAAAAAATCTGATTTTATTCGTCATAATGAAAAATATTGAAGGTAATAGGGTGACCTAAAAGACCCGTGTTCGGATCCTCACCCCGGACCACGTTTTACTGCCAGATGGTTTTTAACAAAAGTCCTACGAAATTAAAAACTCCCCCGTTACGCGACATGGTTTAAAAATACTTATTACGGATGTATCCTCAGTACATGATGCAAACTCTTTCCTAGGAAGTAATGCTACTGGAAGAAAAATCAGCTATGGGAGTAATCATTAACCCATTTCTTCCCAAGTGTTGCGTATACGCAACACTTCGTATTGCGTGTACGCAACACTGGGAAGAAATGGGTTAATTTACAAGCGCTCGCACAGTTTATAAAAATCGTCTCTTCCACCGTTTATCGCCGAACGTGAAGAGCGGCGTCAGTTACATGCTTTTACAGGGTAAAGACTGCTCAGCAGAATGCTATAGAAAGTAAGAATGCTAAAAGTAGAATTCATACGTTTCCGTAAAAAACTTTAGTTCCAACATGAGTTAAAGGAGTATGGTTCGACTCACTTTGAGAAGAGCAGTCGCTCCGTCCAAAAAGCTTAATGAGAAAGTTAAATAATGACATGACGAAATGTTCAGAACAACGGAAATCCTTTGTAGGGGGGCCTTGGAAATCCCTTGTAGGGGGCCTTCGGATCTTAAGTTATTGCGTTCTCCAACCGATAACTGCAGATTTTACAAGGTCGTTATTGCAATTAAAGAATGTAGCGGTTACAGGGAGAATAGGATTTGAACTCGTACATTAGAAAAGGGAACAATTGTTAATGTCATAAGAAATGTGTGACGTATAATTCAGTGGAAAAACTTAATACGAAAATCTTTAGCATTATTCCCGGCGTCCTTTGTTAGGTGATAGTATTAATACCCTTATACGTTCCCACTTCAAATTTTCAAATGACATTCGGGGTAGTTATCACTTAAGTTTCAACGTTTATTTTTTTTTCCAACCACGATAATGCATCATTTCTGTGGAACAGTTCGCTAGTGACTTCGATGCAAAAAATGGTGCAGGGGGGCGATCTTTCTCACACTTGCGATATGACCATGCACTTTGGTAAAAACAAACCTGGTTCATGCATTTCCCATAGACAATAAAGATTTGAACTAAAAAGTCATTAAAACCGTGAATGGACTGATCTGATTGATAAAAATATGTGAAACGTAATGTACTGAAACCGTCCCATGGCCGAGTGGTTAGCACGCTTGGCTACGGATCTAAGGGACCTGGGTTCGAGCCCCGGGTAAGGCATGGACGTAGGTGTCGTTTTTCTGTTGAGGTCCTGCCATCCTCACAGACCTTCTACTATGGCATATAAATTGACAGGCTCCTGTCAGACCTCTGTGGCAAGCAGCTGCTTGAGGGGGTATTTATTTTTTTATATATAATGTACTGAGCTTGAGGGTTGACAACATTAATATAGACAGGGATTGACTTCCACACCTGTTTTCTCTATACTATCATAAATTGAGAAACCTCGATGCTTGAGAAATGATTCATTTAACTATCAAAGATGAATAGACCTCTGTAAAGTTTAATTCTCCACACAGTCTTCTGAGTTCATTCTGCTGTAGATGTCTAATTCTGTCAGGATCACAAGGGATGTTTTACACATTCAATCAAGGACTTTCCCTTTTTCTGACATTCGTTAATCAAAATGTCTATCTACAAAAGATACTACGCATCAGACGTTAAACTTATCATTACACCGACAAACTACCTATCTGGTTCACATGTTGTGTAAGCATTTAGAATGAAAAACTGATTGCAAGTTTGTTTCCCTGTCATAGAGATAAACTAACTCTTCAGATGCATGTTTCTCATTATGTATTCTTTGCTTTCTCTCATACAATACCCCTACCTCAAACACTGATACATCTACCACCTATGTGTATATTTACTTTCATAGCACCATTTGCTGAAAAAGGTAAAATCGCAAGCATTTGAGTCAGATTATTATTTTTTCCCTATATCTGCTAATTCTTTACGTTGAAAATCTCACAATAGCCTGAAATGGACAGTACTTTACCTCCAATACAGCTATAAGTTATGATGGCACTCAGATTTAAATCTATCTCATAGACAGTAGGTTAGTTAATTCTGATCTAACAAAGCCAAGGTTTGAGATCCATAGTAAGACATGAACGTTTGTGTTGTTTTCCTGCCAAGATCCCGACATCCTCTCACCACTTCTACGGGGTCGTATGAAAAAATCCTGTAACTGTTACGACAATTAGCTGCGTGAAGGCGTATTTATTTTTAAAGCAAAGACACACTAATTTCGGACTCGCTAGCTAGAGAACGATATATTAACTTGCTAAAGTTTGATTTTAACGATCAGATAGTGTATACATCACCACTTTTTTAGTTCATAGTAATAACTTCCAACTTTTAAAGGAAATATTGTCTCACTATAAGCGATTTCATACAAAGAGGTACGCACTCTATGCTTCACATTTAAATCTATAGAGATAACGATCACTACCAATGGAACATATCTGTGAAAAAACACGTTATGATCGGGTTTGAGAAAGATTTTTAGCCCATGGGGATGCTGCACTGCAGGAAAGCACACCATCTTTGATATCAGAACCTACACGAAAGTTATACTGTTTGGGTTTGAGAAAGATTCTTTAGTTCACAGGACACCGCATTACAGTAAAGCACACTGTTTTGTGCGTATGTCTTTCTGTATGTCTGTTTCTCTGTGTGTATGTGTGTTTGTGTCTATGTGTAAATATGTATGTTTCTACGAAATGTGTGTACATGTAGGTGTGTGCATATATGTCAAGATGTAACTGTGTCTTCATGTTTGTTTCTCTCTCGGTGTGTGTGTGTGTGTTTCAGTGAATCGTGTATGTGTGCGTATGTGAGTGTGTGTATGTTCATGTATGTTAATATGTTTGTTGCATGGCCTTGACGAGAGGCTTCCATCTTTCTTTTAACAACTGCCCCCTTCCCCTATCTTCTCTTTGTTCTTAAGGGTCCATGAGAACTGACCATTTTGTGCAAAAAGTGCCACAGAGAGGTAAAATAACCAGCTCACCTTCTTTCCGTTATTAGGGGGTGTGGGCTATCTTTTGGCAGTTTGTCAGGCACATAATCAGACATGCCTAGGTTCGAGACACCATTGTGACTTGCGTCGAGATTTTGTCGTCTAATTCCGTTCTGCCGTCAATGAGAAAAGGGGCACCGATGGGTTTGGAAAGATTATCAAAGGGATGAAACGTTCAGCTGCATCTTCGTGTGCCAGAGAGTCATGTCCTGTTTAAGAACAAAGATCGGAGGCTTTGGGAGGCTTCCGTCACTCTCTTAACAGCTGTTCAATCGATCTTTCCCTACCTAATTCTGAGCCTTTGGGGTTCTTGTGACTAGAACATTTAGACTATTTTTTGCTGAAAACTGAGCTCAGACGTAAAACAAAACCTCAATCCGGGTAGTTAATCCTCCAGGGAGAGGATGGGCATAGCTTCCTTGAGCACTCAGCACAAAAAAAAACACAGAAGCTCAAGCACAAGACACTTGAAATATTTATGATAAAAATGTTATCTTGTGCAATCTGTGCTAAATTTGAAAAAAAGTTTTATTATCTTCATTTACACGTTTCTAATCAACATAATCATCACTCTTTTTATCCTATCATCACGATAACCGCCATCATCATTAAAGTTATCTTACCACCATCATCAATCCATTGTCCACCCATCTACGCATTTCAGCATAAGATAAATTACTCTAAAGAAGAAGGGAAAAAACGCAAACCACTTCCGAAATTACTCGATTCGCCATTTTCTATCTTTGCATGACAATGCGTTCTGGACAACATAACGGACACGCTACACCACACATGAGCAGTATGTACATGAGCTGAGATAGTACGCACGCAAATGTTTTCCGTTTTTATTTTCAGTTCCAGATTGTTTGGTCTGTAATGAGCCAAAAATTCTCCTGGTAGGTCACTGATTCCTAACCGACATTACTTTGGGTTCTCATCTTGATAACTTTTGTTCAGGCAATCGTGGGGGCAGGAATGGCCGGACGGTACAAGTACGCCAAGCCAGTCAGTCGCTTGGGGCGGCAAATTTTGGTTACAAAGCAAGATTCTTTAAATGATCCATGCAACATAAATAATTGATTGGACTCGCATTGCTCTCATTTCATTTTGAATTGTCGTAAAAAAAAAAAGGTAATACGACAACGTTTTAGGGGGGGGGGGGCAAAAACCTAAAGGTGTGTACTTATATATCCCATCACTGCACTTCTAAGTTATGAAAGTGAATTTAATGAGGGATTCGACAGGCAACAAATTGGTGTATTTGCACAATAAATCGTCTATGGTCCATTGGATATCCACGTCTATCCACCATTGGATTGGATTGTTTTACCTCTGAGCGGCACTTTTTTGCACACCATGGGCTAAATGGCCAGGCCACAAGGACCCCGGAGGCTCAGAGAAGATTGGGGGAGAGGACCCACTGGAACAGCTGTTGGGAGACAGATGGTAGCCTACCGTCAAGGCCATCCAGCGTGTTCTTTAACGTGCACAGGGTATGGCTCTCCCGCACACGGGGCCACGGCTTAACGTCCCATCCGACGGACGGCGGCCTTTCCAAGCCCATCGGTGTCCCCTACTGACCGTGGGCAGGCGGGGAAATTTTGCGGAGATAAATCTCAACGCTAACCCAGCTTAGACTCGAACCTGGGAACTACAGATTACGAGCCTGGCGCGCTACCAACTGAGCCACCCCCGCCCCCGTCTATGGTCCATACCCCTATTTATTTTTATATAAAACAATGTTACCCTTCAAGTAGCTACTTGCCACAGAGTCTGACAGGACCTTGTCAGCACAATCTACTATTTTTGACGTCTCTAAGTATAAAAATGTAAATATAAATGTGTGACACTGCTTTCAATAATTGTTACAGTTTCAGGAAGCTTCTAGGAGAAAGTTATCAGTGCTCTAGTGAACTCAGAGCAGAAAAAAAAATTAGAGTTTCTGTTGTTTTATTTCTGAGCGGCACTTTTTTCCACACAATGGACTAATGCACTAAATGGCTAAGACCCGAAAGAGTCTCAACCATTTAGAGAAGGTCGGGTAAATGAATCCACTGAACAGCTGTTAGGAGACAGGAAATCTCCTATCAGTGCTCTTTATTTTATTCTTTAAAGTGCAGGAGTATGACTCTCCTGAACACGGGGCCACAGCTTAAAATTTGATCCGGCGCATGGGCCTTTTCCAATTCTATCGGGGTCCTTTTCTCACCAAGGTCAGAACGGAAGTTAAAGCGATTAAGTGACAGCTACAGTGAAGACTCGAACCTTCGGACAACAGTTTACGAATCTGGTTGGTTGTTTTACCTGTGAGTGACACTTTTTTTTTGCACACATTGGACTAAATGGCCAGATCACAAGAACCCCGAGAGCTCAAAGACCTACCCACGGGACAGCTGTAAGGAGACAGATGGTATCCTCTTGTCAAAGCCATTCATAGTGTTCTTGAACATGTACAGGGTATGGGATAGGTTGTTTTACCTCTCAGCAGCACTTTTTTGCACACAATGGGCTTAATGACCAGGACACTGCAGGCTCAGAGAAGGTCTGGGGAAAGGGGGACCCAATGGATCGATGTTAGGAGACAGGTGGAATTTGTTTTTTCTTATTACCCCTGGTTAAAATTCTCTAGGGAGAAATTCTCAAGGTGTCCTCCGCTACATTCTATAGATCCGGCGTTTACGATTAGAACTGCAATGGATTTCAGCTACATCGATCTGTGGTGTTTGGGTTCGAATCCCATTGATGACATGGACGTTGTGGACGTGTATATTTGCATCTGCAACTGGTAGCTTCATATAAAAGTCTGGTTTACTTCTATCTCTGAGTGAGCAGCAAAAAAGGAGATGGAATGTGAATGGTTGAGATTACTTAGAAAGGGGACTGTGGGGCCAAGGAATTTGAGAACGAGTGCTGTAGACTAAACGGACTAGTCAAGTGATGAGCGGTCAAAGGTTGATAAGGAAAGTGAAACTTGATTATTTGTGACCCTTAATGATGACCTATGAACCCAACCCCGGTGGTCTAGCGTAATCAAAGAAGTCCATTCGGGTTCCAATTAAAGTGACGATTAGTGGATGCACGTAGCTGGTTGATGCTAAGGCAAATAAAAATGAATGTTAGGTGGAGTCATTTGGTTCCCAAACCTTAGGTCACTGCACACGCTCCGATTTGCTATGAGATCATCTCCGTTGTTGGTAATACGAGTAATTTTGTTTTAAGAAGCAAGAAAATTTGGAGATATTAATAACGGTAAACTGCTCAAATGAACCGATGAGCTTGGAAAGGCCCCCGTCCGTCGGAAGGGACGTTAACCGTGGCTCCGTTTGCGGGAGATACATACCCTGTGCATGTTAAAGAACATGCTGGATGGCCTCGACGGGAGACTACTATCTGTCTCCTAGCAGCTGCTCCCAATCTTCTCTGAGCCCTCCGGGTCCTTGTAACCTCGCCATTTAGCTCATTATGTCCGATAAAGTGACGCTCAGAGGTAAAATAACACAACCCGCCAAATGGGTTTCTGTGAAGCCATATCCTTAAACACAGTGTAATAACAAAAATATCAAATAAAAACTCACTTTTTTTAATTTAAAAAATTGTACCCGATATTTGCTTAATTACGTGTAAATGTATAGGTTGGGTTGTTTTACCTGTGACCGGCACATTTTTGAACGTAGTGGACTAAATTGCCAGGTCACCAGGACCCCAAGGGCTCTGAGAACGTTGGCGGAAGGGGGCCCACTGGGTAGCAGTTAGGGGGATGATCAGGTTTTTTCTAGATCCGGGCCTGATTCGTACTGAAAGTCGCTAAATGTCGGTGACGGTAGTCCACGAACTAAATGATCCAGCCTCGTAAAAAAATGAATTGTTCTTTACGTCCTATCCGACGGACCTTTCCAAGTCCATCGATATCCCCTTTCTTGTCGAGGGGAGGGTGGGGGCTTAGCGGAGATAAATTTCAATACTGACACAGGTGGGACACGAACCTGGGAATTGCAGATAACGAGCCTAGCGCGCTACCGACTGAGCCAACCCGCGGTCTTATGTTAATGAGTAAAGACCAACAATAACTGCTCTTGATTTATTTGTTTAAATATTATAATTCTTAAGCACATGGAATATTATTGCCTTTGCTCAATAAGCAGCCTTGCTTCTCTGAAGCAGATATGCGGGTTATCTGATAAGTCACTCCCTATTTATTAAGTGTTATTGCTCCTAAACTAAAGGATGTATTGTAACCGTTCTTTCACTGGTTTTAAGCATAATCATAGTCATTTCTATTGCAGTTTCTAAAGCAAAATAGTGAATAAAGTATGGAAAATTAAACATGGAAGGACGATCAAAAATTGCAGGGTTGTTGTTTTTAGGGTTGTTTTACCTCTGAGCGGCAATTTTTTGCACACCATGGGCTAAATGGCCAGGTCACATGGATCCCGAAGGCTCAGAGAAGGTTGGGGGAGGGGACCCACTGGAACAGCTGTTAGGAGACAGTTGGTAGCCTCCCGTCAAGGCCATCCAGTGTATTCTTTAACGTGCACAGGGTATGACTCTCTCGCATACGGGGCCACGGCTTAACGTTCCAACCGACGGACGGCGGCCTTTCCAAGCCCATCGGTGTCCCCTACTGACCGTGGATAGGGCGGGGAATTTTGCGGAGATAAATATCAACGCTGACCCAGCTGGGACTCGAACCTGGGAACTACAGATTACGAGCCTGGAGCGCTACCGACTGAGCCACCCCCGCCCCCAAAAATTGCAGGACGATGTGTGAAGCATAGCAATGAATTGTTCAAGAACAAAGGTGGTGGAGAAATACAAGTTGAAGAAATAAAATTCTTGACCCGGAAAACATTAAAAGCTGCCACATGAAATTCATGGAAACGAGATATTGATGGTCTCCTGGATCTATTATCATTTTCAGAAGACAATATGATTGTTCTACCAGCAAAGTTCGAAGTCTTAAGAAATCGATTCGACAGGCATCCAGAAAGGATGGATTATGACGTTACACTGTTCATACTCTGAATAGAACTTTTCGTGCGGGAAAACTCACATTTGTCTAACAATTTTTTCCTGAAGATTGTGACCAATGCTATTAAATGTGAGCAATTATGCTACAGTTGGAAAGGTGGCAATCTTGATCTGTTTAACAGCATTCTGGGGTCTGATGAAGCTGTCTTCCGTGTTGGAGGATTTGTTAATCGCAACAACTGTCATTATTGGACAAAATGGGTTTCAGGTGTGACCACTGAAAGAATGCAGTGCAAGCCAAAGTTAACAGTTTAGCCTGGAATAAGTTCGACACAACTTGTTGGTCCGTACTTGAAATATCCACCCTAAACAGTAAGCGACACTTCAAGAGCCTTCAAAATTTTTGTATGACTTGTCATTTCTGAGTGGGAAAATGCCGGAGAATTGCTTTTCATGCAAGATGGTCTATCTGTGCCTTGTTTGAGAACTGCTTTGCGAGAAAGGTCATTAAGAGTCAACAAAATGGGCCTCCTCGAAGACCAGATTTAAGCTATGTGATTTCTTTTTATGGGGCTAGGCCGAAGAAATTTACAAATCAAAACCACCGATCATTGATGAACTTGAAAATGAAATTCGTGATGTTCTTGATAATGTACCAGGAAACTTGTTGAGAAAATCGTTGAATTTGTACGTGAAATGTTGCCGAATTTTATGGACAATGCTGCACTGAACTTCAACTTTGTTATTAAGCAAATGGTGATAAACTCTAGGGAAAGAACGGTTCCAATATCACTTTTCGTTCAGGAGCAATAACATTGAAAAAATTCCGAATGAGTTATCAAATACCTGTGCAGGGAAAGCTGTATTTTCTTTTTTTTAACATAACATCATTCACTTCAAATTTCAGATACCAACTGTGATATATTTCTCTACAATACCCTATATTCCCAAAAGTATTGAGTTCCATCTACACAAGTGTTGAGATTTATCTCCGCTTATGATACGGGGGTGGCTCAGTCAATAGTGCGCCAGGTTCATAAAATACAGTTCCCAGGTTCGAGCCCCGCCTGGGTCAAAGTTGAGATTTATTTCCAAAACTCCTCATGCTGCCCTCGGTCAGTAGAAGACACCACTGGGCTTGGAAAGGCAGCTGTTCCTTGTTAATATTAAAGAACACACTAGATGGTCTTGATGGGAGGCTTCCATCTCTCTACTAACAGCTGTCCAATGGGTCCCCTTTTCCCAACTTTCTCGGGGTCCTTGTGACCTTGCCATTTAGAGCATTGTGTGCAAAAAAAAGTGCCGTTCAGAGGTGAAACAACTCACCCAAAAGTATTGGAACCACTACCTGTTATGCGAATGGAAAACCACATTCAGGGCTTTCCTAACCCTTAAAATATCCTATACAGGGAAAAATGTCACTGGGAATAAATTGAAAAAATTCACATATCGCTGTATAACTCAATTTTTAACAATATTTGTTTAATACTTGAAGAATTATTGACGCTAGAACATTTAAGAGCAGACGTTGCAGCTGTGATCAACCGAAACACTTTTCTAAAATAATGAAAATTGGAAGAATCGTCACTCAAACGTTTAAGATTACATATTTTATGACAATTGTTACATGTGTATCAATTAACTGTTGAGATAAATTACTATGCTTATACCAACATAGTGGTGTTATGCCACTGCTTAACATCTCATCCGACAGATGGCGGTCCTTTCATATTCATCACGTCCTCTTTCTTAATGACGACAGAGTGGCGGACAGACAGCACCTCTGTAAAAGATTTCAGCTTCATTAACTCTCTGAATATTAAACGAATATTGTTGAAAATCCAGATTTGGGTGAATTTAAATGAGAGCTTTAGTTTACTCTGTGAGATTTTTCTATGAAAAGCTTATTTTTAGAATTAGGGAATTTGGTTTTGCATTTACATAACATGAAAATGTCCCAAACTTTGGGTGGTTAAAAAAGAAAAAGTTAACACATAAATTATATATATTGTGAAAGAATGATTTTTAGAGAGAACACTATAACGAGGGATAAAAAAACGCATACTGAGCTATTTACAATTATATATTCAGAATAATTTCTAAAAAAAAAAAACCCGAACCTTTTTTGAAATATGGTACTTTTTTTTTACATCGTATAATGCAAACAGTTTTTGGGAAAAATCGAAGGGGCAAAAATGATACATTTCGCTAACTTTTCCCCCCCACGTAATTGTTTGATTTTACTGTTTGGTTTAGTTGTTTGCCTCAGAGCGATGCTTTTGTGCGTGCAATGTGCTAAATAGCCAAACCAGAAGGATCCCATCCCCCACCCCAAGAACTCAGGGAAGATTAGAGAAGAAAATGCCTGACAACAGTTAGGGAACAAATCAATAGTGATCACTTATCAGATGCACCCAGAGTCTTCTTTAAAGTACACAAGGTATGACTCTCTTGCTAATGGAACTGCGGCTTGAGATCTCACGCGATGGATATTGGCTCCCTTACCGGGCAGTGGTGGTTGGCTGAAAATAACTCATCGTAGGAACTCGAACTTGGGAGCTTTATATTAGGTTCGATTACTGTAAGACAGCTTAATTCTGACTCTTTGGGGGTCTTTGTGACCTGGCCATTTAACCCATTGCATGCACAAAATGGCTGCTCAGAAGTAAAACAAAAGGCAATACGTTTTTTTTTTAAACACTGAACAGTAAAAGGCAATATTTTTGTTTATGTTGCTAACCAAGAACACTATTTAAAGGAAGGTTTTGATTTCCTAGTTGTTTCAAATCACTGGGGAATTTTATTTCATTTTGATCGTGAGGTGAATTTGAAAGAGAGATGTTTGTGGATTTTTTTGGGAACTAAAACACCCATTCCAATCTCTTCAATTTCATTAAAAAATTAAACACGAAATTTCGTGAAAGTTATTAAAATGAATCACGTGTAGCTTGCAAAGTTTGTCAGGCACCCACACATCGAAATCCTGTAAATAAAAATAGTAGGTAGGGAAACGGGAAAGTGCAATACCTCTGATGAATATGGAATGTTCTTTTGTAAAAAGCATAAAAATTTAATTTTTTCTCTCACCCGTTAGGAAGGTGGCAAGTTCCTTCTGTCAATGCAGTGGTGGCTCCAGTGGTTGGTGGTGGTGGTGGTGGTGGTGGTGGGGGGTAATAAAAATATATATAGGGCCTTTCATAGCTTTTAATCAGGCTGCGAAGCATTTGTTCATTAAAAATTCGAAATGAAAATTTTAACAATTATTAGTGATGAATCTGGTACCCGTCCATGTTTTCAATACCCGGAAATTACGCACAGTGGGTTTCTCATGAGGAAAAAAGGATAATATAAAAATGAAGAAAATGGAACGTAATATTTTGTTTTATACCTGCAAGAAACATACAGAGAAACGATATTTTAATTATAATAAACTTTTAAAAAGCACATTACTGTAACAAAAGTTAAATTGAATCATGGAATAGCATTTTACATTATATACTTACAGGATAACAGTACCATCTTGTGAAATTTTGGAAACTTTATCAAATCTTCTTAAGTAAAGAATAATATAAAAGTGAAATTAAAATTTTAATAACAGAGAATTTATATTAAAAAGGCAAACTATTTTTTTAGTTTGCAAAAATAAGCGTCTATAATTTTTAAGTAAATAAATTCATCGTAAGTTCTGAGTGTAAAAGCTTTAGAAAAATAATTTATAATTTTATTTGTACATTTTCAGAAAAGAAAACGGCAACGTGAAAAATTTCCGCTAATGTTTGGGCTCACGGGCAGAAAGTTATTTGAATGGTAGTTGAACCAATCAGGGGAAGAATCAAATCCAACACAGACAGACAAAACGTGCGCATAAAGGTTTCTTTTTACTAGCACTGCTCATTCTATTATAGAAACCTAAAATTATCTCATAATAAATAAATAGTAGATCTCAAGCAGCTGCGTGCCACAGAGGTCTTTTAGGAGGCTGTCAGTTTATATGCTATAGTAGAAGGTCTGTGAGATTGTAGGACCTCAGCAGAAAGAAACCTTACCTGGGGCTCGAACCCATATCTCTTTGATCAGTAGCCAAGCACGCTAACCTCTCGGCCATGGGATTGCTTTTATCTCATAATAGGAAAAGCTAACAATCTGTTGTAGGTTTATATTGTACTACTAGTAATACCCATGCCAACATTTGGCGCGAAACTCTTCGATAAGTTCATTCACACCAAACGTACGTCGATCGATAACTGCATTCACAAAGCAGGCGACGGCAGCACCCCAGAAATCTCGGACGCTCACGGCAACCCCCATCCGTCACACCAAGAGGATCAGAACAAAGTGGGACAACACCACCAAATTCGGGACGGATCGCTCAAGTAGCCGCGGAACCACGGGGAAACTGCCAATTTCTGCCAGCGATGATGTCATACGTATTCGCCATTATTCGAAATTGCCGCTATTTTATAATATGATGATTCCTATAGCATGAGTGTACCTACATGTTGTTGTCAGTAGGAAAAAAAAATCATCATTTGAACCAAATTGGTTTAACTTACCCGGCCGTGTAATTTTTTTTTTGCTTCCCCGGATACTGAGGGGCGGATTTACCGATAAGCAGATTAAGCTACCGCTTAATTCGGATATCCTTCTACACTCCAATCCAAAAACTTAATCAATGGCTTTTTGGAATGTTGTTGGTTTGGGATAGTTGTTGATTAAGCTACCTAAGCGGACTTATAGCCGGACCTTAGGGTCCCGGCTACTGAGGGAGCCCCCAAATCGTCTTGTGAATTTATAACTCTTTTTCTTAAAATTTCTAATTATTAGTAAGTAGTTGTAAATAGTAGATAATAATTTGTAAATAAAAATGTATAAGTACGGTATTTTTGATTATTATCAAAGTGAAATGCTTATTTTTCAGTAATAGCACGGAAAAAAATGCTTATATAGTTGTAGAAGTCATTTCAACTACAAACCGTAGGGTCCTCTTGCCCCTAAATCTGCTACTGCGGATACCTGGAATTTTTTAGTACCTGGTCCTGGCATATCACTAGCATTTATATTCTCATTAATATATATTTAGTCTACTAAATTTAAATCTCTGTATCCTTAGTTCTCATCCGCCATTCGTGTTGTTTTCATTATAGGAGAAACATGTGCTGTATGTTGAAGAGTGAATTTTGGTGTTTAAATGTCACAAAAGCAGTTTCGCATATGTGTTAATGTGCCAGATAAGTTTTGTTTTACGCTTGGAAATTATATTTTAAAATCCCAGGGTCCGTCGTTCTTTGACAATGATTGTGAAGAAAGCATATAAAATCTCTGTATCCTTAGTGTTACTCGAGTAATAAAAAAAAATTATAATTTTTTTTTTACGGTACCAAACATTTTGACCCGTCTAATAATATTTTACATCACTACTGGAACTAAAATAAATACGGCAACCATTACCTTAGATTAGGGGTTCTCAACGTGGGGTACGCGGTAAAAAATTTTTGGGGTACGCCGTGAGAGCTCAAAAGTCGCTAGATCTTCCATTGTCCAATAAAGAAGAGTTGATTGAGATTCTTGTGACAATAGTTTAAAAAGCATACATTCCAAAAAAGCCACTGATTAGTTTTTGGATTGGAGTGGAGAAGGAATATCCGACTTTGTCAAGAATAGCAGTCAAATATTTGTTAACTTTCACAACAACTTATTTATGTGATACTGGTTTTTCATCTTTAACTGCTTTAAAAAATAAATATAGGAACAGGCTGAATGTGAAGATGACTTGCGACTCTACCTTAGCAAGATAACCCCAATCATTGATCAACTATGCAAGCGTAAACAAGCGCAACCATTTCACTGATTATCTAGTAAAATGTTTGCAATTTTATAAGATTTGTTAAATTATTTGTCATTTTTTGTGTTTATCGATATATGTAATTTATGAATACAAAATTTAATGTGTATATATATATATGTTTTATATTATTCCCATTGTTATACTATAACTATAGTTTTATCTATCTATACAAGGGGTACGCCAGTTACATACACATTTCCAGGGGGTACGTGAAGTATAAAAGGTTGAGAACCACTTCCCTAGATCATTTAAATGGCGTCCCCCTCCACCCAAAGAATTCTCGAATCCGCTACTGTGTCAGTGTAAGCGAAAAAGTGTAGGGCAAAATTTAAATCAGGCGCAGTTTAGACTCCAATCTGGAAATTCTAGAATAGGAATTTGGCGCCTTATAGACCGAGCCAAACCCCGCCTTAAAAGTATAAAAAGTCGGGAAGAAACATAAAAATATCTCCAAGATACAGTGTGCTTGTAAGGTAATATCAAATAATATATAAATACATTCTTGTCGAAAATAAATGAAACTCCATGTTTTGTATATTAACCCTTTCAGGACCATAAGGTTTCTAAGAGTAAATATTAGTATGTAACTGTTTATTTTAGTTTGTTTAGACGTAAAATAAATAAAAATCATAAGAAAAATACATAACAATGTGTAGTTTTTTTGGAATTTTATGGGAAATATTTTTCCCAATGGACTATAAAGGTAACACAAATTATAGTTAGGCTTATTATGCAATGTCTTTTATTTATTGGTTTATTAGAACAAAGTGTTAACTAAAATAATACAAAATTATGAAATAAAATTACTATACAAAATGATGTGCTAATTATGATATTATGCGAAGCAATTTCTTTTGGTAGTGAGGTAAAGATGGACATTGCACATAGTACATATATTATGCGTCCTGACAGTTCTGTTTTTGTTTTCTAAACGTTCCCGTTTACGTAATTGCGTTCGGCATACGTTCTATTTTGACATTCTGTATAAAAAATGCAGATAAGGTTATAATTAAATACGACAATCACCAATTTTAAAATGGGAAAAACGTTTCCCTTGGTCGTGAAAGGGTTAACATGGTTTCAATGATTTCAAGTGATTAAAAGAAATTTTTAAATTTCTCTCTGAAGTGTTTTTTATTGTGCCTTTTCTGTTAATTTTGTAAATGAACTGATTAAAATTTTTGTGTGCAATGTATAAGTAATTAACCATCATGCGCAGTCACCATTTACCATCATACATGTAAGCGACTGATTTTTTTTGCTGCAGGTTTTAAACCGTGTGATGTCTTCAGTTATAAACGAAGTTTTTTTTTTTTCAAGGAAAAACTAATATTTTCCGTTGTACGGGTCTTTAGAAAGATCGATCTCCTATTTCCTGTCTGTCCCCCCCTCCCCCTCACTTCCGTTTAGCTGTTTGAATTCACCGGAAATCAGCTACCGCACATGAGGCACCAACCGATTTAACTTCTGCCTCAGATGTTTTCTTTGTCGCTGGAAGAAACAGACCACGCATTTCCTACACCTGGTGATGATGCGTCGTTGTGCAAGATTGAAATAACTGTAGAAAAATATGGTTTGGCGTACTGTATAAAAAAACTTAAATTTTGCTTCATGTCTTTAATTCTTCCGCAGTTTCCCCCCCCCCCATTAGAACATTAGAGGTTAAGACGTAAAAATGCAAGCAAATTTATATTTGCGGTAAGTTGATCTGGAATTAAATATCTGTTAATAATTATCTGTAATACATTTTAGAAAGTTTGCATGCTTATTTGATCAAGTACTCGTTCTAAACAGTTCTAAACATTTAATTCCCCCTCCCAAAAAAGGGGGCAAGTTAAAGACGTGAAAATACAATAAAATTTATGCTTGCTGTAAGTTTACTTGGGTTATCTGTTACCTGTAAGGTTATTTGTTAATAATTACCCTGGTTTACAAGGTTTTTATTACATGAACAATTGTAGCTGCCTTTAACTATTTTTCAGGTGCTGATTTCAGATCTGGCCTTAAAAACTGGTAGCATGTCACGTTTTTATGTTATTGATCATTTTGACTCCTATTAAGAGCTTCCTATACCAACACCTCCAGGCAACTGAGGATGATATTTTACTTTTTGTGGCTGGCAACACTGATTGCCAACTGGGAGAAAACATGTAACAGTATCCTAACCTCAGACCGCCATTCGTGTTGTTTTCATTATAGGAGAAACATGTGCTGTATGTTGAAGAGTGAATTTTGGTGTTTAAATGTCACAAAAGCAGCTTCGCATATGTGTTAATGTGCCAGATAAGTTTTGTTTTTCGTTTGGAAATTATATTTTAAAATCCCAGGGTCCGTCGTTCTTTGACAATGATTGTGAAGAAAGCATATAACTTGTATTTTGGATGTCATGTTGGAGATCAGAATAAAACATGGACTCCACATGTGTGCTTTGTTGGCCTGAGTGAATGGTTGAAAGGTAAGATAAAATCCATGCCCTTTGCGGATTCAAGGGTTTGGCTAGAGCCAACTAGTCACTTGCATGATTGCTATTTTTGTTTAACTAAAGTGTTGGGCTTTTCAAAAAAGAACAAAAGCAAAATACAATATCCAAATGTGCCTTCAGCCATAAGGCCAGTTCCTCATGGAGAAGAATTTCCTATACTAACACCTCCAACCAATTTGGAGGAGATGGATTCACATTCATGAGAGGAAGACCTTTGAAGTACATACCGATTCTGATCCTACATACACCCCTAAAAAGTTAGACGAGCCTCATCTGATTCAGCAAAATGAACTAAATGATCTTGTTCGAGACTTCAAGAGTAGAAACTTCTGGCCAAGGGTACCAGAGTTTCTCTGTTCAGAAAGAGAAATTTGGCTTTATCTGCTTATTACGAGATGCAAGATGGTTTGCATTTCTGCACAGATATTTCAGGGCTGATGGAAGAAATTGGAACAACTCACGACCCTAAAGAATGGCGTCTATTTATAGATTCGTCAAAATTCAGCTTAAAAGCTGTCCTTTTGCATGAAGGAAATTAAAAACCTTCCATTCCAGTGACACACGCTGTGGGAATGAAGAAAACTTATGAAAGCATGGAAAAAAAATACTCACTACTGTAAAATATGACCAGTTTAAGTGGACAATATGTGGTGACCTAAAAGTCATTTCTCTCTTGCTTGGACTTCAAGGAGGTTTTGATAAAAGTTTGCTGTTTTCTGTGTTTGTGGGACAGTAGGGTCAGAAAGGAACACTACGAAACAAAATACTGGCACAAAAGAGATATTTTTATTCCTCGAAAGAGTAATATGAGGTATAAGCCTCTAGTTGATTCCTCTGATGTTCTGCTCCCACCACTACACATCAAACTGGGGCTTATGAAAAACTTTGCAAAGGCTGTGGACAAAACTGGTAAAGGGTTTTTGCACTTGAAGGAAAAATTTCCAAAACTAAGTGATGCCAAACTCAAAGAAAGGATCTTTGTTGGCCCTCAAATCAGGATGCTACTGATTCATACTGTCTTCGAAGAAAAACTGAATATGAAGGAGCGCGCTGCATTGAAATCATCCACGTCTGTGGTCCAAGGTTTTCTGGGGAATCACAAAGAGGAAAACTACTGTCATCTCATTAAATATTTTCTCAAAAACTATGAAAATCTTGGCTATTGAATATCTTTGAAGATCCATTTCGTGCACTTGCGCCTCGACTTCTTTCGCAAGAACTTAGGAGCTGTCAGTGATGAGAAAGGGGAAAGATTTCACCAGGATATTCGAACCACGGAGGAGAGATATCAAGGCAGGTGGGACCCAGCAATGATGGGTGACTACTGCTGGTTCTTGCAGAAGGAAGATACATAGGAACATAAACGACAGAAATGAACTTCTTCTAAGTATAAAAGATCCTTACCCATGTTTTCTTATTTTGCTTTTCAATATTATTTCATTTGTTACTTTATATTCAGTGGTCTATAATTATGACGTTTCTAATTTTTTTCACTGTAATCATGTAATTAATTAATGGGTTTTAAGTTGCAATTCAATAAAACAGTCATTTTCATTTTTCAGATATTTGTGTATTCATTGAAATTTGAAATACATCAATCCGTAATTTAAAAAAAAACCATACGTACTGCAGATTTTTCACAGCCATATTTGAATTCAGCACCCCAAAATTAGTTAAAAACATCCTATTTGACCAATGTTATAAAAAAATTTAATTGGTGTCTAGTGTTATCTGTAATACATTTTAAAGAGTTTGTGTGCTTATTTGATCAAGAACTCTTTCTAAATCAGTGTGACCCCCCAACATTTTATTTCCCCTACCAAAAAAGGGGGCAAGTTGGTTAGTTGTTTGTGGTTTTATGTCTCAAGAGAAAGCAGTACTCTATTAGGCGAAAAGGAGGAGGTGGGGGGGGGGGAAGAAACTAATCGGTAAGAACTAGGACCACAAAATTAGGTATACAGTTCCTATTAACTTAAGCAACGTATGAGTTTGGTCGCCCAACTTCCCCTCCCAGACCTGTAACCAGAGGGGGCTCATCCCCAATGCCACATCCATGAGCCCCCCTCTAGCAAGCCTTTTTAATCTGTTTCCATTTTTGCTACTTTACAATACAAGGATCCCTTTACATTTCGGATGCTGACGTTAAATTTGTGACTGCTCACATTTTGTTATAGGTTCGCATTTGAAGTTCTCTTTTTATAAAAATTCTATCGTTATTGGCCATTTCCCTCCCTCTCCCCCCCCTTATAAATGCAAAAAACAAACAAACCCCTATTTGAGCTAGTTATGGACCTGCTTCTCCCTCCCCTCCTAAAAAAAGGTAGATGCGAAAATACGATTGCGAGTATAACAGGTTATATATGAAATGAAAACTTCTGGCGTTGAAAGTATCATGGGCTACCTCAGATTATGAACCTCATTCATTACGAATTTCACAGGGTCTATCATAACGAGTTCTATTTACATGAAAGCTTTCGACATGAGGAATTCAAATCTACTACACATTTCGAAGAATTTGAGTTCAGGACTCCACCAACACCTAGCTCTTAGCGACAACTTTAATTATCCCGCAACCTGCTGAAACAGATTTATCTATTTTTGAGAAATTTCGATCCTCCTGAATACTTCACCGCTTGGCTCCAAATTTCTTTCACAGGTAAGGTGAGGGTTGGCTCATGTTGATAGCGCGCCAGGATCGTAATATGATATTAGTAGGTTCTAGTCCAAACGGTCCTTGCGTTGAGAATTTTATCCGTCAACCTCTGTTCTACCCTCGGTGAGAAAGGGAACACCTTTGGACTTGGAAAGGCCGCCGTCCATCGGATGGGACGTTAAGCCGTGTTCCCAGGTAGAGCAGAGCCATACCTTGTGCAAGTTAAAGAGCATGCTGGATGGCCTTGATGACAGGTTGCCATCTGTATCCTAACAGCTGCCTAGGAGTCCTCTCTCTCCATCTTAGTCCTTGGGGTCGTTATGACCTGGCCATTTAGCCCATAGTGTGCAAAAAAGTGCCGCTCATAGATAAAACAAAGTAACCTTCCTGTGCCGGGTTTGAGATTTATCTCCGGTGAACACCTATCCACCTTGCCCTCGATTAGAAAATGGACACAGATGGGCTTGCAAAGGCCGTCATCCGTCGAATGGGACTTTAAACCATGGTACGATGTATAGGATAACCGTACACTGTGGACGTTAAAGAATACTCAGGGTGGGTTTGACAGGAGGTTTCCATCCACTCCTAACAGCTGTCCAGTGGGTCCCTTTCACGCCAGCCTTATCTGAGACCTTGGAGTCCTTCTGACCTGGCCATTTGTGTGCAAAAAAAAAAGTGCTACTCAGAGGTAAAACTGCCCAACCCAACTCTTACATAGGTTCCACCTCAATCATCAGTGTCGCGTTAAAAATTCAGGGCTCTACCGTAATTCAACCCAATTTAGAACTTCGAATCCTTCCCCCCCCCCCCCCGTTTCAAAAATTTAACGATTGAAATTGTGCATTTAACACTTTTTTGATCACTCCCACCCACACAAACACACCCATAACTGCTGAAATTCTTCACCGTCTGGCTCCAAAATTCTCCTACAGGTTTGCTTCTTTGCGATCCCGAATTGCTTTAAAAATTCAGTCTCTGCCTATGTTAAAATCGGAGTTCGAATTTATTTTATTTATTCCACTTGACGTGGTAAGGTGAAAGGAGTTCAAGGGACCCGTTGATTTTCAATGGAAAATTTGTTACGTTAAAACTTCAAGTTCTTAGCTATAACAAGGTCTGATATCGCAACCTGACTAGTGGCCCATTGGTCTTTGTGGTTTGACCATTACTCACCCCCTCCCCCGTTCACTATAGTTTGCCGAATTTTAGTTTTTGCCCATCGAGTGTCGATTAGTCTTCTATTAGGCAGGTGCACAGGGCGCGTGCGTAACAAGAGCGTAAAATTGAATAAAAATATGAAAAGAAAAATGTAGTTAAATAATTTTTGATAGCAAAATTATTTCGAGCACCGGGTAACTATAAGGGACAAAAAGTTAAAAAAGTATATTTTTTTTATATTTTTCTAAAAATTTAATGCTGATGGTCTCGAGCATGAGCATGGCATGACTTGTGTTTTCTCATAAATTCGACATATATTGAAATTAAATGAAACAATATCAGAGTGTATTTTCAAAATTACGTGGAGTTTGGAGTCCTTGTCATCATTTTATATGATTAATCAGATATCAAATCATATGAAATGATTTGATATCTGATTCGTTGCCTTATTTTCGTGAAAATGTAGCGCAAAATGAAAATAATGCACATGTTGTAAGAATGGCTAGTTACGATACTGCTGTTAGTTTATGAGTTATTCGTTACTCATTTCATGACTGGCAAATTACACGAATTCAACCAGATTTAGAACACAACAGATTTATTACTTTAAATCCTCTGCCCTTCTCTGTGAGAAAGGGAACACCAATGGCCTTGATTCCATCGGATGGGAGTTAAACCGTGGCCCTCTGTGCAGGAGAGCAATACCCTTCATTCATGTTAAAGAACATGCTGGTCTTGACCGGAGGCTTCCATCTGTCTCCTAATAGCTGTCCACTGGACCTCCTTCCCCAAGCTAGTTCTGAGCCCTTGGAGTCATTATGACCTGCCCATTTAGTCCATTGAATACAAAAAAGTGCATATTTAACCCAACACGGCAAAGAAAACATGGCTAAGAAGGAAACCCATAGGTGAGATTCAGGGGAGTAGCCATGGGGGGGGGGAGAGGCTCCCCCCTCAAAGTAACTCGGAGTTGGCAAAATTCGAAGCGACTTCGTAAAATCTAAATGAGTTGTGAAAATTTGTAATCTTTTTTTTGAAAAATTAAGGGGAGTTGTCAAAATCGAGGCAACTTGGCAAATCTAGGGCAGTTTGGAAAATGTAGAGACGGCAAAATTTAGAGCAGTTGGCAAAATTCGAAGCCACTTAGTAAAATACAGGTGAGTTGGCAAAATCTTGGGGAGTTGGCAAAATGCGGAGTGGCTTGGCAAAATTGTGGGGAGTTGGCAAAATTCAGGTGAGAGTAAAAATTGGGATATTTTTCTGTAAAATTATGGCAAGTTGGCAAAACTTAGGGAGTTGGCAAAATCGTGGGGCAGTTGGCAAAATCGTGGGGAGTTGGTTAAAATTCAGGTGAGATGTAAAAATTGGGATTTATTTTCTAAAAAATTATGGCGAGTTGGCAAAATCCAGGGGAAGTTGGCAAAATTCGGAGTGACTTGGCAAAATCGTGGAGAGTTGACAAAATTCAGGTGAGATGTAAAAATTGCAATCTTTTTTCTGTAAAGTTATGGCGTGTTGGCAAAATCGAGGCAACTTCGTAATATTTAGGAGAGTTGGAAAATCTTGGGGGAGCTGGCAAAATTCAGAGTGACTTTGCAAATATCAGGTGAGATGTAAAAATTGGATTTTTTTTTCTGTAAAATTGTGGCGAGATGGCAAAATCTAGGGCAGTTGACAAAATTCGAATCCACTTGGTAAAATACGGGCGAGTTGTGAAAATTGGGATTGTTTTTGTGAAATTAAGGAGAATTGACAAAATCGAGAAAACATGGCAAAATTTTGGGGAGTTTAAAAAATTTGAAGTGACTTGGCAAATTCAGGAGAGAAGTAAAAATTGGAATTATTTTGCGAAATTAAGGAGAGGTGGTAAAATCGAGGCAACTTGACAAAATCTAAGGAAGTTGGCAAAACTGGAAACCACCTGGTAAAGTACAGGTGAGTTGCAAAAATTGGGATTGGTTTTGTGAAATTAAGGAGAGTTGGAAAAACCGAGAACTCTTGGCAAAATTCGAATCCACTTGGTAAAATACAGGCGATTTGTGAAAATTGGAATGTATTTTGCGAAATTATGGAGTGTTGGACAAATCGAGGAAACTTAACAAAATGTAGGGCAGTTGGCAAAATTCGAAGCCACTTGGTGAAATACAGGGGAGTTGTGAAAATTGTGCCTTTCTTGTGCAATTAAGGAGAGTTGATAAAATTCGAAGTGACTTGGCAAATCCAGGGTAGATCTAAAAATTGCGATTTTTTCTGTAAAATTATGGCGAGTTGGCAAAATGTAGGAGAGTTGGCCAAATTCGAATCCACAGGGTAAAATATAGGCGAGTTGGCAAAATCTAGGGTAGTTGGCAAAATTAGAACTACTTGGTGAAATATAGGCGAGGTGTAATAATTGGGGTTGGATTTGTGAAGTATTAAGGAGAGTTGACAAAATCGAGAAAACTTGGCAAAATATTGGGTAGTTTGAAAATTTTGAAGTGACTTCACAAAGAAGGATAGATGTAAAGATTGGAATGGGATTCGTTTTGTGAAATTAAGGAGATTTGGCCAAATGAAGGCAAAATTCACACTGACTTGCTACAATTCAGACGAGATGTAAATATTGGGGTAATTTCCGTGAAATTCTGGCTAGTTGGTGAAATTGGAAGTCAAATGGCAAAATGCAAGAGAGTTGTGAAGTTGTGAAAAATGCCCCCCCCCCCCCTCACGGAGCGAAAATCTAGACATAATTTGCTCAGTTGGCAAAATTCGATTTTTGAGTTGGAAAATTTTTGATTTCTCCACTCCCAACCATAGTCCTTTGCTATGCCCCTGGTTAGATTTGTGACCATACGATGAAGTATTTGAATAGTTACAAGGGGTCAAAAAGTGTTAAATGAATCATTTTAATCTTTCGGGTTTTAAAATGGAGTGAAAAGAGATTCGATGATCTAAATCGGTTTAATTGGGTTGTTTTACCTCTGAGCGGCACGTTTTTGCACACCATGGGCTAAATGACCAGGTCACATGGACCCCGAAGGCTCAGAGAAGGTTGGGGGAGGGAACCCACTGGAACAGCTGTTGGAAGACAGATGGTAGCCTCCCGTCAAGGCCATCCAGCGTGTTCTTTAACGTGCACAGGGTATGGCTCTCCCGCACACGGAGCCACGGATTAACGTCCCATCCGACGGACGGCGGCCTTTCCAAGCCCATCGGTGACCGTGGTCAGGGCGGGGAATTTTGCGGAGATAAATCTCAACGCTGACCCAGCTGGGACTCGAACCTGGGAACTACAGATTACGAGCCTGGCGCGCTACCGACTGAGCCAACCCCACCCCAAATCGGTTTAAATTCGAGAAATTCACGCTCGACGAAACACACGAATATATTTCCTTCGGCGCGGTACGGTGACAGCTACAGTCCCCTTTTTCACGAACATTTTCTATGATGGAATGCATTATTTTAATAATAATTAACTACTTGAAGAGCATAAAGTGTACACTTTGCAATGATATTATTAAAAAAAAATTTGGGGTAGTAATGGAATAAAAAAAATTATCGATCTTGAAAATTTTAAATGCAATATATTCTCGAAGTTCGATTGCATTTTTCGAAGTTATCGGCTCTGTGGTTACAATTGTTTGTTGGGTTGTTTTACCTCTGAGCGGCACTTTTTTTTGCATATAATGGGATAAATGGCCGGTTCACAAGGACCACTAAGGCTCAGAGAAGGTTGAGGAAGGTGACCCACTGGAGTAGCTGTTGGGAGATAGATGATAGCTTCCCGTCAAGGTCATCCAGCATATTCTTTAACGTGCACAGGGTATGGCTCTACTGTATACGGTGTCACGGCTTTACGTCCCATCCGACGGACGACGGCCTTTCCAAGCTCATCGGTATCCCCTACTGACCGTGGACAGGGCGGGGAGTTTTGCGGGGATAAATCTCTAGGCTGATCCAGTTGGGACTCGAACCTGGGAACTGCAGATTACGAGAGAAAGGAGCGCTTTCGATTGTCCCCCCCCCCTCCCAATTGTTTGTTGTTAGGTTGTTTATTTGTGAGCAGAACTTGTTTTTGTCGTACAGAATGGACTAAATGGTGACCATTCGTCCCCGTTTTACGGGGACAGTCCCTGGATTAAAGGTTATGTCCGCGACGAATAAATGTCTCCGGAATTCGATCAGATTGTCTCCGGAATTCGAATCAGATATATTTTAAATGTTAAATTGATTGTACAACCGTAAGCAGATATTTACTAATAGAATATCAGTGTCAAAAGTGTTATAAAAAATTTCGGTCGCGATGCTGGTGACTGAAAAATTGAGGCTAGAATTTTCATCATTAATGATAGCAGCATCCGGGCAAGCATGTCTTTCTTCTTAGCGGGACGTCAGCGCGCGCCTTATGGACAACAATTGCTACAATTAATTCTGGCTGGTTAATTCCTAAGCAAGTTAAGTTTAACAGATTTCGGCGCCTGTTTTTCCTCCAGATACCTGACCAACAGTCCCAAATATGTAACACAAATTCCCCTTGTGTAAACCTCTGTTGGGTAAAAAAACTGAGTCCCTTGTAATGGTTTAAAACCTCGAATGCCTTTGTGAATGGGAAAGTCTGTCATCGTTCTGCAACGACTTTTTTAAGCCTGTGAACGAAGAAATCAGTGGAAAAAACTGACGGAGGAAAATTTTTCTTTCCAGTTCTCCAAAATTTTGGCGGGCTGTGTGGTAATTTATAGTCGTCGATTGAGAACTGTCAAACGTTAGCGGAAATTGCTTAAGAGATACGTTTTTACCTTTTTTTTTTTCAAAATTGTCGAAATAAGTTAAAAAGGGAGAAAGGAAATGTATACTATCATACTTTAAAGTCAGTGTTTCCATATTTGCAACCTGTATTTAAAAGTAAAACATCAGTTTTATGATCATGTGCAATGGTATTTTTACAATTGGAAGTTGAGGCAAATCATCTGTTATAGAGCAGGAGAGTATTGCCAAACAGGAAAATGCTCTATCAGGAAGAGTGTCATCATCTCTGATTAGTAATTTCTTCAAGAAAAAACACAAAAGAAGAACACAGTGTAGGAATTAAAGAAGGTACTCTTGAATTTGTTAGCTGTAAAACTATTCATGAATCCCATGTTTACAGCATATTTCCTGTGATTATTTATTAAATCAAAAAGATATATTTGCATACCACAATGTAGAACATAGAGTTTTTGTCCATGGAGTACACAAGTAAGTTAATCAAAATGTTTCCCGAGAAGTTGTTGGGTTGGGTTGTTTTACCTCTGAGCGGCATTTTTTTGCACACCCATGGGCTAAATGGCCAGGTCACATGGACCCCGAAGGCTCAGAGAAGGTTGGGGGAGGGGACCCACTGGAACAGCTGTTGGGAGACAGATGGTAGCCTCCCGTCAAGGCCATCCAGCGTGTTCTTTAACGTGCACAGGGTATGGCTCTCCCACACACGGGACCACGGCTTAACATCCCATCCTACGGACGGCGGCCTTTCCAAGCCCATCGGTGACCGTGGTCAGGGCGGGGAATTTTGCGGAGATAAATCTCAACGCTGACCCAGCTGGGACTCGAACCTGAGAACTACAGATTACGAGCCTGGCGCGCTACCGACTGAGCCACCCCCGCCCCTTCCCGAGAAGTTCACATGAGCAAAAACAAAACGTGAAGCAATAGTGACAAATATTTCTGTTTGTGGGCTAATGAGGAGTTGATAAATTGAGTATATATATACAGTATATATGTCTTTTTTTCTTGGTTCTTGAAATCGTAACATGAAAATATTGCCTGTTAACGTTAATTTAAAATTTTGCCACGGACTAACGCTCCAATTGAAAGGATGTTTTCAAGCATGAAATTAATATGGATGGATGAGAAATAACGTACAAAAGTGAACACCGTGAAGGCTTTGCTAAGTGAAAACAAATTTTCGTGTCTCTTGTGAAATATTTAATTCAAAACTTGACGAAAACGAAAATATTTTACAGAAAATCCATTCGTATGAAAAATGCAATACAGTCGTTTTTGTTAATTAACCTATGTTAAGTTTTATTTTGTGCTACTTAATATTAACGTTATTATTACGTACAACAATGTATAAAATATGTTCTAAATGAAAAAGATAGTACTTTTTAACCTAATTTCATCAAAAGTCAGATTGAAAAAAAGTTAGATTGAAAGAAGGAAGTTAGATTGAAATTTGAAAAGTCCCCTGATTAAAAAAAAAAAAATTGGTCATCCTAATAAAAACGCCAATCCTTCCGATAAAATTTTCTAAAATCCCGGAACCTTTTCTTTAAATCTAACCACTTTACTTAACGGCCAAACCACAAAGATCCCGAGAGCTCATAATTAGCTTGGGGGAGGGAGATGGGAACTAATATTAGTAGACAGATGGAAGTCTCCCGTTAAGACAGTAAGTTCTTTAACATGAATGAAAAGCTTCCGGCTAGAAAGTGCCGTTTAGAAACAGAGTAATTGCAGAACAAATAAGCGCAACAGCCAGACGTTCAATTTCGGAAAATGTGCTCGAACGTCGAGAATATATTGCATTTAAAATTTCTGGATCTTTAATGTGTGCAGTGTAATGCTGATCTGAACAAAGTGTCATGACTTAACTTCCCATCCGACTGACGACGGCCTTTTCAAGCTCACTTAAGGGTTGGGTTGTTTTACCTCTGAGCGGCACTTTTTTGCACACCATGGGCTAAATGGCCAGGTCACATGGACCCCGAAGGCTCAGAGAAGGTTGGGGGAGGGGACCCACTGGAACAGCTGTTGGGAGACAGAAGGTAGCCTCCCGTCAAGGCCATCCAGCGTGTTCTTTAACGTGCACAGGGTATGGCTCTCCCGCACACGGGGCCACGGCTTAACGTCCCATCCGACGGACGGCGGTCTTTCCAAGACCATCGGTGTCCCCTACTGACCGTGGACAGGGCGGGGAATTTTGCGGAGATAAATCTCAACGCTGACCCAGCTGGGACTCGAACCTGGAAACTACAGATTACGAGCCTGACGCGCTACCGACTGAGCCACCCCCCGCCCCTAGCTCACTTAAGACTTTTAATGAAAGAAAGAATAATATCAATTTTTGAACACTGTATATAAAAGGCGAATTTCAAAACTCAAATTTTGCCGATTTAGAAAATAAAACACATATTTTCCACCTCGAAAGTGGAGTTTTGCAAGCTAAAAAAATAAACATTTTCCAACTCACTGGTCAAATCTCTACAACTGAGAAAATAACACTCATATTTTTCCAAATGAAAATTTAAATTTTGCTAATAGAGAAAGCAAAACGCATATTTTCCAACTGGTAATTCGAGTTATGACAATTGGGAAAGTTAAACGCATACTTTCCATGAAAATTTAAATTTCGTCAACTGTGAAGAAAATAAAACGCGTACTTTCTAACTGGAGATTCATATTTTGGCAATCGAGAAAGTAAAACGCATATTTTTCAACAGAAAGTTCAAATTTTGCGAACTGAGAAGGAAAAAAAAAACCGCATGCTATCTAACTGGAAATTCAAATTTTGCTGACTCAGGAAATAAAATACATATTTTGGTACCTAAAAATAAAAAATTTTCCAACTCGAAAGATAAAACTGTAATTAAAATAATGTGTTTTCACGAGCCTCCTAATTTTTTTTACCGTCGTTATTTTTTGCTTTTTTAAAAATATCCCACAGAAAAACTTTCGATTAAAATTTAGAAAATAGGAGAAAAAATATCCAGTTCTTGTTTCATTTTTGCCAATTCAGATTTCCTTGAGGAATCTCTCTACTGAAAGGTTGGGCGGGGGTGGCTCAGTCGGTAGCGCGCCAGGCTCGTAATCTGTAGTTCCCAGGTTCGAGTCACAGCTGGGTCAGCGTTGAGATTTATCTCCGCAAAATTCCCCGCCCTGCCCACGGTCAGTAGGGGACACCGATGGGCTTGTAAAGGCCGCCGTCCGTCGGATGGGACGTTAAGCCGTGGCCCCCTGTGTGGGAGAGCCATACCCTGTGCACGTTAAAGAACACGCTGGATGGCCTTGACGGGAGACTACCATCTGTCTCCCAACAGCTGTTCCAGTGGGTCCCCTCACCCAACCTTCTTTGAGCCTTCGGGGTCCATGTGACCTGGCCATTTAGCCCATGGTGTGCAAAAAAGTGCTGCTCAGAGGTAAAACAACCCAACCCAACTGAAAGGTTCTTTCTCTTTGGATCCCTATTCAAATCCCATTGGTGTCTCTCATTCTATTTGCGATGTCTATATTTTCACCCAAAGCCGTTGCCCTCAACACTTCTGGAAAACGGGATAAAAAAAAGATCTTAATTCCGATCACAACTGCTTTTTCGCTGAGCTGCGTAAGACCTAAATGATTTTCTTTCGTCAACTCTAATTCCTTTGATGTCTCACGATAGTTATAAGAGATGTCAACAACTCACTGAAGCTATGAAATAACCCTTCTGTTTGTTTTTTTTGGCCTATCTCTCAAAGTTGATGGCGTGGAAACAATCCACCCACAGTGGAAGTCTGGTGTCCAGTCACATGAACGAAGGCTTCCCTCTCCCCCACAGAGACAGTACGCTGATCGTATGCATGGGAATGCATATGTACAAGGTTCGTTCCTGAGCATACAAGCTCATAATACCAGAACGGCGTATCTCCTATCGGTCGAACTTACATTGAATATTAAAGGAAGTAAGCACTTGCTGTACAAACCACTGGAGGGGGTGTGGATAAATTATTCTAATGAATCTATTCGTATTCTGATGGCAAGTCCACAGTCTGCGAAAGGGCCAACCGGAAATTCGTTTGGGATGCGGTGGGACTTTTTGTCACGGTGTTGCCGAGAAAAAAACCACGTGATCTCTCCGGGGGAAGTGTTTATGTGTGTGTGGTGGGGGGAACAGCTTGCGTGTCTAAATATGCAAGCTACTGTTGTGAGAAAAAACAAACCAACAAGTTGTGGTCGAGAGCAAAATGTCGTCATAAGTGAATAATTGTGAGAGAAAAGTCAGATCAGGAAGGTTATAAATCTCGATTTTGGATTGTTTAGAAATAGTAATTGGGAGGTGATGCTGAAGTCCCTGAATCGGGAGGAGATTGTTTTGTGCTGATGTTACTTGTGGATGCAAGACATCGTTTGTCAAAAAGTTTGCTAAAGTTGTCTTTGTCCTTTAGCGGCGTCTTTTCAATCATTATGATAATAACAATAATAATAACAATAACAACGATGGAGAACTGGGCAAATATGTTTTATTAAAATGGAGTCGTGGAATGGTTCATTGCCGGAATATATAATAAGGAAAGAAGGGTAATTTAAGGGTTGAAGAACTCTAGAGGTGATGGATTCTCTTTTTGAGAAATTGAGGCCACAGCTTTTACCAGTCGGATTAGCGGGATTTTGAAAGGAAAATATATAATAATGCAGAGAAAATTATTTTTGTGTTCATTATCCGACAAGATGAAAAAAAGATAACGTCTTAAACGCAGTAAGATCTAATGAACTTTCGACAACTGAAATGGAAGGCGAACTAGTAAGTCACTTAGTTGTATAGCATGAAGTGTTTAATTTGAATCCGAAAGTAGGAGATATTTGCATGACGAGAATTTCTGGTGTTTGCGGTTTTATCAAATGTTTATGGTTACAGGGATACCGCGAGTGGCAACTGGGGAGACTACGAGACAGCGCAGTTGAGAGTTTTGTTACCGACATAGGCTAATGATTTTCCCGCACTGTCAGAGCAAAATCTCCTATATCATAACATGTCTGGACAGTACAGTAATAGAAGAATTTCTAAATTTGTTTTCTATTAAATATTTACGAAGGGCATTCAAAAGGTTCCTGACACGTGTATGTAGATTTTCACTCGTTCCTCTGAAGTTAATGAGTTACGACTTGTTTGAAAGCCTGTCTAAACTTGTCATTACGTATTAAAAACAAAGTCCATATCATCATTTCTCTCTTCGCTGGCGGCGCGTAAACTTTGGTCTGCGAAATCTGTGTGTTGTTGCTATGACGCCTACTAAAAGATAGGGAGAGATTTTACATTTCGCCAAATATGCAGTTTGGGGACGATGCGAAAGAATTCATGCTGATTTATCACAAGTATATAGGGATCATGCCTGTTCATTGAATAGGCATGATCCCTACATACTTATGGCTACTGTTGTACCCGCCACTGTTATTGGACGGATGCGCAAATTCAGAGAAGGACGGCAGAGGAGCAGGAAAAACAGAAGGAGGATGTGTACATGAAACCCTCGCGCAGGAAAACAGAAGGAGGATGTGAACATGAGAACCATCGCGCAGGAAAACAGAAGGAGGATGTGAATATGAAACCCTTGCGCAGGAAAACAGAAGGAGGATGTGAAAATGAGAACCATCGCGCAGGAAAACAGAAGGAGGATGTGAACATGAAACCCTCGCGCAGGAAAACAGAAGGAGGATGTGAATATGAAACCCTCGCGCAGGAAAACAGAAGGAGGATGTGAACATGAAACCCTCGCGCAGGAAAACAGAAGGAGGATGTGAACACGAAAGCCTCGCGCAGGAAAACAGAAGGAGGATGTGAACATGAAACCCTCGCGCAGGAAAACAGAGGAGGATGTGAACATGAAACCCTCGCGCAGGAAAACAGAAGGAGGATGTGAACATGAGAACCATCGCTATTAGTGAGAAGAATGAGAGTTCTGGGCTAATGTTAAAGTATAGGGAAACCCATGTTAACCTATGGGAGAAGTTTTGGGGGATGAGGGGTTAAACTAATTCTTCTTACTACTATCGCTGCTATTCGTGAACTCATTAAGGGAAGACCCACACATCACCGTTCCGGTAATAATTTTTAGATGTCAGTATATTGGCAATTGATTCGCAGTATGAAAACAATTATTTATCAGCATTGAACGTTACGAAAGATCTATGCAAATGGGTACCACACAAACTGACAGAACAGCAAAAAAGTGCAAAAGTCGACTCGTGCAAAGAGATGCTGGCAATATTTGAACCTAGTGGCCGCAAATGATTAACAGACATGCCCGCGTAAACTCTCGGAAAGATCGACAACTCTGTTTGGTTTGCGGAAGATGAGAAGATGAACAGCGTCCCCAAATTTCCCGACAAGACTTTCGCTCAAACAATATGATAGTCACAATTTTTTCAATTCCTAAAGAGTGGTAGCTGTGGATACCTGACATGAAAAAAATGACTGTAAATGGCCAATACTACACTAACATTGTTTTTTCCCAAACTTATTAAGGAGGTGAAGGTGCAGTTCCTACAACAGGCGTGTCAAGGGTTCTTCATGGCAATGCCAGTGTTCACAAAACCGTCAAGTTACATCCTATCTGGAGCAGGAAAAATTCCAATAGCTTCCCCGTCCTGCATATTCACCCGATCTTGTACCATACGATTTCTGGTTGTGTCTAAAAATTAAAAAGGAACTTGTTGGGACGCCTTTTTCAAGGGTACAAGACATTGCAAAATGTATTCACTGAGAGTTGCAGAGTATTTCCCAATAGGAGTACCACCAAGCGTTCTAGAATAGGCGTAGGCTATATACCAGGCTATATACCAAGCGTTCCAGAATAGGTTGTTTTACCTCTGAGCGGCACTTTTTTGCACACCGTGGGCTAAATGGCCAGGTCACATGGACCCCGAAGGCTCAAAGAATGTTGGGGGAGGGAACCCACTGGAACAGCTGTTGGAAGACAGATGGTAGCCTCCCGTCAAGGTCATCCAGCGTGTTCTTTAACGTGCACAGGGTATGGCTCTCCCGCACACGGGGCCATGGCTTAACGTCCCATCCGACGGACGGCGGCCTTTCCAAGCCCATCGGTGTCCCCTACTGACCGTGGACAGGGCGGGGAATTTTTGCGGAGATAAATCTCAACGCTGACCCAGCTGGGACTCGAACCTGGGAACTACAGATTACGAGCCTGGCGCGCTACCGACTGAACCACCCCCGCCCCATTCCAGAATAGGCGTAGACTATATACCAGGCTATATACCAAGCGTTCCAGAATAGGCGTAGACCTCCAGCACCTATGCAACTTTGCCTAGGTGCTAGAGGGAGTACTTTGAAGAACAGGAACTCCTTCCTTTGTTGAGGTAAGTGCAATGGTTTTTGTTCTGCAGATGCATGCCAAGAACTTTTTCAATGCTGTTCTTAACATTTACTTAAGCAAAACTAAACAACAGCTTTCACAAAAAATAGCATCATCTTACGAAAAAATAATGCACCGTCCTTCAGCAAAAATAGGCAATATCACCCTCCGGCGCAAACAAGTAATATCGTCCTTCTGCGAAATAACTAAGGTCATCACTCGGTGAATATAAGTAATATCAACCTTCAGCAAAAGCAAACAGTTTTGGGAAAACAAATAACGTCAATTTTCGGCAAAAACAAAGTCTTTGGCAAAATTACTAAATTCAGCCTTCGACAAAAATACATCAATAAATGTTTATTTTTACTGTAGAATAATGCTTCTTGGGTAAAGCAAGAGACATCATCCTTCGTCAAAACCTAATAACATCCTTCAGCCGAAAAGCTGGTGGGGAGGGTAGGCTTAGTCGGTAGCGCTTCAGATTCGTAATCTGCACTTCGCAAGCTTGAGTCTCACCTGTACCAGCGTTGAGATTTATCTCCGGTAAACCTCCACCCTGCCCTCAGGTAGAAAGGGGACACCTAAGGGCTTAGAATGGTCGCCACCCGTCAGATGGGACATAAACTCGTGGTCTGCTTGCAGAAGAGCCATATTCTGTTCACGTAAAGAACACGTTGGATGGCCTTGAATGGAAGCTATCATATGTCTTCTAACAACTGTCCAGTGGCTCTTTTTCCCGAACTTACTCCGAGCTCTCGGGGTACTTGTGACCTGGCCATTTATCCCAACGTGTGGAAAAAAGTGCCGCTCAGAGGTAAAATTCGCAAAATGTCCCGCCCTGTCCACGGTCAGTAGGGGACACCGATGGGCTTGAAAAGACCGCCGTCCATCGGATGGGACGTTAAGTCGTGGCCCGTGTATGGGAGAGCCATACCCTGTGCACGTTAAAGAACACGCTGGATGGCCTTGACGAGAGGCTACCATCTGTCTCCCAACAGCTGTTCCAGTGGGTCTCCTCCCCCAACCTTCTCCGAGCTTTCGGGGTCCATGTGAGCTGGCCATTTAGTCTAAGGTGTGCAAAAAAGTGCCGCTCAGAGGTAAAACAACCCAACAACCCAAAGCTCAAAGATAAAAAGACCCAATCAACTTTCAGCGAAAGCGGTTAACATCAGCTCACTCTCATTCGAGATGCTTTGAAAGCTGATTGTGTCGAGAAATTTGCATTTTAATGTAACATTATGCTGAAAATAAAATCAGCAGTTTTAAAGCAATTCTTACCAACATTTTCTGGATCGTTGTTTAGCCAGTCACGGAGAAAAAAATAGTTTCAATAAAAAAATCCCCTCCCATCTCCTTTTTCAGTTATTTAAAAAAAACTTCCATACTTTATCCGGAGCTGGAATCCAGGTCCCTTTGATAAGTAGCCAAGCGCGCTAACCACTCGACCACTGCAGCTTTCTTTTTTGAATATTTACTGGGTCGTTGTTCTGCCATGAAGACAAAAGTCGTTAGTTTTAATGCAGCTAGCTCATTTCAATATTCTCTGGGTCATTGTTCGGTCATGGTGACAATAGTTAGCTCCCCGACCAGCAGTTTCCTAAATGAACATATACTTCTATCAATGTTCTATGCCGAATGGTTAGCACTGACGTGCGTGTTTGTTTTCTTTACCTGCAGCAGTCTCTTCTTTATTGCACTGGCGCCGAGACACTGCACACTCGATGGGAACGGTTACATAGAAAGCGGGTTAACGGTGTAAACGTTTCTAAAGGTTCTGGTATTTTAAAATAAAACCATTAACAGAAACGGACGTGGCGTCACAACAAACTGTAGAGTGCACTGTAACTAACCATGTTCCAATTTGATATGACGTCACATCCTTGTTTGTATTGGTTTTGTATCAAAACGCTAGAAATTTTGGAAGCGTTCAAAACGTTAAACCGCGAAACAGTTTTGTGTGCGGCCGCACGCCATGGAAGTGGAGCGCTAAAAACTTCCTCTACGACCCTGCGATAGCGTGACTAAGGGGATACTTTGAAACCTCCTCCTTGCGTGACCATCGTCTTTAAATTACGACTTGGAAGTTTCCTCCTGTGACCAGAGGAAGTACTTACAATGTGTATTTGTGCATACTGCATGTATGTCTTTGATCATTACATTGTATATCCACTGGGTTTGGCGTTGTTGGTAGGATTCTTTCTCTATTGCTGTGTTCTCTGAATTTATAGGCATGCACATGAACTCAGTAGCCACTTTATTAGAAACAGACCAATGTTATGTCGATAGGAAATCAGGTTCAGTAACTTCTTCGCTATGCTTATTATGGGGAAACGTGTCTGAAAAGAAATTAAAGATCTCAGTAAATATTTAAATATTTAAGAATTTATTTTCAACAATCGAGATGTGGCACTTTACTGGGAACAAATCGATGTATGTCAATGGGTAATGAAATCCAGAGTTAACTTCTTAAAAAATATGTTATGGGAAAGTGTGGCTAAAGTTAAAAGATTCCAATAAAGTTTTATCTAAATCTCAGTTTTCCTGCAATGTTCGTTAAGCATTTAAATAGTTATGTAAGTTGGTATATTTAATGACAGCAGTGCTATTAAATGTACCAACTACTACTATATTAACTGATCTGAAAAGTGAAATCGAGCAAGTTTAAATGAATGCAGTAAAGCCTCTGTGTTGAAACTTACTTAAAAAGACTGCTTCAATTTTAAATGACTTTTACAGAAAGAGCGAAGTTGTGAAATGTTTCAGCTTTTATAGGGGCGGGGGTGGCTCAGTCGGTAGCGCGCCAGACTCGTAATCTACAATTCCCAGGTTCGAGTCCCATCTGGGTTAGCGTCGAGATTTGTCTCCGCAAAATTCCCCGCCCTGCTCACGGTCAGTAGGGGACACCGATGGGCTTGGTAAAGGCCACCGTCCGTCGAATGGGACATTAAGCCGTGGCTCCGTGTGCGGGAGAGCCATTCCCTGTGCACGTTAAAGAACACGCTGGATGGCCTTGACGGGAGGCTACCATCTGTCTCCCAACAGCTGTTCCAGTGGGTCCCCTCCCCGAACATTCTCTGAACCTTCGGGGTCCTTGTGACGTGGCTTAGTCCACTGTATGCAAAAAAGTGCCGTTCAGAGGTAAAGCGATCCACCTCAGCTTTCGACCCACTTCAGCTTTCATAACTGTTTAAACACCGAAAGAGTGTCGTTGAAAATCGAGATTTAAAAAAACTGTTTTAGATTCATTTCAAACCAGTATCTTTGCTATTGTAGTCTGCTATTACTAGGTATAGGGGGGAAAATTGTCTCGTGCCGGGTGGGATCCGAACCCACGACCTCCTAATAAGGGAGGAAACTTAAAAAAATAACAGGGGAAATCTTGATTAGTGGGCCGGTAGCTCAGTGGTTAGAGCACCTGATATGATATCAGGAAGTCGTGGATTAGTATCCCATCCGTCACGAGACAATTTTCTCCCTATACTCAGTATTAGTAGACTACTAAAGCGAAGATAGTGACTGAAAACAAAAAAAAAATGTGAGATCTTTATCTTCAGTCACATTTTTCCATAGTAATCTTACTTAAGGCGGTAGTGAGCTCTGAATCCTTGTTGACATAATATGGGTCTGCTTCTAATCAAGTGGACACTGAATGTATATACAGGGTGAATCTGAAAAAGTGGGCAAAACTTTACGGGGTGGTAGAACGCAGCTATACGAGCAATATTCGTCATAGAATGTATGGTCGGAACGCAAGCGGTGAGAAGTTAAAAGGTAGTTTTCCACTGTCACATTTAAAGAATGAACACAAGAAGGAGAGGAGATACTTCAGAAAACATTTTATTAACAGGAATGTAATTGAGGTACATGCTCAAAGAAATTGCTCAAAAGAGCTGCCGCGTTGTTAGTATAACCAGCCATTCTCTCGGCAATCCACGGTAGAAATGCCGTTGGGTGCGAGGACCGACCCTTTTATACCATTTCCAACGCCACCTAGCGGCTCGCCGTTTGCGTTCCGCCCATACATTCTATGACGAATATTGCTCGTATAGCTGCGTTCTACCACTCCGTAAAGTTTTGCCCACTTTTTCAGATTCACCCTGTATATTGAATATGATATCGGAATCTATTTTTCGAAAGATAATCTTGTTGAAGCTCTGTTTTAATTATGACACACTTTATTGAATAAAGATAATTAAAATGAAGATGAATTGGTCACGACTGAATGCTTCGATAAAGAAATTTTACAAACAGGATTTTTTTTTGACTAATTTTTTAAATGAGTTATTGTTTTTATTTCATTATGTATTAGTCTGTCCAACGTAAGCCTTCAACATTTTTGTTCTAAGAGATGTAGTATAAAAAACATGTTTTGGATAGAGTACTAATAAAATATTACTATTCGCGTTTTAAAAATGTTTTGTGAGTTTCAGTTTTTACTGTTAAACTGCACTAAAGTTGGAAAATGATAAAACTTTCTACTAATATCGTAAACAGTCTAGGCTAGAAATATTTACCATAACTCGGCCATTCCTGGCCGTGAATGTCAGAAACCTTAATTTCCAGAGCACCTAATGTCCGACCCCGCCTTCTCGTGGTGCGGACCGTTAATAAAAAAATAAATACCCCCTCAAGCAGCTGCTTGCCACAGAGGTCTGACAGGAGCCTGTCAGTTTATATGCCAGAGTAGGAGATCTGAGAGGATGGCAGGACCTCATTTAGTAACTTTCAAAAGAGATACTCTCTTGTGGAAGTGAACGGAAGGGGAGGGCTGCCAGATTAGTGTGGCCTACTGATCTGGACAACTATGGCTACTTTTCTTTTTTTTCTACCCTGCTGAGGAGTGGTCAACCACACAGGGTCCTGGTGCTGACCATATAAACCTACTGGACTGGACAGATATATGGCTCTGAGCTTGATTATGGATCCTGATTTTGCTGCAAATTGGACCTCCGTAGCCCATGGCTGCTTGAGGATGATGATGATGATTCGAACAGCACGAGTCTATCGATGGGATTGAAACCTGAGAATGTTAGGGCAGATTTCTAGAATTGAAAAGGTTAAAAAAACTCAGTCTTCCGCTGACTTCAGTCTTCTATTACGATCCTTTGGTTTTTTACCAATTCAAGCGTCCAAAGATAATGGTGTTTGAAACTCGGTTGTTTTACTTTTAGTTGTGCTTTTCTTTTTATATACTACATAAGTGTGTAATAGTTCATAAAAGTTTTTTAGCAAATTTGTTTTGCCCTTGTGACCCCTTTGGGGTTTATATGTTTTAACATTTGTTATTGCTAATCAGGCACTATTTTAGACTTCGAGATATATCGATTTTTAGATATCGATTTTTAGATTAGCAATAACAAATGTTAGAACATATAAACCCCTTTGGGGTTTATATTCTAAAAATTCATTCAAAATATCAGATAAAAAAAATTCATTCAAGATATCAGATATCACAAAAAATGAATTCAAGATATCAGATATCACACTCTAGTCTTCTCGACAGAAGCGTGTGCTTCAGTCGAGAAGAGAGATTTTGGTGATCATGTGATAGTGAGAATAGGGTTGTTTAAATTAGTTTCAAGACAGTGTGAAGACATTTGTTAAAGTTAGGTAATACTAAGATTTAAGCTCTGATTCTTACTTTCAAAAAATCTTTAAGGCACAATTTAATTTGTGAAGGGCTTAAAGGGCACAAACTATTAAAGGACATGCTAAACAATTGTACTCGTAAACCTTGAATGAAATAAAAATAAATTGAAATGCAATCCATATGACTCTTGACAAATCTTGTCTGTTTATTATAATTTGGCATGTAACTTGAATTTCCTGTTCTTAGGCAGCTGTCTAAACTAGAATCGGTGAGTCTGCATCGGTATTTGGATTTGAAATATTTCGCATTTGTGGAACGGGACTGGCGTATGGACTGGCATTTGTGGAACGGGACTGGCGAATATGTTCAAACACAGGAAGAATGTATTTTTAAAGCACATATTCTTAATATGGGATACGGATTCGGTTTCGTGAAAAGCTTCGCTAAAGAAATTTTAAGCACAGAATTTTTTTTAAACCAGTTATTGTTTTCATTTCGTTATGTGTTCATCTGTCCGATGCAAGTATTGGACTTTTTTTTGAAGAGATATATTTAAAAAAATCTTTTGTTTTGGATAGGTAGTAATAAATTACTTTGCATTTTCCAAATGTTCTGTTTGTTTTTTACTGTTAAACGGCGCTAAGTTGGAAAATGAGAAAACTTTCAACAATATCATAAGCAGTCTACGCTAGAAATTTATTGCCTAGGTGATAGGTTAAGGGGTTGATATTGACAGTCGGCCACAGGCGGAGGGGGGGCGGATTGAGGAACTAAACATTTTTATAGCTCGTTTTAAAAAAATAGAGTTAGTTTTGTTATCTGTCTGTACACATTCAACCTTTTAGTTTTAATCGATAAATGGAAAATTCTTTTTGTATTGTGTAGGTACTAATAAGATATTACGATTTGCATTTTCCCAATCTTAACGGCTTGAAATTGCACTGTTAGAGGTCGCTAAATTTCAAATACGGCAGAACTTTAAACGAATATTGTAAACAGTCTAGTCATGCGAAAAAATAATTAAATTTAGCTGGTAGAGGGGGGGGGGGGCAGTCAATAGGTTTACATTGATAGCAGCTCTTTGCTCGCTTACCCCAAGGAGTGGCGTTGGGGGAAACAACTCTTTAGTTTTAAGAGATATATGAAAAATTATAGGTTGAATGCTTGTTATTTATTATTAGCATTTTTCGAATCTTCCATTAGTTTCAATTTTACACCTTTAGAGGAAGAAAATATAAGAAAAATGATAGAGGGCTTATTTATTCAGAGGTTATCCTATGGAGTCGACAGATGCCATGATTGTGCTCTTTGATTCATGAATATGCTTAGAAAGATTGATTTTCTTGCTTCTCTAATTTTATAATGGAGGAAGTAACAATCATTCAAAAATTTTATTTTCAACACATTAGACTATAAATTTAGTACAAAATGAAGAACCCAAAAGCATTCCTTTATCTATATAGGTTGTTATAATTAATATCACATGCAATAATAAAAATGAAAGTTGAAAACTGATTTCTCACAAAGTAATTTCAACATGAAGATCGAAGTATTAGTTGATTGTAGTAAAATAAAAAAATTCTCGCATTTTTGTGAATAAAACAATAATTTATTTTTATTTAAATGAAAAGTATATAAGCGATGTAAATTGGAGTAGAAATTTTTATCGTAAAACAGCAAACGCTGTGCACGTTAAAGGACACGCTGGATGGCCTTGACGGGAGGCTACCATCTGTCTCCCAACAGCTGTTCCAGTGGGTCCCCTCCCCCAACCTTCTCTGAGCTTTCGGGGTCCTTGTGACCTGGCCATTTAGCCCATGTTGTGCAAAAAAGTGCCGCTCAGAGGTTAAACAACCCAACGTTAAAGAACACGCTGGATGGCCTTGACGGGAGGCTACCATCTGTCTCCCAACAGCTGTTCCAGTGGGTCCCCTCCCCCAACCTTCTCTGAGCTTTCGGGGTCCTTGTGACCTGGCCATTTAGCCCATGGTGTGCAAAAAAGTGCCGCTCAGAGGTTAAACAACCCAACGTTAAAGAACACGCTGGATGGCCTTGACGGGAGGCTACCATCTGTCTCCCAACAGCTGTTCCAGTGGGTCCCCTCCCCCAACCTTCTCTGAGCTTTCGGGGTCCTTGTGACCTGGCCATTTAGCCCATGGTGTGCAAAAAAGTGCAGCTCAGAGGTTAAACAACCCAACGTTAAAGAACACGCTGGATGGCCTTGACGGGAGGCTACCATCTGTCTCCCAACAGCTGTTCCAGTGGGTCCCCTCCCCTAACGTTCTCTGTTCCTTCGGGGTTCTTGTGACCTGGCCATTTAGCCCATGGTGTGCAAAAAAGTGCCGCTCAGAGGTTAAACAACCCAACGTTAAAGAACACGCTGGATGGCCTTGACGGGAGGCTACCATCTGTCTCCCAACAGCTGTTCCAGTGGGTCCCCTCCCCCAACCTTCTCTGAGCTTTCGGGGTCCTTGTGACCTGGCCATTTAGCCCATGGTGTGCAAAAAAGTGCCTCTCAGAGGTAAAACAATCCAACCGAAATCTTGGTTTTGTTCTGTTCACGTGCTGCTCATTCGTAGTCTGGCGGGTAGTGAACTTTATCTCGTAATGTCTGTTGTTGCTAGCTATCCGTCACTATGGGAAAGCATTCCGAAGCTGTTAGTGATTCCTACTCGTCTGAACCACATGGCAAGAGAATAAAGTGTGCAAAAACTTAGAAAATGAGAAAATAAAAAACTAATTGTACAATTCACCAAATTCCGAGAAGCGATGCCATTATAAAATAGGTTAAATAAAAGGCAAGATTAAATTAAAACACAAATATTAAGCTATATTACTTTTCAGAAACGAGGTATGGTTTCTTTATATATTTTTTGCTTTGTTGTATTATTTATTTTGATGCACAGTTATCAGGGAAGGAACAAACCTACCAAAGAAATGTATTACCATTGGGAGTGGATTTTTCAAAATCCTGGAACCTAAACACTACTCATTTTTGTATTAACCCTTATGTGAATTACCACATTAATGTGGGCTCAAAGGACTTGGACATGGTTATAATTTATCTAACCCACGTCTCACTGTCCATAATCTCGGGGCGTTTAGATTTTAGTTGGGAGGTGTGATCGTAGTCAGAAATTTTTTGAATAAATTCGTATGGATTGTTTCTAATAATTTTGAGGAAATTTGTAACATTTCTTTTGATGAAAACGTTGATAAGTCCAATTTGCTTGTCCTTGTTTATGTTTGTTTTACTTGACGTACCATGGGCGTCAGTAGCTGTGATATTAGGCATTTATTCCGAAAAGTCTGTATTGGGTCTAGAGTTTTCTTTGTTAGCTTAACGCCATACTGAGCATGCATATGTGATGGTACAGTCGCTCAAAAAAGTATCCGAACACTATGGTTGATTACAGAATTCAGAAAAATATCTGGCAACAATTTTTTTTAGAAATTACTGGTCTGGCAACCTTCGTGTCACGTGACACTTTGGACTGCCAGATTCAGGACTGAGAGATTGCGACAATACAGCTCTGATTATGACTCTATTCTTCTTTGAATATCAGGATATTATTCTTATTTTCTTTGAAGTAACGTTTAGAAATCTTAGTTTACATTAAAGATTTATAGTTTTTTTTTAATATCTGGTAAAGTTATCACATTTGAGAAAGAAATCTAACGGTAAATATAACTTGTTTTCTCTCTTTCCTGTGACAGGATTTTGCTACGGGGCTATTGCTACTGGATTTCTATTGTCGTACCACATTTTTCTCTCTATTTTAGAGCTCTTTAAAAATGTATTGTAAAATGCGTGAAATATGCACAATTTAATAATTTTTTGCCTCTGTTACCCTTACTGGTATTTTCAAAGGGAAGTTTTTGAGTTAGGTCTAATGAGCGAGTTCAAATTGCATCTCGCTGCCTGAGCTTTATTAAATATTTTAATTAATTGCCCCCCCCCCTCTTGAAAAAATTCTTTTAGATTCAAGTTTTTCCTCAGACTTTGAACTGCAATGGTGGAGTCATCTATAGGTGACCTAGTGACCTTATATCGCGATCTGGCGGATTACCAAACGTACTTCTTTGTCTCCCTGTTTTATCAAGATGACGGAAAAAGCAGCGAATTTCTAGTATAGCCAACGTGTGTTAGAAACACGTTGGCTATACTAGAAATTCGCTGCTTTACACCAATCACAGTCTTATAAAGTGTTATTTTTTGCTCCCTACAGAATATGTTAACCGTCAAGATGAAAAAAAAAAGTATCTAGTTTTTTCCCCATCTATTACATTATTCATGCCTGAGATATATATATATAAAGGCCTTGTAAAGTTAGAAATACACACTGAATATAGTTTTTAGGTGATGAAAAGATTTGTATTCGTTTCATTCTTTATCTTGTGACAGAGCCAAGGTTTTTCTTTCCTTGTTGCTGGTCTGTTGCGTGATTAAACCTCATAAGGTATCTAGATTTATATATGTATCACTTCTGTCTGGTAATTCACACGCTGCTAATCCACAACTTCAATGACCATAATGCGTTTTTCGTCTTTTTTTTTGTTCTTAACAGTTACGGCTGCTGTTCTTTTGTATTTTTTTTTTATATGTTGTATATCGATTCGCGTATCTAGTATGGCGTTTTAGATCTGGCTATTTTTCTTCCCCGTGGAAAGTTTTCTTTTGTTATCTGATGTCAAGGGCGAATCGAGCAAGAATCTCATGCCCCCTTCTTTCATCCGTGGATAATTTTAATTGCCGTAACGGAGGAGAAAAATAAAGTAAACATTCATGTAGTATTAATTTTAAAAGTCAGACTTTTAAAGGTAGACATATTTTACAAAAATATTAAAAAAAACAACAACAAAACACAGAAAAGTAGCGATAAAAGCGAATTTCTTATTGTGCGAAGAAAATGTCTGAAAATAACAACAAAATACTGGAATTGTTTTCTGGTTCTAATTTAATCCAGTCACTTGTCCATTCTCCCTTTAGATCTGAGTCTGGCGTTGATGGGGCGGGGGTGGCTCAGTCGGTAGCGCGCCAGGCTCGTAATCTGTAGTTCCCAGGTTCGAGTCCCAGTTGGGTCAGCGTTGAGATTTATCTCCGCAAAATTCCCCGCCCTGCCCACGGTCAGTAGGCGACACCGATGGGCTTGGAAAGGCCGCCGTCTGTCGGATGGGACGTTAAACCGTGGCCCAGTGTACGGGAGAGCCATACCCTGTGCACGTTAAAGAACACGCTGGATGGCCTTGACGGGAGGCTACCATCTGTCTCCCAACAGCTGTTCCAGTGGGTCCCCTTCCCCAACCTTCTCTGAGCCTTCGGGGTCCTTGTGACCTGGTCATTTAGCCCATGGTGTGCAAAAAAGTGCCGCTCAGAGGTAAAACAACCCAACCCTGGCGTTGATAAATAGACCTGGGTGTTAAAAAATTCCTAGCCATTCCTAATTTGTTTTTGCAATTTCAGAAATTATTCGCATCGAATATTGTGCAAAATATCTTTTAAGAATATATTCCTACGAAATATGTGCCTTACATACCGGGATGGAAATGGGTTTTCGGAACCGGGTGGTCACTCCAGAATCTGTTGGCGACGTTAAGCAATACATAAAAAATCTATTTAAAAGCACAGCAATTATGACCATAAATATTAGCAAGGAGTGGATATACATACAATGGATCCATTTCATGTCGTTGAACATAGGGGAGGTCTATATAAAACTCTGCAAATAGGGAAATGACGTCCTCCCACTTCCCACCCATTTCCAGCCCACTTTTACGTACATTCAAAAAAACTTATTAAGACATCTCACACAAAATCATAACATCATTGTATGGGCACTTCAAGAAACGCGAGCAGAAAATAAAATAAACAAAAATCTATTCGTAAGTTATCAAAATCGAAAACTAGCAAATGCTTACTCGTCGAAAACATTATTCCACAGGAGCAAATTAGTATTTCCAAAGAAAATCCCAAATTTGAAGTTATCGCAATGCATTAAAGTTAAATCAACTAACCTTCTCAGTTATAAATTTTTATAACCCAGGAAATAATGTTTACATTGAAGAATTTGTTGAAGTTCTCGAGCAGTGCCCACCACTACGTCACATCTGTGGAGATTTTAATGCTCACAATACGCAGTGGGGTTCGCATAAAAATGATGCAAGAGGGGAAATTGAACAACTGGCAGAACTAAAAAAAATTTACATACCATTGAATGACAATTCACCCACCTTTTATCTCTTCCTGGTGTTCACAAGATTAAAAAAAATCTAAAAATTGTAAACTGGACAAATTTTCAAGAAGTCACAAGAAATACTAACAATAGAAATGACAGAAATCTACAGACATTTATGAAGAATATTAATGAAAGCATTTCAGCCAGTACAACAGAAAATATTTATACATACAGAGAGAAATTAATGGCTATCACACCATTTAAAACAAAAAGCTAATTGCTCTTCGAAAAAAATTCCAACGAAAAGTCAGAAGTTCTACGGATCTCCATAACAATATAGAAGCAAACAAAACAACAGCAATGCCTAGAAGAAAATTGGAGGTAAACGACTCTCACAAATAGGAGCAATTCTCAGATCAACTCTCTCTCCTTCACACCTTTATGAAAATAATGAAAAATCTTCAGTTCTCTTCACAAAGAAATTGCTCCAAAAAATAGGAAAAAATGTGCAACCATATTCACAAAGATTATAAAATTATAGCAAATAAATTTGCTAATCACTTTTTCTTTCAAGACAAGACAGAGAAACAATAAATGAAAATGATAAGAAAATGAATAAAGAAATAGATTTCCACAACAACACCCCGAAGAATGTAGAGTATATGGATAAAACTTTCTAACTTCATGAGCTAACAGAAGCAATAAAAACATTAAACAAAAATCTGCGCCAGTCCAGATGGATTAATAATAATAAAATTGCGAATTTCCCAGAAGAAATTAAGCAACAATTATTAGAAATTTTTAATCACATCTGGCAAAAAAATAAATTCCTTGAAGAATGGAAGAATGCACACATATGTCTAATAAAAAAACCAAACAAACCAGCTCTGGAAGAAGAACTCATACAGGCCAATTACCCTTACCTCAATACCGTTAAAATTATTTGAACATTTAAAAAATAAATAGAAGAAATTGGTTTCTTCAGAAAGAAGAAATTATACCCTGATTATTCTGTGGATTTATAAACGGTAGAACTGCAGTTGACAATGTAACTAATCTTGCTCCAAGCATTCAAGATGCAATGAATAATCACTTACCAGCAGCAGTGGTATTCATAGATATTAAAAAGGCGTTTGCAATGTGTGGCAGAATGGACTCTAGCATAAAATCATTAAAGCAGAAATCAGGGAAAATACTTTACAAATTTCTATATCAATATATATATAAAATGGAAAAGTGCAGATCAAATTAGAAAAGATTTTCTCTCAGGAAATGCATTTGAATAATGGAATTTTGCAGGGAGGGATTTTAAGTTCAATTCTTTTTAACCTTTCATGGCTGACATCAAAAACAACATACTTTCGCCTACAAATATATCACTATTTGAAGATAATATGACTCTTTGGAGTGTGGGAAAATCTCATACAGCAGTTCAAGATCATTTGCAATATTCCCTTTATACTATTGAAGAATTTTGCAAGAAATTAAAATCAACTATGGAAAGTAACAAATTTGTTATACTACCAGTGTACAATTAAGAATATAGAAGAATAAATAAAAGAATAAAAGAAATAAGAATAAATCCAACATACGTTATAAAAATAAATAATCTTCAAATCCCACAGGAAAAAAACGTCAAATTCATTGGCATCGCCTTTGATACTAGGTTCACATGGACCCCACATTTAAATACTCCGGTGGAAGCAAGTAAAAAACACCTTCAGGTGCTCAGATAACTTGGACTCCGCCAAACATGCTCAAACTGTACACAAATTAGAATGAGTCTTAATAGAGACCAATTAAAATATTTTAAGGCCAAAGGTAGAATATGTACTGGGAATTACTAATACTACTGCAATTTCAAACAACAGAAAATTGGAAACTAAGCAAAACAATATTATTAGATTTTGTACAGGGCAGTTGAAACAGTGCTCTTTTATCTGACTGCTTGCAGAGACCTCTATTCCTCCACTGGCACAAAGGAAACAAGATCTTCTTATTCAATATTATGTGAGACTTAGAATAAATCATCCTCAACACACTGTACTACAAAGAAATTAACCAAAAGGAAATTAAGTCAGCGATCGTCACAGACAGCAGAAAACATCCCATCTACAGTCAACTGAAAATGCTAAATTTAATACAGAGGAAGATAGACTACCACCTTGTGCAAAAGCACATCCTATTAGCTCAGACAATATTCCAGGTATATGTAATAAAAGAAATCAATGTAAAGGAGAACTATTAATAGTGACTATTAGTTATTATTACTATTACTATTAGAGGACAACTATATGTTTAAATTTAAAACTAACAGCAATACCTCTATTATCATTGCATAACGTATAACTATACAAGAAATAATAAGTTGGTCATTAACTTTGGAAAACAAAAATATATTTATTTTTTCAGACTGCCATTTTCAGCACTAGAAAAAATTTCATTCATCTAGATATTGCAAAGAATTTTTTTCCCTCAGAGATAGAAATAAGAGAAATAACAACAAAATTTTCATCCAATGGACTCCCAGCCATATAGGTCTTCTGGAAGTTGATATTGCAGACACACTTGCAAAGGAAGCTCTGTACTGCAATAAAATTTTATTCTCAACAGGTTATAAAAAATCAAATAAAAAAAAGGCTACAGTAAATCTACTCCATTTCCATGTAAACGCATCCAACAAAGTTAATTATCGAAGACTTGTTGTAGAGAATTTAACACAGTTAAAACTGAGAAAAAATGTTAAAATTTGAGAATCAGAATAATGCATTTTGCACACTAAACAGCTATCTATTATAAAAGTAAAAAACAACTCCAAATTGTTTCTACTGTAATGCTTCTGAAACTATTACACATGCATTACTGAATTTCCAAAAAATATGAAGAAGAAAAATATACATTGAAATATTAAAAAGAATCAGCATTCACGATTTTACATTGAGAAGCATCCTACCAAACAGTACCTTTTACAAGACATAAAGTAAATAGATTAGTAATTGAATACTTTGAATACTTAAAAATATAAATTTCTATCATGAAATTTAACAAATATTGCATAATGCTACAGACAATTAGAAAAAAAAAATCCATTTGTTTTGGTACTTAAAGTAAGAAAAAGAAAATAAACATCCTCAGAAGCTGATGAGCCTCTTTGGAATTCTCTTTCGAATTGAATCTCGAAGCAGTTTTCGCAGCTGCACATCAAGACAGAGGAAGACATCTGTAAAATTCATCACCTTTTCGTCCTATGAATTAACTTTAATGTTTTAAGGTAATTTTATAATTTCTTTTCAAATATTTTGTTATGGATTTGTTGGCACAATGTTTCGTGCAGACTTTCCCTGGTGGAGAATTAAAAAAAAGAAATAATTTTTTTTCCCACTTTGTTCCGATTGCTAAAATTCTACGTACCACCACCACCACCCTACACCAAATTTCCATTAAATGTATTGTTCATAGTTCAAGACCTCTTAAATTTGCTATAGCTTAGGGCCTCAGAAAGTCAAACTACGGCTCTGACAAGTGGATATCTTTTTCCAACCCAGTTCTGAGTTATTATGACCCGGTTGGCTCAGTGGAGATTTTTTCCTACTGAGCTCTGAGTTCTTGTAACCTGGGTTGACCAGTGATCTTTTTTCTACCTAGCTCTGAATCCTTGTAACCTGATTCGCCGGTGGACATCTTTCCCCAACCAAGCTCTGAATCCTTGTAACCTGATTCGCTGGTGGAGATCTTTCCCCAACCAAGCTCTGAGTCCTTGTGACCTGGTTGGGTCTTTTCTCTACCCAGCTCTAAGTACGTGAGACCTGAGTTTGCCAGTGAAGATCTTTTCTCTACCCAGTTCTGAGTCCTTGGGACATCTATAAGGCTGAGAGGTAATTTATATAAGTTACGGTGTGTTCTCTTTCCCATCAATTTCGTTGAGTCAATTAATAGTTATGCCTGGTTGCTTAACGTACCTGTTTAAGCCATAATAGACTCCCAAAGTCTCAAAAGTAATGTTTCATATACATTAAATCAAATTACTCGTGGAATATTGGTTTTCCGATCAACTGCAGTAGTTCGCCTATCGAACGACATTTAAACCTTCTCCAAACATCAATGTTCAGTGGAATGGAATTGGACACTGGGAAATAGAATACATCAATCACAGCTTTTGCAGTTGGTTATTTGATATATTCTCTATTCGATCATTTTATTTCTTGTTACACGAACACTTCTGATTAATGTTTTACAAACTCACTTTCTTGTCCGCTTTTGTCAGTTGGTGTTTATGGGCTAATCCAAAAGAACGGGAGGAGAAAAGGAACGAGCGAAGGAGAGAGAAAGAAGTGTCTCTCGACGTTCATGACTAGGCATATTTCACGGGGCGCGTCCAGACGAGAAGATTGTGAGTAGGCGTTAGACAGGCAATGCTATTCTAGAGCTTGATGTTCTGTGTGCAGTGCGACGACTTTACTACCCACACTGTTGGCCAAGTCGCTGACCTCTGGCCTCATACTGGCGAAATGCTCTATCCTTAATAGCGGCTTTTCTCCAGATTGGCTGGCAATATTTTGTTATTTGCAGCATTTTTCCGTGATTGGTAGAAGAATATTCCTTGCATTACGCTGATTGCAATAACAAGGATTTATTTTATTCTTAGAGATAAATAACTCCTTTCGCTATTTCATCTGTCTAGTATGGTATGAAAGTTCGGAATGCTATCAAGTTGGGTGGTTTTATCTCTGAGAGGTAATTTTGTGTACCGTATGGGATAAATGATCAAGTCACAAAGACCCAAAATGTACTGAGCTGGGTATTTCCCTCCTATAGCTATCCAATGGATGGCTGTAGGAGGCAGATACCCATTTCAGACGGAAGACTATAAATGTCGGAGGCAGACGGAAGCCTTCGTTAAAGGTACAGGGGTTGATTCAGTCGGTGGCGCGCTAGGCTCGTAATCTGCAGTTCACAGGTTCAAATTCCAAATGTGCATGCGTTGACATCTATCTCTTTTAAACAACTTCCATGCTCTGGGTGAGAAAGGGAATTCCGATGGGCTTCGAAAGGCCGCTGTACGTCGACTGGGGACTTTAAATCATGTCCCGTGTTCAAGAGAGCCACACCTTGTGCCAGACCCGGATCTAGAAAAAATATCAATAAGGTGGGAGGCATGAGGTGGGCGAGCAGGTAAAAGTGGGGGGGGGGGGGGGCAAGAGACTGGTTTTTCTATTGCATACGAGTGGATTTCAAAACGTTTCTGACGTACACTTGCAAAGCAAAAACCATTGCACTTTCCTCAACAAAACTTTTCCTGTCCTGCAAAGTACTCCCCTCCAACATCTATGCGAAGTTGAAGACGTCTACACCAAATCTGGAACGCTTGGTGGAACTCCTGTTGGGGAATACTCCGCAACTCCGAAAGCATTTTGCAAGGTCTTCCACCCTTTCCTTTTTAACTTTTTGGAAACAACGAAATATCGCATGGTGCAAGATCGGGTGAATATGCAGGATGGGGTAGCTGTTGGATTCTTTCTCGCTCTATATAGGCCATAACGCGACGGATTTTATGAGCACTGCCATTGTCATAAAAATGGAGAACCCTTGACACGCCTATTGTTGGACTCTGCTCCTTCATCTCCTTAACTATTTTGGAAAAAACAATATTGGTGTAGTATCGACCATTTATAATCATTTTTTCAGGTAAGGTGTCCACGCTACCACTCCTTGGGAATTGAAACATTGTGAACATCCTTTTCCTTTAGCGAAAGTTGTATCGGAGGATTTAGGAATGCGGTTCGTCTTCTGCAACCCAAACATACTTGTCGATCTTTCTAAAAGTTGTATAGTAATAAACTACGCCTCATAATCAGTTGGGAAGGGTATGGCTTCATCAGTAATATGCCAGGATCGTATTCTGCAGTTCCCAGGTTCGAATCCCACCTGGGCCAGCAGTGAGGTTTATCTCTGCAAAAATACCCGCCCTGCTATCGGTCAGTAGGGGACACCGATGGGCTTGAAAAGGCTGCCGCCCGTCGGATGGGACGTTAAGCCGTAGCCCCAGGTGGAGGAGAGTCATATCCTGCGCACGTTAAAAACACACTGGATGGTCATGATGAGAGGCTATCATCTGTCTCCTGATATCTGTCCAGTGGAACCCCTCCCCAAACCTTCTCTGAGCCCTCGGTGTCCTTGTGACCCGCCATTTAGCCCATTGTGTGCAAAAAATGCCGCTCAGAGGGAAACATCCAGCAACAATCCATCACCTGTGACAATGTCTTTTAACCATTTGGGGCCACTAGGTTCAAGCATTGCCGGCATCTCCTTGCCCGAGTCGGCTCTAGAGCTTTTTCGCTGTTCTGTCAGTTTGTGGGGTACCCATGTGGCACAGATCTTTCGGAACTTTAAATGTTGATGAATAATTATTTCCACATTGCCAATCGAATACACTGATATCTAAAAATTATTACCTGAACGTTAATGTGTGAGCTTTCCTTAATGAGTTCACAAACAGTAGCGATGGTTCTCTGGTTCACGGTGTCCTTCGGTCTTCCTGCACGAAGGATGTCTTCGAAGCTCTGCCGTGCTTCTCTGAATTTGTGTATCCTTCCCTAACAGTGCCATATGAACAGGTATGATCGCCATATACTTGTGATAAATCGGCATGATTTATTTTTTGCGTCGCCCCCAAACAGCAGCTTTGTGAAAATGTAACGTCATTACCTGTCTTGAGCAGGCTCCATCGCAACAACGTACAGATTTCGCAGAACGAACTTTGTGAGCCGCCAGCGAAGGGAGAAATGATGATACGGCCTTTCTTTTTAACACTTAGTGCATGTTTAGACAAACTTTCAAATAAGTCGTAGCTCGTTAACTTCGAAGTAACGAGTGCAAATTTACAGACACGTGTAAAGAACTTTTTGAATGCTCTCTGTAATATTCCCTGATACGTTTTAGATGTATTTAAAAAAAGTTTGAAAAATGCGTGAAATATATATACAGGGTGGTTCAAAATTTATCGTTCAAATTTTGTGGGAAGGTAGGGAATATGTCAGGAAATCGATTTCACATAGGAAAGTATGTCCGCGAATGTACGCATGCGTATGTAGAGGGCGCTGTGTGTACCCAACCAGTGTACAGCTCGCCCGACCACTTCCGCTGTCATCAGTGTACGAGCTGACTTACTAGTGATAAGATGAATCGTTTTACGCATCAAGAGCTAGCGGATATGCATCTCGCATGTACTTTACCTTGTTGGAATAAAAGTCACATTCGTTACCACTTAACTGTATCATTTCCTTGTGTTCCCTTTACTTGTCCATTTTGTTCATGTAGATGACGTTTGCGGACATACTTTCCTATGTGAAATCGGTTTCCTGACGTATTCCCTACCTCCCCACGAAATTTGAACGATAAGTTTTGAATCACCCTGTATATGTTACCGCAAAAGCTCGAAAGCCGTTAATGTGCATATTACCTAGCTAATCTGCAGATTAACTGATTTGCTCCGTTAACCTGCACATTACCTAGCTAATCTGCAGATTAACTGATTTGCTCCGTTAACGTGCGGAATCAAGAGTTTTCCGCATTTTACCTAGGTAATGTGCACATTAACGGCTTCCGTATCGTTAAAGTTCAAAAGTTTGTTTCTCTCATAGGGTGAATCTCTTGAATATGAATCTTCGTGTCACGTGATTCACTTGTCCGCATTATAAAAAACGCCCCGGATGAGCGGAGGCCAAGTGAGAACGAATCGGTAAAGTGATTCGTTCTTGATAACGAATCACTAAAATGATTCATTCTCACTTGGCCTGCTCATTTTGGGGGCGTTTTTTTATAATTCGGACGACTGATTCATGTTGACAGAGGGATGACCCTGGTTTCAACTCTACTCTCGGACACTAGATAAATAACATTATGTTAATTTAAGCGTACAGGAACGTTCCTGTTGTTCCAGCAAAGATCTTATTTTCACTTTAACGAGTGCCTAGTAGGTAATGTGAAGATTATCCAGGTAATTTGCAGATTACCTAGGTAATTTGAGAAATGAAACAATTTTCCGCACGTTAACGGATCACCCTAGTTAATCTGCACAATACCTCGATAATCTGTAGAATAACTGATTTCTGCACTTTAACGGTAACATATATTATATATATGTTTAATAATTTTTCTTTTATTACCCTTACTAACATTCTCAAAGGCTGGGGCCATGACCCCTTGCCCTTCCCCCCACTTGATCCAGCCCTGTTCTGTGCACATTAAGGGATACGTTGAATGGTCTTGAGTGGGGGCTTCTGCCTCCTAACAGCTGCTCCTAACCTTCTCTGAGGTCATGGAGTCCTTGTAATATGGCTGTGTAGCCCATTGTGTGCAAAAACGTGCCACTCAGAAGCAAAACAAGCAACCAACCAATTCGTCTTGTAACCTGGATTGTGCTGCTCAGAAATAAAACAAGCAATCAACCAATCTGTTAAGATCATCCATCACGTTCTTTAATCTCTTTCTCACCGAGTTGTTGGGTTGTTTTACCTCTGAGCGGCACTTTTTTTGCACACAATGAGCTAAATGGCCAGGTCACAAGGACTCCGAAGGCTCAGAGAAGGTTGGGGGAGGGGACCCACTGGAACAGCTGTTGGGAGACAGATGGTAGCCTCACGTCAAGGCCATCCAGCGTGTTCTTTAACGTGCGCAGGGTATGGCTCTCCCACACACGGGGCCACGGCTTAACGTCCCATCCGACGGACGGCGGCCTTTCCAAGCCCATCGGTGTCCCCTACTCAACGTGGGCAGGGCGGAGAGTTTTGCGGAGATAAATCTCAACGCTGACCCAGCTGGCACTCGAACCTGGGAACTGCAGATTACGAGCCTGGCGCGCTACCGACTGAGCCACCCCCGCCCCTCTTTCTCACCGAAGGCAGAGCTGGGATTAGCGGGGAAAATCTCAACGCAGACACAAGTGAAATCGAATCTAGAAACTTTAGATTACAAACTGCCGCGCTACAGATTGAGATAACTCCTGCTCCATGCTTCTTCTCGGGTAGATCAGGGATGGACAAAGTTTTGCCGACACGTGATGCATTCCGAGATGATCTTCTGCTCACCAATGTTTATTTCTGCTGTATTTGCCTGGTTGTGGCCAGTCTGTTTGCTTGTACAATTCTTGCCAGTCTCCTTTGACCCATCTGATCCACAAGCTGTTTTCGTCCACGGATCGTCGATTACTGGTAGTTTTTTGTCTTTCACACCATTCTCGGTAAACCTTTGAAACGGTTGGGCGTGAAAAGCCTAGGAGAATGGCCATTTGGGAGATTTTAGAACCGGCACGACTAGCATCCACTATCATGCCACGTTCAAAGTCACTCCGCTCGCTCGTTTTGCGGGGCGGGGGTGGCTCAGTCGGTAGCGCGCCAGGCTCGTAATCTGTAGTTCCCAGGTTCGAGTCCCAGCTGGGTCAGCAATGAGATTTTTCTCCGCAAAATTCTCCGCCCTGCCCACGGTCAGTAGGGGACACCGCTGGACTTGGAAAGGCCGCCGTCCTTCGGATGGGACGTTAAGCCGTCGTCCTGTGTGCGGGAGAGCCATACCCTGTGCACGTTAAAGAACACGCTGGATGGCCTTGACGGCAGGCTACTATCTGTCTCCCAACAGCTGTTCCAGTGGGTCCCCTCCCCCAACCTTCTCTGAGCCTTCGGGGTCCATGTGACCTGGCCATTTAGCCCATGTTGTGCAAAAAAAAGTGCCGCTCAGAGGTAAAACAACCCAACCGAACCAACGCTCGTTTTGCCCATTCTGACGCTCAACTGATGCTCCAAGAGCTGATCTGCCTGCAAACCGCGCTCACTGACGTATTACTTGTTGGAATAAACCATTTATGTGACGATGGGTAGTGTATCTAATAAATTGGCATCTCAGTGTACAGGCAATGGACAGAAAAATGGAAACATAATCATCTTATATCAATGGATTATCAAATTTGAGGTTCCATACCTGGTTAATAAAGTTTTATGGAAACATATATATAACCTATATAAACAGATATGTCAATTAAACTTTTTAAATTTCGATTTTTGAACAATATCCGTTCAAATACTTAAAGAGTTATAGAAGTTTGAATATTGAATACGAGAGACGTCAGTCATAAGAATTTACCTGAGTAGCTAATTAAATGTAAACATAATATTATTTCAAACTACGTAATAAAATAACACTGTCTATAATAATCTACAGTCGTGCGAATATTATAGAGATAAGAGTTATGGGTCGGGTTGGGTTATTTTACCTCTGAGCGGCACCTTTTTGCACACCATGAGCTAAATGGCCAGGTCACAAGGACCCCGAAGGCTCAGAGCAGGTTGTTGGAGGGGACCCACTGCAACAGCTTTTGGGAGACAGATGGTAGCCTCCCGTCAAGGTCATGCAGTGTGTTCTTTAACGCGCACAGGGTATGGCTCTCCCGAACACAGGACCACGGCTTAACGTCCCATCCGACGGGCGGCGACCTTTCCAAGCCCATCGGTGTCCCCTACTGACCGTGGGTATGGCAGGGAATTTTGCGGAGATAAATCTCATCGCTGACCCAGCTGGGACTCGAACCTGGGAACTACAGATTACGAGCCTGGCACGCTACCGACTGAGAGGCCAGTTTATGTACACTGAGAGCCACCCCCGTCCCAGAAACAAAAACGAGGATTACCGGTTGAAAAGCAAAGTGTTTGTGACGTGCTCAAATAAATAATGAAAGAGATAGACAGACAAATAGAGTGCATTGCGAACAGGCTACACTTTCGGGTTGCGATACCCTAAAACGGGATCCTAATAGAAAATCATCAGGTTAATTTTTTTCCATCTTCTCGATCAAAATTTTTTTTAGTTTTCAAAAAACAGAAAACGAACCCACACTACTTTTTTTCCATTATGTTTTCTGTAGACAATAAACTTTTTTTGTTTATAGAAATAAATTAAAAATTCTATATGGGTCATGGCCAGATCTAGGCCTTGAACCCATATATGAATTTTATTATGTCTTTGAGAATGCTATTAAGGGCGATAGAAGACAAAAATTATTAAATTTGTGCATATTTCATGCATTTTTCAAGATTTAAAAAATCCCCTATAATGAAGGGGGAAATGTCAAACCAATAGAAATTCAGTCTTTTGGGCCTCCATTTTACCATTTTCCGGCTCGATTGCGTCGCTTGCCTCCACCCCCTTCCCCCGTAATATTTTCCCTTTATTTGGGATTGTATTGGTTGGATAGGCATCGATGAAATATTATGACTCACATTTCGTAAATTCTTCCAATAGCTTTAATAGCACCCCCCCCCCCCCCCCAATGGGGGAAATGTTGTAAAATGGCAGTATTTCAAACGAATATCGCAAACGAGCTATTTATGCAAAAAATCTGAAATTTAAGTAATAACATGTGATGGTCAAGAAGTTTACATTGACTGCAATGATTTGACACTTACCCCTAGAGGTGGAGGGATGCAACCTCTTCGTTTTAACACAAAATGAAACCACTTTTCTGTCATACAGCTGCTAATAAAATATTACTATGTACTTCCATTTTTCCAATTATCCATTAGTGTGAATTTCAACTGTCAGAAAGTACAAAATACGAAAATATAAGAAACTTCATTCTCTTTGAAAACGAACATTCCATATTCACCACAGGTGATGTGTTATTCTTGTAGTTCTGTTCTTGATGCGAAAGAATCTAAAAATCTCTCTGAAAACGAACAATTCATTTCACTATAGGAGATTTGTTAGTCTTCTAGTACGATTCTTGGTGCGAGAGAACAAAAATTTATCTTTGAAAACGAACAATCAATTTTCGTTATAGGAGATGTATATATTCTTATAGTTCTGTTCTTGATACGAAAGAATCTAAAAATCTCTTTGAAAACGAAAAATCCATTTTCACCAGAGGTGATGTGTTATTCTTGTAGATCTATTCTTGATACGAGAGAATCTAAAAATCTCTTTGAAAACGAACAATAAATTTTCATTATAGGAGATGTATATAGGAGATGTATATATTCTTATAGTTCTGTTCTTGATAAGAAAGAATCGAAAAATCTCTTTGAAAACGAACAATCCATTTTCACCAGAGGCGATGTGTTATTCTTATAGTTCTGTTCTTGATACGAAAGAATCTAAAAATCTCTTTGAAAACGAACAATAAATTTTCACTATAGGATATGTGTTATTTTTCCAATTCAGTTCTTGGTGCGAGAGAATCTAAAATCTCTTTGAAAACGAACATCCCATTTTCATCAGAGGCGATGTGTTATTCTTCGTATGATCGAATCCAAAAAAAAATTACCGAAGAAGCTGATATTCTGAGCAACGTTCGAGAAACAGACAGTAGCTCCGACCTTTAATCAGAGTTTACTGGAGAGTTAAAAATATAAATAAGAAAAGAAAAACTCTAAGTTCACGAGTTGATTCTTTTTATCATGATGAAATCAGGATGAAGAAGAATTTGGGCTTATGCTTTCACACGAATGATTAACGAGCTCCTGGTTGATGAAGATTGTGATGACAATGATAGTGATGTTAAACGACAGGCCATTCGTGTATCCCAGCAACTGGAGCCTTCTTTTTCTTTCGTTTTATCATGATGATGATGCGAGGCTTCGTGCCAGGCGTCTCCACATGAACAAGCTCGTACAGCATCATGCATCAAGAGACACAAACAAGTGTGTGATTCCTTCCTTTACGTGGGAGGAGAGCTGATGGACTTGATCTGAACTGCTTCGTTAGCTCTCTTTATAGAACCCAGAATTATTCCGAGAATTTCTATTTCTTTTCCTTTTTTGCAGCTGGAGGATACTTGAAGTATTAATACAGTAGAATGTCGATTATCCAGATCAAATATAGAATTCTGAGTCCTCTGATCGAGCTATTTTATCTTTCTCCGATTTTGTATGAATCATATCCTTTGTCACCTTATCTTTTACGAAGTATTTCTCTACCGAAAGTAATATTTAGCTGCATTGCCTCCTTTCCTTCATATATATGATTAGTTTATATGCAGTTAGCTCTAAGTGCCAGTTTCTGTTTTTTCTGCGCATTTATTATTCATTCAGGAATTCAGCTCTAGTCTGTATCGAGTCACTGCAGTGCTCCTTGCTTCTTTGAATTTAACCCTTTAGATGCCAACACGGACTGGAGCTATTTTCAGGGACGCGGCTGTAGCAGGGGTTAATCGCGATAAAAAAAATTCAGTTTCTTTTTCAAGACTTTAATACTTATTCTTTTGAGAGTTCGTACGTGAAGCATAAAATAGGTTTCTCCATTTATGCGAAATTTCTGTAGAATAACATTATTATTATTAAAAAATCCTTCTTGCTAGGAGTGCCAAGGGGCCCGCGACACTATGGGCACGAGACAAGCACGTACGCAGGATTTCGTTTCGGGTGGGGGAATCCAAGAATTTAATTACGGGGGGAGGGTCTGAGAATAAGACTTGAGTAGGGTTTCCCAGTTACTAAAATATTCCATCGAACAGGAAAGGCTAGAATAATATTCTATATGGAATAATATTTTATAGTATTATTTTTAATCTACTTTTAGTGTAGGACATAAAATATGGAGCTAGAACAGAATTGTACAAAGATAACTGTTTTGGGTTTCAAAGCAGATGGAAAAGTTTGAGATTTCGTATAAGACGACTGGATTTTCGGGGGGGGGGAGTGGTCTGGAGACCCTGGTGTCCTTCCCCCCACTAGGTACATCCCTGGCTCGAGACGCCTCAGCGCCTATTCAAATTTATTCTTTCGAAAGATTGCTTGATATAAGAATATAGCAAAAACTTTTCCTATAGCTAGTGTCATCACTAAGTTCTCGCACCTTAAAAAACAAATCATTTTGAATTTTAATATATGAATATGTATAAATAAAAGAAAAAAATAAATACCCCCTCAAGCAGCTGCTTGCCACAGAGGTCTGACAGGAGCTTGTTAGTTTATATGCCAGAGTAGAAGGTCTGAGAGGATGGCAGGACCTCAACAGAAAAACGACACATACATCCATGCCTTATCCGGGACTCGAACCCAGATGGGAACATAAAATACAAAATTAATTTTGTTGTCTACTGAATTAGTACGAAAAATTTATTTTTGATTGCTGAATTAATATTATGTATTTTTGTTGATTGATGCATTAATATGAATTTTAAAATAAATGTTCAAACTGGATGAATTCAAGGCATTTAGTAAGTTTCCATTAATAATTCTACAATATTGGATAATACAGAATATAGATGTAGATCTATAATTTGAATAAATAATGAGGTCATCAAATTTGTACACAGGGAAGAGTAGACAATTGCAATTTATTTATAAACTACTGACAAAAAATGCGTTTATTAGATAAACTGAAAATTTTAAGTAATAATTACTAATTGTTTTCATAATTTTAAGTGCTTATTATTTCTTTCTTTTTTTTTCAAAAAAAAAAAAACGAGATAATAGTTTCACTTTGTCGTCTTATCTGTCCGTTTGCAGACATCGAACTTTTTCATTTATATAAGTAAATTAAAAATTCTTTTTTGTGTTCGATAGACACTGAGGAAATATTACAATCTGCACTTTCCGAATATACGAAAAGCTATAATTTTGGCCTCTAACGGTGAAAAAATTTGAAAATTAAAAAATTTAAAACGAATATTGCAAACGACTTAGTTAAGTTTGAAATTTAAAATATTGGTAGTGTACTGTGAAGGTAACTAAGTTTGCACTGGCAACAATGAGTTGACTCCTTATTTCCTGGGGAGTGATAAACGCAACTTTTGTGTTTTGAGAAATAATTGTTTGTGTTTAGAAATAAATTGAAAATCTTTTTGGGTTTGAAGGTAATTAATGAACTATTATGATTTGAAGTTTCCGAATATCTCAAAACTACGCCCTCTAACATTGGAAAAAAAGTCGAAAATTCCAAATGTTTTAACGAACATTACAAATGATGAATTTATGTTAGAATTTCGAAATTTTGGTGGTGGACATTTGGTTCCGACATTTCATGCACTTTATTGTCGTTCATGTATGTATTTTTCCCGTCCACATTTTGCGGGGCATATACTAAGAGCGTAATAGAGGTGAAAAGCGGTGCCTGCATGTAAACAGACAATTGATACGTTTTACTGGCGTATTGGAAGGGGGTGGCTCAGTCGGTAGCGCGCCAGGCTCGTAATCTGCAGTTCCCAGGTTCGAGTCCCAGCTGGGTCAGCGTTGAGATTTTTCTCCGCAAAAATTCCCCGCCCTGCCCACAGTCAGTAGGGGACACCGATGGGCTTGGATAAGGCCGCCGTCCGTCGGATGGGACGTTAAGCCGTGGCCCCGTGTGTGGGAGAGCCATACCCTGTGCACGTTAAAGAACACGCTGCATGGCCTTGACGGGAGGCTACCATCTGTCTCCCAACAGCTGTTCCAGTGGGTCCCCTCCCCCAACCTTCTCTGAGCCTTCGGGGTCCATGTGACCTGGCCATTTAGCCCATTGTGTGCAAAAAAGTGCCGCTCAGAGGTAAAACAACCCAACCCAACTGGCGTATTGAAAGGCACCGCATGAGTAGTTAATAACTAGTGCTCTAGTACAGTCGCTCAAAAAAGTATCCGAACACTATGGTTGATTACAGAATTCAGAAAGAATATCTGGCAGCGATTTTTTTAGAAATTAGTGATCTGGCAACCTTCGTGTCACGTGACACGAAGGTTGCCACATCACTAATTTCTAAAAAAATCGTTGCCAGATGTTTTTTCTGAATTCTGTAATCAACTATAGCGTTCGGATACTTTTTTGAGCGACTGTACCTCTGAACCCACACAGTTGATCCCTGAATTGTCCATGAAGCAAACGTTTTTGTTAAGCACAATGAGTGACAGAGAGTAGACTGATTCTCATATAATTATCACAAGAACTGCGATCCACCTTCGCTGAAAATAGAGGTAATAATATTTGTAGTAAAATCCTTAGGAATAATCCCTTTTTTATAGAAAATATGGAACAGTACGGTCGCCACGTGACACTAGAATCGTTACCAACTCTAAGCATTTAGTATAAATTTTCTACCCCTGCTAACTTGTGTAGTTTTAATTTAGAGATAGCCAAAATAATTTTGAGATCTGAAATAGGAGCAACATTAAAGCCAGTAACACATTCTTTTCATTACAATGATATGGATTTTGAAAGGCTGCCGTCCATCGGCTGGGACGTTAAGCCGTGATACCGTGTGCAGGAGAGGCATTTCCGTGTGAACGTTAAAGAACAGTGAAGGAGGCCTTTCCCGAAGGCTACCATCTGCATTCTAGCAGCTATTCAGTGAGTCCCATTCTCTCAACCTTCTCTGAAACTTTGGGTCCTTGTAATCTGGTCGTTTAGCCCATTATGTGCAAAAAAAGTGTAATCAGAGGTAAATCCCTCCCCCCCCCCAATAAACACATGAGGAGCACTAACTACATTGTTCAGAATATATCTGAAATATTCAGCCCATCTAGCCATGACCCAACGTTCAATAACCCTGCTATCGTTATCCCTCAGTCCCTGTATGCCATTGTTTTTCCCGCTCACAAAACATTTGGTGTTTGGCAAAACTCTCTGTTAATTTGTCCTGTAGCAGCTTTTTCTGCTTTGTTGATGTTATGCACAAAACTGCCGCCCATTTTGCACAAAACTTAAATTTATGCACAAAACTGCCGCCCACAGTGCTCGTTAATTGATCGAAGTTATGCACATCTGTCGCTATAAAGCTAATTAATCCACCGATTTACATATGTGATGACCTAACGCTCATTAACCCATTGATGTTATACACACATGCGATGATCTACTACTCATTAATAAATTAATGTTATGCATATCTGTGACGCCCTAGTATTCCTTAACCATTGGTGTTAAAACATACATGTTACCTGAATGAGTCGGACCTTAAACGGTTCCGGAATATTCAGTTTGTGATGTGTTTTTCATTTCATTTCATACATGTTACTTGCATTTATTATCCTTTGATATTATACACATATGGGACGCCCTAGCATTTATTAGCACATTAATGTTATGTATACATTTAACGCCGCATTATTCGTTAACCACTGATATTATACATATATGTAATGATGGAGCGGGGTGGCTCAGTCGGTAGCGCGCCAGGCTCGTAATCTGTAGTTCCCAGGTTCGAGTTCCAGCTGGGTCAGCGTTGAGATTTATCTCCGCAAAATTCCCCGCCCTGCCCACGGTCAGTAGGGGACACCGATGGGCTTGGATAAGGCCGCCGTCTGTCGGATGGGACGTTAAGCCGTGGCCCCTTGTGCGGGAGAGCCATACCCTGTGCACGTTAAAGAACACGCTGGATGGCCTTGACGGGAGGCCACCATCTATCTCCCAACAGCTGTTCCAGTGGGTCTCTTCCCCCAACCTTCTCTGAGCCTTCGGGGTCCATGTGACGTGGCCATTTAGTCCATGGTGTGCAAAAAAAGTGCCGCTCAGAGGTAAAACAACAAAAAAATATGTAATGCTCTAGTATTTATTAATCCATTGATGTTATGCACATTTGTTGCTTGTATTCATAATCCCATTGATCACGCCCTAGTATTCATTAACCCATTGATCTTATACACATACGTGAACGCCTGGAGCTCAACTTACGGTCATCGTGACGTAAGCAGTGGCATAATCAGCATCTGACATCTAAGCCGCGCGCATTCCTTTGGCAGAGTTTCCTCATTATGTTATGCTGACTCTGAAGGATCATCCTTCCTCTCGCAGTGTCTTGAACTCAGCCACCGACGTTTTCTTCCTCCTTACGACAGGCAACTGCGGCACGAAACTTGGCAGGAGAGGACGTTGTCATGGTTACCAGGTGGAGGTCGAGGTCTTTTGAAAGCCGTTTTAATGATGAAGTGCTCGTTATGAGAACTGAATGCCTAAGACAGTTTTGAGGTTATAAATAAAACGCTCCATTTTTAAAAGCTGTGGTCTTTTTTTTTGCTTAGCATTTGACATTTCTTTGCGAATTTCTTTTCGTCAGTTCAGAATTGAAGTTTATTGTTTACTTTTATTTGACTTTTATTTAAAAAGAATTTTTTTGTTTGATGGTGTAGTTCATGCAAGGGCGTGGCTTTGGGGGGTTGGGAGTGAGTGGGAGGGGAGAGGTATTTAGTGTGAGGCTCTCTTCTTAAAGGAAATCAAAATTGACAGAATCGAGAGAAAAACTCGACAATTTTATGGTTATTTTTCAGACTTCAGTGAAAAATTTTGCTTTAGTAATTAAAGGGAAATAAAGAAACAGTTTTTCAGTATTCATTTTTTGAGTTGGTAAAATTTGACGAATTCTATCCATGATAATTTGAAGAGGATTGCCATTTACTTTTCTTCCGTCACACATTTCATTGATAGTTTCCCAATTTTTTCTAGTATTATTTCCATTTTTTTATAAAAATATTTTTATAATAATCATTTTTAGCTTCCTTGATTACATTAGTTAACATATTTTTATATCTTTTAAAATAATCATTTTCATTTTCATCCAATTCTTTTGATATAAATCTTTTATATAAATTTCTTTTAAAATTGATTGAATTAACAATAGCTTCTGTTATTCATCGTTTGAGTATTTTAATTTTCTTTTTAGAGTGCGTAATCTGCGCATCTTTAATTAGTAAAGTTAATTCCCTTAGAAATGCATCAAATGCTAAATTCACATTTACCTGTCTCGCGACATGATCCCATGATTTTCCTGACAATAACTTTTTCAATTTAGTATATTGAATCTTAGTAAAATTTGTAGAAAGCTTTTCTGTAGAAACGTCTCTATAAAAAACCGCACTTTATATTACTTCCAACAAAAAATGATCTGAGATGTCAATTTTAACAATATATATATAGTTACAATGTCTTATATAAAATTTCCAATGTAAAGATGATCTAGGCAGGTTTTAGCACTTTCCCTAGTAACAGAAGCATGACAGGAATGGAAACCATTCGAATTTATTATTTGTAAAAAAATTATTTTGTGTTGATCATCAGATAATAAATCCAAATTAAAATCTCCTGTCATTATCATACTATTTCGTTCAACGTAGTTCAGCCATGTTGCCAATTCACCAATAAATTCTAATTTTCTGAATTCATGCGCTCTATAAATTGCAACAAGGCCAAGTTCGTAATTGAATGTTTTTATATGCAATTCCACACAGTCAGCAGTTTTAAAATCAGAAAAAATCTGGTTCACTTCCCATCCTTCTTTAATGTAAACAATTACTCCTCCTGACCTTTTTTTCTCCTTACATTTATAGTATTCTTTATATTCATCTATTTTATGTAAGGTTATTTCCCCCTTCTTTTACCCCAGTGTCTCGCAAACTTTTTTACTCTGCGGTACATTGAATCTAATTTTTTTCCGCGGCACACTGAATCTAATTTTTTTTGCCGCGGCATACCTAAAAAAGAATAAAAGCAAACTCTATATAATCGTCATTATATTTGCGCTTTGTTGAAGTCATCAGCCTGGTTTTACTTGAAGATTTGCTCTCGTTCTTTAATTCATAACTCGGTGTTTGTTTTAAATATTTGTCCATTCTATGGCTCGAAATAATCAAAAATTAATACCAAAATTTGGAAAAAGCTTGATAAATACTTACAAGATCCCAGTTAATAAAATCTGAAAGATTTTTATTAAAGCACGTCGATAACACAAGTCAAGTCAAAATGAAATCTTTGGAATATCTAGTGTCAATTTGAAAATCTCTCGCGGCACACAGTTTGCGAGACACTGTTTTACCCAAATCTCAATAAGTACTATAATTTCTGGTTTTCATTCAATTAAGTTAGGAATACTACAAAATGATCAAAAATTTTTCTCAGACATCTTATATATTCCCTGTAAAATATTTATTCCACAGCCCCAACAAAAATAATTTTTATCATAAACATTTCTTAGCAATTTCTATAACACTGGAATAATAATCATTTATCATATACAATTCTTCATCATCATTTGTAATACTCCGAACATCATCAGAACCAAAATCAGAAACAGTAACATCATTCTGCAGGTCATACGACAAAAAATTAGCCATTGTAAATACATATCACAATAATTAAATATTATACTTAACTATCTCTTAACTATAATTTTTAAATATCTACTTAACTATCTCATATAGATCCTGATAGTTCTAGATTCTTACCTAATCAGAACCTTCTTTTTTTCGCATAAAAATCTCAGAGTCTCTGACCCAAACGTACTTATAGTCCAATTCGCGCTGTTTATCCTTTGCCTTAAATAATAGCTGTTTGTTTTCTTGCGCCAAGTGATCATTAATATAAACTCTTCCATCTTCATATCGATCATCAATTTCTTTCCTTTTTTTTCTTTCCAGGCCCTAATCCAAAGATCTTTAGTCTTCTTTGATCCAAATTGTACAATGATAGGTTTTATTTTATTTTTCTTTGAAATTTTATATTTTTTTGCAGCCTCCTCATCCAGATGTTTCGTCTCAATTTTCAATTTCTCAGCAAATTTTTCAACAATTTGCAGAATATTTTCCTGCCCTTTCTCAGGAAAACCAACCAATTCTATGTTCCTGTTTCTGCTATATTGATGAATTTCATTTAATTTCCATTTGAATTTAGAAACCTCTCTTTCCAGTACTGAAGTAGACTCTCCTAAGTTTTTGGTCTGACACTGTACTTCAGAAATTTGCTTAGTAAATTTTCTTGAGCATTTTTATGTGTTTATCCAGCTTATTGAAACAAAAGGGAACACTTTTATCAATAGATAGACTCCACGAATATTTGGTTTCTTTATATAAATACCGTAATTTGGAGTGATATTATCACAGAGGTTGCGGTCTTTACAGTAACATTATTAAAGTACTTTAAGATTTTTGCATTTTAAAGAACAAGGGAAATATATTGTTGCCCAGATGATGCAAAAATGTTTTATGAAGCAGAGTGATTGAATTTAAACAACTCAGTTCAGCTACATTTTTTTTTTCAAAAATTATTTTCCGCAATTGTCGAGAAATAAAAAAAATTTACTTACATAAAAATAGCGCAATATATACCGTTTCACCCCTGTTCTTACTAAAAGTATAATTGGAAATTAAATGTACTATAAATATTTTCTCCCCCCCCCACCTTATATTCTGTTTATGATAAAATACTCCACGTGAGCAGAGAACATTGTCTCCTTTGTCCGCACCTCCCATTATCTAGATCAGATTCAGGTGATGATAATGAAACCCTAAAATTACGAGCGGATTAAGGAATTGGGGCCCTGGAACCAAATTCTAAATGGGCCCTCCTTTCCTTCTAAACTGATGTATAATGAAAATTGCACTATATGTAAAATCATAGATTGAGGCAATTAAAAAATAAAATAAGAGTACCTTAAATAGCTACAAAAAAGTCAGTCTGGGGTCCCTATAGGACAGGGCCCTCGAGTTGCCTTTAATCCTGCACTGCTTACAGTACAAAGTAATCTAGTTGATGGAAAAATCTCTGGTTTACGGAACAAAGTTAACACTCTAAATTCTAGAATAGTATCAAAAGGGAACTATTTACAATTTCTATACTTGAGCCCTCTTATAATTCAACCTTAGGCAACTTTTAACCCAAAAGTTTAATCAGACATTATTTGGAAAATTAAAAAAAAATAAAATCATTAAGTACTACTTGAATTTAAAATGGTTTAATAATTTAAAAATTGTTAGTAGCTAGTAGCCATCTGCTGTTTGAGACCCTGTCATATTTACAATTTCTGTGTTAGTTCCGTCTACTGTTTGAGACCCGGCAACTATTTACTTTCTGTGCTAATATTCGACTATTATTTGATCACGATATATTGAATGTCTTTGTTATTAACCTGTCTACTATGGGATGGGGTTGGCTCAGTCGGTAGCGCGCCAGGCTCGCAATCTGCAGCGCCCAGACTCGAGTACCAGCTGGACCAGCGTTGAGATTTATCTCTGCAAAACTCCCCCACCTTGCCCTCGATCAGTAGGGGATACCGCTGAGCTTGGGAAGGCTGCGGCTCGTCGGATCGGACGTTAAGTGCGGGAAAGCCAGCCCTGTGCACGTTAAAGAACACGTTAGAAGGCCTTAACGGGAGGCTACCATCTGTCTCCTAAGAGCTGTCCAGTGGGGCCTCTCCCCCAACCTTCTCTGAGCCCTCGGGGTCCTTGTGATCCGGCCATTTAACCCATTGTGTGCAATAAAATGCTGCTAATAGATACCCCAACTCGGCTTACCTTCTTTCGGTTGGTTGTTTTACCTCTGAGTGGCACTTTTTTGCACACCATGGGCTAAATGGCCAGGTCACAAGGACCCCGAAGGCTCAGAGAGGGTTGGGGGAGGAGACCCACCGGAACAGCTGTTGGGAGACAGATGGTAGCCTCCCGTCAAGGCGATCCAGTGTGTTCTTTAACGTTCACAGGGTATGGCTCTCCCGCACAAGGGGCCACGGCTTAACGTCCCATCCGACGGACGGCGGCCTTTCCAAGCCCATCGGTGTCCCCTACTGACCGTGGGCAGGGCGGGGAATTTTGCGGAGATAAATTTCAACGCTGACCCAGCTGGGACTCGAACCTGGGAACTGCAGATTACGAGCCTGGCGCGCTACCGACTGAGCCTCCCTCCCCGCCCCCCCAAAAAACGAAATCCGTAACAAACGATGATTTTAGATTCTGTTTATTTTAGAAATTTCCTCCAGAAATCTGAGAAGCAGAGTTTGAATTTTGTATCTAGAGATTTTTGAATGCTTCAACTTCCATAATTTTTAAAAAATACTAAACTATTATCATTGAGAATCAAAATAAAGATAGATTAGCGAAATCTTTATCTCCACTGGGATCTTTTCTTTTAAGGAGCATATTTTTAAAGTTGCGAAGCGTTGAATGGGGGCTTACCATTAGCATAACGTGCGAGTGGTGCATAAAGATTTTTGAATGTGTGTTAATTTTATATGTTTCGTGCATAACCATCTACCATAATACTTTCCAGTTACGGTTTTTTATTTAGAATGTGAATGCGTCAAATGAGTTGAATTGTTTTACCTTTGAGCGGCACTTTTTTGCGCACAGTGGGATAAATGTCAAGGGCTCTGATTAGGTTGAGAGAAGAAGACCCACTAAACAGCTGTTTATAGATAGATTGTAGCCTCCCGTCAAGTTGGGTTGGGTTGTTTTACCTCTGAGGGGCACTTTTTTGCACACAATGGTATAAATGGCCAGGTCACAAGAACCCCGAAGGCTCAGAGAAGGTTGGGGGAGGCGACCCATTGGAACAGTTGTTAGGAGACAGATGGTAGCCTCCCGTCAAGGCCATCCAGTGTGTTCTTTAACGTGCATAGGGTATGGCTCTCCCGCACACGAGGCCACGGCTTAACGCCCCATCCGACAGACGGCGGCCTTTCCAAGTCCATCGGTGTCCCCTACTGACCGTAGGCAGGGCTGGGGAGTTTTGCGGAGATAAATCTCAACGCAGACCCAGCTAGAACTCGAACCTAGGAACTGCAGGTTACGAGCCTGGCGCGCTACCGACTGAGTCACCCCACCCCCTCCCATCAATACCATTTAGCGTTTTCTTCAACTTGCACATGGAATGACCCTCTTGCACACGGGCTCACGGCTTTATGCCCCATCCGAAGGACGTCGTCCTTTCCAAGCCCATCGGTGTCTCCATGACTGAGCTCAGGCTGAGCGGAGATAAATCTCAGAGCAGGCACAGTTCGGACTCGACCTGAGAACTGCAACTTCAGGAGCGTGGCCGCTAACAAATGAGCTGCTCCTGCTTCAAACGAGTACTGGAACATGTGAAAGAAAGGGTTATAATAGGAGCAGAAGAGCATGTGTGCTGCTCTTCCGTCATAAGAACTCTTCAGCAAGAGTCTGCATGTGATGGAAGATGATTTAAGAGGGACAGGTGTGAAGAAGAAACTGATGTTGTTAAGGCAGCACAGATACTTTGTCAACAGTATTGGGCACAACGGAGCTTACGTGTCTGCTGTGGTAGCTTTCTTCAGTTTCAAGGAAACGGGGTAAAAGGAGTTTGAGGTTAATGTCTTTACCATCGTCGACAACAAAAGATTATCATTTCCCGTTTTAGTGGAGTATTAAAGCTTGTTTAACAAAAACCCTTCGTTAACTAGGATTAATATACATTGTTTGCGAACCCATGGCTCACAAAAACAAACGGTGAACACGTGAAGGAGAACATGTGTTTGAGAAAATAGAGCATGTTTGCTTTGAAAAAGTGGAAGTTTTATTTTATCACTTTGAAGTAAACCGTGAAGAATTCTATTTTTATTCCTCAAAGATAATTTAAAGTTTTAGCATCATAAAAAGTTTAATGAGGGAAAAATAATGTCATAATGCAATATGCAATAATACAGTGTCTTTATGCCGGCATGTACATATATAATTATGTGACCACTTTAATATTAACAAACTCGGCTCAATAGAAAGATAGATACAGAGTTCAGTAACTTCTTGAATAACCTTTTGTGAAAAAAATGGGGTCGCGGATGGCTCAGGCGGTAGCGCGCCAGGTTCGTAATCTGTAGTTCCCAGGTTCGAATCCCAGCTGGGTCAGCATTGAGATTCATCTCTACAAAATTCCTCACCCTGCCCACGGTCAGTAGGGGACACCGATGGACTTGGAAGGACACCGATGGAAAAACTAAAATTTTGGATTGATATAATTGAGATTTTTGTCTGACAATTTGTTCATAAAAAGGTATGAAATTGCTGAATTTTGAATCTTAACTAATCATATTGATATAACATGAGTATATTTCTATGAGTAATAAAATGGCTACCAAGTGTAAAAGTACTACATTTTGCTTGATTTTACGGATTTTTGCTTTAAAGTTGCACTGTAAAGGTTGGGTTGGGTTGTTTTACCTCTGAGCGGCACTTTTTTGCACACCATGGGCTAAATGGCCAGGTCACATGGACCCCGAAGGCTCAGAGAAGGTTGGGGCAGGGGACCCACTGGAATAGCTGTTGGGAGACACATGGTAGCCTCCCGTCAAGGCCATCCAGCGTGTTCTTTAACGTGCACAGGGTATGGCTCTCCCGCACACAGGGCCACGACTTAACGTCCCATCCGACGGACGGCGGCCTTTCCAAGCCCATCGGTGTCCCCTACTGATCGTGGGCAGGGCGGGGAATTTTGCGGAGATAAATCTCAACGCTCACCCAGCTGGGACTCGAACCTGGGAACTACAGATTACGAGCCTGGCGCGCTACCGACTGAGCCCCCCCCCCGCCCCTTGATTTTACGGTTTTTTGCTTTAAAGTTGCACTATAAAGGAGTTAACGAATCTGCATTAAGATGCAGAATTGCTTGGCCTTTTTTCTTTGACATCAGTTTTTTTTCACATATGATTGAGCAATATTTTTTAAAAACTCATAATTGTTAAATTGTTATCTTCGCACATGCCCCAACAATACTCATCACGACTTATAGTCATTAATTAGGCAATGCTCAGCATATGCAAAGATCACTATCACAAATCGTAATCACTAATTCGTTTTCTTCACACATGCCTGAACTATTCTTATCACATCATACACATTCTTTATTTCGTATATGCCTGAGCAATATTTAGTAAATCTCACCACATTGATATTCACTCATTTCGGATTGCAATCAATATGACTATCACATTGGAAACAATCCTCTCTGAAGTGCCTATTAATTTTGTGATCTTGCAGTCACTTGTCACGTTCAATGACACTTTGTCGTCGTCCCCTCTCTCCAACTGCAAGAAAATTGCTGCAATTGCTCTTCTCATTGCTAGCATGATTTTAAGAAGTTACTGAAAGCGAAAATATTCTACTATCATCAAAGCTTTTATAACACGTAGGCTAGACTCATACTTGAAATTTATCTTCGTAAAATTCCCCGCCCTGCCCACGGTCAGTAGGGGACACCGATGGGCTTGGAAAGGCCGCCGTTCGTTGGATGGGACGTTAAGCCGTGGCCCCGTGTGTGGGAGAGCTATACCCTGTACACGTTAAAGAACACGCTTGATGGCCTTGACGGGAGGCTACCATCCGTCTCCCAACAGCTCTTCCAGTAGATCCCCTCCCCCAATATTCTCTGAGTCTTCGGGGTCCATGTGACCTGGCCATTTAGCCCATGGTGTGCAAAAAAGTGCCGCTCAGAGGTAAAACAACCCAACCCATACTTGAATATGTCTCACCAGTGTAGAGCCAAGATATAGTTTCTGATATTCTTTCATTAGAAAGGCCGCAAAGAAAGTTCATTAAATGATTGTCAGGCTTCTTCAACCTGATAATATGAACAGAGGCAGCAAATCCACTTACTAGAATGATTATATTAAACTTTGTGAACACAGAGAGGTATTTTTAAAACCACAGAGAGGTTAACAATCTGCTGTCACTTCTCTCTGTGACTGAAGACATGCCAAAGACGAGGCGGGGGTGGCTCAGTCGGTAGCGCGCCAGGCTCGTAATCTGTAGTTCCCAGGTTCGAGTCCCAGCTGGGTCAGCGTTGAGATTTATCTCCGCAAAATTCCCCGCCCTGCCCACGGTCAGTAGGGGACACCGATGGGCTTGGAAAGGCCGCCGTCCGTCGGATGGGACGTTAAGCCGTGGTCCCGTGTGCGGGAGAGCCATACCCTGTGCACGTTAAAGAACACGCTGGATGGCCTTGACGGGAGGCTACCATCTGTCTCCCAACAGCTGTTCCAGTGGGTCCCCTCCCCCAACCTTCTCTGACCCTTCGGGGTCCATGTGACCTGGCCATTTAGCCCATGGTGTGCAAAAAAGTGCCGCTCAGAGGTAAAACAACCCAACCCATGCCAAAGACCATGTATGGCTTCAGATTAGCAACCTTTTTGGGAAGGAGAACACCAAAGCATCTAATGATTGCAAGCGTGACGAGTATCAAAAATATTTCCGATGACTCCCTTATTCGAATAAAACAGCTTAATGGTAATTAGAATATTCAACTTTTCACTGTGTATTTAAGAGGTTGTCTATTGGGATTCCGCTACATTTTAATCAAAATTCTTACTTCGTGTATATACAGGGTGAATCTGAAAAAGTGGGCAAAACTTTACGGGGTGGTAGAACGCAGCTATACGAGCAATATTCGTCATAGAATGTATGGGCGGAACGCAAACGGCGAGCCGCTAGGTGGCGTTGGAAATGGTATAAAAGAGTCGGTCCTCGCACCCAACGGCATTTCTACCGTGGATTGCCGAGAGAATGGCTGGTTATCCTAACCACGAAATGGCGGATATGCTCTTTTGAGCAATTTCTTTGAGCATGTACCTCAATTACATTCCTGTTAATAAAATGTTTTCTGAAGTATCTCCTCTCCTTCTTGTGTTCATTCTTTAAATGTGACAGTGGAAAACTACCTTTTAACTTCTCACCGCTTGCGTTCCGACCATACATTCTATGACGAATATTGCTCGTATAGCTGCGTTCTACCACCCCGTAAAGTTTTGCCCACTTTTTCAGATTCACCCTGTATATTTCAGAAATAGAGAATGTAAACTACGTCGTTTTGATTAAAAAAAAAAAAGTAAAATACCTTGGTTTCTGTGGGGCGGGGGTGGCTCAGTCGGTAGCGCGCCAGGCTCGTAATCTGTAGTTCCCAGGTTCGAGTCCCAGCTGGGTCAGCGTTGAGATTTATCTCCTCAAAATTCCCCGCCCTGCCCACGGTCAGTAGGGGACACCGATGGGCTTGGAAAGGCCGCCGTCCGTCGGATGGGACGTTAAGCCGTGGCCCCGTGTGCGGGAGAGCCATACCCTGTGCACGTTACAGAACACGCTGGATGGCCTTGACGGGAGGCTACCATCTGTCTCCCAACAGCTGTTCCAGTGGGTCCCCTCCCCCAACCTTCTCTGAGCCTTCGGGGTCCATGTGACCTGGCCATTTAGCCCATGGTGTGCAAAAAAGTGCCGCTCAGAGGTAAACCAACCAACCATCCAATCAACCTTGGTTTCTGTATTATAAAAATATTCTAGTGTGTTTAGTATCAATTATGGCGTTCTCTGTGACAGCAAACGAAAATTTGCTTTATGATTTTGCTCACGAGCACGAATAATGATACATTTGCGAGCACTTTGAACAGCTCAGTAAGCAGGGATTGCGTCTCCGTGCGAAAGACTTATTTAAGGAACAAGACATCCAACATCCATTGTTAAAAATTTCTAGTAGGAACACCAGAAGACATCCCATGTGCATCGGCATTCCCTTGGTCAAGAAAAAACTGCAAATATCACATTTTCATATGCAGAACAGGAAGGATATGGAACCAGCTTCCGAGAGAGGTTGTGCTGTCGCCAACATTCCAGAGTTTCAGCAGGAAGTTGAGAGAAGTGGACCTGTCTCCACTTTTCCTACTTTTCAAGTTTCAAGAATTTTATTGCAAAGAGCCTTTATCGTCGCACATACTCTTATTTTTTTCCCCGTATATCAAAGTTAACATGGAAGGAGTAAGAGTGAAATTAATATGATCCTTCTGTGTAATCAGTTTTGACGCAGACGCAACCGTGCTTACTTATTAAATAAATAATTATAGGCATTAATTCATTATTTTTTTTGGGGGGGGGGGGAGGGCTCAGTCGGTATCGCGCCAGGCTCGTAATCTGTAGTTCCCAGGTTCGAGTCCCAGCTGGGTCAGCGTTGAGATTTATCTCCGCAAAATTCTCCGCCCTGCCCACGGTCAGTAGGGGACACCGATGGGCTTGGAAAGGCAGCCGTCCGTCGGATGGGACGTTAAGCCGTGGCCCCGTGTGCGGGAGAGACATATCCTGTGCACGTTAAAGAACACGCTGGATGGCCTTGATGAGAGCCTGCCATCTGTCTCCCAACAGCTGTTCCAGTGGGTCCCCTCCCCCACCCTTCCCTGAGCCTTCGGGGTCCATGTGACCTGGCCATTTAGCCCATAGTGTGCTGCTCAGAGGTAAAACAACCCAATTCATTATTTTTACACATGCTTCAACGATACTTGTCACAACTCTCACAGTGACTAATTGGTTATTTTTTCACATACCTGAATAATATGTCTCCGTTAATAGGGGGACACCGACGTATTTGAAAACGCCACCGTCCACCGAATGGTCTAACAGCTGTACAGTGGATCATCTCCCCCCCACCAACTTTCTCTGAGCCCTCGTGATCTAGCCATTTAGTCCATTGCATGAAAAAACGTGTCGCTCAGAGGTAAAATAACCCCAAAACAACAACCTGAATGATATGACCCTTCAAGTGCAGAGAATGGAATTCCGTGGATATATCCATATGAGCCGTCCCGTGGCCGAGTGGTTAGCACGCTTGGCTACTGATCTAAGGGACCTGGGTTCGAGCCCCGGAATTAGGCATGGATGTGTGTGTCGTTTTTCTGCTGAGGTCCTGCCATCCTCTCAGATCTCCTACTGTGGCATATAAACTGACAGGCTCCTGTCAGACCTCTGTGGCAAGCAGCTGCTTGAGGGGGTATTTATTTTTTTTTTTATTTATTATCCATATGACTGATTATTAGACTTTTCTTTGAGTTGTACATGATCGCTGCTAGGATTGTTCATATTTTTTTTTTAGTATTTCAAACTCGCAATCGCTGATTTTTTATTGTCACACATTTTTGCACGAGAGTTATTTGTGAGAATTGCCACGACAGTTGATAGTCGTTAATTCTTCGTCACAGTTTACCGTCACGAAGTGACACCATCTCAGTGATTAATTCGTCGTAGTTAAAGAGATTTTTTTCTGCAATACTATACTATTCTAACATATTGCAGCTGGATAGTCATTAATTTATTATCGCCACAGTTGTCTCAGAGTTTAGCTACGAAATCTACCACAGCAGGTGGTCGTTAATCCGTCATTGTCAAATATTTTCCCTGAAAGCTCCATTTCCACCAACTCCACCTTAAGAAATGTACAAGAAAGAACAACTGTTGGTTATAAACAAAACGTTTCAAGCAAGGAGAGAAACGTTTTCTATTTGTGTCCACACTGAATGCGGCTGGAACGGTTTAGCGTTATCATCTTTTCCAACTGTCTGGCTTCTTAACCTTATTAACTACGGAGATATTCTTACGAAACGCTGAGGTGTGTTCAGTTCCAAACTTTTTCGGCATTATTAAAACTAAAGGATTTTTTCTCATCAGTATGTTGTGCGGCCAATTCCATTTGTTTTAAAGAACGCAGAATGTTTTGCCATGTTAATAAAGCTAACGACTCGGATCGCTTCTTGTGTAGACTCCCCCCTAAATGTTGTTAATCCTCTCTGACTGGTAGCAATGCATGGCATAGGTGTTAGGATTGTGAATAAGTCATTGTTTATTGCCAGAGGTTGGATGACTTGTGTGGTCCGTGTGGAAAACTAGTTGGACATGCCAAAACTCTTGAAGACTTACCTTTTGCTGCAGCTTGTCAAGTTCCTCGTAAACATTGGGATTTTTTTTCTTTCTTGTTTATCGTTCTACTAAGTGAAAAGTTGGCATGTGTGGATGATAAAGTAGTTATTGCACGAGTGTGAGCTGAATTTTGTAATTTGCGGTATTTGGCTGACATGGATGTAATTTGTTGACACTGTTGTCTCATGTGAGAAAATTTTGAACCCAGGAAGCGAATTTGTTTTTTTTTTCAATTCAATTCACAATTATTTATTTCCTTTGCATTTACAAACACAAAGTTTATCGTAGCAAGTTCTGAGAGCTTGACTGTAAGAACAAATGCTACATACTCCTTACAAATAGCACATACACTTAATACAAAAAATATAGTAAAAAAATGAAGAAAATATAGTAACACTTAAAAATAATGTTAATAAAATTCTCGCAATGCTTGGTGTAGCATATCCGTAGGACACGTTAAATATATTCATTTACAAATAATTGATAGGTAAAACAACCAACACTAAGTGTTGGGTTGTTTTACCTCTGTTTTACCTCTGAGCGGCACTTTTTTGCACACCATGGGCTAAATGGCCAGGTCACATGGACCCCGAAGGCTCAGAGAAGGTGTGGGGAGGGGACCCACTGGAACAGCTGTTGGGAGACAGATGGTAGCCTCCCGTCAAGGCCATCCAGCGTGTTCTTTAACGTGCACAGGGGATGGGCTCTCCCGCACACGGAGCCACGGCTTAACGTCCCATCCGACGGACGGCGGCCTTTCCAAGCCCATCGGTGTCCCCTACTGACCGTGGGCAGGGCGGGGAATTTTGCGGAGATAAATCTCAACGCTGACCCAGCTGGGACTCGAACCTGGGAACTACAGATTACGAGCCTGGAGCGCTACCGACTGAGCCACCCCCGCCCCAACAACCAACACTAAATTTACAATGAAATTTTACAGTTTTAGTCTAATTCTAGTAGTCGCAGTGAAGGTTTAAGATGCCGGCGGACAGGACATCAATATTTTAAGAATGCTTTTTTTTATTGCTATTAAAACTTTTAAATCACTTTTATAACTTTATTTTTTCTTTGTTATCATTTCAATAGATTGCTGAAATAAATATATAAATGTCAAATTTTTTATTTAAAAATTGTGTAGGAAAGAAAAAGCTGATTTATGCTATCGACGAATACGTCATCAAACGATTTTTTCAGAGTCCCGGTTAAGGCATGGGTATTTCTCTTTCTGCAGATGTCTCACTTTCGGCACTGATCTTCTCTGTGGTATCCTGTAGTTATTGCAGATTCTTGTCCGACTTTTAGGGGCGGGGGTGGCTCAGTTGGTAGCGCGTCAGGCTCGTAATCTGTAGTTCCCAGGTTCGAGTCCCAGCTGGGTCAGCGTTGAGATTTATCTCCGCAAAATTCCCCCCCCCCCTGCCCACGGTCAGTAGGGGACACCGATGGGCTTGGAAAGGCCGCCGTCCGTCGGATGGGACGTTAAGCCGTTTCCCGTGTGCGGGAGAGCCATACCCTGTGCACGTTAAAGAACACGCTGGATGGCCTTGACGGGAGGCTACCATCTGTCTCCCAACAGCTGTTCCAGTGGGTCCCCTCCCCCAACCTTCTCTGAGCCTTCGGGGTCCATGTGACCTGGCCTTTGAGCCCATGGTGTGCAAAAAAGTGCCGCTCAGAGGTAAAACAACCCAACCCTTGTCCGACTTCTGTGTAGAGCCCTGCGCGGATAGCAAAAGTCCTATCTGCAAGACTTCATCAGCATCCTCCTGAATTGGCTACTTAGCTACTTAATTACTCTTGAGAGTTTGCAAATGATTGCTGTCTGATGCAGGTTTGAGTCTAATGGTTTATTAATGACTAATAATTAACTGAAAAAATATACCGCCATAAAAATCCTTTTAGTAAAAATATCCCTTACTAACTATCAAACAAAAATTTATTTGAATTTAATTTCACAAATTTTTCTGCATTAATTTTGCTCGTTTAAACGCAGTTATCGGGCAATTATGGGAAGACACTCCTTTTTTGGGAAGACACTCCTTTTTATTACCCAGTAACTCCCCTATGCACATCACTATGCAAACTTCGTGATATCCACTACTGAAATGTTTACATATTTCCAGTTTCCTACCTAACACTACAGCGACCTTTTTGGATTTGTATTCTGCTTTGCTAGCAAAAAAAAAAGATCGCTTCTTTCACAGGATAAGTTTTTTTATTTTAATTTGAGCCTTTATCCCAATGCAATTTTTTAAAGTGAATATCATCATTGAATTTTCGAATCAGGTGTCTTTTTGTGTTATCTCAAGCAGTTTTTTCACTCTTATCAGCCATCAATAATGCAGTAATGCTTACTCATGTTACTGCATATCTTATCAAATACAAGATATTATCCGCTATCCGTGTTAACGGATAATCCTTTCAAATGCGGTTGGGTTGTTTTACCTCTGAGCGGCACTTTTTTGCACACCATGGGCTAAATGGCCAGGTCACATGGACCCCGAAGGCTCAGAGAAGGTTGGGGGAGGGGACCCACTGGAACCGCTGTTGGGAGACAGATGGTAGCCTCCCGTCAAGGCCATCCAGCGTGTTCTTTAACGTGCACAGGGTATGGCTCTCCCGCACACGGGGCCACGGCTTAACGTCCCATCCGACGGACGGCTGCCTTTCCAAGCCCATCGGTGTCCCCTACTGACCGTGGGCAGGGCGGGGAATTTTGCGGAGATAAATCTCAACGCTGACCCAGCTGGGACTCGAACCTGGGAACTACAGATTACGAGCCTGGCGCGCTACCGACTCAGCCACCCCCGCCCCCATTTTCAAATGCGGATATCTACATCTGCGCTGTCGCATATAGGATGCTTGAGACGTATTTTTTTATTCAGGCCTTCTTGAAATTATTCTTTAATACCGCATAAGTTGCGGATGTTTTCTTTCTGATACGTAACACGAAGTTTGCCAGATCACTAATTTCTAAAAAAATTGTTGCCAGATATTTTTCCTGAATTCTGTAATCAACCATAGTGTTCGGATATTTTTTGAGCGACTGTAGGTGGTCATATTATTTTGATACTAGATCGTGTGGGCTCGCTCACGGAAATATTGAGCATGCGCAGTTACCGTTCACAGCAAACTGGAGCGTGTGCAGTAACTGCACACGCTCCAGTTTGCTGTGAACGGCAACTGGAGCGTGTACAGTTGCTGTACACGCTCCAGATATTTTTCCTGAATTCTGTAATCACGTGACACGAAGGTTGCTAGATCACTAATTTCTAAAAAAATTGTTGCCAGATATTTTTTCTAGATTCTTTAATCAACCATAGTATTCGGATATTTTTTTGAGCGACTGTACATTCATGGCCATAGATCTGTCATTAATCATCCTATCTTATTCATTTTTTTAATTCTCTTTATACATTTTACTTGTCAGATCTAACCACTGGCCAACGGTTAGAAATATATAACATGATGCGTGTTTCGGCTTCTGGGATATTTTTAAGGCTTATATTACGCAAAATTCAGATAACCAGACGACACTGTTCTCCAGCCATTACGGGTAACAACAGATCCTTTATTGTTAATCATTAATTAATAGGATTACTTAAAATTGAAAGCGTGAACTTTGATAACAATCAAATTTGTTACTAATAACGATAGGGGCGGGGGTGGGTCAGTCGGTAGCGCGCCAGGCTCGTAATCTGTACTTCCCAGGTTCGAGTTCCAGCTGGGTCAGCGTTGAGATTTATCTCCGCAAAATTCCCCGCCCTGCCCACGGTCAGTAGGGGACACCGATGGGCTTGGAAAGGCCGCCGTCCGTCGGATGGGACGTTAAGCCGTGGCCCCGTGTGCGGGAGAGTCATACCCTGTGCACGTTAAAGAACACGCTGGATAGCCTTGACGGGAGGCTACCATCTGTCTTCCAACAGCTGTTCCAGTGGGTCCCCTCCCCCAACCTTCTCTGAGCCTTCGGGGTCCATGTGACCTGGCCATTTAGCCCATGGTGTGCAAAAAAGTGCCGCTTAGAGGTAAAACAACCCAACCCAATAACGATATTCAAATTACATTATACATATGCATTTAAACATTTCTATAGTATATTGTCAATAATATTTTCGAACATTTTTTTTAACTCCTAAATATGACAAAATCGATGTCCTTTAGCAAAAAATTGTCTTTCACCGAAGTACATCTTTTACTCTTTTATCAAATGCTAGAAATTAAGTGATATAAAGGATCTGGGTTCGAGCCCCGGGTAAGGCATGGATGTATGTGTCGTTTTTCTGCTGAGATCCTGCCATCCTCACAGCCCTTCTACTATGGCATATAAACTGACAGGCTCCTGTCAGACCTCTGTGACAAGCAGCTGCTTGAGGAGGTATTTATTTTTATTTTTATTTAGAAATTAACGAATGTCTGAATCTGAGATTCCCTTTGACTTCGAGGTTAGAGAAATGACCCCCCCCCCCCACCGATCCTGAGTGGAGCTGTTCAGAGTATAAATTTTAATAACTTACAAGAAGTGAAAATTTTCTTTAATTTTATGGTGTTGCACACTGCTACTATTCTCCTTCATTGCTTTAAGCAATTTTTATCTATTCAGTCCTGTTGTTCACACTTCCAAAAGGGCGAGTCTTGGCTCAGTCAGTAGCGACTCAGACTCGCAATCTGCAGTTTCCAGGTTTGAGTCCCAGCTGGATCAGCGTTCAGATTTATTTTGTGTTATTTTGTGTGTCCCCGCCCTGCCCTCGGGGAGACAGGGGACACCGTTGGGATTATAAATAAGAGCCGTGCGTCGGATGTGGCGCTTAAACCGTGGCACAGTAAGCAGGATGGAGTTTTAACGGGAGGCGCCCACTGTCTCCTAACAGTTGTCCAGTTTGTCCCTTTCCCCCGGGGCGGGGGTGGCTCAGTCGGTAGCGCGCCAGGCTCGTAATCTGTAGTTCCCAGGTTCGAGTCCCAGCTGGGTCAGCGTTGAGATTTATCTCCGCAAAATTCCCCGCCCTGCCCACGGTCAGTAGGGGACACCGATGTGCTTGGAAAGGCCTCCGTCCGTCGGATGGGACGTTAAGCCGTGGTCCAGTGTGCGGGAGAGCCATACCCTGTGCACGTTAAAGAACACGCTGGATGGCCTTGACGGGAGGCTACCATCTGTCTCCCAACAGCTGTTCCAGTGGGTCCCCTCCCCCAACCTTCTCTGAGCCTTCGGGGTTCATGTGACCTGGTCACTTAGCCCATAGTGTGCAAAAAAGTGCCGCTCAGAGGTAAAACAACCCAACCCAACCCTTTTGCCCAACCTTCTCTGAACCCTTGTGATCCTTGTAACCTAGCCATTTAGTTTATTTGTGTGCAAAAAGGTGCAGCTCAGAGGCCAAACCAACCAACCATACCCACAATTCAAAAAACTTGAATTCGTATTTTGTACTGCTGTCACGTGGGAGTAGTCAAAGCATTTCAGGAGATTGTTCTATTTAGTACTATGCCGGACATGGCCTATTTGTCACAGTATTTACATCAACGAAAGAGTGTATTGTTCATATTCATTTCAACTCTTATTTGCTCTCTGATACGTACTGTTCTATCAAATGTTATTCATTGAAAACTGTCGATGATATTGAACTTTCGGATTGTTCTTGATTCGCAACTGACTAAGCCACCAAAATTCGAGCATGAGATCGCGAAAAGCAGACAGTACCTTATTCCTGTTGCTTTCATTACCACCTTTCCCCAAGCCTAACCCTTCAGACTAGAAATGTTGTGACTACGTCAAGTCCTCCCCCCCGTTATCATTATTTTTCGACCGAAGTCGACTGACTGTACGTACGCCTGACTGTTTTTCGCAGCCGATTGCGTAATCAATGGAGCGACAAATACGAGCACGTCAGTCGCATGACTGGGTGCGAGATTAGGAAATGGGGAGGAGGGGGGGAAGAAAGGAACGAGCTTTTTAGGAGGAGTTGGGAGAGGGGAGTGCAAGGTGATAGAGAAGAACGGGGGAAGCTGGGAAGCAAAAGGTTTTAAAGATTCAAACATTGGCAGCTGGCAAACTCCTGGTGTTTGAAGCGTTCGTCAGTAGCGGATGCAGTTGCAAATGCGCATCTGCTCTTTGATGTAATCCGCATCTGCTAGTCGTCGGAGCAAAAGAGGCCTGAATCGGAGTCGTGTATCTGACGCTTTTTGACGGCTGTCACCATAATTTGGTCTGTTGAGAGAAAAAAAAAACTAGAAGGACGTCTGTCGCCTCTTGCTAATACGGGAAATCGCGTTTCCAAAGAGAATTATTTTTTTCTGTTGCCTATTTTTGTATTGTCTCAAAGTTTTCGAAATATCGGATGAATGGGGAAAATGCTGATAGTAGTATTTTATTAGCTAATAGTAGTACTTATATAATGTATAAAATACAGTATAACTTATACAATTTCTATATCTTTTATGCAACATAAAAGTATACAAATTAAAAAGTTTCTTTTCTCAATATACACAAATTACAAAATTATTTTTCTCATACTGCATATTCGTTAAATGTTACACCTTTTCCAAATTTAGTGCCCACTAACAATGTAAATTAAACCTACCCAAGGAACTCTTTTGGGTAAAAGGAAACAGAGGAAACAAAATTATTTGAGTGATAAGGCTATGAAACGTATTACTGAAAGAAGGAAGTGCAGGATTAATATAAATCAACACCCTACTAGCCCTAACAAAAGGCATTACAACGAGCTTAATAAACATGTAAAGGATTAGTTAACAGCTGATAAGAATCTTTGGCTTGATAGCTTGGCTGACAAAGCTGAGGAAGCAGTTAGACAGCACAACAGCAGGGGGATGTACCAGATTGTTAATGTTTTAGGTGGGAAGAAACAGACAGGTACACAGGGATTGAAGAATAAACATGGCAAGGTGGTTGAAGGTGAGGATTCTGTGATGGCTAGGTGGGCTGAGCATTTCAGAGATGTTCTAAATCATGTGATTATTTCTACTCCCACATTTTGTAATGAGGATAGATGCATTACTGGCTTTTATGATGGCCCTATATCACATTTCCGAAGTCACTTTGGCTATCTCTAAATTAAAACTGCATAAATCCCCAGGGGTGGACGAAATCCCCACTGAAATGCCTAGAGCAAGAAACATTTGTGTTGTCACATGGCTGACTGAAATTTTTAATATTTTTTATGATAAAGGTGTTGTTCCTAAGGATTTTACTAGAGCTATCATTGTACCAATTTTTTAAAAAAGTGATCGCAGTTCTTGTGATAATTGTAGGGGAATTAGTTTACTTTCTGTTCCAGTAAAGTTCTTTGCATGAATATACTTAATAAAATTAAGAATTTGGTTGAAGGACAACTGCGTGATGAACATTGTGCATTCAGAAGTGTTAGGGGATGTATCGATCAAATATTTTCACTTAGGTAGATTCTTGAGAAATGTTTAGAGTTTCAGAAACCTGTGGTTGCTAGCTTTATAGATTTCAAAAAGGCTTTTGACTCTGTTGATCGACATAATTTGTGGTTGATTGTTATATCATATGGAATACCTGATAGGTTAGTTAGTGTAATGGAAGCTCTCTATAATAACACTGAGCAGTGTGTGAGAGTTGGTACGTCTTGCAGCGATTGGTTTAGCATTGCTAGTGGAGTTAGACAAGGGTGCATTTTGTCCCCTTTTCTCTTTAGTTTGGTTATTGATTTTGTTATACGAAATTCTTTGCAAGGGAAAGATTTTGGCCTTAAATGGTTTAGAGATTTCAAAGTTTCTGATTTAGATTATGCAGATGATTTGGCCCTGTTGGCTAGTGATGTTGATGAGATGAATTCGTTCATTAGGGTTGTTGATGAGACTGGTAATAGAGTAGGTTTGGTGATAAACAGAGAAAAAACTAAAGTGATGAAATTTGGTTAGGCAGATAGTGCTTCAGTTGCTTTCAATGCCTGTACTATTGAGCAAGTGTCTCAGTTTAATTATCTTGGGTGCTATGTAACAGATACTGATGATGTGCGGCATGAGATAAGTAGAAAAATAGGGATTGCCCTGGGACTTTTAAGAATCTGTGGTGAGTATGGAAAAATAGGCGTATACACCTAAAGACTAAAATTAGACTGTATAATAGTTTGGTTCTTTCTAAGGTTAGTTATGGTAGCGAAACATGGACCCTTTGCAAGCAAGATAACAAGAAACTTGATGCCTTTGATTCTAGATGCTTACGCAGTGTCTTGGGCATTAGGTGGTTTGACTTTGTAAGTAATGATGAGGTTAGAAGAAGGAGTCATCAACCTCCTTTGAGTAGCATATTGTGCAGAGAGAGACTGCATTGGTTTGGCCATGTTGCTCGTATGCGTAGCTGCAGATTGGCAAAGAGGATTATGAACAGTGTGCCTAAGGGTATCAGAAAAAGGGGGAGACCTAAGATGCGATTGACAGACAATGTCAAACAGGATCTTGCTAGAATTAGCGTAGAGTTGCCAAATGCAGCAGCTGTAGCTCAAAAGAGACACGTCTGGAGAGGAAAATTGCAGTCTGTTGGACCTCCGTATCCCATGGCTGCATGAGGATTTTGTATGGATGTATGTACCAATCCAACTAATAAAAGAGTTTTCCAATTACCTCGTAAAACAAAACAATTGCATTTCCCACCACCTTGGGCATAAGAGGTCAAACTCGTTGCTGCCGATGAAAACTTCCTGATCTTCACATTTCGCTAATTTCAAATTTCTAGCATAAAACATCGCTTGCAATATTCGTTTAAAACTTTGGAATTTTCAAAATTTTACTGTGTTTGGGGCCGTAATTTAAACTTTTGGAAGATTCAAAAAGTACGCATCGTAATATTTCATCAATACCTATCGAACACAAAAATAATTTTTAATTTAGTTCGAAAAACCAAAAAAAAAACCTCGATGTGTACAGTCGCTCAAAAAAGTATCCGAACTCTATGGTTGATTACAGAATTCAGAAAAAATATCTGGCAACGATTTTTTTTTAGAAATTAGTGATCTGGAAACCTTCGTGTACGTCTTGCCAGATCACTAATTTCTAAAAAAATTGTTGCCAGATATTTTTTCTGAATTCTGTAATCAACCATAGTGTTTGGATACTTTTTTGAGCGATTGTAGATGGTCATATTATTTTGATACTAAATCGTGTGGGCCCACTCACGGAAATATTAAGCGTGTGCAGTTACCGTTCACAGCAAACTGGAGCGTGTGCAGTTACTGCACACGCTCCAGTTTGCTGTGAACGGCAACTGGAGCGTGTACAGTTGCTGTACACGCTCCAGATATTTTTCCTGAATTCTGTAATCACGTGACACGAAGGTTGCCAGATCACTAATTTCTAAAAAAATCGTTGCCAGATTTTTTTCCCTGAATTCTGTAATCAACCATAGCGTTCGGATACTTTTTTGAGCGACTGTACAGACAGACGACAGAGTGAAAATATTTTCTTGCTTATTCTTTTTTTTGAAAACGATATAAAAAAAGGACTATCGCAAAATGAAGATTTTTTCAGGTGGAGATATGGATGACACAAGGGGAAAGAAAAAGCGCTCCCAGTATCCGGAATTTGAAATAGATTTTCTATATACATGCATCCAGTTAATTTATACAATACTCATATGTTATACGAAAGGAAAGGGACATGAAAATTCCGTAATTTTGAGAATAAAGTTTTTATTGAGAACTTTCTCTTAAGTTAAAATTCTCAATATAATCTCTCCAAATATCGAATTTCGGCAATATTTATTCAGTATTTAAAGAGTTACAAAAATGATTACTACGAAATAGATGGATATCTCTCATCAAGGTCATCCAGCGTGCTAAGGTACACAGGCTATCGCTTTACGAGCATAGAGACACGGCTTAACATCTCATCCGACGGACGGTAGCTTTTCCAAGTCCATCGGTGTCCTCTTTCTGACCAAGAACAACGCTGGAACAAGTGGAATTCGAACCTGGGAATGGAGGTTTACGAGCCTGGCGCGCTACCGAATAAACCAATATCCGACCCTAAAGTGCCTTTAAACACGTCCGGATCTAGGAGAGAGGGGAGGGTAAGGAGAGCCATACTCCCCCTCTTTCAGAATGCTAATAAATGGTAATAGAGACAAAAAAATATTAAACTTCTTTTTTATGAATATTTCAAGAAATATTTTAAAGGCCTATAAAACGGAGGAGGAAATGTTACAATGCATTAGAAATCCAGTTTCTTGGCCCCTCCTTTTACATTTTCCCGACTCGATCTTGGCCCTTTCCCCCCTCCCCCCTCTCGATTTGTTTCTAGATCCGGGCCTGCCTTTACGTATTGTTGAAGTGATATTTTTTGTTAAATATGCTGGCGAATTCACAATATTCAGTTAAATTATTAGATCATCTGCATTCGAAATCGTTCATAATCGAAAGATACATATTTGTATTTTGAACTTACGTATCTAAGAAATGAATAGCTCATGAATCTGATTACAGAACAAAATGAAAATTTAGTCCATATTCCTGTAAGAATATTCTACCAATAAAGAATTTATTGGAAATATCATTATGTGCCATTTCTCTTGCCTTGACAACTGTACTTCCCTGCAAAAGGGTTTTACAGGAAAAAAACAACAACAATTATATTTATTTTACATTAACAAGATCTCGAGATTCCTATTGTACTCGCTAATTAAAACTGCGACTTAGTGGAAACCTCGCGAAAGCTTAAATGACACAATTAGGAACTGATGATCGTAGCTTAATGAGAATACATCTTCGTACCAATGTTTCGCTTTGTATTAAAGACTGCTAGATGAGATAGCATATTCAACTGTGGACTTTGCTCTCCACTAGCAGAGATTTTAATCCAGTAATTAAATGGGCTTACAATAAGTCAATCTAAGTACGGAAGTGAGTTTGATGTTATCAACTTTATCCATTGATGAATATATAATCCTTTTCCTCCTTAGGAACCTCTAGAAAAATCTTGGAACGATAAGCCATACCTAATGAAATTCGAACATCACAGATTTATTAGGATTTAACTATCGTAAACTTATTCAAGAAAAGTTAAAGATATTTAATACTCATTATTTTCCATCAAAATATTGAATATATATAACCTTTGTTTGAATTACTTGGAAATAAAAATATCATAACTTTTCCGTTAAAAATATTAGGGATAACAACGGAAAGCGTTTGTTTGCTGGAAGTGATCCGTTCGAAATCCGAAAATTCTAAGCGAACGATTTTGGGTTGTTGGTTTTTTTACCTCTGCTGGTTTTACTCTCCATTCAGCGTGTTCTTTAACGTGCATAGGGTTTTTCTTCGTATGCGGAGCCACGGCTTTATATCTCATCCGACAGACGATCAGTAGGTGACACCGATGGGCCTTTCTAAGCCCATCGCTGTCACCTACTGATCGAAGGCTAAGGAGTTTTTTGAAGATAAATCTCAACGATGACCCAGGTGGGATTCGAACCTGGGAACTGCAGATTACGAGTCTGGCGCGTTACCGACTCAGCCACTCCCACCCCTAACGTGCACAGTGTACGACTCTCCTACACACGGTATCACTGCTTAACCTCCCATCTGACTGACGTCGGCCTTTCCAAACCCATCGGCGTCCTCTTTCTGACTTAAGGCTTAGTGGGAGTTTAGCGGAGATTTGAGAATTATAAATTACGATCTTGGAGCGCTACCTTCCACAGGAGAGCCATATCCTGTACAAGTTAAATAAATTCTGGATGGTGTTGACGGGAAATGTCCTTATGTATCCTAATGGCTGTAAATTAGATCCCCTACCCTTTGAGCATTTAGATTTTTTGTAATATGGTCATTTAGCCTATTATGTACAAAATTGTGTCATTCGATGTAAAACAACACGACTCAGATAGATGTAACCTTAAATATAAATTTGATATTATTCAGGCGCTAGTAGCCCACAGATCGAAGACATCACTTCAAAAACTACTTTTTTTGTTGAAGCTAAGACATCTACAACGTCCTACTAATCGAAAACTGATAGATGGTTTTCGTTTTTACGACCATAATGTTTTTTCCTTTAGTAATAATACTAGTTCCATACCTAAGAGAAAAGTGATCATCGGTAGCTAACGGGAAACTGGTAGCTGTCAAACATCTAGGGGTGGGAATGGGATCCGGAGTTGGCTCAGTCGGTGACGTCGAAGGACCTTCCGGAATGGAAATTTCGTATCGTTTCCTACATCTACAACCCAAAACACTCCCAGACACCAATTTTCACGTTGGATTGGGTTGTTTTACATCTTAGCGGCACTTTTTTTGCACACCATGGGCTAAATGGCTAGGTCACAAGGACCCCGAAGGCTCAGAATAGGTTGGGGGAGGAGACCCACTGGAACAGCTGTTGGGAAACAGATGGTAGCCTCCCATCAAGGGTGTTCTTTGACGTGCACAGTGTATGACTCTTCCACATATGGCATCACTGCTTAACGTCCCATCCGACGGACGGCGGTCTTTCGAAGCCCATCGGTGCCCCTTACTGACCGTGAGCAGGGCGACTACATAATAAAGGGAGTTTTGCGAAGATAAATCTCAACGAATCTGGGACTCGAACCTGGGAAATGCAAATTACAAGTCTGGCACGCTACCGACTAAGCACCCCCACCTCCCGTTTCCGGCACTCGAAAATCAAGATTTGACCTCTACGTGACTTGTATTTGACCTTGACGAACATGTCGGAAATCAAATTTAGAAGTTTTTCCTATATCTACGATCCGGATTACTCTTAGGGGGGAAATTGTCAGGGTTCTACCGTTTCTGCATCACAGTTAGAATTAGCCCGATCCCCTGTTAGCCGTTAGTCACTCACAATCCCCTATATATTGTTACGACAGATGAACGTGTTGTTGTTTGGGTTGTTTTACCTCTGAGCGGCACTTTTTTGCACACCATGGGCTAAATGGCCAGATCATATGGACCCCGAAGGCTCAGAGAAAGTTGGGGGAGGGGACCCACTGGAACAGCTGTTGGGAGACAGGTGGTAGCCTCCCATCAAGGCCATCAAGCGTGTTCTTTAACGTGCACAGGGTATGGCTCTCCCACACACGGGGCCACGGCTTAACGTCCCATCCGACGGACGGCGGCCTTTCCAAGCCCATCGGTGTCCCCTACTGACCGTGGGTAGGGCGGGGAATTTTGCGGAGATAAATCTCAGCGCTGACCCAGCTGGGACTCGAACCTGGGAACTACAGATTACGAGCCTGGCGTGCTACCGACTGAGCCACCCCGGCCCCCGGAAGAATGATATAGTGTATTATATTAGTGTTGTGTAATGCTATGTAAAAAGACTGCTCTTATTTGATTTAAGATGAAGCCTAGTTCCGGTGGAGGAAAGAAATCAACAGTAAAGTGTGGTTATTGGGTCCTAAATCAGCGGAGATCAATGTTAAACCTTTCACATCTATAAGGTATAAAGTATTGTTAAGGTTAATTAGTGTCGCAAATGAGATTCCATTCAAAATAGTTTGTCTTTATGTTAAGAGGAATAGAAATACTTGTGTGTAGATAATATTAATTGATTTGTAATAATTTTGTGTCATTGTAATAAATTACATCATTCACACTTTAGTGGTATACATATATGCTATTTATGAACTCACGCTAAGCTTTCATCTCTTTGAATTCATATCAATATATTCTTATATTAGGTACCATTAACTGTTCGAACTTCTTGGGGCGGGGGTGGCTCAGTCGGTAGCGCGCCAGGCTCGAAATCTGTAGTGCCCAGGTTCGAGTTCCAGCTGGGTCAGCCTTGAGATTTATCTCTGCAAAATTCCTCATCCTGCCCACGGTCAGTAGGGGACACCGATGGGCTTGTAAAGGCCGCCGTCCGTCGAATGGGACGTTAAGCCGTGGCCCCGTGTGCGGGGGAGCCATACCCTGTGCACCTTAAAGAACATGCTGGAGGGCCTTGACGGGAGACTACCATCTGTCTCTCAACAGCTGTTCCAGTGGGTCCCCTCCCCCAACCTTCTCTGAGCCTTCGGGGTCCATGTGACCTGGCCATTTAGCCCATAGTGTGCAAAAAAGTGCCGCTCAGAGGTAAAACAACCCAAACCCAACTGTAGGAAGTTGTTTAGGGAAATATGAAAGATTTTAATAGTCTAAAAATAATACCCTTCACTTGACTAATGGATTACAATATTTAGTAATCTAGATCTTTCTTTAGTAGCTTTTCGTTTAGCCTCTTTGGTTCTAAAGACATCATGGTTTTTCCTTCTTGGAAAAGAAAATGGCGACGAAATCCCCACGCCACTAATCCTTTCAGGAATGCAGCTAAAATGGCTGCTTGTTCAAATTAAGAAACAAAACAAAAACAATTTGCAAGTCTTTTCTGGGGCGGGGGTGGCTCAGTCGGTAGCGCGCCAGGCTCGAAATCTGTAGTGCCCAGGCTCGAGTTCCAGCTGGGTCAGCCTTGAGATTTATCTCTGCAAAATTCCTCATCCTGCCCACGGTCAGTAGGGGACACCGATGGGCTTGGAAAGGCCGCCGTCCGTCGGACGGGACGTTAAGCCGTGGCCCCGTGTGCGGGAGAGCCATACCGTGTGCACGTTAAAGAACACGCTAGATGGCCTTGACGGGAGGCTACCATCTGTCTCCCAACAGCTGTTCCAGTGGGTCTCCTCACCCAACCATCGGGGCGGGGGTGGCTCAGTCGGTAGCGCGCCAGGCTTGTAATCTGTAGTTCCCAGGTTCGAGTCCCAGCTGGGTCAGCGTTGAGATTTATCTCCGCAAAATTCCCCGCCCTGCCCACAGTCAGTAGGGGACACTGATGGGCTTGTAAAGGCCGCCGTCCGTCGAATGGGACGTTAAGCCGTGGCCCCGTGTGCGGGAGAGCCATACCCTGTGCACGTTAAAGAACATGCTGGATGGCCTTGACGGGAGACTACCATCTGTCTCCCAACAGCTGTTCCAGTGGGTCCCCTCCCCCAACCTTCTCTGAGCCTTCGGGGTCCATGTGACCTGGCTATTTAGCCCATGGTGTGCAAAAAAGTGCCGCTCAGAGGTAAAACATCCTACTCAAGTCTTTTCTAGGGGGTCATGGTTCTTGTTATCCCTTTCTATGACTGCCACTTGATATTTTCTGTGAAAAAGCATATTTTCGAAACTTTGAATAGTGATTTTCCAATTCACATAACGTAGACAGCAATAAGTCGATGTCCAAATACTGTTGTAGGATAAGTAAAACTCTTATTGTTGTTTCGTACAGTTTTTTGAACCCTTCGAAGTACAGCTTTATCAACATCGACCTTGAAACAACAGCATAGTCGTAATGTGCGTTTCTCAAAAGCCAATTCTGTGTGCCATTGTGATTGCGGATTTTTTGTTTTCATTTCGCATTTCGTTTCTATCGTTTACTCTTAACGAGCAAAGCAATTTGTTTCAGATGCCTCGACTATTAATAAGCCTGGACCGAGCTGTCAACGAAATAGTTTCGAGACATGGCGGAGATACGATAAGGGAGTAATAATAAAGTAGAAAAAAATAAGATTTTGAAGGTTGTATTCCATTCCCCGACTTGGTGCCTGCAATATCAACTGAAATTCGAATCGTTTTTCACTGTCTAGACACCACTAACAACCTGTCGTATCACGAAGATAAATGTGACGTCATTTCCCTCTCCTTCCACCCTACTACCATATTGCTTACATAAGCACTATTTATAACTCGTACGTATACAGCACAGAGTGCGCATACAGACGCATTACTTTTTAATTTGCGTTTAGTGCTAATGAATCTTGAAAGTTGTTCGGAATGATAAATAATTGATAAGCTTTGCAGATTTTACAGTTTTACAGTCAGCAACTGGGCTGAGTTGTTTTTCCCTCTGAGCGTCCCGATGGTCTTGGAATGTCTGCCGTCCATCGGACGGGAGGGAAAGCCGTGGCCCGTTGTACAGGAGAGCCATGCCCTGTACACGTTAAAGAACTCGTTGGTAGGCCTTTACGGAAAGCTTTCATTTGTCTGTTAACAACGTTCAGTGGATTGGGTGGTTTTACCTCTGAGCGGCACTTTTTTGCACACAATGGGCTAAATGGCCAGGTCACAAGGACCCCGTGGATTCAGAGAAGGTTGTGGAGAGGGGACCCACTGGATAGCTATTGGAAGACAGATGGTAGCCTCCCGCCTAGGCCATCCAGCGTGTTCTTTAATGTGCACAGGGTATGTCTCTCCCGTACACGGGGGGCGGGGGGCTCAGTCAGTAGCGCGCCAGGCTAGTAATCTGTAGTTCCCAGGTTCGAGTCCCAGCTGGGTCAGCGTTGAGATTTATCTCCGCAAAACTCCCCGCCCTGCCCACGGTCAGTAGGGGACACCGATGGGCTTGGAAAGGCCGCCGTCCGTCGGATGGAACGTTAAGCCGTGGCCCCGTGTGCGGGAGAGCCATACCATGTGCACGTTAAAGAACACACTGGATGGCCTTGACGGGAGGTTACCATCAGTCCCAACAGCTGTTCCAGTGGGTCTCCTCCCCGAACTCTCTCTGAACCTTCGGGGTCCATGTGACCTGGCCATTTAGCCCATGGTGTGAAAAAAAATGCCGCTCAGAGGTAAAACAACCCAACCCAAATCCCGTACACGGACCATGGTTTAATGTCCCACCCGACGGACTGCGGCCTTTCTAAACACATCGGATCCCCTGCTGACCGAAGGCAGGGGGAAGTTTTGCAGAGATAATTATCTGCGTTGACAAAGGCGAGATTCGAACCTGGGAATTGCAGATTAAAAACATGGGCGCTACCAACTGAGTCACCCGCGCCTCTGCTCAATCCTTGAAACATCAGAGTACTACTTTGTGTGTTACGGACTCAGCTAACGCAGGCTCCTTCTAGTAAATGAGCATGATTTAAGGTTCAATGTAAGGTGTAAGGTCTGTAAATGGTAATTAGTTAGTCATTGGAAGGAGAGCTATGCACTAATCCCCTGTGATGATGCGTAGAAATGGCCAGGCCTAGCACCTAATGTCCGACCCCGCCTTCTCGTGGTGCAGACCGTTAGTAACTTTCAAAAGAGATACTCTCTTGTGGAAGTGAGCGGAAGGGGAGGGCTGCCAGATTAGTGTGGCCTACTGATCTGGACAACTATGGCTACTTTTGGACCACCCACTGGACTGGACAGATTATGGCTCTGAGCTTGATTATAGATCCTGATTTTGCTGCACTGGTGGGCTTCTGTGGAGGGAAAATCTTCCGCTGTGTTTTCTGTTTGTTTGTGGGTTGACAGCCCCAAGTGAATAGATTCACGGGATATGTTTATCAGCTGATGGATAAACCTGAACAGAGGTCATCGCAGGCACCTGAACTCTTTGCTTCTATTGGCATCGTCAAATTCTACATTGGAGGAAGTCTTCCAGTGTAGATGACTTCAGCCTTTAGTGGTGGGGGAACGGGTCTTTGCCCCATGTCTGCGATTAGGGGGCTGTTTGATATTGTCGGCATTCCCTCTCTCAATAAACATAGTTTCTTTAAACATCCCACTAACCATTTTCTCTCCTTAGGTAGTTGGAATGTGAGGACTCTGCACAGAGCTTTTTCTCTTGATGTCCTCACACAAGAATTCCACCGTTATAATTTAGATATTCTCGGCTTGCAAGAGACCAGATGGACAGATAAAGGTCAGATTCTTAAAAATAATCTTAAATTTCTCTTTTCAGGGAGGGACGACAATAAGCATCACCAAGGCGTGGGTCTGCTTCTCAGCAGACACGCTAGCGATGCTCTTCTAGGATATGAGTGCATTAATGAAAGGTTTCTTACAGCAAAATTTCAGACAAGCGTTAAAGACTTGAATGTTATCTGCTATTATGCCCCCACTGAGGATGCCGATGAGGATGAGAAGGATAGGTTTTATGAACAACTTCAGGATATTTTGAATTCTCTCAAGAAAGGAGATATTACCCTTGTTCTTGGTGACTTCAATGCCAAAGTTGGTACTGACTCTGACCTTTGGGGAGGAGTAATAGGCCCTTTTGGTATTGGTAGCTGCAATGGCAATGGGCAACGTCTCCTACTGGTAAGTAAACTCAATGGTTTCAGAATAACTAACACATATTACAAACACCGTGACATACGTAAGTACACATGGGTTTCACCTGATGGGCTGCATGGGAATATGATTGATTATATATTAATTAACAGCAAATGGGCTAGTTCTGTTAGAAATACCAGGGCATATAGGGGAGCTTAAATTGGATCTGACCATTACCTTGTTAAAAGTGTCTTGCAACTTAAACTTAAAAAGTGTTGTGCTAAATTTAAAAAATTTACCTTTAATACTGATGCTCTGAAAGACCCAGTTATACCTAAACTAAAAAAAATAGCTAAACATGATAGGTTACTTAGTCATTATGACAGTCATGGTTTGCTTACTACTGAAGTTGAGGAAGAATGGGGCCGTTTTAAACAGGCTTTTTTGGAAACTAACAATACTCTTTTGGAAAAAAGGAGAAGAGGAGACAGAATTATTTAAGTGATAAGGCACTTGAGCTTATTTCGGAAAGAAAGAACTGCAGGAATATCCTTAATTAATACCCTACTAGTCCTAATTAGAAAGCATTATACAGAATTTAATAAACGTGTAAAGGATCAGTTAGCTATTGATAATAATCCTTGACTTGATGGCTTGTCTGACAAAGCAGAGGAAGCAGTTAGGCAGCACAACAACAGAGAGCTCTACCAGATAGTTAATGTTTTCTGTGGTAGAAAACGGACAGGTATACAGGGATTGAAGGATAAACAAGGTAAGGTTATAGAAGGTGAGGATTCTGTCATGGCAAGGTGGGCTGAGAATTTCAGTGATGTTCTAAACAATGTGGTTAATTCTACTCCCATCGTCTGTAATGATGAAAGATGCGTTGCCGGCTTTAATCACAGCCTGAATTTTTTTTGACTATTTCTAAACTTAAATTACCTAAATCCCCAGCGGTAGATGATATTACTTTTGAAATGCTCAGAGAAAACCACATGGCTGACTGAAAATTTGAATATATTTTACGATAAAGGCATTGTTCCTAAAGATTTTACTACAGCCATTATTATCCCTATTTTTAAAAAAGGTGATCGCAGTTCTTGTTATAAATATAGGGGTATCAACGTACTTTCTGTTCCAGGGAAAGTTCTTTGCATGATTGTGCTTAATAGAACTAAGAATCTGGTTGACAGGCAATTGTGTGATGAGCAGTGTGAATTCAGAAGTGGTAGGGGATGTGTAGATCAGATATTTTCACTTAGACAGATTCTTGAGAAATGTTTAGAGTTTCAGAAACCTTTGGTTGCTAGCTTTGTTGATTTCAAAAAGGCTTTCGACTCTGTTGATCGTCATAATTTGTGGTTGATTGTGAGATCATATGGTATTACCTGACAAGATAGTTAACATAATGAAAGCTCTCTATAATAACACTGAGTCGTGTGTGAGAGTTGGTAAGTCTTGTAGCAATTGGTTTAGCATTACTTCTGGTGTTCGACAAGGGTGCATTTTGTCTCCTTTTCTCTTTAGCTTGGTTATTGATTATGTTATGTGAAATTCACTTCAAGGGAAAGATTTTGGCCTTAAATGGACTGGAGATACGAAAATTTCTGATTTAGATTATGCTGTTGATTTAGCCCTTTTGGCAAATGATATTGATGAGATGAACTGTTTCAGATAATTCGAGTTGTTGATGAAATTGGTAGTAGAGTAGGTTTGGTTATAAACAGAGAGAAAACTAAAGTGATGAAAATTGGTCAGGCAGGCTGTGATTCAGTTACTCTGAATGGTTGCAGTCTTGTGCAGGTGTCACAGTTTAATTATCTTGGGAGCTATGTAACAGATAATGGTGATGTGCGGCATGAGATTAACAGACGAATAGGTATTGCTGCCAGGACTTTTAAGAATCTATGGAGAGTGTGGAGAAATAGGCGTATACACCTAAAGACTAAAATTAGACTGTATAATAGTTTGGTTCTTTCTAGGGTTAGTTATGGTAGTGAAACGTGGACACTTTGTAAACAAGATAACAGGAAACTAGATGCTTTTGATTCCAGATGCTTACGCAGTATCTTGGGCATTAGGTGGTTCAACTTTGTAACTAATGATGAGGTTAGGCAAAGGAGTTTGCAACCTCCTTTAAGCAGCATATTGTGCAGAGAGAGACTCCGTTGGTTTGGCCATGTTGCCGTATGCCCGTATGAATAATTATAGATTGGCGAATAGGGTTATGAACAGTGTGCCTAAAGGCCTCATATAGAAGGGGAGACCTAGGATGCGGTGGGCGGACAATATCAAACAGGACTGTGTTAGAATTGGTGTGCAGTGGCCAGATGCAGTAGGTGTAGCTCAGGATAGACTTGCTTGGAGAACTAAATTGCACTGTCTGGTTGGACCTCCGTAGCCCATGGCTGCTTGAGGATGATGATGATGTAAGGTGTAACAAAGGTCCATTCCCATAAAAGATATCAGTAGCAATTATCTTACTTTCGCGTGCCTTAAAATGCCGTTGTTTATTTTAGTAATGTATCTATTGGTATTATTCAGAAAAAAACGACGCATGATCGCAACGGCCTACAAAAAAATTTGCAATGGGGGGAAGAAGGGGTTACATGTTTGAGTTTAATGCAGGAAGTTTTCATATTCTTGATTGCGGCTATGATTTTCTATGACTTCATTAGAAAATATATGTTATTCAAGCTCTGACATATATTTTCATAGCTTAGCTCAGTATGTAGCGCGCCAGACTCGTAATCTGAAGTTCCCAGATTCGTGTCCCACCTGGGCCAGCATTGAAATTTATCTCCGCAAAACTCGGTCAGTAGGTGACATCGACCGGCTTGGAAAGATCGCTGTCCGTCGTATGGGACGTTAATTCGTGTTTCCATGTGCGGGAGAGCCACACCCTGTGCACGTTAAAGAATACGCTGGATGATCTTGACGAGAGGTACCGTCTGTCTCCCAACAGCTGCTATCCAGTGGGTCCCCTCCACCAATGAGGAACCCTCGGGGTCCTTTTGAGCTGGCCATTTAGCCCTTGTGTGCAAAAAAGTGCCGCTCAGAGGCAAAACAAACTAAACGAAACCAGCACTGATTATTAACCATTTGGTAAATGTCAGAGTCACTATTTAGTGACGACCCATTTGGATAACAGATCAGAGAGCTAGCGATCCGTTTATTAAAGTCAGAGATTCAACATAAAGTCGCGACACATTTGACTAAGATGACCTAGTAGCCTATCTTGACCATTCATCTGACAAAAGCAGGGCCGGACATGGGGGGGGGGGGCAAGGGTAACATGGGGGCACCCTTCCAAAATGCTAGTAATGGTGATAGAGACAAAAAATATTAAACTTATTTATATTTCATGCATTTTTAAAGAAATTTTTAAAGACCTGTAAAACGGACGGGAAAATGTTGTAATACATTGGAAATCCAGTATTATCTCGCTACCCATTTGGAAATGATTGTGTTGAACCCCTTTGGCAAACGAGTTGAACGCTCATTTCGCAAAGATCAGAGACCAAACAATGGGATTCGACCCATTTCGCGAAGATTGATAAAATCTTGACAAAACCATTATTGGATCATGACCCATTTGGAAGAGACGAGAAATCCATATGATAATGAACCCATTTGGAAAAGATTCAGAAACAATTGAAGAAAATCATCATTGAGTCATGACCCATTCGGAAAAAATCAGACTCACACTTGTTGATTACCAAGTAATGGGATGCGATCCATTTTGGCAAAGATGAGGCAAAAAAAATGTCAAAACCGTCATAGAATCATGACCCATTTGGAAAAGACCAGAAATTCATTTTGTTGAGAACTACAGCACTGGTCTGTGGCTTTCCACAGTACTACCATCGAATCTATTATGCACGACATTCAGGTACCAAATTTCTTTTCATGGATATCAAATTGTGATCACGCAAGGTTAACAACAGGAAATGAAACTTTCCCACAGGAATGGAAACTAGCAACAACCATCTGCTGATAAACGTTTATTCATTATCTCAGGCAATATGCATATCCTTCTTGTTGGACACGTGTTTCATCTTCTTATTATTCCTTATCTCAGCGGCTTCATTCCTTTTGAAAAAAGGGGGAGCTACTTTTCAAAGGGATCTCCGATCACAATCAAGGGTTGGGTTGGGTTGTTTCACCTCTGAGCGGCACTTTTTTTGCACACAATGTGCTAAATGGCCAGGTCACATGGACCCCGAAGGCTCAGAGAAGGTTGGGGGAGGGGACCCATTGGAACAGCTGTTGGGAGATAGATGGTGGCCTCCCGTCAAGGCCATCCAGCCTGTTCTTTAACGTGCACAGGGTATGGCTCTCCCACACACGGGGCCACGGCTTAACGTCCCATCCGACGGACGGACGGCCTTTTCAAGCCCATCGGTGTCCCCCATTGACCGTGGGCAGGGCGGGGAATTTTGCGGAGTAAATCTCAACGCTCACCCAGCTGTGATCCGAACCTGGGAACTACAGATTACGAGTCTGGCGCGCTACCGACTGAGCCACCCCCGCCCCCCACAATCAAGGAGTAGAAAATAAAATCTACATGCTATTTACCCGGAAAGAGGGGCCTTTAAATTCATCTGCATTTTCGTGTGACTCTCAATACGAGATATTTGGACCGTTCCATATATCTCGTATTATATCTTATATAAATGGAAATCCACATTCAAATATCCCTCATAGGTTGGGGCCGGGGAAGCTCAGTCGGTAGCGCGCCAGGCTCGTAATCTGCAGTTTCCAGATTCGAGTCCTAGCTGGGTCTGCGTTGAGTTTTATCTCCGTAAAATTCCCCTCCCTACCCATGGTCAGTAGGGGACACAGATGGGCTTGGAAAGGTCGCCGTCCGTCGGATGGGACGTTAAACCCTGGCTCCGTGTGCGGGAGAGCCATACCCTGTGCACGTTAAAGGACACGCTGGATGGCCTTGACGGGAGGCTACCATCTGTCTCCCAACAATTGTTCCAGGTGGTCTCCTCCCCCAACCTTCTCTGAACCTTCGGGGTCCATGTGACCTGGTCATTTAGCCCATGGTGTGCAAAAAAGTGTCCTCAGAGGTAAAACAACCCAACAACCCTTATAAAATTTTTTTAGGGAAAAATGCTACTGTAGCTAAAATGAAGGTTCCAATCAAACTTATTGAATCCTGTTTTTCAATAATATTCGCAAATATTTAAAGAGTTATGGAATTAAACATATAATAGCAGAGTTTCTAGACAAAAAAAAATCTGAAGCTAATTAAAACACGAATATATGTAATCTATAATAATAAAATGTGTCTGTGGCAGCCATTGCTCAGGGAAATTGTAGTAGACGCTTCAAATTTTCACAGTATTTCTGGAAATGTCGTCCGGGTTGCATTTTAATAATAATAATAATCCTTATTCATATTCGTGTTAGTTATACAAGAGTTTAAACAAATGATCCGCAAAGCATCTGCTTATCTGCAGGAGAGAAGAAGAATAACGTTACATGAAAATACATAAGATGTAGTTTAAAACAATGTCATCGAATTATGTGAATTTCAGTGGAAGCTCCATTGTGGTGGTTCAAATTTTTATTTAAAATTTAGTGCCAGAAGAAAATTTTAGTCTTAATTTTGATTTCTTTAAATTTGTTTAATAAAATAATTTCCCTTGGCAATTGATTGAACAAGTAAGGTACTGTATATGCCCTTGTACATTTCCCGTAATTATTTATATTTTTGGAAGTTGGAAATAATTATTGGATTCTAACCTTGTGTTTTTCTCATGAGAGATTTTAGATTTAAATTGATTATCAAAAAAAATTTTAAAGTGATGCTGTATTTGTAAAGGTTGTGAAAAGAGAGTATGCCTAGAAAATTTAGTCTTTCTTCGCTGTGATAAAATGAATTCCTTAAGTTGTATGGGATTATATTTTTAGCAATGGATGATTGAATAGTTTCTATTTTTTTATATTTGTGAGGTTAGTTGAGCCGTATATTGTCAAACCATAAGTCGATATAGATTCACAGATAGCTTTGTAAACCAAAATACATGTATGTGTGCTTGCAACAAATCGTAGTTTGTAAAGTTTAGATGCACATAGACGCAATTTCCCTGCCAACTTTTGAATGTGTGTATTCCATCGAAAGGTTGTGTCCATGTAAAGTCCAGTCAGGGTCATGAATTACCATGTTATGAGGACACAAGGGTTCGTTGTTTTTAATTGCATAAGATGAAAGATCATAATATCCTGGTGAATGAAAGCTCAACCATTTGGTTTTATCTGAGTTTATGTAAATACGATTAATGTGAGACCAGTCAATAATTTTGTTAAAATCATCCTGTGTATCTCGGAATGCATCTCCTATATTGTGATTCACGTTAACCAAGGAAGTGTTATCAGCATATATATAAGGAGAGCCCTTCAGTTTAAGATTAGCTAGATCATTAATATAAAAAATAAATAAGAGCGGACCTAAAATTGAACCTTGTGGAACACCAGTGTACATTGTTCTCTTCTCACTAAAACGCCATTAATTTTAGTAGCATGCACTCCTTTTAAAAATAATGGAGTTTATATTTAACTATTTAATATTAAGGGTAATACCTCGGATACCATAGGTATACAATTTTTGAAGTAAATTATCGTGATCTAACGTACCAAATGCCTTACGAAAGTCCAGAAAGATAGCAGCTACTTTTTTTACCATTGTTTAAAGTTCCGTTAATGACGTTAGAAAACTCCGTTAAAAGTGTAATTGCATTTTTACCTTTTTGGAAACCGTATTGCTTTTCACTAATAACGTTTTGTTTTTTCAAGAAATTGACTAGAACGTTAGCTACATATCTTTCAAGGATTTTGTGAAGAACGGGTAAGATGGCAATGGGCCTATAGTTAGTGCAATCAGATTTAATTCAATTTTTGTAAATTGTCCTTAAAATAGCAATTTTGAGTTTTTTAGGGATGTTTCCTGTAGATATGCTTTCATTGATAAAGTTCGTCACGAGATCAGCTAAGGAGATTTTGTATCCTTTAATGTGCTTTATGTGTACCTGATCGTATCCAAATGATTTTCTTTCATTTAAGTCACTTAGAATTTTGAAAGTTTCTTGTTTTGAGATGGGAGGAATAAAAATTGAGGGGACAGAAAAGTTTTGGAACTGTAGAGAGATTCTGTATACGGTTATCGTCTCTGAGATTGACAATAATGTCTGCAAAGGTGTTGTTAAATTTCTCTGCTGCTTGAGTTTCAGACATACCTTGTGGCATATTCTTCATGATAAAATCGTCAATGGCAGTTTTAGGTTTATTGTTGATAATTTGGTTGATGAGTTCCCAATTTTGCTTTGGATTATTTTTACAAGACTCAAATTGTTTGAAGTAATATTTTTTTCTTTTCCTGCCTAATAATGGACGTGACTGTGTTTCTTAAGTTTGTGTATAGTAATTTAAAATTTCTGTTTCTCTTGTTATTTTTGTAATCAATCCAAGCCGAGTTTCTTTTACGTATTAAGTTTATTATTTCCTGATTATCCAGTCTTTGCTACAATTGCGTTGTTTAATTTTTGAACCATCCGATAGTTTATTAATTTTGTTATTGTTAACAATCGCCGCATATTTTTTTATGAATGCTTCATAAAGTACGTCTATTGGTTCTGAATTTTAGGTTTCGTTTCCAGTTCCTCTGTCCAGCCAGTTTGTTAGACTTATTTCTTTGCATATGCTTTTATGATCTAAGATAGTTTTCGTGTTAAAATTGCTCTCTAGCTTTTTAGTGTGATTGGACGAATTCCCAAGTTTTTTTCCCGCATGTTGACGCAAATAAGTAGTGGTCTGCTATCCTACTGCAAAAAAACTGAATTTGTGTCGAGTTTAATGTCAAGTCGGACGTTAATGTGATCAATGCATGTCTGAGAGAGAGAATCACCAATGATGTCTTCTCTGGTGATACCAGTAATGATAGGTGAGAAACCAAACTCGATTAGCAACTCTACGTATTTGGTAACTCCGTGTTTTTGATATTTTTGATATCTAAATTAAAGTCTCCAACTAGCATTTGATTGCGATGTTTATCAGTTGTTTGGAACCAGTTTTCGAGGTTAGAAAGAAAAGTGTTAAAGTCCAAGCTTTGTGATCTGTAAATAGCAAGTAAATTGAAAGTTAAATTACAGTTGTAAATATTTATATTCAATGTTTCAGCAGGAATCACAAGCGAAGGTATCGTTTTTACTAATAATGTGTCGCGGAAGAAAAGTAGAATTCCGTGTTCAAACGGATCAGGAGTTCTCGTAAAAAGTTGACTAAAACTTTCTAAATTGAACAATGGAGCGTCCTTGCTGAGGATGTTAGTTTCTGTTAATATAATAATATCAAAAAATTTAAAAGTATCTTTAAGATAAACACAGAGAGTATCCCAGTTTGTTTTTTTCAGACTTTGAATGTTTACATTTAGAAAGCTTAGATGTTCATCAGATTCATAACACAATTTACTAGTCAAGAACCATTTCTTAACTTCTTCATAGTCGCACAAAACATTTTCGTTGTGATCAAATGTTGGTAAGTCAAATGTTGTAAAATTTCAAGTCCAAAGGCCAAAATGGGTCCCCCTTTTTGATTTTGCTAGGAGCAAAAATGTTTACCATGCTATTACTTCGGGAAACGATGAAGGTTATCAAGTTTATTGTTTGCATATACTGACTGCTCTTTAACTCTGAACGTATCGTATTAAAATTTAGTCTCAGCCGTTTCCAGATTCACAACATTTCCAAAGCCATTATTATTTTAAGGCGTCTCATTGCAATTAGAGATTTGATTTTTTAACTCAACACGTGCCAAATGTGATGGACTGCTCCAAATGTCGTGGAGCCCGAGGACGATGAATTAGTCCCTTTTCGATGAATTAGTTTATCCTGCAATCCTTGTATGCCTGTCAGTTTTCTTATTTCAGATTCCTGTCCGTTTTCTTATTTCAGATTTGCTGCGTGATGTACAGAAATATGCCCAACAATTCACGCACGAGAGTTGTATAGATACGACACAGTTTATTCACACTTATATACAATCACGTGCTGGGGATGCTCTCGACTCCGTAGGCCTTTGCTGCTTTTCTACTGCAAACAATTATGCAATGAGGTGGAAAACCGCACTCTGCAGATTCTCGCTTTACCGACCTCAAACTCGGTGAAAGGATATTTAACCTTTGCCTACAATGTGATTCACACAGAATCCACTTCAATTCTACAGAACAGTATTTGATTCATCAACAGTCTTGATTATCACATAGAATCGAACCCTCTCCTTACAGTGTTTTTCTTTGAGTACCAGCAGCGTCCCTTGACACGTGTTCAAATGTCCTTCTCGTTTGACAGCGACGTTCAAGACTGTTGTTTCCTTCCTGCCCGGGGGCGGGGGTGGCTCAGTCGATAGTGCGCCAGACTCATAATCTGCAGATCCCAGGTTCGAGTCCCAACTGGGTCAGCGTTGAGATTTATCTCCGCAAAATTCCCCGCCCTGCCCACGGTCAGTAGGGGACACCGATGGGCTTGGAAACCGATGCCGTCCGTCGGATGGAACGTAAAGCCTGGCCTCGTGTGTGGGAGAGACATACCCTGTGCATGTTAAAGAACACACTGATTGGCCTTGATGGAAGGCTACCATCTGTCTCCTAACAGCTGTTCCAGTGGGTTCCCTCCCCCAACCATCTCTGAGCCTTCGGGGTCCTTGTGACCTGGCCATTTACCCCATGGTGTGCAAAAAAGTGCCGCTCAGAGGTAAAACATCCCAACCCAACCCTTCCTGCCCGGCTCCTCTCCCCCTGTGGTCACACTCACGCACCAGGCTAGTTGTAAAAGGCCATATAAGGGGTTTCCGGACCTGTCATCTCATGCAGGCAACCAGCTCAGACCCAAAAACCATATCTATGAGTCATATCCCCATAATAGCACTTTCAAAAACACACTTAATACATAAAATATTTCATCATCATCATCACCACCACCACCACCACCACCACCACCACCACCACCATCATCATCATCATCAAGCAGCCATGGGCTACGGAGGTCCAATCAGACCGCCCAGTTTAATTCTCCAAGCATCTCTGTTCTGAGCTACATCTGCTGCATCCGGCCACTGCACACCAATTCTAACAAGGTCCTGTTTGACATTGTCTGCCCACCACATCCTAGGTCTCCCCCTCTTTCTCAGGCCTTCAGGCACACTGTTCATAACCCTATTCGCCAATCTATAATTATCCATATGGGCAACATGGCTAAACCAACGGAGTCTCTCTCTGCACAATATGCTGCTTAAAGGAGGTTGCAAACTCCTTTACCTAACCTCATCATTAGTTACAAAGTTGAACCACCTAATACCCAAGATACTGCGTAAGCATCTGGAATCAAAGCATCTAGTTTCCTGTTATCTTGTTTACAAAGCATCCACGTTTCACTACCATAACTAAACCTAGAGAGAACCAGATTATTATACAGTCTAATTTTAGTCTTTAGGTGTATACGCCTATTTCTCCACACTCTCCATATACTCTGAAAAGTCCCGGCAGCAATCCCTATTCTTCTGTTAATCTCAAGCCGCACATCACCATTTTTTGTTACATAGCTCCCAAGGTAATTAAACTGTGACACCTGCTCAAGACTGCAACCATTCAGATGAACTGAATCACAACCTGCCTGACCAATTTTCATCACTTTAGTTTTCTCTCTGTTTATAACCAAACCTACTCTACTACCAGTTTCATCAACAGCTCGAATTATCTGAAAGAGTTCATCTCATCAATATCATTTTCCAAAAGGGCTAAATCATCAGCATAATCTAAATCAAAAATTTTCTTATCTCCAGTCCATTTAAGGCCAAAATCTTTCCCTTGAAGTGAATTTCACATAACATAATCAATAACCAAGCTAAAGAGAAAAGAAGACAAAATGCACCCTTGTCGAACACCAGAAGTAATGCTAAACCAATTGCTACAAGCCTTACCAACTCTCACACACGACTCAGTGTTATTATAGAGAGCTTTCATTATGTTAACTAACTTGTCTAGTATACCATATGATTTCACAATCAACCACAAATTATGACGATCAACAGAGTCGAAAGCCTTTTTGAAATCAACAAAGCTAGCAACCAAAGGTTTCTGAAACTCTAAACATTTCTCATGAATCTGCCTAAGTGAAAATATCTGATCCACACATCCCCTACCACTTCTGAATCCACATTGCTCATCACGCAATTTACTGTCAACCAGATTCTTAATTCTATTAAGCACAATCATGGAAAGAACTTTACCTGGAACAGAGAGTAGGCTGATACCCCTATACTTATCACAAGAACTGCGATCACCTTTTTTGAAAATAAGGATAATAATAGCTTTGGTAAAATCTTTAGGAACCATGCCTTTATCAGAAAAGATATTCAAAATTTCAGTCTTCCAAGTGGTAGCCGAAACATTCCCAGTTCTGACATTTTTGTAGTAATTTCATCTACCCCTGGGGATTTATGAAATTTAAGTTTAGAAATAGCCAAAATAACTTCAGATTGTGTTATAGGGCCAACATTAAAGCCGCCAATGCATCTATCATCATTACAAACAATGGGAGTAGAACTAACCACATTGTTTAGAATATCACTGAAATGCTCAGCCCACCTAGCCATGACAGAATCCTCCCCTTCTATAACCTTACTTTGTTTATCCTTCAATCCTTGTATGCCTGTCCGTTTTCTACCACACAAAACATTAACTATCTGGTACAGCTCTCATGCTGTTGTGCTGTCTAACTGCTTCCTCGGCTTTGTCAGCCAAACCATCAAGCCAAAGATTCTTATCAGCAGCTAACTGATCCTTTACAAGTTTATTAAGCTCTTTGTAATGCTTTCTATTAGGACTAGTAGGGTACTCATTAAGAACATTCCTGCAGTTCTTTCTTTCCAAAATAAGCTCAAGTGCCTTATCACTCAGATAATTTTGCTTCCTCTGCTCCTTTTTTCCTAAAAGAGTACTGTTAGTTTCCAAAAAAGCCTGTTTAAAACAATCCCATTCTTCCTCAACTTCAGTAGTAAGCAAACCATGACTGTCATAATGACTAAGTAACCTATCATGGTAAGCTTTGGCTATACTGGATCTTTCAGAGCTTCAGTATTAAAAGCAAATTTTTTAACCCTAGCACAACACTTATTAAGTTTAAGTTGCAAGACACTTTTAACTAGGTAATGGTCAGATCCAATTTCAGCTCCCCTATATGACCTGGTATTCCTAACAGAACTAGCCCATTTGCTGTTAATTAATATATAATCAATCATATTCTTATGCAGCCCATCAGGTGAAGCCCATGTGTAGTTATGTATATCGCGGTGTTTGTAATAAGTGTTAGTTATTCTGAATCCACTAAATTTACTTACCTGTAAGGAGATGTTGCCCATTGCCATTGCAGCTACCAATACCAAAAGGGCCTATCACCCCTCCCCAAAGGTCAGAGTCAGTACCAACTTTGGCATTGAAGTCACCTGGAACAAGGGTAATATCTCCTTTCTTGACAGAATTCAAAATATCCTGAAGTTGTCCGTAAAACCTATCCTTCTCATCCTCATCAGCATCCTCAGTGGAGGCATAACAGCAAACATTCAAGTCTTTAATGCTTGTCTGAAATTTTGCTGTAAGAAACCTTTCATTAATGCACTCATATCCTAGAAGAGCATCACTGGCATGTCTGCTGAGCAGCAGACCCACACCTTGGTGATGCTTTCCATCCTCCCTCCATGTAAAGAGAAATTTAAAGTTATTTTTAAGTATCTCACCTTTACCTGTCCATCTGGTCTCTTGCAAGCCTAAAATATCTAAGTTATAGCGCTGGAATTCCTGCACGAGGACATCAAGAGAATAATCTCTATGTAATGTCCTCACGTTCCACGTTCCTGCAGGGAGAATATGATTAGTAGGATTTTTAAAGAAATTAGGTTTATTGAGATTGGTAGGGCCAACAATATCAAACAGCCCCCTGATCGCAGGCATGGGGCAAAGACCTGTTCCTGCTCCGCTAAAGGCTGAAATCAGCGATGCTGGTAGGAACTTCAGGCACCACCTTTTCAAGTGGGCTTTTTCAAGAGCCATATGACCTGCCTGAGACACATTACTCCTGTTTAGGCTTGACGATGCCCAACTAGCTAAGTAAGGTTCAGGTACCTGCGATGACCTCTGATCAAGATTATCCATCAACTGATATAAGGTATCCCATGCCTCTGTTCACTTAGGGCTGGCAACCCAGAAGCAAACAGAAAACACAGCTGCAGATTCTCCCTCAACAGAGGCCCACCAGTTCAGCAAGTCCAGGATCCATAATCAAACTCAAATCCATAAACAAGTTCAGTCTGGTAGGTATAAATGGTCAGCACCAGGACCCTGTGAAGTTGACCACTCCTCAGAAGGGTTGAAAAAAAAGAAAAAAGTGGCCATAGATGACCAGATCAGCAGGCCATACTGAACTGGCAGCCCTCCCCTTCCGTTCCCTTCCAAAAGAGAATATCTCTTTTGAAAGGTACTAACGGCCTGCACCACGAGAATGCGGGGTCGGACATTAGGTGCTAGACCTGGCCGGTTCTGTGCATCATCACTAGGGATTGGTCACTATAAAATATTACAGCAACAAAATAAAATGCAACAATAAATAAAAATAAATAAATTAGAGGGACATGACGCGGGGGGGAACCGCATTCGAAATTTGGGAGATTTCGATCAAGTACATCGGGAACCACAGAGTATCAAAATCTGCCAAAATAAAATCTCGATAAACTGCGACGAAGCCACGGGTTATTAGAGCACGTGCTGACGTCAACCACGTCGACTAATTCTTTGTTTTGAATCTGTGCTAAAGTGTCGAGAATGTGGGGGTGGGTTAATAAAAAAAGCCTTTAGTGCAGTAAGAAACAGAGGATATAGGGATTAAAAGTGAGGTCCGGACAGTGACAGTTTGTGTAGAAATGAATCTTTTTAACAACTACCGGGGTATCCGTGTAGGATAGTACTAGATAAACACTGATAACAAAGTTGTAACAAATCATTTGTTAAGATAAATGTAAATTTGATAGTTGGTGGAATTTTCTTTTCCAGTTTTCGACAATTTTGAAGTAAAGTGTTTGATGAGCTGCCCAGCAGCTCTTGCAGTCAAATGGTCCAACGTCACTAGTTCTCTAAATATTAGACGAATATTGCTGAAAATCGAAATTTACAGAGATCAGAATGATATCTTTAGTTTTATCTCAAGTGATATTTTCTCCTTAAAAACTTCTTTGTAAAATTAGGTGAGCTTTGAATGTGACTTTCATTCGAGTCCCAGCTGTGTCAGCGTTGAGACCTATCTCCGCAAAACTCCCCGCCCTGCCCACGGTCAGTACGGGACGCCGATGGGCTTGGAAAGGCCACCGTCCGTCGGATGGTATGTTAAGGCGTGGCTCTTTGTACGACAGAGCTATACCCTGTGGACGTTAAAGAACATGCTGGATCTGTCTCCCAACAGCTGTTCCAGTGTGTCCCCTCTCCCAACCTTCTTTGAGCCTTCGGGGTCCTTGTGACCTGGCCATTTAGCCCATGGTGGGCTAAAAAGTGCCGCTCAGAGGTAAAACAACCCAACCTGAATGTCTTTCCTTTTACGTAACAATGTATCACCTTTAATTTTTTTTACATAATAAATACGTAAACATATGTATTTATTATGTAATACGTATGTTTACGTAGTACATAAGACACATGTTTTACGTAACAATGTGTCTTTCCTTTTACGTAACAATGTGTTTCGTTTTACGTAACAAATGTGTAACATTGTAATTACGTAACAATGTGTAACATGTTGTATAGTAATAGAGCTTTTATTATTTGTTGTTTCCTAAAATTTATTAAAGTTGTGGAAGCACAGCTTGAACAACAGCGACCTGTTTCGAAATAAATAAGGATATTTGCCTTAGATAGTTTTTTATGCATTATTTGTGGAGATTATCATCAAATTTCTCTTCTCTATAGAGAGCTTAGCAGGACACAAATTCTAGTTTATGACAGAATGTGCAAATACAATGTGCAATAGGTGAATAAAGATGTGCAAATATGGTAGCTAGGTAGTCACTGGAAGGAGAGCTATGCACCAATCCCCTGTGATGATGCATAGAACCGGCCAGGCCTAGCACCTAATATCCGACCCCGCCTTCTCGTGGTACAGACCGTTAGTACCTTTCAAAAGAGATACTCTCTTGTGGAAGTGAACGGAAGGGCAGGGCTGCCAGATTAGTGTGGCCTACTGATCTAGACAACTATGGCTACTTTTCTTTTTTTTCTACAATGCTGAGGAGTGGTCAACCACACAGGGTCCTGGTGCTGACCATATGAACTCACTGGACTGGACAGATATATGGCTCTGAGCTTGATTATGGATCCTGATTTTGCTGCACTGGTGGGCTTCTGTGGAGGGACAATCTTCCGCTGTGTTTTCTGTTTGTTTGTGGGTTGACAGCCGTAAGTGAATAGATTCACAGGATATGTTTATCGGCTGGTGGATAATCCTGAGCAGAGGTCATCGCAGGCACCTGAACTCTTTGCTTCTATTGGCATCGTCAAATTCTACATTGGAGGAAGTCTTCCAGTGTAGATGGCTTCAGTCTTTAATGGTGGGGGAACGGGTCTTTGCCCCATGTCTGCGATTAGGGGGCAGTTTGATATTGTCGGCATTCCCTCTCTCAATAAACATAGTTTCTTTAAACATCCCACTAACCATTTTCTCTCCATAGGTAGTTGGAATGTGAGGACTCTGCACAGAGCTTTTTCTCTTCATGTCCTCACACAAGAATTCCACCATTATAATTTAGATATTTTCGGCTTGCAAGAGACCAGATGGACAGATAAAGGTCAGATTCTTAAAAATAATCTTAAATTTCTCTTTTCAGGGAGGGACGACAATAAGCATCACCAAGGCGTGGGTCTACTTCTCAGCAGACACGCTAGTGATGCTCTTCTAGGATATGAGTGCATTAATGAAAGGTTTCTTACAGCAAAATTTCAGACAAGCTTTAAAGACCTGAATGTTATCTGCTGTTATGTCCCCACTGAGGATGCCGATGAGGATGAGAAGGATAGGTTTTATGAACAACTTCAGGATATTTTGAATTCTGTCAAGAAAGGAGATATTACCCTTGTTCTTGGTGACTTCAATGCCAAAGTTGGTACTGACTCTGACCTTTGGGGAGGAGTAATAGGCCCTTTTGGTATTGGTATCTGCAATGGCAATGGGCAACGTCTCCTACAGGTAAGTAAACTCAATGGTTTCAGAATAACTAACACATATTGCAAACACCACGACATACATACGTACACATGGGTTTCACCTGATGGGCTGCATAAGAATATGATTGATTATATATTAATTAACAGCAAATGGGCTAGTTCTGTTAGAAATACCAGGGCATATAGGGGAGCTGAAATTGCATCTGACCATTACCTCATTAAAAGAGTCTTGCAACTTAAACTTAAAAAGTGTTGTGCTAGGGTTAAAAAATTTGCTTTTAATACTGAAGCTCTGAAAGAACCAGTTATAGCCAAAGCTTACCATGATAGGTTACTTAGTCATTATGACAGTCATGGTATGCTTACTACTGAAGTTGAGGAAGAATGGGATCATTTTAAACTGGCTTTTTTGGACACTAACAGTACTCTTTTAGGAAAAAAGGAGCAGAAGAGACAGAATTATCTGAGTGATAAGGCACTTGAGCTTATTTCGGAAAGAAAGAACTGCAGGAATGTCCTTAATCAATACCCTACTAGTCCTAATAGAAAGCATTACAGAGAACTTAATAAACGTGTAAAAGATCATTTAGCTGCTGATAAGAATCTTTGGCTTGATGGTTTGGCTGACAAAGCCGAGGAAGCAGTTAGACAGCACAACAGCAGAGAGCTGTACCAGATAGTTAATGTTTTGTGTGGTAGAAAACGGACAAGTATACAGGGATTGCAGGATAAACAAGGTAAGGTTATAGAAGGTGAGGATTCTGTCATGGCTAAGTGGGCTGAGCATTTCAGTGATGTTCTAAACAATGTAGTTAGTTCTATTCCCATTGTTTGCAATGATGACAGATGCATTGGTGGCTTTAATGTTGGCCCTATAACACAATCTGAAGTTATTTTGGCTGTTTCTAAACTTAAACTTCATAAATCCCCAGGGGTAGATGAAATTACTACAGAAATGCTTAGAGCTGGAAATGTTTCGGTTACCACTTGGATGACTGAAATTCTGAATATCTTTTATGATAAAGGCATGGTTCCTAAGGATTTTACCAGAGCTATTGTTATCCCTATTTTCAAAAAAGGTGATCGCAGTTCTTGTGATAACTATAGGGGTATTAGCCTACTCTCTGTTCCAGGTAAAGTTCTTTCCATGATTGTGCTTAATAGAATTAAGAATCTGGTTGACAGTCAATTGCGTGATGAGCAATGTGGATTCAGAAGTGGTAGGGGATGTGTGGATCAGATATTTTCACTTAGGCAGATTCTTGAGAAATGTTTAGAGTTTCAGAAACCTTTGGTTGCTAGCTTTGTTGATTTCAAAAAGGCTTTCGACTCTGTTGATCGTCATAATTTGTGGTTGATTGAGAAATCATATGGTATACCAGACAAGTTAGTTAACATAATGAAAGCTCTCTATAATAACACTGAGTCGTGTGTGAGAGTTGGTAAGGCTTGTAGCAATTGGTTTAGCATTACTTCTGGTGTTCGACAAGGGTGCATTTTGTCTCCTTTTCTCTTTAGTTTGGTTATTGATTATGTTATGCGAAATTCACTTCAAGGGAAAGAGTTTGGCCTTAAATGGGCTGCAGATACGAAAATTTCTAATTTAGATTATGCTGATGATTTAGCCCTTTTGGCAAATGATGTTGATGAGATGAACTCTTTCATTCGAGCTGTTGATGAGACTGGTAGTAGAGTAGGTTTGGTTATAAACAGAGAGAAAACTAAAGTGATGAAAATTGGTGAGACAGGCTGAGATTCAGTTAATCTGAATGGTTGCAGTCTTGAGCAGGTGTCACAGTTTAATTATCTTGGGAGCTATGTAACAGATAATGGTGATGTGCGGCATGAGATTAACAGACGAATAGGGATTGCTGCCAGGACTTTTAAGAATCTATGGAGAGTGTGGAGAAATAGGCGTATACACCTAAAGACTAAAATTAGACTGTATAATAGTTTGGTTCTTTCTAGGGTTAGTTATGGTAGTGAAACTTGGACACTTTGTAAACAAGATAACAGGAAACTAGATGCTTTTGATTCCAGATGCTTACGCAGTATCTTGGGCATTAGGTGGTTCAACTTTGTAACTAATGATGAGGTTAGGCAAAGGAGTTTGCAACCTCCTTTAAGTAGCATATTGTGCAGAGAGAGACTCCGTTGGTTTGGCCATGTTGCCCGTATGAATAATTATAGATTGGCGAATAGGGTTATGAACAGTGTGCCTAAAGGCCTCAGAAAGAAGGGGAGACCTATGATGCGGTGGGCAGACAATGTCAAACAGGACCTTGTTAGAATTGGTGTGCAGTGGCCAGATGCAGTAGATGTAGCTCAGGATAGACTTGCTTGGAGAACTGAATTGCTCGGTCTGGTTGGACCTCCGTAGCCCATGGCTGCTTGATGATGATGATGATGAGACAGAATGTGAATATAGGTGTGCAAATACAATGCAAAACGGTTAACACAAAAGTCAGTGGGACCAGTGTAAAATTTCCTGTATCAGAATTTCGCATTAACACATATTGATGAATACATTACAATGTACAAAACGCTCTTCATAGTCTAAGCCGTAATTTGAGGGTGGTAATCAAGAAAAAGATTGAATGAAACCTCTCTTTAATAATTAAAGAACATGGATCTCATCCATTCCAGCCCTTATTATGAATGTTATTCCGGATCAAGGGAGGAGCGGGGATGGCTCAGTCGGAAGCGCGCCAGGCTCGTAATATGCAGTTTCCAAGTTCGAGTCCCAGCTGCGTCAGCGTTGAGACTTATCTCCGCTAAACTTCCCGCCCTGCCCACGGTCAGTAGGGGACACCGATGGGCTTGGAATAGGCCGCCGTCCGTCGGATGGGACGTTAAGCTGTGGCCCCATATGCAGGGAGCCATACCCTGTGCACGTTAAAGAACACACTGGATGGCCTTGACGGGAGACTACCATCTGTCTCCCAACAGCTGTCCCAGTGGGTCCCCTTCCCCAACCTTCTCTGAGCCCTCGGGGTCCTTGTGACCTGGCCATTTAGCCCATGGTGTGCAAAAAAGTGCCGCTCAGAGGTAAAACAACCCGATCAAGGATTAACAATGTCGACAATCTGATTAGAGCGCATGAAACTAGTCATAACCGGCAGACAAAATTATTAACCTGAGTCCCAGGTATCGAGTCTGAAACACACTAGTGCAGGGCCGAATCTAGTAGGCTATGCTTCCCCTTTCAAAATGCTTGTAAACTTCAAAGGGGTAAAAACATTGTTAAACGTATTTACATTTTATTCCTTTTTTCAACACAGTTTTTAAAGACCTGTAAAACGGAAAGGAAAATATTAAACTGCATTGTAAATTCAGTCTCTTCCAATTTTTTTGTTCCTTGCACCCCCCCCCTCCCTCCCCCGATTTGTCTTTCTATATCCGGGCTTGCACTAGTGTGTTTTTATAGTAGGGTGACTAGACGTCCCTTTCCTCTGGGCACAATCCCTGGATGAAAAGTTCTGTTCACGACGAATAAATGTTTCCAGAATGTTGTTTAGATTGTTTTTTTTTTATCTCGTTTTCTTTGAAAACGAGAAAATAATTTCTTTTGCCGTCTGTCTGTCCGTCTGTAGACATTGAATTTCTTTACAGATATAAATTAAAATTTATTTTTGTGTTGAGTAGGCATCGATGAAATATTACCATATGCACTTTCCGAATCACTGTAAAGCTATAATTACGCCCCCTAACGGTGTAAAAAGTTGAAAATTCGAAAATTTCGAACAAATATTGTAAACGATGTATTTATGCTAAAAACGTGAAATTTTGATGGCGAAATGTGAAGGTCACGGTCGTGTCTGGAAATCTCTCCTAATGTTGTGATGCTCCCACTTTCACACATTCTTAATGTTTGACTAAAGAAGGTTGATTTATTCAAATTTTTAAAATATTTTATGTTTAATTTTTATTTACGTGTAGTGTTTATAGGTTGTCAAAGTGGTTATCAGTTTAAGCTTTACAATTGTATCACTTCTTTTTTCTCTCAGCCTTAAATTTAAAGATATTTCTTGCATTTATTATTTCCCGTGTTCTGTTAAAAAATTAAAAAAATACCCCCCCCCCGCCCAACAAGCAGCTGCTTGTCACAGAGGTCTGACAGGAGTCTGACAGTTTATACACCACAGTAGAAGGTCTGAGAGGATGGCAGGACCTCAGCAGAAAACCAACACACACATCCATGCCTTACCCGGAGCTCGAATCCAGGTCCCTTAGATCAGTAGCCAAGCGCGCTAACCACTCGGCCACGGGACGGCTAACCATATTGTAAATATTTCGCTGTTCCTTTTCAAATCCTCGTAATTGCTGACCATTCAGCAATGTATTTCATATGTATGTTTACACACTTGAAAATTTGTATGTCTTGAGCCATGTTAGTGTATAGTTTTGTACCTTCCTTTCAACTGAATAAATTAAATTAATTAAAATCAGTTTATATACAATAGTATTGTCACCTGAATGGACCAAACTTTGTATTGGCGTCCACGGATTTCTTTTCCACTTTTCAGAACTGACATTCCCTTTAAAGAAGTTCATATATTGCTTACACAGGGAATTTCTATGTTATATCAGTGGATAGCCAAATTTGATGCTCCATAACTTGTAAAAAATCTTTTATGGTAAAATAAGATTGATAAAAAAATATAGGTTATCTAAATCTCAGTTTTCAATATTATTTTCAAATTTATTATGGTAAAATAAATTACTCCTTAAATAGCCGACTTACTCCTATCTCCATAGATCTGATGGGAGACTAGAGCATAATATTTTATAGATAATTCCAAATCAAATCTAGCTAAATAGTGAACTTCAAAAATATTCCTTTCTTATTTCAAGAGTTATGGGAATTGGCACATCAGTAATGCCAATCCGAAGGAATTTTTCCATATTGACGATTATCGAAAGCATTATTTGCATAAACTTTTAAAATATACTTTTGTTATTCTAAATGAAATGATACTTATCATTTTTTATCATTCAAGTTTAACTTCCGAGGTTAAATTCTTATGACTGGCATTGCTGTTGTTAAGTATTTAAAGACTTCAAGAAGTTTGAATATTTAACAACAGCAATGCCAGTCATAAGAATTTAACCTCGGAAGTTAAACTTGAATGATAAAAAATGATAAGTATCATTTCATTTAGAATAAGAAAAGTATATTTTAAAAGTTTATGTAAATAATGCTTTCGATAATCGTCAATTTGGAAAAATTCCTTCGGATTGGCATTACTGATGTGCCAATTCCCATAACTCTTGAAATAAGGAAGGAATATTTTTGAAGTTCACTATTTAGCTAGATTTGATTTGGAATTATCTATAAAATATTATGCTCTAGTCTCCCATCAGATCTATGGAGATAGGAGTAAGTCGGCTATTTAAGGAGTAATTTATTTTACGGAGAAAAAGTACCTAGGCTCTAGTCCCGAATAATACGTGAATTGTTTTCCTTGTGATATATGTAGTTTTTCTGCTGAAGCGGTGTCGCCTTCCTCAGAGAGTTTCACTATGGTCCTAACTATGTATTACACTGACATGTTTCTGTCACACCACTACGGCAAGTAAATCTGTCACACAACTATGGCAAGTAAGTCTGTCACACCACTATGGCAAGTAAGCCTTGTCACACCACTATGGCAAGTAAGTCTGTCACACTACTATGGCAAGTAAGTCTGTCACACCACTATGGCAAGTAAGCCTTGTCACACCACTATGGCAAGTAAGTCTGTCACACTACTATGGCAAGTAAGTCTGTCACACCACTATGGCAAGTAAGTCTGTCACACTACTATGGCAAGTAAGTCTGTCACACTACTATGGCAAGTAAGTCTGTCACACCACTCGTCAATACTAATATATTTATTTTACAGAATAAAGCGATGTGCTTTCAAATCGCTGATAAAGCATGAATGTTTTCTTTCTGATGAATGTTGCTTTACTGCTGAGGTGGGGGGGGGGGGGTGGCTCAGTCGGTAGCGCGCCAGGCTCGTAATCTGTAGTTCCCAGGTTCGAGTCCCAGCTGGGTCAGCGTTGAGATTTATCTCTGCAAAATTCCCCGCCCTGCCCACGGTCAATAGGGGACACCGATGGGCTTGGAAAGACCGCCGTCCGTCGGATGGGACGTTAAGCCGTGGCCCCGTGTGCGGGAGAGCCATACCCTGTGCACGTTTAAGAACACGCTGGATGGCCTTGACGGGAGGCTACCATCTGTCTCCCAACAGCTGTTCCAGTGGGTCCCCTCCCCCAACCTTCTCTGAGCCTTCGGGGTCCATGTGACCTGGCCATTTAGCCCATGGTGTGCAAAAAAGTGCCTCTCAGAGGTAAAACAACCGAACCCAACTGCTGAGGTTTCATCTCCCTCACAGATCTTTTCTAATGTCTGACTATTGGCAGTCTTCTGTCAGACCCTCGTTGCAAGTGAGCTGCTTGGGGAGTGATTTATTTTATGGAGCAAAGGGACATGATTCGAGCCCCATATGAAACACGAATATATTCGTTCTGATGTACGTTGTTTTTTTTCTCTGTGGTCATTTTTCCTCACAAATCTTCTCTATGGCGCATTATGCTGACAGGTACCTATCAGACTTCCATGATAAGCTCTTTAAAAAATAAAATAAGACTGCATTTTGCATGTCTGAACATTATAAGCGTATGAGAAACTTTCTGTAATGTACACGTCACCTCTAGTTTTTTTAAAATACAAAGCAGAAATTATCTATTTTTTTCATATGACGTCAAAACGTAAATCAAAGACATACACAAAACTGCATTGGACATTTCTTAGATAACATCTTGGCGACAGCTGTCGTACATAACAAACCTTTCGTTCATACTCCAACATAGAGTTTAAGAAGTATCATTTTCAACACAGCCTGCAACATTTCACATAGCCGCTTGTATGAAACACACCGACTCAGGGTGAATCTAGTCACAAAACTTGGATCATCACAACACCAGAGTGTGGACTGCGTTGCATGACGAAAGACGTTTACGAAAAACGCAATTGGAATTTCCCTGAGGCTTGGTTCAATATTGTATAATTCAGACATTTAAACTTCTGAAGTTGAATTCGCTCTCCGTATAAACCAGACTTCACTGTAATGGATGGCTCTTAGTTTAGAGAGAAGCTCAGCACACAACACACACACACGGAATTGTGAGATGAGATTTTCTAAGTTCTTGGTATATAAAAGTTCTTTCTAGAATATCTCGGGTAATTAAGAAGAAATATTGCTGTTGTGTCTTAAGTTCCTTAATGCCCTTTGTTGCTCAACTTCGGGGAAAGAAATGCTCGTTGAAAGATGGTTTGGAAAGTTTAGGAAACTTTTAACAGTTAGCAAATGCGAGTGTAATATACGCATCCGTATTTTTCTCATCAAAATAGCGTTTATGGAGATTCTAAACACATGGTACATATATTTTTATTGAAAACCGACCAACAGCAATTCCAGAGATGTATGTTTCCCAAGTTGCACGAAGACACGTTTAAATCTTTTTGGATATGCATCTCATTGAGTTACCAAACGTTGAATACGTTTCAGAGAATTCCTTCGGTTGCTGGAGAAGCCAATGACTCATAACCAGCTTTATTTCCAACGAGTATCGACATCGGCATCCTATAAGTCTGCTTTAGAGCTCAAAGATACGGAAATCACACGGCAAAGAGATGTAGACTGTACGAAGGATTTTCCAACCTTCCCATCACATCCCATGTAAACGTAACCTTGATAACGTTCTCTGTATTTGGACACGCGCTATTACGAAAAAAGGATGAGTCAAAAAAGGATGAGTTGACATACTATAGATATGTAGGAAAGCCTACATATCTATTATAGTATGTAGGCTTTCTTGGACACCTTTTCTTGACTTGTTGACAGGTGGGTTATCTAAACTCTTGAAGTTAAAATGTTACGTATATGATCGCATTCCTTAATAGGTTAACGATTTTTATTTTTGTTTTGGATGGGAAACCATGTTCATATTGCAATCTGCATCTTCTGATGAATTGCGTCAACTTGTGGTTCTCTGCACCAGAAAACTCTACTACCAACCATTATTCCTGTTTGGACGTATTCGGAATTTGATGTGCACTGCGGCGTATCGAAAAATAAAGGTCATACATCTGGATCAATTACTCTTCAGCACGTCGCCGAAACTCACTGATTCACTGCTTTAAAAACGGTTTCACAGAATGTTATGAAACAAGAATCGGAAAATGGTCTGCAGACTGGTTTCTGCAACGTTCATTACATTTGATACCGCGGGATCTTTATGGAAGCAAAAAGCTTATATATACTATACGGTGTCTTGAGAGCTAGCGCGACATCGTATAGTATATCTAAATAGTATTATAACATATTATAACGGAAAATATACTACAACATAATATTACGGAAAATATACTATAACATACTAATAACATATTATAACGGAAAATACTATAACGACCCCGTATAAAGCTGCTTTAGTTAGCACTCCCATTTAAGAACGCATTATCCTCCCAACTAAACGGTGTATGCCTGTATATGATGGCGATTGAGATATACATAGATATATTAAAATGAGATGGGAAGATTATTTAATTTTTTCCCATGGATATGAATACATGGTATACAGTTGCATATATCCCTGAAATAATAGCATACAAAATGTTTTGGAAACATACTACACCACAAGGTTGGGTTGGGTGGTTTTACCTCTGAGCGGCACTTTTTTGCACACCATGGGCTAAATGGCCAGGTCACATGGACCCCGAAGGCTCAGAGAAGGTTGGGAGAGGGGACCCACTGGAACAGCTGTTGGGAGACAGATGGTAGCCTCCCGTCAAGGCCATCCAGGGTGTTCTTTAACGTGCACAGGGTATGACTCTCCCGCACACGGGGCCACGGCTTAACGTCCCATCCGACGGACGGCGGCCTTTCCAAGCCCATCGGTGTCCCCTACTGACCGTGGGCAGGGCGGGAAATTTTGCAGAGATAAATTTCAACGCTGACCCAGCTGGGACTCGAACCTGGGAACTACAGATTACGAGCCTGGCGCGCTACCGACTGGAGCCACCCCCGCCCCTACTACACCACAAGAGTAAAGACACTGAGAGAAGGAAAAAAATGAGGAAAAAAAATTAATGATAGTAATAGGTAAAAAAAAGTAATCTTTTACCATCACTACGGAAAAGGTTCAAAGATCTATAGCTTTAAATGTTGATATTATCGATTTTCAAATTGATAAATAAAAGTTGTTTTATTTAAACGTTTTTTTGCGAAGATACCTATTTTCATGGTTTTTTAGAGATCATTTACCTGAGTTATGTTCTAGGAAAAAATATTCACTTTTTTTTTCTCGAAAGAGCTAAAATTATGCAATTTTTCAAACAAAGGCGTGTTAGAAGCTAAAAAGATGATTAACTCCAAAAACATTACGTCAAAAATATTTTTCTGAAAAGTACTGAATAAATTTTCCGTTGAAAATATATTTAATTTATCAATTGAATTATAGTCAGTATACGATCTTTCAAATAATTGTATTATAAAAATATTGAAAATATACAGATTGTAACATAATCTAGTAGAACAGAAATGCACAAAATTTGAATTTCATTGGTTTGATATAAATTAAGCTTTATAATACTTCTCAGAAAAATAATAAATTACTCTTCATACAAAGCATTTACCAGGCAGTCGGATAGCAGCCTGTCATTCTAATATTCCGTAGAGTAGATCTACGAGGAAGACGGAATACAGCAGAAGAATCCCTTCTCTACATAGGATTGTTTCATGGTTTGGTAGAGATCATTACCTGACTATGTTCTAGGAAATTACCTAGAACATAACTCAGCTAATGATCACTAAATTTAGCTCTTTCGAGATAAAAAACGTGAATATTTTTTCCTAGAACACAGCTCAGGTAATGATCTCTACCAAACCATGAATCAATCCACGTAGAACTGGAATTAAAACTGGTAAAACCTGAGCTATGATCATTACCTGAACATAGCTCAGAAAATGATCTCTACCAGTTTTAATCTATGAAGTAAAGTGGTCCAACTCCCTTTACTTCATAGATTAAAACTGGAAGAACGCATTTCGCCTCAGGTGTATATGGGAATCTTTTCGCTTACTTGTTTGCTAACTCCTTAAAAGTTTTAATTTGAGCTAATGGATGATGGGAAAATTTAAGTAGTAGTATTTTATTAGTAATTATACAACATAAAAAGCATTTCTCTCATTTATTAAGTTTAAAAAGTTGCTTTTCTTATTCCTCTCTTAGAAAAGGGGGCAGATTGTTTTGCTTGTCAGCGGTACAGCTTTTGACACCTACCATTCGAAATTACAAATTTTTACAATAAACTGATCACTTGACATATTCGGTGAAAGTTTTGTCTTTTTCTAACATTTACTGACATCTAGTGATGTAATTATAAGATAACATAATTTAATGATGTAAATTAAAACTAGCTAAGGATTTGAAAAATGCGAATAATAATATTTCATTAGTACGAAACGGCCGTCCCGTGGCCGAGTGGTTAGCACGCTTGGCTACTGATCTAAGGGATCTGGGTTCGAACCCCGGATAAGGCATGGATGTGTGTGTCGTCTTTCTGCTGAGGTCCTGCTATCCTCTCGGATCTTCTACTTTGGCATATAAACTGACAGGCTCCTTTCAGACCTCTGTGGCAAGCAGCTGCTTGAGGGGGTATTTTTTTTTTATTTAGTACGAAACGAACTGAAAAAGAATTTTCTAATTATCTCTTAAAATAAATTAGTTGCATTTTCCAACTCACCCTGGAAGTAAAGAGCTAACTCATTGTTTCCAACGGGGAGGGGTTGGCTCAGTCGATAGCGCGCCTAGCTCGTAACCTGTAGTTCCCAGGTTCGAGTCCAAGTTTGCAAAACTCCCCGCCCTGTGCCTCGGTCAGTAGAGGGCCATTTATTCCATTGTGTGCAAAAAAGTGCCGCTCAGAGGTAAAACAACCCAACCTATTGTTTTCAATGCAAACCTCATGATCTTCAGATTCCACCACCAAAATTTCTGGCATAAATATATCGTTTGTAAATATTCATAAAAATTTTGTAATTTTCAAAATTTTCCACCGGTTAGAGGGCGCAATTATAGCTTATGGGAGATTCGTAAAGTGCAGATCTTAATATTCAATATTTATCCAACAAGACACAATTTTTAATTTATCTCTAAAAACAAAACAAATAAAACAGGAAGTCTACAGACAGACGATAAAGAGAAAATTTCATTTCGTTTTCCCTGTTTGAAAACGAGATAACAATAAATAATAAATTGTTTCTCAGACAACCAACTTTCCATGAAGTCTGACAGAAAATTTTCCACTTAACACTTCACATAAAAGCCAGTACTCGAACTCAGGTCCCTTTACCACGGAGCCAGTTATGCTTACTACCAAATTTGAAATATTCGACTCTCTCTCTCTGGCTATCACTGAAAGATGAGAAACCGAATAAATTAACTTTAAAAAATGCAAAACTGTGACAAGGAATATCTCTTGGCATTTGAGCACTATGAGCCAGCCATTTACTCTGCGATCAATACGTACGAGCAAATAGCAGTTGTGCCCAGATCCCATTTCCGACGTCTATTGCAACGTCTCTGTCGCTGAAGCCGTTAAATCGTTCTTCACTGTCTAGCACCAGAGGCATGCAAGAGAGCCCCAACAACAGGGGCAATTGCAGCGCAACAACGGCCATTAAAACTGTGGTACACCGTTCACACCAAATTCCGCCAAAGAACAGAGTTAATTAAGGTTCGGCGCTAAAGCCTACCTCATTAACATTTATGTCAGCTGGTTGGATTCTCATGTCATGAAATACTGACGTCCAACCTGCCAAATGCGGGTTCATGTGAAAACATAGACGGCCGCGCTTTCCTCTGAATCACGCACGCATTGGCCATAGGACACGACCACGTGGAAAGCGTTTGAACGTTTTCAAACTTTTTGGCGTTTTAAAACAATACAGATGCCAAAAAGCTGGTGGTCCCGCAGCGAAATGGAGCGTGTGAAGTTTCTGCACACGCTCCACTTTGCTTTAAGGAAACGGCTGAGAATTACCCGTTATAAGAGCAGAGAAATTTTAGAAACATTCATACTTCTAATACCGTTCAAACCGTTCGTTTGAAGTAAAGGAATCATTAGTTGTCCCTTTTGTTTACCATGTAAGTAAAAGGATAATGCAGTGCTAAGTTTGAGGCACGAAATGTTGCATCTTGTTTGAATAAAGGTCATGCCTTAGCATATACCAGGCATCTGATTTCACCCAATCAATGATTAATCCGGGAGTAGCTGCCGCAGTTGGACACATTATTAGACGCGTTTGGTCTTTATAACTGCCTTACGACTTGTTCCGGGCTAAAAGTTATTCATACTTCTTAGTAAAATAAAAGGAAAAAAGAATATAATGTTTTTATTCTTTTATATCTCGTAATTTTATCATTTCATTTTGAAGAAATGCCCAAATAAATTATTATATGCTTTTGTATTTTGGCAAAAGTATGAAAAGTGTTAGGGAATTTGGAACATATCTCAGATATTTCATTTATGGGTTGAATTGTTTTACCTCTGAGCGCACTTTTTTTCACACAATGAACTAAATGGCTAGGCTCAGAGAAGGTTGGATACGTGTTTTTTGTACATTTAACACTTCATATATGGAAGCTCTTTCCATATATGAAGTGTTAAATGTACAGTCGCTCAAAAAAGAATCCGAACACTATGTTTGATGACAAAATTCAGGAAAAATATTTGGCAACGATTTTTTTAAAAATTAGTTATCTGGCAACCTTTGTGTATATTACACGAAGGTTGCCAGATCACTAATTTCTAAAAAAAATCGTTGCCAGATATTTTTTATGAAATCTGTAATCAACCATAGTGTTCGGATACTTGTTTGAGCGACTGTACAAAAAACAATGGGACAGGTAGGATTCGAAAAAACAATGTCCCCGTCAATGCCATCGTGTTTTTTAACGTACAGTTGCTCAAAAAAATATCCGAACACTATGGTTGATTACAGAAATCAGACTGACACGAAGACAATTCTTCGTGACACGAAGGTTGCCAGATCACTAATTTCTAAAAAAAATCGTTGCCAGATATTTTTTCTGAATTCTGTAATCAACTATAGTGTTCGGATAATTTTTTGAGCGACTATACAGGGTAAAATAGGGGCCGGGGTAGAATCGGTCGGTAGCGCGCTAGCGTACCGACTCTCACCCCTATTTTTATGGGAAAAAATATATCAATTTTCATCGTTTTAATCGGCATATGATTTTCAGGAACCTGTATCATGCACAAAACGAGGTCATGCTGTATTTACAATTGCTGAAAGTTTTGCCGTTTTCAACTTTAGTGGCCTCTTGACGGTGGAAATTGAAACTATTGGTCGTTTCGGAAAATGCTTGTTAGCACCCATCCAATCGAAAAATAATTATTCATTTGTCTAATAAAACCCAAAAGTTGAATGTCTGCAGATAAACAGTGAAATAAATAAGTCATTTTTTAAACGAGCTAAAAAAGCGTTGCAGAAGTCTTTATGTTTTTTTTTTTGCACATCTTACCTAGGAGAGGCATTGGTCTTCCAACCACGAAGAAGCAGGCACATTCCTAAGGAAAGTGAGAACTATTTGAGGATAATTTTTTTTAATTACCTTTTTATAATAATTGTTTTTTTCTCTGATTAAAATTGTAAAAGAAATATTGACATTTGTTATTAATTTTGAAAACAGTGTCCCAAGATGTATTTTTCTTCAGAGAAAAATATTATGTGTCCACGTGTTCAGTTTGAAAAGAGAGGGACTTGGCTTACTCGGTTACGAGCCAATGATCTATAGTTCCCTGTTTCGAATCCTACCTGTCCCATTGTTGTGATTTATGTCCTCTAAACACTACAGCGTCGTCCGTGAGAGAAAGGACAATGATAGGCTTGGAAAGGCCGCCGTCTATACGATGGGAGGAAGCCGTGGCCCCGTGTACAGGACAGCTATACTCTGTGCACTTTAAAGAACATCCTGGATGGCCTGTCTCGAAACAGCTGTTTTTCCTCAATCTTCTCTGAGCCCTTGGGATCCTTGCGACCCTACTATTTAGCCCATTGGTGGCAAAGAAAGTGCCGCTCAGAGGTAAAATAACTCATTTCCAACTCACTACTCGCTGAAGGAAGAAGCAGCCACGTCTACTCGCTGCCAACTTATACTTGCTGAAGGAAGAAGCAGATTGATGTAAACTAAATGGAAGTGAGAATTAAAAGTTTTGCCTATCTTATTCCAGGTTCACAAAGACTTCATCTTGCAAGGAAAGGTTGGGTTGGGTTGTTTTACCTCTGAGCGGCACTTTTTTGCACACCATGGGCTAAATGGCCAGGTCACAAGGACCCCGAAGGCTCAGAGAAGGTTGGAGAAGGGGACCCACTGGAACAGCTGTTGGGAGACAGATGGTAGCCTCCCGTCAAGGCCATCCAGCGTGTTCTTTAACGTGCACAGGGTATGGCTCTCCCGCACACGGGGCCATGGCTTAACGTCCCATCCGACGGACGGCGCCTTTCCAAGCCCATCGGTGTCCCCTACTGACCGTGGGCAGGGCGGGGAATTTTTGCGGAAATAAATCTCAACGCTGACCCAGCTGGGACTCGAACTTGGGAACTACAGATTACGAGCCTGGCGCGCTACCTACTGAGCCACCCCCGCCCCCCTTGCAAGGAAAGAGCTTCATTATTGATGAGCATGTCGAAGCACAGACAGCCAGAGTAACGTTGTGTAAATTCATGATCGAATTCTCAGGAAGAACTTTTACTTTGGAGTACTGATGTTTGAACAGAAACCGAAAACGATAGATAATCAGAAGGAATTTTGTAATTAGGGTTATCGTCAGTATTAGGGATGAGATACTATAGGCTACATTCACCATTTCTACCTATTCTCATTTGTGTGCTCAGAATGAGGGAAAACGTTTGCGAAAATATGTTTCCATATAAAAAAAATTTTCATTGTGAACTCAGGATACTAATCAGTTATAGGGAACATGAAAAAAAAAAAGAAGGCGGGATTGGAATGGCTCAGCCGGTAGTGCGCCAGGCTCGTAATCTGCAATACCAGTTCGGCAGGTTGGACAGCTGTTGGTAGCCTCCCGTCAAGGCCATCCAGTGTATTCTTTAACGTGCATAGGGTATGGCTCTCCCGCACACGAGGCAATGGCTTAACATCCCATCCGACGAACGGCGGTGTTTCCAAGTCTATCTGTGTCCACTGATGACCGAACGAAAAGAGGGAGTTTTGCGGAGATAAAAATACCTCGGGATTCACCTGGGCCAGCGTTGACCCCCCCCAATAGGGGACCACCTTGACGTGGTGGTGGTGGGGGCTTCGGGCCCAGTAACCTGGTCGAAGGCTGTGCCGACGGGGGTGGTTCCACCGGTTGGACATAGCCAAGACCAACCGAGGCCGACGACATCGCCGACCGGTCGGATGACCGGTTGGACGGTGACGGTGTCTTAGGCCTCAACCTCAGGGCTCTGGGTGAGCAAGTTAAGGGCTCGGCCGAACGGTTCCCCTTGGCCTAGTAAGCACGAGCCCTATCAAAAGTCTGGGCCTTACTAAGACTCTCCACCCCGGGTGCCAAGCGAACTTGGATCTACATATCCTTGTTCATGGCTAACCGGGGAACAGATTAAAGTTAGGTTTCTTCCGATGGTTAGCTTTCCTTCTATAGGACTGCTGCCATGTGCGTTGATGTGCGTCTATATGGCGTATTTCTTGCCCCCGGCTCTAGATATGCATGGCTTTTCATAACTGGTAGTGTCGTGAGACGGAATCAGGAATTGCCGTGGTTGCATAAGATCGCAACATAAGAGAGGTGGGCCAGCGTTGAGATTTATCTCCCCAAAACTCCCTCCTATCGTTCAGTCAGCAGTGAACACAGATGGGCTTGGAAAACCGCCGTTCGTCGGATGGTACGTTAAACCATTGCCTCGTGTGCGGAAGAGCCATACCCTATGCACGTTAAAGAATACACTGGATGGCCTTGACGGGAGGATACCATTTGTCTCCCAACAGCTGTCCAACCCTCTCTGAGCCTTCGGGGGCCTTGTGACCTGGCCATTTAGCCCATTGTGTACAAAAAGTGCCGCTCAGAGGTAAAACAACCCAACCGAAAGCATGAAAATATTAAAGATTTCTCATCTTTACCTATAGCTGAGTTGTTTCCACTGTTTTTAGCATTTTTTAAAAACAGGAGAAAACATTTTATTGTTTACACTTTGTCCGTCCGTCCGTCTGTAGATATCCAACTTCTTTGTTTTATAATAAATAAAAATAATTCTTTTTTCGAGTTGGATAGGCAATAACGAAATATTAGGGTCCGCACTTTCTGAATATTCTAATAGTTTTAATTTCCATTGTTCAAAAGAGCTAAATTTTGAAAATGACGAAACGTAAAAGATTAATAATGCAAACGATCTATTTACAGCAGATTTTAAATTTGGTTGGTAGAATGTAATTGGCTAAACGATTTGCTTTGACAGATACGTCAAAAAGTTGATATACGTCGTAAGGTTGTGTTTATTCCACCCTTTTAGAGAAGGTGGAATAAACACAACTTTTATATATTCTAAGTTGGGTTGGGGTTGTTTTACCTCTGAGCGGCACTTTTTTGCACACCATGGGCTAAATGGCCAGGCCACAAGGACCCCGAAGGCTCAGAGAAGGTTGGGGGAAAGGACCCACTGGAACAGCTGTTGGGAGACAGATGGTAGCCTCCCGTCAAGGCCATCCAGCGTGTTCTTTAACGTGCACAGGGTATGGCTCTCCCGCACACGGGGCCACGGCTTAACGTCCCATCCGACGGACGGCGGCCTTTCCAAGCCCATCGGTTTCCCCTACTGACCGTGGGCAGGGCGGGGAGTTTTGCGGAGATAAATCTCAACGCTGACCCAGCTGGGACTCGAACCTGGGAACTACAGATTACGAGCCTGGCGCGCTACTGACTGAGCCACCCCCATCCCCATATTCTAAGAGTTAAATAGGAAATTCTGTTATGGGTTGGATGGGTACATAGGTGGTCATACTATTTTGATACTAGATCGTGTGGACTCACTCACTGAAATATTAAGCGTGTGCAGTTACCGTTCACAGCAACTGCTGTGAACGGTAACTGTGAACGGTAACTGGAGCGTGTACAGCAACTGTACACGCTCCAGTTACCGTTCACAGTTACGTAACACCTTCGTGTTACGTAACACGAAGTTTGCCAGATCACTAATTTCTAAAAAAATTGTTGCCAGATATTTTTTCTGAATTCTGTAATCAACCATAGTGTTCGGATACTTTTTTGAGCGACTGTACTATTGAACTACTCTTCGCATTTTTCTCAATTTTCCATTAGTTTCAATTTCAACCTTTTAGAGGATTGCCGACCCGAGGCCGTGGTTAGCGCGCTTGGCTATTGATCAAAGGGACCTGGCTTCGAGCCTCGGGTAATGGATGTTTGTGTTTTCTTGCTGCTGAGGTCTCGCCTTTCTCACAGGTCTTCTCTATGGCATATTAAACTGACAAGCTCCTGTTAGACCTCTGTGGCAAACAGTGCCTGAGGAGTAATTTCCATTTACTTATTCTTATTTATAATTGGAAACTTAGGAAACCTTTACTCTTTAGAATCGAGCATTCCTGTTCAACAGATGTACCGGACTTTTGAGTTTTGCTTTAATCATAATCTCTTAAATTTCTAGGGGCGGGGGTGGCTCAGTCGGTAGCGCGCCAGGCTCGTAATCTGTAGTTCCCAGGTTCGAGTCCCAGCTGGGTCAGCGTTGAGATTTATCTCCGCAAAATTCCCCGCCCTGCCCACGGTCAGTAGGGGACACCGATGGGCTTGGAAAGGCCGCCGTCCGTCGGATGGGACGTTAAGCCGTGGCCCCGTGTGTGGGAGAGCCATACCCTGTGCACGTTAAAGAACACGCTGGACGGCCTTGACGGGAGGCTACCATCTGTCTCCCAACAGCTGTTCCAGTGGGTCCCCTCCCCTAACCTTCTCTGAGCCTTCGGGGTCCATGTGACCTGGTCATTTAGCCCATGGTGTGCAAAAAAGTGCCGCTCAGAGGTAAAACAACCCAACTCTTAAATTTCTACTTCATTTTAAAACTGAGTTTATTTTATGGCTCACCCTTTATAAAAGTTCTGAAGTCCAAGATAAAGTGGATCCATTAATTAATACAGAAATTTCAACGATGTAGCAGCGCCACACGATATCCATTTCTGTAGTTTTCGAGTTACGTACGTACTTCACTGTAAATTATGAGTTCATCATAGTCTTTTGTTTATGAGTGACGGTTACGACAGTATCTCTAACTACAATTTTGACCCCCCTTTTAGGAAAGAAAATTTCTAAATGTTCATTATTTGGTCGGAGAAATTTTTTTTCTGCTGTTGTGGATTTATCAAAATCTAACTGGAACAGAATTATTGACTGAAGGATATAGAGCAGCCATTACAAATTTCGTTTGCTACTTTTGCGTGAGATAGTACAGAAATCTGAAAATGATTTTCAGTACCATATCTCATTCTTTTGCGATTATTTTTATGAGCCTACAGTTCAGTGTGTCCGACAAATAATGGTGGAGTTTCGGGAATCACTGTCCCCAAACATACCAAAGGCATCCCATTGAATATTGTACCTGTACATTCCGCCACTCAAACAGTTTCTATCTCTGCATAACTCTTCGCTCTGCCCACGGTCAGTAGGGGACACCGATGAACTTGGAAAGGCCGCCGTCCGTCGGATGGGACGTTAAGCCGTGGCCCGTATGTGGGAGAGCCATACCCTGTGCACGTTAAAGAACACGCTGGATGGCCTTGACGGGAGGCTACCATCTGTCTCCCAACAGCTGTTCCAGTGCGTCCCCTTCCCCAACCTTCTCTGAGCCTTCGGGGTCCATGTGACCTGGCCATTTTGCCCATGGTGTGCAAAAAAGTGCCGCTCAGAGGTAAAACAACCCAACCCAACTCAAACAGTTTCATGGGTGGCCACCAGACAAGACGGAGCACAGCCACATTTCTCAAGAGATATTACGGAATTTCTTAGTGCAACTTTTCCTGACAGATGCATTGGCAGGGGTGTTCCAATTCTATGGCCACCAAAGAGCCCTGATTTGATACCCCTTAATATTTTCTTGTGGGGCTTTGTAAAGAATTATGATTACGTGGACAAAATTCGAGATCTGGATCATTTGAAAGCCAGAATAAGAGAAGCAACTGAACAAGTAACCACAAGAGATATGCTGCAGCGTGTATGGCAAGAATAATCTACCGAACGGACATATGCAGGGTTAAGAACGGTACAAATGTGTAAACTCCCTAATTATGTTAAAAACTAACTGAGTTACGCCATCAATAGCCTGTATTATTCAGTACTATCAGTAGATTGATTGGTGAAGCAATAATACCACTCCAAAGGCTCAAAATATTAGTATTTACATATATAAATCAAACCGAGAAAAATTTGTCGGTCAGAGGTCCAATATTGCAGTATTTTTCTGTTTCGTTTTGTAGATATATCATCCAGTCGTCAGTATTCTGAGTACTGTCAGTAGACTGATTGGTAAGGCAATAGTACTCCTAAGGTCCCAAAATAAAACTGGGCCTTACAACAGAACAATTCAGTGTACTTGGAACTTTTTAGGAAAGACATTAAGCGTTCTTCTACCTGCAACTCTGTCTCTCTATTTTTCAGACACCTGGTATGCAATATCTGATTTTAAATACATAAATCCTACGATGTTGGAAGACAAAAACATTTAGACGTGAAGGCAGCATGCTTTGAAATGAAACATTGGCGAGCATGCAAATCAGTTGGCATGGCTGCGTTTTAAAAGAATAAGGGAATTGATGGCGAAATTGCGTGATCTTTGAAGGGCAAGTTTATAAAGCAGACTGCAGTCGATGCTTCAGGAGGAAAGAACTCTTTCGTTGGTAGGAAATCTCATCAGAACTGTTGTGTATTGGTAATTGCAGGCTTTAATGTATGGGAGCAAAATTCAGCTACGACACACGTGGGGTTTTTGAGCTAGACTGATTATTGAAGGAGGTCAATGCCTATTTGATGCATATCATACGATAAGGCAGAACTTTGTGAGAAATTGATTGTGTTGAGGCAAAACGTAGATGAAGTCAGATGAAAGTATACGATGCGAGGCAAGTACGATGAAAGAATTCCTACCAAATATTTTGTTAGGGATCGTTGAAAAAGAGAAAACTGCCGAGGAAAACGAAGACCATTTGCAAGACTATAAGGAATTTGTTTGAAAGCTTAAAGAGTCGCATTTCCTTAGTATTATAAATGCAAGTCCCAGGAGACAGGGGGCGGGGGTGGCTCAGTCGGTAGCGCGACAGGCTCGTAATCTGTAGTTCCCAGGTTCGAGTCCCAGCTAGGTCAGCGTTGAGGTTTATCTCCGTATAACTCCCCGCCCTGCCCACGGTCAGTAGGGGACACTGATGGGCTTGGAAAGGCCGCCGTCCGTCGGATGGGACGTTAAGCCGTGGTCCCGTGTGCGGGAGAGCCATATCCTGTGCACGTTAAAGAACACGCTGGATGGCCTTGACGGGAGGCTACCATCTGTCTCCCAACAGCTGTTCCAGTGGGTCCCCTCCCCCAACCTTCTCTGAGCCTTCGGGGTCCATGTGACCTGGCCATTTAGCCCATGGTGTGCAAAAAAGTGCCGCTCAGAGGTAAAACAACCCAACCCAACCCAGGAGACAGTGTAATTTTGAAGTCGTACTAGACTATAAGTTTTGTAATTTATAAGTTCTACGTGTTCGTGTGATTTTAAAATTCTACAGTCGACAGTGGTATTTTGAAGTTTTTGTTGAGAATATAATTTTAGAGTTTTAGTCGGAAGAGAAATTTTGGAGTTCAAAGTGGCAGTGTAATTTTGGCATTTCAGATAACAGTGTAATTTTGAGATTTCAGGCGCGGTAGTGTGATTTTGGAGTGTTAGGATACAGCGTAGTTTTAAAATTGTAGGAGATAACGTATTTTTGGAGTTATGAGAGAGTAATTTTGTATTTATAGGCGACAATTATAGAGTTGTGTCAAAAAAAGAAAGTTTGGGGTTTTAGTTGGTGATGCAATTTTAGAATTCTTGTCCAGAGTAGTTGTTTAGGGTTTTAAGGCGCATTGACATGTCCAGAGTGGAATTCTTCTCTAAAGTGTAATTCTTGTCTAGAATGTAATTCTGGTAATCTTGCCTAGAGTGTAGTTCTAGAATTTTTTTTATCTAGAGTGTAATTCTAGAATTTTTATCTAGAGTGTAATTCTGGAATTCTTGCCTAAAATATTATTCTGGAATTCTTGTCCAGAGTGGAATTCTCCTCTAAAGTGTAATTCTGGAATTCTTGTCTAGATTGCAATTCTGGAATTCTTCTTTAAAAAATTCTTTTTTAATTTTTCGAATTCTTGTCTAGAGGAGGCGGAGGTGGCTCAGTCGGTAGCGCGCCAGGTTCGTAATCTGTAGTTCCCAGGTTCGAGTCCCAGCTGGGTCAGCGTTGAGATTTATCTCCGTAAAATTCCCCGCCCTGCCCACGGTCAGTAGGGGACACCGATGGGCTTGGAAAGGCCGCCGTCCGTCGGATGGGACGTTAAGCCGTGGCCCCGTGTGTGGGAGAGCCATACCCTGTGCACGTTAAAGAACACCCTGGATGGCCTTGACGGGAGGCTACCATCTGTCTCCCAACAACTGTTCCAGTGGGTCCCCTCCCCCCAACCTTCTCTGAGCCTTCGGGGTCCATGTGACCTGACCATTTAGCCTATGGTGTGCAAAAAAGTGCCGCTCAGAGGTAAAACAACCCAACCCTTGTCTAGAGTGTAAGTTTGGAGTTGAAGGCAGCAGTGCAATTTTTGAATTGTATTCCTCAAGGGTAATTTTTCAAGCCCTAGGAGATTGTGTAATTTTAAGATATTGCAAAGAATTTCGTTGTGGACCTCGAAATGTTTTAGTTCGGCTACTGATTAGTGCATTGAAAAGTGCCCAGTTTCCCACAAATGCACATATGAGCAAGGATAACACAAAAAATAAATGTGACTTCTGTATCAAATCCCAATTTTTTTTATTGATCTTTTGTTTCTTTTCATCACTGAAAATTAATTTTTGCTCAATTAATAAAAAATTAGAAAGTCCATTTATCTCTAGAGAATAGAAAATTCTCGTTACTGAAAAGTAAAAAAAAAAGTTCCGTTATCCCCCCACCCCTCGGAGACGAAAATAAGGGGGAACTGGAGAGAGAATTGATATTGGAAACTCTTTGATTGCTAAGTTCTATCAGGTAAGTATGAAATTTTTAATGTAGACTTATAATATTAACGTTTTGTCAGTGCATAAAAGCACATAAAAAAAAAACCTGATTATTCCACAAGTATGCGATTTGCATATGGTTAAGGAATATATTCCTAACTGTAGATTGGGTTGTTTTATCTCTGAGTGGCACTTTTTTGCACACAATGGGCTAAATGGCCAGGTCACAAGGACCCCGAAGACTCAGAGAAGGTTGGAGAAAGGGGACACACAGAACAGCTTTTGGGAGACAGATGGTAGCTTCCCGTCAGTGTTCCTTAACGTGCGCAGGGTATTTTTTTTTAGAGTATAATTTTTATTCATAAGAGTAAAGAATACAAATACATTTACACTTTGACCCGCAAAGCTAAATAGCTTATCTGCAGGAAAATGAATAAATTATATTAAGCATAGGTCATTCAGCCACAAAAATGGTGTACATCAAATAAATCCACAAAACACAACACATAAAAATCAGCTAACTAGAAAATACCAAATAATTTTTTAATTCCATTTTAAGTCTTCTAAAAGAATCTATATTTAGTAATTCTTTTGGAATAGCATTAAATATAAGTGGTACTTGATATTCGGAGGTATGTTTCCCGTAATTATTTCGAAAATTTGGCAATTTGTAATAACCTTGGTTTTGAAGTCTTGTATTTTTATTATGTTGAATTTTTAGTTGGTAAGTTTCGTCAAAAATTTTTTTAATTATTACATTATATTTATATAAATTGCTGTAGGATAAAAGATTTAAAAATTTTAATCTATCGGTGAAAGTTTTATAAATTTTTTGCAAATGAAACGGAATCATATTTTTAGCTATTATAGACTGCAGTTTTTCTATTTTATTTATGTTAGTTAAGTTAGTTGTTCCATGCACAATTATTCCATAATTTAAAATAGATTCGCATATTGCTTTATAAAATAGTACACATGTTTCCATATTTAATACGTATTTCAATTTTTGAATCTCTCTCCCACACGCGGTGCCACGGCTAAACTTCATCATTCAAAGGACGGTGGCCTTTCCGGGCCCATCGGTGTCTCTTACTGTCCAACGGCAGGGTGGAGATAACGCTGGCGCAGGTGGGTCTCGAACCTGTGAACCGCAGGGGGAGCCTGGCGCGCTAGCGACTGAGCCACCCCCCACTAACTATACACAATCTTTTCCTAACACCATGTGTCTCAATTAGCATTGAATAAAATGGAGCACTTACTTGATATATATTTGACATTTTTTTTTCGATAAGATCGCGGGAATTATTAGTAACATAACGAGTATATTTTTTATTACTCTTTGCTCACCACCGCTTGATTAAGTTTCGACGAAACGATAATTTAAATTTAACGATCGTGAAATTAAAAATTCAATATAAGAACTCTGTTGTCTCAGAAAATTAAAAAAATAATTTTAAAATAATGGAAGATTCAAAAGCTGAATCCAGTAATATTTTTTAATGCACTCTCAAACCAAAAAGAATTGTTCTTTAAAAACCCTCAAAAATCTAACTTTCTAACGAAGAATAGACAAGGCCATAAAAAACACAAGAGAATTTTAAGCAATTATAAAACCTCAAAACGTGTCTTCCGCCTCAACAACCGACTTCTTCATTACAGCATTTTCTTTTTCAGTTATTCAACAAATTATTTTTATCGAGGTGACAAAATTGGTTACTTTAGGAAGTATTCAAGGTAAATTGTTGCTATAGCACCTCAGTGAATTTTTTTTCCTAGCAAAAAAGTGAAATACTCTGTTATTGCTTGTGAAATGAACATCAGCCTAATGCATGTCATTTGGCGAATTCACCTGGAGTCGGTTGCGGCGCTAATAGTCGCTTGTCATGCATAACAGACAAAGAAAGGGACCACATAGAGGGACTGCAGACAATGGCAGAGGGTAGTTTGCGTGGAAGTCTTTTGCAGGTATCGTGTAATTCAAGTCATAATGAAGTAGTTACTGCCGTCGTCATGAAATGTCGTGATATCTACCTTTGCACTTAGACTGTTTTGAGGAGAATAATAAAATGCATATATCTATACTGATATTAATTTTAGCTTATTTTTTTCGTGTGTGATGGGTCATCGCCCTCTGTTTTTTTTCCTAAACGAGACTTTTCCATAGATGAACTCTTATTTAATGATTGAGAAATACGAAGATGAATGTTTCATAATTACGTATTGAATCTGATATTGAAAGAATGAGTAATAACCTAAGATTTATATGCATAAGTCTAAAAGGAGGCTAAAAGGTATTTAGATAATCATAGAGTTGGATTTAAGTTTTGTTACTGATTAACGCGTGGCGGGAGTGACTTAGTCGGTAGCTCGACAGGCTCGTAATCTGTGGTTCTCAGGTTGGAGTCCCAGCTGGGTCAGCGTTGAGGTTTATCTTCACAAAACTCCTCGCCTTGCTTCGATCAGTAGGGGACACTGATGGGCTCGGAAAGGCCACCGTCCGTCGGATGGGATGTAAAACTGTGGCTCCGTGTGCGGAAAGCCATACTCTGTGCATGTTAAAGAACACGCTGGATGGCCATGATGGAAGGCTACCATCTGACTCTGCTGTCCAGTGGGTCCCTAAACCTTCTCTGAGTCCTCGAGGTCCTTGTGACCTGGCCATTTAGCCCTCTATGTGCAAAAAAGTGCTACTCAGAAGTAAAACAACCCAACAACTGATTAATCCGGAAACATTCCTGATGACGTTATCCACATCCAAATATAGAGAGAATATAAGATCTGCACTCCTTGGCCAAATTATTACGAACACTGCATCATGCGCGATGGGCTTGGAAATACCGCCGTCCGTCGGGTGGGACGTTAAGCCGTGACCCCGTGTACGGGAGACCTATACCCTGTGCACGTTAAAGAACACACTGGATGGCCTTGACGGGAGGCTACCATCTGTCTCCCAACAGCTGTTCCAGTGAGTCCCCTCCCCCAACCTTCTCTGAGCCTTCGGTTGTAGTCCTTGTGACCTGGCCATTTAGCCCATGGTGTGCAAAAAAAAGTGCCGCTCAGAGTAAAACAACCCAACACATTTCACCATGAACTATGCGCAGAGAACTGAAAACCGACAAAATATTAGGTAGGAATTCTTAATAATTTGGCCAGGCAGTGAATTATCTGGAAACTTTCACGATGAAGTGATCTGCATTTGGGAATGAGAAGAATACAAAATTCGCTATCTAGAATCCATAATCAAGTTAACCGCATAACATAAAAGAAGATAGCAAGTGATCAGATAACAGTGAAGATAACAAGAGATGTCCGTTATTTGTCTTTGACAATCCGTCGAAATCGCTGACTGAATACTATGGAACTGCAATGTGCGTTCAATTATAGCCACTGGAAGGTACAGTCGCTCAAAAAAGTATCCGAACACTATGGTTAATTACAGAATTCTGGAAAAATATCTGGAAACGATTTTTTTTAAAATTAGTGATCTGGCAACCTTCGTGTCACGTGATTACATAATTCAGGAAAAATGTCTGGAGCGTGTACAGCAACTGTACACACTCCAGTTACCATTGACAGGAAACTGGAGCGTGTGCAGTTACTGCACACGCTCCAGTTTGCTGTGAACGGTAACTGCACACGCTCAATATTTCCGTGAGTGAGCCCACACGATCTACTATCAAAATAATATGACCACCTACAGTCGCTCAAAAAAGTATCCGAACACTATGGTTAATTACAGAATTCAGAAAAAATATCTGGCAACGATTTTTTTAGAAATTAGTGATCTGGCAACCTTCGTGTCACGTGATTACAGAATTCAGGAAAAATATCTGGAGCGTGTACAGCAACTGTACACGATCCAGTTGCCGTTCACAGCAAACTGGAGCGTGTGCTGTGAACGGTAACTGCACACGCTCAATATTTCCATGAGTAAGCCTACACAATCTAGTATCAAAATAATATGACCACCTACAGTCGCTCAAAAAAGTGTCCGAACACTATGGTTAATTACAGAATTCAGAAAAAATATCTGGCAACAAATTTTCTTTTGAAATTAGTGATCTGGCAACCTTCGTGTCACGTGATTACAGAATTCAGGAAAAATATCTGGAGCGTGTACAGCAACTGTACACGCTCCAGATAGTACACGCTCCAGATGTCCAGCGTGTGCAGTTACTGCACACGCTTCAGTTTGCTGTGAACGGTAACTGCACACGCTCAATATTTCCGTGAGTGAGCCCAAACGATCTAGTATCACAATAATATGACCACCTACAGTCGCTCCAAAAAGTATCCGAACACTATGGTTAATTACAGAATTCAGAAAAAATATCTGGCAACGATTTTTTTTAGAAATTAGTGATCTGGCAACCTTCGTGTCACGTGACACCATTGGCGATCAATTTTATTCAGTAACGACTCGTCGATTATCAGGCAATCCTCATCTGGCGTGAACAAAGAACACGTGGCAGATCCTCTTTTTTTCAGGAACGCATGATTTTGATGGAGGTGGAGTTATGGTTTGGGGAGGCATAAGTGTTGGTGGTTATACAGATCTCTACGTCATCAGGAATGGATTTGGGTTGGGTTATTTTACTTCTGAGCGGCACTTTTTTTGCACATCTGGGCTAAATGGCCAGGTCACAGGGGGCGGAGGTGGCTCAGTTAGTAGCGCGCCAGGCTCGTAATCTGTAGTTCCCAGGTTCGAGTCCCAGCTGGGTCAGCGTTGAGCTTTATCTCCGCAAAATTCCCCGCGCTGCCCACGGTCAGTAGGGGACACCGATGGGCTTGGAAAGGCCGCCGTCCGTCGGATGGGACATTAAGCCGTGGCCCCGTGTGCGGGAGAGCTATACCCTGTGCACGTTAAAGAACACTGGATGGCATTTACGGGAGGCTACCATTTGTCTCCCAACAGCTGTTCCAGTGGGTCCCCTCCCCCAACCATCTCTGAGTCTTTGGGGTCCATGTGACCTGGCCATTTAGCCCATGGTGTGCAAAAATGTGCCGCTCAGAGGTAAAACAACCCAAAGCCAGGTCACATGGACCCCGAAGGCTCAGAAAAGGTTGGGGGAGGGGACCCACTGGAACAGCTGTTGGGAGACAGATGGTAACCTCCCGCCGTCTCCGTCAAATCCAGCGTGTTCTTTAACGTGCACAGGATATGGCTCTCCCATACACAGAACCACGGCTTAAAGCCCCATCCAACCGACGGCGGCGTTTCCAAGCCCATCGGTGTCCCCTATTGACCGTGGGCAGGGCGGGAATTTTGCGGAGATAAATCTCAACGCTAACCCAGCTGGGACTTGAACCTGGGAACTGAAGATTACGAGTCTGGCGCGTTACCGATTATGCTACCCCCCGCCCCTAAAATCAGAGATTCGTTCATCTTATGGACGATAATACTCGCCCTCATAGGGCCCACTATTATCGCATTGCTTGATGAGGAGGGCACTGCGCACATGGATTCATCTGCATGCTCGCCTGACGTTAACCCTATTGAACATGCTTTGGATTTACTACGCAGACAGGGGCGGGGGTGGCTCAGTCGGTAGCGCGCCAGGCTCGTAATCTGTAGTTCCCAGGTTCGAGTCCCAGCTGGGTCAGCGTTGAGATTTATCTCCGCAAAATTCCCCGCCCTGCCCACGGTCAGTAGTCGACACCGATGGGCTTGGAAAGGCAGCCGTCCGTCGCGTGGAACGTTAAGACGTAACCCCGTGTGCGGGAGAGCCATACCCTGTGCACGTTAAAGAACACGCTGGATGGCCTTGACGGGAGGCTACCATCTGTCTCCCAACAGCTGTTCCAATGGGTCCCCTCCCCCAACCTTCTCTGAGCCTTCGGGGTCCTTGTGACCTGTCCATTTAGCCCATGGTGTGCAAAAAAAGTGCCGCTCAGAGGTAAAATAACCCAACCCTACGCAGACATCTTGAAACTCCCCTGACCCTTTAGGAGCTGGGACATACCCTCGAGGAGGAGTGTCTAAGAATCCCCCAACAAATCCTTGATAACCTCCCTTTATCGATGCCACACAGATGTGTTGCTACTTTGCCAGTTAGAGGTGACCACGCACCCTACTAGAAGCTTTGATTTGTGTTTGATCATCACTTCTCGGACTGATTTTTTGTTCATCCATCATCCTTGCACCACAAGTTGATGTCTTTCACTTAAAGTGCATTAAATTTGCATTTAAATTTCGTTTTCTTCACTTTTTTGATATGATTCATCTTACTGTTGACTGACAATCATATTTTAAATCCGAAATCATCAACTACACATCTGTCCACATTCGGTACCACATTATCCCCTAACTAACTCGGTACCGCATTATTCGGTACCGCATTATCCCTTAACTAAACTCCGAGGAAGCAAATTTTTTCCATCCTTGGAGTTTAGTAGAAAAATGTTTACTTTCTATGGCAATTGAAGACTTTTAACTTCATCGAAATTTTGTGAATTTTTACCTTCCCCGGAATTTTTAAAATGAGAGCCCTTCATATCAGCCTCATCACTTAATGTCTTGCTCAGCAATAGGTTTCTATCGAGACTTACTCATTTGGATATTTTTTTTCTATTGCAATATTAATTTCCTTTCCACAATTCTCAATAAGAATATTTTCTTCTCATTAACCAAAGCTCTCTTCTTAATTTGGATAGAAATAAATAACACCTGTTCTTCTTATTGCCTCTCTCATTAAACCCTTGTCTCTGCTTCCTTAATTACCCACAGGAATTATTCACCCATTTTCGGCGGCTAGTCGTTTTCTGTAGATCGTCGTATTTCTTGGCCTTACCCCCCCCCCCCCCCCCCCAACCTCCCTGTTTGTGCCTATTGTGCGCGCGCGCAAACTCGATGGTAATTAGGGAGTTAAAATATGCACCAACTTGCGTTAACATAATGTCCCAATAAATATTAATAAAGCCTGCCGATAATATATTCAGTAGACAGAGTATTTGTACAACTTGTTTTTACTTCCACACGAGGAAGATTTTCTTAGTGTGGTTTCCTGGTTGTTTCGCGTGTGAGCTCAGACGATTACTTACTATGCAAAAGGAGTTGAAAGAAACTTCTTTTTTTGTTTTTCTGCCACGATGCTCCAATCAGCATTAATGCTGCTGGGGATGGGATGGTTTGCTGTTGCTGGATTCCCCGGTGAACATATTTTTTATATATATTTTACCTGCCTTGTTTAATCACGTGACGAAAGAAACGATTTGTTCCCTCGAGACCTGAGTGTTCAGAAAAATTGCATATTTTTAGGTTACGTTTTATTCTGTATTCATTTTAAAGTCCTTTTTAGTTAAACTTGCAAAACATAAAGAAATCTTAAGTCTCCATTCCTTAAGTAGTTGCTGATTAACATAGATATTTTTTGGTATTAAAAATGCAGAGAGCTACTGAATTATTTCGGAATTTGCATTATTTTGCCAAATGTTTCCTTAACGTTTAAAATAAGAATTATATATGAATATGAAGCTAAAGAATCGGAAATTTATCTAACTTTTGAATTTCAGAAATGTTTTTTTACAATTTTTGAGAGTAATAAAGTGTAGGAGAAATAGATATTAATAAATAATAAAGGTTAATAAAGGTTAATAATGCCAAATACTACCAGATAAACTCAATGAAAGATTTAAGTAACAAATTTGAAGTTATTCAAAGATTTTAATGGAAAATGCTGAATAAATCACTCAATAATTTAAATAAATAAATGACAGTTAAGTCGCTCAATGCCTTTGATACCAAATGATAATTAAGTCGCTCAAAGATTATAATACTAAATGATAATTTAGTCGCTCCAAGATTTCAATATCAGATGATAATTTAGTCGCTCCAAGATTTCAATACCAAATGACAATTTAGTTCCTCAAAGATTTCAATACAAAATGACAATTTAGTCGCTCAGATTTCAATACCAGATGATAATGAGGTCGCTCAAAGATTTCAATACCAGATAATAATTAAGTCGCTCCAAGATTTCAATATCAGATGATAATTTAATCGCTCCAAGATTTCAATACAAAATGGCAATTTAGTCGCTCAGATTTCAATACCAGATGATAATTAAGTCGCTCCAAGATTTCAATACCAAATGACAATTTAGTCGCTCAAAGATTTCAAAACAAAATGACAATTCAGTCGCTCAAAGATTTCAATACAAAATGACAATTTAGTCGCTCAAATTTCAATACCAGATGATAATGAGCTCGCTCAAAGATTTCAATACCAGATAATAATTAAGTCGCTCCAAGATTTCAATATCAGATGATAATTTAGTCGCTCCAAGATTTCAATACAAAATGGCAATTTAGTCGCTCAGATTTCAATACCAGATGATAATTAAGTCGCTCCAAGATTTCAATACCAAATGACAATTTAGTCGCTCAAAGATTTCAATACAAAACGACAATTCAGTCGCTCAAAGATTTCAATACCAGATGATAATGAGATCGCTCAAAGATTTCGATACCAAATGACAGTTCTTTCAAAGGATCGAAAAGCAAATGCCAATTAAAATCGATATGTAAATAATGGGTGACAATTAAGTCACTCACGGATTAAAATAATAAGTCACAATTAATCATTTACCATAATATTCAAATAGCAAATAACAATTACGTCAGTCATTGTTTTAAATAAGAAGTAACAATTACGTCGCTCAAAGATTTAAATAACAAATTTAAAAAAAATCACAAAATGATTTAATAAATGATATTCAATGAATTAAATAGCAAACGTCACTTATGCCACTCAGTTATTAAAATAACAAGTAACAATTTATTCATATGCAGATTAAGGGCCACATCCACTTATCGAAATGCATGCCAAGTAAGGCAACGACAGGTTTTACTCAAGTTTAAACTTCGCCTGAATGGCAACAAGAACAAAGTCGCTCAGTTGTGTTCGTCGAGAACTTGCATGATTAGAGGCTTATGTTCGCAATAGAACTTGTTCCTGTTGCTATTCATTCGAAATTTGGACTGGAGTAAACTTGAGTAAAACCTATCTTTGCCTGATAGTGGCAGATAAGTTGGATGGGGCTTTTAACCCTTTCAGGACTATAAGGTTTCTAAGAGTAAATATTAGTATGTAACTGTTTATTTTAGTTTGTTTAGACGTAAAATAAATAAAAATCATAAGAAAAATACATAACAATGTGTAGTTTTTTTGGAATTTTATGGGAAATATTTTTCCCAATGGACTATAAAGGTAACACAAATTATAGTTAGGCTTATTATACAATGTCTTTTATTTCTTGGTTTATTAGAACAAAATGTTAACTAAAATAATACAAAATTATGAAATAAAATTACTATACAAAATGATGTGCTAATTATGATATTCTGCGAAGCAATTTCTTTTGGTAGTGAGGCAAAGATGGACATTGCACATAATACATATAATATGCGTCCTGACAGTTCTGTTTTTGTTTTCTAAACGTTCCCGTTTACGTAATTGCGTTCGGCATACGTTCTATTTTGACATTCTGTATAAAAGATGCAGATAAGGTTATAATTAAATACGACAATCACCAATTTTAAAATGGGAAAAATGTTTCCCTTAGTCGTGAAAGGGCTAAAGTAACCAAATGACAAATCTTGAAAGATTTATGTAGCAAATGAAAATTAAATCACTGAAAGCTTAAAGGGCAAGTTGACAATTAAAGCAAATATTTAAATAGCAAACGAGAATTAAATCACTTAAAAAATTTAAAATGTCAATCGAAAATTTGGGTAGAATTCGGGTCGCAAACCATTTAAAATTTGTTTTTAAAATCTCAAAAGATAAAATAACTGAAACAACTTAAACTGCACGATGAAAATTCTACAAGGCACATTAAACATTACCTCTAAAGTACCGTCACTATTTTCCTTTTCAATCTTATGATCTGAGAACAAACTTCCATAAATAATCCACCCATGGGATATTTTTCCAACCGAACTAAACAACAGGAGTCAAAAGGAGCACGTCTTTTATTCGTGCTTTATTGATGCACAAATAATTTTATTTGTCCCATTTAATTTAGGGTCCATATTAATTTTCCTTTCGCGCTGCCAGATCCCGAGAGCAATAAGCGCGCATTTGCGGTTGCGGGTTTCTGCGTTATTTACTGCAGCGTGATCGTTTGCTATTTTCGGGGGACAACTATCATCGTCACGGCTTTCAAAGTAAAGTTCTTTTCAAGTCGTCTCGCTCGTGCGCTGTTTTGCTACGGGACTGTTGGCATGGGAATCGTTGTGAGACTGGGGTTACCGGAGGCAACAATTACACTGTATTCACTTTCGTGATTTATAGCAAAAACTGCGCATTTATGTACGCGTCAGGGAACTATGCTGAAATAGCCTGACCGAAGCAAGCCAGTAAGTACTGGGCCATGCATAAATTTAGTGATCCCGTCACTGAACCCATATTTTATACATTTTTTTTTCCTTTTTTGGTTTACAATCTCGTTTTCGTAGCTTTTCAACCTTACTCTATAACAGGCAGTCTCCATGTTGGAAGAATGGCTGGGAGCAGTTTGGAAGTGAATTGATTGTGGCATTATACTGATGTGTGCGCTTCACAAAGGAACGACTCAGTTTCTCCACGTAATGTATAAAAGTTAATTACCATAAACGTGTCGTTAAGTGTGATAATTATGCCGTACATGCTCATTAGGCGGGTTTGACTCTTTTTCATCTGTATGTGTGTGTCTGTATGTGCCTGTTTTGGCGATAAAGACGCATACAGACAGTAGTGATAGCGGAACAACCTTACGTCGTGTGTGTGGGTAATAACATTAAAGTTGGTCGTGTAATTAGAACATGCCTTAAGGATGAAATGGAATTCAAACCATAATATGGGCATTGCTAGTTTGGTGAAGGGGTGTAGAAGGCATCTGTCCGCCCACCCACCCTCCGCAAGAGACGAGGCAGGAAATGGTCAGCCGATACCACACTAAACTAATAACTAATGTTCCTAGTTTCGAGTTTCCATTTTGACTATTTTGAGAATTTCTTCTCTGACCTGGGGCGGGGGTGGCTCAGTCGGTAGCGCGCCAGGCTCGTAATCTGTAGTTCCCAGGTTCGAGTCCCAGCTGGGTCAGCGTTGAGATTTATCTCCGCAAAATTCCCCGCCCTGCCCACGGTCAGTAGGGGACACCGATGGGCTTGGAAAGGCTGCTGTCCATCGAATGAGACGTTAAGCCGTGGCCTCGTGTGTGGGAGAGCTATACCCTGTGCACGTTAAAGAACACGCTGGATGGCCTTGACGGGAGGCTACCATCTGTCTCTCAACAGCTGTTCCAATGGGTCTCCCAAGCTTCTCTGAGCCTTCGGGGTCCTTGTGACCTGGCCATTTAGCCCATGGTGTGCAAAGAAGTGCCACTCAGAGGTAAAACAACCGAATCCAAATCTTCTCTGACTTTCCCTGCCCTCGGTGAAAAGGAGGACTCCAACGGGTTTGAAAAGGACACCATTCTTAGGACGGCACGTTAAGCCCAATTTCATGTGCAATGATTGGTTGGATTATTTCACCCCTAGCAGTATTTTGTGTCCACAATAGATTTGGGTTGAGTTTCTTTACTTCCGAGGCGCACTTGTTTGCACGCAGTAGGATAAATCACCACGTGACAAGGACAACAAGGACCTCAGGGGCTCAGAGAAGCTTGGGAGAAGGGAACCCACTGGACAGCTGTCAAGTCTATTCAGCGTGTTCTTTAATATGAACAAGGTGTAGCTCTCCCACACAAATGCTTTACGTCCAATCCGACGGACCTTTCCAAGCCTATTGGTGTCCCCTTTCTGATCGAATGTTGGGACGTGGGGGGGGGGGGACTTAGCGGAGATAAATCACAACTCATGCCTAGGTGAGACTCAAACCTGTAGACTGCAGATTAGGAACCTGGACCGCGACCGACTGCCGACTGACCCAACCCCCGCCCTGCACACAATGTACCAAATTGCCAGATCACACTCCAAAAATCGCAGAAGCGTTTCGGCAGAGAATCCATTGGACATCTGTTAGGAGACAGATGGGACCATCATGTCATCCAGCATGTTCCGTAATTTACGCATGTTAAGGTTTTTCTGCAAAGAGTTTAACAGCATGGCAGCTTTTCCAAGCCCATCGTTGTCTCTTTTCTCGCTAGGGAATCATATGTCCTCCAAAGGGAGGATATGCCCTCCATTTTTATTTCATGTTTTCTTGGAATTTTGAAAAAAAACATGAAATATCCTCTCTTTTGTATAAACTCATAACATGTTTAAACTAAAATTAAATTCCTCGTTTTTATGTAGTTTTTTTAAATTTCTTGAACCAATGTTGTTGGTTGTTTTACCTCTGAGCGGCACTTTTTTGCACACAATGGGCTAAATGGCCAGGTCATAAGGACCACGAAAGGCCATCCAGCTTGTTCTTTAACGTGAACAGGGTATGGCTCTCACGCACACGGGGCCACGGCTTAACGTCCCATCCGACGGACGGCGGCCTTTCCAACCAAATCGGTGTCCCCTACTGACAATGGGCAGTGCAGGGAGTTTTGCGGAGATAAATCTCAATGCTGACCCAGCTGGGGCTCGAACCTGGGAACTGCAGATTACGAGCCTGGCGCGCTACCGACTGAGCCACCCCCGTCCCAGGTCAGAGGAGAAATTCTCAAAGTAGGCAAAACAACAATTTGATTTTTTTTTTGAAAAAGCAAAAGCTTTAGAATTGAACACGTCAAAAACTTTATTTGCTGCAAAAATCAAATTAAAAAAACAAACGTCAGAAGTCTGTTTAAACTATCATTCCGTGGTTGAATCATGATCGATAGTTAAGAGGGTTTGGTGGACTTCTGAGCTCCTCTTTTTTTGTGCAGAATTAGCTTAAATGGCCAGGTCACATGAGCCCCAAAGCCTCAGAGCTGGTAGGGAAGGGGTTCCACGGGATTCGGTTGGATTCTTTTACCTCTGAGTGGCACTTTTTTTAATACACAATGGACAAAGTGGACAAGTCACAAGGACCACGAAGGCTCAGCGAAGGTTGAAGAGCTGTTGGAAGATAGATGGTAGCCTCCCATCAAGGCCATCCAGCGTGTTCTTTAACGTGCACAGGGTATGGCTCTCCCGCCCACGGGCCACGGCTTAACGTCCCATCCGACGGACGGCGGCTTTTCCAAGCCTATCGGTGTCCCCTACTGACCGTGGGCAGGGCGGGGAATTTTGCGGAGATAAATCTCAACGCTGACCCAGCTGAAACTCGAACCTGGGAACTACAGATTACGAGCCTGGCGCGCTACCGACTGAGCCACCCCCGCCCAAATTGCTTAACAACTGCTACCGTTGGACGCAGAAGAGGACGTCAAATTATTTCTATGATTTGGAGACGTTTTGTGCGAAACTATTTTCAGGTTTTTAAAAATGACTTCGAGTTATTGAAATATTACTTCGTGGTGTTCAAAAATCATTTTTGTACGATTGTTTAACGATATTTAGAGAAGACAAATTTTACGCGTTTGTGTAACAACGTCTCACAAAAATGCTTTGTTAGGGACTGCGCAACATTTCTATGTGGTGATAAAATTTGTTGACCGATTCTGAAACACTACTTCGGGGTGTTGAAAACTGCTTTAAAGTGTTTCCGTAGCACTATTATTTAAAAACTTTTGAAAAATATTCATCAATGATTGTGCAACACTTTTTCGATGTTTTTTGAATGATATATACTTCGAGGTATTGAAAATGCATTTGAGAGATTGTGAACACTATTTCGTGTTCTTCAAAAATTATTTTTCTCTGATTATAACAATACTGGAAGGCAATCTATCCCTTCGACACCTCCGACCCAGATCCGACCTCGAATGCGGCACCGGATCTGAAAATTCCCTCTAATTTTCGCGCTCTGCTACCGGAAATATCCCTATTTAGCAATTTTTATCTCTCCAGTACTGGTATATCGGCATTTGACCTTCGCCTCCAAAGTTTGTCATAATTTATTGAGATCTACGACTCAAAATACTTCCAAGCATCAATTTTTAGCCCGCTGCCACCGGTAGTTCTATATTTGTTTTTTGACCTCGAACCACCCATCGCAACGAAAATTCAACAACATTTCCGAGATCTACGACCCAAAATACCCCCAGGAACCATTTTTTAGCTCTCTAGCATCGATAGATCTGAATTTGACCTCGAAGGACCCTCGGTATCCGAAATTTCTTAACGTTTCCTACATCTACAGCCCGAATCACAATTACAAAGACACCAATTTTCAGATTTCGAACACTGGTAAATCAAGGTTTAGCTACTATGTGCCCTTGAAGGACTCTTCGTAGGTCATATTTGGAATTTTTTCCGAGATCTACGACCCGGATTACCCCTAGGTGGAAAGTTTCAGAATTCTACTATTTTTGCATCGTAGCTAAAATGAGCGTGATCACCAAGTCAATCACTCACAATCGTCTATTTACAACAATATGTAATGGAGTTAAGATTTCGTATGATTGTGCAACACTACGTAGAAGTACTCGAATGCCTCTCAGTACAGTCGCTCAAAAAAATATCCGAACACTATGGTTGATTACAGAATTCAGAAAAACTGTCTGGCAACGATAGTGTTCGGATATTTTTTGAGCGACTTTACGAGGTTATTAATTATATCCACAGCTCATCAGCTTTTACTAGATATATTTATTATGCTGTATTTATTCATATGATGACAAACGTACAGTCGCTCAAAAAAATATCCGAACACTATGGTTGATTACAGAATTCAGAAAAACTGTCTGGCAACGATAGTGTTCGGATATTTTTTGAGCGACTTTACGAGGTTATTAATTATATCCACAGCTCATCAGCTTTTACTAGATATATTTATTATGCTGTATTTATTCATATGATGACAAAGGTACAGTCGCTCAAAAAAATATCCGAACACTATGGTTGATTACAGAATTCAGAAAAACTGTCTGGCAACGATAGTGTTCGGATATTTTTTGAGCGACTTTACGAGGTTATTAATTATATCCACAGCTCATCAGCTTTTACTAGATATATTTATTATGCTGTATTTATTCATATGATGACAAAGGTACAGTCGCTCAAAAAAATATCCGAACACTATGGTTGATTACAGAATTCAGAAAAACTGTCTGGCAACGATAGTGTTCGGATATTTTTTGAGCGACTGTACGAGGTTATTAATTATATCCACAGCTCATCAGCTTTTACTAGATATATTTATTATGCTGTATTTATTCATATGATGACAAACGTACAGTCGCTCAAAAAAATATCCGAACACTATGGTTGATTACAGAATTCAGAAAAACTGTCTGGCAACGATAGTGTTCGGATATTTTTTGAGCGACTGTACGAGGTTATTAATTATATCCACAGCTCATCAGCTTTTACTAGATATATTTATTATGCTGTATTTATTCATATGATGACAAACGTACAGTCGCTCAAAAAAATATCCGAACACTATGGTTGATTACAGAATTCAGAAAAACTGTCTGGCAACGATAGTGTTCGGATATTTTTTGAGCGACTGTACGAGGTTATTAATTATATCCACAGCTCATCAGCTTTTACTAGATATATTTATTATGCTGTATTTATTCATATGATGACAAACGTACAGTCGCTCAAAAAAATATCCGAACACTATGGTTGATTACAGAATTCAGAAAAACTGTCTGGCAACGATAGTGTTCGGATATTTTTTGAGCGACTTTACGAGGTTATTAATTATATCCACAGCTCATCAGCTTTTACTAGATATATTTATTATGCTGTATTTATTCATATGATGACAAAGGTACAGTCGCTCAAAAAAATATCCGAACACTATGGTTGATTACAGAATTCAGAAAAACTGTCTGGCAACGATAGTGTTCGGATATTTTTTGAGCGACTTTACGAGGTTATTAATTATATCCACAGCTCATCAGCTTTTACTAGATATATTTATTATGCTGTATTTATTCATATGATGACAAAGGTACAGTCGCTCAAAAAAATATCCGAACACTATGGTTGATTACAGAATTCAGAAAAACTGTCTGGCAACGATAGTGTTCGGATATTTTTTGAGCGACTGTACGAGGTTATTAATTATATCCACAGCTCATCAGCTTTTACTAGATATATTTATTATGCTGTATTTATTCATATGATGACAAACGTACAGTCGCTCAAAAAAATATCCGAACACTATGGTTGATTACAGAATTCAGAAAAACTGTCTGGCAACGATAGTGTTCGGATATTTTTTGAGCGACTGTACGAGGTTATTAATTATATCCACAGCTCATCAGCTTTTACTAGATATATTTATTATGCTGTATTTATTCATATGATGACAAACGTACAGTCGCTCAAAAAAATATCCGAACACTATGGTTGATTACAGAATTCAGAAAAACTGTCTGGCAACGATAGTGTTCGGATATTTTTTGAGCGACTGTACGAGGTTATTAATTATATCCACAGCTCATCAGCTTTTACTAGATATATTTATTATGCTGTATTTATTCATATGATGACAAACGTACAGTCGCTCAAAAAAATATCCGAACACTATGGTTGATTACAGAATTCAGAAAAACTGTCTGGCAACGATAGTGTTCGGATATTTTTTGAGCGACTTTACGAGGTTATTAATTATATCCACAGCTCATCAGCTTTTACTAGATATATTTATTATGCTGTATTTATTCATATGATGACAAAGGTACAGTCGCTCAAAAAAATATCCGAACACTATGGTTGATTACAGAATTCAGAAAAACTGTCTGGCAACGATAGTGTTCGGATATTTTTTGAGCGACTTTACGAGGTTATTAATTATATCCACAGCTCATCAGCTTTTACTAGATATATTTATTATGCTGTATTTATTCATATGATGACAAAGGTACAGTCGCTCAAAAAAATATCCGAACACTATGGTTGATTACAGAATTCAGAAAAACTGTCTGGCAACGATAGTGTTCGGATATTTTTTGAGCGACTGTACGAGGTTATTAATTATATCCACAGCTCATCAGCTTTTACTAGATATATTTATTATGCTGTATTTATTCATATGATGACAAACGTACAGTCGCTCAAAAAAATATCCGAACACTATGGTTGATTACAGAATTCAGAAAAACTGTCTGGCAACGATAGTGTTCGGATATTTTTTGAGCGACTGTACGAGGTTATTAATTATATCCACAGCTCATCAGCTTTTACTAGATATATTTATTATGCTGTATTTATTCATATGATGACAAACGTACAGTCGCTCAAAAAAATATCCGAACACTATGGTTGATTACAGAATTCAGAAAAACTGTCTGGCAACGATAGTGTTCGGATATTTTTTGAGCGACTGTACGAGGTTATTAATTATATCCACAGCTCATCAGCTTTTACTAGATATATTTATTATGCTGTATTTATTCATATGATGACAAACGTACAGTCGCTCAAAAAAATATCCGAACACTATGGTTGATTACAGAATTCAGAAAAACTGTCTGGCAACGATAGTGTTCGGATATTTTTTGAGCGACTGTACGAGGTTATTAATTATATCCACAGCTCATCAGCTTTTACTAGATATATTTATTATGCTGTATTTATTCATATGATGACAAACGTACAGTCGCTCAAAAAAATATCCGAACACTATGGTTGATTACAGAATTCAGAAAAACTGTCTGGCAACGATAGTGTTCGGATATTTTTTGAGCGACTGTACGAGGTTATTAATTATATCCACAGCTCATCAGCTTTTACTAGATATATTTATTATGCTGTATTTATTCATATGATGACAAAGGTACAGTCGCTCAAAAAAATATCCGAACACTATGGTTGATTACAGAATTCAGAAAAACTGGCTGGCAACGATAGTGTTCGGATATTTTTTGAGCGACTGTACGAGGTTATTAATTATATCCACAGCTCATCAGCTTTTACTAGATATATTTATTATGCTGTATTTATTCATATGATGACAAAGGTACAGTCGCTCAAAAAAATATCCGAACACTATGGTTGATTACAGAATTCAGAAAAACTGGCTGGCAACGATAGTGTTCGGATATTTTTTGAGCGACTGTACGAGGTTATTAATTATATCCACAGCTCATCAGCTTTTACTAGATATATTTATTATGCTGTATTTATTCATATGATGACAAAGGTACAGTCGCTCAAAAAAATATCCGAACACTATGGTTGATTACAGAATTCAGAAAAACTGGCTGGCAACGATAGTGTTCGGATATTTTTTGAGCGACTGTACGAGGTTATTAATTATATCCACAGCTCATCAGCTTTTACTAGATATATTTATTATGCTGTATTTATTCATATGATGACAAAGGTACAGTCGCTCAAAAAAATATCCGAACACTATGGTTGATTACAGAATTCAGAAAAACTGGCTGGCAACGATAGTGTTCGGATATTTTTTGAGCGACTGTACGAGGTTATTAATTATATCCACAGCTCATCAGCTTTTACTAGATATATTTATTATGCTGTATTTATTCATATGATGACAAAGGTACAGTCGCTCAAAAAAATATCCGAACACTATGGTTGATTACAGAATTCAGAAAAACTGGCTGGCAACGATAGTGTTCGGATATTTTTTGAGCGACTGTACGAGGTTATTAATTATATCCACAGCTCATCAGCTTTTACTAGATATATTTATTATGCTGTATTTATTCATATGATGACAAACGTACAGTCGCTCAAAAAAATATCCGAACACTATGGTTGATTACAGAATTCAGAAAAACTGTCTGGCAACGATAGTGTTCGGATATTTTTTGAGCGACTGTACGAGGTTATTAATTATATCCACAGCTCATCAGCTTTTACTAGATATATTTATTATGCTGTATTTATTCATATGATGACAAACGTACAGTCGCTCAAAAAAATATCCGAACACTATGGTTGATTACAGAATTCAGAAAAACTGTCTGGCAACGATAGTGTTCGGATATTTTTTGAGCGACTGTACGAGGTTATTAATTATATCCACAGCTCATCAGCTTTTACTAGATATATTTATTATGCTGTATTTATTCATATGATGACAAACGTACAGTCGCTCAAAAAAATATCCGAACACTATGGTTGATTACAGAATTCAGAAAAACTGTCTGGCAACGATAGTGTTCGGATATTTTTTGAGCGACTGTACGAGGTTATTAATTATATCCACAGCTCATCAGCTTTTACTAGATATATTTATTATGCTGTATTTATTCATATGATGACAAACGTACAGTCGCTCAAAAAAATATCCGAACATTATGGTTGATTACAGAATTCAGAAAAACTGGCTGGCAACGATAGTGTTCGGATATTTTTTGAGCGACTGTACGAGGTTATTAATTATATCCACAGCTCATCAGCTTTTACTAGATATATTTATTATGCTGTATTTATTCATATGATGACAAAGGTACAGTCGCTCAAAAAAATATCCGAACACTATGGTTGATTACAGAATTCAGAAAAACTGGCTGGCAACGATAGTGTTCGGATATTTTTTGAGCGACTGTACGAGGTTATTAATTATATCCACAGCTCATCAGCTTTTACTAGATATATTTATTATGCTGTATTTATTCATATGATGACAAAGGTACAGTCGCTCAAAAAAATATCCGAACACTATGGTTGATTACAGAATTCAGAAAAACTGGCTGGCAACGATAGTGTTCGGATATTTTTTGAGCGACTGTACGAGGTTATTAATTATATCCACAGCTCATCAGCTTTTACTAGATATATTTATTATGCTGTATTTATTCATATGATGACAAAGGTACAGTCGCTCAAAAAAATATCCGAACACTATGGTTGATTACAGAATTCAGAAAAACTGGCTGGCAACGATAGTGTTCGGATATTTTTTGAGCGACTGTACGAGGTTATTAATTATATCCACAGCTCATCAGCTTTTACTAGATATATTTATTATGCTGTATTTATTCATATGATGACAAACGTACAGTCGCTCAAAAAAATATCCGAACACTATGGTTGATTACAGAATTCAGAAAAACTGTCTGGCAACGATAGTGTTCGGATATTTTTTGAGCGACTGTACGAGGTTATTAATTATATCCACAGCTCATCAGCTTTTACTAGATATATTTATTATGCTGTATTTATTCATATGATGACAAACGTACAGTCGCTCAAAAAAATATACGAACACTATGGTTGATTACAGAATTCAGAAAAACTGTCTGGCAACGATAGTGTTCGGATATTTTTTGAGCGACTGTACGAGGTTATTAATTATATCCACAGCTCATCAGCTTTTACTAGATATATTTATTATGCTGTATTTATTCATATGATGACAAACGTACAGTCGCTCAAAAAAATATCCGAACACTATGGTTGATTACAGAATTCAGAAAAACTGTCTGGCAACGATAGTGTTCGGATATTTTTTGAGCGACTGTACGAGGTTATTAATTATATCCACAGCTCATCAGCTTTTACTAGATATATTTATTATGCTGTATTTATTCATATGATGACAAACGTACAGTCGCTCAAAAAAATATCCGAACACTATGGTTGATTACAGAATTCAGAAAAACTGTCTGGCAACGATAGTGTTCGGATATTTTTTGAGCGACTGTACGAGGTTATTAATTTTATCCACAGCTCATCAGCTTTTACTAGATATATTTATTATGCTGTATTTATTCATATGATGACAAACGTACAGTCGCTCAAAAAAATATCCGAACACTATGGTTGATTACAGAATTCAGAAAAACTGTCTGGCAACGATAGTGTTCGGATATTTTTTGAGCGACTGTACGAGGTTATTAATTATATCCACAGCTCATCAGCTTTTACTAGATATATTTATTATGCTGTATTTATTCATATGATGACAAACGTACAGTCGCTCAAAAAAATATCTGAACACTATGGTTGATTACAGAATTCAGAAAAACTGTCTGGCAACGATAGTGTTCGGATATTTTTTGAGCGACTGTACGAGGTTATTAATTTTATCCACAGCTCATCAGCTTTTACTAGATATATTTATTATGCTGTATTTATTCATATGATGACAAACGTACAGTCGCTCAAAAAAATATCCGAACACTATGGTTGATTACAGAATTCAGAAAAAATGTCTGGCAACGATAGTGTTCGGATATTTTTTGAGCGACTGTACGAGGTTATTAATTATATCCACAGCTCATCAGCTTTTACTAGATATATTTATTATGCTGTATTTATTCATATGATGACAAACGTACAGTCGCTCAAAAAAATATCCGAACACTATGGTTGATTACAGAATTCAGAAAAACTGTCTGGCAACGATAGTGTTCGGATATTTTTTGAGCGACTGTACGAGGTTATTAATTTTATCCACAGCTCATCAGCTTTTACTAGATATATTTATTATGCTGTATTTATTCATATGATGACAAACGTACAGTCGCTCAAAAAAATATCCGAACACTATGGTTGATTACAGAATTCAGAAAAACTGTCTGGCAACGATAGTGTTCGGATATTTTTTGAGCGACTGTACGAGGTTATTAATTTTATCCACAGCTCATCAGCTTTTACTAGATATATTTATTATGCTGTATTTATTCATATGATGACAAACGTACAGTCGCTCAAAAAAATATCCGAACACTATGGTTGATTACAGAATTCAGAAAAACTGTCTGGCAACGATAGTGTTCGGATATTTTTTGAGCGACTGTACGAGGTTATTAATTTTATCCACAGCTCATCAGCTTTTACTAGATATATTTATTATGCTGTATTTATTCATATGATGACAAACGTACAGTCGCTCAAAAAAATATCCGAACACTATGGTTGATTACAGAATTCAGAAAAAATGTCTGGCAAAGATAGTGTTCGGATATTTTTTGAGCGACTGTACGAGGTTATTAATTATATCCACAGCTCATCAGCTTTTACTAGATATATTTATTATGCTGTATTTATTCATATGATGACAAACGTACAGTCGCTCAAAAAAATATACGAACACTATGGTTGATTACAGAATTCAGAAAAACTGTCTGGCAACGATAGTGTTCGGATATTTTTTGAGCGACTTTACGAGGTTATTAATTATATCCACAGCTCATCAGCTTTTACTAGATATATTTATTATGCTGTATTTATTCATATGATGACAAACGTACAGTCGCTCAAAAAAATATCCGAACACTATGGTTGATTACAGAATTCAGAAAAACTGTCTGGCAACGATAGTGTTCGGATATTTTTTGAGCGACTGTACGAGGTTATTAATTATATCCACAGCTCATCAGCTTTTACTAGATATATTTATTATGCTGTATTTATTCATATGATGACAAACGTACAGTCGCTCAAAAAAATATCCGAACACTATGGTTGATTACAGAATTCAGAAAAACTGTCTGGCAACGATAGTGTTCGGATATTTTTTGAGCGACTGTACGAGGTTATTAATTTTATCCACAGCTCATCAGCTTTTACTAGATATATTTATTACGCTGTATTTATTCATATGATGACAAACGTACAGTCGCTCAAAAAAATATCCGAACACTATGGTTGATTACAGAATTCAGAAAAAATGTCTGGCAAAGATAGTGTTCGGATATTTTTTGAGCGACTGTACGAGGTTATTAATTATATCCACAGCTCATCAGCTTTTACTAGATATATTTATTATGCTGTATTTATTCATATGATGACAAACGTACAGTCGCTCAAAAAAATATACGAACACTATGGTTGATTACAGAATTCAGAAAAACTGTCTGGCAACGATAGTGTTCGGATATTTTTTGAGCGACTGTACGAGGTTATTAATTATATCCACAGCTCATCAGCTTTTACTAGATATATTTATTATGCTGTATTTATTCATATGATGACAAACGTACAGTCGCTCAAAAAAATATCCGAACACTATGGTTGATTACAGAATTCAGAAAAAATGTCTGGGAAAGATAGTGTTCGGATATTTTTTGAGCGACTGTACGAGGTTATTAATTATATCCACAGCTCATCAGCTTTTACTAGATATATTTATTATGCTGTATTTATTCATATGATGACAAACGTACAGTCGCTCAAAAAAATATCCGAACACTATGGTTGATTACAGAATTCAGAAAAAATGTCTGTCAAAGATAGTGTTCGGATATTTTTTGAGCGACTGTACGAGGTTATTAATTATATCCACAGCTCATCAGCTTTTACTAGATATATTTATTATGCTGTATTTATTCATATGATGACAAACGTACAGTCGCTCAAAAAAATATCCGAACACTATGGTTGATTACAGAATTCAGAAAAACTGTCTGGCAACGATAGTGTTCGGATATTTTTTGAGCGACTGTACGAGGTTATTAATTATATCCACAGCTCATCAGCTTTTACTAGATATATTTATTATGCTGTATTTATTCATATGATGACAAACGTACAGTCGCTCAAAAAAATATCCGAACACTATGGTTGATTACAGAATTCAGAAAAACTGTCTGGCAACGATAGTGTTCGGATATTTTTTGAGCGACTGTACGAGGTTATTAATTATATCCACAGCTCATCAGCTTTTACTAGATATATTTATTATGCTGTATTTATTCATATGATGACAAACGTACAGTCGCTCAAAAAAATATACGAACACTATGGTTGATTACAGAATTCAGAAAAACTGTCTGGCAACGATAGTGTTCGGATATTTTTTGAGCGACTGTACGAGGTTATTAATTATATCCACAGCTCATCAGCTTTTACTAGATATATTTATTATGCTGTATTTATTCATATGATGACAAAGGTACAGTCGCTCAAAAAAATATCCGAACACTATGGTTGATTACAGAATTCAGAAAAAATATCTGGTCACGATTTTTTTTCTGAATTCTGTAATCAACCATAGTGTTCGGATATTTTTTTCAGTGACTGTACAGAAAAAATAATCTTTAGTCGGATGGAATCTGAACACACGAATTCCGGATAACGGTAGCTCAGCGGCAAGATCATCTGACATGTTATCAGGCGGTCGTAGATTCGCATCCGACACGGCTAAAAACGATTTTTCATATGCATTTCTCTAGTAAAAAATCACCTTTCCATTCGTACCAATATGTATAAATATCTTAATATTATATTTCATTAGTGTTTCATATAATTTTACATATATGTTTTTAGTAGAAGTCTGAGAAAAAATGTTCAATCTTCCAGGAGAGTAAAAAAACGCGCTTTTGGGTTGTTTTACCTCTGAGCGACACTTTTTTTGCACACCATGGGCTAATGGTCAGACGGTAGCCTCCCGTCAAGGCAATCCAGCGTGTTCTTTAACGTGCACAGGGTATTTCTCTCCCGCACACGGGCCACGGCTTAACGTCCCATCCGACGGACGGCGGCCTTTCCAAGCTCATCAGTGTCATCTACTGACCATGGGCAGGGCGGGGAAGTTTTGCGGAGATAAATCTCGACGCTGACCCAGCTGAAACTCGAACCTGGGAACTACAGATTATGAGCCTGGCGCGCTACCGACTGAGCCACTCCCGCCGCACTTGCTTTTGGTAGAAAAGTAATAGTTAAAAGTTTTAATGAAACGACAACATGCTTCCATTTCACATTTTGCTAGTATGATCATAAAAATCATAAAGGAAATATTTATCAATTAAAAAATTCGAAAACCATCGTTAAGAATAGATGAAAAGAAAAAATTCTACTGGGTAGGAAACAAAATTAAGAAAAGAATATTACATTGATTTTGTAAGTCAAAAAATGATCACGATCCAAACAGCAACTTTGTATCTAATGAATTTTATATTATATTTTATTATTTTTTTTAAAAACAGTCTCAAAACTCTCCAAAATGGGTGCTTTTCAGAAGTGAAACAGGACAGGAGGCTAGTAGCTTAGTTGGTAGCGCGCCAGACTCGTAATCTTCAAATTCACAGGTTTTGAGCGTCACGAAAGCCAACGTAGAGATTTATCTCCGCTAAACCCCCGCTCTGCCCTTGGTCAGTACCGGACAACATTGGACTAGGGTTGGGTTGTTTTACCCTCGGATCGGCACTTTTTTGCACACCATGGGCTAAATGGCCAGGTCACAAGGACCCCGAGGGCTCAGAGAAGGTTGGGGAAGGGGACTCACTGGGACAGCTGTTGGGAGACAGATGGTAGCCTCCCGTCAAGGCCATCCAGCGTGTTCTTTAACGTGCACAGGGAATGGCTCTCCCGCACACGGAGCCACGGCTTAAACGTCCCATCCGACGGACGGCGGCCTTTCCAAGCCCATCGGTGTCCCCCTACTGACCGTGGGCAGGGCGGGGAATTTTGCGGAGATAAGTCTCAACGCTGACCCAGTTAGGACTCGAACCTGGGAACTGCAGATTACGAGCCTGGAGCGCTACCGACTGAGCTACTCCCGCCCCATTGGACTAGTCCAATGGGGCGGGGATGGCTCAGTCGGTCCTGGATGCCACTAGTCCAATGGGGCGGGGATGGCTCAGTCGGGGATGGCTCAGTTCTGTCCATTGGATGGGACGTAAAGCCGTGGCCCCATGTACGGGAGAGTCATATACCCTGTGCACGTTAAAGAACACGCTGGATGGCCTTGGTGGCTGTACAATGGGTCCCCTTCTCCCATCCTTCTCTGAGAGTCTTTGTGACTTGACCGTTTAGCTGATGTGGGCAGAAAAGCGCCGCTCTGAGGCAAAACAACCCAATTCAAACTTCGAGTCCCCGTGACGTGGTCCATTTTGCACACAAAACTGAAAGAATGAAGTAAACAACCGACGAGGCTCAAAAACCGTACTTTAAGAATTGCCATCTTTATATTCAAGTCATCGTACTTCATTTAAGCATCATCCAACTCAGAAACGGATATTAATTGCCAATTTCTCTCACTCCGTGTCGAAGTTCAGAAGATAGCTGACAGTTCTTTCAGAGCAGGTCTCCACGATTCGAGCCTTAATCTCACCTGGGCCGCCTTCGCCGATGTTCTCCTGCCTCTGTTGATCCCCTCTTGGTCGTCTTCTCTAGACTGGCCTCGTGCGCGCCCTTAATTGAATCGTCTGCTATCGATCCAGCTCGTTCTGCTGGTCTCGCAGACCAGACACCCTCCATTTCTGTGACGTCATTTGCTGTCTACTTGGTCCCCCCCCCCTTAACTCCGCCCCTCCAACAACATCTTCTGTCTTTTCCTTACGTCATCTCGTTTTCTCGATTCACGTCTGGCTGCATCCCGAGTGCTTTTTTTTTTTATCCTTTATTCTTCTGCTTTTACGGCGTAGCCGAGGAAAGAGTCATTCGAGGCAACATGTTAATATTTCAGTAGTGTTCCCAAAAAGAGATTTTCGTTTGGTACGGAGATTAAATTTCGTGTTTCTTATTACAATGGAATTCTTCCCTTTTACCATGTAGAGGGGACATTGCTTTGTTAAGAGCTTGGCTAGTTTTGCCACAAAGCAGCGCACTTTAACGCACATGGTCAGGTCATAAAGACCCCAATTGCTCGTACTGTAAAAGGGTTGGGTTTTTGGGTTTTACCTCTGAGCGGCACTTTTTTGCACACCATGGGCTAAATGGCCAGGTCACATGGACCCCGAAGACTCAGAGAAGGTTGGGGGAGGAGACCCACTGGAGCAGCTGTTGGGAGACAAGTGGTAGCCTCCCGTCAAAGGCCATCCAGTGTGTTCTTTAACGTGCACAGGGTATGGCTCTCTCACACACGGGGCCACGGCTTAACGTCCCTTCCGACGGACGGCGGCCTTTCCAAGCCCATCGGTATCCCCTACTGACCGTGGGCCGGGCGGGGAATTTTGCGGAGATAAATCTCAACGCTGACCCAGCTGGGACTCGAACCTGGGAACTACAGATTACGAGCCTGGCGCGCTACCGACTGAGCCACCCCCGCCCCGCCCCGCACTGTAAAAGGAATTCATTGGATAGATGTGTTGAGAAACGAAAGACTCCATTTGGGTTGTTTTACATCTGAGTGCCACTTTTGCGCACCATGTACGCTAAACGACTAGGTCGCAAGGATCCGCGAGGGCTGGGAGTTACAGGAACGGTATCCAATGGACAGCTGTTTGGAGGCAGATGAAATCTTCCAGTTAACGGATTGGGTTGTTTTGCATTTGAGTGGCACCTTTTGCAAAGAATGGCTTAAACTTCCAGGTCACAAAGACCCCAAGAGCTCATTGGGTTGTTTTACCCCTGAGCGGCACATTTTCCACATAGTGGGCTAAATGGGCAGGTCACAAGTAATCCAAGGGCTCAAAGAAGATTGGTGAGAAGGGACCCACTGGACAGATTTTAGGAAACAGATGGTAGCCTCCCGTCAAGGCCATGCAGTGTGTTCTTTAACACATTGGATGGCCTTGACACCGATCACAGGGTCTCCAACACACGGAGCAACGGCTTTAACGTCTCATCCGACGGACGACGGATACTGACCGAGGGCAGGGCGAGATGTTTTGCGGAGAAAAATCTCAACGCTGGTCCAGGTGGGACTCGAACTTGGGAACTGCAGATTACAAGCCTGGCGCGCTACTGACTGACCCCCGTCCCCTCTCCTTCTCCCCATCCCAAGGGCTCGGAGCTGTGCAGAGGAAGAGGATTTCATATTCAGATTAGGAAACAGATAAAAGCACTGCTTAAAGTCCCACTCCGACGGACGACCTGTTTTTCACCAAGGACAAAGCGGGTTATAGCGAAGACTCTCAATACAGATACATTTGAGACTCAAGCCTGGGTTAGGTTGGGATGTTTTACCTCTGAGCGGCACTTTTTTGCATACCATGGGCTAAATGGCCAGTCACATGGACCCCGAAGGCTCAGAGAAGGTTGGGGGAGGGGACCCACTGGTACAGCTGTTGGGAGACAGATGGTAACCTCCCGTCATGGCCATCCAGCGTGTTCTTTAACGTGCACAGGGTATGGCTCTCCCGCACACTGGGCCACGACTTAACGTCCCATCCGACGGACGGCGGCCTTTCCAAGTCCATCTGTGTCCCCTACTGACCGTGGGCAGGGCGGGGAAATTTTGCGGAGATAAATCTCAACGCTGACCCAGCTGGGACTCGAACGTGGGAACTACAGATTACGAGCCTGGCGCGCTACCGACTGAGCCACCCCCGCCCCCTCGAGCCTGGAAACTGAAGATTAGTTTAATATACTTTATTTTAATAATAATAACTTTATTTATGCCTTAGTATGGTTATATACATAGATTACCCCGCAAAGCCTTATGGCTTGTCAGCAGGATTCCTTTCCAATTGCATGACACGTTAATTAAAGAATAAGACACGTATAATGGAAAATAAACACATAATTAAAAACAGAAAATTAAACAACAACGACAACAACAACAGCAACAACAAGAAAAAAAAAACATGAATTAAAACACATACATGAAAAATTAAACACATTTATAAAAAATTTATACGTTTATAAAAATAAATCTATACACTTTCGGATTATAAACACACATAGCACAGATTTATAACTTATTACACAAGTCATCATTCCGCACTAATATTGCAGTTTCTTGAAACAATACCTGATACAGGATATGAATTTTTAAACATTACTTTTCAAATATTTACATCTCATAACCATTTAAAAGCTTTAGTTTTAATTTCTGAATAAGTTTTCAGGCATAAAAGATCTCTCGGTAGAGAATTGGAAACTTTGAGTATTTGATAAAATATCCGCGATTTACAATAATTATTTTGACGTATCGAATTTTATTCATACTTGATAAGCCATCAAGAGTTATTTGGCCTTAAGTGACATAGGGGTTAGTAACTATCTCATCTTCACAGAAAACAAACTTTGTGTTTCTATTAACTCTGAATGAGGTAATCCAGCGTGTTCTTTAACGTGCACAGGGTATGGCTCTCCCGCACATGGAGCCACGGATTAACGTCCCATCCGACGGACGGCGGCCTTTCCAAACCCATCGGTGTCCCCTACTGACCATGAGCAGAGAGGGGAGTTTTGTGGATATAAATCTCAACGCTGGCCCAGCTGGGACTCGAACCTGGGAACTGCAGATTACGAGCCTGTGCTACCGACTGAGCCACTCACGCCCCTATTTGGAGAAGAAGCTCCACTGGTCAGCTGTTAAGAGACAGATCGTAGCCTATCGTCAACGGCATCCAGCGTGTTCTTTAACGTCCGTTGGATGGGCTTTACGTCCCATTCGACCGACCGCGGCCTTTCCAAGCCCATCGATGTCCCCTGCTGACCGAGGGCAGGGTGGGAATTTAGCGGAATAAATCTCAACGCTGGCGCAGGTGGAACGAATCTGGAGACTTCAGATGACAGCCTGGCGTGCTACCGACTGAACCAATCTCCTGCTGCTATTATTTAGGTTGGGTTGTTTTACCTCTGAGCGTCACTTTTTTGCACACCATGGACTAAATGGCCAGGTCACATGGACCCCGAAGTCTCAGAGAAGGTTGGGGGAGGGGACCCACTGGAACAGCAGTTGGGAGACAGATGGTAGCCTCCCGTCAAGGCAATCCAGCGTGTTCTTTAACATGCACAGGGTATGGCTCTCCCGCACACGGAGCCACGGTTTAACGTCCCATCCGACGGAAGGTGTCCTTTTTACCATGCCCATCGGTGTTCCCTACTGACCGTGGGCAGGGCGGGGAATTTTGCGGAGATAAATCTCAACGCTGACCCAGCTGGAACTCGAACCTGGGAACTACAGATTACGAGCCTGGGGCGCTACCGACTGAGCCACCCCCGCCCTCACTATTATTTAGGTAAACGAAATGAAAGTACCGAAGAAAAAAAAAAAAAACAGAACTGTAACTAATCTGTAACAGAAGTGAACAGTTGATAAACGTTTTTTTTTATTACTTTTAAATTCATCTTTTTTCCAAGCACACTTCTTATTAGCTGATTCATTAAAAGAATCTATATTTTCTAAATAACTCCCTGCAATATTAGAACAAATAGGGAAATTGAAAATTCGCCAGAAAAACCGCTAATGGCAATGAAAAACGCTGAATAAATTGCACCGTAAAACGGGATTCCAGTTAAAGAGTGTTTATAAGCATATAAAGAAAGAAAAATGACGTAGTAAAGTAGCCAAGAATGACAAAAGCAGATTTTACGTCTTAAAAAGAGCGAATATCAGTAAATGAATTCCCCGCGTCTTTCTTTATCTCAGAGACGACTCTATTTCTTCCAAGTCATGGAGTGTGCCGTCTCTAAATGCAAGATAAAGAAAGGCCCCATTGAACAGGAAGACACTCAACGCAGTTAAGTGGCTAAAAGCCAGTTTTCTATTCGTCGCAAATAATCTTTAATAGCCCCTTTATATTCCCATGTTAAACGTGCTCTTACCATCACGAGGAGATGGATTTTTTTCCCCACAGCCATTTGGAAAGTAGCATTTCTCCTCCTTTGTTTTACGGGGGAAGGTTTGGACTGAAAATGAGCAATCGCTTGCCTTATTCGTACGGAAGGACATTTGAAAATAAAAAAAAAATATTAGGATAAGTATTGAATCAAATGAATAACAAATTAAAGAATTTAAAAAATGCTTGCTTAAATGTTCTAAGTAGTTTTTGTTTTCAAGAAAAATGCATCGTATAGTTAATTCTGATTAAACGCATAAAGTTTGGATTAAAAAAACAAATAGCCTTCAAGCTGTTGGGTTGTTTTACCTCTGAGCGGCCCTTTTTTTGCATACAATGGGCTGAATGACCTAGTCACAAGGACCCCTAAGGGTTCAGAGAAGGTTAGGTGGAGGGAACCCACTACACAGCTGTTAGGAGGCGGGTGAAATCCTTCCATCAAGATGGCTCTCCCGCACATGGGACCACGGATGAACGTCCATTAACGGCAGCATTTCCAAACCCATCAGTGTCCCCTACTGCTTTAGCGGAGAGGAATGGGACTTTAGCGGAGCTTTCAAGTAGCAAGTTTATCACCCTTTTGCTGAAAAAAAGAAATGTAATAAAAAAGATGGATGCGTCAGGAGTGGGGAGGCTAAGATGATACAGTATCAGGTTCGTAAGCTAACAATGACAGTGCTACAAGGCACTCGAAATGGTAATTCTGAGCCCCTGAGTCATTGTGACCTAATTGTTTAGCCCATTGCGTGAACAAATTTACCGCTCAGAGGTAAAATACCCAATCTTCCAAATGATAATATTTTTATAAATGAAAATAAGCGAAATGTATTGGTCAGAGATCCACTAATTGCAGTTTAGAAAAAGTAGAAAGGATCTGTGAGGAAAGCGAGACTTCAGCAGAAAGAAAAATGCTTTAAATCAGAATTAACCGTACCATGCATTTTTCCTGGAAACAAAAACCATTTGGGATATTGAGAAAATATCTTTTTAGTTCTTTCATTTGTTATTTATTTGGTTCAATGCTAATTTTTTCCAGCATTATCTGGAATTCAAATTTATGTCTCTTTGCACCTAAAATTGGTTCAACTCTGTAAGTAGTGAAGAGGTTAGTCAAAAGAGTCGGGAACCTCCTTTAAGCAGCATATTGTGCAGAGAGAGACTCCGTTGGTTTGGCCATGTTGCCCGTATGGATAATTATAGATTGGCGAATAGGGTTATGAACAGTGTGCCTAAAGGTCTCAGAAAGAAGGGGAGACCTAGGATGCGGTGGGCAGACAATGTCAAACAGGACCTTGTTAGAATTGGTGTGCAGTGGCCAGATGCAGTAGATGTAGCTCAGGATAGATTTGCTTGGAGAACTAAATTGCACGGTCTGGTTGGACCTCCGTAGCCCATGGCTGTTTGAGGATGATGATGGTGCACCTAAAATATCAGAAACGGAGATCTTACAGCAGCTTGTCAGAACGTTATTTCAGAGAAAAGATCTATGAGCAATGAACGACAGAGACCTCAGTAAAAGGACAACATACATCAGAAAGGAAATATTCAGGTCACATCCGGGGGAAGCAGGGGTAGCCTTGTTAGTAGTGGGCCAGGTCTTAATCAAGCGTTCCCATGTTCGATCTTAACTGTTAAGATATTTTCGGTTTAATTCATATTTTGACTTAAGGGAGAAATGGGACGTGGATGGGATTGTAAAGGCCGTTGTCCTTCGCATGGGATGTTCAGCCTTGACCTGTGTGCATGGTTGGGTTGTTTTACTTTTGAGCGGCACTTTTTATTGCACATAAGGCCTAGACGACCAAATCACTGAGGCCGTGAGAACTCATAAAAGGTTGGAGGGGAGTGGACCCAGTGGACAGCTGTTTAGGAGACAGTTAGGCCTGTTAGGAGCCTCCCGTCAAGGCCATCCAGCTGTTCTTTAACATACCTTCTCCAGCACATAAAACCACGGCTTTACGTGACATCCGACCGACGGCGGCCTTTCCAAGCCCATCGGTGTCCCCTACTGATCGAAAGCAGGGCGGGAGTTTGGCGGAAATAAATCTTATAGTTATCCTAGCCCCCTTGTGTACAGGAGATCTCCTTTATCCTTTCCTAAGTGTTGTTTAGTGGATCCCATTCCGCTACCCAGCTTTCAGCTCCTGGGGTCCTTATGACCTGTTCAGGTAACCCATTACTTGCACAAAGTAAAAATAAACATAATAACATAAATGAGGTGTTCATCTGTTTCCTACGCTAGACATGAAATCTCCTTTCTCTACAGAGATCCGAGCCCTTGGGGTATTTGCGACTTGACAGTTTAGCCCATTCCTTGCGAAAGGTGCCACTCAGAGGTAAAACAATCCAACTCATTGACTGGAGGCTTTCCTTTGCCTCTTAAAAAAATAAAAAATAAAAATAAAAAAACCCTCAGTAGCAAGCAGCTGCTTGCCACTGAGGTCTGACAGGAGCTGTCAGTTTATATGCTACAGTAGAAGGTCTGTGAGGATGGCAGGACCTTAGCAGAAAAACAACACAAACGTCCATGCCTTATTCGGGGCTCGAACCCAGTTCCCTTAGATCAGTAGCCAAGCGTGCAAGGGTCCACCAAAAGGAGGACATGTTCTCCTGGCATTTTGTAAAAACATAAAATGCCCACCATTTCGTGTTAACTTATAAAATGTTTTAAGCTAAAATTAAACCACTCATTTTTTTCTGCACTTTCCATTTTTAAATTTCTTGAACCCATGACTATAATATGCTGTAACCGTGAATTAATTTACGGTAAATGCAAATTGTGAATGTTAAATTAACTTAGTTGTAAAAGTTATTATTTTCTGTAATCTCAATATTAGCAATTTACATGCCAAACTAAAAAAATATGCGCTTTAGAAAATTAGCCATCCCGTGGCCGAGTGGTTAGGGCGTTTGGCTACTGATCTAAGGGACCCGGGTAAGGCATGGATGTGTCGTTTTCTGCTGAGGTCCTGCCATCCTCACAGACCTTCTACTGTGTCATATAAACTGACAGGCTCCTGTCAGCCTCCTTGACAAGCAGCTGTTTGAGGGGGTATTTATTTTTTTTTAGAAAATTGCATAAAATTTTGTTTTCTACCACAGTTAGATGGAGCTATAAAGGTTGACAGCAGTTTTTATTTATTTGCAACATAAAGGACAGCGAAGTAATTAAGGAACTACTCCTAGTTTGTACAAGACTTCTCATACAAGAGCATACCCTACCAAGATCTAAGTCACTGCTGACTACTGGGACGGGGGTGGTGGCTCAGTTGGTAGCGCGCCAGGCTCGTGATCTGCAGTTCCCAGGTTCGAGTCTCAGCTGGATCAGCGTTGAGATTTATCTCCGCAAAACTCCCCTCCCTGCTCATGGTCAGTAGGGGACACCGATGGGCATGGTAAAAAGGGCACCTTCCGTCGGATGGGACGTTAAACCGTGGCCCCGTGTGCGGGAGAGCCATACCCTGTGTACGTTAAAGAACACGCTGGATTGCCTTGACGGGAGGCTACCATCTGTCTCCCAACTGCTGTTCTAGTGGGTCCCCTCCCCCAACCTTCTCTGAGACCTCGGGGTCCATGTGACCTGGCCATTTAGTCCATGGTGTGCAAAAAAGTGACACTCAGAGGTAAAACAACCCAACCTAAATAATAGCAGCAGGAGATTGGTTCAGTCGGTAGCACGCCAGGCTGTCATCTGAAGTCTCCAGATTCGTTCCACCTGCGCCAGCGTTGACATTTATTCCGCTAAATTCCCACCCTGCCCTCGGTCAGCAGGGGACATCGATGGGCTTGGAAAGGCCGCGGTCGGTCGAATGGGACGTAAAGCCCATCCAACGGACGTTAAAGAACACGCTGGATGCCGTTGACGATAGGCTACGATCTGTCTCTTAACAGCTGACCAGTGGAGCTTCTTCTCCAAATAGGGGCGTGAGTGGCTCAGTCGGTAGCACAAACTCGTAATCTGCAGTTCACAGGTTCGAGTCCCAGCTGGGCCAGCGTTGAGATTTATATCCACAAAACTCCCCTCCCTGCTCATGGTCAGTAGGGGACACCGATGGGTTTGGAAAGGCCGCCGTCCGTCGGATGGGACGTTAATCCGTGGCTCCATGTGCGGGAGAGCCATACCCTGTGCACGTTAAAGAACACGCTGGATTGCCTTGACGGGAGGATACCATCTGTCTCCCAACTGCTGTTCCAGTGGGTCTCCTCCCCCAACCTTCTCTGAGACTTCGGGGTCCATGTGACCTGGCCATTTAGTCCATGGTGTGCAAAAAAGTGACGCTCAGAGGTAAAACAAGCCAATCTACCCCAACCCTTCTCTGAGCCTTGGTGTCCTTTTGACCTCGCGTGTTTTACTTCTGAACTACGCTTATTTGTACAGAATGAGATAGATGGCTAGGTCATAAGGACTCCAAAGGCTCAGAAAAAGTTGGGTGAAGGGTATCAACTGTACAGTTACCGGGAGACTGATGGGAGCCTCGCGCCAGAACCATCCAGCGTGTTCTTCAACGTGCATAAGGTATGGCTCTCATGCACACGGGATCACGGCTTGAAGTTCCATCCGACGGACGGTGGTCTTCCCAAGCCTACCGATGCCCCTTTTCTCACCAAGGCCAGAATGAACATTAGCAGAGCAAATTCACAACGCAGGAACAGTTGGAACTCGAACCTGGGAACTGGAAATTACTAGCCTGATTGCAATGGGCCAAATCATTCCCAAATATATCGGACACCGTTCTCGAATATTTTAATGTTTGTAGAGAACGATGTTATCCTCATAATTATATCACGCTCAGTGTTTGTCCCCCGTCATTTTTCTTGTATTGTCCGATCTCGTTCATATTTCAACTCAGGGTCAATTATTTTTATTCAAAAAAATGTTTTCTGATGTGTGTTGTGAGGAGTTTGCCTTCCTTTCTGTTACGTATTATGCTGATAATCTTTTATCCGAAATCCGTGAGAAATGAACTCCTTTAATAGCAATACACCTATTTTATGGATAAAAATGGGTGTGTGAATGAATCCCGGTTAAGGCATGGATATTTCATTTCTGAAGAATATTGTCTTCCTGTTGAGGTCTCATCTTCTTAAATGTCCGTTAGGTTTAAACCTTATCAATCTCAAGGTTTTCCACATAGATCTTTTCTGACAGACTTTTTCAACTTCTGAGGCAACTGGCCTACCTGAAGAATATTCTACGGTGCAAAGCCCCAGAAAAGGTATTGTTGTCTTCTTTCTGCTGAGGTCTCGACTTTTCAAGAATTGTTCCCTGTTCTGTATTTTATTAACAGACCTCCTTGCAAAGTCTAACCACATACATATTTTTATGGAAAAAAAGTCTGGCATATTTTGACATTGAAAGTGGAGTCTAGGCGATTGTGATCCCAATAGGAATAATAAGTACTCACGCAGATCGCTTATTACGATTTATCTTCTATTACTTGATTTATCCTATTACTACGAAGGGCTGACAGGATTTTTTTAGAAAAATGCGCTGTTAAGTGGAAGCTGAGGTTTCAACAGAAAGGCAACAAAATTCATAAAAGAAATATCTACGCCTAACCGGGAGTCATAAACAGCACCCCGTCCCCTTCCCCCCCTCATAAAATAAGTATAATGCTGGTAAAGGACATCCGGATAGAGAGAGTGAAATCCGGACGAGCGTATGTCTATTAATAGGACATCCGGGCAAGAGTCGCCTCTACTAATAGTACATCCACACAAAGAGAGGAAAATCCTGACGATGTATCTATTAATAGATATATTAAAAAGTTTTCTAAAAAAAATTATAAAAATAATTTTGTGACTTCTTAGTTTTTAAATTTTGGGGTGAAATATGATTTTTAAATGTGAGAGATGGTTATTTCACTTAGAGCAGGGATATTCTAACTTGGTCCGGACACAAAGAGATTGAAATTGGGAGGAGTACCGCGTTGCCTTAACTGGCATAGTGGTTAGGCAGCTAGCGACTGTTCCAGCAAGGCAAACTTTGTGTGTTGTGTTAGCTCTAACTAAGGCAGTGGTCAGCATGACTTCGGTCGTAGTAGGGCATGTCCTTGTATGAGAAGGTCTGTATTAAGCTAGGAGTAGCTTCTAGGATTCTTCTCTGTCCTATATGTCGCAAATCAAAAAAAAGAAAAAAAAATATGGGCACAAAGAAATTAATCTGGAGGAGTGTCGCCTTGCTGTCATGACATCCGGGCACAAGAGATTGAAATTCGGAGTAGTCGCCTTAATTACATCTGGACACAAAGAGATTGAAATCTGGAGTAGTGTCGCCTTACCGACTTTACATCTGGACACAAAGAGATTGAAAACTGGAGGAGTGTCGCCTTACTGACTTTACATCTGGACACAAAGAGATTGAAATTAGGAGGAGTGCCGCATTGCTGACATTAAATATGGGCACAAAAAGATTGAAATCTGAAGGAGTGTCACCTTGCTAACATGACATCCGGACACAAGAGATTGAAATTTGGAGTAGCCTTACATTACACCTGGACACAAAGAGATTGAAATCTGGAGGAGTGTCGCCTTACTGACTTTACACCTGGACACAAATAGATTGAAATTGGGAGGAGTGCCGCATTGCTGACATTAAATATGGGCACAAAAAGATTGAAATCTGAAGGAGTGTCACCTTGCTAACATGACATCCGGACACAAGAGATTGAAATTTGGAGTAGCCACCTTACATTACATCTGGACACAAAGAGATTGAAATCTGGAGGAGTGTCGCCTTACTGACTCATCTGGACACAAAGAGATTGAAAGGAGTGTCACCTTGCTAACATGACATCCGGACACAAGAGATTGAAATTTGGAGTAGCCACCTTACATTACATCTGGACACAAAGAGATTGAAATCTGGAGGAGTGTCGCCTTACTGACTCATCTGGACACAAAGAGATTGAAATCTGGAGTAGTGTCACCTTACCGACTTTACATCTGGACACAAAGAGATTGAAATCTGGAGGAGTGTCGCCTTGCTAACATGACATCCGGACACAAGAGATTGAAATTTGGAGTAGTCGCTTTATATTACATCTGGACACAAAGAGATTGAAATCTGGAGTAGTGTCACCTTACCGACTTTACATCTGGACACAAAGAGATTGAAATCTGGAGGAGTGTCGCCTTCCCAACAATTACATCTGGACGAAAAGAGAGTGAAATTGGGAAGAGTGCCACCTTATCGACAATATATCCGGACACAAAGAGAGTGAAATATGGAGGAGTGTTGCCTTACTGACAGTATATCTCGACACAAAGAGAGTGAAATCTGGAGGAGTGTTGCCTTACCAAGATTAGATCTGGACACAAAGAGAGTGAAATCTGGAAGAATGTTGCCATATCGACATTTCATCTGGACACAAAGATAGTGAAATCTGGAGGTGTGTCGTATTACCGACATTACGTTGGGACACAAAGAGAGTGAAATCTATCGACATTACATCCGGGAACAACGAGAGAATGAAATCTGGAGGAGTGTCTCCTTACCGACATTACATCCGGACACAAAGAGAGTGAAATCTAGGGGAGTGTCATCTTACCGACATTACATCCGGACAGAGAGACTGAAATAGATTGATTATTATCCCAAATTAATTGAACATCGGACGCTTATCATCTCTACCAGCAGTACACAAAGAGTGAAATACCTGCGAGTGTCGTCGCTACAAATTGGACATTTGAACAGAGAGAGTGAAATCTGGATTAATACTCGTTTCTTTCCTATCAACAATACGTTTGGACAGAGAGTGTGAAACCGGAATCCTGATGTAGAGAGCGAAATCCGAACAAGTGTTGCCCCTTACCTCATATAGTTGATTCGCTGATCATATTCTCTATTCAGAGAAGAATATCTTAACTCTTTTGTTTCTGGACGCGATCTTCGAAAACGGATGATAATTAACTGACCCAGGAAGATAATATTTTCATGTTCGTGGGCGTAAAGTTGCTTAGTTACCGTCTAACTTCCTTCGTAAACGTGATGTTGAGTGACAGTGCGCTTATTAAGTTCTGACTCATGTGCAGGGTGGCACCTAGTCTGCCCAGTGCACTTCATCTTTCAGCGGAGGAAGAAGACGACGAGTGTCTTTGCCCCTTGGACTCTGCAGCCGAAACACTCCTCTGTAAAGCCTTTAGCTGCAGTTTTAAGTCCAGGCACGTGTCGTCTTTGTTGCAATGCGTCACTTCTCGTATTGAGCATCTTTGTTGGCGAATTGATTAGGGACTTTGCCCAGTGACACGTCTTAGCGGTGTCGTTTACTTTGACGAAGAATAAAAGCAGTGACTGAAGAGTAAAAATAGTGGCGGTTGTTTTACCTCTGATCGCTATTTTTTTGCGCATAATGAATTAAATGGCCAGGTCACAAGGACCGCCAAGTTCTCCGAGAAGGTTGGAAACGGCGATTCACTGGACAGCTGTTACAGAACAAGTAGAAGCATCGTGTCCAGCCCATTTAATGTGTTCTTTAACTTGCACAAGGAGCTTGCGGGGTCAAAGGTCCATCTGACAGACGGTGACATTTTCTACTCCATCCGTACTTTGAATATTAGGTTATAAGATGGGCACGCTATCAAGCGAACAATCTCAACTCCGGGTCAGTAGGAAGGACCTATCCCTATCTCGGTTGGTCACTTGTACGAACCCCATTTTAAAACAGTCGACCACTGGACCCTTTAAATGGGATTTCGGTTGCTGCCTTCATGCAAAGAACTACTAATTTTGGTGTTAATGAAAAAACACTTGTTAAATTGATATTATTCCAATCTTTGGCTCTCTGTCTTCCATCCATTTATAGGAATGTGTGTGGGGAGCGGTCGGGAGGCAAAACTGGAATGTGACCATCAGAGACATCCCACACCACCCTTGAAATTGAGACATTCCATTGTGTTCATGGATCAACATGATAACGCTACTCTTTAAAAACCTCTAACGTCTTTAATTATTTATCTTAGCTTCAGTAAGATGTACCAAAGTACACTTTGCGAATTATAATGTTAATTATGTTTAATTAATTATTATAATTATTAAATTAATAATTTAGAATGTTAAATACGGGCCATAATAAGTTGCTTTCAGAAGTCTCGCAACACCTGATTTTGTGTGTCAGAGATCTGCGAGTATATAAAAATTCCATTCTAACACATGAAACTGTTTGCATTCAGAGAGGAAATTTAATGCTGAATTCAAATCTTTTTACAGAAACTCAGTATTACGACTTATGAGTTTGAATTATGAAAGTTCCTGACTTGCCCCCTCCTTGACGGAACCTTTGAGGTGTTGAGCGTTTAGATTACACTTGTGCAACCCGAACAGAAGCGAAAAATATTAAACATATATATACATATATTACTCTTATTTCTTCAAGAAATTTATTAAAATCTATTAAAACAGAGGAAAAAAATCTGATACCGATGCTGGTAGGAACTTCAGGCACCACCTTTTCAAGTGGACTTTTTCAAGAGCCTATGGTCTGCCTGAGACACATTACTCCAGTTTAGGCTTGACGATGCCCAACTAGCTAGGTGAGGTTCAGGTACCTGCGATGACCTCTGATCAGGATTATCTATCAGCAGATATAAGGTATCCCATGCCTCTGTTCACTTAGGGCTGGCAACCCAGAAGCAAACAGAAAACACAGCGGCAGATTCTCCCTCAACAGAGGCCCACCAGTGCAGCAAGTTCAGGATCAAGCTCAAATCCATAAACAAGTCCAGTCTAGTAGGTATAAATGGTCAGCACCAGGACCCTGTGAAGTTGACCACTCCTCAGCAGAGTTGAAAAAAAAAAGAAAAAAGTGGCCATAGATGACCAGATCAGTAGGCCATACTGAACTGGCAGCCCTCCCATTTCGTTCCCTTCCAAAAGAGAACATCTCTTTTGAAAGGTACTAACGGCCGGCACCACGAGAAGGCGGGCTCGGACGTTAGGTGCTAGACCTGACCGGTTCCATGCATCATCACTGGGGATTGGTACACAGCTGTCCTTCCAGTTTATGACTAGCTACCATTTACAAGCCGCAATTTGTACATTTACATGTTATTACAACTGTATTATCTTTAAGTGATTGACAACGGAAAATATGTTATCGAAAAGTAATTAATAGTTGTGAAACATACGGCTAGTCTTTATTCTTCTGAGCGGCACTTTTTTCACACAATGGGCTAAATAGCTAGGTCACAAGGACCCCGAGGACTCAGAGAAGGCTGGGGAAAGGGGTCCTAGTGGACAGAAGGTAGCCTCCCGTCAAGGCCATCCAGCATGCTCTTTAACATTCACAGGGTATGGCTGTCCCGCACGTCAAGCTATGGCTTAACATCCTATCCGACGGACGGTGATCTTTCCAAGCGCATCGGTATCTCCTACTGACCAAGGGCAGGGCGCGGAATTTTGCGGAGATAAATCTCAAAGCTGACCCAGCTGGTTTTAGTTATCATTAAACAAGAAAAGTTCTTTATCGCACTGCAATAGATCTTTTGAAAAGCGTTATCTTCATAATAACCCTCACCCTGCCTACGGTCAGTAGGGGACACCGATAGACTTGAAAAAGACCGCCGCCCATCGGATGGGACGTTAAGCCGTGGTCCCGTGTGCGGGAAAGCCATACCCTGTGCACATTAAAGAACACGTTGCATGGCCTCGACTGTCCAGTGGGTCCCCTCTCCTAACCTTTTCTAAGCCCTCTGGGTCTTTGTGATCTGACTATTTTGCCCATTGTGTGCAAAAGAGCGCCGCTCAGAGATAAAACAACCCAACCCAACCCTGTGTTGATGAATGTGAAACCAGGCTCATGATTTAATGTTTCAAGGTTCGGATCCCCACTTTGGTTACATTGAGATTTCTCCTCTGGACCCACAACTCTACTCTCGATGGACGACTACCCTCCAAAAGGACGTTAATTTTACTAGTAATGGCCTCTTGTGCAGAAAAGCCATATCTAGGGCACGTTTCCCAGGTTCGAGTTCCAGCTGGGTCAGCGTTGAGATTTATCTCCGTAAAATTCCCCGCCCTGCCCACGGTCAGTAGGGGACACCGATGGGCTTGGAAAGGCCGCCGTCCGTCGGATGGGACGTTAAGCCGTGGCCCCGTGTGCGGGAGAGCCATACCCTGTGCACGTTAAAGAACACGCTGGATGGCCTTGACGGGAGGTTACCATCTGTCTCCCAACAGCTGTTCCGGTGGGTCCCCTCCCCCAACCTTCTCTGAGCCTTCGGGGTCCATGTGACCTGGCCATTTAGTCCATGGTGTGCAAAAAAGTGCCGCTCAGAGGTAAAACAACCCAAATCTAGGGCACGTTTCATAAAATGCTGTATGGTCTTCAGGCACGTATCAAGGATTAATTTCAGATATGGGTTCGAGAATTTAGTTTCGTGGAAAGGCGGGGGGGGGGGTGCTCTGAGTTTAGTTTAGAGGGACTGAGAATAAGAATTGAGTAAGCTTTCCATTTACTGAAATATTCCACCGACCAGGAAAGGTTAAATGTTATTCAATTTTTAGTGTCGGACATAAAATATGGGACTAAATAAGATTATCCAAAGACATTATTGTATTTTGAAAGAGGTCGATAAGTTTGAGATTTCGTGTAACACCACCGGACTTTAGGGGAGAGGGAGTCCGGACCCCCTGGTTACGTTCCTGATGGTCTTGGTGGAAGGCATCCATTTGTTTGCTAGCAGTTGTTCAGTGGATAATCCTTCTCCCTGGAATTTATCCAAAAAAACATTTCTGGGGGTTCATGAACGTAAATTTCTTTTCAATACGCATAGCTTTGAAAAACATCTGTTGTATGTGACACATTATTTACAGTCGCGTCAGCATCACAAATACATTGATAATTTCACCACTTGTTGATTTACTGTCTTATTCCATCAACTTTTATTCTTCCGTGTTTGCAGTTTGAAAATAAGTAATAGTCTAATTTTTATATCCTGACTAGCTGCCATTGCTTTCTTAACTCAGTGTCAGTTAACACAACGCTTTCCTTAAATTCTTGGGGGCGGGGTGGTGACTCAGTCGGTAGCGCACCAGACTCGTAATCTGTAGTTCTCAGGTTCGAGTCCCAGCTGGGTCAGCGTTCAGATTTATCTCCGCAAAACTCCCCGCCCTTCCACGGTCAGTAGGGGACACCGATGGGCTTGGAAAGTCCACCGTCCGTCTGATGGGACGTTGAGCCATACCCTGTGTACGTTAAAGAACACACTGGATGGCCTTGGCGGGAGGCTACCATCTGTTTCCCAACAGCTGTTCCATTGGATTCCCTCCTCCAAACTTCTCTGAGCCTTCAGGATCCATGTGACCTGGCCATTTAGTCCATGGTGTTGTGCACAAACGTGCCGCTCAGAGGTAAACCGAATCCAACAACCTTAAATCCTTGAATCATTTTTCAATTTCTAGCTTTCAAAGTCTTAAGAGGGGTGCTATAGCACCCCAATCCTCCCTCTGAATATGCACCTGCCTGTTCCTAACCAGTTCTGAGCCCTTGGGATCCTGTGACCTGGTATAACCATTTGCACAACAAAAAGAAAAAGTAGAAAAAAAGTAGTTTGTAGCTCAAAGTTAAAACAATCCAAATCTTAAAGCTATACAGTTGCTATTTTTTCCTTGTTTGATAAAGGAATTGACTGCTTTACAGAAATAGATACGATCTTCTCTGTCATTCATATTAGATATTTCATTACAATACAATCTTTTATTTGATAAAATGAATGTAAATGTCTGTTATTTCCTACTTAAATCCTTTGCGTTTCTATTAAATGTTTTGTTTCACAATTGAACCGAAAATGCAACCTCTCTCCTTTGCATTCTCAACAGCCGCGTGCAGCCAGACGTTCAGCCAAGCCCCCGGTGAGATCGAGCTCGTTTCCACCCACTACCGTAGCCAAGGCCACCGTCGCTGCGAGTATGTGATCAGGGCTCCCGTCCGAGCAGCCATCTCCCTGAACGTGACTCGCCTCTACGAGAGTCGCACAAAACTCTTAATCGTGGCCCCCAAGTGCACCCCCGAACTCCGCATCTCGCAAGTGCTCTCCGACGGAACGGAGGACGTCATGGAAGTACTCTGCCCTGCCCGGCGAAACTTCCACGCGCCCCAGGTGTTCGTCTCACGAAGCAACGTGCTCAAGCTCACCTACGTCTGGGTGGCAGACTCAGAGAGTGGTTTCACCGTGCTCTTCAGCTTCCGAGGGCAAGGCACTGGCATCTTCGGTAAGTAGGAGGAGTCTCTTTTTTTTCGTTATTGTTTTTCCTCATCTGTCTCTGAAGTGATGGCGAAGAAAATGTAGCATCGTCTCATGGACATGGATTCTGTATCTAGGAAAATTTTTGATATTTTCAGTTTGGTCTCAGTTTTGGGACAAGGTTAGCAAGGCTCGTAACTTACTGTTTCCACTTTTAAGTCTCCACTTTTTTTTTTTTGAAATTTTCTCCACTGATCTTCACTTTGCCCTTGGTGAAGAAGGAAGCGATGAATTTGAAAAAGCTGCTCTCCGTTGGATGCTCCCCGTGTGCAGGATAACCATGCCCTGTTCCACTCACCCAACCATCCACGAAACTAAGAGAGCTTCGAACTTGGACACATGTCCCAAATAACTGATATTTAAGTAGCGAATATCATGTTTTTAAAATTAAAAGAGCTCGAATTTACCTCTTAACATGGCAGACTTTCGGCACAATTCATGTACAGAGTTGCAGTAAAAATTAGACCATAATGCTACCTAACCATATTGGCAATAAATCATCGGCAGGGAAAATTCCCCGCCCTGCCCACGGTCAGTAGGGGACACCGATGGGCTTGGAAAGGCCGCCGTCCGTCGGATGGGACGTTAAACCGTGGCTCCGTGTGCGGGAGAGCCATACTCTGTGCACGTTAAAGAACACGCTGGATGGCCTTGACGGGAGGCTACCATCTGTCTCCCAACAGATGTTCCAGTGGGTCCCCTTCCCAACCTTCTCTGAGCCTTCGGGGTCCATGTGACCTGGCCATTTAGCCCATTGTGTGCAAAAAAGTGCCGCTCAGAGGTAAAACAACCCAACCCAACCCATCGGCACGGTTCAAAATTCGAAAGTTCCATAATTAGAGATATGAATGAACTGACTGATTTCGATAATATTAAACTAATGTAGATGATAGGTACTCTCCCAGCTGCTCCACAGCCTTAATGTCAGCGTTCTGATAGGCATCAACCAGCACACAAGGCTCAAAATTCGAAAGTACCAAAATCAGAGATATGAATGAACAAAAGATTTCGATAATATAAAAGTAATGCAGACGCTAGGTACTCTCTCAGCTGCTTCTCAGCATCAATGCCAGCATTCCGATTGGCCTCAACCAGCACACAAAGGTGACTTTTGGTGCTATCCATAAGATGTAGTACTGTCTTGTATAGTGGAACGTCGGATGGCATCATTCAATCATATTCAAGCACGCTAAAGAAGAGGATGCTGGATGATCTTGACGAGATGCTTTCATCTGTCTCCGAGGATGAAGATTTTGTCCGCTAACTCGCGCTTTGCCCTCGCTGCAAAAGGGGACACTAATGAGCTTGAAAAGGTCGCCGTCGGTCTGATGGAACATTAAGCAGTGATCCCGTCTGCAGTGGTGTTTTACCTTTTACGCTCACTGGGGTAAAATGGACAAAGGGGAAATAGCTTAATAATAGCTTAGAGAAGTTTGGGAGATGGGAGCAGCTGTCATGGCCGATCGTTTCCGACCTGAGCTCCTCTTCCCCCCCCCCCCCTTCTCAGCTGATAGAGCACTGCTTCTTGCCATCCCAGTTGCAACAGCATGCACGTGCAGCTCTGTTCACAAGTGGGGCAACTGATTGTTTTATGACGGTCCGATAGTGTGGACGGTGGCCATCTCGTGTTCGCGGATGTTGCACTCCTAACGAAGGTCGTTAGTGTCAGCGTGAGCTATTGGGCCACACCTAGCATCATTGCGACAAGGAGTGAGAATTGAACCCTCGATGTGATGTTTCACCCGACGATATGGAAAGAGCGGGAAGAAGAGAGTCCCTTTGTGAAACTTCTTGAGCAGGGGATGCTTGTGACGAGGCTCGAGTGAGAGCCTGCTGAACGAGAACTGCTTCCGAGCTGGGCCATGAGATTAGGCCAGCTATATCAATATTTTTCGGATCAGTTTGTAACTGCTTAGCAAAGAGAGTATTGTGTCCTGAGAGTGAATTATGTCAGAGCAGTAAATGTACATAAATGTATATAGAATAAAGTGTGTAAATAGGAATGCTGCGCGTCTGAGTTATTCAGAAGAATTGTGCATATGTCTCACTCATACGAATGACCGCTCGCGCCGATGAATGTCATGGCATACAGCTTTTAGGAAATTAATAGTGATGGCAAAACCCAGATAATGGCAATACATGGCATACATACCCGCAATACATGGACTGCACTACATTTATAGGGATAATGCCAAATCTCCACTACCCATGTCGGAGGGCAAGACAACACCATATAGATGCAGCTCGCCCCACGACCACCTATGGCGAACAGTACTTTAGGAGTAAAGCTCATCCATCGGTCAAAACCTAAATTTAATATGCGCCCCGGTTAGCCACAAACAAGGATATATAGATTCAGGTTGCCTCGGCTCACGTGGTGGAACTTTTTGTCGGCCTTACCAGACCCCTCCATATGGGCCCCGTCCAACCTAGGTACCTCCCAATACCAGTCAGCGGGGCCCTCAACTTCACCGAGGCCCAGCCGTTCCATCGGGTCTCCTTCCGACCAGATACTCCCCAATACCAGTCAGCGGAGCCGTCAACTTCACACGGGCCTTCAGCTCCCCTCACCACGACAAGGTGGTTCCCTATCAGGGGGGGATACAGCTTTTAGGAGACAGATGGAAGCATCCCGTCAAGATCATCCAGCATGTTCTTTAGCTTGCACAGGGTATGGCTCTCCCGCACACAGAGCTACGGGCCAATCAATGGACGGCGGCCTTTTCAAACCCATCGGTATCCCCTTTCTGATTGAGAGGTGTAGCGGAGATCACAATGCTGGTACAAGTGTGACCCGAATCTGAGAACTTCAGATTATAAGCGCCGCTGTTTTAGATAACCCGTCCCTCCGTGTGCAGGATAACCATACCCAATGCATGTTAAAGAACATACCGTATGGTCTTGTCGCAATTCTCCCATCTGTCTGTTAACAACAGCCCAGTTTATTCCTTACTCAGCGCAGCTTTTGAAGTCCATAGAGAGCCGTCCCGTGGCCGAATGGTTATCGCGCTTGGCTACTGATCTAAGGGACCTGGGTTCGAGCCCCGGATAAGGCATGGATGTCATGTGTTGTTTTTCTGCTGAGGTCCTGCCATCCTCTCAGATCTTCTACTACGGCATATAAACTGACAAGCTCCTGTCAGACCTCTGTGGCAAGCAGCTGCTTGAGGGAGTATTTATTTTTTATTTTATTTAGATCTCCTGTTGTTTAACCCACAGTGTGGTTAGCGTGCTTGGCTACTGATCTAAGGGACCTGGGTTCGAGCCCCGGGTAAGGCATGGTTGTATGTGTTGTTTTTCTGCTGAGGTCCTGTCATCCTCACAGACCTTCTACCATGGCATATAAAGTGACAGGCTCCTGTCAGACCTCTGTTGTAAGCAGCTGCTTGAGGGGGTATTTATTTATTTTATTTTTATTTATGCACAAACGTGCAGCTCAGAGGTAAAACAAATCCTCATTTTCTATTTTCCTTTACCTCCACGTAACTCAACAGAGATTGGATGGATCATTATCAAGAAACCTTTGTGTAGAAATGCGCTTAAAGTTCAGAGTTGAACTCAATGTGGCAATAACAGTCAGCCTACTATCGTTCAATACTCAGTCAACATTTAATAAGCAAAGTTTGAACTACTTCTACTGGAAATAGGGCATCTTGATCTGAATGTAAGGGGTTTGCTTAGATGTATCAGTGTAGTTTTTATTTCAGAGCTGCACGTTTGTTTACACAATGACATAAATTTACAAGGTCACAAGGACCACAAGGGTTCAGAGAAGGTTGGGGAAGAGGACATACTGGATAGCTGTTAAGAGACAGATTTTAGCCTCCCGTCAAGGCCATCCAGCGTGTTCTTTAACTTGCACAGAGTATGGCTGGGTTGTTTTACTTCTGAGCAGCCCTTTTTTGGCATACAGTAGTGTGATGTTACTTCCTTCGGTCGTCTGTTTATTGAGATCTTTTGGAGTGTCCCTCTGGTTCGATCGCAATATGCGAATAGGTGAAAGAGTCTTCTGTGATTCGAGAGAAAATGCTCGGACTCAATACTGAACTACTCTTAATAAATTGGTTCGACTCCAGTCTTTAGTGGGGCGGGGGTGGCTCAGTCGGTAGCGCGCCAGGCTCGTAATCTGTAGTTCCCAGGTTCGAGTCCCAGCTGGGTCAGCGTTGAGATTTATCTCCGCAAAATTACCCGCCGTGCCCACGGTCAGTAGGGGACACCGATGGGCTTGGAAAGGCCGCCGTCTGTCGGATGGAACGTTAAGCCGTGGCCCCGTGTGCGGGAGAGCCATACCCTGTGCACGTTAAAGAACACGCTGGATGGCCTTGACGGGAGGCTACCATCTGTCTCCCAACAGCTGTTCCAGTGGGTCCCCTCCCCCAACCTTCTCTGAGCCTTCGGGGTCCATGTGACCTGGCCATTTAGCCCATGGTGTGCAAAAAAGTGCCGCTCAGAGGTAAAACAACCCAACCCAGTCTTTAGTTAAACGAAACTATTCTTTATTTCACTTTGAACACACAAACATTGACTAAATGATAAAGACCATAATAATGCACATTTGCCATAAATTATAATATCAGCTTACTATGCCTGTTCCGCTCTTTCTCCCGAGCCTCAAGTACCGTTAAGTCTCAGTCGGCACTCGCGAGCTTTACAATTTTGCGTCTTAACGCGCTCGTCCTTCGACTGGTCCTCCTCTCTTCTCCTCCATTGGGTGTTGCCAGTCCCTCCTTTCTCCGACCCATGTGCCAAGGTCGCTGACCCCCGACTTCGGTCAAGTGGCAGGGTGACTTGTCAGCGGACACCCGCAGTGGGTGACTCTCCTCTCATCGACACTGACTTCCAGTTGCTGGAACGGAGGCCTCCCCCACATCGCAGATGCCTCTTGGGTAAAATACCAAATAATGTGCCAAACAAAAAAAAATATTTAAAAAGGCCTCTAGCCTGACAAGTAGGCTAAATGGCCAGATCACAAGGACTCCGAGGGCTCAGAGAAGTTTTGGGGAGGGAACCCACTGGACAGTTGCTAAGAGACAGATGGTAGCCTCCTGTCAAGGCCATCCAGCGTGTTCTTTAACGTGCACGGGGTATGACTCTCCCTCACACAGACCACGGCTTAACGTTCCATCCGACGGACGGCGGCCTTTCCAAGCCTATCGGTTTCCCTATTGACTTAGGGCAGGGCTGGGAGTTTTGCGGAGATAAATCTCAATGCTGGCCCAGCCTGAACTCGAACCAGGAAACTGCGGATTACGAGCCTGACGCGCTATCGACCGAGCCACTCCAGTCCCGACCAGGTCACGATAACTCCAAGGACTCCGAGTTGTGTAGAAAGTTCGAGATTTGGAACGTGTGTAGCAGGCAGCTACACACGTTCCAATATGCTGCGAGGCCATTTCTATTGTTGAAAATGGTGTTAAGGTTAATATAAGGCTAAACCACTTTTTGTGTGGCTTTACTCTACGAATCTGTCACTCCTAATTCCTCAAAAGAAAATGCTGATTGGAAAGAAGAAAGAAATCTTACTAGTAATTGAGGTTTTCTGGAGGATAGGAAGTGATATTGGATAAATGCTTTTATTAAGGAGTTCACATTACATTTTTAGGACAGGTAGTAGAGGCAAAAAATAAAGGATATTTTTTGCGTTTCTTTCTTCGTATGTGTCCTAGTGCTTGGCTGGATATGTTGGTTGGGAAACTGCCAGGGCGTTGATGGAGAACTTGGCGTACTTTGAAGTTGGGGTCGTTGAGTCCTCTACAGTTTCTTGGTACAGTCGCTCAAAAAAATAACCGAACACTATGGTTGATTACAGAATTCAGAAAAAATATGTGGCAACGATTTTTTTTAGAAATTAGTGATCTGGCAACCTTCGTGTCACGTGATTACAGAATTCAGGAAAAATATCTGGAGCGTGTACAGCAACTGTACACGCTCCAGTTACCGTTCACAGCAAATTGGAGCGTGGGCAGTTACTGCACACGCTCCAGTTTGCTGTGAACGGTAACTGCACACGCTCAATATTTCCGTGAGTGAGCCCACACGATCTAGTATCAAAATAATATGACCACCTACAGTCGCTCAAAAAAGTATCCGGTACTACGGTTGATTACAGAATTCAGAAAAAATATCTGGCAACGATTTTTTTAGAAATTAGTGATCTGGCAACCTTAGTGTCACGTGACACGAAGGTTATCAGATCACTCATTCCTAAAAAAATCGATGCCAGGTATTTTTTCTGAATTCTGTAATCAACCATAGTGTTCGGATATTTTTTTGAGCGACTGTACTTCTGGACTCTAATCTCAACTTGAGATAAGAGGAATTTCCATGTGTCTCAGTAAATTAGAGTGGCCCGAAATCGACGGTAAGATTCTTTTTTTCTCCTTTCATTCTTCTCCTCCAAGACAGAGATGTATTTAAGGGGGACTTTTTTTTTTCGGGGAGGGGATGGTTGCAATCCCCCGACAAATGCATAAGCTTCAAAAATTGTTTTCCATTTTTATGTTTTTGAAACATTTAGCAACTATTGAGCATTGATGCAAAATGTACCAATGATTTTTATTTATTTATGTTGACTTTTTTTATATTTGTTTTTGGATTACCTATGCTATTTGGGGCGGGGGTGGCTTAATCGGTAGCGCGCCAGGCTCGCAATCTGTAGTTCCCAGGTGGGTCAGCGTTGAGATTTATCTCCGCAAAATTCCCCGCCCTACCCACGGTCAGTAGGGGACACCGATGGGCTTGGAAAGGCCACCGTCCGTCGGATAGGACGTTAAGCCGTGGCCCCATGTGCGGGAGAGTCATACGCTGTGCACGTTAAAGAACACGCTGGATGGCCTTGCGGGAGGCTACCATCTGTCTCCTAACAACTGTTCCAGTGGGTCTCCTCCCCCAACCTTCTCTGAGCCTTCGGGATCCATGTGACCTGGCCATTTAGCCCATGGTGTGCAAAAAAGTGTCGCTCAGAGGTAAAACAACCCAACCCAACCTATGCTATTTTCTTTTGTAAAATCAAATTCCCCTCCCCCAAAAAAACATATTTTCAAAATACTCTGTTGCTCCAAGATTAAGAACACATCGAAAATTATAAATAACATGAGACTGGAATTCTAATCGCTTCTGCAAATATCGAATGTTCCTTTAGAAAAGTTTTTAAAAAAGTTAAGATTTACTTCTTGGCTTGGAGGAGAGATAAGTCGCTGCTAATAAAGTAAAATAAGATTTAAACAAAAATCAACCCTCTTGGCCAGCGCTGTGCTACGTAAATATAAAATGTCTCAGATAGTTTAAAATTTCGTCATTTTTAAATTTTAAGGTCCTCTAAAGAAATTAAGTTTTTCAAAGCAAATTCCAGAATGTCAGTGAATGTAAAAACCTTTTGATCATTCCTCTCTACCGGGGGCGGGGGTGGCTCAGTCGGTAGCGCGCCAGGCTCGTAATCTGTAGTTCCCAGGTTCGAGTCCCAGCTGGGTTAGCGTTGAGATTTATCTCCGCAAAATTTCCCGCCCTGCCCACGGTCAGTAGGGGACACCGATGGGCTTGGAAAGGCCGCCGTTCGTCGGATGGGACGTTAAGCCGTGTCCCCGTGTGCAGGAGAACCATACCTTGTGCACGTTAAAGAACACGCTGGGTGGCCTTGACTGGAGGCTACCATCTGTCTCCCAACAGCTGTTCCAGTGGGTCCCCTTCCCTAACCTTCTCTGAGCCTTCGGGGTCCATGTGACCTGGCCATTTAGCCTTTGGTGTGCAAAAAAATGCCGCTCAGAGGTAAAACAACCCAATCCAAATCCTCTCTACCGCCTAAATATCAAAGTATAGCATAAACAGATTGCTTATAATATTAGTTTAGAAGCTTAATGAACTTTAGCCCATTTTAATTACTGTTAATCGTGGGAATTCGAACTGAAAATGAAAGACTGGGTTGAGTTGTTTTACCTCTAAGCGGCACTTTTTTTGCACCAAATGGGCTAAATGGCCAGGTCACAAGGACCCCGAATTATCAGAGAAGGTGGGGGAAGGAACCCACCGTACAGCTGTTGGGAGACAGATGGTAGCCTCCCGTCAAGACCATCCAGGGTGTTCTTCAACGTATACAGGGTATACCTCTACCGCACACTGGGCCCCGCTTAACGTCCCATCCGACAGACGGCGTCCTTTTCAAGACCATCGGTGTCCCCTACTGACCGTGGGCAGGGCGGGGGAGTTTTGCGTAGGTAAATCTCAACTCTGGCCCTTCTGGGACTCGAACCTAGGAGCTGCAGATTACGAACCTTGCGCACTTCCTATTGAGCCACTTCTGCCTGAGTAGTGGCAGCTAATTGCAATTGAAAATGTAATAAATGAATCAATATTTATCATCGAAAAATGGTGAAAAAATTCTTAACTGGAAAAATAAATCACCGCCATAAATCCACTGTCTCATCCCTCTTTCCCACGTAAAGCCACATAACACAACCAATAATACCCCCCGACCTATGGACTTATGAATGAGGATATCCAAAGGGAGGATTTGGCTCATTCGGTAACGCGCCATTCTCGTAATCTTACAGTTTCCAGGTTTGTATCCCAACTATGCGTGCGTTGATAATTTTTTTCGCTAACCTTCGTTCTGTCATCAGTGAGAAACGTCCCTTCGGTAAGTAATGTCTCTTCCGTCTGATGGGACTTTTTGGGTTGGGTTGTTTTACCTCTGAGCGGCACTTTTTTGCACACCATGGGCTAAATGGCCAGGTCACATGGACCCCGAAGACTCAGAGAAGGTTGGGGGAGGTGACCCACTGGAACAGCTGTTGGGAGAGAGATGGTAGCCTCCCGTCAAGGCCATCCAGCGTGTTCTTTAACGTGCACAGGATATGGCTCTCCCGCACACGGGGCCACGGCTTAACGTCCCATCCGACGGACGGCGGCCTTTCCAAGCCCATCGGTGTCCCCTACTGACCGTGGGCACGGCGGGGAATTTTGCGGAGATAAATCTCAACGCTGACCCAGCTGGGACTCGAACCTGGGAACTACAGATTACGAGCCTGGCGCGCTACCGACTGAGCCACCCCCGCCCCCATCTGATGGGACATTAAATCATGTGCACATAAAAGACCCACACACTAATGGCCTTGATGGGAGGCTACATCTCTCTCCTTACTGTTGTCCAGTGAGTTCCCTTCCTCCAACCTTCTCTGAGTCCTTGGGATTCTTGTGTTGTGACATAGCCATTTAACACATTATGGACATAAAAAGTACCACCCAGAGGTAAGCAACAACAAAACAGATCGCCATTCGTCAAATGGAATGTTAAGCCGTAACACCATGTGCAACTCTGCGCTACTCTAAACTCTTCCATCTATCTCCTAACAGGTGGGGGGCGGGGGTGGCTCAGTCGGTAGCGCGCCAGGCTCGTAATCTGTACTTCCCAAGTTCGAGGCCCAGCTGGTTCAGCGTTGAGATTTATCTCCGCAAATTTCCCCGCCCTGCCCACGGTCAGTAGGGGACACCGATGGGCTTGGAAAGGCCGCCGTCCGTCGGGTGGGACGTTAAGACGTGACCACGTGTGCGGGAGAGCCATACCCTGTGCACGTTAAAGAACCCGCTGGATGGCCTTGACGGGAGGCTACCATCTGTCTCTCAACAGCTGTTCCAGTGGGTCTCCTCCCCCAACCTTCTCTGAGCCTTCAGGGTCCTTGTGACCTTGCCATTTAGCCCGTGGTGTGCAAAAAAGTGACGCTCAGAGGTAAAATAATCCAACCCAACCTAATAGCTGTCCAGTGGATCCCTTCTCTAACCTTCCCTGAGCATTTGGGGTTCTTGTAACCTGGCCATTTAGAAGGTACTTCCCTACACAAAAGGCGGAGATAACTTGGAAACTATATTAGACTTGTCTTGATTTCCCATACAACATACAAACAAACACTTACGCAAACGACATGCCTTGTTGGTCTTAGTAGTCATGTACGCAAACCACTAAACCAGGTAGATACGCCAAATGAAAAATAGCGCTCCTCAGAGGTAAAACAACCCAATCTTAACACTATCGGTACCTCGAGGGGAAGGAGTAATTTACATAAATAAGAGTAGGAGGGGGTCGTCTATAATTTATTTTTTTCTAAAAATAAATATTAATTTTTTTTTCTAAAAATTCACGTCAGTCTGCAACTATTAATGCCAGAAATAAAATAGTGCACCTCACTGGTTTACAATGAGAAATGGCGGGTATTTTGTCATTATATAAATCCGTCGATGCAGAACATAAACTGGTGTGATGTATTACCTCTTTGCCCTCCCCCCCCAGAGAAACACCTCCCGACCTTCTTCCTTCCCTCCCTTTTTTTTCTTCTCTTACCTTTTGATCCCATCACAATAATATCGAGTCATGTAAGGGACGAAAGCCATTGACAGAGCATAAATGGGTGTGCTTTTGTGTTGCGCCAAAATGACAGTAAAAGGAACTTTAAAATTTTCATTTTCCTCTGCGCTTTAATAAATGAATAATCATCTCCTCCCCCCCACCCCCCCCACCCCCACCCACCATGTGGCGTTACCTTTTATGCGCATTGTAAGGCCACGCATTAAATACAGACAGAGCCCAAACAGAAAAATGAAAAAACTTGGTCTTGTTTGACATGGTCACAGGCCAGTTGATGTAGATAAGGACTCTCTCTTCTTTCAGCAAACTTGAACGTAAATTTAAGGCCGCTGCACGGAGAACAGATTTGATGCGAAAATGACTGTGGGACTCAGATACCGGAAGGTTAAAAAGATTGTTTAAAAGTTCCATTGATTGTTTCTACCTCTGAGTGGATTTCGTTTTTCATACAATGGGCTAAAGGACTAGGTCACGAGGACCTTGAGGGCTCAGTAAAAGGATGGAGAAAAGAGACACACTGGACACCTATTGGGAGACAGGTGATAGCTTCCCATCAAGGTCATCCAGCGTGTTTTTTGCGTTTTGACAACATATGGTTTTGAGTCATTTATTGATAATCTAAGTATCAGTCGGTAGCGCACCAGGCTCGTAATCTGTACTTCCCAGGTTCGAGTTTCAGCTGGGTCAGCGTTGAGATTTATCTCCGCAAAATTCCCCACCCTCCCCACGGTCAGTAGGAGACACCAATGGTCTTGGAAAGGCGGCCGCCGTCGGATGGGACGTTAAGCCATGTGCGAGAGAGCCATACCCTGTGCACGTTAAAGAACACGCTGGATGGCTTGACGGGAAGCTACCATCTGTCTCCCAACAGCTGTTCCAGTGGGTCCCCCCCCCAACCTTCTCTGAGCCTTCGGGGTCCATGTGACCTGGCCATTTAGCCCATGGTGTGCAAAAAAGTGCCGTTCACAGGTAAAACAACCCAACTTTACGTAAATTGGTATGGCACTCCCGCACACAGAGCCACGGCTTAACGTCCCATCCGACGGACGGTGACCTTTCCAAGCCTATCGGTGTCCTCTACTGAGCGCGGATGACGTAGAAGTTTAGCGAATATAAATCTGAACGCTGAAACAGGTGGGACTCGAAACTGGGACCTGCAGATTGCAAGCTTAGCGTGCTACCGATTGAGCCCAGTTCAAACGTCATTGTTAGCTAATTATTATAGCTACTTGCCCATTGTACTAGTTAAATGAACGACTTCAGTTACCTGTTTCACGTTGAATTTTATTTCTTCTTATCAACGATTAATACTTTCTATAAGTTAAAACAGATCCACTTCTGACTAGAAAGAGGGATTACTCATTTAGCAATCAAACGTAATCGCGTAAACTATGCTGTGCAATACACTTTTTTCCATTTCTCAAGAAAGAAGTTTGGCTCAGTTAGCTTGTGCTAAAGGCACATAAACTAGGTTCTCCGAGGTTCGAATCCCAACAGTGCCCCTGGTTGAGATTTCTCTGCTAAGCCCCATTTTGAGTTCAATGAAATTGCGAATAAGATTTTTATTTTGGAAAGAGATCCATCTGTCCGATGGTACGTTAAGCCGCGATTTCGTAGACTTAGTCAAAATGTTGGGTTGGGTTGGGTTGTTTTACCTCTGAGCGGCACTTTTTTGCACACCATGGGCTAAATGGCCAGGTCACATGGACCCCGAAGGCTCAGAGAAGGTTGGGGGAGGGGACCCACTGGAATAGCTGTTGGGAGACAGATGGTAGCCTCCCGTCAAGGCCATCCAGCGTGTTCTTTAACGTGCACAGGGTATGGCTCTCCCGCACACGGGGCCACGGCTTAACGTCCCATCCGACGGACGACGGCCTTTCCAAGCCCATCGGTGTCCCCTCAACGCTGACCCAGCTGGGATTCGAACCTGGGAACTACAGATTACGAGCCTGGCGCGCTACCGACTGAGCCACCCCCGCCCCAGTCAAAATGTTACTTCTCATCATTGTCCAAATATAATTCCGATTTAGCGAGACTTCCACTTCCCAATTACCAATTCTCACTTCATTTAGCGTTTCCTTATTGAAAAAGGCCATTCCCGCCCATTTTCTGTAAACATTTTGAAACAACTGAGAGAGAGAACAGACCGTTCCCATTCGTAGCAAACCGTTTTGGAAATGCGTGCGGCGCAGCACGCAGGAAAAGTCGTCACGCATAGGCGCGAGGAAGACACTTTTTTATCTATATATTTTTATTTTTTAACGCATTCGTTGTCGCAAAGAGACGTGTCAGTTATTTTAATCAGTCGAGCAGACAGTGTTTGACATGAATATTAATTTTCTTTGGGAGACAGAGACAGTTGTTGTGAGGCAGGAAATGAACTCTCCAGTCTGTCCTGGCGATTAATAAGCCGGGGCAGCTGCAGGATGGTTGAAGATTGGGTGACGTCAGATTTTGCGTACTCTTCCAAGGCACTCTATCTGCGGATACTCTTGGCGTAAAGAGAGTTTGGTTTACATTACTCGCAGTCGTAACTAACGATGGATAGAAAGCAGAGATATTCTCATGTAGCAGAAAGTGCGAGCAGATGTAAAAGGAATCTCTTCTGCTTAAAGGAGTAATAGTTAGTAGAAAATGAAGGAAAGACGTGTTTGTGTTAACGGTTATGAAAACAAGTCTTTGCAGAAGAAGTTGGGATTATGCAGAGTCATCGGAAAAAACACTCCCTAATTTTGCAAACAACCCAACCCAAATCCACAACAACTATGATGTTCGCCGTCGGTTCTTCAACCGCGGATTGTTCCCTGAAACAAAGCCCTTCAGGAATCTGCATGAGAATTAATCAAGGGTTGGGTTGGGTTACCTCTGAGTGGCACTTTTTTGCACACCATGGGCTAAATGGCCAGGTCACAAGGACCCCGAAGGCTCAGAGAAAGTTGGGGGAGGGGACCCACTGGAACAGCTGTTGGGAGACAGATGGTAGCCTCCCGTCAAGGCCATCCAGTGTGTTCTTTAACGTGCACAAGATATGGCTCTTCAGCACACGGAGCCATGGCTTAACTCCCCATCCGACGGACGGCGGCCTTTCCAAGCCCATCGGTGTCCCCTACTGACCGTGGACAGGGCGGGAAATTTTGCGGAATTAGTCAAGGACGATTCAAAACCGGAGAGTATGGTCTTCAGTACCATCAAAATCCAAATCATTCAGGATATCGATAAAGATGACTGAATCATAAAACTTATCATTTAAAATAGATTTAAGGCTGTTTAACCTTTGAGCGGCACTTTTTCTTTTTAACACAACGAGCAGATATGGCCAAATCACAAGTATAGTATATGTGACAGTATATCAGCTGTAAGTCACAAGTGCATCAGTCCGTTCAACGAGCTGATATGGCCAAGTCACAATGACCCCAAGGGCTTAGAGAATATTAGAGGTCGGGGACACACTGGAGAGCTTTTAGGAGACAGGTGGAAGTCTCCCGTAAAGGCGGGACAGGGGTGGCTCAGTCGGTAGCATGCCAGTTCCCAAGTTCGAGTTCCCAGCTGGACCAACTTTGAGATTTCTCCACAAAACTCCTCACCCTGCCCTCTGTCAGTAGGGTAAACTGATGGGCTTGAAAAGGCCGCCGTCCGTTGGACGGGACATTAAACCGTGTGCTGTGTGCAGGAAAGCCATACGCTGTGCGCATTAAATAGCAAGCTGGATGCCTTGACGAGAGGCTGCCATCTGTTTCCTAACAACTATCCAGTGTGCCCCATCCCCCAATCTTCTCTGAGCCCTTAGTATCCTTGTGACCTATTGTGTGCTAAAAAAGTGCAGCTCAGAGGTAAAAAAATCCAACCCATCAAGGTGAGCTCTTTAACGTCCAGTGAGTTCTTTAACGTGCACAGGCTACGGTTCTCCTACACACGGACAACGGCTTAAAGTTCCGTTCCAGGGACGGACATCTGCCTTTCCAAGCCCATCGGTGTCCCCAGGGTGGGAGTTTGGAGGAAATAGATCTCAACGCTGGTCCAGGTGGGACTCGAACATGACAACTGCAGAGTTGGGTTGGGTTGTTTTACCTCTGAGCGGCACTTTTTTTACACACCATGGGCTAAATGGCCAGGTCACATGGACCCCGAAGGCTCAGAGAAGGTTAGGGGAGGGGACCCACTGGAACAGCTGTTGGGAGACAGATGGTAGCCTCCCGTCAAGGCCATCCAGCGTCTTCTTTAACGTGCACAGGGTATGGCTTTCCCACACACGGGGCCACGGCTTAACGTCCCATCCGACGGACGGCGGCCTTTCCAAGCCCATCGGTGTCCCCTACTGACCGTGGGCAGGGTGGGGGAATTTTGCGGAGATAAATCTCAACGCTGACCCAGCTGGGACTCGAACCTGGAAACTGCAGATTACGAGCCTGGCGCGCTACCGACTGAGCCACCCCCGCCCCGACAACTGCAGATTACGAGACTGGAGCACTAAAGAATAAGACTTCCCCCCCCCCCGCTTTTGTTTAGGAAATGAAGTACCACATTCCCCTCTTTGTGATATTGCCACATCGTGTTGAAAAAACGGTTCCTAATATTCACTTCCAGGGCCGGACTTACGCATAAAAAAAAATAAATACCCTCTCAAGCAGCTGCTTGCCACAGAGGTCTGACAGGAGCCTGTCAGTTTAATATGCCACAGTAAGAGATCTGAGAGGATGACAGGACCTCAGCAGAAAAACGACACACACATCCATGCCTAATCCGGGGCTCGAATCCAGGTCCCTTAGATCAGTAGCCAAGCGTGCTAACATAAGCTAACAAAATTCTATTTTAGTGTAAGCTAACAAAGCTACAGCTTAAGGCCTAACGATTATGAGGGGCCTCAGGAAATAAAAGTTTACTGTGTCACGATTTTTTTTTTATATTTAAATTACTCTATCGTACAAACATTGTTCATCTCAGCTGTACAATCATCATTCTATATCAGTGCTAGTATAATGTTTTCGCCACATCCATTTCGTGTTTACGTTTTGGAAAAAATCTAGGAAAGGTAAGAGGGCGGGGGGGGGGGGGGGGGAGCATGTGATGCAATTGAGCTGAAAAAAAGAAAAAAGGAGACCAAGGCACTGAATTTCTTTTGCAGTATAACATTTTCGCTTAGTTTTAAAATCTTGAAAAGATTTGTTGAAAACAGTGAAATGTGCGCAAGTTTAATAACGTCTTGTCTGCATTATCCTTACTAGCATTCTCAAAGCGATGGCGTTGGGGGGGGGGGCAGAATATCCCCTCCTAGATCCGATCCTTATTTCGACTTTAGAATTTTTGGGGCCTCTTCAACTTACCATAGCTTAGAGCCTCTTAAATTTGATACAGCTTATCGCCTCAGAAGTTCAAAGTCCGGCTCTGTTCACTCCCATGCCTTGAAGAGATGGAACAAAATATTCTTGAAATTGTTTCAGGTAATGTTCAGCATTGCGTGTGTCGTCCAGAAGATTGGACCGAATTTCGGCAAATGAGGGGCGGGGGTGGCTTAGTCGGTAGCGTGCCAGGCTCGTAATCTGTAGTTCCCAGGTTCGTGTCCCAGCTGGGTCAGCGTTGAGATTTATCTCCGCAAAATTCCCCGCCCTGCTCACGGTCAGTAGGGGGCACCGATGGGCTTGGAAAGGCCGCCGTCCGTCGGATGGGACGTTAAGCCGTGGCCCCGTGTGCGGGAGAGCCATACCCTGTGCACGTTAAAGAACACGCTGGATGGCCTTGACGGGAGCCTATCTGTAGCCTCCCCCAACCTTCTCTGAGCCTTCGGGGTCCATGTGGCTTGGCCATTTAGCCCATGGTGTGCAAAAAAGTGCCGCTCAGAGTAAAACAACCCAACCCAACTTAGGTCCTCGGAAGGTCAAAGTCCGGCCCTGTTCACTCCCATGCCTTGAAGAGAAGGAACAAAATATTCTTGAAATTGTTTCAGGTAATGTTCAGCATTGCGTGTGTCGTCCAGAAGATTGGACCGAATTCCGGCAAATGAAATGAAGGCTCATACCGTGCATTTTAGTGATTACAAGAATTTTCAATGCTCCAGCCATACAGTCATAGTCTTTTTAGTAGACGTACCTTTTGAAATGGAAGTGTTCTTTGCCACTGAAAGAAATCTGACGAATAGCTTTTAAATTGGCTTCCATATATTGATGAAGTAAACCACAAAAGTGAACTTTCCACATCGTTCAGAGATTGTTACCTCTGATTCTTATGATTAAGAGTTAGCATTTATGCGGGGCTAAGAGTAGCTCTGAATTTTGTAAGGAAACATCCTTAAATCTTTAAACCAAGGCTAACGTGGAGGTGTGTTTGGTTGATAGCCATTTTACAGATTTATGCGGGGCTAAGAGTTAGCATTTCGTATACGTGTGCAATGTTTACAGACAATCTCCCAGGCTTCTTTACACCACAACGCACTTATTTGTCTAACACAGCACTTGTCTATTGCAAATTTATCACTAACATTTCATCTTTTAATCTACATGGACTTTTCTATTCTCAAATATCACTATAAACTCAAACTGCACTGTAATAGCGCTACCTATTGGATAAAATATTTTCACATAAAGCACACTCTTCTGTCTACTGTACACCATTCTGAGTGTAGCTGCTTGCAGAATTTCGTGCTAGTGATTCATACTAGCTAGTATATGCAATGCTGGTACTATTCCAAACTGCATAAGCTAGTTAGGAATGAAATACTAGCAGAGATCTCAATCAATCTCTGCTAGGATTTCATCCCAAACTCTCAACTGTTACATGTTCCTATGACATCAAATTCATTACTTTCGATGCATTAAATAAAATAAATACCCCTTCAAGCAGCTGCTTGCCACAGAGGTCTGATAGGAAACTATCAGTTTATATGCCACAGTAAATGGTCTGAGAGGATGGCAGGACCTCAGCAGAAAACAACACGAACATCCATGCCTTAACCCGGGGCTCGAACCCAGTCCCTTAGATCAGTAGCAACCCGGGGCTCGAACCCAGTCCCTTAGATCAGTAGCCAAGCATGCTAACCACTCGACCACGGATACAACAATAAATAATGACATTTAAAACTGCAACTGCTTTCTTTAACGACCTTATCAATAAGTAAACGTTCAACAGTTATACAAAACGATGAAATGATTTTTTTTTGTGTATAAACCATTATGGTAAATAACATGTAAAGAATCTTACCTGCAGCAGCGATGATCTTATCTTCACCATGAAGGTTCAGCGTTTAACATCCAATATTCAGTGCTTAACATTCAATACTTAACCAGGATGCATAAGCTAATTCTTTTTTCTAATGAAGGGGATGTTGGCTTTCTACACTGGTGATTCTAGACTCGATATCAAGGAATAATGAAGCATTCCACATAGGTTTTATTCCAGAATTGCAAATTTTAAGTCGTCCCGTGGCCGAGTGGTTAGCGCGCTTGGCTACTGATCTAAGGGACCTGGGTTCGAGCCCCGGGTAAGGCATGGATGTTCGTGTTGTTTTCTGCTGAGGTACTGCCATCCTCTCAGATTTTCTACTGTGGCATGTAAACTGACAGGCTCCTGTCAGACTTCTGTGACAAGCAGTTGCTTGAGGGGTTTTTATTATATTTTTTTTTATAAATTTTAATATATCGTATTAAACTCCGGGATAAATTTAAGAATGTTAGAGTGATTTATTTGGAACGTAAGATTAAGTGAAAATTTAATTTACGCAAAAAACAAGAAGGAATTTCACAGTTATTGCATTTAGTCACTTACAGTGATACTTTCCAAAACTTGAATCCTGAGGAGGACAGAGATCCCTGTATGGATGAGTTTATTTCAGTGAACTCTGATACGAAATGAAGGGTTGGGTTGTTTTACCTCTCAGCGGCGCTTTTTTGCACACAATGGGTTAAATGGCCAGGTCACAAGGACCCCGAAGGTTCAGAGAAAGTTGGGGAAGGGGTTGGGTTGTTTTACCTCTGAGTGGCACTTTTTTGCACACCATGGGCTAAATGGCCAGGTAACAAGGACCCCGAAGGCTCAGAGAAGGTTGGGAGAGGGGACCCACTGGAACAGCTGTTCGAGGACAGATGGTAGCCTCCCGTCAAGGTCATCCAGTGTGTTCTTTTACGTGCACAGGGTATGGCTCCCCGCACACGGGACAACGGCTTAACGTCCCATCCGACGGACGGCGGTATTTCCAAGCCCATCGGTGTCTCCTACTGACAGTGGGCAGGGCGGGTGGTTTTCCGGAGATAAATCTCAACCCTGACCCCGCTGGGAGTCGAACCTGGGAACTACAGATTGCGAGCTTGGCGCGCTACCGATTGAGCTATCCCCGCCCCACGAAGTGAAGAAAATATACTTAGTACGTTAGATAAAACTGCAAATGGTATCTTCTGAACGGATGGGAGCTGGTGTTTGCTTAGTTGGTAATGCAGCAACCCCGTAATCTGACGTTTCCATGTTCGAGTATCACAACTGTTCCTGCAATGAATTTTTCTCCGCTAACATCCACTCCTATCCCACTAAGGAAATAGACACCGATAGGTTTGGAAAGGCTGCCATCTGTTGCATTGCAATGTTAAACAGTAACTTTCTGTTCATAACAGCCATACCTGAGCATGTTAAAGTACACGCTGAACGGGATGACAGGTTTCAACCTGTATCCTGTCCAGTGACTGATCCACTGGACAGGATACAGATATATCTTCCACCTCAACTGAGCCCTAATGGTCTTTATCATCCTCCTGCTTGTCAGTTATGTACAAAAAAAAGAGTGCCGCTCAATGGCATACCAGCCAACTAATCAACTTGAACTGTCGACCCCTTTGAAACCTCGTTGCGAGTGAATTTGGAGAGATTTGTTTCGGGTCATTGATGGGTCATTTTACATTGTAAACCATGGATCTAAGAACTAAAACAGAGGTGCTCTGTGCTAATGCTCCAAGTGATAGTGAAGTGATGAAAGGTTTCTTACGGATACGCCCTCTGCATGGAATAATAATGTAACGGAGGGTGTACGGGCAAAAATGAAGACGTGACTCTGGTACCAGGTGGCGCTCGAGATGTAGCTCGGAATGCGCATTACGTCACTAAACACTTCGAACTCTGAATCAACTTAAAAAAAGGAAAGTTGATTCGGTTGTTACTTTACGAAGAATTAGTGTGAATCAGAAAGTGAAATATATTTGACTTTGTGCGCGTTAATCTAAGAAGAAATATCTTCGTTAATAAGATAAGATAATTTTTTATTTCAGATAATGTTTTACAGTATACAAAAACTTTTGAAGTCTCACAAGAGCAGGCTCATTCGTGAGATCTCAATATAGAAACAATTTCAATTTAAAGCATCAGTCGTCACATTGAATAATACACAAAAAAAAAGCGAAAACAACTCAAAACAAAAAATTTCTAGTAATCCAGAAGTGTGAAAGTCAGAAACATTCAATATCCATGTTGCATATAACAGTTATAGTAGATTAATGCAAAAAAGTTTCCACATCATCCTGTTTCGAAATGTAATTCTTGAGAACTTTAGAAAACAAATGATAATTCGTGATATTTTTCATGCTGACTGGAAGAGAGGAAAGGAATTTCGGTGCTAAATACAAATAATAGTGCCTAAAAATTTCCTTATGCAATTCAGGAATTTCATAATTTATGTTTTTATCTCGTCGTAATTGGTAATTATTCGTGTCAGTTTTAATGCTATCATTTCTAAAGTAAAAGTATTTAATTATTTCGAAAAAATAATCATAGCGTAAAGGCAAAATTCCTGCTTCTCGAAACAAAGGTAATGAAGGTTGCGTTTTGGGGCTTTTAGTTAATAAGCGAATAAATCTCTTTTGCAGCACTAAAAGTTGTTTAAAATTATTGAAATACATGCCTAATAAAAAGAGTCCCACACTTTTTACTACTAACGTACACAGATGAATAGACTTCCAAATGAATTAGGATATTTTTAGTTTGTGCTAAGAGCGCTGAAGAGTTTTGCTGTTTAACTAGTAAGAAAAGTCATATTTCAAGTAAAATAGCAATTTATCTATATCGCAGAGAAATGTGTTTGGTTAACAAATAGTGTGGTAATTGTGATTATCATGATCATTTTATCTTGATAGTGTCATATTAGTGTTTTGTGTAAAGACTTAAGAAATTGTTTATGATTTATGTAGCTTTTATTGCCTTAGTTATTAAATAAGTTCATTTATAGTTTGCTTATTAACTTTTGAATTCACGCTCGGTTTATTATTATTCAAATACAGCTAGAAACGGGGCGGGGGTGTCTCAGTCGGTAGCGCGCCAGGCTCGTAATCTGTAGTTCCCGGGTTCGAGTCCCAGCTGGGTCAGCGTTGAAATTTATCTCCGCAAAATTCCCCGCCCTGCCCACGGTCAGTAGGGGACACCGATGGGCTTGGAAAGGCCGCCATCCGTCGGATGGGACGTTAAGCCGTGGCGCCGTGTGCGGGAGAGTCATACCCTGTGCACGTTAAAGAACACGCTGGATGGCCTTGACAGGAGGCTACCACCTGTCTCCCAACAGCTGTTCCAGTGGGTCCCCTCCCCCAACCTTCTCTGAGCCTTCGGGGTCCATGTGACCTGGCCATTTAGCCCATGGTGTGCAAAAACGTGCCGCTCAGAGGAAAAACAACCCAACCCAACTAGAAACTGTAATAATTTTGTAACAATAATAAGCGATGAAAATACGATTCGTGTTAATATTTACAGAGAGTAAAAGAATCATCTGTGTAAACGTTTAACGTTTATAATTCTTGCCTGTGAAAAGGTTAATAGTTGTAGAAAGTGATGTAAGAGAATCTTATTTTGTTAATCAGTGGCATACTCCGGGAGGGGGGGGGGGGGTAATAACTCCCCTTGAAGGCTTCAATGTAAATTTTTTAAGGTATAGTTAGAAAGGTCTATAAATGGTAGCTAGGTAGTCACTGGAAGGAGAGCTATGCACCAATCCCCTGTGATGATGCATAGAACCGGCCAGGCCTAACACCTAATGTCCGACCTCGCCTTCTCGTGGTGCAGACCGTTAGTACCTTTCAAAAGAGATACTCTCTTGTGAAAGTGAACGGAAGGGGATGGCTGCCAGATTAGTGTGGCCTACTGATCTGGACAACTATGGCTACTTTTCTTTTTTTTTTTTCTACCCTGCTGAGGAGTGGTAAACCACACAGGGTCCTGGTGCTGACCATATAAACCCACTGGACTGGACAGATATATGGCTCTGAGCTTGATTATGGATCCTGATTTTGCTGCACTGGTGGGCTTCTGTGGAGGGAAAATCTTCCGCTGTGTTTTCTGTTTGTTTGTGGGTTGACAGCCCCAAGTGAATAGATTCGCAGGATATGTTTATCATCTGCTGGATAATTCTGAGCAGAAGTCATCGCAAGCACCTGAACTCTTTGCTTCTATTGGCATCGTCAAATTCTACATTGGAGGAAGTCTTCCAGTGTAGATGGCTTCAGCCTTTAGTGGTGGGGGAACGGGTCTTTGCCCCATGTCTGCGATTAGGGGCTGTTTGATATTGTCGGCATTCCCTCTCTCAATAAACATAGTTTCTTTAAACATCCCACTAACCATTTTCTCTCCATAGGTAGTTGGAATGTGAGGACTCTGCACAGAGCTTTTTCTCTTGATGTCCTCACACAAGAATTCCACCATTATAATTTAGATATTCTCGGCTTGCAAGAGACCAGATGGACAGATAAAAGTCAGATTCTTAAAAATAATCTTAAATTTCTCTTTTCAGGGAGGGACGACAATAAGCATCACCAAGGCGTGGGTCTGCTTCTCAGCAGACATGCTAGTGATGCTCTTCTAGGATATGAGTGCATTAATGAAAGGTTTCTTACAGCAAAATTTCAGACAAGCATTAAAGACTTGAATGTTATCTGCTGTTATGCCTCCACTGAGCCGATGAGGATGAGAAGGATAGGTTTTACGGACAACTTCAGGATATTTTGAATTCTGTCAAGAAAGGAGATATTACCCTTGTTCTTGGTGACTTCAATGCCAAAGTTGGTACTGACTCTGACCTTTGGGGAGGGGTGATAGGCCCTTTTGGTATTGGTAGCTGCAATGGCAATGGGCAACATCTCCTACAGGTAAGTAAACTCAGTGGATTCAGAATAACTAACACTTATTACAAACACCGCGATATACATAAGTACACATGGGTTTCACCTGATGGGCTGCATAAGAATATGATTGATTACATATTAATTAACAGCAAATGGGCTAGTTCTGTTAGGAATACCAGGGCATATAGGGGAGCTGAAATTGGATCTGACCATTACCTTGTGAAAAGTGTGTTGCAACTTAAACTTAAAAAGTGTTGTGCTAGGGTTAAAAATTTTACTTTTAATACTGAAGCTCTGAAAGACCAAGTTATGGCCAAAGCTTACCATGATAGGTTGCTTAATCATAAGGACAGTCATGGTATGCTTACTATTGAAGTTGAGGAAGAATGGGATCATTTTAAACAGGCTTTTTTGGACACTCCTTTTAGGAAACAAAGGAGCAGAGGAGACAGAATTATCTGAGTGATAAGGCACTTGAGCTTATTTCGGAAAGAAAGAACTGCAAGAATGTCCTTAATTAATACCCTACTAGTCCTAATAGAAAGTATTACAGAGAACTTAATAAGCGTGTAAATGATCAGTTAGCTGCTGATAAGAATCTTTGGCTTGATGGTTTGGCTGACAAAGCCAAGGAAGCAGTTAGACAGCACAACAGCAGAGAGCTGTACCAGATAGTTAATGTTTTGTGTGGTAGAAAACGAACAGGTATACAGGGATTGAAGGATAAACAAGGTAAGGTTATAGAAGGTGAGGATTCTCTCATGGCTAGGTGGGCTGAGCATTTCAGTGATGTTCTAAACAATGTGGTTAGTTCTATCCCCACTGTTTGTAATGATGATAGAAGCATTGGTGGCTTTAATGTTGGCACTTTAACACAATCTGAAGTTATTTTGTCTGTTTCTAAACTTAAACTTCATAAATCCCCAGGGGTAGATGAAACTACTACGGAAATGGTTAGAGCTGGGAATGTTTCGGTTACCACTTGGATGACTGAAATTCTGAATATCTTTTATGATAAATGCATGGTTCCTAAGGATTTTACCAGAGCTATTGTTATCCCTATTTTCAAAAAAGGTGATCGCAGTTCTTGTGATAACTATAGGGGTATCAGCCTACTCTCTGTTCCAGGTAAAGTTCTTTCCATGATTGTGCTTAATAGAATTAAGAATCTGGTTGACAATAAAATGCGTGATTAGCAATGTGGATTCATAAGTGGTAGGGGATGTGTGGATCAGATATTTTCTCTTAGGCAGATTCTTGAAAAATGTTTAGAGTTTCAGAAACCTTTGGTTGCTAGCTTTGTTGATTTCAAAAAGGCTTTCGACTCTTTTGGTATACTTCCATCATATGGTATACCAGACAAGTTAGTTAACATAATGAAAGTTTTCTATAATAACACTGAGTTGTATGTGAGAGTTGGTAAGTCTTGTAGCAATTGGTTTAGCATTACTTCTGGTGTTCGACAAGGGTGCATTTTGTCCCCTTTTCTCTTTAACTCTGTTATTGATTACGTTATGCGAAATTCACTTCAAGGGAAATATTTTGGCCTTAAATGGACTGGAGATACGAAAATTTCTGATTTAGATTATGCTGATGATTTAACCCTTTTGACAAATGATGTTGATGAGATGAACTCTTTCATTCGAGTTGTTGATGAAACTGGTAGTAGAGGAGGTTTGGTTATAAACAGAGAGAAAACTAAAGTGATGAAAATTGGTCAGGCAGGCTGTGATTCAGTTAATCTGAATGGTTGCAGTATTGAGCAGGTGTCACAGTTTAATTATCTTGGGAGCTATGTAAGATGCTGGTGATGTGCGGCATGAGATTAACAGACGAATAGGGATTGCTGCCGGGACTTTAGAAATAGGCGTATACACCTAAAGACTAAAATTAGACTATATAATAGTTTGGTTCTTTCTAGGGTTAGTTATGGTAGTAAAACGTGGACACTTTGTAAACAAGATAACAGGAAACTAGATGCTTTTGATTCCAGATGCTTACGCAGTATCTTGGGCATTAGGTGGTTCAACTTTGTAACTAATGATGAGGTTAGGCAGCATATGGTGCAGAGAGAGACTCCGTTGAGTTGGCCATGTTGCCCGTATGAATAATTATAGATTGGTGAATAGGATTATGAACAGTGTGCCTAAAGGCCTCAGATAGAGGGGAAGACCTAGGATGCGATGGGCAGACAATGTCAAACAGAACCTTATTAGAATTGGTGTGCAGTGGCCAGATGCAGCAGACAGGACAGACAGGATGCAGCAGATGTAGCTCAGGACAGACTTCCTTGGAAAACTAAATTGCACGGTCTGGTTGGACCTCCGTAGCCCATAGCTGCTTGAGGATGATGATGATAATGATGATAGTTAGAAAATCACAGATTCAAGTACAGTCGCTCAAAAAAGTATCCAAACTCTATGGTTGATTACAGAATTCGGAAAAAATATCTGGCAACTATTTTTTTTTAGAAATTAGTGATCTGGAAATATTCGTGTCAAGTAACACGAAGGTTGCCAGATCACTAATTTCTAAAAAAAATCGTTGCCAGATATTTTTCTGAATTCTATAATCAACCATAGCGTTCGGATACTTTTTTGAGCGACTGTACATCAAATAAAACTCATACATGTGAAATGCACGCCCATGTTGTTATCTAAACCAATCCCGGCCCATTTCAATAGAGCCGATTATTAAATATATTTCCATTTCAAAAGCAAGCGAAAAATACGTGACAAAAAACATGAATTGCTGGTTTTCTTGAAATGAAATTTAATTAAATATCTATAATACAAAATTTATTTAATTTGTTGAAACGTGATACAGACTGATGTATAAACCCTGATGACACATACACCAGACCTTTCCACTGCAGATGAACCTGATACATATTTTAATATGAATGAGACTTACATGCAGTCTAACGAAACAACTCTTAGACACTCTCAAAACTCAATTTAGTTTTGTTGTGATGCTCCTGATAGTGAAATTACTAACCTGATAGGAGCGGGGGTGGCTCAGTCGGTAGTGCGCCAGGCTCGTAATCTGTAGTTCCCAGGTTCGAGTCCCAGCTGGGTCAGCGTTGAGATTTATCTCCGCAAAATTCCCCGCCCTGCCCACGGTCTGTAAGGGACACCGATGGGCTTGGAAAGGCCGCCGTCCGTCGGATGGTACGTTAAGCCGTGGCTTCGTGTACGGGAGAGCCATACCCTGTGCACGTTAAAGAACACGCTGGATGGCCTTAACGGGAGGCTACCATCTGTCTCCCAACAGCTGTTCCAGTGGGTCCCCTCCCCCAACCTTCTCTGAGCCTTCGGGGTCCTTCTGTGACCTGGCCATTTAGCCCATGGTGTGCAAAAAAGTGCCGCTCAGAGGTAAAACAACCCAACAACAACCCAACTAATCTGATAAATAAAGACAGTATTAAAACTACAGGTTATAATGAGATTACTATTGAAATGTTAAAGATTTTTTGTAGATATCATGTTCATATTTTTTTACATATTTGGTAAATATATGAAAAAGGTTTCTTCTTTGATGCTTTGAAATATGCTCTAATTTTTTTCAAATATAAATATATTATATTTGATATTTACAGATTATTTTGATATATAACAATTACAGACCAATTTCTTCCATCTTGGCAGCATTTCCCAAAGTTATTGAAAATGCTATGAAATATAGAAGTGCAGAACATGCGATACTAGATATTACTTGGAAAGATAATTAATAGTATAAATGAAACAAAGAAAACTTTAATTGTTTTCTTGACCTAAGGAAAATTTTGATGCAGTAAATAGTAAAATTCTCTTGGATAAACTTTATATAAGTGATATAAGAGATATCTGCTTTGATGGTTAAAAGGGTTACTTGAAAAACTGAAAAAATTGCTTTGTATAGAACAGATGTTCCCAAACTTATTTGTCCTACTGCCCCCTTTTTAGAAAAAAAAATTACTCAGCGTCCCTCTGAAAATCTATCATCTTTAAGGGAACAAACAGAAAGATGCAGTGACAAATTTGCGTTCTTTTATGCATCTATATTTCTACCTACGTCCTACAACTTAGTAAAGAAAGATGTTGTTGTAAATAAGACACCTTGGAGTTTGAAATTATGAAATTATTTATTAAAATCAACCATAGTAACATTCGCATTACACACAGAAAATTAAGATAACGAAGGATAATTTTATGTGTTTATTTGGAAAATAATCACTACTACTTTAACTCTATGTTACACAGCAGATGAAACATGTACGAACGGTTTTTCAAAATTTTCTTCCCTTCCCTTCTTACTTTATGCTTCCCCCCCCCCCAAATTGTACCCGAGGCTACTACCGACACCCTGGATCGTTTCAGCGCCTCCCAGGGGGCGGTATCGCCCAATTTGGGAAACATTGATATAGAATGTAAAATAAGTGATTGCATGCTTCTTAGTAAAGGGGTTCCGTGGGGTTCTATTTTAGGTCTTTTCCTATTCTTGGGTTGTTTCAATGTTTTTTTTGTAATTTAAAGTTGAATGGTTCACTAACTTGTTATGGAGACGATGCAGCCATGGTATATACTCTGCTAAGAGATATAAGTCAACTTCAGCTTCAAGTTGAACAAGATCTGCAACAAATACATTGGTGGTTTTCTTAAAATAAAATCGTATTAAATGCCAATGAAACAAAATTTTTTTAATTTGATGAAAAGTGATACAGACATCACCTAAAATATCATAATATTAATCGTGAAAAATCTTTTTATTATCATTGTCCACCTATGGAAAGAGTAAGTAACTTCAAATACCTGGGTGTAACTGTAGATCAGAATTTGAAATGGAAAACTCATCAAATATCTTAACTAGAAAACTTAGTTTGTGTTGTACAGATTTTATTTTTTAAAGAAAATATTTCTCGAAGAATTATAATCATGCTTTATTATGCATGGGTTTTTTCTGTTGTACAATATGGGGTTTATAGTTTGGGGTGGTGACTATGTGGGCAATTTAAGAAGCTTGGTTCAGATTCAATAAAAAATCTACAAATTTATTTTTAACATAAAAATCTTTTCTACCGTGAATTTAATAATTACTGCTCAGTTTTGTTTTATTAGGGTGATTTATATGTTTAAAATTTTATTTTTTAACTTAAATCAGCACTGGATGGTTCATTTATATTTGCCTTATAATTCTAGAAAATTTTATGTCATGTACAGTCGCTCAAAAAAACTATCCGAACACTATGTTTGATTACAGAATTCAGAAAAAATATCTGGCAACGATTTTTTTAGAAATTAGTGATCTGGCAACCTTGGTCACACGGTTGCCAGATAACTAATTTCTAAAAAAATCTTTGCCAGATATTTTTTCTAAATTCTGTAATCAACCATAGTGTTCGGATAGCTTTTTTGAGCGACTGTACTACTACCACATAAAAATATTATAAAAAACATTTTATTAATTTGGCACCTAAATTTTTTAATAACTTAGAGTTAGATTTAAGAATGGAAAGAAATCCCAATAACTTAAAAAAAAAGGTTTAGAGAAATGATTTTTGTATTCAAAATGTGGAACAGCTCTTGAGGTCACAATTTTGTATTTTTGTGCGCTTTTTACCTCAACCAGTTCTGATGTTGCCTTCACATTTTTTTTCGCACTTTTTTAAAAATCGTTTTATTATTATATATATTTTCTTCAAACCAAGACTACAGTAATAATTTCTTATAATACCTGGGCGGGCAATAAATTTGCCCCTTGGTGTTGAACATATAAAAAAAATATAGTTTCATTTTCCCGTTTTTCTGTTTCGATTTGTTATCTAGATATTTAAGGAAAATATTGCATACACTATGAATATTTCATTTCTATGATTTGTGTATGAACTTTCTTTGAGTATTGAGAATAAATTTGTTTTATTATTAATCTAAAATTACTGCTGGCTTTTCAGAAAATAACACCTATCTGTGAAATTTTAAAATTAATTTGGCCCGTGCTCGGTAGGGACGCTAGCATTGTTTTGTGCTACAATGGGCTTCTATGGAAGTTATCTATCTGTGCGAGCGACTTAATCTGTGACCTGAGCTTGTTAAAGAGAAGTTGTAAGTTTCAATCTCTATCTTAACAGCTGTCCCGTGGATCCCCTTCCCTGTCCCGTGGATCCCCTTCCCCCATCTTGATGAAATTGATTGAAATGATTGAAATGAGCCCTGTCCTTATAACGATGAAATTTATGTTAATCATATGAATTTTTGCTACATTTGACTTTTGTGGCATTTTGATCTGGCACTAGTAAGATTAAATACTGAACGAATACTGCTGAAAAATCAGATTTTAAATAGACTTGATAGAAATCATCAATTAAACTTTATTCTCATTTAACTATAAAATGTTTATTTTGGAGTTTAAAGAGCTTGAAATTTGATTTTCTATTCGCATGATACTGAAATCTCTGGGGCGGGGGTGGCTCAGTCGGTAGCGCGCCATGCTCGTAATCTGTAGTTCCCAGGTTCGAGTCCCAGCTGGGTCAGCGTTGAGATTTGTCTCCGCAAAACTCCCCGCCCTGCCCACGGTCAGTAGGGGACACCGATGGGCTTGGAAAGGCCGCCGTCCGTCGGATGGGACGTTAAGCCGTAGTTCCGTGTGCGGGAGAGCCATACCCTGTGGACGTTAAAGAACACGCTGGATGGCCTTGACGGGAGGCTACCATCTGTCTCCCAACAGCTGTTCCAGTGGGTCCCCTTCCCCAACCTTCTCTGAGCCTTCGGGATCCATGTGACCTGGCCATTTAGCCCATGGTGTGCAAAAAAGTGCCGCTCAGAGGTAAAACAACCCAACTGAAATCTCTAATAAAATACGGTTGGGATGAGTAAGAAAAGAAGTCCAAGGTGAGCTTACTTCAGGGCCACTGAGCATCTGTAACGAGCTCCTTGCTCACTTGAAAGCTCTGCCTACGTCAACAAAGGACCTCTTACAACAGAGCAAAATTAGAAGAAAGAAAAACCAGGACCTCATTTGCATATCCGCCGGAAATGCTAATGAAGCGCCATGTTTGTTTTCACGGACTGGTATCGTTTTTCATTCCTTAACAACGGTTTTCAATTACGCCTTCTCGAATAAATTTATTGCTTCCTGATAATTAAAAGTGTTCTTTGGGTATCACGAATCCCACAGTTAATGGACAGATAAAGGAAGAAGTTCTCTCTGTGTGTGTCTATGGCACAAGTTCCTAGGGATTAAGGCAAACACTGCAGACTCTTAGTTAAGCCGATGTTGGGTAATGAGGGTTGAAAAAAGGGGCGGGTCTTGAGATCGCTAAGTTGTTTGTACGAAATGAAAGTTTGACAACTGCCAAAGATTAAAGAAATAGTCAAAGTTCGTCTACAAATCTATCATCAGTCACTTTAGGTATTTTTAATTCTGTTATTGAAGGTTTACAGGTATAACTTATAATCAGTTTTTATAAATTAGAGAGTTTATCCGTCTGTTCGACATCTCATCCTAGACGGTCAGAGCTAGGATCACCAAATTTCTCTACAGCTTCGTCTCACCGTAACTTAGTGTTAATCTACAGTTCCCAGATTCGAGTCCCAGCTGTGTCAACGTTGAGATTGATCTCCGCAAAATTCCCTGCCCTGCCCTCAGTCAGTAAGGGCTAGCGATTGGAAAGGCCGCCGTCCGTCGGATGGAACGTTAAGCCGTGTGCTGGAGAACTATACTGTGTACATGTTAAAGAACACATTGGATGGCCTTGACGGGAGGCTACCATCTGTCTCCTAACAGCTGTCCAATGGGTCCCTTTCCCACAACCTTCTATGAGCGCTCGGGGTCTTTGTGACCTGGCCATTTAGCCCATTGGGTTGAAAAAAGTAGTGCTCAAAGGTGAAACAATCCAACCCACTGTAACTTAGTGTACTGTAAGGTTTCGACTTCAAAAAATTAGGCCCTTCTCCAAAATTTGGGTGCGAAACTACTGTCCATTGATAACGTACTACTTCATTCAAAAGTTTCGAGTCTCCGTTCATAAGCCACTAACCCTACCTGGCCTAGTGGTTAGCGTACGTGGCTACTATACCTGCGGGCTGCCCTTGCGTCAATGTTTATACATTGCATTCCATGCGTAAGTGTTTGTTATAGTGTACGAGATACCAGCACGAGCCAAACACTTCCGGATTATCTCCGTCCTTTTTAATAAAAATTTAATAGAAATATTAACAAATAAAATAAGGTAGGCGACATCAACGCTCCCTGAAACTTGCGGCGAGTTGAATCTGACCCACCGCAGCTAGGAACCCGATCACTAACCCTGCGCACCAAGTAAGTGGAACCCCCACACAATATTCGGGATCTCGGTTGAGTACCTGCCGGATTAAGGGGAGCTGAAAACTTCCACCACTGGCGAACTAGTGTCCGCGCACCTGCCTGCTACTCTCAGTCATTATTTTATCGAGACTCCAGCAGTGACGGGAAATTCTGCTAGTTAAATAACCCTAGAAAGCTACTTTTTCGTTGAACAGATTTGCGTGATGACCAGATCACAAGGACTCCAATAGCTCAGTAGAGTGATTGTGGTAGGGAACTCTCTTGATGGTTGTTGATGATTGAGTCTTTCGTTAAAATCTATACAGCATGTTTTTTAACGAGTAGAGAAATGACACTCTTTTACAAGGGACTCTTTTTATACAATGGCCAGGTCATCAATATTTTCCCATAATTCGGATAAAAATTGAGGAAGAAGATCCACTGATCAGTGAAAATGGGAGACTCTCATTAAGTTTCTTCTCAATTGTTTCTTAAACTTATAGGGAGTACGACGTTCTTGAACAATGACTTAAATTTCAAGGTCTCAAGGATCCCCAACGTTCAGATCAATTTGGGAAAGGAGACCTATTAAACTTGGAGTGTGCAAACCGTGTTTTGCGAGGATTTTGTGAAATTGAAAGTTATATACTATGCACAAAAATCTTGTACATTGTAAAATAATATTTCTTAGAATGATTCTCGACTAATAATTGATAGGGTAAAAACTTATGTCAAATATATATTGTCTGTCATTCCACTTAAATATATCAATATCTCGATTTTCAATAATATTTGTTCAGTATTCAATGAGTTATGAAAATTTGAACATTTAACTGTAATAATGCCATTCAGAAAAATTGATTTCAGAAATTAATTAAAATTTAGTAATACTGTAAGTATTGTATAAAAACGTTTAATAAAATAAGTGTGTATTATGGAAGTTTATGTAAAGATTTCTTCACTATTCTTCAGTTTTGTATATGTTTATTAAGACTGGTTCAAACTTCCATAACTTATTAAATACTGAACGAATATTGTTTAAAATCGCGATAGTGATACATTTGATTGAGTTCTTTATCTGCTATCACATTTTTCAAAGCTAAAAAAATCATATTTTAGAAGTTATAGAGCTTCGACGTTAGCTTCCCATTAGCTTAACATAGGGTTGTCCTTAATGTAATAATATTTAAAATAACTGGTGTATTTGTTGGAATTTAAAATGAAGTAACTTAATCATGAAAGTAGATAATTAGCTTTCTTCATTGTGAAAATACATCTGCAGTCCGATGTATTTAATTCGATACGTAATTTATTTCGGGCAGATGCAAATTTTCGCATCCAAGCACAGGCATGGAGAAATGATTAAGAGAAAGGGATGTTATTTAATTTCCAAAATGAAAGGAACATTTTTAAGCTGAAGAGTAAATGTAATTAATTCCCAGGAATAGCCGTAAAAGGAAATCTACAGAAATTGTAATGAGTTTTATTTTAGTTACGATTTCTAGTGGTCAAATGGGTCTCCTTTCCCAAATTGTTCTGAACGTTGGGGATCCTTGAGACCTTGAAATTTAAGTCATTGTTCAAGAAAGTCGTACTCCCTATAAGTTTAGAAACAATTGAGAAGAAACTTAATGAGAGTCTCCCATTTTCACTGATCAGTGGATCTCCTTCCTCAATTTTTATCCGAATTATGGGAAAATATTGATGACCTGGCCATTGTATAAAAAGAGTCCCTTGTATAAGAGTGTCATTTCTCTACTCGTTAAAAATATCGGAAGATTAGCAACGGACCCTATGTGGCCCGCAGCGTAAAAAGATTTTCCCTCCCCTGCACTATATAGATCAGAGAAATGAAACCCTCACAAAACCATCGAACATTACTGGGGCGATTGTGGCAAATATCCCATTTGTCACTATTTCCACGAATATTAACTGGCAATGCTGGATGGAGATGATAAGTCTCCATCCTTATCATATTCATCCAAACACAGTTTAATAAAATCGCATTTGCATAGTTTAAGAGATATTGAAGTATCAGAAGTTCTAGAAAATTCCTATTTGAAACAAAGTTTTTTTTCATTTTGTTCTGAAGAATCATATCGCACTGACAAATTGGACTTTTGCAAGAAATGCCCCAATTTCTAACGTTCATAGGCTTCAGAAAGAGGGGGAGACCAAGGATGCGGTGGGCAGACAATGTGAAACAGGACCTTATTAGAATTGATGTGCAATGTCCAGATGCAGCAGATGTAGCTCAGGACAGACTTGCTTGGAGAACTAAATTGCACGGTCTGGTTGGACCTCCGTAGCCCATGGCTGCTTGAGGATGATGATGATGATAGAGTATCTCTATCAATGCTGCAAATTATGAGCCTGCAGATAACAGTTTTCCACTGGGTCCCCTTGCCGCAACCTTCTCTGAGCCCTTGCGGTCCTTGTGAGCTGGCTATTTAACCCATTATGTGAACGAAGTACTGTTCAGAGGTAAAACAACAGAACCACATTCCCAGATGAGTGGGAAATCGCAATCCTTTTCTTTTAGGAGGTAAATAAAGAATTATTTCTTAACGGATAGAAAATAACGAAATATTAATCTTCATCGTATCCGAATCTTCCATTGGTTTGAATTTCCGCTGTTAGAGGGTGATAACTTCAGCTAAGTTACCTCTTAAAATGAAAAGTGTTGGGATGAACCATCTCCGTAGATTCTCCTTGGGAGTTATAGCATCACTTTAGTTACTTTAGTTACTTAATTCCACCCATCTGTATTATGTATATTGTTACATCCAGCAGTGATGGCAAGGTAGGAAGATGGAGGACTGATAACTCAGCTGAGAAATTTACATCTTTAAGTAATTATTAGTCCATTAATTTGCATCAACAAAATATTTCAAATCACTTCTTTTCTAAAAATCGTGTATACACCACTGTTGCATCCATCGTTGTCAGTAACGTCATTTTTATCCCTAATTTCAACCCTTTTTGGACTGTATTCCCCAAATAATAAGTTTTATTTCCGATTAAACTGCTGGTTAGGAGAAGTTTGTTTTTTTTTTTGCTGTGAAGTAAAGGATGATTAATATCTGCTTCATTCAAAAAATTACGTGATCTGCGACACGCTCCTGAACTTCTTAATGAGAATGTTATCAGCTGCTTTGAGCTGAAAATTGCTTCCCGTTTCCTGATTTACGAAGCTTTCATGCGAGTAGAAGTATCCAAAGTGGTTTCAGATTGGAGGTTCAAACACCAGAAGTTTTTGCTATTACAATAATCGTTTCGTTACTTTGCGCATCTGTTTTCCAAATAGCAAAGATATTACATTTAAATGAAGAACTGTTTATATTTTGGAATACGTCGATTATTTCCCACGAAAAGGGAAGTATCTTTGGAAAGGAGGGTGTTCTCCTCTTTTCACTCTAATTTTTTAAAATTTCGATACAAATGCTTAAAAACTGTAAAAATTAAAAATTACGATTGTAAAAAGAGAGGCGAAAATGAGTATTTTTTTTCGTTATTGGAATTGGCATAATTTGACTTTGGAGTTGGTAAATATGCTTTATTTTCTGAATTGGCGAAATTTGAGTAGGAAAACGCGTTTGATTTTTGAATTATCAGCATTTGAGTTGGAAAATATAGTTTAATATCTGAATTAACAAAATGTATCTAGAAATACATGGGGTTAGTTTTGCGAATTATCAAAATTTCACTTTTGAGTTTGAAAATATGTCTTTTAGTTTCTGAATTGATAAAAGTTTGATTTTGAACTTAAAAATGTTCATTTCATTTTAGAAGTTAAAAAATATCCCTTTTTTTAATCATAATCATTTCTCCATGTCTTTGCTTGGATACGAAAAATTTTATCTTCCCGAAACAAATTACGTATCGAATTAAAGACATCGGTCTGTAGATGTATTTTTCAAACAGAAGAAAGTTAATTACCTGTATTCATGACTAAGTTACTTCATTTTAAATTACAGTAAAAACACTGGTTACCATAAATTAAGGAACAACCCTATGTTATGTCAATGAGAAGGTTAACGTCGAAACTTTATGATTTATAAAATATTTTTTTCTTATTTTGAAAACTGTGGTAGCTGATAAAGATTCCAATCAAATAAATCGATATCTCCATTTTCAACAATTCCTTCAGTATTTAATGAGTTATGGAAAGTATGACTATTTAACAACAGCAATGCCAGTCTTAAGAAACATACAAAACTGATGAATAGTGAAAGAATTCTTTACACAAATTTCTAAAATACAAACTTCTTAAATACTTTGATACAATAATACTCATTACTGAATTTTAATTCTGAGGTCAATTTTTGGGACTGTCATTGTTATCGTTAAATGTTAAAACTTCAATAACTGATTAAGTACTGAACGAATATTGTTGAAAATCGAAATATTGATTTATTTGATTGAGATCTTTATCTCCAATCACATATTTTAAAAAAAAACAACATATTTTGGAAGTTGTAGAGCTCCGACTTTACCTTCCCATTGACTATGGATTGTTTTACCTCTGAGCGGCACTTTTTTTACACACAATGGCCTTAATGACCAGGTCACAAGGACCCCGAAGGTGTAGAGAATGATGGAGAGGGGATCCACTGGTCAGCTGTTGGGAGACAGATGGTAGCCTCTCTTCAAGGCCATCCAGCGTGTTCTTTAACGTACACAGGGTATGGCTCTACCATACACGGGGATTACGAGTCTGGAGCGTTACCAACTGAGCCACCCCAGTCCCAACGTTGGAGAGAAGCTTTCGTCTATCTCCTAAAGGTGTCTAGTGGATCCGCTCCCAAACTTTTGATTTATCATCTATCATAACTAATCTTTTACTAAATAAAAGGTGGGAGGGGCTCAGTCGGCAATGCGTCAGGCTTGTAATCTGATGTTTCCAAGATGGCACTTCCCAACTATGCCTTCGTTGAGTTTTATCTCCCCTGTACTCCTCTCCACCCTACCTTCTCCAGAAAGGGAACACCGATAGGCTTGGAAAGACCGCCGTCCGTCGGACGGGACGTTAATCCGTGATGACTCCGTGTGCAGGAGAGCCGTACTCTCTGCACCTTAAAGAGCACGCTGAATGGCCTTAGAGACTATTCAAAGTGTCGCTCAGATGTAAAACATCCCAAGCCATAATCTTGTGCACGTTAGTGAACTTGTTGAATGTCCTTGATGGAAGCTTTCCATCTGTCTTCTACCAGCTGTCCCCTCCTGGATCCACCCTTCCCCAACCTTCTCTGAGTTCTTGGGGTTATTGTCACCTAGCCATTTAGCCCAGTGTATGTAAAAAAAAAATTAGCGTCTTTCAGAGGGAAAATGACTGAACTAAAATGAATCCAATTTTATGAATTTTTCTTACGATTCTTTCAGTTTTTGTGAATTTCGAATAAAGTATTTAGGACGAATATTAATAGCAGCATCTGCTGTTAAATTTCAATTTCAACAACTTCTTAGTGTCGTTGAACATGACGTCAATATCAAAAAGTCCGCGGACACTGGGGCGGGGGTGGCTCAGTCGGTAGCGCGCCAGGCTCGTAATCTGTAGTTCCCAGGTTCGAGTCCCAGCTGGGTCAGCGTTGAGATTTATCTCCGCAAAATTCCCCGCCCTGCCCACGGTCAGTAGTCCGTCCGTCGGATGGGACGTTAAGCCGTGGCCCCGTGTGCAGGAGAGCCATACCTTGTACACGTTAAAGAACACGCTGGATGACCTTGACGGGAGGCTACCATCTGTCTCCCAACAGCTGTTCCAGTGGGTCCCCTCCCCCAACCTTCTCTGAGCCTTCGGGGTCCTTGTGACCTGGCCATTTAGCCCATGGTGTGCAAAAAAGTGCCGCTCAGAGGTAAAACAACCCAACCCGCGGACACTTTCGAGAGGATTGTTATCAATGTGATAGTTGCAGTGGTTGTTATTGTAGCCTAAAAGAATGACTGTCGGTTTGGTTGTCGAGATAGAGAGTTCGCGAAGTATGCTCCATTCCAGAATGCTGCTACAACAAGTTATGTGTAATTGGTCTTGGTCTTATTGTGTTGCTGCAGCTTGGAAAAATTTGATGTCATCAGAAAAAATGATATTCGTGATTGGGCTAAGAATGGCTGGAATGTCAAACGTGAAAAAAAAAACGAAATATGCCAAGCACTGTTCCCTGAACAACTCCACTTGTGACACTTCTTAATGGTGACAAATCATCATTGACTCTGATTTGTTGAGTGCGGTTCGAAAGCAATGCTTGGGTTGGGTTGTTTTACCTCTGAGCGGCACTTTTTTGAACACCATGGGCTAAATGGCCAGGTCACATGGACCCGGAAGGCTCAGAGAAGGTTGGGGGAGGGGCCCCACTGGAACAGCTGTTGGGAGACAGATGGTAGCCTCCCGTCAAGGCCATCCAGCGTGTTCTTTAACGTGCACAGGGTATGGCTCTCCCGCACACGGGGCCACGGTTTAACGTCCCATCCGACGGACGGCGGCCTTTCCAAGCCCATCGGTGTCCCCTACTGACCGTGGGCAGGGCGGGGAATTTTTGCGGAGATAAATTTCAACGCTCACCCAGCTGGGACTCGAACCTGGGAACTACAGATTACGAGCCTGGCGCACTACCGACTGAGCCACCCCCGCCCCAGAGCAATGCTTGGATCAGCCTGACTAGTTTGTTCGGAATCCCACATTTAAGGATTTTCTTATAAAGAATGTATCTGTTATGCTTGTCAAATGTCTTTTTAAAGTCCAAGTAGATGATATCGAAGGGTTCATTTTTGTCTAAGGATGATGACCTTTGATTGACACATTGAAGCAATTGATTGGTTGCAGATCTCCGAGGGACGAATCCAAACTGCTCAACGGGTATGGCGCTTATGTTTTTAAAATAAAACTTCAACTTGACTAAGACGCATCTTTCTATGAGTTTAGGAGCTATGTTGGTGAGGGAAATAGCGCGCTAGTTGGAAGGGTCAGAGGCGTCTCCTTTCATTTTGTGCACTTGTGTTACAATCGCCTGATTCCAATCTGAAGGAACTTTTCGTGGTTGGTAGTAGATATAAAAAGGATCGAAAGTTTGGACACAATGAACCGTTTGTTGAAAATAGAGGAATTCCATCTGGATCTGGGAAAGATCTGGAAGGAGAAGTTACAATTGCTTCTCAAACCTTAGTGGAATCAAATTTGTTGCTGAGGGAAAAAAAATCATTATCAGTTGTTTCTTTGGAGTAGGTAATTATTTCATCGTGGTACAAAAAATTGTTTGAAAGAGATTCTTCTAGATCTCTTTCTAAAGAGATATAGAATCATCTAGATCTTTCCTAGATCTTTCCCAGACCCAGATGAGTTGGTTTGGGTTGTTTTACCTCTGAGCGGCACTTTTTTGCACACCATGGGTTAAATGGCCAGGTCACGTGGACCCGGAAGGCTCAGAGAAGGTTGGGGGAGGGGACCCACTTAAACATCTGTTGGGAGACAGATGGTAGCTTCTCGTCAAGGCCATCCAGTGTGTTCCTTAACGCGCACAGGGTATGGCTCTCCCGCATACGGAGCCGAGGCTTTAGGTCCCAACCCAGATGGAATTCTTATTGTTTTCAACAAAAGTTTATTATGTCCGAACTTTCGATCATCAAGGAGGTCTGCTTTTTCAAAATCTGTAGTCGCGACAGAGCTATCTTGTCTTTTCAAAAGTATGTTGGGTTGTTTTACCTCTCAGCGGCACTTTTTTGCACACCATGGGCGAAATGGCCAGGTCACATGGACCCCGAAGGCTCAGAGAAGATTGGGGGAGGGGACCCACTGGAAGAGCTGTTGGGAGACAGATGGTAGCCTCCCGTGAAGGCCATCCAGCGTGTTCTTTAACGTGCACAGGGTATGGCTCTCCCGCATACGGGACCACGGCTTAACGTCCCATCCGACGGACGGCGGCCTTTCCAAGCCCATTGGTGTCCCCTACTGACCGTGGGCAGGGCGGGGAATTTTGCGGAGATAAATCTCAACGCTGATCCAGCTGGGAATCGAACCTGGGAACTACAGATTACGAGCCTGGCGCGCTACCGACTGAGCCACCCCCGCCCCTCAAAAGTATGTTTATAAGTTTTCTGCAAAAAATCAATTTAAAGTCCAGTATTCGATACACAACCTAATTTTTAGTTTCCATTGCGTGTAAAGGAGAAAGGAGGCAAAATTTATTAGCCGACCTAATTTTAAATTTTCATTTCTCTGGAAAGTTTAGTCCTATTTCTAGCATTAGACAATTAATTTAAAATTTCCGATTCTCTGTAAAAGAGCTAAATTTAAGTTTCCAGTGCTCCTGATACGCCAGAGCTGATTATAAACAACAATAACAAAAAATTCACGTTGTGCAATCTAAAGCTGAGCATAACAAAAAATGAACTGTCTGATTTTTAATTTCTTATCCTAGATTTTGTGAAAAATATGCCGACAAATTTTTCTCTTTATCGTTCTTTAGTCGTTACTCACTGTACAGATGCCCCCCTTACGAAACGACTCCAACTGGCTAAGTCGTCTAGACAGAGCTGAGTGCTTGCTTTTGACTCTTTTCTGTCTGGCTTCGGGAGGGTGTGCGACCACTTCTGCTGGCCGCGCCGGATCGACTAAAGACCGGAGATCATTACTTCGTCTCCCATCCCACAGCTGAACACGCGCAGGGTCATCACAGGTGAGCGAGCCGCGGGGATTAGGCGTCTCTGTCACCTTCATGTGATCTTCCTCTTCCGGCGGTCAGGGAAGTGCTCGGATTGTTGGGATGCTGGTCACTGTTTTGACAGAGTTTAGATTTTTAAAAAATTCTAACTTTTTCTTTCATGATGAAAGATTTCGTTGAGTTGGTTTACTTCTGAACGGCACTTTTATCGACACAATGCAATATATGACAAGGTCTCAAATATCCCAAGGGTTCTGAGCTGTTTAGTGGAAGGGGATCCACTAAATAACAGTAAGGAGACATATGTTCACCTCTCAGCAACACTGTTTTTGCACACGGTGGGCTAAATGGGTCGGGTTCGGTTGTTTTACCTCTGAGCGGCACTTTTTTGCACACCATGGGCTAAATGGCCAGGTCACATGGACCCCGAAGGCTCAGAGAAGGTTGGGGGAGGGGACCCACTGGAAGAGCTGTTGGGAGACAGATGGTAGCCTCCTGTCAAGGCCATCCAGCGTGTTCTTTAACGTGCACAGGGTATGGCTCTCCCACACACGGGGCCACGGCTTAACGTCCCATCCGACGGACGGCGGCCTTTCCAAGCCCATCGGTGTCCCCTACTGACTGTGGGCAGGGCGGGGAATTTTGCGGAGATAAATCTCAACGCTGACCCAGCTGGGACTCGAACCTGGGAACTACAGATTACGCGCCTGGCGCGCTACCGACTGAGCCACCCCCGCCCCTTATGTTGCTGTACTTTGCTGTCAATAATAAAAGAGTTCAGTACCTTGCATTATGCTTATAACTTCATAAGACCAATGTAACTCTAATAGTATAAAATTCTTTTGTCCATAGCCCCCCCATCTTTGCTTTTTCGTGAATTTATGAGAAAGACAATTAAAAAACAACAAAACAGAATGTCGTTCTGTTCTATTCCAGTTCTGTCCAGCAACTATGCCTTTTCTCCTACCACTCCTAAATGTTTTCTCGATTCTAACCTTAGAAACGGAAATTCCAAACCGAATCGCAATAACACATCGGGCGGCATTCCGCTTTTCAGCTGATGTAAGTTTTCTGTTGTTGACGAAGACGATCTTGATCCGCAGCGATGATCACTTTTCGTTGGTCCGCAGTGTCGGCAAATGAATCATCTCCTCATCCCACCCTATCCTTGACCCACATTGAGATGTTCACGTTTTCTGAAAGATAAACAACAGCCGTCTCTATCTCAGTAGCCTTGTTGTTTGCCCTTGTCGAACCCAATCGCGCGAGACAAGAAATTCCGTTCTTTCTTTCTTTCTGGATTCCCTCCTCTGCCGGTTTTCTAAGCGAGAGCATCGGAACGCGAGGACTGGTGGGAAGTTCGATGATTTTCAATTTTTTTTTATTTTACCGAAAGGCGAAATTTATTGCTCAACATGCAATCAATGTTTTTTTTTCCCCCAGATGTTATTGTCATTTTATGGCGTCTGAAAATAAGTGAAACATTTTACATTTGCGCTCACGAGGGATAAATGACCAGGTCCTAAGGATTTGGGTTGGGTTGTTTTACCTGTGAGCGGCACTTTTCTGTACACCATGGGCTAAATGGCCAGGTCACATGGATTCCGAAGGCTCAGAGAAGGTTGGGGGAGGGGACCCACTGGAACAGCTGTTGGAAGACAGATGGTAGCCTCCCGTCAAGGCTATCCAGCGTGTTCTTTAACGTGCACAGGGTATGGCTCTCCCGCACACGGGGCCACGGCTTAACGTCCCATCCGACGGACGGCGGTCTTTCCAAGCCCATCGGTGCAACCTACTGACCGTGGACAGGGCGGGGAATTTTGCGGAGATAAATCTCAACGCTGACTCATCTGGGACTCGAACCTGAGGTTTCAAGGACCTCGAGCTAAGATTTGGATGGGAAAAGGGCATCCACTATATACAGCAGTTAACAACCAAATGAAAATATCCTGTCAACGTATCTAACATGCATAGGTTGGGTTGTCTTACCTCTGAGCGGCAATTGTTTGCACACAATGGGATAAATGGCCAGGTCACAAGGACCCCGAGGGCTCAGAGGATATTGGGGAGAGGCGGGACCCACTGAAAGCTGTTAGGAGACAGATGGTAGCTTCCGGTCAAGTCCATCCAGCGTGTTCTTTAACGTACATAGTTTGGGTTGTCTTATCCCTGAGCGGCAATTGTTTGCACACAATGGGATAAATGGCCAGGTCGCAAAGACCCCGAGGGCTCAGAGGAGATTGGGGGGAGGGGGGATCCACCGAACATCTGTTAGGAGATAGATGGTAGCTTCCCGTCAAGTTCATCCAGCGTGTTCTTTAGCATGCACAGGGAATGGCTCTCCCGCACACAGAGCCACGGATTAACGTCCCATGCGCCGGACATAGGCTTTTCCAAGCCCATCGGTGTCCCCTATTGACCGTGGGCAGGGCGGGGGATTTTGCGGTGATAAATCTCAATGCTGTCTAACTGCTTCCTTGGCAGAGAGCTGTACCAGATAGTTAATGTTTTGTGTGGTAGAAAATGGACAGGCATACAAGGATTGAAGGATAAACAAGGTAAGGTTATAGAAGGGGAGGATTCTGTCATGGCTAGGTGGGCTGAGCATTTCAGTGATGTTCTAAACAATGTAGTTAGTTCTACTCCCATTGTTTGCAATGATGACAGATGCATTGGTGGCTTTAATGTTGGCCCTATAACACAATCTGAAGTTCTTTTGGCTGTTTCTAAACTTAAACTTCATAAATCCCCAGGGGTAGATGAAATTACTACGGAAATGCTTAGAGCTGGGAATGTTTCGGTTACCACTTGGATGACTGAAATTCTGAATATCTTTTATGATAAAGGCATGGTTCCTAAGGATTTTACCAGAGCTATTGTTATCCCTATTTTCAAAAAAAGTGATCGCAGTTCTTGTGATAACTATAGGGGTATCAGCCTACTCTCTGTTCCAGGTAAAGTTCTTTCCATGATTGTGCTTAATAGAATTAAGAATCTGGTTGATAGTCAATTGCGTGATGAGCAATGTGGATTCAGAAGTGGTAGGGGATGTGTGGATCAGATATTTTCACTTAGGCAGATTCTTGAGAAATGTTTAGAGTTTCAGAAACCTTTGGTTGCTAGCTTTGTTGATTTCAAAAAGGCTTTCGACTCTGTTGATCGTCATAATTTGTGGTTGATTGTGAGATCATATGGTATACCTGACAAGTTAGTTAACATTATGAAAGCTCTCTATAATAACACTGAGTCGTGTGTGAGAGTTGGTAAGGCTTGTAGCAATTGGTTTAGCATTACTTCTGGTGTTCGACAAGGGTGCATTTTGTCTCCTTTTCTCTTTAGCTTGGTTATTGATTATGTTATGCGAAATTCACTTCGAGGGAAAGATTTTGGCCTTAAATGGGCTGGAGATACGAAAATTTCTGATTTAGATTATGCTGATGATTTAGCCCTTTTGGCAAATGATGTTGATGAGATGAACTCTTTCATTCGAGCTGTTGATGAGACTGGTAGTAGAGTAGGTTTGGTTATAAACAGAGAGAAAACTAAAGTGATGAAAATTGGGCAGGCAGGCTGTGATTCAGTTAATCTGAATGGTTGCAGTCTTGAGCAGGTGTCACAGTTTAATTATCTTGGGAGCTATGTAACAGATAATGGTGATGTGCGGCATGAGATTAACAGACGAATAGGGATTGCTGCCGGGACTTTTAAGAACCTATGGAGAGTGTGGAGAAATAGGCGTATACACCTAAAGACTAAAATTAGACTATATAATAGTTTGGTTCTTTCTAGGGTTAGTTATGGTAGTGAAACTTGGACACTTTGTAAACAAGATAACAGGAAACTAGATGCTTTTGATTCCAGATGCTTACGCAGTATCTTGGGCATTAGGTGGTTCAACTTTGTAACTAATGATGAGGTTAGGCAAAGGAGTTTGCAACCTCCTTTAAGTAGCATATTGTGCAGAGAGAGACTCCGTTGGTTTGGCCATGTTGCCCGTATGAATAATTATAGATTGGCGAATAGGGTTATGAACAGTGCGCCGAAAGGCCTCAGAAAGAAGGGGAGACCTAGGATGCGGTGGGCAGACAATGTCAAACAGGACCTTGTTAGAATTGGTGTGCAGTGCCCAGATGCAGTAGATGTAGCTCAGGATAGACTTGCTTGGAGAACTAAATTGCACGGTCTGGTTGGACCTCCGTAGCCCATGGCTGCTTGAGGATGATGATGATGATGATGAAATCTCAATGCTGGTCCATCTGGAACTGGAATCTGGGGAATGCAGATTACGAGCCTGGCACGCTACCGACTGAGCCCCCCCCCCGCCCCCGATTTGACAGACTTCCATCTGTCTTCTAACAGCCGTTCAGGGGATTCTCTTCCGCAGCCTTTTCTGAGCCCTTGGGGTCCTTGTGACCTAACTATTTAGCCCATTGTGTGCAAAAAAGTGCCCCTCAGAGGTAAAACAACCCAACAATGGCAACTCTCAACGATAATGGTCGAAGAAGCAAATCTGCAGTGACAATCGTCCAAGTTACGCACAACAACCAATAAACAATAAATAAAGATACTTTTATATGCCATTATATTTTTTCAGGGTAGTATTTTGTTCTTCGTGGAAGATATTTCGTTCAGCCAGCTGTTTTATCGACTATTGCCAGTGGAGTAGGTTGTATGGTAATAAGAGCACTTGAACTTCAAGGGATACGATATATGCATAAACCGAAAAACTATTAAGAAAACGAAGTTCTTTGAAGTTCATTGGCAGGCGTCTGGGTTGGTTTATACAGCATAAATGTTTAAGTGTGTGAATGCTGATTAAGCAGATAAGGCAAGTGGACTTCGGCGTATGGCTGTGTGAATTGTACCTTGCACCATAAATAAATCAGTTTCAACATAAATATTAGTTCTTTAATTATTCTGTTTTTATATTTTGAAGATTTTTCAAAGGCCATATATATTTTTTTGGGTGTTCTTCTAATGGCGCCTAGATTAATCCAGTCAGAGTTGTTTTGAAAAAAATAAGATATTGCTTCAATCTTGTCATTTCAGACAGTAATTATTAAAAACTTTATTTCGAGTCAATAGTAGAGGAACAGTTGGGTTGGGTTGTTTTACCTCTGAGCGGCACTTTTTTGCACACCGTGGGCTAAATGGCCAGGTCACATGGACCCCGAAGGCTCAGAGAAGGTTGGGGCAGGGGACCCACTGGAACAGCTGTTGGGAGACAGATGGTAGCCTCCAGTCAAGGTCATCCAGCGTGTTCTTTAACGTGCACAGGGTATGGCTCTCCCGCACACGGGGCCACGGCTTAACGTCCCATCCGACGGACGGCGGTCTTTCCAAGCCCATCGGTGCAACCTACTGACCGTGGACAGGGCGGGGAATTTTGCGGAGATAAATCTCAACGCTGACCCAGCTGGGACTCGAACCTGGAAACTACAGATTACGAGCCTGGCGTAGTAGAGGAACAGAATTACCTGTAAACATGAAATTCAGCAAATATTTTTGCTGAAAAAAACTGAGTTTCACTGTAAGTGGAACTCGAACCAACGTCTCTTGAAAAGATGCCAGTTGTTCTAACCACCAAACAATCAGCGGCTAGCTCATTTTCCTGCAAAACATTTGTTTGCATACAAAGCGTTAAATGGCAAAGGTTGTAAAAACCCCAAGGACTCAGAATTAGGAAAGGGGGTGTGTTAGGTGTTAATATTTAGCTCTTGTAAATAATAGATGTTTTAGAGTTTATGATTATTTTTACGCCTAGATCTGGATTCTGTTTGGTTGTTTTATGTCTGAGTGGCACTCTTTGGCACACAATGGCCAGGTCACAAGGACCCCGAGGGCTCGGGTAAGATTGGGAGGAGGGAACCTATTGGATAGCTGCTAGGAGACAGATGGTAGCCTCCTTTCGACGCTATCCAGCATGTTCTTTGATGTGCAGAACGTATGGCTCTCCCGCACATGGGATGACGTCTTTACGTCCCATACGATGGCTTTCCAAGCCCATTGTTGTCCCCTACTGACAGGGTGGAGGTTTCGAGGAGATAAATCTCAACCCTGGCTCAAGTTCGGTTGGGTTGTTTTACCTGTGAGCGGCACTTTTTTTGCACACAATGGGTTAATCGGCCAGGTCACAAGGACCACAACTGTTGGGAGACAGATGGTAGTCTCCTGCCAAGGCTATCCAGTGTGTTCCATCAGACGAGGAACGGCGACCTTTCTAAACCCATCAGTGTCTCCTACTGACCGTCTAGAGGGCGGAGAGTTTTGCGGAGATAAATCTCAACGCTGGGACTCGAAACTAGGAACTGCAAATTACTAGTCTGGCGCGCTACTGACTGAGCCACCCTAGCCCCAATGCTGGAGAGAAACTTTCGTCTATCTCCTAAAGGTATCTAGTGGATCCGCTACCAAAATTTTGGGGTCCTTGTAACTTGGACATTTAGCCCACTCTCTGTATAAAAGTTTAGGGGTATGTATAACCGCTTAGGGTTTATATTATTATTATCGCTTAGGGGTTTGGGTTGTTTTACCTCTGAGCGGCACTTTTTTGCACACCATGGGCTAAATTGCCAGGTCACATGGACCCCGAAGGCTCAGAGAAGGTTGGGGGAGGGGACCCACTGGAACAGCTGTTGGGAGACAGATGGTAGTCTCCCGTCAAGGCCATCCAGCGTGTTCTTTAACGTGCACAGGGTATGGCTCTCCCGCACACGGGGCCACGGCTTAACGTCCCATCCGACGGACGGCGGCCTTTCCAAGCCCATCGGTGTCCCCTACTGACCGTGGGCAGGGCGGGGAATTTTGCGGAGATAAATCTCAACGCTGACCCAACTGGGACTCGAAACTGGGAACTACAGATTACGAGTCTGGCGCGCTACAGACTGAGCCACCCCCGCCCCTCGCTTAGGGGTATGTATTACCTTTCCTTCATACCAAGAATAAAAAAGTAAACAATCCTTCGAACTGTAACTTTCCCCCAACAGCTTGTCTTCCCCTATTTCCAAAAAGCGATCGTAACATCCCTTCTATTTGTGCTAAATTAATTTTTCCAATTCAAGCGCTTGCAGCATCAGAATCCCTGACGTGATCTCTCAACAGAGGGAATTGCCATACTCAAAACAAGCATGAGCTGTTGCGGATTTGGACGAGGAAGAGGAAACAGCCAGCAACAACCGGCCGACTTACTGCAGACGACATGTTAATTCAGCAGACTTCCAAGGCTGTCCCGTCTGCAGTTGCAAACAGACAGACAGACATCCACATACACGTACGGCCGGCCTTGTGCAGTTCTGGCCGGTTCGCCAGGAGAATAAGGGTGAAAGGTCACCCGGGCTTGTTGACCGCAATTCACTGAGTAAAGCGAAGGGCATGCTATGAATATCTATGGCAAAGGGATCATTAGTTGCCGTAAGAATGCTCTCTATAGTCGGGAAGAATCAACGAAGCGAGTTGAAGCATTTTGTTTATTTGCTTTTAACTTTAACTCAAATATTCATTGTTGGGTTGGGTTGTTTTACCTCTGAGCGGCACTTTTTTGCACACCATGGGCTAAATGGCCAGGTCACATGGACCCCGAAGGCTCAGAGAAGGTTGGGGGAGGGGACCCGCTGGAAAAGCTGTTGGGAGACAGATGGTAGCCTCCCGTCAAGGCCATCCAGCGTGTTCTTTAACATTCACAGGGTATGGCTCTCCTGCACACGGGGCCACGGCTTAACGTCCCATCCGACGAACGGCGGCCTTTCCAAGCCCATCGGTGTCCCCTACTGACCGTGGGCAGGGCTGGGAATTTTGCGGAGATAAATCTCAACGCTGACCCAGCTGGGACTCGAACCTGGGAACTACAGATTACGAGCCTGGCGCGCTACCGACTGAGCCCCCCCGCCCCAAATATTCGTTGTCATTTGCTGTTCCACCAACCACAATTCCGCTTCATTTAAAAAACTGGGAACGTTTTGCATTCTCCTTTCCGACCTTTGTTTCGAAATAACTTGAACATTTATGTCGATTATTTTGATATGTCGTTAATTCCATTGTTGCTTGAAGAATAGAACCTCATTTAACCGACTTATATGGAAGAGGTGGGTCGGATACGCATGGGGCAGGGATTGGCTTAGTTGGTGGCGCTTCAGGCTCGTAAGGGGGCTGGGGTGGCTCAGTCTGTAGCGCGCCACGCTCGTAATCTGCAGCTCTCGGGTTCGAGTCCCAGCTGGGCCAGCGTTCAGATTTATCTCCGCAACACTCCTCACCCGTCTCTCGGTCACTAGGGGACACCGATGGGCTTGGAAAGACCGCCGCCCGTCGGATGGGACGTTAAGCCGTGGTCCCTTGTGTGGGAGAGCCATACTCTGTGCACATTAAAGAATACACTACGTTTGCCTCGACGAGAAGGTGCTATCTGTCTCCTAACAGCTGTCCCGAGGGTCCCCTCGCCCCAACTTTTTTTAGCCTTAGGGGTCCTTGTGATCTGGCCATTTAGCCCATTGTTTGCAAAAAAGTGTTGCTCGGCAGTAAGACAGCCCAACCCAGTCTCGTAATCTATAGTTCCCGGGTTCGAGTTCTACCTGTGTCTGCGTTGAGAATTTTATCTGCTAACTCGGTCTCCTAAGTTCTTCCCCAGGTCAGAAACAGATCACTGATGGGCTTGGAAAGGCCGCCATCCGTTGGATGGGATTCTAAGCCAAGAAACCGTGTGCGGGAGAGCCATACACTGAGGACTTAAAGAACACGCTGGATGGCTTTGACCTGAGTCTTCCGTCTGTTTCCTAACAGCAGGTTGGGGGAAGGGGAATGTCCATTCCCCAATCTTCCCTGAGTCCTTGGGGTCTATGTGACCTGGCCATCATTTGGCACATCGTGTGCAAAAAAAAAAGTGTCGCTCAGAAGTAAAACAACCCAACTCGGATATGTCGAAAAGTCGGATATTCGTAGGGGGGGGGGGGGGGGGGGGGAAGTTCAACAGTTTGTAAAACGCATTGGAAATATAGTCTATTTTTAAATAACAAATAAAATATAAAAAGACCCATCATTTTAAATATAAAATTATACCCAGACAAATAAATTCAAGGAGCATCTGTTAAAGACAGAATGAAATGCTTTTGCACTATTTCGTAAATCCACAATTTCAGTCTGCGGAAATCCGCGTAATTTTTCCTTCACGATAAAAGCGCAGAAGAAAATAGGTTACGATAATCAGGAAATGTGAGTGAGGTAAAATCACGCGAATAAATATACTATTTAAAATTCTGCTTGAAAGCAAAAAATACTCAATACGAAAATTCAGTGAGGGATTTTAACTCTCAAAGGTTTGCAACACTGCCTCAACAATGTTGAACTCTGAGCATCCGCGAGGTATTGTTGACTTGAGGGATATTGTTTAACGCATTGCACTGGCCTTGAGGGATGCTGTTTAACGCATTGCACTGGTCTTGAGGGATGCTGTTTAACGCATTGCACTGGTCTTGAGGGATGCTGTTTAACGCATTGCACTGGTCTTGAGGGATGCGGTTTAATGCATTGCACTGGTCTTGAGGGATGCTGTTTAACGCATTGCACTGGTCTTGAGGGATGCTGTTTAACGCATTGCACTGGTCTTGAGGGATGCTGTTTAACGCATTGCACTGGTCTTGAGGGATGCGGTTTAATGCAGTGCACTGGCCTTGAGGGATGCGGTTTAATGCAGTGCACTGGCCTTGAGGGATGCGGTTTAACGCAGTGCACTGGCATTGAGGGATGCGGTTAAATGCATTGCACTGGCCTTGAGGGATGCGGTTTAACGCAGTCACTGGCCTTGAGGGATGCTGTTTAACGCATTGCACTGGTCTTGAGGGATGCTGTTTAACGCATTGCACTGGTCTTGAGGGATGCGGTTTAATGCAGTGCACTGGCCTTGAGGGATGCGGTTTAATGCAGTGCACTGGCCTTGAGGGATGCGGTTTAACGCAGTGCACTGGCATTGAGGGATGCGGTTAAATGCATTGCACTGGCCTTGAGGGATGCGGTTTAACGCAGTCACTGGCCTTGAGGGATGCGGTTTAATGCATTGCACTAGCCTTGATGGTTGAATTGTTTACCTCTATGCGCCACTATTTTAGACATAATGGGCTAAATGTCCAGGTCACAAGGACTCCGAGAGCTCAGAGAAGATTGAGGGAGGAAACCTAGTGGGCAGCTTTTGGGAGGGTAGCCTTCCATCAAGACCATCTAGTGTATTCTTTAACGTGCACAGGGTATGGCTCTCTCCAGCACACGGGGCAACGGCTTAACGTCCCATCTTACGGACAGCAGCATTTCCAAACCCATCATTGTCCTCTACTGACTGAGATCAGGATGGGGAGTTTTTGGGGAAATAAATCTCAACTTTGGCCCAGGCGGAACTCGAACCTGGGAACTGCAGATTACGAGCTGGCTCTCTACCGACTGAGCCATTCACGTCCCACTAAACTTAAGGGATGCGGTTTAATGCATTGTACTGCCGTTAAGATAATTTAAATTAAAAGCTACTCTAATTTAAATGAAAATAATGCAATTACTATATTTTAAATATAAGAATATAATTATTATAATTTATATAAAGTTAACTTTTGCTCCTTTTGTTAGTGAGCTGTCCTGGCTCGGTTAGAGCCTCCTATATGATACAGGGCTTGGACAGTACACAGTCGTATCAGAATAATATGATCACCTACCATAGTATATGTATGGTAGGTGGTCATATTATTCTGATACGACTGTGTACAATAACAGATGAATTAATTTTCAACTATATATAATATATAGATCTTTTTATTATAATTCAGTCTTTAAAGATTCCAATAGAGGTTATTTATTTTTGCGAATTTGGTAGCTAATTGTAAAATATTCACAAATATTTTAACCAAGTGACAATGAAAAAATTATTAGATTTTATGCTGTTTAAAAATGAGTAACTTTAAGTTAAATTTTAAACAAATTAAACAACTTAAAATTTTATGCAAATTTAAGTTCTGTCTTTTCTCTTGTTCAACTGCTGTCGGAGCCATTTATGTACAGTCGCTCAAAAAATATCCCAACACTATGGTTGATTACAGAATTCAGAAAAAATATCTGGCAACGATTGTTTTAGAAATTAGTGATCTGGCAATCTTCGTGTCACGTGACAGGAAGGTTGCCTGATCACTAATTTCTAAAAAAATCGTTGTCAACTATTTTTTTTGAGCAACTGCATCTAGGTAGATCTGTTCTGACCGGATCCCCGTCCCCCGAAATTCTACGAATTTAATTAAGATTTAAGAAACGAATTTTTTCGTCTATTACATTTCAAACCATTTATAATTCTGTTGCACGTAATTGTAATCTTTAAATGGCGAATTCTACTCTTTCTCTCCTATTTGTTTTACTTTCCTCCCACCTCTCCTCCAAAATAGAAGGGGCGGGGTGGCTCAGTCGGTAGCGCGCCAAGCTCGTAATCTGTAGTTCCCAGGTTCGAGTTCCAGCTGGGTCAGCGTTGAGATTTATCTCTGCGAAACTCCCCGCCCTGCCCAAGGTCACCGATGGGATTGGAAAGACCGCCGTCCGTCGGATGGGACGTTAAGCCGTGGCCCCGTGTGCGGGAGAGCCATACCCTATGCATGTTAAAGAACACGCTGGATGGCCTTGACTGGAGGCTGCCATCTGTCTCCCAACAGGTATTCCAATGGGTCTCCTCCCCCAACCTTCTCTGAGCCTTCGGGGTCCATGTGACCTGGCCATTTAGCCCATTGTGTGCAAAAAAGTGCCGCTCAGAGGTAAAACAACCCAGCCCAAATCCAAAATAGAAACAAATTTAACTTAAGGCCCCTAGCGAAAAGATGCTCTGGTCATATTGGTGTGGATTGTTTAACCTAGACACTCTTTTTTGCACACAATGGGCTAAAAAAACCAGGTCACCAGGATCCTAATGGTTCATAGAAGATGGGATCCGATGGATAGCCGCTAGGAGACAGATGATATTCTTTTCCTGTGTGTTCCTAGACTTGCAAAGGGTATGGTTCTTCTGCACCTGGGGCCATGGTTTACCTCCTATCAAACAGAGGGCGGACTTTCCAAGCCAGATTTCGGCTTATTTAGACTAGTGATAAGTAAACAAAAACCAATCATTGACTTTGAATGATGCCGTGCAATGCATATTCGAGACAATGACGACACGATCGAAGCTTACTTGACCTTCCTTGTGTCTTATACAATGTGGTAATGAGCATTGTGTATTGACCAGCTGTTCCATTCATACAACCATCAGCAGTGCAGTCCATTCTTGCTGTAGAGCTGTTATTAGAATAGCTTTGAAAGTGGGTCTGCCGAAAGGTAGGGGCTAAATCTATGACAGAGAACACGTGTTAAAATGGGGTCGTGTCAGGCGATACATTTGTCTCCCTCCCCCCTTTTCGGTTGTGCCCCTATGTTGAAGAGATATAATTTTTAGGCCCCAAAGGTCAGGAATACTGCGTAATCACTTACCAGGCTAGTTTTGCAAGCCTCCAAAGCTCTAGAAGGCCAGGGCCGGACTTACGCATAAGCTAACTAAGCTACAGCTTAGAGCCTCACGATATGAAGGGACTCAAAGAAATGGATTTCAAGTTTTACTGCATTACGAGTTGGGTTGGGTTACCTCTGAGCGGCACTTTTTTGCACACCATGGGCTAAATGGCCAGGTCACATGGACCCCGAAGTCTCAGAGAAGGTTGGGGGAGGGGACCCACTGGAACAGCTGTTGGGAGACAGATAATAGTCTCCCGTCAAGGCCATCCAGCGTGTTCTTTAACGTGCACAAGGTATGGCTCTCCCGCACACGGGGCACGGCTTAACGTCCCATCCGACGGACGGCGGCCTTTCCAAGCCCATCGGTGTCCCCTACTGACCGTGAGCAGGGCGGGGAATTTTGCGGAGATAAATCTCAACGCTGACCCAGCTGGGACTCGAACCTGGGAACTACAGATTACGAGCCTGGCGCGCTACCGACTGAGCCATCCCCGCCCCACTGCATTACGAAATTTTTTTTAATATTTAATCTATTGCGCAAACACTTTATTATTACTTACCAATGCTAGAATAATGTTTTAACCACATCAACGTCGTGTTTATATTTCAATGTTCCCCTCAATCAAAATAATTATAAAAATATTTCCACTTTCGAATTTTTGTGACCTTTTAAAATAGTTGCTTGGGGCCTCTTAAATACGTTTTAGTTTAGGCCCTCAAAAGGTCAAAGTCCGGCCCTGTAGAATGCCCACGGACTGTTGTCATAATATTTTAAAGCCCACGGTATCGCTTTCAGGATATTTTACGGCTTACAGAACTATTGTCATGATAGCTTGAAAGCGCCCAAAGCTTAAGATGGTACAAATGCTGGAAAGTTATATGACTTCATTTCTGTTTAAAACAAGCATTCGACATTGGATTATTTCTTCTGCTTAAAAATGTAGAGTTTTCCTTGGTCAGCAGATATAAGGCAGTCAATGTGCTTATCGTATTTGAAGAAACATTAGAGGGTAAAGAACTGTTTTTTTTTTCCATATTTCTATCTATAAAGGTCACAAATAATTCCAAGGATGATACATAACACTTCTCAAAATCAAAATCATGCAATTCTTTTTAGATATTGTAACTCATACAGCTTATTATTAAATCCTTAAAATGCTTATTCTATGTTTTGATCATTATCTGTGTACAGTCGCTCAAAAAAGTATCCGAACACTATGGTTGATTACAGAATTCAGAAAAAATATCTGGCAACGATTTTTTTTAGAAATTAGTGATCTGGCAACCTTCGTGTCACGTGATTACAGAATTCAGGAAAAATATCTGGAGCGTGTACAGCAACTGTACACGCTCCAGTTACCGTTCACAGCAAACTGGAGCGTGGGCAGTTACTGCACACGCTCCAGTTTGCTGTGAACGGTAACTGCACACGCTCAATATTTCCGTGAGTGAGCCCACACGATCTAGGTCTTTGTGAGCTCACACGATCCAATGTGCTGTGAACATTAACCGTAACCGCTCCAGTTTGCTGTGAACGGTAACTACACACGCTCCATATTCATTACATTATATATTCATACGCATTATATATATATATTAAAAAATATCCGAACACTATGGTTGATTACAGAATTCAGAAAAAAATCTTGCAACGATTTTTTTTTAAATTAGTGATCTGGCACTAATGTCTGAAAATAATCGTTGCCAGGTATTTTTTCTGAATTCTGTAATCAACCGTAGTGTTCGGATACTTTTTTGAGCGACTGTACCATCCACGGTTTGTATCTCAGTAAATATTAATCCTATCGACTTCAAATATATATATGTAAATTTTGGGTCCATTCACAGTAGAAGGTGTATTTGAAGACTCTCTTTTTTTCACACTTAGTTGGAAGCTGAAATACAAACAAAATTCGTTTAGTATAAAATAAAGACACTTTTGAATTATCACAGATAATCTGTACGAAACATTGTGATTGGAGAACTTTTTTGCGCGATGACAATGAGATATTAAATTTAGGAGATTTTCAGTAAAGTTTTACGAAAACAAAAGAAAAAAGAAGTAATTTGATTTTTAGAATCCCTAGATCGACGCTACGAAAATTTGCCTAAATCGCCAAGATCGATCAGATCGATTCTTTATACCCAAGGTATATTATTACTTGATACATTATTATATGAACGGTTGGTTCAGATCGGTATAAAAATCTTAATCACAACATGGCAAAGCTTCAGAGCATAATCATCACAATCTTTCTTAAGCAAGTGTGAAGTGCTCCCCCCCCTCCCCTTAGTCTCAAGGGATAGAGTAACCAGTGTATAGGGGCGGGGGTGGCTCAGTCGGTAGCGCGCCAGGCTCGTAATCTGTAGTTCCCAGGTTCGAGTCCCAGCTGGGTCAGCGTTGAGATTTATCTCCGCAAAATTCTCCGCCCTGCCCGCGGTCAGTAGGGGACACCGATGGGCTTGGAAAGGCCGCCGTCCGTCGGATGGGACGCTAAGCCGTGGCCCCGTGTGCGGGAGAGCCATACCCTCTGCACGTTAAAGAACACGCTGGATGGCCTTGACGGGAGGCTACCATCTGTCTCCCAACAGCTGTTCCAGTGGGTCCCCTCCCCCAACCTTCTCTGAGCCTTCGGGGTCCATGTGACCTGGCCATTTAGCCCATGGTGTGCAAAAAAGTGCCGCTCAGAGGTAAAACAGCCCAACCCAACCGGTGTATAACCATAAGACCTCGAGTACGAGAGATTGGTGAATTTTTTTCACATGTGCTTAATTTATTTCTAAAGTTATATTTATTTTATTAAGTAACAGCTATTATTTATGCTTTAATGAACTTTTCAGGTAAATTCTTATGAATAACATCGTCCGATCTTAAACGTTCCAGCGGGGCGGGAGTGGCTCGGTCGGTAGCGCGCCAGGCTCGTAATCTTCAGTTCCCAGGTTCGAGTACCAGCTGGGTCAGCGTTGAGATTTATCTCCGCAAAATTCCCCACCCTGCCCACGGTCAGTAGGGGACACCGATGGGCTTGGCCAGGCTCGTAATCTGCAGTTCCCAGGTTCGAGTCCCAGCTGGGTCAGCATTGAGATTTATCTCCGCAGAACTCCCCGCCCTGCCCACTCTCAGTAGGGGACTCCGATGGGCTTGGAAAGGCCGCCGTCCGTCGGATGGGGAGTTAAGCCATGGCTCCGTGTGCTGAAGAGCCATACCCTGTGCACGTTAAATAACACACTGGATGGCCTTGACGGGAGGCTACCATCTGTCTCCCAACAGCTGTTCCAGTGGGTCCCCTCCCCCAACCTTCTCTGAGCCTTCGGTGTCCATGTGACCTGGCCATTTAGCCCATGGTGTGCAAAAACGTGCCGCTCAGAGGTAAAACAACCCAACCCTTAAACGTTCCAGCTCCAACAGTTGTCTAATATTGATTATTATTGTTGAAAATCGAGATTTAGAAAGATAAAGAGCGAGATCTTCAATTCACTTCCAATGACATTTTTCCTCAAATAACTTTCAAATTTAGAGAGCTTTGAATGTGATTTTTTCCTTCTTATACTATTGAAAAGTCCGCATGCTTTTGGTGATGTACAGTCGCTCAAAAAAATATCCGAACACTATGGTTGATTGCAGAATTCAGAAAAAATATCTGGCTCAGAAAAAATATCTGGCAACGATTTTTTTAGAAATTAGTGATCTGGCAACCTTCGTGTCACGTGACACGAAGGTTGCCAGATCACTAATTTCTAAAATTTCTAAACGTGACACGAAGGTTGCCAGATCACTAATTTCTAAAAAAATCGTTGCCAGATATTTTTTCTGAATTCTGCAATCAACCATAGTGTTCGGATACTTTTTTGAGCGACTGTACTTTGCCGAATTCAGTTTCATGGCAAACTAGAAACTCTGATTATCCTATTGCAGAAGTCTTCAAACTTTTTTATTGGCGGTTGACATTGGGGATTGTCTGAAGGCTGGCGGGAAGAACTATTTTGCAAGTTCTTTTTCATTTAAAGACAAATGATATGGCTCATATCAAGCGTGCAAAAACACTTTCATGAAGAAGTTACATGTAGCACTAACATTCGCTGAGAAAGGCGAATTAAACTGTTAATTGGATAATTTAAAAAGCGAAACAATATTCACCCGAAAATAGGAAAATATCATTAGAAAATAATAAGTGACTAGGAAATATTGTCTTCGAAAATAATGCAAGGTGCAGTCGCTCAAAAAAATATCCGAACACTATGGTTGATTACAGAATTCAGGAAAAATATCTGGCAACGATTGTTTTAGAAATTAGTGATCTGGCAACCTTCGTGTCACGTGATTACAGAATTCAGGAAAAATCTCTGGAACGTGTACAGCAACTGTACACGCTCCAGTTACCGTTCACAGTAAACTGGAGCGTGTGCAGTTACTGCACATGCTCCAAACGCTTCAGTTTGCTGTGAACGGTAACTGCACACGCTCAATATTTCTGTGAGTGGGCCCACACGATCCAGGTTTTTGTGAGTTCTCACGGCGTACAGTCGCTCAAAAAAGTATCCGAACACTATGGTTGATTACAGAATTCAGAAAAAATATCTGGCAACGATTTTTTTAGAAATTACGAATTACGATATCATATACCCCACCAAATTCTCCCATCAAATTCTTCTACCCCTTGGGTAATAGAGCCCCACCAAATTCTTCTACCCCTTGGGTAATAGAGCCCTACCAAATTCTTCTACCCCTTGGGTAATAGAGCCCTACCAAATTCTTCTTTCCCTTGGGTAATAGAGCCCAAAGGAATATAAGGGATTTGATAATTAGAGTTTAATTAAATAATAATTTGATCATTATGGTAAATAGGCACATTAAAAATCTTCCCAAGGAATAAATTTTGATTCCGAAATAATGAAAAATTTCCGTGTATGAATAGAGCCTTACAGTGTACCCCACCAAATTCTCCCATCAAATTCTTGTACCCCTTGGGTAATAGAGCCCCACCAAATTCTTCTACCCCTTGGGTAATAAAGCCCTACCAAATTCTTCTTTCCCTTGGGTAATAGAGCCCAAAGGAATATAAGGGATTTGATAATTAGAGTTTAATTAAATAATAATTTGATCATTATGGCAAATAGGCACATTAAAAATCTTCCCAAGGAATAAATTTTGATTCCGAAATAATGAAAAATTTCCGTGTATGAATAGAGCCTTACAGTGCCCAGATAATTATCTGCCACTGTCATTTTGGAAATAATCAGTTAGCCTGCAAGCTCATCACTCCGTTCATTTGATTGATGCAACGAACGGATGAGGAGGACAAAGAAATAGGATGATGATGTCACCTCGTGCTTCGACTGTTAAGGCCGTTTTACCTTTTGTGATGAAAAAGGAAAAGGATTGCAGAAAAAAAAATCGCTTTTCTTTCGAATGAAACAAATCAGGGGACATGTTAAGCTGCTCAGGCACCCAGACACCATAAAACGAACTTATCAGCACATCTAGGAAATAAACGACTCGATTTGGCGGCGGTATCCTCGTGTGGTTTCGCTCGCTGGCGTTTTGCAGTCCTTGATGCGTTTCAGGTCCGTTTCTTGTTGTGTCTGGGCCACTTCCACGCCGGCCTTGGCGCCTGTCTGGACGGGCGCACGACGGAGGAGGGCCTCTGAGCAGCAGCAGCTAGCTGACTCAGAAAGCGTGTGTGTGAGCTGATCCTCTTGTTGGCGAGACTCCTGCGATGTCTGACTGGCCCTGCTCGCCGTCTGCTCACAGACGAAAAATTCCTTTTATTCCGCCCTTCTCTCTTTTGTAATGTTTGATGCAACAAGAGAGGGAGATACAGCAAAAAAAATAAATCATTGTGCCTGAAAACAAATAGGCGGAAATGTATCCCGGATCACGCATTACGACGTATGCAACTGTGTCTGGTGAGAGTCTTGTTCATCGGGCTCTTTCTGTTGGCGGATGAGAGTCTTTGTTCATTATGTTTCGTATGAGAATCTTATTCATAAAATTTCGAGTAAGATTCTTGTTCATGTCAGAGGAGAGTCTCGATTTGCATGTTCATGCTGTATCAGATGAGCTTTCTGCATGTTCATGCTGTATCAGAGCTTTCTGCTGGATTTTTCTGACCCCTGAACGGAACTTTTTCCACAAAACGGGATAAATGGCCAGGTCAGAAGAACCCCAAGGGCTCACAGAAGGTTGGGGAAGGAGATCCACTGGACAGCTCCCGCCAAGACCATCCATCGCATTGTTTAACGAGCACAAGGTGCAACTCTCCTGAATACGCAGCCACGGGTTTACGTCTTATCTCGACGGACGGCGGCCTTTCCGAGCCTATCAGTGTTCCCTTTGTCACCGAGGCCAGGGTGAGGGTTAGCGGAGATAAATCTCAGCCTCTGACTTATTTGGGACTCGAACTCGAACCTGCAAACTGCAGATTACGATCCTGGTGCTCTACCGACTGAACCAATCCCCCTCCCCCTGCCTCGTGGGCAGCAAAACTTATATTCTACCCCCGTTATAGAATAAACTGGATGACCTGGACGGAAAACTTCAATTAACCTCTCAATAGCTGTACAGTAGAATCATCTTCCCGCCTTCCTGTACAGTCGCTCAAAAAAATATCCGAACACTATGGTCGATTACAGAATTCGGAAAAATATCTGGCAACGATTTTTTTAGAAATGAGTGATCTGGCAACCTTCGTGTCACGTGACATCACCATCAAACTGCACCAAATTAATCATCATTAATCAAAATGCACCAAATTAATCATCATTAATCAAAATGCACAACCTAACTCTTAAATAATCAAATTTTCGAAAATGATTAGATTGGTCATCACCATCAAGCTCCCTAAATAAATGTGTTGATCATTGTCGTCATCATTAGACTTCGTATTTGATGATGAGCTCATCAAACCAAAAAACTTCACCAAACATTACGGTGAAGTTTTTGCACTTACCTATTACTAGGAGATTTAGCCGGCGTTGCTAGAATCTGAGACCCTCTAAAGTGCATATATAGTAGATGGCCCTCCCCAAATCGCAAGCTTTCATTTGGCATAAAGCTCATTACAATCGATTCGCCCTCCCCCCCTCCTCGGTATAATATTTCCTCTCCTCTTTAGAAGTCTGAAACTCTCTAAAGTTGCAGTTCGATGGCACTCCCCACGTGAATTTGTAAGACTGCTAATGCTAAATCTATGAGAGATACTGGTGTTTAACCGCTAATGTTAAGCGTATGGGGATTTAGAGAAATTCAAACCTGCCCAAATCAGTGGGTTCCCACATAACCTATATCCTTCCCCTGGGTCAAGGGACCGTTCGTGCAAAGTTTGGCGCCTCTAGCTTTTCTGGAGGCCTAGAGCATAAGAGGACAGACAAACAAACATTTTATGTTAGATTAATAATAATATTTTAGATGGAAGCAAGAGATTTTTAGAGCATACAGCATTATGATCGTCATCTTTCTTCCCTAAGATTGATTAAGGTGGTCATCACGATTACGATTACTTCATTGTCTACAAACTCTGCGATCTTATTATTATCGTGATTTAGGTTTTGAGACTTTTAACCGGTGCCATATTATCTTTGCTTGGAAGCAATTACATTATTATTTTTGAAATGTGCTACTACCCTGTCTGCATCTTGAAATCTTCCGTTGGTTGAAATCACTTTATCGTTAAAATGATCACTGCCATTGTTTTCACTTCAAGTGCTTGCTGACAGAATAATTTTAGATAATGGAAGCAAAGGCAGTCATGAAGAAGTGTTTATTTTTCTATTCATCATCATTGAGTGAAGTTGATTTAACGAATCATATCATCATTCATCATCTTTCGACATACGTTTTTTCGAAGAAATGGTATTTGAATCACCTGAATCAGCAGAAGAGTCGATACAAATTGTGTGGCAGTTCAGTAAGTGAACCATTAAATATCTTTTTTTATCAAAATGAGTCAATTTTTAATCAATTCAAGTTTTTATCAAAACTCGAATCAGCAGAAAACATGCAATACAAACTGTACGCCAATTCGATAAATGCAGTATTTTTTTTTTATCAAAATGAGTCAATTTTTAATCAATTCCAGTTTTTATCAAAACTGGAATCAGCAGAAAACATTCAATACAAACTGCATGCCAATTCGATAAATGCAGTATTTTTTTCATCAAAATGAGTGAATTTTTAATCAATTCCAGTTTCGAATCAGCAGAAAACATTCAATACAATCTGTATGCCAATTCGATATATGCAGTTTTTTTTTTTTATCAAAATGAGTCAATTTTTAATTAATTCCAGTTTTTATCAAAACTCGAATCAGCAGAAAATATTCAATACAAACTGCATGCCAATTCATTAAATGCAGTATTTTTTTTTTATCAAAATGAGTCAATTTTTAATCAATTCCAGTTTTTATCAAAACTCGAATCAGCAGAAAACATTCAATACAAACTGCATGCCAATTCGATAAATGCAGTATTTTTTTTTATCAAAATGAGTCAATTTTTAATCAATTCCAGTTTATATCAAAACTCGAATCAGCAGAAAACATTCAATACAAACTGTATGTCAGTTCGATCAATGCAGTATTTTTTTATCAAAATGAATCAATGTTTAATCAATTCAAGATTTTTTTTATCAAAACTCGAATCAGCAGAAAACATTCAATACAAACTGTATGTCAGTTCGATCAATGCAGTATTTTTTTATCAAAATGAATCAATGTTTAATCAATTCAAGATTTTTTTTATCAAAACTCGAATCAGCAGGAAACATTCAATACAAACTGTATGCCAATTCGATAAATGCAGTATTTTTTTTTATCAAAATGAGTCAATTTTTTATCAATGCAGAAAACATTCAATGCAAACTGTATGCCAATTCGATAAATGCAGTATTTTTTTTATTAAATGAGTCAATTTTTAATCAATTGCAGTTTTTATCAAAACTCGAATCAGCAGAAAACTTCAATACAAACTGCATGCCAATTCGATAAATGCAGTATTTTTTTTTAATCAAAATGAGTCAATTTTTAATCACTTCCAGTTTTTATCAAAACTCGAATCAGCAGAAAACATTCAATACAAAGTGTATGCAATTCGATAAATGCAGTATATTTTTTTTATCAAAATGAGTCAATTTTTAATCAATTCCAGTTTTTATCAAAACTCGAATCAGCAGAAAACATTCAATACAAACTGCATGCCAATTCGATAAATGCAGTATTTTTTTCATCAAAATGAGTCAATTTTTAATCAATTCCAGTTTCGAATCAGCAGAAAACATTCAATACAATCTGTATGCCAATTCGATATATGCAGTTTTTTTTTTATCAAAATGAGTCAATTTTTAATTAATTCCAGTTTTTATCAAAACTCGAATCAGCAGAAAACATTCAATACAAACTGTATGCCAATTCGACAAATGCAGTATTTTTTATCAAAATGAGTCAATTTTTAATCAGTTCCACTCTTTATCAAAACTCGAATCAGCAGAAAACATTCAATACAAACTGCATGCCAATTCGATAAATGCAGTAATTTTTTTATCAAAATGAGTCAATTTTTAATCAATTCCAGTTTTTATCAAAGCTAGAATCAGCAGAAAACATTCAATACAAACTGTATGTCAGTTCGATCAATGCAGTATTTTTTTTATCAAAATGAATCAATTTTTAATCAATTCCAGTTTTTATCAAAACTTGAATCAGCAGAAAACATTCAATACAAACTGCATGCCAATTCCTTAAATGCAGTATTTTTTTTTATCAAAATGAATCAATTTTTAATCAATTCCAGTTTTTATTAAAACTCGAAGCAGCAGAAAACATTCAATACTAACTGTATGCCAATTCGACAAATGCAGTATTTTTTTATCAAAATGAGTCAATTTTTAATCAGTTCCACTTTTTATCAAAACTCGAATCAGCAGAAAACATTCAATACAAACTGCATGCCAATTCGATAAATGCAGTATTTTTTTTACTAAAATGAGTCAATTTTTAATCAATTGCAGTTTTTATCAAAACTCGAATCAGCAGAAAACATTCAATACAAACTGCATGCCAATTCGATAAATGCAGTATTTTCTTTATCAAAATGAGTCAATTTTTAATCAATTCCAGTTTTTATCAAAACTCGAATCAGCAGAAAACATTCAATACAAACTGTATGCCAATTCGATAAATGCAGTATTTTTTTTATCACAATGAGTCAATTTTTAATCAATTCCAGTTTTTATCAAAACTCGAATCAGCAGAAAACATTCAATACAAACTGCATGCCAATTCGATAAATGCAGTATTTTTTTTTATCAAAATGAGTCAATTTTTAATCAGTTCCATTTTTTATCAAAACTCGAATCAGCAGAACACATTCAATACAAACTGTATGCCAATTCGATAAATGCAGTATTTTTTTATCAAAAAGAGTCAATTTTTAATCAATTCCAGTTTTTATCAAAACTCGAATCAGCAGAAAACATTCAATACAAACTGTATGCCAATTCGATAAATGCAGTATTTTTTTTATCAAAATGAGTCAATTTTTAATCAATTCCAGTTTTTATCAAAATTCGAATCAGTAGAAAACATTCAATACAAACTGTATGCCAATTCGATAAATGCAGTATTTTTTTTTTATGAAAATGAGTCAATTTTTAATCAATTCCAGTTTTTATCAAAACTCGAATCAGCAGAAAACATTCAATACAAACTGCATGCCAATTCGATCAATGCAGTATTTTTTTTTATCAAAATGAATCAATGTTTAATCAATTCAAGTTTTTTTTTTATCAAAACTCGAATGTGCAGGAAACATTCAATACAAACTGTATGCCAATTCGATCAATGCAGTATTGTTTTTTATCAAAATGACTCAATTTTTAATCAATTCCAGTTTTTATCAAACCTCGAATCAGCAGGAAACATTCAGTACAAACTGTATGCCAATTCGATAAATGCAGTATTTTTTTTTTTATCAAAATGAGTCAATTTTTAATCAATTCCAGTTTTTATCAAAACTCGAATCAGCAGAAAACATTCAATACAAACTCTATGCCAATTCGACAAATGCAGTATTTTTTTATCAAAGTAAGTCAATATTATTCAATTCCAGTTTTTCAAAACTCGCATCAGCAGGAAACATTCAATGCAAACTGTATGCCAATTCGATAAATGCAGTATTTTTTTTTTTTATTAAATTGAGTCAATTTTTAATCAATTCCAGTTTTTATCAAAACTCGAATCAGCAGAAAACATTCAATACAAACTGCATGCCAATTCGATAAATGCAGTATTTTTTTTTTATCAAAATAAGTCAATTTTTAATCAATTCCAGTTTTTATCAAAACTCGAATCAGCAGAAAACATTCAATACAAACTGCATGCCAATTCGATAAATGCAGTATTTTTTTTTTTATGAAAATGAGTCAATTTTTAATCAATTCCAGTTTTTATCAAAACTCGAATCAGCAGAAAACATTCAATACAAACTGTATGCCAATTCCATAAATGCAGTATTTTTTTTTTCTCAAAATGAATCAATTTTTAATCAATTCCAGTTTTAATCAAAACTCGAATCAGCAGAAAACATTCAATACAAACTGCATGCCAATTCGATAAATGCAGTATTTTTTTTTATCAAAATGAGTCAATTTTTAATCAATTCCAGTTTTTATCAAAACTCGAATCAGCAGAACACATTCAATACAAACTGTATGCCAATTAGATAAATGCAGTATTTTTTTTTATCAAAATGAGTCAATTTTTAATCAATTCCAGTTTTTATCAAAACTCGAATCAGCAGAAAACACTCAATACAAACTGTATGTCAGTTCGATCAATGCAGTATTTTTTTTTATCAAAATGAATCAATGTTTAATCAATTCCAGTTTTTATCAAAACTCGAATCAGCAGGAAACATTCAATACAAACTGTATGCCAATTCGATAAATGCAGTATTTTTTTTTATCAAAATGAGTCAATTTTTAATCAATTCCAGTTTTTATCAAAACTCGAATCAGCAGAAAACATTCAATACAAACTGCATGCCAATTCGATCAATGCAATATTTTTTTATCAAAATGAATCAATGTTTAATTAATTCAGGTTTTTTTTATCAAAACTCGAATGAGCAGGAAACATTCAATACAAAGTGTATGCCAATTCGATAAATGCAGTATTTTTTTTTATCAAAATGACTCAATTTTCAATCAATTCCAGTTTTTATCAAAACTCGAATTAGCAGGAAACATTCAATACAAACTGTATGCCAATTCGATAAATACAGTATTTTTTTTTATCAAAATGAGTCAATTTTTAATCAGTTCCATTTTTTATGAAAACTCGAATCAGCAGAAAACATTCAATACAAACTGTATGCCAATTCGATAAATGCAGTAATTTTTTTTATCAAAGTAAGTCAATTTTTAATCAATTCCAGTTTTTATCAAAACTCGAATCAGCAGAAAATATTCAATACAAACTGCATGCCAATTCGATAAATGCAGTATTTTTTTTTTATCAAAATGAGTCAATTTTTAATCAATTCCAGTTTTTATCAAAACTCGAATCAGCAAAAAACATTCAATACAAACTGCATGCCAATTCGATAAATGCAGTATTTTTTTTTATCAAAATGAGTCAATTTTTGATCAATTCCAGTTTTTATCAAAACTCGAATCAGCAGGAAACATTCAATACAAACTCTATGCAATTCGATCAATGCAGTATTTTTTTTTATCAAAATAAGTCAATTTTTAATTAATTCAAGTTTTTATCAAAACTCGAATCAGCAGAAAACATTCAATACAAACTGTATGGCAATTCGATCACTGCAGTATTTTTTTGTCAAAATGAGTCAATTTTTAATCAATTCTAGTATTTTTTTTATCAAAATGAGTCAATTTTTAATCAATTCAAGTATTTATCAAACCTAGAATCAGCAGGAAACATTCAATACAAACTGAATGTCAGTTCGATCAATGCAGTATTTTTTTTTATCAAAATGAGTCAATTTTTAATCAATTCCAGTTTTTATCAAATCTCGAATCAGCAGAAAACATTCAATACAAACTGTATGCCAATTCGATCAATGCAGTATTTTTTTTTTACCAAAATGAGTCAATTTTTAATCAGTTCCAGTTTTTATCAAAACTCGAATCAGCAGAAAACATTCAATACAAACTGTATGTCAGTTCGATCAATGCAGTATTGTTTTTTTTATCAAAATGAGTCAATTTTTAATCAATTCCAGTTTTTATCAAAACTAGAATCAGCAGAAAACATTCAATACAAACTGTATGCCAATTCGATCAATACAGTATTTTTTTATCAAAATGAATCAATTTTCAATCAATACAAGTTTTTATCGAAACTCGAATCAGCAGAAAACATTCAATACAAACTTTATGCCAATTCGTTCAATGCAGTATTTTTTTTTATCAAAATAAGTGAGTTTTAATAATTCAAGTTTTTATCAAATCTCGAATCAGCAGAAAACATTCAATAGAAACTGTATGCCAATTCGATCAATGCAGTATTTTTTTTTATCAAAATGAGTCAATTTTTAATCAATTCCAGTTTTTATCAAAACTCCAATCAGCAGAAAACATTCAATAGAAACTGTATGCCAATTCGATCAATGCAGTATTTTTTTTTATCAAAATGAGTCAATTTTTAATCAGTTCCAGTTTTTATCAAAACTCGAATCAGCAGGAAACATTCAATACAAACTGTAAGCCAATTCGATCAATGCAGTGCTTTTTTTTTTATCAAAATGAATAATTTTTTAATCAATTCAACTTTTTATCAAACCTAGAATCAGCAGGAAACATTCAATACAAACAGAATGTCAGTTCGATCAATACAATATTTTTTTTAATCAAAATGAATCAATGTTTAATCAATTCAAGTTTTTTTTTTATCAAAATTCGAATCAGCAGGAAACATTCAATACAAACTGTATGCCGATTCGATCAATGCAGTATTTTTTTTTATCAAAATGAGTCAATTTTTAATAAATTCAACTTTTTATCAAACCTAGAATCAGCAGGAAACATTCAATACAAACTGAATGTCAGTTCGATCAATGCAATATTTTTTTTATCAAAATGAATCAATGTTTAATCAATTCAAGTTTTTATCAAAACTCGAATCAGCAGAAAACATTCAATACAAACTGCATGCCAATTCGATAAATGCAGTATTTTTGTTTATCAAAATGATTCAATTTTTAATCAGTTCCAACTTTTATCAAAACTCGAATCAGCAGAAAACATTCAATACTAACTGTATGCGAATTCGATCAATGCAGTATTTTTTTTTTATCAAAATGAATCAATTTTTAATCAATTCAAGCTTTTATCAAAACTCGAATCAGCAGAAAACATTCAATACAAACTGCATGCCAATTCGATAAATGCAGTAATTTTTTTTATCAAAATGAGTCAATTTTTAATCAATTCCTGTTTTTATCAAAACTAGAATCAGCAGAAAACATTCAATACAAACTGTATGTCAGTTCGATCAATGCAGTATTTTTTTTATCAAAATGAATCAATTTTTAATCAATTCCAGTTTTTCTCAAAACTTGAATCAGCAGAAAACATTCAATACAAACTGTATGTCAATTCGATCAATGCAGTATTTTTTTTTATCAAAATGAATCAATTTTTAATCAGTTCAAATTTTTATCAAAACTCGAATCAGCCGGAAACATTCAATACAAACTGTATGCCAATTCGATCAATTCAGTATTTTTTTTATCAAAATGACTCAATTTTTAATCAGTTCCAGTTTTTATCAAAACTCGAATCAGCACGAAACATTCAATACAAACTCTATGCCAATTCGATCAATGCAGTATTTTTTTTATCAAAATAAGTCAATTTTTAATTAATTCAAGTTTTTATCAAAACTCGAATCAGCAGAAAACATTCAATACAAACTGTATGGCAATTCGATCAATGCAGTATTTTTTTTATCAAAATGAGTCAATTTTTAATCAATTCTAGTTTTTTTTTTTATCAAAATGAGTCAATTTTTAATCAATTCAAGTATTTATCAAACCTAGAATCAGCAGGAAACATTCAATACAAACTGAATGTCAGTTCGATCAATGCAGTATTTTTTTTTCATCAAAATGAGTCAATTTTTAATTAATTCAAGTTTTTATCAAAATTCGAATCAGCAGGAAACATTCAATACAAACTGCATGCCAATTCGATAAATGCAGTATTTTTTTTTATCAAAATGAGTCAATTTTTGATCAATTCCAGTTTTTATCAAAACTCGAATCAGCAGGAAACATTCAATACAAACTGTATGCCAATTCGATCAATGCAGTATTTTTTTTTATCAAAATGACTCAATTTTTAATCAGTTCCAGTTTTTATCAAAACTCGAATCAGCAGGAAACATTCAATACAAACTCTATGCAATTCGATCAATGCAGTATTTTTTTTTATCAAAATAAGTCAATTTTTAATTAATTCAAGTTTTTATCAAAACTCGAATCAGCAGAAAACATTCAATACAAACTGTATGGCAATTCGATCACTGCAGTATTTTTTTGTCAAAATGAGTCAATTTTTAATCAATTCTAGTATTTTTTTTATCAAAATGAGTCAATTTTTAATCAATTCAAGTATTTATCAAACCTAGAATCAGCAGGAAACATTCAATACAAACTGAATGTCAGTTCGATCAATGCAGTATTTTTTTTTTATCAAAATGAGTCAATTTTTAATCAATTCCAGTTTTTATCAAATCTCGAATCAGCAGAAAACATTCAATACAAACTGTATGCCAATTCGATCAATGCAGTATTTTTTTTTTACCAAAATGAGTCAATTTTTAATCAGTTCCAGTTTTTATCAAAACTCGAATCAGCAGAAAACATTCAATACAAACTGTATGTCAGTTCGATCAATGCAGTATTGTTTTTTTTATCAAAATGAGTCAATTTTTAATCAATTCCAGTTTTTATCAAAACTAGAATCAGCAGAAAACATTCAATACAAACTGTATGCCAATTCGATCAATACAGTATTTTTTTATCAAAATGAATCAATTTTTAATCAATACAAGTTTTTATCGAAACTCGAATCAGCAGAAAACATTCAATACAAACTTTATGCCAATTCGTTCAATGCAGTATTTTTTTTTATCAAAATAAGTGAGTTTTAATAATTCAAGTTTTTATCAAATCTCGAATCAGCAGAAAACATTCAATAGAAACTGTATGCCAATTCGATCAATGCAGTATTTTTTTTTATCAAAATGAGTCAATTTTTAATCAATTCCAGTTTTTATCAAAACTCGAATCAGCAGAAAACATTCAATAGAAACTGTATGCCAATTCGATCAATGCAGTATTTTTTTTTATCAAAATGAGTCAATTTTTAATCAGTTCCAGTTTTTATCAAAACTCGAATCAGCAGGAAACATTCAATACAAACTGTAAGCCAATTCGATCAATGCAGTGCTTTTTTTTTTATCAAAATGAATAATTTTTTAATCAATTCAACTTTTTATCAAACCTAGAATCAGCAGGAAACATTCAATACAAACAGAATGTCAGTTCGATCAATACAATATTTTTTTTAATCAAAATGAATCAATGTTTAATCAATTCAAGTTTTTTTTATCAAAATTCGAATCAGCAGGAAACATTCAATACAAACTGTATGCCGATTCGATCAATGCAGTATTTTTTTTATCAAAATGAGTCAATTTTTAATCAATTCAACTTTTTATCAAACCTAGAATCAGCAGGAAACATTCAATACAAACAGAATGTCAGTTCGATCAATACAATATTTTTTTTAATCAAAATGAATCAATGTTTAATCAATTCAAGTTTTTTTTATCAAAATTCGAATCAGCAGGAAACATTCAATACAAACTGTATGCCGATTCGATCAATGCAGTATTTTTTTTATCAAAATGAGTCAATTTTTAATAAATTCAACTTTTTATCAAACCTAGAATCAGCAGGAAACATTCAATACAAACTGAATGTCAGTTCGATGAATGCAATATTTTTTTTATCAAAATGAATCAATGTTTAATCAATTCAAGTTTTTATCAAAACTCGAATCAGCAGAAAACATTCAATACAAACTGCATGCCAATTCGATAAATGCAGTATTTTTGTTTATCAAAATGATTCAATTTTTAATCAGTTCCAGCTTTTATCAAAACTCGAATCAGCAGAAAACATTCAATACTAACTGTATGCGAATTCGATCAATGCAGTATTTTTTTTTTATCAAAATGAATCAATTTTTAATCAATTCAAGCTTTTATCAAAATTCGAATCAGCAGAAAACATTCAATACAAACTGCATGCCAATTCGATAAATGCAGTAATTTTTTTTATCAAAATGAGTCAATTTTTAATCAATTCCTGTTTTTATCAAAACTAGAATCAGCAGAAAACATTCAATACAAACTGTATGTCAGTTCGATCAATGCAGTATTTTTTTTATCAAAATGAATCAATTTTTAATCAATTCCAGTTTTTCTCAAAACTTGAATCAGCAGAAAACATTCAATACAAACTGTATGTCAATTCGATCAATGCAGTATTTTTTTTTATCAAAATGAATCAATTTTTAATCAGTTCAAATTTTTATCAAAACTCGAATCAGCCGGAAACATTCAATACAAACTGTATGCCAATTCGATCAGTGCAGTATTTATTTTTTATCAAAATGAGTCAATTTTTAATTAATTCAAGTTTTTATCACTACTCGAATCAGCAGAAAACATTCAATACAAACTGCATGCCAATTCGATAAATGCAGTAATTTTTTTTATCAAAATGAGTCAATTTTTAATCAATTCCAGTTTTTATCAAAACTTGAATCAGCAGAAAACATTCAATACAAACTGTATGCCAATTCGATCAATGCAGTATTTTTTTTTATCAGAATGAATCAATTTTTAATCAGTTCAAATTTTTATCAAAACTCGTATCAACAGAAAACATTCAATACAAACCGTATGCCAATTCGATCAATGCAGTATTTTTTTAATCAAAATGAATCAATATTTAATCAATTCAAGTTTTTATCATAACTCGAATCAGCAGAAAACATTCAATTGCAAACTGTATGTCAGTTCGATCAATGCAGTATTTTTTTTATCAAAATGAATCAATTTTTAATCAATTCAAGTTTTTATCAAAATTCGAATCAGCAGAAAACATTCAATACAAACTGTATGTCAGTTCGATCAATCAGTATTTTTTTTTATCAAAATTAATCAATTTTTAATCAATTCAAGTTTTTATCAAAATTTGAATCAGCAGACAACATTCAATACAAACTGTATGCCAATTCGATCAATGCAGTATTTTTTTTATCAAAATGAGTCAATTTTTAATCAATTCAAATTTTTTTATCAAAATTCGAATCAGCAGAAAACATTCAATACAAACTGTATGTCAGTTCGATCAATCAGTATTTTTTTTATCCAAATTAATCAATTTTTAATCAATTCAAGTTTTTATCAAAATTCGAATCAGCAGACAACATTCAATAGAAACTGTATGCCAATTCGATCAATGCAGTATTTTTTTTTATCAAAATGAGTCAATTTTTAATCAATTCAAATTTTTTTTATGAAAACTCGAATCAGCAGAAAACATTCAATACAAACTGTATGGCAATTCGATCAATGCAGTATTTTTTTATCAAAATGAGTCAATTTTTAATCAATTCAAGTTTTTATCAAAACTCGAATCAGCAGGAAACATTCAATACAAACTGTATGTCAGTTCGATTAATGTAGTATTTTCTTTACCAAAATGAATCAATATTTAATCAATTCAAGTTTTTATCAAAACTCGAATCAGCAGAAAACATTCAATACGAACTGTATGTGAGTTCCATTAATGCAGTATTTTCTTTATCAAAATGAATCAATATTTAATCAATTCAAGTTTTTATCAAAACTCGAATCAGCAGGAAACATTCAATACAAACTGTATGCCAATTCGATCAATTCAGTATTTTTTTTATCAAAATGACTCAATTTTTAATCAGTTCCAGTTTTTATCAAAACTCGAATCAGCAGGAAACATTCAATACAAACTCTATGCCAATTCGATCAATGCAGTATTTTTTTTATCAAAATAAGTCAATTTTTAATTAATTCAAGTTTTTATCAAAACTCGAATCAGCAGGAAACATTCAATACAAACTGTATGCCAATTCGATCAATTCAGTATTTTTTTTATCAAAATGACTCAATTTTTAATCAGTTCCAGTTTTTATCAAAACTCGAATCAGCAGGAAACATTCAATACAAACTCTATGCCAATTCGATCAATGCAGTATTTTTTTTATCAAAATAAGTCAATTTTTAATTAATTCAAGTTTTTATCAAAACTCGAATCAGCAGAAAACATTCAATACAAACTGTATGGCAATTCGATCAATGCAGTATTTTTTTTATCAAAATGAGTCAATTTTTAATCAATTCTAGTTTTTTTTTTATCAAAATGAGTCAATTTTTAATCAATTCAAGTATTTATCAAACCTAGAATCAGCAGGAAACATTCAATACAAACTGAATGTCAGTTCGATCAATGCAGTATTTTTTTTTCATCAAAATGAGTCAATTTTTAATTAATTCAAGTTTTTATCAAAATTCGAATCAGCAGGAAACATTCAATACAAACTGAATGTCAGTTCGATCAATGCAGTATTTTTTTTTATCAAAATGAGCCAATTTTTAAACAGTTCCAGTTTTTATCAAACCTCGAATCAGCAGAAAACATTAAATATAAACTGTATGCCAATTCGATCAATGCAGTATTTTTTTTTGCCAAAATGAGTCAATTTTTAATCAGTTCCAGTTTTTATCAAAACTCGAATATGCAGAAAACATTCAATACAAACTGTATGTCAATTCGATCAATGCAGTATTTTTTTTTTTATCAAAATGAGTCAATTTTTAATCAGTTCCAGTTTTTATCAAAACTAGAATCAGCAGAACACATTCAATACAAACTGTATGCCAATTCGATCAATACAGTATTTTTTTTATCAAAATGAATCAATTTTTAATCAATACAAGTTTTTATCAAAACTCGAATCAGCAGAAAACATTCAATACAAACTGTATGCCAATTCGATCAATGCAGTATATTTTTTATCAAAATGAGTCAATTTTTAATCAATTCCAGTTTTTATCAAAACTCGAATCAGCAGAAAACGTTCAATACAAACTGTATGCCAATTCGATCAATGCAGTATTTTTTTTTTATCAAAATGAGTCAATTTTTAATCAGTTCCAGTTTTTATCAAAACTCGAATCAGCAGGAAACATTCAATACAAACTGTAAGCCAATTCGATCAATGCAGTGTTTTTTTTTTATCAAAATGAATCATTTTTTAATCAATTCAACTTTTTATCAAACCTAGAATCAGCAGGAAACATTCAATACAAGCTGAATGTCAGTTCGATCAATGCAATATTTTTTTTATCAAAATGAAGCAATGTTTAATCAATTCAAGCTTTTATCAAAACTCGAATCAGCAGAAAACATTCAATACAAACTGCATGCCAATTCGATAAATGCAGTAATTTTTTTATCAAAATGAGTCAATTTTTAATCAATTCCTGTTTTTATCGAAGCTAGAATCAGCAGAAAACATTCAATACAAACTGTATGTCAGTTCGATCAATGCAGTATTTTTTTTATCAAAATGAATCAATTTTTAATCAATTCCAGTTTTTATCAAAACTTGAATCAGCAGAAAACATTCAATACAAACTGTATGCCAATTCGATCAATGCAGTATTTTTTTTTATCAAAATGAATCAATTTTTAATCAGTTCAAGTTTTTATGAAAACTCGAATCAGCAGGAAACATTCAATACAAACTGTATGCCAATTCGATCAGTGCAGTATTTATTTTTTATCAAAATGAGTCAATTTTTAATTAATTCAAGTTTTTATCAAAACTCGAATCAGCAGAAAACGTTCAATACAAACTGTATGCCAATTCGATCAACGCAGTATTTTTCTTTTATCAAAATGAATCAATTTTTAATCAATTCAAGTTTTTATCAAAATTCGAATCAGCAGAAAACTTCAATATAAACTCTATGCCAATTCGATCAATTCAGTATTTTTTTTTTTATCAAAATGAGTCAATTTTTAATCAATTCAATTTTTTTTATCAAAACTCGTATCAGCAGAAAACATTCAATACAAACCGTATGCCAATTCGATCAATGCAGTATTTTTTTTATCAAAATGAGTCAATTTTTAATCAATTCAAGTTTTTATCATAACTCGAATCAGCAGAAAACATTCAATACAAACTGTATGTCAGTTCGATCAACGCAGTATTTTTTTTATCAAAATGAATCAATTTTTAATCAATTCAAGTTTTTATGAAAATGAATCAATTTTTAATCAATTCAATTTTTTATCAAAATGAATCAATTTTTAATCAATTCAAGTTTTTATCAAAATTCGAATCAGCAGAAAACATTCAATACAAACTGTATGTCAGTTCGATCAATGCAGTATTTTTTTTATCAAAATGAATCAATTTTTAATCAATTCAAGTTTTTATCAAAATTCGAATCAGCAGAAAACGTTCAATACAAACTGTATGCCAATTCGATCAATGCAGTATTTTTTTTTATCAAAATGAGTCAATTTTTAATCAATTCAAATTTTTTTTATCAAAACTCGAATCAGCACAAAACATTCAATACAAACTGTATGTCAGTACGATCAATGAAGTTTTTTTGTTATCAAAATGAATCATTTTTTAATCAATTCAAGTTTTTATCAAAACTCGAATCAGCAGGAAACATTCAATACAAACTGTATGTCAGTTCGATCAATGCAGTATTTTTTTTATCAAAATGAATCAATTTTTAATCAATTGAAGTTTTTATCAAAACTCGAATCAGCAGAAAACATTCAATACAAACTGTATGTCAGTTCGATTAATGCAGTATTTTCTTTATCAAAATGAATCAATATTTAATCAATTCAAGTTTTTATCAAAACTCGAATCAGCAGAAAACATTCAATACAAACTGTATGTCAGTTCGATTAATGCAGTATTTTTGTTATCAAAATGAATCAATTTTTAATCAATTCAAGTTTTTATCAAAACTCGAATCAGCAGAAAACATTCAATATAAACTGTATGTCAGTTCGATTAATGCAGTATTTTTGTTATCAAAATGAATCAATTTTTAATCAATTCAAGTTTTTATCAAAACTCGAATCAGCAGGAAACATTCAATACAAACTGTATGTTAGTTCGATCAGTATTTTTTTTATCAAAATGAATCAATATTTAATCAATTCAAGTTTTTATCAAAACTCGAATCAGCAGTAAACATTCAATGCAAACTGTATGTCAGTTCGATCAATGCAGTATTTTTTTTTATCAAAATGAGTAACTTGAATCAGCAGAATCAATAGAAATTGTATTATAGTTTAGTCAGTGTAATAATACATTTAGTGATAAATGCTCCAACCGAAAAAGGAAATAATCGTGGCAATTGCAGATAATTACAGTTGCACGTAATAAGAATCAGTTTCATTTTTGATCAGATTGAGTTATTCGAATCACCGCAAAATAATTTGAAATTTTGCTATAATTCAGTTAATATAATAATGCAGATTTGGTCGTATTAATTCACTCGAATTTGAATAGAATAATGGAAATTGTATATTCGCAGAATTATCGTTGTGAGGTGGACAAAAATATTAAAAGTATTATATTTATTTATCAATAACTTTTCGACAACACTGTAATAAAATATTTTGCAATGCACTCAAAATGTTATTAGCTACGATAACTTTACAAAACCATACTCATATAATTGTTATGATATATTTTCGAATTATATTATTATTATGTCATCATAGAATTATCGGATTATCGATTCATAGAATTATCGGATACGGTTACATTAAGGTTATTACGGTTACGGTCGTGTCTTTAATCGTTTGGATTCATTTGTTTGCAATCGTTATGGCGCTGAAGGTTATAATCAGAAAGTGTTTCTTGCCAATTCCTTTGTTAACAGTGAGTGTGAATCATCATTTGCCTTCATCTAGCAGTTGAACATTAGTAAGTTGGGTTGTTTTACCTCTGAGCGGCACTTTTTTGCACATCATGGGAATGGAAAGAAACATGGACCCGTAACATGGACCCCGAAGGCTCAGAGAAGGTTGGGGGAGAGGATCCACTGGAACAGCTGTTGGGAGACAGATGGTAGCCTCCCGTCAAGGCCATCCAGCGTGTTCTTTAACGTGCACAGGGTATGGCTCTCCCACACACGGAGCCACGGCTTAACGTCCCATCCGACGGACGGCGGCCTTTCCAAGCCCATCGGTGTCCCCTACTGACCGTGGGCAGGGCGGTGAGTTTTGCGGAGATAAATCTCAACGCTGACCCAGATAGGACTCGAACCTGGAAACTACAGATTACGAGCGCGCTACCGACTGAACCACCCCCGCCCGAACATTAGTAAGTGTTTTTTTTCTTCGAGAACAGTTGGCTTGTATACGTATAAAGGCCCCCAAGTGTTTCTAACTAGTCATCTTTTTTTTAGCAGAAAAAAATGTTAATAGTTACACTGTTTGAAAAAAGCTTACCTTGCTAATAGTAATCAGGTGTTAATGACCAATTTCCGTCTTGCTAAGTAGTTAAATGCAAAATATTGGTAGTTCGGATGCACTTGCATTGTTTTTGATGCCAGGATGACTGTGGGAACTGATATGCCTTAAGGTGATATCAAATAATAATAAATAATAACAATCAAATAATAATAAAATTAAATATAATATAATTAAATTAATTATTAATTTATTAATTATTAATAATTAATTATTAATTAATTAATTAATTAATTTAATATATTATAATATAATTAAATAATAATAATCATCATAATAAATAATAATAATAATAATAATAATAATTATGCCTTAAGGTGATATCAAATAATAATAAATAATAATAATCTGATATGCCAACTGGTTAAAACCAGTTGCCTTACTTCTGCTTAACAGTTGAGTATTAGGAGATTAGATATTCGTTTAGAAGAGTTGCCTTGTATATAATCATCGGGAATTTCTGATCATTTGCGTTCTTTTTGATGAATAATTCAAAGTTAGAGAATGCCATATATGAACTTACATATTGTTTCGACAGGGCCATTTCGTTGTTATAGTAATGAGGTTTTCTTTTAATGCCAAAAAAAATTTGTAGCGAAAATGCATTGATTCCGAACTTAAGTGTATGCTAGCGTGGCAATATGCAAAATAACATGCACATTCAGGAACGACGCGATTCGGCCCAAGCCTTGGAAATGTCCAACCGCATGCGAAATCGAGATGATCGCTAACTCTTTGTATACTTCTTTGCGTCTTTTTCGAAGTGCCATTAACCCTTCCACCGTTGCGTGCGCCGGAGCCATACGAGACTCAGTTTCGTGCTATGCATCAATCTGTTGTACTTAATGATCTGTGACGGTCGCGGTTAAGGCTGCAGTGCGGGATTAAAAATTCAAATTATGTACTTTATTTTGCTTACTGCAACCCTCGTACATCTCATACATGAATAAAGTGCCCTTCTGCTTTCTGTCCTAATGGGCAAGGACAGTCGTTGTCGAAAATTTAATGATCTTCATGACGGTAAAGATCTTTCCTTTTGTATATGACATTTCCTTGTGTCTTTCCTGCCTATTTTATATAACAAAAGAGGAAAGAAAACTGTGGCTGCTGATCAAACTACTTTACCAATACCCCGTCTGTTTTAAATGACAGATGTTCAAAGACACTCAATTTTATAAATAAAATATAAACAGTTCTCTGGCACTGAGGTATGTCAAGCATCATGCCAGACCTCTGATGTCGTATCACTATCCTGATAATTAATTTTCCCATGGACGAGCTGTACTGTCAGGCTCCTATGGAAGGGACGAGAACTTATTTCACATTTTAATATTGAAATCTAAAAGATTAATCTATGAAAATTATAAAATTTAATTACCTAAATGATTAAAGCAGGGATTAACCCTTCGGTAGGATGTTGGATTGGGTTGGTTTTTTTGCACACCATGGGCTAAATGGCCAGGTCACATGGACCCCGAAGGCTCAGAGAAGGTTGGGGGAGGGGACCCACTGGAACAGCTGTTGGGAGACAGATGGTAGCCTCCCGTCAAGGCCATCCAGCGTGTTCTTTAACGTGCACAGGGTATGGCTCTCCCGCACACGGGGCCACGGCTTAACGTCCCATCCGATGGACGGTGGCCTTTCCAAGCCTATCGGTGTCCCCTACTGACCGTGGGCAGGGCGGGGAATTCGGTAGGATGTGAAAAAATATATGAAAGAATGGAGTAAAAAAATAAGAAGGAATCAGTATGCCAACAGTGGGAGGAGACATGTTTGTTTTGCAGATGACCAAGTATGACCACACTTAATAAGTATGACCAAGTATGACCACATTTAATAAGTATGACCAAGTATGACCCACTTAATAATTGCGCGGAATAAAGATGACTTAAGTTATATATTTTGAGGTAAATGTGTTGAGTAGCTTTAACTTGAATAGTGGTTAGGCAGCTAGCGCCTGCTCCAGGAAGGCAAACTTCGTGCGTTGTGTTAACTCTGTGTCAGTGGTCAGTAGTGATTTCGGTCTTAGTAGGGCATGTCCTTATAGTATTTGTATCAGCTGGTTACAAAAAACTGATCCATATTGTAACACATTTTTTTTTTAAAAACATTATTTGTTTGGATTTGGCACTGCAACGTTACATCGAGCACGACACATTTGTCACGTGACTACCGTTGTCATTTGAGAGTTCTCATTCAATTCAATATCGCGAGATCGCGTTGTCACATTATTCGTCGGATGACAATGAGCGGTCGCTCCTTATATTACACCCACGTGCTTTGTTTATATTAATTTTGTGGCTGTTGTAATTAATTCTTCGCCACCGTTAGAATTTTGAGTTTACTTCTTGAACAGTGTTTTTCGATTTACAATATTATTTTATTTAACTTCTGGCAGCTTATATCCAGAGGCGTAGCGAAGGAATATGGTTGGGGGGGGGGGGGGGGGGAGAAGTCCAAAATTTTCCAACTCGAGCAAAATTTTGGCAAAATTTGCCAACTGAGCAAACTTGCTTAGATTTCCGCTCCGTGGAGGGGGGGTATCCAATTTTTAAGTCTCTCCTACATTTTGCCAATTGACTTCCAATTTTACCAACTAGCCATAATTTCTCAGAAATACTTCCAATATTTACATTTCGTCTGAATTGTAGCAATTCAGTAGTTTGAATTTTTGCCTTGATTTGGTGAAATCTCCTTAATTTCACGAAACTAATCCCAATCTTTACATCTCTCCTAAATTTGCCAAATCACTTCAAACTTCCAATCTCCCCATTTTTTTTTTTGGAAAATTAAGGGGAGTTGTCAAAATCGAGGCAACTTGGCAAATCTGAGGCAGTTTGGAAAATGGAGAGACGGCAAAATTTAGAACAGTTGGCAAAATTCGAAGCCACTTAATAAAAAACAGGTGAGTTGGCAAAATCTTAGGGAGTGGCAAAATTCTGAGTGACTTGGTAAAATCTTGGGAAGTTGCCAAAATCGGGACAACTTGGCAAAATCTTGGGGAGTTGGCAAAATTCGGAGTGACTTGATAAAATCTTGGGGAGTTGACAAAATTCGGAGTGACTTGGCAAAATCGTGGGGAGTTCCCAAAATTCAGGTGAGATGTAAAAATTAGGATTTTTTCTGTAAAATAATGGGGAGTTGGCAAAATCTAGGAGAGTTGGCAAAATCTAGGAGAGTTGGCAAAACTTAGGGAGTTGGCAAAAACTAGGGGCAGTTGGCAAAATTCGGAGTGACTTGGAAAAATCGTGGAGAGTTGACAAAATTCAGGTGAGATATAAAAATTGCAATCTTCTTTTCTCTAAAGTTATGGTGTGTTGGCAAAATCGAGGCAGCTTCGCAATATCTAGGAGAGTTGGAAAATCATGGGGGAGTTGGCAAAATTCGAATCCACTTGGTAAAATACGGGCGATTTGAGAAAATTGGGATTGTTTTTGTGAAATTAATGACAGTTGATAAAATTCGAGAAAACTTTGCAAAATCTAGGGAAGATGGCAAAACTGGAAACCAGTTGGTAAAGTACAGGTGAGTTGTAAACATTGGGATTGGTTTTGTGAAATTAAGGAGAGTTGGAAAAACCAAGAACTCTTGGCAAAATTCGAAGCCACTTGGTAAAATACAGGGGAGTTGTGAAAATTGTGCCTTTCTTGTGCAATTAAGGAGAGTTGATAAAATTCGAAGTGACTTGGCAAATTCAGGGAAGATGTAAAAAGTGCGATTTTTTCTGTAAAATTATGATGAGTTGGCAAAATTTAGAGTAGTTGCCAAAATTCGAATGCACTTGGTAAAATATAGGCGAGTTGTGAAAACTGAGATTTGTTTTGTGAAATTAATGAGTGTTGGAAAAATTGAGGAAACTTAACAGAATGTAGGGCAGTTGGCAAAATTCGAAACCACTTGGGAAAATACGGGCGAGATGTGATAATTGGGATTGGGTTTGGGAAATTCAGGATAGTGGACTAAAATCGAAGAAAGAATTTCACCTTCACATCTCACCTGAATTTTGCCAACTCCCTACGATTTTACCAAGCACTCCGAATTTTGCCAACTCGCCATAATTTTACAGAAAAAAATCCTAATTTTTGCATCTCACCTGAATTTTGCCAACTCTCCACGATTTTGCCAACTCCCCAAGATTTTACCAAGTCACTTCGAATTTTGCCAACTCCCTAAGATTTTGCTAACTCATCTGATTTTACAAAGTGGCTTCGAATGTTGCCAACTCTCCTGTTTTCACTAAGTGGCTTCGAATTTTGCCAACTGCTCTAAATTTTGCCGTCTCTCCATTTTCCAAACTGCCTTAGAGTTGCCAAGTTGCCACGATTTTGACAACTCCCCTTAATTTTCCAAAAAAAAAATACAAATTTTCACAACTCACCTAAATTTTACGAAGTCGTTTCGAATATTGCCAACTCCGAGTTACTTTGGGGGGGAGCCTCCCCTGTATCCCCCCCCATGGCTAAACCCCTTCATATATCTAAGGAAGAAAGATTGGCTGTTTGTTTGTACATTTTGTGTCTGTCCTCTTATGCACTCAGACCCCTAAACAGCTAAAGACACGAAACTTTGCATGAACTTTCTCTTCTTCAGCCAGGGGAAGAGTGTGGGTTATTTTATATCTGAGCGGCATTGTTTTGCACACAATGGGCTAAATAACAGGTCACAAGGACCCCTAAGGCTCAGAGAAGGTCAGGGGAAGGGAATCCACTGGACAGCTGTTAGGAGATAGATGGAAGTCTCCCATCTAGGTCATCCAACGTGTTTTTCAACGTGGGTATTCTTTAACATTCTTTAACATGGATATTTTTTAACACAGGTGTTTTTTAACGTGGGTATTCTTTAACATTCTTTAACATGGATATTTTTTAACACAGGTGTTTTTTAACGTGGGTATTCTTTAACATTCTTTAACATGGATATTTTTTAACACAGGTGTTTTTTAACGTAGGTATTCTTTAACATTCTTTAACATGGATATTTTTTAACACAGGTGTTTTTTAACGTAGGTATTCTTTAACATTCTTTAACGTGGATATTTTTTAACACAGATGTTTTTTAACGTGGGTAATCTTTAACATTCTTTAACGTGGATAATTTTTAACACAGGTGTTTTTTAACGTGGGTATTCTTTAGCATTCTTTAACGTGGATATTTTTTAACACAAGTGTTTTTTAACGTGGGTATTCTTCAACATTCTTTAACGTGGATATTTTTTAACACACATGTTCCTTAACACAGGTTATGGCTCTCCTATATAAGAGGTCATTGATATACATCCCATCCCAAGGACGACGAACTTTCCACGCTTATCGGTTAGACTAAGATAAATCCCTGCTCATCGGTGTCCCCTTTTTTCATAAGCTCATCGGTGTTCCTTTCTCATCGAAATCAGGGCTGGGGATTAACGAAGATAAATCTCAACGCTGGCCCAGGTGAGACTTCAACCTGGGAACTACAGATTACGAGCCTGGCGCTTTACCGACTGAGCTAACCCCCGTCCCGAAGGGAATGGTTAGAAGTTACGCATCCACGAATGCCATTTGCCATCCCAATGGTATGGAGAAAGCCAAAAGACAATGTAAGTGACTCCCGTTTAATGAATATGTATTTTTTTCAAAGTCTTAGAAATGCCATTGAAAAACCATACTTGCTGTTCCCAGGTTCGATTCCCATCTGGGTCAGCGTTGAGATTTATCTCCGCAAAATTCCCCGCCCTGCCCACGGTCAGTAGGGGACACCGATGGGCTTGGAAAGGCCGCCGCCGTCGGATGGGACGTTAAGCATTGGCCCCGTGTGCGGGAGAGTCATACCCTGTGCACGTTAAAGAACAAGCTGGATGGCCTTGACGGGAGGCTATCATCTGTCTCCCAACAGCTATTCCAGTGGGTCCCCTCCCCTAACCTTCGCTGAGCCTTCGGGGTCCATGTGACCTGGCCATTTAGCCCATGGTGTGCAAAAAAGTGCCGCTCAGAGGTAAAACAACCGAACAACCCAACCCATACTTGCTGTCAGCCATCATACTTCATGATAGACATTACCTGCACCCAAGTCAACCCAATATATGGCTTTTGAATGAAGAAAATTAAAACGATGACTCTCAAAACGAACCTCGTTGGACTTTCAGTCATCTACTTCAGCTCCTCACTTTCACATCACGAGAAAAATTAAATGATCTCGTAGACCTGAATTTTCTGAAAACTCAAGCTCAGTCATTATCTCAGTTCCAAAAAAGGATGGAGTACGAGGATAACCTATAGGCGTCTGAAAGACAGCATCATTGTGTGTTGAGTGGTAATCTTATATATTGCGATGAATGAAATGGACTAATGAAGGCTTTGCGGCGAAAACGCAATCCACATGAATGACGTCTGTTCACCGAAGCTTAATTTAAAGGCGGGTGCCTCTACCTTGCATTGGGAATACGTGTCCATCTGTTCCAGTAGCATGAACATGAAAAAAATCCAATGAGAATAAGGCTTTGTTTCTCAAGAGATGAATGTAGATGGAACATTTGAGATGACCTAAAAGTCGTAGCACTTCTCTAGGCATGAAGCTAGGCTTCACATAGCATTGCTGCTTTTTATTCAGCGACTGGGGTAGTCGAGCCAAAGACCCCATTACAGGGTTAAAGAATGGCCCGTTAGGCAGAGTTTAGTGCCAGGATAGAAATGCTTCTCGCATTAGACCTTTTGTCAAGCCAAAAAAGCCAACCTCTTCAATTGTGTTTTTTTTATTTTAATATCGTTTTTAACAAAGGAAACGATTTTTTTTTTCTCTTTAAGAATAAAAGAAGAGGCTGTTACAACAGTTCTCTCGATTTGAGTGCATTTGTTTCTTTCTGTTAATTGTTGTTTAATCTGTTAATTGTTTCTATTTATTTTTTAAACAATCAGTTCGGCAATCAACAGTTGGATTTTTGGGTTGTTTTACCTCTGAGCAGTACATTTTTGTACACGGTGGGTTGAATGTCCAGGTCACAAGGGCTCGGAGAAGGTTGGGGGAAGGGTACACACTGGACATTTTTTTGGGGGGGATAGACAGTAGCCTCCCGTCAAGACCATCCATCGTGTTCTTTAAAGCACACAGGGTTTTACTCTTCTGCGCACGGTCCCATGGCTTAACGTTCCCCCCAACGACGGTAGCCTTTCCAAATCCAGCCATGCATCCTTTCTAAGTGGTTAGTGGAGAAAATTCTTAATGCTGGCAAAATTGTGGCTCGAACCTTGGAACTGCTGAATGCGAACTTGGAGCGCTATAGACTGAGCCAAACCATACAAAGAGAGAAAATGTTCTCGAAAAATTTCTGGTTTGAGACAAATTCCTAATTTTACAAAATATAAGATACTGATTACTTTTTACTTGTGAATATTTTATGATCCCATGCTGTAATCGCCCTTTAAAGAAAGTTCATATATATTTTTATCAATAATAACTATAAAATACAAAAAAAATTACGAGTTCAACAGAATAAGTGAATTAAAACAGAACTGATGGCTTTCATGTTTCCTAACGAAGACGGAAAATATCTTCGCAAAACTTTTGTTTTTGGATAAATTCTGTTTTCTAAGATACATAAAATGCCCATTACCATCCACTTACGGTTATCCAAATTCTTATACTTCTATCATTTTTTGTGACTATCCTTAGAAGCGAGGCAGGACCGCCTAGTGGTCCTATACAGGGAGAGGTTGGCCAACGGCGTCTATGGACACCATGTGTGGGCTTGGGGAAGATAAGGAGCACATTTAAGAAGAAGCGAGGCAGGACTGCCTAGTGGTCCTATACAGGGAGAGGTTGGCCAACGGCGTCTATGGATACCATGTTTGGGCTTGGGGAAGATAAGGAGCACATTTAAGAAGAAGCGAGGCAGGACCGCCTAGTGGTCCTATACAGGGAGAGGTTGGCCAACGGCGTCTATGGATACCATGTTTGGGCTTGGGGAAGATAAGGAGCACATTTAAGAAGAAGCGAGGCAGGACTGCCTAGTGGTCCTATACAGGGAGAGGTTGGCCAACGGCGTCTATGGATACCATGTTTGGGCTTGGGGAAGATAAGGAGCACATTTAAGAAGAAGCGAGGCAGGACCGCCTAGTGGTCCTATACAGGGAGAGGTTGGCCAACGGCGTCTATGGATACCATGTTTGGGCTTGGGGAAGATAAGGAGCACATTTAAGAAGAAGCGAGGCAGGACTGCCTAGTGGTCCTATACAGGGAGAGGTTGGCCAACGGCGTCTATGGATCCATGTTTGGGCTTGGGGAAGATAAGGAGCACATTTAAGAAGAAGAGAGGCAGGACTGCCTAGTGGTCCTATACAGGGAGAGGTTGGCCAACGGCGTCTATGGATACCATGTTTGGGCTTGGGGAAGATAAGGAGCGCATTTAAGAAGAAGCGAGGCAGGACTGCCTAGTGGTCCTATACAGGGAGAGGTTGGCCAACGGCGTCTATGGATACCATGTTTGGGCTTGGGGAAGATAAGGAGCACATTTAAGAAGAAGCGAGGAAGGACCGCCTAGTGGTCCTATACAGGGAGAGGTTGGCCAACGGCGTCTATGGATACCATGTTTGGGCTTGGGGAAGATAAGGAGCACATTTAAGAAGAAGCGAGGCAGGACCGCCTAGTGGTCCTATACAGGGAGAGGTTGGCCAACGGCGTCTATGGATACCACGTTTGAGCTTGGGGAAGATAAGGAGCACATTTAAGAAGAAGCGAGGCAGGACCGCCTAGTGGTCCTATACAGGGATAGGTTGGCCAACGGCGTCTATGGATACCATGTTTGGGCTTGGGGAAGATAAGGAGCACATTTAAGAAGAAGCGAGGCAGGACTGCCTAGTGGTCCTATACAGAGAGAGGTTGGCCAACGGCGTCTATGGATACCATGTTTGGGCTTGGGGAAGATAAGGAGCACATTTAAGAAGAAGAGAGGCAGGACTGCCTAGTGGTCCTATACAGGGAGAGGTTGGCCAACGGCGTCTATGGATACCATGTTTGGGCTTGGGGAAGATAAGGAGCACATTTAAGAAGAAGCGAGGCAGAACTGCCTAGTGGTCCTATACAGGGAGAGGTTGGCCAACGGCGTCTATGGATATGATGTTTGGGCTTGGGGAAGATAAGGAGCACATTTAAGAAGAAGCGAGGCAGGACCGCTTAGTGGTCCTATACAGGGAGAGGTTGGCCAACGGCGTCTATGGATATCATGTTTGGGCTTGGGGAAGATAAGGAGCACATTTAAGAAGAAGCGAGGCAGGACTGCCTAGTGGTCCTATACAGGGAGAGGTTGGCCAACGGCGTCTATGGATACCATGTTTGGGCTTGTGGAAGATAAGGAGCACATTTAAGAAGAAGCGAGGCAGGACTGCCTAGTGGTCCTATACAGGGAGAGGTTGGCCAACGGTGTCTATGGATACCATGTTTGGGCTTGGGGAAGATAAGGAGCACATTTAAGAAGAAGCGAGGCAGGACCACCTAGTGGTCTTATACAGGGAGAGGTTGGCCAACGGCGTCTATGGATACCATGTTTGGGCTTGGGGAAGATAAGGAGCACATTTAAGAAGAAGCGAGGCAGGACCGCCTAGTGGTCCTATACAGGGAGAGGTTGGCCAACGGCGTCTATGGATACCATGTTTGGGCTTGGGGAAGATAAGGAGCACATTTAAGAAGAAGCGAGGCAGGACCGCCTAGTGGTCCTATACAGGGAGAGGTTGGCCAACGGCGTCTATGGATACCATGTTTGGGCTTGGGGAAGATAAGGAGCACATTTAAGAAGAAGCGAGGCAGGACTGCCTAGTGGTCCTATACAGGGAGAGGTTGGCCAACGGCGTCTATGGATACCATGTTTGGGCTTGGGGAAGATAACGAGCACATTTAAGAAGAAGCGAGGCAGGACTGCCTAGTGGTCCTATACAGGGAGAGGTTGGCCAACGGCGTCTATGGATACCATGTTTGGGCTTGTGGAAGATAAGGAGCACATTTAAGAAGAAGCGAGGCAGGACCGCCTAGTGGTCCTATACAGGGAGAGGTTGGCCAACGGCGTCTATGGATACCATGTTTGGGCTTGGGGAAGATAAGGAGCACATTTAAGAAGAAGCGAGGCAGGACTGCCTAGTGGTCCTATACAGGGAGAGGTTGGCCAACGGCGTCTATGGATACCATGTTTGGGCTTGGGGAAGATAAGGAGCACATTTAAGAAGAAGCGAGGCAGGACCGCCTAGTGGTCCTATACAGGGAGAGGCTGGCCAACGGCGTCTATGGATACCATGTTTGGCTTGGGGAAGATAAGGAGCACATTTAAGAAGAAGCGAGGCAGGACTGCCTAGTGGTCCTATACAGGGAGAGGTTGGCCAACGGCGTCTATGGATACCATGTTTGGGCTTGGGGAAGATAAGGAGCACATTTAAGAAGAAGCGAGGAAGGACTGCCTAGTGGTCCTATACAGGGAGAGGTTGGCCAACGGCGTCCACGGACACCATGTTTGGGCTTGGGGAAGATAAGGAGCACATTTAAGAAGAAGCGAGGCAGGACTGCCTAGTGGTCCTATACAGGGAGAGGTTGGCCAACGGCGTCTATGGATACCATGTTTGGGCTTGGGGAAGATAAGGAGCGCATTTAAGAAGAAGCGAGGCAGGACTGCCTAGTGGTCCTATGCAGGGAGAGGTTGGCCAACGGCGTCTATGGATACCATGTTTGGGCTTGGGGAAGATAAGGAGCACATTTAAGAAGAAGCGAGGCAGGACTGCCTAGTGGTCCTATACAGGGAGAGGTTGGCCAACGGCGTCTATGGATACCATGTTTGGGCTTGGGGAAGATAAGGAGCACATTTAAGAAGAAGCGAGGCAGGACCGCCTAGTGGTCTTATACAGGGAGAGGTTGGCCAACGGCGTCTATGGATACCATGTTTGGGCTTGGGGAAGATAAGGAGCACATTTAAGAAGAAGCGAGGCAGGACCGCCTAGTGGTCCTATACAGGGAGAGGTTGGCCAACGGCGTCTATGGATACCATGTTTGGGCTTGGGGAAGATAAGGAGCACATTTAAGAAGAAGCGAGGCAGGACCGCCTAGTGGTCCTATACAGGGAGAGGTTGGCCAACGGCGTCTATGGATACCATGTTTGGGCTTGGGGAAGATAAGGAGCACATTTAAGAAGAAGCGAGGCAGGACTGCCTAGTGGTCCTATACAGGGAGAGGTTGGCCAACGGCGTCTATGGATACCATGTTTGGGCTTGTGGAAGATAAGGAGCACATTTAAGAAGAAGCGAGGCAGGACCGCCTAGTGGTCCTATACAGGGAGAGGTTGGCCAACGGCGTCTATGGATACCATGTTTGGGCTTGGGGAAGATAAGGAGCACATTTAAGAAGAAGCGAGGCAGGACTGCCTAGTGGTCCTATACAGGGAGAGGTTGGCCAACGGCGTCTATGGATACCATGTTTGGGCTTGGGGAAGATAAGGAGCACATTTAAGAAGAAGCGAGGCAGGACCGCCTAGTGGTCCTATACAGGGAGAGGCTGGCCAACGGCGTCTATGGATACCATGTTTGGGCTTGGGGAAGATAAGGAGCACATTTAAGAAGAAGCGAGGCAGGACTGCCTAGTGGTCCTATACAGGGAGAGGTTGGCCAACGGCGTCTATGGATACCATGTTTGGGCTTGGGGAAGATAAGGAGCACATTTAAGAAGAAGCGAGGCAGGACTGCCTAGTGGTCCTATACAGGGAGAGGTTGGCCAACGGCGTCTATGGATACCATGTTTGGGCTTGGGGAAGATAAGGAGCACATTTAAGAAGAAGCGAGGCAGGACTGCCTAGTGGTCCTATACAGGGAGAGGTTGGCCAACGGCGTCTATGGATACCATGTTTGGGCTTGGGGAAGATAAGGAGCACATTTAAGAAGAAGCGAGGCAGGACCGCCTAGTGGTCCTATACAGGGAGAGGTTGGCCAACGGCGTCTATGGATACCATGTTTGGGCTTGGGGAAGATAAGGAGCACATTTAAGAAGCGAGGCAGGACTGCCTAGTGGTCCTATACAGGGAGAGGTTGGCCAACGGCGTCTATGGTTACCATGTTTAGGCTTGGGGAAGATAAGGAGCACATTTAAGAAGAAACGAGGCAGGACTGCCTAGTGGTCCTATACAGGGAGAGGTTGGCCAACGGCGTCTATGGATACCATGTTTGGGCTTGGGGAAGATAAGGAGCACATTTAAGAAGATGCGAGGCAGGACCGCCTAGTGGTCCTATACAGGGAGAGGTTGGCCAACGGCGTCTATGGATACCATGTTTGGGCTTGGGGAAGATAAGGAGCACATTTAAGAAGAAGCGAGGCAGGACTGCCTAGTGGTCCTATACAGGGAGAGGTTGGCCAACGGCGTCTATGGATACCATGTTTGGGCTTGGGGAAGATAAGGAGCACATTTAAGAAGAAGCGAGGAAGGACTGCCTAGTGGTCCTATACAGGGAGAGGTTGGCCAACGGCGTCCACGGACACCATGTTTGGGCTTGGGGAAGATAAGGAGCACATTTAAGAAGAAGCGAGGCAGGACTGCCTAGTGGTCCTATACAGGGAGAGGTTGGCCAACGGCGTCTATGGATACCATGTTTGGGCTTGGGGAAGATAAGGAGCGCATTTAAGAAGAAGCGAGGCAGGACTGCCTAGTGGTCCTATACAGGGAGAGGTTGGCCAACGGCGTCCACGGACACCATGTTTGGGCTTGGGGAAGATAAGGAGCACATTTAAGAAGAAGCGAGGCAAGACCGCCTAGTGGTCCTATACAGGGAGAGGTTGATCAACGGCGTCCACGAACACCATGTTTGGGCTTGGGGAAGATAAGGGGCACAATCGAATTAAAATTACTTAAACTAACAAAATATTACTCCGAAAAAGCTAACAAGGCTACTTTCTTCTCATGAGAATTACAGAAGCAAAATGATCAACCCTTCTAATTCAAGATATGAAAGAACACATCTCCATTCTGTTTGCCAACATCTTACTATATAGAAAACTTATTAAGAGGAGGGTATATCCCTCCTCTTAGTAAATCATCATAGTTTCATCAGCCTCTATTATCAAACCATGGTAATAGAGTCTGATGAAAGGCACAGTAAAATGAGGCTCCATCCTCGCTTTTTAGATTTTATTATTTTTTTTAGAATGCTAGTAAGTGTCATGGAGGCAAGAAATTATTAAACTTGTGCATATTTCACTCGCCGTCCCATGGCCGAGTGGTTAGCACGCTTGGCTACTGCTCTAAGGGACCTGGATTCGAGCCCCGGGTAAGGCATGGATGTGTGTGTCGTTTTTCTGCTGAGGTCCTGCCATTCTCTCAGATCCTCTACTTTGGCATATAAACTGACAGGCTCCTGTCATATGACATATAAACTGACAGGCCTCTGTGGCAAGTAGCTGCTTGAGGAAGTGTTTATTTTTATTTATATTTCACTCATATTTCAAGATAAAAACATCATAGTTTCATCAGCCTCTATTATCAAACCATGGTAATAGATTTTTTAACATGTGTGATTTTTAACATTTGAAACACAGAGGGGGGGGAGAATGTTACACTGCAATGGTAATCCAGTTTCTCCCCCCCCCCCATTTTATTGCTTTTTTTTTCAGATCTGGGTCTCTGTTCAGAGTCGTTAAGCTGTGTCCCGTGTGCAGGAGAGTCACAGCCTGTGTACGTTGGATTGTTTTACCTCTGAGCGGCACTTTTTTTGCACACCGTGGGCTAAATGGCCAGGTCACATGGACCCCGAAGGCTCAGAGAAGGTTGGGGGAGGGGACCCACTGGAACAGCTGTTGGGAGACAGATGGTAGCCTCCCGTCAAGGCCATCCAGCGTATTCTTTAACGTGCACAGGGTATGGCTCTCCCGTACACGGGGCCACGGCTTAACGTCTTTCCAAGCCCATCGGTGTCCCCTACTGACCGTGGGCAGGGCGGGGAATTTTTGCGGAGATAAATCTCAACGCTGACCCAGCTGGGACTCGAACCTGGGAACTACAGATTACGAGCCTGGCGCGCTACCGACTGAGCCACCCCCGCCCCCTCACGTGTATGTTAAAGAACACGCTGGATAGCCTTGACTGAGGCGTTCAAATGTCTCTTAGCAATTGTATACAAAGCGTTGCTCAGTGGAGAAGCAACCCAATCTTAAAGGGCACCAATCTCTAAGGATGTCTGGTGGCATCTATTTTTACTCCAAAAAGAAATAAAAATAAAACAAAGCCCACAAGAAGTAATTAACCATTCGATGTAATAAATATATAAATAAGTAAATAAATAAAACAAATAAAAAAAAACTCATCATTGTTGAGTTCCATGTTTCCCGGTAAAGAGAGAAAATTATCTCCACAAAACGTCTGGTTTTAGAGAAAATCTGATTTTGTATTCATGGAACGACGCATCTGCACTCGATCAATGCCACTTATCCTCTTAAAGAAGATTTATTGGACTCAACTTTCTGCATGTACACGGACCCTTCATGCCTTTTCACTTGTTGTGGAAGACTTCTCCATAGTAACATCGTCCACAAAACGATTACATCCCGAACCGGAATATATTTATTTGAGTCATTATTAAGAGAACGATTTGCAGCGTGCTCCAAAGGTTGGGTGATCTATGGATGCTAGTCATGCAAATTTCAAAAATAAAACAATCTGTTTATTGCCGCAGATTCGAGTCGATTCATCGAAGAATCAAGTTTCCCACGCAAAGTGCAGCAAAGACTTAAAAGTGCTGAACTTGTAATGCCGATATTTAGATCCGATTTGACTACGATGGTCAGGTTTGTTTGCTCAGATAGAAAAGCCACAGAGTGTTTGCTTTTCTTTCTACTAAACGCACAGCAAATAGAGGCTGATGAATTGGTTTTTTCATTGGACATATCTGGTTTAAATTAAACAACACACTAAGTTTCTATCATCGTGTGGAAAGGGAAGGGGATATCATCGTGTGGAAAGGGAAGGGGATATCATCGTGTGGAAAGGGAAGGGGATATCATCGTGTGGGAAGGGATATCATCGTGTGGAAAGGGAAGGGGATATCATCGCGTGGAAAGGGAAGGGGATATCATCGTGTGGAAAGGGAAGGGGATATCATCGTGTGGAAAGGGAAGGGGATATCATCGTGTGGAAAGGGAAGGGGATATCATCGCGTGGAAAGGGAAGGGGATATCATCGTGTGGAAAGGGAAGGGGATATCATCGCGTGGAAAGGGAAGGGGATATCATCGTGTGGAAAGGGAAGGGGATATCATCGCGTGGAAAGGGAAGGGGATATCATCGTGTGGAAAGGGAAGGGGATATCATCGTGTGGAAAGGGAAGGGGATATCATCGTGTGGAAAGGGAAAGGGATATCATCGTGTGGAAAGGGAAGGGGATATCATCGTATGGAAAGGGAAGGGGATATCATCGTGTGGAAAGGGAAGGGGATATCATCGTGTGGAAAGGGAAGGGGATATTATCGTGTGGAAAGGGAAGGGGATATCATCGTGTGGAAAGGGAAGGGGATATCATCGTGTGGAAAGGGAAGGGGATATCATCGTGTGGAAAGGGAAGGGGATATTATCGCGTGGAAAAAGGGAGGGGATATCATCGTGTGGAAAGGGAAAGGGATATCATCGTGTGGAAAGGGATATCATCGTGTGGAAAGGGAAAGGGTTATCATCGTGTGGAAAGGGAAGGGGATATCATCGTGTGGAAAGGGAAAGGGATATCATCGTGTGGAAAGGGAAATGGTTATCATCGTGTGGAAAGGGAAAGGGTTATCATCGTGTGGAAAGGGAAGGGGATATCATCGTGTGGAAAGGGAAGGGGATATCATCGTGTGGAAAGGGAAGGGGATATCATCGTGCTCCTAACAGAAGTTTAGTGGGTTTGTGATAAACAGTGGAAGCAGGAAGTGATCTAAAAATTAGCAATCACTGGCAAATACTGATAACAATACAAAATTTCGTTTCACTAAAGTATTAGCGTATAGGGTTGGGTTGTTTTACCTCTGAACGGCAGTGTTTTCGCACACCATGGGCTAAATGGCCAAGTCACATGGACCCCGAAGGCTCAGAGAAGGTTGGGGGAGGGGACCCGCTGGAACAGCTGTTGGGATGCAGATGGTAGCCTCCCGTCAAGGCCATCCAGCGTATTACTTTAACATGCACAGGGTATGGCTCTCCCGCACACGGGGCCACGGCTTAACGTCCCATCCGACGGACCACGGCCTATTCCAAGCTCATCGATGTCCCCTACTGACCGTGGGTAGGGCGGGGACTTTTGCGGAGATAAATCTCAACGCTGACCCAGCTGGGACTCGAACCTGGGAACTGCAAATTACGAGCGTGGCGCGCTACCGACTGCGCCATCCCTATTAGCGTATATTATAATTATAGTAATTACATAAAATTATGTTTATATGGCACATCAATAGCGGGGGCCTAAATAGCAGTCTGTATCTAAGATGTAGCCATGCAATCGCATAGAATCGACTATAATAATTGCCTAACCAGATCGCCAGAGGAAATTATAAGTCGATACGCATTTTACAAGATTAGGCGAAGATCAGTTTTCGTTGAATGGCAACGTCACTTCACAGTCGTATTTCGTACGTTACCTTCTAATCGTTCCATTCTGATAACGTTTCGTGCAACATTCGAAATGTTAAAGCATGGTAGTGATGACTTTTCAACTTGAGTGCATCCAACGATCGAAAGAGCGAAATATAATTATGTGTACGAAAATGTGATGTTCAATATTTGCCGGAATAGCTGTTATCAGTTGAGTATAAGTCGAAATTTCCAACTCTGAAAAATGTGTTTTACATATTATCAGAAAATTTGTTTTTATTGAATGGCAACTTGATTGCGCGTCGCAGTAAATAGTTCGTACTTACGTTCTAATAATGGTTCGAATCAAGTCAATTATAATAGTGTGCTGTGAAATATCTTCCTAGATAGCTGCATATTAAGATAAATTTATGTTATATTCTAAACTCTATTTCCTCTGATGGGCAAAAGATTAACTTTTAATAATGTTTTATAGCCTTCCAGTGGCCGAGTGGTTAGCGTGCTTGACTGCTGATCAAAGAGACCTGGGTTCGAGCCTCGGGTAAAGCATGGATGTTAGTGTTTCTCTTTCTACTGAGGTCTCCCTCAAAGACCTTCGATATGGCGCATTAAACTAACAGGTCTCTGTGGCAAGCAGTTGCTTGAGAGGATATTTATTTATTACTAGCTGAACGTACCCAGCGCTGCCCGGGTGTCACTTTTAAACTGTATATTCTTCTTTTCATTGCACCAAAGGTAAATTTTTTAAGTACCCCCCCTCCCCGAAAATTTAGAAGATTTTCAACAGGAAGAAATTTGCCCGGTGTTGAATTGGATCGTTGTCTACGTCAGCGAGCTCTCTCATAGCCCGTGGCTTAGTTTCTGCGTAAGCTATTGAGATTTTTATTTTCGTTACCACATATTTTGCCGCCCTTTGACTCCCGTGATATTCGTCCTCACGGTTGTAATTTCCTGCATAACGTCCCCCGTGTGCCCCGGTAATTGGTTTAAAAATCAGGTTCTCACTTGGCCCGTGGCTTCGTTTCTACAAAAATTGTGACAGCTCGTGTACAGTACTGTGCAAATTAGTTGGGACAATAGGAAAATGCAGTAACAAAGACACAACTAAAATATTTATTTGTTTAATAGTGTATTAATAGTGAATGTGACCCCCCCCCCCCCCTTTAGCTTTAATTACTTCTTTCACCCTCTCAACCTTGATGCCACTAACTTTCCACACATCTCCTTCACTTCAGGATCGTGGTACCACACTTTCATGACACTTTCTATCATTTTGGTTTTCGTCGTGCAATCCATCTTAGATATGCGCGCTGTAATAATGGCCCACAAATTTTCAATGGGGTTTAGATCGGGTGAATTTCCTCCTGGCCACTCCAATACCTTCAACTGTTGCTGGGTAAAGAAGCTCTTAGCAAGCTTAGAATTGTAGCATAGAGCCAAATCCTGTTGAAATACCCCATCGCCGTTAGCAAACAGCTTCTGCAGTGTTGGGACCATTTTCGCCTCCAGAACGTCTATGTACCTTTTGCTGTCCATCATTCCTTCAATGGGGTGAAGCGTCTGTGGCCCGGAAGCTGTGAAACATCCCCAAAACATGACCTTGGGTGGGTGTTTGGGGGATTGTTGGATGTGACCGGATCGAAGACGTTCTCCAGGCGAGCAGCAGACGAAATTTGACCTGTAGCCATGCAGCTCAAAGTGGGTTTCGTCGGAAAATATAACTTTTTCCCAATGCTTCACAGTCCAGTCTCGATGTTTATTTGACCAGGATAGCCTTTATTGCTTCATAGCGGGTGTCAAACGCTGCTTTTTGGAGGAGCGTCGAACCCGGCGGCCACACTCCAAAAAGCGACGAGGTACGGTGGAAGCATCTATATTAACCCCATGAGACGCAATCTCCCCTTTGATGTCTCCACTGGTCTTCTTCGGGTCTATGATACTAATTCTTCGAATTAGACTATCATCTCTAGGGGTGGTTTTTCTTTTTCTTCCACAATGTCCTTTACGGGACGTGTCCATGGACTCTGTCTCCTTATGCAGCTTCATGATGCTTGTCCCAATTAATTCGCACAGTACTGTATCACTATTAATCTGCATATTTTGTTGTTTCGTGCACTAATGTTTAATTTTGTGAGTACCCACCCCCCCCCGACATTTTATGACAATTTGAACACGAAGAATTTCCCGGTGTTGCAAAGGTCATTACTGACTCGGCGCGCGCTCTCAGCCTGTGACAAACGATCGAGATATTCCGTCAGATTTTGGCATTCTGTAATTCCCGACGTACTCCACGGAGAGGTCGCAAATTTCGTACGCGGGTTTCCCCTGCCCGATCCCATTTTTGGTTAGAAAATCAGATCCCTAGCTGCAATGGAACGCCTAAATAATGCTTTTGGAAATGTGGGGAATCTGGCAACGGCATCAGATTTGCAGCTGAAGATTTAAATGCTATTTTAACACTTTACTTTCACAGTTAGGGAGCAATGAATGGCAACAGTAAATTTGACAGCGATTCTCGTAGGAATAGCATGGTAAATATTTTTGGTTCTAGCAAGCCCCCCCCCCCACTTTTGTACTTTCGACCTGATATTTGGCACTGCAATCCGGATCACAACCAGAAACGTTCTCTGAAAATTTGGAGCGTGTCAAGGCCATCCAGCGTGTTCTTTAACGTGCACAGGGTATGGCTCTCCCGCACACGGGGCCACGGCTTAACGTCCCATCCGACGGACGGCGGCCTTTCCAAGCCCATCGGTGTCCCCTACTGACCGTGGGCAGGGCGGGGAATTTTGCGAAGATAAATCTCAACGCTGACCCAGCTGGGACTCGAACCTGGGAACTACAGATTACGAGCCTGGCGCGCTACCGACTGAGCCACCCCCGCCCCATTTCATTAGTCAGATATAACCCTATATATTATATATTGCAGCCAGATAAAACGATAAATTTTAGCTTTGTACAAGCAAAAGGACTGTCGCCATATACGGCCTTCCCAAGCTCATCGGTGTCCCCTAGTGGACACCGAGGACAGGGCGAGGAGTTTTGCGGGGATAAATCTCAACGCTGACCCAGGTGGGACTCGAACCTGGGGACTGCAGAATATTTGTTGGCACGCTACCGACAGAGTCATCCCCGCCCACTTTTAAGGGGGACTCGGTATAAAATTACCGTAATATTTTTAGCCCTGAAGGAGATTATAAAATATTAATTTAAGAATTCCTAATATGGGAATGTGGAATGTGAAATAACTTTAGAATTAATAAAGGCAATCGGATTTGTTTTCCATTTCAAAATATAATTCTGCTCTCAACGCCAAATCTCCCACATTCGATCATTTCATTAAAGTTTTTGTATTTTCGAACCTTAGCGCCCTCTAACGGAGGAAAGTAAATCTAGTGGGAGATTCGGCAAATGTGTGTCCTAATATTTCATATCTGGCAACGATTTTTTCCAGAAATTAGTGATCTGGCAACCTTCGTGTCACGTGATTACAGAATTCAGGAAAAATATCTGGAGCGTGTACAGCAACTGTACACGCTCCAGTTACCGTTCACAGAAAACTGGAGCGTGTGCAGTTACTGCACACGCTCCAGTTTGCCGTGAACGGTAACTGTACACGCTCAATATTTCCGTGAGTGAGCCCACACGATCTAGGTCTTTGGGAGCTCACACGATCCAATGTGCTGTGAACATTAACCGCCACCGCTCCAGTTTGCTGTGAACGGTAACTGCACACGCTCCATATTCGTTGCATTATATATTCATACGCATTATATATATTGAAAAATATCCGAACACTATGGTTGATTACAGAATTCAGAAAAAATATCTGGCAACGATTTTTTTAGAAATTAGTGATCTGGCAACTTTCGTGTCACGTGATTACAGAATTCAGGAAAAATATCTGGAGCGTGTACAGCAACTGTACACGCTCCAGTTGCCGTTCACAGCAAACTGGGGTTGCCTATTTTAACAGTAACTGCACACGCTCCAGTTTGCTGTGAACGGTATACAGTCTGACTGTAGTTTTTGTGATGACGGTATAGTTTGCCAGTTTGCTGTGACGGTATACAGCGACTGTAGGTGGTCACCTTTAGCGCCCTCTAACGGAAGAAAGTAAATCTAATGGGAGATTCAGCAACTGTGTATCCTAATATTTGTAGCCCGATACAAGCAAAGGACTGTAGCCATATAGGGCCTTCCCAAGGCCATTATCTATCTGACAAAAAAGACAATTCAATTTATTTCTAAAAACCAAAGTGTAGAATATCCACGAACAGACAACAAAGTGGAGACAATAGTTCGTATTTCGAAAGCGATCTACAAAAAAATGCCAATATATGTTATCAAATTTAAGTAGCAGCTGTTTGGGTCTTTCAAAGTTTCAAATGTAGCTACAAAGTTGGCATCAACAGACAGAAGAGGAAAATGCGTGAATTGAACGTTCGAGCAAGTTCGGATGTTCCTTAGTGAGGGATTCGCTTAATTGAATAGGGAGGGATTTGCTTAATTGAATAGGGAGGAAATCGCTTAATTGAATAGGGAAGGATTCGCTTAATTGAATAGGGAGGGATTCGCTTAATTGAATAGGGAAGGATTCGCTTAATTGAATAGGGAGGGATTCGCTTAATTGAATAGGGAGGGATTCGCTTAATTGAATAGGGAGGGATTCGCTTAATTGAATAGGGAGGGATTCGCTTAATTGAATAGGGAGGGATTCGCTTAATTGAATAGGGAGGGATTCGCTTAATTGAATAGGGAGGGATTCGCTTAATTGAATAGGGAGGAAATCGCTTAATTGAATAGGGAGGGATTCGCTTAATTGAATAGGGAGGGATTCCCTTAATTGAATAGGGAGGGATTCGCTTAATTGGATAGGGAGGGATTCGCTTAATTGAATAGGGAGGGATTCGCTTAATTGAATAGGGAGGGATTCGCTTAATTGAATAGGGAGGGATTCGCTTAATTGAATAGGGAGGGATTCGCTTAATTGAATAGGGAGGGATTCGCTTAATTGAATAGGGAGGGATTCGCTTAATTGAATAGGGAGGGATTCGCTTAATTGAATAGGGAGGGATTCGCTTAATTGAATAGGGAGGGATTCGCTTAATTGAATAGGGAGGGATTCCCTTAATTGAATAGGGAGGGATTCGCTTAATTGAATAGGGAGGGATTCGCTTAATTGAATAGGGAGGGATTCGCTTAATTGAATAGGGAGGGATTCGCTTAATTGAATAGGGAGGGATTCGTTGAATAGGGAGGGATTCGTTGAATAGGGAGGGATTCGCTTAATTGAATAGGGAGGGATTCGTTGAATAGGGAGGGATTCGCTTAATTGAATAGGGAGGGATTCGCTTAATTGAATAGGGAGGGATTCGCTTAATTGAACAGGGAGGGATTCGCTTAATTGATTAGGGAAGGATTCGCTTAATTGAATAGGGAGGGATTCCCTTAATTGAATAGGGAGGGATTCGTTGAATAGGGAGGGATTCGTTGAATAGGGAGGGATTCGCTTAATTGAATAGGGAGGGATTCGCTTAATTGAATAGGGAGGGATTCGCCTAATTGAATAGGGAGGGATTCGCTTAATTGAATAGGGAGGGATTCGCTTAATTGAATAGGGAGGGATTCGCTTAATTGAATAGGGAGGGATTCGCTTAATTGAATAGGGAGGGATTCCCAGTTGTTTAGTACGTCAAATGTTCGTTAAGCAGAGAGGTTCACCTGAACTGAATCCTGGCAGACTTACGAGGCTCGTTGCGTGTCCCGCGTTCATTTATCCTACAGGAAGTTTTGCACTATGCAAGGGCTATCATCAAGTGCATTATTAATCACATTGCTTAAGTTCTATGGATTTTGAAAGCCCAATTAAACAGACGGTACAACAGATTAAATTCTTCTAAATACCAAATAGTAGGGAGATTTGACTACGGGTTGGGTTGTTTTACCTCTGAGTGGCACTTTTTTGCACATCATGGGCTAAATGGCCAGGTCACAAGGACCCCGAAGGCTCAGAGAAGGTTGGGAGAGGAGACCCACTGGAACGACTGTTGGGAGACAGATGGTAGCCTCCCGTCAAGGCCATCCAGCGTGTTCTTTAACGTGCACAGGGTATGGCTCTCCCGCACATGGGACCACGGCTTAACGTCCCATCCGACGGGCGGCGGCCTTTTCAAGCCCATCGGTGTCCCCTACTGACCGTGGGCAGGGCGGGGAATTTTGCGGAGATAAATCTCAACGCTGACCCAGCTGGGACTCGAACCTGGGAGCTACAGATTACGAGCCTGATGCGCTACCGACTGAGCCACCCCCGCCCCTACTACCTAGAGAATTAGAAAATATTCTTTCAAAATATGTGTAACTCATATATTAACTTTTTTTTCTCTTTAATCTCTCTAGGGGTCTATAAGTCCCCTCCCCCTGACGTCCTACATACGGACTTAAGAATGCGAATAACAGAATAAATCTCTTTCACCTAACTTCGAAACTTCTTTAAAAAAAAGTCTGAAATCCATTGTCTGTCTAATGGAAGAATGTCTGGAAATCAGCTCTCCATGTCTGGGATTACGAACGCACAGAGGAAGGCATCCTCAACCAGCAGCGATGAGTCGGTGCGGATGCCAACTTTTATCACCAACATACGTCCTCGTGAAGCAGGAAGGAGGCAAGTGTACAGACTGACATCTGTGGGAATTCGGCGATGGTGGAGCGCGTGCGTGCCTTTCGTTTTTGGCTTCTTGCTTCACTGGAGTTCAGATAAACCACTTGAGATGAACACTGCCGAATATGACAAAAATCCGATCCAATTCGTACCGACGTATTAAATTTCTTTGTATATAAGTTCTGGTATGTTATTAGATTTCAAAAAAAGTTTGAAGTTCCTCCAATTTAGGGGCGGAGGTGGCTCAGTCGGTATCGCGACAGGCTCGTAATCTGTAGTTCCCAGGTTCGAGTCCCAGCTGGGTCACCGTTGAGATTTATCTCCGCAAAATTCCCCGCCCTGCCTACGGTCAGTAGGGGACTCTGATGGGTTTGGAAAACCGCCGTCTGTCGGATGGGACGTTAAGCCGTGGCTCCGTGTATGGGAGAGCCATACCCTGTGCACGTTAACGAACACACTGGATGGCCTTGACGGGAGGCTAGCATCTGTCTCCCAACAGCTGTTCCAGTGGGTTCCCTCCCCCAACCTTCTTTGAGCCTTCGGGGTCCATGTGACCTGGCCATTTAGCCCATGATGTGCAAAAAAGTGCCGCTCAGAGATAAAACAACCCAACAACAACTAATGAAAAATAAATACTCCCTCAAGCAGATGCTTGTCACAGTGTCTGACTGGAGCCTGTCAGTTATACTCCGCTACAATTTACAATATCTTGCATATATAGGGGGCGGGGGTGGCTCAGTCGGTAGCGCGCCATGCTCGTAATCTGTAGTTCCCAGGTTCGAGTCCCAGCTGGGTCAACGTTGAGATTCATCTCCGCAAAATTCCCCGCCCTGCCCACGGTCAGTAGGAGACTCTGATGGGTTTGGAAAACCGCCGTCTGTCTGATGGGACGTTAAGCCGTGGCCCCGTGTGCGGGAGAGCCATACCCTGTGCACGTTAAAGAACACACTGGATGGCCTTGACGGGAGGCTACCATCTGTCTCCCAACAGCTGTTCCAGTGGGTTCTCTCCCCCAACCTTCTTTGAGCCTTCGGGGTCCATGTGACCTGGTCATTTAGCCCATGGTGTGCAAAAAAGTGCCACTCAGAGGTAAAACAACCCAACCCAAATCCCCCAATTTTTATGTAATAAAATTCAAAGTTCACGGCTTTCAAGAAGTTAAAACTTCTCCAAACCAGTTTTTACAAAGTTCAGTGTTGTGCAAGTGAGATCAAATAAAGTCCGATATTCTCCAAATTAATTTTAAACGAGTTTCCTTTCCTCGAGATTAAATTTTAACGACCCTTAAAGTTCTCTGGAATGCATAATTATTTTAACAGTCATTGCTGCTCTTACATTTGCAAGCTCCCATAAATCTTTAAATACTTAACGAACATTTCTGAAAGCAGAGATTTAGATATTGTTAGTATTTTTTTATATTTGACTACCGTGCGTGAATTCGTAATAAATAAACAGGCCGATAGCAAATCACCTGATTTAATAACTATGGCAATAAATTTATATCAATAGCAATAAAATTTCCATTAGTTACTTGAAATAATCAAATACAACATTCGAAAACCGAATTACAAATCAAGGCATAGACAGAGATATCTTAGCAATCATATTTCCCTGGTTAAACATCACCTGGAGAAAGGGTTGGGTTGTTTTACCTCTGAGCGGCACTTTTTTGCACACCATGGGCTAAATGGCCAGGTCACATGGACCCCGAAGGCTCAGAGAAAGTTGGGGGAGGGGACCCACTGGAACAGCTGTTGGGAGACAGATGGTAGCCTCCCGTCAAGGCCATCCAGCGTGTTCTTTAACGTGCACAGGATATGGCTCTCCCGCACACGGGGTCACGGCTTAACGTCCCATCCGACGGACGGCGGCCTTTACAAGCCCATCGATGTCCCCTACTGACCGTGGGCAGGGCGGGAAATTTTTGCGGAGATAAATGTCAACGCTGACCCAGCTGGGACTCGAACCTGGGAACTACAGATTACGAGCCTGGCGCGCTACCGACGGAGCCACCCCACCCAGAGAAAGAATGTAACCTTTTCTGCGAAGAATAAAGACACAACTCTGCTGTACTAAAGACATTTGCCACTCCTAATATCGTTAGTTTATCACCCGCGCCCAACACAAAACGAAAACGTCTTTTTTTACACACGTCACAAACGCTCCCTCTCTGTAATGACTTCTCCTCCTTTTTTAAATACCAAAATTACCAAACAACCAAATTTACCAAATTCATTTGAGAATTATACATAATCGCCGCTAAAAGTGAGAAATTCTGGCATATTTATCAAATTTACCAACTTCGTTTGGGAATTTTGTGTATAATCGCCGGTAAAAGTGCGAAATTTAGTGAAATTTATCAAACTTACCAAGATGATTGGTGATTATGCATAATAACCGGCGATTATGCATAATCGCCGGATTATTCACTTTTACCGTAACATATACACTTCACGAATATTCCTCTTCGCTGCCTCTTTGGCTTTCAAAATTACGCTCGTCTAGACTTGAATTGCCCAAACTATTTCAACGTTCAGTCGGGAGAAAGGTCACATTCTTCAAGTAACCTCTGGTGGTGAATTATGGTGAGGAAACATGCAGATAATCTACATTACAGAGCATCAAAGTTTACTTTATTGTCCCTCAAGTCTTTCAGTTTTTGTTGCGAAAGCTCAATATCCTTTTAAAGTTTTCTAATCCCTTTCGCAGACACAATGCATTGTAAAACCACTCAAAGTTACAGTTTGGTAGACAGTGAAATCTTCGTCTTGTTTCTGGTTGTCTGCCTACTCGTCGAAACAAATAATACCAACCGAAAACAGACTAAAGTTGTAAACTCTCAGCTGTCGATTAAAAAATAAAAATTCGTTGTCTGGTTGGAGGTTACTATGTTTGCATGCGCAAGATTCAAGAACTAATATTTGGTTATTGCTCATGCAGGTCTGGGTTAAAGAAATTACGAAAAAATAACATTTCAACTGGTTATAAATTAAAAGGTACCGAGTTAAAAGACTGGGAAGATTTAGGTTCAAAAATTCATGACGTGGAACTATTTGGCGCTTTCGATAGTGATTTTAAAGCGGGTTCTTGTTATTTTACCTCTGAGCGCTCTTTTTTTGCAAACAATGGGCTAAACCAGGTAACCTCCAAGGCTCAGAGAAGATTGGTAAAGGGGATTTGGATAACCACTACGAAACAGATGGAAATCTTCTGAGAAGACTTTCCAGAGTGTCCTTGAATGGGGGGCGGGGGTGGCTCAGTCGGTAGCGCGCCAGGCTCGTAATCTGTAGTTCCCAGGTTCGAGTCCCAGCTGGGTCAGCGTTGAGATTTATCTCCGCAAAATTTCCCCGCCCTGCCCACGGTCATTAGGGGACACCGATGGGCTTGGAAAGGCCGCCGTCCGTCAGATGGGACGTTAAGCCGTGGCCCCGTGTGCGGGAGAGCCATACCCTGTGCACGTTAAAGAACACGCTGGATGGCCTTGATGGGAGGCTACCATCTGTCTCCCAACAGCTGTTCCAGTGGGTCCCCTCCTCCAACCTTCTCTGAGCCTTCGGGGTCCTTGTGGCCTGGCCATTTAGCCCATGGTGTGCAAAAAAGTGCCGCTCAGAGGTAAAACAACCCAACCCAAAGTCCTTTAATGGACATTCACATGATTCTTCATCACATAGAACCACATAGGTTAATGTCCTCTTAGACAAGGGGAGGACTTTCGAAGCCCATTGGAGTTCTGTTTATCACAGATCATAGTCGAAATTAGTTGAAAAAAATATTAAAGCAGCCACAGTTGGGACTCGAACTTAGGAACATCAGTTAGCAACCGTGCCGCTCTAAGGTTTGAGCCTCATCCTTGACCACCAAATTTTAAAGCTGGATAACTCTTTAATGCTGTTGATAAAACTGGTAATAAAGTGGAATTAGCGATAAATACAGGTATAACTTCGCGCGAATTATCAAAAATTTCAAATTTCTCCCTTTCTTAAATTTCGTAGTGATTTGTTCATACAAGAGAATGCGTCCAGATCACAATTTGTGTCAGTTTCAAATAATCGTGCTAAATGAACATATCTCACAAGCTGATGAAGTTATACATTAAGTTGAATGAAGAAAAATGGCGCAGATTGGATTGTTTTACCTTTTAAAGAAACGTTTTTTTTTGCACACAATGGACTAAATGGCCAGATCACATGCACCCCCAAGGACTTAGAGAAAGATTGAGAGAAGGGGACCCACTGGACATCTGTTAGGTGACTGATGGATGCCTCCCGTCAAAGCCGTCCAGTGTGTTCTCTAAAGTGCACAGGGGATGGCACTTCTGAAAAATGACTCCACGGTTTAAGGTCTCATCCGACGGACGGCGGCCTTTTCAAACTCATCGATTTCCACTTTCTTACCGAGAGCGAATCGGGTTTAAAGCAGATAAATCTCAACGCTGACCCGTAAGGGACTCGAACCTGGAAACTGTAGATTACCACCTCTGCCCAATAACTGCGGATATTACAAATGAAGAAATTCTTGATGAATAGAGATGAATATTATAATTGCTGTAGATTACTTCGCAAACTGCAATAGAGGACGTGAGAGGATTTAAAATTGCACAAGAATATTGCCAAGCAAATTTCAATAATAATCAAATTTCTTTAATTATTGGAAACAAGTAAATTATATCCTTTTACGCGTGATCCATAAAGCCTAATGTTGATTTTTAAGTATGCTGAATTATTAAACGTTACAGCAGCATAGTCAAATGTCCTTTCTTGCATACTAAAATATTTTCGATTTCAGTCGGTCATATCTGTCGCAGAAGGTGTGGAACTCTTTGCTATGGCGGAAGTACATCTGCGAGTTGCTCGTACAAGAACTCATGTGGGTGTTGCCGCTTTTCATTGGTTGATTGCTTTCTTTGATCTTCAGTTTTCCCGGTCCATTCTTTATGTGGAAAGGAATAGTTTTCTAACCATTGGGAAAACTTCATTTCAGTTTCAAACTTTGCGAATATCAGATTATTATTTTTTTGGTAAAAAAATAGGTGTGAACCATCCTCAGATGTTGCTGACCGTTAGAATTGGATTATTTTACCTATGAACAATGCCTTTTTGCACATGACAGATTAAATGTCCAGGTCACAAGGACCCCAGGACTCAGAGTTTAGAAAAAGTAGGGATTCTCACAGGGTTGGTTGGTTGGTTGTTTTACCTCTGAGCGGCACTTTTTTTGCACACAATGAGCTAAATGGCCAGGTCACATGGACCCCGAAGGCTCAGAGAAGGTTGGGGGAGGGGACCCACTGGAATAGTTGTTGGGAGACAGATGGTAGTCTCCCGTCAAGGCCATCCAATGTGTTCATTAACGTGCACAGGGTATGGCTCTCCCGCACACGGAACCACGGCTTAACGTCCCATCCGACGGACGGCGGCCTTTCCAAGCCCATAGGTGTCTCCTACTGACCATGGACAGGCCGGGGAGTTTTGCGGATTTCCCACAGAGTATTGCTTTTCTCCAATTGGGGTTAGAGCTTAATGTCCTATCCGGAAGGACAAACGAATACAGGCGGACAGACTGCGAACTGAGGGGCGGGGGTGGCTCAGTCGGTAGCGCGCCAGGCTCGTAATCTGTAGTTCCCAGGTTCGAGTCCCAGCTGGGTCAGCGTTGAGATTTATCTCCGCAAAATTCCCCGCCCTGCCCACGGTCAGTAGGGGACACCGATGGGCTTGGAAAGGCCGCCGTCCGTCGGATGGGACGTTAAGCCGTGGTCCCGTGTGCGGGAGAGCCATACCCTGTGCACGTTAAAGAACACGCTGGATGGCCTTGACGGGAGGCTACCATCTGTCTCCCAACAGCTGTTCCAGTGGGTCCCCTGCCCCAACCTTCTCTGAGCCTTCGGGGTCCATGTGACCTGGCCATTTAGCCCATGGTGTGCAAAAAAGTGCCGCTCAGAGGTAAAACAACCCAACCCAAACAACCCAACTGCGAACTGAAAACAATAGTTTTTTTCTTTGCTTTTGTTGTGGAAAAAGAACCAAAAACATTTCATGCCATTTTAATCTGAAAGGAAACTAGGAGAAGAATAATGTAAAACCTCTGGTAAACACGAAAAGCATTTTTTTAAAGAGAATTATTTTTATCATTTAACTACTTAAGGCTCGATAACAATGAAAAATGCAAATTGCAATATTTCTACTATGGCGTATAAACTGAAAGCCTCTGTGGCAGGCAGCTGTTTTAAAGGGAATTTTTTTTTTCCTATTGATACTTATCCAACCACAAAGAAATTTAGCTTTTGTCTCTTAAAACGAAACAAAGAATAGCTTTTTACCACTGAAGCACCCTTTGTGGGGTTGCAAAAATCGTTACTGTCAATTTTCCCTTGGCTAACATACTCCACCACCCAAATTTCTAGTATTAATAGATCGTTTAAAGTTTTGTGATTTTCCAGGTTCTGCGAGTAGTGGAAACAAAAACTAACTGGAATCCTAAACACTTCATTAGTGTCAGCTCAACTTTAAAAAAATATTTAGTTTTTCCTCCTGAAAACAGAAAAGCTGAGTGTCTTCAGACAGACGAGAAAACGAGAGCAAAAGACGTTTTTGAAAACTTGCTAAAAAACATTATGACCACGCATATAACGGGGCGGGGATGACTCAGTCGGTAGCGCATCAGCCTCGTAATCTGCTGTTCCCAGGTTCGAGTTGGGTTGGATTGTTTTATCTCACGACAAAACTCCCCTCCCTGCCAACGGTCAGTAGGGGATACCGACGGGCTTAGAAAGGCCGCCGTCCTTCGGATGGGACCTTAAGCCTTTACTCCGCGTGCGAGAGTTGGGTTGGGTTGTTTTACCTCTGAGCGGCACTTTTTTGCACACCAGTGTGTTCTTTAACGTGCACAGGGTATGGCTCTCCCGCACACGGGGCCACGGCTTAACGTCCCATCCGATGGACGGCGGCTTTTCTAAGCCCATCGGTGTCCCCTACTGACCGTGGGCAGGGCGGGGAATTTTGCGAAGATAAATCTCAACGCTGACCCAGCTGGAACTCGAACCTGGGAACTACAGATTACGATCCTGGCGCGCTACCGACTGAGCCACCCCCGCCCCTCCGCGTGCGAGAGAGTCACACTCTGTGCACGTTAAAGAACACAGGACAGAGGAGGCTACCATCTGTCCCCTAAAGCTGTCCAGTGAGTCTCCTCCCCCAACCTTCTCTGAGCTCTCGGGGTCTTTGTGACTTGTCCATTTAGCCCATTGTGTGCAAAAAAAGTGCCGTTCAGAGGTAAAACAACTCAGCACGCAAAACACAGTCCGAGAAATTGAACGTTATAGCATCTCGACATTTTATCGCTCTTAGAAACAAAGCCATTACCAACGACGGATCGAACTGGAGCATGTGCCACAACTGCACGCGCTGCAGTTTGATAATTGACGCCATATAATGTTAACAAAGCCTCAACCGCTTTCTCTACGGCCAACCCAAAAGGAAGGCAAGAACCTGCGTTGCCCGGTTGGCTGAATGACAGACAGACAAACAAATAGCTTGCTGATATTTCTCCTACTTATGTCTTCCCGTCTAGCCTTCGAGAGAGAAAGTAAGAAGCCAAAGAAAAAAACGAGGGGAGTTAGAGGGGGAGGAAACAGCGGCGGCATTTATAGATCCGAAACCCGGACAAAGAACATTTATTCGCTGTACACAAAGATCAGCAGGACATGTGAACCTTGTGTAATACCCTGCCATTTTGACGGTCTACGGTCATCAAAGCTGAAAAGGGAATAGACACGCCATGGATGCAGACTGGAAATCAACTCGGCCACAGGAAACACCTCATTTCTTTTTTTATATATATTTATATACATTATCCTTCCTTTTCTTCCGTCCCAAATATGCGGTTGCAATTAGTTGTCGGCACGGCTGAGTGGGAAAATTAAATGGCCAATTTGCATTCCCGCCATCAGCGGGGGTGGCCACCCTGGCGGAGGTTGAATTTTATTCTGCAGCAGGAGCTCAAGCGTTACTCATCACTATCTCCGCCTACCCCCTTTCCTCCACCCACCCCCTTCTACTTCTGCAGTATTGGAGTGTTATAACCACCCAAACCGCTTCTACACGTTGCAGATTTCAGTGATCAAGGTAATGGTGAGTTTTTTCTGTCAACGATATGCAAGCAACGCGAAATTAGCCTAGGAATTTTACGGTACGCTAAAATACGTGTGTCATTTAAAAATTTTCGAGAAGTATATTTTTTGTTTGCTTTACCTCTTAGAGCCAGGGGCGTGGGTGGCTCAGTCGTTATCGCGCCACGCTCGTAATCGTAGTTCCCAGGTTCGAGTCCCAGCTGAGTCAGCGTTAAGATTTATCTCTGAAAATTTCCCCGCCCTGCCCACGGTCAGTAGAGGACTTGTACCGATGGACTTGTAAAAGCCGCCGTCCGTCGGATGGGACGTTAAGCCGTGACCCTGTGTGTGAGAGCCTATACCCTGTCCACGTTAAAGGATACGCTGGATGGCCTTGACGGGAGGCTACCATCTGTCTCCCAACAGCTGTTCCAGTGGGTCCCTTCCCCCAGCCTTCTCTGAGCCTTCGACGTTCTTGTGATCTGACCATTTAGCCCATTGTGTGCAAAAAAAGTGCCGCTCAGAGGTAAAACAATCCAACCCTCTTAGAACCATTTTAATTTCGGTATACGATGCAAAAATCGTTGATATTACAGCACTCTGATATTCCTCTGATCAGAAATAGTCAAATCCTTGCAGAGAAGGGGCGGGGGTGGCTCAGTCGGTAGCGCGCCAGGCTCGTAATCTGTAGTTCCCAGGTTCGAGTCCCAGCTGGGTCAGCGTTGAGATTTATCTCCGCAAAAATTCCCCGCCCTGCCCACGGTCAGTAGTGGACACCGATGGGCTTGGAAAGGCCGCCGTCCGTCGGATGGGACGTTAAGCCGTGGCCCCGTGTGCGGGAGAGACATACCCTGTGCACGTTAAAGAACACGCTGGATGGCCTTGACGGGAGGCTACCATCTGTCTCCCAACAGCTGTTCCAGTGGGTCCCCTCCCCCAACCTTCTCTGAGCCTTCGGGGTCCATGTGACCTGGCCATTTAGCCCATGGTGTGCAAAAAAGTGCAGCTCAGAGGTAAAACAACCCAACCCAATCCTTGCGGAGAGTTTTGCAATTATATGCCTCTCTGCTAAGGATCTACAACTCCGTGTTGTGCCCATTGCTATAAACCACAATTCCATTCATCCCTTGGCCATTTTGGGCAAAACAATGTTGGTGTTGTATTGGCCACATATATTCATTTTTTCAGGTAAGATGTCCACGGCTATCACTCCTTGGGAATTGAAAAAATCCTCTTCAGCGAAAGTCCTGTCGGAGGATTTAGGGATGCGGTTCATTTTCTGCAATCCAAACCTACTTGTCGATATTTCTGCAAGTTGTATAGTAATAAAATCAAGTCTCATCACCTGTGACAATATCTGTTAACCGTTTGGGGCCACAAAGTTCAAACATTGCCAGCATCTCCTAGTGCGAGTGGACTCTAGCCCTTTTTTGCTATTCTGTCAGTTTCTATTTCTGTCAGATCTTTCGGAATTTTAAATGTTGATGAATAATTATTTCCCCATTGCCAATCGAATACACTGATATCAAAAAATTATTACCTGAACGTTAATGTGTGAGCTTTCCTTAACGAGTTCACAAACAGTAGCGATGGTTCTCTCGTTCACGGTGTCCTTCGGTCTTCCTGCACGAAGGATGTCTTCGAAGCTCTGCCGTGCTTCTCCGAATTTGTGCATCCTTCCCTAACAGTGCCATATGAACAGGGATGATCCTATATGCTTGTGATAAATCGGCTTGAATTTTTCGCGTCGTCCCCAAGCTGCATCCTTGTGAAAATGTAAAACCTTTTCCCGTCTTTAGTAGACATCATAGCAACAACATACGGATTTCGCAGGGGCGGGGGTGGCTCAGTCGGTAGCGTACCAGCTCGTAATCTGCAGTTCCCAGGTTGGAAATCTAGCTTGGTCGGTGTGGAGATTTATCTCCGCAAAACTCTCCGCCCTGCCAGTAGTAGGTCAGTAGGGGACACCGATGGCCTTGGAAAGGCCGCCGTCCGTCGTATGGGACGTAAAGCAGTGGCCCGGTGTGCGGGAGAGTCATACCCTGTGCATGTAAAGAACATGCTGGATGGCCCTCGACGGGAGGCTACCATCTGTCTCCCAACTGCTGTTCCAGTGGGTCTCCTCCCCCAACCTTCTCTGAGCCTTCGGGGTCCTTGTGACCTGGCCATTAAGGCCATGGTGTGCAAAAAAGTGCCGCTCAGAGGAAAAACAACAACCCAACCCACTCCCCTGGGTATTAAGGGGGAAATTTATTATTACAAATGCAAACCTCATGTCTTATACGATCTACTATCAAAGTTCGAAATTTCCAGCATAAATGTATCATCGCCTGCAATATTCGTTTTAAAAGTTCTCAATTTTTAACCTTTTTCACCGTTAGTGAGCGCAATTTAAAATTTTGGGAGATCTGGGAAGTGCGAAACGTAATATTACGTTGCTGTTCGTAATTTAAGGAAATTGAACAAAAATGCAAATATCTGAAGAAATCCTGATTAGGATTTGCAAAATTTTCAGAAGACATTTAATACCAGATAGACTATTAATATTTACATTTGAATAGAGAATGTATCGGAATACTTGTTAAATTGTAAAATTAATATTCCGATCAAAGAATATCGAAAAATGTTTCCATTTTTTTTTTTTGAAAAATTTAAGATCACAGCAGATATTAAAGTTAACATTATTTAGTAAGGAGTATGATGGCCTCTAACAGCAATACAGCTTGCACAATGAACTCTCATACTTCTCGTAAGGTTATCCCTCAATGCAGAGGGCAGAAAACCCACTCCTCTACAAGAGCATTTCTCAGTTCATGAAGAGTCCTTGGAGGACGTTGACGACTTGAAACTGGCCTTCCCTAAGCATCCCATGCATGCTCAATGGGATGTGAGGCTGGGGATCTTGCTGACTAATCCATTCTCTGGATATCTCCACTCTCAAGGTATTCCTCCACTATCTGAGCTTTATGTAGACGAGCGTTATCATCCATAAAAAGGAATTATGATCCGATGGCACTTCTTAAAAAGTCAGTCTCTAGGACCTCGTCTCTGTATCTTAGGGCAGTTCTCCTGAGAAGACAGAAAGGTCAGTGTTGTCCTTGGTAGTGAATCTCTCTATGTGGACGAGGGTTATCATTCATAAAAATTTCACCTCTAAAAAGTCACACATAAGGCTCTAGGACCTTGTCTCTGTATCTTAGGGCAGTTAGAGTCCCTCCTGAGAAGACAGAAAGGTCAGTGTTGTCCTTGGTAGTGAATCTCTCTATGTGGACGAGGGTTATCATCCATAAAAATTGCACCTCTAAAAAGTCACACATAAGGCTCTAGGACCTTGTCTCTGTATCTTAGGGCAGTTAGAGTCCCTCCTGAGAAGACAGAAAGGTCAGTGTTGTCCTTGGTAGTGAATCTCTCTATGTGGACGAGGGTTATCATCCATAAAAATTGCACCTCTAAAAAGTCACACATAAGGCTCTAGGACCTTGTCTCTGTATCTTAGGGCAGTTAGAGTCCCTCCTGAGAAGACAGAAAGGTCAGTGTTGTCCTTGGTAGTGAATCTCTCTATGTGGACGAGGGTTATCATCCATAAAAATTGCACCTCTAAAAAGTCACACATAAGGCTCTAGGACCTTGTCTCTGTATCTTAGGGCAGTTAGAGTCCCTCCTGAGAAGACAGAAAGGTCAGTGTTGTCCTTGGTAGTGAATCTCTCTATGGACGAGGGTTATCATCCATAAAAATTGCACCTCTAAAAAGTCACACATAAGGCTCTAGGACCTCGTCTCTGTATCTTAGGACAGTTAGAGTCCCTCCTGAGAAGCCAGAAAGGTCAGTGTTGTCATTGGTAGTGAATCTCTCTATGTGGACGAGGGTTATCATCCATAAAAATGGCACCTCTAAAAAGTCACACATAAGGCTCTAGGACCTCGTCTCTGTATCTTAGGGTAGTTAGAGCCCCTCCTGAGAAGACAGAAAGGTCAGTGTTGTCATTGGTAGTGAATCTCTCTATGTGGACGAGGGTTATCATCCATAAAATTGGCACTTCTAAAAAGGTCACACATTAGGCTCTAGGACCTCGTCTCTGTATCTTAGGGCAGTTAGAGTCCCTCCTGGAAAGACAGAGAGGTCAGTGTTGTCATTGGTAGTGAATCTCTGTCATTGGTAGTGAATCTATGTGGACGAGGGTTATCATCCATAAAAATGGCACTTCTAAAAAGGTCACGCATAAGGCTCTAGGACCTCGTCTCTGTGTCTTAGGGCAGTTAGAGTCCCTCCTGAGAAGACAGAAAGGTCAGTGTTGTCATTGGTAGTGAATCTCTGTCATTGGTAGTGAATCTATGTGGACGAGGGTTATCATCCATAAAAATGGCACCTCTAAAAAGTCACACAAAAGGCTGGGTTGTTTTACCTCTGAGGACACTTTTTTGCACACCATGGGCTAAATGGCCAGGTCACATGGACCCTGAAGGCTCAGAGAAGGTTGGGGGAGAAGACCCCTGCAACAGTTGTTGGGAGACAGATGGTAGCCTCCCGTCAAGGCCATCCAGTGTTTTCTTTAACTTGCACAGGGTGTGACTCTCCCGCACACGGGACCATGGTTTAACGTCCCATCCGACGGACGGCGACCTTTCCAATCCCATCGGTGGCCCTTACTGACCGTGGGCAGGGAGTTTTACGGAGATAAGTCTCAACGCTGACCCAGCTGGGACTCGAACCTGGAAACTGCAGATTACGAGCCTGGCGCACTACCGACTGAGCCACCCCCGCCCCTTAGAAACTAAGAAAAGTTCGATGTCTACAGACAGATAGACAGACACACTACAAAGTAAAACATATCTTGTTTTTTTAGTTTGGTTTTTTTTGCAAACGACTAATTTGTTGAAAACTGCTTGGAAATTATGTAATAGTTATATAAAAAATATTCTCATATTTAGCATTAACTTGAGATATACCACAACGGTTAACTTTTAATCGTTTGAAAAACATTTTTACTTTTCCAGAACAGCATTTATTGTTGAAATTGTGAATGAAAAAGCATTTCGGATATTCAATATTTCATATAAATGTTTTCAGATAATTGATATTTCTTTTTTACTTATTGTAGTAGACGATGAGTACAAAAACTGACGCAACACACGATGGAGAATATTACAATTTAAAGCATTTTAGAAAATGAAATAAATCGTTTCAGTCAAAGAGAAAAAAATATATCTATGAATGGTTAGAAGAAGGAAGTGGCCATCTTAGTGGGAAAGGTATTCCGCACTCTTACACAAAGAAATGATGTCTGAAATACACTTTTGTAACCAAGGTAACGGTCATTATATAACATGGAAATGTTTACCATGAAGTTCTAAATTATTTGAAGGTGACCTCTGGATACATCATTTTTATAGCTGTGAGATTAATTTGTTAAAAATTTTCTTTGATTTCGTTTATTATTAAATTCGCTATAAAAATAAACTTTAATCTATTTGAAGTCGAATAGAGTTTTTTTTTCTTACTTTTATCAACATAAACATTAGTGTCAAATGCAGATCTACCATACTTTCAATATTCAACGTCGATAATAATTAATAGAAACAGAATTGTAAGTGAAAATATAAAAAAAAAGAGATACATTGACACTTATAAAGCCGAAGCACAAGTTTAATAATAACTACTTTTTTTTTACGATAGCTTATATCAAGTTGCCAAATATTTAATTACAATTAACGTTCTTTTCAAATATTGTATATTATTTATGAAGAGTTAGGATTTTGCGTGATTTCCGTTTTCTTTCGTAAAGAGTTAGGATTTTGCGTGATTTCCGTTTTCTTTCGTAAGTGGTCTCAGGTTTTTTTTTTGAGAATAATTCTTCAGCAGTATATTGACAAAGATTCTTAAAAGTTCCGGCAGCAATCCCTATTCTTCTGTTAATCTCATGCCGCACATCACCATTATCTGCTACATAGCTCCCAAGATAATTAAACTGTGACACCTGCTCAAGACTGCAACCATTCAGATTAACTGAATCACAGCCTGCCTGACCAATTTTCATCACTTTAGTTTTCTCTCTGTTTATAACCAAACCTACTCTACTACCAGTCTCATCAACAGCTCGAATGAAAGAGTTCATCTCATCAACATCATTTGCCAAAAGGGCTAAATCATCAGCATAATCTAAATCAGAAAATTTCATATCTCCAGCCCATTTAAGGCCAAAATCTTTCCCTTGAAGTGAATTTCGCATAACGTAATCAATAACCAAGCTAAAGAGAAAAGGAGACAAAATGCACCCTTGTCGAACACCAGAAGTAATGCTAAACCAATTGCTACAAGCCTTACCAACTCACACACACGACTCAGTGTTATTATAGAGAGCTTTCATTATGTTAACTAACTTGTCAGGTATACCATATGATTTCACAATCAACCACAAATTATGACGATCAACAGAGTCGAAAGCCTTTTTGAAATCAACAAAGCTAGCAACAAAGGTTTCTGAAACTCTAAACATTTCTCAAGAATCTGCCTAAGTGAAAATATCTGATCCACACATCCCTTACCACTTATGAATCCACATTGCTCATCATGCAATTGATTGTCAACCAGATTCTTAATTCTATTAAGCACAATCATGGAAAGAACTTTACCTGGAACAGAGAGTAGGCTGATACCCCTATAGTTATCACAAGAACTGCGATCATCTTTTTTGAAAATAGGGATAACAATAGCTCTGGTAAAATCCTTAGGAACCATGCCTTTATCATAAAAGATATTCAGAATTTCAGTCATCCAAATGGTAACTGAAACATTCCCAGCTCTAAGCATTTCGGTAGTAATTTCATCTACCCCTGGGGATTTATGTAGTTTAAGTTTAGAAACAGCCAAAATAACTTCAGATTGTGTTATAGGGCCAACATTAAAGCCACCAATGCATCTATCATCATTGCAAACAATGGGAGTAGAACTAACTACATTCTTTAGAACATCACTGAAATGCTCAGCCCACCTAGCCATGACAGAATCCTCCCCTTCTATAACCTTACCTTGTTTATTCTTCAATCCTTGTATACCTGTCCGTTTTCTACCACAAAAAACATTAACTATCTGGTACAGCTCTCTGCTGTTGTGCTGTCTAACTGCTTCCTCGGCTTTGTCAGCCAAACCATCAAGCCAAAGATTCTTATCAGCAGTGTTTATTAAGGAGAAAAGTTTATTATAGAGAAATAGGCGTATACACCTGTGATGTTACTTCTTCGGTTGTTTGTCTATTGGGACCACTTAAGAATGTCCCTTCCGTTCGATCGCAATACGCGACGGGTGAAAGAGTTTTTCAGATAAAATCAACGGTTTTATCACAATTGCTGGGACTCAATACTGAGGCTCCTCCCCAATAAATTGGTTCAACTTCAGCTTTTACTTAAATATAACAATTATTTATTGAACCTTCCAAACATGCTTGATAGACAAGGACATATGCTTAATTACATAGCATTACATCAACACCAGCTTACTATGCCTGTTCAGCTGTATTCACAGAGCCCAAAGCCGTTATTACCAGTCGGCATTTCCCAGTTTTACAATTTTACGTCTTTACGCGTTCATCCTACGACTGGCTCTGTTCTCCTCCTCATTGTTGCCAACCCTTTCTCTTTCTCTCTCTGCCTTGACCATCTGGGAAGTCCGCTAGCCTCCGGGTTAGGAGTCACTTGTCAGCGGACGCTAGCCGTTCCCCGGACACTGCTACTTCAATTAACTTTCCAGATGCCGGGACAGAGGCCTCCCACGTAGCATATGCCCATTTTGGTGAAATCCAAAATAACATACAAAACCCGAACAAAAAAAATATTTAAAAAGGCCTCTAGCCTGACACCTCCCTGCCAGAAGTCAGTAGTTAGTCCTGTTAACTGCTGATTAAAAAGTCAAGTTGAATGCTGAAAATCAGAGTTCATTTTCGCGTAAATCTTAGAGTTCAATGCCATAAAATTCAGAGTTCTAAGTTGCTTTATGAATTCTATAAATTCTCTGCGAATTGGCACATCTTTTGCACTTCTACGTACACTACACCTAAATACAAAAGAACTTCTAGGTATATACTGGTGCACTGAGTCTAAATATTGTCTTTTTTTTTTGCTTCAAACAAAAAAAAACCTGGTGACTGAAGTAGTTGTCCAAGAGTAAACAGTTTATAAATTAATTCTCTCACTAATAACTGTCTTTGACGAAGGTATGCCGTACTGGCTGTGTTCATTCGTTCACAGGTGACATCCCATCTGAAAGGCTATGCACACCTTTCGTGACTACCAAGATATTACCTTTCTGTACGTATCCTCTGACTCTATAGGCTGAAAGTCGTCGACATTGGCGTCGGCCTCACCCATTGTTACCTCCAATTGCCATGTTCGTCCCTTCCCCTGCATAATTTTGATCCTCGTAGACATCGAGTGTGACGGATTGCTGCACATGTTTGGGCTGGGAGATAGGACGGCGTTGATTGGACGGTCTCCATGGAGCATACATTTCCCTTTTTCTAACTGGAATTTCTCTACCTCTTTCATAGCAGCTTCCTCTATTGGCCGACGGCTCGTGGATTTTCCTCCTGGGGTTACCAGTTACAGGCCTTCTCTCCTTCTTTCTAATTAGCTTACTATATGCTTCCACACTCAGAAGTACCTCCTTCCGCAGATTTCCTATTACTGCGCATAGCACTTTAATTTCTCCACCACTCCCAGTGCTATTGTCTGTACCATCAGTCAAACTTAAAGGCAGCTCTTTTACCTCTGACCTTTTGGCATCACCAAACGGTCCATGCAACAACAGATGGTCTTTTACCGGGTGTTTTTCTTCGTTCAGCATCCCCTTTCTGATTACTGTCAGTTCTGCCCCCGAATCCAAGACTGCTCTAGCTGTCATTTCGCCACATCTGATTCGAACCTCTTTATAATCTACTGGGATACGTATCTTCTCCTGTTCCGTTACTCGTCTGCTTGGACTTGGCTTTGAATGTGTGGTAACCCTTCCTATTGTTGCCTCACAAACCTCTTCTGAATTCTGATCCAAGGTGCTAACTTGGTATACCCGAGTTCGCCTCTCACGGTCCCCAGTTCTCAGTGGGCAATCTTTCATCAAATGTTCGTCAGATCTACATTTATGGCACCTCCTTACTTTTGGGACATTTCTATATTCAGCTAAATTAACTGCCGGTTGATACCTTCTGTTCGAATAATTTCTCTCTGAGTATATCCTCTGCTGGGAAGAAACAAAATGTTCTGCATTTTGTCTATGCCTTAACTCTTTAAAAGTTTGGACCTCTTTCGTTCCGTTTACACTGGCTAGATGGATTTCTGCCCACGTTGCTATTTCGTCTGCTTTTGCCCATGACTCCGCCTCTTTCTGTACTACGTAAGCATAAGTGTCTTGAGGAAGGCTATCCCGTAACTTATCCGACACTATCAAGTCCATGGGCTCCTCAAATTTTGTCACCTTCCTACTGCGGACGTAGTAATCCCAGCTATTTCTGAGCCTCGAGGCTAACTGATTATATGACTCACTCGGTTCTTTAGTGATAGTTTCAAACTTTCTCGTATGCAGAGGGAGTGAGCTTAAACTCTTTTAATACGGCTTCTTTAACTTTCTTATAATTAGCAAAATCCTCTGCATTTAATTTTCGAAAAACGTGATTTGCATATTTACCGTCTAAAAAAGAAATGATGACTTTGCCTTGAAACTCCTCTGGTACTTCATATATCCTAAATCCCCTTTCCGCTGTCTCAAAGAGATTTATCAACTCTTCTGGGTTTTTAGGGCTTCCGGGTAACATATTTCCCAATAATTTTATATAATTAGCCAGCCGCGCATCTGCTGGATTACTAGAAACTGCCACCATTCGCACATCACCCCTCTCCTCGTTTGCATTCCTCATTTGCAGTTCCAGCATTCTATACTCATGCTCTCCCCTTTTCCCTTTCTGCTGCCTCTCTCTCCTTTTCCCTTTCCGCACCTCTCTCTTCCCTTCTCAGTTGCATCTCTAACCTCATCTTCTCTAATTCAAAATCATATCCAATCCTTTCTTTAGCTCTCTGCTTTCTGGTCCCGCTCCGCAGCCTATCCGTATCGTTGTCATTGCCATAATCCCTCAACCCTCTCATGTCTTCCGCAGCATCAGACTCTCTGTCTATTGTCACCTCCTCGCTTCCCCGGCCACTCCCTGAAGCACCAGCCTGCGTGCTATCGCTTTCTGTGTCTGTGTAGCCTCGCCTTAACTCATCCCTTTCCCTATTGCGACCGCTCCTAAGCTCCATTTTAGCTCGTACAGGCCTCTGCCGTATCTAACTACTCACCCCTAGAGTAAGAGGATAGTTACCTCCGATGTGACGACAGGAACGAACCGCCTCGTCAGTCTGCCAACTGAAGCACACAGTCGAAACAATCTTGGCAGTATCAGCCTTGCGTTGGTCAGCTCCCAGTGGATGTTGAACTTTTCCGTCACCTTCACAGCTTTTTCCACAGTTCGAACGTGATGCACGACTCTTCAGGTACCTTCACAGCTATTCTATCGCTTGAAGCACACCGCAGGACACTCTTGGCAGTATCAGCCTTGTTCTGGTCAGCTCACAGTGGATGTCGGAACTCTTTCGTCACCTTCGCAACTTTCTTTCACCTCTGTTGCGTACTGTCAGCTGCGCCACTTTGTGATGTTACTTCTTCGGTTGTTTGTCTATTGGGACCACTTAAGAATGTCCCCTCGGTTCGATCGCAATACGTGACAGGTGAAAGAGTTTTTCAGATAAAATCAACGGTTTTATCACAATTGCTGGGACTCAATACTGAGGCTATCTCCCCAATAAATTGGTTCAACTTCAGCTTTTACTTAAATATAACAATTATTTATTGAACCTTCCAAACATGCTTGATAGACAAGGACATATGCTTAATTACATAGCATTACATCAACACCAGCTTACTATGCCTGTTCAGCTGTATTCACAGAGCCCAATGCCGTTATTACCAGTCGCATTTCCCAGTTTTACAATTTTACATCTTTACGCGTTCGTCCTACGACTGGCTCTGTTCTCCTCCTCATTGTTGCCAACCCTTTCTCTTTCTCTCTCTGCCTTGACCATCTGGGAAGTCCGCTAGCCTCCAGGTTAGGAGTCACTTGTCAGCGGACGCTAGCCGTTCCCCGGACACTGCTACTTCAATTAACTTTCTAGATGCCGGGACAGAGGGCCTCCCACGTAGCATATGCCCATTTTGGTGAAATCCAAAATAACATACAAAACCCGAACAAAAAAAATATTTAAAAAGGCCTCTAGCCTGACAACACCTAAAGAGTAAAATTAGACTGTATAATAGTTTGGTTCTTTCTAGGGTTAGTTATGGTAGTGAAACTTGGACACTTTGTAAACAAGATAACAGGAAACTAGATGCTTTTGATTCCAGATGCTTACGCAGTAGCTTGGGCATTAGGTGTTTCAACTTTGTAACTAATGATGAGGTTAGGCAAAGGAGTTTGCAACCTCCTTTAAGCAGCATATTGTGCAGAGAGAGATTCTGTTGGTTTGGCCTTGTTGCCCGTATGAATAATTATAGATTGGCGATTAGGGTTATGAACAGTGTGCCTAAAGGCCTCAGAAAGAAGGGGAGACCTAGGATGCGGTGGGCAGACAATGTCAAACAGGACCTTGTTAGAATTGATGTGCAGTGGCCAGATGCAGTAGATGTAGCTCAGGATAGACTTGCTTGGAGAACTAAATTGCACGGTCTGGTTGGACCTCCGTAGCCCATGGCTGCTTGAGGATGATGATGATGATTTTGACCAATGCACTTTCGGGCGGTGCTTTAATAGTCAGCGGAAGGCTTTACCTTGTATGCAGATTTTCCCTTCAAATTCAACTAAAACCATGACAAATAATATCAAAAGTTGTCTTTGATTTTAAAAAACTGCTCCTCATTTATCTGTTACACCATCTCTAGGTTGGGTTGTTTTACCTCTGAGCGGCACTTTTTTGCACACCTTGGGCTAAATAGCCAGGTCACATGGACCCCGAAGGCTCAGAAAAGGTTGAGGGAGGGGACCCACTGGAACAGCTGTTGGGAGACAAATGGTAGCCTCCCATCAAGGCCATCCAGCGTGTTCTTCAGCGTGCACAGGGTATGGCTCTCCCGCACACGGAGCCACGGCTTAGCGTCCCATCCGACGGACGGCTCAACGCTGACCGAATCTCAACGCTGACCCAGCTGGGACTCGAACCTGGGAACTACAGATTACGAGCCTGGCGCGCTACCGACTGAGCCACCCCCGCCCCACCATCTCTAAGAACACTAAATAACTTACAACAGTTTTCATAAAAGACTCATTTGTGGGGTAAGTAAACAACCCTTATCAATCATTTTCATGTATTAAAACAAATTTTTGCATATCTCTTATTTGTGAGCTGCATGCATTACAATCTGATAAGACTTTGCCTTGTAAGCAGCATAGCCTGCGATGAAAAACATTTTCGCATCGTGAGTTAAAATCATTTCCTTTATTTCGTGATTTTTTATCGCAATTTTTTCCCTCAGAAAAAGATTATATTGTTGTAACTTCTTCAGATGAAAATTTGAATGAAAATCATTGCCTGATGCATTTCCAAATTTACTGTTTCTGATTTTCAATAAATTCTTAACTCGTATCTTTTTCTCTGACTGAAGTATTTTTGTGAACTGACAGGCTTCTGACAGACCTCTGTGGCAAGCAGCTGCTTTAGGGGTTTTTTATTTTTCATTTTATTAACATTATAGTTAGAACAGGGCCGGACGTAAGTATAATTGGGTTGTTACCTCTGAGCGGCACTTTTTTTGCACACCATGGGCTAAATGGCCAGGTCACAAGGACCCCGAAGGCTCAGAGATGGTTGGAGGACGGGACCTACTGGAACAGCTGTTGGGAAACAGATGGTAGCCTCCCGTCAAGGCCATCTAGCGTGTTCTTTAACGTGCACAGGGTATGGCTCTCCCGCACACGGAACACGGCTTAACGTTCCATCCGACGGGCGGCGGCATTTACAAGCCCATCGGTGTCCCCTACTGACCGTGGGCAGGGCGGGGAATTTTGCGGAAAAAGCTATAGGAAGATAGGAAATAATCAGGTGAGTATCTCAGTAAATTATCTCCGGTGGATTGGGTGTTTTACCTTTGAGCGGGGGGCGGGGGTGGCTCAGTCGGTAGCGCGCCAGGCTCGTAATCTGTAGTTCCCAGGTTTGAGTCCCAGCTGGGTCAGCGTTGAGATTTATCTCCGCAAAATTCCCCGCCCTGCCTACGGTCAGTATGGGACACCGATGGGCTTGGAAAGGCCGCCGTTCGTCGGATGGGACGTTAAGCCGTGGCCCCGTGTGCGGGAGAGACATACCCTGTGCACGTTAAAGAACACGCTGGATGGCATTGATGGGAGGCTACCATCTGTCTCTCAACAGTTGTTCCAGTGGGTCCCCTCCCCCAACCTTCTCTGAGCCTTCGGGGTCCATGTGACCTGGCCATTTAGCCCATGGTGTGCAAAGAAGTGCTGCTCAGAGGTAAAACAACCCAACCCAACCGGTGTATAACCATAAGACCTGGAGTATGAGAGATTGGTGGATTTTTTTTCACATGTGCTTAATTTACTTCTAAAGTTATATTTATTTTAGTAAGTAACAGCTATTATTTATGCTTTAATGAACTTTTCAGGTAAATTCTTATGAATAACATCGTCCGATCTTAACGTTCCAGCGGGGCGGGAGTGGCTCAGTCGGTAGCGCGCCAGGCTCGTAATCTGCAGTTCCTAGGTTCGAGTACCAGCTGGGTCAGCGTTGAGATTTATCTCCGCAGAACTCCCCACCCTGCCCACTCTCAGTAGGGGACACCGATGGGCTTGGAAAGGCCACCGTCCATCAGATGGGACGTTAAGCCGTGTGCGGAAGAGCCATACCCTGTGCACGTTAAAGAACACGCTGGATGGCATTGATGGGAGACTACCATCTGTCTCCCAACAGTTGTTCCAGTGGGTCATCTCCCCCAACCTTCTCTGAGCCTTCGGGGTCCATGTGACCTGGCCATTTAGCCCATGGTGTGCAAAGAAGTGCCGCTCAGAGGTAAAACAACCCAACCCGTCTTACTCTGAGCCCTTGGGGTCCTTGTTACCTTACCATTTAGCCCACTGTGGGCAAAAAAGTGCCGCTAAGAAGTAGAACAACCCAACTCACACATGTGCCACAGCTTTAGGTTCCATTCGACTTGCGGCAGCCTTTCCAAGCCCATCGGTATCTCCTAAAGACTAACCTGGGAACTGGAGATTATGAGTCTGGCTAGCTGCCTACTGAGCAACCCTATATATAGATGTATGATCTTTATTTCGAATGATACTTTTGTCGGAAGTGTTTTGAATAATCAATATTTCGGATACATGGTTTTCAGATAATTGATATTTCGGATAAACAGTTCTCGGGTGATTAACGTTTTCGATAAACGTTTTTTCTTTCTGTTTTTTCGGATAAACAGTTCTCGGGTGATTAACGTTTTCAATAAACGTTTTTTCTTTCTGTTTTTTCGGATAAACAGTTCTCGGGTGATTAACGTTTTCGATAAACGTTTTTTCTTTCTGTTTTTTCGGATAAACTGTTTACGAATAATTGATATTTCGGAAAAATCATTCTCGTTTAATTAATGGTTTGGAAAAACAATTTTTCTAAAAACGATTATTTATATAATCGACCCCCCCCCCCCCCCAAATCAACTGTTTTCCGATAATCGAGATTTCGGATTATAGGTTTTTCAATTTCAGTTTTTGGATAATCGATATTTCGGACAAACTGTTGTCCGATATTCGATATTTGGATAAATGAATTTTTTTTTTCTTAACAGATAATTAATGTTTCACATAAACGTATTTAGAACAATTGCAACTCTGCAGCGTAAGTAAAATAAAACGTTGATATAGTAAGACCCTGAGTACGTTAATTCATAATTAAAAGTAGGTCAATGTTTGCTTACTTTCCTAAGCCTTTTCTTTCTTCAGAGTTGCCCTGCGTCTAGACATCTCCTTCCAGTTCTTTCTCTTCGAGCAGTCTTGCTCTAGAAAGCCTCTTTCTCTCATCTCTTCCTCCACAACATCTCTCCATTTCTTCCTCTTTTTCTTCAAATGGGTTCCTATTTCCATATTTTCCTTGGCCATCTTCCATTCCATTCATATGCCCATACCATCTGAATCAATTTTTCTCAATCTTTCTTCCACATCTTCCTTTCCTTTAATCTTTTAATTTCTCATTTCATCCATTCCTATCTTCAGTAGTAGACATCTTCTCCAGATATCCCTTTCGACTCTTCTTATCCCAGATATGAACCTTTCATTTAGCAACCATATCTCCGACGCATACATTAGAATATCATGTACAATGAAAGGGTTGGGTTGGGTTGTTTTACCACTGAGCGGCACTTTTTTGCGCACCATGGGCTAAATGGCCAGGTCGCATGGACCCCGAAGGCTCAGAGAAGGTTGGGGGAGGGGACCCGCTGGAACAGCTGTTGGGAGACAGATGGTAGCCTCCCGTCAAGGCCATCCAGCGTGTTCTTTAACGTGCACAGGGTATGGCTCTCCCGCACACGGGGCCACGGCTTAACGTCCCATCAGACGGACGGCGACCTTTACAAGCCCATCGGTGTCCCCTACTGACTGTGGGCAGGGCGGGGAATTTTGCGGAGATAAATCTCAACGCTGACCCAGCTGGGACTCGTACAATGAAAGAAGCATTGTTTTATTCTTTCTCAATATACTTCTATCCCATAAAACTGTATTAACATTCTTATTGCTTTCCTTTGCTTCTTGCTGTCACTTCTTCCATTGATGTGCCCTTTTTCTGGACGACAAATTCCCAGATACTCAAATAAGTTTCCCTTTTTCACTGGGGCCGGAGTGGCTCAGTCGGTAGCGCGCCAGGCTCTTAATCTGCAGTTCCCAGTTTCGAGTCCCAGCTGGGTCAGCGTTGAGATTTATCTCCACAAAACTCTCCGCCCTGCCAGTAGTAGGTCAGTAGGGGACACCGATGGGCTTGGAAAGGCCGCCGTTCGTCGGGTGGAACGTTAAACCGTGGCCCGTGTGCTGGAGAGCCATACCCTGTGCACGTTAAAGAACACGCTGGAAGGCCTTGACGGGAGACTAACATCTGTCTCCCAACAGCTGTTCCAGTGGGTCCCCTCCCCCAACCTTCTCTGGGCCTTCGGGGTCCTTGTGACCTGGCCATTTAGTCCATGGTGTGCAAAAAAGTGCCGCTCAGAGGTAAAAACCCCCAACCCTTTTTCATTATTTATTCGTCCCCCTTAAATCTTCTCTCTCATTATCCCCGACTCCCAGATATTTTGTTTTTCAAAATTTATATTCATCTTTCACTTTAGATATTTTTAATATTTTTTTTTTATTTGCAACATTTAGGATAGAGAAGAATCCTAGATGCTATTCTTAGCTTTTACAGACTTTCTCATGTAAGGACATGCCCTACTAAGACAGAAGTCACTGTTGATCACTGCCTTAGTACATTGTGAGCAAAAGATTTCTATTTTTTTAGGACGCGTAGGGCAGAGAAGAATCCTAGCTTGTACAGACCTTCTCATAGTAAATGGAAGATCAACCATAAAGAGTGTTATTTAGCAAGCACAAAGTATGGGTTACCTGCACACCGGGCTACGGCTTAACATCCCATCAAACCGACGGCGGTCTTTACAAATCGATCAGTGTACCTTTTCTCAGTGAGGACAGATGGCAGAGAAAATCTCAATTGAAACCCAAAGGAGATTCGAACCTGAACATGGCACGTAATCGACTGAGCCATGGAACTGGTCAATGATGTAATTATTTGTCAGTTCCGCTCAGAGGTAAAACAACCCAATTTTGGTTGGCCAGGTATATACATACATAATGTATATGTTTCGACTGAGCCATGGACTGGTCGTGGGACTGTGCCCTCACACTGCCCAGATCCACGACACTTTAGGGAAACATCTAGAGAACTTCTAGGATAACATCTGGGAACTCAGGAAAGTTCAGAGACCGAACCCGAGATCTTCAGGAACTGGACCAAAGAAACCAAGAACCAATCCGCGGAACTTCAGGGACCGAACTCAGAATCCTCAGAGACAGTATTTGGGTACATGAGCGTCCGTAGAAAATTTTGCGGGGGGGGGGGGCAAAGCTTGGAGACAAATAATTACATCAATAAATTTTTATTTAATTTTTTAATTTTTTAGGGGTTTTTTTCCCAAGTAAATTATATAATACAGTATTGCATCAATACAAAAACACATACATAATGTATATAAATTAATTATGTTTAAATTGTTACGATTATAATTTGTGGATTTTTTTATTCGATCCCGGGGGGGGGGGGGGCAAGTGCCCCGTTTGCACCCCTCTGCGGACGCCCATGTCTGGGTATCTCAGAGACTGAACTATAAATACCTGGGAACCTCAAAACATGAACCTGGAAACTTCGCAGAGAGAAACTTGAAATGTTAAGTACTGAAACGGAATGCTCACGAAACGAACACGAAAACGTCAGAAACACTACTGTGAAACTGAATCCTTGGAACGTCAAAGACTGAACCCAGAAATCTGAGGGAGGTACATGTGAACCTTAGAAGCTGAACCCAGAAACCCAAGGATCGAGTTTGGAAAACTTAAGGGCTGAACCTAGAAACATCGAGGATAGCAACTGGGTGAACCTCAGGAACTCAACCTGCAAATTCCAGGACAGACGTTTGAATCAAATCCAAAAACACCCAGGAAATGAGCCTGAAAATCACCGGATGAACCCAGAAACCTTGCAGACCAAATTTAGAAGCCTTATACGGCTTGGGAACCTGACCGCACTACTCATATTCCCGTCTGTTCTACTGACAGAAAGGTCGCCGTTAAGAAACTGATTAGTTTTCTGATGGGTTGATTTCTCAATGCTCAATAACTCAAAATTAGACAGGGCGGGGGTGGCTCAGTCGGTAGCGCGCCAAGCTCGTAAACTGTAGTTCCCAGGTTCGAGTCCCAGCTGGGTCAGCGTTAAGATTTATCTCCGCAAAAATTCCCCGCCCTGCCCACGGTCAGTAGGGGACACCGATGGGCTTGGAAAGGCCGCCGTCCGTCGGATGGGACGTTAAGCCGTTGCCCCGTGTTCGGGAGAGCCATACCCTGTGCACATTAAAGAACACGCTGAATGGCCTTGACGGGAGGCTACCATCTGTCTCCCAACAGCTGTTCCAGTGGGTCCCCTCCCACAACCTTCTCTGAGCCTTCGGGGTCCATGTGACCTGGCCATTTAGCCCATGGTGTGCAAAAAAGTGGCGCTCAGAGGTAAAACAACCCAACCCAACTCAAAATTAGACGTGAAATTTTACAGCTTTTATTTTGGCCAACTTATGCTCAATGGCGAAACAATTGTGATGAGGTTTCCAACTAATAAGCATGATGGCAAGCAGCTATTTAATCGTGAAAAATATAATGATTCAGTTTATTTCCGGCAGGGGGCACATTTTCAGCCATTCATAAATTACTAGACCTTAAAGAATTAGTCATCCTAACAAATCATAGATACGGAAATCAAGAATTGTCCGTTTCTTAAGCTAGGAGGGAATAAAAATATGTACGTCTTATCAAAAACTCCAAAAATCTAAACTCGGCTTCTAGGTGTCGGAGACTAACACCCCAGCCAATAAACCATTTCATTTTTAAAAGGTATTAAAAAGGAACATTAATATCGAAAGCTAAGGTTTCGAGAAAAGTCTGACGATCGTCATCCACAATGAAGTCATCTGCATCTCTTTCTAATTCTACCGAAAGATATACTTCCAACTCTTTCAGAGCAACGCTTCGGTCCCTTTGAGCATCCACTATGAAATCATCTACGTCCTTTTCTAATTCTACTGAGAGACCTATCCCTTGCAAGCCGAACCTCCATCTCTTTCAGCACTACGAGACGCACCCTTCAACGCTACTCTTCCATCCCTTGCAGCATCCGCTATAGGATCCACCTCCATCTCTTGCAGCATCCGCTATGGGACCCACCTCCATCTCTTGCAGTGCTAAGAAATCCCATGTGCATCTACTGTGGAACCTCTTCTTTTTCTTTTAGTACTAAGAGTCCAGCCCATCCCTTGTAGATACCATAACGGTACTACCATCCCTTCCAGCATCCACTATGGGACAATCTCCGTCTCTTGTTGTAGCACTACGAGACCCTCTTCCATCTCCTGCAGTATCCATTAGGCATCCACTAGAGCTAGAGGTTAGTTACCTAACTAACATAACTCTCAGAACCCTACGATTCACACCATCCCTTGCAGCATCCACTACAGAAGCCACCTTCATCTCCTGTTGCAGTACTACAAGTTCCTCCTTACTGTATTTATGTGACTTTTGTGTTCTTTTTTACTATGTTCACTTATGTATGAAAACTAATGCTCATCAATATTAGGTTCCTGCAGATAAGCTATTAGCTTTGCGGGTCATGTGTACAAAATCTCTCTACATTTGTGTTTTGTGAGATGACGATGATGATGAATAAATATATATTACTACTAAATCTCTTGCAGCGTCCACTACGTAACCCACCTCTAGCTCTCGCAACCCTACGACTCACACCATCCCTTGCAGCATCCACTATATGTCCCACCTCCATCTCTTGTTGCAACACTACAAGACCCTCTTCGATCTCTCGCAGCATCTACTACGGGACCTTCCTCTATCCCTTTCATCATCAATATTAATATCCTCTCTCATCCAAAACTAGAGAGTGATCTTAAAAACTTCCAACGTCCCTAAGCTCTCTTCATCTCGTGGCCGCCTTCTGTCTGGCCCTTTCCATTCCCTACCGTAAGGGTTCAGGCCGCCGCTACTTCTAACGAAAGCCGTCGCCGCCGCCGCCTCGCCATCAGCAGCAGCCCGCTTCGATTTCCCTCTCTCCGCAATGCTTTTCCTTCTCAGGGAGTCGGCTCGGGTATGCACCGTCCTCCCCAAGTCTGTGAGCCTCCCAGACACAACAACACAGTCGCGACGGGTTGCAGACAGCAGTACGTCGCGTCGTACGTAGCTGCGTGCGTGCACGCGCCGCTCATGCGCAACGCTGTGCTCACCCTCACCGCCCGGCGACCGACGGAGAGAGCGAGGCAGTAGCAGGGGCTGTAAACCTGCACTCACTGCTGCCAGGCAGAGCCGGCCCGGCGTGTATCAAGAACATCTTTCCCTGGCTGTCTTGTGTAGACCTCTTTATGTTATCTGCTCGAATTGCGTAGGCCAGTATACGAGCAGCAGACGGGTGCTTAACCAGCAGGGTTGTTTTAGAACCTGAAGTGCTTTTGTGTGTTGTGTGTGGTGCCGTGTGCCTCTACAACAGGGAGGCTGTGCGGTTAAGTAAGAGGAGGGCGTGTGCTTAACCCCAAAGCGCTGCTGGCCTGCAATCCTATCATCCATCCACACATTAGTGGGTGGAACTAACGACTCCGGTAGCGGTGCTGTGTTGACATGGTCGTCGCAGTTGTGTTAGTCGTCGTCCGTTCCACTGCTAACGCCGTTGCTGCCCAAGTCCGGGTCGGGCAAGGGACCGGAAGTTGATGCTTGTCGGCGTGACGTCAGAATCTACTGCACGTGGTGGTGGTGCTTCTGCTTGTGCTGTTGTTTGGTGGTTCTGCAGACACGGGCCAGACGATCGCTAAGCGAAGCGGCAAAACCAACGGGAAAGAGTGGTGCTGCCCCAGAGACCTGTACCTGGTCACCGTGAATCATGAACGCCGTCGCAGCCGTCTCGGCTGGGAGCCCGGAGGGGGCCCGAAGATGGCCTCGGATAACGTTCCTGTGCTGCTGAAACAGCTGGCACTTCTCGCAGCTCATACTACATACGGTAGGTGAAGGCGTTCTTTTGATTGACACTTAGTGTTTCTCAATGCTCCATAATCTCTTTACAAATCAGAGGCAGGACTGACTCAGTCGGTAGCGTACCAGGCTCGTAATCTGAAGTTCCCAGGTTCGAGTCACTCGTTCAGATATTCTCCGCTAGCCCGTGCTGTGCCCTCGGGAAAAAGGGGGACCATTGAACTGGAAAATGCAGCCGTCCGTCAGATGGGACATTAAGCCGTGATTTCATGTGCAAGGGAGTCAAATACGATGCAAGTGAACATAGTGGATGGCCCAGACGGGAGGTGTCTTTTCCATATATCTCTTGTCGTGGATCCCCTTCACTAATCTTCACCGAGCCCTTGGGGTTTTTGTGACCTGGCCATTTCAGCCTATTGTTTGCACGAAGTGCACTTTAGAAATACAACTCAACATAGAAATCATGTAAATCATAATTCTCACTGTCGAATTATCAATTGCAAATTGCTTTGTGATTGAATCATTAATTACAGTTAATGGAAAGTGTGTACTAAAATCAAGTTTGCATAAATTTGATAAATTCATACAAATACTCTGCATTCGAATGTTATTATTACCTAAACAACATTTTCTTGTTGACAGAATGCCTATAAATAACGCAAAATTTTGTAAAATCATGAGATTGTATTTTTCTTTAACCTAAGAACATAGGGGCCGGAGTGGCTCAGTTGGTAGCGCGCCATACTTGTAATCTGCAGTTCCCAGGTTCGAATCCCAGCTGGGCCAGCGTTGAGATTTATCTCCGCAAAACTTCCCGCCCTGTCCACGTCAGTAGGGGACATCGATAGGCTTGGAAAGGCCACCGTCCGTCGGATGGGACGTTAAGCCATGGCCTCCGTGAGCGGGTTGGGTTGTTTTTCCTGTGAATGGCACTTTTTTGCACAACATGGGCTAAACGGCCAGGTCACATAGACCCCGAAGGCTCAGAGAAGGTTGGGGGAGGGGACCCACTGGAACAGCTGTTGGGAGACAGATGGTAGCCTCCCGTCAAGGCCATCCAGCGTGTTCTTTAACGCGCACAGAGTATGGCTCTCCCGCACACGGGACCACGGCTTAATGCCCCATCTGATGGACGGCGGCCTTTCCAAGCCCGTCGGCATCCCCTACTGACTATGGGCAGGGCGCGGAATTTTGCGGAGATAAATCTCAACGCTGATCCAGCTGGGACTCGAACTTGGGAACTGCAGATTACGAACCTGGCACGCTACCGACTGAGCCACCCTCGCCCCTAAACAATCAGAAACACACTATTAAATTTTGAAGCGTCTGCCACGATTTTTCGTTGAGTTGTGGCTGCCACAGGTACACAGAGACACCTTTTTATTGTTACAGATTTGTATTATTAGCCTTGGCCTGATTTAATGGCTAAGGAGAAAATAAAACTAAGGACAAAATAAAAAGTAGAATAACGCTTTTTAATTTTAATTACTAAACGCCGATTTAAACAATTTTTTTCGATTATAATTTCGTTTTTTTTTACTTTTTGTTTTTACATGTATAAACGAAATTTGAATTATGACTCCCGAAGCCGTCGGTGCTATTCCAATCCCACCAATCAGAGGTCGTGCCAGTCTGAGTCTTGGACCAATAGACCTTGAACAATTTCATCATTCATGTAAATTTTCACATATTGAAATGCTTCGAGTTCTATTGTTCCGCAACCATGAGAAAAGTTATCAGCGAAACTGATCGCGAAATAGAACAATAAACGTAAGAATATTCAATTGTACAGTTTAAATCAAGAATCTGGACGAGTCCACCAAACTGAGTGGAAATTGTAATGCACACAGATACTGATTTATAGAATGGAAATTGATTGATTGTGCTTATCAACCGAAATGCAATTAAGATGGGGGGAAAAATGACGATAAGAAAAAATCTAATTTTCTTTTTTTCATATTGTGTGATCTTTTGAATTCTGTTGTTTCACTTGTGATCAGCATTTTTATTCATACAATGGCCTAAGCTGTCAAGTCACAAAGAAACTAAGAGCTCAGGGTTGTTAGGGGAATGGGACCCTCTGGACAGCTGTTGGGATGGAGATGGAAGTCTCCCGTTAAAGCCATCCAGCGTGTTCTTTAGCGTTCACGAGGTATGGTTCTCCTGCATGTGGAGCCAATGGCTTAACGTCCCATCCGACTGACCAGGGTCCGTTCCAAGCCCCATAGGTGTCACCTTTCTCATTGGGGCGGGGGTGGCTCAGTCGGTAGCGCGCCAGGCTCGTATCTGTAGTTCCCAGGTTCGAGTTCCAGCTGGGTCAGCGTTGAGATTTATCTCCGCAAAATTCCCCGCCCTGCCCACGGTGAGTAGGGGACACCGATGGGCTTGGAAAGGCCACCGTCCGTCGGAAGGGACGTTAAGCCGTGGCCCCGTGTGCGGGAGAGCCCATCCCCTGTGCACGTTAAAGAACACGCTGGATGGCCTTGACGGGAGGCTACCATATGTCTCCCAACAACTGTTCCAGTGGGTCCCCTCCCCCAACCTTATCTGAGCCTTCGGGGTCCATGTGACCTGGCCATTTAGCCCATGGTGTGCAAAAAAGTGCCGCTCAGAGGTAAAACAACCCAACCCAACCTTTCTCATCGAAAGCAAAGTGGCGAGATACGGCAGTTCAATTTCAAACGCTGTCATAGTCGGGATTCGAACCTGGAAACCGCATATTGCGAGCTTGCTGATTACTAGCGCGGTACCAATTGAGTTGACATTATTTACTGGTAAATGATTTATTGTAATAGTTATCATTAATGAACTTTTGATGTAAATTCTTGTGACCTGCAACGCTGTTGTTAAGTATTCACACTCCTATAACTCTTCAAATGTTAAGTAAATATTGTTTAAAACTGAGATTTAGTTATCTTTCAGTGAGATCTTCAATTTACCTCCAGCGATACTTCTTAAGAAAAACGTTTATTTTCAAAGTTAAGAAGTTTTGAATGTGGTTTTCATCAATAGACATGCAAAATGCCCGAAAGGTTGTGGTAATATAATGCAGAGTGCCTGGTCAAATTGGTATGAAGAGATTGGTATGAAGAGATTGCTTCGTGCGCGAAGTATCCTGAAATATTCCAAATGCGTGCAAACTTAAGTATTCTACGTCACTACATAGTCCTATAAAAGCCGTTAAGGCATGGTTGGGTTGTTTTACCTCTGAGCGGCACTTTTTTGCACACCACAGGCTAAATGGCCAGGTCACACGGACCCCGAAGGCTCAGAGAAGGTTGGGGGAGGGGACCCACTGGAACAGCTGTTGGGAGACAGATGGTAGCCTCCCGTCAAGGCCATCCAGCGTGTTCTTTAACGTGCACAGGGTATGGCTCTCCCGCACACGGGGCCATGGCTTAACGTCCCATCCGACGGACGGCGGCCTTTCCAAGCCCATCGGTGTCCAATACTGACCGTGGGCAGGGCGGGGAATTTTGCGGAGATAAATCTCAACGCTGACCCAGCTGGGACTCGAACCTGGGAACTACAGATTACGAGCCTGGCGCGCTACCGACTGAGCCACTCCCGCCCCTTAAGGCATGGTACAAGAGCAACATGGTGAAGTGCGACATGGGTGAAAAGAATGATCTGGCTGACTTCTGACTATCACTGGAGCGCGATAAGAAAGAGCATCCGTAACGGAGGTGATGGAACTCGGCGGAATACCTCGGGGTACAACATCCCAAGTGTAGGGAGAATGGCAACTGTCTCAAAAACCTCCGCCAATTGCGGCAAATGCGGGAGGAAAAAGACTCCAAGAGACAGGAACAGGCGTTTGTTGGCATGAATTGCAAAACAGGGATGCTACAGTTCATCAGCTGAGAGAGATGACCGCGAACAGGACTTCAAAATCCATTTCAACGATAACTATGAGCAGAAAATTGAAAACATTGAAGTTTGGGATTTCTGCCATGATACAGTCGCTCAAAAAAGTATCCGGATATTATGGTTGTTTACAGAATTCAGAAAAAATATCTGGCAACGATTTTTTTTAGAAATTAGTGATCTGGCAACCTTCGTGTCACATGATTACAGAATTCAGGAAAAATATCTGGAGCGTGTACAGCAACTGTACACGCTCCAGTTACCGCACCAATTATCTGCAGTTATCTTCAGTACACACGCTCCAGTTTGATGTGAACGGTAACTGCACACGCTCAATATTTCCGTGAGTGAGCCCACACGATCTAGTATCAAAATAATATGACCACCTACAGTCGCTCAAAAAAGTATCCGAACACTATGGTTGTTTACAGAATTCAGAAAAGATATCTGGCAACGATTTCTTTCAGAAATTAGTGATCTGGCAACCATCGTGATCTGCAATCTTCGTGACACGAAGATTGCCAGATCACTAATTTCTAAAAAAATCGTTGCCAGATATTTTTGCTGAATTCTGTAATCAACCATAGTGTTCGGATACTTCTTTGAGCTACTGTACACACGACGAAGTGTTAAGTAGGGGTTCATAATAATTTGATAAAGCAGTGTATATTCAACTGGAGCAGAAAATTTGCATTCTGTTTGCTAAGTCGTTTGATAGAGAAAAAAGTCCAAAATCATAATTAAGTGGAATAATAACAAAGGAACAAAACACATGGGAGGAAAAAAGCAACTTTTTTTGTTTTAAAATGCAAATGAAAAATTTATTTTCGATTCGATGGGTACTAATATAAACATTGCTACTTTAATTTTCGGAATTATCCATTAATTGAAATTTCCACCGTTAGACGGTGCTCAAGTCGGAAAATGGCAAACTTAATTCCCTTTGAATGCGAACGTTTCATATTCGCCAGTGGCGATATCCTGTTCTTCTAATCCAGTGATTTCCATCTCCGCAAAAATTCCCCGCCTTGCCCACGGTCAGTAGGGGACACCGATGGGCTTGGAAAGGCCGCCGTCCGTCGGATGGGACGTTAAGACGTGGCACCGTGTGCGGGAGAGCCATACCCTGTGCACGTTAAAGAACACGCTGGATGGCCTTGACGGGAGGCTACCATCTGTCTCCCAACAGCTGTTCCAGTGGGTCCCCTCCCCCAACCTTCTCTGAGCCTTCGGGGTCCATGTGACCTGGCCATTTAGCCCATGGTGTGCAAAACAGTGCCGCTCAGAGGTAAAACAACCCAACCCAGTGATTTCCAACGGAGGCGTTTTTTGAGTTTTTCTGTGGAAATAGATCGAATATTGAATACACAGCCAATAACAAATAGATAGAGTTTACTGTCGACGCAGAAGTCAATAAATCAATAAACTGTTTTTGTGGAAAAAATGAGTTTGTCAATTCGCGGGAATTGACAAATTTGACAAAGTCCCCCGAATTGAAAAAACTAATTTTTCCCATAAAAACTTAATATTTAATGCTTCTTAGATTAACATAGCCTTTAACCGAATGAATTCCTTTCTGCCCAAAAGAGTTGGGAGCCATTGTTCTAGTTAATAGTTGTTAAATGACGCTCAATCAATTGTTGCCGCCATTTTGTTTCTGTTTGAGGGGGGGGTCTGGTTCAACTTCGAACTTCAAATACTCTTCCACATCACGAGTATTTACCGGATATAAAGATGATGAAGAAAACCTTCGACGGGAATAAATTAAGCAAATGGAAGTGACCAGAGATCGAATTTAATCAGAAGTCCAGTCTACTTCTGATCAATTATATCTTCGGTTTCCTAAAGGAGCATTCGCGTGCAGTTCCACACGCGAAAGTTATAATCTGTATATAAATCAAAAATAACTTAAACTAGAAGAGCGCATATCGCTTCTTGCGCATATGGGAATCTCGTTTTCAAAGAGAATGAAGGTTTTCCTTTATCTACTCTCTCACTCCTTAAAAGTTTTAATTGAAGCTAACGGATGGTGGGAAAATGCAAATAGTATTTTGTTAGTAATTATACAAAAGTTTTTGTCTTTTATTTCTTAAATTTAAAAAGTTGCATTTCTTACACCCCTCTGAGAAAATTGAATACGTTATTACTGTCAGTGGAATATATCTTGAAAATCTACCGCCAAAATTTCAGATTTCTGTTATATGCAAATTATTTGCAAATTCGTTAGCAGTGTATATGATCATCAGACCGGTGATTCTCTACACTTCACCTGTATGGGCGCATACTAACACCCACCAATATTCCTAAGATTCAGGTCTTACAGAACAAGATTTTGAGAACTGCAGTCGATGCCCCCTGGTATGTCACTAACAGACAACTCCATAAAGACCTGGGCATCGACCATATATATATATACACATATAAAACGCACCTCAAAAAGATTTTTTGAGGCTGAAAGCAATAATCCCAATGAGATTATTTCTTCTCTGATTCTTTACGATCATACTGTTTTGAACAAGTACAAGAGGCCTAAAACGGTAGCGTTCTCTGAGGAGACCTACCCGTTTTAGGTCTCTTATACAATTTTACTGCTATTTTTAGCTTTTCTTATGTTTGCCCTTAGGGGCCCACCTAAAGGTGGTTTACTTATATATTTTGTTTTTACTCATGCCAAATAGGCATATCTTTATGATGGAGATGGTTAGGGGTAAAATTATCACCCGGTACATCGAGTATGATTATACGATGTACGATCTACGTTAGTAGTGTTTAATCCTTATGATATAATTAGATCTTTGATTGATTATGATCCATTGGTTTTAAACCAATTCAAGCCTTCTAAGATTGTGGTATATGAAACCTTCATGTTTAACTTTTAGTTGTGCTTCTTTAGCAAGTTTGTTTTGTCTGTGGGGGCCCCTTTGGGTTTATGTGTTTTATTGCCAATCAGGCACTATTTTAGACTTCGAGATATAAGCCACAAGCTTAGAGCTCTTCATATTAATTAAAGATATCAGATATCAGCTAGTAGTGTAAACATTCTAGGAACTGTAATGCGAACGGTCACATTTTGCTTCACTATTCCACTATTAAAGGCTTCATCGTAGATGCACCTTCTGATCCCACGTACTACCCATATAATATTAATTTCAAAACGGATGTCTTAGATGTGGTAGTACTTGGAATTTTCTTCCCCATTTACAGATTAAATACAATTCATGTATTTAACTCTGACCACATTCCCTTTTATATGCAGCTTTCTATTACCTCAGAGGAAAATCCTACAGAACTGATTTACACCAACTGGGATAAATTTACTTCTCTTATAAATGAATCCATCACTGGAAAATGCAACTCATCCAATCTACGTACAATCACGCAGGATATCGAGAATTTTATTCATATTCTAACTGATTCTGAGGCAAAAGCAAGTAAAGTTAAAAAGAGTTTACCAGTTTATTACTCGCTTCCTGCGCCCATTATCACTTATCAGAGATAAAAATAAATCACGGCATAAATGGCAGAGAAATAGAAATGAAGATGATAAAAATTATATTACCAACTAAAAGATAAAATCAGAAATGATATTAAGGACTTTAGACAAAATAACTGGAAGAATAAAATCAGCAAGCTTTCTGTTCATGATAACTCCATATGGAGATTAAGAAAATCTTTTGAAAATCGTAAGGATAATCTCCCACCTATTCATGGTTTCCAGGGAGTGGTCTTTAGGGATGAAGAGAAGGCGGAGGCTTTTGCTATCTCCCTGGAAAATCAATTTCAGGAAAATCATGATCTCTCTGATGAAGACACACATGAAGAGGTGGAAGATGGACTCTTCAGATTCTTACAACTTCCTATCGTTAATATTCTTTTATTACCACACCCAAGGAAATTTAAGATGCAATAAAAAACCTTAAGCGAAAAAAGCCCCAGGTCCTGACCTCATAACTATCAAAATTCTGAAAAAACTGCCAAAAAAGCGATTGTTCATTTGTGTTCAATCTTTAATCTACTCATCAGATACTGTAACTTCCCGAATATCTGGAAGAATGCTCATATCACAATGATCGTAAAGACAGGGAAAATTCCAACTTTCCCCCAAAGTTACCACCCAATCAGCTTGCTTTCCTGTTTGGGCAAGCTGCTTGAGCGGGTGATTCTCAATAGACTCTCTGACTTTCTTAATCATAACCACACCATACCAGATTCGCAATTCGGCTTTAGAAAGAAGATGTCCACTGAGCATCGATCCTCCGTGTAGTTGAGAAGATTGTTGAATCCTTGAATAAAAAGGAAACGGTTGCCTCAGTTTTTCTTGATGTGGCTAAAGCCTTTGACAAAGTTTGGATAGGTGGTTTATTGTACAAACTTGTCAGGGCTAAGGTTCCATCAGGAATTATGCAATTTATACAGTCATACCTTAACAATCGTACATTTCAAGTACAGATTAAAAAGAGCCTTTCTACGATACATCCCATCGAAGCTGGAGTACCACAAGGCTCCCTTCTTGGACCAGTGCTCTTTTCTATTTACCTTTATGATTATCCTGTTATTGACAGGATCACTATGCTATGTATGCAGATGACATTGCTCTTTTCTCACCCTCGCTGTGCGCATCTATTGCTATTAATAGATTACAGCAAGGCTTGGCTAAGATAGAGCAATGGTACAGTAAATGGAAGATTGGAATCAATGTTGAGAAAAGTGCTTCAGTATTATTTACCACCAAAAGAGTCAATAATCCCCAGACTCTCAACTTTTTCGATACACCACTTAACTGGCAGAATACTGTTAAGTATCTGGCAGTTACCTTGCATAGCAAGCTCAGATGGGACAAGCACATTGAAAATGTTCTGCAAAAAACAAACATGATTCGATGCCAACTTGGCCCTGTGATCGGGAGGAATTCTATCCTCTCCATTGATCATAAGTTACTACTTTACCATACAGTTCTTAGACCTGTTATAACATATGCAGCCCCCATATGGGCTAACACGACAAAGGGAAATATTAAGAAACTCCAGATCTATCAAAATCTCAGATCAAAATCAGATCTCTAAGAAATTCTTAGAAGCTGTCAACAACTGTTTGCCTCAAAAACAGATGTATTCAGCTAATTGATAGTCACTATGACGTAAGAAGTGATAAAATTGTGTGTGATCCCTCAATTGCATAAACAAAAAATTTGACATGATTACTTTTAACTCCGAAATTCCGTAACAACGTCAAAACTGCGACAAAACATCATACAATTATTAAAAATATAAAACGTTTAATTTTGGGAATTGATGATGTTCGGGTCTTTTTGCATTTTAGTGGAGTATTTTTCTGCTGAGGTCCCGCCATCCTAACAGGCCTCTCTGTGGCGTATTAACTGACAGGCTCCTGTCAGATCTCTATGGCAAGCAGCTGCTTGAGGGGTATTTTTTTTTACCGAATTAATACGTTTTATATTTCTGTGTTACATGCTTTAAGTTCATATTCTTTACATTTAATTGGCATGGAAAGCACACTCAGAAGATTACTCCTATGTACTTTCGATTTGTATTGTTAAATCTTTACTGTAAAAATAAAATTACCGCTATTATTACGTAATGAAACAATGCATCGTTCAACGCAAGAGTCATAATTATGCTGGTTTCGAAATGCAATTGAATGTCTGATGATTGCTTTTTATTCGTGAGCCAATCACATTAGCCACAGAATTTCTTTACCGTATGGCGTGGCTCTTAAACTGGAAACGTTTTCCCACTTTTGATGTAAAGGGTTACCAAAAAGGACATTTTCTTAACTGTGGTCCACCAGTGTGAATGAATGGGCGGGGGGGGGGGGGGGGGGGGGGGGGGTTCAGTCGGTAGTGCGACAGGCCCGTAATCTGTAGTTCCCAGGTTCGAGTCCCAGCTGGGTCAGCGTTGAGATTTATCTCCGCAAAACTCCTCTCCCTGCCCATGGTCAGTAGGGGACACCGATGGGCTTGAAAAGGCCGCCGTCCGTCGGATGGGACGTTAAGTCATGGCGTCATATGCAGGAGAGCCATACCCTGTGCACGTTAAAGAACATGCTGGATGGCCTCGACGGGAGGCTTCCATCTGTCTCCCAACAGCTGTTCCAGTGGGTCTCCTCCCCCAACCTTCTCTGAGCCTTCAGGGTCCTTGTGACCTGGCCATTTAACCCATGGTGTGCAAAAAAGTGTGGCTCAGAGGTAAAACAACCCAACCTAATAGCTGTCCCTTTCCCCAACACTCTCTAATCCCTTGGGGTCTCTGTGATCAGGCCATTTAGCTTATTGTGTTCAAAAAAAAAACGCAGCGTAATGTTAAAAAACACCCGATCATCGTTTCCAGTGTCTTTGCTTTCGTATTGTTTCGTGTGCTGGCTGTTTGCTTAGTTCCAAGACTAGACTTGATCTAATTGACCAACTTGTTTTGCCTCTGGGGTTTTTAAGTGTGACGAGTGAGTAGCCAGGCAACAAAATTTGCTTTAGGCAGTCGGTAGGCCTTATAATTGCGAATGTCCAATCCTGCTTTTCCGTGGGTAAAAGTACGCTAATATGGAGATGGCGTTGGGCTAACTTGTTGCCTTTTTCTCTGGCGTGTGGTTCACACTAATCACCATTTCGCTGACGAATTGTCGGAGGTCATCGACCTGGTTCGTTTAATCTTACCACAAGGTCATTCCGCTCCCTGAATGGGAACAAACACAAAAAGTACTATTAAATATTCTAATGAGAAAGTATTATTAAACATTTTTACGATAAACAAGTATGAAAATTGTTATTAATCATTTCCAAACGAAACAAGCACAAAGAATGATATTAAATATTCTAAAAGGATTTGGGTTGGGTTGTTTTACCTCTGAGCGGCACTTTTTTGCACACCATGGGCTAAATGGCCAGGTCACATGGACCCCGAAGGCTCAGAGAAGGTTGGGAAGGGGACCCACTGGAACATCTGTTGGGAGACAGATGGTAGCCTCCCGTCAAGGCCATCCAGCGTGTTCTTTAACGTGCACAGGGTATGGCTCTCCCGCACACGGGCCACGGCTTAACGTCCCATCCGACGGACGGCGGCCTTTCCAAGCCCATCGGTGTCCCCTACTGACCGTGGGCAGGGCGGGGAATTTTGCGGAGATAAATCTCAACGCTGACCCAGCTGGGACTCGAACCTGGGAACTACAGATTACGAGCCTGGCGCGCTATCGACTGAGCCACCCCCGCCCCATTCTAAAAGGAAACACCAGATATGCTGTAAAATGTTCTCATGGACACAATCACAAGAAGCAGTATTAAACATTTTAGAAAGAAACAAGAATAAACATGTTATTAAATTTTCTTAAGAGAACAAACACTAAAGGCAATATTATACATTTCCGGGGAAAAACAAGCACAAACATGCTATTAAATATTCCCAAGGAAAAAGTCACAAGAGGCAATATTAAACATTTTGGAAAGGAACAAGAACAGATATGCTATTACATTTTTCACAAGGAAAAAACACAAGAAGCAATATTATACGTTTCACGGAGAAACAAACACAAACGTGCTATTAAATGTCCCTAAGGAAACAAGCACAATAAGCTATTAAATATTCATAAGGAAACAAGCACAATAAGCTATTAAATATTCATAAGGAAACAAGCACAATAAGCTATTAAATATTCATAAGGAAACAAGTACAAGAGACAATATTAAACATTTTGGTGGAAACAAGCACAAACATGCTATTTAAATATTCGCAAGGAAACGAGCACAAGAAGTAATATTAAATATTTTGAAAAGAAACGAGCTCAAAAGGTTTAAACTTTCTCATAAGAAACAAGCACAAAAATATTGTTAAGCATTAAAAAGAGTACGAAAAATTAACTCTCTCAAGGTTGGGTTGTTTTACCTCTGAGCGGCACTTTTTTGCACACCATGGGCTAAATGGCCAGGTCACATGGACCCCGAAGGCTCAGAGAAGGTTGGGGGAGGGGACCCACTGGAACAGCTGTTGGGAGACAGATGGTAGCCTCCCGTCAAGGCCATCCAGCGTGTTCTTTAACGTGCACAGGGTATGGCTCTCCCGCACACGGGGCCACGGCTTAACGTCCCATCCGACGGAGGGTAACTCTCTCAAGAAACAAGCACAAAAGTATTAAACGTACTCAAAGAGAAAAACAAAACAAAAGTATTAATAAACTTTCTTAAATGTGAAAAGGCTCTTTTTTCAAACATTTGATGTCACTGAGAATAAATCGATACTACAAATATATATATTAATTTTTATGGGATGGGTTATGTTGTTTTACCTCTGAGCATGAGATTTTGGCACGCGATGGGGCTAAATGGGCAGAGGTCACAAGGGTCCCAAAGGCTCGGAGAAGGCTGGGGGAAGGGAACCCACAGGTGCCTGTTAAGAGACAGATGGTAGCCTCCCTTCAAGACTATCCAGCATGTTCTTTAATATGTACAGGGCATGTCTGTCTTTCACACTGCGCCACGGCTCAACATCTCATCTGATGGACGGTGGCCTTTCCAAGCTCAATGTGTTCCTTTCTGACCGAGGGCAGGGTGGGGATTTTGGGATTTTTATGGTGTTATTTAAATGTGATTATCCATTCTTCGTAGAAACACCATAATTGTCTATGTATACATTCATTTCTTGACTAAGTATAACGAAATATCATTCACTGTGATTTCGTTAGTATATTATTAATAAAAGATGCCATAATATGCAATAAAATTCTGTTTTTAGAAGTCGGAGAGCAAAAAATAATCCATCAATGCCTACGTCACTGCCCGTGACCATTTCTAAAGTGCAGAGAATGGAATACCAAAAATATTGATTTAATTTATCCAAGAATATATTAGCAGTTGATAAAAACAGAATTAACATATATATACACATACAAAATCCTCAAGCAGCCATGGACTACAGAGGTCCAAGCAGACTGTGCAATTTTCCTCTCCAGACGTATCTCTTTTGAGCTACAGCTGCTGCATTTGGTCACTCCAGACCAATTCTAGCAAGGTTCTGTTTGACATTGTCAGTCCATCGCATCCCAGGTCTCCCCCTTTTTCTGATACCCTTAGGCACACTGTTCACAATCCTCTTTGCCAATCTGCAGCTATGCATATGGGCAATATGGCCAAACTAATGCAGTCTCTCTTTGCAAAATAAGCTGCTCAAAGGAGGTTGATGACTCCTTCTAACCTCATCATTAGTTACAAAGTTGAACCACCTAATGCCCAAGATACTGCGTAAGCATTTGGAATCAAAAGCATCTAGTTTCCTGTTATCTTGTTTACAAAGTGTCCAAGTTTCACTACCATAACTAACCCTAGAAAGAACCAAACTATTATACAGTCTAATTTTAGTCTTTAGGTGTATACGCCTATTTCTCCACACTTTCCATAGATTCTTAAAAGTCCCGGCAGCAATCCCTATTCGTCTGTTAATCTCATGCCGCACATCACCAGCATCTGTTACATAGCTCCCAAGATAATTAAATTGTAACACTTGCTCAATAGTACAACCATTCAAAACAATTGAAACACCATCTGCCTGACCTGAACAATTTTCATCACTTTAGTTTTTTTTCTGTTTATCACCAAACCTACTCTACACAAGTCTCATCAATAGCTCGAATGAAAGACCTAATCTCATCAACATCACTAGCCAATAGGGCCAAATCATCAGCATAATCTAAATCATAAATTTTGAAATCTCAAGACCATTTAAGGCCAAAATTTTCCCTTGCAAAGAATTTCGCATTACATAATCAATAACCAAACTAAACAGAAAAGGAGACAAAATGCACCCTTTCAACTCCACTAGCAATGCCAAACCAATCGCTGCAGGACGTACCGACTATCACACACGACTCAGTGTTATTATAGAGAGCTCACATTATACTAACTAACTTATCAGGTATTCCATATGATCTAACAATAAACAACAAATTATGTCGATCAACAACAGAGTCAAAAGCCGTTTCGAAATCTATAAAGCTAGTAATCACAGGTTCCTGAAACTAAAAAATTTTCAAGAATCTGCCTAAGTGAAAATACACTGCTCAAAAAAATTAGGGGATACTTCTTCGCTTCATATTCATTTTGAAATATCCCCTAATTTTTGTGAGCAGTATATTTGATTAATACATCCCCTACCACTTCTGAATCCACACTGTTCATCACGCAGTTGTCCATCACCCAATTTCTTAATTCTATTAAGTATAATCATGCAAAGAACTTTACCTGGAACAGAAAGTACACTAATTCCCAGCCCACCTAGCAATCACAGAATCCTCACCTTCAACCACCTTGCCATAATTATCCCTCAATCCATGTGAACCTGTCTGTTTTATACCACTCAAAATATTAACTATCTGGTACAGCTCTCTGCTGTTGTGCTATCTAACTGCTTCCTCTGCTTTGTCAACAAAGCTATCAAGCCAATTATTCTTATCAGCTGTTAACTGATCCTTTACACGTTTATTAAGCTCCTTGTAATGCCTTCTGTCAGGACCAGTAGGATGTTGATTCATATTAATCCTGCACTTCCTTCTTTCAGAAATAAGTTCCATAGCCTTATCACTCAAATAATTTTGTTTCCTCTGTTTCCTTTTACCCAAAAGAGTACTGTTGGTTTCAAGAAAAGTCTGTTTAAACTGATCTCATTCTTTCTCAACTTCAACAGTAAACAAACCACGATTGTCATAATGACTAAGTAGCCTATCACGGTATTCTTTGGCTATATCTGGATCTTTCAGACCTTCAGTGTTGAAGGTAATTTCTTAACCTTAGCACAACATTTCTTAATCTTCAGCTGCAAAACACTTTTGACTAGGTAAGACCCAATTTCGGCTCCCCTGTACGATCTGGTATTCCTAACTGAACTAGCCCATTTGTTGTTAATTAAAATATAATAATCATATTCCTGTGCCACCCATCAGGTGAAACCCATATATTTTATAAATGTCCCGGTGTTTGTAGTATTTGTTAGTTATTCGTAAACATTAAGTTTACTTACTTGTAGGAAACGTTGCCCATTGTCATTGGAACTATCAATGCCAAAGGGACCTAAAACTCCTGCCCAAAGATCAGAGTCATTACCAACTTTAGCATTGAAGTCAACCTAGCACAAGAGAAATATCTCCTTTCTTCACAGAATTCGAAATATCCTGAAGCTGTCTGTAAAACGTATCCTTCTTGTTCTCATCAGAGTCCTCTGTGGGGCCATAACAACAGATGACATCAAGTCTTTAATTTTTGTTTTAAATTTTGCTCTAAGAAATCTTTCATTAATGCAGTCATATTCTAGAAGAGCATCACTGGCGTGTCTGCTGAGAAGCAAACCTACACTTTGGAGTTGCTTTCTATCCTCCCTGCTTGAAAAGAGAAATTTAAAGTTATTTTTAAGTATCTCGCCTTTACCTGACCATCTGGTCTCTTGCAAGCCTAGAATATCTAGGTTATAGCGCTGGAATTCCTGCGTGAGGAAATCAAGAGAATAATCTCTATGTAATGTCCTCACGTTCCACATTCCTGCAGAGAGAAAATGATTAGTAGGATTTTTAAAGAAATTAGGTTTATTGAGATTGGTAGAGCCAACAATATCAAACAGCCCCCTGATCGCAGGCATGGGGCAAAGACCTGTTCCTCCTCCGCTAAAGGCTGAAGTCACCGATGCTGGTAGGAACTTCAGGCACCACCTTTTCAAGTGGACTTTTTCAAGACCCATATGGTCTGCCTGAGACACATTACCCCAGTTTAGGATTGACAATGCCCAACTAGCTAAGTGAGGTTCAGGTACCTGTGATGTCCTCTGATCAGGATTGTCCACCAGCTGATATAAGGTCAGACCTAATTTCACTAGGGCTGGCAACCCAGAAACAAACAGAAAACACAGCGGCAGATTCTCCCTCAACAGAGGCCCACTAGTGCAGCAAATCCAGGATCCATAATCAAGCTCAAATCCATAAACAAGTCCAGTCTAGTAGGTATAAACGGTCAGCACCAGGACCTTGTGAAGTTGACTACTCTTCAACAGGGTTGAACATATATATACTACAAATTTAAGATGTTTTGCTTTTATATAGTCACATATTTAAGAAAATCTATTAAACACGTAACCATTAGTTAAGTTCGGGACTGATTTATGTCAGGCAATTTGTTTTTTTGAGTGAATATTTAAGTATTATTTTCTTAGCAATCAATAACTGAGTATTGAAAATTATTTGCCAGAACAAAATAAAAAGGTTAATTTATGTTTTTTAACAATATTTGTTTATTAATTACTATGTGTTGTCTGCGACCTGGTGATTGTCATTACATACATGCATACATACAAAATCAATTACCATTTCTGAAAAGAATTTTCTTTCTGAAAGAAGAATTTTTTTTTTACTCTTGAACATAAGATGTCATTTTATCTAGAGAATAAGATTTTGAATGGAAGATGTTTTTCTTTCTCGTGTACACTCAATTGTTAGATTATTAGGAGCTGTTATATCAATAAGGAGTCAGATTCAATTCTCATTAACTTCTTAAATAAACTTCTTATGGAGAAATGGGACAAAAGATAAATTAGATCTTTTAATCGAGTCTCTCTGTATATCTATTTCTCCAAGTAATCATGGGGGGGGGGGGGGCTGTTTCAATCGGTAGCGCATCATGCATAAAATCTATAGTTTCCAGGTTAGAGTCCCACTTGTGTCAGCATTGAAATTTATCTCCTCTAAGCTTCCATCGTATCCTCGGTTATTAAGGGAACACGGATGGACTTGAAAAGGCCGCCATCCGTCGGATTGGACATGAAGCCATGGCTCCGTATGCGGGAGAGTCATGTCCTGTTCACGTTGGGGGCGGGGGTGGCTCAGTCGGTAGCGCGCCAAGCTCGTAATCTGTAGTTCCCAGGTTCGAGTCCCAGCTGGGTCAGCGTTGAGATTTATCTCCGCAAAATTCCCCGCCTTGTCCACGGTCAGTAGGGGACACCGATGGGCTTGGAAAAGCCGCCGTCCGTCAGATGGGACGTTAAGCCGTGGCCCCGTATGCGGGAGAGCCATACCCTGTGCACGTTAAAGAACACGCTGGATGACCTTGACGGGAGGCTACCATCTGTCTCCCAACAGCTGTCCCAGTGGGTCCCCTCCCCCAACCTTCTCTGAGCCTTCGGGGTCCATGTGACCTGGCCATTTAGCCCATGGTGTGCGAAAACGTGCCGCTCAGAGGTAAAACAACCCAACCTGTTCACGTTAAAGAGCACCTGGATAGCCTTGATGGGAGGCTTCGATCTGTCTCCTACTAGCTGCCAAATGTATCCTCTTCCCCCCTAACCTTCTTCGAGTCCTTAGGGTCTTTGTGACTAGCCATTTAGCCCACTGTGTGAAAAAAGTGCCTCTCAGAATGGCCTCACCGAACTCCTCTCGCTTTCCTCATATTTCATAACTATAGCTGATTATACCGACAGGTTTCAATCAGATCTCTGTGGCAAGCAGTTGCTTGAGGATAATTGAACTTTTTTACGAGGGTAGATCATTTACTTCGTGGACTGCCATCGCCGATATTTAGCGACTTTCCGTACGAGCCAGGCCCGGATCTAAAAGAAAACCACACCATTCATCTCCTAACAACTATCCTATATTCCATCAACGTTCTCAGAGCCCTTGGGGTACTTGTGACCTAGCCATGTAGCCCACTGTGTGATCTCCGCAAAACTTCCCGCCCTGCCCACGGTCATTAGGGGACACCAATGGGCTTGGAAAGACGTCCGTCGAATGGGACATTAAGCCGTGACTCCGTGTGTGGGAGAGACATACACTGTGCACGTTAAAGAACATGCTGGATGGCCTTGACGGGAGGCTACCATCTGTCTCCCAACAGCTGTTCCAGTGGGTCCCCTCCCCCATCCTTCCCTGAGCCTTCGGGGTCCATGTGACTGGCCATTTAGCCCATGGTGTGCAAAAAAGTGCCGCTCAGAGGTAAAACAACCCAACCCTGTGGGAAAACACAGGCCTCAGAGAGGGAGAAATAGCCCACCTCGTTTTCCTCATGTTCGTTATGAGATGGCTGATTATACTAATAGGTTTCTATCAGATCTCTGTGGCATGCAGTTGCTTAAGAATTTTTTTTTTACGAGAGTGGATCATTTAGTTCGTGAACTTCCGTTGCCGTCAGTTAGCGACATTTCGTACGAGTTAATACGTATGTGGCAACACAGCGACTCTTCAAGGGCATGGTGCAGTGTGTGAAAGTTGCAACATGTTAATAGGTCGCAAGTAACACCAGAACATTTTACCGCTTTTGAAAGGTGTTCTTTTTTTGTGTTTGTGATATTTTGTAGGCTATAACTGATTAGTAATCAGTTATATTTGCTCAGTTTACTAAACTGAGCAGATATATCTTGCCGTGCAAGTGCGCTTCAGGCGAAAGGTCTCCCCTTCTACCTTTGAACACTGCACTCCTTTTTTCCGAAGTAACTGTGTCACAAGTCTTCCTACATCATCCCTAAACAGAGAACTGGATTCAGCGTGTAAGAAGATCAAGACTTCATTTGAAGAATTTAAAGGAACACATAGTGGATGGACACTGGACGCTGTACTCCACGCTGAAATGAATATTAGAAAATATATCCCTCTTGCAGGGTCTAGTTATGTCCCTACTCCAAGAGAATTACTATTAAAACACGCTATTATCAATGTATGTAATTCTGACCAAAAATGTTTTATATGGTCTGTTTTAGCCTCTTTGTATCCTGCCACAGATAATCCACAGCGCCTTAACAACTATATACATTCAGAAGAAAAATTAAACACATCTGGCCTAATTTTCCCTATAACAATAATTCAAATTTCTAATTCGAGAAAATGAACACTGTTTCTGTCAATGTTTTTGGATACGAGAAAGAGGTGTTCCCGCTCTACATCACGCCATTCAGATTCAAAGCGCACGCAAATCTCCTACCGTTATCAGATGATGAAAAGCAGCATTATTGTTCTATTAAGAATATGAGTCGACTTCTCAGACCTCTCACCAAACATAAATGCCAGGCTTTCTACTGTGATTACTGCCTTCACCGTTTCACAAATGAATCACTCTTGAAGGATCATATTCCCTATTGTCAAGAACATGGACCCCAGAGAGTAGAATTTCAAAACTGAAGAGGATACATGGCTGAAATTCACAAATTACAAGTTCCAACAACCTGTTTCTTATGTGATTTACGCCGACTTTGAATCATTCCTAACCCTGTATGCCTAACCCTGTGAAATCTCACACCACTATCACAGCAAATCATGAACCCTGTGGATTTGCATATTTTGTTGTCGGGCCTGACGGCTGCAGTCATAAACCTCCAGTAGTTTATAGAGGTCCTAATGTGGTAAAAGAATTTTTGGAATGTCTGCTTTGGGGCGGGGGTGGCTCAGTCGGTAGCGTGCCAGGCTCGTAATCTGCAGTTCCCAAGTTCGAGTCCCAGCTGGGTCAGCGTTGAGATTTATATCCGCAAAATTCTCCGCCCTGCCCACGGTCAGTAGGGGACACCGATGGGCTTGGAAAGGCCGCCGTCCGTCGGATGGGACGTTAAGCCGTGGCCCCGTGTGCGGAAGAGCCATACCCTGTGCACGTTAAAGAACACGCTGGATGGCCTTGACGGGAGACTACCATCTGTCTCCCAACAGCTGTTCCAGTGGGTCCCCTCCCCCAACCTTCTCTGAGCCTTCGGGGTCCATGTGACCTGGCCATTTAGCCCATGGTGTGCAAAAAAGTGCCGCTCTGAGGTAAAACAATCCAATCCAATTTGGAATGTCTGCTTAAAGAAGAAAACGATATAAAAAAATTTCTCTCGGGGATCCAACCAATGCAACTTTCAAATCACGAAGAGGAATCATTCCGCAACGCTATCAATTGTCATATTTGTAAAGATGTTCTGGGAACAGATCGCGTGAGAGATCACGATCATTTAACCGGCAAATTCCGAGGAGCCGCTCATAATGCATGTAATCTCAATTTTAAGCTCACAAATAAGATTCCAGTTATATTTCATAACCTAAAGGGATATGATAACCATCTTATTATGCAAGGAATCGGTATGATCAAAAATAAGAAGATTAATTGCATTCCCAATAATTTAGAAAAATACATAGCATTCTCTCTTGGAACTTTGAATTTCATAGATTCCTATCAATTTTTAAGTGCATCTCTTGAGAAGCTAGTCAATAATTTATCAGCAGAAGAATTCCATATTTTAAAGCAACATGTTAAAACTAAACGGCTACACCTGGTTTTGAGAAAAGGAGTTTACCCCTACGATTACAATGACAACAGCGAAAAGTTTGAAGAAACATTATTTCCTCCACGTAAAGCTTTTTACAATCAACTTACAGAAGAAGCGCTAGGGGAAGAAGACTATATCCATGCAATTAAAGTATGAAACTCTTTCGACATAAAAAATCTAGGCCAATATCACGACTTGTACCTAAAGACCGACGTACTCCTTAGCTAATGAGTTTGAGAATTTCAAAAAATTATGTCATGTTTACACAGCTCCTGGACTAGCCTGGCATGCATGCCTGAAGATGACAAATGTTAATCTAGAGTTGATAACTGATCCTACAATGTATCTTTTCCTGGAAAAAGACATAGAGGAAGAATTTCAGTGATATGCAATCGTTTTAGCACTGCAAACAACAAATATTTAGATACCTATGATCCTCAGTTACCCTCTAAATACATTACTTACGATGATGCCAACAATCTTTATGGATGGACAATGTCACAATGTCTCCCTCAAAGCGATTTCCGATGGCTTAATAAAGAAGAAATAGCAGATCTAGATATTACAGCAATTCCTGATGATTCGAATAAAGGGTATATATTGGAAGTTGATTTAGATTATCCAGTTTCTCTACACGACAAGCATAACGATTATCCGCTAGCCCCTGAGAAACTTCAGGTTACCAACAGCATGCTATCATCCTATGGTCAAGAGCTTGCCCAAAACCTTGGAATAAATACAAGCCAATCGTGAAATTAGCCCCAAATCTGAATTCTAAGGAAAAATATGTCCTTCATTTCATTCCGTAATATGAATAATTTTTTAAATTTCCATGCAATTGAAATATGAAACAATATTTTTCCGTAATTTGAAACAATATTTAGCCTTCGGTATGCAGTTGAAGAAAATACATCGCGTTTTAGAATTCAAACAGTCTTGCTGGCTAAAACCATATATAGAATTTAATACGGATCAGCGGAAGAAAGCTAGAAACGACTTCGAGAAGGACTTCTTCAAATTAATGAATAATGCTGTGTTTGGAAAAACGATGGAAAATTTGAGAAATCGAATGAAAATTGAATTGACTCAGAACCCAAAGAGAGTATGTAAACTCGTAGCATCACCTGCTTTTCACGCTTTTCGCGTTTTTGACAACGACATCGCATGTGTACAATCAAAGCAAACTAAATTGGAACTCATCAGGCCTATTTATGCTGGTTTCAGTATTCTAGATATTAGTAAAATATTGATGTATAACTTTCATTATGACTATATTAGTCCAAAATATGGAGGAAAAGCTAAATTGTTGTTCACTGATACAGATTCACTGTGCTACGAGCTTCAAACCGAGGACGTGTGTGCTGATATGAAAGGTGATATAGATCATTTCGATACGTCCAACTATCACATAGATCATTTCGATACGTCCAACTATCACATAGATCATTTCGATACGTCCAACTATCACATAGATCATGTTTTGCATAGTACACTTAATAAAAAGGTACTAGGTAAAATGAAAGATGAACTTTCAGGAGTACCTATCAAAGAATTTGCAGGCCTTCGTTCAAAAATGTATTCTATTCTAAGTTTACAAGAGGAGAAGAAGACGGGGAAAGGAGTCCCCAAATACATCGTAAAAAGAACCCTTCGTCACAAGGATTAAAGAGACTGCTTGATAAACAAATCACCTTGTCGAGTAGATTTGACAAGGATTCAAAGTAGTAACCATCATCTTCATACAGTGAAAGGTGTAAAACTTGGTCTGTCACCATTTGATGATAAAAGATATATTTTAGAAAATGGTTATGACACCCTTTCGTACGGTCACTACAAAACGATGAAAAAATAATGTAACAGAAAAAAACAAATATTTTGTTAAATGTGTGATTTTTAATATGCTAATATGTATATAAATATGATTTTATCTGAATGTATGTATAATTTTTTGTATAGCCCTTGTATATGTAAAAATATCGCATATAATTATCATATGTAGCATGTAAAACCTGTCTTCTGTTAACCTGCATTTTTGTAGGCTGCATGTAAAACCATTTCTTCTGTAATCTGCATTTTTGTAACCAGGTTGTAAAATATATCTGTATTCAATGTAAAAAAGCATCATTGTGAAATGTATAAATAAAATTGTAAACCAATGGAAATCATTACTTCTGTAAAATATAATGTGAAACCTATGCATTTTCAATGCATCTCCCAATAATTTGATATCAATAAAATTTTTAAAATGAAATATATGTGTGTTGTCTGAATTACTAACAAGTGGGGGAGGTAAACAACGTTATTGCGACTTCTCACATGACCTCCCGTGACGCTCCCGGAGAGTTCATACTCCTGAGTTATTCCACAGGCTGCAACGTGCTTGCGGAATCAGCTCGCTCACTGGGAGAAAAGCCTTAACTACATGCATTTCTGGTATTACACTTATAATAAAAGGTCGGTAATTCTCTTAATTTTCATGGTTTGTCAAACATTACTTATTATTTCACGATGTAGAGACGTTCTCAAGTATTAAGAAGTGATGGGTTGGGTTGTTTTACCTCTGAGCGGCACTTTTTTGCACACCATGGGCTAAATGGCCAAGTCACATGGACCCCGAAGGCTCAGAGAAAGTTGGGGGAGGGGACCCACTGGAACAGCTGTTAGGAGACAGATGGTAGCCTCTCGTCAAGGCCATCCAGCATGTTCTTTAACGTTCACAGGGTATGACTCTCCTACACACGGGGCCACGGCTTAACATCCCATCCGACGGACGGCGGCCTTTACCAAGCCCATCGGTGTCCCCTACTGACCGTGGGCAGGGCGGGGAATTTTGCGGAGATAAATCTCAACGCTGACCCAGCTGGGACTCGAACTTGGGAACTACAGATTACGAGCCTGGCGCGCTACCGACTGAGCCACCCCCGCCCCTAAGAAGTGATGAAAACATAAGATTTCCTTTCAAAGTTATCGAGAGACGCTTGCTTAGTCATAGACCATTACGTTACCCAGATCGAACCTTCTCACGAGCCTCTTCGAAATCAACGTTTTTTTTTTCTTAAAGCAATCACCTCTCAAAAGTGGTAAGACTACAATAAATACGTCGGATGCTGTGTTTATGAGAAATTTATTAGCACGGGATGAAATTCTAATTTTTACTTTGTAGAGATCGAATCTTTCGCTATGTTGATTTTTACAGAGGAATAATCGAAATTAATGAATCGGCCATTTAGTAATGAAGGAATTTATCAAGTGTTTTAAAGCAGATTTTACTGGATATTAATACTTTTCAGTAATAACATACAGCGAAAAGGATCATTTCTCTACATTTTGTAATACAGAGAAGTACAGGTGAATTTTATGTACTTTTACTATGAGTAAGTGAAAAAAAATTGGATTGTTATACTGTTATTCGAATTACCCAGTTAATAATTGTTTTACTTTGGAATGTTTCCGTGATAAAAAAGTATCATGTTTAATTAAAAATAATGTTTTTTCCTAAATCCATAGAAAATTAAGGGTAGTTCATCATATAATTTAGGGGCGGGGGTGGCTCAGTCGGTAGCGCGCCAGGCTCCTAATCTGTAGTTCCCAGGTTCGAGTCCCAGCTGGGTCAGCGTTGAGATTTATCTCCGCAAAATTCCCCGCCCTGCCCACGGTCAGTAGGGGACACCGATGGGCTTGGAAAGGCCGCCGTCCGTCGGATGGGACGTTAAGCCGTGGCCCCGTGTGCGGGAGAGCCATACCCTGTGCACGTTAAAGAACACGCTTTATGGCCTTGACGGGAGGCTACCATCTGTCTCCCAACAGCTGTTCCAGTGGGTCCCCTCCCCCAACCTTCTCTGAGCCTTCGGGGTCCATGTGACCTGGCCATTTAGCCCATGGTGTGCAAAAAAGTGCCGCTCAGAGGTAAAACAACCCAACCCATCATATAATTTAAGTGATTTAAATAAAAAAAAGAGAAAATTCCCTAAAAAATGATTTTTTTTTTTAATTACAGAGGTGAAAATAACGTCTTCCTTCATTAAATGTATTGAAACGAAAATTAGGCGATTTCACCACTTATTTCAGCAGTTTAGCAAAAAATACATTTAATTCCCTAAAAGAAGAGATTTTTTATTACAGAGGGGACCCCTCTGTAATTAAAAAATGGATTACAGAGGGGATCCGTCTGTAATTAAAAAATCCTGAAGCGCACTTGCACGGCAAGGTACCATTTAATGCTACCTTTCGAGGCCAATTCTTCTTTCAGATGAGTTAGGAATGACTCCCGCGAGGATTCGAGGAAAAAGATGAGGTCAATAGATGTTTCTTCCGTTGCCATCACCTTATGTGTTGACAGGGTCCTTTTCATTTCTTCTTGTAAACTGGCAAGGGGTCTTCACGGTCTGGTTTTTGTTTCTTCTGGGGAATCCTTTCATCTTCAGAGAGTTTTCGTTTATTAATGTGTGGCTTTCTTTGATGTCGTAAAAGATTGTCTTTTCTCCCAAACTCCATTGCACATTCTTCGCATTTGTAGGTTTTCCTGGAGGTGTGGGTTAACTCATGACGTCGGACGTCATCTCTCCTTGAGAATGTCAATTCGCATTGAGAGCACTTAAATAGACTATTTCCATCACGATTTCTGTTATGACGATTGAGATGGGTCTGATGAAGGAAAGCCTTCTCACATATATCACATGGATACATTATAAAACAGTGAGTTATAAAATAGCTGTTTTATACTACACGAGGACGTCGAGAACTATCGCTAATGATTTCTAACAGTTGAAAAAATCACGGAGACGCAGCTGCAGAGAACCGTCACTGTCAACGTTTGACAACAGATCTGATAGCTGATAGCTGAAACATAACATTCAATGTGCCAGGATCAAATGACCCCATAACCATTTTCATCTGATGATCGCCGATAAGGCCATGAGTCAAAGACAGTACAAAAGGTAGTTCACCAAGCTATGGTGAAACCCCGAAGGGCTATGAAAAGAACACGTAGGAACAGGAGCAGAAAGCAAGAACTAAACCAAAAAGGTATCCATATCGAAAATCAGGGGTCTTGCTCTTTTGATCCTATCGTTGAGGATGGAACAAATAATGCAATAGAGAAGAAATCAAATCATGAGGGTTTGAGTCAACACCATCAAAGAAGACCTTCGAGGTGTTCGTAATAAAGTTATAAAAAAAAATAAATACCCCCTCAAGCAGCTGCTTGCCACAGAGGTCTGACAGGAGCCTGCCAGTTTATATGCCAGAGTAGAAGGTCTGAGAGGATGGCAGGACCTCATATATGTGTTCAACTCCAAGATCGTGATGAATTCTTCTGTTGGTGACGAACCAGGGAGCATTCGTAACCTGTCGTAGCACTTTGTTCTGATATCGTTGTAAACAACGGATATTTGTCTTGGTCGTATTCGCCCAGACAGGGGCAGCATAAGTCAATACTGGACGTAGCACAGAAAAGTACAGAAGTAATTTGTGATCAATAGAAAGGATCGAATTTCGACCCAACAAGGGTCCAAGTTGGCATCGGATGATGTTAGCTTTATGGACAACAGATCTGACTGATGGATGTCGTATTTATACTAGAAGAAGGATTATCCCGCAGAAACTGGAATAAAAGACTATCCAGCAGAAAATGAAAGGAGAAAATGATATTGGGTAAAAATATTTAAAAAAGGCAGAACTTCTAATAGGTGTCGTCGGCATTCAACATGGCGGACTTACTTTACGCTGTAGGAGGATGACGCAACCACAGGGGATGTCAAAAGGATGGAATCAGAGGAAAAGAGGGTTTTTTTAATAAAGGGGGATGGAACTTTTGATAAGGGTTTAATAAAGGGGTTGCATATTAATAAAGGGGTTGTCAGTCATGGATAAGTGTCTAATTAATATGGAATACGAATAAAAACATGAAATAAACAACTACCAGATTAAAGTATAGAAAGATATATGTGGGGTTGAATGACGAGGAAAAACACGAGTTAAAAAGAAATAAAAAATACGTTGGTTATAAAAAAAAATACGTTAATAAAAATAAACCATCAATATAAAACTCATGAAGGCAATAGAACCATCTCAGATTGTTAAATGAAGACCTCTAATCCCCACTTCAGACACATCTAAGCCATCTCAGCAAGTAACAAGGCATAGCCGAGTGCGTTATCGCTCAGATTAAATTCCTGACACCTCGGTAGCCGTTTCAAATCACCTCGTGGGAAGGTATTTTTTTTAAATACAGGGAGACGTACTAAAAAAATTGCGGACGTTAGATGGCGCCACAATTTAATTAAATGCGCATACCCATGCAATGGGTCAACCAAGGGGGCGGTGTGATGTCAGGATACAAAATGGCGGATCTGGACTTGGAAAAAATTACGGATGAGGGTAGAAACCAAGATGGTGAACGAACGGCAAAATCGCGGCAGTTTGTGGTGACGTCAGGTTACTAAATGGTTGTTTCGAAAAAATTTCGGGCTTGTGGAAACCAAGATGGACATCGGTGGAAATTACGAGTGGGTTGTTCTTCAAAACCATCTATTATATATCAATTATTATCTGCAATGTAACTGAAAAATATAATTTAAGATTATTACTTCACTAGAGGGAGGTATTTTATTCACCATTGTCCGACTTCAGTCTTAAAAACAGTGAGAATTCTGACCAATGTGATTGCCACCGGCTTGAAACACATGGGTGGCGGTTCCCATAGGATTACCATTGACCCACCACTGTTCCAGAACTCTCATTATCCTCCTACTTCATGCTGTTGATAAGACTCTCCACCAGCACTGTAGGTAGTAATCTCCATCATGCCTGCAAAGCACCTCGAAGCTCTAGGAGGCTTGCAAGAACGGGTTTCAGGGGAGCAACCCATCTCCCAATAGCATCCCATACATGTTCTAATGGATTGAGGTCGGTCTACTTCATACAATTAATAGCGCTTGGTAATATTCTTCAGATTGCAATCGACAAGGTCACGAAGGTGAGCGAGGGCGTTATGATCCTGTTGGAGGAAGGTATTACTTATTACACCCACATGGGGCGGGGATGACTCAGTCGGTAGCGCGCCAGGCTCGTAATCTGTAGTTCCCAGGTTCGAGTCCCAGCTGGGTCAGCGTTGAGATTTATCTCCGCAAAATTCCCCGCCCTGCCCACGGTCAGTAGGGGACACCGATGGGCTTGGAAAGGCCGCCGTCCGTCGGATGGGACGTTAAACCGTGGCCCCGTGTGCGGGAGAGACATACCCTGTGCACGTTAAAGAACACACTGGATGGCCTTGACGGGAGGCTACCATCTGTCTCCCAACAGCTGTTCCAGTGGGTCCCCTCCCCCAACCTTCTCTGAGCCTTCGGGATCCATGTGACCTGACCATTTAGCCCATTGTGTGCAAAAAAGTGCCGCTCAGAGGTAAAACAACACAACAACACAAATATTACACCCACATATGCTCACACAAAGGAGTCGAAGATTTCATCCCTGTATCTGCAACCAGTGGCAGAGCCTGTTAGAAGCATGTACCGATCTGTGTAGCCACTCAAAGTATCCCTCCCAAACCATGACACTCCCACCACCACCATAGGTGTCTCATTCACGGAATTTGTGACATGATAGCATGTTCCTGGTTCCCTCCCTATCAACTGATGCTGCGAATCGCTGTGGAGGGCAAATCTCGATTCATCCTGAAGAGCCTTACTGTGATGATGGGTTAGGGAAACGCTCAGCAGTGACCGCCTAGCATGTAGCCATAAATAAAAAAAAATAAATACCCCCTCAAGCAGCTGCTTGCCACAGAGGTCTGACAGGAGCCTGTCAGTTTATATGCCAGAGTAGAAGGTCTGAGAGAATGGCAGGACCTCAGCATAAAAACAACACACTTCATGAAGACTTTGCCATACAGTGGTAACGGATATCGCCGTTCCATTTGCTGCTTCGAGGTCTGATCGCAATGGATGTGGTATTCACATCCTCCGATCGCAAAACTCCAGAAAGAGGTCCTTCCTTGGGATTGTTATCCTTCGTCGTCCACTACTAAATCGTCTGGATGCATTCTGTCCTTGTTGTAACCTCTGTACACCACTGAATGACTCGCATTAAGCGATCTGACAATATCTGCTTGATTTTGGCCTGCCTCGACGACCTATAACTTCCCAACGCGATTCTTCCGATAAATGATAACATCTGGGAGACATAGACAACAAATCTGCTATCTCGAAAACCCCGCCTCGCACTTTGCAGGAGACTGGACAACATTTTAGAAATAAATATCCGCTTTCAACGCTCGATAAATTTACTATACCGCTGTCAGCGCCATTCATTTGCATACCGTACCTGAATCCTGCGTCGTATTTTGTATACTATACGTGATTTTCGTGAATTTTTATCGTCGGAGTTTTACGATATAGTTTTTTTTATTTGTTCCGTAATTAATGGAAATCAGTGTATATTATTATATATTTCATTAATGCTAGGATTATTCATAAATCTGTGTGTGTTTCGCCATGCAAAATTTGTACGGGGACATATCATGTTGCATATGCATGCCTCTGAACATAGCATTAAAGAAAAATATAAAGTCCACTGCGTCAGTCCATAATAACTATTACAAATCTCGGAGGCTCGGTTTCCATCGTTAGAAACGTTGTACAGTCGCTCAAAAAAGTATCCGAACACTACGGTTGATTACAGATTTCAGAAAAAATATCTGGCAACGATTTTTTAGAAATTAGTGATCTGGCAACCTCCGTGTCACGTGATTACAGAATTCAGGAAAAATATCTGGAGCGTGTACAGCAACTGTATACGCTCCAGTTACCGTTCACAGAAAATTGGAGCGTGTGCAGTTACTGCACACGCTCCAGTTTGCAGTGAACGGTAACTGCACACGCTTAATATTTCCGTGAGTGAGCCCACACGATCTAGTATCAAAATAATATGACCACCTACAGTCGCTCAAAAAAGTATCCGAACACTATGGTTGATTACAGAATTCAGAAAAAATATCTGGCAACGATTTTTTTAGAAATTAGTGATCTGGCAACCTTCGTGTCACGTAACGTTGAATATTTAACAACAGCAATGCCAGTCTTAAGAAACTTAAAAAAAAACTGAAGAACAGTGAAAGAATTCTTTACACACAGTTCAAAAATACAAACTTATTTTATTAAAAACTTTGATACAATACTTCTTACTAAGTTTTAATTAACTTATGAAGTCAATTTTTGTTGCTGTTGTTAAATATTAAAACTTCCATAACTCATTAAATACTGAACGAATGTTCTTGAAAATCAAGATATTGATTTATTTGATTGAGATCTTTATCTGCAATCACATTTTTCAAAAAAAAAGACTTATTTTAGAAGTTATAGAGCTTTAACATTAGCTACCCATTGACTTAACATAGGGTTGTTCGTTAATTTATGGAAATCAGTGTATATTACAATAATCATTTGTCATCTCTCAATTTCTCAATTCTCTCAAATAGACGATAAAATGCAAACTTATAAGCACCGTAGTATATAGCATCTGTTTACTATATGTTAACGAAAAAGTTTATAGTAAAATAAAATCTCGCTTTTCTCAAAATCTATACGTGATCGAAAAAAATCTGAGAACAGATTTGAAATCGGAGTCAAAGCACACGTTAGAATCGCATATTTTTTTTTCTCAGGAAATAGAAAAACAGTTAAAATTTGTTGTTCAATGTAATTAGTATAATTCGCGAAACAAAAAGAAATGATTTTTGGTCTTTTGTCCGAATATTTTACCGTTTTGCAAAACTGTGTGTGTTCATCGGAGATGGCGTTTGCCTTATTATGGAGCGGGATTCATGGGAGCAAACCATCTCCCAACAGCATCCCATGCATGTTCTAACAGATTTAGGTGTGCATATTTATTCTGTGATTCTAAGGATTTAATTTGTGCATATTGGAAAAATAATACTCTAAAGATTTATTCTGTGCATATTGGAAAAATAATATTATAAGGATTTATTCTCTGCATATTGAAAAAATAATATTCTAAGGATTTATTCTGTGCATATTGGAAAATAATATTCTAAGGATTTATTCAATACATATTGGAAAAATAATATTATAAGGATTTAAGCTGTGCATATTGGAAAAATAATCTTATAAGGATTTATTCTGTGCATATTGGAAATATATTATTCTAAGGATTTATTCTGTGCATATTGAAAAAATAATATTCTAAGGATTAATTCTGTGCATATTGCAAAAATAATATTATAAGGATTTATTCTGTGCATATTGGAAAAATAATATTCTAAGGATTTATTCAGTACATATTGGAAAAATAATATTATAAGGATTTATTCTGTGCATATTGGAAAAATAATATTCTAAGGATTTATTCAGTACATATTGGAAAAATAATATTATAAGGATTTATGCTGTGCATACTGGAAAAATAATATTCTAAGGATTTATTCAGTGCATATTGGAAATATAATATTCTAAGGATTTATTCTGTGCATATTGGAAAAATAATATTCTAAGGATTTATTCTGTGCATATTGGAAGAAAAATATTATAAGGATTTATTCAGTACATATTGGAAAAATAATATTATAAGGATTTATGCTGTGCATATTGGAAAAATAATATTATAAGGATTTATTCTGTGCATATTGGAAAAATAAAATTCTAAGGATTTATTCAGTACATATTGGAAAAATAATATTATAAGGATTTAAGCTGTGCATATTGGAAAAATAATATTATAAGGATTTATTCTGTGCATATTGGAAATATAATATTCTAAGGATTTATTCTGTGCATATTGAAAAAATAATATTCTAAGAATTTATTCTGTGCATATTGGAAAAATAATATTATAAGGATTTATTCTGTGCATATTGGAAAAATAATATTCTAAGGATTTATTCAGTACATATTGGAAAAATAATATTATAAGGATTTATTCTGTGCATATTGGAAAAATAATATTCTAAGGATTTATTCAGTACATATTGAAAAATAATATTATAAGGATTTAAGCTGTGCATATTGGAAAAATAATATTCTAAAGATTTATTCAGTGCATATTGGAAATATAATATTCTAAGGATTTATTCTGTGCATATTGGAAAAATTATATTCTAAGGATTTATTCCGTGCATATTGGAAAAATAGTATTATAAGGATTTATTCTGTGCATATTGGAAAATTAATATTATAAGGATTTATGCTGTGCATATTGGAAAAAAAATATTATAAGGATTTATTCTGTGCATATTGGAAAAATAATATTCTAAGGATTTATTCAGTACACATTGGAAAAATAATATTCTAAGGATTTATTCAGTACATATTGGAAAAATAATATTATAAGGATTTATTCTGCGCATATTGGAAAAATAATATTATAAGGATTTATTCTGTGCATATTGGAAAAATAATATTCTAAGGATTTATTCTGTGCATATTGGAAAAATAATATTCTAAGGATTTATTCTGTGCATATTGGAAATATAATATTCTAAGGATTTATTCTGTGCATATTGAAAAAATAATATTATAAGGATTTATTTTGTGCATATTGGAAAAATAATATTATAAGGATTTATTCTGCGTATATTGGAAAAATAATATTATAAGGATTTTTTCTGCGCATATTGGACAAATAACATTATAAGGATTTATGCTGTGCATATTGGAAAATAATATTATAAGCATTTATGCTGTGCATATTAGAAAATAATATTATAAGGATTTATGCTGTGCATATTGGAAAAATAATATTATAAGGATATATTCTGTGATTATTGGAAAAATAATATTATAAGGATTTATTCTGTGCATATTGGAAAAATAATAATATAAGGATATATTCTGTGCATATTGGAAAAATAATATTCTAAGGATTTATTCAGTACATATTGGAAAAATAATATTCTAAGGATTTATTCTGTGCATATTGGAAAAATAATATTCCAAGGATTTATTATGTGCATATTGGAAAAATAATATTATAAGGGTTTATTCTGTGCAATTGAAAAAATAATATTCTAAGGATTTATTCAGTACATATTGGAAAAATAATATTATAAGGGTTTATTCTGTGCATATTGGAAATATAATATTCTAAGGATTTATTCTGTGCATATTGGAAATATAATATTCTAAGGATTTATTCTGTGCATATTGGAAAAATAATATTCTAAGGATTTATTCTGTGCATATTGGAAAAATAATATTCTAAGGATTTATTCTGTGCATATTGGAAAAATAATATTCTAAGGATTTATTCGATACATATTGGAAATCACTAAAGTGATGAAAATTGGTCAGGCAGGCTGTGATTCAGTTAATCTGAATGGTTGCAGTCTTGAGCAGGTGTCACAGTTTAATTATCTTGGGAGTTATGTAACAGATAATGGTGATGTGCAGCATGAGATTAACAGACGAATAGGAATTGCTGCCGGGACTTTTAAGAACCTATGGAGAGTGTGGAGAAATAGGCGTATACACCTAAAGACTAAAATTAGACTGTATAATAGTTTGGTTCTTTCTAGGGTTAGTTATGGTAGTGAAACTTGGACACTTTGTAAACAAGATAACAGAAAACTAGATGCTTTTGATTCCAGATGCTTACGCAGTATCTTGGGCATTAGGTGGTTCAACTTTGTAACTAATGATGAGGTTAGGCAAAGGAGTTTGCAACTTCCTTTAAGCAGCATATTGTGCAGAGAGAGACTCCGTTGGTTTGGCCATGTTGCCCGTATGAATAATTATAGATTGGCGAATAGGGTTATGAACAGTGTACCTAAAGGCCTCAGAAAGAAGGGGAGACCTAGGATGCGGTGGGCAGACAATGTCAAACAGGACCTTGTTAGAATTGGTGTGCAGTGGCCAGATGCAGTAGATGTAGCTCAGGATAGACTTGCTTGGAGAACTAAATTGCACGGTCTGGTTGGACCTCCGTAGCCCATGGCTGCTTGAGGATGATGATGATGATGATGATGATATTGGAAAATTAATATTATAAGGATTTATGCTGTGCATATTGGGAAAAAAAATATTATAAGGATTTATTCTGTGCATATTGGAAAAATAATATTCTAAGGATTTATTCAGTACACATTGGAAAAATAATATTCTAAGGATTTATTCAGTACATATTGGAAAAATAATATTATAAGGATTTATTCTGCGCATATTGGAAAAATAATATTATAAGGATTTATTCTGTGCGTATTGGAAAAATAATATTCTAAGGATTTATTCTGTGCATATTGGAAAAATAATATTCTAAGGATTTATTCTGTGCATATTGGAAAAATAATATTCTAAGGATTTATTCTGTGCATATTGGAAAAATAATATTCTAAGGATTTATTCTGTGCATATTGGAAAAATAATATTATAAGGATTTATTCTGCGCATATTGGAAAAATAATATTATAAGGATTTATTCTGCGCATATTGGACAAATAATATTATAAGGATTTATGCTGTGCATATTGGAAAATAATATTATAAGGATTTATGCTGTGCATATTGGAAAAGTAATATTCTAAGGATTTATTCAGTGCATATTGGAAAAATAATATTCTAAGGATTTATTCAGTGCATATTGGAAATATAATATTCTAAGGATTTATTCAGTGCATATTGGAAAAATAATATTCTAAGGATTTATTCAGTGCATATTGGAAAACAGGCTAGATGGCCTTGATAAGAAGACTTATGTCTTCTGCTGTCCAGTGGGGCTGTCCAGTGGTCTAACGGCTGTCCAGTGGGTTCCCTTGTTCTACCCAGCTCTGAACCTCGATATCCTTGAGACCTGCTCATTTAGCCTGCTATATGCAAAGAAAGTATTTCTAAAAACCGAAATGAAGAGGTTATAAACCAGTGATGGCCGCAAGCCCATAATATTGTTTCATGCAGCCCTCGGCATCCTTTCGTGCGATCAGTTACAGATATTCCGCAAATAATTAAAAAAAAAGTAATAATGAAACTTGTGATATTAAAATTTTTAGTTCATTTATACCTATTTTCTACTTTATTTAATCGAATTATTCTATTAATTTCCTTTTGCGACTGAAATTTCCTAACTTGAGTGCATTAATAATCTGCACCGACTTAAAAAACAAAAAAGGCCATTCCAGATCTAAGTGATGTTTAGGAAGAGACGTCCGCTTCCGTTCCAGATGATCTCCCGATTTTTTCCTTTTCGATGGGGAAATCATTGCCAACATGATTTGCTTTTAATGGCATCCCTCTTCGAGCCTGATAAAGACACTCTTCATACCCGTTACACTCGGAACAATAATAAATTCGGCTCGAGCAGACTCTCCTGAAAGAGTCGAAGCATACTCCTAAATACAAAGAGTGAAAGAGCTCGCCAAGCATCTCAAACTGGAGGTGGCATCTGTTTCGGACAGCAGACAAAAGACGTGTAATTCGCAAGGACAGCGCTGCTCTGCATAGAAATCACCCTTATTATGTCTGCAACATGGCGCTGGTGCCAGGAGGGGGCTGGAAAGTGAATTACGGTTAACACCCATTCGATGTTACGGGTGGATTTTATATTTCGTCTCCTTTTTATTCAGGGATTTGTTTATCTTTTGCAATTTTTGTCTCGTTTTAGTTTCCCGTCCTCCTCTCTTTACATATGGACAAAAATCGTCTTCGAAAAATATCGTCTGCTAGTGTTTTTTTCCCCATAAATAGTACGACAGAAAACTGCGGAAGTAAGGGAAAAAAAAACTGTCTTCTCTTTTTTCCCGAAGGAAGACCGGTCCAGGGCTAACGGTGAGCGTGTCGGGCTTCCCACTTGCTGCCGAAGTTAATCGTGAAGATTTGAAAGTGTATTCCGACTACTGATAAGACTTACGTGAACGGATTAAAAATATATCCGAGACTTTTAATCCGTTCTTGTGAACACTTTTTTTTTTCCAATTATTTATTGAACTAATCTAGTCAACTATTTATTCGATTATTTATTTATTATATTAAAATATAATAAATAAATAATATTATTATATTTATATATATATATATAAATTTTTTCATTAGCGTATAGTAAACTGATGTTATACATTTCCTGAAAAATAGATTATTTAGCAATTTTATTCTCCAGATTTGCTGTCCCATGGCCGAATGGTTAGCAGGCTTGGCGACTGATCTAAAGGACCTGGGTTCGAGCCCCGGGTAAGGCATGGATGTGTGTGTTGTTTTCCTCTGAGGTCCTGCCATCCTCTCAGACCTTCTGCTATGGCATAAAACTGACAGGCTCCTGTCAGACCTCTGTGACAAGCATCTGCTTGAGGGGGTATTTATTTTTATTTTTTTTAATTCTCCAGATTTATTATAGTAATTAGAAGCCTCATTCTCCATAATTTCATGGTATCCAATAGTCCTTATTCCATATGTTTAGCAAGTATGAATCGTTGGGTTGGGTTACCTCTGAGCGGCACTTTTTTGCACACCATGGGCTAAATGGCCAGGTCACATGGACCCCGAAGGCTCAGAGAAGGTTGGGGTAGGGGACCCACTGGAACAGCTGTTGGGAGACAGATGGTAGCCTCCCGTCAAGGCCATCCAGCGTGTTCTTTAACGTGCACAGGGTATGGCTCTCCCACACACGGGGCCACGGCTTAACGTCCCATCCGACGGACGGCGGCCTTTAAAAGCCCATCGATGTCCCCTACTGACCGTGGGCAGGGCGGGGAATTTTGCAGAGATAAATCTCAACGCTGACCCAGTTGGGACTCGAACCTGGGAACTATAGATTACGAGCCTGGCGCGCTACCGACTGAGCCACCCCCGCCCCCAAGTATGAAGCGACCCCACGAGTTGGGGTAAGTGTAGACTCATTCTGTAGCGCGCCAGACTCATAATCTGGAGTTTCCAGGTTCAAGTCCTACTTGGTCCAGCGTTGAACTTTATCTCCACTACACTTCCACCCTGCTCTAGGTCAGCAGGGGGAATCGATGGGCTTGCGAAGACCACGGTCCATCAGATGAGAATTAAAGCCGTGGCCCCATGTGCAAGAAAGCCATACTCTGTGAATTTCAAAAAACATGCTGGATACCCTTGAAGGGAGGCTTCCGTCTATCTCGTAACAGCTGTCCAGTGGGTCCCCTTCCCCAACCTTCTCTGAGCTCTCGGGGTCTTTGTGGGTTGTGGGTTGTTTTACCTCTGAACGGAATTTTTTTGCACACCATGGGCTAAATGGCCAGGTCACATGGACCCCGAAGGCTCAGAGAAGGTTGGGGAAGGGGATTCACTGGAACAGTTGTTGGGAGACAGATGGTAGCCTCCCGTCAAGGCCATTCAGCGTGTTCTTTAACCTGCACAGGGTATGGCTCTCCCGCACACGGGGCCACGGCTTAACGCCCCATCCGACGGACGGCGGCCTTTCCAAGCCCATCGGTGTACCCTACTGACCGTGGGCAGGGCGGGGAATTTTGTGGAGATAAATCTCAACACTGACCCAGCTGGGACTCGAACCTGGGAACTGCAGATTACGAGTCTGGTGCGCTACAGACTGAGCCACGGGGGACTTTGTGACCTGGCTATTTAGCCCATTACTATTTATTATTACTTGAATTAGCTGTATTAGCAAAAAACAGCCTCTCACTGTTAAAACAGCCAACCCAACTCCATGAGTTTTAAGGTAATCGCGAGTATCCCCTTCTGCATTTCACAATATTCATCAATTTCCGTCTCCTGAGATTTCAAGCAATCAGTAAACCTCAGTCACTGAGAGAGAGAAAACATCCTCTTCGTTCCACTGGACCACTTTGTAAGAATGTCACCCTTACTGAATTTCACATCATTCAGTAACACAAACCTCTTAAGTTTCCTAATATCGAACAAATCTCACTTCCGAAATTTCTCTTTGGAGCGGGGGGTGGCTCTGTCGGTAGCGCGCCAGGCTCGTAATCTGTAGTTCCCAAGTTCGAGTCCCAGCTGGGTCAGCGTTAAGATTTATCTCCGCAAAATTCCCCGCCCTGCCCACGGTCAGTAGGGGACACCGATGGGCTTGTAAAGGCCGCCGTCCGTCGGATGGGACGTTAAGCCGTGGCCCCGTGTGCGGGAGAGTCATACCCTGTGCATGTAAAGAACATGCTGGAAGGCCTCGACGGGAGTCTACCATCTGTCTCCCAACAGCTGTTCCAGTGGGTCTCCTCCCCCAACCTTCTCTGAGCCTTCGGGGTCCATGTGACCTGGCCATTTAGCCCATGGATTTATCTCCGCAAAATTCCCCCGCCCTGCCCACGGTCAGTAGGGGACACCGATGGGCTTGGAAAGGCCGCCGTCCGTCGGATGGGACGTTAAGCCGTGGCCCCGTGTGCGGGAGAGCCATACCCTGTGCACGTTAAAGAACACGCTGGATGGCCTTGACGGGAGGCTACCATCTGTCTCCCAACAGCTGTTCCAGTGGGTCCCCTCCCCCAACCTTCTCTGAGCCTACGGGGTCCATGTGACCTGGCCATTTAGCCCATGGTGTGCAAAAAAGTGCCGCTCAGAGGTAAAACAACCCAACCCATGGTGTGCAAAAAGTTCCGCTCAGAGGTAAAACAACCCAATCCGAAATTTCTCAGCATTCAATAACCAACATCCTTTAGTTTTCAAGATTTTCGGTTATGTTGTTTTACCTCTGAGCGGCACTTTTTTGCACACCATGGGCTAAATGGCCAGGTCACATGGACCCCGAAGGCTCAGAGAAGGTTGGGGCAGGGGACCCACTGGAACAGCTGTTGGGAGACAGATGGTAGCCTCCCGTCAAGACCATCCAGTGTGTTCTTTAAGGTGCACAGGATATAGCTCCCTTGCACACACGGTCTACAGCTTAAGGTCCCATCCGACGGACGGCGGCCTTTACAAGCACATCGGTGTCCCCTACTGACCGTGGGCAGGTCGGGGAGTTTTGCGGAGATAAATCTCAACGCTGACCAGCATGTAACCTGGGAACTGCATATTACGAACCTGGCGCGCTACCGACTGAGCCACCCCCTCCCTTTTTCAAGATTTTAACGGACTCTATTCTTTGAATTCAGAAGTTTTCACTAACCCTAACTACCTGAATTTAGCAGTACTAAAGCGATCCTATCTCCTGAATTTAAAGCATCGTTTAACAATCATTACTTTTGCATTTCACGCTATTTACGTGACTAGGAAAAAACCAAGAATTTTGGTGAACAAATATGCCAACCCATAAACACGAAATTAAGAAAAAAATTAAGTAAAAGCAGATTTTTCTCTCTCATATACACACAATAGCCACTTCATTCGAAATAGATGCATGCTATGTCAACAATGAATCTCTTTGTTGCGATCTTATGCAACCACGGCAATTCCCGGTTCCGCTTGTACAGCACTACCTGGTTATGAAAAGCCATGACCATCTAGAGCCGGGGGCAAGGAATACGCCCTATAGGCGCACCTCAACCCCGGCCTCACATGGCAGCAGTCCTATAGAAGGAAAGCTGACCACCGGAAGAAACCTTACTTTAATCTATTCCCCGGTTTGCAAATGTGCAAGGATTAAAGATCCAAGCTCGATCGGCACCCGGGGTGGAGACTCTTAGTAAGACCCAGACTTTTTTGACAGCTCGTGCCGAGAGTTAGATTCAGACAGGGACGTACCCGGGAGGAAGGGCAACGGGTCCGGAAGACCCTTCCCGGAAATCCGTTTGTCTTATATGCCATTTCAAACTTAGCTAGTTGCTTTGAGATCCAAAATAGTTTTCTTTGCAGGCGAGGACTTATCAAGATGAATCCTCGGTAGGCCGATGGGATAGTGCGCCACCATATTCACTGACGAAGCCGTACAACGATCCTTGTTTTCTGTTTCATAAAAAAATAATTTTGAAACTATTATTTTAACCAAATGAATCCGTAGCCTATTTTATTGATATTGTGGTAGAATAATATTTCAGATTATTATATTTTTGCACGGATTAATAAGACAGTTTGTTATTGACTGATTTCTGTAATTTTTTTCCGTAAGAATATTCCTCGTGGGCAAATAACTGATATCTCAGCAAATGAAAAAAATGTATGAAAGGTTTTTAAAATATATGTAAAAAATATTTAAATAAATAACAATTTATAGTATGGGCCGTTTTATAGAAAAACTCCCTCGGGCCGATCAGAACCTTGAATCCGCTCCTTGATTTTGTTTAATTTTATGGAAAATTATATTTTATAATTATATTTATATATTATATATTATATTTTATTTTTTTAAATATTTATTAAAGGTACAATTTAAAACTTTACGTATATATTTTATATGCTGAGATATTTATAAGCCTATTTTTAACAGTGTTGTATAATGATTGTTTTTATTTTCGCTAATTTTGAATGAATTTTTTAGAGCAAGCTGTTATTGTTAAATTTTCCGGCTTTCATAGCTCTATAAATACTGAAAATAATGTGTTAAAAAATGGAGATTTGTATTGTACGGCTTAACGTACCATCCGACGGACGGCGGCCTTTCCAAGCCCATCGGTGAAAGGGTTATAGGAAATGAAGGGTTAAGTGCCAACAACATTATACAATCTCTCAGTATATAAAAGTACGTAATATTCATTCCACTCTATGCTTCAACATCCCCTACAGCGGATTACGAATCATAATTGCTGAAAAAAAAAATGTTTTGCCTTGTAGTTTTAATAAAATATGTAAATCTGACTTCTAATTGGATCATCGTGGATCGTTTATTTCTCATTCAGATGTGAATATTGTTCTTCCAAATTAAACCGTTCATAAGTGCCATGGCTAGAGGAACACTACCTGTGATTTTCTGTACTATAGCTTTATATTTGTTTGTTCCCAGCGAGATAAATGAATAATTGATAAATAATTTATCATTGATAGCATTGTAACAAAGTATATAACAGAGACAATATTTACATCCGTGGCAACCAAAACAGTAACGCAGTTTCTTAGATTTATGAATAATTCTGATAACACGTTTTATTACGAATCTTACCACTCTTTTAACGAACGAGTGAAATAATCGTTGCGTATAAATGAATAAAATAAATTCCTCCTCAATCAGCTGCTGGCAATAGAAATCTCAATGAAAATGGCCATCAGCAAGGTCTGTGAAAATAAAAAAAAATACCCCCTCAAGCAGCTGCTTGCCACAAGAGGTCTGACAGGAGCCTGTCAGTTTATATGCCACAGTAGAAAGTCTGTGAGGATGGCAGGACCTCAGCAGAAAAACAACACAAACGTCCATACCTTACCCGGGACTCGAACCCAGGTCCCGTAGATCAGTATCCAAGCGCGCTAACCACTCGGCCACGGGACGGCTAAGGTAACACAAATATCCATAGGTTCGAACCCAGGTCCCTTTGATCTGTAGCCAAGCAGGCTAACAACTCGCTCACCGGGCAAAAAATTTAATTTTTAAATATGATGAGAATTTCACTAATATTTTTAAACTGATATATTTTATTTTTAAATATCTTAACCGATTCGCGAATAGTCGAGTCTGAATGTCAACCTGACCGCAATCGCTGAGGCCCCTACGTTACTTTTAATCAATCTTTCGCCGAGGAGCTATTTAACAAGTTACAGAACTCTTAATTTCAAATAAGGTATTTCTGTTCCTAACAAATCTCACCCTCACTGTGGGTGGGGGTGGCTCAGTCGGTAGCGCGCCAGGCTCGTAATCTGTAATTCCCAGGTTCGAGTCCCAGCTGGGTCAGCGTTGAGATTTATCTCCGCAAAAATTCCCCGCCCTGCCCACGGTCAGTAGGGGACACCGATGGGCTTGTAAAGGCCGCCGTCCGTCGGATGGGACGTTAAGCCGTGGTTCCGTGTGCGGCAGAGCCACACCCTGTGCACGGATGGGACGTTAAGCCGTGGTCCCGTGTGCGGGAGAGCCATACCCTGTGCACGTTAAAGAACACGCTGGATGGCCTTGACGGGAGGCTACCATCTGTCTTCCAACAGCTGTTCCAGTGGGTCCCCTCCCCCAACCTTCTCTGAGCCTTCGGGGTTCGTGTGACCTGGTCATTTAGCCCATGGTGTGCAAAAAGTGCCGCTCAGAGGTAAAACAACCCAACCCAACTCACCCTCACTGTTGACATGGACACTTTTCTAACGAAGTGGCAACTAAGTGTAGTCATAGCATTGAAAAGAGAGTTGTACTTCCTCAATGGTAAGTGACTCTGAAGTTCATATAGCGATGATCCCCGCTAACAAACGAGGTCAATATGTTGACTCTCTTTACGTCTAAGAAAAGGACCATTTTGAATTAGTGTTTCGCTTACAATTATTCTTTCTCCTTTTGACTAAAATGTGCGTTTATGTTCTGCGAAAGTTCTGGAGTGTTTTTCAGGGCCCAAATTTTTTAGTTTTAAGAATTAAAAAAGCAAACTTACGACAATAAAAAAAAAGGTTTCGAAGATTGAAAAAGCTTTTTTAAGCAATATTTTCTAGATTGGAAAATTTGACTTTCTTGATTGGAAATTTTTTGACTCTTGAGTTTCAAATGTGTCTTTTTATTTTTTGAGTTAACAAATTTGATTTCTGATTTAGATAACTTGCTTTTTTGTTTTCTGAGTTAGGAAAACTTTGACGTTTTTGAGTTGTACATGTTTGATTTTGTTTTATGAGTTGTCAAAAAATGACATTTGAGTTGAAAAATGAAAACTATTTTCCCACCACTAACCATAATCTCTTCTTTACGGCCATGGTTTAGATCATGTCATTATGTCTGCTATAAAAAAAAGCCATGCATATTTTGGAAATAAGTATAATTAAGTTCGTTATGATTTGCATATTCTTCGTCATAAATAACTAGATCTTCCTTCTTTTGAAATATTTTCTTATCACTATGCCGGAAGCAGAGATCAACTATTGTGATTCCTGCTGTGATAATGATTGCCCTTTCAAAGAAGCGAAACTAATTTTTTAGTTATTTGGGTACTCAAGTATGTGTAGGATTATCTTGGGTAGTGTTGCCTTATCGTCATTTTAGGATGCAGTGTGTGAATTGTTGTAACGTTTAGTCACAAAGTTGACTGTCGACTAGTACCTGATTCTTGTGGAGCAGTGTAGTTTTTAAAACAATTTGTCACTTTCTGGAGTTAGTTGGTGAAAGAACACCGAAGTTTCTTCAACTTGGTTTCATCCAGTTTTAAGCACATGGCTTTCATCTGCAATCTGTCTTTGTGCGGTAACAATGGCTTAGGTAAGTTTTAAAATTTATTGCGGTTTCATAATTTTTTAAATTAACTTTTCGTAAGATAACCCTTATTGAAAATGATATAAGTCATTTTGGATTTGGGTTGGGTTGTTTTACCTCTTAGCGGCACTTTTTTGCACACCATGGGCTAAATGGCCAGGTCACATGGACCCCGAAGGCTCAGAGAAGGTTGGGGGAGGGGACCCACTGGAACAGCTGTTGGGAGACAGATGGTAGCCTCCCGTCAAGGCCATCCAGCGTGTTCTTTAACGTGCACAGGGTATGGCTCTCCCGCACACGGGGCCACGGCTTAACGTCTCATCCGACGGAGGCGGCCTTTCCAAGCCCATCGGTGTCCCCTACTGACCGTGGGCAGGGCGGGGAAGTTTGCGGAGATAAATCTCAACGCTGACCCAGCTGGGACTCGAACCTGGGAACTACAGATTATGAGCTTGGCGCGCTACCGACTGAGCCACCCCCGCCCCCAGTCATTTTGGAGACGAGATTTATTTATGTATACCATTCATAGTTTTTACTTCTTTTTTATAGTCCAATGCAGAAGGGTTGGGTTGTTTTACCTCTGAGCTGCACTTTTTTTGCACACAATGGTCTAAATCAGTGTCTCGCAAATTTTTTACTCTGCGGCACACTGAATCTATTTTTTTTCCGCGGCACACTGGATCTAATATTTTTTTCCGCGGCACACCTAAAAAAGAATTTTTGATGGTTACGTAAAAAGAGGAAAATTGAAGTTTCGTTAAATGCATTTTATTTAAAATATATATAATAATAAATATAATTAATCATAACTCGGTGTTTGTTTTAAATATTTGTCCATTCTATGGCTTGAAATAATCAAAAATTAATACCAAAATTTGGAAAAAGCTTGATAAATACTTACAAGATCCCAATTGATAAAATCTGAAAGATTTTTATTAAAGCACGTCGATAACACAAGTCAAGTCAAAATGAAATCTTTGGAATATCTAGTGTCAATTTGAAAATCTCTCGCGGCACACTTGGAATCTCTCGCGGTACACTATTTTACCGCGGCACACAGTTTGCGAGACAATGGTCTAAATGGACCGATGGGCTTGGAAAGGCCGCAGTCCATCGGATGGAACGTAAAGCCGTGGCCCGTGAGTTGGAGAGCTATACTCTGTGCACATTAAGTAGCGCGCTGGATGGCCTTGATGAGAGGCTACCATCTGTACCCTACCAGCTGTCCAGCCTTTCCCAAACCTCCTCTGAGGCCTCGGGGTCCTTGTGACCTGGCCATTTAGCCCATTGTGTCCGAAAAATGGCCGCTCAGAGGTAAAACCACCCAACGAAATTCAAGTCGCACACAGAGTATCATCTACAAATGAAAACAAGCTGAGACCGATCAACGCACAATCGGATTCGCGTCGAAACAGAAATAAATGGGTTGAAACATTTAAACGAAACAAAAATTTAAACGAGAAAGAGATGATTGGAAACGATGGTGAAGGACTTTTATTCGTCAATGAACATTTAATTCCTGAGCTAAAGCATGTGTTATATGAAACTAAAATGTTTTAAATTGCTAATGGATTCAATTACCTGTAAACTAGGGATTGGAAAATATTTCTGCCTCTTAATTATGTGACTCCTGGCATACGTCTTAGATCGTTAGAAGACCTAGATAATGTTAAGGTTTTAGAGTTGCTGGTTTTTATTTTTATTTGTTCTGTGATGTTAGTTGGTAATTTTTTCTCTGATTCAGTTGACTCTATGTGGTGCTTAGAGCACACTTTGATGAAATTTTAATGCACTTGGAGCTTTTCGGGAAAGATCAGATTGATTGTACTGACAGAAATTTGGATCTATTCCTGAGAAGTCTCATAGTACAAAATAGAAGGTTTCAGGTGTTTCTCAATTTGTAGGGATGATTACAGATCAGGAGGGGTACTAATTTATGTTAACTGTGACATCGACCAACCATTCACAATGAATGAAGCTGCAACCATTCACAATGAATGAAACTTCAACCATTCACAATGAACGAAGCTTCAACCATTCACAATGAACGTAGCTTCAACCATTGGCAATAAACGAAGCTTCAACCATTCACAATGAACGAAGCTTCAACCATTCACAATGAACGTAGCTTCAACCATTCACAATGAACGAAGCTTCAACCATTCAAATTGAACGTAGCTTCAACCATTGGCAATAAACGAAGCTTCAACCATTCACAATGAACGAAGCTTCAACCATTCACAATGAATGAAGCGTCAACCATTCACAATGAATTAAGCTTCAACCGTTCACAATGAATGAAGCTTCAACCATTCACAATGAATGAAGCTTCAACCATTCACAATGAATGAAGCGTCAACCATTCACAATGAATGAAGCGTCAACCATTCACAATGAATGAAGCTTCAACCATTCACAATGAATGAAGCGTCAACCATTCACAATGAATGAAGCTTCAACCATTCACAATGAATGAAGCGTCAACCATTCACAATGAATGAAGCTTCAACCATTCACAATGAATGAAGCTTCAACCATTCACAATGAATGAAGCTTCAACCATTCACAATGAATGAAGCTTCAACCATTCACAATGAATGAAGTTTCAACCATTCAAAATGAACGAAGCTTCAACCATTCACAATGAACGAAGCTTCAACCATTCACAATGAACGAAGCTTCAACCATTCACAATGAACGTAGCTTCAACCATTCACAATGAATGAAGTTTCAACCATTCACAAGGAATTGCGCAGACACTGCAGTTTAGAAACTTGAGATTAATAACTAAAAGGTAGATATTAATGGTTGTATACAGATTTCCTTCTGGTAATGTTAATTTGCCAAAAGGTCTAAATCATCAGCAAAATCTAAATCAGAAATTTTTAGATCTCTAAACCATTTCAGTCCAAAATCTTTCCCTTGCAGTGAATTTCGCATAACATAATCAGCCATAACATAATCGCCAAACTAAAGACAAAAGGAGACAAATGCACCCTTGTCGAACACCAGAAGCGATGCTAAACCAATTGCTTCAAACCGTACCAACTCTCACACATGACTCAGTGTTATTATAGAGCCTTCATTATGTTAACTAACTTGTCTGGTATACCATATGATCTGAGAATCAACCACAAATTATGGCGATCAAAGAAGTCAAAAACCTTTTTTGAAATCAACGAAGCTAGCAACCAAAGGTTTCTGAAACTTTAAACATTTCTCAAGAATCTGCCTAAGTGAAAATATCTGATCCACACATCCCCTACCACTTCTGAATCCACATTGCTCATCATGCAATTGATTGTCAACCAGATTCTTAATTCTATTAAGCATAATCATGCAAATAATTTTACCTCGAACAGAATGTACGCTGATACCCTATATAGTTATCATAAGAACTGCGATCACCTTTTTTAAAAATATTCATAATAGCTGTGGTAAAAATCCTTAGGAACCATTCCTTTATCATAAAAGATATTCAAAATTTCCATCATCCATGTGATAACCGAAACATTCCCAGCTCTAAGCATTTCCGTAGTAATTTCATCTACCCCTGGGGATTTATGTAGTTTAAGTTTAGAAACAGCTAAAATAACTTCAGATTGTGTTATAGGGCCAACATCAAAGCCACCAATGCATCTATCATCATTGCAAACAATGGCAGTAGAACTAACCACATTGTTTAGAACATCACTGAAATGCTCAGCCCACCTAGCCATGACAGAATCCTCACCTTCTATATAACCTTACCTCGTTTATCCTTTAATACCTGTATACCTGTCCGTTTTCTACCACACAAAACATTAACTATCTGGTACAGCTCTCTGCTGTTGTGCTGTCTAACTGCTTCCTCGGCTTTGTCAGCCAAGCCATCAAGCTAAAGATTCTTATCAGCAGCTAACTGATCTTTTACACGTTTATTAAGTTCTCTGTAATGCTTTCTATTAGTACTAGTAGAGTATTGATTAAGAACATTCCTGCAGTTCTTTCTTTCCGAAATAAGCTCAAGTGCCTTATCACTCAGATAATTCTGTCTTTTCTGCTCCTTTTTTCCTAAATGAGTACTGTTAATGTCCAAAAAAGCCTGTTTAAAATAATCCCATTCTTCCTCAACTTCAGTAGTAAGCAAACCATGACTGTCATAATGACTAAGTAACCTATCATGGTATGCTTTTGCTGTAACTGGGTCTTTCTGAGCTTCAGAATTAAAGGTAAATTTTTTAACCTTAGCACAACACTTCTTAAGTTTAAGTTGCAAGACACTTTTAACAAGGTAATGGTCAGATCCAATTTCAGCTTCCCTATATGATCTGGTATTCCTAACAGAACTAGCCCATTTGCTATTAATTAATATATAATCTTTCATATTCTTATGCAGCCCATCTTGTGAAATCCATGTGTACTTATGTATGTCGCGGTGTTTCTCAAAGCATTAAGTTTATTTACCTGTAGGAGGCGTTGCCCATTGCCATTGCACTTACCAATACCAAAAGGACTTATCACCCTTCCCCAAAGGTCAGAGTCAGTACCAACTTTGTCATTGAAGTCACCAAGAACAAGGGTAATGTCTCCTTTTTTGACAGAATTCAAAACATCCTGAAGTTGTCGATAAACCCCTACCTAAAAAAAGATTAGGATCGTCCGTAAATTGCATAATATTGTTTCATCTGAATTTCAATGCCTCCTCTCCGTTGTGTGACATAGTACAACCCTTGAATAGATCTCCTTTCGCATTACGTTGCCTTTTACTTTTTCGTGGGAATTTTCATTTGCAGGGGCAGATAATCACTGGAAGGAGAACTATGCACCAATCCCCTGTGATGATGCATAGAACTGGCCAGGCCTATCACCTAATGTTCTACTCCGCCTTCTCGTGGTGCAGGCCGTTATTACATTTGAAAAGAGATATTCTCTTGTGGAAGTGAACGGAAAGGGAAGGGGGGCTGCCAGATTAATGTGTTCTACTGATCTGGACAACTATGGCTACTTTTTTTTTTCTACCCTGTGACGAGTGGTCATCCACACAGAGTTCTAGTGCAGACCACATAAACTTACCGGACTGGAATAAGACTTTTGAAAGGTACTAACGGATCGACGAGAAACTTGATTATGGATCCTGAATTTGCTGCACTAATGGACTTCTGTGGAACGAAAATCTTCCGCTGTGTTTTCTGTTTTTTTTGTGGGTTGACAGCCCCAAGTGAATAGATTCACAGGATATGTTTATCAGCTGGTGGATAATCCTGAGCAGAGGTCATCGCAGGCACCTGAACTCTTTGCTTCTATTGGCATCGTCAAATTCTACATTGGAGGAAGTCTTCCAGTGTAGATGGCTTCAGCCTTTAGTGGTGGGGGAACGGGTCTTTGCCACATGTCTGCATTTAGGGGACTGTTTGATATTGTCGGCATTCCCTCTCTCAATAAACATAGTTTCTTTTAACATCCCACTAATCATTTTCTCTCCATAGGTAGTTGGAATGTGAGGACTCTGCACAGAGCTTATTCTCTTGATGTCCTCGCACGAGAATCTAACCGTTATAATTTAGATATTCTCGGCTTGCAAGAGACTAGATGGACAAATAAAGGTGATATTCATAAAAATAATCTTAAATTTCTCTTTTCAGGGAGGGAAGATAATAAGCATCATCAAGGTATAGATATGTTCTCAGCAGACACGCCAGTGATGCTCTTCTAGAATATGAATGCATTAATGAAAGGTTCTTACAGCAAAACTTCAGACAAATGTTAAAGACTTAAATGTTATGCCCTACCGTCTGGCCGCTATGCCCAAATATATTCTCCGACACCATATATCTAATAAACATATATATATATTTCTTTTGCTCTATAATAAATCTTCCGTCAATTCCTTAATTTTTTTACGAATCTCCTACCACAGTTTTTCTGAATCTATTATTTTTCCTAAGAGCAATAGCATTTAAAAACCCATGAGTGTGCTCAATCTTCGCAATTTTATTTGTTTACATTTACATGAGTGCTTTGCCATTTTCTAAGTAATCTAAACTTTCTTTTCTTCAAAATATATTTTTGCATTTCGGTAGGTCTTCACAGAGTAAGAAAAAGAAACACTGTTGTTAGTGCATATTCGGAACTCTCAGAAATTTGCTTAAAAGGTTTTTCTGAAAATAATTTTCCCAGCATATGCTTTGTACAAGGCATGAAGCTTTTAGCTTCTTCAATCCTGCGGCACGAGATCGACAAGCTCAACGACTTCTTTTCAAGTTGAAGAAACTAAATACGAGTTCTTTGTTTTCAACATAATGCACTGACTTCATCAATAATAAAAGAAAATCAGGGAAAAAAAGTACACATATTATGTATTAAGTTTCACAAAAAGTATGTTTACCAATGTTTTTGAAATGAGAGAATTTAATCTTGGGCTACTCACCATAGGCAAAGAATTGTTAACCTTTTTATCTTAAGAGATCTTTAAAATGAAAGTGGTTCTGTTTGGATCGATTCGCTACATATATATTGCATGCTTTGAAAGGCCTTGGTTTGTGTAAGGAAGAGATACGCACGGGTAAACTTTATTTTTATGTCCATTAAAAAATCGTGTGGTTTTCGAGAATATCCTCTGTCCTACCTTTGTGCGATTTTTTTTTTCTTTTATGTAAAGAAGAAAAAACATGAAAGAAATCATATTGCTCAACCAAATCGCCGACTTCTCCTCCTTGACGTAAAGTACATTCACGACAGGTCATTTATTTTTATCACGCCGGTGGGTGGCTCTTGTACTACTGATGAATGGCATAGCAATGTTTTTAGTTTGCTATTCGTCTGGTCGGTTGTGGTCTCAATTTGGGATTACGCAAATCCACCCTGAAAATGAAGTGGCAGTTTCAGCAGTTGAGATCTCACAGATGTGATAAATGCAAAGTTTGAATTTATATTTAATTTATGTTCAGCCCTTTACTGGATATATATATATGTAAAGGGCTAAATATAAATTAAATATAAATTCAAACTTCGTATATACATTACGTTGAAAAAGTGTCCGAATACTTCGATGTTATGTGAATGGAAAGCCACTTTCAAAGCTCTCTAACATTGAAAATAAACCTTTTACGCAAAAACTGTTATTGGCGATAAATTGTAGATGTCACTCAAATATCTCTAAATAGATTTCCCGCAATATTCGTTTAATGTTTAAAGAATGAATGGAAGTTGAAGCATTTATCTTCAACTTTTGACATTGGTGAAAAAAATACTTCAACAGATAAAACACGACTCTTGTAACAATTTGTTCAGTAACATAAATTAAATATATGAAGTTTGTATGACGACTTTTTTAAAGATTTCATCAATTTGGAGGCAATGTCACAGTGTCGTCTGCTGTTAAATGGTCAATGACTCTTTAAATGAAACTTTTAATCTGTTCGTTGACTTTTTAAATATTGATCGAAGATTGTTGAAAATGACACTTGTCACATTGCCTCCAAATTGATGAAATCTTAAAAAAAATCGTCATACAAACTTCAGATATTTAATTTATGTTAGAGAACAAATTGTTACAAGAGTCGCGTTTTATCTGTTGAAGTATTTTTTTCACCAATGTCAAAAGTTGAAGATAAATGCTTCAACTTCCATTCATTCTTTAAATATTAAACGAATATTGCGGGAAATATATTTAGAGAGATTTGAGTGACATCTACAATTTATCGCCAATAACAGTTTTTGCGTAAAAGGTTTATTTTCAATGTTAGAGAGCTTTGAAAGTGGCTTTCCATTCACATAACATGGAAGTATTCGGACACTTTTTTAAACGTAGTGTATATGTATACCCTCTTCCTTTTTTAATAAAAAATAATATAAATGATTAGAGTGTTCTTGTGTTACAGTCTAGAGGCAATAATTGGCTCAGTCGGTAGCGCGCCAGGCTCGTAACATGCAGTTCCCAGATTCGATTCCCAACTGTGCTTGCGTTGAGATTTATCTCCGCTGAACGTCCCCCTGCCTTCGATGAGAAAGGGGACTCCGATGGACTTGGATAAGCCGTCCATTCAATGGACGGCTTATCCAAGTCTCCATGACAGCCATGACAGTAAATGATGACAGTAATGATGAACAATCTCCATGACAGCCATGACAGTAAATGATGACAGTAATGATGAACAATCTCCATGACAGCCATGACAGTAAATAATGAGTTCAACGACGGCAGACTACAATGGTCCTTCAAGTTAAGGTATGATAGCGTGAACTACGATACTCTTGTACAGCATATTGCTGAGCAACATGGTGCAAATAATGTCGAATATGCACAAAAACTTTCAAATGTGACTTCTGTAATTACGTTCAATAACGAAAAAAGTGCTGAACTCTTCGCTGCTTCTACTTCCTTCAACGTCAATGGTCGTCAGGTCTCATCATCTCGCCTGTCACCGCCTATCAAAACTGTGTTTATCGCCAAACTTCCCTTTTTCACATCGTCTTTGGATTTACAAGCCTCGTTGGAACCTTATGGCAAAGTCTTGGATATTCGAGATGAGTTCCTGTCTTCATAAGGATTGGAGAGTATAAAAACAGGTACTAAAATTTTACAATTTCAAATGTTGAAACCCATGCCAAATTTTGTGAAAGTTGGGCTCTTTACAGCTACAGTTTGGGGGGCGGGGGTGGCTCAGTCGGTAGCGCGCCAGGCTCGTAATCTGTAGTTCCCAGGTTCGAGTCCCAGCTGGGTCAGCGTTGAGATTTATCTCAGCAAAATTCCTCGCCTTGCCCACGGTCAGTAGGGGACACCGATGGGCTTGGAAAGGCCGCCGTCCGTCGGATGGGACGTTAAGCCGTGGCCCCGTGTGTTGGAGAGACATACCCTGTGCACGTTAAAGAACACGCTGGATGGCCTTGACGGGAGGCTACCATCTGTCTCCCAACAGCTGTTCCAGTGGGTCCCCTCCCCCAACCTTCTCTGAGCCTTCGGGGTCCATGTGACCTGGCCATTTAGCCCATGGTGTGCAAAAAAGTGCCGCTCAGAGGTAAAACAACCCAAACAACAACCCAAGCTACAGTTTGGTACTCTGGTATTCGTAAACTTTGCAAATGGTGCAAGAGCCCGGATCATTTGATCAAGAACTGTGCCTCATTTGCCAAAATTCCTAAAGCTACAGCTCCTTTCCCTGCTGTGTCTAATTCTGTTGTTTTGAACTTTGACTCCATGGAAAAAACAATGTTTGAAAAGTGTCAAGCTGAAACCACTGAGTGTCTTAATAATTTTTGTGAACTTCAAATTGATGTTCCCCTTCATAAACGGAAAGTTATATCTCCTATTGCCTCTCCTGAAATTCCTGCTAGTCCTTCAGCTGATTGTTCTCCGAGAAAAAAAGTCTCAAGGCGTCAACTGAACGCTAATCTTGTCATTGCGCTTTTCGACTTCGTCACAGATCGGCTTCCGGATGTCCGAGAAGACTGCTCACTTGACAACGATGAAACGCAGGAAACTTTTGATGATATTTTAGATGTTCTACAGTTCATAGCCAATCCCACACAATCTGATTCTGATTGGAAAATTCCTGCTAGTTACAAATGCCTTCGAAGAACACTTTCTCCTGAAGGTAGGATCAAGTCCAAGTATAAAAACAAATATATGAAAGCACTACAGAATAGCGAGCTTCCAGAACTGTTTTCAGTCTGGGATTACCTGTCTAGTGTTTGTAAACAGTTCAAAATTTAACTTTATTCCCCATATTTTTTCCCTCATGAAATGCTTTCACTATTAATATTACTCAAAATTTATTTTCTTGAAAAAATTATTTATCTGTTTTGTACTTTATCCAGTGTCATGGCTCGTATGCATAGGCCCTCTTAAGTGGGGAGGCCTTACAATAGAGCCAGAAATTGTTTCAATTTTGATGATGATGATGATTGGGTTGGGTAGTTTTTTTCTCTGAGTGGCACTTTTTTGGCAATGTGCTAAATGACCAAGTCACAAGGGCCACGAGCGTATACAAGATGTTTTCGGGGTGGGGGGGGGGGGGGCAAAAGTAAAACTATTTTTTCATAATTTATTTTATAAAATATAGAGTTTGTGTTTATGTTTGTGGGTATGTTTGACAACTCCTCTAGATGGTCAGAGCTAGGATCACCAAGCTCAGTTCTACAGTTTCACTTCCTCGTAACTTAGTGCACTGCAAGGTTTCTGACTTCAGAAAATTAGAACTTTCTCCACAAGTTGACCGCGAAACGTCTGTCGATTGATAACCTCTCTGTATCGAAACCGTACTACTGCATTCAAAACTTCCGACTCTCCATTCATAAAGATGCGATGGCAGCCATGTGTGTGCTACCGAAAGAAAGTCTGTGAGATGTGTACTATATTGAAAGAAAGTCTGTGCGACGTGCTCCCGAAAATAATGTGCGATGTTTACTACCGAAAGAAAGTCTGTGATGTATACTATCGAACGTCGGTGCAATGTGTATTCCCGAGAGTCTGTACCATGTGTACTATCGAGAGAAAGTCTGTTCGATGAGTACTACCCAAAGACAGTCTGTTCTCTATGTACTACCGAAAGAAAATCTGTGCTATGTGAACTGCTGAAAGAAAGTTTGTGCGGTACATACTACCGAAAGAAAGTCTGTGCTATGTGAACTACTGAAATAACGTCTATATGATTGATACTACCGAAAGCGCGCCAGGCTCGTAATCTCTATTCCCAGGTTCGAGTCCCAGCTGGGTAGGGGCGGGGTGGCTCAGTCGGTAGCGCGCCAGGCTCGTAATCTGTAGTTCCCAGGTTCGAGTCCCAGCTGGGTCAGCGTTGAGATTTATCTCCGCAAAATTCCCCGCCCTGCCCACGGTCAGTAGGGGACACCGATGGGATTAGAAAGGCCGCCTTCCGTCGGAGGGGACGTTAAGACGTGGCTCCGTGTGCTGGAGAGCCATACCCTGTGCACGTTAAAGAACACGCTGGATGGCCTTGACGGGGGGCTACCATCTGTCTCCCAACAGCTGTTCCAGTGGGTCCCCTCCCCCAACCTTCTCTGAGCATTCGGGGTCCATGTGACCTGGCCATTTAGCCCATGGTGTGCAAAAAAGTGCCGCTCAGAGATAAAACAACCCAACAACCCAGCTGGGTCAGCGTTGAGATTTAAAATAAAAATAAAAATAAATACCCCCTCAAACAGCTGCTTGCCACAGAGGTCTGACAGGAGCCTGTCAGTTTATATGCCAAAGTAGAAGATCTGTGAGGTTGGCAGGACCTCAGCAGAAAACAACACCAACATCCATGCCTTACCCGGGGCTCGAACCCAGGTCCCTTAGATCAGTAGCCAAGCGCGCTAACCACTCGGCCGTGGGATGGCTAAGCATTGAGATTTACCTCCGCAAAACTTCCTGCCCACGGTCAGTAGGAGACACCGACCCCCCCCCCCCCCCCACCCCCCACCCCAAAAAAATACCCTTTATTTTTAAGTAAAGCATTTCGTGGAAAAATAAGACTGAGGATAACTATCATAACTATCATAAGACTGAGGATAACATCATCAGAAATTAAAAAACATGTTCAATAGGTGAAAGGTACGTCGAGCGTACTGGCCATGGTATATCTATTCAATGTGTACTATGAAAAGAAAGTCTGTTCTATGTGTACTACCGAAAGAAAGTCTGTGCTTTGTATACTACAGGAAGAAAGTCTGCTATGTGTACTACTGAAAGAACGTCTGTGCGATATGCATCTGTTTATTAATGTTTATTATCTTACAGAAAAGTGAAATTTTTTTACAAGCATCGTGTTGGGTTGTTTTGGGTTGTTTTACCTCTGAGCGGCACTTTTTTGCACACCATGGGCTAAATGACCAGGTCACATGGACCCCGAAGGCTCAGAGAAGGTTGGGGGAGGGGACCCACTGGAACAGCTGTTGGGAGACAGATGGTAGCCTCCCGTCAAGGCCATCCAGTGTGTTCTTTAACGTGCACAGGGTATGGCTCTCCCGCACACGGGACCACGGCTTAACGTCCATCCGACGGACGGCGGCCTTTCCAAGCCCATCGGTGTCCCCTACTGACCGTGGGCAGGGCGGGGAATTTTGCGGAGATAAATCTCAACGCTGACCCAGCTGGGACTCGAACCTGGGAAGTACAGATTACGAGCCTGGCACGCTACCGACTGAGCCACCCCCGCCCCTAGAAGCATCGTGTACTCTAGTGTACGATTATATACAGAACATACCTAGGAACACAACAGTACATAAAATCTCGATTATCCAGATCCCGATTGTCCGGACTACATGACACGTTTTGAATGATAGCTCATCGTATATTTATTTGAAGAGAAGGTGCCGATAATATAGATTGATTATACCACTTTACTTACCCGGTAAAGTGGTATAATTAGTATGATGTTGAACCGCCCCGCGCAGCAATGCATTCATGAACACGGCGGGAAAGGCTATCGTACAGCTCTATAATGTCCTCGTGAGGGATAGAACGCCAAATAGCACGAAGTCGCTGTTCCATTTCAGCGACAGTGATTGGCACACCTCTTGGATTTTGTTGGAGCTGTCGGCCCATCATCAGAAATTAAAAAACATGTTCAATAGGTGAAAGATACGGCGAGCGTACTGGCCATGGTAGTACCTGAACGTTTTGCTCGTGTAGATACTGCTGATTAATGCGGGCTGTGTGGGGATAAGCGTTATCTTGCTGCTAAAAGGTTCCTTGCTGCTGAACAAATGGGACAGGCACTGGCTGCAAAATGTTGGTAACATATCGTTGGGCAGTTTGCGAGCCCCGTATGATGACCAGTTCTGATCGATATGTCCATCTAATGGCATCCCAACCAAGACACCAGGTGCTGGAGCTGTGTGACGATGTGGCACGCACTTGGTGGCTTTCCTTTCCCCTGGATGACGGCGGACACGTTGTCTACCGTCGCGCTGACCTAGACAAAAACGATATTGTCACTAAACACCACGGTTTTCCACTGTTGTTAGTTCCAGTTCTGTCTGAGGCGATACCACTGAAGACGTGTTTGCACGTGGGTAGATATGAGGGGCAAACGCAGTGCCGGACGATAGCCTCGCAATGAAAACTGTAAAAGCCCATTGTTTACCGTCCGTCTGGTAGATATTCAACCTGTTGCCAGTTCCTTTGCAGTTACGTTGTAGTCGCCAATCTGTCACGCAATGCCATGCGTCGCAAATGGCGGTCCTGTCGCTCCGTGGTCATACGTCGTCTTCCTGATCCTTGTCGGTGTGTTCTGGATCATTCTTGAACCCACTGGCGCCATATGTGTACGATGGTGCTGGGATTGCGCCAACCAGGTTGGCCATATCTCTGTACGACAAACCAGACTATCTAAAGTCAGCGATTCTTCCCGCTCAAAGTAACTGTTGAAACGACTGTCGACGTTTGTGTAAGGGCATTTTGAGCGGTTTAGAGCAATCTCCACAACGTTTTGTCAACCATGGAGCTTTGGTTGCCTTTATCTGAGTTTGACTGCTCCGCTCCTGTGACGTCAGCTCGCGCCTGTTCAATCGTTTCGATCGTCCTGCAAACCTAATCATTTCCATATACTACCGCCTCCCTAAATTTCATCACATTTGCATATTTTGTTTCCTGTAGTGTATTTTACACCCACTTTCTATCTGCCTATGCTAATCTTAATACAATCATATCTCGTGGCATCGATTGCAAGTTTCAGTTGAAAACTTCAACACTAAATAATTTGTTTTCTTTAGTAAAATTCTTACCCCCTTCTTTTTCATTTAATGGTATTTCATAATCACATAGTGATACTTAATTTCACCTTCAGCACTGCATCATTTGTTAGTAGGTGCAATTTTAATTTTCTAATTCATTTTTAAAAATCTATTTAATTCAGGTCTTAATTTTCTAAAAGAACTTACGGCTAGTGGGGCGGGGGTGGCTCAGTCGGTAGCGCGCCAGGCTCGTAATCTGTAGTTCCCAGGTTCGAGTCACAGCTGGGTCAGTGTCGAGATTTATCTCCGCAAAATCCCCCCGCCCTGCCCACTGTCAGTAGGGGACACCGATGGGCTTGGAAAGGCCGCCGTCCGTCGGATGGGACGTTAAGCCGTGGCCCCGTGTTCGGGAAGCCATACCCTGTGCACGTTAGAGAACACGCAGGATGGCCTTGACGGGAGGCTACCATCTATCTCCCAACAGTCGTTCCAGTGGGTCTCCTCCCCCAACCTTCTCTGAGCCCTCGGGGTCCTTGTAACCTGGCCATTTACCCCATGATGTGCAAAAAAGTGTCACTCAGAGGTAAAACAACCCAACCCTTAGTCAAATCTCTCTACTATTTGGTATTTAGAAGAATTTAATCTGTTGTACCGTCTGTTTAATTGGGCTTTCAAAATCCATAGAACTTAAGCAATGTGATTAATAATGCACTTGATGATAGCCCTTGCATAGTGCAAAACTTCCTGTAGGATAAATGAACGCGGGACACGCAACGAGCCTCGTAAGTCTGCCAGGATTCAGTTCAGGTGAACCTCTCTGCTTAACGAACATTTGACGTACTAAACAACTGGGAATCCCTCCCTATTCAATTAAGCGAATCCCTCCCTATTCAATTAAGCGAATCCCTCCCTATTCAATTAAGCGAATCCCTCCCTATTCAATTAAGCGAATCCCTCCCTATTCAATTAAGCGAATCCCTCCCTATTCAATTAAGCGAATCCCTCCCTATTCAATTAAGCGAATCCCTCCCTATTCAATTAAGCGAATCCCTCCCTATTCAATTAAGCGAATCCCTCCCTATTCAATTAAGCGAATCCTTCCCTATTCAATTAAGCGAATCCCTCCCTATTCAATTAAGCGAATCCCTCCCTATTCAATTAAGCGAATCCCTCCCTATTCAATTAAGCGAATCCCTCCCTATTCAATTAAGCGAATCCCTCCCTATTCAATTAAGCGAATCCCTCCCTATTCAATTAAGCGAATCCCTCCCTATTCAATTAAGCGAATCCCTCCCTATTCAATTAAGCGAATCCCTCCCTATTCAATTAAGCGAATCCCTCCCTATTCAATTAAGCGAATCCCTCCCTATTCAATTAAGCGAATCCCTCCCTATTCAATTAAGCGAATCCCTCCCTATTCAATTAAGCGAATCCCTCCCTATTCAATTAAGCGAATCCCTCCCTATTCAATTAAGCGAATCCTTCCCTATTCAATTAAGCGATTTCCTCCCTATTCAATTAAGCGAATCCCTCCCTATTCAATTAAGCAAATCCCTCCCTATTTAATTAAGCGAATCCCTCACTAAGGAACATCCGAACTTGCTCGAACGTTCAATTCACGCATTTTCCTCTTGTCCGTTGATGCCAACTTTGTAGCTACATTTGAAACTTTGAAAGACCCAAACAGCTGCTACTTAAATTTGATAACATATATTGGCATTTTTTTGTAGATCGCTTTCGAAATACGAACTATTGTCTCCACTTTGTTGTCTGTTCGTGGATATTCTACACTTTGGTTTTTAGAAGTAAATTGAATTGTCTTTTTTGTCAGATAGATAATGGCCTTGGGAAGGCGCTATATGGCCACAATCCTTTGCTTGTATCGGGCTACAAATATTAGGATACACAGTTGCTGAATCTCCCATTAGATTTACTTTCTTCCGTTAGAGGGCGCTAAGGTTCGAAAAAATATCTGGCAACGATTTTTTTAGAAATTAGTGATCTGGCAACCTCCGTGTCACTTGACACGAAGGTTGCCAGATCACTAATTTCTAAAAAAAATCGTTGCCAGATATTTTTACTGAATTCTGTAATCGATCATAGTGTTCGGATACTTTTTTGAGCGACTGTAGGTGGTCATATTATTTTGATACTAGATCGTGTGGGCTCACTCACGGAAATATTGAGCGTGTGCAGTTACCATTCACAGCAAACTGGAGCGTGTGCAGTAACTGCACACGCTCCAGTTTGCTGTGAACGGTAACTGGAGCGTGTACAGTTGCTGTACACGCTCCAGATATTTTTCCTGAATTCTGTAATCACGTGACACGGAGGTTGCCAGATCACTAATTTCTAAAAAAAATCGTTGCCAGATATTTTTCCTGAATTCTGTAATCAGCCATAGTGTTCGGATATTTTTTTGAGCGACTGTACTAATTGTCTACGCCTAATGTCTCCTGTCTATCGGCTGCTAACGGTCAGTAGGGGACACCGATGGGCTTGGAAAGACCGCCGTCCGTCGGATGGGACGTTAAGCCATGGCCCCGTGTGCGGGAGAGCCATACCCTGTGCACGTTAAAGAAAACGCTGGATGGCCTTGACGGGAGGCTACCATCTGTCTCCCAACAGCTGTTCCAGTGGGTCTCCTCCCCCAACTTTCTCTGAGCCTTCGGGGTCCATTTAACCTGGCCATTTAGCCCATGGTGTGCAAAAAAGTGCCGCTCAGAGGTAAAACAACCCAACCCAAATCCTGTCTATCGGAACCATTTCCAAAATCTTAAGAGCACTCATTGGGGTACATTTACAGTCCTAACCACATTGGTCAGGGATAGGCCGTACTGCAACAATACCGATTGGTGTTCCGTATGTAACATGATGTCTCTGTGGCATACAGTTGTTGGGAAACGCTCCACCAGCACAAACACAATGCTTGCTCAACAGGAAATGAGTGGCACAGAATCAGAGGCAACTTTTATACCAACCCGCATTCACTTTTCGAGTCACATATGCAAATTTTTTTTCCGGTCAGGTGATTTTTTTTGGAAGCGTACGACCTCGGATATCTTCTTTTCAATGAAACACAAAATATAATATTAACACAGTCGTTTGTGAGATATTTAACAGTTTGTGAATTGCGCTTAACTTTCGGGTACCAGTTTATTTCTAAATAAATAAGGTTGAAATATTAATAAGCCATAGTTACGAAAGCCACATGGAATATTTCTACATACCTCTTCTCGATTTTCCCTCGCTTAATCACTCTCACTGCCGCAGTTCTCGCCGTCTTTCCATCCACCGTGACAAAGCAGAATAAAAGAAAACGCCAAAACCCTGTAATGATTGTGTGGTCTTTTGTTAATTATTAATTTACCAGCATGATTACTACACCGCATTTGATATCAGTTATCTCGCTTATCTGATTTCGGGTTTGTCCATGACGCCGTTCCGATAGAGGATAAGGACATGAACCCACCTGAGGTCGGATAACACTAAGAAAGAGTCTTCGAAAGAGCAGACAGGTGGACAATTGTTGATTTCCTCCCATACGTAGTCTGGGAGATAACAACCCATAAATCTTTCTTAAACGACATCAGGAACTAACGAAGCAATGCTTTCGTATTTCGAAGCTGACTCTGTCTGCATACGTATGGCCTTTAATGCAGGAAGTGTATTTGGTGCTGGGGAGGATTCTGGTGCTGGGGAGGATTCTGGTGCTGGGGAGGATTCTGCTGTGCATTAAGGCACAGATTTGTTGGCACTAAGCACAGAGACGACAATAGCAATAGTCTGCCGTGTTTCTATTTCCATTGATGGGGGGGAAGTAAATTGTTATATTCTTTCTGCAGCGGAATTTTTTTTCCTTTTTTCTTATATTTACAATGTGATCAGTCTATCGTAGAAAATGTTCAGTGGGGACAATTTTGCCTGGGATAAGAAGGCTTTTATCCTGAAGTAGGGCTTTGTTTTGACTTGTACATCGCTGGGATTTGAAGTTAAGGTTTCACGAGTGCAGTGAGGCTTGACAGAATAAAATGAATACTTCCATGTCTCGGGAAGGACAAATTCAAAGTTCATTAACTTCCAAAATAAGTCAATTGGTGTGTCAAAGACCATGGGACCAAACTAGGTTTGATTTATTTCTCTAAATACTATAGTTATGAGCCCCTCTGGAACATGTTGAATTCTCCTATTATTTTTGCAAGACCGAAGACTAAATGATATTACATAGTCAGGGCTTGCATAGAAACTTCCACAGTGAATTATAACCCATCCACACTTGGGTACGCCACTGTACATACACTGTACTTACTCGTTGTTTTACCTTTGAGTGGCCCTGTTTTGCACACAATGGGCTAAATGGCCAGGTCACAAGCACTCCAATGGGTCACAGAAGATTGGGGGAGGGGACACACTGGAACAGCTGTTGGGAGACAGATGGTAGCCTCCCGTCAAAGCCATCCAGTGTGTTCTTTAACGTTGGGTTGTTTTACCTCTGAGCGGCACTTTTTTGCACACCATGGGCTAAATGGCCAGGTCACAAGCACTCCAATGGGTCACAGAAGATTGGGAGAGGGGAGCCACTGGAACAGCTGTTGGGAGACAGATGGTAGCCTCCCGTCAAGGCCATCCAGTGTGTTCTCTAACGTTGGGTTGTTTTACCTCTGAGCGGCACTTTTTTGCACACCATGGGCTAAATGGCCAGGTCACAAGCACTCCAATGAGTCACAGAAGATTGGGGGAGGGGACCCACTGGAACAGCTGTTGGGAGACAGATGGTAGCCTCCCGTCAAGGCCATCCAGTGTGTTCTCTAACGTTGGGTTGTTTTAACTCTGAGCGGCACTATTTTGCACACCATGGGCTAAATGGCCAGGTCACAAGCACTCCAATGGGTCACAGAAGATTGGGGGAGGGGACCCACTGGAACAGCTGTTGGGAGACAGATGGTAGCCTCCCGTCAAGGCCATCCAGTGTGTTCTCTAACGTTGGGTTGTTTTACCTCTGAGCGGCACTATTTTGCACACCATGGGCTAAATGGCCAGGTCACAAGCACTCCAATGGGTCACAGAAGGTTGGGGGAGGGGACCCACTGGAACAGCTGTTGGGAGACAGATGGTAGCCTCCCGTCAAGGCCATCCAGTGTGTTCTCTAACGTTGGGTTGTTTTACCTCTGAGCGGCACTTTTTTGCACACCATGGGCTAAATGGCCAGGTCACAAGCACTCCAATGGGTCACAGAAGATTGGGGGAGGGGACACACTGGAACAGCTGTTGGGAGACAGATGGTAGCCTCCCGTCAAAGCCATCCAGTGTGTTCTTTAACGTTGGGTTGTTTTACCTCTGAGCGGCACTTTTTTGCACACCATGGGCTAAATGGCCAGGTCACAAGCATTCCAATGGGTCACAGAAGGTTGGGGGAGGGGACCCACTGGAACAGCTGTTGGGAGACAGATGGTAGCCTCCCGTCAAAGCCATCCAGTGTGTTCTTTAACGTTGGGTTGTTTTACCTCTGAGCGGCACTTTTTTGCACACCATGGGCTAAATGGCCAGGTCACAAGCACTCCAATGGGTCACAGAAGATTGGGAGAGGGGACCCACTGGAACAGCTGTTGGGAGACAGATGGTAGCCTCCCGTCAAAGCCATCCAGTGTGTTCTTTAACGTTGGGTGGTTTTACCTCTGAGCGGCACTTTTTTGCACACCATGGGCTAAATGGCCAGGTCACAAGCATTCCAATGGGTCACAGAAGATTGGGGGAGGGGACCCACTGGAACAGCTGTTGGGAGACAGATGGTAGCCTCCCGTCAAAGCCATCCAGTGTGTTCTTTAACATTGGGTTGTTTTACCTCTGAGCGGCATTTTTTTGCACACCATCGGCTAAATGGCCAGGTCACAAGCACTCCAATGGGTCACAGAAGGTTGGGGGAGGGGACCCACTGGAACAGCTGTTGGGAGACAGATGGTAGCCTCCCGTCAAGGCCATCCAGTGTGTTCTCTAACGTTGGCTTGTTTTATCTCTGAGCGGCACTTTTTTGCACACCATGGGCTAAATGGCCAGGTCACAAGCACTCTAATGGGTCACAGAAGGTTGCGGGAGGGGACCCACTGGAACAGCTGTTGGGAGACAGATGGTAGCCTCCCGTCAAAGCCATCCAGTGTGTTCTCTAACGTTGGGTTGTTTTACCTCTGAGCGGCACTTTTTTGCACACCATGGGCTAAATGGCCAGGTCACAAGCACTCCAATGGGTCACAGAAGATTGGGAGAGGGGACCCACTGGAACAGCTGTTGGGAGACAGATGGTAGCCTCCCGTCAAAGCCATCCAGTGTGTTCTTTAACGTTGGGTTGTTTTACCTTTGAGCGGCACTTTTTTGCACACCATGGGCTAAATGGCCAGGTCACAAGCACTCCAATGGGTCACAGAAGGTTGGGGGAGGGGACCCACTGGAACAGCTGTTGGGAGACAGATGGTAGCCTCCCGTCAAAGCCATCCAGTGTGTTCTCTAACGTTGGGTTGTTTTACCTCTGAGCGGCACTTTTTTGCACACCATGGGCTAAATGGCCAGGTCACAAGCACTCCAATGGGTCACAGAAGATTGGGAGAGGGGACCCACTGGAACAGCTGTTGGGAGACAGATGGTAGCCTCCCGTCAAAGCCATCCAGTGTGTTCTTTAACGTTGGGTTGTTTTACCTCTGAGCGGCACTTTTTTGCACACCATGGGCTAAATGGCCAGATCACAAGCACTCCAATGGGTCACAGAAGATTCTGGGAGGGGACACACTGGAACAGCTGTTGGGAGACAGATGGTAGCCTCCCGTCACAGCCATCCAGTGTGTTCTTTAACGTTGGGTTGTTTTACCTCTGAGCGGCACTTTTTTGCACACCATGGGCTAAATGGCCAGGTCACATGGACCCCGAAGGCTCAGAGAAGGTTGGGGCAGGGGACCCACTGGAACAGCTGTTGGGAGACAGATGGTAGCCTCCCGTCAAGACCATCCAGTGTGTTCTTTAAGGTGCACAGGATATAGCTCCCTTGCACACACGGTCTACAGCTTAAGGTCCCATCCGACGGACGGCGGCCTTTACAAGCACATCGGTGTCCCCTACTGCCCGTGGGCAGGTCGGGGAGTTTTGCGGAGATAAATCTCAACGCTGACCAGCATGTAACCTGGGAACTGCATATTACGAACCTGGCGCGCTACCGACTGAGCCACCCCCGCCCTTTTTCAAGATTTTAACGGACTCTATTCTTTGAATTCAGAAGTTTTCACTAACCCTAACTACCTGAATTTAGCAGTACTAAAGCGATCCTATCTCCTGAATTTAAAACATCGTTTAACAATCATTACTTTTGCATTTCACGCTATTTACGTGACCAGGAAAAAACCAAGAATTTTGGTGAACAAATATGCCAACCCATAAACACGAAATTAAGAAAAAAATTAAGTAAAAGCAGATTTTTCTCTCTCATATACACACAATAGCCACTTCATTCGAAATAGATGCATGCTATGTCAACAGAGAGTTAGATTCAGACAGGGACGTACCCGGGAGGAAGGGCAACGGGTCCGGAAGACCCTTCCCGGAAATCCGTTTGTCTTATACGCCATTTCAAACTTAGCTAGTTGCTTTGAGATCCAAAATAGTTTTCTTTGCAGGCGAGGACTTATCAAGATGAATCCTCGGTAGGCCGATGGGATAGTGGGCCACCATATTCACTGACGAAGCCGTACAACGATCCTTGTTTTCTGTTTCATAAAAAAATAATTTTGAAACTATTATTTTAACCAAATGAATCCGTAGCCTATTTTATTGATATTGTGGTAGAATAATATTTCAGATTATTATATTTTTGCACGGATTAATAAGACAGTTTGTTATTGACTGATTTCTGTAATTTTTTTCCGTAAGAATATTCTTCGTGGGCAAATAACTGATATCTCAGCAAATGAAAAAAATGTATGAAAGGTTTTTAAAATATATGTAAAAAAATTTAAATAAATAACAATTTATAGTATGGGCCGTTTTATAGAAAAACTCCCTCGGGCAGATCAGAACCTTGAATCCGCTCCTTGACTTTGTTTAATTTTATGGAAAATTATATTTTATAATTATATTTATATATTATATATTATATTTTATTTTTTTAAATATTTATTAAAGGTACAATTTAAAACTTTACGTATATATTTTATATGCTGAGATATTTATAAGCCTATTTTTAACAGTGTTGTATAATGATTGTTTTTATTTTCGCTAATTTTGAATGAATTTTTTAGAGCAAGCTGTTATTGTTAAATTTTCCGGCTTTCATAGCTCTATAAATACTGAAAATAAAGTGTTAAAAAATGGAGATTTGTATTGTACGGCTTAACGTACCATCCGACGGACGGCGGCCTTTCCAAGCCCATCGGTGAAAGGGTTATAGGAAATGAAGGGTTAAGTGCCAACAACATTATACAATCTCTCAGTATATAAAAGTACGTAATATTCATTCCACTCTATGCTTCAACATCCCCTACAGCGGATTACGAATCATAATTGCTGAAAAAAAATGTTTTGCCTTGTAGTTTTAATAAAATATGTAAATCTGACTTCTAATTGGATCATCGTGGATCGTTTATTTCTCATTCAGATCTGAATATTGTTCTTCCAAATTAAACCGTTCATAAGTGCCATGGCTAGAGGAACACTACCTGTGATTTTCTGTACTATAGCTTTATATTTGTTTGTTCCCAGCGAGATAAATGAATAATTGATAAATAATTTATCATTGATAGCATTGTAACAAAGTATATAACAGAGACAATATTTACATCCGTGGAAACCAAAATAGTAAACGCAGTTTCTTAGATTTATGAATAATTCTGATAACACGTTTTATTACGAATCTTACCACTCTTTTAACGAACGAGTGAAATAATCATTACGTATAAATGAAAAAAATAAATTCCTCCTCAATCAGCTGCTGGCAATAGAAATCTCAATGAAAATGGCCATCAGCAAGGTCTGTGAAAATAAAAAAAAATACCCCCTCAAGCAGCTGCTTGCCACAAGAGGTCTGACAGGAGCCTGTCAGTTTATATGCCACAGTAGAAAGTCTGTGAGGATGGCAGGACCTCAGCAGAAAAACAAAACAAACGTCCATACCTTACCCGGGACTCGAACCCAGGTCCCGTAGATCAGTATCCAAGCGCGCTAACCACTCGGCCACGGGACGGCTAAGGTAACACAAATATCCATAGGTTCGAACCCAGGTCCCTTTGATCTGTAGCCAAGCATGCTAACAACTCGCTCACCGGGCAAAAAATTTAATTTTTAAATATGATGAGAATTTCACTAATATTTTTAAACTGATATATTTTATTTTTAAATATCTTAACCGATTCGCGAATAGTTGAGTCAATGTCAACCTGACCGCAATCGCCGAGGCCCCTACGTTACTTTTAATCAATCTTTCGCCGAGGAGCTATTTAACAAGTTACAGAACTCTTAATTTCAAATAAGAGATTTCTGTTCCTAACAAATCTCACCCTCACTGTGGGCGGGGGTGGCTCAGTCGGTAGCGCGCCAGGCTCGTAATCTGTAATTCCCAGGTTCGAGTCCCAGCTGGGTCAGCGTTGAGATTTATCTCCGCAAAAATTCCCCGCCCTGCCCACGGTCAGTAGGGGACACCGATGGGCTTGTAAAGGCCGCCGTCCGTCGGATGGGACGTTAAGCCGTGGTCCCGTGTGCGGCAGAGCCATACCCTGTGCACGGATGGGACGTTAAGCCGTGGCCCCGTGTGCGAAGAGCCATACCCTGTGCACGTTAAAGAACACGCTGGATGGCCTTGACGGGAGGCTACCATCTGTCTTCCAACAGCTGTTCCAGTGGGTCCCCTCCCAAAACCTTCTCTGAGCCTTCGGGGTTCGTGTGGCCTGGTCATTTAGCCCATGGTGTGCAAAAAGTGCCGCTCAGAGGTAAAACAACCCAACCCAACTCACCCTCACTGTTGACATGGACACTTTTTTAACGAAGTGGCCACTAAGTGTAGTCATAGCATTGAAAAGAGAGTTGTACTTCCTCAATGGTAAGGGACTCTGAAGTTCATATAGCGATGATACCCGCTAACAAATGAGGTCAATATGTTGACTCTCTTTACGTCTGATAAAAGGACCATTTTGAATTAGTGTTTCGATTACAATTATTCTTTCTCCTTTTGACTAAAATGTGCGTTTATGTTCTACGAAAATTCTGGAGTGTTTTTCAGGGCCCAAATTTTTTAGTTTTAAGAATTAAAAGAGCAAAATTACGACAATAAAAAAAGTTTCGAAGATTGAAAAAGCTTTTTTAAGCAATATTTTCTAGATTGGAAAATTTGACTTTCTTGATTGGAAATTTTTTGACTCTTGAGTTTCAAATGTGTCTTTTTATTTTTTGAGTTAACAAATTTGATTTCTGATTTAGATAACTTGCTTTTTTGTTTTCTGAGTTAGGAAAACTTTGACGTTTTTGAGTTGTACATGTTTGATTTTGTTTTATGAGTTGTCAAAAAATGACATTTGAGTTGAAAAATGAAAACTATTTTCCCACCACTAACCATAATCCCTTCTTTACGGCCATGGTTTAGATCATGTCATTATGTCTGCTATAAAAAAAAAGCCATGCATATTTTGGAAATAAGTATAATTAAGTTCGTTATGATTTGCATATTCTTCGTCATAAATAACTAGATCTTCCTTCTTTTGAAATATTTTCTTATCACTATGCCGGAAGCAGAGATCAACTATTGTGATTCCTGCTGTGATAATGATTGCCCTTTCAAAGAAGCGAAACTAATTTTTTAGTTATTTGGGTACTCAAGTATGTGTAGGATTATCTTGGGTAGTGTTGCCTTATCGTCATTTTAGGATGTAGTGTGTGAATTGTTGTAACGTTTAGTCACAAAGTTGACTGTCGACTAGTACCTGATTCTTGTGGAGCAGTGTAGTTTTTAAAACAATTTGTAACTTTCTGGAGTTAGTTGGTGAAAGAACACCGAAGTTTCTTCAACTTGGTTTCATCCAGTTTTAAGCACATGGCTTTGATCTGCAATCCGTCTTTATGCGGTAACAATGGCTTAGGTAAGTTTTAAAATTTATTGCGGTTTTATAAATTTTTAAATTAACTTTTCGTAAAAGCCGTCCCGTGGTCGAGTGGTTAGCGCGCTTGGCTACTGATCTACGGGACCTGGGTTCGAGCCCCGGGTAAGGCATGGATGTATGTGTCGTTTTTCTGCTGAAGTCCTGACATCCTCACAGATCTTCTACTATGGCATATAAACTGACAGGCTCCTGTCAGACCTCTGTGGCAAGCAGCTGCTTGAGGGGGTATTAATTTTTTATTTATTTTATTTAAGATAACCCTTATTGAAAATGATATAAGTCATTTTGGAGACGAGATTTATTTATGTTTACCATTCATAGTTTTTACTTCTTTTTTATAGTCCAATGCATAAGGGTTGGGTTGTTTTACCTCTGAGCTGCACTTTTTTTGCACACAATGGTCTAAATGGACCGATGGGCTTGGAAAGGCCGCCGTCCATCGGATGGAATGTAAAGCCGTGGCCCGTGTGTTGGAGAGCTATACTCTGTGCACATTAAGTAGCACGCTGGATGGCCTTGATGAGAGGCTACCATCTGTACCCTACCAGCTATCCAGCCTTTCCCTAACCTCCTCTGAGGCCTCGGGGTCCTTGTGACCTGGCCATTTAGCCCATTGTGTCCGAAAAATGGCCGCTCAGAGGTAAAACCACCCAACGAAATTCAAGTCGCACACAGAGTATCATCTACAAATAAAAACAAGCTGAGACCGATCAACGCACAATCGGATTCGCGTCGAAACAGAAATAAATGGATTGAAACATTTAAACGAAACAAAAATTTAAACGAGAAAGAGATGATTGGAAACGATGGTGAAGGACTTTTATTCGTCAATGAACATTTAATTCCTGAGCTAAAGCATGTGTTATATGAAACTAAAATGTTTTAAATGCTAATGGATTCAATTACCTGTAAACTAGGGATTGGAAAATATTTCTGCCTCTTAATTATGTGACTCCTGGCATACGTCTTAGATCGTTAGAAGACCTAGATAATATTAAGGTTTGAGAGTTGCTGATTTTTATTTTTATTTGTTCTGTGATGTTAGTTGGTAATTTTTTCTCTGATTCAGTTGACTCTATGTGGTGCTTAGAGCACACTTTGATGAAATTTTAATGCACTTGGAGCTTTTCGGGAAAGATCAGATTGATTGTACTGACAGAAATTTGGATCTATTCCTGAGAAGTCTCATAGTACAAAATAGAAGGTTTCAGGTGTTTCTCAATTTGTAGGGATGATTACAGATCAGGAGGGGTACTAATTTATGTTAGCTGTCACATCGACCAACCATTCACAATGAATGAAGCTGCAACCATTCACAATGAACGAAGCTTCAACCATTCACAATGAACGAAGCTTCAACCATTCACAATGAACGAAGCTTCAACCATTCACAATGAACGAAGCTTCAACCATTCACAATGAACGAAGCTTCAACCATTCACAATGAACGAAGCTTCAACCATTCACAATGAATGAAGCTTCAACCATTCACAATGAATTAAGCTTCAACCGTTCACAATGAATGAAGCTTCAACCATTCACAATGAATGAAGCGTCAACCATTCACAATGAATGAAGCGTCAACCATTCACAATGAATGAAGCGTCAACCATTCACAATGAATGAAGCGTCAACCATTCACAATGAATGAAGCTTCAACCATTCACAATGAACGAAGCTTCAACCATTCACAATGAACGAAGCTTCAACCATTCACAATGAACGAAGCTTCAACCATTCACAATGAATTAAGCTTCAACCGTTCACAATGAATGAAGCTTCAACCATTCACAATGAATGAAGCGTCAACCATTCACAATGAATGAATCGTCAACCATTCACAATGAATGAAGCGTCAACCATTCACAATGAATGAAGCGTCAACCATTCACAATGAATGAAGCTTCAACCATTCACAATGAATGAAGCTTCAACCATTCACAATGAATGAAGCGTCAACCATTCACAATGAATGAAGCGTCAACCATTCACAATGAATGAAGCGTCAACCATTCACAATGAATGAAGCTTCAGCCATTCACAATGAATGAAGCTTCAACCATTCACAATGAATGAAGCGTCAACCATTCACAATGAACGAAGCGTCAACCATTCACAATGAACGAAGCTTCAACCATTCACAATGAACGAAGCTTCAACCATTCACAATGAACGAAGCGTCAACCATTCACAATGAACGAAGCGTCAACCATTCACAATGAATGAAGCGTCAACCATTCACAATGAATGAAGCGTCAACCATTCACAATGAATGAAGCGTCAACCATTCACAATGAATGAAGCTTCAACCATTCACAATGAATGAAGCTTCAACCATTCACAATGAATGAAGCTTCAACCATTCACAATGAATGAAGCGTCAACCATTCACAATGAATGAAGCGTCAACCATTCACAATGAATGAAGCTTCAACCATTCACAATGAATGAAGCTTCAACCATTCACAATGAATGAAGCGTCAACCATTCACAATGAATGAAGCGTCAACCATTCACAATGAATGAAGCGTCAACCATTCACAATGAATGAAGCTTCAACCATTCACAATGAATGAAGCTTCAACCATTCACAATGAATGAAGCGTCAACCATTCACAATGAATGAAGCGTCAACCATTCACAATGAATGAAGCGTCAACCATTCACAATGAATGAAGCTTCAACCATTCACAATGAATGAAGCGTCAACCATTCACAATGAATGAAGCTTCAACCATTCACAATGAATGAAGCGTCAACCATTCACAATGAACGAAGCTTCAACCATTCACAATGAATGAAGCTTCAACCATTCACAATGAATGAAGCTTCAACCATTCACAATGAATGAAGCTTCAACCATTCACAATAAATGAAGCTTCAACCATTCACAATGAATGAAGCTTCAACCATTCACAATGAATGAAGCTTCAGCCATTCACAATGAATGAAGCTTCAACCATTCACAATGAATGAAGCGTCAACCATTCACAATGAACGAAGCGTCAACCATTCACAATGAATGAAGCTTCAACCATTCACAATGAACGAAGCTTCAACCATTCACAATGAACGAAGCGTCAACCATTCACAATGAATTAAGCTTCAACCATTCACAATGAACGAAGCTTCAACCATTCACAATGAATGAAGCTTCAACCATTCACAATGAATGAAGCGTCAACCATTCACAATGAACGAAGCTTCAACCGTTCACAATGAATTAAGCTTCAACCGTTCACAATGAATGAAGCTTCAACCAATCACAATGAATGAAGCGTCAACCATTCACAATGAATGAAGCTTCAACCATTCACAATGAATGAAGCTTCAACCATTCACAATGAATGAAGCTTCAACCATTCACAATGAATGAAGCGTCAACCATTCACAATGAATGAAGCGTCAACCATTCACAATGAATGAAGCGTCAACCATTCACAATGAATGAAGCTTCAACCATTCACAATGAACGAAGCTTCAACCATTCACAATGAACGAAGCTTCAACCATTCACAATGAATGAAGCTTCAACCATTCACAATGAATGAAGCGTCAACCATTCACAATGAATGAAGCTTCAACCATTCACAATGAATGAAGCTTCAACCATTCACAATGAATGAAGCGTCAACCATTTACAATGAATGAAGCGTCAACCATTCACAATGAATGAAGCGTCAACCATTCACAATGAATGAAGCTTCAACCATTCACAATGAATGAAGCGTCAACCATTCACAATGAATGAAGCGTCAACCATTCACAATGAATGAAGCGTCAACCATTCACAATGAATGAAGCGTCAACCATTCACAATGAATGAAGCTTCAACCATTCACAATGAATGAAGCGTCAACCATTCACAATGAACGAAGCTTCAACCATTCACAATAAACGAAGCTTCAACCATTCACAATGAATGAAGCGTCAACCATTCACAATGAACGAAGCTTCAACCATTCACAATGAATGAAGCTTCAACCATTTACAATGAATGAAGCTTCAACCATTCACAATGAATGAAGCTTCAACCATTCACAATGAATGAAGCTTCAGCCATTCACAATGAATGAAGCTTCAACCATTCACAATGAATGAAGCGTCAACCATTCACAATGAATGAAGCGTCAACCCTTCACAATGAATGAAGCTTCAACCATTCACAATGAATTAAGCTTCAACCGTTCACAATGAATGAAGCTTCAACCATTCACAATGAATGAAACTTCAACCATTCACAATGAATGAAGCGTCAACCATTCACAATGAATGAAGCGTCAACCATTCACAATGAATGAAGCTTCAGCCATTCACAATGAATGAAGCGTCAGCCATTCACAATGAATGAAGCTTCAACCATTCACAATGAATGAAGCGTCAACCATTCACAATGAATGAAGCGTCAACCATTCACAATGAATGAAGCGTCAACCATTCACAATGAATGAAGCTTCAACCATTCACAATGAACGAAGCTTCAACCATTCACAATGAACGAAGCTTCAACCATTCACAATGAATGAAGCATCAACCATTCACAATGAATGAAGCTTCAACCATTCACAATAAATGAAGCTTCAACCATTCACAATGAATGAAGCTTCAACCATTCACAATGAATGAAGCGTCAACCATTCACAATGAATGAAGTTTCAACCATTCAAAATGAACGAAGCTTCAACCATTCACAATGAACGAAGCTTCAACCATTCACAATGAACGTAGCTTCAACCATTCACAATGAATGAAGTTTCAACCATTCACAAGGAATTGCGCAGACACTGCAGTTTAGAAACTTGAGATTAATAACTAAAAGGTAGTATTAATGGTTGTATACAGATTTCCTTCTGGTAATGTTAATTTGCCAAAAGGTCTAAATCATCAGCAAAATCTAAATCAGAAATTTTTAGATCTCTAAACCATTTCAGTCCAAAATCTTTCCCTTGCAGTGAATTTCGCATAACATAATCAGCCATAACATAATCGCCAAACTAAAGACAAAAGGAGACAAATGCCCCCTTGTCGAACACCAGAAGCGATGCTAAACCAATTGCTTCAAACCGTACCAACTCTCACACATGACTCAGTGTTATTATAGAGCCTTCATTATGTTAACTAACTTGTCTGGTACAGCATATGATCTGAGAATCAACCACAAATTATGGCGATCAAAGAAGTCAAAAACCTTTTTTGAAATCAACGAAGCTAGCAACCAAAGGTTTCTGAAATTTTAAACATTTCTCAAGAATCTGCCTAAGTTAAAATATCTGATCCACACATCCCCTACCACTTCTGAATCCACATTGCTCATCATGCAATTGATTGTCAACCAGATTCTTAATTCTATTAAGCATAATCATGCAAATAATTTTACCTCGAACAGAATGTACGCTGATACCCTATATAGTTATCATAAGAACTGCGATCACCTTTTTTAAAAATATTCATAATAGCTGTGGTAAAAATCCTTAGGAACCATTCCTTTATTATAAAAGATATTCAAAATTTCCATCATCCATGTGATAACCGAAACATTCCCAGCTCTAAGCATTTCCATAGTAATTTAATCTACCCCTGGGGATTTATGTAGTTTAAGTTTAGAAACAGCTAAAATAACTTCAGATTGTGTTATAGGGCCAACATCAAAGCCACCAATGCATCTATCATCATTGCAAACAATGGCAGTAGAACTAACCACATTGTTTAGAACATCACTGAAATGCTCAGCCCACCTAGCCATGAGAGAATCCTCACCTTCTATAACCTTACCTTGTTTATCCTTCAATCCCTGTATACCTGTCCGTTTTCTACCACACAAAACATTAACTATCTTGTACAGCTCTCTGCTGTTGTGCTGTCTAACTGCTTCCTCGGCTTTGTCAGCCAAACCATCAAGCCAAAGATTCTTATCAGCAGCTAACTGATCTTTTACACGTTTATTAAGTTCTCTGTAATGCTTTCTATTACGACTAGTAGGGTATTGATTAAGGACATTCCTGCAGTTCTTTCTTTCCGAAATAAGCTCAAGTGCCTTATCACTCAGATAATTCTGTCTTTTCTGCTCCTTTTTTCCTAAATGAGTACTGTTAATGTCCAAAAAAGCCTGTTTAAAATAATCCCATTCTTCCTCAACTTCAGTAGTAAGCAAACCATGACTGTCATAATGACTAAGTAACCTATCATGGTATGCTTTTGCTGTAACTGGGTCTTTCTGAGCTTCAGAATTAAAGGTAAATTTTTTAACCTTAGCACAACACTTCTTAAGTTTAAGTTGCAAGACACTTTTAACAAGGTAATGGTCAGATCCAATTTCAGCTTCCCTATATGATCTGGTATTCCTAACAGAACTAGCCCATTTGCTATTAATTAATATATAATCTTTCATATTCTTATGCAGCCCATCTTGTGAAATCCATGTGTACTTATGTATGTCGCGGTGTTTCTCAAAGCATTAAGTTTATTTACCTGTAGGAGGCGTTGCCCATTGCCATTGCACTTACCAATACCAAAAGGACTTATCACCCTTCCCCAAAGGTCAGAGTCAGTACCAACTTTGTCATTGAAGTCACCAAGAACAAGGGTAATGTCTCCTTTTTTGACAGAATTCAAAACATCCTGAAGTTGTCGATAAACCCCTACCTAAAAAAGATTAGGATCGTCCGTAAATTGCGTAATATTGTTTCATCTGAATTTCAATGTCTCCTCTCCGTTGTGTGACATAGTACAACCCTTGGATAGATCTCCTTTCGCATTATGTTACCTTTTACTTTTTCGTGGGAATTTTCATTTGCAGGGGCAGATAATCACTGGAAGGAGAACTATGCACCAATCCCCTGTGATGATGCATAGAACTGGCCAGGCCTATCACCTAATGTTCTACTCCGCCTTCTCGTGGTGCAGGCCGTTATTACATTTGAAAAGAGATATTCTCTTGTGGAAGTGAACGGAAAGGGAAGGGGGGCTGCCAGATTAATGTGTCCTACTGATCTGGACAACTATGGCTACTTTTTTTTTTTCTACCCTGTGACGAGTGGTCATCCACACAGAGTTCTAGTGCAGACCACATAAACTTACCGGACTGGAATAAGACTTTTGAAAGATACTAACGGATCGACGAGAAACTTGATTATGGATCCTGAATTTGCTGCACTAATGGACTTCTGTGGAACGAAAATCTTCCGCTGTGTTTTCTGTTTTTTTGTGGGTTGACAGCCCCAAGTGAATAGATTCACAGGATATGTTTATCAGCTGGTGAATAATCCTGAGCAGAGGTCATCGCAGGCACCTGAACTCATTGGGCATTACTGGCATCGTCAATGGGCATACTGGCATCGTCAAATTCTACATTGGAGGAAGTCTTCCAGTGTAGATGGCTTCAGCCTTTAGTGGTGGGGGAACGGGTCTTTGCCCCATGTCTGCGATTAGGGGGCTGTTTGATATTGTCGGCATTCCCTCTCTCAATAAACATAGTTTCTTTAAACATCCCACTAGCCATTTTCTCTCCATAGGTAGTTGGAATGTGAGGACTCTGCACAGAGCTTATTCTCTTGATGTCCTCGCACGAGAATCCAACCGTTAAAATTTAGATATTCTCGGCTTGCAAGAGACCAGATGGACAAATAAAGATGATATTCATAAAAATAATCTTAAATTTCTCTTTTCAGGGAGGGAAGATAATAAGCATCATCAAGGTATAGATATGCTTCTTAGCAGACACGCCAGTGATGCTCTTCTAGGATATGAGTGCATTAATGAAAGGTTCTTACAGCAAAACTTCAGACAAGTGTTAAAGACTTAAATGTTATGCCCTACCGTCTGGCCGCTATGCCCAAATATATTCTCCGACACCATATATCTAATAAATATATATATATATTTCTTTTGCTCTATAATAAATCTTCCGTCAATTCGTTAATTTTTTTACGAATCTCCTACCACAGTTTTTCTGAATCTATTATTTTTCCTAAGAGCAATATCATTTAAAAACCCATGAGTGTGCTCAATCTTAGCAATTTTATTTGTTTACATTTACATGAGTGCTTTGCCATTTTCTAAGTAATCTAAACTTTCTTTTCTTCAAAATATATTTTTGCATTTCGGTAGGTCTTCACAGAGTAAGAAAAAGAAACACTGTTGTTAGTGCATATTCGGAACTCTCAGAAATTTGCTTAAAAGGTTTTTCTGAAAATAATTTTCCCAGCATATGCTTTGTACAAGGCATGAAGCTTTTAGCTTCTTCAATCCTGCGGCACGAGATCGACAAGCTCAACGACTTCTTTTCAAGTTGAAGAAACTAAATACGAGTTCTTTGTTTTCAACATAATGCACTGACTTCATCAATAATAAAAGAAAATCAGGGAAAAAAGTACACATATTATGTATTAAGTTTCACAAAAAGTATGTTTACCAATGTTTTTGAAATGAGAGAATTTAATCTTGGGCTACTCACCATAGGCAAAGAATTGTTAACCTTTTTATCTTAAGAGATCTTTAAAATGAAAGTGGTTCTGTTTGGATCGATTCGCTACATATATATTGCATGCTTTGAAAGGCCTTCGTTTGTGTAAGGAAGAGATACGCACGGGTAAACTTTATTTTTATGTCCATTAAAAAATCGTGTGGTTTTCGAGAATATCCTCTGTCCTACCTTTGTGCGATTTTTTTTTTCTTTTATGTAAAGAAGAAAAAACATGAAAGAAATCATATTGCTCAACCAAATCGCCGACTTCTCCTCCTTGACGTAAAGTACATTCACGACAGGTCATTTATTTTTATCACGCCGGTGGGTGGCTCTTGTACTACTGATGAATGGCATAGCAATGTTTTTAGTTTGCTATTCGTCTGGTCGGTTGCGGTCTCAATTTGGGATTACGCAAATCCACCCTGAAAATGAAGTGGCAGTTTCAGCAGTTGAGATCTCACAGATGTGATAAATGCAAAGTTTGAATTTATATTTAATTTATGTTCAGCCCTTTACTGGATATATATATGTAAAGGGCTAAATATAAATTAAATATAAATTCAAACTTCGTATATACATTACGTTGAAAAAGTGTCCGAATACTTCCATGTTATGTGAATGGAAAGCCACTTTCAAAGCTCTCTAACATTGAAAATAAACCTTTTACTCAAAAACTGTTATTGGCGATAAATTGTAGATGTCACTCAAATATCTCTAAATAGATTTCCCGCAATATTCGTTTAATGTTTAAAGAATGAATGGAAGTTGAAGCATTTATCTTCAACTTTTGACATTGGTGAAAAAAACACTTCAACAGATAAAACACGACTCTTGTAACAATTTGTTCACTAACATAAATTAAATATCTGAAGTTTGTATGACGACTTTTTTAAAGATTTCATCAATTTGGAGGCAATGTCACAGTGTCGTCTGCTGTTAAATGGTCAATGACTCTTTAAATGAAACTTTTAATCTGTTCGTTGACTTTTTAAATATTGATCGAAGATTGTTGAAAATGACACTTGTCACATTGCCTCCAAATTGATGAAATCTTAAAAAAAATCGTCATACAAACTTCAGATATTTAATTTATTTTAGAGAACAAATTGTTACAAGAGTCGTGTTTTAACTGTTGAAGTATTTTTTCACAAGTGTCAGAAGTTGAAAATAAATGCTTCAGCTTCCATTCATTCTTTAAATATTAAACGAATATTGCGGGAAATATATTTAGAGAGATTTCAGTGACATCTACAATTTATCGCCAATAACAGTTTTTGCGTAAAAGGTTTATTTTCAATGTTAGAGAGCTTTGAAAGTGGCTTTCCATTCACATAACATGGAAGTATTCGGACACTTTTTCAACGTAGTGTATATGTATACCCTCTTCCTTTTTTAATAAAAAATAATATAAATGATTAGAGTGTTCTTGTGTTAGAGTCTAGAGGCAATAATTGGCTCAGTCGGTAGCGCACCAGGCTCGTAACCTGCAGTTCCCAGATTCGATTCCCAACTGTGCTTGCGTTGAGATTTATCTCCGCTGAACGTCCCCCTGCCTTCGATGAGAAAGGGGACTCCGATGGACTTGGATAAGCCGTCCATTGAATGGACGGCTTATCCAAGTCTCCATGACAGCCATGACAGTAAATGATGACAGTAATGATGAACAATCTCCATGACAGCCATGACAGTAAATAATGAGTTCAACGACGGCAGACTATAATGGTCCTTCAAGTTAAGGTATGATAGCGTGAATACGATACTCTTGTACAGCATATTGCTGAGCAACATGGTGCAAATAATGTCGAATATGCACAAAAACTTTCAAATGTGACTTCTGTAATTACGTTCAATAACGAAAAAAGTGCTGAACTCTTCGCTGCTTCTACTTCCTTCAACGTCAATGGTCGTCAGGTCTCATCATCTCGCCTGTCACCGCCTATCAAAACTGTGTTTATCGCCAAACTTCCCTTTTTCACATCGTCTTTGGATTTACAAGCCTCGTTGGAACCTTATGGCAAAGTCTTGGATATTCGAGATGAGTTCCTGTCTTCATAAGGATTGGAGAGTATAAAAACAGGTACTAAAATTTTACAATTTCAAATGTTGAAACCCATGCCAAATTTTGTGAAAGTTGGGCTCTCTACAGCTACAGTTTGGTACTCTGGTATTCGTAAACTTTGCAAATGGTGCAAGAGCCCGGATCATTTGATCAAGAACTGTGCCTCATTTGCCAAAATTCCTAAAGCTACAGCTTCTTCCCCTGCTGTGTCTAATTCTGTTGTTTTGAACTTTGACTCCATGGAAAAAACAATGTTTGAAAAGTGTCAAGCTGAAACCACTGAGTGTCTTAATAATTTTTGTGAACTTCAAATTGATGTTCCCCTTCATAAACGGAAAGTTATCTCTCCTATTGCCTCTCCTGAAATTCCTGCTAGTCCTTCAGCTGATTGTTCTCCGAGAAAAAAAGTCTCAAGGCGTCAACTGAACGCTAATCTTGTCATTGCGCTTTTCGACTTCGTCACAGATCGGCTTCCGGATGTCCGAGAAGACTGCTCACTTGACAACGATGAAACGCAGGAAACTTTTGATGATATTTTAGATGTTCTACAGTTCATAGCCAATCCCACACAATCTGATTCTGATTGGAAAATTCCTGCTAGTTACAAATGCCTTCGAAGAACACTTTCTCCTGAAGGTAGGATCAAGTCCAAGTATAAAACAAATATATGAAAGCACTAGAGAATAGCGAGCTTCCACAACTGTTTTCAGTCTGGGATTACCTGTCTAGTGTTTGTAAACAGTTCAAAATTTAACTTTATTCCCCATATTTTTTCCCTCATGAAATGCTTTCACTATTAATATTACTCAAAATTTATTTTCTTGAAAAAATTATTTATCTGTTTTGTACTTTATCCAGTGTCATGGCTCGTATGCATAGGCCCTCTTAAGTGGGGAGGCCTTACAATAGAGCCAGAAATTGTTTCAATTTTGATGATGATGATGATGATTGGGTTGGGTAGTTTTTTTCTCTGAGTGGCACTTTTTTGGCAATGTGCTAAATGACCAAGTCACAAGGGCCACGAGCGTATACAAAATGTTTTCGGGGGGGGGGGGGGCAAAAGTAAAACTATTTTTTCATAATTTATTTTATAAAATATAGAGTTTGTGTTTATGTTTGTGGGTATGTTTGACAACTCCTCTAGATGGTCAGAGCTAGGATCACCAAGCTCAGTTCTACAGTTTCACTTCCTCGTAACTTAGTGCACTGCAAGGTTTCTGACTTCAGAAAATTAGAACTTTCTCCACAAGTTGACCGCGAAACGTCTGTCGATTGATAACCTCTCTGTATCGAAACCGTACTACTGCATTCAAAACTTCCGACTCTCCATTCATAAAGATGCGACGGCAGCCATGTGTGTGCTACCGAAAGAAAGTCTGTGAGATGTGTACTATATTGAAAGAAAGTCTGTGCGACGTGCTCCCGAAAATAATGTGCGATGTTTACTACCGAAAGAAAGTCTGTGATGTATACTATCGAACGTCGGTGCAATGTGTATTCCAGAGAGTCTGTACCATGTGTACTATCGAGAGAAAGTCTGTTCGATGAGTACTACCCAAAGACAGTCTGTTCTATATGTACTACCGAAAGAAAATCTGTGCTATATGTACTACCGAAAGAAAATCTGTGCTATGTGAACTGCTGAAAGAAAGTTTGTGCAGTACATACTACCGAAAGAAAGTCTGTGCTATGTGAACTACTGAAATAACGTCTATATGATTGATACTACCGAAAGCGCGCCAGGCTCGTAATCTCTATTCCCAGGTTCCAGTCCCAGCTGGGTCAGCGTTGAGATTTATCTCCGCAAAATTCCCCGCCCTGCCCACGGTCAGTAGGGGACACCGATGGGATTGGAAAGGCCGCCTTCCGTCGGAGGGGACGTTAAGCCGTGGCCCCGTGTGCGGGAGAGCCATAACCTGTGCACGTTAAAGAACACGCTGGATGGCCTTGACGGGGGGCTACCATCTGTCTCCCAATAGCTGTTCCAGTGGGTCCCCTCCCCCAAACTTCTCTGAGCATTCGGGGTCCATGTGACCTGGCCATTTAGCCCATGGTGTGCAAAAAAGTGCCGCTCAGAGATAAAACAACCCAACAACCCAGCTGGGTCAGCGTTGAGATTTAAAATAAAAATAAAAACCCTCTCAAACAGCTGCTTGCCACAGAGGTCTGACAGGAGCCTGTCAGTTTATATGCCAAAGTAGAAGATCTGTGAGGTTGGCAGGACCTCAGCAGAAAACAACACCAACATCCATGCCTTACCCGGGGCTCGAACCCAGGTCCCTTAGATCAGTAGCCAAGCGCGCTAACCACTCGGCCATGGGACGGCTAAGCATTGAGATTTACCTCCGCAAAACTCCCTGCCCACGGTCAGTAGGAGACACCGACCCCCCCCCCCCCACCCCCCACCCCAAAAAAATACCCTTTATTTTTAAGTAAAGCATTTCGTGGAAAAATAAGACTGAGGATAACTATCATAACTATCATAAGACTGAGGATAACATCATCAGAAATTAAAAAACATGTTCAATAGGTGAAAGGTACGTCGAGCGTACTGGCCATGGTATGTCTATTCAATGTGTACTATGAAAAGAAAGTCTGTTCTATGTGTACTACCGAAAGAAAGTCTGTGTTTTGTATACTACAGGAAGAAAGTCTGCTATGTGTACTACTGAAAGAACGTCTGTGCGATATGCATCTGTTTATTAATGTTTATTATCTTACAGAAAAGTGAAATTTTTTTACAAGCATCGTGTTGGATTGTTTTGGGTTGTTTTACCTCTGAGCGGCACTTTTTTGCACACCATGGGCTAAATGGCCAGGTCACATGGACCCCGAAGGCTCAGAGAAGGTTGGGGGAGGGGACCCACTGGAACAGCTGTTGGGAGACAGATGGTAGCCTCCCGTCAAGGCCATCCAGCGTGTTCTTTAACGTGCACAGGGTATGGCTCTCCCGCACAAGGGACCACGGCTTAACGTCCCATCCGACGGACGGCGGTCTTTCCAAGCCCATCGGTGTCCCCTACTGACGTGGGCAGGGCGGGGAATTTTGCGGAGATAAATCTCAACGCTGACCTAGCTGGGACTCGAACCTGGGAATTACAGATTACGAGCCTGGCACGCTACCGACTGAGCCACCCCCGCCCCTAGAAGCATCGTGTACTCTAGTGTACGATTATATACAGAACATACCTAGGAACACAAAGGTACATAAAATCTCGATTATCCAGATCCCGATTGTCCGGAGTACATGACACGTTTTGAATGATAGCTCATCGTATATTTATTTGAAGAGAAGGTGCCGATAATATAGATTGATTATACCACTTTACTTACCCGGTAAAGTGGTATAATTAGTATGATGTTGAACCGCCCCGCGCAGCAATGCATTCATGAACACGGCGGGAAAGGCTATCGTACAGCTCTATAATGTCCTCGTGAGGGATAGAACGCCAAATAGCACGAAGTCGCTGTTCCATTTCAGCGACAGTGATTGGCACACCTCTTGGATTTTATTGGAGCTGTCGGCCCATCATCAGAAATTAAAAAACATGTTCAATAGGTGAAAGATACGGCGAGCGTACTGGCCATGGTAGTACCTGAACGTTTTGCTCGTGTAGATACTGCTGATTAATGCGGGCTGTGTGGGGAGAGGCGTTAACTTGCTGCTAAAAGGTTCCTTGCTGCTGAACAAATGGGACAGGCACTGGCTGCAAAATGTTGGTAACATATCGTTGGGCAGTTTGCGAGCCCCGTATGATGACCAGTTCTGATCGATATGTCCATCTAATGGCATCCCAACCAAGACACCAGGTGCTGGAGCTGTGTGACGATGTGGCACGCACTTGGTGGCTTTCCTTTCCCCTGGATGACGGCGGACACGTTGTCTACCGTCGCGCTGACCTAGACAAAAACGATATTGTCACTAAACACCACGGTTTTCCACTGTTGTTAGTTCCAGTTCTGTCTGAGGCGATACCACTGAAGACGTGTTTGCACGTGGGTAGATATGAGGGGCAAACGCAGTGCCGGACAATAGTCTCTCAATGAAAACTGTAAAAGCCCATTGTTTACCGTCCGCCTGGTAGATATTCAACCTGTTGCCAGTTCCTTTGTAGTTACGTTGTAGTCGCCAATCTGTCACGCAATGCCATGCGTCGCAAATGGCGGTCCTGTCGCTCCGTGGTCATACGTCGTCTTCCTGATCCTTGTCGGTGTGTTCTGGATCATTCTTGAACCCACTGGCGCCATATGTGTACGATGGTGCTGGGATTGCGCCAACCAGGTTGGCCATTTCTCTGTACGACAAACCAGACTATCTAAAGTCAGCGATTCTTCCCGCTCAAAGTAACTGTTGAAACGACTGTCGACGTTTGTGTAAGGGCATTTTGAGCGGTTTAGAGCAATCTCCACAACGTTTTGTCAACCAGGGAGCTTTGGTTGCCTTTATCTGAGTTTGACTGCTCCGCTCCTGTGACGTCAGCTCGCGCCTGTTCAATCGTTTCGATCGTCCTGCAAACCTAATCATTTCCATATACTACCGCCTCCCTAAATTTCATCACATTTGCATATTTTGTTTCCTGTAGTGTATTTTACACCCACTTTCTATCTGCCTATGCTAATCTTAATACAATCATATCTCGTGGCATCGATTACAAGTTTCAGTTGAAAACTTCAACACTAAATAATTTGTTTTCTTTAGTAAAATTCTTACCCCCTTCTTTTTCATTTAATGGTATTTCGTAATCACATAGTGATACTTAATTTCACCTTCAGCACTGCATCATTTGTTAGTAGGTGCAATTTTAATTTTCTAATTCATTTTTAAAAATCTATTTAATTCAGGTCTTAATTTTCTAAAAGAACTTACGGCTAGTGGGGCGGGGGTGGCTCAGTCGGTAGCGCGCCAGGCTCGTAATCTGTAGTTCCCAGGTTCGAGTCACAGCTGGGTCAGTGTCGAGATTTATCTCCGCAAAATCCCCCCGCCCTGCCCACTGTCAGTAGGGGACACCGATGGGCTTGGAAAGGCCGCCGTCCGTCGGATGGGACGTTAAGCCGTGGCCCCGTGTTCGGGAAGCCATACCCTGTGCACGTTAAAGAACACGCAGGATGGCCTTGACGGGAGGCTACCATCTATCTCCCAACAGTCGTTCCAGTGGGTCTCCTCCCCCAACCTTCTCTGAGCCCTCGGGGTCCTTGTAACCTGGCCATTTACCCCATGATGTGCAAAAAAGTGTCACTCAGAGGTAAAACAACCCAACCCTTAGTCAAATCTCTCTACTATTTGGTATTTAGAAGAATTTAATCTGTTGTACCGTCTGTTTAATTGGGCTTTCAAAATCCATAGAACTTAAGCAATGTGATTAATAATGCACTTGATGATAGCCCTTGCATAGTGCAAAACTTCCTGTAGGATAAATGAACGCGGGACACGCAACGAGCCTCGTAAGTCTGCCAGGATTCAGTTCAGGTGAACCTCTCTGCTTAACGAACATTTGACGTACTAAACAACTGGGAATCCCTCTCTATTCAATTAAGCGAATCCCTCCCTATTCAATTAAGCGAATCCCTCCCTATTCAATTAAGCGAATCCCTCCCTATTCAATTAGGCGAATCCCTCCCTATTCAATTAGGCGAATCCCTCCCTATTCAATTAGGCGAATCCCTCCCTATTCAATTAGGCGAATCCCTCCCTATTCAATTAGGCGAATCCCTCCCTATTCAATTAAGCGAATCCCTCCCTATTCAACGAATCCCTCCCTATTCAATTAAGCGAATCCCTCCCTATTCAACGAATCCCTCCCTATTCAATTAAGCGAATCCCTCCCTATTCAATTAAGCGAATCCCTCCCTATTCAATTAAGCGAATCCTTCCCTAATCAATTAAGCGAATCCCTCCCTGTTCAATTAAGCGAATCCCTCCCTATTCAACGAATCCCTCCCTATTCAATTAAGCGAATCCCTCCCTATTCAATTAAGCGAATCCCTCCCTGTTCAATTAAGCGAATCCCTCCCTGTTCAATTAAGCGAATCCCTCCCTATTCAATTAAGCGAATCCCTCCCTATTCAATTAAGCGAATCCCTCCCTATTCAATTAAGCGAATCCCTCCCTATTCAATTAAGCGAATCCCTCCCTATTCAATTAAGCGAATCCCTCCCTATTCAATTAAGCGAATCCCTCCCTATTCAATTAAGCGAATCCTTCCCTATTCAATTAAGCGAATCCCTCCCTATTCAATTAAGCGAATCCCTCCCTGTTCAATTAAGCGAATCCCTCCCTATTCAATTAAGCGAATCCCTCCCTATTCAATTAAGCAAATCCCTCCCTATTAAACGAAGCGAATCCCTCACTAAGGAACATCCGAACTTGCTCGAACGTTCAATTCACGCATTTTCCTCTTGTCCGTTGATGCCAACTTTGTAGCTACATTTGAAACTTTGAAAGACCCAACAGCTGCTACTTAAATTTGATAACATATATTGGCATTTCTTTTGTAGATCGCTTTCGAAATACGAACTATTGTCTCCACTTTGTTGTCTGTTCGTGGATATTCTACACTTTGGTTTTTAGAAGTAAATTGAATTGTCTTTTTTGTCAGATAGATAATGGCCTTGGGAAGGCCGTATATGGCCACAATCCTTTGTTTGTATCGGGCTACAAATATTAGGATACACAGTTGCTGAATCTCCCACTAGATTTACTTTCTTCCGTTAGAGGGCGCTAAGGTTCGAAAAAATATCTGGCAACGATTTTTTTTAGAAATTAGTGATCTGGCAACCTCCGTGTCACTTGACACGAAGGTTGCCAGATAACTAATTTCTAAAAAAAATCGTTGCCAGATATTTTTACTGAATTCTGTAATCGATCATAGTGTTCGGATACTTTTTTGAGCGACTGTAGGTGGTCATATTATTTTGATACTAGATCGTGTGGGCTCACTCACGGAAATATTGAGCGTGTGCAGTTACCATTCACAGCAAACTGGAGCGTGTGCAGTAACTGCACACGCTCCAGTTTGCTGTGAACGGTAACTGGAGCGTGTACAGTTGCTGTACACGCTCCAGATATTTTTCCTGAATTCTGTAATCACGTGACACGGAGGTTGCCAGATCACTAATTTCTAAAAAAAATCGTTGCCAGATATTTTTCCTGAATTCTGTAATCAGCCATAGTGTTCGGATATTTTTTTGAGCGACTGTACTAATCGTCTACGCCTAATGTCTCCTGTCTATCGGCTGCTAACGGTCAGTAGGGGACACCGATGGGCTTGGAAAGACCGCCGTCCGTCGGATGGGACGTTAAGCCATGGCCCCGTGTGCGGGAGAGCCATACCCTTTGCACGTTAAAGAAAACGCTGGATGGCCTTGACGGGAGGCTACCATCTGTCTCCCAACAGCTGTTCCAGTGGGTCTCCTCCCCCAACTTTCTCTGAGCCTTCGGGGTCCATTTAACCTGGCCATTTAGCCCATGGTGTGCAAAAAAGTGCCGCTCAGAGGTAAAACAACTCAACCCAAATCCTGTCTATCGGAACCATTTCCAAAATCTTAAGAGCACTCATTGGGGTACATTTACAGTCCTAACCACATTGGTCAGGGATAGGCCGTACTGCAACAATACCGATTGGTGTTCCGTATGTAACATGATGTCTCTGTGGCATACAGTTGTTGGGAAACGCTCCACCAGCACAAACACAATGCTTGCTCAACAGGAAATGAGTGGCACAGAATCAGAGGCAACTTTTATACCAACCCGCATTCACTTTTCGAGTCACATATGCAAATTTTTTTTCCGGTCAGGTGATTTTTTTTGGAAGCGTACGACCTCGGATATCTTCTTTTCAATGAAACACAAAATATAATATTAACACAGTCGTTTGTGAGATATTTAACAGTTTGTGAATTGCGCTTAACTTTCGGATACCAGTTTATTTCTAAATAAATAAGGTTGAAATATTAATAAGCCATAGTTACGAAAGCCACATGGAATATTTCTACATACCTCTTCTCGATTTTCCCTCGCTTAATCACTCTCACTGCCGCAGTTCTCGCCGTCTTTCCATCCACCGTGACAAAGCAGAATAAAAGAAAACGCCAAAACCCTGTAATGATTGTGTGGTCTTTTGTTAATTATTAATTTACCAGCATGATTACTACACCGCATTTGATATCAGTTATCTCGCTTATCTGATTTCGGGTTTGTCCATGACGCCGTTCCGATAGAGGATAAGGACATGAACCCACCTGAGGTCGGATAACACTAAGAAAGAGTCTTCGAAAGAGCAGACAGGTGGACAATTGTTGATTTCCTCCCATACGTAGTCTGGGAGATAACAACCCATAAATCTTTCTTAAACGACATCAGGAACTAACGAAGCAATGCTTTCGTATTTCGAAGCTGACTCTGTCTGCATACGTATGGCCTTTAATGCAGGAAGTGTATTTGGTGCTGGGGAGGATTCTGGTGCTGGGGAGGATTCTGGTGCTGGGGAGGATTCTGCTGTGCATTAAGGCACAGATTTGTTGGCACTAAGCACAGAGACGACAATAGCAATAGTCTGCCGTGTTTCTATTTCCATTGATGGGGGGGAAGTAAATTGTTATATTCTTTCTGCAGCGGAATTTTTTTTCCTTTTTTCTTATATTTACAATGTGATCAGTCTATCGTAGAAAATGTTCAGTGGGGACATTTTGCCTGGGATAAGAAGGCTTTTATCCTGAAGTAGGGCTTTGTTTTGACTTGTACATCGCTGGGATTTGAAGTTAAGGTTTCACGAGTGCAGTGAGGCTTGACAGAATAAAATGAATACTTCCATGTCTCGGGAAGGACAAATTCAAAGTTCATTAACTTCCAAAATAAGTCAATTGGTGTGTCAAAGACCATGGGACCAAACTCGGTTTGATTTATTTCCCTAAATACTATAGTTATGAGCCTCTCTGGAACATGTTGAATTCTCCTATTATTTTTGCAAGACAGAAGACTAAATGATATTACATAGTCAGGGCTTGCATAGAAACTTCCATAGTGAATTATAACCCATCCACACTTGGGTACGCCACTGTACATACACTGTACTTACTCGTTGTTTTACCTTTGAGTGGCCCTGTTTTGCACACCATGGGCTAAATGGCCAGGTCACAAGCACTCCAATGGGTCACAGAAGATTGGGGGAGGGGACACACTGGAACAGCTGTTGGGAGACAGATGGTAGCCTCCCGTCAAAGCCATCCAGTGTGTTCTTTAACGTTGGGTTGTTTTACCTCTGAGCGGCACTTTTTTGCACACCATGGGCTAAATGGCCAGGTCACAAGCACTCCAATGGGTCACAGAAGATTGGGAGAGGGGAGCCACTGGAACAGCTGTTGGGAGACAGATGGTAGCCTCCCGTCAAGGCCATCCAGTGTGTTCTCTAACGTTGGGTTGTTTTACCTCTGAGCGGCACTTTTTTGCACACCATGGGCTAAATGGCCAGGTCACAAGCACTCCAATGGGTCACAGAAGATTGGGGGAGGGGACCCACTGGAACAGCTGTTGGGAAACAGATGGTAGCCTCCCGTCAAGGCCATCCAGTTGTTCTCTAACGTTGGGTTGTTTTACCTCTGAGCGGCACTATTTTGCACACCATGGGCTAAATGGCCAGGTCACAAGCACTCCAATGGGTCACAGAAGATTGGGGGAGGGGACCCACTGGAACAGCTGTTGGGAGACAGATGGTAGCCTCCCGTCAAGGCCATCCAGTGTGTTCTCTAACGTTGGGTTGTTTTACCTCTGAGCGGCACTTTTTTGCACACCATGGGCTAAATGGCCAGATCACAAGCACTCCAATGGGTCACAGAAGATTGGGGGAGGGGACCCAGTGGAACAGCTGTTGGGAGACAGATGGTAGCCTCCCGTCAAAGCCATCCAGTGTGTTCTTTAACGTTGGGTTGTTTTACCTCTGAGCGGCACTTTTTTGCACACCATGGGCTAAATGGCCAGATCACAAGCACTCCAATGGGTCACAGAAGATTGGGGGAGGGGACCCACTGGAACAGCTGTTGGGAGACAGATGGTAGCCTCCCGTCAAAGCCATCCAGTGTGTTCTTTAACGTTGGGTTGTTTTACCTCTGAGCGGCACTTTTTTGCACACCATGGGCTAAATGGCCAGGTCACAAGCACTCCAATGGGTCACAGAAGATTGGGAGAGGGGACCCACTGGAACAGCTGTTGGGAGACAGATGGTAGCCTCCCGTCAAAGCCATCCAGTGTGTTCTTTAACGTTGGGTTGTTTTACCTCTGAGCGGCACTTTTTTGCACACCATGGGCTAAATGGCCAGGTCACAAGCATTCCAATGGGTCACAGAAGATTGGGGGAGGGGACCCACTGGAACAGCTGTTGGGAGACAGATGGTAGCCTCCCGTCAAAGCCATCCAGTGTGTTCTTTAACATTGGGTTGTTTTACCTCTGAGCGGCATTTTTTTGCACACCATGGGCTAAATGGCCAGGTCACAAGCACTCCAATGGGTCACAGAAGGTTGGGGGAGGGGACCCACTGGAACAGCTGTTGGGAGACAGATGGTAGCCTCCCGTCAAGGCCATCCAGTGTGTTCTCTAACGTTGGGTTGTTTTATCTTTGAGCGGCACTTTTTTGCACACCATGGGCTAAATGGCCAGGTCACAAGCACTCCAATGGGTCACAGAAGATTGGGGGAGGGGACCCACTGGAACAGCTGTTGGGAGACAGATGGTAGCCTCCCGTCAAGGCCTTTAATGTGCACAGGGTGTGGCTGTGCCAGAGTTTATAATTATCTCCCCTAAACCTACATTCTATCTTTTCTTAGAAATGGGACATCAAGGAGCTTAGAAAAGCCACGTCCGTCGGATGAGACGTTAAACCGTGGCACCGTGTGCAGGAAAGCCATACTCTATGCATGTTAAATAACGCGCCGGATGGCCTTGACGGGTGCATCCATCTGTCTCTTAAAAGCTCTCCAATGTATTCCCTTCCCCCAATCTTCTTTGTGTCCTTGGGATCCTCGTGACCAGGCCATTTAGCTCACTTTATGGACAAAAGTGTCTGCCAGAGTTGAAACAATCCAACCCACATATTATGCTAATAAAAAAGCATATTCAAAGTTCTGTAACTTTTGAAAATAAACCCTTTTTTTCAGAAATGACACAAATCTTTCCAATTCTTAAATTTTCAACAATATTTGTCCGATATTTGAAAACGTTGCCAAAATTGGAACATTTAATACAACTGTTGCCATTCATGAGAATTTGTCTCAAAACTAGTTTAAGGAATAATAAATGCTTCATCCAAACGTTTAACAAAATATGCATAATTTGAGAAATCTGGGTAGTGGTGGTTCTTTTAATTTTTTGCTAATTTTTAAGAAAAAAAAAACTTAGAACACCCACATTTCTCTTTAATGTTCTGACTACCAAATGTTTAAAATGCATGATGCTTTGAGCTTTCACAATTTTTTAAATAGTAAATGATTATTGTAGAAGTCACCTCCAGTAATATTTTCCCATAAAATTCGTTTTCAAAGTTATTTATGGGGCGGGGGTGGCTCAGGCGGGAGCGCGCCAGGCTCGTAATCTGTAGTTCCCAGGTTCGAGTCCCAGCTGGGTCAGCGTTGAGATTTATCTCCGCAAAATTCCCCGCCCTGCCCACGGTCAGTAGGGGACACCGATGGACTTGGAAAGGCCGCCGTCCGTCGGATGGCACGTTTACCGTGGCCCCGTGTGCGGGAGAGCCATACCCTGTGCACGTTAAAGAACACGCTGGATGGCCTTGACGGGAGGCTATCATCTGTCTCCCAACAGCTGTTCCAGTGGGTCCCCTCCCCCAACCTTCTCTGAGTCTTCGGGGTCCATGTGAGCTGGCCATTTAGCCCATGGTGTGCAAAAAAGTGCCGTTCAGAGGTAAAACAACCCAACCCAAAGTTATTTAACTTTCAGTGTGTCATTTACCTTGGCATAACATGTGTGTGATGCATAACATTTTATTTTTAATGTTATGTATAACTTGGCCCCAGCGTAGAGTCAGGAGGCTCAATACCATAGTTTTCTTCATCTCCTTAAACCCCCACTTCCCCCCTCCTAACAAGCTCTGAGCCCTTCAAGTTTCGTAATCTGACAATTTAGTCCATTGTGTGCAAAGGAAGAAAATTGCAGCTAAGGTAGAAGAACGAAACCTTCTCCTTACATGTTGCTGGCCACTTATCCTATTGTTCCTTACCTAGCGCTAAATCCTCGGGGTCCTTGTGACCTGGGCCATTTAGTGCATTGTGTACATTACCTCTCAAGTGCATGATGGGGCTAACTCAGTCGGTAGCGAGCCAGGCTCGTAATCTGCAGTTCCCAGGTTCGAGTATCATCTACGCTTAGGTTGATAATTTTATCCACTAACTTGCGTTCTGCCCTCGGTAAGAAATTGGGCAACGACGGGCTTGGAAAGGTCGCCGTTCCGTCGACCTTCCCATGGGACGTTAAGCCGTGATTCTTGTGTGCGAAAGAGTCATACTCGGTGCATGCTAAAAAATACGCTGGTTAGCCTTGCCAGGAGGCTTCCTTCTGTATATCTCTGCAGTGGATTCCTTTCTCCATCCTTCTCTGAGCCCTTGGGGTCCTTGTGACCTGGTCATTTACCCCACTGTGGGCAAAAAAAAAAAGTGCCGCTAAGAGGTAAAACAATCCAACCTCTAATATGCCTCTTAGATGTAAAAATCAACTTAACCAGAAAAGATCTGATTCGAAAAGAGATAACATTTCATTTCCGAAGTCTGTGCTTTGATTAGCGGCTGGGAATGCTTACTTCCTGTTGCATGAAGAGTTTCTGGTCTCCTTTCCACTAATTGCTAACCTCAGAGCCGGCTTCTAGCCAAGCACAATAGAGCCTCTGCCAACACCTTGCGCTATTATCAAACCAGAGAGCGCCTTTCCCTTACGACAGAGGCGCCGCCTTTGTTGTGCTGTCTCCATAAAGTACTTAGAAAAGCAACAACAACAACACTAACAACAACGACGATTTCAGAGAAACGAGGACCTTTCCGAGAAGAAGAAATTGGACTACAAACCCAGAAAAGCTACATGATTAATGCTTACCCAAGAAAGGGTTGAAATATCCTTAATATCCATGATTGATTTTCGTTTCTTAGTACTGAATATCTACAATATTATAAATTATACTCTGTATGGCCTAGTGGTTAGCACGTTGGCTTATGATCAAAGGGCGCTCATGTAGAGAGGGATAACTCAAAATAATAAGATGGATTCAGCTGGCATAATTGGGTTGGGTTGTTTTACCTCTGAGCGGCACTTTTTTGCACATCATGGGCTAAATGGCCAGGTCACATGGACCCCGAAGGCTCAGAGAAGTGATCTGGCAACCTTCGTGTCACGTGACACGAAGGTTGCCAGATCAGCAATTTCTAAAAAAAATCGCTGCCAGATATTTTTTCTGAATTCTGTTATCAACCGTAGTGTTCGGATATTTTTTAATATATATAATGCGCATGAATATATAATGCAATGAATATTGAACGTGTGCAGTTACCGTTCACAGCAAACTGGAGCGGTTGCGGTTAATGTTCACAGCACATTGGATCGTGTGAGCTCACAAAGACCTAGATCGTGTGGGCTCACTCACGGAAATATTGAGCGTGTGCAGTTACCGTTCACAGCAAAGTGGAGCGTGTGCGGTAACTGCATACGCTCCAGTTTGCTGTGAACGGTAACTGGAGCGTGTACAGTTGCTGTACACGCTCCAGATATTTTTCCTGAATTCTGCAATCACGTGACGCGAAGGTTGCCAGATCACTAATTTCTAAAAAGATCGTTGCCAGATATTTTTTCTGAATTCTGTAATCGACCATAGTGTTGGGATACTTTTTTGAGCGACTGTACACTTCTTGTGAAGGCCATCCATACCCAGGGTATCTCTCTCTGCATTCCGAGCCACGGCTGAAAGTCTTATCCGATGGACGGCGGTCTTTCCAAGCGCATAGGTGTCCCCTTTCCCACGGGTAGAGGAGGTAGAGAGGGAAATCTCAACGTAGGCATAGTGGGAACTCGAACTTGCGTATGTCAGAAAATGAAATAATGTGTTTTTAATAACGGCTCTCATGCACAAGGAGCACGGTTTAACATCCTATTAGACGAATCGGGGCCCTCTTTCTCACTGGGGCGGGAGTAGCTCAGTCGGTAGCGCGCCAGACTCGTAATCTGTAGTTCCCAGGTTCGAGTCCCAGCTGGGTCAGCCTTGAGATTTATCTCCGCAAAACTCCCCGCCCTACCCACGGTCAGTAGGGGACACCGATGGGCTTGGAAAGGCCGCCGTCCATCGGATGGGATGTTAAGCAGTGGTCCCGTGTGCGGGAGAGCCATATCCTGTGTACGTTAAAGAACACGCTGGATGGCCTTGATGGGAAGCTACCATCTGTCTCACAACACCTGTTCCAGTGGGTCCCCTCCCCCAACCTTCTCTGAGCCTTCGGGATCCTTGTGACCTGGCCATTTAGTGCAAAAAAAAAAGTGCCGCTCAGAGGTAAAACAACCCAACACAACCTCTTTCTCACTCAACGGGAGTTAGAGGACATAAATCTGTGGTGGATTCGAACCTAGAAGCATCAGGTTACAAGTCTGACTCTACCGACGACGGAGCCATTTGGCTCCGTCGTCGGTAGAGTCAGACTTGTAACCTGATGTTTCCTTGGACTCTCTATTCTAAGGAGACAAACACGAAATTAATTATTTACGAAAACGCTTAAATGAAAAAAAAAAAATCATTTAGTGCGTTCTCGCTACGGAACTTCTAAAGGTACATCATAAACCATTTTTTTTTTATTTCACTAAAATTCTTTCTTGTTTTAGTGTTCGCATCGGTTTTTATCTGAATGGAAGTTTTGTCCTTAGTTAATAAGTTGAAGAGTCTCCGTGTTAATTTATGGTCAACCGAAACGCTTTGAAAATGAAGTGCTACTTTCTTTATATCCTCGTCTCGTCGATATTCTCATCTTCAATGACTCGCCTTAAGATAAACCGCGATGCTTTCCTGTTTAACAGAATATAAATGAATTCTCCATCGCACAACTAAGCACAACGAAATGGGTAATTTCTCTTGGTAGGTCCCAAACCTACTCCCAGAAAATACGAACAGTTTATTGAGCGTGTCTACTACAAATTAAGCTAAACTTGTGTAATTTTTTCGCAAATGCTCCTCAGTAAATTGAAAGTATAGATTATACATTTTCTTTTTCTGGTTTATTGTTTTTTTTTGAACGTGGTTGCACTTAGCTGCACTCTAAGGAAATATTGATTATTCAGCGTTCCAGATGATAATGCTTGGCCAGCAATCTTCTTCATGGCAATAAATTAAGAAACACTGTAAGCAACAAAAAGATTTTGTTCGGTAATGGAACCTTAAATTGCCTCTTACTTACAGTTTTCTCTTTGCAAAAGAATACCAGGTAGCGGTGAGTGTTTGTTTTTAACTCAAATTTAGGGACTCTAACAGGTAATGGGAGAGAATCTTATTCTAAGGGGCTTGCGAGTTCCATTCCTTAACTTTTGGAATGTTTAAATATCGTCGAGGGAAGAGGTCTTAAGGCGAAGAAGAATTATTTAAAATAAAGGATGGAACTCAAAGATAACGGTAGATCCTGTTCCATAGGGCGGGGGTGGCTCAGTCGGTAGCGCGCCAGGCTCGTAATCTGTACTTCCCAGGTTCGAGTCCCAGCTGAGTCAGCGTTGAGATTTATTTCCGCAAAACTCCCCGCCCTGCCCACGGTCAGTAGGGGATACCGATGGACTTGGAAAGGCCGCCGTCCGTCGGATGGGACGTTAAGCCGTGATCCCGTGTGCGGAAGAGCCATACCCTGTCACGTTAAAGAACACGTTGGATGGCCTTGAAGGGAGGCTACCATCTGTCTCCCAACAGCTGTTCCAGTAGGTCCCCTTCCCCAACCTTCTCTGAGTCTTCGGGGTTCCTTGTGACCTGACCATTTAGCCCATGGTGTGCAAAAAAGTGCCGCTCGAGGTAAAACAACCAACAGCAGAAGACTTTAAGGACTTAGAGAAGGGTAGGGGAAGGGAATCCGCTAAACAACTGTAAGGAGCTTGCTTTGAGTTATTGCTCTTCCAAAAGAAGAGAAAAAAAAACACTAGAAGAAGTGAAAGCAAACGTTTCCGATTGCATGGAAAAAAGGCTCTCTGCGGACAGAAGGATGCAAAGAGGGGGGGGGGGGGAAAGAGCAGGGTGGAAGAAGTGAAAAAAAGAAAGTTTTCTAGGTGAAGAGGAAAGACGTTGTAGACAGGAGGGATTGGAGGCAAAGAGGAATAACACAAATTAAACACGGATAATTACACTAACTGAACATCACCCGGCGCTGCCCGGGTGTCACTTTTAATCTGTATATTGTTATTTTCACTGCACTAAAGGTAAATTTTGTAAATAACCTCCCCCCACTCCTTCACATACACACACACCTCCGACACTGTAGCACAGATTTTCAACACGAAGAAATTTTTACGGTGTTTGCTTATATCGTTGTTAAGTTTAGGTAGAAACTAAGCCACGGGCTTAGTTTCTACAGTCGCTCAAAAAAGTATCCGAATCATCTGGCAACCTTCGTGTCACGTGACACGAAGGTTGCCAGATCACTAATTTATTAAAAAAAAAGTCGTTTCCAGATATTTTTTCTGAATTCTGTAATCAATCATAGTGTTCGGATATTTTTTTGTGCGACTGTACCTACACCATCAGATATTTATTTCAGTTGCGACAGATTTTGCTGCCCTATTGCTCCCATGATACTTGACAGAATGGTTCAAATTTTCTGTACAGCCTCCCCCGTCTGCTCCGGTGATTGGTTTAAAAATCAGGTTCCCACTTGGCCCTTGGCTCCGTTTCTACACAAATTGTCACAGCTCGATTCTCACTTTTAATCTGCTTATTATGTTGTTTATTGCATTAAAGGTTAGTTTTGTGAGTATCACCCCCGACATTTTAGCACAGTTTCAACACGAAGAATTTCCCTGACTCTTCCTGAATGAATGACACTCGCCCTAAGATAAACCGCGATGCTTTCCTCTTTAAAAGAATGGGGCGGGGGTGGCTCAGTCGGTAGCGCGTCAGGCTCGTAATCTGTAATTCCCAGGTTCGAGTCTCATCTGGGTCAGCGTTTTGATTTACTCCGCAAAATTCCCCGCCCTGCCCACGGTCAGTGGGGGACGCCGATGGGCTTGAAAAGGCCGCCGTCCGTCGGATGGGACGTTAAGTCGTGGCCCCGTGTGCGGGAGAGCCATACCCTGTGCACGTTAAAGCCATACCCTGTGCACGTTAAAGCCATACCCTGTGCACGAAAAGGCCGCCGTCCGTCGGATGGGACGTTAAGCCGTGGCCCCGTGTGCGGGAGAGCCATACCCTGTGCACGTTAAAGAACACGCTGGATGGCCTTGATGGGAGGCTACCATCTGTCTCCCAACAGGTGTTCCAGTGGGTCCCCTCCCCCGACCTTCTCTGCGCCTTCGGGGTCCATGTGACCTGGCCATTTAGCCCATGGTGTGCAAAAAAGTGCCGCTCAGAGGTAAAAAAACCCAAACCCAAAACTTTGAAAGAATGTAAATGGTCTCCATCGCACAACTAAGCAAAGGTCATTGCTGACTCGGCGCTCGTTCTCATAGCCCGTTGCGTCGTCGCACATTATCGAGATTTTTGTTTAGACAGATTTTGGTATTATGCGATTCCCGATGTACTTCACTGAAAGGTCTCCATTTTGGTTTCGAAAATCAGGTCCCTAGATGTAATGGAACGCCTTAATAATGCCTTTGGAAATGGGGGGAATCTAGATGCGGCAGCAGGTTTAAATGTTATTTTAACTCTTACGTTCACAGTTAGGGAGTAGTAAATGGCAACAATAAATTTGACCGTGATTATCGTTTCCCCTAGGTTGGGTTGGGTTGTTTTACCTCTGAGCGGCACTTTTTTGCACACAATGGACTAAACGGCCAGATCACATGGACCCCGAAGGCTCAGAGAAGGTTGGGGGAGGGGACCCACTGGAACAGCTGTTGGGAGACAGATGGTAGCCTCCCGTCAAGGCCATCCAGAGTGTTCTTTAACGTGCACAGGGTATGGCTCTCCCGCACACGGGGCCACGGCTTAACGTCCCATCCGACGGACGGCGGCCTTTCAAAGCCCATCCGTCTCCCCTACTGACCGTGGGCAGGGCGGGGAATTTTTGCGGAGATAAATTTCAACGCTGACCCAGCTGGGACTCGAACCTGGGAACTACAGATTACGCGTTTACCCTAGGAATAGAATGGTAAATAGTTTTGCTTCTAAAGCCCTCCAGCCTTTTTTTTTGCACTTTCGACTGGAAATTGTGCACTAAACCCGGAGACCACATCCAGAAACATTCTCTGAAAATTTAAAGCGTCTACGTTGATTTCCCGATAAGTTCTGGCTACCACAGACAGATACAAAGATACAGACATCTTCTTTTGTTATATAGATATATAATGGAAGAAGAGAGGAGATAAAAAGTAAAGAGAAAGAAATCAACACGAAGAGGAAGGAATGAAAGCAAAGTGGAAGAACTGAAATAAAAAAAGGAAACGCATTCCTGGTGAAAAGGAGAGAAGGAATTGAATGTGGAGGAAGAATTCAAAGTTAGGAGGAAGGACTCTAATAGGAGGTGAAAAACAAAGTGTAAAATCTCAAAAAGGAGAAAGAAAAGAGGACGAAATTAAAAGCAAAAATCTACGGAAGAGGGAGGGAGTGAGAAGAAAATATATTTGAGATGAAGAGAAAAACTTTTATGCAGACAGGAGGCACTGGATGTAGAGAGGATGAACTCAGGGAACTATGACACAAATTTAAGGAGGAAGAATTCGAAGCGAAGAAGATGAACTTAATTTAAAAAGAATAAAGGTAAAGAGGAGAAAGAAAGAAATTCGAGGTGAAGAGGGAAGAGATTTTACTCAGACAGAAGAGGTTTTGATGAAGAGAGGAAGAGCTCAAAGCAAATGAGATGAATTCACAGTGAAAAGGAATAGAAGTAACGAAGAATGACTCTAACAGGAGAAAGAAGAGAATAGTTGAAAAAGTAAAGAGCGACAACTCGAGATAAAGGAGAGAGGGGGGGGGGGGAACAAATACATTCGAAAAGAAGAGGCAAGGAGGAGGGACTGTATGCCGAGAAGAAGTCAAAACAAAGAAGATGAACTCAAATTGAAAAACAAAGAAGATGAGCTCAAAAAGAAGAGCCTAAGAGGAGGAGATAACACATCAAAGATGAAGAAATCTAGAGAAAGAGGAGGGATAAAAGCAAGTATGCTCGAATTGAAGAGGAAGGACTGTATGCAGACAGGGAGGACTAGATGCAGAAAGGAAGAGCAAAGAGAAAAGACCTAAAACATAAAGGAAGAATACAAATGAAACATGTAAAACTCAAAACGAGGAAGATAAACTAAAAATAAAAAGGAAAAAAAAATGAAAAGTGTAGAGAAAGAACTTAAAAGGAGAAAGAAGAGTGGAATTGGAAAAGGAAAGAGGAAAACCTCGAGATGAAGAGAAGAGAAAATTACAAAAATAATGGAGGTGAAAAGGAAAGATTTCATGCAGACAGGAGTGACTGGAAGAACTAGGAGCAAAGAGAAAGGGAAAAGAAGGGAATTGAAAGCCAACGTAAAGAGTTCAAAGTAAAAAAGGAAATGGAAATGAAAGAGAAGAACTCGAAAAAAGGAGATGAAAAAAAAACAGAAAGGAACTGAGACGAAGAGGATGAAAAAGAGCAAAGTGGGATCAGTGAAAATAAAGAAACCTTATTCGAGATGAAAAGAACTGAAAGCAAAGAGGAAGAATCGAATGGAAAAAGCCAAGTGACAGAAAGCAAAAAGGAGTAATTTGAAGCAAACATGAAGTCTCGAATTAAAATGGAAGTACTGAAGGGAAAGAGAACGAAGAGAAAAAGACTAGAAACTAAAAGAATGAATGAAAAGCAAAGAGAAATAATTTGGATCAAAGGTAAGGAATTCAAAGAGAAGAGGAAGGGCAGAGAGGTTCGAAGGGAAACCGAAAACAAATAGTAAGAAGGTGCGAAGAGGAGAGGCACAAAGCTACAAGGAAGAAATGGAAACAGAAATGATGTCAGAGCATAAAGGGAGATCGGAAAGGAAAAAAGATAAACGCCAGGCTGAAAGAAATAACTCAAGAGACATGACGCAAAAATGCGTCGGTAGCTGGTTAATTTGCATAATCTCAGGTTCAGATTTTCGATCCAACTTTTCCATAGTCAGCATTTTTTTTCTCTTTTCCAATCTCAGTCCACAATGCAAGGGATAGATATTGAATATCTTTTTCAAAATTGCATATTCATTATTGAGAACACTGAGCGTGGTCCTTTCTTAAAGAGAATTATATAGAATACTAGAGCTATTACCAGATCACGGAAACATTCATGCAATATTCTGGACCAGAAAAACATATTCATATAATTATCCGGCTGGCGTATACATATCCGTATAATTTCTCTGGTTGCGGGAATATATTCGTGCAACTTCGAAGGAATCGGTAATATATTCGTGTAATTTTCCATGCCGCATGAACATTTGCACACTTTTCCATGCTGCATAAACATTTGCACACTTTTCCATGCTGCATAAACATTTGCACACTTTTCCATGCTGCATAAACATTTGCACACTTTTCCATGCTGCATAAACATTTGCATACTTTTCCATGCTGCATAAACATTTGCACACTTTTCCATGCTGCATAAACATTTGCACACTTTTCCATGCTGCATAAACATTTGCACACTTTTCCATGCTGCATGAACATTTGCACACTTTTCCATGCTGCATAAACATTTGCATACTTTTCCATGCTGCATAAACATTTGCACACTTTTCCATGCTGCATAAACATTTGCACACTTTTCCATGCTGCATAAACATTTGCACACTTTTCCATGCTGCATAAACATTTGCACACTTTTCCATGCTGCATAAACATTTGCACACTTTTCCATGCTGCATAAACATTTGCACACTTTTCCATGCTGCATAAACATTTGCACACTTTTCCATGCTGCATAAACATTTGCACACTTTTCCATGCTGCATAAACATTTGCACACTTTTCCATGCCGCATGAACATTTGCACACTTTTCCATGCTGCATGAACATTTGCACACTTTTCCATGCCGCATGAACATTTGCACACTTTTCCATGCTGCATAAACGTTTGCACACTTTTCCATGCCGCATGAACATTTGCACACTTTTCCATGCCGCATCAACATTTGCACACTTTTCCATGCTGCATAAATATTTGCATACTTTTCCATGCTGCATAAACATTTGCACACTTTTCCATGCTGCATAAACGTTTGCACACTTTTCCATGCTGCATAAACATTTGCACACTTTTCCATGCTGCATAAACATTTGCACACTTTTCCATGCCACATGAACATTTGCACACTTTTCCATGCTGCATAAACATTTCACACTTTTCCATGCTGCATAAACATTTGCACACTTTTCCATGCCGCATGAACATTTGCACACTTTTCCATGCTGCATAAACATTTGCACACTTTTCCATGCTGCATGAACATTTGCACACTTTTCCATGCCGCATGAACATTTGCACACTTTTCCATGCTGCATAAACATTTGCACACTTTTCCATGCTGCATAAACATTTGCACACTTTTCCATGCCGCATGAACATTTGCACACTTTTCCATGCTGCATAAACATTTGCACACTTTTCCATGCTGCATAAACATTTGCACACTTTTCCATGCCGCATGAACATTTGCACACTTTTCCATGCTGCATAAACATTTGCATACTTTTCCATGCTGCATAAACATTTGCATACTTTTCCATGCTGCATGAACATTTGCATACTTTTCCATGCTGCATAAACATTTGCACACTTTTCCATGCTGCATGAACATTTGCATACTTTTCCATGCTGCATAAACATTTGCATACTTTTCCATGCTGCATAAACATTTGCATACTTTTCCATGCTGCATAAACATTTGCATACTTTTCCATGCTGCATAAACATTTGCATACTTTTCCATGCTGCATAAACATTTGCATACTTTGTCATGCTGCATAAACATTTGCATACTTTTCCATGCTGCATAAACATTTGCACACTTTTCCATGCCGCATGAACATTTGCACACTTTTCCATGCTGCATAAACATTTGCATACTTTTCCATGCTGCATAAACATTTGCATACTTTTCCATGCTGCATAAACATTTGCATACTTTTCCATGCTGCATAAACATTGCATACTTTTCCATGCTGCATAATTTTCCATGCTGCATACTTTTCCATGCTGCATAAACATTCATGAAATGTCTTTGATTGCAGGAATATATTCATGTAATTTTCCAGGAAGCGGGATCATAATCGTGTAATTTTTCCTGGTTGCATAGGCATACATGTAATTACCTTGTCATCAAAAGCATCGAAATGCAATTTTGCCAAAAGCAGGAATATATTTTCTAATTTCCCTGAGAGCAATAACATATTCCTGCAATTTCCTGAACAGCGGGAACTGAATATTCCTGTGATTTGCCTGACAGAGGAACATATTTGTGTAATATCCCAAGCAGTTGGAATATATTTGTGGAATTTTTCGGTTTGCAGCGACATAAATTTTTGCGATTTTCCGGGCTTCAGACAAATATTCGTGCAATATCCCCAGCACGTAACACATTCGTATAATTTTCCCATAAAATATTTTTACTTGTGGGGACTTATTCTTACAATATTCTGGCAACGTGAACATATTTTTGCAATATAAGTAGCTGCGAGGGTACAACTACCTGAGCAATGGGAACATATTGGTAAAACTTCCCGAACAGTGAGAACATGTCACAAAGGCCGATTTACTGACTGACGGGGACTTCATGACAGAGGTGGATTTAGTGACTCACACGGACTTCCTGACAGAAGTGGATTTACTGAATTACAAGGACTTTCTGACAGAAGTGGATTTTACTGACTCACAGAGACTTCTTGACAGTGGATTTTACTGACTCACAGGGACTTTCTGACAGAGGTGGATTTACTGACACACAGGAACTTTCTGATAGAGGTGGATTTACTGACTGACATAGACTTTCTGACAGAGGTGGATTTACTGACTCACAGGAACTTTCTGACAGAGGTGGATTTACTGACTGACATAGACTTCCTGAAAGAGGTGGATTTACTGACACACAGGAACTTTCTGATAGAGGTGGATTTACTGACTGACATAGACTTCCTGACAGAGGTGGATTTACTGACTCACAGGAACTTTCTGACAAAGGTGGATTTACTGACTGACATAGACTTCCTGACAGAGGTGGATTTACTGACTGACATAGACTTCTTGACAGAAGTGGATTTACTGACACACAGGAACTTTCTGATAGAGGTGGATTTACTGACTGACACAGACTTCCTGACAGAGGTGGATTTACTGACTCACAGGAACTTTCTGATAGAGGTGGATTTACTGACTGACATAGACTTCCTGACAGAGGTGGATTTACTGACTCACAGGAACTTTCTGACAGAGGTGGATTTACTGACTGACATAGACTTCCTGACAGAGGTGGATTTACTGACTCACAGGAACTTTCTGATAGAGGTGGATTTACTGACTGACATAGACTTCCTGACAGAGGTGGATTTACTGACTCACAGGAAGTTTCTGACAGAGGTGGATTTACTGACTGACATAGACTTCCTGACAGAGGTGGATTTACTGACTCACAGGAACTTTCTGATAGAGGTGGATTTACTGACTCACAGGAACTTTCTGACAGAGGTGGATTTACTGACTGACATAGACTTCCTGACAGAGGTGGATTTACTGACACACAGGAACTTTCTGATAGAGGTGGATTTACTGACTGACATAGACTTCCTGACAGAGGTGGATTTACTGACTCACAGGAACTTTCTGACAGAGGTGGATTTAATGACTGACATAGACTTCCTGACAGAGGCGGATTTACTGACACACAGGAACTTTCTGATAGAGGTGGATTTACTGACTGACATAGACTTCCTGACAGAGGTGGATTTACTGACTCACAGGAAGTTTCTGACAGAGGTGGATTTACTGACTGACATAGACTTCCTGACAGAGGTGGATTTACTGACTCACAGGAACTTTCTGATAGAGGTGGATTTACTGACTCACAGGAACTTTCTGACAGAGGTGGATTTAATGACTGACATAGACTTCCTGACAGAGGCGGATTTACTGACTCACAGGAACTTTCTGATAGAGGTGGATTTACTGACTGACATAGACTTCCTGACAGAGGTGGATTTACTGACTCACAGGAAGTTTCTGACAGAGGTGGATTTACTGACTGACATAGACTTCCTGACAGAGGTGGATTTACTGACACACAGGAACTTTCTGATAGAGGTGGATTTACTGACTGACATAGACTTCCTGACAGAGGTGGATTTACTGACTCACAGGAACTTTCTGACAGAGGTGGATTTACTGACTGACATAGACTTCCTGACAGAGGTGGATTTACTGACACACAGGAACTTTCTGATAGAGGTGGATTTAATGACTGACATAGACTTCCTGACAGAGGCGGATTTACTGACTCACAGGAACTTTCTGACAGAGGTGGATTTACTGACTGACATAGACTTCCTGACAGAGGTGGATTTACTGACACACAGGAACTTTCTGATAGAGGTGGATTTACTGACTGACATAGACTTCCTGACAGAGGTGGATTTACTGACTCACAGGAACTTTCTGACAGAGGTGGATTTAATGACTGACATAGACTTCCTGACAGAGGCGGATTTACTGACACACAGGAACTTTCTGATAGAGGTGGATTTACTGACTGACATAGACTTCCTGACAGAGGTGGATTTACTGACTCACAGGAAGTTTCTGACAGAGGTGGATTTACTGACTGACATAGACTTCCTGACAGAGGTGGATTTACTGACTCACAGGAACTTTCTGATAGAGGTGGATTTACTGACTCACAGGAACTTTCTGACAGAGGTGGATTTAATGACTGACATAGACTTCCTGACAGAGGCGGATTTACTGACTCACAGGAACTTTCTGATAGAGGTGGATTTACTGACTGACATAGACTTCCTGACAGAGGTGGATTTACTGACTCACAGGAAGTTTCTGACAGAGGTGGATTTACTGACTGACATAGACTTCCTGACAGAGGTGGATTTACTGACTCACAGGAACTTTCTGATAGAGGTGGATTTACTGACTCACAGGAACTTTCTGACAGAGGTGGATTTACTGACTGACATAGACTTCCTGACAGAGGTGGATTTACTGACACACAGGAACTTTCTGATAGAGGTGGATTTACTGACTGACATAGACTTCCTGACAGAGGTGGATTTACTGACTCACAGGAACTTTCTGACAGAGGTGGATTTAATGACTGACATAGACTTCCTGACAGAGGCGGATTTACTGACACACAGGAACTTTCTGATAGAGGTGGATTTACTGACTGACATAGACTTCCTGACAGAGGTGGATTTACTGACTCACAGGAACTTTCTGACAGAGGTGGATTTACTGACTCACAAGAATTTTCTGACAGAGGTGGATTTACTGACTGACAGAGACTTCCTGCCGTCCCGTGGCCGAGTGGGTTAGCGCGCTTGGCTACTGATCTACGGGACCTGGGTTCGAGCCCCGGGTTAAGGCATGGATATTCGTGTTGTTTTTCTGCTGAGGTCCTGCCATCCTCTCAGATCTTCTACTGTGGCATATAAACTGACAGGCTCCTGTCAGACCTCTGTGGCAAGCAGCTGCTTGAGGGTGTATTTATTTATTTATAGACTTCCTGACAGAGGTGGATTTACTGACTCACAAGAACTTTCTGACAGAGGTGGATTTACTGACTGACATAGACTTCCTGACAGAGGTGGATTTACTGACTGACATAGACTTCTTGACAGAGGTGGATTTACTGACACACAGGAACTTTCTGATAGAGGTGGATTTAATGACTGACATAGACTTCCTGACAGAGGTGGATTTACTGACTCACAGGAACTTTCTGACAGAGGTGGATTTACTGACTGACATAGACTTCCTGACAGAGGTGGATTTACTGACACACAGGAACTTTCTGATAGAGGTGGATTTACTGACTGACATAGACTTCCTGACAGAGGTGGATTTACTGACTCACAGGAACTTTCTGACAGAGGTGGATTTACTGACTGACATAGACTTCCTGACAGAGGTGGATTTACTGACTCACAGGAACTTTCTGATAGAGGTGGATTTACTGACTGACATAGACTTCCTGACAGAGGTGGATTTACTGACTCACAGGAAGTTTCTGACAGAGGTGGATTTACTGACTGACATAGACTTCCTGACAGAGGTGGATTTACTGACTCACAGGAAGTTTCTGACAGAGGTGGATTTACTGACTGACATAGACTTCCTGACAGAGGTGGATTTACTGACTCACAGGAACTTTCTGACAGAGGTGGATTTACTGACTGACATAGACTTCCTGACAGAGGTGGATTTACTGACTCACAGGAAGTTTCTGACAGAGGTGGATTTACTGACTGACATAGACTTCCTGACAGAGGTGGATTTACTGACTCACAGGAACTTTCTGACAGAGGTGGATTTACTGACTGACATAGACTTCCTGACAGAGGTGGATTTACTGACTCACAGGAACTTTCTGATAGAGGTGGATTTACTGAATGACATAGATTTCCTGACAGAGGTGGATTTACTGACTCACAGGAACTTTCTGACAGAGGTGGATTTACTGACTGACATACACTTCCTGACAGAGGTGGATTTACTGACTCACAGGAACTTTCTGACAGAGGTGGATTTACTGACTGACATACACTTCCTGACAGAGGTGGATTTACTGACTCACAGGAACTTTCTGATAGAGGTGGATTTACTGACTGACATAGACTTCCTGACAGAGGTGGATTTACTGACTCACAGGAACTTTCTGACAGAGGTGGATTTACTGACTGACATAGACTTCCTGACAGAGGTGGATTTATTGACTGACATAGACTTCCTGACAGAGGTGGATTTACTGACTGACATAGACTTCCTGACAGAGGTGGATTTACTGACTCACAGGAACTTTCTGACAGAGGTGGATTTACTGACTGATATAGACTTCCTGACAGAGGTGGATTTACTGACTCACAGGAACTTTCTGATAGAGGTGGATTTACTGACTGACATAGACTTCCTGACAGAGGTGGATTTACTGACTCACAGGAACTTTCTGACAGAGGTGGATTTACTGACTGATATAGATTTCCTGACAGAGGTGGATTTACTGACTCACATGAACTTTCTGACAGAGGTGGATTTATTGACTGACATAGACTTTCTGACAGAGGTGGATTTACTGACTGACATAGACTTCCTGACAGAGGTGGATTTACTGACTCACAGGAACTTTCTGACAGAGGTGGATTTACTGGCTGACATAGACTTCCTGACAGAGGTGGATTTACTGACTCACAGGGACTTTCTGACAGAGGTGGATTTACTGACTCACAGGAACTTTCTGACAGAGGTGGATTTACTGACTCACAGGAACTTTCTGACAAAGGTGGATTTACTGACTGACATAGACTTCCTGACAGAGGTGGATTTACTGACTCACAGGAACTTTTTGACAGAGGTGGATTTACTGACTCACGGGAACTTTCTGACAGAGGTGGATTTACTGACTGACATAGACTTCCTGACAGAGGTGGATTTACTGACTCACAGGAACTTTCTGACAGAGGTGGATTTACTGACTGACATAGACTTCCTGACAGAGGTGGATTTACTGACTCACAGGAACTTTCTGACAGAGGTGGATTTACTGACTAACAGGAACTTTCTGACAGAGGTGGATTTACTGACTCACAGGAACTTTCTGACAGAGATGGATTTACTGATTCACAGGAACTTTCTGACAGAGGTGGATTTACTGACTGACATAGACTTCCTGACAGAGGTGGATTTACTGACTCACAGGAACTTTCTGACAGAGGTGGATTTACTGACTCACAGGAACTTTCTGACAGAGGTGGATTTACTGATTCACAGGAACTTTCTGACAGAGGTGGATTTACTGACTGACATAGACTTCCTGACAGAGGTGGATTTACTGACTCACAGTAACTTTCTGACAGAGGTGGATTTACTGACTCACAGGAACTTTCTGACAGAGGTGGATTTACTGACTCACAATAACTTTCTGACAGAGGTGGATTTACTGACTCACAGGAACTTTCTGACAGAGGTGGATTTACTGACTGACATAGACTTCCTGACAGAGGCGGATTTATCGATGAGCGAAGTAAGCGGCCGCTTAGGCCTCAGGCTACTGAAGAGTCCCCAAATCGTTGTTTGAATTGATTTCTTAATTGTAGAGAACATTTCAACTACACACCATAGGAATCCTAAATGTTGTTTCGCTTAGGGATATGGAAATATATTCGTGTAATTTTCCGGTCTTCATTGATATATTCCTGTACTTTTCCGGAAAGTGTGAGCATATTCCTATAATTTTCAAGAATACTCGATCATTTGAATACAACTTCCCCAGCAGTTGTACGTATTCCTGTAAAAGTGGAAATGATTTCTTCAGATTTAAATCACTCGTTGCTTTTATATTATAATTATATTTATATTTCTTTTGATAGTATTATATTTATTCATTTTGAATAATTCAAGTATTTATCGAAGAGTGGCAACCGTGATCACAACAGCAAGTCATACGGATGTAGCACCGCCAACGACCAATGGCTGAACTAAAGTTCAGTGATTATTAGTGATCCGGCAACCTTCGCGTCACGTGACACGAAGGTTGCCAGATTGTTGGATACTTTTTTGAGCGACTGTACAGGGTGACTTTCTTTCGCAAAAGGATTATAATTTTAGAGAGACACCGCATGTTTCCCACCTCGAAAATTAAATTTTGCCACAAAACTTTCGAACTGGGAAGTCTTATTTTGTCAATTCAAAAAATAAAATTATAATAAATGCTTTTAAAAAGGACTCAGATTTCTAATCGCTATTTTTCCTGCCTTATAAGGGGGCGGGGTGGCTCAGTTGGTAGCGTGCCAGGCCCTTAATCTGCAGTTCCCAGGTTCGAGTCCCAGCTGGGTGAGCGTTGAGATTTATCTCTGCAAAATTCCCCGCCCTGCCCACGGTCAGTAGTGGACACCAATGGGTTTGGAAAGACCTGCCGTCCGTCGGATGAGACGTTAAGTTGTGACCCCGTGTGTGGGAGAGTCATACCCTGTGCACGTTGAAGAACACGCTATATGGCCTTGACGTGAGGCTACCATCTGTCTCCCAACAGCTGTTCCAGTGGGTCCCCTCCCCCAACCTTCTCTTAGCCTTCGGGGTCCATGTGACCTGGCCATTTAGCCCATGATGTGCAAAAAAGTGCCGCTCAGAGGTAAAACAACCCAACCTGTTTATGAATTTTTTGTACCTATGGTAGCTGAACTACTGGGTGAACCTGTAGATCTGTTGCATACACAATAACTGCACCATTGAGTCAACCCTGTGATAGCCAACTACTGGCTAAACTCTGTATATCCTCTGCAGAGACCCTGCATGACCCAACAGTTTCACTTTATGCAGAATTTCACCCACTATTGCTTAAATCTGAGCAGAAACACCTGTTACCACTAAAGCAGTAAGCGACAACTCTAATTGTAAAAAACATCCGCTACGACCAACGCATCCTTTTTGCGGGCAAAACATTCGGCTTATCTCAGAGATGATAACCTTATTTCTGCCCCATGTTTGTGGTACTTCTTCAACCTCCAGCTGTGCCATTTTCTCACGAATCCACGAGACAGACTAGAATAGCGTTGCCTCTCCAGATCTCACAGCCATGCTGATCGTTTCCTCTTCATATTTCCTTCCTCTCCTCCCAACCTTTCCCTCATTTTGCCGCCGCTGCCCCCCAGTTCTTTCCTCTTCCAACCCCAACACAAACCACCTCCACCTTGCAACTGATGCTGTCAGTCGCTAGGCGCGTGATCAAGTGCGGCCTCCTTGTGCCGATCGAAGCGACTGTCTGACCCTGCTTCTGCGGAAACTCGTTGGATGGACTTCGCTCTCATCGCATACACACGGGTTACAACTACACAGAAAAGAGTTTGAGCGTTTCAGCGTTTTGAAGTTTCCAAGACAGCAAACTGAAGCGTGTTCAAACTTTGGTACTGGACATGCTGCAGTTTGTTGTGATTGAAGCAGCTTCCGTTATTTGGATCATTGGAAAGCGAGTTAAACCACTCAAACTCGCTTTCTGTGTGTCCATACCCATACAAAGGTACAATCAGAGTATCGATATTGACCAATGTTGCACACTCTTCGTTCAGATTTCTATATTTTTCATGTCTATCAGCCTTATCCCAAAGGGGCGGGGGTGGCTCAGTCGGTAGATCGCCAGGCTCGCAATCAGCAGTTTCCAGGTGCGAGTCCCAGCACGGTCAGCGTTGAGATTTATATCCGCTAAATTCCCCGCCCTGCCCACGGTCAGTAGGGGATACCTATGGGCTTGGAAAGGCCGCCGTCCGTCGGATGGGACGTTAAGCCGTGGCCCCGTGTGCGGGAGAGCCATACCCTCTGCACGTTAAAGAACACGCTGGATGCCCTTGACGGGAGGCTACCATGTGTCTCCCAACAGCTGTTCCAGTGGGTCCCCTCCCCCAACCTTCTCTGAGCCTTCGGGGTCCATATGATCTGGCCAATTAGCCCATGGTGTGCAAAAAAAGTGCCGCTCAGAGGTAAAACAACCCAACCCTTATCCCAAAGGATTCATGTCTTACACTTACTAGCTCTCGTCTTCAACACAAAAAAATTTCCTTGCTTGGTTTCGCTTAGGTCAAGATTTATTTTTTTATTCATTCTTTTATGGAGGGCGCTGTTAGGGGGGCGTTAAAATATGTAGCAAAAGGAAGCGAAAATTGTAGTAAAGATATCACCATCTGTGTCATCTCCCATAAGGATGTTGGCAAGCAACACCTGTTACCACTAAGATCACTGTAACATGAAGAGTCTTTTCAAAAACCTGTCCATTCTCTAATATCATCACCCGAGCCCTTTTTTGTCCTCTTCTTCTACCAAATATCCTTCCCTTCATTGGGACGAGGGTTAACTCAGTTGGTAGAGCTCCAGGGGTCGTAATCGGCAGTTCTCAGGTTCGAGAGCTTTTGAGATTTATCTCCGCTAATCGCTACCTTTACCTCAGTGCGAAAGGGGGACACTGATGAACTTGGAAAGGCCGCCGTCCGTCCGATGGGACGTTAAACCGTGATTTCTTCTACATGAGAGCCATACCCTGTTCCCCTTTAAAGATCACGCTGAGTAGCCTTGACTGGTGCCTTCTTTCTTCCTCTTAACAGTGGGGCGGGGGTGGCTCAGTCGGTAGCGCGCCAGGCTCGTAATCTGTAGTTCCCAGGTTCGAGTCCCAGCTGGGTCAGCGTTGAGATTTATCTCCGCAAAATTCTCCGCCCTGCCCACGGTCAGTAGGGGACACCGATGGGCTTGGAAAGGCCGCCATCCGTCGGATGGGACGTTAAGCCGTGGTCCCGTGTGCGGGAGAGCCATACCCTGTGCACATTAAAGAACACGCTGGATGGCCTTGACGGGAGGCTACCATCTGTCTCCCAACAGCTGTTCCAGTGGATCCCCTCCCCCAAACCTTCTCTGAGCCTTCGAGGTCCATGTGACCTTGCCATTTAGCCCATGGTGTGCAAAAAAGTGCCGCTCAGAGGTAAAACAGCACAACCCAACCCTCTTAACAGTTGTCCAGTAGGTTCCCTTCTGTCAAATCTTCCCTGAGACTTTGGAGTCCCTGTGACCTGGTCATTTAGCCCATTGTGTGCGAAAAATCGCCTCTCAGAGATAAAACAATCCAAACTTTCCTCCAGTGGAGGATAAGATTTGACTCATTCGGTAGTGCGCCAGGATCATAGTCTGATGTTCCTAGGTTCGAGTGACAACTGTCAGTTCATAGATTTTGTTCAATGATCCTACCCTGACCTCTGTAACAAAGGAGACCTCGAGAAACGTGGAAAGGTAGTCTTCTGTCGAATGGATAACTTTGGACTTTGATATCCGTCTGCTTCCTGAGAGCTGTTCAATTGATTCTTTTCCATCACACAAAACTTTTAGCTTTTGGGGTTGTTATAACTTGGCGATTCAGATCATACCGCTCAGAATATACAATCTCCCCACTCTGGGATTTCTGTAGTGTGCTCTTCTTAGGACATTCCCACAACATTTGACTTCAAGGCGATGGAATTCACTCTTGGTGCTGCAATTTAAAAAACTGTTCCGACTGTATATTTTATCCATTTTTTTTTGTCATTTACATCAAACGTTTGATTTTCAAAATCCAAATCTTGAAAATCCAGATTTTCTTTTTATCCAATAGCATTGGCGATGTTCGTCATTTCACAGTTGGATTGTTCTAGCTCTGAGCAGCATTTTTTTTTGTCCACAATGAGGAACAGCTGTAAATGAGACATATCGAAACCTCCCGTTAAGGTCATCTAGAGTGTTCTTTAAACGAGTTCCCAGGTTCGAGTCCCAGCTGGGTCAGCGTTGAGATTTATCTCCGCAAAATTCCCCGCCTTGCTCACGGTCAGTAGGGGACACCGATGGGCTTGGAAAGGCCGACGTCTGTCGGATGGGACGTTAAGCCGTGGCTCCGTGTGCGGGAGAGCCATACCCTGTGCACGTTAAAGAACACGCTGGATGGCCTTGACGGGAGACTACCATCTGTCTCCCAACAGCTGTTCCAGTGGGTCCCCTCCCCCCACCTTCTCTGAGCCTTCGGGGTCCATGTGACCTGGCCATTTAGCTCATGGTGTGCAAAAAAGTGCCGCTCAGAGGTAAAACAACCCAACAACTCGAACCTGGGAACTGTAGATTATGAGCTTGGCATCTATTGAGCCAGTTCGAGCACCCAGCATTTCAGGACATTAAGTTAAAATTATATTCTTGGTTCGATGAATATGGAATAAATATTTTAGAGTTGTTTTTTAAACTTTTTTTTAGTGTCGGAGATATATTATGAGTAAAGCTGTAATAAAATTATGCAAAGCCAACTGTTTCGGATTTCAGAGCAAGTAGCAGACATATTCACCGTGGACTCCCCACCCCACCTACGGTAGATCCCCTGCCGGTGGGCTTAGAGGAAGGCCTCTGTCCATCGGAAGAAACGTAAAAGCCGTGGCTCCGTGTGCGGGAGAGTCTTGCCATATGCACTTTAAAGAACACGCTGGATGGCCTTGACAGAAGGCTACACATAATGTGAAAATGCTTCTCGAGGACCACGACAAACATGACATCAAATTTTCTTTAGCGTTTAAGTGTCTGAAACATGCTGTCGACAAGTACCAAAGATATTAAGGTTTTCTTTTTAACAATTAGGCTTGTGAAACGTATAAATCGGAATTTCGTGATAACTTATAAACCATGTCATTCGAGGAAAAACAAGCACCAATATGTGTTTTTTTGTAATTAAACCTATGAAAAAAGAAATGCCCTTAAATGTTTCCCCGCCGTGCCCACGGTCAGTAGGGGACACCGATGGGCTTGGAAAGTCCGCCGTCCGTCGGATGAAACGTTAAGTCGTGGCCCCGTGTGCGGGAGAGACGTAACCTGTGCACGTTAAAGAACATATTGGATGACCTATACAGGAGGCTACCATCTGTCTCCCAACAGCTCTTCCAGTTGGTCCCCTTCCCCAACCTTATCTGAGCCTTCGGGGTCCTTGTGACCTGGCCATTTAGCCCAACCCAAAAAAGCCCTTAGATGTCCACCAGCAGAAGAATATTAGTTTTTAAGAAATTAAGATTGTGCAATGTGCACCTCAAGACTCACCAATATGCGATTTTTTTAAAATTTAATCGTATGAATTATGCACCTCGAGATCCACAAACACTAAGGCGTTGGTTTCTTAAAACCTAAATGTATGCGAAATAACATGTGCCTCGATTTCTACTTGCACAGAGATGTCAGCTTTTTAAGATTCCAACATGTGAAACATGTTCCTCTGGGTCCATTAGCACCAACACATCAGACTTTTTCCCCCCTAGTCAGACTTGCGAAACATGCTCCTCGGGATCCTCGAGCATCCCAGCACATCGCTTTCACCGTGTTGACTTACAACGGCTGAGGACGAGGCCGGTGCATCGGCTGGCCAAGCTCCACCGAGCATCACATATGAATGAGAGCGTCTGTGGGCCAGCCGAGCCCGTCTAGACTGCCACCGATCGATAAGGACCGTACACGTTCACATCAATGGTAAGTGAGGCACGTGCGATGACCGTCTGACATCACAGAATTTCTTCAAGTTCAAGGCTCTTAGGCTAATCTTTTTTTTTCACCTTTTCTTTTTCTGTTGGCTTTGAACTCACAGACATAAAACTATCAGTTTTTCGCTTAAATCGTTTTCACTAGGGTGAGTAGTTTTACTCCGCGTTTACGTTCAGTGTGCTCACAGTTGGCTAAATGGTCAGGGAGCAAGGATCCTTAGAGCTCGGAGCTGAGTAAGGGAAAATATGTGAGACCTGTGATCAAGACTAGAGTGTTTAACGTGCACAGGGTGTGACTCTCATGCAACTGGATTGGTTTTTTTTTTAACACAATGGACTGGGTTGGGTTAAGTTGTTTTACCTCTAAGCGGCACTTTTTTGCACACCATGGGCTAAATGGCCAGGTCACAAGTACCCCGAAGGCTCAGAGAAGGTTGGGGGAGGGGACCCACTGGAACAGCTGTTGGGAGACAGATGGTAGCCTCCCGTCAAGGCCATCGAGCGTGTTCTTTAACGTGCACAGGGTATGGCTCTCCCACACACGGGGCCACGGCTTAACGTCCCATCCGACGGACGGCGGCTTTTCCAAGCCCATCGGTGTCCCCTACTGACCGTGGGCAGGGCGGGGAATTTTGCGGAGATAAATCTCAACGCTGACCCAGCTGGGACTCGAACCTGGGAACTACAGGTTACGAGTCTGGCGCGCTACCGACTGAGCCACCCCCGCCCCCGCGATGGGTGTAAAAAGTGAAGAAACATTTTATATGATGATTGCATGGAAGGTTGATTAGTTTATTGGTGTGGATCTAGTGTTGGTAGAAGGAGTTAATCGACTCCTTCTACCGATTCGACTTAGATTAATTAAATTTATTAATCTTGATGTATCTTGTTAGTAGTAATCTTGATGAAATATGTCTAAATTCTCATTAATCTTGATGAAATAGTATCGATTCGACTTAGATCCCGCCCTCCGTCAGTAGAGGACACCGATGGCTTGGAAAGGGCGCCACCCATTGGATGTGATGTTAAGCTGTGGTTCTGTGTGCGTTAGAGCTCTGTGCACGTTAAAAACACACAACACTAGATAGTTTATTGGTGTGGATCGTGTTGGTAGAATTGTGATAATGATTCTTCTGAAAGTTTATCTTTGTATTATTATAGAGTTTCGTGCCGGTTGACTAAGTTTGTTTATAAATAATTTCATCCATGCTTTTGTACTAAATTGCATTGTATTGCAATTTTCATTGACATGTTTTTACTTCAACTCAATATTAAAATTAATCTTGAAGAAACTGGTTTTAGGCGGAAAAACTGCATTTCTGAATACTTCAAATTTAAGAGTACAAAATAAATTTATATTATGTAAAAGTAAAAAAAAAACAGCAATTAGTGATACACTGGACAATTGCTTTCAGCATTATCTATAATTTTTGTGATTTTCAAAAAATCAATTTTGGACTTTTTTTGAAAATTTTTCCGTTTTGCATCCTTGCGATTCGACGGCATCTTCTTTCCTGTCTGCGTTTTGCAACTCCAACCCGAAACCCTGAGATTCCAATTTCATTCTTTTATAATTTCCATTAACCAATTCACCACAGTTCACCCTGATTTTTAGTCCTTTTTTTTTAATTAATTAAGAATCAGCTGCTGACCGGACTCAAGGTAAGATTTTGTGACCTACCGGGAAATCTCCCGATGTCCCATCGACCCAGTCCGCCACTGGACGGGATGTTAAACCGCGGACCGTGTTTGGGGGACCCATAACCTATGCATGTTAAAGAACATTAGATGGCTTTGACAGGAACTTATCATATGTTTCCTAACAGCTGTTCAGTGGGTCTCTTTCCTCACCCACCCCAACCTTCTCTGGGCCATTGGGGTCCTTGTGACCTGACCATTTAGCACATAATGTATAAAAAAAAAGTGCCGCTCAGAGGTAAAACAATCCAACCTTGTAGGTACCGATTCGACTTAGATCCTGCCCTCCGTCAGTAGGGGACACCGATGGCTTGGAAAGGGCGCCATCCATCGGATGTGATGTTAAGCTGTGGTTCTGTGTGCGGTAGAGCCCTGTGCACGTTAAAAAACAAACTGGATGGCCTTGAGGGACGCTACCATCTGTCTCCCAAAAGCTGTTCATTGGGTATTCTCTCTTCAACCTAATCTGAGCCTTTGGGATACTTGTGACCTGCCCATTTAGCCCATTGTGTGCAAAAAAGTGCCGCTCAGAGGTAAAACAACCCAACCCACCACTTGGATCACCAGGTGAATGGCAATTAGAATTTTGGTCGCTCCCCAAAAGATTTGGGAACTAATGAGTTTAAGTGATTTTGCCTAAAAGCGCCTTATGACAAATACTATTAATTTTTATAGGGTTCATATTTTTCTACAGAGAAACTAATCTTGATGAAATATGTCTAAATTTAGAATTTATATCCAATACAGTAAATCTTTTATAAGTAGAGCTTCTACAACTTGAAGTGTCCCTTTAAATCGCACTGAAGAGTCCAGTTCCCTTCGGGGCGGGGGTGGCTCAGTCGGTAGCGCGCCAGGCTCGTAATCTGTAGTCCCCAGGTTCGAATCCCAGCTGGGTCAGCGTTGAGATTTATCTCCGCAAAATTACCCGCCCTGCCCACGGTCGGTAGAGGACACTTATGGGCTTGGAAAGGCCGCCGTCCGTCGGATGGGACGTTAAGCCGTGGCCCCGTGTGTGGGAGAGCCATACCCTGTGCACGTTAAAGAACACGCTAGACGGCCTTGACGGGAGACTACCATCTGTCTCCCAATAGCTGTTCCGGTGGGTCCCCTCCCCCAACCCTCTCTGAGCCTTCTGGGTCCTTGTGACCTGGCCATTTAGCCCATGGTGTGCAAAAAAGTGCCGCTTAGAGGTAAAACAACCTAACCCAACCCAGCCAATTGTGTTAAATAAAACGAACCCAGTTCCTTTCGAAGCTGGTTTTAATGTATAGTTTGCTTCCTGAGTTAGTTAACATCCTTCATCATTCGACTGGACCACTTTGTAAAAGGGGCCTTGGTCCCTTTAGCATCTGGTCCAGTTTACTTCCTGAAGACGAATTTTTTTTCCCCTTAAGTCTAATTGGATTTCAATAATTTGGAGTTATAAAATAGCGCAATTTATTCTTCTCAAGTCGAAGATTGCAACAGTTAACCATTATTATTTTGGTACTCGAGTGGTATAATTTACTAACAGTTATTACGTAATTATTAACAAGATTGTATGGCGGTAACCGATCCGAACTGCAGCAGATCGATTTGCTACCGTTCTGTTATAAAGTGATTCCGATTTCAGAATGACGTCATATACGTCGAACTTCTACGCTTTAGCTAAGTTAAAGTTCTTATATCTCATTAATTTACTGGAGCTACACGAGACTCATTGGGTTGGATTGTTTTACCTCTGAGAGGCACTTTTTTGCACACCATGGGCTAAATGGCCAGGCCACAAGGACCCCGAAGGCCTACTGGGACAGCTGTTGGGAGACCACTGGGACAGCTGGGACAGCTGTTGGGAGACAGATGGTAGCCTCCCGTCAAGGCCATCCAGCGTGTTCTTTAACGTGCACAGGGTATGGCTTTCCCGCACACGGGGCCACGGCTTAACGTCCCATCCGACGGACGGCGGCCTTATCAAGCCCATCGGTGTCCCCTACTGATCGTGGGCAGGGCGGGGAAATTTTTCAGAGATAAATCTCAACGCTGACCCAGCTGGGACTCGAACCTGGGAACTACAGATTACGAGCCTGGCGCGCTACCGACTGAGCCACCCCCGCCCCACATGAGACTCAACATGCGTCACTGGAAATTCTTGCTCGTGCTCCTCACCCAACCCACATTTCGTGTAAGATAGTGAAAATTTAGTTTACAAGGATGATAATCATTCATATGACCGTTCCAGTTTCATTGCGGCATAAACATAACAAAGCAAAAATAAATGCAAAACACTAAAACAGAGTCGAATGAGATTGAGTTCAATAATTTCAGATCGAAATGATTGAACTTTGAACATCTGACTTGAACATTCGCCCACCGAAATATAATCTCCCGGAGACAGAAGTCAACACCCTTGGGCATGCATATGTTTAATGAAGCTAACCAATCATCGAGATGATCTTGCCTCGGGAATTGAAAGCTCTCAAAAAGTCATCTGATCCTCTTTGAAAAAAGAAATTTAGTCTTACCATTCACGTTCAAATAACTGAGGCATTCAGACTGAAGACTTACTGGTTGGCTTTGTTCTTAACAGAAAGTGACTTCGATTGGGTTGTTTTATTTCTAAGTGGCATTTTTTTCCAACTAATGGGCTAAATGCCAGTTTACAAGGGTTGGGTTGTTTTACCTCTGAGCAGCACTTTTTTGCACACCATGGGCTAAATGGCCAGGTCACATGGACCCCGAAGGCTCAGAGAAGGTTGGGGGAGGGGACCCACTGGAACAGCTGTTGGGAGACAGATGGTAGCCTCCCGTCAAGGCCATCCAGCGTGTTCTTTAACGTGCACAGGGTATGGCTCTCCGCACACAGGGCCACGGCTTAACGTCCCATCCGTCGGACGGCGGCCTTTTCAAGCCCATCGGTGTCCCCTACTGACCGTGGGCAGGGTGGGGGAAATTTTACGGAGATAAATCTCAACGCTGACCCAGCTGGGACTCGAACCTGGGAACTACAGATTACGAGCCTGGCGCGCTACCGACTTAGCCACCCCCGCCCCCCAGTTTACAAGAATCCCAAGGTTTTTAGAGTTGTTTTATCTGTGGGTGGCAGTTTTTTTGCACACAATGGACTAAATGGCCAGGTCACAAGAATCCGAAGGTTTTTTGAGTTGTTTTATATGTGAGTGGCAGTTTTTTGCACACAATGGATTAAATGACCAGGTCACAAAGACCCAGAGAGCTCAGAGAAAGTTGGGGGGAGAGAACCTACTGGGCAGCTGTTAGGAGACAGTTGGTAGCCTCTCATCAGTGCCATCCAGTGTGTTCTTTAACGTGCACAGGGTATAGCTCTCCGCACACGGGACCAAGGCTTTTCTTCCCATCCGATGAACGGCGACCTTTCCAAGCCCATCGTTGTCCCCTACTGACAGAGGGAAGGATGGCGGTTTTGCAGAGATAAATATCAACGCTGGCACAGGTGTGACTCGAACCTGTGTACTACAGAATACAAGTCTAGCTTGCTACCGACTGAGCTACCACCTCCCCGAAGAATCCCAAAAAATCAAGGCTGTGTAGGGGAATGGATCCACTTTCAAATATGGCGGGGAAAAAAGAAATATAAAATGTTTAGATTGCCAGCATTTATTTGCAACAGATTCTAACTTCTAATTATTTCTTTAGTTTCTTGTTTCCCCTTCAGTGTTAATCTGATTATCATAATTTTCCAATGTGCTATGATACTCGTTAGCCATTAGTATACCATTTCATGTGCTACATATAGGATTATCAACCGCTCCTTTTTCTTTTCTATTACAAGCACCAGTGGCATACGAATTCCAAAATTTCAGGGCGGGCAGAATGTATATAAACGTTATGTCCTTGACGTCAGAGCGTTCAACTAAGGTGTTGCAGCCCTAGGTGAATACCACGATCACTCTAGAAATCTGGGGGGAGGGGGTGGCTCAGTCGGTAGCGCGCCAGGCTCGTAATCTGTAGTTCCGGGTTCGAGTCCCAACTGGGTCAGCGTTGAGATTTATCTCCGCAAAACTCCCCGACCTGCCCACGGTAAGTAGGGGACACAGATGGGCTTGAAAATGCCACCGTCCGTCGGATGGGACGTTAAGCCGTGGCCCCGTGTTCGCGAGAGCCATACCCTGTGCACGTTAAAGAACACGCTGGATGGCCTTGACGGGAGGCTACCATCTGTCTTCCAACAACTGTTCCAGTGGGTTCCCTCCCCCAACCCTCTCTGAGCCTTCGGGGTCCTTGTGACTCTGGCCATTTAGCCCATGGTGTGCAAAAAAGTGCAGCTCAGAGATAAAACAACCAACCCTAGAAATCTGTTTCTCTGTAGGTATCATTTGCAAGGTCAAAACCAAATGCAAAATTCGTGGCTGAGATGGGCGGGGGGGGGGGGTTACTTTTGCCCACTGTCGAAATTTTCAGTGTGGGTAGTGGCCCATCCGCTTCGCATTCCACTGAAGGCTGGTCGCGGGTTTATGAAGACACTATATGAGACTTAATTCTACAATTGGTCGTTTAATATTATAAAGATTATCAGTGCAAAATATTATTTTGGCGAATTTCAAATTTCAGGCCATCCGTAAAGTGTATATAGAGGTAAATAAAATGAACGCAGCGTCATACTGATATCATCCCCCCTGCTTAGTGTAGTGGGATTTAGAATTTTAAAGAATATTTATATATTCACAACGTATAGTTAACTGCCTGGTTAAGCCAGGTGAGTTTAATTTCTTGATTTATATGTGTTAGTGTTATTGTATTCTCATTTTCATAAAGTGCCATTAATTGGTACTGTCGCTCAAAAAAATATCAGAACACTACGGTTGATTACAGAATTCAGAAAAAATATCTGGCAACGATTTTTTTATAAATTAGTGATCTGGCAACCTTCGTGTAGTAAAAATCGTTGCCAGATATTTTTTTGAATTATGTAATCAACCATAGTGTTCGGATATTTTTTTGAGCGACTGTATTCTCAGTTTCATAAAGTGCCATTAATGGGTATTCTCAGTTTCATATAGTGCCATTATTGCGTATCTTAGTTTCATAAAGTGCCATTAATGGGTATTCTCAGTTTCATAAAGTGCCATTAATGGGTATTCTCAGTTTCATAAAGTGCCATTATTGGGTATTCTCAGTTTCATACAGTAACATTATTGGGTATTCTCAGTTTCATAAAGTGCCATTATTTGGTATTCTTAGTTTCATAAAGTGCCATTATTGGGTATTCTCAGTTTCATAAAGTGCCATTATTTGGTATTCTCAGTTTCATAAAGTGCTATTATTGGGTATTCTCAGTTTTATAAAGTGCCATTAATGAGTATTCTCAGTTTCATAAAGTGCTATTATTGGGTATTCTCAGTTTCATAAAATGCTATTAATGGGTTTTCTCAGTTTCATAAAGTGCCATTATTGAGTATTTCAGTTTCATAAAGTGCCATTAATGGGTATTCTCAGTTTCATATAGTGCCATTAATTGCTCTTCTCAGTTTCATAAAGTGCTATTATTGGGTATTCTCAGTTTTATAAAGTGCCATTAATGAGTATTCTCAGTTTCATACAGTGACATTATTGGGTATTCTCAGTTTTATAAAGTGCCATTATTTGGTATTCTTAGTTTCATAAAGTGCCATTAATGGGTATTCTCAGTTTCATAAAGTGCTATTATATGGTATTCTTAGATTCCTAAAGTGCCACTAATGGGTATTCTCAGTTTCATAAAGTGCTATTATTGGGTATTCTCAGTTTCATAAAATGCTATTAATGGGTTTTCTCAGTTTCATAAAGTGCCATTATTGGGTATTCTCAGTTTCATACAGTGACATTATTGGGTATTCTCAGTTTCATAAAGTGCCATTATTTGGTATTCTTAGTTTCATAAAGTGCTATTATTGGGTATTCTCAGTTTTATAAAGTGCCATTAATGAGTACTCTCAGTTTCATACAGTGACATTATTGGGTATTCTCAGTTTTATAAAGTGCCATTATTTGGTATTCTTAGTTTCATAAAGTGCCATTAATGGGTATTCTCAGTTTCATAAAGTGCTATTATTGGGTATTCTCAGTTTCATAAAGTGCCATTAATGAGTTTTTTCAGTTTCATAAAGTCTCATTAATGGGTATTCTCAGTTTCATAAAGTACCATTAATGGGTATTTTCAGTTTCATAAAGTGCTATTAATGGGTATTCTCAGTTTTATAAAGGGCCATTAATGAGTATTCTCAGTTTCATACAGTGACATTATTGGGTATTCTCAGTTTTACAAAGTGCCATTAATGAGTATTCTCAGTTTCATATAGTGCCATTAATGGGTATTTTCAGTTTCATAAAGTGCTATTATTGGGTATTCTCAGTTTTATAAAGTGCCATTAATGAGTATTCTCAGTTTCATACAGTGACCATTATTGGGTATTCTCAGTTTCATAAAGTGCCATTATTTGGTATTCTTAATTTCATAAAGTGCCATTAATGGGTATTCTCAGTTTCATAAAGTGCTATTATTGGGTAATCTCAGTTTTATAAAGTGCCATTAATGAGTATTCTTAGTTTCATACAGTGACATTATTGGGTATTCTCAGTTTAATAAAGTGCCATTAATGAATATTCTCAGTTTCATATAGTGCCATTAATTGCTATTCTCAGTTTCATAAAGTGCTATTATTGTGTATTCTCAGTTTTATAAAGTGCCATTAAAGAGTATTCTCAATTTCATACAGTGACATTATTGGGTATTCTCAATTTCATAAAGTGCCATTAATGGCTATTCTCAGTTTCAAAAAGTGCTACTATTGGGTATTCTCAGTTTTATAAAGTGCCATTAATGAGTATTCTCAGTTTCATACAGTGACATTATTGGGTATTCTCAATTTCATACAGTGCCATTAATGGGTATTCTCGGTTTCATAAAGTGCTATTATAGGGTATTCTCAGTTTTATAATGTGCCATTAATGAGTATTCTCAGTTTCATACAGTGACATTATTGGGTATTCTCAGTTTGACAAAGTGCTACTATTGGGTATTCTCAGTTTTATAAAGTGCCATTAATGAGTATCCTCAGTTTCATACAGTGACTTTATTGGGTATTCTCAATTTCATACAGTGCCATTAATGGGTATTCTCGGTTTCATAAAGTGCTATTATAGGGTATTCTCAGTTTTATAATGTGCCATTAATGAGTATTCTCAGTTTCACAAAGTGCTACTATTGGGTATTCTCAGTTTTATAAAGTGCCATTAATGAGTATTCTCAGTTTCATACAGTGACTTTATTGGGTATTCTCAATTTCATAAAGTGCCATTATTTGGTATTCTTAGTTTAATTATGTGCCATTAATTGGTATTTTCAGTTTCATAAAGTGCTATTATTGGGTATTCTCAGTTTTATAAAGTGCCATTAATGAGTATTCTCAGTTTCATACAGTGACATTATTGGGTATTCTCAGTTTCATAAAGTGCCATTATTTGGTATTCTTAGTTTCATAAAGTGCCATTATTTGGTATTCTTAGTTTCATAAAGTGCCATTAATGGGTATTCTCAGTTTCATAAAGTGCTATTATTGGGTATTCTCAGTTTTATAAAGTGCCATTAATGAGTATTCTCAGTTTCATACAGTGACATTATTGGGTATTCTCAGTTTTACAAAGTGCCATTAATGAGTATTCTCAGTTTCATATAGTGCCATTAATGGGTATTTTCAGTTTCATAAAGTGCTATTATTGGGTATTCTCAGTTTTATAAAGTGCCATTAATGAGTATTCTCAGTTTCATACAGTGACATTATTGGGTATTCTCAGTTTCATAAAGTGCCATTATTTGGTATTCTTAGTTTCATAAAGTGCCATTATTTGGTATTCTTAGTTTCATAAAGTGCCATTAATGGGTATTCTCAGTTTCATAAAGTGCTATTATTGGGTATTCTCAGTTTTATAAAGTGCCATTAATGAGTATTCTTAGTTTCATACAGTGACATTATTGGGTATTCTCAGTTTTATAAAGTGCCATTAATGAATATTCTCAGTTTCATATAGTGCCATTAATTGCTATTCTCAGTTTCATAAAGTGCTATTAATGGGTATTCTCAGTTTTATAAAGTGCCATTAAAGAGTATTCTCAATTTCATACAGTGACATTATTGGGTATTCTCAATTTCACAAAGTGCCATTAATGGCTATTCTCAGTTTCATAAAGTGCTACTATTGGGTATTCTCAGTTTTATAAAGTGCCATTAATGAGTATTCTCAGTTTCATACAGTGACATTATTGGGTATTCTCAGTTTCATAAAGTGCCATTATTTGGTATACTTAATTTCATAAAGTGCCATTAATGGGTATTCTCAGTTTCATAAAGTGCTATTATTGGGTATTCTCAGTTTTATAAAGTGCCATTAATGAGTATTCTCAGTTTCATAAAGTGCCATTATTTGGTATTCTTAGTTTCATAAAGTGCCATTAATGGGTATTCTCAGTTTCATAAAGTGCTATTATTCGGTATTCTCAGTTTTATAAAGTGCCATTAATGAGTATTCTCAGTTTCATACAGTGACATTATTGGGTATTCTCAGTTTCATAAAGTGCCATTAATGGGTATTCTCAGTTTCATAAAGTACCATTAATGGGTATTCTCAGTTTCATAAAGTGCTATTATTGGGTATTCTCCGTTTTATAAAGTGCCATTAATGAGTATTCTCAGTTTCATAAAGTGACATTATTTGGTATTCTTAGTTTCATAAAATGCCATTAATGGGTATTCTCAGTTTCAAAAATTGCTATTATTGGGTATTCTCAGTTTCATATAGTGCCATTAATGAGTATTCTCAGTTTCATACAGTGACATTATCGGATATTCTCAGTTTCATAAAGTGACATTATTTGGTATTCTTAGTTTAATAAAGTGCCATTAATGGGTATTCTTAGTTTCATAAAGTGATATTAATGGGCATTCTCAGTTTGATAAAGTGCCATTAATGGGTATTCTTAGTTTCATAAAGTGATATTAATGGGTATTCTCAGTTTCATAAAGTGCCATTAATGGGTATTCTCAGTTTCATAAAGTACCATTAATGGGTATTCTCAGTTTCATAAAGTGCCATTATTGGGTATTTTTAGTTTCATAAAGTGCCATTAATGGGTATTCTCAGTTTCATAAAGTGCTATTAATGGGTATTCTCAGTTTTATAAAGTGCCATTAATGAGTATTCTCAGTTTCATACAGTGACATTATTGGATATTCTCAGTTTCATAAAGTGCCATTATTTGGTATTCTTAGTTTCATAAAGTGCCATTAATGGGTATTCTCAGTTTCATAAAGTGCTATTATTCGGTATTCTCAGTTTTATAAAGTGCCATTAATGAGTATTCTCAGTTTCATACAGTGACATTATTGGGTATTCTCAGTTTCATAAAGTGCCATTAATGGGTATTCTCAGTTTCATAAAGTACCATTAATGGGTATTCTCAGTTTCATAAAGTGCTATTATTGGGTATTCTCCGTTTTATAAAGTGCCATTAATGAGTATTCTCAGTTTCATAAAGTGATATTATTTGGTATTCTTAGTTTCATAAAATTCCATTAATGGGTATTCTCAGTTTCAAAAATTGCTATTATTGGGTATTCTCAGTTTCATATAGTGCCATTAATGAGTATTCTCAGTTTCATACAGTGACATTATCGGATATTCTCAGTTTCATAAAGTGCCATTATTTGGTATTCTTAGTTTAATAAAGTGCCATTAATGGGTATTCTTAGTTTCATAAAGTGATATTAATGGGCATTCTCAGTTTGATAAAGTGCCATTAATGGGTATTCTTAGTTTCATAAAGTGATATTAATGGGTATTCTCAGTTTCATAAAGTGCCATTAATGGGTATTCTCAGTTTCATAAAGTACCATTAATGGGTATTCTCAGTTTCATAAAGTGCCATTATTGGGTATTTTTAGTTTCATAAAGTGCCATTAATGGGTATTCTCAGTTTCATAAAGTGCCATTATTTGGTATTCTCAGTTTCATAAAGTGCCATTAATGGGTATTCTCAGTTTCATAAAGTGCCATTAATGGGTATTCTCAGTTTCATAAAGTGCTATTATTGGGTATTCTAAGTTTTATAAAGTGCCATTAATGAGTATTCTCAGTTTCATACGGTGACATTATTGGATATTCTCAGTTTCATAAAGTGCCATTATTTGGTATTCTTAGTTTCATAAAGTGCCATTAATGGGTATTCTCAGTTTCATAAAGTGGCATTATTTGGTATTCTCAGTTTTATATAGTGTCATTATTGGGTATTCTTAGTTTAATAAAGTGCCATTATTGGATGCCATTATTTGGTATTCTTAGTTTCATAAAGTGCCATTAATGGGTATTCTCAGTTTCATAAAGTGCTATTATTGGGTATTCTCAGTTTTATAAAGTGCCATTAATGAGTATTCTCAGTTTCATAAAGTGACATTATTTGGTATTCTTAGTTTCATAAAGTGCCATTAATGAGTATTCTCAGTTTCATAAATTGCTATTATAGGGTATTCTCAGTTTCATATAGTGCCATTAATGAGTATTCTCAGTTTCATACAGTGACATTATCGGATATTCTCAGTTTCATAAAGTGCCATTAATGGGTATTCCTAGTTTCATAAAGTGATATTAATGGGTATTCTCAGTTTGATAAAGTGCCATTAATGGGTATTCTTAGTTTCATAAAGTGATATTAATGGGTATTCTCAGTTTCATAAAGTGCCATTAATGGGTATTCTTAGTTTCATAAAGTACCATTAATGGGTATTCTCAGTTTCATAAAGTCCCATTATTGGGTATTTTTAGTTTCATAAAGTTCCATTATTGGGTATTCTCAGTTTCATAAAGTGCCATTATTTGGTATTCTTAGTTTCATAAAGTGCCATTATTGGGTATTCTCAGTTTCATAAAGTGCCATTATTTGGTATTCTCAGTTTCATAAAGTGCTATTATTGGGTATTCTCAGTTTTATAAAGTGCCATTAATGAGTATTCTCAGTTTCATACAGTGACATTATTGGGTATTCTCAGTTTTATAAAGTGCCATTATTTGGTATTCTTAGTTTCATAAAGTGCCATTAATGGGTATTCTCAGTTTCATAAAGTGCTATTATATGGTATTCTTAGATTCCTAAAGTGCCACTAATGGGTATTCTCAGTTTCATAAAGTGCTATTATTGGGTATTCTCAGTTTCATAAAATGCTATTAATGGGTTTTCTCAGTTTCATAAAGTGCCATTATTGGGTATTCTCAGTTTCATACAGTGACATTATTGGGTATTCTCAGTTTCATAAAGTGCCATTATTTGGTATTCTTAGTTTCATAAAGTGCTATTATTGGGTATTCTCAGTTTTATAAAGTGCCATTAATGAGTACTCTCAGTTTCATACAGTGACATTATTGGGTATTCTCAGTTTTATAAAGTGCCATTATTTGGTATTCTTAGTTTCATAAAGTGCCATTAATGGGTATTCTCAGTTTCATAAAGTGCTATTATTGGGTATTCTCAGTTTCATAAAGTGCCATTAATGAGTTTTTTCAGTTTCATAAAGTCTCATTAATGGGTATTCTCAGTTTCATAAAGTACCATTAATGGGTATTTTCAGTTTCATAAAGTGCTATTAATGGGTATTCTCAGTTTTATAAAGGGCCATTAATGAGTATTCTCAGTTTCATACAGTGACATTATTGGGTATTCTCAGTTTTACAAAGTGCCATTAATGAGTATTCTCAGTTTCATATAGTGCCATTAATGGGTATTTTCAGTTTCATAAAGTGCTATTATTGGGTATTCTCAGTTTTATAAAGTGCCATTAATGAGTATTCTCAGTTTCATACAGTGACCATTATTGGGTATTCTCAGTTTCATAAAGTGCCATTATTTGGTATTCTTAATTTCATAAAGTGCCATTAATGGGTATTCTCAGTTTCATAAAGTGCTATTATTGGGTAATCTCAGTTTTATAAAGTGCCATTAATGAGTATTCTTAGTTTCATACAGTGACATTATTGGGTATTCTCAGTTTAATAAAGTGCCATTAATGAATATTCTCAGTTTCATATAGTGCCATTAATTGCTATTCTCAGTTTCATAAAGTGCTATTATTGTGTATTCTCAGTTTTATAAAGTGCCATTAAAGAGTATTCTCAATTTCATACAGTGACATTATTGGGTATTCTCAATTTCATAAAGTGCCATTAATGGCTATTCTCAGTTTCAAAAAGTGCTACTATTGGGTATTCTCAGTTTTATAAAGTGCCATTAATGAGTATTCTCAGTTTCATACAGTGACATTATTGGGTATTCTCAATTTCATACAGTGCCATTAATGGGTATTCTCGGTTTCATAAAGTGCTATTATAGGGTATTCTCAGTTTTATAATGTGCCATTAATGAGTATTCTCAGTTTCATACAGTGACATTATTGGGTATTCTCAGTTTGACAAAGTGCTACTATTGGGTATTCTCAGTTTTATAAAGTGCCATTAATGAGTATCCTCAGTTTCATACAGTGACTTTATTGGGTATTCTCAATTTCATACAGTGCCATTAATGGGTATTCTCGGTTTCATAAAGTGCTATTATAGGGTATTCTCAGTTTTATAATGTGCCATTAATGAGTATTCTCAGTTTCACAAAGTGCTACTATTGGGTATTCTCAGTTTTATAAAGTGCCATTAATGAGTATTCTCAGTTTCATACAGTGACTTTATTGGGTATTCTCAATTTCATAAAGTGCCATTATTTGGTATTCTTAGTTTAATTATGTGCCATTAATTGGTATTTTCAGTTTCATAAAGTGCTATTATTGGGTATTCTCAGTTTTATAAAGTGCCATTAATGAGTATTCTCAGTTTCATACAGTGACATTATTGGGTATTCTCAGTTTCATAAAGTGCCATTATTTGGTATTCTTAGTTTCATAAAGTGCCATTATTTGGTATTCTTAGTTTCATAAAGTGCCATTAATGGGTATTCTCAGTTTCATAAAGTGCTATTATTGGGTATTCTCAGTTTTATAAAGTGCCATTAATGAGTATTCTCAGTTTCATACAGTGACATTATTGGGTATTCTCAGTTTTACAAAGTGCCATTAATGAGTATTCTCAGTTTCATATAGTGCCATTAATGGGTATTTTCAGTTTCATAAAGTGCTATTATTGGGTATTCTCAGTTTTATAAAGTGCCATTAATGAGTATTCTCAGTTTCATACAGTGACATTATTGGGTATTCTCAGTTTCATAAAGTGCCATTATTTGGTATTCTTAGTTTCATAAAGTGCCATTATTTGGTATTCTTAGTTTCATAAAGTGCCATTAATGGGTATTCTCAGTTTCATAAAGTGCTATTATTGGGTATTCTCAGTTTTATAAAGTGCCATTAATGAGTATTCTTAGTTTCATACAGTGACATTATTGGGTATTCTCAGTTTTATAAAGTGCCATTAATGAATATTCTCAGTTTCATATAGTGCCATTAATTGCTATTCTCAGTTTCATAAAGTGCTATTAATGGGTATTCTCAGTTTTATAAAGTGCCATTAAAGAGTATTCTCAATTTCATACAGTGACATTATTGGGTATTCTCAATTTCACAAAGTGCCATTAATGGCTATTCTCAGTTTCATAAAGTGCTACTATTGGGTATTCTCAGTTTTATAAAGTGCCATTAATGAGTATTCTCAGTTTCATACAGTGACATTATTGGGTATTCTCAGTTTCATAAAGTGCCATTATTTGGTATACTTAATTTCATAAAGTGCCATTAATGGGTATTCTCAGTTTCATAAAGTGCTATTATTGGGTATTCTCAGTTTTATAAAGTGCCATTAATGAGTATTCTCAGTTTCATAAAGTGCCATTATTTGGTATTCTTAGTTTCATAAAGTGCCATTAATGGGTATTCTCAGTTTCATAAAGTGCTATTATTCGGTATTCTCAGTTTTATAAAGTGCCATTAATGAGTATTCTCAGTTTCATACAGTGACATTATTGGGTATTCTCAGTTTCATAAAGTGCCATTAATGGGTATTCTCAGTTTCATAAAGTACCATTAATGGGTATTCTCAGTTTCATAAAGTGCTATTATTGGGTATTCTCCGTTTTATAAAGTGCCATTAATGAGTATTCTCAGTTTCATAAAGTGACATTATTTGGTATTCTTAGTTTCATAAAATGCCATTAATGGGTATTCTCAGTTTCAAAAATTGCTATTATTGGGTATTCTCAGTTTCATATAGTGCCATTAATGAGTATTCTCAGTTTCATACAGTGACATTATCGGATATTCTCAGTTTCATAAAGTGACATTATTTGGTATTCTTAGTTTAATAAAGTGCCATTAATGGGTATTCTTAGTTTCATAAAGTGATATTAATGGGCATTCTCAGTTTGATAAAGTGCCATTAATGGGTATTCTTAGTTTCATAAAGTGATATTAATGGGTATTCTCAGTTTCATAAAGTGCCATTAATGGGTATTCTCAGTTTCATAAAGTACCATTAATGGGTATTCTCAGTTTCATAAAGTGCCATTATTGGGTATTTTTAGTTTCATAAAGTGCCATTAATGGGTATTCTCAGTTTCATAAAGTGCTATTAATGGGTATTCTCAGTTTTATAAAGTGCCATTAATGAGTATTCTCAGTTTCATACAGTGACATTATTGGATATTCTCAGTTTCATAAAGTGCCATTATTTGGTATTCTTAGTTTCATAAAGTGCCATTAATGGGTATTCTCAGTTTCATAAAGTGCTATTATTCGGTATTCTCAGTTTTATAAAGTGCCATTAATGAGTATTCTCAGTTTCATACAGTGACATTATTGGGTATTCTCAGTTTCATAAAGTGCCATTAATGGGTATTCTCAGTTTCATAAAGTACCATTAATGGGTATTCTCAGTTTCATAAAGTGCTATTATTGGGTATTCTCCGTTTTATAAAGTGCCATTAATGAGTATTCTCAGTTTCATAAAGTGACATTATTTGGTATTCTTAGTTTCATAAAATTCCATTAATGGGTATTCTCAGTTTCAAAAATTGCTATTATTGGGTATTCTCAGTTTCATATAGTGCCATTAATGAGTATTCTCAGTTTCATACAGTGACATTATCGGATATTCTCAGTTTCATAAAGTGCCATTATTTGGTATTCTTAGTTTAATAAAGTGCCATTAATGGGTATTCTTAGTTTCATAAAGTGATATTAATGGGCATTCTCAGTTTGATAAAGTGCCATTAATGGGTATTCTTAGTTTCATAAAGTGATATTAATGGGTATTCTCAGTTTCATAAAGTGCCATTAATGGGTATTCTCAGTTTCATAAAGTACCATTAATGGGTATTCTCAGTTTCATAAAGTGCCATTATTGGGTATTTTTAGTTTCATAAAGTGCCATTAATGGGTATTCTCAGTTTCATAAAGTGCCATTATTTGGTATTCTCAGTTTCATAAAGTGCCATTAATGGGTATTCTCAGTTTCATAAAGTGCCATTAATGGGTATTCTCAGTTTCATAAAGTGCTATTATTGGGTATTCTAAGTTTTATAAAGTGCCATTAATGAGTATTCTCAGTTTCATACGGTGACATTATTGGATATTCTCAGTTTCATAAAGTGCCATTATTTGGTATTCTTAGTTTCATAAAGTGCCATTAATGGGTATTCTCAGTTTCATAAAGTGGCATTATTTGGTATTCTCAGTTTTATATAGTGTCATTATTGGGTATTCTTAGTTTAATAAAGTGCCATTATTGGATGCCATTATTTGGTATTCTTAGTTTCATAAAGTGCCATTAATGGGTATTCTCAGTTTCATAAAGTGCTATTATTGGGTATTCTCAGTTTTATAAAGTGCCATTAATGAGTATTCTCAGTTTCATAAAGTGACATTATTTGGTATTCTTAGTTTCATAAAGTGCCATTAATGAGTATTCTCAGTTTCATAAATTGCTATTATAGGGTATTCTCAGTTTCATATAGTGCCATTAATGAGTATTCTCAGTTTCATACAGTGACATTATCGGATATTCTCAGTTTCATAAAGTGCCATTAATGGGTATTCCTAGTTTCATAAAGTGATATTAATGGGTATTCTCAGTTTGATAAAGTGCCATTAATGGGTATTCTTAGTTTCATAAAGTGATATTAATGGGTATTCTCAGTTTCATAAAGTGCCATTAATGGGTATTCTTAGTTTCATAAAGTACCATTAATGGGTATTCTCAGTTTCATAAAGTCCCATTATTGGGTATTTTTAGTTTCATAAAGTTCCATTATTGGGTATTCTCAGTTTCATAAAGTGCCATTATTTGGTATTCTCAGTTTCATAAAGTGCCATTAATGGGTATTCTCAGTTTCATAAAGTGCCATTAATGGGTATTCTCAGTTTCATAAAGTGCTATTAATGGGTATTCTCAGTTTTATAAAGTGCCATTAATGAGTATTCTCAGTTTCATACAGTGACATTATTGGATATTCTCAGTTTCATAAAGTGCCATTATTTGGTATTCTTAGTTTCATAAAGTGCCATTAATGGGTATTCTCAGTTTCATATAGTGCCATTATTTGGTATTCTAAGTTTTATATAGTGTCATTATCGGGTATTCTTAGTTTAATAAAGTGCCATTATTGGATGCCATTATTTGGTATTCTTAGTTTCATAAAGTGCCATTAATGGGTATTCTCAGTTTCATAAAGTGCCATTATTTGGTATTCTCAGTTTTATATAGTGTCATTATTGGGTATTCTTAGTTTAATAAAGTGCCATTAATGGATATTCTCAGTTTCATAAAGTTCCATTATTTGGTATTCTCAGTTTCATAAAGTGCTATTATTGGGTATTCTCAGTTTTATAAAGTGCCATTAATGAGTATTCTCAGTTTCATATACTGCCATTAATTGCTCTTCTCAGTTTCATAAAGTGCTATTATTGGGTATTCTCAGTTTCATAAAGTGCTATTATTGGGTATTCTCAGTTTCATAAAGTGCCATTAATGGGTATTCTCAGTTTCATAAAGTACCATTAATGGGTATTCTCAGTTTCATAAAGTGCCATTATTTGGTATTCTCAGTTTCATAAAGTGCCATTAATGGGTATTCTCAGTTTCATAAAGTGCCTTTATGGGTATTCTCAGTTTCATAAAGTGCCATTATTGGGTATTCTCAGTTTCATAAAGTGCCGTTATTTGGTATTCTCAGTTTCAAAAAGTGCTATTAATGGGTATTCCCAGTTTTATAAAGTGCCATTATTGAGTATTCTCAGTTTCATATAGTGCCATTGATTGCTCTTCTCAGTGTCATAAAGTGCTATTAATGGGTATCCTCAGTTTCATAAAGTGCTATTAATGGGTATTCTCAGTTTCATAAAGTGCCATTATTTGGTATTCTTAATTTCATAAAGTGCCATTAATGGATATTCTCAGTTTCATAAAGTGCTATTATTGGGTATTCTCAGTTTTATAAAGTGCCATTAATGAGTATTCTCAGTTTCATACAGTGACATTATTGGATATTCTCAGTTTCATAAAGTGCCATTATTTGGTATTCTTAGTTTCATAAAGTGCCATTAATGGGTATTCTCAGTTTCATAAAGTGCCATTATTTGGTATTCTCAGTTTCATAAAGTGCCATTAATGGGTATTCTCAGTTTCATAAAGTGCCATTAATGGGTATTCTAAGTTTCATAAAGTGCTATTAATGGGTATTCTCAGTTTTATAAAATGCCATTAATGGGTATTCTTAGTTTCATAAAGTGCCATTATTGGGTATTCTCAGTTTCATAAAGTGCCATTATTGGGTATTCTCAGTTTCATAAAGTGCCATTATTTGGTATTCTCAGTTTCATAAAGTGTCATTAATGGGTATTCTCAGTTTCATAAAGTGCCATTATTTGGTATTCTCAGTTTCATAAAGTGCCATTATTGGGTATTCTTAGTTTCATAAAGTGCCATTATTGGGTATTCTCAGTTTCATAAAGTGCCATTATTTGGTATCGTAGTTTCATAAAGTGCCATTATTGGGTATTCTCAGTTTCATAAAGTGCCATTATTTGGTATCGTAGTTTCATAAAGTGCCATTATTGTCTATTCTCAGTTTCATAAAGTGCCATTATTGGGTATTCTCAGTTTCATAAAGTGCCATTATTGGGTATTCTCAGTTTCATAAAGTTCCATTAATGGGTATTCTCAGTTTCATAAAGTGCCATTATTTGGTATTCTCAGTTTTATATAGTGCCATTATTGGGTATTCTTAGTTTAATAAAGTGCCATTATTGGGTATTCTCAGTTTCATAAAGTGCCATTATTGGGTATTCTTAGTTTCATAAAGTGCCATTATTGGGTATTCTCAGTTTCATAAAGTGCCATTATTTGGTATTCGTAGTTTCATAAAGTGCCATTATTGGGTATTCTCAGTTTCATAAAGTGCCATTATTTGGTATTCTCAATTTCATAAAGTGCCATTAATGGGTATTCTCAGTTTCATAAAGTGCCATTAATGGGTATTCTCAGTTTTATATAGTGCCATTAATTGCTATTCTCAGTTTCATACAGGGCCATTATTGTGCATTCTCAGTTTAATAAAGTGCCATTATTGGGTATTCTCAGTTTCATAAAGTGCCATTATTGGGTATTCTCAGTTTCATAAAATGCCATTATTGGGTATTCTCAGTTTCATAAAGTGCCATTATTGGGTATTCTCAGTTTCATAAAGTGCCATTATTTGGTATTGGTAGTTTCATAAAGTGCCATTATTGAGTATTCTCAGTTTCATAAAGTGCCATTATTTGGTATTCTCAGTTTCATAAAATGCCATTAATGGGTATTCTCAGTTTCATAAAGTGCCATTAATGGGTATTCTCAGTTTTATATAGTGCCATTAATTGCTATTCTCAGTTTCATACAGGGCCATTATGGTGTATTCTCAGTTCATTAATGGGATTCTTTTCCAGAAATATTTTTTCGCTCGTTTTCGTATAAACGAGTTGTTTTCATTACTTCAGTGTGTGTTTAAATATCTACAAAGAAATTTAAGAAAAAAAATTCTATTCAAACATGAGACATTCTCGTGTTCTAAGAAAATACGATTCGGTTTTTTTTTATCTTCCATTAATTTGTAAAGTAGCAGACTTTAAACGAATATTGTTGTTGACCAGGTCTGGGTAAACTTTTAGCTGAAGGGCCGCATAAAAAAGTGAAATGGGAGAGCGGTCCCGCAGAGAAATATATAATTGATAACGGAAGTAAAACTAACACGAAAGAAAAATCTAAAATAAAACCTAAACAATTTCATTTTATTAAGATTAAATATTTTAATGTGAATTCGCTTCGCCGAAGTTTAGATTTCTTCTCCTCTATTCGCTCTTTTTCTCTTTCATAAATTTATTTGTCACCAGTAGTTCGCGGCAGGCACGTATTAAGCATTTTTTTTTCGGGGGGGGGGGGAGAGAATTTAGTATTGGAAGGAGGGGTCCGAGATTTAAATTCCGGGAGTAACACTTGAGTAGCGTTTCCTATTTACTAAAATATTTCGTCTGATAGGAAAGGCTAAAATGATGTTCAATATGAAATAAATTTTGAGGTTGATTTTTAAATCTGTTTTCAGTGTCGGACATGTACTATGGGCTGAAATAAAATTATACCCAAACAACTGTTTTGGATTTCAAAGCAGGCAGATAAGTTTGGGTTTTCGTATAAGACGAATGGATATTCGGGGATGGGGGTGGGGGGAGGGACTCCTTTACTCTTGCTAGAATTCTTATGACCCCTCCTTAAATCTCTCTCCCCCTAGATAGATCCGAGTTTGTATACATTATTTTGTACTTTTTCTTTTATATTTGTAGTGTCTATAACTTTCAAAGCCGTCCCGTGGCCGAGTGGTTAGCGCTGCTTGGCTACTGATCTACGGGACCTGGGTTCGGGCCCCGGGTAAGACATGGATGTATGTGTCGTTTTTCTGCTGAGGTCCTGCCATCCTCTCAGACCTTCTACTATGGCATATAAACTAACAGGCTCCTGTCAGACCTCTGTGGCAAGCAGCTGCTTGAGGGGGTATTTATTTATTTATAACTTTCAAGTGTCCATGAATGCTGATAAAAATCGAGATTTGCTCCGACTTGGTTAGATCTTTATTATCGGTCACATTTTTTCCATAAAAAACTTGTGTAGGAAAACTTCGAAGTTAGCTCTCCTTGACATAACACGAGACTGTTACTTTTAGACACCGGTGTATTTGAAATTTAAAGTGATCTCGAATGGCTTGGAGCCTTGCAATAGGCCATTCACAGAAGTGCCCAGAAATGCACAGAAGTGTCACAGAAGTGCCCAGAATTGCACAGAAGTGCCACAGAAGTGCACTTGATCTTCACCCCTCTCATACATCTGCTGTTGGGTCAGACAACGTCCAATATTTGATTCTCTTATGCATGTCACTGTCGAGCAACGATTGACTATTCCAACTTTTCAACTATATTTTTCTCGAAAAGGCATTTTGTGGACTTCTGGCAGATGGCTGTTGTCTTGGTCTTCCCCAATCTAGATAATATTCGCAAAGTTCCTTTCAAATTATCATCCCATAAGATACACAAGCTGTATGATCAGCTTAAGAAAAAAAAATCTCTGAATTCATATTATTTTATTAAAATGAATTCGCGAAAGCTGATGACCAAATCTGGTCAAGACATTTATCTCCATTGTGGGATAGGAACGTTGTGATTGGATTAAGAAGTATTCTCAAGTTGCTCTCAGATGACCTTCTATTTTCAAGGGCAGCGTCAGAGGCAGACGTCTGCCACTCCAAGATGCGAATGTAAGGCAACTCTCCCCTTCTCCAGTTCCCCTCATCTCCTCTTTCCTTATTCCGCATTCGGGGAATTCTTCCATTTTTTTAAAAAGTCCATCTCATCTTTGCCAGACTTCTGCTACCCTGATCTCTCTTTATCACTTCAGATAAGTTTATGAGACCTAAATGAATGTTATCCGACAGACATAAGGCAACTGCTAAACAAATACTCCTGGATTGTCTCTAACCCAGAAGTTCTGAAATGCAGCCACCAGAAAACTTAAATAGAAATTAAGAGAAGGATGTAGAGATTCTTAACATAAAAGGAATCCTTTTCAAACAAACGCATTAGTATATATTCATTTTTATAGCATTCATTGTTTTATTATAAAAAACCTTTCTTTGAACCAAAAACATATAAATTATGGGGGCCATAGGTCCGTGCATAGGGGTAGATCGGGTGCGTTGACCCGGGGCCCCCACAATTGAATGGGTTGCTTTGAACACTTCATCCTAGTATTTGAAATACGGCGTTGGAATTTAAAAAAGTTAAGGAAGATTATAATACTATTTTATTGGTATAATATATAATACCAGAACCACGTGTTATCATTACTAGGATATGTTCGGTATAAAAGGTAAGATGGATTATTCAGTAATTTTACGCTTAGTTTTCGCATGATTTGTGGAAATAAACGTATATAATTTGCCCTATAAAGTTTTTAAAGTAAGGCTAAAGTAGCTTTGGATCATGAAGCAAAAAAAAAACTTAAATAGCTATATGCCGTTTAGATAAATCAGTCTCCTTAGGTGTATTGCTAATGTAAACGATTAACAATACGTGCAGATATAAGAATGTGGAAATAGGTTTCGGTAGATAAGTTCCTAAAAAATCGGTTTGGTGTAATTTGTTCGAAACGGAAATTTGTTCGAATGAAAGTTGTTTGAGCAAATTTTGTCGACAGTTTGAGAGGCTGATAGGGGGCGTTCTCCTCAATAAGGTCTTTTCTGCTTTGTTACCGGGAGATTATGGGAGAGGGAGGGGATCTGGGAAGGGACAAAAGAGAAGGCTTCGTTTTAGATTAAGTAGAGTAAAACCCTTGTTTTCCAAACAATCTAGGTTCCGTTTAATTCCTTTCAGTTTTCATTATTCGTATAAGCTAGGCCGAGTGGTTAGCACGCTTGGCTACTGATCAAAGGGACCTGGGTTCGAGCCCCGGATAAGTTATGGATGTTTGTATTGTTTTTCTGCTGAGGTCCCGCCATTCTCACAAACCGTCTAGTGTGGCTTATAAATTGACAGGCTCCTGTCAGATCTCTGTGGCAAGCAGCTGCTTGAGGAGATATTTCTTTTTATACTCAGATCTTTGAAGTAGAGAATTATGTTTGAAATTTAAATCTGTATTATTTTTCAAAATTATATATATCATTTCTAATAGTGAGATGTTTATAATCGTGACTTATTGACTCGCTCTCTATACTACCGCAAGGGGCGGGGGTGGCTCAGTCGGTAGCGCGCCAGGCTCGTAATCTGTAGTTCCCAGGTTCGAGTCCCCGCTGGGTCAGCGTTGAGATTTATCTCTGCAAAATTTCCCACCCTGCCCACGGTCAGTATGGGACACCGATGGGCTTGGAAAGGCCACGTCCGTCGGATGGGACGTTAAGCCGTGGCTCCGTGTGCGGGAGAGCCATACCCTGTGCACGTTAAAGAACACGCTGGATGGCCTTGACGGTAGGCTACCATCTGTCTCCCAACAGCTGTTCCAGTGGGTCCCCTCCCCCAACCTTCTCTGAGCCTTCGGGGTCCATGTGACCTGGCCTGTACACGTTAAAGAACACGCTGGATGGCCTTGACGGGAGGCTACCATCTGTCTCCCAACAGCTGTTCCAGTAGGTCCCCTCCCCCAACCTTCTCTGAGCCTTCGGGGTCCATGTGACCTGGCCATTTAGCCCATGGTGTGCAAAAAAGTGCCGCTCAGAGGTAAAACAACCCAAACTGCACGTTCTTTCCTGGTAGTTGGCGAAATGGACTTTGTCGGTTTAAGGGGAGGTGGGCTTAAAGACGTGGTTACTCGTAAGGGCAGCAGCGTTAATTGTTGCTCAGAGGGGTAAGCGAAGTGGAAAACAAAAGGCTTAGCCATGACCCCCTTGACCATCTCCCCCAAGATCCGACCCTTCTGGTACCACTATTTCAAAGAGAAAAACTAGAAGTGGTGGGAGTCGAATTTTCCCTTCCGATTATTTAATAATTAATTTAATAATTTAATAATTCCCTTCCGGAATATTCTTTTATTGTATCATGCGGCTATCCCATATTTACCAGAAGCTATGTATTATTAATATTATTATTATTATTCTAGTCCGTTTGCGTGGAATAGTGTGCATTGACTTCTTATGAATCTATGTGTGGCAGAAATAAGTTCGGGCTCCAATTTTCAAGCCCGAGGTCACAGTTATTGAGCCCAGAGACGAAGCATTTCGATAATCATTGAGTCGGAGAACCTCCAGAACCTGGTTAGTGGAAATATTTCTCTGTGATGTCATAAATAATATATACAAATTGGCCGCTAAACCAATTTTCTAATTCGTCCTATTCCTGGCTATTACATATTTAAAAAAAAAACTATTTTTATGGGAAAACCAAATAAAAATCTTAATGTTATTTGGAATGAAAAATGCTAGAAATAAATGGCAAAAACTGAAAATTCTTGAGTAATAACAGTATAAACGCTAAGAATTAAAGGATTAAAAATAATCAAAGGTATATGGAACAGTTTTTAATGACTTAAGATATTTTAAACTGTTGAGACTTTAATCAAAAGAAATATTTTATCTTTTCATAGCTTTGTTTCACAACTGCAAGAAAAATTAGAAATTTAAATTATGATTGTGCGCGAGTCAAAATTCGTCTCAGGTGGAGTAGCCATGGTTGGGTTGGGTTGTTTTACCTCTGAGCGGCACTTTTTTGCACACCATGGGCTAAATGGCCAGGTCACAAGGACCCCGAAGACTCAGAGAAGATTGGGGGAGGGGACCCACAGGAACAGCTGTTGGGAGACAGATGGTAGCCTCCCGTCAAGGCCATCCAGCGTGTTCTTTAACGTGCACAGGGTATGGCTCTCCCGCATACGGGGCCACGGCTTAACGTCCCATCCGACGGACGACGGCCTTTTCAAGCCCATCGGTGTCCCCTACTAACCGTGGGCAGGGCGGGGAATTTTGCGGGGTTAAATCTCAACGCTGACCCAGCTGGGACTCGAACCTAGGAACTACAGATTACGAGCCTGGCGCGCTACCGACTGAGCCACCCCCGCCCCAGTAGCCATGGTGATAAATAGCTGACATACATAGTCATGAAGACCTAAGTCATGGCGGACTGTTTTTGTTTCCTCGTGGCCGAGTGGTTAGCACGCTGACTACTGAACAAAGGGATCTAGGTTCGAGCCTCGGGTAAAGCATGGATATTTGTTGTGTTTATGCTGAGGTCTCTACATCCTCACACACTTGGCTGTTAGACCTTTGTGTCACGCAGCTGCTTGAGGAGATATGTATTTTTTTATTTACTTCCGATTGCTTTTCGCTCGTCATTTGTTGGTTTGTGGATTTGTCAAAGAGTTGTTCCATCATATCTTTTGAACGCGATGAGGATTTTATGTATCAAACGAGAGCTTATGACGCAGGGAGTGTCACAGGTATAAACAATTGAGCTCCCGTGCTTTCTTCCACCTCCAAGAAATGGGAAATATGAAAGCGATTGTTCCTTTATACCTACAGAGCGCGAGTACCAAAAGTAATAAGCTATGCGTCAAATGAAAGCTTATGACGCGAGGTTGAGTTGGGTTGTTTTACCTCTGAGCGGCACTTTTTTGCACACCATGGGCTAAATGGCCGGGTCACATGGACCCCGAAGGCTCAGAGAAGGTTAGTGGGAGGGGACCCACTGGAACAGCTGTTGGGAGACAGATGGTAGCCTCCCGTCAAGGCCATCCAGCGTGTTCTTTAATGTGCACGGGGTATGGTTCTCCCGCACACGGAGCCACGGCTTAACGTCTCATTCCACGGACGGCGGCCTTTCCAAGCCCATCGGTATGACGCGAGGAGTGTGATGGATGATACAAAACTGATCTCCCATGGTTTCTTCCCTCTAAAAATGGAAAATGTGAAAACGATTGTTCCGCTATATTTTCCGAAAGCGAAGGCCTCTAATTATGAGTTAAGTATCAAATGAAAGCTCCTACGATGTAGTAGATTTTTTCGAATTTTATCCTTCCCATTCTCTTCCCCCCCCCCTTAGGGAGGAGAGATTTTTGACATAGGAGACGTGACAAGCGACATGGAGACGTGATAAACCACATCTCTCTGTCTTTTTTTCATTCACGTCTCCATGTCATTTTTGACATAGGAGACGTGATAAGCTCACGGGCTACGTTAAACTCGACTACAAAAACAGGGGCAGGAAAAATGTGGTCAATGTTCATGTATCAAATGAAAGTTTCTGAAGGTAGGTGCTTTTAGTGACAAAGAATAAATATAAATAATTTTAAAAACTTTCAAAAGTAATTTTCCCATATTTGTCCTAAAAAGTAGAAAAACTTTTTCTACTCTTTTACTAAAAGATCTGCTCATGCTATACTTAATATTTAAAATAATATCTAAAAATATATTCCGAGGACACTTATTCGTCGGAGGATATAGCTTTTCATTCAGGGACTGTCCTCGAAAACGGAGACATCTGGTTGGGTTGGGTTGTTTTACCTCTGAGCGGCACTTTTTTGCACACCATGTGCTAAATGGCCAGGTCACATGGACCCCGAAGGCTCAGAGAAGGTTGGGGGAGGGGACCCACTGGAACAGCTGTTGGGAGACAGATGGTGGACTCCCGTCAAGGCCATCCAGCGTGTTCTTTAACGTGCACAGGTATGACTCTCCCGCACACGGGGCCACTGCTTAACGTCCCATCCGACGGACGGCGGCCTTTCCAAACCCATCGGTGTCCCCTACTGACCGTGGGCAGGGTGGGGAATTTTGCGGAGATAAATCTCAACGCTGACTCAGGTGGGACTCGAACCTGGGAACTACAGATTACGAGCCTGGCGCGCTACCGACTGAGCCACCCCCGCCCCCAGAGACATCTGGTACCCTAGAGCAGTGGTTCTCAACCTTCACGTACCCCCTGGAAATGTGTATGTAACTGACGTACCCCTTGTATAGGTAGATAAAACTATGGTTATAGTATAACAATGGGAATTAAATAAAACATATATATATACATTAAATTTTGTACCTAACTTAAATCTAGCGATTTTGAGCTATCACAACGTACCCCAAAAATTTTTACCGTGTACCCCACGTTGAGAACCTCTACCCTAGAGTAAGATAATATGCGAATGAATGCATCTATTATTAGATATTCAGAAACGTTTCAATATCGCAAGATTTCTTCTCGATCTCCAATATCTCGTGCATTATCTCGCAGTCCAATTTGGAGGTAGAAATTTCTATTTTCTTGTCGAAGAGGAGAAAGAGAATTGTGGTTTAATACACGAATAACTTCTTCTATTATTAGACATTCTGCAGGTTGCGTTTTGAACTCTTTGAACTGGCTGTAAAGCTTAGTGAACCTTGAAATGTTCTCCTGCCACACATGGAAGAGCAACGAGCCCTGATGTTCTTCTTTTCTTTGCCTCTGCAGATCCGTGCGAGTTCGCCTGCAAAGATGACAGCTGCTTGCCCAGTCTGACTCTTGTCTGCGACGGTCACTTCGACTGCGTCGATGGGGGGGACGAAGCCGACTGCCCTTTGACACCGTCGGCAACCCCTGTAGGCCACAACTTCACCGAAGCAGAATACTGTAAGTAAGCATTTTTTTATTTCATTTTTGCGATGAATTCAGAGAGACATTTTTCCACTTCTATATTACTTATTGAATTTCCAAATATCAACAAACGTACCTGTTATGCTACCTCTACACCACCAATGGCTGGCCTACCATTGGTGGTGTAGATTTGGGTTGTTTTGGGTTGTTTTACCTCTGAGCGGCACTTTTTTTGCACACCATGAGCTAAATGGCCAGGTCACAAGGACCCCGAAGGCTCAGAGAAGGTTGGGGGAGGGGACCCACTGGAACAGCTGTTGGGAGACAGATGGTAGCCTCCCGTCAAGGCCATCCAGCGTGTTCTTTAACGTGCACAGGGTATGGCTCTCCTGGGTGGTGTAGAGGTAGCATAACAGGCATATTTCCTTGAGATGTGGGTTCGAATCCCACTCATGGCAAAACCAAATTTTTTCAGTTCATCATTTCATGAGTTCCATGTCTACAGGACTTATTCTGTGATTATTTACTACTGATAAACAAACATCTTCGTAATCTGCAAAAGGGACATTGTTTCGTAGAGACAGCTTTAAAAATACTGTTTTATAATGCTCTGTTTAAGCAGCTAATCCAAAACAATATAATTCAAGAAAATAAGTCTACAACTTTCAGAACCAAGTCACCGGCCAAGTAATTGCTTTATTTTTGAACAGAAACAAATTAGTGCGTAATTTTTTTTTTTGCTGGGAACGTGATTGAGTGAATAACCCGCGTTCAAAATACAGTGGACCTTCGTTATAGCGCTGCTCGCTATACCGCGCACTCGGTTATAGCGCGGGCGATGTTCGCGATAAGTTCAAACATGTTTATACAGGTCCGTGCGGCGTTAGTGAGTATCGCATTTTATTGTTACTGCGTATTGAGTAATTGTGTAATGTATTGAGTTCCTGCATGTATTTTGAATAGTGTTTAATTATTGTATGCATGATGTGTAAAAGAAAAGCTTACAGTGTGAAATTTATTGTGTCGCCACCGCGCCGCTCGGTATAACGCGGTTCACCTTATAACGCGGGTGTTGTTTCCCGCCCGACATGCGCGTTATATCGGGGGTCCACTGTACACGAAACACCGGATGAGTTGGTTTTGAAAATATGCAATATTATTAAATTAGCAATATTTTCGGTTGTTTTATAAAGATATGTATCTAGTTTAATTAAATTTCATTCATCGTAGTCAACTGTGAAAGAATTTGAAGCATACGGATTTAGATCTGAAACGTGTACAGTCTTACAAGAGGATACGAAGTCGAAAAGGAATTGTCGAATACAAGTAGGAAATGATGTTTATTAAGTAGCATAACTTGAGGTGAAGTTGGAGTTAATAAGAGACTGTGAGACTGCCCAGTTGACTTTGCCCATTGATCATAGGTATCTGCCAATCTGTTGCTAATCACTCTTAGATCTACGAGAAGCGTTAAAGCTCCAATTGCCCAATATTCCAATTAGAGAATTGGCGCACTAATACACACCAAGTTTCATCACTTCGGAAATAAAATTTTTATGGAAAAACAGTGAAGGTAAAGATGTAGAAAAATTCTTTCAAAATCTTATGTGATATTCCAATGTATATTTTTCAATTCGTAGTAATCATTAAAATACATAATTTTGCTTCCCAGTCAAGATATTTTCTTGATTCCTTTAAAAATATAGCTCCCCCCAATTCATTAGTCATTAGAAATGTATGTTTCGTTTTTAAATAAAAAAATTTTGTGGTTCTTTGAGAACGTTAAAATTCAAATTTCCTCGCCAAATAATTTGGCGCGAAACAAATGTTAACTGACAGCTCTTGTCACCGATTAGTTCATTCGCAGCTTTCTACCGTTAACCTACTACTCCATTCCCAGGTCCGATGGGCTTGGAAAGGCCGCTGTCCGTCGGATGGGACGTTAAGCCGTGGCCCCGTGTGCGGGAGAGCCATACACTGTACACGTTAAAGAACACGCTGGATGGCCTTGACGGGAGGCTACCATCTGTCTCCCAACAGCTGTTCCAGTGGGTCCCCTCCCCCAACCTTCTCTGAGCCTTCGGGGTCCATGTGACCTGGCCATTTAGCCCATGGTGTGCAAAAAAGTGCCGCTCAGAGGTAAAACAACCCAACCCATTCCCAGGTAGGCGACAGCAGCGCCCCCAAAAATTTCGGACACTTGAGCTAACCCACCAAATCTGGGACTGATCGCTCAAGTAGCCGCGGAACCAGGGGGAAAGCGGCAATTTCTGCCACCGACGCCGTGACACCTGTTCGTCCGTCTGGGAATTACCCTTATTATATGATACTAACAGAATTTCCTTCATTGCTCGAGGTTTAATATAATGACTCAGAGGAAGTCGAAATATATGTTTATTATTTTGATTGAAAGTAACATTAAGAAATCAACATAAAATTGATGTGGCGAAAGCATTGCATTAGCACTGGTATTTTTTACACATAATAATTGTGTAAAACTATGATGAACGGTGTTTGCGCAAGAGTTTAAATGTTTCAAAAAAAGGAAAAAGCATTTGCCGTAACACATTAAATTTTTAATTATCATAGCACGCTTGGCTATTAATGAAAGAATTCTAAGTTCGAGCCCCGGATATGAATATTTGTGCTGTTTTTCTGCTGAGGTGGCGTATTAAATTGACAGGCTCCTATCAGGCCACTATGGCAAGCAGCTGCTTGAGGAGGCATTTTTTTTATTTATTCATATTGTGAGTCCATAAGATGCAGTTTAGTTTATACGTAAGTCCGGTCTTGCTCTGAGTGGCACTTTGTGCACACAATGACGAAATGTCGAGGTCACAAAGATCCAATGGGCTCAGACCAACTGTTCAGCTGTTAGGAGACAGATGATTTCCGTCAAGGTAATTTAGTGTATTCTTTAATGTGCACAGAGGATGGCTCTCTTGACGGCATCACGGTTGAACGTTTCATCTGACAGGCAGCGGTCTTTCCAAGCCCACCCGTAACCTCTTTCTCACCAAAGGCAGCGTGTGTGTGGGGGAGGGGGACGTACTTAGCGAAAATAAATCTCAATCCAGGTGAAGTTTGGACGCGAATCTGTGAACATCAGGTTACGAAACTGCCACGCTACCGTCTAATCCAACCCCTGCCCAGTATTCTATTGGTGCATCAAGTTATTGATGCAGCAACCAACAAAGAAATCAGTTTAGTAAGCCCACAAGCATCACGTCTCTTTTAACCTTTCTGCCGCTTGTATCACTTCTGACACTTAAATATTTGAGTGTTGTCCTCCTCAAAATCTCGAGAGCTTTCGAAGGAAAGGCTCCAAGTCTGAAGTCGGAAGTTATCCAAGTTTCGCCGCCGTGAAATGCGCCAAAGGATTTACTGATGACCGGACACGATTTCAGGCCGTAGCTGGCACTTGAATCCATCACACTTAAGGATGCTTTTCTCCGTGGTTACCATGGTGACAGAAAACGAGACAGACGAAAAAGCAGAATTCTTCTAGGGGATACTAGCTTTCCCGAATTCTTTTCTTGTTCAGCAGTAGGGCTATTAACAAATTTTCTTGCTTCTTAAAATCATTTCAACAATGGAGATGGCCTCAAGCAAAGAGCACGTGCAGCTCGAGCCTCACACGCTGCATTTTTTGGTGACGTCACCTCAATTTGTACCAACGATTTTGTTATTTTACGTTGCCATAGGTTGTGAAGATGGCGGGACCTCAGCAGGAAAACAACAGAAACATCCATGTCTTACTGGGGGTCGAACCCAGGTTCCAGAGATCAGTAGACAAGCGCGCTAACTACTTGGCCACGGGACGGCTTTCTTCTTAAATAAGTAGCATGAAATTTTCATTCGATTTGTTTCTCGCTCTGAATAAGTTGCATGTAATTTTAATTCATTTGCACCCCCTTAATTCACATATTTAAAAGTAACATAATTTGTTTTGGTATTTAAAAAGAGGTCTGCAGACTCCCTTTTAAACAAATGAAAATAAGTCACTGATTTAAAAAGAGGTCTACAGACTCCTTTTAAACAAATGAACTGAAATTATGTTACTGAATTAAAAGGAGGTCTACAGACTCCCTTTAAAACAAATGAACTGAAATTATGTTACTGATTTAATAGGAGGTCTTCAGACCCTTTAAACAAATGAACTGAAATTATGTTACTGAATTAAAAGGAGGTCTTCAGACTCTAAACAAATGAACTGAAATTATGTTACTGAATTAAAAGGAGGTCTTTAGACCCTTTAAACAAATGAACTGAAATTATGTTACTGAATTAAAAGGAGGTCTTCAGACTCTTTAAACAAATGAACTGAAATTATGTTACTGAATTAAAAGGAGGTCTACATACGCTCTTTCAAATAAGTTGATTTGTAACCTTTTCAATCAGTAATTATTTCAATTATTTTTTCACGTCCTTAAATATTTATATTAATATTATTTTAAAAGAAACTTGACAGGGCCATGAACTCTTTTGTAGTACAAAAGTGTAGTAATTTTTATTTTACTGTTTCGTTTTTCTTTGTATTCTATTTCATTTCCATATGTTACGAAATTTAATATTTTTTACATAATTATCATTAAAAGTGATAATAATAATAATTTTATTTCCATTTTATTATGCAGTAGATGATGTTATGCTAGTTAATATAATACAATTCACATAAAAAAGAAAAGGGATACTCAGTTAAAAAATTCAGTACAGAATTTGACAATACCTTAATTAAATTGCATTAAATTATAAACTTGTGGCAAATATCTCCTGTGTGGCACACCAGTATTTTAAGCGTTTTAAGCATTAAAAATGTCAATAAGTTAAAGTAGTTAACAAACTACGTTTGAATGCAGAATACTTCTCAGCTTCTTTTAAATTATTATGTAAATTATTCCAAACTTTCGCACCCTGAAAGGTTAGTGATGCTTGTCCATAATTTGTTCTGTATAATGGTAATTGTCAGTCAAGTTGCTGTTGACTTGGGTAATGATAACACTTCCTTTGGAAAATGATATCGTATTTTCTTTAACCTAATAGCACAGAAGATAAATAATGCTACATTACTTTGTATAGATCCGGAATTTGTAGAATTTTAGCTTTTCCAAAATTTTTTTTACAATGTTCATTAAAGTTTAGATTCTACAGAGTTCTGACGAATGTTTTTTGAAGATTTAGGAGTTTATTTATATTCTGATTACTTGTGTTACCCCATATTAAAATGCAATAATGTAAATGAGGATAAATAATGGAGTTATACAATTCCAATTCAATTCGAAAAGGGAACATGAATCTATAGTGTCTAATAAGATCAATATTCCTGGAAATTATTTTCCTAATGTGCATAACATGTTCATTCCATTTTAAGTTCCCAGTAAACCATACTTCTAAGAATTTAATTTTCTTAACTCTTTCGATTAGGTAAAGATTTGCAGTTTTTGCAGTTGGATCGAAAAAAATATATTTAGTTTTAGCAATATTCAACTGGAGTTTATTAGCTCTAAACCATTTTACATGAATTTTTAAATCATTATTAACGATGTCAATTAAGTTATCAATGATTTTACCTATATAAAATATACTAGTATCGTATGCAAATAATATCGGAGAAGAATTATGCGAAATGTTAATAATATCGTTACCATATATTAGAAAAAGTAGTGGTCCTAGATTACAACCTTGAGGTACATCACTTTTAAGACTACAAGTCTAGGATATATTATAATTATAAGAAACAATTTGTTTTCTGTTGGAAAAGCAATTTTGAAACCATTTGTAAACAATGCCCCTAAAACCATAACTTGAACAACAAAATTTCGTGACAGATAATCAAATGCTTTAGATTAGTCTAGAAAATATTTATATTTCTAGACTTATCTAAAGTGAATAGATTGCTTTCAATATTTTTGTACAGAGACTCTGTTATATTTATTAAAGCTTTTTTCTGTTGTATTCCCAGGTAGGAAACCAAATTAATTTTTATGTAAAATGTTATAATTTAAAACAAAATCAAGTACTCTTTTATAAAGTATTTTTCCATGACTTTAGCGAAAGTAGAAAGAACTGATATTGGTCAATAATTTGATGCATAATTTTTATCTTCAGATTTGTAAACAGCTACTACACGAGCAATTTTTAATTCATCAGGAACAACACCTTTCGCCATTGAAGCATTTAAAATAGCGGCTGGCCGAGTGGTTGGCGTGCTTGGCTACTGATCTACGGGACCTGGGTTCGAGCCCCGGATAAGGCATGGATGTTCGTGTTGTTTTCTGCTAATAGCGGCTGGCCGAGTGGTTAGCGTGCTTGGCTACTGATCTACGGGACCTGGGTTCGAGCCCCGGGTAAGGCATGGATGTTCGTGTTGTTTTCTGCTAATAGCGGCTGGCCGAGTGGTTAGCGTGCTTGGCTACTGATCTACGGGACCTGGGTTCGAGCCCCGGATAAGGCATGGATGTTCGTGTTGCTTTCTGCTAATAGCGGCTGGCCGAGTGGTTAGGTGCTTGGCTACTGATCTACGGGACCTGGGTTCGAGCCCCGGGTAAGGCATGGATGCTCGTGTTGTTTTCTGCTGAGGCCCTGCCATCCTCTCAGATCTTCTACTGTGGCATATAAACTGACAAGCTCCTGTCAGACCTCTGTGGCAAGCAGCTGCTTGAGGGGGTATTTATTTATTTATTAATTATTAGTGGTGCAGCGATTAAATTAGCAACAAACTTAATGGATTTTGCTGGAATATCATCAATTCCATAACATTTAGTTTTGATGATTCATGATACACTTCATTTGTGGAAGTGAGAAAGAGACTATTAGTACAACTCTTATCTTTAAAAAACGTTCTAAAAGTATCTGCATCGTTTGAAAAGTATTGACTTATGTTACTTCCAATAGTTGAAAAATACTTATTGAAATAATTAATCTTTTCAGAATCAGTTTCCATTTCATTACCTTCTACTTGCCTTACATGCGGAAAAACAATATTTATCGTTCGTAAAAGAATATTGATACATTTCCTGTAGTTTTCGGGTTAACATCAATGCTAAAAATATTTTGATAATACATGTTTTTGCTGCGGTTTATTTCTAGATTTATTTGATTTCTGCAATTTTTTAAAAATGTTCCTTGATTTTGTACTTCTTGCATTCAAACATTCTTGACATTTCTTATATTTTACTTTTATTATATGTAAAATACAAAGTTTCCGAGTTTTTTCGCTTTTTTAAAATTTTTTGCAGAGGAAAACATGCATTATAACATACAGTTAACAAGCTGATAAATTTATTATACATTTCATTAGGATCATTGCATATTAAGACATTTTCCCAGCATATAGTGCTAATTGCAACATAAAAATGGGGCGGGGGGGGGGGCTCAGTCGGTAGCGCGCCAGGCTCGTAATCTGTAGTTCCCAGGTTCGAGTCCCAGCTGGGTCAGCATTGAGATTTATCTCCGCATATTCCCCCGCCCTGCCCACGGTCAGTAGGGGACACCGATGGGCTTGGAAAGGCCGCCGTCCGTCGGATGGGATGTTAAGCCGTGGCCCAGTGTGCGGGAGAGTCATACCCTGTGCACGTTAAAGAACACGCTGGATGGCCTTGACGGGAGGCTACCATCTGTCACCCAACAGCTGTTCCAGTGGGTCCCCTCCCCCAACTTTCTCTGAGCCTTCAGGGTCCTTGTGACCTGGCCATTTAGCCCATGGTGTGCAAAAAAGTGCCGCTCAGAGGTAAAACAACCCAACAACGCAACATAAAATTTGTCCATGTTATCTTCCGAAAAATGTCGAAAAGTAGCAGGAGTGTTTAATATTTCTTTCAGCTTATTGTTAGTACAAAGGGCAAAGATAAGAAAATGGTCACCAATGGCGAAAGCACCTCCAATTGCAGATGATACATTAGTGATGCACAGATCTCTGACAGTTGAGCTAGAAGATGTGACTCTCGTCGGTAATTGGATCAGATTTCTAGATCCATAAATATCAATTGATTCATTAAAATCAATAACATTATCATTCTGTTGTAAGATATCAATATTAAAGTCACCAATTACATGATAATTATAATTCTTAACAGTTGCATATTCTATAATTTTGGAAAAGTAATCTAAGTTGGGTTGGGTTGTTTTACCTCTGAGCGGCACTTTTTTGCACACCATGGGCTAAATGGCCAGGTCACACGGACCCCGAAGGCTCAGAGAAGGTTGGGGGAGGGGACCCACTGGAACAGCTGTTGGGAGACAGATGGTAGCCTCCCGTCAAGGCCATCCAGCGTGTTCTTTAACGTGCACAGGGTATGGCTCTCCCGAACACGGGGCCACGGCTTAACGTCCCATCCGACGGACGGCGGCCTTTCCAAGTCCATCGGTGTCCCCTACTGACCGTGGGCAGGGCGGGGAATTTTGCGGAGATAAATCTCAACGCTGACCCAGCTGGGACTCGAACCTGGGAACTACAGATTACGTTGGGTTGGGTTGTTTTACCTCTGAGCGGCACTTTTTTGCACACCATGGGCTAAATGGCCAGGTCACATGGACCCCGAAGGCTCAGAGAAGGTTGGGGGAGGGGACCCGCTGGAACAGCTGTTGGGAGACAGATGGTAGCCTCCCCTCAAGGCCATCCAGCGTGTTCTTTAACGTGCACAGGGTATGGCTCTCCCGCACACGGGGCCACGGCTTAACGTCCCATCCGACGGACGGCGGCCTTTCCAAGTCCATCGGTGTCCCCTACTGACCATGGGCAGGGCGGGGAATTTTGCGGAGATAAATCTCAACGCTGACCCAGCTGGGACTCGAACCTGGGAACTACAGATTACGAGCCTGGCGCGCTACCGACTGAGCCACCCCCGCCCCGAAAAGAAATCTAAGAACATTTGTACATCAGAGGCTGGAGGTCTATGTAGAACACCACACAGTACATTATCACTTTCAAAAATAATTCATTCAAAATGCAGTGAGGAAATAGTAAATCAGCATTAATGGTATAACTAACAAAAAAAAAATACCCCCTCAAGCAGCTGCTTGCCACAGTGGTCTGACAGGAGCCTGTCAGTTTATATGCCACAGTAGAAGATCTGAGAGGATGGCAGGACCTCAGCAGAAAACAACACAAACATCCATGCCTAACCCTGGGCTCGAACCCAGGTCCGGTAGATCAGTAGCGAAGCGCGCTAACCACTCGGCCACGGGACGGCTGGTATAACTAATATATGGCTTAAAATAGACAGCAACACCCTCACCTTTTTTTTTTATCAGTTCTATTTAAAAAATAGCCTTTATAATCTAAAAAGATCATAGTTTAGGGTTGAATCATCCAACCAAGTTTCAGTTATACAAATAATATCGAATTGTTGATATAGATCCCCATAGAAATGTTCAATTAATTCAGTTTTATTGTTTAGGCTTCGCGCATTTATATTAGATATGGAAAAATCAAAACAGGTACTTTTAGTTAAATCACAATAAGATAAACCATCATAATTCTGAGTCATTTAGAAAAATAGTTTAAACAAAATTATCAAATATGTACAATATATAATATATACAATATGTAAATATAAACAATATAATTTCAGTCCCTGGCCAAGTGGTTAGCGCGCTTGGCTGCTGATCAAAAGACCTGGGTTCGACCCCCGGGTAAAGCATGGGTGTTTGTGTTGTTTTTCTGCTGCGGTCCCACCACCCTAACAGATCTTCTGCTATTGCGTATTAAACTGACAAGCTCCTATCTCTGCGGCAAGCAGCTGCTTGAGAGGATATTTTTTTATTTGATATGAGCCCCATCAAAAGTGATTTCAGTTCATTTTGCACTCACTTAAATAAGGAATATATAATTTTAACTAGTCCCTGTTCCATCGTAAGTAAGCAACATATAATTTTAGTGATTTGTGGTACCGTCCCATAGCCGAGTGGTTAGCGCGCTTGGCTACTGATCTAAGGGGCTTGGGTTCGAGCCCCGGATAAGGCATGGTTGTATGTGTTGTTTTTCTGCTGAGGTCCTGCCATCCTCTCAGATCTCCTACTGTGGCATATAAACTGACAGGCTCCTGTCAGACCTCTGTGGCAAGCAGCTGCTTGAGGGGGTATTTATTTATTTATTATATATTCCCTTTAATATTTATTTCTTATTCCTTAAATAAGTGTTATATAAATTCTATTGATCTGAGCACAAACTGAATAAACATTTGAGTTGTGTTGTTTTACCTCTGAGCGGCACTTTTTTGCACACCATGGGCTAAATAGCCAGGTCACATGGACCCCGAAGGCTCAGAGAAGGTTGGGGGAGGGGACCCACTGGAACAGCTGTTGGGAGACAGATGGTAGCCTCCCGTCAAGGCCATCCAGCGTGTTCTTTAACGTGCACAGGGTATGGCTCTCCCGCACACGGGGCCACGGCTTAACGTCCCATCCGATGGACGGCGGCCTTTCCAAGCCCATCGGTGTCCCTTACTGACCGTGGGCAGGGCGGGGAATTTTGCGGAGATAAAACTCAACGCTGACCCAGCTGGGTCTCGAACCTGGGAACTACAGATTATGAGCCTGGCGCGGTACCGACTGAGCCACCCCAGCCCCTACTGAATAAACAACACGTAATCTCAATTCCATTGCATCTATTTAACAACTGACATATAATTTAAATCGTTTAAAAATGACAATTGCAGTGAAATTATTAATTAGTATTGATATGTACAGTAATTATTGTTGATTAGTATTAATGAATTATATAGAAAAAATGGAGTAAAATATAATTATATCAATTGCAGTGGGGTATCAATATGCGTTTTTGCATGGTGATACAGATATTCAAATTATCCCAAATCTCATTCTTTCCTTAGCAAAGTAGTCAAATTTCGTGCGCGGACGATCGTTTCTCCTTGGATTCCACCAACCCTTTCAACTCTGAAAACTAACAGAGTCAAGGTGTGCCAATGACAGGTCACGTGGTCTGGGTCACTGACACTGTCGTCACCCTTTTGACCCACGCATGCGTAGTAACGACGTGGGAAGTTGCTTGGAGAAACTGAGAGAGAGACACTTTGCTTCACTCTGTCTGATTCTTTGTTTAAGACGTTTTGCTAAGACTTTTAGTTAACGAAAAGTTTTTTTACGTACGGAAATTCTCCCCAACTCTTCCGTTAACAGTGTAACAGTTACTGAATCTGCCTTTAAGTTCCCTTTCAATTCCAGGTACTGTAAATGTATGCGTCTCGTAGGTTGGGTTGGGTTGTTTTACTTCTGAGCGGCACTTTTTTGCACACCATGGGCTAAATGGCCAAGTCACATGGACCCCGAAGGCTCAGAGAAGGTTGGGGGAGGGGACCCACTGGAACAGCTGTTGAGAGACAGATGGTAGCCTCCCGTCAAGGCCATCCAGCGTGTTCTTTAACTTGCACAGGGTATGGCTCTCCCATACACGGCGCCACGGCTTAACGTCCCATTCGACGGACGGCGGCCTTTCCAAGCCCATCGGTGTCCCCTACTGACCGTGGGCAGGACGGGGAATTTTGCGGAGATAAATCTCAACGCTGATCCAGCTGGGACTCGAACCTGGGAACTACAGGTTACGAGCCTGGCCCGTTACCGACTGAGCCACCCCCGCCCCACGTCTCGTAGGACACTGTTTCTCATTCTTTAAATCAGTAACGGAACACTTAGTAAATAATGAGTTGGTTTGTTTTTCTTCTGTGCACCACTTTTTTGCGCACAATGGGCTGAATGGCCAGGTCACAAGGACTCCGAAGGCTCAGAGAAGGTTGGAGGAGGGGACCCACTGGAACAGCTGTTGGGAGACAGATGGTAGCCTCTCGTCAAAGCCATCCAGCGTGTTCTTTAACGTGCAGAGGGTGTGACTCTCCCGCACGAAGTCACGGCTTAACGTCCCATCCGACGGACGGCGGTCTTTCCAAGCCCATCGGTGTCCCCTAATGACCAAGGGCTGGACGGGGAGTTTTGCGGACATAAATCTTAATGCTGGCCCAGCTGGGACTCGAACTGGGAATTGCATATTACGAGCCTGGCTCACTCCGACTAAGCCACCCCCGCCCCGTAAATAATAAAAAGTTTGGTAAAATAATGAGGCATCGTTCTCGTGCACATGGAACCACGGTTTAACTTCCCCATCTGACGAACGGAAATCAGCTCCAATGGATGGATCATTCCAATGGATTTTCGATGGAAGGTTATCATTTGTCTCAAAAATTTCCCATGGTATGTCTTTTTTTGCACATTGGGATATGGTTTAATGTCAAATACGACGGACGGCGGCATTTCCAAGCCCTTCTGCGTCCTCTTTCTGACCGAGGGCATGGTAGTGATTCAGCAGAAAAAAATCTTAACGCTAGTCCAGATGAAACTCGAACCTGGAAACTTCTGATTATGAGGCTGGTGCACTACCGACTTATCTATGGAATATTATACTAGAAAGCTCCGTTCAGACTTTCATGCAAGTTCTCCACCGGAGGAGAAATTTGTTTTTTAAAATCTTATTTGTTTTTAGCAGCAGGAATCATTATCCGAATTTACTCTGCGTTTTTTATCATCGCATATGTCCGACCTGCAACGAAATTTATTCAAACACAAGTATCGCTCTGATACCGAGCGTCGCCTCGTTTAGTTATAGGGCTTCCATCTGCTTCAATCCTTTTTTTTCGCCATGTGGGAGTGCTGTGATTGGCGGATGATGCTGGGAAAAGGAAAGAGTGAATGTGTGAGAAGGAGAGTGAGAGATGGTACAGCGATTGGCAAAGTCCCTAGTTCAGCATCGCCCGCAGAAGAAGTGGCAGTTTTACGACGTCCACCAAACTATGGCCTGCCGCTCCCTACAGCCTTTATCATGGCACACACTCCACGGAAGTCGGTACGAGATGGCCTGAGGTCCAATCCCCGCTGGCCGCGATATTCCGTGATGGTGTGCATCAGTGGCCAGCTGCCACCAACCGGGACCCTCTTTCGTTCTCTGCTCTTAACTTACCCGTTTTCGTTTCTTACAAACGAGAAGGCAAACACACTTAATGGGCTCCGGGATCGAGGCTTTTTGCGTACACTCCTTGGCCATAAATTATCAGACGATAACACCATCGCGCTGCTGTTAAAATAAAAAAATAATCTAACGAAACCGAATTTATTTCTTTTCTTTTAGAGGGGGGGGGGGTAAGAATATTTTAGTAAAAATTTTCCGATTTTTTTTGGGGGGAGGGGGGTCTTTTAATTTTTTTTTTACCTGAGTGAAGTGTGGTTTTTGATTCTACTGGACATTTCGTTTTATGCTTTTGATTTTTTTTTTCCATACAGTAATAGCCGTCTCATGGCCGAGTGGTTAGTGCGCTTGGCTACTGATCTAAGGAACCTGGGTTCGAGCCCCGGGTAAGGCATGGATGTATCTGTCGTTTTTCTGCTGAGCTCCTGCCATCTTCTCAGACCTTCTACTATGGCATATAAACTGACAGGCTCCTGTCAGACCTCTGTGGCAAGCAACTGCTTGAGGGGGTATCTATTTTTTATTATTAATAATTTTCAAACGAATCAAATCAATCAAGTGCCGTTTAAAGGTAAAAGAACCGAACCAAATTCTGTACTAAACTGTCACATGAGATTTTCTGCTGACATTGAACTCATAAAATAATTAGCTGAAACAATTTAGTTTTGCCGCAAGAGAGTTTTGAATATATGTCTCCCAGTAACTTGCCATGCGGGTTCACCACTAAAAACCATCAGCGGCTAACCTTTCCTTTAGCATTTTACTGGGAGACTTGGCCTCCAATCCCACTAATGGCAAAAATTTATTTTTTTCAGCTATTTCATAAACCCAACCAACTCCCTCTGAGATAATAATAAATAAATAAATACCTCCTCAAGCAGCTGCTTGCCACAGAGGTCTGACAGGAGCCTGTCAGTTTATATGCCATAGTTGAAGATCTGTGAGGATGGCAGGACCTCAGCAGAAAAACGACACACACATCCATGCCTTACCCGGGGCTCGAACCCAGGTCCCTTAGATCAGTAGCCAAGCGTGCTAACCACTCGGCCATGGGACGGCTTTTAAAAATAAATACTCCCTCAAGCAGCTGCTTGCCACAGAGGTCTGACAGGAGCCTGTCAGTTTATATGCCACAGTAGAAGGTCTGAGAGGATGGCAGGACCTCAGCAGAAAAACGACACATACATCCATGCCTTACATGATTGTTCATAATTCGAAAATCTATTTGTTTATAATTTTCCATATATAAAACTAATATTTACTACTAAAGCTTCGAATTATGAAAATAAATTTTCTAAACGTTAGTTGGTTTAGTTTTTAAATATTTTAATATTTCAACTCGTAGTTCGATCAACTTTTTAACTCTGAGGGCTGCAAAGAAAACCATGATAAATTATCACTGTTGCAAAAACACCATAACTAGTATAGGATTAGAATAAGACTCCTGGACATTTTTAGCGTGAAATAAGACCATGACTAGTGTAGGTTTACAATAAGACCACTGCAAATTATTAACATGCAATAAGACCATGACTAGTATAGGTTTGAAATAAGACCTCTTGACATTACTTTCAATAAGACCATGACTAGTATATGTTTACAATAAGACCTCCGGACATTATTACCGTGAAATAAGACCATGACTAGTATAGCTTTACAATAAGACCACTGCAAATTATTAACATGCAATAAGACCATGACTAGTATAGGTTTAAAATAAGACCTCTTGACATTACTTTCAATAAGACCATGACTAGTATAGGTTTACAATAAGACCTCCGGACATTATTAGCGTGAAATAAGACCATGACTAGTATAGCTTTACAATAAGACCACTGCAAATTATTAACATGCAATAAGACCATGACTAGTATAGGTTTAAAATAAGACCTGTGGACATTACTAGTGTGAAATAAAACCATGACTAGTATAGGTTTACAATAAGACCTCCGGACATTCTTAGCGTGAAATAAGACCATGACTAGTATAGGTTTACAATAAGACCACTGCAAATTATTAACATGCAATAAGACCATGACTAGTATAGGATTACAATAAGACTCCTGGACATTTTTAGCGTGAAATAAAACCATGACTAGTATAGGTTTAGAATAAGACCACTGCAAATTATTAACATGCAATAAGACCAAGACTAGTATAGGTTTAAAATAAGACCTCTTGACATTACTTTCAATAAGACCATGACTAGTATACGTTTACAATAAGACCTCCGGACATTATTAGCGTGAAATAAGACCATGACTAGTATAGCTTTACAATAAGACCACTGCAAATTATTAACATGCAATAAGACCATGACTAGTATAGGTTTAAAATAAGACCTGTGGACATTACTAGTGTGAAATAAAACCATGACTAGTATAGGTTTACAATAAGACCTCCGGACATTATTAGCGTGAAATAAGACCATGACTAGTATAGGTTTACAATAAGACCACTGCAAATTATTAACATGCAATAAGACCATGACTAGTATAGGATTACAATAAGACTCCTGGACATTTTTAGCGTGAAATAAAACCATGACTAGTATAGGTTTATAATAAGACCACTGTAAATTATTAACATGCAATAAGACCAAGACTAGTATAGGTTTAAAATAAGACCTCTTGACATTACTTTCAGTAAGACCATGACTAGTATACGTTTACAATAAGACCTCCGGACATTATTAGCGTGAAATAAGACCATGACTAGTATAGGTTTACAATAAGACCACTGCAAATTATTAACATGCAATAAGACTATGACTAGTATAGGTTTAAAATAAGACCTGTGGACATTACTAGCGTGAAATAAAACCATGTGTAGTATAGGTTTAGAATAAGACCATTGCAAATTATTAACATGTAATAAGACCATGACTAGTATAGGTTAGAATAAGACCACTGGGCATTATTTGCCTGCAATAAGACCATGATTAGTATAGCTTTAATATAAAAACCACTGCAAATTACTAGCGTGCAATGAGATCTTGACTAACAGATATACAATAAGACGCTGGACATTACTAAACTGCAATATGACCATGACTAGTATAATTTTACGAAGGCGACTGGCCATTAATAGCTTGTAATCAGTATAACCAAGAGTTATTCCTGCTCTGCAATAATACCATGGACCCCCACGTGGGGTGCCAACAGCTAACATGTTGTTGTTGGGTTGTTTTACCTCTGAGCTGCAATTTTTTGCACACCATGGGCAAAATGGCCAGGTCACAAGGACTCCGAAGGCTCAGAGAAGGTTGGGGGAGGGGACCCACTGGAACAGCTGTTGGGAGACAGATGGTAGCCTCCCGTCAAGGCCATCCAGTGTGTTCTTTAACGTGCACAGGGTATGGCTCTCCCACACACAGGGCCACGGCTTAACGTCCCATCCGACGGACGGCGGCCTTTCCAAGCCCATCAGTGTCCCCTACTGACCGTGGCCAGGGCGGGGAATTTTGCGGAGATAAATCTCAACGCTGACCCAGCTGGGACTCGAACCTGGGAACTACAGGTTACGAGCCTGGCGCGCTACCGACTGAGCCACCCCCGCCCCCAGCTAACGTGTAAACGCTGTGCAGAATGCCCATGTGTGTGTATTTGTGTTTCCGTATGCTTGTGTCTGTATGTAGATATGAGAATTAAAAAGCGAAAAGTCATTTCTGAAAATAAAAATTGACTATATTTATTGAAAAAGATATAACTTGTTCATCTTAAATAGCCACAACAGTAGTTGGATGAACATAACATAAAAATTGAAAAATAACAACACAAATTTTAACATTCCGGTTTACTGAGCTGGGCACTGTAGACCCCCCCCCCCCTCTCGTCATGCCTGTCCAGAGCTGCTAGCAAATAACATAACAGGATACTCTTAATTTGCAATTAAGAACACGGGCTACTAGTTCTCAGCAAATAAGACAATGGGACATTATTACTTTGCAATTAAGACTATGAGCTACTAGTTCTCAGAAATTAAGACAATGGGACATTATTGCTTTGCAATTAAGACTAGGAGCTACTAGTTCTCAGCAAATAAGACAATGGGGACACTGTTGCTTTGCAATTAAGACCACAGGCTACTATTGTTCTGCAAATAGACAATGGGACATTAATGCTTTGCAATTAAGACCACAGGCTACTATTGTTCTGCAAATAGACAATGGGACATTAATGCTTTGCAATTAACAATACGGGCTACTACTATTCAGCAAATAAGATAATGGTAACATTATTGCTTTGCAATTAAGACCACTGCTACCACTGCTCATCAAATAAGAAAATGTGACACTATTGCTTTGCAATTAAGACCATGGGCTACTACTGTTAAGCAAATAAGACAATGGGATACTATTGCTTTGCAATTAAGACTATGGGCTACTGCTTCTCAGCAAATAAGACAATGGGACATTATTGCTTTTCAATTAAGACTACTGGCTACTACTAAATAATAAAATAAATAAATACCCCCTTAAGCAGTTGCTTGCCACAGAGGTCTGACAGAAGCCTATCAGTTTATATGCCACAGTAGAAGGTCTGAGAGGATGTCAGGACCTCAGCAGAAAAACAACACATACATCCATGCCTTACCCGGGACTCGAACCCAGGTCCCTTAGATTAGTAGCCAAGCGCGCTAACCACTCACCATGGGACGGCTGGCTACTACTACTTAGCAAATAAGACAATGGGACACTATTGCTTTGCAATTAAGACTAAAGGCAACTACTTCTCAGCAAATAAGATAATGGTGACACTATTGATTTGCAATTAAGACCACCCCTACTACTGGTCAGCAAATAAAACAATGGTACACTACCGCTTTTCAATTAAGACCATGGACTACTACTGTTCAACAAATAAAACAATGGGACATTATTGCTTTTCAATTAAGACCATTGGCTACTACTGCTCAGCAAATAAGACAATGGGACATTATTGCTTTGCAATTAAGGCCATGGATTACTACTGCTCAGCAAATAAGACAATGGGACACTATTGCTTTGCAATTAAGACCATGGACTACTACTGCTCAACAAATAAAACAAAGGGACACTATTGCTTTGCAATTAAGACCATGGACTACTACTGCTCAACAAGTAAAATAATGGGACACTATTGTTTTGCAATTAAGACCATGGACTACTACTGCTCAACAAGTAAAATAATGGGACACTATTGTTTTGCAATTAAGACCATGGACTACTACTGCTCAACAAGTAAAATAATGGGACACTATTGTTTTGCAATTAAGACCATGGACTACTACTGCTCAACAAGTAAAATAATGGGACACTATTGTTTTGCAATTAAGACCATGGACTACTACTGCTCAACAAGTAAAATAATGGGACACTATTGTTTTGCAATTAAGATCATGGACTACTACTGCTCAACAAGTAAAATAATGGGACACTATTGTTTTGCAATTAAGACCATGGACTACTACTGCTCAACAAGTAAAATAATGGGACACTATTGTTTTGCAATTAAGACCATGGACTACTACTGCTCAACAAGTAAAATAATGGGACACTATTGTTTTGCAATTAAGACCATGGACTACTACTGCTCAACAAGTAAAATAATGGGACACTATTGTTTTGCAATTAAGACCATGGACTACTACTGCTCAACAAGTAAAATAATGGGACACTATTGTTTTGCAATTAAGACCATGGACTACTACTGCTCAACAAGTAAAATAATGGGACACTATTGTTTTGCAATTAAGACCATGGACTACTACTGCTCAACAAGTAAAATAATGGGACACTATTGTTTTGCAATTAAGACCATGGACTACTACTGCTCAACAAGTAAAATAATGGGACACTATTGTTTTGCAATTAAGACCATGGACTACTACTGCTCAACAAGTAAAACAATGGGACACTATTGCTTTGCAATTAAGACCATGGACTACTACTGCTCAACAAGTAAAATAATGGGACACTATTGTTTTGCAATTAAGACCATGGACTACTACTGCTCAACAAGTAAAATAATGGGACACTATTGTTTTGCAATTAAGACCATGGACTACTACTGCTCAACAAGTAAAATAATGGGACACTATTGTTTTGCAATTAAGACCATGGACTACTACTGCTCAACAAGTAAAATAATGGGACACTATTGTTTTGCAATTAAGACCATGGACTACTACTGCTCAACAAGTAAAATAATGGGACACTATTGTTTTGCAATTAAGACCATGGACTACTACTGCTCAACAAGTAAAACAATGGGACACTATTGCTTTGCAATTAAGACCATGGACTACTACTGCTCAACAAGTAAAATAATGGGACACTATTGTTTTGCAATTAAGACCATGGACTACTACTGCTCAACAAGTAAAATAATGGGACACTATTGTTTTGCAATTAAGACCATGGACTACTACTGCTCAACAACTAAAATAATGGGACACTATTGTTTTGCAATTAAGACCATGGACTACTACTGCTCAACAAGTAAAATAATGGGACACTATTGTTTTGCAATTAAGACCATGGACTACTACTGCTCAACAAGTAAAATAATGGGACACTATTGTTTTGCAATTAAGACCATGGACTACTACTGCTCAACAAGTAAAATAATGGGACACTATAGTTTTGCAATTAAGACCATGGACTACTACTGCTCAACAAGTAAAATAATGGGACACTATTGTTTTGCAATTAAGACCATGGACTACTACTGCTCAACAAGTAAAACAATGGGACACTATTGCTTTGCAATTAAGACCATGGACTACTACTGCTCAACAAGTAAAACAATGGGACACTATTGCTTTGCAATTAAGACCATGGACTACTACTGCTCAACAAGTAAAACAATGGGACACTATTGCTTTGCAATTAAGACCATGGACTACTACTGCTCAACAAGTAAAATAATGGGACACTATTGTTTTGCAATTAAGACCATGGACTACTACTGCTCAACAAGTAAAATAATGGGACACTATTGTTTTGCAATTAAGACCATGGACTACTACTGCTCAACAAGTAAAATAATGGGACACTATTGTTTTGCAATTAAGACCATGGACTACTACTGCTCAACAAGTAAAATAATGGGACACTATTGTTTTGCAATTAAGACCATGGACTACTACTGCTCAACAAGTAAAACAATGGGACACTATTGCTTTGCAATTAAGACCATGGACTACTACTGCTCAACAAGTAAAACAATGGGACACTATTGCTTTGCAATTAAGACCATGGACTACTACTGCTCAACAAGTAAAACAATGGGACACTATTGTTTTGCAATTAAGACCATGGACTACTACTGCTCAACAAGTAAAATAATGGGACACTATTGGTTTGCAATTAAGACCATGGACTACTACTGCTCAACAAGTAAAATAATGGGACACTATTGGTTTGCAATTAAGACCATGGACTACTACTGCTCAACAAGTAAAATAATGGGACACTATTGTTTTGCAATTAAGACCATGGACTACTACTGCTCAACAAGTAAAATAATGGGACACTATTGTTTTGCAATTAAGACCATGGACTACTACTGCTCAACAAGTAAAACAATGGGACACTATTGCTTTGCAATTAAGACCATGGACTACTACTGCTCAACAAGTAAAACAATGGGACACTATTGCTTTGCAATTAAGACCATGGACTACTACTGCTCAACAAGTAAAATAATGGGACACTATTGTTTTGCAATTAAGACCATGGACTACTACTGCTCAACAAGTAAAATAATGGGACACTATTGTTTTGCAATTAAGACCATGGACTACTACTGCTCAACAAGTAAAATAATGGGACACTATTGTTTTGCAATTAAGACCATGGACTACTACTGCTCAACAAGTAAAATAATGGGACACTATTGTTTTGCAATTAAGACCATGGACTACTACTGCTCAACAAGTAAAATAATGGGACACTATTGTTTTGCAATTAAGACCATGGACTACTACTGCTCAACAAGTAAAACAATGGGACACTATTGTTTTGCAATTAAGACCATGGACTACTACTGCTCAACAAGTAAAACAATGGGACACTATTGTTTTGCAATTAAGACCATGGACTACTACTGCTCAACAAGTAAAACAATGGGACACTATTGTTTTGCAATTAAGACCATGGACTACTACTGCTCAACAAGTAAAACAATGGGACACTATTGCTTTGCAATTAAGACCATGGACTACTACTGCTCAACAAGTAAAATAATGGGACACTATTGTTTTGCAATTAAGACCATGGACTACTACTGCTCAACAAGTAAAATAATGGGACACTATTGTTTTGCAATTAAGACCATGGACTACTACTGCTCAACAAGTAAAATAATGGGACACTATTGTTTTGCAATTAAGACCATGGACTACTACTGCTCAACAAGTAAAATAATGGGACACTATTGTTTTGCAATTAAGACCATGGACTACTACTGCTCAACAAGTAAAATAATGGGACACTATTGTTTTGCAATTAAGACCATGGACTACTACTGCTCAACAAGTAAAATAATGGGACACTATTGTTTTGCAATTAAGACCATGGACTACTACTGCTCAACAAGTAAAATAATGGGACACTATTGTTTTGCAATTAAGACCATGGACTACTACTGCTCAACAAGTAAAACAATGGGACACTATTGCTTTGCAATTAAGACCATGGACTACTACTGCTCAACAAGTAAAACAATGGGACACTATTGTTTTGCAATTAAGACCATGGACTACTACTGCTCAACAAGTAAAATAATGGGACACTATTGTTTTGCAATTAAGACCATGGACTACTACTGCTCAACAAGTAAAATAATGGGACACTATTGTTTTGCAATTAAGACCATGGACTACTACTGCTCAACAAGTAAAATAATGGGACACTATTGTTTTGCAATTAAGACCATGGACTACTACTGCTCAACAAATAAAACACTGGGACACTATTGCTTTGCAATTAAGACCATGGACTACTACTGCTCAACAAGTAAAATAATGGGACACTATTGTTTTGCAATTAAGACCATGGACTACTACTGCTCAACAAGTAAAATAATGGGACACTATTGTTTTGCAATTAAAACCATGGATACTACTGCTCAACAAGTAAAATAATGGGACACTATTGTTTTGCAATTAAGACCATGGACTACTACTGCTCAACAAATAAAACAATGGGACACTATTGCTTTGCAATTAAGACCATGGACTACTACTGCTCAACAAGTAAAATAATGGGACACTATTGTTTTGCAATTAAGACCATGGACTACTACTGCTCAACAAATAAAACAATGGGACACTATTGCTTTGCAATTAAGACCATGGACTACTACTGCTCAACAAGTAAAATAATGGGACACTATTGTTTGCAATTAAGACCATGGACTACTACTGCTCAACAAGTAAAATAATGGGACACTATTGTTTTGCAATTAAGACCATGGACTACTACTGCTCAAAAAGTAAAATAATGGGACACTATTGTTTTGCAATTAAGACCATGGACTACTACTGCTCAACAAGTAAAATAATGGGACACTATTGTTTTGCAATTAAGACCATGGACTACTACTGCTCAACAAGTAAAATAATGGGACACTATTGTTTTGCAATTAAGACCATGGACTACTACTGCTCAACAAGTAAAATAATGGGACACTATTGTTTTGCAATTAAGACCATGGACTACTACTGCTCAACAAGTAAAACAATGGGACACTATTGCTTTGCAATTAAGACCATGGACTACTACTGCTCAACAAGTAAAATAATGGGACACTATTGTTTTGCAATTAAGACCATGGACTACTACTGCTCAACAAGTAAAATAATGGGACACTATTGTTTTGCAATTAAGACCATGGACTACTACTGCTCAACAAGTAAAATAATGGGACACTATTGTTTTGCAATTAAGACCATGGACTACTACTGCTCAACAAGTAAAATAATGGGACACTATTGTTTTGCAATTAAGACCATGGACTACTACTGCTCAACAAGTAAAACAATGGGACACTATTGCTTTGCAATTAAGACCATGGACTACTACTGCTCAACAAGTAAAATAATGGGACACTATTGCTTTGCAATTAAGACCATGGACTACTACTGCTCAACAAGTAAAATAATGGGACACTATTGTTTTGCAATTAAGACCATGGACTACTACTGCTCAACAAGTAAAATAATGGGACACTATTGTTTTGCAATTAAGACCATGGACTACTACTGCTCAACAAGTAAAACAATGGGACACTATTGCTTTGCAATTAAGACCATGGACTACTACTGCTCAACAAGTAAAATAATGGGACACTATTGTTTTGCAATTAAGACCATGGACTACTACTGCTCAACAAGTAAAATAATGGGACACTATTGTTTTGCAATTAAGACCATGGACTACTACTGCTCAACAAGTAAAATAATGGGACACTATTGTTTTGCAATTAAGACCATGGACTACTACTGCTCAACAAGTAAAATAATGGGACACTATTGTTTTGCAATTAAGACCATGGACTACTACTGCTCAACAAGTAAAATAATGGGACACTATTGTTTTGCAATTAAGACCATGGACTACTACTGCTCAACAAGTAAAATAATGGGACACTATTGTTTTGCAATTAAGACCATGGACTACTACTGCTCAACAAGTAAAATAATGGGACACTATTGTTTTGCAATTAAGACCATGGACTACTACTGCTCAACAAGTAAAACAATGGGACACTATTGCTTTGCAATTAAGACCATGGACTACTACTGCTCAACAAGTAAAACAATGGGACACTATTGCTTTGCAATTAAGACCATGGACTACTACTGCTCAACAAGTAAAACAATGGGACACTATTGTTTTGCAATTAAGACCATGGACTACTACTGCTCAACAAGTAAAATAATGGGACACTATTGGTTTGCAATTAAGACCATGGACTACTACTGCTCAACAAGTAAAATAATGGGACACTATTGGTTTGCAATTAAGACCATGGACTACTACTGCTCAACAAGTAAAATAATGGGACACTATTGTTTTGCAATTAAGACCATGGACTACTACTGCTCAACAAGTAAAATAATGGGACACTATTGTTTTGCAATTAAGACCATGGACTACTACTGCTCAACAAGTAAAACAATGGGACACTATTGCTTTGCAATTAAGACCATGGACTACTACTGCTCAACAAGTAAAACAATGGGACACTATTGCTTTGCAATTAAGACCATGGACTACTACTGCTCAACAAGTAAAATAATGGGACACTATTGTTTTGCAATTAAGACCATGGACTACTACTGCTCAACAAGTAAAATAATGGGACACTATTGTTTTGCAATTAAGACCATGGACTACTACTGCTCAACAAGTAAAATAATGGGACACTATTGTTTTGCAATTAAGACCATGGACTACTACTGCTCAACAAGTAAAATAATGGGACACTATTGTTTTGCAATTAAGACCATGGACTACTACTGCTCAACAAGTAAAACAATGGGACACTATTGTTTTGCAATTAAGACCATGGACTACTACTGCTCAACAAGTAAAACAATGGGACACTATTGTTTTGCAATTAAGACCATGGACTACTACTGCTCAACAAGTAAAACAATGGGACACTATTGTTTTGCAATTAAGACCATGGACTACTACTGCTCAACAAGTAAAACAATGGGACACTATTGCTTTGCAATTAAGACCATGGACTACTACTGCTCAACAAGTAAAACAATGGGACACTATTGCTTTGCAATTAAGACCATGGACTACTACTGCTCAACAAGTAAAACAATGGGACACTATTGCTTTGCAATTAAGACCATGGACTACTACTGCTCAACAAGTAAAATAATGGGACACTATTGTTTTGCAATTAAGACCATGGACTACTACTGCTCAACAAGTAAAATAATGGGACACTATTGTTTTGCAATTAAGACCATGGACTACTACTGCTCAACAAGTAAAATAATGGGACACTATTGTTTTGCAATTAAGACCATGGACTACTACTGCTCAACAAGTAAAATAATGGGACACTATTGTTTTGCAATTAAGACCATGGACTACTACTGCTCAACAAGTAAAATAATGGGACACTATTGTTTTGCAATTAAGACCATGGACTACTACTGCTCAACAAGTAAAATAATGGGACACTATTGTTTTGCAATTAAGACCATGGACTACTACTGCTCAACAAGTAAAACAATGGGACACTATTGCTTTGCAATTAAGACCATGGACTACTACTGCTCAACAAGTAAAACAATGGGACACTATTGTTTTGCAATTAAGACCATGGACTACTACTGCTCAACAAGTAAAACAATGGGACACTATTGTTTTGCAATTAAGACCATGGACTACTACTGCTCAACAAGTAAAATAATGGGACACTATTGTTTTGCAATTAAGACCATGGACTACTACTGCTCAACAAGTAAAATAATGGGACACTATTGTTTTGCAATTAAGACCATGGACTACTACTGCTCAACAAATAAAACACTGGGACACTATTGCTTTGCAATTAAGACCATGGACTACTACTGCTCAACAAGTAAAATAATGGGACACTATTGTTTTGCAATTAAAACCATGGATACTACTGCTCAACAAGTAAAATAATGGGACACTATTGTTTTGCAATTAAGACCATGGACTACTACTGCTCAACAAATAAAACAATGGGACACTATTGCTTTGCAATTAAGACCATGGACTACTACTGCTCAACAAGTAAAACAATGGGACACTATTGTTTTGCAATTAAGACCATGGACTACTACTGCTCAACAAATAAAACAATGGGACACTATTGCTTTGCAATTAAGACCATGGACTACTACTGCTCAACAAGTAAAACAATGGGACACTATTGTTTGCAATTAAGACCATGGACTACTACTGCTCAACAAGTAAAATAATGGGACACTATTGTTTTGCAATTAAGACCATGGACTACTACTGCTCAAAAAGTAAAATAATGGGACACTATTGTTTTGCAATTAAGACCATGGACTACTACTGCTCAACAAGTAAAATAATGGGACACTATTGTTTTGCAATTAAGACCATGGACTACTACTGCTCAACAAGTAAAATAATGGGACACTATTGTTTTGCAATTAAGACCATGGACTACTACTGCTCAACAAGTAAAATAATGGGACACTATTGTTTTGCAATTAAGACCATGGACTACTACTGCTCAACAAGTAAAACAATGGGACACTATTGTTTTGCAATTAAGACCATGGACTACTACTGCTCAACAAGTAAAACAATGGGACACTATTGTTTTGCAATTAAGACCATGGACTACTACTGCTCAACAAGTAAAACAATGGGACACTATTGCTTTGCAATTAAGACCATGGACTACTACTGCTCAACAAGTAAAATAATGGGACACTATTGTTTTGCAATTAAGACCATGGACTACTACTGCTCAACAAGTAAAATAATGGGACACTATTGTTTTGCAATTAAGACCATGGACTACTACTGCTCAACAAGTAAAATAATGGGACACTATTGTTTTGCAATTAAGACCATGGACTACTACTGCTCAACAAGTAAAATAATGGGACACTATTGTTTTGCAATTAAGACCATGGACTACTACTGCTCAACAAGTAAAACAATGGGACACTATTGCTTTGCAATTAAGACCATGGACTACTACTGCTCAACAAGTAAAATAATGGGACACTATTGTTTTGCAATTAAGACCATGGACTACTACTGCTCAACAAGTAAAACAATGGGACACTATTGTTTTGCAATTAAGACCATGGACTACTACTGCTCAACAAGTAAAACAATGGGACACTATTGTTTTGCAATTAAGACCATGGACTACTACTGCTCAACAAGTAAAACAATGGGACACTATTGTTTTGCAATTAAGACCATGGACTACTACTGCTCAACAAGTAAAACAATGGGACACTATTGCTTTGCAATTAAGACCATGGACTACTACTGCTCAACAAGTAAAACAATGGGACACTATTGTTTTGCAATTAAGACCATGGACTACTACTGCTCAACAAGTAAAACAATGGGACACTATTGCTTTGCAATTAAGACCATGGACTACTACTGCTCAACAAGTAAAATAATGGGACACTATTGTTTTGCAATTAAGACCATGGACTACTACTGCTCAACAAGTAAAATAATGGGACACTATTGTTTTGCAATTAAGACCATGGACTACTACTGCTCAACAAGTAAAATAATGGGACACTATTGTTTTGCAATTAAGACCATGGACTACTACTGCTCAACAAGTAAAATAATGGGACACTATTGTTTTGCAATTAAGACCATGGACTACTACTGCTCAACAAGTAAAATAATGGGACACTATTGTTTTGCAATTAAGACCATGGACTACTACTGCTCAACAAGTAAAACAATGGGACACTATTGTTTTGCAATTAAGACCATGGACTACTACTGCTCAACAAGTAAAACAATGGGACACTATTGTTTTGCAATTAAGACCATGGACTACTACTGCTCAACAAGTAAAATAATGGGACACTATTGTTTTGCAATTAAGACCATGGACTACTACTGCTCAACAAGTAAAACAATGGGACACTATTGTTTTGCAATTAAGACCATGGACTACTACTGCTCAACAAGTAAAACAATGGGACACTATTGTTTTGCAATTAAGACCATGGACTACTACTGCTCAACAAGTAAAACAATGGGACACTATTGTTTTGCAATTAAGACCATGGACTACTACTGCTCAACAAGTAAAACAATGGGACACTATTGTTTTGCAATTAAGACCATGGACTACTACTGCTCAACAAGTAAAACAATGGGACACTATTGTTTTGCAATTAAGACCATGGACTACTACTGCTCAACAAGTAAAACAATGGGACACTATTGTTTTGCAATTAAGACCATGGACTACTACTGCTCAACAAGTAAAATAATGGGACACTATTGTTTTGCAATTAAGACCATGGACTACTACTGCTCAACAAGTAAAACAATGGGACACTATTGTTTTGCAATTAAGACCATGGACTACTACTGCTCAACAAGTAAAACAATGGGACACTATTGTTTTGCAATTAAGACCATGGACTACTACTGCTCAACAAGTAAAACAATGGGACACTATTGCTTTGCAATTAAGACCATGGACTACTACTGCTCAACAAGTAAAATAATGGGACACTATTGTTTTGCAATTAAGACCATGGACTACTACTGCTCAACAAGTAAAATAAGGGACACTATTGTTTTGCAGTTAGGACCGTGGACTACTACTGCTCAACAAGTAAAACAATGGGACACTATTGTTTTGCAATTAAGACCATGGACTACTACTGCTCAACAAGTAAAACAATGGGACACTATTGTTTTGCAATTAAGACCATGGACTACTACTGCTCAACAAGTAAAACAATGGGACACTATTGTTTTGCAATTAAGACCATGGACTACTACTGCTCAACAAGTAAAACAATGGGACACTATTGTTTTGCAATTAAGACCATGGACTACTACTGCTCAACAAGTAAAACAATGGGACACTATTGTTTTGCAATTAAGACCATGGACTACTACTGCTCAACAAGTAAAATAATGGGACACTATTGTTTTGCAATTAAGACCATGGACTACTACTGCTCAACAAGTAAAATAATGGGACACTATTGTTTTGCAATTAAGACCATGGACTACTACTGCTCAACAAGTAAAATAATGGGACACTATTGTTTTGCAATTAAGACCATGGACTACTACTGCTCAACAAGTAAAATAAGGGACACTATTGTTTTGCAGTTAGGACCGTGGACTACTACTGCTCAATAAATAAAACAATGGGACACTCCTGCTTTGCAATTAGGACCATGGACTACTACTGCTCAATAAATAAAACAATGGGACACTATTGCTTTGCAATTAAGACCATGGACTACTACTGCTCAATAAATAAAGCAATGGGACACTATTGCTTTGCAATTAAGACCATGGACTACTACTGCTCAATAAATAAAACAATGGGACACTATTGCTTTGCAATTAAGACCATGGACTACTACTGCTCAATAAATAAAACAATGGGACACTATTGCTTTGCAATTAAGGCTATGGACTACTACTACTCAGCAGATAAAGCAGTGGGACAATGTTGCTTTTCAAATACGACCATTGGCTTCTACTACTCAGCAAATAAGGCAATTGGACACTATTGCTTTGCAATTAAGACCACGGGCTTCTACTGTACAGCAAATAAGACAAATGGATATTATTGCTTTGCAATTAATATCACGAGCTGCTACTGCTCAGCAAATATTATAATGTGACACTATTTGCAATTAAGACCTCGGGCTACTACTTCTCTGCACTAAGACTAAGTCCTCTCTTGGTATTCAGTAAGACAACAATCAATACACATTACAACCATTGACCATTACTCATCCAAAATAAGAGGATGGGGGTTGACTCAGGCAGAATCCTGCCAGACTCGTAACCTGATGTCATATGATTTCATAAGATGGCCAACGGTTATATTCGGTTCTGTAAATTCTTGAATATTTGGGCAATCTTGACTTAGGATGCTGCCACACAGAACGTTGTTTGAGTGAAGTAGTGATGTGAACGTTTCTAAGCATCTGGCGCCTTAAAACAAGCCATACCGTCCGATGGCTGAATGTTCAGCGTGCTTCGCTACGGATCAAATAGTATCTGGGTTGGATCCCTGAATAAAAAGGGTACTTTCGGTTATCTCCGGTCACATTCTCTTGGCGACTTTTTTTGGAAAAAATGGCAGTTTTTGAAGGAGTCAGGAAGGTCAATGAGTAATTTAGGGGTGGGTTATTTGAGCTATAAGATGTTTTTTTGTTGTTCTTGTTGTTGTCTCTGATGAGATTATTTAGTTTTGGGGGCTTTTTTATAATTTGGTCGGCAGTGCACTGTTTCCGATTTTCATGCTTTTCGGTATGTGTTGTCTCCAATGAGATTATTTAGTTTTGGGGTTTTTTTATAATTTGGTCGGCAGTGCACTGTTTCCGATTTTCATGCTTTTCGGTATGTGTTGTCTCCAATGAGATTATTTAGTTTTGGGGGCTTTTTTATAATTTGGTCGGCAGTGCACTGTTTCCGATTTTCATGCTTTTCGGTATGTGTTGTCTCCAATGAGATTATTTAGTTTTGGGGTTTTTTTTATAATACCGGTCGGCGATGCATTGTTGATGATGTTCTTGGTTTACTTTGGTGTTTATTTTTCGTCGCCAAGAAAACGTGACCGGAGATAACCGAAAAGTACCATAAAAAGCATCGATAATTCCTGTGTTGTCTTTCTGTTCATGTCTCTCTCTTCCTCGCAGATCTTTTCTGTGGCATACTCTAAGGAACGACAGACTCCTGTCAGATCTTTTCTGTGGCATACTCTAAGGAACGACAGACTCCTGTCAGACCTGTGACAAACGTGTGCTTGAAGGGAAATTTATTATAGAACAACCATTACCAACACGAGAAGTGACTTCACAGCAAACTGAAGCACGTTAAAACTTTTCGGCTTCTTAAAATCATCACCAACATCCCACCAGAATGTGAAGAGTTGTGCAGTTACTTTTTAAGATACAATTTGCTGTGAGGTCACCTCCCTTGTTGGTAATAGTTTTATTTTAAAGCAACAGAAAGTTTCGAAATGTTAATAACGTTAAAACGCTTTCCGTGTGGCCTTATCATTATCAGTATGCGTCTTGTTGAATCAGCTCATGTCCCTAAAGGAGCTGTCAAGTTTACGGATGTCTAGATACTTTTGACTGAAAAAAACTGAGCATTTTTTACATCACTGCTATAACGAGTGTAGAAAAAAACTTCGTGAAAGTACTCTTGAACTTCTTTAAGTCACTCTTTCCCAGCCTCCCATTTTTCCCTCCCTAGTATGTTCCCTTCCATTTCCACCCCTCAAATCTCTCATCGCTGCTGTCCGTAAGTCTTTCGGCTGCGTGTGAGCCGCTCTTCGTTCCTTCGTGTCCCGTCTTCGCTTGCAACTATTTCCTGGTCATTCCGTCCCCTTACTCTGTGACGAAGTGGAACTCCCAGAACACAGGTAGGACTTGGGTCATAACTAGTGATGAAAGTGGATATTTGATTTCTTACCGATATGTCCCAGTTCCGCGATATATATATATTTCATATTTCCTTACTAATTATCGGGAATCAACCATAATGTTGGTGTTTACTTTTGGGTCGGGTTGGGTTGTTTTACCTCTGAGCGGCACTTTTTTGCACACCATGGGCTAAATGGCCAGGTCACATGGACCCCGAAGGCTCAGAGAAGGTTGGGGGAGGGGACCCACTGGAACAGATGTTGGGAGACAGATGGTAGCCTCCCGTCAAGGCCATCCAGCGTGTTCTTTAACGTGCACAGGGTATGGATCTCCCGCACACGGGGCCACGGCTTAACGTCCCATCCGACGGACGGCGGCCTTTCCAAGCCCATCGGTGTCCCCTACTGACCGTGGGCAGGGCGGAGAATTTTGCGGAGATAAATCTCAACGCTGACCCAGCTGGGACTCGAACCTGGGAACTACAGATTACGAGTCTGGCACGCTACCGACTGAGCCACCCCCGCCCATTGTTTACTTTTGCCTACAGTGTCTAGGCAAAACAACATTAGTCAATTCCCATATTGTGTCAGTGGAAAGAAAATTAGAAACAGTTTGTGGAAGATTATATTTTTCTGGCTATGTTAGCGCGCTTGGTTACTGATCTAAGAGACCCGGGTTCGAGTCCCGGGTAAGGCATGGATGTTCGTGTCGTTTTTCTGCTGAGGTCCTGCCATCCTCTCAGACCTTCTACTGTGGCATATAAACTGACAGGCTCCTGTCAGACATCTTGGCAAGCAGCTGCTTGAGGGGTATTTATATTTTACTATTTATAGTAATATAATCGTAAATAGCTATGCTATCCAAATCAGGCCCGTTTAACCCAAACTGTGCCGTCCCGTGGCCGAGTGGTTAGCGCGCTTGGCTACTCATCTAAGGGACCTGGGTTCGAGCCCCGGATAAGGCATGGATGTTCGTGTTGTTTTTCTGCTGAGGTCCTGCCATCCTCTCAGACCTTCTACTGTGGCATATAAACTGACAGGCTCCTGTCAGACATCTTGGCAAGCAGCTGCTTGAGGGGTATTTATATTTTATTATTTATAGTAATATAATCGTAAATAGCTATGCTATCCAAATCAGGCCCGTTTAACCCAAACTGTGCCGTCCCGTGGCCGAGTGGTTAGCGCGCTTGGCTACTCATCTAAGGGACCTGGGTTCGAGCCCCGGGTAAGGCATGGATGTTCGTGTCGTTTTTCTGCTGAGGTCCTGCCATCCTCTCAGACCTTCTACTGTGGCATATAAACTGACAGGCTCCTGTCAGACATCTTGGCAAGCAGCTGCTTGAGGGGTATTTATATTTTATTATTTATAGTAATATAATCGTAAATAGCTATGCTATCCAAATCAGGCCCGTTTAACCCAAACTGTGCCGTCCCGTGGCCGAGTGGTTAGCGCGCTTGGCTACTCATCTAAGGGACCTGGGTTCGAGCCCCGGGTAAGGCATGGATGTTCGTGTTGTTTTTCTGCTGAGGTCCTGCCATCCTCTCAGACCTTCTACTGTGGCATATAAACTGACAGGCTCCTGTCAGACATCTTGGCAAGCAGCTGCTTGAGGGGTATTTATATTTTATTATTTATAGTAATATAATCGTAAATAGCTATGCTATCCAAATCAGGCCCGTTTAACCCAAACTGTGCCGTCCCGTGGCCGAGTGGTTAGCGCCCTTGGCTACTCATCTAAGGGACCTGGGTTCGAGCCCCGGGTAAGGCATGGATGTTCGTGTTGTTTTTCTGCTGAGGTCCTGCCATCCTCTCAGACCTTCTACTATGGCATATGAACTGGCAGGCTCCTGTCAGACCTCTGTGGCAAGCAGCTGCTTGAGGCGGTATTTATTTATTTTTTTAACTCAAACTTAGTGAAGAGCCACTGGAAAAAAACAATATTCTTTAAAAGCCGCACGAAGAAATTCTCTACTTCAAAACGAAAACATACATTTCTAATGAGTAATAAATTAAAAAAAAATTTTAAGAAATAAAAATATCTTGAATAAAAACGTTTTTAGTGATTACTATGAATTGGCAAAATTGTCTAGTTATACACCAAAAATTTTGGGTCAAGAAAATTGGACGAAATGAACCAGGTTCAGTATATTGATTATTTGTTTTATTAGGTGCAAGTTCTTTTGCAATGAACCGCGGATCGAGTTGGCTTCATCTAACTCTTGAAGCTTCATCAATAGTCGTTTAATATTTAAAGAGATACCAGCTGGAAAATTTAATAACAGAGTCAATTCTTCTTATAAAGATTTGTATAAATTGACGAAAATTGAAAAAAATTATTAGACAGTCTTCTAAATATATAATCAGGGACGTCGAGAGATAATGCGGGACCCTGTACAAAATGTATGACGGGCCCCTCTTGTCTATGTATTTGTGTTTGTGTATATTACGTGTTCTCCCATCTTCCCCCCCCCCCCCCCACATCTATATCAAAAATGCAAGATACAACTTACTGGTATACTCGGCCTTGCCTCTTGAAGAATTGGGGCCCTAGTACTGTAGACTCCTCCCCATCTATCCGCAAAATTCCCCGCCCTGCCCACGGTCAGCAGGGGACATCGATGGGCTTTTAAAGGCCGCCGTCCGTCGGAAGGGACGTTAAGCCGTGGCCCCGTGTCGGGAGAGCCATACCCTGTGCACGTTAAAGAACACGCTGGATGGCCTTGACGGGAGGCTACCATCTGTCTCCCAACAACTGTTCCAGTGGGTCCCCTCCCCCAACCTTCTCTGAGCCTTCGGGGTCCCTGTGACCTGGCCATTTAGCCCATGGTGTGCAAAAAAGTGCCGTTCAGAGGTAAAACAATCCAACAACCTCCCCATCTCGTTGGGCTGGTATATAATTATTTTACTATCTATTTTACTGGCCGAGTGGTTAGCACGCTTGTCTACTGATCAAAGAGACCTAGGTTCGAGCTCGGTCCATGGATGTTTGTGTTGTCTTTCCGGTGGGGTCTCGCTTTCCTCACAGGTCTTTTCTATGGCGTATTAAACTTGATTATTAAACTTGATTTATTGATATTAATGACAAGCTGCTGTCAGATCTCTGTGGCAAGCAGTTGCTTGAGGGATATTTATTTATTTATCTATTTATTTATTGATATAACAATTATAATTTGTGTTTTGATTAGCATCTTAGTTAAATTCTTGCCAATCCCATTTTTTGCTATTGGATATTGTAGTTGCCATAACTCTTTAAATATTGAATGTATATTGCTGAAATTCAAGTTTAAGATAGATCTGACATTCAGCTTCAGCTTATTTGCAGTCTCATTCCCATAAAAAAAATCTGCAAAATATAAAATTTATAATTTGGCTTCTCATTGGTGTAACTTTGTAAATTCTACAATTTCTGTCATGGGAATGCATAAATGAAGAAATTCCAGAATACTTAGGGGCGGGGGTGGCTCAGTCGGTAGCGCGCCAGGCTCGTAATCTGTAGTTTCCAGGTTCGAGTCCCAGCTTGGTCAGCGTTGAGATTTTTCTCTGCAAAATTCCCCGCCCTTCCCAAGGTCAGTAGGGGACACCGATGGGCTTGGAAAGGCCGCCGTCCGTCGGATGGGACGTTAAGCCGTAGCCCTGTGTTCGGGAGAGCCATACCCTGTGCACGTTAAAGAACACGCTGGATGGCCTTGACGGGAGGCTACCATCTGTCTCCCAACAGCTGTTCCAGTGAGTCCCCCTCCCCCAACCTTCTCTGAGCCTTCGGGGTCCATGTGACCTGACCATTTAGCCCATGGTGTGCAAAAAAGTGCCGCTCAGAGGTAAAACAACCCAACCCAAATCCAGAATACTTAGGAGGGTAAGTCAATAAATAGGGTGAATTTAAGTACAGCATCAAAACAGTGTATTCGAGAAACATGTACATACGCTATTGTGTGCAAAAAAGTGCCGCTCAGAGGTAAAACAACCCAACCCAAATCCAGAATACTTAGGAGGGTAAGTCAATAAATAGGGTGAATTTAAGTACAGCATCAAAACAGTGTATTCGAGAAACATGTACATACGCTATTTTTCAATGTAATCATCTCATCTCTCGATATATTTACTATAACGGCTGTCAAGTTTTCTGATTCCATCAGGAAAAAAGATTTCCGGTAAAGAACCTAGCCAATTATGCACCACATTTTGAACACCTGTTTCATCCCTGAACTTACACCCCTTAGTTTTCCCCTTAATATTCTTTCAAATATATTCTTGCACTATATCAGATATTGTTGCTTCTTCTGGCTTACCAGGTCGATGTTCATCCACTACATTGTGCGACTGTTTCTGAAAAGTACGTATCACTTGTAAACCCTTTTTGATGAGAGAAAACTATCCCCATATTGTTCACACATTATATGGTAAATTTCACGTGTTATGACTTCGTCTTCTGACAGTTAAAGACGAAAATACTTTACTATCCAATTACGATGCAATCTGTCAGGGGGTCTCCGTTTTAACAACTGACTGATTACGTATATAAAATTCATGCGGAAGTTAATGTTCAGACATGCATTAATGACGGTATGTAGTAAAGGTTACATAATGGGTACATATTTATGTGTACGGCCGTCCCGTGGCCCAGTGGTTAGCACGCTTGCTACTGATTAAAAGGACCTAGGTTCGAGCCCCAGTCAAAGGCAAGGATGTTGTTGTTTTTCTGCTGATTTCCCGCCATCCTCTCAGACCATCTATATGGCATATTAAACTGACAGGCTCCTGTCAGCAGCTGCTTGAGCGGCTATTTCTTTACTTATTTTTATTATTCTCTTACCCTGTAGAAATCAGTATTAGAAGCGTTATTGATCTCGTAGTCAAGTTTTGTTCTGATCAGGGGATGTGCACTGGAGTTTTTAGGGTCATTTTCTCACCACGGATAGAGTAGGGTCAGCGGAGATCTCAGTGTAGAAACATAAATTTAAGAGCCTGGCGTAAATCAACGGAGCAAACCCTCACTCTCGAGTTTTTAGAAAAGATTAGTAAGAGAATTAAATGAAAATTTCTTAGTAAATGGGAACATCTTATTATATTACATTTTTAATGTTGCTTGTTTATTTATTCTTCAATAACTCTGCACATCAGCTTCCAGTGTCTTGAATTTTAGTACGTAAATCAGGGAACCCCACGTTTCTTTTTTTTTTTTTTTTTTTTGGGGGGGGGGGGGCTCAACAAAATTACTTAATTTTTTTCAAAATTCATTTCAGACTTGATATACAACTGTTTAAAGCAGAGATTCTTAACCTTTTATGCTTCACGTACCCCCTGGAAATGGTACACGGTACAAGGGGTATGTATACCCCTTGTACCCCACATTTCCCACATTGTACCCCACAATGTATAATACAAGGGGTATGCCAGTTACATAACTGGTATATATAGATAAAACTATAGTTATAGTATAACAATAGTTATTTTTGCTCTGTTACTAGATCTAGCGACTTTTGAGCTTTCACGGCATACCCCCAAAAATTTTACGGTCTCATTCCCATAAAAAAATTAGTCTGTAGTTGGTAGTGTGCCAGGCTCGTAATCTGCAGTTCTAAAGTTCGAGTCCCAGCTGGGTCAGCATTGAGAATTATCTCCGCAAATATCTCCGCCCTGCCCACTGTCAGAGGGGGACACTGATGAGCTTGGAAACACCGCCATCCGTCTTTTAGGACATTAAGCCGTGCCTCCGTGTGCGGGAGAGCCATACCCTATGCACGTTAAAGAAAACACTGGATGGCCTTGATGGAAGGCTATTATCTGTCTCTCAACAGCTGTTCCAGTGGGTCCCCTCCCCCAACCTTCTCTGATCCTTCGTGCTCCTTGTGACCTGGCCATTTAGCCCATTGTACGCAAAACAGTGCCACTCAGAGGTAAAACAAACCAACCCAACGATAGCAAAATATGCAAAACAAAGAAGTAACAAGTAAATGATAACGAACAACTAAAACGGAAAAAGGTAACAATGAAACGATAACAATAAAAAGAACCGGATAGAGTAACAGCTAAACAAGGAATCCGCAACGATTTTAAGAATTTAACGAAACACCAACGAATCTGAAACGGTTTTAGGAGAGAAGCACCAAGGAATCCACGGACAAATTGGGTAAGCACTTAATATTTTCCACGATTCCCTCATCTAAATAAAAGTAGTATAATTATAATTACATTTTTTGGCATTTACCTGTTATTTTAATTATTTTTTACAATGTACTTTACAGTTGTGAAATTTGAACTTTTTTTTTAAACAACAAAAATATTGTTTCTTTCCTCCTTTTAAGGAATATTTTGGTGCGTCTGGTTGGAAATATAGGGCTGTAATCGTAGACCGAATTTTCTATTATGATGAACACTTAAGAAGGATAATGCACAGGCGAGCATTTTAACAGCTCAGTTGTGCTCGCGAACGATGGTTGATTGTGCATAAGGTTACCGAAAGAATAACAGGATATATATAAATATATAACATATAAAAGAATAATTAAAATTTAAAATTTTAAAGAAATACATATCTTCCTATGTGGTTAAAATATATGTTTATGGCTTTATAAAAGCAGAAAATAAACCTAAAACATTTCGATGGTGCACTCGGTCACTGAATTCGTATTCACTTCAAAGGAAGATAGGGCGCCGGCAATCTTATTGAGTAGGCAAACGCCCTATCTTCCTTTGAAGTGAATACGAACTCAATGATTGATCGCACTATCGATATGCTTTAGGTCCATAAAAGAAGACAGGTACTTTTAAGAACTATGAGAAAAAAAAAAGAAAAAATGAAATAATAAGAATTAAAAGTAAAAAAGAAAAATTGAAATATTAAGTTAAAGCGAAGAAATAAAAATGAAATAATAAGAAGTAAAAGGGAAAAGGAACTAATGAGCAGAAAAAGTAAATAGCGAAGAATTAAGAAATAGTAATAAAGGCGAAAAAAAAAGGAAAAATAAGGAGTTAAAGAGAAAAAAAGGAAATAATAGAAGTAAAAGTGAATCAGACAAATGAAATATTAAGAAGTGAAAGCAAAAAAGAAATAATAAAAAGCAGAGCAAAAAAAGAGAAATGAAATAATAAGAGGAAAAGCGAAAAGAGAAATAATAAGAAGTAAAACACGAAAAAAAAAGCGAAAATGAAATAGCATGAAGTAAGAGCTAAAATGGAAATTAAAATGATTAAAGCGAGAAAGAAAATAATACGTCAAAACAAAAAAGAGAAAAGGAATTAATAATAAGAAAAAGCAGAGAAGGAAAAATTAAAAGTAGGGAGAGCAAAAAAAGGGAAAAATTGAAAGATGGAGGAAAAAAGGGAAGAAATCAAATAATGGAAGTAAATTCGAAAAAAATAAAAACATTAAGTAAGTAAAAGCTTAAAATTAAAAAATGCTGTAATAAAAAGCAATAGTAATAAGAAAAATGGAATAATAAAACGTAAAAGCGAAAGAGGAAAACGAAATAATATGAAGTAAAAGCAAAACGTGAAATAATAAGAGATAAATTGAAAACGGGAAAATTAAAAAATAAAAAGTAAAAACAAGAAATAAAATGTTAAGAAGTAACGTAAAAAAAGAAATACTTAGCAGCAAAAGCTAAACACGAAAAACTGAGCAATAGGAATAAAAGCGAAAATGAAGAAGTTAGAAATAAGAAGTAAAAGTGAAAAAGGCAAAATTGAACAATAAGAAATAAAAGCAAAAAAAACAAAACGGAGAAAAAGTGAAAATGAAAAATGAAATACTAAGAAGTAAAACCGGAAAATGAAAAAGGAATTAATATGAAATAAAAGCGAAATAGGAAACATTAAGCAATAGGAATTAAAAGGAAAATGGATAAATGAAAAATGGGAAGTAAAAGCGAAAAAGAGAAAACAAACAGTATGATATGAAGACAAAAAACGAAATAATAATAATAAGTTAAAACGAAAAAGGAAAATGTTTTAATAAGAACCATAAGCGAAAAAGGAAAAAAAGAGAAATTAATGTATAAGATGAAAAGCGAAAAGGGAAGTAAAAAGAAGTAAAATTGATAAAGAGAAAATGAAATAAAAGGAAGTCAAACGGAAATAAGAAGACGAAGACAAAAGGAGAAAAGGAAATAACAAGAAGTCAAAGCGGAAAAGGAAAATTAAAAGAGCAAAAAATGAAAAGAGACAAAAGAGAAGGAAACACGAAAAAGGACAATAAAAAAAGAGAAAAGGCAAATCAAAAAGGAAAAAACCAAAAGAAAGAAAAGCGAAAACGGGGAAAGCAAAACAAGAAGGACGGAAAAGGTGAAAATGACATGATGCAGGTAAAAGTGAAAAAGGAGAACTACAACAATAATCATTAAGCGGAAAAAAAAAAGTGTGAAAACTAAAAAAACTAAAAACGAAAAGTGTAATAAGAAGAAGTAAAAGTCAAAAGCAAAAAATAAAATAATAACAAAATCGAAGAGGGAAAAGTCAAATTAGAAGTAACAGCAAAAAAGTAAATTGAGATAACCATGTAAAAAGCAAAAAAGAAAAAAAGGAAATGATAAGAATAAAAACAAAAACTGTGAAATGCAATAATAGGTAAAAAAGGTAAAAGGAAAAATGTGAATATAAAAAGCAAAAAATGTAATAATAATAAGTAAAAGCGAAAAAGGAAAAAAATGAAATAATAGAAGAGATAATGAAACTGAAAAATGAAATATTAAGAAGTAAAAGCGCAAAAATGGAAAAGGAAATAAGAAGTAAAAGCAAAATAGGAAAAATTAAGGAATAGGAGTAAAAGTGAAAATAGAAAAATGAAAAATAAGAAATAAAAGTGAAAATGGAATAATAAATTAATAAGAAATAAAAGCAAAAAAGGAAAATTGAAATAATAAGAAATAAAAGCAAAAAAGGAAAATTGAAATAATAAGAAATAAAATCGAAAACTGAAAATAAAATAATAGGAATAAAAGCAAAAGTAGAAAAGCAATAATGAAGAAATAAAAACAGCGAAAAATACAATAAGTAAAAGCGAAACTGAAAACAATGACTAGTTAAAATAAAAAGGAAATTGAAATAATAAGAAGTAAAAACTAAAAGGAAAATAAGTGGTAAAAGCGAAAAAGAAAAAAGAAAATAATGCAAACTAAAAGCGAAAACGGGAAAATGAAACAACAAGAAGCAAAAGCGAAAAAGGTAAAAGAAAATAATAGGAACTTAAAGCAAAAACGAAAAAATGAAACCGTAAGAATTAAAAGTTAAAGAGAAAATATTAAGAAGAAAAAGCGAAAGTTGGAAAATGCAAAAATGAGAAGTATGAGCAAAAGGGGAAAATGCAATAATGAGAAGTATAAGCGAAAAATGAGTAATGAAATAGTAAGAAGTAAAAGAAAAAACGAAAAAGAAACGATAAGAAGTAAAAGAAAAAATGAAATAATAATAGGAAAAAAGAAATAATAGAAACTGAAAGCGAAAACGAAAAAGTGAAAAGCCAAAACGAGAAACTGATAATAAAACGTTATGAAGAAAAAGGAGAATTGTAATAATAAGAGGTAAAGAAAAAAAACCTAACAAGAAGTAAAAAAGAAAAGGAAACCTATAAGAAGTAAAGAAAAAAAAGGAACTAATGAGAAATAAAAGCGAAAAAGGAATGATAAAAAAGTAGTAAAGGAGAAATGGGAAAAATAAAATAAGAAATAAAAGCGAAAATGGAAAAATGAAATAAGTAAAAGCGAAAAATAAAAAATTAAATAATAATAATAAGCGAAATGAAAAATATGAAGAGAAATAATAAACAGAAGAGAAAAAGAAAATAAGTATTAAATGGGAAATATAAAAAATGCAATACTAAGAGGTAAAAGCGAAAAGAAAAAAAAAGAAATAATAAGAAGTAAAAGAGAAAAAAAGGAAGTAAAGAAAAGTAAAAGGTAAAATAGGAAGTAATAAGAATTAAAAGCGAAAAAGGAAGTGATATGAACTCTAAGCAAAAGAAGTAAAAGAGAAAACGGAAATACTTAGAAATAAAAGTGAAAAGGGAAAAAATGAAATAATAAGAAGTTAAACCGAAATATGAAAAATAAAAAAATGAAGCAAAAGCGAAAAATGAAATAACAAAAAATAAGAACGAAAAATGAAATAATATCAAGTAAACGCAAAAGCGGGAAAAGAAAATAAGGAGTAAAAACAAAAATGAAGTAATAACAATTGAAAACGAAAAAAAAATAAAAAGAAATAAAAGCGAAAAATAAAATGATAAGAAGAAAAGCATAAATGAAATAATATGAAGTAAAAGCGAAAAATAAAATGATAAGAAGAAAAACATACACTGAAATAATAAGAAATAAAAGCGAAAAATTAAAGATAAGCAATTAGAAATGAAAGCAAAAATAAAAAATAAGGAGAAAAAGCAAAAAACAAATATAAAATACAAAAGTGTAAAATGAAATAATAAGTAAAAACAACTAACTGTAAAAACAACGGAAAAACAACTATAGCAAAAAGAGTAAAAATTGTAGAAATAAGAAGTAAAAGCGGAAAACAAATAAATATAATCGAGAAATAAAGCAATAATCGATGAAAGCGAAAAATGAGATAATAAGAAGTAAAAGGAAAAAGAAAAAAAAGAAATAAAAAGTGAAAGAGAAAAAATATTAATTAATAAAAAATTAAAAAGAAGGAATGGAATTTGTAAGAATTAAAAGCGAAACACGAAATAACAAGAAGCGAAATGGAAAAAGTTAATAAGAAGGTAGGCGATAAATTTAAATCGAAACTACAACAGACAAGAAGAGCAAAAAAAATTCCAAAAATATTTACCAAAGGTGAAAAAAGCGAATTCTTGTCGTCGTTTAAATTCTAGTTCCCGCTCCAAATGAATTACATAAGTAAATAGCATTTGACTGCAGCTGAGAACATAAGTGATACTGGGAGGAAGAGAAAGATGCAGAGAATTACGGGATCGTTCGTCCAAGACTTGTCAATGTCACATTTTTTTTCCTTGGTCTAAAACGCGTGTACCTATCTGTATAGAAAGCTAAGGTGCAGTGCAAGAAGCACCCGCGTTTTGCGCATAACGTTATGTCATATGGAAGAACGAGTGCAAGGCGAAACACAAGTATTGCCTTTGTTTTTAGCAACTCCCAAAGCAGATCGACTTCCCCTAATAGCCAGGAATGAGTGACGCGCTGCTGTTCAAGATCTCACCGTTAAATGGCCCGTTCTCTTCCTATTCGCTTGGTCATGAACTTGCTGTTGGAAGACTAAAGTTGCATAGGGGGACTTTTTTTAAAAAAAGTTAATACTTTTATGGGGCTTTACATTATTTTATTAACAAACATACAGTGGGAAATTGTACAATCGCTCAAAAAAGTATCCGAACGCTATGGTTGATTACAGAATTCAGAAAAAATATCTGACAACAATTTTTTTAGAAATTAGTGATGTGGCAACATTCGTGTCACGTGACACGAAGGTTGGGTCCACTCACAGAAACTGGGCCCCCTCATAGAAATATTGAGCGTGTGCAGTTACCGTTCACAGCAAACTGGAGCGTGTGCAGTAACTGCACACGCTCCAGTTTGCTGTGAACGGTAACTGGAGCGTGTACAGTTGCTGTACACGCTCCAGATATTTTTCCTGAATTCTGTAATCACGTGACACGTAGGTTGCCAGATCACTAATGTCTAAAAAAATCGCTGCCAGATATTTTTTCTGAATTCTGTAATTAACCACAGTGTTCGGATATTTTTTGAGCGACTGTACATGACAAGCAATGGGAGATTATAGGAGACTGATAAGGATCCATCCATAGCATAAAATGTAAACTTTAATTCCATCACCTAAATCAGTTTATTAGAGAACTTCCATGTTAGGTCAATGCAACACTATGAAGCTTTAAAACTTCTAATTTTTCCCTTTATATGCAAAGATGAGCCTTAAGAGAAATTAAAGGTCTCAATGGAAAAATCTTTCAAAAGAACAGCTTTCAACAATATTCGTTCACTATTTAAAGGGTTATGGAGGCAAGAATTTTGAAGTATGTAGATTCTGATGCGGAGTTTTCTTGAATATTGCAGCTTCGATGGCTGTTTTTCTTAATTGCAAATCTTTCAATTCAAAGCATAATTTAGACCCTAAAAATTCGAAGTTAGTTTGCCATTGACATAACATGGAACTTTTTATAATATATTGATGGGGCTCTGTGGAAATTAAACTTATATTTTACTGTATGGATGGAGTATATAAGACTATTATAGCCTCCACTGCTCATTTTCTCCACAATTTCTGTTTATTTAAAGAGTAATATCTCCTTATAAGCGTTAACAGTTTTTGGAATCGTCCTACATTTGAATGACTGCATTGTGATTTGTCCATTTTCAATGCAGTGTTTCAATTGTGTTTTCAGTTTAATTTGTGTCAAAAAATATCATTCTCCCCTTTTATAGTTGTACAGAATATTTCAAATAAATTATGCTATTGTGGAATGATATAAAATTAAGATAATAAGATAATTAAGATAATAAGAGATTCTTGTTGTATTTGGATGAAATCATATTTGAGTAACCAACCGTAGATGACAAGGATTACATCACATGTGATCATCATCATCATCCTCAAGCAGCCATGGGCTACGGAAGTTCAACCAGACCGTGCAATTTAGTTCTCCAAGCATATTTGTTCTGAGCTACATCTACTGCATCTGGCCACTGCACACCAATTCTAATAAGATCCTGTTTGACATTATCAGCCCATCGCATCCTAGGTCTCCCCCTTTTTCTGAGGCCTTTACGCACACTGTTCATAACCCTATTTGCCAATCTATAATTATCCATACGGGCAACATGGCTAAACCAACGGAGTCTCTCTCTGCACAATATGTTGCTTAAAGGAGGTTGCCGACTCCTTTGCCTAACCTCTTCATTACTTAGAAAGTTGAACCACCTAATTCCCAAGACACTGCATAAGTATCTAGAATCAAAAGCATCTAGTTTCCTGTTATCTTGTTTAAAAGCGTCCAAGTTTCACTACCAATAATTAACCCTAGAAAGAACAAACTATTATACTGTCTAATGTCTCCATATATAGTAGAGAAAAAATATACTCTTGAATAGCACAGGGTTCTGTCTTCAGACCTGTACTTATATTAATATATATAAAAACTACGTATATGAAAGGAATTTCGAGGCAGAAATCATTTCATTCGATATAGTACTGTTCTACAAAACCAAACCAAATGACCATTTATATTGCATAAGAAAAATCCATCCGAGTGAATATAAATTGTAACTATGAAAGATGAACTTGGTCAGCATTGATGTTCAAATACACCGTGACGTTCAGATGTCCTTCAATGGGTATCAGGGGGTCTAATGTGTGTGTGCTAGACCACCGAGGAACTGACCATTTCTTCAACTAAGGGATATATAATCCTTCCTGTTGATTCACCAGTGGCGCCATCTATTATCAGGAGTTGATCAGCCAAGCTATCAAAAACTGTGGTGGCTTGACTGCCCAACTCCTGATAATAATGGCACCACTGGTGAATCAACAGGAAGGGTTATGTGTCCCCTAGTTGAAGAAATGGTCAGTTCCTCAATGGTCTAGCGGTTAAGACACCAGGCATGCTTCTGGGAGATCTAGGTTCAAATCCCAGTCAGGAAAACCAATATTTTTCAACTCATTATTTTAAATATTCCTTGTCTACAGGACCTGTGATAATTTATTACTGAACAGGAAAACATTCCCCCACACCATCACAGCACCACCACCAGCCTGTACTGTTGACACCAGAAAAGACGACTCCATGGCCTTATGTTGCTTGTGGGAAATTCTGATCCTCCCATCAGCATGGTGCAAAAACGGAACCTTGATTCGTCCGACCAGGATACCTTTTCCAGTCCTCAATGACCCAATAGTGATGTGCCCACTGGTGACGCCCTTTCCTGTCGCTAACAACATCAGCACTCGACACGGTCGGCGACTATTGTATCCCAGTGGTGACAAGGTCTGATACATGATGCGTTCGGAGGTGAATTTATCCACAGCGATATTTAATTCTGCTGTCATTTGCCTGGTTGTGGCCAGTCTGTTTACTTGCACGATTCTCGCCTGTCTCTTTTGACCCTGGGCGGGGGTGGCTCAGTCGGTAGCGCGCCAGGCTCGTAATCTGTAGTTCTCAGGTTCGAGTCCCAGCTGGGTCAGCGTTGAGATTTATCTCCGCAAAATTCCCCGCCCTGCCCACGGTCAGTAGGGGACACCGATGGGCTTGGAAAGCCGCTCCGTCGGATGGGACGTTAAGCCGTGCCCCGTGTGCGGGAGAGCCATACCCTGTGCACGTTAAAGAACACGCTGGATGGCCTTGACGGGAGATTACCATCTGTCTCCCAACAGTTGTTCCAGTGGGTCCCCTCCCCCAACCTTCTCTGAGCCTTCGGAATTCATGTGACCTGGCCATTTAGCCCATGGTGTGCAAAAAAGTGCCGCTCAGAGGTAAAACAACCCAACCCAAATCTTTTGACCCCTCTGCCATAGGATCTCCTATCACTGCTATTTTTTTGCTTTTCACTCCATTCTATGTTAACCCTTGAAACAGTTGTTCATGAAAACCCCAGTGGGGCGGGGGTGGCTCAGTCGGTAGCGCGCCAGGCTCGTAATCTGTAGTTCCCAGGTTCGAGTCCCAGCTGGGTCAGCGTTGAGATTTATCTCCGCAAAATTTCCCCGCCTTGCCCACGGTCAGTAGGGGACACCGATGGGCTTGAAAAGGCCGCCGTCCGTCGGATGGGACGTTAAGCCGTGGCCCCGTGTGCGGGAGAGACATACCCTGTGCACGTTAAAGAACACGCTGGATGGCCTTGACGGGAGGCTACTATCTGTCTCCCAACAGCTGTTCCAGTGGGTCCCCTCCCCCAACCTTCTCTGAGTCTTCGGGGTCCTTGTGGCCTGGCCATTTAGCCCATGGTGTGCAAAAAAGTGCCGCTCAGAGGTAAAACAATCCAATCCAATCCAATGAAAACCCCAGAACGATGGTCGTTTGGGAGATGCAAGAACTGGCACACCCAGCAGCAACTATCATGCCACGTTCAAAGTCGGTGAGGTCACTCGTTTTGCCCATTCTGAAGCTTAATCCAACTGTAACTGATGCTGGAAGAGCTGGTCTGCCTGATTTAAACCGCCAACTGCGGTCACGTGACGTATTATGTGTTAGAATGAACCAATTTTGTGACAAAGTGTGCTGTACAGTCGCTCAAAAAATATCCGGACACTATGGTTGATTACAGAATTCAGAAAAAATATCTGGCAACGATTTTTTTATAAATTAGTGATCTGGCAACTTTCGTGTCACGTGACACGAAGGTTGAACCTGACACGAAGGATGTCAGGACCTCAACAGAAAAACGACACATATATCCATGCCTTCCTGGGGCTCGAACCCAGGTCCCTTAGATCAGTAGCCAAACGCTCAAACCACTCGGCCACGGGACGACTAGCATTTTAAAAAATTTAATTTTTGCCATTCCTAATTGTTAAATCAATTTTTGTTTAATGGTATAAATTTTATTTTTTACTTTAAAGCTACTATAATAAAGAGGAAAGAACAGTAATTTTTATTTAATGGAATTGTGGATATCAAAAAACGTTCCTCAGCATAGCTTGATTAGTATATAGAGAGAAAGTTTTAAAACAAATGAAACTTCTCCTAACGGCTGTTCAGTTGATCTCCTTCGCCAACCTAGCTCTAAATCTTTAGTTCCCAATTGCGACCAATCTAGAGAAAAAGGGACTTTACCGAGCAGAAACTGATCGGAATGCCATTTCGGTGTATACTTTTTTCCCTCCATTTTAATGGTCGGTAAAACATTTTCTTGAAAAATATACATTTAATACTTTTTCGCTTCCACTCCAGTTACAACCATTCTGGAAGTTCCCAGGTTCGAGTCCCAGCTGGGTCAGGGTTGAGACTTATCTCCGCAAAATTCCCCGCCTTGCCCACGGTCAGTAGGGGACACCGATGGTCTTAGAAAGGCCGCCGTCCGTTAGATGGGACGTTAAGCCGTGGCCCGTGTGCGGGAGAGCCATACCCTGTGCACGTTAAAGAACACACTGGATGCCTTGACGGGAGGCTACCATCTGTCTCCCAACAGCTGTTCCGGTGGGTCCAGCTGTCCCAACCTTCTCTGAGCCTTCGGGGTCCTTGTGACCTGTCCATTTAGCCCATTGTGTGCAAAAAATAGCCGCTCAGAGGTAAAACAACCCAACAACCCTGAGCCTTCGGGGTCCTTGTGACCTGGCCATTTATCCCATGGTGTGCAAAAAAGTGCCGCTCAGAGGTAAAACAACCCAACCCTAATCAACAGGCCACTGATTGTATTTGTATCCTTCGTGCTGTGTATTTTCTTCCGTAAATTTCTGTTGTAGGCAGAAAAGCGAGCACCTCGTCTCGCGCAGCTTCTGTCTGCGATGCGGCTGCTGGTTCCCACGTTTTGAGTCATTACCCCCTTTCCTTTGCGAGTTCGCTTTTTACTGCCTGCGATGGGAAATGGGAAATATTTGTTACAAACTGACAAAACAGCAATAAATGGCCTCACTCTCAGAGAATCGGGCCCAATGGGCCAAACTCATTTTGTTTTACTGAATCTCGGGTCTTGTTATTCGTAACAACAACAGGTGAGGTTGATGTGAGAGAAACCGAAATCATTTGATTGCATTCAGAGAATTGAAAGAATGCTGTCAATATTTTTTTTTTTCACATTTCCGTTCATTCCTTTGTTGTTTTTTTTTATTAGTTTCGCAAATAACGAGAAATTTCCTTCTATCGCTTTGATTTTTGGCTCTTGGATATACATGTGTTATCTTTAGCAGAGATACAGGCTCACTCGGTAGCAAGCCGAATTCGTACCAAATGCTCCAAGGTTCGAGTCCCCACATTGACTACATTTAGAACATTCTCCTCTACCCCCCCCCCCCCGGGTCAGTCGATAGCGCGCCAGGCTCCTAATCTGTAGTTCCCAGGTTCGAGTCCCAGCTGGGTCAGCGTTGAGATTTATCTCCGCAAAATTCCCCGCCCACGGTCAGTAGGGGACACCGATGGGCTTGGAAAGGCTGCCGTCCGTCGGATGGGACGTTAAGCCGTGGCCCCGTGTGTCGGAGAGCCATACCCTGTGCACGTTAAAGAACACGCTGACGGGAGGCTACCATCTGTCTCCCAGCAGCTGTTCCAGTGGGTCCCCTCCCCCAACATTCTCTGAGCCTTTGGGGTCCATGTGAACTGGCCATTTAGCCCATGGTGTGCAAAAAAGTGCCGCTCAGAGGTAAAACAACCCAACCCAATCTCTACCCCCCCCCCTCCCAACCTCTGTCAGAAAGAAGAAATTGATGGATCTGAAAGCCTATTATTGAGTTCAGTTGTTTTACCTCTGAGCGCTACTTTTTTTGCACACAATGGGCTAAATGGCCAGGTCACAAGGACCGAGGGCTCAGAGAAGGTTGGGGGAGGGGACTACAGAAGGTAGCCTCCCGTCAAGGCTATCCAGCGTGTTCTTTAACGTGCACAAAGTATTGATCTCACACACACGGATCCACGGTTTAACGTCCCATCCGACGGACTGCGGCCTTTCTAAATCCACTAGTGTCCCCTACTGACCGTGGGCATGGCGGGGAGTTTTGCGGAGATAAATCTTAACGCTGGCTTAAATGGGAATTGAACTTGGGAATTGCACATTACGAGCCTGGCGCGTTATCGACTGAGCCACCCTTACCCCAAAGGTAACTAGGTTTCAGAGAAGGTTGGGGGAAGGCAACCCACTGAACAGTTGTTACGAAGCAGATGGCAGCCTCCCTTTAAAGCCGTCCAGCATGTTCTTTAGCATGCACAGGCACACGGCTTAATGTTCCATACCATGGACTGCTGCCTTTCCTCCCACAGCGGTATCCCTCTACATATCTAGGTCAGGGTGGGGTTTATCGGATATAAATCGCAACGTTTTCACAGCTGGGACTCGAACCTGGCGCGCTACCGACAGAAGTAACCTCCCTCTTGTTGGGTACAAGAGAATCACACTCTATTCGCTTTAAAGAGCTCAGTGGAACCTGATGATCATAACCTGATGGGCTTGGAAAGGCCGCCGTCCGTCGGATGGGACGTTAAGCCGTGGCCTCGTGTGCGGGAGAGCCATACCCTGTGCACGTTAAAGAACACGCTGGATGGCCTTGACGGGAGGCTACCATCTGTCTCCCAACAGCTGTTCCAGTGGGTCCCCTCCCCCAACCTTCTCTGAGCCTTCGGGGTCCATGTGACCTGGCCATTTAGCCCATGGTGTGCAAAAAAGTGCCGCTCAGAGGTAAAACAACCCAAAAACTACCCTACCATCTGTCTCCCAACAACTTTTCCAATGGGTCCCCTCCCCCAACCTTCTCTGAGCCTTCGGGGTCCATGTGACCTGGCCATTTAGCCCATGGTGTGCAAAAAAGTGTCGCTCAGAGGAAAACTACCCAAAAACTACCCTACCATCTGTCTCCCAACAGCTGTTCCAGTGGGTCCCCTCCCCCAACCTTCTCTGAGCCTTCGGGGTCCATGTGACCTGGCCATTTAGCCCATGGTGTGCAAAAAAGTGCCGCTCAGAGGTAAAACAACCCAACCCAACCTCATAACCTGACCATTTAGCCCATTTGTGTTATAAATATTGTAGCTCAAGCCTTGTGAACTTATTTTCAAAGTTATGGAGCTTTAAATGTGACTTTCCATAATTTCTTAAATGCTGAACCAATATTGATATATAATCAAGACCCAAAGAGATATTGAATATCTTTCACTTCACCTCCAATGGTATTTGCTCATAGAGAGCTTATTTTTAAAATTATGTGGCTTTGCATTGACATAAACAAGCATCATCCTTAATGGATTCCAGCAATATAAAGCTAAATAATACGAAGAAGAGCAACTAGCTGATTTACGCTGCAAGTTGTTGATGTTCACTTGCCTTATTGCCATGCGCAATGAACAATTTCGTTGCCAAGGTCGTTCTCTCGCTGCCGCGTGTTGCACAACTCTTCAGCATGTTCCCGAGCCAAATGGAAGAAAAACAGCGACGAGAAGAAAGAATAAAGTTTCGGGTTGTGGTGCTTCTCAAAGCTTTCGTGCCTCCGCATGTGCTGTGTGCTCACACCCACGCTTGTCATCTATACAAGGTTGGAGTATCAAACCATCATCTACTGCTGTTCTGCCTTTCTTCTCCTTGGTGCAATGACGAGACAGTCGGCGTGCGATCTCACAAGAGGTTGATTTATAAGAATCGCAGAAGAGGTCGAAGATCGCAGAAGAGGACGAAGTGCTCTCAAAGACTTACAACACATTTACTAGGTTGGATTGTTTCACCTCTAAGCGGCACTTTTTTGAACACAATGGGCTAAATGGCCAGGTAACAAGGACGCCGAAGGCTCAGAGAAGGTTGGGGGAGGGGACCCACTGGAACAGCTGTTGGGAGACAGATGGTATAAATGGCCAGGTCACAAGGACCCAGAAGGCTTAGAGAAGGTTGGGGGAGGGGACCCACTGGAACAGCTGTTGGGAGACAGATGGTATAAATGGCCAGGTCATAAGGACCCAGAAGGCTTAGAGAAGGTTGGGGGAGGGGACCCACTGGAACAGCTGTTGGGAGACAGATGGTATAAATGGCCAGGTCACAAGGACCCAGAAGGCTTAGAGAAGGTTGGGGGAGGGGACCCACTGGAACAGCTGTTGGGAGACAGATGGTATAAATGGCCAGGTCACAAGGACCCAGAAGGCTTAGAGAAGGTTGGGGGAGGGGACCCACTGGAACAGCTGTTGGGAGACAGATGGTATAAATGGCCAGGTCACAAGGACCCAGAAGGCTTAGAGAAGGTTGGGGGAGGGGACCCACTGGAACAGCTGTTGGGAGACAGATGGTATAAATGGCCAGGTCACAAGGACCCAGAAGGCTTAGAGAAGGTTGGGGGAGGGGACCCACTGGAACAGCTGTTGGGAGACAGATGGTATAAATGGCCAGGTCACAAGGACCCAGAAGGCTTAGAGAAGGTTGGGGGAGGGGACCCACTGGAACAGCTGTTGGGAGACAGATGGTATAAATGGCCAGGTCACGAGGACTCAGAAGGCTTAGAGAAGGTTGGGGGAGGGGACCCACTGGAACAGCTGTTGGGAGACAGATGGTATAAATGGCAAGTTCACAAGGACCCAGAAGGCTTAGAGAAGGTTGGGGGAGGGGACCCACTGGAACAGCTGTTGGGAGACAGATGGTATAAATGGCCAGGTCACAAGGACCCAGAAGGCTTAGAGAAGGTTGGGGGAGGGGACCCACTGGAACAGCTGTTGGGAGACAGATGGTATAAATGGCCAGGTCACAAGGACCCAGAAGGCTTAGAGAAGGTTGGGGGAGGGGACCCACTGGAACAGCTGTTGGGAGACAGATGGTATAAATGGCCAGGTCACAAGGACCCAGAAGGCTTAGAGAAGGTTGGGGGAGGGGACCCACTGGAACAGCTGTTGGGAGACAGATGGTATAAATGGCCAGGTCACAAGGACCCAGAAGGCTTAGAGAAGGTTGGGGGAGGGGACCCACTGGAACAGCTGTTGGGAGACAGATGGTATAAATGGCCAGTTCACAAGGACCCAGAAGGCTTAGAGAAGGTTGGTGGAGGGGACCCACTGGAACAGCTGTTGGGAGACAGATGGTATAAATGGCCAGGTCACAAGGACCCAGAAGGCTTAGAGAAGGTTGGGGTAGGGGACCCACTGGAACAGCTGTTGGGAGACAGATGGTATAAATGGCCAGGTCACAAGGACCCAGAACGCTTAGAGAAGGTTGGGGGAGGGGACCCACTGGAATAGCTGTTGGGAGACAGATGGTATAAATGTCCAGGTCACAAGGACCCAGAAGGCTTAGAGAAGGTTGGGGGAGGGGACCCACTGGAACAGCTGTTGGGAGACAGATGGTATAAATGGCCAGGTCACGAGGACTCAGAAGGCTTAGAGAAGGTTGGGGGAGGGGACCCACTGGAACAGCTGTTGGGAGACAGATGGTATAAATGGCCAGGTCACAAGGACCCAGAAGGCTTAGAGAAGGTTGGGGGGGGGGACCCACTGGAACAGCTGTTGGGAGACAGATGGTATAAATGGCCAGGTCACAAGGACCCAGAAGGCTTAGAGAAGGTTGGGGGAGGGGACCCACTGGAACAGCTGTTGGGAGACAGATGGTATAAATGGCCAAGTCACAAGGACCCAGAAGGCTCAGAGAAGGTTGGGGGAGGGGACCCACTGAAACAGCTGTTGGGAGACAGATGGTATAAATGGCCAGGTCACAAGAACCCAGAAGGCTTAGAGAAGGTTGGGGGAGGGAGCCCACTGGAACAGCTGTTGGGAGACAGATGGTATAAATGGCCAGGTCACGAGGACTCAGAAGGCTTAGAGAAGGTTGAGGGAGGGGACCCACTGGAACAGCTGTTGGGAGACAGATGGTATAAATGGCCAGGTCACAAGGACCCAGAAGGCTTAGAGAAGGTTGGGGGAGGGGATCCACTGGAAAAGCTGTTGGGAGACAGATGGTATAAATGGCCAGGTCACAAGGACACAGAAGGCTTAGAGAAGGTTGGGGGATGGGAACCCACTGGAACAGCTGTTGGGAGACAGATGGTATAAATGGCCAGGTCACAAGGACCCAGAAGGTTTAGAGAAGGTTGGGGGAGGGGACCCACTGGAACAGCTGTTGGGAGACAGATGGTATAAATGGCCAGGTCACAAGGACCCAGAAGGCTTAGAGAAGGTTGGGGGAGGGGACCCACTGGAACAGCTGTTGGGAGACAGATGGTATAAATGGCCAGTTCACAAGGACCCAGAAGGCTTAGAGAAGGTTGGGGGAGGGGACCCACTGGAACAGCTGTTGGGAGACAGATGGTATAAATGGCCAGGTCACAAGGACCCAGAAGGCTTAGAGAAGGTTGGGGGAGGGGACCCACTGGAACAGCTGTTGGGAGACAGATGGTATAAATGGCCAGGTCACAAGGACCCAGAAGGCTTAGAGAAGGTTGGGGGAGGGGACCCACTGGAACAGCTGTTGGGAGACAGATGGTATAAATGGCCAGGTCACAAGGACCCAGAAGGCTTAGAGAAGGTTGGGGGAGGGGACTCACTGGAACAGCTGTTGGGAGACAGATGGTATAAATGGCCAGGTCACAAGGACCCAGAAGCCTTAGAGAAGGTTGGGAGAGGGGACCCACTGGAACAGCTGTTGGGAGACAGATGGTATAAATGGCCAGGTCACAAGGACCCAGAAGGCTTAGAGAAGGTTGGGGGAGGGGCCCCACTGGAACAGCTGTTGGGAGACAGATGGTATAAATGGCCAGGTCACAAGGACCCAGAAGGCTTAGAGAAGGTTGGGGGAGGGGACCCACTGGTACAGCTGTTGGGAGACAGATGGTATAAATGGCCAGGTGACAAGGACCCAGAAAGCTTAGAGAAGGTTGGGGGAGGGGACCTATTAAAACAACTGTTGAGACACAGATAGTAACTTCCCGTGAAGGCCATCCAGCCTGTTCTTTAACGTGCACAGGGTATGACTGTCCCGCACACGGGGCCACTGCTTAACGTCCCATCCGACGGACGGCGGCTTTTCCAAACCCATCGGTGTCCTCTGCTGACCGAGTAGTTTTGCAGAGATAAATCTCGAACTCTCCCAGGCGGGACTCGAACCTAGGAATTGCAGATTACCAGCCTGGCACACTATCAACTGACCCACCCAAAATCACTGAAGGAATTTCATCCTTATCCAAGTTATAGCTAAGGCGTGTGCCAAAAATGTGCATCTCCGAAGTAATGGAACTCAACCTGAACAAGTCCTCACTTTCAAAATACAAGTCTGAAATTCTAATTTTTGTTTTTTCAGACACAAAAGTTACGTGGTTCTTTCAAAGACAGAGTTGGGTTGGGTTGTTTTACTTCTGAGCGGCATTTTTTTGGACACCATGGGCTAAATGGCCAGGTCACATGGACCCCGAAGGCTCAGAGAAGGTTGGGGGAGGGGACCCACTGGAACAGCTGTTGGGAGACAGATGGTAGCCTCCCGTCAAGGCCATCCAGCGTGTTCTTTAACGTGCACAGGGTATGGCTCTCCCGCACACGGGGCCACGGCTTAACGTCCCATCTGATGGACGGCGGCCTTTCCAAGCCCATCAGTGTCCCCTACTGACCGTGGGCAGGGCGAGGAGTTTTGCGGAGATAAATCTCAACGCTGACCCAGCTGGGACTCGAACCTGGGAACTACAGATTACGAGACTGGCGCGCTACCGACTGAGCCACCCCCGCCCGAAAGACAGAGTGTGACTAAGAATCTGATTATACATTTTTAGCCTTTTTTTCCCCAATAAATTTGATTTCATGTCCCATAATGAATTTTAAACCACATTTTTTTCGATAGTCTCCATTCAGTTTTTTCTGTATTTTTCCTTAATTATATATATATATGTTTTTCTCAGTATTTAACAAACATTTTTATGTTATTAAATAGATTTTGTAGCGTATTTAGAAATTTTTTTTCAGAAATTAATAATTTAAAACATTTCGAGACCTAGCTTAATATTCTTCTTTCCTAATTTAGTTAAACAGATGACTTTTTTCGTTATCAAAATTAACGGCTCTTATTGCAATACGTAATAATTAACAATTTAATAATTTATTATAACTATTTCAATTGATTATTAATAGGACTAACTGACTTTCAAGCCACCATGTTCTTTTCTTTACGACCTATAATTTTTTTTTTGGAATAGTTTTGGCCAATATTGAAAAGTCCTCTTTTTTGCCAAGCCTTTCTTTTCCTCTTTATATCGTGGCCGTATGGGATAAAAATTCAAAAAACTTCATACCGATCTTTCCCAAAAATGAAAACATTCGTATAAATCCTTTTTAGCGGAAGTACGCAAATATAAGATCTTCGTAAAAGATTCTATTCTTCAGAATTCTGCACTCTTTTCATCTTGCGAGCCATTCGTAAAAACGCTCTTATCTGAAATAGCAGTTCTCTCGAAAATCAGAATATAGGGGGCATCGTGGATTACAGGTAACGGCGTTGCCAGACACGGCGATCAATATTACTGTCTAGGACGTCTGCGCTCAGAGCACGTCATTGGTTGCATAGTATTGACGTCATTCCAATACCCAGACGGCCAGCAGCAGAAGCCTTCGCCTGCGTTGTTGTTATGATGCCCATAGGGGATTTCAGCCAAACGCTTTCCTACTTCACAATAGTTGAGCACTAAAAATGGCTTAATATTATGGTTAGGGCCACTGCTTGTATTAATTTGATCTCAAGATGGTCGTCATGTGTTTTAAGTAGTTTTTATAACACAAGCGAAAGAAGCTAGCAAAATAAGGAGATAAACATTCGCTGATTATCTTTGTACGCCATTTTAAAAACAGAGAAGATAATAAAATCATTTATTTTGGATGTTTTTCTCGTGCAGAGTTCATTTTGATAATCAGTCGGTAATTATTTTTTTATTGTTTCTTTTGTACTGTTATTCTTATCATTACTTCGTGCTGGGCTTTTGCACTTTTAATATTATAACAATTTTTGAAGTTAGTTTGGGTTTTTGGGGTTTTAAATTTGACCGCGATTTTTTATGCCCACAATGGGCTTAAAATGGCTAAGTCAGAAGTACAGTCGCTCACAAAAGTATCCGAACACTATGGTTGATTACAGAATTCAGAAAAAATATCTGGTAACAAATTTCTAAAAAAGACGTTGCCAGATATTTTTTCTGAATTCTGTAATCAACCACAGTGTTCGGATACTTTTTTGAGCGACTGTATCACAAGGGTTCATAGCTGGATAAGGAGAGACTACATCTCTTAGGATGCAGATGGAAGCCTCTTATTACGACTATACAGCGAGATCTTTAATTTGCATATGGTAAACCCCTGTACAGAGGGAACAATTGGCCTTAATAGTCTGGAAAAATTGGCCTTAAATGGTCTGGAGATACAAAAATTTCTGATTTAGATTATGTTGATGAATTAGCCCTTTTGGCAAATGATGTTGATGAGATGAATTTTTTCATTAGGGCTGTTGATGAGATTGGTAATAGAGTTAGGTTGGTTATAAACAGAGAAAAAACTAAAGGGATGAAAATTGGTCAGGCAGGCTGTGATTCAGTTAATCTGAATGGTTGCAGTCTTGAGCAGGTGTCACAGTTTAATTATCTTGGGAGCTATGTAACAGTTATTGTTGATGTGCAGCATGAGATTAACAAACGAATAGGGATTACTGCCGGGACTTTTAAGAATCTGTGGAGAGTGTGGAGAAATAGGCGTATACACCTAAAGACTAAAATTAGACTGTATAATAGTTTGGTTCTTTCTAATAATATAAGTAAGGTAATATAAGAAAGGTAATATAAGATTAGTTATGGTAGCGAAACATGGACCCTTTGCAAGCAAGATAACAAGAAACTTGATACCTTTGATTCTAGATGCTTACACAGTGTCTTGGGAATTAGGTGGTTTGACTTTGTAAGTTGTTTTGTGGGTTGTTTTACCTCTGAGCGGCACTTTTTTGCACACCATGGGCTAAATGACCAGGTCACATGGACCCCGAAGGACTTTGTAAGTAATGATGAGGTTAGAAGATGGAGTCATCAACCTCCTTTAAATAGCATATTGTGCAGAGAGAGACTCAGTAGGTTTGGCCATGTTGCCCGTATGAATAATTATAGATTGGCGAATAGGGTTATGAACAGTGTGCCTAAAGGCCTCAGAAAGAAGGGGAGACCTAGGATGCGGTGGGCAGACAATGTCAAACAGGACCTTGTTAGAATTGGTGTGCAGTGGCCAGATGCAGTAGATGTAGCTCAGGACAGACTTGCTTGGAGAACTATATTGCACGGTCTGGTTGGACATCCGTAGCCCATGGCTGCTTGAGGATGATGATGATGATGTGGAATATTACCCACCTTTACACCACCACCATCGACCCTGCTCGATCTGGTGTCCTGTTGTTAAACCATTGGACTCCAGTATGAAGCACTGTAACGGGCATCTGCAAAAACAAATTGGACACCATTATGCAGCACTGTAACTTGTGTCTGCGAAACAAATTGGACACCATTATGAAGCACTGTAACTTGTGTCTGCAAAAACAAATTGGACACCAGTATGTAGCACTGCAATAGACTTCTGTGAAACACTTTCATACCTAATCGTACCATTCCAAGTGCCCAAATGCGCAAAAATTCGTGGAAATTCATTCAGTGAATTCGCAGAAATGTTCTCGAATAATTTTCCTCTTCTATCCGTTGAAGATGTGTGCTTAGACGCTGTCGTTGGTCAAAAAAGGGACACTAAAAGTCTTGGAAATGCCCTCCTTGGAAAATTATATATATCTCAGTATCGATGTACCGTTGGGAAAAAATGATCTGTATGTCAATATATGAAGATATCTTGTGTCACCCGAGCCTTTCTGTTTGAAGTTAAAATGATTGGTAAATTGGTTTTAATGAGCTCCTTCATCACCGTAAATTGGTTTTAATGAGCTCCTTCATCACCGTCGGTGTTTCGAAGTGATAGACGACCAATGGCTTCAGTTTTACAGTTCCTGAAACTTTTCCACCAAGAACAAGAGTTAAACCGTCCTTGGCTGGTTTAAATCCAAAAGCATGTTTGGATTAGGGCTGATTATGTTAACCATTTACATTTTCGTTTCCTTAATGATATGTTTCAATTCATGTTCAAGATTATAAAACCATTTGTAAATGATAGAATTTTTAAATACAAAACTCCCACTTCAAACTTACAAAAACTGCTAAATTTTACTGAATTTCAATACAATTTAGTAAAACACTTTAAAAAGATGGTCAAGTGTTAGTTGATAAATTAGATAAACTAGTTTATTTAATTATGTTTCTTTTATTTTATATTTATAATTTTTACAAATTTAAAAGAGAAAAACATGTAAAGGTTTTTATATCTACATATAAGGAAATAATTATTTACATTTTCTGGCTAGACAATTGGACACGCTTTTGTGACACCAGATATTAGGAAATATTAGGAAATATTAAAAAAAGGAATTAGTGATATTAGGAAAAATGTCCTTGGCTCGTGCAAGCCAACTGCCAACAAATGAGCTTCGTTTAAATTGTTCCTTTGCAGAGATTTTGCTTGTTTCATTCTTGAAAACAATTGTTCGCATGAATAAGTTGTTCCAAATACAGACATCCCGATGAAATAATAGCAGTGGCGAAGTGTCCATAGAAGCAATGGTTCCCTTAAAATTATCATAAACAAAAAAATTATAAATTAAATACATATAAACGGTTCAACATAAAAGTTAAAATATTTTCCTAAATTTAATAATTTATTCTAATCTAAATTTTACATTTATATAATATTCTTCGAGTTTCCCTGTTACATTATAATAAAAAATAAAAAATAAATACCCCCTCAAGCAGCTGCTTGCAAAGAGGTCTGACAGGAGCCTGTCATTTTATATGCCACAGTAGGAGATCTGAGAGGATGGTAGGACCTCAGCAGAAAAACGACACACACATCCATGCCTAATCCGGGGCTCGAACCCAGGTCCCTTAGATCAGTAGCCAAGCGTGCTAACCACTCGGCCACGGGACGGCATTATACTGTGTAATTAACAGAAACACCAATTTGCCATGCTAGTTGAGCTAAGAATGTAAGAAGAACCTCGCTGCTACTGCATTACTCTTCGTATCGCACAACAGAAGTCCCATTTTTTCATATTCAACCAGCAGAAATTTTTCTTATGGACTCAACTTGTCCCTTTTTAGCATTACATCTTACGTACAGTCGCTCAAAAAAGTATCCGAACACTATGCTTGATTACAGAATTCAGAAAAAATATCTGGCAACGATTTTTTTAGAAATTAGTGATCTGGCAACCTTCGTGTCACGTGATTACAGAATTCAGGAAAAATATCTGGAGCGTGTACAGCAACTGTACACGCTCCAGTTACCGTTCACAGCAAACTGGAGCGTGTGCAGTTACTGCACACGCTCCAGTTTGCTGTGAATGGTAACTGCACACGCTCAATATTTCCGTGAGTGAGCCCACACGATCTAGTATCAAAATAATATGACAACCTACAGTCGCTCAAAAAAATATCCGAACACTATGGTTGATTACAGAATTCAGAAAAAATATCTAAGAGAAACTATATCTAAAAAAAATCACTAATTTCTAAAAAAATCGTTGCCAGATATTTTTCTGAATTCTGTAATCAACCATAGTGTTCGGATATTTTTTTGAGCGACGTACCTTTCTCATTAACCGCTAGAGGTCGCTAAAATGTTCTCTTTGTAATAATTTTTTGCCATTAGTGGCAGTAGAGGTGAACACTCGCTAAGTCGTCGTCAATTCAATTAATCAAAAGTAAGTGAATTATTTTTAATTATTTTTTAGAAAAACTAACTAAACAGTAATCCTTCTTCATCCTTAACGGCCTCATGTCCAGCTTTCGCCCATTCCAAATGATAAAAGTATTTGTTAATTAGTAATGTTTTGTCGGCGAAAGTTAAACCAGTTGTTTTCTTTCAGATACCGTCTAAGCTAATTGCCTCAATGCATATAATCCGCTTATAATGTTCGCTAAACTTAAGGGAAAGTGAAAGCCATATACTTGTGATGATAAATATTTTGGGTCACAATTGCACAGAAATGAAAGATTGCTCCATGTAGAGAAATTGTAGATGATTAGAGAAACTTAAAAATAATTTTATGGCTGAGTCAAAAATATAAAAGCGAGGAAATATTTTTAGATATACGTTTTTTTCACTTGCACTTTTATTAATATTATATAGTATTTTATGAAAATAATTTATTTTCTAATCACTTTTTCTCAAAAAATGAACAGTGGTCAAGTTCATCATATTCTATTCTGTAAACCTAATTACCTAGATTCTATATTATATGCTTCTTTATATACAAATATGTGTTCGAAAAGTCGCATAGTACAACCACTGCTATATTCAATCAGCAGCCCGCCGATCTCGCATTTGCATCAAGTGACCCCAGGCACCTCAGACTTCTGTTCCCCGTCAAAGAAATAAATATATCGTACGGAGCCGACCCTCCCTCTTCCCCCCCCCCCCCGGCCGAGCTCGGACACTCCAGTCAGATGCATATCCAGTTGTTGTTGTTGTCTTACCTCTGAGCGGCACTTTTTTGCACACCATGGACTAAATGGCCAGGTCACATGGACCCCGAAGGCTTAGAGCAGGTTGTTGGAGGGGACCCACTGGAACAACTGTTGGGTGACAGATGGTAGCCTCCCGTCAAGGCCATCCAGTGTGTTCTTTAACGAGCACAGGGTATGGCTCTCCCGAACACAGGACCACGGCTTAACGTCCCATCCGACGGACGGCGGCCTTTCCAAGCCCATCGGTGTCCCCTACTGACCGTGGGCAAGGCGGGGAATTTTGCGGAGATAAATCTCAACGCTGACCTAGCTGGGACTCGAACCTGGGAACTACAGATTACGAGCCTGGCGCGCTACCGTGCATATCCAGGGACTCTTGACATGGTCGCTTGGAGTGGGGGTCTCGGCTGCAATATTCGAACAATTTTTGGTGCGAGCGTTTGGCGTTGTTTCAAAACTAGATACAGAATGACTTCATTACTTTTTACCCACCACGAGTTTTGTTTCATCACTCTTGATTATCTACCTAATTGTTGTTTTTATTCAAAACCAAATAACGTAAACCTTTGCTCAAGTCCTGATGGGTTGATTAGTGACGATGATTTGGTAGAGGTTATGTACGTCGTCTGCAGTAATGTTAAAAAAGTTGCATTGGTTTGCGATATGGATCGGTATGAAATTAAATACTGATGGACCTGGTTTCCTCTCCACAAAGCATAAAATACAGTGGACCTTCGTTATAGCGCTGCTCGCTATACCGCGCACTCGGTTATAGCGCGGGCGATGTTCGCGATAAGTTCAAACATGTTTATACAGGTCCGTGCGGCGTTAGTGAGTATCGCATTTTATTGTTATTGCGTATTGAGTAATTGTGTATGTATTGAGTTCCTGCATGTATTTTGAATAGTGTTTAATTATTGTATGCATGATGAGTAAAAGAAAAGCTTACAGTGTGAAATTTATTGTGTCGCCACCGCGCCGCTCGGTATAACGCGGTTCACCTTATAACGCGGGTGTTGTTTCCCGCCCGACATGCGCGTTATATCGGGGGTCCACTGTATTTTCGAATTCCGGGTCAATCAGTCATCACAAATAGGAAATGATGTGATTGATTTCTTTAAGTGTGAGGCTGATTCGAAAAATAATACGAATTGAGAGAAATATAACTTTCTGGGAAAATATTTAGCAGAAATTACATAAATTTTACGTGTAATGTGTCATCCTAGAGATTGTTGACCCCAAAAGCTACAAGAAATATGCCACTAAGAGAGCCACGGTATATTCCTGATGCTGTTTAAGAAATAAAAAAATAATAACTAAACAGACTGCAAAAAAGTTTGAAGTGCTAATAATTAAGTAGTAAGAACATATCTCAGATTTCAGCTACTGACGATGTTCAATCAGAAACACCTGCCAAACATTCAGTAACCTATAAAATTATATTAAATAATATTCGAACATATCGAAGAAACTGCCAAAGTCAAAAAATGAACCGAAACCCAAAGGAATTTGCTATTTGAAAACAACAAATGTTTATGGATTGGATTGGATTGTTTTACCTCTGAGCGGCACTTTTTTGCACACCATGAGCTAAATGGCCAGGTCACAAGGACCCCGAAGGCTCAGAGAAGGTTGGGGGAGGGGACCCACTGGAACAGCTGTTGGGAGACAGATGGTAGCCTCCCGTCAAGGCCATCCAGCGTGTTCTTTAACGTACACAGGGTATGGCTCTCCCGCACACAGGGCTACGGCTTAACGTCTCATCTGATGGACGGCGGCCTTTCCAAGCCCATCGGTGTCCCCTACTGACCGTGGGCAGGGCGAGGAGTTTTGCGGAGATAAATCTCAACGCTGACCCAGCTGGGACTCGAACCTGGGAACTACAGATTACGAGACTGGCGCGCTACCGACTGAGCCACCCCCGCCCGAAAGACAGAGTGTGACTAAGAATCTGATTATATATTTTTAGCCTTTTTTTCCCCAATAAATTTGATTTCATGTCCCATAATGAATTTTAAACCACATTTTTTTCAATAGTCTCCATTCAGTTTTTTCTGTATTTTTCCTTAATTATATATATATACCTATTTTTCTCAGTATTTAACAAACATTTTTATGTTATTAAATAGATTTTGTAGCGTATTTTGAAATTTTTTTTCAGAAATTAATAATTTAAAACATTTCGAGACCTAGCTTAATATCCTTTTTCCTAATTTGGTTAAATAGATGACTTTTTTCATTATCAAAATTAACGGCTCTTATTGCAATACGTAATAATTAACAATTTAATAATTTATTGTAACTATTTCAATTGATTATAAATAGGACTAACTGACTTTCAAGCCACCATGTTCTTTTCTTTACGACCTATAATTTTTTTTTTGGAATAGTTTTGGCCAATATTGAAAAGTCCTCTTTTTTGCCAAGCCTTTCTTTTCCTCTTTATATCGTGGCCGTATGGGATAAAAATTCAAAAAACTTCATACCGATCTTTCCCAAAAATGAAAACATTCGTATAAATCCTTTTTAGCGGAAGTACGCAAATATAAGATCTTCGTAAAAGATTCTATTCGTCAGAATTCTGCACTCTTTTCATCTTGCGAGCCATTCGCAAGATGAAAGGTGCCATCGGTGTCCCCTACTGACCGTGGGCAGGGTGGGGAATTTTGCGGAGATAAATCTCAACGCTGACCCAGCTGGGACTCGAACCTGGGAACTACAGATTACGAGCCTGGCGCGCTACCGACTGAGCCACCCCCGCCTCATAGTTATATATATGAATATACAGGTACTAGACTGAAAAATGGAAATAGTTTCATATTATATCAATACATAATCACATTCACAGCTCAATAACAATAACTCAATAATTAGAAACCTCAATAAAATCCGTCAAAATCCATGTTTTAAACATTTTTTTCGATACTCAAAAAGTTATGAACGTTTGAATATTTAACAGGCTACAAAAAAAATTGACCCTCAAATTTTAATTTTTTAATTATTTTTTAATTAATTAATTAATCAAATTTCATTCTGGATCCCGAACTAAGTCTCGGGGGTAACATCATTCCAGTTGTGGCGGAGACCAAGTTACTTGGTCTCATCTTCAATTGGAAATTGACCTTTTTACCACACATACGTCATCTCAGGTCCAAGTGCACGTGGGCATTGAACATCGTCAAGGTCTTCTCCTCTCTCACCCGGGGAGCTGACCGATGTTCTTTGCTCCGCCTGTACCACGCACTTGTCTAGTCGAAACTGGATTACAGATCCCAGGTGTATGACTCCGCCAGGGATTCGGTGGTGAAGGTGCTGAACCCCTGGTGAACCCCCTCCATCATCAGGCCCTCCTTGTTTGCACGGGAACCTTCCGAACCTCACTGATCCGGAGTCTTTGCATTGAGACCGACGAACCGTCTTTATTCTTCATCATCAGCAGTTGTCCCTAAAATATGCATCTAAATTGCGATCCCTGCCTGACCATCCCTCTTGGGACTGCGTTTTCAGTCCAAAGTGGGAAATGCTTTACACTAATCGGCCGACTGCCATTCGTCCTTTTGGTTTGCGAGTCCGAGGCTACCTCAGATACATCAACACCAGTCTCGATAGTGTCGCACAGTCGACAGTCGAGTCACTTCCACCGTGGGTCGCTATTTCCCCTTCCTGTGATTTTTCCCTGTGTAGGACGGGGAAGGCATTTACAATAAATAATAAAATAAATACCCCCTCAAGCATCTGCTTGCCACAGAGGTCTGACAGGAGCCTGTCAGTTTATATGCCATAGTAGAAGGTCTGAGAGGATGGCAGGACCTCAGCAGAAAAACGACACAAACAGCCATGCCTTATCCGAGGCTCGAACCCAGGTCCCTTAGATCAGTAGCCAAGCGCGCTAACCACTCGGTTACAACTGACTGTATATACCAGTAACTCTTTGCTAGCCATCGTGCTGAGTACACGGACTTCTTTCCTGTCTTAACAAAAGGCTCGAAGTCCGGTACATCAGTGGGATCGGCCATGGTCAGCTGTGATGTAATCATTGCAGACCAGATCACACTGCAGTGTTCCATCTTCACTGCAGAGTTGCACGCTATCAGCCTCGCCTTGGACCACGTGATGACCATGTAGATGAGGCTAAGCATCATCGTCAGTGTGTGCTTTACACTGACTCGTTAGCTCGCTACAGGCTTTGATCTTGGTGAGGCATCGGCCTAACCCCGTTCTTTCTAAGATCCGCCAGCAGTTCGCATCTTCTGGCAGCCACAACCACCATCCATTTCTGTTGGGTGTCCGGTCACGTCGGTATCAGGGGCAATGACTAGGCAGCAGCATCTGCCAAGTCAACACACCTCTGTCCGGCTCTCCGTTGCCGGTTCCATATCTGGATTTCCGGCAGCATTTTACCATCGAGCTTCGGGCACATTGGCAGAGATCTTGGTGAGAACAGCTTACCAACAGGCTCTTTGAGATCAAACCTATCATCAAACCATGGCAGTCTTGTTACCGCAGGAATCGCAAGGAGGAAGTTGTATTTGCTCGGCTCCGCTTAGGTCATTCGTTTATTACACACTCTTTTCATGGTAGCTAGGTAGTCACTGGAAAGAGAGCTATGCACCAATCCCCTGTGATGATGCATAGAACCGGCCAGGCCTAGCACCTAATGTCCAACCCCGCCTTCTCGTGGTGCGGACCTTTAGTAACTTTCAAAAGAGATACTCTCTTGTGGAAGTGAACGGAAGGGGAGGGCTGCCAGATTAGTGTGGCCTACTGATCTGGACAACTATGGCTACTTTTCTTTTTTTTCTACCCTGCTGAGGAGTGGTCAACCACACAGGGTCCTGGTGCTGACCATATAAACCTACTGGACTGGACAGATATATGGCTCTGAGCTTGATTATGGATCCTGATTTTGCTGCACTGGTGGGCTTCTGTGGAGGGAAAATCTTCCGCTGTGTTTTCTGTTTGTTTGTGGGTTGACAGCCCCAAGTGAATAGATCCACAGGATATGTTTATCAGCTGGTGGATAATCCTGAGCAGAAGTCATCGCAGGCACCTGAACTCTTTGCTTCTATTGGCATCGTCAAATTCTACATTGGAGGAAGTCTTCCAGTGTAGATGGCTTCAGCCTTTAGTAGTGGGGGAACGGGTCTTTGCCCCATGTCTGCGATTAGGGGGCTGTTTGATATTGTCGGCATTCCCTCTCTCAATAAACATAGTTTCTTTAAACATCCCACTAACCATTTTCTCTCCATAGGTAGTTGGAATGTGAGGACTCTGCACAGAGCTTTTTCTCTTGATGTCCTCACACAAGAATTCCACCGTTATAATTTAGATATTCTTGGCTTGCAAGAGACCAGATGGACAGATAAAGGTCAGATTCTTAAAAATAATCTTAAATTTCTCTTTTCAGGGAGGGACGACAAAAAACATCACCAAGGCGTGGGTCTGCTTCTCAGCAGACACGCTAGTGATGCTCTTCTAGGATATGAGTGCATTAATGAAAGGTTTCTTACAGCAAAATTTCAGACAAGCGTTAAAGACTTGAATGTTATCTGCTGTTATGCCCCCACTGAGGATGCCGATGAGGATGAGAAGGATAGGTTTTATGAACAACTTCAGGATATTTTGAATTCTGTCAAGAAAGGAGATATTACCCTTGTTCTTGGTGACTTCAATGCCAAAGTTGGTACTGACTCTGACCTTTGGGGAGGAGTAATAGGCCCTTTTGGTATTGGTAGCTGCAATAGCAATGGGCAACGTCTCCTACAGGTAAGTAAACTCAATGGATTCAGAATAACTAACACTTATTACAAACACCGCGACATACATAAGTACACATGGGTTTCACCTGATGGGCTGCATAAGAATATGATTGATTACATATTAATTAACAGCAAATGGACTAGTTCTGTTAGGAATACCAGGGCATATAGGGGAGCTGAAATTGGATCTGACCATTACCTTGTTAAAAGTGTGTTGCAACTTAAACTTAAAAAGTGTTGTGCTAGGGTTAAAAAATTTACTTTTAATACTGAAGCTCTGAAAGATCCAGTTATAGCCAAAGCTTACCATGATAGGTTACTTAGTCATTATGACAGTCATGGTTTGCTTACTACTGAAGTTGAGGAAGAATGGGATCATTTTAAACAGGCTTTTTTGGACACTAACAGTACTCTTTTAGGAAAAAAGGAGCAGAAGAGGCAAAATTATCTGAGTGATAAGGCACTTGAGCTTATTTCGGAAAGAAAGAACTGCAGGAATGTCCTTAATCAATACCCTACTAGTCCTAATAGAAAGCATTACAGAGACCTTAATAAACTTGTAAAGGATCAGTTAGCTGCTGATAAAAATTTTTGGCTTGATGGTTTGGCTGACAAAGCCGAGGAAGCAGTTAGACAGCACAACAGCAGAGAGCTGTACCAGATAGTTAATGTTTTGTGTGGTAGAAAACGGACAGGCATACAAGGATTGAAGGATAAACAAGGTAAGGTTATAGAAGGTGAGGATTCTGTCATGGCTAGGTGGGCTGAGCATTTCAGTGATGTTCTAAACAATGTAGTTAGTTCTACTTCCATTGTTTGCAATGATGATAGATGCATTGGTGGCTTTAATGTTGGCCCTATAACACAATCTGAAGTTAGTTTGGCTGTTTCTAAACTTAAACTTCATAAATCCCCAGGGGTAGATGAAATTACTACGGAAATGCTTAGAGCTGGGAATGTTTCGGTTACCACTTGGATGACTGAAATTCTGAATCTCTTTTATGATAAAGGCATGGTTCCTAAGGATTTTACCAGAGCTATTGTTATCCCTATTTTCAAAAAAGGTGATCGCAGTTCTTGTGATAACTATAGGGGTATCAGCCTACTCTCTGTTCCAGGTAAAGTTCTTTCCATGATTGTGCTTAATAGAATTAAGAATCTGGTTGACAGGCAATTGCGTGATGAGCAATGTGGATTCAGAAGTGGTAGGGGATGTGTAGATCAGATATTTTCACTTAGGCAGATTCTTGAGAAATGTTTAGAGTTTCAGAAACCTTTGGTTGCTAGCTTTGTTGATTTCAAAAAGGCTTTCGACTCTGTTGATCGTCATAATTTGTGGTTGATTGTGAGATCATATGGTATACCAGACAAGTTAGTTAACATTATGAAAGCTCTCTATAATAACACTGAGTCGTGTGTGAGAGTTGGTAAGGCTTGTAGCAATTGGTTTAGCATTACTTCTGGTGTTCGACAAGGGTGCATTTTGTCTCCTTTTCTCTTTAGCTTGGTTATTGATTATGTTATGCGAAATTCACTTCAAGGGAAAGATTTTGGCCTTAAATGGGCTGGAGATAGGAAAATTTCTGATTTAGATTATGCTGATGATTTAGCCCTTCTGGCAAATGATGTTGATGAGATGAACTCTTTCATTCGAGCCGTTGATGAGACTGGTAGTAGAGTAGGTTTGGTTATAAACAGAGAGAAAACTAAAGTGATGAAAATTGGTCAGGCAAGCTGTGATTCAGTTAATCTGAATGGTTGCAGTCTTGAGCAGGTGTCCACAGTTTAATTATCTTGGGAGCTATGTAACAGATAGTGGTGATGTGCGGCATGAGATTAACAGACGAATAGGGATTGCTGCTGGGACTTTTAAGAATCTATGGAGAGTGTGGAGAAATAGGCGTATACACCTAAAGACTAAAATTAGACTGTATAATAGTTTGGTTCTTTCTAGGGTTAGTTATGGTAGTGAAACTTGGACACTTTGTAAACAAGATAACAGGAAACTAGATGCTTTTGATTCCAGATGCTTACGCAGTATCTTGGGCATTAGGTGGTTCAACTTTGTAACTAATGATGAGATTAGGAAAAGGAGTTTGCAACCTCCTTTAAGCAGCATATTGTGCAGAGAGAGACTCCGTTGGTTTGGCCATGTTGCCCGTATGAATAATTATAGATTGGCGAATAGGGTTATGAACAGTGTGCCTAAAGGCCTCAGAAAGAAGGGGAGACCTAGGATGCGGTGGGCAGACAATGTCAAACAGGACCTTGTTAGAATTGGTGTGCAGTGGCCAGATGCAGTAGATGTAGCTCAGGATAGACTTGCTTGGAGAACTAAATTGCACGGTCTGGTTGGACCTCCGTAGCCCATGGCTGCTTGAGGATGATGATGATGATGATGATGATAATCTAATAAATTATATAATATAATACATAAATTATATAATATAATACATAAATTATATAATATAAATTATATAATATAATATATAAATTATATAATATAAATATATTAATAAATAAATTATATAATAAAAAAAAAATAAATACCCCCTCAAGCAGCTGCTTGCCACAGAGGTCTGACAGGAGCCTGTCAGTTTATATGCCACAGTAGAAGGTCTGAGAGGATGGCAGGACCTCAGAAGAAAAACAACACGAACATCCATGCCTTACCCGGGACTCGAACCCAGGTCCCTTAGATCAGTAGCCAAGCGCGCTAACCACTCGGCCATGGGACGGTATAAATATATTAATAAATAAATTATATAATATAATAAAATAAATTATCTATATATTTAAATATCTATATTTAATTACTATATTTTAATTCATTGCCATTGTTTTAACCTCGAACGTCGTTTGTCTTTTACTTTTCGTGATTTTACATCCGGGCCACTTACACTCAGACAACTTTTATCAGATGAATCGCTTTTAACTCCTGTCTTTGAATTTTTACGTTATTTTGACTGTTTTAACCGGTTATAATCTTATTTTTTACATGGGCCGTCTACACCCGTTGTTATTTTCCCGGTTTTTTATTTGTTGCCCTTTTACGTTCTCTATTTTTATTGTCTTTTGCGTTGTATTTCATCACCTTTACATGTTGCTGAAGCTTTAGTAATCTGTAGTTCCCAGGTTCGAGTCCCAGCTGGGTCAGCGTTGAGATTTATCTCCGCAAAATTCCCCGCCCTGCCCACGGTCAGTAGGGGACACCGATGGGCTTTGAAAGCCCCCGTCCGTCAGATGAGACGTTAAGCCGTGGTCCCGTGTGGGGAAGTGCCATACCCTGTGCACGTTAAAGAACACGCTGGATGGCCTTGACGGGAGGTTACTATCTGTCTCCCAACAGTTGTTCCAGTGGGTACCCTCCCCCAACTTTCTCTGAGCCTTCGGGGTCCATGTGACCTGGCCATTTAGCCCATGGTGTGCAAAAAACTGCCGCTCAGAGGTAAAACAACCCAACTCTGTAGTTCCCAGGTTCGAGTCCCAGCTGGGTCAGCGCTGAGATTTATCTCCGCAAAATTCCCCGCCCTGCCCACGGTCAGTAGGAGACACCGATGGGCTTTGAAAGCCGCCGTCCGTGAGATGAGACGTTAAGCCGTGGTCCCGTGTGCGGGAGAGCCATACCCTGTGCACGTTAAAGAACACGCTGGATGGCCTTGACGGAAGGCTACCATCTGTCTCCCAACAGCTGTTCCAGTGGGTCCCCTCCCCCAACTTTCTCTGAACCTTCGGGGTCCATGTGACCTGGCCATTTAGCCCATGGTGTGCAAAAAAGTGCCGCTCAGAGGTAAAACAACCCAAATTTAAGCTTTGGTTGTGGGTTTTCATGATTTTTATCTTTTTTTATTATTTGTCTTGTCTGGCGCATTATGACGTTAGTTGCCGATGCGCCATTAAAACACAACCAACCAACCAATGATCTCGCGATCTTATTATTATGGCGTATTATATTGACATTATCTTAACTTCCATCCACAAGTTGGGTTGGGTTGTTTTACCTCTGAACGGCACTTTTTTGCACACCATGGGCTAAATGGCCAGGTCACATGGACCCCGAAGGCTCAGAGAAGGTTGGGGGAGGGGACCCACTGGAACAGCTGTTGGGAGATAGATGGTAGCCTCCCGTCAAGGCCATGCAGCGTGTTGTTTAACGTGCACAGGGTATGGCTCTCCCGCACACGGGACCACGGCTTAACGTCCCATCCGACGGACGGCGGCCTTTCCAAGCCCATCGGTGTCTATTGACCGTGGGCAGGGCGGGGAATTTTGCGGAGATAAATTTCAACGCTGACCCAGCTGGGGCTCGGACTCGAACCTGGGAACTGCAGATTACGAGCCTGGCGCGCTACCGACTGAGCCACCCCCACCCATCCACAAGAAATGGTCTGCTCGAGAGATAATTTACTTCTGTAAGGGAAGAACTGGAGTTGGGTTGCGTTTGTGATCATTGTAAAATAAGTGAGTTTAACATTTTGATAACTCTCCAATAACGAACCTGGGAACTACAGATTACGAGCCTGGCGCGCTACCGACTGAGCCACCCCCACCCATCCACAAGAAATGGTCTGCTCGAGAGATAATTTACTTCTGTAAGGGAAGACTGGAGTTAGGTTGCGTTTTCTTCGTGATCATTGTTAAAATAAACTGCTGCAGGGTCGTCTTCTGCAGGCAACTTCTGCAGGCTCGTAAAATAAGTGAGTTTCCGTGGCCGAGTGGTTAGCACGATTGGCTACTGATCCTGGGTTCGAGCCCCGGATAAGGCATGGATGTATGTGTCGTTTTTCTGCTGAGGTCCTGCCATCCTCTCAGACCTTCTACTATGGCATATAAACTGGCAGGCTCCTGTCAGACCTCTGTGGCAAGCAGCTGCTGGAGGGGGGTATTTATTATTATTATTTAACATTTTGATAACTCTCCAATAATTAACATGAACATAATGAAAGAAATGAATTTTCTGGAACTCTTCTTCCTGAAGAATAACAGGAACTGCTCTAATCGCGATTTACAAGTCAGCGTTATTCTATATATACGGACAAACTAGACTTCCAAAGTTTCGTAACTCAACAACTCAGAAACCACCTTCAAAAAAAAATTGTCGCCTTTGTTTATGTATTGAGTTTAAGCAGTCTGCCAGTGCCAAGGTCACGTGACGTCATAGCAGCATGAATGACGTACTTGTGTCGCCGTCATAACATCCTCTCACAGATGACGGTAACTTCCTGGTCTCTGCCAATTCCTGTCATGGCAGCGCCAGCGGTAAAAGGTAGCTAGCTAGCTGATGACTCTACTTTTCAGAACGGTCATCCGGAAGAGAAGCTAGATACACTATGTTACCAAAAGTATTGGGATACCCAAGTTAGGTTATTTTACCTCTGAGCGTCACCTTTATTTGCGCACAATGAGCTAAATGACCAGGTCACAAGGACTACAAGAAATCGGACAAAACTGGGAAAATGGGACCGCTGTTGGGTTGCGCTATTTTACCTTTGAGCGTCACTTTTATTTGCGCACCATGGGCTAAATGGCTACATCACGAGGACTCTGAGGACTCAGAGAAGTTTGAGGAGAGGGGATCCACTGGACAACTGTTACGAAGGTAGATGGTAGCCTCCCGTCAAGGCCATCCAGCGTGTTCTTTAATGTGCACAGAGTATGATTGTCTTGTACACGGATCTAAGGTTTTATGTCCCATCTAATGGACAGCGGCCTTTAAAACACCATTTCTGTCCCCTACTGACTGACGGCAGGGTTGAGAGTTTTGCGGAGTTTCAACACCTGCCCAGGTGGGAGTTGAATCTGGGAACTGCAGATTACGAGTCTGGTGCGCTACTGATTGAGCCACCCTCGCCGCAATAGAAGAGGCCGACTGTTAAGAGACAGATGGTACTCTACTGTACCGAATAAAGGCCATCTAGCATGCTCTTTAACTTGCTGGGTATGACTCTCCTGCCAAGAAGTCACAGCTTTTCACCATCTTAAGGACTGCTGCCTTTCAAAGCTCATCAGTGTCCCCTTCTAAACGAGGGCCACGTGGGACTCGAACCTGAGACTTACAGATTACGAGACTGGTGCACTGTCGGCTGAGCCAGCCCCTGCTCCAGGATACACAAGTTTCCCACTGTCCCTGCCCTGAAAACTTTCTCGATGGACTTTGCATGGCTGCCATTCGTCACATGCGACGTTAAGCCGTAACTCTTTGCCCGAAAATCAAAGCCTTGTGCAATTTAAGAAAATGTTAGATGGCCATGATGAATCCACCAGCTATGAACCATTTAGTCTCTTTCATCTGGCCATTTAAACCTTTTGGGAAAAAAGTGCCGCTCAGAAGAAAACAAAACAATTCTTTCCTCACTCTTTCTGTCCAATAAACTTTTAAGATTAGCTTCAAGAAGCACATTTCAGTTGGTGGTGGCATTGTCCAGCATTCCAATGCATTTGCATGATATCAAATTCCGAAGGGGGCGGGGGTGGCTCAGTCGGTAGCGCGCCTGGCTCGTAATCTGTAGTTCCCAGGTTCGAGTCCCAGCTGGGTCAGCTTTCAGATTTATCTCCGCAAAACTCCCCGCCCTGCCAACGGTCAGTAGGGAACACCGATGGGCTTGGAAAGGCCGCCGTCCGTCGGATGGGATGTTAAGTCGTGGCAACATGTGCGGGAGATCTCTACTTATACACGTTACACACTGGATGGCCTTGACTGGAGGCTACCATCTGCCTCCCAACAGCTGTTCCACCCCCTATGAGCCTTCGGGGTCCTTTTGTACACCATGGGCTAAATGACCAGGTCACAAGGACCCCGAAGGCTCAGAGGGGGTGGAACAGCTGTTGGGATGGTCATTTAGCCCACGGTGTACAAAAAAAGTGCCGCTCAGAGGTAAAACAACCCAACCCAAAGCCAAAAATAGTTCCTCGCAGAGATAAAATAACCCAAAACAAATCGAATATAGTTCAAATTCTGTTTACCTATAATCATCCCTAGTTACTTCTCTCTCAGAATTTGTAGAAATATTAGTTTAATCAACAGAAGAAGAAAAAACATGCCTGGAAAATCCGGATATCTGGTAGACCAATCTCTAAGTTTTCTTATCAGAGATCAGCAGCTGCCCAAAATTTCCTTTCGTACGTTACTCTCATTATTCGATTACACCATCTCCTCGTTTCCCATCGGTTCTCTCATTTTCACAACCATCAGGGAATTATCACGGCAAGTTGAAAAACTCACGGAATTGCTGACGCCTTGATTTCGGTGTCACGGATAAACGTGATTCTTCTGACAACCGTGAACCGAATCGATAACCGAGTGGTAACTAGCTGTGAAATTACTTCCAATATCTCTGCACTCATTTCACAACAGATATGGATTGGCTAAAGGGGCGGATTATTCGAATTAAGTAATTCTAGTTCCGAGGAAATTGTTAATTAATTTATTCGTGTTTTCCGAATCTTACATAATCAGTGGTTTTGGGTAGAACGGAATCTGTTTCTTTGGAATTTAAGGAATTAAAGAGAACTAAAAGAACAACGCGGCACCTATGGCGAATACGGAACGTTCGTATTCAAAAGAGAATGAAATTCGTCATGTTTAGAGTTGTTTGGATGTTTTACCTCTGAGCGGCACTTTTTTGCACACCATGGGCTAAATGGCAAGGTCACATGGACCCCGAAGGCCCAGAGAAGGTTGGGGGAGGGGACCCACTGGGACAGCTGTTGGGAGACAGATGGTAGTCTCCCGTCAAGGCCATCCAGCGTGTTCTTTTACGTGCACAGGGTATGGCTCTCCCGCACACGGGACAACGGCTTAACGTCCCATCCGACTGACGGCGGCCTTTCCAAGCCCATCGGTGTCCCCTACTGACCGTGGGCAGGGCGGGGAATTTTGTGGAGATAAATCTCAACGCTGACCCAGCTGGGACTCGAACCTGGGAACTACAGATTACGAGCCTGGCGCGCTACCGACTGAGCCACCCCCGCCCCCTCGAACCCGAGTGATGCTGATCAGTAGCCAAACCAATCTGCCATCAGAATGACCACTAAATAAATTTAAAACTTTTAAATTCGGGATTTAAATAGGCTTCATATAGATATTATCTGCAGTAACATTTTACAATAAAATGCTTATTTTGGGAGTAATTCGATTTTGGCTTTCCACTTTCATAACACGGAGATTAATACGATTTTGCGAAGTATGACTGAAATTGTATTAAAATAGGAAACTGATAGTACTCCGATGGCACATCGCACTGGAGAGATCGATCTCTGTGCACGTGGCATAGAAATGACAAACAAGATAGCAAAAGAATAATTAAGCAACATCAGAAACATCAAAATTCCTCGAAGCCATCATAACATCATAAACAAAGGTAATAAGTGTAGATGTCAGTGTATCGATGGGCAGTGTGGAAACAATTATTCATCAACGTTTAAAGTTCTGAAAGATCTGTGCCAAATGAGTGCCCCACAAACTGACAGAAGAGCAGAAAAAGGACTGGAGTCGACTCGTCAAAGGGGATGCCGGCAATTTTTGAATCTAGTGGCCCCAAACGGTTAACAGACATTGTCATAAGTGATGAGACATGGTTTAATTAGTATACAATTCCCAGAAAGATCGACAACTATATTTGGGTTGTGGAAGATGAACCGCGTCCCCAAATCCTCCGACAAGACTTTCGCTCAAGGAAGAGAATGTTCACAATTTTTTTCAGTTTCCAAAGAGTGGTAGCAGTGGACACCTTACCTGAAACATTAACTATAAATGGTCGATACTACACCAACATCGTTTTTCCCAATATAGTTAAGGAAATGAAGGAGCAGAATACAACAACAGGCGTGTTAAGGGTTCTCCTTTTTCATGGCAATGGCAGTGTTGATAAAAACCCATCAAGTTATGGCCTATATGGAGCCAGAAAGAATCAAACAGCTATCCCATCTTGCATATTCACCCGATCTTGCACCATGCGCTTTTCATTGTTTCCAAAAATTAAAAAGGAATTTGTTGGGAAGCCTTTTTCAAGGATGCAGACTTTGCAAAATGCGTTCATTCAGAGTTGCGGAGTATTCCCCCAACAGAAGTACCAGCAAGCATTCCAGAATTGGCGTAGACGTCTGCAAATTTGCATAAATGCTGGACTACTTTGGAGGACAGTAAAATTGTTGGGGTAATTGCAATGGCTTTCGTCTTTCGTTCCGCAGATCCACGTCAAAAATTTTTTGAACATCTCTCGTATGACTAGAAGTCCTATGCATCTTTCTGTTTGTGTTAGTGGCTGTACGGGTAAAAGGCATATTTTTAATAAAAGTTTCTTTAAGTAACAAAATATTACTTCGAGAAAGCTACTAATGTTACTTTTCCTCCGTACGATCGGGGCGGGGGTGGCTCAGTCGGTAGCGTGCCAGGCTCGTAATCTGTAGTTCCCAGATTCGAGTCCCAGCTGAGTCAGCTTTGAGATTTATCTCCGCAAAACTCCCCGCCCTACCCACGGTCAGTAGGGGACACCGATGGGATTGGATAAGGCCGCCGTCCGTCGGATGGGACGTTAAGCCGTGGCTCCGTGTGCGGGAGAGCCATACCCTGTGCACGTTAAAGAACATGCTGGATGACCTTGACGGGAGGCTACCATCTGTCTCCCAACAGCTGTTCCAGTGGGTCCCCTCCCCCAACCTTCTCTGAGCCTTCGGGGTCCATGTGACCTGGCCATTTAGCCCATGGTGTGCAAAAAAGTGCCGCTCAGAGGTAAAACAACCCAACCCAACCTTTAGTGTAAGTCACCTTTTCGTTTCAGTTTTCCTTTCATAACAAAATTTCCTTTCACGCGCATCCCTTAAGTCAAAAAGCTTACTTCTTCATTGAAACAGATCTTTTCGGAAATTGAACTCACCTGATCATCTCTCCCATCAGCAAACATCGCAAATCTCGTGTTTGGATCTGCCATTCTGCCCCCGTCTCGAGCATCACCGCTTAGTGCAAAATGATGCCAACTAGGTGACGCCTTGGTTTCCTTCATTTTGTGTACGATCCCCCAATTCGAGAATGCCTTTTGGAATGACATGTTGTAGCGACGCATGATTTTTAGAGTACGGCCACACAGCAAGCGTTTTGAGCGATTTAACTTTATTAACGTTTACAAACTTTCTGGCGTCTCCTACCATAAACATTATCCGCCATGGAGATGGTCTCACAGGAACTGAAGCTCTCTGCCAACTGTTTGCTCAAAATCGCTCAACCCGTTTTTCCATGTGGCCATATCTGAGTAGTTGATGAACTTGTGCTTTTCCATCAGCCCCCCCCCCCCCCCTACCTTTGTCGATAGCCAACTATTAAGGATAATTTCCGTTGGTGTCCAGCACTAATTACTGTTATTTCACGGCCAACCATCAGGTTTTTGCGCACAGCTAACGCCAATTGTGCGACCAGTTTGCACATTTTCAACGATTAGGATTCGGCCGAGGGTAGCAACGACTAAATCAAACCCTCCTTTGAGAGACAATCACCGCCGGATCCTTGTGACCTTTTGTTGGCTTCTATACTCTGTTAGGAATTTTGCTTTCGTATTGAGCAATCTTTTTTCTTTTTGGGGATATATACACTCAGTGGCCACCGTATTAGGAACAGAGTCGTGTTGACGAAGTATCGAATTCAGAAGGCAATGACTTCTTAAATAAGTTTTTTTTCAATGAAAAAATATGAGAGAAGATCAGGACTAAAATCGAATCTGTCTAAAGTTCAATTTTCGACAGCATTTGTTTGTTATTTATAAAATGTGAAATCTGGAATATTAAACAACTTTCCACAGTCGGGAAAAAAAATTCGAAATAACCAAAAATTTCAAAAAAAAGAAAAAACTTTGCACGAACTTGTAAAAATGCGCATATATATAATTTGGTGCTGTTAAATAATATTAAAAATTTAATAGAACGCTTATTATTTTAATTTTGAGCCTCATAAATTTAAGTACTGCTGATGCTTCTGCTTTAATATTCCAGCTTCCATAACTCTTTTAGTCAACAAATATCATTGAAAATAATAAAATTAGAGATTAGACGAAGATCTTTAACGTGAGATTTTTTTCATTTTTATCTTCAAAGTTAAGGAACTACCAACGGGTCTTGGGGCGGGGGTCGGTAGCGCGCCAGGCTCATAATTCTGCAGTTCCCAGGTTCGAGTCCCAGCTGGGTCATCGTTAAGATTTATCTCCGCAAAATTCCCCACCCTACCCACGGTCAGTAAGGAACACCTATGGTCTTGAAAAGGCCGCCGTCCGTCGGATGGGACGTTAAGCCGTGACCCCGTATGCGAGAGAGCCATACCCTGTGCACGTTAAAGAACACGCTGGATGGCCTTGACGGGAGGCTACATCTGTCTCCCAACAGCTGTTCCACTGAGTCCCCTCCCCCAACCTTCTCTGAGCCTTCGGGGTCCATGTGACCTGGCCATTTAGCCCATGGTGTGCAAAAAAAGTGCCGCTCAGAGGTAAAACAACCAACAACAATTCCAACGGGTCTTTCCAATCACGTAACATGTGTGAGGTAAATAATTCTTTTGAATGTGGATTAAGTTGTTTTACCTCTAAGCGACGCTTTTTTGCACACACTGGGCGAAATGGCCAGGTTATAAGGACCCCGGAGGCTCAGAGAAGGTTAGGAGAGAGGACCCACTGTACAGCTGTTAAGAAATTGATGGTAGCCTTCAGTCAAGGTCATCCAGTGTGTTCTTTAACGTTCGCAGGCTATAGCTCTCTCCCACATACAGGGCCATGGCTTAATGTCCCATCCGACGGACGGCGGCCTTTCCAAGCCCATGGGTGTTCCCTAGTGACCGAGGGCAGGATATGGAGTTTTGCGGAGATAAATCTCAATGCTGACCCAGGTGGGACTCGAACCTGGGAACTCCAGATTGCGAACTTGGCGCGCTACCGACTGAGACCCACCCCACCCACTAGGGGAAGGGATCCACTGAACAGTTGTTAAGATTCAGATCGAAGCTTCCCGTTAAGGTCATCCAACATGTTCTTTAGCAAATAAAAAAGCTTCAGCTTAAAGACCTCTTTAGCTCTTTACCCTTTTTTTTTTGAAGAACTCTTTAGCTTAAAGCAAGTCTTCAAAATGCAAACTGAATCAAATAAATTATATGTTTTTAATATGGCAGATAAAATACAGTATTCTTGAACATGTAATGAAATAAATCTGGATACCACACACTTAGTGCGTGAAATTCTGGTTATTTAAATGCCTATGAATAAGTTAAAATCTGGGCGCTAAACCTAGAGGCGAGAGGAGAACGGCTCTTTTCTCAAAGATCATGGCTGGGTTGGGTTGTTTTACCTCTGAGCGGCACTTTTTTCCACACCATGGGCTAAATGGCCAGGTCACATGGACCCCGAAGGCTCAGAGAAGGTTGGGGGAGGGGACCCACTGGAACAGCTGTTGGGAGACAAATGGTAGCCTCCCGTCAAGGCCATCCAGAGTGTTCTTTAACGTGCACAGGGTATGGCTCTCCCGCACATGGGGCCACGGCTTAACGTCCCATCCGACGAATGGCGGCCTTTCCAAGCCCATAGGTGTTCGCTACTGACCGTGAGCAGGGCGGGGAATTTTGCGGAGATAAATCTCAACGCTGACCCAGCTGGGACTCGAACCTGGGAACTACAGATTACGAGTCTGGCGCGCTACCGACTGAGCCACCCCCGCCCTCTGCATTTAGGTACATTTCCTTTAACTTGTAGGTTGATTCTTTTGTTTTTAACGAAATTTCACAAACTGAATCAATTTGACATAAGTTGGAATATTCACTAGCTTCCCACAGCAATTAAGCTCATCCAAGAAATGTCCAATAGAGAATAAAAACATTCACTTACTACAACATTGCTGGTTGCATCATCCTCTTCTGTCAAAAAAAAAACGTCCTTTTTTGAAAATCCTTCGAGAATTTCAGAATCTGACATTTTCCACTTCTCGAGAATGGATGTTTCAGCCTCCCCAAATAGCAGAAACAGCTGTAGCAGGACTGACGCAAAAACGCTCCAACGCGCGCCCCGAGAGAGCAACACAAGGCTCGAGCAGGTACTCAAGTCCAGTGTACTCATCAGAGAAGATTTCGGCTCCTATTTATGGCGATACCGGTGGCAGACGTTGGTTCCAAATGCCTACATTTCTTCTCTCTCTCGTCACCATTTGTTGGGTTGAGTCGGTTCTCTTTCGAAGCAACCGTTTGCAGCTCCTTTGGCCCCCCCTTGGCTTTATTTATCGTGTTCGTCTGCTTTGGCATTGCTGCAAGAATTGAAGACCCCGACGAGATTTTATTCGTCGTCGATGTCTTGTAGGCAGATTTGTAGGCTTGCCAGTCGCAATTGTGCACGTGTGCACAAGATGAGAAGTAGACTCGACAATTAAACAGGATCATGATTATTGCTTGATTGTTCTTCTTACTCTTCCTTTTGCTTTTTACTCTTATCACATCTTTCTGCTATTACTTCTCGGTGTTATTACTTCTTACTATTTTAGCTATTTCTTTCACTTGATGCTCTCACTCAGTGCCACCACTTTCCATTGCTTTCACTTTTCAATTGCTATCACTTACTCTTGCTTTTAGTTTCCAGTGCTATTACTTTCCGTTCTTCTTCCTTCTTAGTGCTACAACTTTCTGTTTCTTTCACTTCTTACTGCTACTATTTTCTATTGCTTTTACTACTTAATACTGCAACTTTCTATTTCTTTCACCTCATAATGCTACCACTTTCTATTGCTTTCTCTTCTTAGTGCTATCAATTTCCATTGATTTCTCTTCTTAATACTATCACTTTCTATTGCTTTCTCTTCTTAGTGCTATCACTTTCCACCGATTTCTCTTCTGCTATCACTTTCTATTGTTCTCTTTTCTTAGTGCTATCACTTTCCACTGATTTCTCTTCTGCTATCACTTTCTATTGTTCTCTCTTCTTAGTGCTATCACTTTCCATTGATTTCTCTTCTGCTATCACTTTCTATTGCTTTCTCTTCTTAGTGCTATCACTTTCCACTGATTTCTCTTCTGCTATCACTTTCTATTGCTTTTTCTTCTTAGTGCTATCACTTTCTACTGATCTCTCTTCTTAGTGCTATCACTTTCTACTGATCTCTCTTCTTAGTGCTATCACTTTCCACGGATTTCTCTTCTACTATCACTTTCCACGGATTTCTCTTCTACTATCACTTTCTATTGCTTTTTCTTCTTAGTGCTATCACTTTCTACTTATCTCTCTTCTTAGTGCTATCACTTTCCACGGATTTCTCTTCTACTATCACTTTCCACGGATTTCTCTTCTACTATCGCTTTCTATTGCTTTCTCTTCTAGTGCTATCCCTTTTTCTTGATTTCCCTTAGTGCTCCCACCTTCTATTGCTTTCACTGCTTTTATCACTATTTTTACTGCTTTCTTCTATCACTTATTACTGATTACGCCACTTCCTGTGACTAAAGTTTTCGGTAAGAGACGCAATAGATTTGAACGTTTTTGGGAATATTCAACTACCGCCACGCTTTCTAATTTCGTATGCTTCACTTTTGGAGAAAATGCGAAGGTAAGTGTTGTTTATGTTATTAGCTTCTAAAGCGTCTTAAATCAGAGGCGTAGCATCAGGGCAGACCGGAGACTAGTCTCCCCAAAGGAAAATGATCAAGCTCAAATTGATTAATATCTATTGTCAAGAGTAACCTTAACTCCAGATATTATAGAACATTTCTCAGTTATAAGAAAAGGCTAAAATTGTAATCTTAGCATTTTAATGCTATTTGTTTGGTGACACTCTTCTAACAAAGCAAACATCTGTTATGGAAGAGGAGAGAAGTGAGATTGAAGCACTCCAATCTCAGAAGTGTTGAAGTGCTCCTCAGTCTGGCTCTTCAGTTGCCAATGGCACAATACCATTGGTCATTCTGCAGCTAAATTTGTTACCTCATATACAAGCTTAAGTGATTCAGCCAATCAGAAGAGGTTATTAAGGTCGCAGGTTAATAAGATTTCTGGTAATGTCTAAATATTAGACGTTTTCGTATTTAGCAAAGTCTATAAAAAGATAAGCGAAAAAACACCCTCCTTAAGCAGCTGCTTGCCACAGAGGTCTGGACAGGAGCCTGTCAGTGTAATACGCAGTGGTAGAGGGATCTGTGGGGATGGCGGGGCCTCGGCAGTTTTTTTAAGCCAACTGCACGCGGTGTTCCCAGGTACTGACCGTGCCCTAAGCTGCTTAACTTCGGTGATCGGACAAGAACCGGTGTTTTCAGCTTGGTACTGCCGTTGGCTAAAGTTAAACCAAGTCGATGAAAATGTTGCTCGTTAGATAGTTAAGTAGATAAAAAGGATAAACAGAGTTGATTTGAATAGAAGGGATAAACAGAGTCGATGAAAAAAAAAGAATGGTTATAAATGTAGATAAAAAGGATAAACAGAGTTGATTTGAAAAGAAGGGATAAACTGAGTCGATGAAAAAAAAAGAATGGTTATAAATGTCGATAAAAAGGATAAGCAGGGTCGGTGAAATAGAATACGTATTGTTGCATGGTATTAAACTTCATTGACGACACATTTTTTATATATTTTTTGTTCCAGACAATGCCTCTATCTAACGAGCACTGTTAGAAGCTCACTTGTGCGTTGAATGGACAATGCATCGCAGCCAGACTCGGCTTTATTTTCAGAACGAATGCCGAGTTTTTATCCAATCCTTAATCTGAATTAGCATTGCGATATTTCGTTGCTCTTTATAATATTGCGATCATGAGACTCCGTAATTGTAAAAAAAGTTGATCTAGAATGTCACTTCCATTGGAGCGGGGGTGCTCAGTCGGTAGCGCGCCAGGCTCGTAATCAGTAGTTCCCAGGTTCGAGTCCCAGCTTGGTCAGCGTTGAGATTTATCTCCGCAAAATTGCCCGCCCTGCCCACAGTCAGTAGGGGGCACCGATGGGCTTGGAAAGGCCGCCGTCCGTCGGATGGAAAGTTAAGCCGTGGCCCAGTGTGCGGGAGAGCCATACCCTGTGCACGTTAAAGAACATGCTGGATGGCCTTGACGGGAGGCTACCATCAGTCTCCCAACAGCTGTTCCAGTGGGTCCCCTCCCCCAACCTTCTCTGAGCCTTCGGGGTCCATGTGACCTGGCCATTTAGCCCATGGTGTGCAAAAAAGTGCCGCTCAGAGGTAAAACAACCCAACCCAACAGCACTTCCATTCTGCTTATTGCACCATGTTTAGTGCTATCACTTTCCACTGATTTCTCTTCTGCTATCACTTTCTATTGCTTTCTCTTCTACTGCTATCCCTTTTTCTTGATTTCTCTTAGTGCTCCCACCTTCTATTGCTTTCACTGCTCGTATCACTATTTTTACTGTTTTCTTCTATCACTATTTTTACTGTTTTCTTCTATCACTTATTACTTTCTTAAAATTCTTTCTTTAAAATCAAATATGAAAGTTTATAAAATCAATTTAAAAAAATAATGCTAAACATTGGAGAATTCCTCTGTTGTTTCAAATCAAAAAAAATTTAGCTCATTAACTTGTAAAATAATTTTTTGTTATGAAATCTTGCAGAGGATAGGTTAAAATCTCAATAAAAAATTTACCTAAATCTCGATTTTCAACATTCGTTCGGATTTATGAGTAATTATTTAGTGGCAGAAATGAATGCTCGAATATTTAAAAGCAGCAATGCCAGTCCAAAGGAAGACTAACAGTAAAAGAATTATTCATACAAATTTTCGAAACAAGTACTTTTTCCATTGAGCGATTTGAAGCAGATCTTTTTTAACTCTCTAAATAATGAAAAATCTTTCATACCTCTTTAAATAACGAAGGAGGAATATTGCTGAAAATCGAAATTTAATTAGGTGTAAGATATTTAGATGCAGTAAAGTATTTAAAAAAAAGCTCATTCCAGAAGTTAAGAAGCTTCGAATTTTACTTTCCATTGGCTAACACGAAAATTCTGTAACGATTTTTTTTTTTAAAGATTCTTTATGTGTCAATGAAATTTAGAACCCTTCCTGCAGTTTCTCTTACAATAGTAAACAAGGCTTGATTTTAACAACCTATTTCGACAACCACAACCTGCTAGTGGAGCACACTGTGGTCTATAGATTTCACAATAAGCTCATCGGATTAAAAATTAGTCATCTCCCGTCGTAAAAGAATTACGTCCGTTCGGCACCAACAGAGGACGCACCAGTAATAAACGGTTCTACAAGTTGGGTTGTTTTACCTCTGAGCGGCACTTTTTTGCACACCATGGGCTAAATGTCCAGGTCACATGGATCCCGAAGGCTTAGAGAAGGTTGGGGGAGGGGACCCACTGGAACAGCTGTTGGGAGACAGATGGTAGCCTCCCGTCAAGGCCATCCAGCGTGTTCTTTAACGTGCACAGGGTATGGCTCTCCCGCACACTGGGCCACGGCTTAACTTCCCATCCGACGGACGGCGGCCTTTCCAAGCCCATCGGTGTCCCCTACTGACCGTGGGCAGGTCGGGGAATTTTGCGGAGATAAATCTCAACGCTGACCCAGCTGGGACTCGAACCTGAGAACTACAGATTACGAGCCTGGCGCGCTACCGACTGAGCCACCCCCGCCCCCCGGTCCTACGGTCCTACAAATAACTGTGCCGTGCACCATGGGGTTCATACAGTGACAAGAAATGGTTGTGTACCTAGTGTGTGTTAGTCGCTCTGTGAAACATGGGTCGCGCCAAAGATGTGAATAAGTGGCAAAAAGTGTTATTGCGTTTGGCCGAGTCAAAGGGCATAGTGTACAAGAAGTTGCTGCCTTTGCAGGTGTGTCGAAACGTACTGTCCAAAGGGTCTTCCAGCAGTGGCGTACATCGCAGTCCGCCGCTTATCGTCACCAGAACTGCGGCACCAATCGGGACAGCAGCAGTGTGTCATGCACTGTTAGGGCAAACCGCTTTGCAACGAGACAAGAATTTGCTCCTGTCAGTCAATGCAGGCCTACAACAAGCTGTTTCCGAACGAACACTCCAAAGGGAACTGCATGCCATGGATATCTGGAGCAGAGTACCGCGGAAGAGACCCATGTTAACAGCTCTGCACATGGCTGCATGTCTACAGTGGGCAAGGGCGCCACAAAGACTGGACTGTCGACTCTTGGAAGTGTGAGATCTGGTCGGATGAGTCACGTTTTTGCTTGTACTCGAATGATGCGAGACAATGGGTACGTTGTAAGCCACGTGAAACCTTCCATGTAGACTGTGTGCAAAGTTTTGCCTTCCATGCAGACTCTGTTCAAGCTGGAGGAGGCTCTGTAATGTTCTGGGAGTGTTTCAGGTACAAGGAAATGGGTCCTTTGGTTGCAGTGACGTCACACTTGAACCAGAAGGGCTATATGGAGCTACTGGACGACCACATGTTGCTTTTGTGCAGCATCTCCACAATGAACACCAGAAGAATACCCGTCATCCAAGACGACAATTGTAGCGTGCACAGGGCTCGAAGTATGTCAGATTGACAGGACGAGCATTTTGAAGAATTCGAACCTCTCAACCGGCCCGCCAAATCCCCGGATATGAATCCCATAGAAAACTTGTGGGACCATTTGGGCACCGAGTGAAGCATCGTCCCAGCCATCCGGCCAATCTGGCCGAACTGCGGCATTTGCTGCTGGAAGAGTGGATGAATACTGATGTGTGCACTACATCCGCAAACTGGTGGCATCCATGCCAGACAGGATTTCGGCTGTTCTTCGGTCGCACGGAGGCGTTACGAGCTATAAGGTGACATTCTGTCAGGGATGACTAATTTTTTTGTCCGGTGAGCTTATAAGACTTGATAATGCTGACGATCTGGCCCTTTTGTCAAATAGTGGTAAAGAAATGAATTCTTTTATTAGAACTGTTGATCGCGAAAAACAGACGTTGCCTGCGTGGGAGACTGCGTTCATTGGGTCATGTCCTCCGCATACAGAACTACACATTAAAGTATAAATTTATAAAGAGAGTGCCTAAAGGCTCGAGGAAGAGTGGCAGACTGGGAATGATTTGAGGAGAGGGAGGCCAGTACCAAAAGTACCTTGTTACATTTCGACTACAGTGGACAAAATGAGCAGGAGCTGTTGTTCAAGATGGATAGATGTACAGTCGCTCAAAAAAGTATCCGAACACCATGGTTGATTACAGAATTCAGAAAAAATATCTGGCAACGACTTTTTTTTAGAAATTAGTGATCTGGCAACCTTCGTGTCACGTGATTACAGAATTCAGGAAAAATATCTGGAGCGTGTACAGCAACTGCACACGCTCAATATTTCCGTGAGTGAGCCCACACGATCTAGGTCTTTTGTGAGCTCACACGATCCAATGTGCTGTGAACATTAACCGCAACCGCTCCAGTTTGCTGTGAAAGGTAACTGCACACGCTCAATATTTCCGTGAGTGAGCCCACACGATCTAGTATCAAAATAATATGACCACCTACAGTCGCTCAAAAAAGTATCCGAACACTATGGTTAATTACAGAATTCAGAAAAAATATCTGGCAACGATTTTTTTTAGAAATTAGTGATCTGGCAACCTCTGTGTCATGTGATTACAGAATTCAGGAAAAATATCTGGAGCGTGTACAGCAACTGTACACGCTCCAGTTACCGTTCACAGCAAACTGGAGCGTGTGCAGTTACTGTGAACGTTCCAGTTTGCTATTACTGCACACGCTCCAGTTTGCTGTGAACGGTAACTGCACACGCTCAATATTTCCGTGAGTGAGCCCACACGATCTAGTATCAAAATAATATGACCACCTACAGTCGCTCAAAAAAGTATCCGAACACTATGGTTGATTACAGAATTCAGAAAAAATATCTGGCAACGATTTTTTTTAGAACTTAATGATCTGGCAACCTTCGTGTTATGTGTTATGTAACACGAAGGTTGCCAGATCATTAAGTTCTAAAAAAAATCGTTGCCAGATATTTTTTCTGAATTCTGTAATCGACCATAATGTTCGGATATTTTTTGAGCGACTGTACAGAACTGTACAGTTTTAGTTGCAACTCCATAATCTATGGTTACTTCAGGATTAGTATTTGAGTACATCAATCAAAACCTGTCTGATATTTAATGCATTAATGGAACTCTATAAATATATTTGATAATCGGAATTATTAAACGAGATTATATTTAGAGTTTGAGCGAATAAACGTTTCAATATGGCGAACCAACATCACTTCAATTGTGCATGAAAGTATTATCTTAAATTTTGGGGGAATTAATAATTGAACATTGGAGAAAAACAAAGTAATCGTTACACAAACTGCTGAAAATACGTTAACGGATTTTGGCAAGTTGGGTTGTTTTACCTCTGTCTTGTTTATTGTTTGTTATTGTCTGTTTATTGTCTGTCTTGTTTGTTGTTGTTGTTTTACCTCTTTCCTGGGGACACCGATGGCCCCAGGAAGACCACCATCTGTTGGATGGGACGTTAAACCGTGGTCCCGTGTGCGGAACAACCATACCCTGTGCACGTTAAAGAACACCCTCGATGGCCTTGACGGGAGGTTAATTGGAATTTAATTCCTACCCTGCACTCGGTGAGGAAGAAGTCACCATTCTCTGTTTTTGGAATATCTACCGTACATCTGTCTCCCAACAGCTGTTCCAGTGGGTTCCCTCCCCTAACCTTTTTCGGGGTCTTCGGAGTCCTTGTGACCTACTTTTTAACCTAATACTCTATATATTCTGCTGAACATAATAAGCTGAAACGGAAGTGTAATTTTTGCGCCAAAAAGCGGTGCTCTGAGGTAAAGCAAGCTAACCCAACTACACATGAAATGGGAGAAAAATCAGATTCTACACTGTCGGGATTTTGTCAGATAATAATTTCAGCTGTCTCGACTTTGCAAATTTTTTTAATAATGGGAAAATTATCGTCACACATCAATTCAATGGAAGAATATTTGTTATCGTTGTGCTGAATGGGTTAAATATTCAAACTTCCATAAAGGTATAAAAAAAATTCAATGAATATTTTGCAACCGTAGTAAAAAAAAAAGTTAAAACTATAGCATAAAAATATTCAATGAATTTTTTTTATATACTACAGATTTAAGAATATTTAATTTTGTCATTTAGTTATCTTCGGTCACATTTTTCCTGCACGCAGATTAATATAAAAATAATAGAATATGAACGTTATTGATTTTCGAAGTTGGTTTTCCATTGATATTTGATTTTTTTCCATTGATTTTCCATTGATTTTTCCATTGATATAGCCTAGAAAATGGTTAAAAAACAATTTGATAGAGCTCTGTCGAATTTACATTTTACGGCGTGGATGGAAATGTATTAGACCAGTACAGTTTCCACTTCTTGTTTTCTGCAGAATTTTCCACTATTTCTTAACGAATCGAATAAATCGAGAGTATTATTAGAAACAAGAACAGAGAAATATTTGGAGAATATCCAAAGACATTTTTGAATCATTCTTTATACGAAACTAAATGTAGTAATTTCACTTTAATATCTTTACCAAAAAAAGTCGGTATGCAAAAGCGTATTTATTTATATATAATTTAAAGGATGTGTAAATGTTTCGTTTGCGAGCATTCTAATCAGAATATTTATATATATTAATATATATTTTCTTTTAACAATTGTTTTGTATTATTTGCATATAATTTGTAATCAATTTGTGATTTAATAAATAAGAAAAACTTTTTAACACACTTTGGTTAACGTACTGTCGCTCAAAAAAGTATCCGAACACTACGGTTGATTACAAAATTCAGAAAAAATATCTGGCAACGATTTTTTTAGAAATTAGTGTCACGTGACCATCGTGTCACGTGACACGATGGTTGCCAGCTCACTAATTTCTAAAAAAATCGTTGCCAGATATTTTTTCTGAATTTTGTAATCAACCGTAGTGTTCGGATACTTTTTTGAGCGACAGTACAAAATTCGTAAAACTTTCCCTACTGCACCTAGAATTTTTGTCCTACAATTCTTCGATCTATATTTTCATCTCCTGTGGCGTCCCACAAGAAAGAAAAATATAGATTGGGCAGTTGAGCAACAGTCGCTGGAGTGCTAAATTCATTAACTCCGCCAGCGTGGAATTTAATTCCTACCCTGCACTCGGTGAGGAAGAAGTCACCATTCTCTGTTTTTGGAATATCTACCGTACATCTAATAGGACTAATAATTAATTATTAGGATAGTTGGACGGGATAGCGCCTGATCTCTCATGTCGCCATCCTTTTCGCACATCAAAATACGAAAATTTCTTGGTTTCATTGAGAGGACCAAATTAACCAATCCCTAACATTTCTCAAATGGGACTCCTTCCCTTATCTTGCCCCAAAATTGCGATCCTCCTAAAACAAAAAAGCCAGAGAGGATTTCATCATCCCAACTTCTGGAACACATTGAACCAATTCTCGAACAACCTTTCCTGTTATCGCTTAGTATGTCGTAATGAAGGAGCAGGATATGATAATCATTCAGCATGATAATTATATAACAAATAACAACAACAAGATTACTATAAGTTTTTATATCTTATTCATCAAGAGCCTGTTTTTAGGATAGCAAGCATGGCCGAAATGTAATTATTTCTGTGACCGAGAGTGATTACCTTTCAAACTATTTCAGTAAATGAATCAGAATTCCGGAGTCTATCATGAATCACTTACTAGAAGTTACTGCAGACCTCTGAGTTGCTCAAATTGAGAGTTGCAGATTTCATCAATAGAGTCGTCACATCCTATATGCGGTCCTCTGTGTTATTGTTCGAAAATTAAAATCAAAAGTGATTCCTCTTTTGGAACTGACAACTGACTGCTTCGCTTTGAGAGGATTCGTTCAGTTTCAAATTGCAAATCACAAAAGATGTATCTATACTTCTTTTTAGAGCTTTATGAACAATGCCAAACAATAATTATTCAGAAATTAATTATACGAAAATGTTTCGCAATAAAATATCCTGTTAACATAGGTTTGAAATTGTTACGTTTACAACGAATTGGATATTTAAGTATTTCCTGCGCAACAATATGTAGGTTTGAAGATAATGTTTGTATATGAAGTGTTAGTCATGTGGTCAGCGGTAATTTTTAGGATTTAAATGGTGTTCAACGTTGAACAAAATCGCTTAATTTTTTTTTTCATTTCATACAACTGAATTTATGCACGAACTTAAATAACTGAAAAAATCAGATCTCCTCTGGAGAATATGGAATGTTTATTTCCAAAGAGAATGAAATTAGACATTTTCTTACTTTAGCGCCCTTCAACTGTGGAAATTATAATTAATGGATGATTCGCTAAATTCTAATAGTAATATCTTGTGACGAAATAATAAAATATCCGAAACATAAAGTTTGCTTTTCCACCTAGAGCACAGGTTTACTTTTCCGACCACCACAAAGGTAAGGGTGTGAAATCACTGGTATCAATGTAAACCCCTTCGCTTTCACGCTCTACCACAAAAATTTCCAATATCTAGAATGAATCGATCGTTCACAATTTAAATATAAAATTTCTCCATTTTCTAATTGCAGCGCAATGGAGATTAATGCTCTTAGCAAATTCGGAAAATGCGGCTCGTAATATTTCATCGCTGCCTATCCAACCGAAAATGAATTTTTTCATTTATTTTTAAAACGAAAAAAAGAAGTTGAATGTCTACAGACGGAACAAAAAACGAAAACAATCACGCAGTTTTCTGAAAACTAGATAAAAAATATTCACTTTTATATATATATACAACAATTTTTTGTTTCGTTTCATTTTTTTAGGACAGAGAAGAATCCTAGAAGCTATCCCTAGCATTTACAGGACTTCAAATTCAAATTTCAAATTTATTTTAAATAAGTATTATCTATAATTATTTTACATAAAAAAACTCACTAAGCCGAAGCTTATCAGCGGGAAAGTACATATATGATTTTACAGATATTATCTAGATTACATCAGTAGTACACAAAATGAAGGAGAGAAAAGTAAATGAATAAATAAAAAAGTAAACCGACAAAAAGATGAAAGTTTCCAAATAAAAACATCACTTTTTTCATCAACCACTGAAATAATTTTTCTTTAATATCACAAAATTTTTTTTAAGTTAACTATTTCTCTATGAAGCAAGTTAAATAGGTAAGGAATTTGATATTTTTGGAATTTCGTCCGTAATTATTATAAAATTTTGGTTGTTTCAAAAAACCCATAGCCTTTTTTCTAGTAAACTTATTGTGGCAAATATTTTGCTTATAGGTATTATCAAAGAAGTTATTGATAACAGAAACACACACACATATAAACTTTGAATAGGTAAAATTTTGAACAAACTAAATATATCATCTTTTGTTGTAAGGGAATTTTTAACTTCTGAATTACACAATCCTATTAGCAGACTAATTTGTATTCTTTTAATTTTATTTAATTCTGTCTTATAGGCTGTCCCATAAACTGTTATCCCATATCTAATTATAGATTCAAAAAGTGCTTTATATACTAAAATAGTTATCTGTGTATCAACAAACAAGTTATGTTTCCTAATTTTAAATGCTACAAATCGTAGTCTTGAACACATCCAATCAATATGTTTATTCCATTTCATTTTCGAATTCATTTTCAAGCCTAAATAAATTATTTCGTTTACTTCTTCTATTTTAGGACAATTGCATGTACCAGGTGATAAACCATCCAGCCTAGTACAACTTATTCGATGCTTAGTAATTCTTCTATTAAGTGTAGGTTGTTGAGAACCAATACACATAAATTTAGTTTTTTTCTCTCAGTTTGTTTACACTCAGTTTGTTAAGAGCAAACCATTTAACTGCTTTATTAAAATCATTTTGTAGATTGCAAATAGCGTATTCGAAATCAGAGTGGAAGTTGATTAGCACTGTATCATCATACATATATAATACATATATACATACATATATACATATATAATACATGCATACATATATAATTTACAATCGAAATTAATATTAGCCAAATCATATATGTATATTTGGAATAGCATAGGGCCGAGAATAGATCCTTGTGGAACTCCAAAATTGATCTGAAATTTATTGCTAAAATTATAATTTATTTTCATAACTATTTCTCTATGTAATAAGTAGTTTTTAAACCATTCAAAAATATTCCCTCTTATACCAAGTAAATATAATTTCTGTAGCAAGATATCAATGTCAACTGAATCAAATGCTTCAAGTCCATAAATACCGCAACGCATTTCTTTCCTATATTTAAATTAATATTTATATTATTAATAAGATCTTCCAAAAGGCTTTGCGTTCCCATACCTTTACGGAACCCAAATTGCTGACTTGACACAAAATTTATTTTATTCAAAAAATTTTGCGAGCGATCTCCAGCGTATTCTTACACAAGGGCTCTTCTCAGACCGAAGTTGGGGCGTGGGTGGCTCAGTCGGTAGCATGCCACGCTCGTAATCTGTAGTTCCCAGGTTCGAGTCCCAGCTGAGTCATCGTTAAGATTTTTCTCCGCAAAACTCTCCACCCTGCCCACGGTCAGTAGTGGAGGTGGGGGTGGCTCAGTTGGTAGCGCGCCAGGCTCGTAATCTGTAGTTCCCAGGTTCGAGTCCCAGCTGGGTCAGCGTTGAGATTTATCTCCGCAAAATTCCCCGCCCTGCCCACGGTCAGTAGGGGACACCGATGGGCTTGTAAAGGCCGCCATCCGTCGTATGGGACGTTAAAACGTGGCCCCGTGTGCGGGAGAGCCATACCCTGTGCACGTTAAAGAACACGCTGGATGGCCTTGACGGGAGGCTACCATCTGTCTCCCAACAACTGTTCCAGTGGGTTCCCTCCCCCAACCCTCTCTGAGCCTTCGGAGTCTTTGTGACTCTGGCCATTTAGCCCATGGTGTGCAAAAAAGTGCCGCTCAGAGGTAAAACAACCCAACCCAGATCGAAGTCACTGTTGAACTTATTGTAACGAAAAACAGACGTTGGGGCTATTGACCCCTATATATTTTGTTCAAGTCACTGTTGACCACTGCCTCAGCTTTTTTTAACTTTTATTTTAATTGAACATCGTATTTAATACATGCATAATGAAAATGATTCTGCGAAGCCGGGGCCTTATCTGCAGGAAATTTAACATTATATGGATCAGTTTTATTGTATACAGGGTGATTCAGAATTCATCATCAATATTTGGTGGGTAATAAATGCACTCTTTGCAGATGAAACGGATGTAACCCTTCATCGTGTAATATCCGCCACGCTGTTGCTTGCGAAATTCCAAACTGCCTAGCCATACCTCGTGTGCTAGCACCAGGTTGTTCCTCGCTTTCCTGTAGGACAGCTTCCTCTACTGCTACTGGCCATGCCGATCTGCGCCTCCCTCGATTAACATTACTAGCAGCAAACGATCCTGTTTCACGCAGTTGGCGATGAATAATGAATGATGAAATGATGAAATGAAATAATGAATAATGAAATAATGAAAAATAAAATAAAATATAAATAATAAATAAATATAAAAATAAAATAAATGAAATAATGAAATGATGAAATGAAAATAATGAATGATGAAATACGTGAAAACATTTGATGCTGTGGCACACGGCGGTTTGGGAAGCGCGCTGCATACAATTGCCTGGCTCGAAGACATCTTTCTCCTGCCGCACCGTAAGTTACATGCATATCTGCACATTCATTCCACGTATACCTGTTCATGTTACTTCTGCAAATTCACCTTGTCGAATGACAACTGACTGCACGTGTCAAACAGCTGTGCTTCTGTATGAGAGGTGTGTACACACAGCGCCCTCTACACCACCACGCGTTCGTCTGCCCCCATACTTTCCTATGTGAAATCTCTTTCTTTTCTTATTCCCTTCCTCCCCACTAAATATTGATGATGAATTCTGAATCACCCTGTATAATGAAATAATTTACGATCACAAATAGTACGTTATTTCATAGAATGTAAATGATTATCAAATAAAACAGGTAGAGAAATATGAAAACAAACAAACACAGCACACAAAGTTTACTTACTTTGCTGGTAAAGTACCTGGATTCGTAACCAGTTAAGGCTTTATTGAACGTTATCACGTTGCATACACTGCTGTGGACGAAAATTAGAACACGCTCATATTTGGGGGTTCAATGTAGCTTTATGGCAGTCACTATTAAAATATCGAGGCAATTGAAGAGTTACATACCGAGTTGTTTAATAATTACTGTGTCCACCCCTTGCTTGTATGAATTGCTGTACACTGTGAAGCATGGAGTCAAATTAATGTTTAATGCTGGATTGTGAAAAAAATCCCAAAGTTCGTGTACATTTGCCGGGATGAGCTGATCTTGCTGCAACCTCTATTTGACCATATTCCATACATTTTCGATGGATTTTGCAAACAACTTTAGGATATTTTGAATTCTGTCAAGAAAGGAGATATTTCTCTTGTGCAGTGTGACGTCAATACGAAAGATGGTATTGACTCTGACCTTTGGGCAGGAGTTTTAGATCCCTTTGGCATTGGTAGTTCGAATGGTAATTGGGAACGTCTTCTACAGGTAAGCAAACTTAAAAGTTTGCGAATAATTAACACGTACTACAAACACCGTGATTTTTTAATAAATATGGGTTTCACCTGATGGGTTGCACAGGAATATGATAGATTATGTTTTAATTAACAGCAAGTGGGATAGTTCGGTTAGGAATACCAGATCATACAGGGGAACCGAAATTCGGTCTGAATTACCTGGTCAAAAGTATCTTGCAACTGAAGTTTAAGAAATGTTGTGCTAAGGTTAAGAAAAATTACCTTTAACAGGGAAGAGCTGAAAGATCCAGATATAGCCAAAGCATACTATGAAAGGCTGCTTATTCATTATGACAATCATGGTTTGCATACCACTAAAATTGGGAAAGAATGGGATCAATTTAAACAGGCTTTTTCTTGAAACAGTACTGTTTTGGGTAAAAGGAACAGTGGAGTTTAAGTGATAAGACTTTGGTGCTTATTTCTGAAAGAAGGAAGTGCAGGAATAATATGAATCAATACCCTACTAGTTCTAACAGATGTCATTACAATGAGCTAATAAATGTATAAAATATCAGTTAACAGCTGATAAGAATCTTTGGCTTGATAGCTTGACTGACAAAGCAGAGGAAGCAGTTAGACAGCACAACAGTAGGGGATTATACCAAATAGTTAACTATGTTGATCACCATAATTTGTGGTTCATTGTCAGACCGTATGGCATACTAGACAAGTTAGTAACATAATTAAAACTCTCTAAAATAACACTGAGTCGTGTGCTAGATTTCGTAAGGCTTGTAGGGTTTGGTTTAGCATTGCTAGTGGAGTTAGACAATGTTGTATTTTGTCTCCTTTTCTCTTTGGTTATTGATTATGTTATGCGAAATTCTTTTTAAGGGAAGGATTTTGGCCTTAAATGGTCTAGAGATTTCAAAATTTCTATTTATATTGCGCAGATGATTTGGCTTTATTGACTAATGATGTTGATGTGATGAATTCTTTCATTAGGGCTGTTGATGAGATGGGTAATAGAGTAGGGTTGGTGATAGAGAGAAAACTAAAGTGATGAAAATTAGTCAGTCTGATTGTACTTCGGTTGTTTTTGAATGGCTGCAGTCTTGAGCAAGTGTCTCAGTTTAATTGTCTTGGGAGCTATGTAACAGATACTGGTGATGTGCGGCATGAGATAAATAGAAGAATAGAGGAGAATAGGAATTGTTGACACTTTTAAGAATTTATGGGGGCAGATAATTTATTTAATGTTTCGTTACTAAATAATGCAGTTTGTCAATCTTTTTTTATCAGCGACACGCTTTTCTGCATACTGCTATTTTTTGTTACAGTTGTTATACTGCTATTTCGTATATTGGCATTTTTTTTTCACATTTTTCACATTATAGACACAATGTTCAAATGGCAATATTTTTTATTAATAATTGTTTGACAATACTTAGTAATTTAATAAATGAGAAAACTTACCTGAAACGTTTTGGTTAACTTATAAGATTTGTAAAGCTCTCGCTACTGTATCTAAAAATTTTGTCTTGGAACAATTTATATATATTCATTTCTCCTCATGTTCCTTAGGAAACAGAAAAATAGATTGGACAGCTGAGGTACAGTCGCTAAAAAAAAGTATCCGAACGCTATGGTTGATTACAGAATTGAGAAAAAATATCTGGCAACGATTTTTTTAGAAATTAGTGATCTGGCAACCTTCGTGTCACGTGACACGAAGGTTGCCAGATGACTAATTTCTAAACCTGGATCGTGTGGGCTCACTCACGGAAATGTTGAGCGTGTGCAGTTACCGTTCACAGCAAACTGGAGCGTGTGCAGTAACTGCACACGCTCCAGTTTGCTGTGAACGGTAACTGGAGCGTGTACAGTTGCTGTACACGCTCCAGATATTTTTTCTGAATTCTGTAATCACGTGACACGAAGGTTGCCAGATCACTAATTTCTAAAAAAATCGTTGCCAGATATTTTTTCTGAATTCTGTAATTAACCATAGTGTTCGGATACTTTTTTGAGCGACTGTAGGTGGTCATATTATTTTGATACTAGATCGTGTGGGCTCACTCATAGAAATATTGAGCGTGTGCAGTTACCGTTCACAGCAAATTGGAGCGTGTGCAGTAACTGCACACGCTCCAATTGGAGCGCTCCAATACGCTCCAATTACTGCACACGCTCCAATTTGCTGCGAACGGTAACTGCACACGCTCAATATTTCCATGAGTGAGCCCAAACGATCTAGCCCACACGATCTAGATCACAGCAAATTGGAGCGTGTGCAGTAACTGCACACGCTCCAATTTGCTGTGAACGGTAACTGGAGCGTGTACAGTTGCTGTACACGCTCCAGATATTTTTCCTGAATTCTGTAATCGACCATAGCGTTCGAATACTTTTTTTAGCGACTGTACAGTCGTTGGCGTGTTAAATTCAAAATCTGCTATATCAGAGTTGAATCTTAACTCCGCCAGAGTAGAATTTAATTCCTACCCTACACTCGGTGAGGAAGAAGTCACCATTCTCTGTTCTTGGAATATCTACCGTACATCTAATAGAACTAATAATTAATTATTAGATTAGTTGGACGGGATAGCGCCTGATCCAGATCAACTAATCCCTAACATTTCTCAAATGTTGAATTCTTCCTCTTGACCGAAAATTGGGATCCTCTAAAGTTAAAACAAATGCCATAGAGGATTTCATTAGCCCAACTTCTATAAGCACATTGAATAAATAATCGAAAACACTACCTGCTATCACTTGGTTTGTCACAATGAAGCTCTAAGATACGGTCATAACCACGCAATACGATAATTATACAACGAATAATAATAACAAGATTACTATAGGTTTTAATATCCTTTCATCATGGCACCGTTGCTGGATAACAAGTTAAGCCAAAATATAACTATTTCTGTGACCGACAGTGATTACCTTTCTAACAATTTCAGTAAATGAAACAGAATAATTCCGGATTCTATTAGCGAATAGCTCACTCCAAGCTACTGCCTTCCTCTCATCTGTTTGCAGATTGAGAGTTGCAGATTTCGCTTTTAGATTCCTCACGTCCTGTATGCGGTCCTTTGCGTCATTCACGAATATTAAATTCAAATTAGTGCCTTTTTTGGAGCCGATAACTGCTGCTTCGTTTTGAGAGGATTCGTTCAACTCCAAATTCTAAATGGCGAAAGAAATATCAGCACTTCTTTTTAAAGCCTTAGTAACAGTGCAAAAGAGAAAAGCAAACTAATTCTTCGGAAATTAATTCTGTCTGTTATAATGTTTCGCAATAAATATCCTGTTAACATGGATTTAAAATTGTTACGTTTGCAATGAGTTTGATGCAGCTGTTTCTTGCGTAACTATATTTATTGTTGAACGGTGTGTTTGAATGTTAGTCATGTGGTCTGCGAGCATTTATGCGTGCGTTTCACTGCCTCCTTGGAGAGCAGTGTACGTCACAGGTTAAAGTATACGATTATTACAAAAATCCTACGGTGTGCACCTAAGAAAAGTGAAACTGATTTTAGCATCTCTTTGGTCGATTCCAGTATGAAGAAAAGATTCAAAATACTGTTCACTGGTAATCGACCAAAGAGATAGAAAAATACGTTTAATTTTTCTTACAGGTCTTTTATAAAGCTGAAGGGTTGGGTTGTTTTACCTCTGAGCGGCACTTTTTTTGCACACCATGAGCTAAATGGCCAGGTCACATGGACCCCGAAGGCTCAGAGAAGGTTGAAAGAAGGGACCCACTGGAACAGTTGTTGGAAGACAGATGGTAGCCTCCCGTCAAGGCCATCCAGCGTGTTCTTTAAACAGGGTATGGCTTTCCCGCACACGGACCACGGATTAATGTCCCATCCGACGTACAGCGGCCTTTCCAAGCCCATCGGTGTCCTGTCCCCTACTGACCTTGGGCAGGACGGGGAATTTTGCGGAGATAAATCTGAACGCTGACCCAGCTGGGACTCGAACCTGGGAACTACAGATTACGAGTCTGACGCGCTACCGACTGAGCCACCCCCGTCCCTATAAAGCTGAAGGATTTTTATAATATTTTTATATTTTAACGAGACTATCGGCAGCGTAGTATAGTCTTTTGCATGCAGAGGCAGTCCCATGTTGAGTAAGGGTAAGGAGAGTTTTTAACACTCCGTTTGGTTGTTTTACCTCTGAGCGACATTTTTTCCACACAATTAGCTAAATGACCAGGTCACAAGAATTCCAATGGCTCAGAGAAGGTTAGGGGAAACGGGACAGCTGTTGTGAGACGGACAAAAAGCGTATCCTTTAGGGCATAATTGTCCCGGCAAGGCCATCCAGAGAGTTTTTTAACGTGTACAAGGGGCCACGGCTTAAGGTCCCATCCGACGGACGGTGGTCTTTCCACGCCCATCGGTGTCCCCTACTGGCCGAGGGCAGTGCGGGGAATTTTGCGGAGGTAAATCTCGATGCTGACCCAGCTGGGACTCGAACCTGGGCACTGCAGATTACGAGCCTGACGCGCTACCGACTGAGCCACCCCCTCCCAAAATTTTAATGGAATTTTAATCGTCGAACCAGATGAAATTTTCGAGTTAAGAGATTTTTTTGCTACCCACTTCGTATTAAAAAAATATTTTTACATGTAATAGTATTGTCGCCGGAACAGACCAAAATTTAGTTTTGGTTGACCGATGTTTCGTCATATCCGTTTTCGTATTGTATGATTTCAATAGCATTGATTACCTCTCTTAAATTATTATAACAGGTGATGAATGTAATCGAGGTGGTCTTCTGAATAACATTTGAAACCAAGAGAAGTCCAGTCACATCCGGCAAATATAGAATTCTCGTTTTCAAAGAGATTCAATTTTTAAGTTCTCTAACATTGAAAATTCGAACTAATCGAAGATTCAAAAAATATGAAAATAATATCAGCACCTGTCCAACCAAGAAAGGAGTTCAGTTGTTTCACTTCTATGCGGAACTTTTTTGCACACCATGGGCTAAATGGCCAGGTCACATGGACCCCGAAGACTCAGAGAAGGTTGGAGGAGGGGACCCACTGGAACAACTGTTGGGAGACAACTGGTAGCCTCTCGTCAAGGCCATCCAGCGTGTTCTTTAACGTGTATAAGGTATGGCTCTCTTTCACATGGTGCCACTGCTTAACGTCCTATCCGACGAACGGCAGACTTATCCAAGCCCATCGGTATTTCCTTTCTCACCGAGGGCAGGGTGAGGATTAGCGGAGATAAATCTCAGCGTTGCACATTCGGAACTCCGACACAGGAACTGCAGATTATAAGTCTGGAGAGCTACCGAGTGAGCCAAACCTTGCCTTCAAACAACAAGTAACCTTTGATTTATTTCTGGGCCGGACGGGCGGGGGTGGCTCAGCGATAGCACGCCAGGCTCGTAATCTGCACTTCCCCGGTTCGAGTTCCGCCTGGGCCAGTGTTGAGATTTATCTTCGCCAAACTTCCCGCCCTGCCCTCGGTCAGTAAGGGATACCAATGGGTTTGGAAAGCCCTCCGTTTGTCGAATGGGATGTTAAGCCGTGGTTATGGATGGGATTAAGCCGTGGAATGGGATGTTAAGCCGCCATACCCTGTGACGTTAAACACACGCTGGATGGCTTAGACGGGAGGCTATCATCTGTCTCCTAACAGCTGTCCAGTAGGTTCCCTCCCCCCAACCTTCTCTGAGCTCTTGGGGGTCTTTGTGACCTGGCCATTAGCCCATTGTGAGCAAATAAAGTGCCGATCAGAGGTGAAAACAACCCAACTCAGCCTTTTATTTCTTAGAGCAAAAACTTTATGTTTGCTATCTATCCTCCTCCCTCTGGAGGAGGATAGATAGCAAACGCTTTAGATTTTTTAAACTTAATTTTAGATTTAGTTTTTAGATTTCAGCCTCTGCCCAGAGGGCAGAGGCTGAAAATATCCAATCTCCTCTGGCGAATATAGAAATTTCGTTTTCAAAGAAGGGGTGGGGACTGTCGCAGTCGCGACCGCTTCAGGCTCGCAATCTGTAGTTCCCAGCTTTTAGCGCCACCTGTGCCGGCATTAAGAGTAATATCCGCTAAACCCCAAATATGCCATCGGTCAGAAAGAGAACGCCTATGGGGTTGAAAAGATCAAAGTCCGTCGGATTTGTGTTCAGGCCACAGTAGAAGGTCTGTGAGGATGGCAGGACCTCAGCAGAAAACCGACACGAATATCCATGCCTTACCTGGGGCTCGAACCCAAGTCCCTTAGATCAGTAGCCAAGCGCGCTAACCACTCGGCCACGGGACGAAACTGATATAATTGCATTGGTACGCAAGAATGCATTCCTATTTTTTTCACCTTTCGTTTCTTTTTCAAATGTCTTTTGAGAAAACAGTTATATTTCTTGTTTCCATTTCTTATTATACTAATGGTTTTTACGGTCTTTTTATCATCCCATTGCCTCCATCATATTCCTCTTCCTTCCTCCTCCTCTCCTTCTTTCCTCGGTTGGTAGACTACCAGTCTCGTAATTTATAGTTCCCAGGTTCGAGTCCCAGCTTGGTCAATAGGGGACACCGATGGGCTTGGAAAGGCAACAGTCCGTCGGATGGGACACTAACTCGTAACTCCGTGTACGGGAGAGCCTACCCTGTGCACGTTAAAAACATGCTGGATGGCCTTGACGAGAGGCTTATCATCTGTCTCCCAACAGTTGTTCCAGTGGGTCCCCTCCCCGAACCTTCTCTGATTCTTAGGGGCCTTATGACCTGGCCATTTAGCCCATTGTGTACAAAAAAGTGCCGCTCAGAGGTAAAATAACCCAACCAACTCTTCTTTCCTTCTCATCTTCCTTCCTCCTCTTCCCTCTTCATCCCTTTTTCCTCTCTCCTTCCTCTTCTGTCTTCCGTCTTTTTTTAATTCCTTTTCTTCCATCCTCTTCTCCACCCTTCTCTCTTCCACCTCCTCCAAGTATTGTAACCATGGAGACGTGAATATTTTCAGCAAACGGATGTTATCTAAAGATTCTTGGCGATCACATGAAAGTGAGAAGACACTTGCCTCTGAATGAAAGCAATAGAATCGGCTCCGGTAGCAGAGAATTGCAAAGATGGCGACCTTCAGATCTCCTACTTCTTTACGAGTTCTGAACATGAAATGATGTTTCGTCATCATTTCTATTTCATCTCTTTTCATTAGGCATTGCCTGGCAGTTTGCATTCGGATTCATTTACCTTTCAAATGGAGACATGATGTACATTTTGAGATGAAGTGTTCTTCTCTGAGTGTGATGATTGCTTGTGAAAGATTTGTGTTCAATCACTGTTGTCATTGTTCACCTTGTGCGGATTTGTGTTCATGCACCTGATCAGTTCTCATATTGTGCGAGATTTGTGTATAAGTACCTTGGTCATTGCTCACCTTGTGTAACATTTGTGTTCCGGTACCTTGGTCATTGCTCACCTTGTGTAACATTTGTGTTCCGGTACCTTGGTCATTGCTCACCTTGTGTAACATTTGTGTTCCGGTACCTTGGTCATTGCTCACCTTGTGTAACATTTGTGTTCCGGTACCTTGGTCATTGCTCACCTTGTGTAACATTTGTGTTCCGGTACCTTGGTCATTGCTCACCTTGTGTAACATTTGTGTTCCGGTACCTTGGTCATTGCTCACCTTGTGTAACATTTGTGTTCCGGTACCTTGGTCATTGCTCACCTTGTGCGAGATTTGTGTTCCGGTACCTTGGTCATTGCTCACCTTGTGTAACATTTGTGTTCTGGTACCTTGGTCATTGCTCACCTTGTGTAACATTTGTGTTCCGGTACCTTGGTCATTGCTCACCTTGTGTAACATTTGTGTTCTGGTACCTTGGTCATTGCTCACCTTGTGTAACATTTGTGTTCCGGCACCTTGGTCATTGCTCACCTTGTGTAACATTTGTGTTCCGGTACCTTGGTCATTGCTCACCTTGTGCGAGATTTGTGTTCCGGTACCTTGGTCATTGCTCACCTTGTGTAACATTTGTGTTCTGGTACCTTGGTCATTGCTCACCTTGTGTAACATTTGTGTTCCGGTACCTTGGTCAGTGCTAACCTTGTGCGAGATTTGTGTTCAGGCATTTCTCACCTTGCAATAGTTCAAGCACTATTGTTATTGCTCACCTGGTGAGAGACTTTTGTCATTGCTGGCAGTTTGGAGACATTTTCATTCTTTTCAAGCACTCTTGTCATTGCCTCCCAATGTTCGAAATTTATGTTCAAACACCTTGTTCTTTGCTAACCTTGTCCGAGATTTGTGTTCAAGCACTGTAGTCATTGCTTACAATGTGAGGAATTGGTGTTCAAGCACCTTACTCATTACTGGTGCTAACTTTGTGCACAAGGTTGCAATTGCTAACCTTGTGCAAAAATTGTGTTCAAGCACTGTAGTCATTGCTTATTTTGTGAGAGATTTGTGTTCAAACACTTATCATTGTTTGCCTTGTGCGAGATTTGTGTTCAGGCACCTTATTCGATGCTAACATTGTGCTAGATTTCTGTTCAAGCGCTGTGTTCATTGCTTACCTTGTGAAAGATTTGTGTTCAAATATTGTGTTCATCGCTTACCATGTGAGACATTTGTATTCAAGCACCTTGCTCATTTCTAACCTTGTGCAAGAATTGTGTTCAAGCACTGTAGTCATTGCTTACCTGGTGCGAGATTTGTGTTCAGACACCTTGTTCGGTGCTAGCCTTGTTCGAGAATTGTGTTTAAGCACCGTAGCCATCTTACCTTGTGCGAGATTTGTGTTCAGACACCTTGTTCGGTGCTAACCTTGTTCGGTATTTGTATTCAAGCCCATTGCTTATCTTGCGAGAGATTTATGTTTAAAAGTTGTGGTCATTGCTTAACGTTTGAAAAAGCTTATAAAAAATGTGTGAACAAAAGCTGCAGTCCTCTCTGTGAGAGATTTCTATTCAATGGCTATGCTTTATAATAGATTTTTGTGTATACTCTAGCCTTTACCTACGTCGTGAGATATTTGTGCTCAAAAATTGCAGTCATTGCTTCCATTACTCAAGATATATGTTCATAGCCAGCGGTCTTTGCTTACCTTGAGAGATTTATATTCAAAGGATCGAGTATGCAGATAGAAATGGAATGAGAACAGAAGAACTGCTGATGTAAGGAGAAAAAAACTTCTGTAATAATATATCATCATAGAATCAATTTTTCCCTCCTCCCTTACCAGCTGGGTCAGCGTTGAGATTTATCTCCGCAAAATTCCCCGCCCTGCCCACGGTCAGTAGGGGACACCGATGGGCTTGGATAAGGCCGCCGTCCGTCGGATGGGACATTAAGCCGTGGTCCCGTGTGCGGTAGAGCCATACCCCGTGCACATTAATGAACACGCTGGATGGCCTTGCCGGGAGGCTACCATCTGTCTCCCAACAGCTGTTCCAGTGGGTTCCCTCCCCCAACCTTTTCTGAGCCTACGGGGTCCATGTGACCTGGCCATTTAGCCCATGGTGTGCAAAAAAGTGCCGCTCAGAGGTAAAACAACCCAACCCAACCCATCCATCCTCCCTTAAAACATTGTGACCAAAAAATACAATTCTTTCCTGGAAACTTTCTCAGGAGAATTACTCGAGGAAGTATATCGAAAAGATTTCTCCAGTGAATATTCTTTGGAAACAGTCATCCCTCAAAGGGATATTAAACAAATGGAAAGCCTTTCACCGTCTAGAAAATGAAATTTGTATTTTAACGTTAAGATTGATACTTCTACAAAATATATTTAGGACCTCTCACAAACTGGAGCGTGTGCAGTAACTGCACACGCTCCAGTTTGCTGTGAACGGCAACTGGAGCGTGTACAGTTGCTGCACACGCTCCAGATATTTTTCCTGAATTCTGTAATCACGTGACACGGAGGTTACCAAATCACTAATTTCTAAAAAAAATCGTTGCCAGATATTTTTTCTGAATTCTGTAATCAACCATAGCGTTCGGATACTTTTTTGAGCGACTGTAGGTGGTCATATTTATTTTGATACTAGATCGTGTTGGCTCACTCACGGAAATATTAAGCGTGTGCAGTTACTGTTCACAGCAAACTAGAGCGTGTGCAGTATCTGCACACGCTCCAGTTTGCTGTGAACGGTAACTGGAGCGTGTACAGTTGCTGTACACGCTCCAGATATTTTTCCTGAATTCTGTAATCACGTAACACGAAGGTTGCCAGATCACTAATTTCTAAAAAAATCGTTGCCAGATATTTTTCTGAATTCTGTAATCAACCATAGCGTTCGGATACTTTTTTGAGCGACTGTAGGTGGTCATATTTATTTTGATACTAGATCGTGTTGGCTCACTCACGGAAATATTAAGCGTGTGCAGTTACTGTTCACAGCAAACTAGAGCGTGTGCAGTATCTGCACACGCTCCAGTTTGCTGTGAACGGTAACTGGAGCGTGTACAGTTGCTGTACACGCTCCAGATATTTTTCCTGAATTCTGTAATCACGTAACACGAAGGTTGCCAGATCACTAATTTCTAAAAAAATCGTTGCCAGATATTTTTCTGAATTCTGTAATCAATCATAGTGTTCGGATACTTTTTTGAGCGACCGTACCTCAGAAAAATATGAGCCTTTCTAGAAAAAAAAAGTACCTCCACCTCGAAAAGAAAATGAAAAGAAAAATAAGGAAATCAGCAGAATATTCAGAAAGTTACTCAAAAATGAAAAAGATACTTCAGAGTAGTTTTGTTTTTGTAAGTCATTCAAAAAGCAGGAATCATTTAAAAAAATTAATTCACCACGCCAAAATCTGAAATCCCACCCCCATGAAAAAAAAAATACAGCATTCCGTCCCAAATACATAAAAGATTGCTCTTTTGTGTATTTGCGTTTTTGTTCTTTTTGTGTTTTGTGCTTTTGTGCAATGTTTTAAGGGAGGAGGAATTTTTTTACAGAGTAAGGGGAGAAATGACTAAAATTTTTTTCAAAATTCTAAAGGCGATCCCATAAATCAGAAATCCTTAAAAAGCAAAAGACCAAAAGCTAATTCAGGATAAAATAAAATATATTTAAATTCATAATTCCCCTTTGGGGCGGGGGTGGCTCAGTCGGTAGGGCGCCAGGCTCGTAATCTGTAGTTCCCAGGTTCGAGTCCCACCTGGGTCAGCGTTGAGATTTATCTCCGCAAAATTCCCCGCCCTGCCCACGGTCAGTAGGGGACACCGATGGGCTTGGAAAGGCCGCCGTCCTTCGGATGGGACGTTAAGCCGTGGTCCCGTGTGGGAGAGCCATATCCTGTGCACGTTAAAGAACACGCTGGATGGCCTTGACGGGAGGCTACCATCTGTCTCCCAACAGCTGTTCCAGTGGGTCCCCTCCCCCATCCTTCTTTGAGCCTTCGGGGTCCTTGTGACCTGGCCATTTATCCCACGGTGTGTAAAAAAGTGCCGCTCAGAGGTAAAACAACCCATAATACCCCCTAAAAACTTCTTTTATCTTCAGAAACTAACCAATAATTCAGAGGTACTCCAAGATAATCATATTATTTTTTTTAAAAAAGCCTTCTCAAAATATCAGACAGCTCCGAAGCCAGTAGACCACTTTAAAAAATCAAGAGTTCTTATAAAAAGGGGCGTAAAGATTTGAGATCCAGCCCCGGAAGAAATCAAGTCATACAAATAATTCAGGAAGCACCCCAGAAATCAGAAAACCATTCACAAAATAAGGAAGCCGTACAAAAAACCGGGAGTTGCCAAAATTCAGGATGTCACACACAACAAAAAAAGACCTCAAACTAATAACAGCTCAAAAAAAGCAAAAGCTACTAAAATTTATCCTTTATTGAGGATCGACCCAAAGCAGAGAAGCGATTCAATTTCCTGTCGTACATTAAACACAATTGCGGAAGTTTCTGGAAATGAGAGAGAAAATAACCAGAAGTAACAGAAACAAGAAGAAAAAAGACGTTCCAGAATACATGACACCGATATTTAATCGTTTTAGTATTTGGGTCGTCGAACTGGATAAGTCGAAGGAATTCCGTTTCGTATTCTATGCTTAAAGCGGAGATAATTTTCATGACAACATTTTAATTGAAATTTATGGCTTTGTTTACCGCTGCTGTGTACAGTCGCTCAAAAAAGAATCCGACCACTACGGTTCATTGCAGAATTCAGAAAAAATATCTGGCATCGATTTTTTTAGAAATTAGTGATCTGGCAACCTTCGTGTCACGTGACACGAAGGTTAGCCCACGGTGTGTAAAAAAGTGCCGCTCAGAGGTAAAACAACCCATAATTCGTGTCACGTGACACGAAACTCACGTGACACGAATGGACACGTATGGATGCCGGATATCGCTTGGTTTTCTGTTACTGCATGGATAGATATCGCTTGGTTTTCTCTTACTGCATGAATAGATATCATTTGGTTTTCTGTTTCTGCATGGACAGATATTGTATGGTTTTCTGTTTCTGCATGGATAGATATCGCTTGGTTTTCTGTTTCTGCATGGATAGATATCGCTTGGTTTTCTGTTTCTGCATGGATAGATATCGCTTGGTTTTCTGTTTCTGCTTGGATAGATGTTGTAAGGTGCTTGGACGATATCTATCCATGCAGAAACAGATAACCAAGCGATATTTATCCATGCAGAAACAGATAACCAAGCGATATTTATCCATGCAGAAACAGATAACCAAGCAATATTTATCCATGCAGTAACAGGAAACCAAGCGATATCTATCCATGCAGAAACAGAAAACCAAGCGATATCTATCCATGCAGAAACAGAAAACCAAGCGATATCTATCCATGCAGAAACAGAAAACCAAGCGATATTTATCCATGCAGAAACAGATAACCAAGCGATATTTATCCATGCAGTAACAGGAAACCAAGCGATATATATCCATGCAGAAACAGAAAACCAAGCGATATCTATCCATGCAGAAACAGATAACCAAGCGATATTTATCCATGCAGAAACAGATAACCAAGCGATATTTATCCATGCAGTAACAGGAAACCAAGCGATATCTATCCATGAAGAAACAGAAAACCAAGCGATATCTATCCATGCAGAAACAGAAAACCAAGCGATATCTATCCATGAAGAAATAGAAAACCAAGCGATATCTATCCACGAAGAAATAGATAACCAAGCGATATCTATCCATGAAGAAATAGAAAACCAAGCGATATCTATCCATGAAGAAATAAAAAACCAAGGGATATCTATCCATGCAGAAACAGAAAACCAAGCGATATCTATCCATGCAGAAACAGAAAACCAAGCGATATCTATCCATGCAGAAACAGAAAACCAAGCGATATATATCCATGCAGAAATAGAAAACCAAGCGATATCTATCCATGAAGAAATAGAAAACCAAGCGATATCTATCCATGCAGAAATAGAAAACAAAGATAAAGTCTGTCAGTGAAGAAAAAGAGAACTAACAGAATCTGCCCATGCAAAAGAAATCCTAACAAAATCTGTCCATGCAAAAAAAAACAAAACTATCCACTCACAAAAGGAAAAATCCAATAAAATCTATCCATAGAGAAAAAAAAAAGTTACAAAAACTGTTCCCAGGAAAAAAGAATGAAATGCGAAACACATAAACTGTAGTGAACCGCAAACGTCGACTTCCAGAGGAAGATGGTAAGATAATTAATTTAATGGGATGATTAAGATTAATGATCCCATTAAAATCTGAAAGAATTTTATTAAAGCACGTCGATAACACAAGTCAAGTCAAATGAAATCTTTGGAATATCTAGTGTCAATTTGAAAATCTCTCGCGGCACACTACTGTCTCGCCGCACACAATTTGCGAGACACTGATCTACCTCTTAATAGCTGTCCAATGGGTCCCCTTCCCCAACCTTCTCTGAGCACTCGGGATCCTTGTGTTGTTGGGTTGTTTTACCTCTGAGCGGCATTTTTTTGCACACCATGGGCTAAATGGCCCCGAAAGGTCACATGGACCCCGAAGGCTCAGAGAAGGTTGGGGATGGGGACCCACTGGAACAGCTGTTGGGAGACAGATGGTAGCCTCCCGTCAAGGCCATCCAGCGTGTTCTTTAACGTGCACAGGGTGTGGCTCTCCCACACACGGGGCCACGGCTTAACGTCCCATCCGACGGACGACGGCCTTTCCAAGCCCATCGGTGTCCCCTACTGACCGTGGGCAGGGCGAGGAATTTTACGGAGATAAATCTCAACGCTGACCAAGCTGGGACTCGAACCTGGGAACTAGAGATTACGAGCCTGGCGCGCTACCGACTGAGCCACCCCCGCCCCAGGGATCCTTGTGAACTGGCCATTTACCCCATTGCTTCATCAAGTGGCACTTTTTTTGCATAAGGTAAATGCAATGGAAAACAACCTAACCCCGGCCTGAATGTTGGTTAAGTTTGTTTGTGGCCAACCTATCAAGAGCGATGAAGTGGCATTCTGGTTGTCAAAACTTTTAAAAGCCATTTTCAAAATGCTAGGTTTGTATAATTATTTTTGATATTTTACCCACGCTTGTTATCTTCCTTTCGTATGAAGCTGAATACTGTCAGCAATAGTAACTTCCTATTAACTTTTTGAAATTTTCATCGACAATAGGGAACTTCTTTTAAAACGATTATATTTCATACCTTTTACGATTGCAAGCAAATGTTATATCACCGTACTAGAGATTATATCAGGCCACAGTCAGGTACGCCATAAATCGTACAAGTGTGCACACTGGAAACTAAAGTTGAAATTTTTAGAATTAAGTAGCTGTGGCGAATTAAGTAGCTTCTAAAATCTCACTCATTTCTTAAACTAGTGTTAAGTTTTTCATATTATTGATTGTGTCACAGACTGACGAATTATTTTCCAAGTTTCACGCACGCAGTGTTCTTAAGGTCAGCCAGAAAAAGCATGCAGCAACGCAGATTATTTTTTTCTAGTTCTATATTTATGATCCTTTTTTTTTATCGTGCGGTGCGAGTCCCAGCTAGGTCAGCGTTGTGATTTAATAACTATGAAGTTTTTCTTCATAAATTCGTTCCGAAATTTTTTTATTAAAATCGCAAAAATTTTTTCTCTTCTGTTTTAAACTGACTTTTCCTGAAAATAACAGTACGCTTTTAGATAAAAGGAACAGAGGAGGCAAAATTATTTGAGTGATAAAGCACATGAGCTTATTTCAGAGAGAAAGAATTGCAGGAATGTCCTTAATTAATACCCTACTAGTCAAAATTAGAAAGCATTACAGAGAACTTAATAAACGTGTAAAAGATCAGTTATCTACTGATAAGAATCTTTGGCTTGATGGTTTGGCTGACAAAGCTGAGGAAGCAGTTAGGCAGCACAACAACAGAGAGCTGTACCAGATAGTTAATGTTTTGTGTGGTAGAAAACAGGGATTTTGTGTGGTAGAAAACAGGTATACAGGGATTGAAGGATAAACAAGGTAAGGTTATAGAAGGTGAGGATTCTGTCATAGCTAGGTGGGCTGAGCATTTCAGTGATGTTCTAAACAATGTGGTTATTCTACTCCCATTGTTTGCAATGATGATAGATGCGTTACTGGCTTTAATCACAGCATGAATTTTTTTTTTTGGCTATTTCTAAACTTAAACTACCTAAATCCCCAGCGGTAGATGATATTACTTTTGAAATGCTCAGAGCTGGGAAAACCACATGGCTGACTGAAAATTTGAATATATTTTACGATATAAAAATTCCTAAAGATTTTACCACAGCCATTATTATCCCTTTTTTTGAAAAAGGTGATCGCAGTTCTTGTTAGAAATATAGGGGTATCAGCGTACTTTCTGTTCCAGGGAAAGTTCTTTGCATGATTGTGCTTAATAGCATTAAGAATCTGGTTGACAGTCAATTGCGTGATGAGCAATGTGGATTCAGAAGTGGTAGGGGATGTGTGGATCAGATATTTTCACTTAGACAGATTCTTGAGAAATGTTTAGAGTTTCAGAAACCTTTGGTTGCTAGCTTTGTTGATTTCAAAAAGGCTTTCGACTCTGTTGATCGTCATAATTTGTGGTTGATTGTGAAATCATATGGTATACCAGACAAGTTAGTTAACATAATGAAAGCTCTGTATAATAACACTGAGTCGTGTGTGAGAGTTGGTAAGGCTTGTAACAATTGGTTTAGCATTACTTCTGGTGTTCGACAAGGGTGCATTTTGTCTCCTTTTCTCTTTAGTTTGTTTATTAATTATGCTATGCGAAATTCGCTTCAAGGGAAAGATTTTGGCCTTAAATGGTCTACAGATCTGAAAATTTCTGATTTAGCCCTTTTGGTAAATGATATTGATGAGATGAACTCTTTCATTCGAGCTGTTGATGAGATTGGTAGTAGAGTAGGTTTGGTTATAAACAGAGAGAAAACTAAAGTGATGAAAATTGGTCAGGCAGACTGTGATTCAGTTAATCTGAATGATTGCAGTCTTGAGCAGGTGTCACAGTTTAATGATCTTGGGAGCTATGTAACAGATACTGGTGATGTGCGGCATGAGATTAATAGACGAATAGGGATTGCTGCCGGGACTTTTAAGAATCTATGGAGAGTGTGGAGAAATTGGCGTATACACCTAAAGACTAAAATTAGACTGTATAATAGTTTGGTTCTTTCTAGGGTTAGTTAAGGTAGTGAAACTTGGACACTTTATAAACCAGATAACAGGAAACTAGATGCTTTTGATTCTAGATATTTATCTTGGACATTAGGTGGTTTCACTTTGTAATTAATGATGAGGTTAGGCAAAGGAGTCTGCAACCTCCTTTGAGAAACATATTGTGCAGAGAGAGACTCCGTAGGTTTGGCCATGTTGCCCGTTATATTATTATAGATTAGCGAATAGGGTTATGAACAGTGTGCCTAAAGGCCTCAGAAAGAGGGGGAGACCTAGGATGCGGTGGGGAGATAATGTCTAACAGGACCTTGTTAGAATTGGTATGCAGTGATCAGATGCAGCCTATGTGGCTCAGGACAGATATGTTGGGCGAACTAAATTACAAAATGGGTTATGACCAATGGCTGCCTCAGGATGATGATGAAGACGATGAAAGACACCAGGTCGATAATTTCGAATACATAAGGATAGATTATTTAGACGAATGAATTAAATTTTTTTTTCTAAAATAAGAATCTTAAGGTATTTTCCTGACACGAATAAGATTTGAAGTCGTGATTTGAATTAAAACATATCTGGAACCAGAGTAATTATTCCTTGAACAGGCGGCAGCTGTTTCTTCCTAGGCCGGGGAGGATAATACACAAAAACACCAAAAGTATTTCAACTAGTACAACGCCAGTTGCCGTCTGCTTTGCTACTTAGGTGGCGCGTGGAGCTCTAAAAACCAATTATTTCCAAAGATAATATTATTAAACATAAGACAGACTTTAAATGATTTTTCATCCAGCTTTCATAGGATTTAAATTCGTTATTTGAAATGTTTTAGAAGATTTAACTACTATACCGTTAAATTTCAGTGAATAAAAGAGCTCTTAAAATACAGCAACTCTTCACTCAAACTAAAGCTGATTCAAATAGAATAAAGGAAAATTGCTTTAGCTCTCACCTCTCATCACTATGGCAACGAACTGATCCGTAGAAGATTTATATCCTTTTCAAAGTAATGTACACCAATCAGCCAAAACATTAGATAGGTAGTCTATCTAATATGATGTAGGCCCTCCTCTCGCCCCCCAAAAGAGCTCTCACCCGATGAGACATAGATTCAACGAGATGTTGGTAGGTGTCGCTTGATATTTGGTACCATGACAGATATTTTGTACCATGACAACTTGAAGATCCCATAGATCCCGCAAATTACGTGGTTGGGGTGATACTGCTCGTACCCCTTTCTCCAACTCAAACCACAAATGCTCGGTAGGATTCATGTCCGGCGAATTTGGGGGCCATGGTAGTAAATGGAATTCCTCATCATGTTGTTCTAGGAACCATTCCTGAACATTCTTCGCAGTGTGACATGGGGCACTGTCTTGTTGAAAGACGCTATCTCCGCCAGGGAATACAGTCGCCATAAAGGGTGTACTTGGTCAGCTACGATGTTCAGGTAGGTGACAGCTGTCAGAGTTTGCACTACAGGGATAATTGGTCCAAGTGTTCCTCAAGAAAATATTGCCATCACACTGCCTCCAGCCACCTGGATCCGTGGTGCATCCAGGTGGGAAAGCATCCGTGGGTAAACGTCACAGACGAGCTCGTCCGTCCACATGGTGTAACAGAACACGGGATTCGTCTGATCATGCGACCCTCTTCCAGTCTTCTATGGTCCAATGTCGATGATTACGTGCCCACTGGAGACATTGACGACGGTGAACGGCTGTGAGCCTAGGCACACGAAGGGTCTGCAGGTATGGAGATTTATATCCAAGAGCTTACGATGAACTGTGCGTTCGGACAGATTGGGCCCTTTACTACAATTGAAATTATGGGTAATGCCAGCCACAGTAGTCCTCCTTGTGCTGTGGACAAGACGAGATAGCCTGCGCTGACCACTGGCATCAATGAGGCATAACCGGCCCACACCTTGTGGGACGGCTCGAAGTGTCACCTGTTTTGGGCCATCTTTGATACGTACTAACTACTGCATAGCGTGAGCATCCTACCAGCGTTGCTGTTTCGGAGATGCTCTTAGCAAGGCGTCTTGCCATAACGATCTGGCCTTTGTCGAAATCAGATAAATCCTTTGCTTTCCCATGTTGAGGGGAAACGAAATACTGCCTGCGAGAGCTCCGACCCAGGTATTATACATATCATTCGCGACCTTGGCACGTGACACTGATTGGCTGCACGCGCGCTTCTTTGCATAACGCAGAGGTGGTTTTAATGCATTGGCTGATCGGTGTATAATGTAACGGTCTTTAGCTCGATCTCCAAATGTTCAATATGTTCTCTATTAACATGCAAATCACGCGTTCGGAACTAAAATACCACATATTACGTTAATTTTCCTAAAAGGAATCATATAAGTAAACATTAAAGATATTTATCCATTCGCTGTTTAGTCATTCATTTTTTTTCCTTCGAAACGAGTGCAACGACGATAATTATTTTTATTCCTTATACTAGATGATACTCGAAAGTTTTCATAATCGCCAGGAATTTGTACCGACCTGTGAGATTTCCTTCTGAGCGTATAGAAATCGCAAAAGAATGAGAATTTCTCTTTACCTTTCAAACCCTTGTGATTACTACGGATAAACCTTAATTTCTCAACATTCACCGCATGGCTCCAGTATCATACGTTCTTTAGTTTTCCGTATATAGACAAACGTCTGGTTATTCCTCTACTTGAAACATAAAAACTATTTTATTATTGAAATGCCTCATTGCTAAAGACTGAGAAAATCTCAACAATCCAAGACTTTTTCCTTAATGCACGGATGTGTTAACCTTTTCATTTCTAAACATCAAGGGCAAAAAGATGAAGTATTAGGAGTGGGCTCAGTCGGTAGCGAGCCAGGCTCATAATCTGCAGTTCCCAAGTTCGAGTCCCGCTCATGTCAGAGTTGAGATTATCTCCCCTAAAACTCTGCCACCTACGATAAAGGAGACACCGATGGGCTTGGAAAGACCACCGTCCGTCGGATGGGACCTTAAGCCGTGGCCCCTTGTACACGTTAAAAAACTCTCTCGGATGGCCTTGCCGGGACAATTATGTCCTAAAGGATAGGCTTTTTGTCCGTCTCACAACAGCTGTCCCGTTTCCCCTAACCTTCTCTGAGCCATTGGAATTCTTGTGACCTGGTCATTTACCTAATTGTGTGGAAAAAATGTCGCTCAGAGGTAAAACAACCAAACGGAGTGTTAAAAACTCTCCTTACCCTTACTCAACATGGGACTGCCTCTGCATGCAAAAGACTATACTACGCTGCCGATAGTCTCGTTAAAATATAAAAATATTATAAAAATCCTTCAGCTTTATAGGGGCGGGGGTGGCTCAGTCGGTAGCGCGTCAGACTCGTAATCTGTAGTTCCCAGGTTCGAGTCCCAGCTGGGTCAGCGTTGAGATTTACCTCCGCAAAATTCCCCGCCTTGCCCAAGGTCAGTAGGGGAAATGACACCGATGGGCTTGGAAAGGCCGCTGTACGTCGGATGGGACGTTAATCCGTGGTCCGTGTGCGGGAGAGCCATACCCTGTTTAAAGAACACGCTGGATGGCCTTGACGGGAGGCTACCATCTGTCTTCCAACAACTGTTCCAGTGGGTCCCTTCCCTCAACCTTCTCTGAGCCTTCGGGGTCCATGTGACCTGGCCATTTAGCCCATGGTGTGCAAAAAAGTGCCGCTCAGAGGTAAAACAACCCTTCAGCTTTATAAAAGACCTGTAAGAAAAATTAAACGTATTTTACTATCTCTTTGGTCGATGACCAGTGAACAGTATTTTGAATCTTTACTTCATACTGGAATCGACCAAAGAGATGGTAAAATCAGTTTCACTTTTCTTAGGTGCACACCGTAGGACTTTTGTAATAATCGTATACTTTAACCTGTGACGTACACTGCTCTCCAAGGAGGCAGTGAAACGCACGCATAACTGCTCGCAGACCACATGACTAACATTCAAACACACCGTTCAACAATAAATATAGTTACGCAAGAAACAGCTGCATCAAACTCATTGCAAACGTAACAATTTTAAATCCATGTTAACAGGATATTTATTGCGAAACATTATAACAGACAGAATTAATTTCCGAAGAATTAGTTTGCTTTTCTCTTTTGCATTGTTACTAAGGCTTTAAAATAAAGTGCTGATATTTCTTTCGCCATTTACAGTTTGGAGTTGAACGAATCCTCTCAAAGCGAAGCAGCAGTTATCAGCTCCAAAAAGGGCACTATAATTTGAAAAATATTCGTGAATGACGCAAAGGACCGCATAGAGGACGTGAGGAATCTAAAAGCGAAATCTGCAACTCTCAATCTGCAAACAGATGAGAGGAAGGCAGTAGCTTGGAGTGAGCTATTTGCTAATAGAATCCGGAATTATTCTGTTTCATTTACTGATATTGTCTGAAAGGTAATCACTGTCGGTCACAGAAATAGTTATATTGTGGCCTAACTTGTTATCCATCAATGGTGTCATGATGAAAGGATATTAAAACCTATAATAATCTTGTTATTATTATTTGTGGAATAATTATCGTATTGCGTGGTTATGACCATATCTTAGAGCTTCATTGTGACAAGCCAAGTGATAGCAGGTAGTTTTTTCGACTATTTATTCAATGTGCTTATAGAAGTTGGGCTAAGGAAAATCCCTCTGGCATTTTTTTTTGAACTTCAGAGGATCTCAATTTTCGGTCAAGAGGAAGAATTCAACATTTGAGAAATGTTAGGGATTAGTTGATCTGGATCAGGCGCTATCCCGTCCAACTAATCTAATAATTAATTATTAGTTCTATTAGATGTACGGTAGATATTCCAAGAACAGAGAATGGTGACTTCTTCCTCACCGATGTAGGGTAGGAATTAAATTCCACTCTGGCGGAGTTAAGATTCAATTCTGATATAGCAGATTTTGAAATTAACACGCCAACGACTGTACAGTCGCTAAAAAAAAGTATTCGAACGCTATGGTCGATTACAGAATTCAGAAAAAACATCTGGAGCGTGTACAGCAACTGCACACGCTCCAGTTACCATTAACAGCAAACTGGAGCGTGTGCAGTAACTGCACACGCTCCAGTTTGCTGTGAACGGTAACTGCACACGCTCAATATTTCCATGAGTGAGCCCACACGATCTAGTATCAAAATAATATGACCACCTACAGTCGCTCAAAAAAGTATCCGAACACTATGGTTGATTACAGAATTCAGGAAAAATATCTGGCAACGACTTTTTTTTAGAAATTAGTGATCTGGCAACCTTCGTGTCACGTGATTACAGAATTCAGGAAAAATATCTGGAGCGTGTACAGCAACTGTACACGCTCCAGTTACCGTCACAGCAAACTGGAGCGTGTGCAGTTACTGCACACGCTCCAGTTTGCTGTGAACGGTAACTGCACACGCTCAATATTTTTGTGAGTGGGCCCAGTTTCTGTGAGTGGGACCAACCTTCGTGTCACGTTACACGAAGGTTGCCAGATCACTAATTTCTAAAAGAATCGTTGCCAGATATTTTTTCTGAATTCTGTAATCAACCATAGCGTTCGGATACTTTTTTTAGCGACTGTACCTCAGCTGTCCAATCTATTTTTCTGTTTCCTAAGGAACATGACGAGAAATGAATATACATATATAAATTGTTCCAAGGCAAAATTTTTAGATACAGTAGCGAGAGCTTTACAAATCTTATAAGTTAACCAAAACGTTTCAAGTAAGTTTTCTCATTTATTAAATTACTAAGTATTGTAAAACAATTATTAATAAAAAATATTGCCATTTGAACATTGTGTCTATAATGTTAAAAAATGTGAAAAAAAAAATGCCAATATACGAAATAGCAGTATAACAACTGTAACAAAAAAATAGCACTATGCAGAAAAGCGTGTCGCTGATAAAAAAGGATTGACAAACTGTATTATTTAGTAACGAAACATTAAATAAATTATCTGCCCCCATAAATTCTTAAAAGTGTCAACAATTCCTATTCTTCTCTATTCTATTTATCTCATGCCGCACATCACCAGTATCTGTTACATAGCTCCCAAGACAATTAAACTGAGACACTTGCTCAAGACGGGGCGGGGGTGGCTCAGTTGGTAGCGCGCCAGGCTCGTAATCTGTAGTTCCCAGGTTCGAGTCCCAGCTGGGTCAGCGTTGAGATTTATCTCCGCAAAATTCCCCGCCCTGCCCATGGTCAGTAGGGGACACCGATGGGCTTGGAAAGGCCGCCGTCCGTCGGATGGGACGTTAAGCCGTGGCCCCGTGTGCGGGAGAGCCATACCTTGTGCACGTTAAAGAACAGGCTGGATGGCGTTGACGGGAGGCTACCATCTGTCTCAAAACAGCTGTTCCAGTGGGTCCCCTCCCCGAACCTTCTCTGAGCCTTCGGGGTCCATGTGACCTGGCCATTTAGCCCACGGTGTGCAAAAAAGTGCCGCTCAGAGGTAAAACAACCCATAATACCCCCTGAAAACTTCTTTTATCTTCAGAAACTAACCAATAATTCAGAGGTACTCCAAGATAATCATATTATTTTAAAAAAAAAAGCCTTCTCAAAATATCAGACAGCTCCGAAGCCAGTAGACCATTTTAAAAAATCAAGAGTTCTTATAAAAAGGGGCGTAAAGATTTGAGATCCAGCCCCGGAAGAAATCAAGTCATACAAATAATTCAGGAAGCACCCCAGAAATCAGAAAACCATTCACAAAATAAGGAAGCCATACAAAAAATCGGGAGTTGCGAAAATTCAGGATGTCACACACAACAAAAAAAGACCTCAAACTAATAACAGCTCAAAAAAAGCAAAAGCTACTAAAATTTATCCTTTATTGAGGATCGACCCAAAGCAGAGAAGCGATTCAATTTCCTGTCGTACATTAAACACAATTGCGGAAGTTTCTGGAAATGAGAAAGAAAATAACCAGAAGTAATAGAAACAAGAAGGAAAAAGACGTTCCAGAATACATGACACCGATATTTAATCGTTTTAGTATTTGGGTCGTCGAACTGGATAAGTCGAAGGAATTCCGTTTCGTATTCTATGCTTAAAGCGGAGATAATTTTCATGACAACATTTTAATTGAAATTTATGGCTTTGTTTACCGCTGCTGTGTACAGTTGCTCAAAAAAGAATCCGACCACTACGGTTCATTGCAGAATTCAGAAAAAATATCTGGCATCGATTTTTTTAGAAATTAGTGATCTGGCAACCTTCGTGTCACGTGACACGAAGGTTAGCCCTCGGTGTGTAAAAAAGTGCCGCTCAGAGGTAAAACAACCCATAATTCGTGTCACGTGACACGAATGGACACGTATGGATGCCGGATATCCCTTGGTTTTCTGTTACTGCATGGATAGATATCGCTTGGTTTTCTCTTACTGCATGAATACATATCATTTGGTTTTCTGTTTCTGCATGGACAGATATTGTATGGTTTTCTGTTTCTGCATGGATAGATATCGCTTGGTTTTCTGTTTCTGCATGGATAGATATCGCTTGGTTTTCTGTTTCTGCTTGGATAGATGTTGTAAGGTGCTTGGACGATATCTATCCATGCAGAAACAGATCACCAAGCGATATTTATCCATGCAGAAACAGAAAACCAAGCGATATTTACCCATGCAGTAACAGAAAACCAAGCGATATCTATCCATGCAGAAACAGAAAACCAAGCGATATTTATCGATGCAGAAACAGAAAACCAAGCGATATCTATCCATGCAGAAACAGAAAACCAAGCGATATCTATCCATGAAGAAATAGAAAACCAAGCGATATCTATCCATGAAGAAATAGAAAACCAAGCGATATCTATCCATGAAGAAATAGAAAACCAAGCGATATCTATCCATGAAGAAATAGAAAACCAAGGGATATCTATCCATGCAGAAACAGAAAACCAAGCGATATCTATCCATGCAGAAACAGAAAACCAAGCGATATCTATCCATGAAGAAACAGAAAACCAAGCGATATCTATCCATGCAGAAATAGAAAACCAAGCGATATCTATCCATGAAGAAATAGAAAACCAAGCGATATCTATCCATGAAGAAATAGAAAACCATACAACATCTATCCATGCAGAAACAGAAAACAAAAATAAAATCTGTCAGTGAAGAAAAAGAGAACTAACAGAATCTGCCCATGCAAAAGAAATCCTAACAAAATATGTCCATGCAAAAAAAAAACTATCCACTCACAAAACAAAAAATCCAATAAAATCTATCCATAGAGAAAAAAAAAAGTTACAAAAACTGTTCCCAGGAAAAAAGAATGAAATGCGAAACATAAACTGTAGTGAACCGCAAACGTCGACTTCCAGAGGAAGATGGTAAGATAATTAATTTGATGGGATCATTAAGATTAATGATCCCATTAAAATCTGAAAGAATTTTATTAAAGCACGTCGATAACACAAGTCAAGTCAAATGAAATCTTTGGAATATCTAGTGTCAATTTGAAAATCTCTCGCGGCACACTACTGTCTCGCCGCACACAATTTGCGAGACACTGATCTACCTCTTAATAGCTGTCCAATGGGTCCCCTTCCCCAACCTTCTGTGAGCCCTCGGGATCCTTGTGTTGTTGGGTTGTTTTACCTCTGAGCGGCATTTTTTTGCACACCATGGGCTAAATGGCCAAGTCACATGGACCCCGAAGGCTCAGAGAAGGTTGGTGATGGGGACCCACTGGAACAGCTGTTGGGAGACAGATGGTAGCCTCCCGTCAAGTTCATCCAGCGTGTTCTTTAACGTGCACAGGGTGTGGCTCTCCCACACACGGGGCCACGGCTTAACGTCCCATCCGACGGACGGCGGCCTTTCCAAGCCCATCGGTGTCCCCTACTGACCGTGGGCAGGGCGAGAAATTTTACGGAGATAAATCTCAACGCTGACCAAGCTGGGACTCGAAACTGGGAACTACAGATTACGAGCCTGGCGCGCTACCGACTGAGCCACCCCCGCCCCAGGGATCCTTGTGACCTGGCCATTTACCCCATTGCTTCATCAAGTGGCACTTTTTTTGCATAAGGTAAATGCAATGGAAAACAACCTAACCCCGGCCTGAATGTTGGTTAAGTTTGTTTGTGGCCAACCTATCAAGAGCGATGAAGTGGCATTCTGGTTGTCAAAACTTTTAAAAGCCATTTTCAAAATGCTAGGTTTGTATAATTATTTTTGATATTTTACCCACGCTTGTTATCTTCCTTTCGTATGAAGCTGAATACTGTCAGCAATAGTAACTTCCTATTAACTTTTTGAAATTTTCATCGACAATAGGGAACTTCTTTTAAAACGATTATATTTCATACCTTTTACAATTGCAAGCAAATGTTATATCACCGTACTAGAGATTATATCAGGCCACAGTCAGGTACGCCATAAATCGTACAAGTGTGCACACTGGAAACTAAATTTGAAATTTTTAGAATTAAGTAGCTGTGGCGAATTAAGTAGCTTCTAAAATCTCACTCATTTCTTAAACTAGTGTTAAGTTTTTCATATTATTGATTGTGTGACAGACTGACGAATTATTTTCCAAGTTTCACGCACGCAGTGTTCTTAAGGTCAGCCAGAAAAAGCATGCAGCAACGCAGATTATTTTTTTCTAGTTCTATATTTATGATCTTTTTTTTATCGTGCGGTGAGAGTCCCAGCTAGGTCAGCGTTGTGATTTAATGACTATGAAGTTTTTCTTCATAAATTCGTTCCGAAATTTTTTTATTAAAATCGCAAAAATTTTTTCTCTTCTGTTTTAAACTGACTTTTCCTGAAAATAACAGTACGCTTTTAGATAAAAGGAACAGAGGAGGCAAAATTATTTGAGTGATAAAGCACATGGGCTTATTTCAGAGAGAAAGAATTGCAGGAATGTCCTTAATTAATACCATACTAGTCAAAATTAGAAAGCATTACAGAGAACTTAATAAACGTGTAAAAGATCAGTTATCCACTGATAAGAATCTTTGGCTTGATGGTTTGGCTGACAAAGCTGAGGAAGCAGTTAGGCAGCACAACAACAGAGAGCTGTACCATATAGTTAATGTTTTGTGTGGTAGAAAACAGGGATTTTGTGTGGTAGAAAACAGGTATACAGGGATTGAAGGATAAACAAGGTAAGGTTATAGAAGGTGAGGATTCTGTCATAGTTAGGTGGGCTGAGCATTTCAGTGATGTTCTAAACAATGTGGTTATTCTACTCCCATTGTTTGCAATGATGATAGATGCGTTACTGGCTTTAATCACAGCATGAATTTTTTTTTTTTTGGCTATTTCTAAACTTAAACTACCTAAATCCCCAGCGGTAGATGATATTACTTTTGAAATGCTCAGAGCTGGGAAAACCACATGGCTGACTGAAAATTTGAATATATTTTACGATATAAAAATTCCTAAAGATTTTACCACAGCCATTATTATCCCTTTTTTTGAAAAAGGTGATCGCAGTTCTTGTTAGAAATATAGGGGTATCAGCGTACTTTCTGTTCCAGCGAAAGTTCTTTGCATGATTGTGCTTAATAGAATTAAGAATCTGGTTGACAGTCAATTGCATGATGAGCAATGTGGATTCAGAAGTGGTAGCGGATGTGTAGATCAGATATTTTCACTTATACAGATTCTTGAGAAATGTTTAAGTTGATAAGGCACCTTTAGTTCCTAGCTTTAGAAACCTTTGGTTGCTAGCTTTGTTGATTTCAAAAAGGCTTTCGACTCTGTTGATCGTCATAATTTGTGGTTGATTGTGAAATCATATGGTATACCAGACAAGTTAGTTAACATAATGAAAGCTCTCTATAATAACACTGAGTCGTGTGTGTGAGTTGGTAAGGCTTGCAACAATTGGTTTAGCATTACTTCTGGTGTTCGACAAGGGTGCATTTTGTCTCCTTTTCTCTTTAGTTTGTTTATTAATTATGCTATGCGAAATTCGCTTCAAGGGAAAGATTTTGGCCTTAAATGGTCTACAGATCTGAAAATTTCTGATTTAGCCCTTTTGGTAAATGATATTGATGAGATGAACTCTTTCATTCGAGCTGTTGATGAGATTGGTAGTAGAGTAGGTTTGGTTATAAACAGAGAGAAAACTAAAGTGATGAAAATTGATCAGGCAGGCTGTGATTCAGTTAATCTGAATGGTTGCAGTCTTGAGCAGGTGTCACAGTTTAATTACCTTGTAACAGATAATGGTGATGTGCGGCATGAGATTAACAGACGAATAGGGATTGCTGCTGGGACTTTTAAGAATCTATGGAGAATGTGGAGAAATAGGCGTATACACCTAAAGACTAAAATTAGACTGTATAATAGTTTGGTTCTTTCTAGGGTTAGTTAAGGTAGTGAAACTTGGACACTTTATAAACCAGATAACAGGAAACTAGATGCTTTTGATTCTAGATATTTATCTTGGACATTAGGTGGTTTCACTTTGTAATTAATGATGAGGTTAAGCAAAGGAGTCTGCAACCTCCTTTGAGAAACATATTGTGCAGAGAGAGACTCCGTAGGTTTGGCCATGTTGCCCGTTATATTATTATAGATTAGCGAATAGGGTTATGAACAGTGTGCCTAAAGGCCTCAGAAAGAGGGGGAGACCTAGGATGCTGTGGGGAGATAATGTCTAACTGGACCTTGTTAGAATTGGTGTGCAGTGACCAGATGCAGCGATGCGGCTCAGGACAGATATGTTGGGCGAACTAAATTACAAAATGGGTTATGACCAATGGCTGCCTGAGGATGATGATGAAGACGATGAAAGACACCAGGTCGATAATTTCGAATACATAAGGATAGATTATTTAGACGAATGAATTAAATTTTTTTTTCTAAAATAAGAATCTTAAAGTATTTTCCTGACACGAATAAGATTTGAAGTCGTGATTTGAATTAAAACATATCTGGAACCAGACTAATTATTCCTTGAACAGGCGGCAGCTGTTTCTTCCTAGGCCGGGGAGGATAATACACAAAAACACCAAAAGTATTTCAACTAGTACAACGCCAGTTGCCGTCTGCTTTGCTACTTAGGTGGCGCGTGGAGCTCTAAAAACCAATTATTTCCAAAGATAATATTATTAAACATAAGACAGACTTTAAATGATTTTTCATCCAGCTTTCATAGGATTTAAATTCGTTATTTGAAATGTTTTAGAAGATTTAACTACTATACAGTTAAATTTCAGTGAATAAAAGAGCTCTTAAAATACAGCAACTCTTCACTCAAACTAAAGCTGATTCAAATAGAATAAAGAAAAATTGCTTTAGCTCTCCCCTCCCATCACTATGGTAACGAACTGATCCGTAGAAGATTTATATCCTTTTCAAAGTAATGTACACCAATCAGCCAAAACATTAGATAGGTAGTCTATCTAATATGATGTAGGCCCTCCTCTCGCCCCCCAAAAGAGCTCTCACCCGATGAGACATAGATTCAACGAGATGTTGGTAGGTGTCGCTTGATATTTGGTACCATGACAGATATTTTGTACCATGACAACTTGAAGATCCCGTAGATCCCGTAAATTACGTGGTTGGGGTGATACTGCTCGTACCCGTTTCTCCAACTCAAACCACAAATGCTCGGTAGGATTCATGTCCGACGAATTTAGGGGCCATGGTAGTAAATGGAATTCCTCATCATGTTGTTCTAGGAACCATTCCTGAACATTCTTCGCAGTGTGACATGGGGCACTGTCTTGTGAAAGACGCTATCTCCACCAGGGAATACAGTCGCCATAAAGGGTGTACTTGGTCAGCTACGATGTTCAGGTAGGTGACAGCTGTCAGAGTTTGCACTACAGGGATAATTGGTCCAAGTGTTCCTCAAGAAAATATTGCCATCACACTGCCTCCAGCCACCTGGATCCGTGGTGCATCCAGGTGGGAAAGCATCCGTGGGTAAACGTCACAGACGAGCTCGTCCGTCCACATGGTGTAACAGAAAACGGGATTCGTCTGATCATGCGACCCTCTTCCAGTCTTCTATGGTCCAATGTCGATGATTACGTGCCCACTGGAGGCATTGACGACGGTGAACGGCTGTGAGCCTAGGCACACGAAGGGTCTGCAGGTATGGAGATCTATATCCAAGAGCTTACGATGAACTGTGCGTTCGGACAGATTGGGCCCTTTACTACAATTGAAATTATGGGTAATGCCAGCCACAGTAGTCCTCCTTGTGCTGTGGACAAGACGAGATAGCCTGCGCTGACCTCTGGCATCAATGAGGCATAACCGGCCCACACCTTGTGGGACGGCTCGAAGTGTCACCTGTTTTGGGCCATCTTTGATACGTACTAACTACTGCATAGCGTGAGCATCCTACCAGCGTCGCTGTTTCGGAGATGCTCTTAGCAAGGCGTCTTGCCATAACGATCTGGCCTTTGTCGAAATCAGATAAATCCTTTGCTTCTCTCATGTTGAGGGGAAACGAAATACTGCCTGCGAGAGCTCCGACCCAGGTATTATACATATCATTCGCGACCTTGGCACGTGACACTGATTGGCTGCACGCGCGCTTCTTTGCATAACGCAGAGGTGGTTTTAATGCATTGGCTGATCGGTGTATAATGTAACGGTCTTTAGCTCGATCTCCAAATGTTCAATATGTTCTCTATTAACATGCAAATCACGCGTTCGGAACTAAAATACCACATATTACGTTAATTTTCCTAAAAGGAATCATATAAGTAAACATTAAAGATATTTATCCATTCGCTGTTTAGTCATTCATTTTTTTTCCTTCGAAACGAGTGCAACGACGATAATTATTTTTATTCCTTATACTAGATGATACTCGAAAGTTTTCATAATCGCCAGGAATTTGTACCGACCTGTGAGATTTCCTTCTGAGCGTATAGAAATCGCAAAAGAATGAGAATTTCTCTTTACCTTTCAAACCCTTGTGATTACTACGGATAAACCTTAATTTCTCAACATTCACCGCATGGCTCCAGTATCATACGTTCTTTAGTTTTCCGTATATAGACAAACGTCTGGTTATTCCTCTACTTGAAACATAAAAACTATTTTATTATTGAAATGCCTCATTGCTAAAGACTGAGAAAATCTCAACAATCCAAGACTTTTTCCTTAATGCACGGATGTGTTAACCTTTTCATTTCTAAACATCAAGGGCAAAAAGATGAAGTATTAGGAGCGGGCTCAGTCGGTAGCGAGCCAGGCTCATAATCTGCAGTTCCCAAGTTCGAGTCCCGCTCATGTCAGAGTTGAGATTATCTCCCCTAAAACTCTGCCACCTACGATAAAGGAGACACCGATGGGCTTGGAAAGACCACCGTCCCTCGGATGGGACCTTAAGCCGTGGCCCCTTGTACACGTTAAAAAACTCTCTGGATGGCCTTGCCGGGACAATTATGTCCTAAAGGATAGGCTTTTTGTCCGTCTCACAACAGCTGTCCCGTTTCCCCTAACCTTCTCTGAGCCATTGGAATTCTTGTGACCTGGTCATTTACCTAATTGTGTGGAAAAAATGTCGCTCAGAGGTAAAACAACCAAACGGAGTGTTAAAAACTCTCCTTACCCTTACTCAACATGGGACTGCCTCTGCATGCAAAAGACTATACTACGCTGCCGATAGTCTCGTTAAAATATAAAAATATTATAAAAATCCTTCAGCTTTATAGGGGCGGGGGTGGCTCAGTCGGTAGCGCGTCAGACTCGTAATCTGTAGTTCCCAGGTTCGAGTCCCAGCTGGGTCAGCGTTGAGATTTACCTCCGCAAAATTCCCCGCCTTGCCCAAGGTCAGTAGGGGAAATGACACCGATGGGCTTGGAAAGGCCGCTGTACGTCGGATGGGACGTTAATCCGTGGTCCGTGTGCGGGAGAGCCATACCCTGTTTAAAGAACACGCTGGATGGCCTTGACGGGAGGCTACCATCTGTCTTCCAACAACTGTTCCAGTGGGTCCCTTCTTTCAACCTTCTCTGAGCCTTCGGGGTCCATGTGACCTGGCCATTTAGCCCATGGTGTGCAAAAGAGTGCCGCTCAGAGGTAAAACAACCCTTCAGCTTTATAAAAGACCTGTAAGAAAAATTAAACGTATTTTACTATCTCTTTGGTCGATGACCAGTGAACAGTATTTTGAATCTTTTCTTCATACTGAAATCGACCAAAGAGATGCTAAAATCAGTTTCACTTTTCTTAGGTGCACACCGTAGGACTTTTGTAATAATCGTATACTTTAACCTGTGACGTACACTGCTTTCCAAGGGGGCAGTGAAACGCACGCATAACTTCTCGCAGACCACATGACTAACATTCAAACACACCGTTCAACAATAAATATAGTTACGCAAGAAACAGCTGCATCAAACTCATTGCAAACGTAACAATTTTAAATCCATGTTAACAGGATATTTATTGTGAAACATTATAACAGACAGAATTAATTTCCGAAGAATTAGTTTGCTTTTCTCTTTTGCATTGTTACTAAGGCTTTAAAATAAAGTGCTGATATTTCTTTCGCCATTTACAGTTTGGAGTTGAACGAATCCTCTCAAAGCGAAGCAGCAGTTATCGGCTCCAAAAAGGGCACTATAATTTGAAAAATATTCGTGAATGACGCAAAGGACCGCATAGAGGACGTGAGGAATCTAAAAGCGAAATCTGCAACTCTCAATCTGCAAACAGATGAGAGGAAGGCAGTAGCTTGGAGTGAGCTATTTGCTAATAGAATCCGGAATTATTCTGTTTTATTTACTGATATTGTCTGAAAGGTAATCACTGTCGGTCACAGAAATAGTTATATTGTGGCCTAACTTGTTATCCATCAATGGTGTCATGATGAAAGGATATTAAAACCTATAATAATCTTGTTATTATTATTCGTGGAATAATTATCGTATTGCGTGGTTATGACCATATCTTAGAGCTTCATTGTGACAAGCCAAGTGATAGCAGGTAGTTTTTTCGACTATTTATTCAATGTGCTTATAGAAGTTGGGCTAAGGAATATCCCTCTGGCATTTTTTTTTGAACTTCAGAGGATCTCAATTTTCGGTCAAGAGGAAGAATTCAACATTTGAGAAATGTTAGGGATTAGTTGATCTGGATCAGGCGCTATCCCGTCCAACTAATCTAATAATTAATTATTAGTTCTATTTGATGTACGGTAGATATTCCAAGAACAGAGAATGGTGACTTCTTCCTCACCGATGTAGGGTAGGAATAAAATTCCACTCTGGCGGAGTTAAGATTCAATTCTGATATAGCAGATTTTGAAATTAACACGCCAACGACTGTACAGTCGCTAAAAAAAAGTATTCGAACGCTATGGTCGATTACAGAATTCAGAAAAAACATCTGGAGCGTGTACAGCAACTGCACACGCTCCAGTTACCGTTAACAGCAAACTGGAGCGTGTGCAGTAACTGCACACGCTCCAGTTTGCTGTGAACGGTAACTGCACACGCTCAATATTTCCATGAGTGAGCCCACACGATCTAGTATCAAAATAATATGACCACCTACAGTCGCTCAAAAAAGTATCCGAACACTATGGTTGATTACAGAATTCAGGAAAAATATCTGGCAACGACTTTTTTTTAGAAATTAGTGATCTGGCAACCTTCGTGTCACGTGATTACAGAATTCAGGAAAAATATCTGGAGCGTGTACAGCAACTGTACACGCTCCAGTTACCGTCACAGCAAACTGGAGCGTGTGCAGTTACTGCACACGCTCCAGTTTGCTGTGAACGGTAACTGCACACGCTCAATATTTTTGTGAGTGGGCCCAGTTTCTGTGAGTGGGACCAACCTTCGTGTCACGTTACACGAAGGTTGCCAGATCACTAATTTCTAAAAGAATCGTTGCCAGATATTTTTTCTGAATTCTGTAATCAACCATAGCGTTCGGATACTTTTTTTAGCGACTGTACCTCAGCTGTCCAATCTATTTTTCTGTTTCCTAAGGAACATGACGAGAAATGAATATACATATATAAATTGTTCCAAGGCAAAATTTTTAGATACAGTAGCGACAGCTTTACAAATCTATAAGTTAACCAAAACGTTTCAAGTAAGTTTTCTCATTTATTAAATTACTAAGTATTGTAAAACAATTATTAATAAAAAATATTGCCATTTGAACATTGTGTCTATAATGTTAAAAAATGTGAAAAAAAAAAATGCCAGTATACGAAATAGCAGTATAACAACTGTAACAAAAAATAGCACTATGCAGAAAAGCGTGTCGCTGATAAAAAAAGATTGACAAACTGTATTATTTAGTAACGAAACATTAAATAAATTATCTGCCCCCATAAATTCTTAAAAGTGTCAACAATTCCTATTCTTCTCTATTCTATTTATCTCATGTCGCACATCACCAGTATCTGTTACATAGCTCCCAAGACAATTAAACTGAGACACTTGCTCAAGACGGGGCGGGGGTGGCTCAGTTGGTAGCGCGCCAGGCTCGTAATCTGTAGTTCCCAGGTTCGAGTCCCAGCTGGTTCAGCGTTGAGATTTATCTCCGCAAAATTCCCCGCCCTGCCCACGGTCAGTAGGGGACACCGATGGGCTTGGAAAGGCCGCCGTCCGTCGGATGGGACGTTAAGCCGTGGCTCCGTGTGCGGGAGAGCCATACCTTGTGCACGTTAAAGAACACGCTGGATGGCGTTGACGGGAGGCTACCATCTGTCTCCCAACAGCTGTTCCAGTGGGTCCCCTCCCCGAACCTTCTCTGAGCCTTCGGGGTTCATGTGACCTGGCCATTTAGCCCACGGTGTGCAAAAAAGTGCCGCTCAGAGGTAAAACAACCCATAATACCCCCTGAAATCTTCAGAAACTAACCAATAATTCAGAGGTACTCCAAGATAATCATATTATTTAAAAAAAAAAGCCTTCTCAAAATATCAGACAGCTCCGAAGCCAGTAGACCATTTTAAAAAATCAAGAGTTCTTATAAAAAGGGGCGTAAAGATTTGAGATCCAGCCCCGGAAGAAATCAAGTCATACAAATAATTCAGGAAGCACCCCAGAAATCAGAAAACCATTCACAAAATAAGGAAGCCATACAAAAAATCGGGAGTTGCCAAAATTCAGGATGTCACACACAACAAAAAAAGACCTCAAACTAATAACAGCTCAAAAAAAGCAAAAGCTACTAAAATTTATCCTTTATTGAGGATCGACCCAAAGCAGAGAAGCGATTCAATTTCCTGTCGTACATTAAACACAATTGCGGAAGTTTCTGGAAATGAGAAAGAAAATAACCAGAAGTAATAGAAACAAGAAGGAAAAAGACGTTCCAGAATACATGACACCGATATTTAATCCTTTTAGTATTTGGGTCGTCGAACTGGATAAGTCGAAGGAATTCCGTTTCGTATTCTATGCTTAAAGCGGAGATAATTTTCATGACAACATTTTAATTGAAATTTGTGGCTTTGTTTACCGCTGCTGTGTACAGTCGCTCAAAAAAGAATCCGACCACTACGGTTCATTTCAGAATTCAGAAAAAATATCTGGCATCGTTTTTTTTAGAAATTAGTGATCTGGCAACCTTCGTGTCACGTGACACGAAGGTTAGCCCACGGTGTGTAAAAAAGTGTCGCTCAGAGGTAAAACAACCCATAATTCGTGTCACGTGACACGAATGGACACTTATGGATGCCAGATATCGCTTGGTTTTCTGTTACTGCATGGATAGATATCGCTTGGTTTTCTCTTACTGCATGAATAGATATCATTTAGTTTTCTGTTTCTGCATGGATAGATATCGCTTGGTTTTCTCTTTCTGCATGGATAGATATCGCTTGGTTTTCTGTTTCTGCTTGGATAGATGTTGTAAGGTGCTTGGACGATATCTATCCATGCAGAAACAGATAACCAAGCGATATTTATCCATGCAGAAACAGAAAACCAAGCGATATCTATCCATGAAGAAATAGAAAACCAAGCGATATCTATCCATGAAGAAATAGAAAACCAAGCGATATCTATCCATGCAGAAACAGAAAACCAAGCGATATCTATCCATGCAGAAACAGAAAACCAAGCGATATCTATCCATGCAGAAACAGAAAACCAAGCGATATCTATCCATGCAGAAACAGAAAACCAAGCGATATCTATCCATGAAGAAATAGAAAACCAAGCGATATCTATCCATGAAGAAATAGAAAACCAAGCGATATCTATCCATGCAGAAACAGAAAACCAAGCGATATCTATCCATGCAGAAACAGAAAACAAAGATAAAGTCTGTCAGTGAAGAAAAAGAGAACTAACAGAATCTGCCCATGCAAAAGAAATCCTAACAAAATCTGCCCATGCAAAAAAAACAAAACTATCCACTCACAAAAGGAAAAATCCAATAAAATTTATCCATAGAGAAAAAAAAAAGTTACAAAAACTGTTCCCAGGAAAAAAGAATGAAATGCGAAACTCATAAACTGTAGTGAACCTCAAACGCCGACTTCCAGAGGAAGAAATTCCTAAGCTCTCAGATAATTCCTTACGATTGAGAGACAAAAAAAAGGAATGAAGAAGTGGAGATGGATAGAAAGAAAAGAAATAAATGAGGAGAGAGTGAAGGGACAGAACGTGGGTTGCAAAAGCCCAGACAACTCAGCTGGACACTTAATTTGTAGTCGAAGTTTTTCATCAAGTAATATGATAAACCAAGACGACAGAACTTGGAATCTCTGAAACCATTTGCCTTGGGGTAGCAGTTAAAAGAACAAAGGCCCCCCATGGCGAAAGCCTCTCGGCTCTCAAGTGCTGGCAAGCAAAAGAGCTTTCACTCTTCGCTAGAAACTCCGCCGTAAAATTGCCGAGGAGGATCTCTAAAATCACGAGATCACTAAAAGGAGCCTTCAGCGAAGCCTAATTCTGTAAAATTGCTATCGTTGATGGCAATCCATAAGCAAATGAAAAGAACCGAACTCAGAGCTGCAGTGACATGACTGGAAGCATTTTGTTTCATTCGTTGTGTGTATGCTACTATATGACGAAATATATGGAAAAGAAAACAATACTTTCATAATAATGATATTTTTTTCCTGTATTACCTGCTTCTTTTCTTCCTCCAAATTTTATTCTCCAAAAAATTTGTCTGCAGGTTTCGTTGATTTGATAAAATTCCTCATGTGTGACTAGTTAAATAATATATCCTTAAATTATTTTTTATTAATGACTAAAAGTTACGTGGTTCAACCGCACTGGGCAATTTAGTTCTCCATATACTTCTATCCTGATTTCTTATTGTTGCATTTGCAACTACAGATCTGTTCTACTGAGGTCCTTTTTGACATTGTTCACCCACCGTGTTATAGCTCTCCCCCATTTTTTAAGCTTTTTGGCACAGTGTTCGTAATTCTATTCGCTAATCCTCAGTTGTAAAAAGATGATCTCTTTTCCTGTGTTAGTGGTACAGTGTCTCAAAAAAGTATCCGAACACTATGGTTGATTACAGAATTCAGAAAAAATATCTGGCAACGATTTTTTTAGAAATTAGTGATCTGGCAACCTTCGTGTCACGTGATTACAGAATTCAGGAAAAATATCTGGAGCGTGTACAGCAACTGTACACGCTCCAGTTACCGTTCATAGCAAACTGGAATGTGTGCAGTTACTGCACACGCTCCAGTTTGCTGTGAACGGTAACTGCACACGCTCAATATTTCCGTGAGTGAGCCCACACGATCTAGTATCAAAATAATATGACCACCTACAGTCGCTCAAAAAAGTACCCGAACACTATGGTTGATTACAGAATCCAGAAAAAATATGAGGCAACGATTTTTTTTAGAAATTAGTGATCTGGCAACCTTCGTGTCGTGTCACGTGACACGAAGGTTGCCAGATCACTAATTTCTAAAAAAATCGTTGCCAGATATTTTTCCTGGATTCTGTAATCAACCACAGTGTTCGGATATTTTTTTAGGGACTGTACCTTAGCTGCACAATCTATTTTTCTGTTTCCTAAGGAACATGACGAAAAGACCATGACGAAATCTTTATGTCAAAAGTTTGTTTTTTCTGGTATCAAAAAAACGCGATTTCTTATTTAAAAAATAAGAATTTTCCTTTAGGATTCGGTTGGGTTGGGTTGTTATACCTCTGAGCGGCACTTTTTTGCACACCGTGGGCTAAATGGCCAGGTCACATGGACCCCGAAGGCTCAGAGAAGGTTGGGGGAGGGGACCCACTGGAACAGCTGTTGGGAGACAGATGGTAGCCTCCCGTCAAGGCCATCCAGCGTGTTCTTTAACGTGCACAGGGTATGGCTCTCCCGCACCCGGGGCCACGGCTTAACGTCCCATCCGACGGACGGCGGCCTTTCCAAGCCCATCGGTGTCTCCTACTAGCCGTGGGCTAAGCGGGGAATTTTGCGGAGATTAATCTCAATGCTGACCCAGCTGGGACTCGAACCTGGAAACTAAAAATTGCGAGTCTGGCGCGCTACCGACTAAGCCACCCCCCGCCCCGTTGCTAGGAACAGATTCACGTTTCGTTAATGGGAAATCAGATTCAGATCTGAATCTTAGCAATTTCTTAGCAATTTCTTTAATAATTTTTTACGACAAATCGCCGTAAAGATAAAGATCTCAATGAAATCTATCTAAATCTGAATTTTCAATGATCGTTCAATTTTTAAAGGGTTGTGAGAGCTTAAACATTTAACTATTTAGTTCGTTCTGCAGTAGAAAAATTCAGAATTGGCCAAAATTAAAACATCTATTATGCAAACTGCTAAACATACACTCATGCAGTTGGGGACGGGGGTGGCTCAGTCGGTGACGTACCAGACTCGTAATCTATAGTTCCCAGGTTCGAGTCCCAGAGGGCCAGCGTTGAGATTTATTTCCACGAAACTTCCCGCCCCTCCCACGGTCAGTAGGGGACACCGATGGGCTTGTAAAAGCCGCCGTTCGTTGGATGGGACGTTAAGCCGTGGCCTCGTGTGGGAGAGCCGTACAGTCACTCAAAAAATATCCTAACACTATGGTTGATTACAGAATTCAGAAAAAATATTTGGCAACGATTTTTTAGAAATTAGTGATTTGGTAACCTTCGTGTCACGTGACACGAAGTTTGCCAGAACATTAATTTCTAAAAAAATCGTTGCCAGATATTTTTCCTGAATTCTGTAATCAACCATAGTGTTAGGATATTTTTTGAGCGACTGTACCTTGTGCACGTTAAAGAACACGCTGGATGGCCTTGACACAGGGAGGCTACCATTTGTCTCCCAACAACTGTTCCAATGGGTCTCCTCTCCCAACCTTCTCTGAGCCTTCGGGATCCTTGTGACCTGTCCATTTAGCCCATTGTACGTACAGAAATAATAGCTGAACTCAACAACACAATACTTTTGGTGATATTTGTATTTTGTTTTTCAATATCTGAGAAGAAACGAACTCAGATATCGCAATTTAAGGTCTATTAATTCAAATGGCGATTTTAAAATTCGTTTTCTGCCCCGTGATGATTCCTCTGCATGTTCCACTTCCCCATTTGAAAACGCAGTCAAGTGGTAATTACTCCACAGCATCTGAAACCTCCGACAATTTCCGGTGTCTGGTGTCCAAGTATTGCGTTTCCTCCTCCACCTTCCTGCACCCAGCTGAATAGAATTCTCGTTTCATCCGTTTCTATTCACGTTATGTAATCACGTATTTTATATTGAAGTCTCGAGGCACTCCAGCTGAAGACGAAAACCGGCGGGTTTAAAATTCAATCGGTTTGCTCATCATACAGGCGAACCTTGTTTGACGTAAAAACGGTTAAAAATGAATTATTCGATAATAATGCAACTGTTTGGCCAATTTGAAAGACGGAAGCTCTGTAACTCTGGAAATAGGATTTTTATGGAAAAAAAATTAAGGTCACTGGAGATGAAGATTTCAATCCATTAATAAATAGTGAATGAATAGGACTGGGGATTGATTCAATCGGCAATGCACCATGATCATAATGTGGGGTTGTTTTCCTTCTGAGCGACCCTTTTTTGCACACAATGGGCTAAATGGCCAGGTCACAAGGATCCCGAGGGCTCGGAGAAGGTTGGGGGAGATCGGACCCACTGGACAGTTGTTGTTCAGTGGGTCCGATCTCTCCTAATCACCGTGAACTGTTTACCACCCCAACCTGTTCCACCGTCTAACCCACCACTCGTGATCGGATAGAGAGATGGGGTGGGTTAGAGAGATAGAGTGGGTTACGGGGTGGGTTCACGGTGGTGGGTTAGAGAGATGGGGTGGGTTACGGGGATGGGTGGGTTAGAGCAGTGTCTCGCAAACTGTGTGCCGCGGCACAGTAGTGTGCCGCGAGAGATTTTCAAATTGACACTAGATATTCCAAACATTTCATTTTGACTTGACTTGTGTTATCGACGTGCTATCGACGTGCTTTAATAAAAATCTTTCAGATTTTATCAACTGGGATCTTGTAAGTATTCATCAAGCTTTTTCCAATTTTTGGTATTAATTTTTGATTATTTTAAGCCATAGAATGGACAAATATTTAAAACAAACACCGAGTTATGATTAATTATATTTATTATTATATTTATTTTAAATAAAATGCATTTAACGAAACTTAAATTTTCCTCTTTTTACGTAACCATCAAAAAAATTTTTTTAGGTGTGCCGCGGAAAAAAAATTAGATTCAGTGTGCCGCAGAGTAAAAATGTTTGCGAGACACTGGGTTAGAGAGATGGAGTGGGTTCACGGTGGTGGGTTAGAGAGATGGGGTGGGTTACGGTGGAGTATGGGGTGGGTTACTGGGATGGGTGGGTTAGAGAGATGGGGCGGGTTACGGGGATGGGTGGGTTAAAGAGATGGGGTGGGTTACGGGGATGGGTGGGTTAGAGAGATGGGGTGGGTTACGGGGTGGGTTCACGGTGGTGGGTTAGAAAGATGAAGTGGGTTACGGTGGAGTATGGGGTGGGTTACTGGGATGGGTGGGTTAGAGAGATGGGGCGGGTTACGGGGATGGGTGGGTTAAAGAGATGGGGTGGGTTACGGGGATGGGTGGGTTAGAGAGATGGGGTGGGTTACGGGGATGGGTGGGTTAGAGAGATGGGGTGGGTTCACGGTGGTGGGTTAGAAAGATGGGGTGGGTTACGGTGGAGTGATGGGGTGGGTTACGGGGGTGGGTGGGTTAGAGAGATGGGGTGGGTTACGGGGTTGGTTCACGGTGGTGGGTTATGAGATGTCCATGGCTTGGAAAGACCGTCGTCCGTCGGATGGGACGTTAATCCGTGGCTTAGTGTGAGAGACATAGCCTGTGCGCGTTAAAGAATACTCTTGATGACCTTGACGAGAGGCCTATCTTCTAACAGCAGTCTAGTGGAACCTCTTCCACCAACCTTCTCAGCCCTTGTGACCTGGTCATTTAGCCCATTGTGTGCAAAAAAGTGCGCTCAGAGGTAACAGAACCCAATGTGTAATCCTACACCTAAGTATGTATCTGCCGCTTCTAAGTGAACAAGAATTGCATCTACTTCTTAATTCTCTGCGGCCATCAGACCCAAGTGGATAAAAACACCCACCTTAAATTCGTGATGCGTTCTTCGCCTGAGGCCAAATGATGCATCTTCATGGAATTAATGACATTCCCTTTGAAGTCGGACATGAAGGTGATATCTTTTTATCATCGAGGTTTTATCTTTGACAGCATCTCCATCTTGGAGACAACAGTTAACGTTTAGAGAGAACAGCATTAATTTCTCGGTCTGAAAGGTTCTTGATAAAGCTGTAGCATTCTTTGAGTTATGATTTTATCTTCGTCAATCTCATAAGTCACTGTCATAAAAATGTCACGGGCCAAGATATTTATTGGTGAACTTTCGAGTCTTACAGTATACTATGCTGTAGTTCGTGCTACTTGTTTGAGAGTGACTCTCAATATGTTGACAAAAAGCAGTCTTGATCTTTGTCCAAGTTTTTTCTTTTATTGCAAAGAAGGAGTTTTTATTTTCCTGTCGTCAATAAAAGCAATTTGCTGCACTTTCAATGCTACAGATTCGAAGGTCAATTTCAGAATTGGTGTTTCAATTGCTGTATCCCCCCCTCTCCCTGCCAGTCACGTAATCTGCAGTTCCCAGGTTGGAGTCCCATCTGAGTCAGCGTTGAGATTATCTCCGCAAAATTCCCCGCCCTGCCCACTGTCAGTAGAGGACACCGATGGGATTGGAAAAACCGCCGTCCGTCGGATGAGACGTTAAGCTGTAGCTCCGTGTGCGGGAGAGCCATACCCTGTGCAAGATGAAAACACACTGGATGGCCTTGACGGGAGGCTACCATCTGTCTCCAACAGCTGTTCCAGTGGGTCCCCTTCCCCAACCTTCTCTGAGCCTTCGGGGTCCTTGTGACCTGGCCATTTAGCCCATGGTGTACAAAAAAGTGCCGCTCAGAGGTATAACAATCCAACCCAATCTCCTTCCTCCTTCTGTAGTTGGGGTGGCTTAGTTGATAGCGCGCCAGGCCCGTAATCTGTGGTTCCTAAGTTCGAGTCTCTACTGTGCAACGTGGAGATTTGTCTTCGCTAAGCTCCCACCCTGCCCTAGGTGAAAAGTGGACACGTATGGGATTGGAAAGGACGCCGTCCTGCGGATGGGACGTTAAGCCGTGACCCCACGTGCGGGAGAGCTATACTGTGCACATTAAGGAACACTCTGGATGGCTTTGACGGGAGACTACCATCTGTCTCACAACAGCTGTTCTAGTGGGTCCCCTCCCCAAGCCTTCTCTGAGCCTTCGGGGTCCATGTGACCTGGCCATTCAGCCCATGGTGTGCAAAAAAGTGCCGTTCAGAGGTATAACAACCCAACCCAATTCCCCCTCCCTCCTTCTGTAGTGGGGGTGGCTCAGTTGGTAGTGCGCCAGGCCCGTAATCTGTGGTTCTTAAGTTCGAGTCTCTACTCTGCAACGTGGAGATTTGTCTCCGCTAAGCTCCCACGCTGCCCTAGGTGAAAAGTGGACACGTATGGGATTGAAAAGGACGCCGTCCATCGGATGGGATGTTAAGTCGTGGCCCGTGTACAGTCCCGTGCCTGCTAAAGAACTTGCTGAATGACCTTAACGAGAGGATATAATCTGTCTCCTGAGAGCTGTCCAGTGGGTCCCCTTCCCCACAACCTTCTCTGATCACGTGCTCAGAAGCTGCTTGCGACCTGGCCATTTAGCTCATTGTGTGAAAAAAATTGCAATGATAGGTAAAACAATACTGTTACGACAGATGAACGTGCTCTAGTGAATTTATGATAAACGTGTCATGAACGCTTGCGTATGCTTCTGCGTGAGAATTGTGTAACCAACGAATTAGAACACAGAACCTATCTGAAAAATAGGAAAGATAGAATTGTTATGTTGGAGTTATGGATTTGAGAAAGGAGGCATAATTAGCATGTACACGATGGGTGTATAAAATGAAGAAGTATTTTATATGGTGAGTGCGCGGGAGTTGATTAGTTTATTGGTGTGGATCGTGTTGGTAAGCTGGTAAACGAAAAGAAGAATTTATCGTCCTTTGCGTGGTGATCAATGTCTGAAAAGAATTGGTTCTGAGAAACCAGTACACTTAGTCGCAATTTGGGAGTACTTGAGGACTAAAACTTAAGATGGAAGTCATTTACTGTATAGTTATTTAGTTTGTTTAGGTTGGGTCGTTTCACCTCTGAGCGGCACTTTTTTGCACACCATGGGCTAAATGGCCAGGTCACATGGACCCCGAAGGCTCAGAGAAGGTTGGGGGTGGGGACCCACTGGAATAGCTGTTGGGAGACAGATGGTAGCCTCCCGTCAAGGCCATCCAGCGTGTCCTTTAACGTGCACAGGGTATGGCTCTCCCGCACACGGGGCCGCGGCTTAACGTCCCATCCGACGGACGGCGGCCTTTCCAAGCCCATCGGTGTCCCCTACTGACCGTGGGCAGGGCTGGGAATTTTGCGGAGATAAATCTCAACGCTGACCCAGTTGGGACTCGAACCTGGGAACTACAGATTACGAGCCTGGCGCGCTACCGACTAAGCCACCCCCTCCCCAGTTTGTTTCGGAACTGGCAAGGATATTCTTGTTAGATTGAATATTTATTTACCAACATGATTTTATTGTTCATTCAATGATTTTATCCTTGTTTTGTGATTTGGATGTGAATAGAATTCAGATAATGAATTCTTCTGAAAATTTGTCTTTGTATTGTTATAGAGTTTCGCGTCAGTTGACTTAGTTTGTATAAATAATTTCGTCCATGCCTTTGAAATAAATTGCATTTTTTTGTAATTAATATTGTAAAATATTTGCTTGAGTTCACACTCAGTGCTCATCCATTTTAATTTGTAACAATACCACATCTCCCTCAATCCAGGCCAGGCTCGTAATCTGTAGTTCCCAGGTTCGAGTCCCAGCTGGGTCAGCGTTGAGATTTATCTCCGCAAAATTTCACCGCCCTGCCCACGGTCAGTAGGGGACACCGATGGGCTTGAAAAGGCCGCCGTCCGTCGGATGGGACGTTAAGCCGTGGCCCCGTGTGCTGGAGAGCCATACCCTGTGTACGTTAAAGAACACGCTGGATGGCATTGACGGGAGGCTACCATCTGTCTCCCAACAGCTGTTCCAGTGGGTCCCCTCCCCCAACCTTCTCTGAGCCTTCGGGGTCCTTGTGGCCTGGCCATTTAGCCCATGGTGTGCAAAAAAGTGCCGCTCAGAGGTAAAACAAACAATCCAATCAAACCCTCAATCCACCCAAGGCACGAATGAGAACGGTGGTGTCATTCCCTATTTTTAGGCCATAGATCCTGCTCCTAAAAATATAAATATTTGCTATAATCGGCCTATACAACAACTAAAATAAATAAATAAAAAAACCTCAAGCAGCTGCTTGCCACAGAGGTCTGACAGGAGCCTGTTAGTTTATATGTCATAGTAGAATGTCTGAGAGGATGGCAGGACCGCAGCAGAAAAACGCACATACATCCATGCCTTATCCAGGTCCCTTAGATCAGCAGCGAAGCTCGCTAACCACTCGGTCACGGGATGGCTAATGCAACAACTAACTGGTAAATTTAATATATAATTAATTATAATCACTATAAATTATTATTATAAATAATATATATATATTTATGTATAATAGTTTGGTTCTTTCTAGGGTTAGTTATGGTAGTGAAACTTGGACACATATTATATTATATAATAATTATTATCACTATATATTATTTATTTATTTATATTATTATTATTAATATACAGGATTTTTTTTTTTAACTATGTTTATCAAGTTACCGTTCTTTTTTTGTGTTTCGCGCGTATTTTTTAATTTTCAGATTTTACCGCTGCTCCTTCCAAATGTTGCGATCACCCGGGATCTAGAAAAAGGTAAAAAGAGACGGGGGGGGGGGGGGGGCATGTGGCATAACCGAACCGGAAGAAAGTATAAAAGGGGTCAAGGTAGCGGATTTCCATTTCAATATAACATTTTCCCCTTCCTTTTTTCAGGTCTTTTAAAAAATTTCTTGAAAAATGTTTGAAATATGCACAATTTTAATAATTTTTGCCTCCATTACCCTTAATGGCATTTTCAAAAAAGGGGGCATGTCTCCCTTTCCCCCCTCCCCCCAAATCCGGTAATGGTAGGGATTGTCTTGCAGATGTTGCGAAGTAGGAAGGCCAATCGCAGAAAGCTGCTTTGGCTCAGTCCACTGTTCAACTAATGTCCACATCTCCATCTCTTTTGACTCATTGTCTGCCATACAAGCCATCCATCAGTCTCCTGAAAACTGGAAAGAGAAGATCATTTGTAACAGGGATGGCCAACTTCTATGGCGGATTTCTATTCCTGGAAGCTGTCTGTTAAGAGCTACAGATTATAACATATTACCATATAGAAAGGATAATAATAATAATAATAAGGAAAATTAGTATTATACTTTAATTATCTAAGTAAATAAATAAGATTAATAAATTAGGATAGTAACAATATTTTCAATCATTTTTATTGAATTCGGAGATCACTGTCAGTAAGGGATAGGGACTGACTCAGTTGGTAGCGCGCCAGAATCGTAAATTGCCATCCGCACTTGGAGTCTCAATTATGGCAGAGTTGAGATTTATCTCTGTCCAACTTTTACTAGGTGAAAACACAGACATTGATGGGTTCGGCCTCTATGAGTCGGATGAGACGTAAGGGTGTATAGGAGTGCAATAACCTGGGCACGTTAAAGAACACGCTGGATGGCCTTGATGAGAGACTAGCATCTCTCTCTCCTAATAGCCGTCCAGTGGTTTCCCTGCCCCAACATTCTCTGAGCACTCAGAGGCCTAGTGACCTGGCCATTTAGCCCATTTTGTGCAAAAAGGTGCCGCTCAGAGTAAAACAACCCAACCATTCTACCCTCAGTGAAAAAGGGGGAATAGATGGGTTTTGAAAAGCCGCCGTCCATTGTATGGTGGTCTGTAAATGGAAGATAGGTATTCACAGGAAGGAGAGCTATGCACCAATCCCCTGTGATGATGCAGAGAACCGGCTACGCCTAACACCTAATGTCCGACCCGCCTTCTCCTGGTGCAGGCCGTTAGTACCTTTCAACAGATACTCTCTTGTAGAAGTGAACGGAAAGGTGGGGGGGGGGGAGCGCTGCCAGATTAGTGTGGCCTACTGATCTGGACAACTATGGCAACTTTTCGTTTCTTTTCTATCCTGCTGAGGAGTAAATCAACCACACAAGGTCCTGGTGCTGACCATATAAACCGACTGAAATAAGGCTCTGAGATTGATTATGGATCCCGAATTTGCTGCAATGGTGGGCTTCTGTGAAGGAAAAATCTTCCGCTGTGTTTTCTGTTTGTTTGTGGGTTGACAGCCCCAAGGGAATAGATTCACAGGATATGTTTATCAACTGATGGATAATCCTGATCTAAGGCCATCGGAGGCACCTGAAATCTTGCTTCTATTGGCTAAGTCAAATCCTACATTGGAGGAAGCCTCCCAGTGTAGATGGCTTCAGCCTTTAGTAGTGAGGGGAACAGGTCTTTGCCACATGCCTGCGATTAGGGGTCTGTTTGATATTGTCGGCATTCCCTCTCTCAATAAACTTAGTTTCTTTAAACATCCCACTAACCATTTTCTCTCCATAGGTAGCTGGAATGTGAGGACTCTGCACAGAGCTTATTCTCTTGATGTCCTCGCAAAAGAACCCAATCGTTATAATTTAAATATTCTCGGCTTGCAAAAGACCAGATGGACAGATAAAGGTGATATTCATAAAAATGATCGTAAATTTCTCTTTTCAGGGAGAGAAGATAATAAGCATCATCAAGGTATAGGTATGCTTCTCAGTAGACACGCCAGTGATGCTCTTCTAGGATATGAGTGCATTAACGAAAGATTTCTTATAGCTAAATTTCACACAAGCATTAAAGATTTGAATGCTATCTGTTGTTATGCCCCTACTCAGGATGCTGATGAGGATGATAAAGATAGGTTTTATGGACAACTTCAGGATATTTTGAATTCTGTCAAGAAAGGAGATATTACCTTTGTTGTAGGTGACTTCAATGCCAAAGTTGGTACTGACTCTGACCTTTGGGGAGGGGTAGGCCCTTTGGAAAATTGGTAGCTGCAATGGCAATGGACAACGTCTCCTACAAGTAAGTAAACTCAATGGTTTCAGAATAACTAACACATATCACAAACACCACGACATACATAAATACACATGGATTTCACTCAATGGGCTGCATAAGAATATGATTGATTACATATTAATTAACAGCAAATGGGCTAGTTCTGTTAGGAATACCAGGGCATATAGGGAAGCTGAAATTGGATCTGACCATTACCTTGTTAAAAGTGTCTTGCAACTTAAACTTAAAAGGTGTTGTGCTAAACTTAAAAAATTTACTTTTAATACTGAACCTCTGAAAGACCCAGTTACAGTTAAAGCTTTGCATGATAGGTTACTTAGTCATTGTTACAGTCATGGTGTACTTACTAATGAAGTTGAAGAAGAATGGGGCCATTTTAAACAGGCTTTTTTGGACACTAACAGTACTCTTTTAGGAAAAAAGGAGCAGAGGAGGCAAAATTATTTGACTGATAAGGCACTTGAGATTATTTCGGAAAGAAGGAACTGCAGAAATGTCCCTAATCAATATCCTACTAGTCCTAATAGAAAGCATTACAGAGAGCTTAATAAACGTGTAAAGGATCAGTTAGCTGCTGATAAGAATTTTTGGCTTCATGGCTTGGCTGACAAAGCCAAGAAAGCAGTTAGACAGCACAACAGCAGAGAGCTGTACCAGATAGTTAATGTTTTGTGTGGTAGAAAACGAACAGGTATACAGGGATTGAAGGATAAACAAGGTAAGGTTATAGAAGGTGAGGATTCTGTCATGGCCAGGTGGGCTGAGCATTTCAGTGATGTTCTAAACAATGTGGTTAGTTCTACTCCCATTGTTTGTAATGATGATAGATGCATTGGTGGCTTTAATGTTGGCCCTATAACACAATCTGAAGTTAGTTTGGCTGTTTCTAAACTTAAACTTCATAAATCCCCAGGGGTAGATGAAATTACTACGGAAATGCTTAGAGCTGGGAATGTTTCGGTTATCACTTGGATGATTGAAATTTTGAATATCTTTTATGATAAGTCATACTCTCTGTTCCAGGTAAAGTTCTTTCCATGATTGTGCTTAATAGAATTAAGAATCTGGTTGACAGTCAATTGCGTGATGAGCAATGTGGATTCAGAAGTGGTAGGGGATGTGTGGATCAGATATTTTCACTTAGGCAGATTCTTGAGAAATGTTTAGAGTTTCAGAAACCTTTGTTTGCTAGCTTCGTTGATTTCAAAAAGGATTTTGACTTCTTTGATCGTCATAATTTGTGCTTGATTGTGAGATCATATGGTATACCAGACAAGTAAGTTAACATAATGAAAGCTCTCTATAATAACACTGAGTCATGTGTGAGAGTTGGTAAGGCTTGTAGCAATTGGTTTAGCATTACTTCTGGTGTTCGACAAGGATGCATTTTGGTTATTGATTATGTTATGCGAAATTCACTTCAAGGGAAAGATTTTGGCCTTAAATGGACTGGAGATACGAAAATTTCTGATTTAGATTATGCTGATGATTTAGCCCTTTTGGCAAATGATGTTGATGAGATGAACTCTTTCAGATAAGATGAAAACTTTTCGTTTTGAGTTTATTTATTTTCCTGATAATAATAGATCTATGATCAAATGACAGTATTCATTATTTACATACATACACATATAAGTGGCAGTTCCGCACCAATATACTTGCATTAGCATACAACATTGATGAAACTGGTACTAGAGTAGGTTTGGTTATAAACGGAGAGAAAACTAAAGTGATGAAAATTGATCAGGCAGGCTGTGATTCAGTTAATCTGAATGGTTGCAGTCTTGAGCAGGTGTCACAGTTTAATTACCTTGTAACAGATAATGGTGATGTGCGGCATGAGATTAACAGACGAATAGGGATTGCTGCTGGGACTTTTAAGAATCTATGGAGAATGTGGAGAAATAGGCGTATACACCTAAAGACTAAAATTAGACTGTATAATAGTTTGGTTCTTTCTAGGGTTAGTTATGGTAGTGAAACTTGGACACTTTGTAAGCAAGATAACAGGAAACTAGATGCTTTTGATTCCAGATGCTTACGCAGTATCTTGGGCATTAGGTGGTTCAACTTTGTAACTAATGATGAGGCTAGGCAAAGGAGTCTGCAACCTCCTTTGAGCAACGTGTTGTGCAGAGAGAGACTCCGTTGGTTTGGACATGTTGCCCGTATGGATAATTACAGATTGGCGAATAGGGTTATGAACAGTGTGCCTAAAGGCCTCAGAAAGAAGGGGAGACCTAGGATGTGGTTGGCAGACAATATCAAACAGGACCTTGTTACAATTGGTGTGCAGTGGCCAGATGCAGCAGATGTAGCTCAGGACAGATATGCTTAGAGAACTAAATTGCACTGTCTGGTTTAACCTCCGTAGCTTATGGCTGCCTGAGGATGATGATGATGATTGGATGGAATCCTAAGACGTGGCCCTGTGTACAGGAGAGCCATACCCTGTGCACTTGGTGTGCACCTTGTAAGAACACATTGTATGGCCTTGACGGGAGGTTACCATCTGTCTCTCAACAGCTGTCCAGTGGGTCTCACCAACCTTTTCTGAGCTCTTGGAGTGATCTCACCATTTCGTCCATTTTCTGCAAAAAGTACATCTCACAGTTAAAACAACCCAACTCTTTTGACCTGGCCATTAAACTCATTTCGTTCAAAAAGTACCACTGACAGATAAAATAATCCAAATTTCAGTCAAACGATTTCTTTGCAAGAAGTTAATTGCACTCAGTGCAGACAATGACGCGAAACCAGCAGCCGCTTCGGCTTTCAGGGGTCGTGAGGGGAAGTTAATTTTTGAGCATCATATCCAATGCATTTATCATCGTTTGCTTTGCTCAATGAAAAAAAGTCAGTCACTAAAAAAAATTTTTTGAGAATATCCTTCGCCAGCCTCAAGTTGATCATCGCTGATCCATAGCTTGGATTGGATTGTTTTACCTCTGAGCGGCACTTTTTTGCACACCATGGGCTAAATGGCCAGGTCACATGGACCCCGAAGGCTCAGAGAAGGTTGGGGGAGGGGACCCACTGGAACAGCTGTTAGGAGACAGATGGTAGCCTCCCGTCAAGGCCATCCAGCAAGTTCTTTAACGTGCACAGGGTATGTCTCTCCTGCACACGGGGCCACGGCTTAACGTCCCGTCCGACGGACGGCTCCCTTTCCAAGCCCATCGGTGTCCCCTACTGACCGTGGGCAAGGCGGGACATTTTGCGGAGATAAATCTCAACGCTGACCTAGCTGGGACTCGAACCTGGGCTGATCCATAGCAGCAGATGACTTTCTTCCAGTAAAGAATATCAGTTTCCAGATATTTTAAGCAGTGGGTCATTCTGGAATCCTTGAAAATGAAAACGTCAACAAATTGGCTAACTCTGCTCTTACTCTCTCATCGTCCTCTAATCCTCCAACAAAAATATTCGACTTGGAATTCATAATCTGTATTCAACTTGAAAAGATCAAATCGTAGCCAAACATACATTTTTTAAATTTCCATTCATAGCACACAACACCCAATTGTTTTCTCAACTAACTCTCCGGGAAAACCCAAACTTCTATCCACCGTCTCAGGATGGGTTACAATATTTTGCATCCTCTTTGCACGAAACTTCACAGATTCTGTCCTCTGCAATTCCCGTGATCTCATTAAGAATGCGTCGAAATTGTTGTTTCAGTGTTGAAATACTCTTCGCACAGGATTTAACTCCTCAAAGACCCACAAAAGTCACTCTCAAAGATATTCTTAATCCTGCAGTGAATCATGAGAAGCGAAGTTCACATTTCAGTGCTTTGGCCACTTTTATTTGCCTTATAGGGAGATGACTCTCCAAGACTTCTTCCATTGTCGATATGCAAATTGATTTCATTTCTAAACAAGACTCATTCTAATGAGGAACACTTAATAAAAAAATTACGCTCAAGCAGCTGCTTGCCAGAGAGGTCTGACGGCATTGGGTTGTTTTACCTCTGAGCGGCACTTTTTTTTTGCACAAAATGAACTAAATGGCTAGGTCACAAGGACCCCGAAGGCTAAGAGAAGGTTGTGGGAAGGAGGCCCACTTTTGTTTTCATCTCAGTAGACAAGCTGTCTACTGACCAATAGGACCTGCGTTCGAGCTCCGGGTAAGGCATAAATGTTTTTGTTTTATTTCTGCTTTATATACTGGCAAGATCCTCTCATACCTGGCCGTCGTCCATTGGTTAAGTCATGAATCCGTGTACGGGAGAGTCATACCCTCCGCACGTTAAAAACACACTGGGTGGCCTACTGACCGTGTACGGGAGAGTCATACCCTCCGCACGTTAAAAACACACTGGGTGGCCTAATGACCGTGTACGGGAGAGTCATACCCTCCGCACGTTAAAAACACACTGGGTGCCCTACTGACCGTGTACGGGAGAGTCATACCCTCCGCACGTTAAAAACACACTGGGTGGCCTAATGACCGTGTACGGGAGAGTCATACCCTCCGCACGTTAAAAACACACTGGGTAGCCTACTGACCGTGTACGGGAGAGTCATACCCTCCGCACGTTAAAAACACACTGGGTCCCTACTGACCGTGTACGGGAGAGTCATACCCTCCGCACGTTAAAAACACATTGGGTGGCCTAATGACCGTGTACGGGAGAGTCATACCCTCCGCACGTTAAAAACACACTGGGTAGCCTACTGACCGTGTACGGGAGAGTCATACCCTCCGCACGTTAAAAACACACCGGGTGCCCTACTGACCGTGTACGGGAGAGTCATACCCTCCGCACGTTAAAAACACACTGGGTGGCCTAAAGACCGTGTACGGGAGAGTCATACCCTCCGCACGTTAAAAACACACTGGGTGGCCTAATGACCGTGTACGGGAGAGTCATACCCTCCGCACGTTAAAAACACACCGGGTGCCCTACTGACCGTGTACGGGAGAGTCATACCCTCCGCACGTTAAAAACACACTGGGTGGCCTAAAGACCGTGTACGGGAGAGTCATACCCTCCGCACGTTAAAAACACACTGGGTAGCCTACTGACCGTGTACGGGAGAGTCATACCCTCTGCACGTTAAAAACACACTGGGTAGCCTACTGACCGTGTACGGGAGAGTCATACCCTCCGCACGTTAAAAACACACTGGGTGGCCTAATGACCGTGTACGGGAGAGTCATACCCTCCGCACGTTAAAAACACACTGGGTGCCCTACTGACCGTGTACGGGAGAGTCATACCCTCCGCACGTTAAAAACACACTGGGTGCCCTACTGACCGTGTACGGGAGAGTCATACCCTCCGCACGTTAAAAACACACTGGGTGGCCTAAAGACCGTGTACGGGAGAGTCATACCCTCTGCACGTTAAAAACACACTGGGTAGCCTACTGACCGTGTACGGGAGAGTCATACCCTCCGCACGTTAAAAACACACTGGGTGGCCTAAAGACCGTGTACGGGAGAGTCATACCCTCCGCACGTTAAAAACACACTGGGTGGCCTAAAGACCGTGTACGGGAGAGTCATACCCTCTGCACGTTAAAAACACACTGGGTAGCCTACTGACCGTGTACGGGAGAGTCATACCCTTCCGCACGTTAAAAACACACTGGGTGGCCTAAAGACCGTGTACGGGAGAGTCATACCCTCGGCACGTTAAAAACACACTGGGTAGCCTACTGACCGTGTACGGGAGAGTCATACCCTCCGCACGTTAAAAACACACTGGGTGGCCTAAAGACCGTGTACGGGAGAGTCATACCCTCTGCACGTTAAAAACACACTGGGTGGCCTACTGACCGTGTACGGGAGAGTCATACCCTCTGCACGTTAAAAACACACTGGGTGGCCTACTGACCGTGTACGGGAGAGTCATACCCTCCGCACGTTAAAAACACACTGGGTGGCCTTGACGAGAGCCTACCATCTGTCTCCTAACATCCGCCCAGTGCGTTCTCTGCCCCCAACCTTCTCTGAGCCCTCGGGATTCTTCTGTCCTGGACATTTAGCCCACTGTGTGCAAAAAAAGTCCTCAAAGGTAAAACAACCCAACTTAATTCTAGGAACACAAAAGTAACAGTTATTACAAAGAAATTTAGTAATGTTTTCTGTTGTTACGATGAAAGGATATGAGACGAAAACAAAATATAATTTTTTTTCCCTAGCAATTCATTTGCTAAGGAGGTCTGATATTCATCTCCTAATGAAATAATAGCCATAGAGAAAATCTGTTCGAGACATGGGCAAAAAGATTCTCCAGAAAGAAAATATCATGCACGTCATCCCCGAAACTAAGGGCTATTATTACTTAGCCAAGCACGCTAACTACACGATAATTGCAACAGTCTATCCGATATTATATGTTGCTGAAAACTTCATCGCACATATGATTTCAGACTTCATGAACACCCTGTACAAATAGCATATGCGAATACTAGTGCTGATTAATTTGATTGGTGAGGTTGTCTGTTCATCCAATCAAATTGGAAGGATGTCGTCCGTCTTGTCAGCACTCCCCCCCCCTTTCTTCCCCACGGGCAAACGTTTCAAGGACGACGCCTCCCTGCCCTGTCAACGTAACAGCAATTCAAGGCTTCGAACGAGGACTGCCACTCAACGTCACTTCTCTGGTTAGAAAACCACGCAACTTAAAGCTCCAGCAGGGCCTTCCCGTTCTTTCTTCTTATTGGTCGTTGCATCCGTATCCGCTACTGTTGTGACCATCCTTCAACCCGCCCAGACAACTCTCAACTGAAATTTGGTCGATTTTGAGTTTATTTGTTTTCCTGATAACAACAGATCTATGATCAAGGGTTGGGTTGTTTTACCTCTGAGCGGCATTTTTTTTTGCACACCATGGGCTAAATGGTCAGGTCACATGGACCCCGAAGGCTCAGAGAAGGATGGGGGAGGGGACCCACTGGAAAAGCTGTTGGGAGACAGATGGTAGCCTCCCGTCAAGGCCATCCAGCGTGTTCTTGAACGGGCACAGGGTATGGCTCTCCCGTACACGGAGCCACGGCTTAACGTCCCATCCGACGGGCGGCGGTCTTTCCAAGCCCATCGGTATCCCCTACTGACCGTGGGCAGGGCGGGGAATTTTGCGGAGATAAATCTCAACGCTGACCCAGCTGGGACTCGAACCTGGGAACTACAAATTACGAGCCTGGCGCGCTGCCGACTGAGCCACCCCCGCCCCTGTCGTGATGGATGAGATCGAGTTTGAAAGAACAGGAACACCGTTTGGATATGCATGTTTTCCCTCCGTTTTAGTCGTCTTTAACAACAAACTTCTTAAAAAATATGGGCAATATTGTATATCTTCATTATATTTTTAGTCTCCGTTCCGATTACTAGCATTCTCAAAGGGAGGGGGGAGCTGTGGCCCACCCCTCCTATCCTCCCGCGTTACACGGCTGACATTCTGATTGTCACTGCAGAAAAGATTATTTTTGTGACTATCGCTCCAACCCCTTAGCACAGATTCAACACGTAAATATATGTTGGCGTTCTAAAACGATCAAATGCAGTGTTGCCAACTCTGAAAGATGAAATGAACGATTTTCCGCGGCCGCAAAATTTAGATGCTGTTATGACTTTTATGTTTAAAATTAGGGAGCAGAAAATGGCAACGTCCCACTATTGAAAGTATCTCGGTAGTAAAAATAGGATACTGTATATGGGAAAAAAAGGAAATTTCATTATGAAAAAGTTTATAACAGGAACTAACGAATAAATAAACAAAATAAAAAATAATTCATTTTTTTTTTTATTTGGTTAATGGGACTTATAGTTAGTGTCTGCCTTTTATATCCCAATGTGAGAACACCGATTTTTAGGACATATTTAGAAATGAACAATTCTTCATTGAGAGGCAATCGCAACATATGTGACAGAACAAACGACCATGCCATACCCGGGATTCAAACCCGGACCCGGATAGTCGCAGTGGTCGCAGTATCACCGCAAGACAACGTGAATACAACAAAGCCACCGAGGCGGAAAATATAATTAAATATCATTTACTAATCTAATAAACGATTTACTGTAACGTGGTAACTACGGTTACATAGAATAATGATTAGAAATATTGATTACAAATATTTTTGCAAATAATAATATATGACTACAAAAATTAATATGTTATGATCAACATTGGATTAGGCATGCACTGCATATCTTACAGTACATGCCTAATTCATGGCACAGATGGGCTTGGAAAGGCCGCCGTCCGTCGGATGGGACGTTAAGCCGTGGCCCCGTATGCGGGAGAGCCATACCCTGTGCACGTTAAAGAACACGCTGGATGGCCTTGACGGGAGGCTACCATCTGTCTCCCAACAGCTGTTCCAGTGGGTCCCCTCCCCCAACCTTCTCTGAGCCTTTGGGGTCCATGTGACCTGGCCATGTAGCCCATTGTGTGCAAAAAAGTGCCACTCAGAGGTAAAACAACCCAACGTTAAAGAACACGCTGGATGGCTTTGACGGGAGGCTACCATTGTCTCCCAACAGCTGTTCCAGTGGGTCCCCTCCCCCAACCTTCTCTGAGCCTTCGGTGTCCATGTGACCTGGCCTTTTAGCCCATTGTGTGCAAAAAAGTGCCACTCAGAGGTAAAACAACCCAACGTTAAAGAACACGCTGGATGGCCTTGACGGGAGGCTACCATCTGTCTCCCAACAGCTGTTCCAGTGGGTCCCCTCCCCCAACCTTCTCTGAGCCTTCGGTGTCCATGTGACCTGGCCTTTTAGCCCATTGTGTGCAAAAAAGTGCCACTCAGAGGTAAAACAACCCAACGTTAAAGAACACGCTGGATGGCCTTGACGGGAGGCTACCATCTGTCTCCCAACAGCTGTTCCAGTGGGTCCCCCAACCTTCTCTGAGCCTTCGGGGTCCATGTGACCTGGCCATTTAGCCCATGGTGTGCAAAAAAGTGCCGCTCAGAGGTAAAACAACCCAACCTAATTCATGACAGATTCATGGAGGATACTCCAGAGACTAATGCATGCTATTCTTAAAGTTATATTAATTGAAGAAATTAGAGACTATCATAAAAAATAATTACGATTTATTTATTTATACCAGCATTTCGTCTAGACTCCTTAGAGTTCAGATTTAACTGAAATTACCTCGTCTGTTTGTTGTTGATAAAATAAATTTTTCCTCAGGAAAATCTTCAAGTACAAGGCCTGAATGGAACCTACTTTTTAACTCATTCGTTACTAATCGTTAACTCGTTGGCCCCGAGATGGCGCCACACTCCTATCTTAACTCACGCGAATCCAATGAATTAGTCACATAATGATAGGAGGTCTCTTTTTAAGAAAAGAGGAGTGTCGGAACTCTAATACTTTATTTACGGGGGGAGGGGATATGATTTAGGTGGCCCAGGTGTATCTTCTTCGTACAGAAAAAATGACCAACAACAATGAATCTAACAACTGTTTCGCAGGAGGAAGGGGGATTTTGATAAAACGTGATTTATTCTGAAAAAGAAGAGCAGGGTTGGGTTACCTCTGAGCGGCACTTTTTTGCACACCATGGGCTAAATGGCCAGGCCACAAGGACCCCGAAGGCTCAGAAAAGGTTGGGGGAGGGGACCCACTGGAACAGCTGTTGGGAGACAGATGGTAGCCTCCCGTCAAAGCCATCCAGCGTGTTCTTTAACGTGCACAGGGTATGGCTCTCCCGCACACTCTCCCACATCCGACGGACGGCGGCCTTTCCAAGCCCATCGGTGTCCCCTACTGACCGTGAACAGGGCGGGGAGTTTTTCTCACATAAAGCTCAACGATGACCAAGCTGGGACTCGAACCTGGGAACTACAGATTACGAGCCTGGCGCGTTACCAACTGAGCCACCCCCGCCCCAAGAAGAACAGGACTTTTACTTCTGAGGCCCCCGCCCCTACGTCAAGCGTAAGAGGCCCCAAAAATTCAAACGTCTAGACGTGTGTTTATTATTCTGACTAAAGGGATCATTAAAAAATAAACATGAAACGCAATTAACTACAAATGACGTAAGCACTGTTGTTTTCGTTATGAGCTGCAGTTTTTTTTTTTTGCACAAAATGGGCTAAATGGCCAGGTCACAAGGATCCCGAAGGCTCAGAAAAGGTTTTAAGGAAGGTGACTGACTGGACAGCTGTTAGGATACAGATCATTCATCGTGTTCTTAACGTGCACAGTGTATGGCTCTCCCACACACACAGGACCACGACTCGAAGTTCTATACGACGAATTGTGATCTTCCTAAGCCCATCGGTGTCCCCCTACTGACCGAGGCAGGGTGGGGGTTTAAATAATAAAAAAAAATAAATACCCCCTCAAGCAGCTGCTTGCCACATAGGTCTGACAGGAGGTTGTCAGTTTATATGCCACAGTAGAAGGTCTGAGAGGATGGCAGGACCTCAGCAGAGAAACAACACACACACCCATGCCTTATCCGGGACTCGAACCCAGGTCCCTTAGATCAGTAGCCACGCATGCTAACCACTCGGCTACCATCTGTCTCCCAACAGCTGTTCCAGTGGGTCCCCTCCCCCAACCTTCTCTGAGCCTTCGGGATCCATGTGACCTGGCCATTTAGCCCATGGTGTGCAAAAAAGTGCCGCTCAGAGGTAAAACGACCGAACCACTCGGCCATTAGCAGAGACAAATCTCAGCGCTGTCACAGGTGGAACTTGAAACTTGGGAAATGCAGATGACGAACCTGGCGCGCTACCGAGTGAGCCTACTCTCCCCAGCATGCATTGCATTGTATAACTTTTCCTTATGCTTGGACTGTCAATCAGCACAAAATGCAGTCTCATATAGAAATTTTCACTAAAGCCTTAAGACAAAAAAGATATCTGTAATTACTGTGTTTCAGGACTGAATCCCTTAAACTGTCGAAGGCTATTGGCAACTTAGCGCGCTGTCAGAATCGGATCTAGGGGAGGGGGGGGGGAATCCCCACTTGCAATATAATGGACAATATAGGATCTTGTAAAATACCTATAGTTTGTGGGGCGGGGGTGGCTCAGTCGGTAGCGCGCCAGGCTCGTAATCTGTAGTTCCCAGGTTCGAGTCCCAGTTGGGTCAGCGTTGAGATTTATCTCCGCAAAATTCCCCCGCCCTGCCCACGGTCAGTAGGGGACACCGATGGGCTTGGAAAGGCCGCCGTCCGTCGGATGGGACGTTAAGCCGTGACCCCGTGTGTGGGAGAGACATACCCTGTGCACATTAAGGAACACGCTGGATGGCCTTGACGGGAGGCTACCATCTGTCTCCCAACAGCTGTTCCAGTGGGTCCCCTCCCCCAACCTTCTCTGAGCCTTCGGGGTCCATGTGACCTGGCCATTTAGCCCATGGTGTGCAAAAAAGTGCCGCTCAGAGGTAAAACAACCCAACCCTATAGTTTGTACAGGCCTTCTCATGCATTGGAACCGTAATCATTGCTGGCCGATACCTCAGAGCTAGCACAAGCTCGTAAAGTTTGCCTGCTGAAACAGTAGCTAACTCTCTAACCGAAGTACGAATTAAAACCAAATGAATCTTGAGTGTTTATCAATCAAGTATGAATAAAAATTAGCACGTCGTATATTTTAAAGTGTACTGAATTATTATTATGCCTTTTTCTGCTGAACTCTTAGTCGGTACTTGAAGTAAACATAGTAAAAACCGTTTTTTTTTTTGTTCGTAAGCTGAAAGCATGTTCTCTTTGACTCCATTTCTAGCTTTTTTGTTCTCCTTTCGGAACACTGGTAGTACCATAGGTTACAGTAACTTTTTTCAATTACTAACATTCAGCCCTTAAAAATGTGCTGCTCCAAGCCATCAAGCAACCTCCTGGAATGTTTGCAATGCCAAAGCGACCCTGGCTGTTTTATAGCTTTATTTAAGGTTCACAGTCTGTAAGTGGCACATTTAAATGCTCCCGTTAAATGCTTTTGACATTCAAATTGGTTTCCCACAGCCGTACTTCTAGCTTACTGCGTAACTGAAATCTCTCGATACAGAGAAGAGAAATATCGGCTTTCTCTATAGTTTTTCTTTTAGGATTGGCAACAGAAAAGATTCGTTTTGATTTTAAAATTTCGTTCTTGCTTCGTTTACTGTATCTGCTGGGGTAAGCTAGTTTTTCGCGGTAATCATTTGTAACTAATATTTTTTCTTTTGTATTTGTTAATATTCAGTTTTATATTTAAAAGTAACCGTTGTTATAACTGCATAAATGTGAAACATGCACACCTAGTTCCTTTTTCTAATAGACATAACTGCTGCATAATTTGACGAAATAAGAACAATTGAAAGGAGGCTACTAAGAAATATAAAAAACCCCGGCAATTGGTTAAACATACATATGTTGCGAAAAATAATTCAGTCGCAAAAAAAGGAAGATATTACACGGTATGGAAATTCTAAGATTTTAAATTATTTGAAAAACACATCGTATTTCTGAAGTTATATACCTTTGGATCCAACTGTTCAAAAACAGGGCCATCTTTTGGCATAGCCAAAGTAGGCAAATGCTGGGGACTCGCGATATTTGGGATCAATTTTCATCACCACATATCGTAAAAAAGGTTGGGTTGTTTTACCTCTGAACGACACTTTTTTGCACACCATGGGCTAAATGGCCAGGTCACATGGACCCCGAAGGCTCAGAGAAGGTTGGGGGAGGGGACCCACTGGAACAGCTGTTGGGAGACAGATGGTAGCATCCCGTCAAGGCCATCCAGCGTGTTCTTTAACGTGCACAGGGTATGGCTCTCCCGCACACGGGGCCACGGCTTAACGTCCCATCCGACGGACGGCGGCCTTTCCAAGGCCATCGGTGTCCCCTACTGACCGTGGGCAGGGCGGGGAATTTTGCGGAGATAAATCTCAACGCTGACCCAGCTGGGACTCGAACCTGGGAACTACAGATTACGAGCCTGGTGCGCTACCGACTGAGCCACCCCAGCCCCTCGTAAAAAAAGATAAAGAGGGGCACATATTTTACTTTTGCCTAGGGGTCCAGTTCAGAAACTTCGAGGTATAATTTTATTTTTCCACTTTTCCTCCGAGTTTCGAAATGTTAAGGATCTTTAACCATTTCATATGTTACTTTTATACAGAAAATTTATTACTTTTCAAGGAATAAAAGATCATTTTCTTTATCAGTAGAAATAGATAAATAGTCCCTCAAGCAGCTGCTTGCCACAGAGGTCTGACAGGAGCCTGTCAGTTTATATGCCCTAGTAGAAGGTCTGAGAGCATGTCAGGACCTCAGCAGAAAAACGACACATATATCCATGCCTTCCTGGGGCTCGAACCCAGGTCCCTTAGATCAGTAGCCAAACTCTCAAACCACTCGGCCACGGGACGACTAGCATTTGAATAAATTTAATTTTTGCCATTCCTAATTGTTAAATCAATTTTTGTTTAATGGTATAAATTTTATTTTTTAGTTTAAAGCTACTATAATAAAGAGGAAAGAACAGTAATTTTTATTTAATGGAATTGTGGATAATATCAAAAAACATTCCTCAGCATAGCTTGATTAGTATATAGAGAGAAAATTTTAAAACAAATGAAACTTCTCCTAACGGTTGTTCAGTTGATCTCCTTCGCCAACCTAGCTCTAAATCTTTTGTTCCCAATTGCGACCAACCTAGAGAAAAAGGGACTTTACCGAGCAGAAATTGATCGGAATGCCATTTCGGTGTATACTTTTTTCCCTCCATTTTAATGGTCGTTAAAACATTTTCTTGAAAAATATACATTTAATACTTTTTCGCTTCCACTCCAGTTACAACCATTCTGGAAGTTCCCAGGTTCGAGTCCCAGCTGGGTCAGCGTTGAGATCTATCTCCGCAAAATTCCCCGCCCTGCCCACGATCAGTAGGGGGCACCGATGGGCTTGGAAAGGCCGCCGTCCGTCGGATGGGACGTTAAGCCGTGGCCCCGTGTGCGGGAGAGCCATACCCTGTGCACGTTAAAGAACATACTGGATGCCTTGACGGGAGGCTACCATCTGTCTCCCAACAGCTGTTCCAGTGGGTTCCCCCCCCCCCAACCTTCTCTGAGCCTTCGGGGTCCATGTGACCTGGCCATTTAGGCCATGGTGTGCAAAAAAAGTGCCGCTCAGAGGTAAAACAACCCAGCCCGTTCTGGAAGCGGGTAGCCATGATCACTTTTTCTCCCGACTTAGAACTGGATCTCCGTCCTTAAGTACAATTCATTGTGTACAAAAAAATAATGTCGCTCAGGAGTTTTTCACTTTCCGTGAGTGAGCCCACACAATCTAGTATCAAAATAATATGACCACCTACAGTCGCTCAAAAAATATCCGAACACTATGGTTGATTACAGAATTCACCTCCTAAAGTAAAAAAAATGGAACTACAATTTTTTTTATTTCTTTTGAAGTCATTAGAATAGTTAATAGAGAGGCGTATACCCTTGGGATCCTTGTGACATCACCATTTAGCTTTCTCCAGACCAAAAATCTAATATACCACTGAGTCAAGCTTGTTGATATACATACTTTATCAAATTCACATAAAAAGAATTATAAATTCGCATATTAAAACCAAAACAATCTAAACTGAAATAGAAAATAGAGTTTTATTACCAGCATTATCGAGTCTTTTATCTCTGCCTCACTCCATCCAATTTGTCAACGTCTAGTTGTAATATTGATGTTACGACAATCACCAGGATTATCGCAACAAATAATGATTTGATTAGATTAAGTTTATAATCCATAAGTCGAGACATTGCCGTTTGCCCTTAATGTATTTCAATGATGAAAAAAGCTTGTCCTCAGACATAACTACTTGCAAAACGGCAAGATTATCGCTGAGTATATTTTCTGAGATTCCGAAAATATTCATAAGGCCAGTTTCCAAAAATGGATTTTTCGTCACCTGCTGTAGGAATTACAGGAAGTGTTATCCATGGACGAATATTTCTTTATTTTACTTATCCGTCGAGACTTACTTATCCCCTCATTGCCTTTTTTTCTCCTCTAAGAGTATTGTACAGTCGCTCAAAAAAATCCGAACACTATGGTTGATTACAGAATTCAGCAAAAATATCTGGCAACGATTTTTTAGAAATTAGTGATCTGGTAACCTTCGTGTCACGTGATTACAGAATTCAGGAAAAATATCTGGAGCGTGTACAGCAACTGTACACGCTCCAGTTACCGTTCACAGCAAACTGGAGCGTGTGCAGTTACTGGACACGCTACAGTATCAAAATAATATGACCACCTACAGTCGCTCAAAAAAGTATCCGAACACTATGGTTGATTACAGAATTCAGAAAAAATATCTGGCAACGATTTTTTTAGAAATTAGTGACCTCCGTGTCACGTGACACGGAGGTTGCCAGATCACTAATTTCTAAAAAAATCGTTGCCAGATATTTTTTCTGAATTCTGTAATCAACCATAGCGTTCGGATATTTTTTTGAGCGACTGTACATATTGCCGACGCCCACTTATTGTGTCACTAATAGAGTTTGTCACATTCACAAGCACCGCAATTATCCTGAGTCTTACTCGTTTCACCGTTGTGTTGCCTCGTGTGGCAACACTGTATTCGTCCTTTGAAGTCTTCCACTAACTTTATTCATCTGTGAGCACTGTACTTGTCATCGAGACTTACTTCGAGTTCGGTCTATTTGTTTCGCAACCATCGCTTAATATCCCATCTTTGAGCACAGAACAACCATAAGCTACTTTTTTCCCCTCTGTGTTTCTCCCATCTTTAAGTACTAGGCCTGTCTGCCGAAGCATTCCGCAAAATTCCCCGTCCTGCCCACGGTCAGTAGGGGACACCGATGGGCTTGGAAAGGCCGCCGTCCGTCGGATGGGACGTTAAGCCGTGGCCCCGTGTGTGGGAGAGCCATACCCTGTGCACGTTAAAGAACACGCTGGATGGCCTTGACGGGAGACTACCATCTGTCTCCCAACAGCTGTTCCAGTGGGTCCCCTCCCCCAACCTTCTCTGAGCCTTCGGGGTCCATGTGACCTGGCCATTTAGCCCATGGTGTGCAAAAGAGTGCCGCTCAGAGTTCAAGGTCAAAGCAGAGTTACTTGGATCAAGATTTAAACAATGGAATCTTCTCAAGGAAAATGCCCGAGTGACTTCGTTTCGAACTCGTCATGAGCAGTTTGCGCCTTCAGAAAGGAAGATGACCTTGTGTTCTGCTCCGATGTAGATGGCCTAGTGAATGCCCTCAGAATGAAACATGACCCTCAAGAATGGCGACTATTCATAGACTCCTCGAAATTGAGTCTCAAGGCAGTGTTGCTGCATAATGCAATTCGACTTCCATCCATTCTGGTCGGACATGCTGTCTACATGAAAGAAACCTACAACAACCTAAAACAGCTGTTAAACTGTCTTCAATACAGCAAGTATGGATGGCATCTCTGTTGTGACTTGAAGGTAGTGGCTCTGTTGATGGGTCTGCAGCTGGGACATACGAAGTATTGCTGTTTCTTATGTGAATGGGACAGCCGAGCAAAGACTTTGCACTACGTGAATAGAAACTGGCCTCAGAGGAAATCTCTGAAAGTCGGAGAGAAGAATGTGGAACACCCAGCACTGGCAGAAACGCACAAAATCCTGCTACCATCCTCTAAACATCAAACTTGGTGAGATGAAAAACTTCGTAAAAGTCATTGACTGGGCTGCATCAGCTTTCAAGTACTTGACTGACAAATTCCCTCGATTCAGCGAAGCGAAAATTAAAGAGGAAATTTTTGTGGGTCCTCAGATCCGCGAGCTATTCAGAGATCAGATGTTCGACAACCTGCTTCAGGGTGACGAGAAAAAGGCTTGGGACGCGTTTCGTCTGGTGTCAACTAAATTCCTCGGGAATGTCAGGACAGACAACTACAACAAACTGGTTAAGGACATGTTGTCTCTGTATCACAAACTTGGCTGCAATGTATCCTTAAAGATTCACTTTCTCCATTCCCACTTAGATTTCTTCCCCGATAACTGCAGCATGGTTAATGATGAGCACGGTGAACGTTTTCACCAGGACATTGCAACGATGGAGAAACCATACCAGGGAAACTGGTCCACTTCAATGTTGGTTGACTACTGTTGGACATTTGCCAGAGATGATCCTGAACAGCTGCACAAGCGACGGGCAAAGCGACGTCGGAAGTAGAAGCGGAGTTTTACCGTTACATGTCACATGTACGTATTACTTTAAAAAGCCAATAAACAACTATTGCGGATTTCTCAGAAATCGTAGCCAATTTTCATTGTCATATTCGTTTTCAGCACCTTGAAATCTTTAAGAAATGGCTACTTTTATCCCAGAGGCGTGACTTCTATGAAAATTTGTTGCCTAATGTAATTAATCTCTGTTACCCGACCATCCGAGAGTAAATCACTACTACCATCACCATCTTCCTTGCTTTGGGGAAAAGTAACTGTTACCTGGCCTTGACTTACAAAAAGTTGTTTTCTAAATATCATCTCCAGAGATTTCTTATCAACTGGCATCGCTTTTTGCAGCGGAAGATAACAGATATCCGCAACTCTTTCATTACGAGGAAAGAGCTTTGAATTGAGCAACGTGTTTTGCTTCCGTTCTACAAATGAATAAACATTAATTTCGACATTTCTGAGAGCAACAAACAGTCGTGTGCGAATTTGTTGTTGCAGTTGAATAGTTCACGAAATAAAATTCCCTCATTCAATGCCATTATGTTAAGTCGAAAATAGGATAAAAAGATAAAATCCCTCTGCAACGAAAAAAGTAAGCGAAACCATTTGGTGATTAATATATTAAAACTATATTGTTTAGATAGCTTTTTGTTTTCTGTTGAATTAAGTAGTGAGCTTCAGATTTGTTTTTTGGTTATCTTGCTTATGAGCAGGGCCGAATTTATATCTTAAGCGCATCTAGGTACAACTCAGCAGGGTTGGGTTGTTTTACCTCTGAGCGGCACTCTTTTTGCACACCATGGGCTAAATGGCCAGGTCACAAGGACCCCGAAGGCTCAGAGAAGGTTGGGAGAGGGGACCCACTGGAACAGCTGTTGGGAGACAGATGGTAGCCTCCCGTCAAGGCCATCCAGCGTGTTCTTTAACGTGCACAGGGTATGGCTCTCCCGCACACGGGGCCACGGCTTAAGGTCCCATCCGACGGACGGCGGCCTTTCGAAGCCCATCGGTGTCCCCTACTGACCGTAGGCAGGGTGGGGAATTCAAGCCCATCGGTGTCCCCTACTGACCGTGGGCAGGGCGGGGATATTTGCGGAGATAAATCTCAACGCTGACCCAGCTGGGACTCGAACCTGAGAACTACAGATTACGAGCCTGGCGCACTACCGACTGAGCCACCCCCGCCCCAACTCAGCAGGAGTTTAGTGTGGTCCTTTTCACTATTTTGCGGTATTTTAAAAGCTGCTTTGCTTAGCTAAATATATTTATATTTTTCTCCTCCATTCCGGTTATTAAAATCTTTAAAGCGAAAGGTATTGCACCTTACGCCTAATGCAGCCCTGAGTACAGTCGCTCAAAAAAATATCCGAACACTATGGTTGATTACAGAATTCAGAAAAAATATCTGGCAACGATTTTTTTAGAAATTAGTGATCTGGCAACCTTCGTTCTGGCAACCTTCGTTCTGGCAACCAGATATTTTTTCTGAATTCTGTAATCAACCATAGTGTTCGGATACTTTTTTGAGCGACTGTAGGTGGTCATATTATTTTGATACTAGATCGTGTGGGCTCACTCACGGAAATATTGAGCGTGTGCAGTTACCGTTCACAGCAAACTGGAGCGTGTGCAGTTACTGCACACGCTCCAGTTTGCTGTGAACGGCAACTGGAGCGTGTACAGTTGCTGTACACGCTCCAGATATTTTTCCTGAATTCTGTAATCACGTGACACGAAGGTTGCCAGATCACTAAATTCTAAAAAAAGTTGCCAGATATTTTTTCTGAATTCTGTAATCAACCACAGTGTTCGGATATTTTTTTGAGCAACTGTACAGCTAACATGTTCGATTCCGAGCCTTTCTTTTCTAGTATTTTTTTAGACCACTTAGCACACAAAAGCTTCCCATAGATTGGCAGTTTTTTACTACCACTTAGTACACAACATTACTACTAACTTCGAGACCGTGTCTTTTCACCACATACGGTAAGGAAAGAAATCAGCAACCGACTTTTTTTTTATCTCCTTTCTAAATATTATTATTGTCCTAAATGACTCGAGAAGTATTTTAAAAAAAACTTTCCAAGCTCCTAAATATCGGCCTTCTTCTAAGTCTTGAAATCATTTCGGTTTAATATGCCTCATTAATTAGTTCCTCGAAGTTTGTGCTCATTACAGTGAGCAATGTAAAGCAAGCCATCATTTAAGAGGCTTCATAAATTGCTCACCGTGATTTTCAAAGAACGGCCCACGTGTTCTGCCGTTGTTGATTGATTCTAAGCATTCAGTCCGAAACGAACGCCAAGCATTATTCCGCCGTACAGCTTCACAACAAATTATTGCAGCTTCTGTGTTGTAGCGGAGCAAAAGGAAACTCGTAAACTTGCAAACTTTTGTTTTTCTCATTCGGAAAATCAGACCGAATAAATTAAAGATCGGAATCGAATCTGCTTTGTAGTTTTCTGGCATTATGCTTTCAACATTTGAAGAATTTAATGTTAAAGCTGGAATATTTAACTGCAGCGTTGGAAACCAACGGGAAATAAAGATATGTTAAAATTTTAAACTATTTTTTTCCTTTAGCCTTTCTTTTCCGGTACTTTTTTAGACCACTTAGCAGACAGTACACTCTGTGGTTATTGAGTTATGACCACCTTACCCTATTTTGAAGAATAAACTGCGCGAGGGAAATGAAAGCCAATAGCGGCAGTATTCACTTGATAGGGAAGTTTGTGTGTGAATTAAAAAGTGACACAAATAATGAGTAAAAGTGGGGGATTTGTTAGAATTTGAAAGAGGCACGATTGTTTGCCAGATATTGTTTAGTTGTCCATATCTCCGAAACGCCCCGTCGTGTTCCAAAGCCGCTGTTGTAAATGGAGGGAACTTGGAACCTGAAAGAAAAATAACCAGTAAATACAAGAACCGTAGTAAAAAAACTAGTGAATGTATGATGTGAAAGATTAGTCCAACGTTATCTACAGGCCAACAGGCAAGCAACAGTTAGAACTCTCACCTGCGTGTACAACAGATACAGTTGCAACAGATTAACAGCAAGGCAATTTCCATCGTTTCGGGCATCACAGCCGACATTTACAACATCCATTCCTAATATCATACCGATGGGCTAGGAAAGGCCGCCGTCCGTCGGATGGGACGTTAAGCCGTGGCCCCGTGTGTGGGAGAGCCATACCCTGTGCACGTTAAAGAACACGCTGGATGGCCTTGACGGGAGGCTACCATCTGTCTCCCAACAGCTGTTCCAGTGGGTCCCCTCCCCCAACCTTCTCTGAGCCTTCGGGGTCCATGTGACCTGGCCATTTACCCCATTGTGTGCAAAAAAGTGCCGCTTAGAGGCAAAACAACCCAACAACCCTAATCTCACAACATCGAAGACTATGACTTGCACCTTCCCGGGAACATGAATGGCGTTTCCTTTGTAATTCTAGAAGAATGGCTACGCATATGGTAAAAGCAGAATGAGGCATAGGATCTCATATTCATTTTGTGATGGCGGTAGTGTCCATGGTTTGGGGTTTGTTCTATTGGGATGCATTGAGTCCTCTGATACAAATGTGACAATATACGAAGGGTGTTGACTACAAACTTGTTGCAGATCAAGTAAACCGTTAAATGTTAATGTTGTTCCCTAGTGGAGGGAGCATTTTTCAGCAAGGCAATGCATCATGTCATGGTACATATTCTGTTATGCGAATGGGTGTGCGGAATCTTCGGACGACTTCACCCTCCTCACATGACATCCAACTTCTCAGATCTCAACCCCACCGAACATCTGTGGGATGTTGTGGTGTACCAGTGTACAGTCGCTCAAAAAATTATCCGAACACTATGGTTGATTACAGAATTCAGAAAAAATATCTGGCAACGATTTTTTAAAAATTAGTGATCTGGCAACCTCCGTGCCACGTGATTACAGAATTCAGGAAAAATATCTGGAGCGTGTACAGCAACTGTACACGCTCCAGTTGTCGTTCACAGCAAACTGGAGCGTGTGCAGTTACTGCACACGCTCCAGTTTGCTGTGAACGGTAACTGCACACGCTCAATATTTCCGTGAATGAGCCCACACGATCTAGGTGTTTGTGAGCTCACACGATCCAATGTGCTGTGAACATTAACCGCAACCGCTCCAGTTTGCTGTGAACTGTAACTGCACACGCTCCATATTCATTGCATTATATATTCATACGCATTATGTATATATTAAAAAATATCCGGACACTATGGTTGATTACAGAATTCAGAAAAAATATCTGGCAACGATTTTTTTAGAAATTAGTGATCAGGCACTAATTTCTGAAAAAAATCGTTGCCAGGTATTTTTTCTGAATTCTGTAATCAACTATAGTGTTCGGATACTTTTTTTAGCGATTGTAGGTGTCATAGTTCAGTGGACAGTAAATAAATTGTTATGAAATTTAGACAGGAAGCCAAATGAAAGTATTTACAAGTTTCTTTACATGAGCTAATCAATCCCAGTAACAAGTAGAAAATCAGTTTGCCCTCCCATGGTGTTGTTCTCTGGCTTGCACCAAGCCCTTGCTGATGACTGTGTGGCTTCATGTTTCACTATTATGCCGATATATTTCACTACATATCGGCTTCGCCACCCCACCTCGTGGAGTCCGATGATCCCATCCTTTATCAAACACAATAAGCTGCTGATATGATCACCATAACCTGGTGATATGATTGATGGACACGTTACCTTGGCATTATGTACAGTCGCTTAAAAAAGTATCCAAACACTATGGTTGATAACAGAATTCAGAAAAAATATCTGGCAACGATTTTTTAAAAATTAGTGATCTGGCAACCTTCGTGTCACGTGACACGGAGGTTGCCAGATCACTAATTTCTAAAAAAATCGTTGCCAGATATTTTTTCTGAATTCTGTAATCAACCACAGTGTTCAGATACTTTTTTGAGCGACTGTAGGTGGTTATATTATTTTGATACTAGATCGTGTGGGCTCACTCACGGAAATATTGAGCGTGTGCAGTTACCGTTCACAGCAAACTGGAGCAGTTGCGGTTAATGTTTACAACACATTGGATCGTGTGAGCTCACAAAGACCTAGATCGTGTGGGCTCACTCACGGAAATATTGAGCGTGTGCAGTTACCGTTCACAGCAAACTGGAGCGGTTGCGGTTAATGTTCACAGTACATTGGATCGTGTGAGCTCACAAAAGACCTAGATCGTGTGGGCTCACTCACGGAAATATTGAGCGTGTGCAGTTACCGTTCACAGTAAACTGGAGCGTGTGCAGTAACTGCACACGCTCCAATTTGCTGTGGACGGTACCTGAAGCATGTACAGTTGCTGTACACGCTCCAGATATTTTTTTCTGAATTCTGTATTGTTTGAATTGGATTGTTTTGCCTCTGAGCGGCACTTTTTTGCACACCATGGGCTAAATGGCCAGGTCACATGGACCCCGAAGGCTCAGAGAAGGTTGGGGGAGGGGACCCACTGGAATAGCTGTTGGGAGACAGATGGTAGCCTCCCGTCAAGGCCATCCAGCGTGTTCTTTAACGTGCACAGGGTATGGCTCTCCCGCACACGGGGCCACGGCTTAACGTCCCATCCGACGGACGGCGGCCTTTTCAAGCCCATCGGTGTCCCCTACTGACCGTGGGCAGGGCGGGGAAATTTTGCGGAGATAAATCTCAACGCTGACCCAGCTGGGACTCGAACCTGGGAACTACAGATTACGAGCCTGGCGCGCTACCGACTGAGCCACCCCCGCCCCACTCTGAATTCTGTAATCACGTGACACCAAGGTTGCTAGATCACTAATGTCAAAAAAATCGCTGCCAGATATTTTTTCTGAATTCTGTAATCAACCATAGTGTTCGGATACTTTTTTGACCGACTGTACGTGATGCTTTTCCTACGAGATTCGTTCAGTGGGTCGCTGAGATTTCTACTGGACAGAACTCGTGGAGTGTTTAGTCGAGGACTCAGCATATCATGCCTTATAATTCCAAACCTCTCTGCCTGATTTTTCAGACATAGGAATCATTTACATATCCCGCCATGTTGCGCTAACCTGCGGATTTGAATAAAAATCGGTCCACTTCTGAATACTGCAATTTCAATACATTATTTCATGGAAAATATCTATGAAGATAGCGAGACCTGAGAAAAATTGAATTGGCAACAGTGGCGGATTGGCCAGGGTGTCAGCTTGCCCGATGACAAGTGAGCTCCCTTAAACATTAGACAATACGTTAAAAATGATAGCCTTATAGTTGTGGATGGGCCCCCTTTGACCCCTGGCCACCAATATTTTTAAACCCAGTCCGCCACTGATTGGCAACGCATATAAAGATATCAAAGATGAAAACATCCGGGCTTTATCCGAGATTTAAAAACAAATTACTTCATCAAGCGGCGAACTTGCCACTTAGATAGGGTTCCAGGTCCTTGTTAAGCTGTAAATATTGGTGCGGTGACAATACCTACAGACTAGTTGTACTGTAGGTATAATAATCCAAAGAAAAGAACTGTGAAGGTTGGGTTGGGTTGTTTTACCTCTGAGCGGTACTTTTTTGCACACATGGGCTAAATGGCCAGGTCACATGGACCCCGAAGGCTCAGAGAAGGTTGGGGGAGGGACCCACTAGAATAGCTGTTGGGAGACAGATGGTAGCCTCCCGTCAAGGCCATCCAGCGTGTTCTTTAACGTGCACAGGGTATGGCTCTCCCGCACACGGGGTCACAGCTTAACGTCCCATCCGACAAACGGCAGCTTTCCAAGCCCATCGGTGTCCCTACTGACCGTGGGCAGGGCGGGGAATTTTGTGGAGATAAATCTCAACGTTGACCCAGCTGGGACTCGAACCTGGGAAGTACAGATTACGAGCCTGGCGCGTTACCGACTGAGAACTGTGAGGAAGATGAGACCTCATCAGAAAGAAAAAATTATTTATCCGATATTCGAAACCAGAACCCAATACTCCGAAGTCCAGCAAACTGTTGTTCCATTGAATATTCCAGTTCCTTTATCTCTCTAAATACTGAACGAATGTTGTTGAAAAAGGTTTTGAAAGACTTGACGTAGATATTTAATGTGCTTTTAAGTCTCATTTTCTCGCGAAAATTTTATTTTAGAAATTTCGGAGTTCGTAATCTGAATTTCTACTGACATAATATTTTAAGATTTCTAGCGATTATTGTTAGGGTTTTGTACGAAGTTCAAATCTAGGCTGGTTTGGTTTACTCAGTAAAGGCCGCCAACTACTGCAGGTCAACAGATAAGATGGCGTTGCAGACATGCAAGCGTAGACGACCTTGTGTATTTGTTATCTGTTGATTTGATTAGAAGGGCTACTTTCGGGAAGAAAAGTCTGCAGCTAGTCTAGGGACTGAGAAATGCGTTTCCACCAGTAGAGTTATTTATAGCCTCACTTTCTCTATTGCATTCTTGAATTGGCTATATTTCTGTTGTTTATTTTAACAAATTACGCTATACGAAGTTCGTTTGCCGGTAGTTGCAACACTAATAGAACCAGTTTTGTTCGTGAAAAATATTTACTCATTTTGAATTTAATTTTCGCATTTCACATTTGGGTATTTGTTGCGCAATAAATGTCTAAAGGCTCCCCCGATTATTTAGATATTTGGTATGTATATTCTCTGTATAAGAGTAATTTCAAGTTCGAAGATAAACTAGATGTGCTAATTAGAAGAAGAAAATGGCGTCATCAAAAAGTGGTAGTCAATAACCGTATACAATGAAAATCGTTATTCTAAATCGGTAGAGAATTTGGCAGAAATGCAGTATGGGGGCCCTCAGCCGCCATCTTGTTTTTTTTCGCTGCGGTGAAAAAAAAAAGCCAATGGTAAAAGTAGTCCGTTTCGCATCTACCTTGAGACGCGTTTATAGCATATATATATATAAGATTTAGAGGATATATAATATATAAAAGAAATATGCAACGCTGCATATAAGAAAATCATGTTTCTGCACTTAAAAAAAAAATCACTGAGCATAATTCATCAAAACAAGATTTTATTAAAAACGCATATCGCTACAAAATGAACCCTCGTTTCGCACTAACCCCCCCCCCCCCGAAAATTAAACAATTTCATCAAAATCAGATTTTATTAACAACTCTTATCCCTAAGGAAAAAACTTTCGTCCCTTACTGAAGAAAAGCCCCAAAAATAAATAATCTCATCAAAAGATCGTAATATTTCATCAACATCTATACAACACAAAGGAATTTTTAATTTATCTCTTCTAGCAAAAAAAGTTCGATGTCTACAGCCGAGGATAAAGTGAAACTATAGTCTCGTTTTTTTTTTTTCTTTGAAACGAGATAAAAATTTGGTTTCATAAATGCGAATTAAATTTGATTTTATACCTATAAAAATAATTATCGAAAATTTGTGATCGTTTCATTTCAAGATTGTATTAACAATTTTTACTTTAATAGCATTAAATTCTTTCGCGAAGAGATCAAGGCACATCAAATCACAAAGTATTGTTCTCCTTGAAAGAATGAGCAACCATTTTCAGAATATAGTGTAGGTTAACATCCGATTTCCATATGGACACGGGGCTGGGGTGGCTCAGTCGGTAGCGCGCCAGGCTCGTAATCTGTAGTTCCCAGGTTCGAGTCCCAGCTGGGTCAGCGTTGAGATTTATCTCCGCAAAATTCCCCGCCCTGCCCACGGTCAGTAGGGGACACCGATGGGCTTGGAAAGGCCGCCGTCCGTCGGATGGGACGTTAAGCCGTGGCCCCGTGTGCGGGAGAGACATACCCTGTGCACGTTAAAGAACACGCTGGATGGCCTTGACGGGAGGCTACCATCTGTCTCCCAACAGCTGTTCCAGTGGGTCCCCTCCCCCAACCTTCTCTGAGCCTTCGGGGTCCATGTGACCTGGCCATTTAGCCCATGGTGTGCAAAAAAGTGCCGCTCAGAGGTAAAACAACCCAACCCAACCCATATGGACATGGCGGAAGTTACCAGTCCGCTTTCTAGTAATATTACCTCCTTGTGCTGGACGAATAATTTGTTTTACGAAACTCTTTGTTCCGAAAACGTTATGACACTCTTTATGTCAAAAGTTTGTTTTTTCTGGTATCAAAAAACGCGATTTCTTATTTAAAAAATAAGAATTTTCCCTTAGGATTCGGTTGGGTTGTTTTATCTCTGAGCGGCACTGTTTTGCACACCATGGGCTAAATGGCCAGGTCACATGGATCCCGAAGGCTCAGAGAAGGTTGGGGGTTGGGTTGGGTTGTTTTACCTCTGAGCGGCACTTTTTTGCACACCATGGGCTAAATGGCCAGGTCACATGGACCCCGAAGGCTCAGAGAAGGTTGGGGGAGGGGACCCACTGGAACAGCTGTTGGGAGACAGATGGTTGTCTCCCGTCAAGGCCATTCAGCATGTTCTTTAACGTGCACAGGGTATGGCTCTCCCGCACACGGAGCCGCGGCTTAACGTCCCATCCGACGGGTTGGGTTATGTTGTTTTACCTCTGAGCGGCACTTTTTTGCCACACCATGGGCTAAATGGCCAGGTCACATGGACCCCGAAGGCTCAGAGAAGGTTGGGGGAGGGGACCCACTGGAACAGCTGTTGGGAGACAGATGGTAGCCTCCCGTCAAGGCCATCCAGCGTGTTCTTTAACGTGCACAGGGTATGGCTCTCCCGCACACGGGGCCACGGCTTAACGTCCCATCCGACGGACGGCGGCCTTTCCAAGCCCAGCGGTGTTCCCTACTGACCGTGGGCAGGGCGGGGAAATTTTGCGGAGATAAATCTCAACGCTGACCCAGCTGGGACTCGAACCTGGGAACTACAGATTACGAGCCTGGCGCGCTACCGACTGAGCCACCCCCGCCCCCCCCCATCCGACGGACGGCGGCCTTTCCAAGCCTATTGGTGTCCGCTACTGACCGTGAGCAGGGCGGGGAATTTTGCGGAGATAAATCTCAACGCTGACCCAGCTGGGACTCGAACCTGGGAACTACAGATTACGAGCCTGGCGCGCTACCGACTGAGCCACCCCCGCCCCTGCTTAGGATTCGTGTGTCATCTTTGTACCCTAACTTCAGATTTAGTTCGAGAACTATTCTTTTCCGAAGTGGAATAAAATATGGTCAACTAAAACAACAAATTAGAGCTGAAGTCGGAACCTTCTTCGGCTGAGACATTGTGAGGATCAGTGGTAAAAGTAGGCAGGTAATATTCGTACTGGTAAAACATTTTTCAATAGTGGTGAAGTTAACGATTTCTTTTATACTTTAATGCTCTTTCAACTGAACATTTAATTAGAAAAGCAATCTTTCCTTTTAAGAAAAATTCAAAGATTTTTTTTTTGCGTTACTACGTATTAACCCTTTGTTACGAAGGTGTTTGAAAATCGCATACTTGAGGTTCCATTTCTGCCGACAGGGAGTGTCAAAAGGAAGTAGTGCCTACTCTCTTTCAGCGATTAGCAAGGATGCTGGGTAAAGAGAGCGAAACTAAACAGACAAGGGCGATTCCAACCAGCCGGTCGGTAGCGCGCCAGGCGCGTAATCTGCAGTTCCCAGATTCGAGTCCCAGCTGGGTCAGTTTTGAGACTTATCTCCGCAAAACTCCCAGCGCACGATCAGTAGGGGACACCGATGGACTTGGAAAGGCCGCCGTCAGTCGGATAGGACTTTAATCCGTGGCCCCGTGTGCGGCAGAGCCATATTCTATGCAGGTTAAAGAACACGCTGGATGGCCTTGACGGGAGGCTACTATCTGTCTCCCAACAGCTTTTCCAGTGGGTCCATTCCTCCAACTTTCTCTGAGCCTTCGGGGTCCTTGTGACCTGGACATTTAGCCCATGGTGTATAAAAAAGTGCCTTTCAGAGGTAAAACAGCCCAAGCGACACCAACAAAAACCGTCTTTCCGGTAGTCTTTCAGTGTTCACGAACAATGATTCAATAATAAAGTATTGTTGTGAATTTTTAAAATGGATAGGCACTGAGCGTGAGTATTAATAATTATATTTTCAAACCAATTACAATACAATGCAAATTGTTACAAAAATATGGATGAAATATTTTATAAACAAATTAACCTATATCATACATATCATACATAAATCATTAACCTTTTTTTGCAGAGCATACAATATCAGCTCTGTCTGTTGTACTAAAATACGACCTCTTCACTTTGTTTACCATGTCACTTGAATAACTTTAGACGTAAACAAACTCTCGTCCTGTGCTAGTTCACTAAACTTTTGTTACTAACAACAGAAAACAAACACCCGCGCACACACTAATAAATATACTTCTTATTTTCACTTATCGCGCACTGATTCAGATCATCTGAACGTCCTTTCAGATCTCAGAACTTTTACACACTGCACTTCTATTTTTTTATTCTTCCGAATCGTTCTAAGTTCTAATTCGTTGGCTAAAATGAATCTCACGCAGAAGCACACACGAGCGTTCAAGTCACGTTATGTCATGATGTCACTATTGCTCGTTCATCTGTCGTAACACTGCCCCCTCCTTAGGTCTTGTTCGTCTCCAACAATTCTGGATTCCTAAGCTTCTTCAGTTCTTCCATGAAACCGGGCCAAACGATCCACGTGAACCACTTGCACTTTGTAGCTGGACGTCGACGAATGCGATATACCACGTCGTTAATCCTGTTAACTATCGTATATGGACCTTCCCAAGGTTTCTGAAGTTTTGCAGATAGCCTCTTATTTCTATGTGGATTGTATAGCCAGACAAGATCTCCTTGATTGAAAACAGTTCCATTTATTTTACTGTCGTATCTTGTTTTGGTTCTGTCGCTTGCTAAGTTGATGTTATGTCTAACGGAGTGATGGATTTCTTCTAGTCGTTGTTGTAATTCTTGTACGTATTGTGGAGTGGACACAGGCCGTATTGTGGAGTGGACACTTCGGGCCGACCATATAAAAGGTCACAAGGAAGACGTAACTCTCTTCCAAAAAGCATCATGGAAGGTGTCGTCCAGTTGTCTCATGCACTGCCGTTCTATATGCCAGCAAAAGGAGTGGTACATGGTCATCCCAGTCACGTTGGTGGTCATTCACAAATGATGCTAAATGCTGAGCAATTGTTCTATTGAATCTTTCAACCATACCATCCGACTGAGGGTGTAAGGGAGTTGTTCTGGTTTTATGAATGCCTAATAATTGACAAATGCCTTTAAACACATTGGATTCAAAATTCCGTTCTTGGTCAGAGTGGAGCTGTAAAAAGGAACTCCATACCTACTAATTAAGTTGTTAACTACCATCTCTGCCACTGTTGTTGCTTCTTGGTCTTGGATGGGATACACCTCAGGCCGCTTTGTGAAATAATCCATTACCACTAATAAATATCGATTTCCATCATCAGTTCTAGGAAACGGACCCATTACATCAATGGCTATTCTTTCAAAAGGGGCACCAACGTTATACGTCTGCAGCTTTACTATAGTCTTAGGGCTTTTCTTTGCTGCACAGGCTTCACATTGCCTACACCATCTTTCAAAGTCTGCCCTACTTTTTAGCCAATGAAATCGTTCCCTGGCTTTGGCTAAATGTCTTATTAACACCGAAGTGTCCTCCAGTGGCACTATCATGTACATCTTTCATCACAAGTTCCACTCGGGAGCGAGGAAGGATTATCTGCCAATGGATCAGCCGTCCAGTGGGATTCTCCCATCTTCTGTCATTTTTAAGGAGTCCCACTGTGCCCAGTAACTTTTAGCAGTTGGACTATACCTCAAGATTTGCTTCCAATTAGGTCTTACATCAGATTTTTCAATCAATTCTATTATTGGTTTTATATCTCCATCATCTACTTGGGCCTTTCTGATTTCAATTGGACTCCAGATGTTAGGGGTATCATTGTTTGCTTGTGTCGATACTATTTGTCTTATGGGCATTATCTCTTTAGTTCCAAATTTCAATTCTGCCTTATAGCAATGTTTACAGTTGTCAATACATGGGCGCCTGGAAAGAGCATTTGCATTCTTATGCATTTTACCACTTCGATGTTCGATGGAGAAATCGTTTCTTGCAACCGTTGTATCCACCTAGCGATTTGTCCTTCAGGGTTTTTGAAGTTTAATAACCATCTAAGTGCAGCATGATCAGTGCGTATAAGAAATTTCTGGCCATAGAAATAATGATGGAAATGTTTTATTGCTTTTGCTATTGCTAACAGTTCTTTGCGTGTTACACAATAATTCCGCTCTGGTTTGGATAAAGTTTTACTAAAGTATGCAATAACTTTCTCTTGTCCTTGTTGTTCTTGTGAAAGTACAGCACCAACTCCTGTGTTACTTGCGTCAGTATCTATTATGAATTGTTTTCCAGTTTGTGGGTACGCTAGCACTGGTGCTGTGGAAAGAGTTTTCTTTAGCTGTTGAAAGGCTACATCACATTCAGTGGTCCACATGAACCGCTGACCCTCTTCTGTCAGACGATGTAATGATCTTGCGATGTTGGAGAAACCTTTGACAAATCTTCTATAATAGGTGCAAAGTCCAATAAAACTACGAAGTTGATGAACATCTTGTGGTGGAGGCCAGTCTCTTGCAGCTTCTATCTTACTAGGATCCGTCTTAATCCCTGATGTAGTGATCACATGACCAAGGTAATGAACTACTTGCTGGAACAGTTTACACTTTGTCGGTCCCAATTTTAGCTTGGCTGCCTTAAGTTTTTCAAATACTAGACGAAGATTTCTCAAATGCTCTTCAAAAGTTCTTCCAAGAACTATGATGTCGTCCAAGTAAATCAGGCAGACCTCCCAAGACAAACCTTTGAGCACTGACTCCGTTAGTCGCTCAAATAATGGCAGGTGCGTTACAAAGTCCAAATGGACCTTAAACTGCCAAAGTCCATTCCCTGTAGTGAAAGCTGTTTTCTCACGGTCTTCAGGACGTATACCAACTTGCCAATAGCGCTCTTTTAAGTCTAATGTTGAGAACCATTCTGACCCAGATAAAGTATCCAGTGTATCATCAATCCTGGCTAAAGGAAAGGAGTCTTCCTTTGTTACGTCATTTAATCTGCGATAATCTACACAAAATCGTGTAGATCCATCCTTTTTCTTGACAAGAACTACTGGTGATGTCCAGGGACTCTGTGATGGTTCTATAATGCCTTGAGCTCCCATGTCCCTTATGAGTTGTTCCGTCTCCTCTCTTTTTGCCAATGGAAGCCTTCTTGCCGGCAGATGGACTGGAGGAGAATCACCAGTGTTAATCTTATGTTCCGTCAGTACGGCCATAATCATTTGATGTGGCAGAAGAAATGTCAGAAAATTCTTTCAATGGGTTCTCGGCCTTAGCAGCTTGGTTTTTAGTTAATATTCGTCTTGTTTCTCTCCATAAATCAGTAAGATGAGATGGGATGTCCGTATGAATTTGGTTTAAATCAGTAACTTCTATTTGATTTATACTTGTTACCCAGGTAACAGGTTGCTAATTCTTCACCTTTTTTCAATATTTTATTGGATTTGTTACAGTTCATCACTCTGATAGGAATCTGTTCTTTATCTATTCTGACTAAAGTCCTTGCAAACAGGATACCATGAGCCAAAGCTCCTTTACCAAAGGCATCAGTAACTGCCAATCGGAAGGCCCCAGAAGTCTCCGTCCGATGTCCACGGACTATAAGTTCACTTTGTGCTGGGATCTCTGTGTCTTCCGTCACTAATATTGGAGTCACGCTTGATAAAGAATCAGATGTACAGCTAAGCAGTGGAATCTCTTCTGTCTTATAGATGAGTAGGTTATCACTGGGACTAATGTTGAATCCATGTTTCTTAGGAAAGTCAAGGCCTAATATGCATTCATCGTAGATGTCAGCGATGTAAACAGGGTGGTGTACCAGACAGCTACCAACTAGGATGTTAAGTTCTATTTTTCCATGGACTTTAGCACGATCTCCAGTGGCTGTTTGTAGGCTTATTTTAGACTGTGTAATATTCAAGTTTGGGTGAGGTATTATTTTCTTTATTATGTCCGTTCTGAGTAAAATTACATTTGCACCAGTGTCGACTATTACACGGCAAGGTATTCCATTTATGGCTTCATCAGCTACTAATCCATTATTATCACCGTGTAATGTTGAAATGTGGGCGACTTCCCCTGGGGCCAACCAGTCAACAGCCAGCCTTTGCCCCGCAAGACTGACTAATTTCTGTTTCCCTGATCCTGTTGTCTAGTAGATGGACTCGGAGTCCTCATTCGTTTCCTATTACATTTCCTATTACATTACATTCGTTTCCTATTTCCTGGTACGAATGTGTCCGGACTTGCCACAATTCCAACACTGAAGGTCTGTGGTAGTTTTTGAAGAACCTCTTATGTCTTTCAAAACGGATAGTATGGTTTTGGTTAGTTCTTTCATTTCATTATTCTACAGTTTCTTCTGCACTCACAAATCTCACTGTACGTTTGTTCGCTCGGGAGGAAAGCGTGGAGCACTCGTATCTCATAGCATGAACCACAACTGACTTTAAGGATTCACCTTCCAACATCCTCAGAGATTGTTGAGTCTCGTGGTCTGCAATAGCATCAATAAATTGTAATTGAGCTAAGTTATCTTGAATTTCTGGTGGACAGTTACTATAAGCCAATCTCGCTAGACGCTCGATATCACTAGCAAGCTCTTGCAAAGTTTCAGCACTCTTCTGCATGCGATGTTTAAATTCAGTCACATAATACTGTTTTAAATAACTATCACCAAACCTAAATTCTAATGCAGAAACTAGACTTTGATAATCACGTCGTTTTTCTTCTGGAACAGACTGCAAAACTTCCGCAACAGAATTTCTTAAGGAAGCTGCAAGAAAACTGGCCTTTTGGAATTCATTCCACTCATTGGCCCTAGCGATAACTTCAAATTGTGTTTTAAATACTGTCCAAGATGATTGACCATCATATGTAGAAGGTTTAGTTGTATTTCTAGCGATATGTGTAATAACATTATTTTCACTAGAATTATTATTATCACAAGCAGAAGGTAACATTTCGTTTCTGAAAATCTGAAACTGGCGTTCACAATCAGTTTTTACAATTTCAATTTCATGTTTATAATCTAACTTAACACTATCAAGATCATCTTTTACACTATTTAGTTCGGTCATAATGTCCTTACATTTATCAGAAATCTTATCGATTTGAGAAGCCATTTCAGCTCTCAACTCATTATTTTGTGCGGCCATTTCGGCTTTCAAGTCATCTTTTTGAGAAACTATCTCAGTTCTCAACTCATTATTTTGTGTAGCCATATCGGTTTTCAAGTCATCGTTTGGTCTAGCAAGGTCACCTATTTTGTTGTTTATGTCACTATTTTGTCTAGAAAGTTCACCTATTTTATTGCTTTGGGCAGCTATATCACCTTTAATATCATTGTTTTGGCTGGTTATTTCAGCTTTTAAGTTGTTTATCAACTTTAATAATTCATCCATACCTGTAGTTAACGTCATTCAATAAATTATCTACACTCTTAGAAACCAAATGTTGTGAATTTTTAAAACGGATAGGCATTGAGCGTGAGTATTAATAATTATATTTTCAAACCAATTACAATACAATGCAAATTGTTACAAAAATATGGATAAAGTATTTTATAAACAAATTAACCTCTATCATACATAAGCCATTAACCTTTTTTGTACAGATCATACAATATGAGCTCTGTCTGTTGTACTAAAATACTACCTCTTCACTTTGTTTACCATGTCACTTGAATAACTTTAGACGTAAACAAACTCTCGTCCTGTGCTAGTTCACTAAACTTTTGTTACTAACAACAGAAAACAAACACCCGCGCACACACTAATAAATATACTTCTTATTTTCACTTATCGCGCACTGATTCAGACCATCTGAACGTCCTTTCAGATCTCAGAACTTTTGCACACTGCACTTCTATTTTTTTATTCTTCCGAATCGTTGTAAGTTCCAATTCGTTGGCTAAATTGAATCTCACGCAGAAGCACACACGAGCGTTCAAGTCACGTTATGTCATGATGTCACTGTTGCTCGTTCATCTGTCGTAACAGTATCATAAGAAAATATCCTATAGACAAAAAACACTTGAAATAGTTAGCTGACATTAATGAAGAGATGTTGGTTTGAATCCCACTCAGGGCAAAACCAAAACTTTTTTCAGCTAATTAATCGTCTCAAGTGTTTGTTGTCTAGAGGACATTTTGCTGGATACTTTATTACTGAATTTATTCCATTGGTTATCAACTGGGATACATCAATGTTTTAATTAAAACCTTGATTTAGGTATTTTTTAAACATCGTTATCGAAATCCAAACTGTGTTGTTTCAATAAATAAAGTGTCAGTTTCTAGCGCTGGCTATAAGAACGTTAATGATATAGCGCCTAATATTTTGCTGTCTGTAACAGCCGACGAAATTCTGCTTTACCATCGTGCACGTAAATACATTTAACAACGAGTGCGACGGATTTCAAATGCCGATAGAGAGTGTGTGTTGGGTTGGGTTGTTTTACCTCTGAGCGGCACTTTTTTGCACATCATGGGCTAAATGGCCAGGTCACATGGATCCCGAAGGCTCAGAGAAGGTTGGGGCAGGGGACCCACTGGAACAGCTGTTGGGAGACAGATGGTAGCCTCCCGTCAAGGCCATCCAGCGTGTTCTTTAACGTGCACAGGGTATGGCTCTCCCGCACACGGGACCACGGCTTAACGTCCCATCCGACGGACGGCGGCCTTTCCAAGCCCATTGGTGTCCCCTACTGACCGTGGGCAAGGCGGGGAATTTTGCGGAGATAAATCTCAACGCTGACCCAACTAGGACTCGAACCTGGGAACTACAGATTACGAGCCTGGCGCGCTACCGACTGAGCCACCCCCACCCCATAGAGTGTGTGTGTGTGTGTTTTTTACTTTTCTCTTTATTAACTGTTTAATAATCAAAATTATCGAAATATATAAGGCTGTAATAATAAACTCTCAATATATTTATTCTTTAATCCTGCAAATAAGCTCATAGCTTCGCGGATCAATTAAACAGAGAATTATCAATTTTATGATATAAAAAAAAGATAAAAAAATATAAATGCTTTTTTTGAACACAGGATCGCATTTGAGGGTTTTGGAATGAAGGTAAAAATAACATTGCACAATTTGTGTGAGAAATCATCCCTCTGGTGAGATGATAAGTTTGCAGAAAAGTCGTATCTTCTCTGCAGCAGGGGTTGTCGCACATACTAGCCGAGAATTTCATGCTCTTCCCGGGATATATTTATCTGGTCCACAGTAATTAATAACATACTGCTTGAGGTTTGTTAACCAAGACTTCGAAGTATAGGAAATTGGGTGGTTTTACCTCTGAGCGGCACTTTTTTTTTTTTGCATACAATGGCTAAATGGACAGGTCACAAGGACCCCGAAGACTCAGAGAAAGTTGGGGGAGGGGACCCACTCACAGCTGTTTTGGAGACAGAGGTAGCTTTCCTCCAAGGCCATCCAGCGTGCTCTTTAACGTGCACAGGATAAGCAGGTGCTTTCCATCACCTGGAGTCATGGCTTAATGTTCCATCCGACGGACGGCTGCCTTTCCTAGCCCATCGGTGTCCCCTACTGACCGTGGAGTTTTGCGCAAATAAATCATAAGTCTGGCCCAGGAGGGACTCGAAACTGGGAACTGCAGATTACGAGCCTGGTGCCACCACACATTTGTGAGAGTTTGACACCAGTATGCACTTTAACCCTTTCAGGACCATAAGGTTTCTAAGAGTAAATATTAGTATGTAACTGTTTATTTTAGTTTGTTTAGACGTAAAATAAATAAAAATCGTAAGAAAAATACATAACAATGTGTAGTTTTTTTGGAATTTTATGGGAAATATTTTTTCCAATGGACTATAAAGGTAACACAAATTATAGTTAGGCTTATTATGCAATGTCTTTTATTTATTGGTTTATTAGAACAAAGTGTTAACTAAAATAATACAAAATTATGAAATAAAATTACCATACAAAATGATGTGCTAATTATGATATTCTGCGAAGCAATTTCTTTTGGTTGTGAAGCAAAGATGGACATTGCACAGATGCAACATTATTGCAAAGATGGACATGGACTAAACGTTCCCGTTTACGTAATTGCGTTCGGCATACGTTCTATTTTGACATTCTGTATAAAAAATGCAGATACGACAATCACCAATTTTAAAATGGGGAAAAATGTTTCCCTTTGTCGTGAAAGGGTTAAATAATGTACTGGATGATCTTGATAAGATGCATCCATCTGTCTTCTAACAGGTGTCTGCTCATATCCAGTCTCCCATATCCAGTCTATTAGGGTCCTTGTGACCTGACTATTTAGCACTTTGCGTGACAAAAGATGTCACCAGAAGAAAATAACAACTTTTTTTTAAAGCTATCTAGATGTCTCATATTTGGTTCTGTATTTGAAAATTTCTTTGGCAGTGAAAATTTTTTAAGTTTGTCCATTATAGGTGACATTGAAGAACTTTCCAAGCCCCTTTGCAACTGGTTTGTTGTTACCCAAGCGATGTAAAAACTTGATTCCTAACTTTTTCTGCACTTGTGTGAAGTTAATATTGTATTTCTCTCTTTTTCCCACCGTCACATTTTCCAAAGTGTTAAACGCTAAAAACGTCGATTCACCACTGCCAATCTCGCACAAAATATTTCCCACACAAGAGGCCGTCTTTAGTTCCAGCTGAGTGCCAGTAACCAAGGCAACCTCCATTCACTTTTGTGTGCTCGGGGATCTAATGGAAACCACCATCCCTGAACGTATGTAATTTTTCTTTGCTGCAGTCGGAGCATCTTTGTGTTGTCCCTTCGGTATTGTCTGCGAACAGGGTAGCCTCGTCGCTGTAACGGCGATCAGAAAACGAGCAACAGCGGCGAGATATTACTGTTCCATTTCGTAAGCTGGCTGGCGAATAATGTGGTGATACAGCCTGATGCCATTAGGCCAGAGCCTAAAACTACGACCTAATGGTGAATATCTCAATTATTGAACCAGCATAATCAACGTGTGCTGTAGTGGAGTGTGTGGGTCAGCAACCCTTTCCTGTCTGGCCGTTCTGTTTACTCTCGTGTCTTGTGGCCGCCCCAGACACCACGTGACCACCACAGTCTACGTTTCCTTTTGCGGCGAAAACAAGAAGAGTCAGTCAGACAGACTCGGCGTCTTTGTTTTGCGATACGATGGCTCAGGTTTTAACAACCTGACCATTATTATTTTGATAATTATTGGTCTTCTTGACCTCTAGTTTTTAAAAAAGCATTTATGGTGGGGGGAGGAGAAAAAGAACAAACCATTTGCGCCACCTAGTGTAGAAAAAAAATAGATAAATTGGGTGAAAAGGCCACAAGTTTTTTTTTTTTTAAATATTAATATTAATTTCTATGATAACTTCTTTTGGACGTCATTACTTCGCTGTTTTAAGTTTGAAGGTGAGGAAGGATACAATTGTCAATCGTCATATATACGCCAAGACCCAGTTATACTTCGTTTCGATAAACGCGTCTCTAGCAAACAATGACCCATTTTCTATTTGCGTCGCTAAAAATTCGTAATTGCGTCGTTTCAATGCGGCAACTGCAGTGGCAAGTCAGCAGCATGGCGCCTCGCAGGGTAGCAAAACGGAAATAGGTACGGAGGGCTTTCAAAAAGTTCTTGACATGTATCTGTAGATTTGCACTCTTTCCTCTGAAGTTAGCGAGCTACAACTTGTTTGAAAGTTTCTCTAAATTTGTCATTATGTGTTAAAAACGAAGGTCGTATCTTCATTTCTCTCTTCTCTCGCGGCGCCTAAAGTTCGGTCTGCGAAATCTGCGTTCTGTTATTGGAGGATACTAAAGATAGAGAAATATTTTACATTTTCACAAGGATGCAGCTTGGGGACGACGCGAAATAAATTCATGCCGATTTATCAGAAGCACATTGGGGATCGTGCCTGTTCATGTGGGGCGAGGGTGGCTCAGTCGGTAGCGCGCCAGGCTCGTAATCTGTAGTTCCCAGGTTCGAGTCCCAGCTGGGTCAGCGTTGAGATTTATCTCCGCAAAATTCCCCGCCCTGCCCACGGTCAGTAGAGGACACTGATGGGCTTGGTAAAGGCCGTCGTCCGTCGGATGGGACGTTAAGCCGTGACGCCGTATGCAGGAGAGTGATACCCCGTGCACGTTAAAGAACACGCTGGATGGCCTTGACGTGAGGCTACCTTCTGTCTCCCAACAGCTGTTCCAGTGGGTCTCCTCCTCCAACCTTCTCTGAGCCTTCGGGGTCCATGTGACATGGCTATTTAGCCCATGGTGTGCAAAAAAGTGCCGCTCAGAGGTAAAACAACACAACCTGTTGATGTGGCACTGTACAAATTCAGAAAAGGACGGCAGAACTTCGAAGACCTTCTTCGCGCAGGAAGACCGAAGGTGGCCATGAACGAGAGAGAACCATCGCTGCTATTCGTGAACACGAACTCATTAAGGAAAACCCGCACATAACCGTCCATGTAATAAATTTAGATGTCAGTAGAGCGGGGGTGACTTAGTCGATAGCGCGCCAGGCTCGTAATCTGCAGTTTCCAAGTTCGAGTCCCATCTGAGCCAGCTTTGAGATTTATCTCTGCTGAACGAGGGCAAACTTCTGACCAAGGACAAGGTGCCCTTGGTCAGTAGTTTAGTAGTTTGCCCTCGTTCAGCAGCCCTTTGGTATCCCCCTACTGACCAAGGACAAGGTGCCCTTGGTCAGTAGTTTAATAGTTTGCCCTCGTTCAGCAGCCCTTTGGTATCCCCCTACTGACCAAGGACAAGGTGCCCTTGGTCAGTAGTTTAGTAGTTTGCCCTCGTTCAGCAGCCCTTTGGTATCCCCCTACTGACCAAGGACAAGGTGCCCTTGGTCAGTAGTTTAGTAGTTTGCCCTCGTTCAGCAGCCCTTTGGTATCCCCCTACTGACCAAGGACAAGGTGCCCTTGGTCAGTAGTTTAGTAGTTTGCCCTCGTTCAGCAGCCCTTTGGTATCCCCCTACTGACCAAGGACAAGGTGCCCTTGGTCAGTAGTTTAGTAGTTTGCCCTCGTTCAGCAGCCCTTTGGTATCCCCTACTGACCAAGGACAAGGTGCCCTTGGTCAGTAGTTTAGTAGTTTGCCCTCGTTCAGCAGCCCTTTGGTATCCCCCTACTGACCAAGGACAAGGTGCCCTTGGTCAGTAGTTTAATAGTTTGCCCTCGTTCAGCAGCCCTTTGGTATCCCCCTACTGACCAAGATTCAAGGTGCCCTTGGTCAGTAAGGGGATACCAATGGGATTGGAAAGGTCGTCGTCCGTCAGATGGGACGTTAAGCCGTGATCTGTGTGTGGGAGAGTCATACCCTGTGCAGTTTAAAGAACACACTGGATGGTCTTGACGAGAGGTTACCATCTGTGTCCTAACAGGTTCAGTATGTCCCCTTCCCTCACTCAACCTTCGCAGAGCTTTCACTGTCCTTGTGACCTAGCCATTTAGACCATTATGTGCAAAAAAGTGCCACTCAGAGGTAACCCAACTTTCGGACATAAACGTAATCGGAATAAAACGTGTCCGAAAGTCGAGAGGCTTGCATTGCCGTTCCCAGAAAGCCGTAAAATCCCTAATTATGGTATAAATTTTGAATTTTTTCAACCCCTGAATGTTATTCAATGCAAACATTTAAAAGCTACATTTGACAAGTAGAATCAGTAAAATTAATCTACATACAACTTTCTAACCATAAAATCAATTTGCCTCAACTTACTGGTGGTGGCATTTATTAAACAGAAAAAACACGTTTCAGTTATTGGATGAAGGGCTTGTTAATACTGATTTTGTAGGGGATTGTGATGCAGACTTAGATGCGGATGATTCTTCTGCTGAATTTGATGGTGGGTTGGGTTGATTTTACCTCTGAGCGGCACTTTTTTGCACACCATGGGCTAAATGGCCAGGTCACATGGACCCCGAAGGCTCAGAGAAGGTTGGGGGAGAGGACCCACTGAAACAGCTGTTGGGAGACAGATGGTAGCCTCCCATCAAGGCCATCCAGCGTGTTCTTTAACGTGCACAGGGTATGGCTCTCCCACACACGCGGCCACGGCTTAACATCCCATCCAACGGACGGCGGCCTTTCCAAGCCCATCGGTGTCCCCTACTGACCGTGGGCAGGGCGGGGAATTTTGCTGGAGATAAATCTGAACGCTGACCCAGCTGGGACTCGAACCTGGGAACTACAGATTACGAGCCTGGCGCGCTACCGACTGAGCCACGCTCGCCCCTTAAAGCCTCTACACTATATTCTACGGTATACTGTATAAGTCTCTACGTTATATTATTCTACGGCAACGTTTCCCAAACTATGTTCCGTGGAAAGTGAATAAGTGTTCCGTGAAAAATTATCAAAATGAAACTTTTACAACGACATATTTATGTGAGGCAGGATTTTCAGATTATGTTGCAACCAAATCAAAGTCCAGGAATAGACTCGACGCTACACTAGATATGAGAATTCAACTTTCTAATATTGTGCCTGATATCAAAACAATTTGTAATTCAAAGTCCAAAAAATATCGAAGTCATTAAGAACGTAATTTTATAATAGGTTACGACGAGCAACAGTGACATCATGACATAACGAGCAACATGTGACATCATGACATAACGTGACTTGAACGCTCGTGTGTGCTTCTGCGTGAGATTCATTTTAGCCAACGAATTGGAACTGAGAACGATTCGGAAGAATAAAAAAATAGAAGTGCAGTGTGTAAAAGTTCTGAGATCTGAAAGGACATTCAGATGGTCTGAATCAGTGCGCGATAAGTGAAAATAATTAGTATATTTATTAGTGTGTGCGCGGGTGTTTGTTTTCTGTTGTTAGTAACAAAAGTTTAGTGAACTAGCACAGGACGAGAGTTTGTTTACGTCTAAAGTTATTCAAGTGACATGGTAAACAAAGTGAAGAGGTAGTATTTTAGTACAACAGACAGAGCTCATATTGTATGCTCTGTACAAAAAAGGTTAATGATTTATGTATGATAGAGGTTAATTGGTGTATAAAATACTTCATCCATATTTTTGTAACAATTTGCATTATATTGTAATTGGTTTGAAAATATAATTATTAATACTCACGCTCAGTGCCTATCAGTTTTAAAATTCGCAACAATATATGTACGCTAGTTCATTTTACTATTTTTATGTGTGTTTTTTTTAATAACTCACATTGTAGAATAAATGTTTTTTTTTCTTAACGCTTAGATTTACTCATTTATTTTATTTATTATTTATATCTACCTACCCTACAAAATAACCAAGGTGTTCCGTTAAAATTTTAGGATATGTTGTGTTCCGTCGTAGGAAAAGTTTGGGAAACGCTGTTCTGCGGTATACTCTATAAGCCTCTACACTATATTCTACGTACATAAGCCTCTACACGAGGGGTTCTCAACGTGGGTATGCGTAACCCTTGGGTGTACGCGGTAAAATTTTTTGGGGTATGCCGTGAGACTCAAAAGTCGCTGGGGCGGGGGTGGCTCAGTCGGTAGCGCGCCAGGCTCGTAATCTGTAGTTCCCAGGTTCGAGTCCCATCTGGGTCAGCGTTGAGATTTATCTCCGCAAAAAATTCCCCGCCCTGCCCACGGTCAGTAGGGGACACCGATGGGCTTGGAAAGGCCGCCGTCCGACTGATGGGACGTTAAGCCGTGGCCCCGTGTGCGGGAGAGCCATACCCTGTGCACATTAAAGAACACGCTGGATGGCCTTGACGGGAGGCTACAATCTGTCTCCCAACAGCTGTTCCAGTGGGTCCCCTCCCCCAACCTCCTCTGAGCCTTCGGGGTCCATGTGACCTGGCCATTTAGCCCATGGTGTGCAAAAAAGTGCCGCTCAGAAGTAAAACAACCCAAAAGTCGCTGGATCTAGTAAAAAAGTTTTATTCTATCACGGCGTACCCCCAAAAATTTTACCCTGTACAACAGGTTGAGAACCCCTACTCTAAGAAACAGAGGAAGATATATTACAGCTTTTATTTCTTGAAAAGTATAAAAGTTGCCAGCCGTCCCGTGGCCGAGTGGTTAGCACGCTTGGCTACTGATCTAAGGGACCTGGGTTCGAGCCCCGGAATTTAGGCATGGATGTGTGTGTCGTTTTTCTGCTGAGGTCCTGCCATCCTCTCAGATCTCCTACTGTGGCATATAAACTGACAGGCTCCTGTCAGACCTCTGTGGCAAGCAGCTGCTTGAGGGGGTATTTATTTTTTTTATTATAATAGTTGCGAAGCACGAGCGCGGAACAAATAGGCAATGAACCCTGGGGCAGGACACCCTTTCGGGGGCTTCCATGTTTCCAATATCAGTAATTTTGTATGCCACTAAGTTGCCAATTGCATTATACTCATTATTTTTTTAAAAAATTCATTGATCTGAGGCTTATGTTGGTTGAACTAAGGACATATATATGATACGGCAAAATCTTTCCTTTCTAGATTCAGTTGCTGAAAACTAAATGTTAAGTAAAATATACTAAGAATATGACGTGAATTAGAAATTAGGTATCATAAAATTGGTTTTTAAGGATTTAATGATCTGACTGGGGTCATCATTATCCGAGGAAGTTGCAGCTTTGTTGGAACTTTCTTATTGTCAGACAGGTCTGTGAGGATGGCGGGACCTCAGCAGAAAAACGATACGAACATCCATGCCTTATCCGGGGCTCGAACCTAGGCCACACGCTAACCACTCGGCCACGGGACGGCTTAAAGTGAAAGATACGTGAAGAAAATTATCTTAAGTTTTACCCTTAGTGACTAAAGTGAAAGATACGTTAAGAAATTTAGTTGGTATTTGTCCGAATCTGTTAGATTGAGGTTTTACTGCAATAAATAAATTCACTTTCCTAATTAGCCTCACTTGTATTTATGTTGTCAGAAGGTAACCGGAAGAATGACTACATTCTGTCATAGGCTTCCGTTTCTAATGACCTGGACTGGAAAAAAGTGGAAAAGCAACAATTTCTAACTATAAATAAACTAAGAATTGGTAATTCTAATTCATTGATCTGTCTCGTGAATTCAGCACGCATCTGCAGATCCGTGTTAATGTCAGATTTATCAAGTTTTGTTTGATTTTGTGTATTTCTGTTACGGATTCGCTGAGAATTTTATATAGGTCATTTCAGACAAGTGTTGGCGTTTATCGGAAGTGATAATCGGAAGTAACAAAAGGAAGCCAAACTTGCGCTGATGTGGCGCATATGTAACGGAGAGATAGCTAAGAATTTGGGTCATCAAGCTGCTACTGGAACGTTAGCGAATTGTGACGTCACCGAGGAACTTTTCATGCTGTTGTAACTAGAATACCAGACCTGCTGGCATGCAATGCGCTGTAACTGTTTATATCAGTAACGCATCGTAGGTGGCGAATAGGAAAATTACGAGACTGCGCAGTTGAAGCATTGACAGTTCTTTCAGATATTAGGTTGATTGGCCTTTGAGAACTATCGAAGAGTTACCGTATATTTCCGCAGATAAGACGACCTTCAGATAAGACGAGGTATAAATTTTCGTCAAAGTTTTATAGTTTTAGCATATATCTGTCCTATAAGACGACCCCAAACTATCAACGGCCTATGAATTTAGTTTAGATCGGCGATCATCATCTGGATAATAATACTGTATAGCGTATACGGAATTATGTCCTATTCGCAAACATTCGCACTGATTCGGGCATTCGGGTAAAGACCTTGACTATTCACAAAAGCGTCGTATGGGCTATTCTATTTTGTGGACATACCCTACTCTGTACTAGTAAATAATTACGGTTTGTCCGTTTTTTCCTCATTAGCTCAATAAACATAACTTTTAATATTTATTTTGTTTTAGTATTGTTTTACTATTACAATGTAATGTATTATTTACTATTACAATGTAATGTATTATCATATAGTGTATTTAAATAATATGATATATTTTTCGATAAGTTGTAGTAATAATGGTTTCAATTTATATAAATTTCAATCTAATTTTTTTGTATCTGTCCTATAAGACGACCCGGATTTTGGGGGCCTTTTTTTATGTTTCAACTATCGTCTTATCTGCGGAAATATACGGTAATTGTGCAGGTTCATTAGTCCCACCAGTTGCCACTCATGCTACATCTCTTTATTTTACTAAGCATGCATTTATTTAAGTCTCTGTTGATGAAAGATGGAATTTTGTAATCACGTTAAAAAGTAGACAATCATAGTTCCATACATTTATTATAATTAATGTGGTTAGCGCGTAGCCTGGGTTCGAGCCCCGGATAAGGCATGGATGTTCGTATCGTTTTTCTGCTGATGTCCCGCCATCCTCACAGACCTGTCTGACAAATGTATGGCCCTGTTAGTGATATATATATATTGAATAAATATAAAGGAAAAATAGTCATTTATCAGGTGGAATCCGAATCCATGCCTTCCTGATAACATGTATTTAATTTAAAAGGTATCGAGGTGTTGTTTCAAGAAAAGAATTTTTTTTTTAAGCCATATTTTCCATAGCCGTCCCATGGCCGAGTGGTTAGCGCGCTTGGCTGCTGATCTAAGGGACCTGGGTTCGAGCCCCGAGTAAGGCATGGCTGTTTGTATCGTTTTTCTGCTGAGGTCCTGCCATACTCACAGACCCTCTACTATGGCATATAAATTGACAGGCTCCTGTCTCCTGTCAGACCTCTGTGGCAAGCAGCTGCTTGACGGGGTATTTATTTTTTTATATATATATTTTCCATAATTTAACTGCTAGGTGTAGATGAAAAACTGTCTTGAACCGAGTGGGATACGAGTCGATATTCTTTTGATATTCAGACGCTCTACCACCGAGCTACCGTTCCATAATCAAGAATAGGAGCGGGTTCCTATTCCATTAGGCTCAAGGCAGTTTTTCCTTTACTTAAGATTGCTCATCTCCATTGGATTATTACAAAGAAAAATTGTCTTTCCCAAATGTAACGCTTTCATTAAAATTAGCGGTTTTTAAAGGTTATAAATTGGTATTTTAGTAGTACCAAAGTATCAAATAAAAGGCAATGGGCCGTAGAAGGGAAAAACTAAAAGAGACTTTAAACTTAAACTCGGGTTGAAATGTAGGTAAAGAGACTCGAATTTTTTAGCACAAGGCGGGGTAGCACGAGGGAAACCCACTTGAGAAATTTCTCACTGCGCACTCGATTATTTTGAAAGTCAGAGGTGTAGGTAGAGGCGCTGATTAACTCTCTAACCATGTTGTGTTGATTATTTAACCTTATGATAAATATACAAGTATGTCAGTATTTTTTTTTCTGTTTCGTAATATGTTGTAAATGTTTGGTGGCACCCTAGTTCGAAACATTGCTTCATGGCTTGATCAATGAGTGGCAATTAAAGTCTCGAATTGCTGTCCGTCTGTGGAAGATCCGTATTTAAAGTTCTGTGGAAACTTGGAACTTGAGAGCTCGGTTCCTTTCTTGGAATTCCATATATCTATGTGGAATTGCTCTCACAGATCCTATAATGAGAACTATTTGATTACCAAAAAAGTCTCAAATACGTGAACAAGCCATTTTTCAGACAGCTTTGGTAAACAAGGTAACGAGTCTGTTATCGGGAGGGAAAATCGAATTTTTTCCCTCCCATAAATCACTGGCTTTTTCCATAATGCGACGACAACACACATAAAAGCAAAAGAATGTGATTTGCAAAGTGTGTTTATAGTGATGCAAATCAGACATGGGTGATAGATATACTGTATGACTATAAACGGGACAGAACTGCTATCACTTCGTCTGGATCCGAGTAAGTTTTCGCAACGTTGTCTGGCTGGCGTGTGGCTGGTTTGAGTCTTGGTGTTGTCACATGATGCGAGCCACCCAACCCGGGAAGTAAGCCACCTCGAGCCGCTTTGCCAGAATTTGGTGGGAGAGACAAGAAAGTGTGCACTTTGACGAGAAACAAATTCTTTCGCCACTATCTTGCGGAAGGAAGGTTCATGTTATGTAAGACATGACCTTCGCTGGATAAAACGCAGATGCCAGCAATAGGAATAGAAGCGAAATTATTTAGATTTCCACAACGAAGCAGATCACTTTGAACCTACAGATAATCACCCCTTTTATTATCATGTCTGCTTCTTTCGCACTGAAATTCCTAGTGGAAGTAGATGTCTCAATAAAATTATCGGGTTTGAAACATTCCCCAAACCAGGCACGAACCCAGGATTTAGTTTGAGTGAGTTGGGTTGTTTTACCTCTGAGCGGCACTTTTTTGCACACCATGAGCTAAATGGCCAGGTCACATGGACCCCCGAAGGCTCAGAGAAGGTTGGGGGAGGGGACCCATTGGAACAGCTGTTGGGAGACAGATGGTAGCCTCCCGTCAAGGCTATCCAGCGTGTTCTTTAACGTGCACAGGGTATGGCTCTCCCGCACACGGGGCCACGGCTTAACGTCCCATCCGACGGACGGCTGCCTTTCCAAGCCCATCGGTGTCCCCTACTGACCGTGGGTAGGGCGGGGAATTTTGCGGAGATAAATCTCAACGCTGACCCAGCTGGGACTCGAACCTGGGAACTACAGATTACGAGCCTGGCGCGCTACCGACTGAGCCACCCCCGCCCCAATAGTTTGAGTGAGGAGGCGGTCTGAGAATAAGACTTAGAGTTTCCCAATTACTGAAATATTCCAGCAGACGGAAAAGGTTAAAATGATATTCTATATCGAATAAAATTATATATATATATATTTTTATCTATTTTTAGTGTCGGATGGATGTATAATATGGGGGCTAAAATTATACTAAGGCACTTTTTTTGGATTTCAAAGCAGGTAGACAAGTTTGAGATGTCGTACAGGACTACTCCATTTTCACAGGGATCCGGACCCCGTAGTCCCTTCCCCGAGAATGTCACTACCCCAAACGAATTTACTTTTTCCACCAATAAGAGAGTATGGGTTAGGTTCGAGTAAATATGATATAGTGATTACTGCAGCGTTGCGTATAAAATAATCTCTATAACTTTAATCGCAAATTATCTTTTGTAAGCCACACAATTGCTTGTCTACTTCCTAATTTGTATTCGTTTGACTGATGATTCTTTCACTTCTCTATGATGCTATAGAAAATTCTTAGCATGAAAGGCGTTGCATTAAATGTTCCTATTGTGTATAATTTTGTAAATACTGAACTAGTGGCGTATCCTGGGTGGGATTATATTCCCCTCCCCCCCCCCCCCACACACACACTTGTGGGATTAAATATATTTTTTAAAGCATTCTCCGAAAATTGCATTCAAGAATGCCAAACTCTCCCCGTAACATTAGAATTTTCTGGATATGCCTCTGTATTGAACAGGGCAGGATCTAGGTGGGGAAGTGGGGCAAAGGGTTTTACCCCACTCCCCTTTGAGAATGTTATGCTCTATTTCACATAAAGAACAGAGCGGTAAAATCTGAAATTCAAAGAAATCAACAGCCAATGAAATGATACCACACCCACCGGAGTTCTATCAAGAATAACTCACAGATGTAATTCTCCCCACAACAAATAGTTCCATGTTTTCTGCAGGAAATAAGTACTGTTTCTAACGTGAAGTGCTAACTGAAAGTGCGGTTTTTAATTTCGAAATATTGTAACGTACACATTGAAACATAATTTCTGTTACACGGGTACATTCGCGATGTGATCACTTTCCGTAAAGCTTCCTAACTACTGAGGAATTGATCCGTTTTCAGTCGTATCTTGCTTTTTCGTTGTCTTTCCCGGTTAATCACAATAAGACACATTTGTACAAGAAACTCCAACTGTACTTATCGCTCTAAATAAACCCTTTGAGAGAGACTTGCTGCTCCATTCTTTATGTGAAACAGAGTATAATAACCAGAATGGAAGCGAAAAAATATTAAAAGATATGTATTACATATATTTTTGCAGAAATTTTTACAGACCTCACAAAGAGAAAATATTTTATACTGGAACGGCAACGGCGTTCCGGCCCAATCTCGCTCTTCCCCTCCCCCCTTAAAGAACACGCTGGATGGTCTTGACAGGAGGCTTCTACATGTCTCCTAACAGTTGTCCAGTGGATACAGCGGCACACAATGGGCTAAATGGCCAGGTCACAAAGACCCCAGGGCTCAGATAATCCAGGTCACAAAGACCCCAGGGCTCTGAGCCCTGGGGTCTTTGTGATTTGGCCATTTAGCCCATTGTGTGCGAAAAAGTGCCGCTCAGAAGTAAAACAAGCCCCTTTCCCCTTTATTTTTTTTCTAGATCAGGGATGGTATTGAGTAAATGTAATCTGGTATTGAGTAAATGTTTTTGAAAAATCAAGATTTTAAGATTTTTGATTTGACACTTCTTATTCTAATAGCCTTCTATGTACCCATATGGGGGGGGTTATAAAAAATATCAGCCCTCTGTGGTTGGAAAGCTGTTAATACGATTATAAAACCTGTTAATCGGAGACGGAAGAGTGTACTTTTTCCCTAGAATATTCGACTTTTCAGCATTTGCCCCCCCCCCCCTACATTGGTGTTTACTTCTTAATATGAGAAAATATTTAACCGCAATAAACAGTTAAATATTTTCTCATATTAAGAAATTTTTAGGGCTAAGAATATTATTTACATTTTCCAACCACCCATTAGTATGAATTACTACACTTAAAGGGTGCTAATTTCGGAAAATGAAAAACTTCATTTTTTCTGAAAATGAGCATTCCATATACGCCAGAGGCAATCTGTTATCCTTCTTAAGTTTTCGCATATTTTGATTTTAAAAGGGCTGTTGAGATCCCATTTGCCCTCCATAACCTGAAGCTGTTGACAGTATTCTGTTTTTCCAAGATAAAAAAGAGATCGGAAGTAGCGCATCCAATCCGGACAGAGAATTAATTCAACCACCATTTACATACGTCTCTAATCTGCATGAATTATGGCGATCGTCAAACTACACGTACACTCCTCGATGTCGGTAGTCCTAAAAGTCGTAAATCTCGAGAAGAGATTCGAAATCTCCCAACCTGTTGCACTTTGCCTCGTGACGTTCGTGTTCGTTACACTTACGAATTCACAAGGGTGCAACTTTTGCAATAGCAGCGTAATGCAGATTGTGCTATAAAATAACCCGTGCTCGCAGTTTTCAGCGCTTTGTAACTCGTGTCTATATGTTTATTTTAATATCCCACAGAGCATATCTCAACGAAGGACGTCAACCAGGTAATTTATAAGACGTTACTGGCAACACATTTCAAAACGCACTGCATCTCGATTTGCGCAATGGCACTAACCCTTTACTGCAAACGAGAATCTCTGAATTCTTTTCTTTCGTCTCTTCGTTAGCTATTAGGGAGGAATGTTTTCAGAAAGTAGAACTAGCTTTACGCTTTGAGATTAGAGAATTTGTTAGAAGTTCCTGTAATATAAATTTTACATTGGACATATTTTCCACAGGAATAAATGACTTATCGAATACGAATCTTGATTCGTAAAAAATTTTTCTTTTTTTGGTAATCTTACACTTGATAACATATATACACTCTGTCATTATAGATCTCCTCCAGGTGTAGCAAAATGACATCCGGCCCAACAAATTATTCTACCCCCCCCCCCCCACTTAATTTTTTCTTCTAATAGGGAAAAAAATTAAGAGATCGTTCAATTTCAGGAATATTGAGTTTTAAATACCTAAATTTGCATATATATAGGGATGAGTTCGATCTCATATTTTCGAGCTTGGTCCCAAACTGTAGGTAACCTTTGCCAATCACCGAAATTACACTCCTCGAAAACCCAGGTTCGAGTTCCAGCTGAGTCAGTGTTGAGATTTATCTCCGCAAAATTCCCCGCCCTGCCCACGGTCAGTAGGGAACACCGATGGGCTTGGAAAAGCCGCCGTCCGTCGGATGGGACGTTAAGCCGTGGCCCCGTGTGCGGGAGAGCCATACCCTGTGCACGTTAAAGAACACGCTGGATGGCCTTGACGGGAGGCTACCATCTGTCTCCCAACAGATGTTCCAGTGGGTCCCCTCCCCCAACCTTCTCTGAGCCTCGGGGTCCATGTGACCTGCCCATGATTTGAAAAAAAGTGCCATTCAGATGTAAAACAACCCAAGCCAACACTCCTCGAAAACACTGCGACAGGCAAAAACCGGGTTCGCAAATCTTATGGAAAAATTTAATGCTGAGATATCCAATCACGGAATATAACATGTCGAAATATAAGTATTTTTTGTGTAATGGAAGCTGAGAATAAATACCTACATATTTATATGGACTAAACAAAAAAAGTATGAAACTGTCATGGTAAAATTCATGTTTTGCACAATAAATACTATATAAAGCAAGAAGAATATCACCGAGTTATCTCAACAATGTATGGCGTAGTATCTTTGCATCAATACGCGCAGACTTCTGTATATTAAAGCGAATTTATTCTTCACACGTAAGAATACTAAGTTTGGTCGACTTGTTCATTGGACATTTTCCAGAAAGAGATACTGCCCTGGTACTACATGCAATTTGTAATAGGTATGTATAGTTTGTAAATATGTGTTTTTCAGCCAAAGTAATATAAAATACACGAAGTTTAATGTGAAAGACAAAATACGACAGTACAGAAATACCTTAATGCAGTGTCTCGCAAACTGTGTGCCGCGAGAGATTTTCAAATTGACACTAGATATTCCAAAGATTTCATTTTGGAATATCTAGTAGAAACCCAGGTTCGAGTTCCAGCTGAGTTATCGACGTGCTTTAATATCGACGTGCTACTTCAACAAAGCGCAAATATAATGACGATTATATAAAGTTTGCTTTTATTCTTTTTTAGGTGTGCCGCGGAAAAAAATTAGATTCAGTGTGCCGCCGAGTAAAAAAGTTTGCGAGACACTGCCTTAACGCAATAGTTCTCAAACTGTGGGTCGCGAGTACCTTGGAAGGAGATCGCAAAGCTATGATAGTTTGTTTTTTTTTCTTATTTTGCTAGTAATTTTAAAGATTTTTTTTTTTGCACTATTATGCGAGACTGTATTTATATTAAAAAAGTGCTATGTCAGACTTCTGTCGCAAGCAGCTGCTTCAGGGGATATTTATTATTTTTATTTAACAAATGTATTTAATGCAAAAAGATAATTTTGCTACATTTTCTCTTATTAAATACAAAGAAATCAGTATTTTAAATACTTATGTCCTAAATTGTTGGAATGGGTATCATAATTTGATCTACGATTTTAAATAAAAAAATAATAAATAAATACCCCCTCAAGCAGCTGCTTGCCACAGAGGTCTGACAGGAGCCTGTCATTTCATATGCCATAGTAGAAGGTCTGAGAGGATGGAAGGACCTCAGCAGAAAAACAACACAAACATCCATGCCTTACCCGGGGCTCGAACCCAGGTCCCGTAGATCAGTAGCCAATGTTGCATAAATTTATTACAATTCTAGGGGATCGCAGTGTCAAAAAGTTTGGTGAAATATGACAAAAGAGAAACTGACAGGGAGAGCGCACGTGAACGGTTGACTGTTGCTTGCAGCAAGAAAGAAATTTATTCTCACTATCGACGTCACGTCCGTCAGCCTTGATTAAAACAGTATGAGATTCACACTCAATCCATACTTCCTGTTGATGCCACAAAACATATGGCATACAGGTAAGCATTGGGAAACCGCAAGTCATTAACTTGCTTGAGGTTCACTCTCTACTACCGTATTTCCCCAAAAATAAGACCTAACCGAAAAATAAGCCCTAGCATGATTTTTCAGGATGCTCGTAATATAAGCCCTACCACAAAAATAAACCCCAGTTAAGATTTTCAGCCAGTCGGACGCATTTAGTACTTTCGTTGCAACACACGACGGAAATATTGAATTATAAAATAATATTAATATAATTAAATAATATATAATAATATTTGAAATAATTGTAATTTTTGTACATGAATAAATGTAGATTGTTGTACATGAAAAAAATAAGACATCCTCTGAAAATAAGCCCTAATGCGTCTTTTGGAGCAAAAATTAATATAAGACCCGGTCTTATATTAATTTTTGCCCTAATGCGTCTTTTAGAGCAAAAATTAATATAAGACCCGGTCTTATTTTCGGGAAAACGCGGTATGTTATGAATTTTTGAACGAAATGTAGAATTTGTATCGCCCTATTGTATGTAGGATGCAACACGTGTATAACATTTTTTTTTCCGCGGTGTACAAATAAGTGCAACATTTATTTGAACGCGTGTAATCAAATCCGCGATCGACAAGGGTTTTCCCGTATTTCGATATTTACTAAAACCTGTTAGAGAAAGAGAAATGTAACACAATCGTAAAACATATACGAAAAGCAAGTCGCTAAACCATTTTTTTCTCTATTCGTACTTTATAAATAAAATAATAAATAAATACCCCCCCCCCCCCAAGCAGTTGCTTGCCACAGAGGTCTGACAGTAGCCTGTCAGTTTATATGCCCTAGAAGGCCTGTAAGGATGGCAGAACCTCAGCAAATATGACACATACATCCATGCCTAACCCAGGTCCCTTAGATCAGTAGCCAAGAGCGCTAACCACTCGGCCATGTGACGGCTTTATTACTATTGCAAATTTTAAAATAATTATCTGAAGAGAAAAATAAAATCTTAATGATACAGGAGCGAAAAGTGCTCGAAATAATACGTAGAAATTAAAATTTCTTGTGTAACTTCATTATAAATGATAAAGGCAATTAATGAGACAAATGATTCCTGAAAAATCCTGAATGGTGTGTATTAAGTTCAATTTTATTTATTATGTTGGGTGTAGCCTTTTACAGGATCTCCTAAATTAAATTTCTATTGTAGTATATCATTGTATTATCATTTACTTAGTATCGTCTCACTGATGCTCATATATAATTCGGAAAAATTGTTAGCGAGTTTGCTTGTGGAGATAATACCAGGGTTCGAACCCGGGATAAAGCATGGAATTTTTTTTTACGTAATGAAAATTTTTTTACGATTGAAAGGTTGAGATTATTATCAAAGGAAACGTTTTTTTTTAAATAATTTTTTTCACAATTATAAGTAAATGGGGAAATTTAAATTAATACTGGGACCGGAATCAAGTCCGAATTAATTTTTAACATATATTAAATACCCGATAGCTTTTTTTTTTTATCTAACCTAGTTTTCAGTTAAAGTCGATTTTTTATTTCCTGCATGTAAAAATGCATTGCGTTGTTTTGCTGCCATCTACAGTACTTAGATCTGATAAGAGGCTCTCTGTTTAGTACGCTATAAAGAAGATTTGTGTGAAAGGCGAGACCTCAGCAGAAAGACGTAAAAAAAAAATCCATGCTTTATCCCGGGTTCGAACCCTGGTACTATTACTCTATTTTGCTGCCATCTACTGCGTCTAGACAAAAAAAAGTCCCACTTTATGCCAATGGGAAGCCAAATTCAAAACACAAAATTTTGTAGAATAAGTACTTTACGAGTAGCTAGCTATATTAAAGATTTAAATCAGTTGTTCCCAAAGGGGAACTTTGGTTTGTAAAACCGATAATGGAGGCGCTACCGTCGTGTATTTTTATGCAAGAAAAATTTCACTTTGCATGAGGTTGAAAAATAATATATTTTGAAATGTGGCGTTTAAAAATAATATTTGGTGAAAGGGGGACGTTGGACTCAAAAAGATTGGGAACCGCTGATTTAAATCAAGTATGTCCAAATTTAGAATTTCAGCAGTATTCGTTTCCTTCAGTATTTAAAGAGCTAATATATTTAACCCTGAAACCGTACGCAAGTGTTGTAATTTTTCAAAGTGTTGTAATTTCTCAAAATTCTGCCATCTCTCAGTAAGTCTCTACAACTTTTGTCCCCCTATAGTTTCACCGTCTTATGCGTGGGGAAATTTCGAAAAATCTGACTAGCCAGCAATTTTTACTCAAGTCAGGACAAATGCATATACCGATGTGGTGGAGGAGAGAGCAAAAAATTCTCCTGCTTTTGCATGCATTAAGAAAAGGGTATGCAACTAAATTAGTGATACTGCATACAAAGGTGAAAATTAATGTTTCCTCTGTAAACATTTTGCTGTTGTAATTATTTTCTAGCTTAGAAAGTAACAAGCGAGGGCAGAAAATTCTTATTCTCCTTCGGTGCGCGGATTTTCCTAGCCCTGCATTTTTATCATTAGAGTGTTGTAAGAGGTGCAATCATGATCTTATACATAAATACCCTTCAGTTTCAGAGTTGTATGCTAGGTATAGTATAATTGTACCACATGGTAGCTGTGGTGTGTGTACCCAACTTTACGCAGATAATTTATTGCCATTTCGATTCCCCATTACCAGATCTCTTCCCAATCGAAGCAAATAAATATGTATAAAAATGGTGATTTTGTGCTATGCGAAATCATTTTTTATGTAACGATTGAAATTCATTTGGATAAAACTTCAATACGGTCCCATGTAGGCTCTGATGTAGAAAATATAGGGGAGGGGCATGCGATCAGTTGATCCAGAAAAAGGTAAGGAGGGGAGGCGAGGAATTGGATTTCCCCTTCGTTTTAAAGGTTTTTTTTTTAAATATAACTGCTATTATATATCAATAGGCGCCGACTGATTGATTTCTAGCTGCAGGATAGCTTCGAAAGCATGATTAATTGATTGTGTCAAGTGCTTTGGGAATGCAAATTTAACTTCGCACCATGTTTTTAATGATTAGGCGAAAACAATTTTTTTTAATTTCAGCAGAAGCATAACTTTTCTCTTCCCCCGCCAGTAGTGTAACTAGTTTTTAAACAGGAGGGTGTTGGTATTTCGTGGATTTTAGAGTAAGCTCAATTACTGTATATATGAAAAATTCTTCCTCAAGCAGATGTTTGCTACTTAGATCTGATAAGAGGCTCTCTGTTTAGTACGCTATAAAGAATATTTGTGTGAAAGGCGAGACCTCAGCAGAAAGACGTAAAAAAAAATGCATGCTTTATCCCGGGTTCGAACCCTGGTACTATTACTCTACAAGCAAACTCGCTAACAATTTTGCCGAATTATATATGAGCATCAGTGAGACGATACTAAGTAAATGATAATACAATGATATACTACAATAGAAATTTAATTTAGGAGATCCTGTAAAAGGCTACACCCAACCTTCGAGAGCATCCATGGATTGTACATTGCTAACTGGCTAAGTGTGTTAGGCGATATCATATTTTTCTTGATCGTTATCACACAAATTTCACGGATGCCAGATAATAAAATGATTCCAAATTTGAAATAAAATAAAAATATACGTACTTCAAATATAATTCGTGCTCCATTTAGTTTTACCAATTACAGTTGCAGTAAACCTCGATTAACCGATCTTTGATCAGCATTACGCAAGGTTGTACGCAAGACAGTTACAAACCTCAGAGGAAAATCTGTAGATTTGATAGCAAAATTTTCCTATTTTAGCATTTTTTATTCGGTAGAATTTTAAATAGCATATTTACTTGAGTAATTTAGCCGCTTTATTTTACCCATCATTGTTTTTACCCAGATTTTTGGTCCGTAAAATTACTGGTTTGTGAAGTGAGAAATCTGATTATGTGAAAACAGCACAGCATTTTATTACACTACGTTCCATGCTTTCTTTAACAGTCTTAAAGTGATGTTTAACCTCTATGACAGCTATTTGTTGAAGATTCTTGAAGTTCTTTACAGTACCGGATCTAAAGAAAAGTAAAGGGGAGGGGGGAGCAAGAGAGTGGATTTCCGTTGCAGTCTAATATTTTTCCCTTCGTTTTAGAGGTTTCTAAAAAATTTCTTGAAAAATGTGTTAAATATGCTCCCCCCCCCCCAAATACAGATCCGGCCATATTTTTCTGGGTGTAATTTTATATTTCAATTATGCTTTATTCACATATCTTTCGCTACCATTTTCTTCATTGTGTATTTCCAATGTTTCCTTACTTATCTGTGTAACCAATCGATTATTCGATTTTTCTGTCTATCCACATCTTTCCTCATAGAGGTCGATTAATCGTGGTACTAACATAATTCTCTTTTCAGGTATTTACATTTTTGGATGCCCCTGCTTGCCATAGTCCTACATTGGCTCAATAATGTTAAATATTTTTATTTTAAGGTGCCAGGTTTAGTGACTTAGGTGGAAACTCCAAAGGATAAACACAAGGCGGAATAAATTACAGTTAATCTGTACGAATTTCCACCTGGTATTGTTTATTTGGGTGTTTACTGGTCTTCTGTATAAGGCGGGACTCGTTGCTCTTCAAAGCAATAAACAAGGCGTTCACTTGTTACCAAATCAGGCCTTTATCTCGATTCTCGTCAGCATATATCACCAACAGACATTTGAAAAAAAAAATTCGGCTGTTGAATCTGGCAGCACTTTTTGAATGAGTATTGCTGTCGAAGATATTGTACTTTAATGTCGTTTTTCAAAGTATGATGCTAACCAAAGATCTTTAAACTTCGAAAATAATTTTTCTAAAAGAATGTCATTAGAGGTAAGTTAAAAAACTTAGTTAATTTTTTTGTGAATCTTGATTTTCGGTAGCATTTGTTCATTATTTAAAGAGTTATTGAAGCTGAAACAATCAGCATTGGCGTCACATTTTAATAATTTTTTGAAACATTTATGAAAACGGAATCATTAAATATTATATAAGTTTTATAGTTCGTCAAGTATAGGAAACAGTTGGACATAAGAGTTATAATTTATTCTTTAATTGTTGAGATAAATTCTTGACTAATAATACTACCATCGTTTGATTGCACTTCTATAGATCGTTAAATACTGAATAATGTTAGTTCTTCACTGACATCATGTATTATCTCCTAACTATAGGAGTTCCAATTAATTTATCCCTTAGGCCACATTTGAATGCTACATTTCATTACATACAAATACCTATTAAACGTATAAAATCCTCAAGCAACCGTGGGCTGTAGAGGTCCAACCAGACCATATAATTTAGTCTACAAACATGTCTGTTTTTTTAATCCTACTAAAAACAAACGTTAGGGCTTTTAACCCTTTTATTTTGTTTTCCTATTCGTGCAACTTTGTTGCATTGTTATATATGCTTGCTTCTCCAGATTTTGTTTACATATTTTGGCCTTATGGCGTTTTCCGTTGATTTTTATCTGATTTTAGCTGTTATTTGATATTGCTAGTTGGTTAACAGTAATTGTAATTCGCCTATTTAATTTTCTGTTGTTGCCTTGCATCTAATTCCTCCCTCCATTTCCTTTTCCCTATCTTTTTTTGTGGATGTTTTCTAGCTTTTTTTAGTTATTTCACTTTCTTATGCTTCTTTTATAGTTCGTTGAACATAGCTAATTATATTGTTTGCCTCATAATGTCGTGCTTATGTCTGCCGTTTTCCGAGAGTGGTATGGCAATTTTTTTTTTTCCCCGCGGGAATGGTTTCTCCAGATTGATACGTTTATTGCCGGGATATGAAGCAGCTACTTGAAGGTTTGGGTATCTTGCAATGTTAAGTGGGAAGAGCATATCGCTGTCAGGTCCCTTCGATCAGTAGCGAAGCGTGCTAACCACTCGGCCACCGGACGGCTCTGTATTATTTTTATTTATTGTTTTGGTTATATTCATTCTCTTTTGTGTACTCCTGAATTATATACTCTTGGAATTCACTGCATAATCGATAAGTTTTCCATTTTGATGTAGTCACTGCTTTGAGGGATGAGGGTTATTTCTTCCCTTTGATGTGCCATTATTGGTATTTTGTCCGCCTTTTCGTTCCCTTTGGTATTATTATGGCTTGGTATCCATTTGATTGTTAGGCTGTTTTTTTATTTGTAGTAAGTAGTTCATTAATTTCTTTTAAAGTTTTAGTGACTAATGATGCCTTTGAGGGGTTTTTTATTGAGACTTTGGATACTACTCCTACTATCAGTATAGGATATTTTAATAACCTTTTGTATTGTGGGCAGTTCAGCTTCCATTATGTAAATGTTGTGGGGAAATTTAATACTTATTTCTGATTGATGTTGCAGAAAATATATGCCTCCTGAGTATGATGGTGGGTCATCTTTTTTACACGTCTGTCATGAGCTACAGTTAATATATACTTCAAAATAGGGCTGGATCTGGAAGGTGACCAAGGGAACCATATCTCCCCCTTGAGAATGCTGATAAGAGTAGTAGAGGCAAACAGTTGTTAAACTTATGTATATTTTATGCATATTTCAAGAAATTTTTAAAGATTTCTAAAGCGGAGGACAAAATGTAATGCTGCAATGGAAATCCAGTCTCTTGCCCCACCCCTCTTTATTATTTTCTAAAACCGAAAATGCTTCAAACCAATCTTTAGAAATTTATGTCGCGACATGGACGTATTTGTCTGAATGATTAAGTGACGTTTGGATGTGTGTTTTTATTAATTCATTACTCTGTGCATGTATACAAAAAAAGGGAGAAAGAAAAAAAAATTCATTTTGAGAGAAGAAAAACTGATTTTTTTTCGCTATTCGTATTTTAATTGATATTAAATTGATAGCACACATTTAAAACTGTAAAGTTTTAAAAAAATTTACTATCAATTTTTAATTTGAAACTTGTTTTTTATTATCAATATTTTAATTTGAAAGCTAATTTTCAAATCTTTTTTTTTTTATTTGAACCTTTTTTGTATTTTAATATTTATCTGAAAGGAGCATAAAACTTATAAGTACATATGCTTATATGTACATATATCAGAGATGGATTACAGTTTTTATGGTTCCAATAACGATGAATCTGTATAACGGGAAATCGTTGATCAATTTGCTAGGCAGTCTTAGTTGCAAATCATCAAAAGCCGCTAAATGAGGTGACATAGTAAAGGGCTATCGTATACCATGAAACAAAACCGCTAAAGAGATATTTTTATTATGTGCGTCTGTAAATGTAAAATATAGAAATTCAGTAACAGTCGCTCCAGGGATGGGGCAACTCTTCTAAACTATGTAGATTTTCATTGCCATTTGTAGATTTTTTGCTTTGGAATATATAAAACATAAAATACGATAAAGTAGATATTTCCCACGAGCAATAAACAGACAAAGGAAGAACAAAAAAAGGAGAATTTCCGTGTTATGTCAATGGGATAAATTAATTTACTTTGAAGCTCTATAACTTCTAAAAGGGGCGAGGGTGGCTCAGTCGATAGCGCGCCAGGCTCGTAATCTACAGTTCCCAGATTCGAGTCCCAGCTGAGTCAGCGTTGAGATTTATCTCCGCAAAACTCCCCGCCCTGCCCACGGTCAGTAGGGGACACCGATGGGATTGGATAAGGCCGCCGTCCGTCGGATGGGACGTTAAGCCGTGGCCCCGTATGCGGGAGAGCTCATACTCTGTGAACGTTTAAAGAACACGCTGGATGACCTTGACGGGAGGCTACCATCTGTCTCCCAACAGCTCTTCCAGCTGGTCCCCTCCCACAACTTTCTCTGAGCCTTCGGGATCCTTGTGACCTGGCCATTTGGCCCATTGTATGCAAAAAAGTGCCGCTCAGAGGTAAAACAACCCAACAACTCTAATATTTTGGTAGGGCAGTGTAGAACGCCTTTGGGGTTCCTGACTCATATCAGTCGAATTTATATATTGTCTCACAAAATGTAGTTTAGTACTACATTTTGATTACTAGATTAAAATTGTGCATTTTATCGGATTCTATTATCAAAAAAAAAAAATGTGTCAATAAGCTCTAGGTTGATATTCACCAAAAAATTGTTGCAGATTACCACTGCTATATCCCCTTCTTTCAACAATCTTCGGCAACCGTATTGTTCTACGTGTTGAAGACAATTTCACAGACTTTTGCCCTCTGTTGGTTTGTCCATCTCGGCCACTTTAAGAGCAACCGATGTGCATGGATATTAAGTCCGCAGAAGATTATCATCTTTGATGACCAGTCGTTTCCGTTACAACCTTTGTTTATGAATTCCCTGGTGGCGTCCTCTTCTACTAATGGCATCTTGCATTTATAGCATCTGATCAACAAACAAAATGTTTGTCTGGATCTTCTTGTCTCGTCGGTGGTTTTATGTGGAATTACTCTTATCACTCGGTAATTGAAGAAGGTCTCTGGAGCCAGTTTGGTCGAGGCCACTTCTCTGTCAAAGCAGTTGGTTACCCCATGTGCCGTCCCTAGCCACACTGGCAGAATGACGGTACTTAATGGAATTGCTTTTAACAACTACGGAACTTCTGGCAGAAGAGAATATCTGTTAAGAGAACTCTGCAGTTGGATTCTAAAGTGCGAAACCTTGTTCGTAAAGAATAGGTTCAAAGTTCTTAGGAAGATTAATCACCGATATTGGTATCAATATAACTTATGATTTGTGTTAATTTAACACGTCATTTAAATTCTTTATTTTGTATGCAAACGGTTAATTTCTGTGATTAATTAGCATTATTGATGCATTCGGCAGGTAAGTGGCCTAAAAAAGTCAATACCCACTATAAAAAATTTTTTTACCTGTGTCCAAATATTTTATGCTTTTTTTAAATTGAAATTTTACAGTTTGAAGCAACATTTTTTTTTGTATGTTAGCAATTGACCAAAGTGACCAGTACCCAAGGATCTTAAGGCTCAGAGAGAAAAGTATGACAAAAATGATCTCTATTCGACAATTCTGGGTAGTACTTGAAATAAAAGCACATACTTGCAAATCTACTAAAAAAATATGGGTATTTGAAGTAAAACACGGAATGCTTTAGAGTAGTGTTTCTTAAACTTTTTCACACCACAGAACCCCAAGCAGTATATATATATTTATGTGGAATCCCCATGTAAAGTTTCTTGAAGAAACGGTAGGTTGAAAGAACGGGTAGGTTGAAGAAACGGTAGGTTGAAAGAACGGGTAGGTTGAAGAAACGGTAGAAAGAAACGATAGGTTGAAGAAACGGTTCGAAATATCTCCTCTGGCGAATATTCGAACGCTTGTTTTCAAAGAGAATAAAGATCGTCATTTTACGACTTTAGCACTTTCTAACGGTACTCTTCCCACATAAAACTTTAACAATGTGGTACAACCCCCTACTGTTGTGCTGTCTAACTGCTTCCTCTGCTTTGTCAGCGAAACTTTCAAGCCAAAGATTCTTATCAGCTGTTAATTGATCCTTTACACATTTATTAAGTTCGTTGTAATGCCTTCTGTTAGGATTAGTAGGGTGTTGATTCATAATAATCCTGCACTTCTTTCAGAAATAAGTTCCAAAGCCTTATCACTCAAACTCCTCTGTTCCTTTTACCCAAAAGTGTACCATTGGTTTCAAGAAAAGCCTGTTTAAACTGATCCCATTCTTTCTCGACTTCAGCGGTAAGTAAACCACGATTGTCATGATGACTAATAGCCTATCATGGTATCTCTCTGGATCTTTCAGACCTTCATTGTAAAAATCATTCTCTTAATCTTAGCAGAACAGTTCTTAAGTGTCAGTTGCGAGATATTTTTGACCAGGTAATGGTCAGACTCAATTTCGGCTCCCCTGTATGATCTGGTATTCCCAACCAAACTAGCCCATTTGCTGTTAATTAAAATATAATCTATCATATTCCTGTGCAACTCATCAGGTGAAACCCTAGTGTATTTTTAAATGTTCCGGTATTGGGGTATTTGTTTATTTGCAAACCTTTTTACCTGTAGGAGACGTTCCCCATTGCTATTGGAACTAGCAATGCTAAAGGGACTAACACCCCTACCCAAAGATCAGAGTCTGTACCTACTTTAGCACTGAAGTCACTTAGCACAAGAGAAACATCTCCTTCTTCATAGAATTTAAAATATTCTGAAGCTATCTATAAAATTTATCCTTCTCGTCTCATCGGAGTCCTCTGTGGGTGTGTAACAATAGATGACATTCAAGTCTTTAATTTTTGTTTTAAATTTAGCTATAAGAAATATTTCATTAATGCAGTCATATCCTAGAAAAGCATCACTGGCTTGTCTGATGAGAAGCAAACCTACCCCTTGGAGATGCTTTCCATCCTCCCTTCCTGAAAAGAGAAATTGAAAATTATTTTTAAATATCTCATCTTTTTCTGGCCATCTGGTCACTTGCAAGCCTAGAATAACTAGTTATAACGCTGAAATTTCTGTGTGAAAACGTTAGGATTGCCCCATGCTTGTATCTCTATGTAACGCCTAAAATATAAATAATCTCTATGTAACGTTCCTCACGTTTCACGTACCTGCAGAGAGAAAATGATTAATGGGATTTCAAAAGAAACGAGGTTTATTGAGAGAGGTAGGTCCAACAATACCAAACAGCCCCCTAATCGCAGGGATAGGACAAAGATTCGTTCCCCTTCTGCTAAAAGTTGAAGCTACCCATGCTGGTAGGAACATCAGGCACCACCTTTTCAAGTGGATCTTTTCAAGCACTAGAAACTGACCTGGCTGAGACACATTACTCCAGTGTAAGATTGACAATGCCCAACTAGCTAAGTGAGGGTTCCGGTACCTGCGATGGCTTCTGATCAGGATTATTCACCAGCTGATATAAGATATCCTCTTCCTCTATAAACTTAAGGCTGGCAACCCACAGGCAAACAGAAAATTCAGCGGTAGATTTTCCCTCTACTGAAGCCCACCAGTGCAGCAAGTCCATGATCAATAATTAAACTCAAAGCCATAAACCAGTCCAGTCTACTAGGTATAAATGGTCAGCACCTGTACCCTGTGAAGTTGACCACTCCTCAGCAGGTTAGAAAAAATGAAAAGTGGTCACAGATGACCACAGATCAGGAGGCTACAGTCAGGGCCCTATCATAATCAGCTTGAATCGTGGTGCAACTTTCAAGAATTCCCCAGAATCACTTTTTAAAAGTTAATTAGGAAAACGTCATTGGCGATTTAATCCTTGCTACATTTCTAAAGATTCTTATTTTAATCTGTAACGAATAACTGGATGATTTTCCTAGAATTTAGCCTATTTTACAGTAGAATTAGCCTATTTGACCATAGAATTTAGCATATTTAGCCTAATTAACCATTGAATTTAGCCTATTTAACCAATTAAGCATTGAATTTAGCCTGTTTAGCCTAATTAACCGTTGACTTGAGCCTATTTAGCCTAATTAACCATTGACTTGAGCCTATTTAGCGTAATTGATCATTGATAATTGACACGTGTGTTAAAAATGTAATCGCTTCCGTACTTTAAGTATTGATATAATTTTCGTATTTCAAAGACATACAGTTTATCGATAATCTATATCAGTGGTTTCTCAATCTTTTATCCTTCACGTTTCTCCAGGAAATGTGTAGGTAATTGGCGTAACCCTTTTATAGATAGATAAAACTAGAGTTATAGTATAACAATGGGAATAAAATAAAACATATATATATATAACAAATATCTAGCGACTTTTGAGCTCTCACGGCGTACCCCAAAAAATTTTACCGAATACCCCACGTTGAGAACCCCTAATCTATGCAATCTTCTGTCACTATACTTTTTGTATAATTTGTAATGAGACTTAATATTTAGGTTTTATTTGAATTCAGTGGTAATTTAATGACTGGCATTGATGTTGCTAAATATTCGAACTTCCATGCCTCTAAATATTGAACGAATATTGTTGTAAATCGCAATTTAGATGGAACTGGTTGTGATCATTCATTCATCTTCAACCATATTTTAACATAAAAACTTATTTTAGAAGTTATAGACCCGTCAATTGCGAGCTACAGCTCGATCACGTTTAAACTAATATTCAAAATTACCTGTACCTTGTCTTTACTGTAACCCCCTGCATGAAATAAATTATTATTATTATTTCTTTTGTTCTGTCGTACTTTTAATGCAGAATTGTCAAGTCCACTCTGTTTTGTCAGGCTTCGGCCTCATTAACAAGCTGCCACGATCATGTATACCACGGTGGGGTATACATGATCGAGGAGATAGAGGCCGGAAATCTAGAAAAAAAGCGAGAGGGGGGGGGGGGACAAGAGACTGTATTTCCAATGCAGTATAACTTCCCCTGTTTTTTACAAGTCCTTAAAAAATTCTTGAAAGATGAATGAAATAAAATAAGTTTAATAATTTTTGCCATAACCGTTACTAGCATTCTGAAAGGGGGGCATGACCCCCTTTCAGAATGCTAGTAACGGTTCTGGCCCTATGTAGTGACGTATTTTGTATGGCATCACTAATATCGAGGAGGGTAGGTCTAAATTTTCATTACCAAGAGATGTCCTTCTTTCATCTCTCTGCTTCTTTCTTCCTTTTATTAGAATCTTTCTCAATTTTTTTTTTAACATTTCCCTCCTTAAATGTGAGGTTCTCCTTGAGGGTGTCCCCCCCCCCCCCCGCCGTAATGTTCATCCGACCCAAACCCCAATTATGAAAATAATTGCAGCAGCCTTATAGGGTCAAATATAATATTAATAATTGTTATTTATGGTTTCAATGGTGGAATTTTTTACTTTAGATTTTTAAATCTAATTACAGGTTTTTATCTGTTGCAATCTTTAATTGTTCAATAAATATTTTTTAACTTGCTATTCGTTTTATTTTATGATCTGTGTATAGCCGTAGATATGAATATGATAAAAAAAAGTATAATTATTTACCTTCACTTGATAAAAAAAATTGTAGCATAACGGGGGAATGCAATAAAACTAGAACTCTTATCGCCTCTGTAGAATATGGGAATCTCTTTGTCAAAGTTTATGAAGTTTTTTGTTTACCTACTTCTTCACTCTTTATAAGTTTTAATTAAAATAATGGATGATTAGGAAAATGCAAATAGTAGTTTTTTTAGTACTTATAAAATAAAATGTGTTTATCTATTACAAAATTAAAAAGTTACCTTTCTCACACTTCTCTAAAAAAGATGACAGATTGTTACTGTCAGTGGGATATCTCTTGACACTGTACCACTGAAATTTCAGGTTTCTATCATAAGCAAATCACTTGCAGTATTCGTTACAGGTTTCGCTATTTCCATATTTAGTGACTTCTAACAATATAAATTCAACTACCAAAAGATTTAAAAAATGCTAATTATAATATTTCGTTAGTACCAATCCAACTAAAAAAAAGTTTTTTCCAATTATCTCTTAAAAAGAGTTGCATTTCCCACCCACCCTTGGGTAAGGACCCATCTCTTTGTTGCCAATGCAAACCTAATGACCTTGACATTCTAGTACCAAAATTTGGAATTTCTAGAATACGGATCGTTCGCAATATTCATTGAAAATTTTGCAATTTTTAAATTTTTCCACAGTTAGAGGGCACAATTTGAATTTTTGGCAGATTCGGAAAATTCGAATTGCAATATTTCTTCAATACCTATCCAATCTAAAAATAATTTTAAATTTATTAAAAAAAAACTATTTTTGTGTCTTAAATTTTTTTTACCAAATGAACAAACCAAGCGGGAAAGCAATAGGCAGATCGGTAGCAATTGTGATTTGAAAACAACCTACTCGAAGCAAATTACACTAGAAGCAAACTGAAACTTTTTTTATAACATTGATAGGATGTTTTTAACTAATTTTAGGGTACTGAATTCAAATATGACTGTGAAAAGTCTGCAGCACGTACAGTTTTTCTTTTAATTACGGATTTATGTGTTTCAAATTTCCATGAATACGCAACGCATATCTGGGAAATGGAAATAAATCACTATTTTATTAAATTGCAACTTAAAATTCATTAATTAATTACATTAGGGGTTCTCAACGTGGGGTACACGGTAAAAGGTTTTCGGGTACGCCGTGAGAGCTCAAAAGTCGCTAGTAACAAAGTAAAAATAACCATTGTTATATGTATCTATACAAGGGGCACACCAGTTACATACACATTTACAGGTGGTACGTGAAGCATAAAAGGTTGAGAACCACTGAATTGCATGATTACAGTGAAAAAAATTAGAAACATCATAGTTATAGATCACTGAATATAAAGTAACAAATGAAATAATATTGAAACGCAAAATAAGAAAACATGGGTAAGGATCTTTTATACTTACAAGATGTTCATTTTTTGTCTTTTATGTTCTGAGGTATCTTCCTTCTGCAAGAACCAACAATAGTCACCCATCATTGATGATTCTCATCTGCTTTGATATCTCTCCTCCATGGTTCGGATATTCTGGTGAAATCTTTCCTTTGCTCATTTCCCAAGACTTTAGCTCGAAACTAGTTAAGTTTCCCAAGAACTTAGGAGCTGTCAGTGGACAGCTCCTAAGTTCTTGGGAAAGAAGTCGAGATGCGAATGCAAAAAATGGATCTTCAAAGACATTCGGCAGCCAATATTTTCAGTTTTTGAGTAGATTTTGAATGAGCTGATGGTAGTTTTCCTCTTTGTGATTCCCCAGAAAACCTTGGACCACAGACGTGGATGATTTCAATGCAGCGCGCTCCTTCATATTCAGTTTTTCTTCGAAGACAGTATGAATCAGTAGCATCCTGATTTGAGGGCCAACAAAGATCCTTTCTTTGAGTTTGGCATCACTTAGTTTTGGAAATTTTTTCTTCAAGTGCAAAAACCCTTTACCAGTTTTGTCCACAGCCTTTACAAAGTTTTTCATAAGCCCCAGTTTGATGTGTAGTGGTTGGAGCAGAACATCAGAGGAATCAACTAGAGGCTTATACCTCATATTACTCTTTCGAGGAATAAAAATATCTCTTTTGTGCCAGTATTTTGTTTCGTAGTGTTCCTTTCTGACCCTACTGTCCCACAAACACAGAAAACAGCAAACTTTTATCAAAACCTCCTTGAAGTCCAAGCAAGAGAGAAATGACTTTTAGGTCACCACATATTGTCCACTTAAACTGGTCATATTTTATAGCAGTGAGTATTTTTTCCATGATTTCATAAGTTTCCTTCATTCCCACAGCGTGTGTCACTGGAATGGAAGGTTTTTGGTTTCCTTTATGCAAAAGGACAGCTTTTAAGCTGAATTTTGACGAATTTATAAGTAGACGCTATTCTTTAGGGTCGTTCCAATTTCTTCCATCAGCCCTGAAATATCTGTGCAGAAACGCAAACCATCTTGCATCTCGTAATAAGCAGATAAAGCCAAATTTCTCTTTCTGAACAGAGAAACTCTGGTACCCTTGGCAAGAAGATTCCACTCTTAAAATCTCGAACAAGATCATTTAGTTCATTTTGCTGAATCAGATTTGACTCGTCTAACTTTTTAGGGGTGTATGTAGGATCAGGATCGGTATGTGCCTCAAAGGTCTTCCTCTGATGAATGTGAATCCATCTCCTCCCAGTTGGTTGGAGGTGTTGGTATAGGAAGATTTTCTCCATGAGGCTGACCTTATGGCTGAAGGCACATTTGGATATTGTATTTTGCTTTTGTTCTTTTTTGAAAAGCCCGACTCTTTAGTTAAAAATAACAATCATGCAAATGACTAGTTGGTCACGCCAAACCATTGGATTTGCAAAGGGCATGGATTTTATCCTACCTTTCAACCATTCACTCAGGCCAACAAACACCAAATGCAGCATACATGTGGGGCCCGTGTTTTGTCCTTATCTCCAACATGACATCCCAAATACAAGTTTTAGGCTTCACATCTTTGTCAAAGAACGACCCTCAGATTTTAAAATATAATTTCCACACACATAACAAAACTTATGTGGCACATTTACACATCCGCGACGCTGCCTTTGTGCCATTTAAACGCCAAAATTCACTCTTCAACGTATAGCAAGTGTTCCTCCTACAATCCGCCGTCCTTGGCTCTGTGTGCGGGAGAGCCATACCATGTGCACGTTAAAGAACACGCTGGATAGCCTTGACGGGAGGCTACCATCTGCCTCCCAACAGCTGTTCCAGTGGGTCCCCTCCCCCAACCTTCTCTGAGCCTTCGGGGTCCTTGTGACCTGATCATTTAGCCCATCATCATCATCATCATCCTCAAGCAGCCATGGGCTACGGAGGTCCAACCAGACCGTGCAATTTAGTTATCCAAGCATATCTGCTGCATCTGGCCACTGCACACCAGTTCTAACAAGGTCCATGGTGTGCAAAAAAGTGCCGCTCAGAGGTAAAACAACCCAACCCAAATCCTCCTACAATGAAAACTACAAGAATGACGGTCTGAGGTTAGGTTACTGTTGCATGTTTTCTCCCACCTGGCAATCAGTATTGCCAGCCACAAAAAGTAAAATATCTAGTATCCTCCCAGTTGCCTGGAGGTGTTGGTATAGGAAGATCTTAATAGGAGTCAAAATGACCAATAACCTGAAAAATAGTTAAAGGCAGCTACAATTTTTCTGGAAATAAAATGCTACTATTCGCATTTTCCTAATCATCCATTATTTCGTATCAAATTTTTAAGGAGTGAAAAAGTAGATGAAATAAAAACTTCCTTCTCTTTGAAATCGAGATTCCCATATGCGCCAAAGGCGATATGCATTTTTCTAATGTCTTTGGTGAATCCTCATCGGACGAACTTAAATTGTACAGGACTAATATGGATAAAGGAATATGGCCGTAGAAAGTCCAAGTAAATTCCAAGTAAATAAACTGTAAAGCCATTAATATTCTGTAATGATATTTATGAAGAAACTATTTTCCTAATATAATAAAGTTAAGTATTAAATTATCCACGAAAAGTAGGACTTTAAAATGAAATATCAGCGGATATTAGGCATTAACCCCTTCAGACCCTGTATACATTCCAATGTACATTACTTTTTGATTTTTCTTTTAAACACAGGAACAGGTTCCTGTAATCTTATCATGTTTGCAAAGTGTCTACCAGTCTTTAGTATACAGGAATGGGCCGGAATTTGGCGCCATCTCTGGATATAATAGAACCTACATGCAGTAATACTGAAGTGAACTGTAAATGACACGCAGCAAGAATGTTTGCTATATTTCACAGGAAACCACAAGAACTGTTTTGCTACATTTCACAAGTTCATTGATGTGTTTATCATGACGAAGTGCATATAAATTTAAATTCTTTACATTTCTTTTCATTGCTTTCAGAGATTTCAGAATTTTTCAACTTTTGGGATGATTTTTACATTATAATGTACATGTTGAATTTCAGTGAAATGGTGCTAAAAAAATCTGTATTCTATTTTTCTTTGGTCATATATAAAGCACATTTAAATGGAAATGTTTTTCTTCTATAAACAAAATATCTGGTCCGAAGGGGTTAAAATAAAATATTAGCAGAAAGTTAGGCATCGCACTCCATCATATCAGATGCAGATGATGATTAAATATCAACATAAGTTGGAATGGATGATTTTAGTTTTATGAAATCAGTTATGTTTGAAAATATTCAAGAAAAACATTAACCCTTTCAGCCTTGAATTTTTAATATGAAAAATATTTTTTTTTGATCATCAATAATTGAATGTAAGACATACAAGGATTCCCCTACTAAGTTTGAGCGGGTTTCCGCCATAGGTTTAGAAACTAGGAAATCGTGGCAAATGCCACCATCAGGTCTTAGAGATAAAAATTGAAGCATATTTTTTATTCATTTTAAAATAATGTTTTTATACAAAGATCTTATCAAATTATTTCCTGTGAAAAATTTTGAAACAATTTTTAGATTTCGATTTTAGATCGGTACTTATCAAACATGGTGTTCAGGTTATTAGCATTCATCTTGAATAGCGGAACAATACGGGTCACTCAGATATATAAACACTCACTTCTTGTTGAACCATGTCATGAAATGTGATTCACATACTTGGTAGAGGTGACACTAGTGCTTTATGGTAAAACTAGATACTCAGCCAGTAGCTAGAACTCTTTACATTTAAGGAGGCAAATGCCACCGGCAGGGGCGAAAGGGTTAAGCATAGGTAGCGCATGTAAAATGCTACTACAGCATATTTAGCAGATGTGCTTAATCAAACTTTCCTCTTTCGGCAAATAATTATTCGCATTGATTTTCCCGCGTATAATCGAATCTGGTTTGGCGGAGGGTTTACAGCACAATCTCATCAATTCGGATCAGTAGCAACTGGGAGTGTTTCGGACAAACCTTAGAGATAAGTTTGATTGAGTTAAAATACGAGAACTGAGAAATGTATCTCCAAAGCATGCGATTATATGCAGTGTGTTTAATCAAAGTCTGTCTTCTTTAGTTAAAGTGGTTTATTTTCTGAATTTATATCAGTGGGGTTGCGTTCAGTGACATCGCGTTAGTGACAACTGGGGAGATATGAGAATGCGCAATTGAACACTTCGGCAGTTCTCATTGATCATTGTTTTCCAAACAGATGTAAAGAAATAATTTTCACCTCAAGCATCTGCTTGCCACAGACGTCTTACAGGAGACTGTCAGTGAATATGAAATAGAGAAAAATTGTGAGGAAAGTGAGACTTCAGCAGAAATACAGTACAGAAAAGAAACGAATATGTGTACCTTATTCGTGACTCGAACCCAGGTCCCTTTGATCAGAAATCAAGCACGCTAGCCACTCGGCTGTTGGGACGGTAGCGTACTTAAAGGAGTCCTATATCGTACTCAGTCCAACTTTCCTATAATTCTCTTCCGGTGTAGTGTTGGAACTGAATCCGACATTAAATGCAAGGGGTTAACATTAATTAATCCTGTAGAGGTAGGCACTAGAAAAAAAAAATGAACTGCAGCAAGTTCGTTTTTCGGTTGAAAGTTTTCGGTTCGAAAGATACAATAAAAATTGTATCTTTGTGAAAATTCTTCCATATTTTTTCCAGATTTTATATTTTAGTTAAAAGTTACTTAGGAAATTATTTTACAGCTATATCAACCCTATGTTAAAACAAATTCCACATCGAACATTACATAAAAATGAAAACCTCTTGGATATCTTTACTAATGATAAACTGAAAATTCTCAGAACTGCCCTTAGATACTTTCTGAGCTTAACTGTTAAGTGATTATGGGAAACTGGTGGGGGGGGAAAAAAAGCAGTAAAAATATTTTTTCTAACATGTGTCAAACTCTATTTTTATTTTTTTTAAAGCAAAGATCCTCAAAAGTTAAATATTAAGCCAGATTTAAGAATGTAATTATTTTCGCCTGTCTATCTAAATCTAAATCTTAATTTCAAAATTATTCAGTCAATATTTCAGAGAGTATAGAGGAAAAATTGACATTAACCGGGTGGGACCTGAACGCACGATCTCCTGATTCCAATCTCCTGCCGGTGGGTTCAGATCCCATCCTACTAATGATAATTTTTCCTCTATATTTATTTAACATATCACCAACAGGTGCATACTGTGATTTCCTATTATTTCAATACTTAAGAGTTATGAAAGCTGGAAATTTTAATAACAGTAATTCCAGTCCTAAGTAACTTATGCAAACTGACGATTTTTGGAATTATTTACACAAACTTCTAAGATACACACTTATTTTATTAAATGGTTTGTAATAATAGTTTTTTTTTTTAAGTTTCAGTTTTTTAAGTAAATCCTTATGACTGGCATTACTATTGTTAAATATTCAAACTTTCATAACTATTTAAATACTGAACGGATACTGTCGAAAATTGAGATTTACCTAGATTTGATCCAAATATTTCATTTTTCTTCAGGAGAATCTATATTATAAATTAAAATTCTTAGATATAAAACTATTATTATATCTGTTATAGTATATGACTTATTGTGATTGACTTGGGGAGGGAAAACGCTAATATCTGACTATGATACAGATATGCCAGAGCTCGGAAAATTTGCACCAAGAGGTAGTTGAGATTTCAGGAAAAATGCGGAATTTGCTATCCGATGTGTCTGTCCTTTGAGATCAAAGGTCAGATTTCTATCTAACCATGATCTGCGTATACTGGAAACATGAAAATTGGTCTGTAAAATTAAAGTGTGTCGAAAAAATTTCTAAATTCGAGATCCGATATGCCCTTCAGAATAAAATAGAGGAACAAATTTCGATATAACTATGATGTATTATCCTTTTCGCTATGGCAGAGACAGTACCTGTACCAGCCATAGCGAAAATATTTTAGAAAATAAAACATTACTCTTGTGAGTTGAGTGTGTAACATCCACAAACTCAACTCATGAGAAAAATGGCCCTTGTTCATCTGTACCACAGCTTTCATTCCCCCCGTGAGCAGCAGTTAATCACTTTCATTGCACAATGAGAAGACGAGGGATCGGCCCTTTAGCAGGTGACACATCCCAACTCTTCAGAGATCCACCCTACCCTATTATCTCTTAGAGTTAGATTAGAGCAAACCATCAATTTGTGACCGTGGAACTACTATTCTTAGCTCCTTGGTCACTTACCAGGGTCTGGGGAGAATTCAGGAACTAGGACGATTTCTGACCACATGCAGAATGGGAGTGGATGCCGTTCTTTTCTAGGAGGTGGAGTGGAATTGAAACAGTGCGTCGCCGTTTCTGAGAGCAAAACAAGTTTCGAAACACAAATATCTGAATATCATAAAGGTGTAAATTGTTTCTTAGTGATAATTCATTATATATCCATATAAACCCGTAGAATAATCCATAGAGAGTAATTATAGCTCTCAGGAAAAAAAAATCGAACTGTCAGATCTGACGTAACCTTTTGGTCAAATAGGGGTCAGAGTGGTGGTCGAGAATTCGAAAGTTAGCGATTGATTTCTCATATTATATATATGTAGATATGAGCTTCAATCCTTTTCAGGGTGAGATCTCAGGAAATTTTGTTCGCAGAAATATGGTTCTTGGACCATTGTTTCACAGTTTTACGTAGATTGCACCATTGTTTTTAGATTTGAAAAAGGTGTATTTCGTATGTTAAGTACAGGAACGTTTTTAATTTTGGAAAACTGCTCCTGCAAGCGTTTGATTTATGCAATGCCCGCGACTATGCTGATTGACATAGCGTTTGGCAGTGTTCCAAGAAACTAGCACAGTAGAAGCTTACATCACTTTATTGGGTGTTGAAGAGTTGCTCAGCAGGGTAGAAAAAAAAAGTGGTTGATTGTGAAATCATATGGTATACCAGACAAGTTAGTTAACATAATGAAAGCTCTCTATAATAACACTGAGTCGTGTGTGAGAGTTGGTAAGGCTTGTAGCAATTGGTTTAGCATTACTTCTGGTGTTCGACAAGGGTGCATTTTGTCTCCTTTTCTCTTTAGTTTGGTTATTGATTATGTTATGCGAAATTCACTTCAAGGGAAAGATTTTGGCCTTAAATGGGCTGGAGATACGAAAATTTCTGATTTAGATTATGCTGATGATTTAGCTCTTTTGGCAAATGATGTTGATGAGATGAACTCTTTCATTCGAGCTGTTGATGAGACTGGTAGTAGAGTAGGTTTGGTTATAAACAGAGAGAAAACTAAAGTGATGAAAATTGGTCAGGCAGGCTGTGATTCAGTTAATCTGAATGGTTGCAGTCTTGAGCAGGTGTCACAGTTTAATTATCTTGGGAGCTATGTAACAGATAATGGTGATGTGCGGCATAAGATTAATAGACGAATAGGGATTGCTGCCGGGACTTTGAAGAATCTATGGAGAGTGTGGAGAAATAGGCGTATACACTTAAAGACTAAAATTAGGCTGTATAATAGTTTGGTTCTTTCTAGGGTTAGTTATGGTAGTGAAACTTGGACACTTTGTAAACAAGATAACAGGAAACTAGATGCTTTTGATTCCAGATGCTTACGCAGTATCTTGGGCATTAGGTGGTTCAACTTTGTAACTAATGATGAGGTTAGGCAAAGGAGTCGGCAACCACCTTTAAGCAGCATATTGTGCAGAGAGAGACTCCGTAGGTTTGGCCATGTTGCTCGTTATATTATTATAGATTAGCGAATAGGGTTATGAACAGTATGCCTAAAGGCCTCAGAAAGAAGGGGAGACCTAGGATGCGGTGGGCAGATAATGTCAAACAGGACCTTGTTAGAATTGGTGTGCAGTGGCCAGATGCAGTAGATGTAGCTCAGGATAGACTTGCTTGGAGAACTAAATTGCACGGTCTGGTTGGACCTCCGTAGCCCATGGCTGCTTGAGGATGATGATGATGAAGAGTTGCTATCCATTTTCATAGATTTCGAACACCGTTAATATCCCAATTTTTTTATTGATAGTCCAGAATTTTCATACAGAGGGTTCCCTTGTGCCACTCCTTGTTGCATTAAAAATTCAATTCCATACCTATAATAGAATTGATATGGGACCTCAAATCACTTCTTCCCATTTTGTAATTTATCCTAAGAATTTTCGTTTAATACCTTTCAACCTTCCCTACATAATTTTACAATACTTGGCCAACCCGAAAAGGGGGTTAGGCACAGGAAAGTTGGATTTCAACAGGAAGTTGGTGGCATTAGATAAACTTCCAAGTCCCTACTTATAACAGAACACAATTACGAAATCTGAACACTTTCTCCCCGGTTCTTGTGAAATCGCCATTTCGAATTTTCGATTTTCAATGACTTGAGCACTCGTTTTACCATGAAAGTCTTATTTGCAACCACTTACGGAGCACCAAATTTGACTTTCCATTGGCATATCAAGGTGTTCTCTATGTTTTCTTTTCTAATTCCCTGAATTTCTACTTAGGCAGTGTATATTACTTAGGTATATTTCTTTTACCATTAATGGTACGTTGGTGGCACCAGTGGCTCAGCTGGTTGCACCCAGGCTCGTAATCTGCAGTTCCCAGGTTTCAGCTCCACCTGGGCAAGCATTGAGATTTATCTCTGCAACACTCCCTCCCTGCTCTCAGTTAATAGGGAACGCCAGTGGGCTTGGAAATGTCACTATCCATCGTATGGGACTTTAAACCTTGGCTCCATGCATGGACATCTCGGGAACCTTGTGACCTGGTTACTTAGCCCATTGTGTGCAAAAAAGGTGCTGCTCAGATATTAAACAACCCAACCCCAACTCTTTCACAACCTAATAAGTTAATTACTTTGATGTGATATTCCCATGATTGAGTTCTCCTAGTATATGCATTTAGATTTCTTTCGCTAACCATCATTCTGCCTTAGTGAAAAAGAGGACACTGATGAGCTTGGAAATCTGTGACCCATTAAGCTAGCTCAGTTTGAGCTGACGGAGACTAAGTTTCTCAATCGACAGTCGCTCGTGGCGCCGTCTATTGATCGAGTCAGACTAGCTGTCCATATTTGTGATAAAAAAATTTTATAGTCAGGCACACAGAAATATTATTATGAGTGCAATATTCAATACTAGAAAAAAAAACGAAATGCCTGTAGCCATGGAACACATAACTTGAATAGTTAGCTGCAAAAAATTGAATTTTGTTGCGAGTGAATTTGGATTCCACTCGCAGCATTGTGTGATTTAAAAGTAAGGTGAGCAAACTATAGGATATGTGTGACTATTGATTAGAAATATACAATATATGCAATAAATGTGTCCAAGTGAATGTCTGCATGAATGATGTAGGGGGGCACCTGTCGGTGACAGTTCACCTTTCCAAACCCATCAGAGAAATTCTCACTGGGATGTCACAGTGGGAAATCGAATCTGGGAACATAGATTATGAGCCTCGGACCCTGTCTACTGATGGAACACCACACCTTGTGAAGACGAAGCAAAAATTCAAAATAACAGTGTCTGCAGTAATACAGGATGGATGTGCTTGCTACTACAACACTAGCCCATTGGCCTCATTAAGAAAACGTAATAATATACAAAGTGATTCATACGTCCCTACATAGCTGTAATAAGAATTTTTTTAATATATATATATTAATATTTATTTACATATGGTTGCAACATATACTTTTGCATACAAAATATGCAACACTGTGAAGTAAGCTTCAAACCTCTGTGAAACTGAGCATAGTGGTAGAGAATGTTACAAGGTAATAATGATTAATCGCACAATCACCTGCGTGCATATTAAGAGTGTGTTTAGATGGCCACAATCTGGGCTCTCAGTATGGGGTATGACCCCTTCGGTGGCAACTCATGCAACCAGATATCAAGGCGTATGCATACAGGTAACTAATAGTGTCCTGAAGCACTTTCCGCCATTCTTCCTCCAAATGGAGATGCAGGATGTCCAATGTGTGCGCTGGCTACGGACGCTGTTGGAGACATTGACCCAACACATCCCATATGCGCTCTATAGGGAAGAAATCCAGAGATATAACGGCCAAAGTAGGGTGTTAAATCCCGTAGATGCTGTTGGACAATGCATGCCAAATGAGGACTTGCATTATCCTGCTGAAAAATGGCACCAGGAGAGCTCTGTAGGAAAGGTAGACAATGGGACACCAGAATGCCGTTGACGTATCATTTGAGCTATAAAAGTTCCGTGGACAAACGCTAAAGGTGTTCTGGAATCTTAACTGATGGCACCCCATTCCAGAATGCTGGGTGTGCAAGCACTGTGGTGCTACACACATTCGATGCACCACAGATGATGTGCCTGTGATCATCAGCAGTCAGAGGCAATCTGCGCAAGGGAGTGCGCCTTGTGATATGTAACATCTGACATGAAGGCATTACGACCCTTCATATGTATCATGGTAGGGGATTGATCGAACTGACTGGAGAGATTTGAAGCTCCTCTGCTGTTTTAACCTTCACTCAGTCAACTAAGAGCCCATCAATGTTGAACCACAAACAACGTACCTGGAGATGATTAATAAGAGGCAACCTGTGCAGCTTGATTCAAAGGTCATCAGATGGACCATGTGCACACTGGTGCAGACATTGCAGGCATCACATCGCACTGGATTGCTGTAGATGCCACACAGGGATGGAGGTTGCTTGTCGGCAGAAAAGGCAATCTTCTCGTAATGTGGTTCTTCTGTGAGGACCTGAGCCATAGTGACATGAAGCGGTACCTGTCTTTTCCACTTCTCCAAATAACGTCTTACAGTTCTCATTGCGTGACCGCGATTGTCAGCTATACGATGGGCAGACCAACCTACCTCAAGCATCCCCATCTCAAAATCCCGTTTGAACGATCGTAGCTGCTGATAATGCACTCACATTCGTTGCCTTGGCCTAATTGAAATACATGTGCACTGTTTCACTTCTACTGACTTACCCGCTGTCTACTACCGTGGCTTTTATTGGGATCTCAGGACCGACAGCACCTCCTCTATTTCCTGTTTCATGTGATGCCATGCAGTCGTCACTGGAATCATTTGCATAGACCTCCGGTACTACATATGGTAATAATTTGGTGTCACTGCATTCATCCTTCATGGGTGTTGCAGTTTTTGTGTTCATGAGTGTATTACACCAAATATTTCAAATGCTCCCATTTGCTTTGCTGAAACATCTATACGATTTGTTTTGTTTATGAACTCGCGCATCAACTCAGCAGAAACTTCCATCGCATAAGCAGAGTTGAAAATTGTCTTTGTAAATTGATGTTCTCATTCCCAAAGATAAAAGCGGAGGCATTATGATCTGGCCAACTCGGCTGCGAAATAAATAAAAAAATTACCCCTCAAGCAATTGTATGCTACAAAGATCTGACAAGAGCCTGTCTATTTAATTTGCCCCAAAAAGATCTGTGAGGAATGCGTGACCTCAGCTGAAAGACAACGCAAACATCCATGCCTGAACTCGGGGCTAGAACCCACTTCCCACTGGTCAGTAGCCACTCTCGGCCGTCCGTCGAAATTAATTTTTCTGCGAACACATTATGGAGAGTTCTATTGTGACCTGAGATGCGTGTGCCGTTGCACCATCCTTCGGACATGGGCATTGGGAGAAAATGTTTTAGGAGGGAGGGGGTGGCAAAAAGTTACTAAGGTTGAATAGAATTTTTATTAAATTGTCATCATTTCATATTAATAAATAAAAATAAATTATATGATTCCGTAAACAAAAGAAAAGGTAATTATCATCAAGCCACTTGAACGTTTAAATTAATATCCAAAATTACCTGTACCTTGGCTTTACTGTAACCCCCTACATGAAATAAATTATTATTATTATATTATTAAAAATCAAAGCTGCGTTAACAAAAACGACATTCATTTCTGGCACAGGAATTAATTTGATCAGTTTTTCAAGGAGTAATTGTTTCTTCCCACTTCCTGCTGACACTCATGCCTGCGGAAAGTACCTGCAGACAATTCCTCATCCAAATGACAGAGGTAAGAGTACAGATTCGTTTCATAATAATGTTCATTCTCTATTGATACTGTCATTAAAAATATAGGTCCAATTATTCGCGTTCGTGATATGGCACACCATACGCCAATTTTCTAATTTTGCAGTGGTATCTCCATGCTCGCATATGGATTTAACACCGACCAACGCGACTGTTTTGAGAGTTGACGTAACCATGCTTCATCAGCAAAAAATATGATGTTCAGAATATCTTCTACATTAAAAGTGATAAAATATGAACCGTCCCCAATACTGCACACGCTTGCATTTGTTCCTATTCAGTTCACTAGTGCAAGTTCACAAGTGCACTTCACAAGTGCTAGTTGCAAGGGCAATTGCTGCCTTAAAGGCTCTTTGCATAAGATCTATAGAAGACGACTGTCTGCTGTGACAATTTGCAATTGAAGTTTTTCGGACTTTGCTTTATGCGGTTTGAAATATCGAGTAGTTCGTTTTCTCTTAACGCTCGTGGCCTTCTGGATCTCGGTTTCAGCAACAGATCCAGTTTCACGAAACTCGACAATTAATTCCCACACTGTGTTACGATGATGTGATACTTGAGATTCAGAATATTTTTCCGAGAACTTCTGCTTGACATCTTCCGTTTATTTACTTTTCCACATTTAAAAAAAACTTGTTCCATCAAAACACTATGGCTTCAATAGACAAAATCACTATCACACATTCACGTCTTAGCAAGTCGCCTTTCACCCTTCCAGTGTCCAGCCTGAAAAACTAGTTTACATCCAGAGGCCAAATTTAACTTGAAAACTTTTTTGCCAAATAACTAATGAAAGGAATTATGTTATGTTACATGCCAAATTAATCAGCATTTAATTCTGGATTTTCTGGAAATAAAATATTTGATAAAAAATACAGTACGTCTTATTTTAATAGACTTTTTTAATGTCATGTAGTAAAAAAATGCATCTGGCAACACAAATAAAAATTTATTTAAAAAACACTAAGAGACAGAAATGATTATAATGCACATGAATAGAAAGACTATTTATTTCTGAATAACAAGAAAAAAAATTCTTGTTTAAAGTAAACATTTCTTCCGTTTTGTAATTTTTTTCTCCGTACGTTTAAATCAGCTAATAAAAAATTTCTATCTACATGTCAGAGGCATTTCATACAATAGTGCAGTTGCACAGGGCCCTAAACTCAATGGGGTCCAAAAAATAAAAAGATTTAACTTTTTTTTTAATTTGCAAGCACTGACAATAAATATCTTTTTACGTGTCAGTAGAGCAGGAGAAACATTCACAGAAGGAAAAAAGTAATTTTACATTTCCGCTGTACAAAAGAAATAGCAAAGATCGATTAAGCAACGCACTTGGTGTCTAGAAAACAGTATTTAAGAAAAACATACAGATATATTCTTACAGTGGCGGGAATGGCTCACTCATAGTGCGCCAGGCTCGTAATCTAAAGTTCTCAGGTTCGAGTCCCAGCTGGGTCAGCGTTGAGATTTATCTTCGCAAAATTCCCCTCCCTGCCCACGGTCAGTAGGGGACACCGATGAGCTTGGAAAGGCCGCCGTCCGTCGGATGGGACGCTAAGCCGTGGACCGTGTGCGGGAGAGCCAAACCCTGTGCACGTTAAAGAACACACCGGATGGCCTTGATGGGAGGCTACCATCTGTCTCCCAATAGCTGTTCCAGTGGGTCCCCTCCCCCAACCTTCTCTGAGCCTTCGGGTCCTTGTGACCTGGCCATTTAGCCCATGGTGTGCAAAAAAGTGCCGCTCAGAGGTAAAACAACCCAACCCAAGTATTTTCACAATTTACTGCCGAAAATTTTGCAATCAATAGATACTCTCTGTGAATTTCTGCAATCTCCAAATGCTGACCTATTAAAATTCTCCCATTTGTTTAGCACTGCATTATATATACTGTATATAAGATCGAGGACAATTTTAATAAATTTAATCAAAGGGCACAAACGATGGCACTACTGTGCGGCATAGAACCAGCCTTCTCGTGTGCTTAAAATTAAACGCATGGCTTACAAAACGAGATATTCAACGTTACTTTCGACAGAGCCATTATAATATTAAAATCACGTTTAACTTTTCCCAGGTCCAGCTATTTTTTCGCACTGATCAGGCAAAAAAATTAACTTTAGCACTTTTTTTCCGCCAAAGAACTAATGAAAGGAATTATGGCATGTTATGTGCCAAATTTCAGCATTTAATTTTGGATTTTCTGAAAATAAAATATTATAGAAAAGACGACTAGTTTTATTTTTATAGGACTTTTTACAGTCGTGTAGTAAAAAAATGCACCTGGCAACACAAAAATTTATTTAAAAAACACTAGGAGACAGAAATGATTACAATGCACATGAATAGAAAGGCTGTTTCAGAATAACAAAAAAAATTCTTGTTTAAACTAATCATTTCTTCAGTTTTGTAATTTTTTTTATCCTTACATACTTTCAGAAAAGTCCAGGTTTCTCCAATAAATAGGTCAATTTTAAAATAAAAAAATAATAAATACTCCCTCAAGCAGCTGCTTGCGACAGAGGTCTGACAGTAACCTGTCAATTTATATGCCATAGTAGAAGGTCTGAGACGATGGCAGGCCCTCAGCAGAAAAACGACACAAACAGCCATGCCTTACCCGGGGCTCGAACCCAGGTCCCTTAGATCAGTAGCCAAGCGCGCTAACCACTCGGCCATGGGTAGAAAATTTTTAATAAATTGCTAATCAACAGAAATAGGTCATGTTATATATCAAAGAGAATTTAATTCTTATTTTTATTGAAATAAAGTTACATACAACCGACCAGGCTTAGCACCTAATGTCCGACCCCGCCTTCTCGTGTTGCAGGCCGTTAATACCTTCAAAAGAGATACTCTCTTATGGAAATGAACGGAAATGGAGAGCTGCCAGATTAGTGTGGCCTACTGATCTGGACAACTATGGCTACTTTTCTTTTTTTTCTACCTGCTGAGGAGTGGTCAACTACACAGGGTCCTGGTGCTGAATATATATACCCACTGGACTGGACTGAATTTAGGCTCTGAGCTTGATTATGGATCCTGAATTTGCTGCACTGGTGGGCTTCTGTGGAGGGAAAATCTTCGGCTGTGTTTTCTGTTTGTTTGTGGGTTGACAGCCCCAAGGGAATAGATTCACAGGATATGTTTATCAGCTGGTGGATAATCCTGAGCAGAGGTCATCGCAGGCACCTGAACTCTTTGCTTCTATTGGCATCGTCAAATTCTACATTGGAGGAAGTCTTCCAGTGTAGATGGCTTCAGCCTTTAGTGGTGGGGGAACGGGTCTTTGCCCCATGTCTGCGATTAGGGGGCTGTTTCATATTGTCGGTATTCCCTCTCTGAATAAACATAGTTACTTTAAACATCTCACTAACCATTTTCTCTCCATAGGTAGCTGGAATGTGAGGTCTCTGCACAGAGCTTATTCTCTTGATGTCCTCGCACAAGAACCCAATCGTTATAATTTAAATATTCTCGGCTTGCAAGAGACCAGATGGACAGATAAAGGTGATATTCATAAAAATAATCGTAAATTTCTCTTTTCAGGGGGGGAAGATAATAAGCATCATCAAGGTATAGATATGCTTCTCAGCAGACACGCCAGTGATGCTCTTCTAGGATATGAGTGCATTAATGAAAGGTTCCTTACAGCAAAATTTCAGACAAGCGTTAAAGACTTGAATGTTATCTGCTGTTATGTCCCCACTGAGGATGCTGATGAGGATGAGAAGGATAGGTTTTATGGACAACTTCAGGATATTTCGAATTCTGTCAAGAAAGGAGATATTACCCTTATTCTCGGTGACTTCAATGCCAAAGTTGGTACTGACTCTGACCTTTGGGGAGGGGTGATAGGCCCTTTTGGTATTGGTAACTGCAATGGCAATGGGCAACATTTCCTACAGGTAAGTAAACAAAATGGCTTCAGAATAACTAACACCTATTGCAAACACCGTGACATACATAAGTACACATGGGTTTCACCAGATGGGCTGCATAAGAATATGACTGATTATATATTAATTAACAGCAAATGGGCTAATTCTGTTAGGAATACCAGGTCATATAGGGGAGCTGAAATTGGATCTGACCATTACCTTGTTAAAAGTGTCTTGCAACTTAAACTTAAAAAGTGTTGTGCTGAGGTTAAAAAATTGACCTTTAATTCTGAAGCTCTGAAAGACCCAGTTGTAGCTAAAGCTTACCATGATAGGTTACTTAGTCATTATGACAGTCATGGTATGCTTACTACTGAAGTTGAGGAAGAATGGTGCCATTTTAAACACACTTTTTTGGACACTAACAGTACTCTTTTAGGAAAAAAGGAGCAGAGGAGGCAGAATTATCTGAGTGATAAGGCACTTGAGCTTATTTCGGAAAGAAAGAATTGCAGGAATGTCCTTAATCAATACCTTACTAGTTCTAATAGAAAGCATTACAGAGAACTTAATAAACGTGTAAAAGATCAGTTAGCTGCTGATAAGAATCTTTGTCTTGATGGCTTATCTGACAAAGCCGAGGAAGTAGTTAGACAGCACAACAGCAGAGAGCTGTACCAGATAGTTAATATTTTGTGTGGTAGAAAACGAACAGGTATACAGGGATTGAAGGATAAACAAGGTAAGGTTATACAAGGTGAGGATTCTGTCATTGCTAGGTGGGCTGAACATTTCAGTGATGTTCTAAACAATGTGGTTAGTTCTACCCCCATTGTTTGTAATGATAGATGCATTGGTGGATTTAACGTTTGCCCTATAACACAATCTGAAGTTATTTTGGCTATTTCTAAACTTAAACTTCATAATCCCCATTTCTAGATCTAGGTCTGAGGAGACCCCAATCTAGAAAAAAATAAGAAGGGGAAGCCTCTCAAACTTAATCGAGCTGGGATAAAGTAAAAGGTATGGACCAAGGGACTACATTTCCATTATATTATAAAATTTACCCCTCAGTTTTAGAGATCTTTAAAAATTTTCTTCAAAAATGCATGAGGTATACAGTATAACGAAGAGCCAAAATGTTATTACCGCCTGCCTAATGTGATGTTGGTCCTCCACATGTCTCCAAAAGCAGTTCTTATCCGGCGAGGCATGGATGCTACAAGATATCTAAGGGTGTCTTGTATCTGGTACCAACACGTTATCAGCAGATCCTTTAACTCTTGTAAGTACATGGTTGAGCTTACAAATCAAATAATCGGCAAATTTACAATCGGAAACCGGATATGCTGTTCCAACACAAATCACAAATGCTTGATTGGATCGATGTCTGCGGAATTGGAGGCCAGGGCAATACCTGAAAGTCTTCCTTGTGTTCCGTGAACCATTCTCGAACAATCCGCACATTGTGGCATGGCGCATTATTCTGCTGGAAGAAGGCACTACTAGAGGGATATACCGTTGCCAGGAAAGGATGTACCTGATCTGTAATGATATTTTAGGTAGGTGGTAGACGTCATAGTTTCCTGCACATGAATGACTGGACCCAGAGTTTCCCAGCAGAATATTGCCCAAAGCATTACACTTCCTCCACCGGCTTGTTTCGTCCCACTGTGCATCCAGGTGCCAACACTTCCCCAGGTAAACGACACACACATACTTGGTCATCAACATGGTGCAACAGGAAACGAGATTCATCGCACCAGACGACCTTCCAAAGTCCAGTTTTGATGCTTGCGTGCCCATTGTAGGTGCTTTCGATGGTGAACCGAGGTTAACATGGGCACCGGAGCAGCCTGTGGCTACGCAGCCTCATTTTCAGCAGGGTTCGATGTACTCTGTGTTGTGACACACTATTACTGTCATCAGCATTCAAATTACGGGCCAGTTGCGCCACAGTATTCTTTCTGTTGGCTCATACCATATGAGCCTTCGCTCACCTTTAGCATCGATTAGCCGTGATTGGCCGGCAGTTTGTGGTTTTTCCCTCCTCAGACCACTTGTTGAAGGTACTAACTACTGCTGACGGTGAGCATCCCACAAACCTTTCCGTCTCGGAAGTGATCCGACCCAGTCGTCTGGCCATTACAATTTAACCTTTGTCAAACTCACTTATGTCCGGTGCCTTTCCCATCTGAAGAACAAGAATAACGCTGATTAACAGAGCTCGGTATCAATTGTTATTTAGACCGTTTCATGACCTTCACACGCACCGTCGTTTACCTGCAGTTGGTTCGATTTGCATAAAGACGCGCTGTTCATAATGTTTGGTAATTTTTTGCCTCTAATATTAGTACTAGCCTTTTGAAAGACCCCCCCCACACACACACACACGGAGATCCGGCCCTGGACACTAGCACCAAATCTAGGAGAAGCATATTAATGAAAATGTTCAATTTTTAAATCAAAAGCAAACATCTATGCGTATTTCTATTTTTAACTATATAAATAATTCAATTACTTCACAAGTATATTCGCTAAAAGCCAAAGAGTTATAAAAATTAATGCAACAATTTTATACTTTATTAATAACACTATAAGTTGGTAATTCGGCTAAAAATTATTGCAATGCATTTATTTCTCCTACCAAATCTTCCTTCCGAGATTAACATGTTCAAGCTCATTGAAATCAAGAAATCCATAACAGCTCGTATCAAAATTTAGTTCAGTGTTCAACCTTTACCAGCTACTGTCATTCAGTGTCTTTCTGAGGAAATTTTGCAACTTTTCTATTATTTGGGGAATCGAAAGGAATTTTTATTCACAAGTATCATTATTTTTTTCAAATCGATCTCTACTTGAGAAATCTCTTTTGCACTTTTTAAAGGAACATTAGTGAAAAAAAATTCAAAACACCTATCTTTCTATATGCGCCCTAAAATGTAAAAAATAAACTTAAAACATCGATGGTGTAATCAGTCACTGAATTCATATTTTCTTCAAAGGAAGATAGACCACCATCAATCTTGTTGAGTAAGTAAATCGGCGCCTTCTTCCTTTGAAGCGAATACGAATTTAATGACTGCACCATCAATATGTTTTAGTTTATTTTCTACTTTTGTAGGGCGCACATAGGAAGATAAGTATTTTTTAATTTATTTTCAGAAGAGACACCTACCATAAGAGACTTATGGTAACTTAACACCTCGACTTATAATGACGGTCGTAAACTATTTCGAATTTCGTCCCCACATTCCCCCCCTCCGATAAAAAGGGGGTGGATTTTCGCGGGATTCGACCTTAACGAATCGTATCTCAAATTGGTTAAATGTGGTCATAAACGGCCACATTTTTTCTCTCCCTTTGTTTGGAGTCGTATTTGAAGTAGCCCATGACATTTGAGACGTCAGAAGCTTTAATTTGTGATATAACCAATTAAGGTCCACCACCCCGAATATTCGCTCCATTTTTTGGGGGGGAGGGATTTTAAACAATGTATGAAAATCCTCGTGTGAGCTTTCATTTGACACCGAACTCTGAATTGAAGGCCTTCGCCTTCGGAAAATATTGGGGAACAATCATTTTCATATTTTTCCTTTTTTACGGGGGAAGAAATAGGGAATGGGGAATTTTTTTAAACCTGTAACATTCGTCATACCACAAGCTTTCATTTGATGCGTAGCTTGTTACTTTCGGCCCTCGTGTTCCGAAGATATTATGGAACAATCGTTTTCATATTTCCCCCCTTTTTTAGGAGGGGGATAGAAAGCCCGGTGGAAAGTTTTTAGCTGTAACATTTTCCCCTATGAAGAAACAGGGAATGGGAAAGGTTTTTAACCTGTAATATTCGTCATACCACAAACTTTCACTTGACATATAGCTCGTTACTTTTCATGACGAATAGCTTGTTACTTTCCAACTGAAATGAAAATGCGTATGTATACACATACGCATTTTCATCACACCTTGAATACGAAAATGCGAAACAGGGAGGGACGTAACCTCGACTTCGCCAAAGCTTCTCGATCCTCGAATGTTTCTCAGCAAACGCATAGAGCGCTCTCGTTTCCGTATGACGAAAACTAAAAATGTCATTGGAATGGAATCTTTTAAAAAATTAATAACGTCCACACATTTTGCTTGTTTAATATATTCCTTTAAATTCTTTTGGAAAAAGTTTCTCGCATGTAGAAATTTTCATGTCAAAACAGAAAAAAAATTTGATGGAAAAGATGGAGCTAATAAGTTTTTTAAAAAAAGTTTGACATCAATGTTTTATGTTTGTCATTGATATAATCTTAGTTCACTAGGTGTCATGTAGCACAGAAATTTTTTTTTTATTGAATCAGTAGAAGCTTAGAAATTAGTTATGTACTTAAAAAAAGATAAAACTTTGATTGCGGAAAATAGTATTGGTAATTCGAATTATAGAGGACCCGTAGTAGTGAGGTTTCATTACATTTCTAAATAAGCCCTACCTGATCTAAACTAGCCCAGCAGGCATGTCCTTGTGTAAACGTTTATATGAGAAACTAGGACAAACTTGATAAAGTTTTTAGGTTATCTCCGTTCTTTGCTTAGGGGAGCACCCGCTTCCCTTTAAAAAGGAATGAATAGCTAACTAAATTTTATTTCAATGGAAAAATACTAGGCAATATTTCTAAAAAGTATGAAAGGTTAAGAGTAAATATAAACAAGCTCTCTAGAGCTCATTTTGTTCTCAGTCCATGGTTTGGTAAAATAATACCAAATTTATAGTCATTTTAAAAGTTTTTTGGTTTTACGACACAACATGAATAGCAAAATCTTTAGTCAGCTTAAAGAAATACTGCTACAGCATTCTGAAATAGTAAATCGTTAGTTAGCTAAATGTTCTTGCTATTAAAACACATTGTTTGAAAATAACAGTTTTAAAACGCAATTAAATAACAAATTCCATATTGCGCTTAAGACCCATATTAGAAAAGCGATCTATTATATTTTCTTCGGATATTTTAAGATCTCGATGAGTATATAATAAAGCCAAGTAACCGATCTTCTCCCATTCTAGATCTAATCCAGGATTTAAGTCTTCTTAGTGCTGAAAAACTTCTTTCTGAAGAGGCAACGCTGACTGGTAAGGTACATAAAATTTTCAAATACTCACACATATTAGGATAAATCTGTGAATCACAATTTTTGACAGCTGTGAGGCCAACCTTGTGGTACTTCTTATAATTTTATATTGCTCCATTTCGTTTTCCACAACTGCATTTCAGCTCCAAACTTAATTTTCCTAACTGCAATGCTTTTGATAATTCCGAATATTTGGCAATTAAAACAACAGCAGAATTTATGGATTCGTCATTCATCGTTATTAATTCTGAAGGAACATAGCACTGCAAATAGTATAAGTCAAGTGTGTCCTGTTTAAAACGTGACTCAGTATCACTAATTATGCTTTCTAATATCGGAATGTAAACTGTTATGCAGTAATAATCTGAAGCACTGTATGTTTCCGGATTTGCAAGATTTTTCATTTTTTTTTGTCGTTCTTGCTTTAGAAAATTCGATATGTAATAATTTCAGAGATTCCTTTATTTCTACTAGTATTCTTCCAAAATTATCTTCTGCGAACAGTCTCTTGTTTTTTAAGGTCAACAAAGTATTGAATGTAGCATCATTTGCTCTCTTAACGTCTAAATATTTTTCTTCAACTGTATGCTTAAAGGTAGAGTAATAGCAAATATTTCACTTAATAAATACAATGTAATAATAAAATCGCAAGTTGATATCGCTAATATAAGTGTTTGAGCTATGCTGACAGATTTTTCTATCATTCCAAAGAGATATGTTGGTTAATGCTTCCAAATTTCGATTCATATTTTTCTAAATTGCAAAACTGCATCATGATGTTCAAATCACCTCGTTTCGCACAGGCTGGTAGTTGACCCTCTATCATATGTTTTAAAACAAGGTTTCGTTTAGAAGATGATGAAAAAAATTAAATGGTTTCTTTCATTACACCCACAGCATATTTAACGCATTGGACACTAGAACATTTTGACAATCCTAAATTTAAAGCGTGATTGAAGCAAGGATATATTATTCCATGTTTCAGTGATTTCTGAACGTCTTGAACGTCTCCTTTTTGTTTCGAAGCCAACTGCAACCATCTGTGCAAATGCCCACGCAATTTTCCAATGGCAAATTCATTTGCTTTATTACCTTAACTACAGTTTACTCTAAAATACTACCTGTCAAAACAGGTTCTAATGTATCTAGATCTAGATTGTAATTTTCAGAGTGACAATCCAAAAAAAATGCACAAAATCTTCATGCACGCTATCCTGGTTTAAATAGTGGATAACAACAGACATTTGTGAAATATTTGAAATATATGTGGTTTCATCGAAAATTATGCTGTAATATTTAGCATTCAGATTTTATCTGTTATCACGGCCAAAATTTCGTCACTACAACATTTGATTATCTCGTTTTGAGTTCTTTTACTAATGTAAGTAGCACGAGAAGTATTTAATAAATGTTGTTCAAGAATCTTGTCCCCTGAATGTATCCGCAAATAAAGTAATTCTCTAAAATTTCCTTCATTCCATGTTTTATTATTATTATTCAATAAATGGCCATCGTCCCTGTGCCCACGGAAAGGTATTTTTTGGCGGGCTAAAAAAACTATAGTTTGTATTATGGGTCTAAGTCTATTTCAATTTTCCTCGACTTGTTTTGCTCGAGTAGCATCTAACATATTTCTTACATCTTTACTAGAATCCTCATAACACTTCATAAAATTTTCAGCATCCAAAACTACTTCCTGATGATAAGCATATAAATTGTGAATATTTAAAATTCCATCTTTGCCTACTAATTTAGCAAATTTTGTAACTGGTTTAGCTACTAACCTTTGCAAGATTAATGCCTTATTTCTTCCTCCAGTGGTTGCAAAGAGAACGCAATATTTGCAGTAAACTCCCTTTTCTAAATCTGAATAAGCAATCCAGAAATTTTTAGCTAGATGCTGATGGCCGAAATAGCGTTTCACTATTTTATTATATTCGTATGTGCAGAATAAGGAAATACATAGTTTTCATCGGGAATCCAGGTATTCTTAATAAAATGATATTTTTGGAAATCACTGAGCATCTTAGTCATACCGACAGCATTCGCAATGTCATATATATTTACAGTTAAAGTTTCTTCTTTTCGTTGGTTTCCTTCTACTTCAGACACATATTGTGGTGACTCAGCGAGTGAAATTATGGGCTGTGATAATTCATCACCATCTACAGCCGTTGCAATTGCTTCACATAGTTTAACTTTTTTAACTGTTTGAAAATATGCATCAATTTTTCTTCTAGTGCTTTTACTCATTTTCGTTTATAGGTATTCGGGTGTTAAATTATTCTCTTTTTTTAGCTTTATTTCCCTAACCAAAAATACGATACTAAACAAAACAAAAAAAAGCATTTACAATCTGTCCAAATTATGGGTTAGGATAATTTCGATATTAAATTTTGGACAGACAAATACGAATCCCATTCACATTAATAAGCAAAATATGACACCCAGAAAGAAATATCTCCCTCTTCTTTTGATTTTCACATTAACACTTATTTCGGTCACTTATAAAGAAAATATATTGTTACAGTTTTAATACGTCACACTATTTTTTCTACTAAGGTCGTAAGTAACTATTTTAATAAAACTGATGCAGATCCAGATGACCTAGAAGCAAATATTCATCCCTTGACCATTTGCCAATTACATTAATTATTCACTATTTCTAAAAATAAGTTAATTAGAATAATCAAAAATTTAGCACTTATCTCAAAAAACGATCATTCCAAACGTTGTTTTACAGATCATTGAAACGTTGAATTTGCAGATCAGCTTCTTCTAACATCTCATGACTGGAGATTCACTCAAACATTTTTCATAAGCACAAATATTTCTTTAAAGTATTCAATGTATAATTTTGTAAAGTTCTAAGCCACAAATAATAAAACGTCCTCACTCCAATCACACACCAAGACCACAGCATGTAAAAAATCCGGCAAAGTCCGCAAATGATCAACCTTTGAAATACTGCCGTTTCTCGGCAGTCAACGTTCAATAATTATATGATGAAGAAATAATCAGGTTCTCAAGTTGCGATCCTTGAATTTTGCGGATCCAGAAAAGCAGGCTACACTAGCAATCAGATTCAATCCTCTTTAATTTGCTATTCTAGAATCAATGCACAAATAAGTTTCTTAGCTACTTCATTATTATCCAAAATACTCATTATTCCCTATGAATATATATTTTTTTAATAATAATAATATTTATTTCCATACTCATTTACAGAAACATTACACACAAAAATTTGCTATCAAATTTGGATGGAAATTGCAAATGGAAATAATGTAAAATAAAATAAACGATTAAAAACACAGAAAATACAAAACTGACAGAAACATACATTTAACAAGTATTTCTGTGTAATCTAAGAGTTACAAAATAACTCTTACAGATTACAAAAACAAAATTCTACTATAAACGAAAATCTTTGGCAATGGAAAAAAAAGTAAGAAATTACATTAAAAGCGTCTTCAATATCTTTAGTATTTACCAAATAATTTTTTTTTTTAAATTACAATCACTTTTTTCTTCTTTTATACTATTAGGTAAAGAATTATATAATTGTGGTGCAATAAAATTTAAATGCTTATATATGATTTCTTTTTTTTATTTCACAACATGAAACATGTTTGTAGAACATCTGGTATCGTTTAAGATGAACCGTTTTTCGATCCATTTGTTGTTTTTATGTAGAAACAAAGACTTCTATATAAATATAACTTTCTCAAGGGTAATTTATCATTGCTTATGTAATGATAATTTACATTGCTAATATTGCTATTTGAAACTAGATCTACAATTTTATTTTGCAATTTCACTAGAGGGAGTAGGTTTGATATATAATCTCCCTCCCAACAAGTGATTCCATATCTTAAAATTGAATGAATCCAAGCGAAATATACTAAAATTAACAACTTCTTATGAGAACATGATTTAAGATAATGTAACTTATACAAAATAAATCTTAATTTTTTACACACTGTATCTGCATGTTTCTTCCATTTTAGATTTTGTTCAACATAAATGCCTAGATATTTAACACATTCGACTTGTTCAATAGTTTTACATAAACAACCATTTACCAAATTACAACCAGAATTATGGTATTTTATGACAACCTCTCTACTTATATTCAATAAGCCGAAATAGATAAAATTAGTTTTATCCACATTTATTACCAGGTGTGTCGTTTTTCTGCTGAGGTCCTGCCATCCTCTCAGATCTCCTACTGTGGCATATAAACTGACAGGCTCCTGTCAGACCTCTGTGGCAAGTAGCTGCTTGAGGGGGTATTTATTTTTTTATTTTTATTACTATTAAGCCAGTTTCTTATGCTTTTTAAGTCATTGTTTATCTTGAACAATAACTCATTATTAGTTTCAGTCGAGTACACTATTGCTGTGTCATCCGCATAAGCTGTGATTTTGCCGAATAAATTTAAATCGCAAAAATTATTAATATATATTAAAAACAATACTGGTCCAAGAATAGAACCTTGAGGTACACCACCATTCAAAACAAGCATATTACTTTCCAGTTTATTTATAGCCACGTATTGTTTCCTGTTTTGCAAATATGTTTTAAACCAACTGAATGCAAGTCTCCTTATTCCTATTATAATTAATTTTTGCATTAAAATTTCATGATTTATTGTGTCGAAAGTTAAAATGTATACAAGCCTAGCCAATCTAACTTCAATTATTTTCTTTCGATTAGGAAGGGATTTCTTCAAGATAGAATATTCCTACGGGAAAATTAATACTGTAGCTCTAACTTAAAAAATCGGAAGTGCCGTATAAAGGAACTTCCCATCCTTATTTCCACTTTGCCCAATCTCTGCTTGCTTTTGCCCCAACTGCTCATTAGGCCAGAGCCATTTATAGCACAGAACAGCAAAAAAATGATTGGCTAGGCAAAACGACTGTCTCACTGCATAATTTGCACCATCTGTAACGTTAAACAGTTTTAGTGAGATCTACTATTGTACAGTAGGTGAGTGAGGGTCACCGAGAAGAGAAAGGGAGAGTCTGCTGTAAACACTTTTGCGTAACAATCAATGTCCGTCAAACAGCATCCTGATTGGCATCCTGTCATAAAACAATCTACTAAGTCCCTTCTCCACACACCCATCCACCCCGTCCCTCACACTTCTTCACATGATTCCAGAGTAGTAACATATCTGGATTTTATATCCGTTTAAATTGATCGTTCTGTTCCCACATTTCCAACTTACTGGCACTGACTTCTTTGTTATTCTGCAGTGTTTATCTCTTCCCCCGTATTATTGATGTTTTTTCCTCCTTTGCAGTTCTTTTATGGCTTTTTTGCAGATATGGCTATCATGTTCCTCAGCTTTAATTGCTAAGAGGGTGACTTCTGAATGCTACTCCAAGACAAACTCTTGGGCTGCATTGTTTGTAAAATAAATAAAATAAATAAATACCCCCTCAAGCAGCAGATGAATGAAAACTTAATATGTGCACTGAAGCTGAATATACAAAAAGGTATAGGAAGTTCTCGGTTTTATCTTACAAACAACATCTGTTCTATGAAGAGGAAAATATATAAGGAAATAGATATTAATATATATATAAAAAGAGAAGTTTAAAAGCAACCTCTCCCAAGTTTCTTGGAGGGGGCCATTGCCCCCATGCCCCCCCCCCCCCCCCCCTTATGACCACTTATGACTTACTACTGTCCGTACACTGTTAAATATTATAATAAAAAATAATAATAAATACCCCTCAAGCAGCTGCTTGCCACAGAGGTCTATGAAATAAAAATACTACTAGTCATATTGTCGAAAATCGGGATTTAGATGAATAAGAGATCATCAGCAACAGTTTTCAGTAAATAGCTGATTATTCAAAGTTATGCAGCTTTGAATGCGGTTTTCCATTTGGTAATACAGTGCATATTAAAAGGAATTTTCGTTCTGAATTTCTGCAAACTACAATAGCTTTAAAATCATTTTTTCCCATGTAAGTGCTTTATGTTTAAATATTTTTTCTACGTTTAATTTGAAGGGATTTTCAACTAGTTTCAATATGAAGTATTCTTGGTAAGTGGCGTGTTTAAGGGTGCAGTTTGGGGGTTCATCTCCCCCCTTACCCCCCAAATGTGTACGTTTCAAAAATTATTTTGCATTTTTGTGCTGTTGAAACATTTAGCAATTGTTAAGCACTGATGCAAAATGTACCACTGGTTTCTATTTACTTATTAGTTGCAATTTTTTTTGTGTTTATGGACTGATCACCTGTTTTATTCTTTTGAAAAAGATCACCCCCCCCCCCCTCCCAATAAACATATTTTTAAACTACACAACTATTCTTGGTACTAAATTGATCACGATGTTGAAGAAAATTAATTTTACTTCTTGATGTGTGTGTGATTCTGTGCATAGAAATATGACTAGTAATTTTTATACGTTTGCATTTTAAGTATATGCTATTAGTATTATGTTATTTTATGAAAACGTCAAAACTAATACCTGTCTTATAAGAGAACGTAAAAGAAATGTATCCGAAAGTGTGTGAAACATAAATTTTTGTATGATCTTAATACATTAAATTCTGCAAAGTAGAATTAAAAACATGAATTCACAAACATGTAACATTTATTGATTGCTTCATGAGCAAAAAAAATGGTTTTATGATTTAAAAAATAATTCAAAACGTAAACTCGGTTTTGCAACATTTGTTCTTATTTTGTTGTATTTGATTACGAAAGGAAACGTTTTTCTTCCTCTCATCCTAAATTGTACATGCATAAGATTAGTGTACTAGTTGGGGTAACTCCTTGAGTGTGAAAGCTGATTTTAAACTAGCATCTCTGAAAGGTATGAGGAAGTTCTCGTTTTCCAGCCAATCATACCTGTTTCTGTCCTCTCTGCAATCTCCTCCCGCCAGCGCCGGAGGTGACGGGGGGCTGCGGCCTTCACTACGTAAGAACCGGAAGTCTGTGTGTTTAGCCAATAGCAGTAGACGATGTAGAGGACGTCACCATCACCCTTTAGTCTCGCAGCTGTGTTGCTCGTGTCGTGAGGTGGGTCAGACGAGCGAACTGGGATTTGCATTGGCCTCTTGGAGTATTTGCGCACCACCATTTATTGATTTTGGAACGCGAAGAAAGTGTTCTGGATTTGTGATATTAGTGCTCAAACATCGCTTTTTGTGTGTAGTGCGGATAGCTGTCTCTTGATGACTGTTTTTTACGACGAATTTATATACCTTGAGCTTTCTCAGTGATGTTGCCACTGCTTGCAAGCCGACGTCGCTGCCATGGCCATCAGCAATGCCAACACAGCTCTGCCGTCTGGGCTACAGGAGCAGTCCACTTTTCCTGCAGGTTATATGGCTCCATCTCAACACTCGGAGCTACAGTAAGCATAGTCTGCATTCTTTTCCCCAAAAGTTTTTTTTTTAATTTCGAACCCAATTTTTAAGTACACGAATATATTTAAAATGTGATTTGTGTGCATGTCCAGCAAGAACTTCGTTAGGCTTAAGTATCACATATCATTGGATGTTTGAGTATACCTCCTCGTAGTGGCTGTTCAAAAAACGCTATTATTTCTCTTTGCATGCGTGCTCAAACTTTTTCTGTAAGCCAAAATTAGCTCACAAATGCGTTGCGTAAGGACGTCAACTGTTGATCTGTATTTCCTTCAGGATATCAAAGGTTGGTGCGAGTTTCTTTTTAATATCACAGTTAAAAAAAATATAAAGTATCTTAAATTGCAGAATGCAATTAATAATACTTATAAATTAGCTGATGTAGCATCAAAGGTTTGGACGAAATTTGTATTCCAATACACAAGTAAAACATTGTATATTGCATTTTGTGAATTGATTTTTTTTTTTGGCCTTCCATGTTCATCAGCACCTTTGAACGCTTGAAGCCTAGAGTTTGATGCATCCTTCAAAATTTCTGAATTAATCTATGTAGCTAAAATATCATCCTCAAGCAGCCATGGGCTACGGAGGTCCAACCAGACCGTGCAATTTAGTTCCCCAAGCAAGTCTGTCCTGAGCTACATCTACTGCATCTGGCCACTGCACACCAATTCTAACAAGGTCCTGTTTGACATTGTCTGCCCACAGCATTCCCAGGTCTCCCCCTCTTTCTCAGGTGTTTAGGCACAATGTTCATAACCCTATTCACCAATCTATAATTATTCATATGGGCAACATGGCCAAACCAACGGAGTCTTTCACTGCACAATATGCTGCTTAAAGGAGGTTGCAGAATCCTTTGCCTAACCTCATCATTAGTTACAAAGTTAAACCACTTAATACCCAAGATACTGCATAAGCATCTAGTTTACTGTTATCTTCTTTACAAAGCATCCAAGTTTCACTACCATAACTAAGCCTAGAGAGAACCAAACTATTATACAGTCTAATTTTAGTCTTTAGGTGTATACGCCTATTTCTTCACACACTCCATAGATTTTTAAAAGTCCTGGCAGCAATCCCTATTCGTCTGTTTATCTCATGCCACACATCACCATTATCTGTTACATAGCTCCCAAGATAATTAAACTGTGACACCTTCTCAAGACTGCAACCATTCAGATTAACTCAATCACAGCCGGCCTGATCAATTTTCTTCACTTTAGTTTTCTCTCTGTTTATAACCAAACCTACTCTACTGCCAGTTTCATTAACAGCTCGAATGATAGAGTTCATCTCATCAACATCATTTGCCAAAAGGGCTAAATCATCACCATAATCTAAATCAGAAATTTTCGTATCTCCAGTCCATTTAAGGCCAAAATCTTTCCCTTGAAATGAATTTCACATAACACCATATTTTAACGTGACCCCCTGATTTTTCATCAAAGATATTTTTATTTTAAGATATAATCATTTATTTAAGAATACTATCCATGTACAAGAAACCCCCTATTTTTGGTATCCAATGTTTGGCAAAAAGGGGTTCCTTATACACGTTAAAATACGGTAATCAATAACCAAGCTAAAGAGAAAAGGAGACAAAATGCACCCTTGTCGAACACCAGAAGTAATGCTAAACCAATTGCTACAAGCCGTACCAACTCTCACAAATGACTCAGTGTTATTATAAAGAGCTTTCATTATGTTAACTAACTTGTCTGGTATACCATATGATCTCACAATCAACCACAAATTATGGCGATCAACAGAGTCGAAATCTTTTTTGAAATCAACAAAGGTTTCTGAAACTAAACATTTCTCAAGAATCTGCCTAAGTGAAAATATCTGATGCACACACCCCCTACCACTTCTGAATCCACATTGCTCATCACGCAATTGACTGTCAACCAGATTCTTAATTTTATTAAGCACAATCATGGAGAGAACTTTATACCTGGAACAGAGAGTAGGCTAATATACCTATAGTTATCACAAGAACTGCAATCACTTTTTTGAAAATAGGGATAACAATAGCTCTGGTAAAATCCTTAGGAACATTCCTTTATCATAAAAGATATTCAAATTTTCAGTCATCCAAGTGGTAACTGAAACATTCCCAGCTCTGAGCATTTCTGTAGTAATTTCATCTGCCCCTGGGGATTTATGAAGTTTAAGTTTAGAAATAGCCAAAATAACTTCAGATTGTGTTATAGGGCCAACATTAAAGCCACCAATGCATCTATCATCATTACAAACAATGGCAGTAGAACTAACCACATTGTTTAGAACATCACTGAAATGCTCAGCCCACCTAGCCATGACAGAATCCTCACCTTCTATAACCTTACCTTGTTTATCATTCAATCCCTGTAAACCTGTCTGTTTTCTATCACTCAAAACATTAACTATCTGGTACAGCTCTCTGCTGTTCTATCTAACTGCTTCCTCGGCTTTGTCAGCCAAGCCATGAAGCCAAAAATTCTTATCAGCAGCTAACTGATCCTTTACACGTTTATTAAGCTCTCTGTAATGCTTTCTATTAGGACTAGTAGGATATTGATTAGGGACATTTCTGCAGTTCCTTCTTTCTGAAATAATCTCAAGTGCCTTATCAGTCAAATAATTTTGCCCCCTCAGCTCCTTTTTTCCTAAAAGAGTACTGTTAGTTTCAAGGAAAGCATTTTTAAAATGGCCCCATTCTTCTCAACTTCAGTAGTAAGCATACCATGACTGTCATAATGACTAAGTAACCTATCATTGTAAGCTTTAGCAATAACTGGGTCTTTCAGAGCTTCAGTATTAAAAGTAAATTTTTTAACCCTAGCACAACATTTTTTAAGTTGCAAAACACTTTTAACAAAGTAATGGTCAGATCCAATTTCAGCTACCCTATATGACCTGGTATTCCTAACAGAACTAGCCCATTTGCTGTTAATTAAAATATAATCAATCATATTCTTATGCAGCCCATCGGGTGAAACCCATGTGTACTTATGTACATTGTGGTGTTTGTAATAAGTGTTAGTTATTTTGAATCCATTGAGTTTACTTACAAATAATTTACTACATGATTATGCTGTTTTCATCAGAGTACAATTCTTAGTCTACTGCGACCAGTTACTGAAGACTATTAAATCTATAGTCTAGGTATGAGACCTGTAGACCTGTAGGAGATGTTGCCCATTGCAGCTACCAATACCAAAAGGGCCTATTACTCCTCCCCAAAGATCAGAGTCAGTGCTAACTTTGTCATTGAAGTCACCTAGAACAATTCTGTCAACAAACTTTCTTGACAATTCAAAATATCCTGAAGTTGTCTGTAAAATCTATCCTTCTCATCCTCAGTGGGGACATAACAGCAGATAACATTCAATCTTTAACGCTTGTCTGAAATTTTGCTGTAAGAAACCTTTCATTAATGCACTCATATCCTAGAAGAGCATTACTGGTGTGTCTACTGAGAAGCATACCTACACCTTGATGATGCTTATTATCTTCCCTCCCTGAAAAGAGAAATTTCCGATTATTTTTATGAATATCACCTTTATATGTCCATCTGGTCTCTTGCAAACCAAGAATATTTAAATTATAACGCTTGAGTTCTTGTGCGAGGACATCAAAAGAATAAGCTCTGTGCAGAGACCTCACATTCCAGCTACCTATGGAGAGAAAATGGTTAGTGGGATGTTTAAAGAAACTATGTTTATTGAGAGAGGGGATGCTGACAATATCAAACAGCCCCCTAATCGCAGACATGGGGCAAAGACCCGTTCCCCCACCACTAAAGGCTGAAGCCATCTACACTGGAAGACTTCCTCCAATGTAGAATTTGACGATGCCAATAGAAGCAAAGCGTTCAGGTGCCTGCGATGACCTCTGCTCAGGATTATCCACCAGCTGATAAACATATCGGGTGATTCTATTCACTTGGGGCTGAAAACCCACAAACAAACCGAAAACATGGCGGAAGATTTTCCCTCCACAGAAGCCGACCAGTACAGTAAAATCAGGATCCATAATCGAGCTCAGAGCCATATATCTGTCCAGTGGGTTTATATGGTCAGCACCAGGACCCTGTGTGGTTGACCACCTCTCAGCAGAGTAGAAAAAAAAGAAAAGTAGCCATAGTTGTCCAGATCAGTAGGCCATACTAATCTAGCAGCCCTCCCCTTCTGTTCACTTCCACAAGAGAGTATCTCTTTTGAAAGGTACTAACGGTCTGCACCACGAGAAGGCGGGGTTGAACATTAGGTACTAGGCCTGGCTGGTTCTATGCATCATCACAGGGGAATGGTACATAGCTCTCCTTCCAGTGACTACCTAGCTACCATTTACAGACTTAAGTACAGATAAGGTATTTAAGAGCTATCTAAAATATAAATAATCTATAAATGCATCCCTTAAAAAATAATTTAAAAATTTGTTGAAATAGAGCAATAAAATATTTTTGTGATTTTATATATTTTTAAACAAATTACAGTTATTTATAATCCATACAAATTGTCTTTAAACTTCTAACAATAATTGTAGAATCATTGATTTTGCAAGATTATTATTAGATACAATTATCAAATAATTTTATAGATTCTGTAAAAATAATCTTGCAAATGAGAGATATCAGTGAAAGTGGTGCAGTTTGAAAGCTATTATAAAGCATTTCTACAATAACTCATTCATACTGTAAGTGCACCATTTCAAAGTTAGATTTTGCTGCATCTAATGTACACCAGGTTCAAATATGATGTTTCAGAAGAAGTACCTATTGGATTTGTTTCCTTTAACTCTCACTCTGCCCTTGATGAGAAAGAGGGCAGCAATGGCTTGGAAAAGGTGCTGCTTTTTCAGAAGGGATATTGTACCCTATGTGTGGGAGAACTCTATCCAGTTCACATTAAAGAATATACTTGATAGCCTTTACAGGAGGTTTTCATTTGTATTTTAACAACTGTCCAGTGGGTCACCTTTCTCTACTCAGACTTGAACTTTTGGGTTCTTTGTAACTATTGTATTTAAGAGCAACTCTGAAAGTAAAAACACAGTGGGCTGAATTAGAGATTCAGTTAACTCTATAAACATTGTAGGTGCAGGGCAGGGGTGGCTCAGTCGGTAGCGTGCCAGGCTCGTAATCTGTAGTTCCCAGGTTCGAGTCCCAGCTGGGTCAGCGTTGAGATTTATCTCCGCAAAATTCCCCGCCTTGCCCACGGTCAGTAGGGGACACCGATGGGCTTGGAAAGGCCGCCATCCGTTGGATGGGACTTTAAGCCGTGGCCCCGTGTGTGGGAGAGCCATACCCTGTGCACGTTAAAGAACACGCTGGATGGCCTTGACAGGAGACTACCATCTGTCTCCCAACAGCTGTTCCAGTGGGTCCCCTCCCCCAACCTTCTCTGAGCCTTCGGGGTCCATGTGACCTGGCCATTTAGCCCATGGTTTGCAAAAAAGTGCCGCTCAGAGGTAAAACAACCCAACCCATTGTAGGTGCTGAACTAGTCACATGTTATCACGACAATCAGCTCATTGATACTAACAGGGCAATTGATGGTTGTAGATTAGTGTGATGAAGTTTAGGTTAAATATTCATACCTGCATTTTCTTTGTTCTTCTAGAGGTTGCTTCATTGGTTGTTCTAGTTGAACAATTCTGGGTTGTGTGCTATTCTCAGTAGCTGATGTTTTCACAGGTCTGGTATTGTTCCTTCTCACTTGGTGATAGAGTTCTTATGTGTGGTGGTGTTGCACTTTGCTTAGCAAAGTTTAGAATGACACCCAGTGACTCCGTGGTATGAGTCACTGGGTGTCATTCTAAACTTTGTGCTCCTCGTAGTCCACTGAGCCAGTTGGTGACCAGGCATTGCGACACGTTTCATGCCATCCGCTTCGGCACATCATCAGGACAAGTGAGGGCAACAATACCAGACCTGTGAAAACATCAGCTACCGAGAACAGCACATAATTCAGAATTGTCCTCCTTGAAAACTGACAGAGCTACCTCTAGAAGAACAGGGAAATGCAGGTATGACTATTTAACCTAAACTTCACCGCACCAATCTACAACCATCAATTACCCCATTAGTTGTCAATGAGCCATTTATTTGTTGTGATAGCATGTGACTAGTCTAGCACCTACAGTGTTTATAGAATTAACTTTATCTTTAAGAGCAACTCTGTTCATAATATGGTTTTGTGATGAAAAAAAATTGGATCCACTCTAATCAACAGAGAGATTTATGAATTGCAAGTATGATGCTGAGGGTCATATAGGTTTTCATTTGATCTTAACAACTGTCCAGTGGGTCACCTTTCTCTACCCATTATTTGTTTTGACCATAATAGTTTTGACCAATTGATTATTACTTTTACTATCAGTGTTGTTTACTAATTACTCAATGATCATGGAAAGGCCGCCGTCCGTCGGATGGGACATTAAGCCGTGGCCCCGTGTGCGGGAGAGCCATACCCTGTGCACGTTAAAGAACACGCTGGATGGCCTTGACGGGAGGCTACCATCTGTCTCCCAACAGCTGTTCTAGTGGGTCCCCTCCCCAACCTTCTCTGAGTCTTCGGGGTCCATGTGACCTGGCTATTTAGCCCATGGTGTGCAAAAAAGTGCCGCTCAGAGGTAAAACAACCCAACCCAACTCAATGATCAATAGAGATAGCAATATTAATATAGAGATAATTAATTAATAAATAAAATAATTAATAAAAAAATTAATGTAGAGTAGCAAATAGTTAACTGATAATGTAGTAATAAATTATCACAAGAAAAACTCCGTAGACAAGAAACACTTGAAATAATTAGTGGAAAAAAATTGGTTGTGCTGACTGGGATTTGAACCCAGGTCTCCCAGAAGCATGTTGGGCATCTTAACCACTGTATCATCAAGGTTTGATGGTCCAGCAGTTAAGATGCCCAGTATGCTTCTGGGAGATCTGGGTTCGAATCCAGTCAGGATAACCAACTCTTTTTCACTAATTATTTGAAGGACACTAAATTCAAGCATTACGCTAATGGTATTTACAGTTGTCTTTATTCTGCAATATATACACAACCATTAGATACAATGGCAGAACTGGCTCCAGTTTTTGGTTACACACCACCATATCATTATTAAACTAGGTCTGTTACAGCTCTCAGTCCATACTTAAGGCAACAATTATGTGGTTACCATTGATCAGTTTCTTAACTGACTCAGCTACCCAAGAAGGAGGGCCGCATTTACCATAAGGTGCATTAGGCGCAAGCTGGGGCCTCACTCTCTATGGGGCCACATTTTAAAACCTTACTTCTCACAAACAACAATATAAAAAACAGCCTAGTTATAGTTGCAAAATAAAATGCTTATTTTTAAATGCAAAATTCACTAGTGCAAACTAAAATATGGAATTTATCTTTAACTTTTATTGAATATGAATTGACAGATTCTTTAAATTGTGATTATTTAATTGATGGTTTCACCAAAGAGAAAAGCTCGCAACACTTCGATGGAAACGTTTTTTGTTAAATGCTTATCAAGAAATGTTCAATATTGTAATTTGGTAGTAAACTGCAATTCATGCTAAAAATATCTTAATGAATCTTAGTAATGTCTATACTTTTGTTTGCTGGGATTGAATTATATTTTTGTGATTATTTTTCTACAATTCTTTAAATAAAATTTTTTAAATATTTTTCTTGAACCAAACACTAAATATTGCAAAAAACCTAAGTAAGGGGCCTCGAATTTAATACGTGCCTAAGGCCTCAAAATGTTTAGCAAGGGGGGCCTCGAATTTAATGTGCGCCTAGGGCCTCATAGAGTTTAAATCCGACTCTGCCAAGAAGAGATATCAGATGAGATTCTCAACCATATTCTCCCTCATGAACACTCACATTACAGCCCATCTTTCTTCTGACCTAAGTCTGTTCCACAAGGCTAGCAATGTCCACACTCTCAGACATCTGAATCACGATAAACTTCTCATCACATTCCTAGGCTTCAGATCCTCATGCTCTTTGTTCTTTCATCCATCCCCCTTCTGGGTTCCAAGTACAAGGGATAGTAACCCGAGTCATAACAGTACTTGGGAGTACCTCTCACCCTCCATTAGACGAAGGGAATGAGGAACTTTGAAACCACATACATTCCTGTACCCTTGGTACAGCATAGCCAATGAACTTATTCAATAACATATTCATGATGGCCTAGCACCTGAAGTTTGACCCCCACCTTGTGGTGCAGGCCTTTAGTACCTGTGGAAAGATATTCTCTTCTGGAAGAGAACTGAAGGGGAGGGCTTCCAGATCAGTGTGACCTATTTATCTAATCTGTGTCACTTTTTATTTTCTACTATTCTGAGGGGTGGTTGACTTCACATGAGCTCTTAGTGCTGACAGCCAAACATTTGGCTTTGAGCATGATTTATGGATCCTGAACTTGATGCACTGGTGGACATCTGCTGATGGAAAATCTGATACTTTTTTATTTGTGGGTTGATGGCCCCTAGTGCAGAAATGCACAAGATACCTTATATCAGCTAGTAGATAATTCTGATCAGAGGCCATTGCAGACACCTGAAATCCTTGTTTCTAGGGGCATTGCCAGTCCATAGCAGAGTAATGTCTCAGTCAGGTCAGTTTACCTTTTTTTTATCTTGAAAAGATAGTGCTTGAAATTCCTACCAGTACTGGTGGGTTAAGCCATTAGCCATGGGGGAATAGGTTATTGCCCCTAATGCTTGCAAAAATTAGGGAGATATTTGATATTTTCAGCACTTTCCCTCAATAAACCTGGTTTCTTTTTGCCTGGTAATTATATATATATATATATTTACACAGGTACATAGAATGTGATGACTTTGCATAGAGAATATATTCATGATGTCTTCACATGGCAATTATAGCCTAGACATTCTGGACATGCAAGAATACTTAAAATAATCTTAAAATTTTCTTAGGATGGGAGGATAAAAAGCATTTTTAGGTTGTTGATATGCTTCTTAACACAAAAGTGTTAAGTGATGCTCTTCAAGGATATGATTGCATTAATGAATGATTTATTACAGCTTAATTTAAAACTAGGATTAAAGACTTGAATGGTATCTGTTATCCCTCCCTCCCCCAAGGGCTCGATGAGAATGAAAGAACTTTTTATAGGCAACTTAGCATATTTTGAATTCTGTCAAAAGAGATATTCCTGTGCTAGGTGCCTTCAGTGGCAAAGTTTGTTCTAATTCTTATATTTGATCAGGAGTGATAGCTTCTTTTGACACTGGTAGTTGCAATACCAATAAGGATTTGGTTGGTTGGTTGTTTTACCTCTGAGCAGCACTTCTTTGCACACAATGGGCTAAATGGCCAGGACACAAGGACCCAGATGGCTCAGAGAAGGTTGGGGGGTGGGGATTGCTATTGGGAGACAAATGGAGCCTCCTGCAAAGGCCATCCAGAGTGTTCTTGAACGTGCACAGAGTATGACTCTCCCATACATGGGGGCCACAGCTTAACATCCCATCTGATGGATGGCAGCCTTTCCAAAGACCATCAGTGTCCCCACTGACCATGAACAGAGCAGGGAGTTTTGCAGAGATAAATCTCGATACTGAACTAGACAGGACTCGAACCTGGGAACTGCAGATTACTGAGCTTGGCACGCTACAGACAGCCACCCCCACCCTCAGCAATAAGGAATATTCATACAAGTAAACTTGAATGGTTTGAAAATAACTAACAATTACTGCAAACACTGGAATATTTATATAAATACATGTGCACTTCACATGATGGGTTGCATAAGAATATGATAGATTAAATATCAATTATAACAGCAAACGAGTTAACTCTATTAGTAATACCAGAACATATAGGAAAGCCACAATTCGGTCTGTCCATTATTTTGTTAAAAGTGTCTTGCAACCAAAGCTTGAGAAATGTGCTAAGGTTAAGAGAATTACTTTTACTGAAACTCTGAAAAACTTTGAACTAACAAAAACTTATCACGTTGGATTTCTTAGTCACTGTAGTCTCATGGTTTTGCTAATAACTGAAGCTGAGGAAAAATAGAACACACTATTTTTGAAACAAGGTGCACTCTTTTGGGTATAAAGAAACTGAGGAGAAATTCATTCAAATGATAAGGCAATTAAGCTTATTTTTGAATGAAGAAATTATAGTGATAAACTGAATCAACACCCTTCTTATCCTAACAGATCCTATAATATGTAAAGGATAAGTTGAAAGCTTATATGAATCTTTGGCTTGATAACTTGTCTGGTAAAACAGAAAGCAGCTAGACAACATAACAACATAGTTATACCAATAGTTATGTTTAAACTTTTCTGATGTCAAACATTTATGGTTTTATGCACACTCAAAATCACTCCCCAATTTGAAATGTGTAACTTCTGTATGTATAGTATATAGAATAATATCTTATATCATGAATATACACAATGATAATATAGAATAATATTTTAGGTACATAGTAAAGATTTCCAATCAATTTTAATTTTTATTAACATGTTAAACAAAGATTACGCTGAATGAATGTTAATTTCCTGATAAAATAATACAGAGCATTATGTGCAAACGATAAATATACCATTTACAACATTTAATGAATGTCAGCAATTGCATTCAAGCTTTCAAAAAGTCACTCTTTAATTCCATGATAGCTCTGCAAAAAGAAATACTAAGTACTTCCCATTCAAAGTAATTTTCTACACTTTTATAAATCTCTGGTTCTCACCAAGGTCACTATCCATCCAGCCTCCAAACATTTTCGAGAAGGCAACCAGTAGCCCTACAGAATTTTTTAAGCAAAATGCTTGGAAATTTTACATTAATATTATTTCAATTTGTAAGTATTTATTTTATTAGTGCAGTCTAGATTCAGACTTTTATTTCTGAAAATATTTTAACACTCTTCTTACTATTTAATTTTTGTGCTCATTCATTTTCTATAGATTTAAAGGAAAGCCCTAATAACCTTTTCTGCTGTCATTTCTGATACAATTTTTTTTATCAATTTTAATTTAGAAATGAACATTTCAATGTTACTACAGTTACCTATAGCATTAAAAAGAACAAGATATCAGTATATACATCTGGAAAGGCTGAAATAAGAGAATAGTTTTGAATGATCAATAAATTAGCTACTTTCCTTATAGTAGAAATTTTTGCTATTTGTGGTTTCAAGCTAGTCACCATAGAAGCTGAGTACCAAATGAAGACATTGTCTTGTTTATGTTCCCTAAAAATTAACAAAAAATTGCTCTTTTTAAAAATGGAAGATATTGGAAGTAATTATGAAATATGTGCTTTTTTGATATACCACTTTAAAGTGTTATTAAAATTAATATGTTAGTATAATGTTCATATTTTTTACTTCAGTAAAATTCAGAATTAAATTCTCTTTAATTTGGTATATAACATAGCCTATTTCTGTTGATTAATTATTTATTAAAAATATTCTAAAATTGACTTGTTTATTGAACTCTGCAACAAGCCTTGACATTTCTCAAAGTATGGTGTGGAGAAAAAAATTACAAAACTGAATAAATATTTACTTTAAACAACAATTTTTGTTAATTCAGAAATAACCTATTCATGTGCATTATAATCATTTCTGTCTATTAGCGTTTTTTAAACATAATCATACAAAGAACTTTACCTGGAACAGAAAGTAGGCTGATACCCCTGTAGGTATCACAAGAACTGCGATCATTTTTTTTTAAATTGGGATAATAATAGCTCTAATCTTTGAGTATATGCATAAAAATCCAATACGACCAAAAATGTTAATTATGACAAAAATATAACCTATTTAGTTTTACAGACAACTACGGAAAAAATACATAAGTAATTATGAAAATACCATACACTATTACTCTCATACCAAGAAAAATCTTGTCCATAAACACATATACAGACCTGAACCCAAACTTAAGTATTAAAATCAGGTAAAAGTTAATATTGACCACTGCAGTACTAACCAGTCATAAACATATTAAGTAATTGAAGCAGTAAATGTTGTAATATATCAAAAACAAGTCATACTGTAAGACTGGAAAAAGTTGATTGTAATGCAAAATATAATTTTTATTTGCCAAAAATTGGGCTGATTATATGATTGCAAGATAACTAATTTTAATCATGCATACTATGGCATATATATAAACTGACAGGCTCCTGTCAGACCTCTGTGGCAAGCAGCTGCTTGAGGGGGTATTTATTTATTTATATTTATTATAATGTTCTATATTTTCACTTGCGTATGAAATCACATTTTTGTATGATTTCACTTGTGTATGAATGGACTGGTCTCTGGCGATGGCATATACGATTGTAGAGTGTATACATGGCAATCAGTTTTTGCGTTACTTTGAGGAAGAATGATTCTACAAAGTGATCTTTTTGACTTCAAACATGTTATGATTATGAGACATGATGTTCAGATTCCAGTATCTTGACAATAGGTGCCATGGTGAACTGCTTCCATTGGTGCTGTCATGAGTCTGCCATGACTGGCTGAACAGTGGTCAAACAACCAGCCAAAGGTCAAAGGTCATTCATAAACAATTCAGTGTGTGGTCAATGGACATGCAACACAACAGCAATGCAGCACAGTGCCCAGCTAACTGCACAGTACAATGTTGGAATGGCAAGACCAATATCCACGTGGACAATGCACCAACATTTCTGCCCCTGTGATAAAACTTAAGTTTTATCACAGGGGCAAAATAGTTATATCCTTGGCCCTTAAAGGGCAAGGGCTTGGATTGTTTTACCTCTGAGCAGCACTTTTTTGCACACAATGGGCTAAATTGGCCAGGTCACAAGGACCCCGAAAGCTCGGAGAAGATTGGGGGAGGGGATCCACTGAATAGCTGTTGGGAGACGGATGGTAGCCTCCTTTCAAGGCCATCTAGGGTGTTCTTTAACATGCACAGCATATGGTTCTCCCATACACAAGACCATAGTTTAACATCCCATCCGATGGACAGTGGCCTTTCCAAGCCCATCAGTGTCCCCTGCTGACCAATGGCATGGTGGGGAGTTTTGTGGAGATAAATCTCAATGCTGACCCAGCTGGGATTCAAACCTGGGAACTGCAGATTACAAGCCTGATGTGCTACTGACTGAGCCACCTCCACCCCCCAAGAGCCTTAAAGCATAAGCCCTAAGGGCCTTTAAGGGCATGACCCTTAACCCTTTAAGTGTTAGAAACTGATAAATCATTTTTTGAAAATCACTACAACTGAACTTGCAACATGTTATTTTATGCTTACCTAACATTTTTTCCCTTTTAAATTTTATTTATTTTTGTTCAGAATTAAATGTTCTTTCTTCTAGTATGTAAACTATTTTATTCATTAGTTGTTTCATAAGACTCAGAAGTTGAATTGCATTTTTAGAGAGAAAAAAATCCAACATTGTGAGGGTTAAAAGGCTGCCAGGGCAAGAGGACATGCCCCTCCACCTCTTTGAGAATTCTAATAAGGATAATGAAAGCAAAAAAAAAAATTATTAAACTTGTAATGCCATAAATTTTAAACAAAATTAAAAAAAACCTATGACAATGGGACAAAAATGTTACATTGGAATAGAAATCAAGTCTCTTGCCTTTATTTTTCTCCAATTTGATTGTGTCACTTGTTGTAACTGAATATTTATGACTTTTCACAAACACTGATAGGAAAATAATCATTTGTTTTGAGGAGAATTGTCAAGAGGAAAAAAATCAGTGATCTAAAGAGGGTTTACCATTTTTTTATTTTTTTTTTTTTATTTTAATTGTTCTATTATTAAAAATGAAATGCTCTTGCATTTGATATGTAACATGACCTATATATATAAATACACATTAGTCACTATAGGATTTTTACAGTTCACTTCCTTTTCTGCTAAAGTTAGAAATGATCTTTTATATCCATGGCCCTTAAAGGTCTTTAAGGCTTAAAGACCATTAAGCTTAAATAAGAGCCATCATGTCAACTAACTTGTCATGTATACCATATGATCTCACAATCAAGAGTCAAAAGCTCTTTTGAAATCTACAAAGCTAGTAACTACAGATTTTCAAAATTCCATTTTCCAAGAATATGCTTAAGTGAAACTATTTGATCTATAAATCCCTACCACTTCTGAATCCACATGGTTCATCAACCAAATTCTTAATTCCATTAAGAACAATAATGCTAAGTACTTTACCTGACACAGAGTTGACTAATACTCCTGTAGTTATCACAAGAACTATGATCATTTAAAAAAAAATAGGGATTATAATAATAGCTGTAGTAAAATCATTAGGAACACCTATATCATAAAAAAATTCCAAAATTTCAGTCAGCATGTGGCAACACAAACATTTCCAGCTCTAAGCATTTCAGAAGTAATTTTATTTGCCTCTTGAAATTTTATGTAGTTTTAGAGACAGCCATAGATTTGATATAGACAGGGCAAAAACATTATACTAGCATTGGTATATAATGACTTGTGTAAAGCTAAGATGAACAATGTTTGCAGAATAGACTGATTTAAATATTAAATAAATTTTTGCATGGCACAGTAAAATTTTAAATGCATTTCTTTTGAGGCTCCTCATATGGTGAGGCCCTAAGATGCTTCTGCATAAGTCCAACCCTGGATGGGGCAGAGGTCTCAGTTGGTAGTGTGCCAGGCTCGTAATCTGTAGTTCCCAGCTGAGTCAGCATTGAGATTTATCTTAACAAAATTCCTCCGCCCTGCCCACGGTCAGTAGGGGACACCGATGGGCTTGGAAAGGTCACCGTCCATCGTATGGGACATTAAGTAGTGGTCCCTGTATGGGAGAGAACCATACCCTGTGCATGTTAAAGAACACACTGGATAGCCTTGACGGGAGGCTACCATCTATCTCCCAACAGCTGTTCCAGTGGGTCCCCTCCCCCAACCTTCTCTGAGCTTTCAGAATCCATGTGACCTGGCCATTTAGCCCATGGTGTGCAAAAAAGTGCCACTCAGAGGTAAAACAACCCAATCCAACCCTGGATATAGGCTCAACATTAGAGACCCAGTAATGCATTTATCCTCATTACAATGGGAAGAGAACAAACCACATTGTTTAGAATTATCTTTGAAATGCTCAGCCCACCCTTGCCAATACAGAATCCTCACTTCAATAACCTTAACATGTTTATCCCTCAATCCCCCATATGGAAGTTGGTTTTTCCCACACAAGCCATTATTTATTCTATCAGAATAACCCTTTTTCAGGCATCTTACATATTCATAAAAGTGCAAAGATTAAATACATATGTATATAAATTAATTTAAATAGCAGTGGTTCATAACACTATTTTAAGTTAGCTAATAAAAAATTTCTATCTACAAGTCAGAGGCATCTCATCCAATGATGTAGATGGTGTAGTTGCACCAGGGCCCTAAGTAAATATCTTTTTTACTTATCAGTTTCAAAAGCAGGGGAAACATTCACAGAAGGAAAAGGAGTAATTTTACTTTTCCGCTGTACAAAAGAAATAGCAAAGATCGATTAATCAGTGCACTTGGTGTCTAGCAAACAGTATTTAAGAAAAACATACAGATGTTTTCTCACAGTTTTCTCGTAGAAATACTACCAAAAATTTTACATTCAATAGATGCTCTCTGAAAATTTTTGCATTCTCCAGATGCTGACCTGTCAAAATCCTCCCATTTGTTTCACACTGCATTATAAGGCTTGTAGAAATGGAGGAACAATTTTATTAAATTTAATCAAATAGCACAAACTGTGGCACTACTATGGGGCATAGAACCAAGGTTTGATACTTCTCATATCCTTAAAATCAAACGCATGGTTTGAAAATTGAGGTATTCAATGTTACTTTTGACAGAGCCATCATGATACTAAAATCATGTTTAATCTTTCCCAGGTCCAGCTATTTTTTCACTCTGATCAGTCAAAAAAAAAGTTTAACTCCAGAACTTCTTTGCCAAAAACTAATGACAGGAATTATGGCATATTATATGCCAAATTAATCAGCATTTCATTCTGGATTTTCTGAAAATAAAATATTTAACAAAAACCGATGACCAGTTTTATTTTAATAGGACTTTTTTTAGAGTCATGTAGTAAAAAAAATGCATCTGACAACACAAACAAAAATTTATTTAAGAGAATTAAGAATCTAGTTGACGGACAATTGCGTGATGAGCAGTGTGGATTCAGAAGTGGTAGGGGATGTACAGATCAGTTTTTTTCACTCAGGCAGATTCTTGAGGAATGTTTAGAGTTTCAGAAGCCTTTGATCACTAGCTTTGTTGATTTCAGAAAAAAGCTTTTGACTCTGTTAATCGTCATAATTTGTGGTTGATCATGAGATTGTATGGCATACTAGACAAGTTAGTTAATATAATGACAGCTCTCTTACTAGCACCAAGTCGTGTGTGAGAGTTGGTAAAGCTTGTAGCAATTGGTTTAGCATTGCTTCTCATGTTCAACAAGGGTACATTTTGTCTCCTTTCCTCTTTAGTTTATTTACTGATTATGTTATTTGAAATTCACTGCAAGGGAAAGGTTTTGGGCTTTAAGTGGTCTAGAGCAGTGGTTCTCAACCTTTTATGCTTCACGTACCCCCTGGAAATGTCTATGTAGCTGCCGTACCCCTTATATAGATAGATAAAACTATAGTTATAGTATAATAATACGAACTAAGCGACTTTGTTACTAGATCTAGTGACCTTTGAGCTCTCATGGCATACCCCAAAAAATTTTACTGCATATACCCCATGTGAGAACCCCTGTCTAGAGATCTGAAAATTTCTGATTTTGATTATGCTGATGATTTGGCAATTGGGCACAGAGCCCAATTAAATGTGACTTGACAACATCGCAACTAGACTCAACATCAATGGGGCAATGTTCTGTTCATTGATAAATCTCAATTCAGTCTGCAAACTGATTCCCAGCAACTATTAGTTAAGAGAGCATGGAACCAGATATCATCCCTCTAACTTAAATGCTGTAAGTAATTATATTACTAGGAATAAAAATTCCCTTTTTTTAATTCCAACTACTAAAGAAGAGATTCAAGATATTGCTAATCATATTAAAGAAAATAAGAGGATATTAGTTTGAAGGGTTCGCAGCAATTATAAAAAATAGTTTTAATTATATTGTTACACCATTGACATACACAGTCATATCAGAATAATATGACCACATCAGTGATTCTCAACTTTTTATGCTTCATGTACCCCTTGGAGATGTGTATGTAACTGGCATACCCCTTGTATAGGTAGATAAAACTATAGTTATAGTATAACAATGGTTATTTTTACTTTGTTACTAGATCTAGCGACTTTTGAGCTCTCACAGCGTACCCCAAAAAATTTTACCGCATACCCCATGTTGAGAACCCTTAACCTACCTAATAATGGGAATAACCACCCTTTGCCCGGATGACAGGGCAATGAGGCCCTGGAAGTTTGCCAGAGGCACACGTGCCCATTTGGACTCCAGCAGAGCACATAGGTTCCAGAGATGATGTGGTTGTGGGTCCACATGCCAAACCTGTCAATCTAAATGGTCGCACAAGTTCTCTATGGGATTGAGGTTGGGCGATTTTGCTGGCCAAGAGAGAACGGAGACATCACTGTTGTATTCCTGAAACTAGTCACTCACCACCTTAGTGACATGGCAGGGTGCATTGTCCTGTTGGTAGACACATCACCACCAGGGTAAACATTCAACATGAAGGGATGCATGTGGTCAGCGAGGATGGACAGGTAGTCATTGGCATTCGGTGATCCATCTAGTGGTACTAGTAGTCCCAGGTCATACCAGGAAAACATCCCCCAGACATGCACACTGCCACCGCCGGCCTGTACTTGACTGACAAGCATGTTTAGGTGTTGGTTCTCATGTTTCTGACGCCATATCCGCCACCGCCCGTCACTTCTGTGGAGTAGAAACCTCGATTTGTTGAAGAAGGCAACCTTTTTCCACTGTCCAATGATGTAGTCCTGTGCGAACTGCAGGTGTCATTGCCGATGGACCTTGGTTAACATGGGCGCCTTTATGCAGCATTGACTCCGGAGACCCATGCGTAACAGGGTTCACTTTACTGTTTTATCGGGGACACGTACCTAGGTACCCCAGTGTTCATTTGAGTGGTCAATTGCTGCACTGTTGTGCATCGATTGCCCTTTATGAGTCAACGGAGGTGACGTTCTCTTCTGGGGTCGATGGCCTTTGGGGCTCCCAGTTATGACATCTGCAGGTACTTGGTGTGCCAGTGGTCCATTCTTGGTACACCCTTACTACAGCACCTAGCGAATAGCCCATGAAGTCTGCTGTTTCCGAGATGCTTTCACCCTTGGCACGGTAGCCAATAATCATTACTTTTTGAACATCCATCAAATCAGTACCTCTGCCCATTGAGTTCATGTTACACACTATGGTTCATCTGTCCTGGCTGGCCATTTATATCTCCATGTGGTCGACCTTGTAATGTGAACTCTGTGACGTGCCTGGGGAGGGGGGGGGGGGTTATATACACAGTCGTATCAATAAATTCTCAGCTGGTAATTCCCATTCTTCAGATCTTCAGATGGTAATTCTCAGCTGTTGTGCTGCCTAACTGCTTTCTCGGCTTTGTCAACCAAGCCATCAAGACAAAGATTCTTATCAGCAGCACTGTGATTCTGTGGGTGGTCATATTATTCTGATACGACTGTGTGTATTTTTAATTTATCGCTTTCAAGTGGTGTATTTCTTGATAGATTTAAAAAAGCAGTTACAATTCCTATATAAAAAAAGGAAACAAAAATATTCTTTCAAATTATAGACCTATATCTATTATTGTGTTTTTTTTTGGAAACATTCTGGAAAAACTAGTTAAAAAATGACTGAATAGTTATCTAATAAGTAACCCTTTCTACTCTGATACACAATTTGGTTTCAGAGATAATAAAAGCAGAGAAGATGCTATGATAAGCTACACTAAACATGTTTGTGAGTTTATTGGCAATAATTATATAACCTCGAAAAATTTTTAGATATATAAAAAAATTTACTCTGTTTTCCATCAAATTCTATTACATAAATTGGAATGTATGGGAGTCAGAGACATTGCTCTAAAATGGTTTTCGAGTTATTTATCAAATAGAACCCCAACTGTGAAGATTAATGGAGCTTTTAGTTAGAAATAACACATGGAGTCCCTCAGGGCTCTGTCTTAGGGCTAGTTCTCTTTTCAATTTCTAATGAATGATATCTGCTCTTTAAAAATTAATGGCAAGATTAACAGTTTTTCAGGTTATACCTCAATTACATTTACAGCAGCAGCTGTTGCTGACCTACAAAGTATAATAAATGATTTAAGATATTTTAAAATGGTTTAAATTAAATAAACTAACTTGAAATTAATCTAAAACAAAATATATATTGTACATTCTAAAAAATAAATTTGATATTGTAGATAATTTAATGGTAAAAATTCATGAAGCTAATTGTGATATTAATAAAGGCTGTTGCTGTGTGCCTATTAAGAGAGTGCATTAAATAAAGTATATAGGAATAATTTCGTTATTCCATTTCCATAATATCTGAATAATTTCTAATGAGCATTAGAAATTTATCATTTCCATTGATAACATTAGAAAACAAATTCTAATTGTTTAATGACACTATTGCCATAAAACATGCATTTAAGACACCATGTCTTAAATGGATATTCAAAATTTCAGTCATCCATGTGGTAACCGAAACATTCCCAGCTGTAAGCATTTCCATGGTACTTTCATCTACCCCTGGAGATTTATGTAGTTTAGCCAAAATAACTTCAGACTGATTAAAGCCAGTAATGCATCTATCATCATTACAAACAATAGGAGTAGAACTAACCACATTGTTTAGAACATCACTGAAATGATCAGCCTACCTAGCCATGACAGAATCCTCACCTTCTATAATTTTACCTTGTTTATCCTTAAATCCCTGTATACCTGTCCATTTTCTGCCACACAAAACATTAACTATCTGGCAGAGCTCTCAGCAGTTGTACTGTCTAACTGCTTTCTCGGCTTTGTCAACCAAGCCACCAAGCCAAAGATTCTTATCAGCAGCTAATTGATCCTTTACACGTTTATTAAGCTCTCTGTAATGCTTTCTACTATGACTAATATTGATTAAGGACATTCCTGCAGTTCTTTCTTGCTGAAATAAGCTCAAGTGCCTTATCACTCAAATAATTCTGCCTCCTCTGCTCCATTTTACCTCAAAGAGTAGTGTTAGTTTCCAAAAAAGCCTGTTTAAAATGGTCCCGTTCTTGTACAACTTCAGTAGTAAGCAAACCATGACTGTCATAATGACTAAGTAACCTATCTTGGTAAGCTTTAGCTATAACTGGGTCTTTCAGAGCTTCAGAATTAAAGGTCAATTTTTTAACCTTGGCACAACACTTTTTAAGTTGCAAGACACTTTTAACATGGTAATGGTCAGATCCAATTTCAGCTCCCCTATATGACTTGAGATTCCTAACAGAACTAGCCCATTTGCTGTTAATTAATATATAATCAATCATATTCTTATGCAACCCATCTGGTGAAACCCATGTGTACTTATGTGTGTCACGGTACTTGTAATAAGTGTTAGTTATTCTGAAACCATTAAGTTTGCTTACCTGTAGGAGATGTTGCCCATTGCTGCTACCAATACCGAAAGGGCCTATCACTCCTCCCCAAAGGAGAGACTCAATACCAATAGTAAAAAGACCAATAATTGTGGCTTTAAAATATAACATTCTTAGGAATATATTTTATGCATCAATAAATATTTTGCGAAAAAAGATTTGCTGACATATGGGACTTGAAGCCACATCTCTCCAGAAACATACCAGAGTATTCTACTATTGAACTAATGCCAGCTCTGCCTTTTTGGCACCTACTGTTGGTACCATCTATGATCTCGGGTTTCAACTATTTCTTTTTATTTTGTGCTGAGAAAGATGATAATAAAGTCTCTTCATGCTGCATTCATATTTTATGCAGTTTTGGTTTGTATTGTAATCATCATCATCATCATCCTCAAGCACCCATGGGCTACAGAGGTCCAACCACACCATACAATTTAGTGCCCCAAGCAAGTCTATCCTGAGCTACATCTACTGCATCTGGCCACTGCACACCAATTCTAATAAGGTCCTGTTTGACGTCTGCCCACCACATCCTAGTCTCCCCCACTTTCTGAGGCCTTTAGGCACACTGTTCATAACCCTATTCGCCAATCTATAATTATTCATACAGGCAACATGGCCAAACCAACGGAGTCTCTCTCTGCACAATATGCTGCTTAAAGGAGGTTGCAAACTCCTTTGCCTAACATCATTAGTTACAAAGTTGAACCACCTAATGCCCAAGATACTGCGTAAGCATCTGGAATCAAAAGCATCTAGTTTCCTGTTATCTTGTTTACAAAGTGTCCAAGTTTCACTACCATAACTAACCCTAGAAAGAACCAAACTATTATACAGTCTAATTTTAGTCTTTAGGAGTATACGCCTATTTCTCCACACTCTCCATAGATTCTTAAAGTCCCAGCAGCAATCCCTATTCATCTGTTAATCTCATGCCGCACATCACAAGTATCTGTTACATAGCTCCCCAGGACACCTGCTCAAGACTGCAACCATTCAGATGAACTGAATCACAACCTGCCTAACCAATTTTCATCACTTTAGTTTTCCCTCTGTTTATAACCAAACCTACACTACTACCAGTCTCATCAACAGCTCGAATGAAAGAGTTCATCTCATCAACATCATTTGCCAAAAGGGCTAAATCATCAGCATAATCTAAATCAGAAATTTTTGTATCTCCACTCCATTTAAGGCCAAAATCTTTCCCTTGAAGTGAATTTCGCATAACATAATCAATAACCAAGCTAAAGAGAAAAGGAGACAAAATGCACCCTTGTTGAACACCGGAAGTAATGCTAAACCAATTGCTACAAGCCTTACCAACTCTCACACACGACTCAGTGTTATTATAGAGAGCTTTCATTATGTTAACTAACTTGTCTGGTATACCATATGATTTCACAATCAACCACAAATTATGACGATCAACAGAGTCGAAAGCCTTTTTAAAATCAACAAAGCTAGCAACCAAAGGTTTCTGAAACTCTAAACATTTCTCAAGAATCTGCCTAAGTGAAAATATCTGATTCACACATCCCCTACCACTTCTGAATCCACATTACTCATCATGCAATTGACTGTCAACCAGATTCTTAATTCTATTAAGCACAATCATGGAAAGAACTTTACCTGGAACAGAGAGTAGGCTGATACCCCTATAGTTAGTTATCACAAGAACTGCAATCACCTTTTTTGAAAATAGGGATAACAATAGCTCTGGTAAAATCCTTAGGAACCATGCCTTTATCATAAAAGATATTCAGAATTTCAGTCATCCAAGTGGTAACTAAACATTCCCAGCTCTAAGCACATCTGTAGTAATTTCATCTATCCCTGGGGATTTATGAAGTTTAAGTTTAGAAATAGCTAAAATAACTTCAGATTGTGTTATAGGACCAACATTAAAGCCACCAATGCATCTATCATCATTGCAAACAATGGGAGTAGAACTAACCACATTGTTTAGAATATCACTGAAATGCTCAGCCCACCTAGCCATGACAGAATCCTCACCTTCTATAACCTTACCTTGTTTATCCTTCAATCCCTGTATACCTGTTCGTTTTCTACCACACAAAACATTAACTATCTGGTACAGCTCTCTGCTGTTGTGCTGTCTAACTGCTTCCTCGGCGTTGTCAGCCAAACCATCAAGCCAAAGATTCTTATCAGCAGCTAACTGATCTTTTACACGTTTATTAAGTTCTCTGTAATGCTTTCTATTAGGACTAGTAGGGTATTGATTAAGGACATTCCTGCAGTTCTTTCTTTCCGAAAAAAGCCCAAGTGCCTTATCACTCAGATAATTCTGCTACTTCTGCTCCTTTTTTCCTAATAGAGTACAGTTTAGTGTCCAAAAAAGCCTGTTTAAAATGATCCCATTCTTCCTCAACTTCAGTAGTAAGCAAACCATGACTGTCATAACGACTAAGTAACCTATCATGGTAAGCTTTGGCTATGACTGGATCTTTCAGAGCTTCAGTATTAAAAGTAAGTTTTTTAACCCTAGCACAACACTTTTTAAGTTTAAGTTGCAAGACACTTTTAACAAGGTAATGGTCAGATCCAATTTCAGCTCCCCTATATGACCTGGTATTCCTAACAGAACTAGCCCATTTGCTGTTAATTAATATATAATCAATCATATTCTTATGCAGTCCATCGGGTGAAACCCATGTGTACTTATGTATGCCGCGGTGTTTGTAATAAGTGTTAGTTATTCTGAATCCATTGAGTTTACTTACCTGCAGGAGACGCTGCCCATTGCAGCTACCAATAGCAAAAGGGCCTATTACTCCTCCCCAAAGGTCAGAGTCATTACCAACTTTGACATTGAAGTCACCAAGAACAAGGGTAATATCTCCTTTCTTGACAGAATTCAAAATATCCTGAAGTTGTTCATAAAACCTATCCTTCTCATCCTCATCAGCATCCTCAGTGGGGGCATAACAGCAGATAACATTCAGGTCTTTAACGCTTGTCTGAAATTTTGCTGTAAGAAACCTTTCATTAATGCACTCATATCCTAGAAGAGCATCACTAGCGTGTCTGCTGAGAAGCAGACCCATGCCCTGGTGATGCTTATTGTCATCCCTCCCTGAAAAGAGAAATTTAAGATTATTTTTAAGAATCTGACCTTTATCTGTCCATCTGGTCTCTTGCAAACCGAGAATATCTAAATTATAATGGTGGAATTCTTGTGTGAGGACATCAAGAGAAAAAGCTCTGTGCAGAGTCCTCACATTCCAACTACCTATGGAGTGAAAATGGTTAGTGGGATGTTTAAAGAAACTATGTTTGTTGAGAGAGGGAATGCCGACAATATCAAACAGCCCCCTAATCGCAGACATGGGGCAAAGACCCGTTCCCCCACCACTAAAGGCTGAAGCCATCTACACTGGAAGACTTCCTGCAATGTAGAATTTGACGATGCCAATAGAAGCAAAGAGTTCAGGTGCCTGCGATGACCTCTGCTCAGGATTATCCACCAGCTGATAAACATATCCTGTGAATCTATTCCCTTGGGGCTGTCAACCCACAAACAGAAAACACAGCGGAAGATTTTCCCTCCACAGAAGCCCACCAGTGCAGCAAAATCAGGATCCATAATCAAGCTCAGAGCCATATATCTGTCCAGTCCAGTGGGTTTATATGGTCAGCACCAGGACCCTGTGTGGTTGACCACTCCTCAAAAAAAAAATAAATAAAGAAATACCCTCACAAGCAGCTGCTTGCCACAGAGGTCTGACAGGAGCCTGTCAGTTTATATGCCATACTCCTCAGCAGGGTAGAAAAAAAAGAACAGTAGCCATAGTTGTCCAGATCAGTAGGCCACACTAATCTGGCAGCCCTCCCCTTCCGTTCACTTCCACAAGAGAGTATCTCTTTTGAAAGGTACTAACGGCCTGCACCACGAGAAGGCGAGGTCGGACATTAGGTGTTAGGCCTGGCCGGTTCTATGCATCATCACAGGGGATTGGTGCATAACTCTCCTTCCAGTGACTACCTAGCCACCATTAATAGTTCATTTAAAAAACTAATTTATTGAAACTTTGGGAAGTAAATTATTCCTAATGTCTCATCTATCTCAAGCCTGGTGAAATCATTGCACACCCCACATCTTACTGGTTTGGAAACCACTGAGATGAGGCATGGCTCTTTTCTGAATATTCCTTTCGTTGAGTCTCGCCTTACAGATCTTCCCAGATTCTTACATTCACCCATCTTCAGATTTTCTTTGTAGCATAATGTGCTGATAAGCTGCTGTCAGAACTTTGTGGCAAGCAACTGCTTGAGGGGTAATTTAAACTGTACCAATGATCAAGCTAGTGTGCTTCAGTCAAAGTGATCTGGGCTTTGAACCCTGAATAGGCATGGATATTTTTGTGCCATCTGAACTCTCATCTTCCTCAAAGATCATCTGTATGATGTATTATACTGTGACAGACTTGTGTCAGATCTCTGTGGAAAACAGCTACTGGACAGGTATTTTGTTTTTTAGTAGATATCAACAATTATTATTTTTCTCATTGAAAAATTATTTATTTATTCAACAGAGATAAAATAATTTTGTACATGTGGAAGAGTCGGTGCAGAGAAATAACTTTTCACAATTATTGTGCTTGTTTGAAGCACAAACTAGCATTTAATATAGTTTATTATGCAAGAGGCATATGGTAATGAGCTGGTTATGGCATATTAGTCTTAGTTATGTGCCTGTCTGAAATGTGCTCTTTTTACATTCAACTATGTGTGATAAAGTAATATTCAACTATGTGCAGTGATAAAGGCAATTGTCACGTGGCTGCATGATCATTTGGACATGACTGCAACCTAATCCTACTACAAATCAAACGATGTAAAATAGAATGATTTTTCAATGTCAGTGATGCCTACGAATGTTTCTACTCATCTGCCTTTAGAATTTCTATCAAATTTTCTTTTTGGTATATAATTATAGCATATCTGTGTTAGTAACATCAGGATAAGATTCTAAAGTTTTTGTTTAATGCAGTTAAAAAATAGTTTGGCTTTCCATGATTCTGGTATTTTCTGGGGATGGCAATTTTCTAGTTTCCTTATAAACCAATAATTAATTTAATAAAGCTCTTAAGTGAAAATCTAGGATGCTTTGAAAGTATAATTGATTAGAAACCACTGCAGTGATTATCCAATGCAGTGGTTTTTATCTGCGGTAGTTATCCAATGCATTATTCATACAGTTAGGCTGAAAATTTAATTTCTTTTGGAGACATAAAAACTACTTTGAGATACCATAAAGTGTTGAAATGGAAGACAGAAAAAAGCATCAGTTTAATTACTGTATATATCTTACACTTCTGATCTCATTCTTGCTATGAAACAAAATGAATATGAAATACTAGAATGTATTGAACGTTAGTTAAAACCGAATACTAGTATTCTGTTATGGAACAGTATATCTGCAAGTATGTTAGGTTTGATTTGAATCTGACAGTGTCTTCAGTTGTTTTTTTTTATATGGACTGCTGTAGTCTTTCTAACTTTGCTCTTCCTGATTTTTGTTTTTTCTTGCAGTGCATAAATATTTGTAAATATTCAGTGTAGCATCACTTGCAAGTGATTTTTTTTCTATAGTTCATTCTATATATTTACATGTCAATGCTATGTTCTAAATGAAAATGAAATATTTGTTAAGCATAGTTACAAGATATTAATACTTTTTAGGACTACGCTTAATATCACTATGAAATTGCTGAAGTCATTTTAATCTTTTTATGTTTTATTACATATTTGTATTACATCCTTTTATTAACCATTCCAGTAATCCACCAATTACTTTTTATTACATCCTTTTATTAACCATTCCAGGATCCCCATCATCTCCAGATGTCGATTAAACTCTAAATCACAGACAAAAATTGGCACTGACATTTTTTTACAATGAAAAAAAAATATATTTTTAAAATTTATATATATAGTATATGATCAGAAACGAAATGTTTTAAAGTTAATACATTAAAAAGCAAATATGATTTTATAAAATATGATCAGTAGTGACATTGTTTTTGCTCAGCAGGTGAAAAGAAATAGCTGCGCTTCCAGATTCATTCCATTTTTTCACGCTGAACGCTGAGCCAATGTAAAATTTTGTTGTTTTTTTTGTTATCTTTGTATTGACTTGTGTACCTCCATTGATGAAACTTGAAAACTCCACCGCATTAGATACTAGGAAAATCAAGCCAGTGCCTCAATGAGGCAATGCTCTTGGTTGTTTTCCTTATAGTCTATGGGGATGCGCTCTTAAGCAAAATATACATACCCAGTAGCTACCAGAAAGGATTGGTGGTTCCCTGCACCACCTCTCCAATGAATCTACACCTAAATTTCCTTCCCCTTTATAGGGGCGGGGGTGGCTCAGTCGGTAGCGCGTCAGGCTCGTAATCTGTAGTTCCCAGGTTCGAGTCCCAGCTGGGTCAGCGTTGAGATTTATTTCCGCAAAATTCCCTGCCCTGCCCACGGTCAGTAGGGGACACCGATGGGCTTGGAAAGGCTGCCGTCCATCGGATGGAACGTTAAGCCGTGGCCCCGTGTGCGGGAGAGCCATACCCTGTGCACGTTAAAGAACACGCTGGATGGCCTTGACGGGAGGCTACCATCTGTCTTCCAACAGCTGTTCCAGTGGGTCCCCTCCCCCAACCTTTTCTGAGCCTTCGGGGTCCATGTGACCTGGCCATTTAGGCCATGGTGTGCAAAAAAGTGCCGCTCAGAGGTAAAACAACCCAACCCTTCCCCTTTATAGTTAGTTACAATACTGTCCCAGCTTCTGCCAAATGCTGACTGGTTCTGGCTGATCCCTGATGTTTCGTGGGGGCGGGGGTGGCTCAGTCGGTAGCACGCCAGGCTCGTAATCTGTAGTTCCCAGGTTCGAGTCCCATCTGGGTCAGCGTTGAGATTTATCTCCGCAAAATTTCCGCGCCCCGCCCACAGTCAGTAGGGGACACCGATAGGCTTGGAAAGGCCATCGTCCGTCGGATGGGACGTTAAGCTGTGGCCCCATGTGTGGGAGAGCCATACTCTGTGCACGTTAAAGAACACGCTGGATGGCCTTGATGGGAGGCTACCATCTGTCTCCCAACAGCTGTTCCAGTGGGTCCCCTCCCCCAACCTTCTCTGAGCCTTCGGGGTCCATGTGACCTGGCCATTTAGCCCATTGTGTGCAAAAAAGTGCTGCTCAGAGGTAAAACAACCTAACCCTGATGTTTCGTAACACTTCAAATTTAGAATATACACTGAGATGCCAGTTTATTAGGTACACCTACCTAGTAGTGTGTTGCTCTGAAATCCTTTGGCTTTCAAAACAGACCAAATTCATTGGGGCATTAAATTTACAAGATGCTGGATGCATTCTGTAGGAATGTTGTACTGTGAAGAAATGATTGTTTTGCAGTTGCTGCAAGACTTAAATAGGACAGTAGCACAGCCTTACTGCAAACAGCCCTTACCACCTCATCCTAAAGATGCTCAATAGGGTTTAGATCTGGGGACTGTGCAGGCCAATGAGGCAAGGAAAACTCATCTGCATGTTCCTGGAACCATTCAGTGATGATGCATGCCTTGTGAGCAGGTGCTTTATAATACTGAACATGTCCATGCAAGTGAGGGTAAACTGTAACCAATAAGGGATGAACTTGGTCAGCAAAGATGTTCAAATATGCCATGACATTCAGATGTTCTTTGATGGGTAACAGTGGCCTAATATGTGCCAGGAAAATATTCCCCACGCTATAACCATTGATCTGTACTTTGACTACTTTGACATCAGACAAGATGACTCCATGGCCTCATGTTGCTTGTGTCAAATTCTAATCCATCAGCATGATGCAAAAGGAACCTTGATTCATCTGACCAGGTTACCTTTCACCAGTCCTCAATAGTCCAGTGTCGATGCTCTTGTGCCCACTGGAGACACTCTTTTATGTTCTTCACTGACATAGTTTGATATGGTTAGCAGCTGCTGTAGCCCGTTTGCAACTAGGGCTGATATATGGTGTATCTGGAAATGACCTGCATATCATTGTTTAATTCTGCTGTGATTTGTCTGGCTGAGGCTCGTCTGTTCACTTGCAGGATTCTCACCAGTCCCCTGTGTCCACATGCTGTTTTTATCCACAGGATCACTGATCACTGGTAGTTTTTTGCTTTTTGCACCATTCTTGGTAAACCCTTGAAACAGTTGTGCATGAAAAGCCCAGGAGGACAGCCATTTGGGAGATGCTACAACCAGCACACCTAGCACCAACTATCATGCCACATTCAAAGTCACTCAGGTCACTCAAATTGCCCATTCTGACACTCAATCCAACTAACTGATGCTCAAAGAACTGGTCTGCCTGATTTATACCACACATCATGACCACGTGTCATATTACATGTTGGAATGAATCATGTGATGAGGGGTGGTGTACCTAATAAACTGGCATCTCTGTATATATTGTATTGACTGTAAGCAGTTTCTGCTGTACTTTTAAGTTACTGTAAGTTTATATGGAGAAAGGCTTCTGAAGCATTGCAATTACTTTCACCTTATCCACTTTCTCCATGTTTTAGTCATCAGCCTGAAAATCCAACCAATAACTGTACCTGTGATTGACTTAAAGGTCAGTAATTCAACTTATTGGGTACAGTAGTTCCCTGCAATTGAAAATATATTTAGCATCCATCTTGAAAGGGTTACAACTGTCTATATGAAAAAAAATATCATTATTCATCTTACAATTATGGATTGGCATGGTGAGCTATAAAATTAATCTTTCTAAGTTACATTGCATCTGCTATGTGCTTTCCTATCAACACATATCCATGTGGTACTTGTGCCAAATAGATACCTCTATTGCCCTTGTCTGGGGATATCTTTATATATACAGGGTGATTCAAAAGGTCTTAAACAAACTGTAAAGGTAGGTCAGGAATACAAAAACAAACCATTTTTACATAGGAACATATAGCCACAAATGCCACCTGAGTGTGCTAGAGGCGTTATTTGCCAGAAATTGAGTTGGGCAGTGCGAGTCATCATCATTTGAGTTGACGTTGCGGGAGTAGAATGCATTGTTACAGTAATACTGAGATGGCAGATATGCACTTAGCTTATGGGGCAGCGAATGGAAACGAGCGAGCCGCGGTGTGATTGTATTGCGAATGGTTCCCGAACAGACGTGTGGCCCAAACGTTTGCACCACAGATTGTGTGAAACTGGATCTTTCGAAGTAAACAGCCATTGTGGTCAGGACCAAACGATGCACACGCCTATCATGGAAGAAGCGGTCTTGCATGAAATTGAATGCAATCCAAGTACAAGTACACGAGCTATTTCGTATAACATTCATGTGCCACAACCCAGCGTGTGGCGAGTATTACACGAGTTGTTACACCCTTTTCTCATGCAACGGGTCCAGTCATTGGAAGAAGATGACCACCCATGTCTGGAATTCGCATGTTGGTTTTTGCAAAAATGTGTCGCACAGCCAAAATTTCCAGCGTTGGTTCTCTTCACCGATGAAGCTACTTTCTCATGTGAGGGTGTTGTTAATGTTCATATTTTGCATGTGTGGGCACATGCAAAATATGAACTCACGAGCTGCACGCCCCTGTGCTGTGCAACACCGGTTCACCACAAATGTTTGGGCGAGCATTGTTGGAGACTGTTTGCTTTGGGCATACCTTCTTCCATCACGACTAGACAGGCGTAGTTATCAGATATTCCTGGAGGAGGTCTTGCCGGAACTGCTGTATGATGTTCCTGTATCTGTGCCCCCCCCCCCCCATAGGGGACCACCTTGATGTGGTGTGTGGGGGAGGGGGAGGCTTAGTGGTGCTCTGTGAAGTAGGGTCATGGCTCGTTTCCTCATTTGCACGATGGGATGTGGCCTTTGGTGGCAGAGCTTGTGAGGGTCTGCGGACTGGTTTTTGGAAGAGGCCCGGTCCAGTGGGCTTATTCACTAGCTCAGGGAAACTTTAGGTTACAGCCCCGATGGAGGGGCTGTGGCTGAGAGTTCTGTGGACTGGCTTGGGGAACCCGGTCCAGTGGGCTCATCGGTGCAACCTCAGTGAAGTTGGGGTACAGACTGCTTCTGGGGTGCAGTGGGTGCATGGCACTATGGAGAGGATGAAGTTGAGGGCTTGGGACTACTCACCCCGGTTGACAGGCTTATCGATGGAAAAGCCAAACAAAGAGTCTCCACCCCAGGGGCTGAGTCAACTTGGATCTATATATTCATTTTTATGGCTAACCGGGGAACAGATTAAATTTAGGTTTTGACCGATGGATGAAGCTTCCTTCTATATGATTGTTCGCCATAGGTTGTCGTGGGGCGAGCTGCATCTATATGGTGTTGTCTTGCCCTTGACCGTAGGTACTGGTGTTCATGGCATTCTCCCCATAGATGGTGTGCAGCGATATGCTGTGGTACATCTGGGACTTGCATTTATTTAATGTTAATGTATCTGTGCGTCGATGCATGTGGTTTCAGCATGACGGGGCACCCGCACATTTCACCTTGGTTGTGCGCAAGTATCTCAACAGCACCTTTCCTGCACGATGGATTGGCCGGGGTGGACCTGTCGCTTGATTACCAAGATCATCCAACTTGTCCCCCATTGATTTCTTCCTCTGGGATTACCTCAAAGGCTTTGTGTACGAAACCCCCCGTAGCCTCTAGCACTGACCTCATCACAAGAGTCGTTGAGGCAGCAGCACATGTCTGCAAGAGACGTGTATACATGTGTATATCTCGCGTCTGGCCAAGAATGCCAGGCGCGAGAAGCCTGGCATTTTTGAACACATTTGCTGATCCATGTGTCGACATTGTGAGGCATGTATTGCTGCAGATGGAAAGAACTTAGAGCACTTCCTCTGAAATTGTAAACATGTCTAATAAATATGTTGTTATACCTTACTTGTATTCCTTTATTTTTGATTCTTCCTGTACCTCTAGCACACTTGGGTGGCATTTGCGGCTATATGTTCCTATGTAAAAATGGTTGTATTCGTGACCTACCTTTACAGTTTGTCTAAGACCTTTTGAATCACTGTATATATAGCAAGTAGGATAATTTTGCTTAGTGGTAGAGTACCTGACATATCAGATCATGGTTTTGTATCCCACCCAATAAAAATCAGTTTTTCTTTCAACTTAAAATTGTTTTTATGGATCTCTTCCAATAAACATGTCTTAACTACTAATGTGATATTTGCCACATTCTGAGCCATAAGCATCAATAGAAATTATTCTGACATGGGTGGGGTGTGTAGAAACTTTCTCATACAAAAAAGCTGAAATTGTGTATATTACAGTGTGTGAGCTAAAGAACTTGTTAGACTAACTTCAGAGTTTTTTTTACTCCTAATATTACTTAAGACTTTTAATAATTAAATATAAAATTTGACTATTTGTATAAATCTAGAGGGGGAATGCTCCACTTACTCCACATCCTATGAACAAACATGGTCGTAGCAGTGATACAGAAAATGCTGCACTTTTGTTTTTGCCTTGCTTTATACAGCCATTTTATTATCTCCAGTGTGTATACAATATCATTTTTATGTCTTTTACATATGCGCATTAGGTACCATGTTTCAACATTCCACAAACCATAGAATTGCATTGGTAGCATATTTTTTAACTGCCAGTATATATATTATTTTAAACCTCTAAAAATAGCATTGATTTCATTGTAAAAGTTAATTCTATAAGCCACGTTATAAATTTTTTTTGCAGTGTCTGCAGTCCAGATACTCAGTATTGTGATATCTGTGTTGTTAGCAGTGGGGTTCATTACATGTGTCCTTAGTCATTACAAGATGGGAGCAAGGTCTTGGAGTGAGCGGCGCAATAGACCACAGCCATCTGCCAGACAACAACTTCAGTCATCTTGCCCACAACAGCAACAGTATACATATTCGCTCACACCACCATCTGCATCAGTCAGTAATTTTCTTATTTTCTTATCATATAATCATTTAGGATTTTCTGAATCAATATTGCATTTAGGGGAGCTGTAAAAAATTATGCAAAATTATTTTGATTAAAAATATTTTATCTTAAGCAAAAACTGTAGGAATGTTGTTTTTTTTAAATTTTTCATTCACTTATATATCAAGAAGGGTGTCTACATAATCCTAATACTAAAATGATAATATAAAAATACCTTCAATAGTTTTGCCAAAGACTTTGTGTCTTGCGTCTCTAAAGGAAATAAATTGACGTAGAAAAACTGTCATTTTTGATTTATTTATTGAGAGGAAGGTACAAAAATATATGCTAACACCACCTCAAGACATCAAAAGCAAAGAAATATTTGCAATGTGATTAACACTTGTTGTGGTTTACACTATGGCTAATGCTTTGAGAACATATAATTACATAACAAAGGTTAAAACTTAAAACATTTTAGAAATTTGGCTAAGTCAACTGTATATAGTCAATCTTTCAAAATATGCAAAGTTGGGGATAAAACTGCAGCAGGAAGTAGAGAATTTCAAACACAACCAACTCAGCATGTGAAGGAATGATATTTACACTTTGTTCTAGTATGAGGAATATGTATATACTGACGATACCTCCATCTGCTAGAGTCTAAGACATGAATTAATTGCTTGACCAGATTTGAATAGAGAAGGTTGTTAACGATTTTATAACAGATTTTTAGATCATGAACCAACCTTTTCCATTCTAAGGAGTGAATATTGAGAACTTTCAATTTTTCCTCGTAGCTTGAGTTGAAAGTCCAGGTAGTCTCTAACTAAACCATCTGAGTGGACATTCAACTAGACTGATGTCAGAGATCATATGGGGAGACCAGACAGGAGATGCATATTCAAGAATAGGCAAACAAAAGTAGTGAATGACTTGAAAAGAGTGGGCCTGTTGCACTTCTTATAGCAGTGCAAAATCATGAAGGCGACACAGTTGGCTTTTTTTTTGGTGATGTTTTGGCACTGTAAAGAAAATGAGAGGTTGAGAGAAATGGTAACACCCAAATCTAATTGAGATGATACACTGATATTTGGGGAGTCATTGATAACTTAATTCTGCTTCTGATTGCCACGACCCAAGTGCATGATAGTTATTTTGTCTTCAGAAATTTGTAACTGGTAGGATATATTCCAGTCTTTGATGTTGTTGCATTCAAACTGAATGGAATGGCAATTTTCTAAAGTATCAGAATTGGTATAAAATTTAATGTCATTGGCAAATATGTAGCAGGCAACTGGTCATAGAACAGAAGGTATGCTTGAGGTTACCGATGGGAAAAGTATAGGCTTGAGAACAGATCCTTGAACAACACAATTGCTGACATCCCTGGTTGGAGAAAGGGCATCTTGGACTCTTATTTGCTGAGAGCAGTTGGAAAATAATGCACAGATTAATCTTGCAATGATCTGGGGATTCCAAGTCTAAGAAGTGTGTCAAAGACAAATGATCTCTTTATTGAAGACTTTATTTCAAAATCTATATAAATAAAATTTATTGGACTGCCAGTGTCAATTGATATAGCCCAATACAGTGAAGTAATTGAACTGTAGAGGAGCAACTTGCCATGAAACCAAACTGTTCATATGGAATAATATTATGCTCCTGAATCTATAGTCTGAAGTTGGCAAGATCCCATGGTACTTAGCATAGAAGAAAATTGTCTTGAGACAGGTGGGATGTGAACCCAAAGTTCTAATATTGTTTTTTTAATATGAAATTTTTCTTAACAGAAACATCCTTTTTCAAAAAAATCCATTATACTTATTTATCATTATTACTTAAATAGCTGAAACTGTCAAACTTAACTGTAATATTTCCCTTGATATATATATATATAAATTGTAGACTGCCACAGTATAAAAATTGGAAATGAAAAGAGGCCTTAAAAAGATTTAAACTAAAGGTATTCAAGCATTGATCATTTCAACTATTTATATCCTAGAATCAAAAAAAAAATTTATTTAGCAACTATGAGATTTGTTTATTATATCAGTAATTAAAGATTTATATGCTTAGTTAAAAAATTAATTTGAAAATTTTATACTATTATGATAGTCATGAGCATATATGAGGGAAGATAAGATCTCTGGAATTTTGAAAACTATTTTAAATATATTGTTTAATGGTTTTCACTTCTGTAAATTGTAAGATCATTAAAATTTGAAGTTTGTTAAAATGTCCAAATGTTATTGACTTATTGCAATGCTCCATTCTGGAGGATGTGGTTCTGTTGTTGGAAGTCCCCAGTGCTTCCACAGTTGTAATGAATTTTTCACAGGAAGGTAGTGTCTGTTTTATAATTCACTTAACTGCTAGTTGCTTGCTGCTAATGATGGCATGTGCACTTCACTAATTCTGTGTTGGACCCAACACAAAGAACAATGAATGTTAAATAAATAGCAAAAATTTTATCTGTGAACATATCTTACTTCTTCCAACTATACATAACATATTATGCTCTCTTATCACAGTAGGCTTCTTGCAAATTTTCTGCACTCCCTTTTATCAGAAACAGTTGATTTCTCACTCATATTGTTGGCTTGAAATAGTGCTTATTTTCCATTCTTCTTCAGTATTATGGAAACTTGTCAGCATAATAACCTTCATAGTAAACTTTTTCTGGTTCTCCAAAACATCTTTCCTATGCAACTTAGTGTTTTTAACAGAATTAGGCCATTTAGTTCTAATAATACATAATATTCCTGCATAACTCATCTGGGTTGGGTTGTTGTGTCAGCTGCACTTTTTTGCACACAATGGACTAAAGGGCCAGGTCAAAAGGACCTTTGAGGACTCAGAGAAGGTTGAGAGAAGGAGACCTACTGGACAGCTATTTAGGACACAGATGATAGCCTACTGTCAAGTCCATCCAGCTTGTTCCTTAACATGCACTAGGTATGGCTTTCTCGCACACAGGGTCATGACTTAATATTACATCCAACATCAGCAGCCTTTCCAAGGCCATCAATGTTCCCTACTGACTGAGGGCAGGGCTGGGATTTTTCGAGATAAATCTCAATGCTGACCCAGGTAGAACTTGAACCTGAGAATTGCAGCTTACTGACCTACACCCACCCTGACTCTAGGGGCGAGGGTGATCAGTCGGTAGCGTGCTAGGCTCGTAATCTGCAGTTCCCAGGTTCGAGTCCCAGCTGGGTCAGCATTTAGATTTATCTCCACAAAACTCCCCACCCTGCCCTTGGTCAGCAGGGGACACTGATGGACTTGGAAAGTTCACTGTCCGTCAGATGGGATGTTAAGCCTTGGCCTTGTGTATAGGAGAGCCATACCTTGTGCGTGTTACAGAACACGTTGAATGGCCTTGACAGGAGTCCACCATCTGTCTCCCAACAGCTATCTAATGAGTCCCCTTCTCTGCACCTTCAGGTCCTTGTGACCTGGCATTTAGCCCATTGTGTGCAAAATAGTGCCTTGCAGAGGTAAAACAACCCAACCCACCCCAACTGATCTGGTGTTAGCAAGTGTAAAAACTTAATCACTGTCTAGAATTCAAACACAAGATCCCTGTTTGAGACTAGTAGACATCTGGGTGAATGAAATTCCTGTTTATTTCTTGATTGATTATCAAAGTAATTTTCAGTGAGTTGCTGCTCTTCAGTGTTATGATTATGTTTATATACCCAACCATTGCTTTTTCAAGCCGCATTACTAAATGATCTTTAACTGAAACTAAGGTTAGTGAGTTGGTATTTAGCAGTGAAGTTGTCAAATTCAAGAGTAATATCTGAAGTGACCATATATACTGGTTTAAAATCTCTTGTTCTGGTGTCCTGAAAAATATGTTACATTTTTTTACTGGAAAAATATGTTACAATATTTTGAAACTGGTAAGTTTCAAAATTTGTCCAATTTAGCTCTTTAAAGGCCATAATTATACTGTAAAGATTTTTAATTAAATTATCTGTTCTTTATATCCTGGCCACCCACTGGCACAAAAAATAAAATATGATTATTTTCATAGTGCAATTTGATAGGTTTAGGAATCGGATGCTGCTACTGGAAAAAAATTTTCTTTTGTAGAATAATTTTATTTATCATAAAAGTTGTGTCCCAAAAATGGGATGTTGGCCATTAATGAGTTAAGAAAAAATTAAAAAAAGTAATTTCAATCATGCCTTACAACATAACATGGTGTAAGTATGAAATGAGACATCATATTTTTTTTTACAACAGTCAATTAATATGACCAATGTTTGCTTACATATCTGACATGCCTATTTCCATATAATTTATATGACTGATGTTCCTAAGTAATTTCTTTAATTGTGTCACTTCTGTTTTGTGAAGTAAATATGGTAAGAAAGATATATTTTTATAATAACTAGTGATATTTAGTGTCAGTTTTACAGTGTATTTTTAATTCTTGAATTATTTGATTGTTTAAAATCGGATTCTATTATTATTATTATATGAACTTGAATTTATAAAGCAACATGGGGGTATGCAAAGGGGTACTAAGAGAGAAAATCCTCCAGTTTCAATATACAAAAAACTGACATTTAGGAAAATGTTCCAGGTTTAATCTATGTGGAAAACTGGTCACCTTACTAATATCGAATTTTCTAAAAGAATGTAAAATATCCTGAAATTCATTTAAAATAAAAAATGCTTTTTTTTTTCACTCTCATTTTTACTTTTGTTATTTCTCTTTTTTATTATCAACTCAGAATCTTCAGTAGGGCAGAGCATCATTAGATGTGACATTAAATTTATTATATTTAAATATAAAGCAGATATTCTTAATTCCTGTGTAATTATTAAAAAAATCATTCATTAGCCCACTGGCCATGTAGTATAAAGACTGCATTTTCACTTGTTGCTCTTTTCATCAAGTTTTGAAGTATCCTGTTAGATGACAGTACATGCTTAAAGTATGAAACTTTAGCTTTGTGGTTATGTTTATTAGGAGTTTGATATTTGAATAGTATGAATAACATGAGGCAAAAGAATGAGCTGAATATTTGCTTTCTTGTGAAATGACAGAAGCATGGCTGACCATAGCAATATCCGAGTGTTTCACATGTGAATTAATGATGCATTTAACAGTAAGTTATGAAGAAAAATAATGGTAAAATAATATTGCTTCATTGACTGTAAAGCAACAAAAAAAAAGCAATGGGTTAAAACAATCATATTCTAAAAGAGCATTACTGGAATTCTTGCTAAACATTATTCCTATATCTTTTCAGGGAGGGATGATAAGAAGTATCTCCAAGGCATTGGTTTGCTTCTCAACAGACATGCTAGTGATGCTCTTCTAGGATATCAATGCATTAATGAAAAGTTCCTTACAGCTAAATTTCAGACAAGGATTAAAGACGAATGTTATCTGTTGTTATGCCTCCACTGAGGATGCTGATGAGGATGATAAAGATAGATTTTATGGACAACTTCAGGATATTTTGAATTCTGTCAAGAAAGGAGATATTCCTCTTGTTCTAGGCAACTTCAATGCTAAAGTTTGGTATTGACTCTGACCTTTGAGGAGAGGTGATAGGTTCCTTTGATATTGGCAATGGGCAACGTCTCATACAGGTAAGTAAACTTAATGGTTTGATAATAACCAACATTTATTACAAACACCATGTCTTAATATCCTTACCATGATAGGTTACCATGACATACATACACGTGGGTTTCACCAGATGGGCTGCATAAGAATATGATTGATTATATATTAATTAACAGGAAAGCTAGTTCAGTTAGGAATACCAGGTCATATAGGGGAGCTGAAATTGGATCAGATCATTACCTTATTAAATGTGTCTTGCATCTAAACTTAAAAAGTGTGCTAGGTTAAAAAAAAAGTACTTTAACACTGAAGCTCTGAAAGAACCAGTTATAGCTAAAGCTTACCATGATAGGTTACTTAGTCATTATGGCAGTTATGATTTGCTTACTACTGAAGTTGTACAAGAATGGGACCATTTTAAACAGGCTTTTTTGGAAACTAACACTACTCTTTGAGGAACATTTTAATGAACATTTTAAATGTCTGTTAAATGGACATTTTCAACAGTTAAATGGACGTTTTCAACAGGATGTTCTACTAGCTTTAATATTGGCCAATATCACAGTCTGAAGTTATTATGGCTATTTCTAAACTTAAGTTTCATAAATCCCCAGGGGTAGATGAAATTACTGCTGAGATGCTTGAGCTGGAAATGTTTCTATTACCACATGGCTGACAGAAATTTTGAAAAATTTTATGATAAAAGCATTGTTCCTAAGGATTTTACCAGAGCTATTATCTCTTATTTTTAAAAAAGGTGATTTCAGTTCTTGTGATAATTATAGGGGTATCAGCCTACTTTCTATTCCAGGTAAAGTTCTTTGCATGATTGTGTTTAATAGAATTAAGAATCTGGTTGACAGTCAATTGCGTGATGAGCAATGTGGATTCCGAAATGGTAGGGGATGTATAGAAAAATGAGTCTTGAGAAATGTTCAGAGTTCCAGAAACCTATGGTTACTAGCTTTCAAAAAGGTTTTTGACTCTGTTGACCATCATAATTTGTGGTTGATCATGAGATCTTATGGCATCCCAGACAAGTTAGTTAACATAATGAAAGCTCTCTATAATAACACTGAGTCATGTGTGAGAGTTGGTAAAGCTTGTAGTAATTGGTTTAGCATTGCTTTTGGGATTCAACAAGAGTGCATTTTGTCACCTTTCCTCTTTAATTTGGTTAATGATTATGCTATGAAAAATTAGTTATGGTAGTGAAACTTGGACACTTTGTAAACAAGATAACAGGAAACTAGATGCTTTTGATTCCAGATGCTTATGCAGTATCTTGGGCATAAGGTGGTTCAACTTTGTAACTAATGATGAGGTTAGGCAAAGGAGTTTGCAACGTCCTTTAAGCAGCATATTGTGCAGAGAGAGACTCCATTGGTTTGGCCATGTTGCCCGTATGAATAATTATAGATTGGCGAATAGGGTTATGAACAGTGTGCCTAAAGGCCTCAGAAACTGGGGGAGACTAGGATGTGGTGGGCAGACGTCAAACAGGACCTTATTAAAATTGGTGTGCAGTGGCCAGATGCAGTAGATATAGCTCAGGATAGACTTGCTTGGGGAACTAAATTGTATGGTCTGGTTGGACCTCCGTAGCCCATGGCTGCTTGAGGATGATGATGATGATGTTGATGAAACTAGTAGTAAAGTAGGTTTGGTGATGAATTGTGTGCAAATGTAGAGAAAACTGCAGGAACCATATTTTCATTGATTCCTGTAGTTTTAAATTCTAATTTGTTTTTAATTATGCCACAATTTAGTAATTATGTTTTAGCCTATAATTTGCATTTCATTATGTTGTTTAGAGAATATTTTCAACATATTTATGGATATATATTTGAGTATGAGATGGCGAGCTTGATTTATTTTTTAATGTGGTGTAAAGATAATTAAATAATTATAATTTAGGTACCTCAAAGCATTTTAAGAATGTGTTTAGGGGTGCAATGAGCAGAAAAAAAGGTTGAGAAACACCATAACTTTCTTGGACAAACTTCACTCACTTATAGTATTTTCTACCCTTGTTTCAGTTTTCTCCAAGTTTTAGATATGTTTAAAGCATGCTAATGAGTGCTGCTTTTTTGATGCCATTTTAACAATTCATGACATTTTGGTTATCACATGTGCAGCACAGGTGATGATTATAGCCTGTAGTGTTTCATGGATATATATTAGAGATATCACAAAATCCTTCAGATCATTAATTGTTCTTCTCACTTTTCTTTTAATGTCCATAATGACCAAAATTTGAAATTAACTGGTCTAAATAGTACTATTCATTTGTCTTTACTACTTTGCACCCATTTTTGAGCCATCTTGGACATTAATAAAGAGCTAAGTTATCCCCATAGTGGAATCCTACAATGGGATCAGATCTCATTAGCTTGGAAGTCATTGAGGACCCATGGGAAATCAGGTTACCTGGGAATGTTCCATTAAGCCACTGCATTGTGAAGTGGGAAGGGTGTGATGTGACCTCATCTTGCTGGAGCCACACACCTTTTTCATTTTGTGCATGCATTGAGTGAGCACACTTGCTACTGATCAATGGGATCTGAGTTCAAGCCAGGGTAAGGCATGAATGTTCATGTTGTCTTCCTGCTGAGGTCTCCTTACAGATCTTCTCAATGGCATATTAAACTGACACTCCTGCCAGTAGGTCCAACAAACAGCTGCTTTGAGCTCCATCCACCCACATCACATTACTAAAACTTATATTTGCCATCCATCCACCCACATCACATTACTAAAACTTATATTTGCCATTCTTATTTTATTTCACTCTAACAAACAACAAACAAGAAACCTGACACAAAAATGTTTTCAACTTTGCTGGTCACCATCTGCTAATTGTTGTAGCATTTCGATTCTGCATTAGAAAATTTTGAGTTCAACTGTCAAAATTCGTGTTGAAGAGGTCCTGGATGCATCTATTTCAGTATATAAAGGTGATGTGTTTTGTAGACTGTCTTGGATTAACACATAATACAGTTTGCTTTCCATTTGATCAGATTTCATCATATTGTTTTCACTGTTGGCACTTCACGTCCTAGAAACTACTTTCTGAATGCATGCTATGTCACTATCACCGATTAACTTTTGGTATGTTCCTCAACAATGAAGATCCTTTGTTCTAAACTTGTAAAATTTTAAATCTGCAAAAGAATTAATGTATCCACAGCTCATCAAACAAATTGCATTACAAAGTATGTAAATACCCAGCAATAAACTGCAAAAGAAACGTTATTAAGTAAAAAAATTTACTTTTACCTGATTAATGCATTTTATTATCCAATTCATCTTGAATTGTTATCCTTTAATTTCATTTTAAAATCTGGCACATTTTATTTGGCACACCCTATATTATGATATGTGTTTGCTCAAAAAAAAAGGAAAAACGATGTATAAAAAATTCAGTATGTGTTTATATATTTGATATGCATATTTGTGAGCCAAAAATGGAAATTAGGCAGTAACACACAAAGGGTAATATTCTTTCTCATTTTCATAATCACTTGCAAAAGAGGTATAGTCAAAATATTGCGACAATAATAATAATTTCTTTCTAGTCCATGTTTGTTATATGAATTGCTATGGTTTTTTCTGGAAAAATAAATAAGTTGCATATAATGATTTCCTATGCTAACCCACCCCCATTATTCACTATTTTTATCTCCCAATAATTGCTCTTAATTAATATTTTCCTCTCCCCTTAACACCTTTAAATTCAACTTCCAACAAAATTTTTGCCATTTCCTCATTTTATATATAATGGGGAATTATTTTCTGCACATCTATACAAATTAGGGCTTCTCAAATATACAATTTTTTTCTTCCCAAAATTTCCTGGAAATAGTTGTATAAATTTAGAAAAATCAACTGTTTATCTTTATATACATTGCACGACATTGAAATTGCCCCACCCGAAAGGAGTGAGGGGATAGGGGGGAAATGTAGCACACACATAGCAATGCATGTTGGCTGGCATACCATGATTTCATTTGCAGCCGCTTACATCACCACCAAGTGGATAGAAGATGAGATAATGCAGCACAATGTAACTGCCTCAGTTGCACCACCATGAATGGCAATGCAAGCAGCAATATGGCATGGAGTCATATAGTTGACGGATATGGTCCTGAGGAATTGCACACCAAGCAACATTGACTTTCTCCCATAATTCATCTAGATTCCACACCGACCATTGAGAGGATTGCACACGTCGTCCAATGTGGTACCACAGATTTTCTATTGCGGATAAATCTGGAGATCGTGCTGGCAATGGCAATACTTGAACATGTTGCAAACATTGTGTGGAGACCCTAGCAGTGGTACACAGGTGTTGTCATGCTGGAAAATGGGCTGCTGCTTGCCTCCCAGGAAAGGTAATAAAATGGGCTGTAGAACCATGCTAACGTATTGTGCAGCTGTCAGTGTTCCCATGATGCGGATGAGGTGATCTGCTGCCATATCCAATAGCATCCCATACCTTTATGCCTGGCTGATGGGCAGTGGGCCAATCGCGAACAAAAACTGGATCTGTCCTCTTGCCAGGTTGTCGCCATACACAGACCCGCCAATTGTCCGCACCCAGACAGAAACAGGATTCATCACTAAACACAAGCGTTCCATTCGTGACCCCAGTTTGCATGACTTCGGCACCAGGCCAGATGAGTGCTGTGGTGGTTTGCAGTCAATGTAACTGTTACCCAGAGTGCAAGTGTGCCTCATGCAACCTTCGGTTTACCATTCGAGTCATTATGGGGACATCCGTGGCTGCTAACACATCCTGTTGAAGATGCCTGCAGTGCTCTATGGTGACAAACAAGCATATCGAACAATGTGCCTACCAAGCCGTGCGACATCTCTCGGATTGCACCACTCCCTCTGCGATGCATGCTAGAATCTTCATTTTGTCCCTGTTGCCAGCAGTGTCCAACAGTTTGTGCATCCCGATGAACATAGGCAGCGACATGATGCGAGTCCATCCAGCTTTACATAGGCCTATAATTCTTCCTCTCTCGAAAGCATCCAAATGGCGATAAACCTGCCGATGGCATGTACCAGTCATTTTCAGCCTTCGCTGAACAATTTCCAAGCAGAACCACCTAATCTCAACCATTTCCACGACTTCCACTTGCATACACACAATACCATCCCTGTTCCTTCTTGCACCTTTTATCTCTTGAGCCACACATGTCATTAACTCCAGATTATCATCATTTGCATATCTCAACTGCACACACCCATTCTTCTATTTGCATGTTTGTACGACATGTCCTTCTGGGTGGGGCACTTTCAATGTTGAGCAGTGTATTTAAAAATTATACAATTGGCAGGAAACAAAGGAAGACTAGAACATTATATTTCTTTATTTACAACTAAAATAAATTTCTTTGTGAAAAAGTGACAAAAAATTAACTTTCTTTTCAAAAAAAGAAACCTTTTTATTTAAAATTTCGACATTTACAATCAGAAATACATTTTTAATGTATTTTGATAATAACTCCTTAAGACACACAAAGCATCAATACTCCTCTCACTAAGGCTAGTTCTCAACTTTGTGAAATAAACCAATTGCAGAAAATACTTATCTGATTCAACAGAGGTCTGAATGATTTTTAGTGAATCAACTAAATGCATAATGTTGGAAGCGAATAATTACAATTCTTGCTTCAAAACCAGGCCTAAACACTGTTTTGTGATCCTGAGAAAAAGTTAAAAACTGCACAAGTTTTGTCTTAGATTGAATCATTGCTTCTAACTTGTCTCTCAATGTCATGGAAGGACTCGTGGGTTGCACAATTTCTTGATTTTCTTCATCTACTGATTGTGAAGAGTTGGGGCTAGATGGCGATTTGTCTTTGTTGAAAAGTCTAATCAATGTCATCAAATTCAAATAATGAATCATTGTTTCATAACAAATGGGGGACCAGAAATCACTGTAGAATTCACATAATTTTCCCCAGTATTTAAATACTGAAGCAGGCTGACCAAGGTCGTATTCCTTCTCCCATTAAACCCATTTTATAAGAGAGGTTTTCATCTTCTTAGTGAATTCTGACTTTTGTTGTTGTTGACAGGTAATATGATTAATGTTGTAACATTAATAATGAAAGCAAATACTCCTTCAGCAGAGTTAACAGAGTTGCATCATGGCTTCATATTTTCTCTGCAGCAATTTTTACTGGCTGCAGGGTTGAAACAATATCTTGCAGGACATCAAATTCTTCATTAGTTAAACTTTGCTTTTCTTTAATATCAATTAACGCTTTAGAAACTGCTGCTTTTTTTTTTCTAAAAAATCTCTCAATAATACCCAATTTAACTCTCCCAGGGAGTTTTCGAATCTAAAATTAGCATCTTTTTGCAGCCATGTTCTGCTTTCACATAGTTTTGAAAATTTTCATTCTTGAGAGGGGATTTCCTGAATATTTTTATGAATTTTCTTACCTTTTTTTTATAGTTTTATTAATGTTTGTAAATTTTTTGGTGCTGCTTTCTTTATCTACAGTGACAATTAGATCTATTTTATCAGTAAAAGCTAACTATTCAATTTCAGTTGCTATATTCAAATCATCTAACTCATTTTCATGATCATCATCTGACTCGTTTTCTGCTTGATTTCTACCTGAAACGATTATTTTCTTATAAAATACATCACAGAGAGCCAGGTGTATGCCATGTGCATAACATAAGTGATGTGATAGTAAATTAATTTAATTTTCCAAATTTAATCATCATGCTCTCACGTCATCTCTGATGCATGCAACAATGTGTCTCTGAATAGTAGTCAGCCAAATATTTTCTAGCTTTGCTTCTACTGCTTTAACAGCATATTCTCCAGAAAAAGAGCCAAGAATTCTTATCATTCCTAAATTCCAAAGTTTACCTTCATCAGTATGAGCATTCATATTTAGGTATCATCTATTTTTCAGTGAAGAATAGTCATCAAAAGATATGCTAAACCTAGAACCTCCATTTAATTTTTATGAAATTTCATTTTTAACTTGGGCCTTGATTATATCTTAGTGTAATGAGTATTATATATAAACAATAAGATTTACAGGAAGGAAATAGCCTTTGTCTCATATTACCTGTCTTATGAAGTTACTCTTTGTAATTAAATTTACAGTAAATCCATTTACAGCAACAAGTTTGCTTATAATTTTTTTCTAGAATTTCTTTCTCCTTGACAAAATACGTTGGTAATGTTCCCTTTCGTTTACCTGCAGAAGAGCATGCTTCACTGTCCTCAACTGTTTTGCACTTACCTGAGCTGACTGAGCTGGCATTTTCATTTCAATGCTGGCAGGTGCAGACACAGTGATCTTATCTATAGAGTGCCTTAATTTTAAATATCGAATTAAACCACTAGTTGACCAGCCAGGGCACAATAAAGGGGAATCACATTTTATGCATTTTTCACTTCTTCAAAGTTCTTTATGAAATATTGCCAGACAAAAGATTTTAAATTGGACGTGGGTGTTTGAATTTAAAATCTAATACTATGAATGATACAAAAAATTGCAATAAAAGGAAAAAGATTGCACACTGCACAGTTGGGAGTTGAAACTGCACATGATCGATATTATCTGCTAACTAGTAGCTGCCAGGTTGGGGCATCACATGATTGAAATTCAATGAGTTGCTTGAAGCACAGGCCAGGGGCAGTAACTAAGCAAAGTTGCAGGTTCAGTGCTTGGCACTGTTTCAGTAAAGGTTGCTAACTGGCATTTTTCATTACCAAATTGGCAGGAATTTGGTAATTAAAAGCTTGTTTGGTAATGAAGATAAATCATTTGGCGTTCTGGTAATGAAAATGGTAATATTTGGTAATAATAAGGTAATATGACAAGTATGAGATTTTAAACCCTACAAAAAGTCAAATTCATTTAAATATTCTATTCATAAGACTGACTAACAATTAACACTCCTGTTTGCTTCCATATCATAGGATACAGCAAAACTTACTACATATGTAATTTTGCGTGCAGTGCGGAATGCTGCTAGCAGAATGAATTCAATATATATTTTTGAGTAATTGGAAATAAAATCAGCAATTTGGTAATTCTTGGTAGATTTGGTGATACACCAAGCATGAAACTTGGCAACCATGGTGTCAGTTACCAAGTGTTACTTAGGATAGATGAGATGCCTGGAATTGCAAAAACTCTTTCATAATCCATAATCAGTATCTCAAAACTCATTATTTCACATCATTATATTAAAAAATAAATTTTGGACAATTTAATGTTCCCAGGAAATTTCCGCAAATTAAAATACCAATAAAAACATGCAGGATCCCGGAATTCTGGGAAAGAAGCTCTAATGTAAATATGCTGTCATATTTCCATCTTTAATTATTGTCTTCAGATTTGATAAGAATGTTTATTACCTAATAAAGGGTGGAATGAAACTATGGCATTTCACAATTTGAAGATGTTTAGCAACCCTCATATGGTAACCTCTCACCAGCAACTAGAACATTTTTGTACCTCTGCAATGGCTGGGACAGTTTTAGAACTGACCAGGGTTGCCAACCTCAGAGAAAATTTGTATCTAAGGTTGGATAACAGGAGAAAATTTTTATGGGCAACCAAGAATTTTTATGAATACATTTTTGCTTCAAAATGAAATGACTGTGACAAAATTGAGCAATTTTTAGTTTTCTTTATTGTTATTTCATAAAACTTCACAAAAACAATGCTTTATTGTGTATGTCAGTTAATTTTTTTTAATTTTTATTATTTTTGCAATGGCAAGTCATCAAAATTTTGTTTTTTTTCCTGTGAAAATCTCCATTGCCACAGTGCTTATATAGAATTCCAATTGCAAAGTCCACATAAAATTAGATATATCTACATTTAGACATCTAAAAGTAATAATTCTGTATTTCTGCTGAGGTCTCCCTCTTCCTACTCTCTTCTATGGCATATTATTCTGACAGGCACCTGTCAGACCTCTGTGACAAGCAGCTGTTTGAGGGGTATTTATCTATTAAAGGATTGCTCCCATTTCAATCACACTTCTTAGCTAAATTGAGTCATAACTGTAGTTCAGTGTTTTGAATATTTCAAAATTTAGCAAAAAACAGCTGTGCAGCAATAATATCAACTGTTTTGTTATATCTATTTTGAAGTAATTTATTGGTGCAAGCAGTGTCAGGTTAAAGAAGGGAAAAAGAAATTATTTGAAAATCTAATGAAATGTTAAATTTTATTATGTATTGATGTGAAATTAAGTCACATTCCAGTCTAACTTTGACAGTGATTAAAGGAAAATAGAAATGTGTACATCATCATTACATTAGTAACATTTTTAATCATATGACTTCATAGTAACAACTTTTTGAACACTTATGTTGTAGGTTAATGTGAGCATAGAGGAAAATTGCCTTGAGTTGGCTGGAATCTGAACCCATGACCTCCAAATTTCCTCTGTGTCCATGTTGACCTACAACATAATAGTGTTCAAGATGTTTTGTTTTGAAGTAACAGTTTTTTATAATATTCTCTATTGCTAAGTTTCCCAAATTCAAACTCTAAACAACAGCAATAAAGTAATATTATTTGAAAAAATTGCAAAAATACTTCTTTTTTATTTTCTATAAATCCATATAAACCTACTAGACTGAATTAAGGCTCTGAGCTTGATTGTGGATCCTGATTTTGCTGCACTGGTGTGCTTCTGTGGAAGGAAAATCTTCCACTGTGTTTTCTGTTTGTGGGTTGACAGCACCAAGTGAATAGATTCACAGGATATGTTATCAGCTGGTGGATAATCCTGAGCAAAGGTCATCACAGGCACCTGAACTCATTGCTTCTACTGTCATCATCAAATTCTGCATGGGAGGAAGTCTTCCAGTGTAGATGGCTTCAGCCTTTAGTGGTGGGGGAATGGGTCTTTGCCCCATGCCTGCGATTAGGGGGCTGTTTGATATTGTCAGCATTCCCTCTCTCAATAAGCATGGTTTCTTTAAACATCCCACTAACCATTTTCTCTCCATAGGTAGTGGAATGTGAGGACTCTGCACAGGGTGTTTTCTCTTGATGTCCACACACAAGAATTCCACCATTATAATTTAGATATTCTAGGCTTGCAAGAGACCAGAAGGACAGATAAAGGTCAGATTCTTAAAGATAATCTTAAATTTCTCTTTTCAGGGAGGAACGATAATAAGCATCACCAAGGTGTGGGGTCTGCTTCTCAACAGACACGCTAGTGATACTCTTCTAGGGTATGAGTGCAGGGGCGTAGCCATGGGGGGGAGACTCCCCCCAAAGTAACTCTGAGTTGGCAAAATTCGAAGCGACTTCGTAAAATCTAGGTGAGTTTTGAAAATTTGTAATTTTTTTTGGAAAATTAAGGGGAGTTGTCAAAATCTAGGCAACTTGACAAATCTAAGGCAGTTTGGAAAATGGAGAGACGGCAAAATTTATAGCAGTTGGCAAAATTCGAAGCGATTTAGTAAAATATAGGTGAGTTGGCAAAATCTTAGGGATTTGGCAAAATTCGGAGTGACTTGGTAAAATCTTGGGGAGTTGGCAAAATTCGGAGTGACGACAAAATCTTGGGAAGTTGGCAAAATTCGGAGTGACTTGGCAAAATCGTGGGGAGTTGGCAAAATTCAGGTGAGATGTAAAAATTGCAATCTTTTTTCTGTAAAATTATGGCAAGTTGGCAAAATCGAAGCAACTTCGCAATATCTAGGAGAGTTGGCAAAATTCAGAGTGACTTTGCAAAAATCAGGTGTGATGTAAAATTGGGATTTTTTTTTCTGTAAAATTGTGGCGAGATAGCAAAATGGAGAAAACTTGGCAAAATTCGAATCCACTTGGTAAAATACGGGCGATGTGTGAAAATTGGGATTATTTTTGTGAAATTAAGGAGAGTTGACAAAATCGAGAAAACTTGGCAAAATCTAGGGAAGTTATCAAAACTGGAAACCACTTAGTAAAGTAAGTACAACTGAGTTGTACAAATTGGGATTGGTTTTGTGAAATTAAGGAGAGTTGGAAAAACCAAGAACTCTTGGCAAAATTCTTGGCCACTTGGTAAAACACAGGGGAGTTGTGAAAATTGTGCCTCTCTTGTGCAATTAAGGAGAGTTGATAAAATTCAAAGTGACTTAGCAAATTCAGGGAAGATGTAAAAATTGAGATTTTTTTTTTCTGTAAAATTACGGCAAGTTAGCAAAATTTGAATCCACTTGGTAAAATATATGTGAGTTGTGATAATTGAGATTTGTTTTGTAAAATTAAGGAGTGTTGGAAAAATTGAGAAAACTTAACAAAATGTAGGGCAGTTGGCAAAATTCGAATCCACTTGGAAAATCGGGCGAGTTGTAATAATAATTGGGATTGGATTTGTGAAATTCAGGATAGTTGACTGAAATCGATAAAACTGGGCAAAAACTTGGGGAGTTTTAAAAGTTTGTAGTGTTTCGGCATATATAGGAGAGAACACAGTAACTTGCCACAATTCAGACGAGACATAAATATCGCAATTATTTCTGTGAAATTATGACCTGGTGACAAAATTGTAAAACAAACGGCAAATTATGGTTAGCTGGCAAAATTGGAAGTAAAACCCGCAAAATGTTGGAGAGTTGTGAAAATTGCCCTGTGCTAACCTCAGTTCACCATCAAAAGTGCTACAATGGGCACATGAGCATCAAAACTGAACCTTGAATGATTGGAAGAAGGTCATCTGGTTCGATGTCTCTCATTTCTTGTTGCACCATTTGGATGGTCGGGTACGTGTGGTCATTTACCTGAGGAAGTGTTGGCACCAGGATCCACCATGGGACAAAAACAAGCCAGTGGAAGAAGTGTAATGCTTTGGGCAATGTTCTGCTGGGAAACCCTGGGTCCAGTCATTCATGTGCAGGAAACTATAACATCTACCACCTATCTAAACATCATTGCAGATCAGGTACATCCTTTCATGGCAACTGTATTCTCCTCTAGTAGTACATTCTTTCAGCAGGGTAATGTGCCATGCCACACTGCCCGGATTGTTCGAGAGTGATTCGCAGAACATGAGGAAGACTTCCAGGTATTGCCCTGACCTCCAAATTCCCCAGACATCAATCGAGCATCTGTGGTTTATTTTGGAACGATCTTCAGTGGCTCAACAACTTACAAGAGTTAAAGGATCTGCTGGTAACATGTTGGTACCAGATACCATAAGACACCTTTAGAATTCTTGTAGCGTCCATGCCTCACCAGGTAAGAGCTATTTTGGTGACACATGGAGAACCAACATCATATTAGGCAGGTGGTCATAATGTTTTGGCTCTTCAGTGTGTATGCCTTGTAAACTTACTTCCTGGACCAAACTGCATACATGCATTTGTTACACTTGCCTGCAGCATTGCTTTGTTGATCTTGAACAGTTGGTTTGAAAACTTTGTTTTGAATGCCTGTTATCTCCTGCTGATGTTTTTTGTGGTTGTCTACCAACTGGCTTCTGTTCCATAGCTTTATCAATATTTCATGATCTTCAAGTACTGTGCACACAGTTGACTGAATGACTGTCCAGCTCTGTTGCCATTTTGCACCTTTTTTTATGTTGTGTATGCAAGTCTTCATTTCAGGTATAAAGCATTTGTTTTCATACATTATTATTGATGGTGTGACTATGAAAGTGTTTCAGATGTTATACTAAGTTTTACATTTTGTTGTGCCGAAAACTTGTGCTTGTGTTCATAAAAATTAGCTTTGTTTATGCATAAATTTGTGAACTGGTAGTTCCCTTGTATTTGTTAATAAAATTATAAAAAAAGCTTTTGAATGCTTTTTTTCTGTTCAATTGATAATACTACCTTATTCTTTCATCCTAACAGGCAGTTCTTGATAATTCTCACTATAATGAATTATTTCAAATAACCTTTTTTTTTTGCCGTCCTGTGGCCAAGTGGTTAGCGTGCTTGGCTACTGATCTAAGAGGCCTGGGTTCGAGTCCTGGGTAAGGCATGGATGTTCGTGTTGTTTTCTGCTGATATCAAAGTATCTAGATTTAAAATGTGCATTACATTCTTCATCAGCTATATGGTAGTAAGTTCAAAATCATATTTTGATATTAGAAAATATATTTGAAAAGAACTGTTTGTATGATGTATGATTACCATTGAGCTGGTGAAGTAGTGACTGCACATTTCTGTTATAGTGTGTTGCAAGAAAAACGGCTGCTTTTATGTTCTTAATAGAAATGTAGGTATTAGAGTAGTTATTTAGTAAGAGTTTCTAGTCTATAGGTAAAACTGGTATATCATTGTTGCAGCAAAATTCTTGATTGGCATTTGCTCTTAGAGAAAAAAAACGATCTGCACCTCCTCAAAGCAAGCATCCAATTGTAATGAAATGTAGCATGTGCAATGTGCAGGAAGAGATAAAGAAGTGATTACAAAAGGGCTCTTTATTTCAGTCGTAGCATAACTGTTACAGATTGCTACCATGTAAAGCTACCTCTGACTGTGGCATGGAGTCAAACAAAACTCTGATGTCCTGAAATAGTATGTACCAAGAGTCCTGTATTTGCTGCACAAGTTCCTCTATATACCATGATGCCCACAGCTGACATCCCAGCATGTTCCAGACATGCTCAATAGGAAAACGATCTTGGAGACCTGGCTGGCTAGCCAAGAGAAGGTTGCAACACTATGGAGGTACTCTCGGGAAAGGCAAACCATGTGTGGCCGGGATTATCCTGCTGGTAAATGACCCTTGGCAGATGTGGCATGAAAAGTAATACAACAGGTTGCAGGATCTCTTTAACATATTGAGTGCTGTTAACATCCTGTTATTCTAGGGGTGACAGGCTGTCATAGGTGATGACTCCCCACACCATAACACTATTAGTGGTAGTGGTGTGCTGCTATATAACTTAGTCCAAATGTGAGTGCTGCCCAGTCCTCCTCCATATGTGAATGTGGTAGTTATCTGCTCCAAGGCAGAAGCAGGGTTCATCACTAAAAATGATGTGCTGCCAGTTGCAGGCTGTCCACGATTCCCAGGCACGACACCACTCCAGACACAGTCTCTGATGTAGGGTGATTAATGAGAGATGTCAGAAGGGATGACAAAAATGGAGTTCTGCCACTGAAAGTCATCTCGCAATGGTGCTCAGTGATATAGGATGCTGTGTAAAGGCTGCTACATCTTGCTGGATGGTGGACAGAATGGTTTGGGCTTATCATACTATGAAACAATCCTCTCTCTTTCCATCCCCCAAATGAGTTGTCTGCATGGCCTGACCAGAACCTTTTAGGCATGTATTCGGGCTCTCATATACCCATTGCTGCCAACCCCATCTCACTGCTGCATCAGTATGGTTCAGATGGTGGGTGATTTGTTGACCGGCCTGCTTTCTGTAGTCGAATGATGTGGCCCCTCTCAAATGTGCTCAGTTGTTCATAGGGTCTTTTATGGTGGCATTGAGGCATGATTACTGACAACTGAACTCAGCCGGAATATTCAGAGCAAGCATCTGACAGCCCTTATCTAGGCTACTGAGTGCGCGATTCAAATGTACTCTGGGAACGACCTTGGTGTTCATTAGCGGTGAAAATTTAATCATTTGCATACCGGCTTTCATGCTTCGTGGATTATTTTATTGTGGTGCATTGTTGTTTTTTTTGGCCCAAGAGTGTAGATAATTAACTTTTCAGTGTAAGAAAGTTTGAATTAAAAATTAGGACTAGCAATGATTGTAGCTCTTTCAAGGATGGGTATTGCCTTACTGTTGATAATGGTGATAACTGTGAGTAAATATATGTAGTAGAAGTGTTTCCTTCTTTTAAAAAGATTAGGTATACACCTCCTGTTGGATTTTCTTTGTTGTTGTTTGGCTGTTTTACCTCTGAGCAGCACTTTTTTTGCACACAATGGGCTAAATGGCCAGGTCACAAGGACCCTGATGGCTCAGAGAAGGTAGAGGATTGGGACCCACTGGACAGCTGTTGTGAGACAGATGGAAGCCTCCCATCAAAATGGGGCGGGGGTGGCTCAGTCGGTAGCGCGCCAGGCTCGTAATCTGTAGTTCCCAGGTTCGAGTCCCAGCTGGGTCAGCGTTGAGATTTATCTCTGCAAAATTCCCCGCCCTTCCCAAGGTCAGTAGGGGGACACCGATGGGCTTGGAAAGGTCGCCGTCCGTCGGATGGGACGTTAAGCCGTGTACCCTGTGTGCGGGAGAGCCATACCCTGTGCACGTTAAAGAACACGCTGGATGGCCTTGACGGGAGGTTACCATCTGTCTCCCAACAGCTGTTCCAGTGGGTCCCCTCCCCCAACCTTCTCTGAGCCTTCGGGGTCCATGTGACTGGCCATTTAGCCCATGGTGTGTAAAAAAGTGCCACTCAGAGGTAAAACAACCCAACCTCCCATCAAAGCCATCTAGCGTGTTCTTTAATGTGCACAGGGTATGGCTTAATGTCTCATCTGATGGATGGCAGCCTTTCCAAGCCCATCAGTTTCCTCTACTGACCGAGGGCAGGTGGGGAGTTTGCAGAGATAAATCCAATGCTGGCCCAGCTGGGACTCGAACCTGGGAACTGCAGTTTACGAGCCTGGTGTGCTACCAACTGAGCCACCCCCAACCCTATTTTCTTTGTGAATCTCTATCTTTTAAAATTGATATTACCAAGTTTATGGAAGACTTGATGCGTACTCTGTAGCTTTTCATGATTTGTTTAGTGGTTTTATTTAGAGAAGGATAGGTATCTAATATATTTGATATGATTTTGAAGATGATAGAAGTAGTATATTTATAGGCATTCAGGTTTTTTTTTAAATGGTGGTGTGACAATTGTTCCTTTGAATTTCAATAGAGTAATTTTTTTATGAAATTAATTGGATAATCGAGGAATTTTCTCCTAGGGAATATATCATATTAATTTCTTTATATAGATGATAATCAATGTTTCATATTCTGAATGCTCTGTATAATAAACTATTTAAACTTGAAGACATATTGTTATGGATGAAATGAATTGTAAGGCATTAGGATTTAAAGCAAGAACTGGATGGTTTGACTTTCAGAAAACATCAGCTCCACAATATCAGAGTGTAAGAGGAGGGTGCAGATATTTCAGTAGCTGAAGAAGATGGAGGGTATTGCTGAAGACTTCTTGTTGGTGAGACAGGGCTATTCTGGAAGAAGATGCCTTTTAGAATCTACAGCAAGCACTCTTACAACTAAGGGATTAAAGGTGTGTTTAAGAGTAAGGAACCTAACTCTGAGTGGATATGAGGGTTTGCAATGGCATTGACTAGCAGGAGCAGGCAGGCTACCAAGAAATATTATGTGAGAGGAAAAGCTCAGACAAATGACCCTGAACTTACTATAAGATACCAATCTCTCAATGTTATCAAATTCTCTAGTAATCCATATGATATATAAACTCCCATGTAATTATTTAAAATTCACAACAGATATTAATTTATAAATGATGTTTTTAATTTATCTACAATGTTTTTAACATATTTTTACCCCATTTTTTTTTCTACTATGCAGTGTGTCAGGTATGAAAAAAAGAAATTTCTCTTGCACTAGTATGAAACTTTTATTTAAACTGACCAAGGAGGTCCACAGTCTAGTTGGACCTCCTTGGCCCATGGCTGCTTGAGGATGATGATTCTGGAACAACTAATTCATTACACTGGGAACTTCCTATACATATTTATCATAGGCATCCAGTTTAGTTAGGAATTGAATTAAAAACACAATTACTTATAAAAAAAAATGTATGCAAAGTTTGATTTTAGTGTAATAGAGGTGTTTGATATTTCTGTAATTCATTCCTTTTTGTACTACTTTATTGCATATTGGACACTTTAAGTAGGAGAATTTGAAGAATAGCATCACTTGTATAAATTATGCTTGATTCAGTTTTTATTACCAAGGGTGGTTAAATACGGAAAAAAACAACTGACCAGCTGCAGTTTTTATGACAAGCAAAGGCATATTACTGTGGTGAGAGGAGAAAAAATTTTCCTACTTTTATGAACATTGATGATAAAACATATCTGTGATTTTAATGAAAGGAGTAGTAGTGTAATAACGCAATTAAAAAGAACTTATTGCTCATAAAATAATTAAAAGAGCTTAAAAGTTCTGTCTTTGAGCAATAAAATTTTGAAGTTTATTCTTCAAACTATTTGCATATTAAAAAACTTTTAGGAGCAAACTCAAGCTTTTCAAAGCAAGGACAGTATTCTATCTTTGGTGAAGTGACACTTTGTTGACATTAGGGCTGTAAAGAACTTCTTTCCACATTCGTGAAGGATGATTCCAGTTTTCAGTTGCAGATGGGGACAAAAGAGGTCATTATTTCAGCAGCCTCACAGATGATGGTTTATAGTAAGTGGATGCGCATGCTAGCAGCATGGCATGTTCCCAATCTATGGTAACTGTCTGTTGTATTGCCAGCTGAGCAGCCCTAATGTCACCACATAGTTTCACTGAAGACAGAATTCTGTTCTTGCTCTGAAAAGCTACAGAGTTTGCTCCTAAATCTCTTTTAATATGCATATAGTTTGAAGGATAAACTTCAAAATTTTATTGTTCAGCAACTTTAAGTTATTTTAAATGAATAATAATTAAAAAAAACTCGAGCAGCTGCTTGCCACAGAGGTTTGACAAGAACCTGTCAGTTTATATGCCATAGTACTTCTGTGAGGATGGCAGGACCTCAGCAGAAAGACAACACAAACATACATTACTTACCCAGGGCTCCAACCCATGCTCCTTTGATCAGTAACCAAACATGCTAACCACTCTGCCACAGGACAGCTCTATTTTAAATATTGTGATAATTAATCAAATTAACCATGGGGACACTGGTGTTTTGAAGCATCTACCACAATTTCCTGACGAGTTTGCCACAGAGAGACATCTTTTATTATTACTGGTGCTCCAAAGTTATGCTGATTTTTGCGTTTGTTGCTTATCTTGTGCAATAATTGACAATAAATAAAAAAAGCAGATTTTTTACATAAAAGAAGACACTGAGTTCAAGTCTGCACACAAAATTTGCCTTAAACACTGTCGGGCATGCAAAATATGTCAGTATAAAAAGCACTTCATTTTTTTGTACTCATCAGTTTGTGTTAGTCTTGATGTAATATCCAAGATAGCCAACTGTTAGATAATGGACAGAACAAATCTTTTTTTTTTAAGTGAAAAAATGAGGTCGCGAGCTATTGGAAGGCTTGAGCTGGAAAAAGTCTATCTGAGGTAGCCACATGGCTAAATGTGTATCATCGCATTGTAAGCCTCTTTGGAATCATTTCAAGCAAGACAAACCATAGCTAGAAGACTTGTTTCTGCATGTCCAAGGGCCACATCAACTAGGGACAATCATTACCTGTTGCTAAATGAAAGTACCATAGAATCCATGCCAGCTTGCTTTCAACCTCACTGCATCCCAGGAAACTGTGTCCAGAAGGCTTCATATAGGTTTTCTTTATATAAGGTGACCAGTGTGTCCCTTTGATGTCAGGAGAGCACAGGCCCAATTTAATGGCTTGACATCACTGCATCTAGACTCAACATAAATGGGCAATGTTCTGTTCGGCCCAACTTAGTCTGCAAACTGATTCCCAATGACTATTGGTCAGGACACAGCCTGGAAAAAGATTCAAAAGTTCCAATCACTGACTTCAGGATATTTTTAATATAAAAATCTTGGATTGCTGAAGTTGTTGTTTCAGGCCATATTAAAGTTCTTTTAGATTTTTCTTTCATGAAAGCACTCCTTCTGCCTTCTTTTTCATTATTAGTTATTATGATAATTTATTCTTTTTTTAAATTATAACATTAAGAGCAGGTACCTATTCGATAAATTAAAAATTTTGATAAGAAAGTGTAGTCCTCTGATGTTTTGCAAATGTCATAGAGGATGTTTCTATGACAGAATGTCAAAGCTGTAATAAACTACCGAACTTATATTTTCTGATGAGAAATGTTTGTGAAGTGTGTAAGGCATCAAGCCATGATTGGCTATGAGTGGGAAAGGGATGGGGGAGGAGGTATAACATACCAGCCAAAAATGCTTGCAAACTAACTCTAAAGGTAGTAAATTTTGCTGGATTGATGAAAAAAATTTTTCGACATTCACTAATTTTGAGTTTCCAATATCATTATTACCTGAACCTCCAACAATGACAAACATAAGCAGAATATTTTAATTGATACTTACTTCAGCGGGGCAAGGCAAAAGAATAGATGATTTTAAACTTGCTTCTAAATCTGTACTAAAGGTAACAATACGTAAAAAATTATAGTTTACAAACTGATTGAGGAAAATGTTTGATCGCAAAATTATATTCAGAACATCACCTTACTCCCCTGCCATGATAGTGGGGTTATAAGTAGAACCCTGCATGGATGATAAAAGTTCTATCCACAAACCTTTATGAGCACATATTGCCTATATGATAATGGAGGTTTTGAAAATGCTTGAGATTCGATGTATTTCTGAGTAAAAGTCAAATGGTTTATTATTGACTAAAAATTAAAAAATACTGTGATAAAAAAACTATATTTCAGAAAGGCATGCTTTACTAAATATTAGACAAAATATTTACGTGAATGTTTTGTCTAATATTGAAATCATGCAGATTTTCAAATTGTTCACAGTTAATTTTAGTGTACTAAATGCATCATCATCATCCTCAAGCAACTATGAGCTACGGAGGCCCAACCAGATCATGCAATTTAGTTCTCCAAATATATCTGCTGGATCTGGCAACTGCAGACATTCTAATGAGGTCCTGTTTGACATTGTCTGCCCACTGCATCCTAGGTCTTCCCCTCTTTCTGAGGTCTTTAAGGGATCTAAGTGAATAAATGACAGAACAGATGATAGCTTAGGGGTTAGAACACCTCACATGCAGCTGGAGGGCATTGGTTCGAATCTCGCTGATCGGCAATTCTTTTTTTTTAAATGTTATTTCTTGAACTTTAGAAACACTCTTCATAACCATATTTGCCAATCTATAGTTATGCATACAGATAACATAATGAAATAAACAGTCTCTGCAAAATATCCTGCTCAAAAAAGGTTGTCTACTCCTTTGCCTAACCTTGTCATTACTTACCAAGTTGAACCACCTAATATCCAAGATACTGTGAAAGCATCTAGAATCAATGGCACCAAGTTTCCTACTTTCTTGTTTACAAAAGTTCAGATTTCACTACCATAACTAACTCTAGAAAGAACCAAACTATTATGCAGTCTAATCTTAGTCTTTAAATGTATATTCCTGGGGTGGGGGTGGTTCAGTCGGTAGCGCGCCAGGCTCGTAATCTGCAGTTCCCAGGTTCAAGTCCCAGCTGGGTCAGCATTGAGATTTATCTCCGCAAAACTCCCCGCCCTTCCCACAGTCAGTAGGGGACACCTATGGGCTTGGAAAGGCCACCATCCGTCGGATGGGACGTTAAGCTGTGGCCCCGTGTGCGAGAGAGCCATACCCTGTACACGTTAAAGAAGACACTGGATGGCCTTGACGGGAGGCTACCGCCTGTCTTCCAACAGCTGTTCCAGTGGGTCCCCTCCCCCAACCTTCTCCGAGTCTTCGAGGTCCTTGTGACCTGGCCATTTAGCCCATGGTGTGCAAAAAAGTGCTGCTCAGAGGTAAAACAACCCAACCTAAATGTATATTCCTATCTCCACACTCTCCACAGATTCTTAAAAGTCCCAGCAGTAATTCCTGTTCTTCTGTTAATCTCATGCTGCATGCCACCAATATCTGTTACATAGCTCCCATGATAATTAAACTGAGACACCTGCTGAAGAGTGCAACCATGCAGATTAACTGAACCACAGCGTGCTCGACCAGTTTTCATCACTTTAGTTTTCTCTCTGCTTATCACCTACTCTTCTACCAGTCTCATCAATAGCTCTAATGAAAAATTTACCTCTTCCACATTAATTACCATAAAATCCAAATTATCAGCATAATTCATAAATTTTCATATCTCTAGACCATTTAAGCCCAAAATCTTTCCCTTGCAGTGAATTCCACATAACATAATCAATAACCAAAGTAAAGTGAAAAAGAGACAATATGCACCCTCATTGAACATCAGAAGCAATGTAAAACCAATTGCTACAAACCATATGGCTCAGTGTTATTTTAGAGAGCTTTCATTATGTTAATTAACTTACCTGGTATGCCATATGATCTCATAATAAAGCAGAAATTATAGGGGTCACCACCACTTCCCCTACCATTTTTGAATCCACGCTGCTTATCGTGCAATTGTCCGTCAACCAGATTCTTAATTCTGTTAAGCACAATCATGCAAAGAACTTTACCTGGAACAGAAAGTAGGCTGATATCTCCTGTTGTTATCACAAGAACTGTGATCACTTTTTTTAAAAATAAGGATAATTATAGTTCTGATAAAATCCTTAGGATTTTGTCATAAAAGATATTCAAAAGTTCAGTTATCCATGTGGTAACCGAAACATTCCCAGCTCTAAGCATTTCAGTAGTAATTTCATCTACCCCTGGGAATTTATGTAGTTTAAATTTAGAAATGGTATTATAAAATCAGACGATGATATAGGGCCAATGTTGAAACCAGTAATGTATTTATCATCATTACAAACAATGGGAGTCGAACTAACCACATTGCTTAAAACATCACTGAAATTCTTAGCTCATCAAGCCAGGACAGAATCCTCCCTTCAATAACCTTAACATGTTTATCCTTCAATCCCTGTATATCTGTCTTTTCTTCCCACACAAAACATTAACTATCTGGTACAGCTCTCTGCTATTAGACTCTCTAGCTGCTTCCTCTGCCTTGTCAGCCAAGCTATGAAGCCAAAGATTCTTATCAGCCCCTTAATTGATTCTTTACATATTTATTAAGTTCTTTGTAATGCTTTGTGTTTGGAGTAGTCAAGTTCCTGCATATCTTATGAAATTGAAATTTTATCTGCTATCCACGCTTACTTTTAATCTTGTATTTGACAAGAGCTTTTAAATGCAGATATCAGCACCCACTCAGGCTATAGTTATAAGTTACAAAAATATTACTCTTTATAAAGGCTAGATTACACTAGCATGGATTACTGGCTCCAATTATCAGTTGGCAAACTACTGGCTCAATGTTAAGTAGCCAATCTATACATGCATCGAACCAATCTATACATGCATGAAAAATTAAAGTTGGAAAGTCCCAACTTTATGGTGCCAGTTGAACTAGCTCCAATAATCCATGCTAATGTAATCTAGTCGTAAGTAGTGTTAAAAAAAGGTATGTGATTGTCAATTTTTTCATGCATATGAAAGAAAGATCCATAAAAGAATACAGTACGAGTTGCATGTGATATCACAATGCAGAATGACCATGCCAGTTTAATTTTTTTGTCCCCAGATTAGCTGCTTATAGCACACATTTCTAGTATTTAGAGAGTACAGAGAGGCATTTGGTATATTATATTGTATAATAATAGTTGGACCAATTATCTGTTCTCGCATGTTCATTTTTAATTATCACAATTCCAAATTCACTTGTAACAACAAAAAATAAAGAAAAAATCCACTCGGAGGCCTTCCAAACTTATTTTGGGGCGCTCAGATTTATGGGCTCTAGGCACATGCCTAGTTTGCATTTGTGAAGTTGCAGTCCTGAATATACAGTTAGTTATCTTTGTTACTCAGCAACAATTAGTACAACAAACAATTTCTCATTTTTAATCTTCATTACTTGACAATCATCTATACACACCATGTATTAAAATGAAACTGCATTTAGCCATTTTTTTTTCTATTTTTATAATTCAAAGTGAATACCACTACCACAGTGAATTTCAATATAATTAGGTTTAATAAACAAAAAAAAATCACTTAAAATTAAAGTCCTACAAACAGTTCCTTATTATAAGGGTTTTCTTAGCACCAATTATTGCCCATCTTGCCTGTGGCAAAATCATAAGATTTGCTTAGGTAAATATAGATAAGATTTAACCTAAAATTCTTTGTTGAGCAATAAAATTTTTAAATTTATTCTCCAAATTATTTGCACGTTAAAAGTTTTTAGGAGAAATCTCGGAGCTTTTCAGAGCAAGGACAGCTATATAGTCTTCTTCAGTGAAGTGACATTATATGGTGACATCACTATATAGTGTCACTTCACTGAAGACAGAGTGCTGTCCTTGCTCCAAAAATCTGAGTTTTCTCGTAAAAACTTTTCACATGCAAGTAGTTTGAAGGATAAACTTTAAAATTTCATTTCTCAATGACAGAGAATTTCAGGTTATTTTAATTAATTAATTTCTGAGCAAGAAGGTCATTTTAATTGTACTATAATGAAGTCGTACAGAGTATTTTTAGAAAAATTACCATGTTGTTAGAGTGCCTGGCTATTGATCAAAGGGACCTGGGTTCAAGCCTTGGGTAAGGCATGGATGTCTTTGTTGCTTTTCTGCTGAGGTCCTGCCATCTTCACAGACCTTCTACTATGGCATTTTAAACTGGCAGGCTCCTCTCAGATCTCTGTGGCAAGCAGCTGCTTGAGAGGGTATTTATTATTTTAATGCGTGAAATATTCCATCATTTACTCCTGAAATGCATTTACTAAGTATAATTAAATTTCTGATATACATTAAAACATACTTCAAGCTATATTATTACTCTCACTGATATATTGGAGAACAAATACCAGTTAAAAAAAAAGATGAAGATTTAAACAGTCATAGCTGAATTGCACTAGTGCTAATTTCTTTGCTTATTAATTATTATTTAACCTTTGTGCCAACCATTCGGATTACTGCTATGATTTACTTTTGGCAGTTTTTCAGTTTGATGCATTATTTTATTAATGCTGAAAATTGCATTTTCAATCATGTTTAGGGATGGGGTTTAGCTCAGTTGATAGCACACACCAGACTTATAATCTGCAGTTCACAGATTTGAGTGACAAGACTTCACTCTCTTCTAACAGCTGTCCAGTGGATCCACTTTCTCTGAGCCCTTGGGATCCTTTTGACTTGACCATTTAGTCCATTGTGTGTACAAAAGTGCCACTAAGAGACCCACCAATATTTTAGGAGTATTATCAAATCCATATGTGCTTCACTAAATCATTTTGGATTGCTAAAATACAAATGCCAGTAACACTGTTGAAAGATAAAACTATCGATTCTCCTTCCTAAAAATATTGGAAAATATTTCCTAAAATTTGTAAAAATAGTATAGATGGTAAAATGGTGAAAAAAAAAGTAAGGTATCCTCTCAGACCTTCTACTGTGGCATATAAACTAACAGGCTCCTGTCAGACCTCTGTGGCAAGCAGCTGCTTGAGGGGGTATTTTATTTTTTGAAAGATTAAAATAAACCAGTTTCATTGCATTATGACTAAATTAATTTTTCTATTCAAATTGCAGTGTATCACTTAAACTATAATCTATATCAGTGGTTCCCAACATATTTTGTTCCATGAACCCCTTTCAACCAAAAACAAAAGTGTTGCGAGCCCCCAGGGCAATAATGACTAAAAAAAACTACAAATTGAAATTTGCATTATATAATTATAAATATAAAATTTTACTACCTATAATTATGAAACCTCTAAAATTTAGATAAAACTCTGATTATAGAATAATTTATTTGCAAGATTTCATATTAAATTTCTTTTATTGCACAAATTTTGTTGAATATATTCACAATAAATAACATTTTTAATGAAATAAGTTACAAATAAATTACTTAGGAATCATTTTTGATGAATATTTTAGGTGGAATGCCCATATATCCCACATATGTGAAAGCTTGAGAATATCGGCGATAAAAATTCAAAAATTGAAATACGTATTAAATATGGAAACGTGTACTATTTTATAAAGCAATATGCGCATCTATTTTAAATTATGGAATAATTGTGTATGGAACAACTAACTTAACTAACATAAATAAAATAGAAAAACTGCAGTCTATAATAGCTAAAAATATTATTCTGTTTTTATTTGCAAAAAATTTATAAAACTTCTACTGATAGATTAAAATTTTTAAATCTTTTATCCTACAGCAATTTATATAAATATAATGTAATAATTAAAAAAAAATTTTTGACAAAACTTACAAACTAAAAATTCAACATAATAAAAATACAAGACTTCAAAACCTAGGTTATTACAAATTGCCAAATTTTCGAAATAATTACGGGAAGCATACCTCCGAATATCAAGTACCACTTATATTTAATGCTATTCCAAAAGAATTACTAAATATAGATTCTTTTAGAAGACTTAAAATGGAATTAAAAAATTATTTGGTATTTTCTAGTTAGCTGATTTTTATGTGTTGTGTTTTGTGGATTTATTTGATGTACACCATTTTTGTGGCTGAATGACCTATGTTTAATATAATTTATTCATTTTCCTGCAGATAAGCTATTTAGCTTTGTGGGTCAAAGTGTAAATGTATTTGTATTCTTTACTCTTATGAATAAAAATTATATTCTAAAAAAAAAACTTGGAAGATGTTTAACAAAATATAATAATCATATAAAAAATCGAAATTAAGTTTTATTTGAACAAAGGTTTGCAATATTTGGCTCAACACCAGACAAACATAAATCTTAAATCTGATTCATATAAAATTGAAAATCCCAAAACATATATTTAAACTAAAACTTGATAAGTAGAGAAAAAAATTTGACCAACTTGAGGCAAACCTACTGGCTCAATAATCTAGCCAAACAGCAACAGTTAAAACATGCCAACCTGTGGTACATAATCCTTTTCTAAACGAGTTTTGGGATTTAATCCCCTTCCTGCTTTTCCCAACTGTAAACATGAAAATGGAGAAAATTATGTGATTGACATCCTTTTCAGGACTCAACCACCAACTCCTGAATAGACCACTGCTTCACTTATCTGCATCCTTCCCACGTTAATCTTCACATTGCAGAGCAAAAATTGTAACACATTTTACTGTCTGGAGCCCATTTTGGACCCCTTATTTATTTAATTAAAAGATGTCATGCTAGTAATTTGATTGGCTTACTCTAATTTCAACTCAAAAAAAAAAAGTGCCATGGATGTAAAGGGTTAAGGTTATTAACATTATTAAGGAACATGTTAAGGGCATGAACATAACTTTGCAAGCATATTAATTTTGGACTTTTACCTGGTATTTTATTCTGAATATACCTCAGGAGGTAGAAAAAAAATACTTTAAAGCCACAAAAATGGTAGATTGTTTGAGATTGTTTGAGAGTGCCATGGATGTAAAGGGTTAAGGTTATTAACATTATTAAGGAACATGTTAAGGGCATGAACATAACTTTGCAAGCATATTAATTTTGGACTTTTACCTGGTATTTTATTCTGAATATACCTCAGGAGGTAGAAAAAAAATACTTTAAAGCCACAAAAATGGTAGATTGTTTGAGATGACCAAAATTAATGTCAGCAGGAGACCCTACCTGGTCTAGTGATTAGTGTACCTAACTACTAAGACCAGTGTCCATCTGTAAGTGTATGTTGTATGAGAAACCAGGACAAGCCTAATATAGCTTCTAGGTTATCTCCATCCTTTGTGTAGGGAAGTACCTTTTTCCTTTTTTTAAAAATTCTAAAAAAAAATTAATTAATATCTCTTTAAAAATGCAAATCAACTTCTTAGCCTCATTACGAAGCAACTAATAAATGAAATAGTTTATATTACATACTAAAAGAGCATTTAATTCCGAACCAAATATATAAAAATTAAAAGGGAAAATAAGGTAGGTAAGCTTTAAAAAAAGTCTAGTTCATTGCTAGTGATTTTTTGAAAACTGAATAATCAGTTTCCGACACTTAATGATACAATATCTTAAGATAGCAAAAAGATTGAAAAAAATAAGTTGTAATGGTCAAAGAAAGTAAATTCACTTGAAGTGGCAGGACAATTTTTTTGGTAGAGGCAAAAAGTAAAGTTACTTAAGGGCATAAAGAGGCAATTCTTTTTAGGATGGCAAAATGTCTTGGACTGCACTGACAGTAAAAACAGTAAATTGTGCATCCAACAAAGTAACATGAGTTTAGGGTTATGAATAATAGAACAATCTACATTAACATCAAAAACATTACCCTAATATATTGGTCCTCTTTCTCTTTGGGTTGGGTCTGACATTGTTTTTGATTTAGTGTTTGAAGGATAAAGATGGCAAGGAAATTTATAGATGAATATTCATGTTGTAACAAGCTGAGCATTTTAATAGTGTTCTGAACAAGTTATGTTTTGCTTCCACACAGTGTTCTGAACAATGTTAAGTTTTGGTTTGAAAGGTTCCACTCTTTATAATAAAGAAAAATGCATTTCTGGCTTTAATGTTGATCTTGTATAAGATAAGAAATGATATTTAAAACTTCAAAAGTTACAACAGTAAATGGTATACTGCTGAAATTCTGAGTTCTAGTAACTGTGACAATGTTCTTGTATTTGGTTGGTAAAAATGTGAATAATTTATGTGATTAGAAGTACTGTTCTCGAGAATTTTACTAGAAGATTATTCTTTTCATGAAAGATTATTGCAATTTTGGTGATAATTGCAAAGCATCAGTCAATTTTTTTTTTATTACGGATAAAATTCTGTTGTATAATTGTGCTCAGCAAAAACAAATATTTTGGTTAATGGTCAACTTTGAAATGAATAGTATGAATAGAAATGCTAGAAGTCATCAGTTTTTTCACTGAGACTGACTCTTGAGAAATTTTAATTTTGAAGTTGATTGCTACTTGCCTAGGAATTTTAAGGAACACATTTGACTCTTGATAACTATGGAGGTCATTCACGAAGTTCTTGACACATGTCTGTAGATTTGCATTTGTCCCTCTGAAGTTAACGAGTTACAATTTGTTTGAAAGGTTTCCAAAACTTGTCAATACATGTTAAAAACAAAAGTCGTATCATCATTTCTCTCTTTGTTGGTGGCACGTAAAGTTCAGTCTGCGAAATCTGCATTGTTTCAATGGAGCCTACTAAAGAGAGGGAAAGATTTTACATTTTCACAAGGAACACTTGGGAACAATGCGGAAAAAATTTATGCCGATTTATTATAAGTATATGGAGATCTTGCCTGTTCATATGGCACTGTTACAGGATGGATGCACAAATTCAGAGAAGGACAGCAAAGCTTCAAAGACCTCCCTTGTGCTAGAAGATTGAAGGAGGGCATGAACAAGAGAACCATTGCTGCTGTTTGTGAACTTATTAAGGAAAACCCACATACCACCATTCAGGTAATAAATTTAGATATCGGTGTATCAATTGGCAGTGTAGAAACAATTATTCGTCAACATTTAAAGATCTGTGCCAAATGGGTACCCCACAAATTGACAGAACAGCAAAAAAGGGCTAGAGTCAACTAGGGCAAGGAGATGCTGGTACTGTTTGAACCTAGTGGCCCCAAACAGTTAAGACATTGTCATAGGTGATGAGACATGGTGTAATTACTATACAATTCCCAGAAAGATCGACAGCTATATTTTGGTTGTGGAAGATGAGCCACGTCCCCAAATCCTCTGGCAAGACATCGCTCAAGAAAGAGGATGTTCACAATTTTTTTCAATTCCCAAAGAGTGGTAACCATGGACATCTTACCTGAAAAAAATTACTCTAAATGGCCAGTACTACACAACATTGTTTTGCCCAAAATGATTAAGGAGATGAAAGAGCAGCAACCAACAACACATGTCAAGGGTTTTCCTTCTTCATTACAATGCTAGTGCTCACAAAACCCAGTAAGTTATACCTATCTGGAACAGGACAAAATCAAACATATACCCATCCTGCATATTCACCTGATCTTTTACCATTCACACTTTGGTTGTTTTCGAAAATTAAAAAGAAACTTGCTGAGAAGCCTTTTTCATGGGTGTAAGACCTTGAAAAATGTGTTCATTCAGAGTTGTGGAGTATTTCCCAACAGGAGTGTACCATCAAGCATTCCAGAATTGGCATAGACATCTGCAACTTTGCATAGATCATGGAAGGAAGTACTTTGAAGGACAATAAATGTTTGATTTTGTTCTGCAGATGCATGTCAAGAACTTCTTGAATGCCTATCATATAATTTGTGGATAACTTTGAAGTCTTAAGGAATACCTGAGAAGTTTGCAAAATAATTCTCTATAACAGCACACTAAATCTTGTGTGAGGATTGGTAAAGCTGCAGCATTTGGTTAAGCATTGCAACTGTAGTTAGACACAAGTCTGCATTTTTTTTTTTGTTTAGTTTAGTAATTATGAGAAATATTCTGGAAGCTCTGAGATAGTCTGGAGACAGTTGGAATATTCAAGTATAATATTTTCAGTCTTGGCAAATGATATAGAAGATATCACCTGTGTTGATGAGAATGATTATAGAATGGGCATTCAATACAAGAAAATAGTAAATTTTTGAAGTCCTGAATGATTAATACTGAATCTGAATTCACAGTTTGATAACTTATTCTATCATAACTATCAAAGTAATGTGCAAATTGAAATAAAAAGAATAAATATATCTTCTGCTGGAACTTTTAAGAATTTGTGACAGGTGTGAAAAAAATAGACTGATCCACTAAAGACTAAATGTATGCTTTATTTTATCATTTAGGTTTAGTCCTTTTTAAAGTTTATGTTGATTAAATTTGGGTTTATAAATGGGATAATAGACTTGATGACTCCTAATTTGTGTACAGCATCATAGTACAACATTTTTGTAAGGAAAGAGTGTTTTGTTTTTGTAATATTGCTGATGTGCATTTATTTCTAAAGGTATGTAGGAGTTGACTGGTTTTAAAGAGGAATTTATTAAATTGACATTTTTCTCGTAATGCAACATTTGTTCAAGTTAGACATGTTTGAAAAACAAAATTATTGTGTGGCTAACTTGCACAGCCATTGGTTGCTTAAGGATTTTATATAGGTGGGTTAGTCATAAATGAGTTGAATATTTGTTTTTTATTGCTGTAAAATGTAGCTTCTTGGTTGTAAAAAAATAAACATTTAGCAATTATGGTATTAAAATAAAATTTCCATTTTTTGTTTCTAGATGATGTATACGCCCTCAACAATGCAGGAGCGACAGCGGCTAGAGGCTGCAGCTCACCATGACCATCAGGTGCAGCTTCACTCAGTCCAGACTGACCTAGCTCTTGACCTACCCCATTCCATCGCATTGCCCGATGGTGAAGAGCATCCCTATAGTTGTGTGAAAAGTCTGAAGCTGCGTGATGCAGAGCAACAAAGTGAGTTAACACGAAGCTTCATCAGGCCTCCTCCAAACAGAACAGTTCCTGAAGGAGACCCACTGCCTCCTTTCAGGTCAAATTCAGTTGGTCTCCTTCAAAAGCCCTCTACACCACCACTATCTCGGACATTGGACAATGCTCCTCTAGTCATGCGTTCCCACAGCATGAGTTCTAGTAGTGCTCAGAGTGGCCGGCTTAGCTTTCCCAGAGGACAGTGTACCCCAATTTCAAATCCCAATGTTACTTCACACTTATGGATACCTCCATTGGTCACAAGCAGGCATATTGCTGTGAACTCTACTAGTACCAGCAGCAACAGCAGCAGTTCAAACAGGACGTGCAGTTGCTCAAGGGCAGCAACGGACAGCAAATATGACAGCACGGACCCACCTCCTCCATACAGTGATGTAGTAAATCAGTGGGATGTAAGCACTGTCAGTAGGCAACAAAATAGTGGAGTTTGACCACTAACTGGACTAAGTCTTTCATCTGCCCATAGTTATGTGTGATAGTCTTGCCCTTTTCTACTAGTGGATGGGTAAGGCAATCAGTGACATTACAGCTCTTCCTCTCCCCTGTGAGCCTGGCTGCTTTAGCCACAGCTTTTAACATCATGCATCAGATGGCCCGTGTTCACAGTGCCTCAGAGTTGTGAATAATTTTGTTTTGCCTGTTGTTATCAGCTTGCAGTTCTTCATTACTGTTTTTTCAACCAACTATGACTGCTTTATGACATGTATCCTTGTACTCTGGAGTGAAAATGTTACAAGGGTCATTTTGTTTCTGCCATTCTTATGTTCCCATTGTCTTCACTGCCTTTATGAATCCCTGAATGCTTTAGTTTAACTAACCATGGCGCCTAGAGGCATACTGTGATACATCAGCATAAGGGATAAGGAAAGAATGGGCAGAATCTAATAAATTCATGTTCATTCCCAGTATATGTATGTATGAAAAAAAAAGTGAAAATGCCTGTATGTGTGGTGTATGCATGTATTTTTGCATGCTTGTGAGAGAACTGTGGTTGGGTGAGGAAGTTAAGAGACATAACCCTCAAGTCACAGGGTATGGTGCTACATATGTATATTCTATATATATATTACATTATATATATACATACTTTGCTGAAAGTGATCAGAGAGGTGTAGGGATGATATATTACAGAGAATATTTCTTTGTAACATGGTGGATAATGAAAAAATGACATGCCATTCTGTTTACAAGCAAGTGAGAAGTGTCCAGGTGAGACCAAAGATTTCTAAAGCACACTGTAGTTTTAAGAGCAAGCCAGTTCTTAGAATGATAATGTATTTTGAAATGTCGTGTGGTTAAAAAATAATTAGCCAAATATTTGTGTACAAAATTTACATTATTTACCATGCATTAAACAGATGATCTTGTCATAGGATAGAGATTTAGTATTTTCATGATTGATTTCAATTTATGTATGCATTTAAGGGAAAATGTATTTTCTAAGTATGCATGAAATCAATAAGTTCTAGCTCAATGTATGTTGATAAATGTCACTTTAGTATAAATAATGTGAAAAACCTCACCAAGAAGTTGACTAGTTTTCTGTGGTGTCAACAAAAGCAAAGCTGCTTCTATATTTAAAATGTCTGTCATATTTTAAGATATTAAACTAAAAAATGTTCAAATTAAATTACAAGAATATGCTTTTGTTACTGATATATTTTCATGACCACTCTAAAATTCTATTCTTTGCCACTGATTAACTAATTGAAGTTGCTTGACCAAATTATTTTTTCTTCCAATCCTTTTTCTGATTAACTATGCTTTCTTTAATAAACAAAACCATCCAAGTCAGTTGATGACTATAACAACCCAAATAATTGAAGATTAGCTGGGAAGAAAACTGAGTTTCAATATAAGTAGGATCTGAATTCACAACTTGAAAATATGCCAGATACTTTTATTTATTGAGTTATTCCTTCTTCATTCAGTCCTTGGCTAACAGGAGACAATGAAGATAAATTCCACAATCTTGAGGTGCTCATGGTGCCATTTATCAGTTGAATATGGGACACAGCAATTGTCCACAGAAAGATGTTATTTTTTTATTGTCAAACATGTGGAACAACCCAAATAGCAGAAAAGCTAGGTGAATATTGCTATTCACTTCAAAGCATGGCCAGTATATTCTGAAGTACTTAATTTTTCATAGGGATTAATATTAATGTCAGAATAAGTAACAAATGAGGCATTTGTTTAACATTAAACACTGAAAAGGAACTTGAAAACTTCACAAAAAATATATTCTACTGTGAGCTATATTACATACTAAGTACAGGGCAAGCAATGAAGCTTGCATAATTGAAGGCTTTGTTAATGTAATAGATATTAACTTTTTTTTTGCTTACTTATAAACATCTGGCATGAAAAATATTTTTTTAAAAATTTATTTGATCTTCATTTCCAAAAAGATTGATAAAGGTTACATGAAAAAAAAATAATGTATTCAGCATCCTGTGTTTTTTTTAAGATTTCAGTATAGTTAGTTTCTTTTAGTTCAGTATAAAATTTTGTAAGCATAAAAGTGATTTTGTATAACTTTATAGATATGCCATCAGCTAAGAGTCTCACTGAAGTGATTTGGTAATCAGGACTTGTCGAGCAAGAAAAATAACATGACAATAGTTGGACATGATGAGCCTACATAACAAAACTCTTTCTTAAGCAAATCTCTGTTGACACTGTCAAAATGCAGCTTACACATAGCCTTGAGATCCTGCCTTCGAGTCCTGGAGACAGTTGAATGAATTGTTCACACTTGCTTTGTCTTGATTTAAAATCTTGCTGCCACGCACTTTTTAAAGCATTTTTTTTTCTGCACCATTTGAACTTAATCATTCAATGAAACAAAGCCATTTCTGTGACATGTAGCCTTAGACACTTAGTAAATATGGGGTTCACAGAATTTTTTAGACTTCTTAAGATAAAGTAGAAAAATTTGTCATTGAGCAATAAAATTCAAAAGCTTATCCTTCAAGCAATTCACATAGCAAAAGGTTGTGTGAAAACTCAAAACTTTTCAGAACTAGGACAGTACTCTGTCTTTAATGAAGTGATACTTATAAAAATAAAATAAATACCCCCTCAAGCAGCTGCTTGCCACAGAGGTCTGACAGGCGCCTGTCAGTTTATATGCCTTAGTAGAAGGCTGTTTAAAACTTCCATATGTCCTGATTGGCGATTCCAATATCATGGTTGCAGGTGGGGACAGGAGAGGTATCTTAATCACCTGGTTCTGTAGTAAGTCAATCCGTGCCACCAGTGGGGTTTGTTCCCTGTTTTGACTATCTAACTGCTGCTCTTTGAATCTCACCTGGAGTGATCAAATGGTTTCCCTATATAAATACATAACAGAACTGTGGGTAGAAGAAAAGGTAATCTACCCCTGGTGTTTGAAGGAGGCTGGATTTATTCCTGTCTTAATAATTTTGAAATTTGAAGCTGGCTGAAAATAATATTGCTGTATTGAGATCTGACAAACTTGTAGATGGATTTACACAGAACAGGGATGTATGAAATAGAACTGTCAGCCTGCTGTCAAATGTGGAACCCAAAAATACAGCAGGCAATTACATTTCTGCTGTCATTTTCATATATATCAACTAGTCTTTCTATTGTTCTAGAATGGAAATCATGAGAGGAGACAACGGATTTGAATGGTTTCGATTTCTTTTTTCAGAAGAGACTAATTGATGTGACAAAAGGGCCAGTAGATGAAAGAACTGAAAGATACTATTTTCTTTTCCCCAGGTGTGTATGATGGAGAGTATGTTCAATTACGTTCTATAGAGTGACGTATTCAAGGCTCGTGTACCATCTTTTTGGATAAAAACTCCAAATAATAAATAGTATTTCTATTTTCTTTCTCCTTTGTGAAATGGATATATATATATATGGAATAGGATGGATAATAATTCAATGTCAGTGAAGCAGTTTAATTTTAATTACTGCCATTAAAAATTAAATCACATCATCAACATAGTGACACCAGAAAATTGTTACAATTATGGCAGAGCTCAATAATTTTATTATGGGGTTTTGAAGAATAACCTCAGACAGAATGCCAGAAAGGGAGTATGTCTGTGGAAGCATCGTGAGTCTTGCCAGTTTTTAGTTGCTGAACTTGGAACTGGAATTATTATTTTTTTCATTTACTAGTTTAGAGCATCATAAATGGCATTGACTTTAGGTAGAGAAAAGTTTTGCATTTCAGTGATATTTTCGTTTGAAATAACATCAAAAATGAAGCTGAAGAGAAATTTGGGAAAGTTTGTTTCTAGGAAGAAAATTGGAGATCTTTTGCATACTAAGGGCCAAATGGGCTGATTATCCTTAGCACTTTGCACTGAGTAACATTTATGGTGCCTGATAAGTTGGTGGCATAACACTAATGTCCTTGGTGAGTCATTTGTTGTTTTTCACTCTTAAAATTTTGTTTGATACTAATGGTACAGTCTATGTTCAAATTAATGCATGTGGAGCTGTTTATAAAATTAAGAGCTTGTGGCATTTACTATCAGATAATTAATTACTACTACTGTAGTTATGCTGATTACTATGCAATAAGTGAAGATCCCTAAAAAAAGTTGCATAATGTGAGGAATATCTAGCAAAGTATTACATAGAGGGGAGGAGGGTTAATATGTGGCTAAAATAGCATTTCAGGATTATTGATGGCCTCATAAAGCAATTGATACAGGTGATGTTATAACCTTATTAAGTTGGTTAGCAGAAGAATAGTGACCATTGAAAGATAATACATTGATCTTTCATTTTTATGTGTCAAATCTTGATTTTAGTGGCTAATTTGTTATCAATTTACAACAGATGGAGACTGGAAAATGTAGTGTAAACTTCAGATGTCGTGATCTACCTAAAAAACGCTGACTAGTAAAACGAACAGTACAAACAAGAGCAAATAGATTAAAATACGATCGCAGACTCAGTTATCATACAAACTACAGAAGAGGTAAGATGTAGATCAATATGGCAGCCAAATATTTATGTTTGTATGCTCTGACTTCTGCTCTGAAAGCTCTATATATTAACTCATTTTGAATATAAACTGGCCATCAAGGTTGATAACATCCTATCATGAAACTGTCTTTTGAAAAGCTAGTGACATTATACCATGGGCATACAAAGTAAACCTGGTAAGTCTGCAGAATATATATGTTAGAGATAAAGGGTTTTAAAAACTGAGGGCATAGGGAAAAAAAATTCTTGTTACCATTTGGAGAGTTTGCCTTCTAATAGAGCAGAAATTATGGAGTTAATGGTAATATCTCATCATAACCCAACTGTTAATTTATTTAAGTTTTCCTTTTATAGCCACAATAAGTTCTAGCTTTAAGCTGGCCTACCAAATGTTTCAGTGTGCAATAAAGCAAAAATGATCTGGGCATTATTTAATTTTAACACTGGACCTTGTGCAAGTGCACCAACTTAAAAATGCTATGGGACATATTAATTAATTAATAATAAGTAAATACTCCTGTATTTACTTAAAATTGGACAATAATGTTAAATTAATTGTATTTTTGGAGTTATGTGGCTGAAGTTTTCAGCAATACACTAACCCTCCAATATGTATTGTGATGCTTCTATATTTTGTTGAAGGAAAGCCATATTCAAAGCTTTCTAATTTTACAAATATGCTTTTTCAGAAAAATGTCACTGGAAATGAATTGTAGATCTCAACAAATTTATCCAAATATCAACTTTCAGCAATATTTAAAGAGCTACAGAAACTGAAACATTTAACAGCAACATTACTAGTTGAGTTTTGCCATGAGTGGAACATGAATGCACATTTCCTGAATACATGCCAGGTGTTCTAGTCACTAAACAATCAACAGCTAGTTGTAACTATAAATCTTCCGATTTTTTTCTCTCATGGTGCCATCTTAGATTTAATTTTTATAGTCACAATTGCTTAAGGAAAAACATTAAACTGTCAGTGGCTGATAGTGTAATGGTTAGAAAATATGGTGTGTATTCAGGAGACATGGGTTTTCATTTCACTCACAGGGAAACTAATTTGGTTTCAGCAAACTATTTATTCATGATCCCATGTTTACAGAATATTTCCCATGCTACTCTAATATTGAATTATTTACCGTACATTCCGCAGATAAGATGATAGTTGAATCATAAAAAAAGCCCCCCAAAATCCGGGTTGTCGTATAGGACAGATACAAAAAAAAATTAGATTGAAATTTATATAAATTGAAACCATTATTACTACAACTATTCGAAAAATCTATCATATTATTTAAATACGCTATATGATAATACATTATATTGTAATAGTAAAACAATACTAAAACAAAATAAATATTAAAAGTTATGTTTATTGAGCTACTGAGGAAAAACGGACAAACCGTAATTATTTACTAGTACAGAGTAGGGTATGTCCACAAAATAGAACGACACTTTTGTGAATAGTCAAGGTCATTACCCGAATGCCCAAATCAGTGCGAATAGGACATAATTCCGTATACGCTATACAGTATTATTATCCAGATGATGATCGCCGATCTAAACTAAATTCATAGGCCGTTGATAGTTTGGGGTCGTCTTATAGGACAGATATATGATAAAACTATAAAACTTTGACGAAAATTTATACCTCGTCTTATCTGCAGAAATATACGGTATATAATGCCAAGAGTGTGATAGACTATCTATTTATTCATCACCATTGAGGCAGCTTGGTTGTCCATTCCCAATCATAGATGGTGCCATGAGCAAAAAAAAGGGGAAAGATTTATAATCACAGTTAACTGCCATAGTTTAATGGTTAGAACACCTGGCATGTATTCAGAATATGTAGGTTCACATTCCACTCATGGGTAAACTCAATTTTTTTACTGGTAACTATTCATGAGTCACATGTTTACTGGATATTTGCTGTACTTATTCATTATTAAGCAGTATTACTAATTATAGGGATTTATCTAAAAAAAATATTTAATTCTTTAGAGTCAACTGTTTCCCCCTTTACGCTCCTACATGTCCAACATTGGACTACAGCAGAAAAATAGCAACATAGGACCCCTAAAGGGTTTTAATCTTTCGGATGCCAGCAGTCTGACCTTCTCCAGTTAGGCATGTAAAATGCCATTCTGGCACTAGACTCTCCTCTTTCTTCTCAAGCTTCTTCCCATTCCTTACAGTAGCAACTGTTTATTTGACCACATATAGTGCCACTCCTCTCTGCCTTCTAGGTAGAAATCGTTCAGTGTCCATTTCCCATAATTCTGAGAATACAGACTTAACTGAAACAGGCTAGTGAGATCTTTTGTTTTGTGAGCAAGAATCATCATGCTAATCTTTTAGAATGGAAAAGCACTAATTAAGACATTTTGGTCAGAGTAGTTTTGGGAGAGATGTAGTTTCCAACCACTTAGGCATCAAAAGGATTAAAACAAAATCTATTATTAACAAATCATTTATTAATAAACATAATTTTATTCATTCATATAATGATTCTTCCAGTTTTGTTAGTTTTGACAGAAAAAAGTGTTTAGGATGAAAATAATAGCAACAGCATCTATTGAATGTTCCAACTTTAATAACTCTAAAAATTAAATGAATGTTTTTGAAAATCGAAATTTGAAGTTTTTTCAGTTTATTACTAGTGACATTATCTGCAAAAGTTTATTTTCATGGATAAACTTGAATGTGGGGAGGGAATAAGGAAGTTTTAACTGTGGCTTTCCATTCACATAACATGGAAGTGTCCTACTGCATTTTGGATTAAATTTATTGTATACCACTTTGACAATTTACTCATTTTCAGTCAGCTCTATGTCCAGCAACTTTATTTATGATTAATTTTATTAAAATATGATAGAAATTTCTTTTAAAAGAAATTGGTTTGTTTTTAAGGTATGAATTAAAGTTTTTAACTGCAAATACTACAACACAATTCATATAAAATTTACTAATTGTACTAAAAAAATATTTTAATCAAACTTTATACTCTTGCACCTAGTATTTCTTTATCAATATAATAAATAATGATAAATAATAAATTATAGAAATTTTATTAACAGGTAAAAAATCTGCAAAATTGATTTGAGTATTTTTTTTTAGTTCATGACTTAACCTTCTTTATCAAGATGTAATTAGCTATGCTCCTATAACTATTATCCAAATTGAAAAATCCATAAATTTTATATAAGCAAATATTTGTTTTTAAATATCAAACATTTGAAACCAAAGCATGACTTCTTAAGTGAAAAGTATAAAAGGAATACCTTAAATTTTATTTGTATCCATATACCTAGATTATCTTGATATTGATACTAAGTTTGAAATTAAAATAAAGATCTCTGTCATTGAGCATTAAACTTTTGAAGTTTATCGTTCAAACTTTTTAATATGCAAATACTTTGAAGTATAAACTTCAAAATTTTATTGCTCAACAACATAACTTTGAGTTATTTTAATTATTCTCTGAGCAGGAAGGTCTTTTTAATTGTAAGTTTTAAGGTGCTACAAATACCATTTTAACACAACATCACAGTATTCAGCAGTACTGTACTGTATATAATTGCATTTTTCGAACTCAACTATTATACTTTTTTCAGAAACATTACCTAAAATCCTCCAGAAAATACAACATTGTATTTGAAGTATATGGTATGACAATTAAAGATATTTTGTCTCTGGTTATATAGGTAAAGGAGATGTTTGCCAGAAAAACATTTGTCTTTAAATTAACTTTGCATTTTCTAGTATGTTTTGTTATATCTTCATAAATTTAACCTTAGTACTCTTACCAAACAAAATAAGTTTTCATTCTTTTAAAGTTATCTCCCATATCTGTTTTTATCCCTGAGCAATATTTTGTCCATCTTGCATGATACTGGACACAGAAAAATACACTATTCATGTGTAGAAAATTGGTATGGATTAAAGTAAAAACGGTACTGTTTACAATGCATAAACAGGTTTTTATTTGTAGAATACAGGTGACAAAAGGTAATGAGATAGATTTTAATAGTGTAATTAAGTTTTATTAGTATTAAAAATGAATTGCTCAGTTTTTTAAGTATTAAGAACAGTGGTTACAAAATCAGTGACAAAAGTATTTGTATATTTTGTATTGGCTTTATTGTATATAATAAAAACTAAAATTGGAACTACTTAGTTACCTGTAATTTTATCACAAGGGGGCTTGTCACTGAACTAGTTATGGTGCTTGTTTTCCAATTTGCCTAGTTGCAAAGCTTGATCTCTGATATCAAGCAATCTGAATAAAAATCACTGTAACAATGACTAACCAAGTGGTAACACAATTACAACAGCCCCTGATAAAAGTTAAATCACACAGTGTGCTATTTATCTGAAGTTTTCGTTAATTTTTATTTTAGATGTTTGAGATTCATATTTTAAAGAATTAGCTTTCCTATTAAAATATCAAAGTAGAAATGGCTTTGCTTTTATAATTGAGTGATATTTGGGTAAGCAAGCAAATGCTTTTCCACAAATTGATTTGTGGTGGAAAAAGGTTTAGTTTGAAAGAATTACAGTGTGTTACTTCTACCAGCCTGTTAACACTAATGCTTGGACACTGTCTCTTCTGCACTATTAGGATAAGTCCTATTGCATTTGAAAATTTTGAAAATAGAAATGAAATTATGTGATGAATAAGTGCAACTGCACTGTTAAACCACACACACACTGTACAATCACATTAATGAACTTGCAGGTCCCAGAAATGTGTGTTCATGTGTGACCCACAAGGGAACATGAAATTCAACCTAGCATCAATTTTGTCTGTTTTGGGCCAAATAGGTAAAACGAATTTTATTAATAAGGTGGTGCTGTATATGTCGATGCTAATGTGTTTGGTTACACATTAAACAAACAGCTTACTGAAGGCACAGGATCTGCATGTGTGCACACTACTACTTATAGTTTGGCATTTTGCCCATTTGGGGGATGGATTTTTTTTGGGGGGGTAATAGGTAAACCCTATAACATTTGTTAGTATGTGATACATGTGTACAGCTTGACAAGATTTATTTTTTAATCTTTGTGTTAAGCTTCTTTTTATGCATGCATGTTTGGAGGTATGGTTGAAAGAGTGAGTGGATATGTTGATCCTGTGTCGCTTCATGTGCAAATATTGTACAAAAAAAGTATTTTAATTTCCATTGCCTTACAAAGGCAGGTCTTCTGACCTGATACATTACATATTCACTTTGCTGTGCCTCGCTTTGATTTGCCGCTGCTTGTAAATAAGAATAGGCTGTGAACTGTATGATCAGCAGTGTCCTGTGGTATTTGATATTGTGATAGCCTGTAAATGTGTTGCATCTCAGTTTCATTTCTCCTGTGACCTAGACTGAGTATAAGCTGATATACACCCTGCATAATTGCCACATTTAGTCAGTGTATCCTAGTGTGATATTCACTTATTTTTTCATCAGAAAGTATGATCAAATCTATTTACAGATTCACCTTTACATTTCTGTATCGTATCTTTTTTTTTTTGGTTGTTTGCCAGATAGTCTATAATCTGTTACTATGTGCGACAGAAATTGAGATGCTGCAGATTTGAGCAGGTAGCCAAATTTTCTTAGCACTGCATTTTATTCAAAAACCGTTATGAACAAAATGCTCCAGCTTGCAGGGCTACTTTGTTACCCTAAGTTGTTTTTTACCAGTCTTTTCCAACTTGTTTTCAATGTGAGTTGATTTTTTAAAAAAATGCCCATATTCATCCAATCCTTGTTAAATATCACATATTCCAACAAATAATAATGCCTTTTTTTATATATGTATTTCAATAATAATTTGGGCCTTTGAAATGTTTGAATGATAAATAAGAGCAAAGATTTTAGAAAGAATATTGTAGTGTAATGCAGAATTCATTTATTTTATCTTGTTATCCTCTACATTTTTGCCATGCTTAAAGTAACAATAAGTTTTTTTCATTCCTAATAAGTGGGCATTACATAACGTTTCTAATGTGTAGAGTAGATGTTCTTTACAATATCTTTGCTTTCATTTTCTGTCAAAGTCAGCCTGTGGACTTTAGTGAACAAATTTAGATATAATATATAAGTAAAAACGATAAAATAAAAAATACATCTTTGATTATTAATTTTCATTTTATGTATTTGTTTTTATATAAATGAAAATCTGAAGTTTATATTGAAGGAGATTTTGATCTTTCCTACCTATAAAAAAACTATAAAAAAGAGCATTAAATATGTGCAAATTGCAAAGTTTTTACCCTGCATACCATTTGTGATCTCTATCTTATTTAAAGTTAAAACTCCGTTAATGTATGAAGATCAAAATGCTGTTGAAGACTGGCAGGAATTAAATCCCCCCCCCCCTCCTTCATAACCCCACCATTACCTTACTCCTACACCAGATAACAAAAAAAACACTTCAAAGGATCATAACCAATAGGGCTACTGCAAGAAGCCCATTCCAAAAAGAGATTGTCTAAGAACATCTGTTCATGTATATAGCGAATAAGATTTCATAGTAACCCACATCTGAAGGCCGAAATTAGTAGGCCTTCAAATTTGTATGCATTTGCTAATGCAGTGGCCAATTATGGCTTTTGAATAAGAAAAGGAGTGCTGATAATAAACCAGGATGCCATTCTAGTTCTTGGTTTCAGATCTTTGAGTTCTGTTCTTTTTAGTAATTTTATATTTTTTTAAACAATTGTTTTCTTACTCTTTAAAATATATTCATAATTAACATAAAGAATGATAAAAACTAAAACTTATCAAACAAAATTAATTGAGAATTCACATTTGCAGCTGGAAAAATTCCTTCCGAGGGGAAATCTGTGAACTTCTCTAATAAATATATGCATTCTTTTTCCTATCTGGATCATAGAGCACATCTATTTTTTTTTCCTTTTATGCCACTGTGCTACTTTACAGGGCAATTATAACTGCTGTGCAAAGTTGTGGATTTTGGTGGAGAGGTTTATCTATAGAAGATGCAATAATGTTTATTGCTTCCAGCATACTAGTTTAGGCAGTTGTAGTCTGCATTAGTTTCTGATCAAATTACTAAGAATAATGTTCCAAACAAAAGGCTGATATCCTTTAAAATTATGTATACATTGTGGTAAATAACTGCAGCATTTACTTATTTTTACACAAATTGTATAAGAAAGTTTCAAATACATCACACTTGCATTATAATATACAATTTTATTCAACAATGCCCGCTATTTTAAGAGAGGAACATGTTCCACCCTCTATGATTGACTAATGGCTGAAGTTGAGTACTATGAAAATACTATCTGAAGCATTAAGTTTGTACAGCATGATGTATTAAGCATCTGAAGAAGGAATTTTCCAACTTGCCATAAACTGTTGGCCTGTGACTTCTCTTATCATACACTCCTACAGGATAGTTGAAATTTTAGTGTTATTATAAAAATATGAAATATTTTTAAATGATGGTATAAACGTTATGAAAATACCATGACTTGAAATCAATTTGATATTTTGCCAGTACATATATTACGTTTTCCTTCCTTAATTATCTGATAAAGGGAAGCATTGCTTCTACATATTTTTTTTGCCAACTGCATTAGCATCATTTTACCAATCATAAAATGTCCCATATTCCCTAAATCAATTCCTAGAAAAATTTTGCGATAATGTGAAATCAGGTCATTATGACTATAAAAGAAACTATTTCATAAACCTTCACTTCTGGTGCAAATTGAATATCATGCAATGATGGCAAAACTATAGTCTTCTGTTGCTACTACTACTAAACAGACAAACTTGAACTTCCTACAGACTTGGACATCCATGTAGAAAATTTATCGATTATCATACAAATGTTAAAATAAGTTAGTTAAAGTTTCATCCCTGCAAAGCCATTACCCTAAAGGCTCCACAAATAAAAATAGTCTTATTACAAAATTTTTGGTCTTCAATGACAGTATTCAACACCAAAACAATCTGGTCATAAAAATATGAAACAGTTTTCCAAACATAATATGCACTCAGAGCCATGCATCTGGATTTGGGAGCCTGGGTTTAGAGTTCCTAAATACTCGGAGGTTGGCAAACAGAGCCCATTGTCACCATATTTGTGTTCAGTGACTGTTGGGATAAAGGACATATTTCAATTAAAATTTTCTTTAAATAAAAAAAGTACTCAAAGAAAACTACTAAGGCTAATTTCTCCCCCATATAAGAATTAGAGAACAAAGATAATCCTTCTAAATGCACACAAACACTTTCAAAAAGCAAAAACATGGCACTTGTTGACTTTATTTGCCAATCTCTTACTACATACGCCCTCAAGCCTAGGGCAAACTCAAATGCCTCCTTTCCCTTGAAAATTACCAGTATTTTATAAAAGAAAAATATTTTTTATAAAAATCTGTTTTAAGTTTAGTCATGAAATCAAAGAAGGGTGTATCTATCTGCTGAGATTCCACCTCAGAAAAAGGGTTTTTTTTTTTATGATGTGATGAAATGGCTGAATAAAATTAAACACTACATGTTACTACGTGATTATTAAAAGATTCTCAGCTGATAGTCTCCAAATGACTGTAAATAAAATATAATGAAACAAGAAACTACTATTAACCATAAACACGTTTTTTGTGTTTATGGTTAATATTTTTTTCATTTTCCATTTTCTGTACAAATGTAATAAGAAGAAACTTAAAAATATTATAATGTACTTCCTCTGATAGAAACAATGTATTATCGATTCTTGTGTGGGACCTCAGAAAATACACCTGTCACCCTTCTTTTCTGCATGGCTCTGTGTGCACTTCACTGAAAACTACATCCTACCAAGTACTGCAAGCAAAGGTGAAAGCACTCAAGAACAGAGATTCTTTGAAAGTTCTGCATAGGCAATTGGCAATTTTAATATTTATGAAAGAGAATATAAGGGTGATAGTGCTGTTCTACTTTGCAATATTAGTACTTCTGTTACATGCACACAGGCGTGTAGACAGAAGGGCAATCCAGACCCACCTCACCCCAAAATTTAGAAGGTTAAAATTTTACAAATGAATTTTTGCATGTATTGATCTGTTTACAACCAGTGGTGAAAGCAGGCCAGTACACCGTACCAGAAAAAAAAAATTATTTGCTGCTATGGCCTACCGGTAAGACATTGCTCAGTAGTAGTGCAGTTACGATTTCTTTTACACTTTAATGCTCTTTCATTGAGCATTTAAAAAAATAAGCAGATCATTCCTTTTAAGAAAAATTTCTTGTTTTTTAATTACACTAATACAGTTTTACCCTTTAGATATGAAGGTGTTTGAAAACCGCATACTTGGGGTTCCATTTCTGCCGACAGTGCCAAGGAGAAATAAGTAGTGGTTTCTCTCTGAACGATTAGCAAGGAAACTGATAAGAGAGAACTAGACAAAACCTCTCAGTCGTGAAGCTTCATTGACAATGCACGTTCACATACGCAGTGGCTCTTTGGGTTCTGTCTTAACAGCAGAAGCTGAACTGGGAAAACGGATTTCTGATTTTCAATTTCTTATTTTAACTCTTTCTCGATCTGTTGTATGAAAAAAAATTATCCCCCAAGCAGCTGCTTGCCAAGGAGGAGGTCTGATAGGAGCCTGTCAGTTACGCCACAGTAGGTATGTGAGGATGGCTGGACCTCAGCAGAGAAACAACAAATACACCCATTCCTTATCCAGGGCTACAGCCATACCCCTTTGATCAGTATCCGGGTGCGCTTGGTCACAGGACAGAGATGCATATATATTCATATTTTCTGCTTTTTCGTCTTCTAAATATATATTTGTAAATAACTATTTTGCTGAATTGAAAATTCTAGCATTTCTGAAAATCATAGAAGTCAATTTATGGGGGACGATTGGGCACAGTAGACCACAAATTTAAGTAATGAAAAGGGAAGGAAGAATTAACATTTGGTCATTTTTGTTAATGTGTAAATTCATTAAAAAACTTTTTTAAAAAATCAGTTTCTGCCAATTAATCTACATTACTGCAATAGCATAATACAGAATCTAATATACAGGTACTGGACAGAAAAATGGGACCAGTACCATGTTATCTCAATATAAAATCACATTTAGAGCTTAATGTAATAACTTTAATATAAATTTTTATGAAAAATATTTTTTTTATTAAAATCTGTTTTAAGTATAGTCATGAAATCAAAGAAAGGGTATATCTATCTACTGAGGTTTCCACCTCAGAAAAAAGGGATTTTTTATGACGAGATGAAATGGCTAAATTATGAACACTATATGTTATTAGGCGATTATTAAGATAAAGATCGATATGAAGATAAAGATCGATCGAGATATAAAGATAAAGATCGCAATTAAAGCTAACTAAATCTCGATTTTAAACAAGAGCGCTTGGAATATTTAACAGGCCACAGAAATTTTTACCTAAAATTTCATTAAAACTGTTGAGAACTCCGAGATCATAGTTTACTAGAGTCCGGCGTTCATAACTCTGAATAATTAACAAATATCGTTTAAAATCGAAATTTAAAAAGATTTGATTGTCTAAAGATAAATTAATGATCCCATATTTTCCATTAAAAAACGTTATTGAGCTCGAAATGTGATTTTCTATTGAGATAATATGGAATTGTTTCCATTTTTCTATCGTGTACCTGTATGTTCCTTTTATTTATCATCCCTCAGAAGTTAGTATTTATGTTGCTACATTGATTTTTTTTTTTTGGGGGGGGGGGGAGGGATTTCTAGAGCAAATTTTTTTAACTTTCAGTGAGACTAATAGTGATAACTAATAGAGTGGGCAGTAATGGGACAAAAAAAAGGCTGGTATACTTTCTGGTTAAAAACTAACAAATAGCTGGTGACACCCAAGTTCAAACAGCTGTGTAATTCTGCATATTTCAAGTTCATTCTTCCTAAACTGTTTTGGATAAGCAACAACAAGGTTCAACAAGCCCGGATTTAGAAAAAAATGGGGGGGGGGGCAAGAAACGTAAGAGAGTGCTACAAGAGACTGGAATTCCACTGCAGCAAAACATTTCCCTCGCCGTTTTACAGGCCTATCATACATTTTTCAAGAAATTTTTTAATATAAATACGTTTCATGAATTGTTTTTTCTATTCCTTTACTAGCATTCTGAAAGGGAGGAACTGCCTCCCTAGATCCGGCCCGAGCACCAAGATCTTTGGCTAAGTTGGTTTTTCTCTGATGCCACTGCTCAGATCTTTAAATTGGGCCTTAAGAATGAGGCAACTTCATAACTCGGGTGCAGACTATATAAAAAAATTTTGATTATTCGCACCTTGCCTTCAGTGAGAAATTCAATATGTTTCCAAATGGGATTTTAAACTATGCCCTCCTGTTCAGAAGAACCATTAAAAAATGTTAACAGGAGACTCTAATATTTCCTTCAAGTATTAAATTCTAGGGAACCCATTGTGTAACGAGGTACTAAATTATCCTACCTCCATCATTTGATATATATTACTATAATAAAAGTATAGTAGCAAAAAAATTTGCTTTCTTACACTGCAGAGAACTTTAAAAATATAACTGGATAGACGATAAGCACACTTCAGAGTAGTCGGGCCCAGTTTTCATCAGTACTAACTACAACTATAATTAGATTTAGTTTTTAACATTAAAGTTACAAGTGGTATTCACAACAATTTTTACATCGTCATAAAGTGTCAAACTTGATATAACTTGTGAAAAAAATTACTTTCCAGTTTAGAAGATACCATACGATTAATTAATATATAATTAATTAATAAAAAGGGTTTTTGTTGCAATTTTTGAGCAAATTGAAATTTGATCCATTTTATTCTCAACTGTTCATAAATAATTGTGTATAAAATATCAGTGCATGTTATAATGAGACTTGTTTTAAAAAAAATCTGTCAGTTGGAAAGTTCGTATAGTGTGGCTGGTGTTATACACACAGCTAGCTAGTGCCTTGATAATACAGCCTTTAAGTGCAGTTAAAAAGATAGCTGCTAGCGGCTTACACGAGTGAAGAGAATAACACAATAATAGGGGAAATCTTGATCAGCGGCCTGTAGGTCAGAGAAGGCCCGTACCCAGAATTTAGTTTTGAGGTAGATAATAAGATTTACTAATTACTAAAATACTCCACCGCATAGGGAAGGTTAAAATGATATTCTATATGGGGAAAATTTTATTTTTAGTGTCAGCCATTTAACATGGGACTCATTATACAAAGACTTTTTTGGATTTGAAAGCAGGCAGACGATGGGTTTTCTGGGGAGAGGGGTCTGTATACCCTGGATAGGTCCTTAGGTTAGAAGATCGTGAGTTCCCATCCAATTTTTTCGTCTATACTCGTGATATTTCTACGATGTAACAGTGATCCAATACTTAGTCTCGGACACATTTCTTTAAATTTTTTATTACCCAAGATCATTTCTTTCACGTCTCCCCACTTTCATTTACCATTTTAAAGCAAAATCAAAAATTGTTGAAATTTAAGCATTATTTATTTACGACAGTGAACTTTTATGGATAATAGGTATCTTACACAGCAATGACAAGATATTCAATTTACAATTGAATTAAAAGCCGCTTCAACTTCGAATTCCATTTGTTACATTCCTGTATGATTTCGAGTTTGTTGGTGTTTAATGTCTTTTAAATAACTGTTAATGTTTTCACAATGAAACATGATGGCAGAGTCTGTAGTTGGTTTATTTTAAGTGCCCCAGTTTACATAAAAATTTTATTTAAAACTTACATGAACAGTGGCATACCAAAGGGGGTTATAAATCCTCTCCTCCACCACCCACACTTTGAGCAGTTGAATGACATATTTTCTATCCCCCTTTTCCCCAATTGGAAGTTTCTGGATGTGGAATTCTATAATAAGTCTTTATTTTAGTGATCTCTATGTATCAGATTAAAACATGAATAAGGTACTCTTCGATTTGCAAAACAGCTACTTTCCTAATAAGTTAACCGTAAAACGAATTTCCTTATAACGGACCCTATTTCCTCTTTGAATACCATTATGTAATGAAAATAAATAAATAAATGCTGACCAGTGCTTGAGGTGGATTAAGATCGTAGGAAGTGACAGCACATTCCTCAAGTGCATCATCGAATAGGAATCGATAGAGATCATTAAAAAAAAATCAAAGTTCGGAGATCGCCACGACAACATCCTTGACTCTTCAATTGTAACATTTATAACTAAAACCTTTTCTAAAAAATTACACTAAGCGTGAAATTGCACAAATCGAGAACTACCTCCCTATATTTTTAATGATAGTAGTGCATTCTTTTATACACTACCCACCAACATGTATTGAGCCACTTCCATATTATATGATTGGAAAACCACATAAAATCCCTAACGTTCAAAAATAAGCTTTCTAGAGAAAATATCACTGTCGATTAATTGAAGACATCACTTAATCTCTATTTCTAGTGTCATTTCTATTAAAAAAAACTTATTTCCAAATTCAGTAAGCTTGGGATATTCCTATTGACATAACATGGAAGTGTCCAAAAAATATTTTAGTTTGTGTGTATTTGACCCTGCACAAATGTGGATATCCGCAATTTAAACAGACCACGAATAAAAAAATTAAAGGAGTATATATAAGAAACTAAACATATTTTTTATTTGTTTTCATAAATTATTAAAATGTGAAATTTAGATTTCAATTCATTCTAATATGTGAACACTATAATAACATAACTATTATTTTTGTTTTATACATTTTTTATTAAATTTCCAATATCCGTGGATACTGATATTCATGTTCACGCAGTGCTCTACATATATACGTATACGAACATAAATAATTTTTAAAAGTACCACAGGCTTACTTTGAAATGTTCGACAGTTTCCTTGTTTTAATTTCTATATTCATAAAGCTTGGGCATTATTTGGTAAGCCTCTATGCTGAATTGCGAAATCCACGTAAATCATTAGGTGTCTTAGTGTCTCAGGTTCATAGGAACCTTGAGCTTACATGCTCACAATTGTACGTGAGAATTCATCAACCTGACCAACATATAAGTAATTGGCTTCTGTGAAAATGAGTTAGCAAGTATGTTTTCTTCACGACATAGCACCAATCAAATCTTCCATCTATATCTGTCTCTTGAACTCTTGTGTCGCACACCAACCACACCACCATCCACGAGACTTCCACCCTCCTGGCTACTGCAAGTCCACCAGTTAGGAAATGCTGTAAGTACTCTTTCCTGCGAGCTTGCTGCAAAGGGGCGTGCCAAACTCGCACGTTCTTCCAATTGTACACAGCGCCGCTATCCGAAGTGGGCTATAGTGAGACTATAGCTTCGCTTCAGTAGCCACGGGATTGAACAACTACGTAGCTCGCACTCTATCCACAGCTGATCTGTGATCTGCTTCTACAATATGCGTCGTTCTACACGGAAATTCTCCAACACACAATATGTATTATTATCCCAACTCCCCCAGTCTTTGATGTGTGCATAGTAAACGAATAAAGCTCTCCAACTTGTACATAGGGTAAGTTTGCTCTCGGAAATGGAGGGCTTCCTATATTTTCTGTGGCACAAGCAAACCACATGTTTTGTTTTTTGGAAAATGAAAGTAAGAAACCGTAAAAATTTTCCTTTTAGAGTTGTTAATATATTTGTGTTTAGTGACACAATTCTGCTACGAAACCATTTATCAATATATTCGAAATTAAAAATATATTAGACTTAGTTTATTATTGAAATTCGCAGCTTTTAAAAAATTTTTTGGAAGATGTTCACTTTCTATAACCAATGATGATTTTTAACTTTTTTCAGTAAAGTGGAGATCTGTTGTTTTTTTTAATAGATGGACTACAGATGCAAACAAATTAACTTTGAGAAATATTATTGATTACATTTTCAATAAAATTGAATTTGATTGTCCATTAAAAATGAATTGCGATCAGCGGGATATTGTGACTATGATCTGCAGTTTTAAAAGTCATTTTAGCTGCTGGTTTATTCTTCCAAAGAAAGACGTTTTAATCGACTACTAGTTTTATCTATGTGAAAAAATGTCTATTGCCAATATTTTCCCACCCAAGATGAGCTTGGAACCGAAATACGTAATAGCTGATAAAACTAAAAATTTACCATTTCCCATCAAATCAAAATTACTTTCAAAAATAAGAAATAACAATGAGTGAAGTCTGTTTCAAGTATAAACATCAACTTTAATTAATAGGTAAGTCAAATTTGGCAAACATTGGATTCTCTAAAAACTACTTCATCTATGTTTAGACTTTGTATAACTTGTATTTTTCCAAAGAGATGACCGAAAAGATGATGTCAAAGAAATGTCCGAAAACTTTGGTAGCTAATCATTTGTCTCAGTCATATTCAATTAATTTTTAGCTGTAGCTAAACATGTGGTTTGAATTGGTCCACTGGCCAAAGGTTCAACTGTCATTCTATGGCCAGTTACTACTACAAGAAAGATTATATTCTGTTTTGTGGTAAGAAAATAAGACGTCCGTGATGTCAGCCTTATATGGTCCCAACCTTTTCTGTTCTGATTTCATGGGCATGCTTCATTCCTTTATGACAAATTATTTATTTTGGCAAATGCCTGTGGGCAAAACTTTTGTGGGAAGAGTGCGACCAATACTTGTAGTCTGATAGGCCATGACCTATCTGTACATGCTGAATAAAAAATACTGGCGTTTTATAACTTAATGTCTGTGTAGCGTTATTTTTGTGTTTTTATATATCTAACGTTACAATTACGAGTAGATCTGTAAAGGTGATAATGCGAGGTTCACCACTCAAAACTGCTCCCCCCGCAAAAAAAAAAAACCTTGTAACTAGAGGGCACCATATCAAACTTCATGTCTTAGAATAATGCGTCTCATTGAACATACAAAGATTTATGAGACGTGTTTCATTATTCAGTTATACGGCAATTAAGGAATTTTAAACGAACTAATGAAACCCCCCAAAAAATAAGTAATATTGTCTAAACTCTAAATAATCTTTTACGTATGATAAACCTAAACTTGACTCAACATCAATTTTGAAAATCCTTCCCATTACCTATCTACTTGACCTATTCACATCGAGGTTGGTGCTTCTGTCAAGAGCAAGAATTTCTACCCCAAGTGGCCTCTGCCGATAGGGACACTTTTTGGTCGATGAGCAGTATGTGATATACAGTGGTAATCTAAGTTACATAGCTAACGTATTCTACGCGAGTACGGCATATAGTAAAAGAAATTGCGCCTGTATAAGAAATAAGAGGGTTATGCACATGCGACACATAACATTCGCATGGAATGACACTCGGAGAAGGTTGGGGGTTGTAAACCCAACCCCCAATCTTGGGGGCTGTGAAAAATAATCTAGCATATCAACACACACTGCTCGCATATGCCATTATTTACTTGCATTACTAACATTTCACTATACGAAGTAAAATGAAGGCTCTGCTTTTCGAAAAACACCCATTGGAAAACCGTCGACCGCGCGCAAGTTCCAATTATGATTTGTCTTAATCATTTTAATGTTTCAAATAACATATGTGCGGAAAAACAAATCTCTTAATATTATGCATATTTGTTTAGAGGTTTTAAGAGAGTCTGAAGTAAATTTTATGCAACCGACCAATGTGTTCTGAAAAATCCAAAAGTGTTGTCGGGTTTAAAAAACAAAATCGACCTATTTACCATTTATTGGTAACATAGAAATTGGTGTTAAAAATGCTTGACAATATGGAAAAATATCTGGCTATTATTGTATACACTGTACACACTAGTGCATAGCACGACGGTTAGTTGCTATAATTATAAGTGGCTTCAGTTCGAAAGCTCGTTTGACACTTTCACTTGATATGGTTTGCATTGTATGGTGAATAAAGTGTGTTTACAGATTTCTCCATATTATATATAACTTATAAAAGTTTCTATCAATTTATGACTGAAGGAAAAAATTTAAATCGGGGCCCGTCCAAACAGCGGCTCATTCCAAAAGAACTTGCTGCACATAAATAATCAGTATACTGAATCTGGCTCATTTCAATGTTCTGATGAAATATTTTTAGGTCCATAATAATTAAACGATTTTGCCAATTCATGTTACATATCAAAATTTCATATTTTTGTTTTTCAATCCGAATATTTTCATGTTCCTTAAAAATATACGCGTAAATCCCGTTATAACGCGGTGCTCGGGGTCCAAAGAATCGCTTCGCGATATAAGAGGGATCGCGTTAGGAAAAATCCGAGCCATTTTCCGTCATTCAAACTTCGCACATCGGCCAACTATTATCAACTTGTCTTTGTCGCTTTTTTTGCGCGCTATAAATTGCAATAGAAGGATTCACAGAAAAATCAAGTAAACAATATTATTATATGGAAAATTAGTATGATATGTTGCATTGTTTCAATCATGTCTTGACGTACGATAAAGTGTTTAAAACAGTAATAAAGTTTGTACGATAAACACATTTTGTTACCATTTTTAGCTTTCCACGTGGCTGTATTGTAATTACGTTCGTATTTTTAAAGTGACATATCGCCCAAGTGTACACAAAACTACACAAGGAATCCAATTACGGGATTTACCTGTATTACACATTAGAAATTTATGTTTTCGTTTTTCAGTATTTTTTCTGAGGCTCTTTAACCCATTCGCTTCATATTTAAACGCCCTTCCTGTTAAGGAATCTGATTTAAATCCTCTTTCCCTATTGAGTATTTTAACAATGCTTATATTATTTCAAAAAGTCATAAAAAATTAACCATTGAGTATTGTGGGGTTCAAATTTTGAAATTACTTGAATTACATACTCATCACCCTCTTTCAGTATGATGTCTGAGTGTGGTAAACCTTGAAGGATAATGGGCCTAATCTTTTTTAGCTTGTCCTGCTCTTCAGCAACTCTCTTTAGCAACATGCAGGAATCGAGAGATTAGTTGAAACCTTTCTCTGCTCATAGTTTCCCCATAAATTGGCGTTTCATTGCACCTGTTTTTTGACCAGTACAATTATAAACGTGATTTACGAACTTGGAACATCAGTATTACCAGAGAAAAACCATTTGTCATCGTCTTTTCTTTCTATCAAGATTAGCTAACTGCTCCCGTGCGTAATCATTGGTTTCTTTTGTTATGACGGAGAACAAAGGGTCCATATAGTTCAGAAATATTTGCAGTTCAGATTCATATTTGTCTTTTATTTCGATTGCAACGTCACTATAACAGCTAAATGGATATATAATAGGGTTATTTTCTGATTTTACCCACTTCCCATCACTTTGCATGACGCGTTTTTGTCGTTTCGCGGGCGGCGGGATGGAACTTTCATAATCACTTATATCACTATTGTCTTCCACTGAGGTACACTCAGATTCACTTATAGTTTTACTATCACTTCTATCATCGTCAGATAAATCAGAAACTTCAGATCCACTGCCTAATACAGATTCAAAGAGCTTGTTTATTCCCTCACTATCACTACCACGAACTTTCCTTGACGCCATTTTTATTCGTAGCTCTAAATATTTTTCTACTGTGAAATTCATTTCAACAACTGTAGAAGGACAAAGAAAAGTTAATCCCAGTATTGCCACGTGCTTCCTATAAGAAAAAATGCCTTTGAGAGACATCTCTGATCTAACACACTGACTTGAACGCATTTTTCATACCTCTACGCTCCGCGAGCAGAGCTCGTCATCAGAATTTAGCGTATAAGAACACCGCGCGAGCAGAGCTCGTCATCAGATTTTAGCGTATAAGAACACCGCACGAGCAGAGCTCGTCATTCGATTTAAATGGGTTAAGAATATAGTATTTTTCCTAGTGACTTGACAAAGTTTGGGTTGGACAGGCCAATTTAAATGAAACGGTGCAATCAATGTATAATATATAGAACACCTAAGTAGGGGAATAAGGGGGGTTCTGGAACAGAGGCGGGTCAATGTTAATCCTATGGGACCCGCCTCCGTGTGTTTCAAAGCGGACGCAGGCCTTTTTCGTCACCCATACAGGTCATCAATACATATTTCCCCTCAATAATTTACATATGCGTCCGCTTTGAAACACGCGGAGGCGGGTCTCATAGGATTAACATTGACCCGCCTCTGTTCCAGAACCCCCCTTATTCCCCTACTCACCTATAAGCATAAAGTAGTAATAAACTGTTTCTTAATTATACCTGGTGTCCCGATTAAGACAACCATAGATATAGTAAAGGGGAAGTAGGTAGTGCACCACCAGCATTTTCCTGCTGGCAATTTGAGACCGGAATCTTTATTAGTATTTGTATTCACACTAGATTTTGCTAGTGTCATTTTGTTATCGTTGTTAAAAGTGCCTTTTAACGTTTTGTTTCGTCAGCAAATTTATGAAATTTTGCGCTCCCTCTTATTGATCCAACAGAGCTGTGGAAGGAAGCAATAAACCTTTTAAAAGTACTCGTTATATTTTAAATAAAATAAATACCCCCTCAAGCAGCTGCTTGCCACAGAGGACTGACAGGAGCCTGTCAGTTTATATGCCACAGTAGGAGATCTGAGAGGATGGCAGGACCTCAGCAGAAAAACGACACGCACATCCATGCCTAGCTATTTAAAAATCCACTTTTTTCACTGATAGCCGATTTCTATTTTAATTATACTTCAATAGAATAGATGCACCGTGTAGAAGAAATAAATGCAAATGGGACATTTGTAATATAACTTAAGCCACGTCATGATCTGTTCTTTTTCAAAACAGTTCGAAAATAATAATTACACTGAGGATTATCCAAACTTCCATTTACTCATAACCTCCCCTCTCTACCACTGATGCATTTAATCCATCCCATCTCTTTTTAACATGTGAAAGAAATATTGCGAATCAAGTTTTTTTTGGCAAATTCTATCATTTAAATCTTCGATCATAGATAACAGATTCTGCAACCCCAATGCACAACAGTTTGCAACTCAAATCAGCCGTGGAGTGGCAGAAAAAGTTTATATATACAGTAGACTCTCTCTTATCCGGTCTCGGCTCAACCGGCCTCCGCTTTAACCGGTAAGGTAAGCAGAAGCAGGTTGCCGCTTAGTTTTGTTTGTTTGTTTCAGTTCCAAGAAGCGAAAGAAAGTCGCCGCGTGTTTTGTTTATAGTACAGTACATATTTACCTCAATTCCTCTTTGTGAATATTACAGTGTACTGTGCGTATACAGGAGTGTGTGTTGTGATCTATTAATTATTGTGTGGTACAAAGTGAGTGGGTGCAAACGTAAGCGTAATGTTACGATGGAGATAAAAAGCGTTAGAACGCATTGACAAAGGTGATTCAGTAAAGCATATTTGTGATGAACTAGGTTTTGGTTGGGCTGGGTTGTTTTACCTCTGAGCGGCACTTTTTTGCACACCATGGGCTAAATGGCCAGGTCACATGGACCCCGAAGGCTCAGAGAAGGTTGGGTGAGGGGACCCATTGGAACAGCTGTTGGGAGACAGATGATAGCCTCCCGTCAAGGCCATCCAGCGTGTTCTTTAACGTGCACAGGGTATGGCTCTCCCGCATACGGGACCACGGCTTAACGTCCCATCCGACGGACGGCGGCCTTTCCAAGCCCATCGGTGTCTATTGACCGTGGGCAGGGCGGGGAATTTTGCGGAGATAAATCTCAACGCTGACCCAGCTGGGACTCGAACCTGGGAACTACAGATTACGAGTCTGGCACGCTACCGACTGAGCCACCCACGCCCCAACTAGGTGTTGGTAAAAGCACGGTAAATGACTGGAGAAAGAATAGAAAATCTTTACAAGATTTTTGCACTGAAGTCTGAAAAAACGCTTTCTTCTCGGTGCATTCTTAAAAGGCGAAAATTGTCGATGATGCACTTTGGTTATGGTTCATGCAAGACCGTCGAAAAGGAACGCCAATCAGTAGGCCAGTCTTGAAAGAAAAAGCATTAATCTATTTCATTCTAAAATCGATAATGGGGGAGATTTTTCAGCAAGCGAGGGATGGCTTTCTTGCTGGAAAAAACGACATGATGTTCATTACCTTGGTGTTTGTGGTGAGAAATTGTCAGCTGATCCTTTAACAGCAAAGGTACTTTTGGTGCTGATTGAAGAAGGCCTATGCGCAGAACAAATCTACAATGTAGATAAGATTGGGTTAAATTTGAAACTTTTTTCAACGAAAACATTTGTGACAGAGTAAGAAACCTCACCATCAGGATTTAAAACAAAGAATCACTGTGGCTGTGTGTACAAATGCTGCAGGTACGCACAAACTTCCTCTTTTTGTTATTGGGAAATCAGCAAAACCCGAACATTCAAGCATTTAAATTTAGCTGCTCTGCCAGTTTACTACAAAGCTCAAAAGTCTGCTTGGATAGACTCGTGTTTGTTTAAAGAGTGGTTCTTTACAGAATTTGTTCCAAAAGTAAAACTACTTGACAAGTCTTAAAATGCCTGTAAAGGCCCTACTCATTCTCGACAATGCCCCAACACACCCAACCGAACTCATTTCTGACAACATAAAAGCCACGTTTTTTCCCACCTAATGTAACATCTTTTAGTGGCAACCAATGGATCAAGGTGTGCTTGCAAGTTTAAAAAGGCGTTACAGGAGAAAGCTTCTTTCAGAATTTTACAGTGGTGTAGGAATGGGAGGAGTCGAACCCCCATTTTAATAATTTCCCTCAATTTCAGTTTTTATATATTTTATTCTGAAGTTTACAACTGTAGTTAGATTTTTTAATGTAATTTAAAGTATTGAGAGTAGCATAAAATAAATACTTTCATTATTCCGTTTAACTTTTATGATCTAAGATAAAATTTACAGCTTTCATATACATTTTAAGAATTCTGAAAATTTCACAAATTATATATGAAGAGTGGGCAACGCACAAAAATATAATGTGTATGTGTTAAATTCTATTACTGAGTTACCCCATTAATAAAGTTTCTCTTTGTTTTGAGGAAAATAGTTTCATTTTGAACACCTCTAAATGTAATTTTATTTAGTGTATATTAGCATTTGTATTCACATTTTTTATATCTTGCTAGTTTCATTTCGGTATCGTTGACAAAGTGCTTTTAACGTCCTTCATGAAATTTAAACTTGAAACTTTTAACATTCATTTTAAACTCCATACCAATAGAATAAAAAATGTTATTTTTTTTTGTCCCTACACCAATATTACGAATTGCTACACCAATGAATTTGAATGCTGCATCTAAGTGTATAAAGTGATCCCACCTGTTTACCGCTCTTAGCCATTGGATGGCTTCCCCCCTAGATAGATTTAAGAAACGGATTTTTATGTGTATTTAGTTTTTTAGAGCAGTAATAAAGAATAACATTTGTGTCCCATTGTTTTATATTTTAGAGCAGTAAATAAAGAATAACATTTGTGCCAGATTAACACCCCACCCCCGCCATGCAAAAATATTTTTTAACCCCTCCCAGAAAATATTTTTTGGTTATGTGCCTGGAACTAAAATCACCATGAAATTTGTCATTTACTGTCGAATTATAAGCAGAAATAAAACAATATTATTGTTACTTAACTAATTTAATTCAAAAACAGTTAATGGGTGACGCTGAATGACCGATAAATTGCATTCGTTTGAATTAGAAACAAGCCGATTTTTGTTTTACCATAGCGGATTAAGACAGCTGCAGTGGAAGTAGTATAAGCAAATGTTGAGACTCGCTTACCGTGCAGCTCTCAATGCGGCACATGAAGCAATGGTTTCGGACAGGTGCACTGGGCACCGTCACTCATCGCTATGGAGAAACGAAAATATTGCGAATATTTAAAGTTACAATAGGATAGAATTGTGACAATCTATATTGCAATGTCCGCTTAATATTCAAAACACACCTGTTTTTGTATACCAGTATTTCTGAAGAGCCACAGAATATATTTCTTACAATGCAGACAGCTCTTTTCATAGTTTAATAAGTTCATTGGAATGCAAATTTCGCATATAAGCTTCAGCTTATCCCCATGGCCCAGTGGTTAGCGTGCTTGGCTACTGATCTAAGGGACCTAGGTTCGAGCCCCGGGTAAGGCATGGATGTATGTGTCGTTTTTCTGCTGAGGTTCTGCCATCCTCACAGACCTTCTACTATGGCATATAAACTGACAGGCTCCTGTCAGACCTCTGTGGCAAGCAGCTGCTTGAGGGGGTATTTATTATATTATATCTATATGATGAGGAATCATCAAATAGATATAATATCATCATATAGCTCATGAAGAAATTCAAGGATCAGGTTGATATAGAGGTGCAATCGAAAAAATATGTCCGATAATGCCCTTTTCGAATTTCGCACCAGTTTTTTGATCAAGGGAATTTCATGGACTGCCTCAGGTTTCCCATTGACCAGTATCGATTGTTATCGAAATTCGTGTATCCTGAAAAATGAAACCCTACTTCATCAATAAAAGCAAGTTATATTTCTAAAACTCTGATACTATAGCCCTTTCAAAATACTGACAAAAAGCAGTGTGCTTCGAAGTCAGGACGGAGTTAATTATTTATCTTTTAAGTTTGCAAAGATAAGAATTGCCCATTCATCAAGACCATCCAGGGGAGACTGTCTGCACAACTGTTTTCCGACATCCAATCGCATACACGGGCAACAAGCAGATGAATTTGAACCACGACTAATTGATTCACGAATTGCCTTAAACTTTTCGCGTTACAGCTGGCAATTATTGGCATAATTGCATTGTGGAGGCTTTCCTTGTTTCATAGTTGTAAAAATATAAAACCTCTGATCGGCACTTTTTTTGGTTGGGTTGTTTTACCACTTTTTTGCACACCATGGGTTAAATGGCCAGGTCACATGGACCCCGAAGGCTCAGAGAAGGTTGGGGGAGGGGACCCACTGGAACAGCTGTTGGGAGACAGATGGTAGCCTCCCGTCAAGGCCATCCAGCGTGTTCTTTAACGTGCACAGGGTATGGCTCTCCCGCACACGGGACCACGGCTTAACGTCCCATCCGACGGACAGCAGCCTTTCCAAGCCCATCGGTGTCTATTGACCGTGGGCAGGGCGGGGAATTTTGCGGAGATAAATCTCAACGCTGACCCAGCTGGGACTCGAACCTGGGAACTACAGATTACGAGCCTGGCGCGCTACCGACTGAGCCACCCGCGCCCCACTTTTTTTTGGTATACAATGGGCTAAATGGCAAGGTCACAAGGGCTCAAAGAAAGTCGGGGAACGGGATCGACAAGATGCCTCCAGATGAAAGCCATTCATCAAGATCATCCAGCATGTTCTTTAACGTGCATTGGGTATGTCTCTTCCGTACATGGAGCCATGGCCCTACATCCCATCTGGAGGCAGCCTAACCCATCAGTGTCCCCTTTCTGACAGAGGACAAAGGTTTAGTGGAGATAAATCTCAACACTGTGAAAGGTGGGGCTCGAACCTGTCAGTAGCCTGGTATGCTAATGACTGAGCCAACTATTTGGTAATAGAAAGTTGGGGATTCACTTACACGGTCCTAAAATGTTTCAAAATATTGTCCACCAATAAATCACTTTGTTGTACAAAATACATCATTTCAAATTTAAACTTTCCTTAACAAATAATAAAAATTCCGCTAATGAAATAAATCCAAAACACTATTAACTTTGACAGTGATTAGGCACTGTTCCGCTTCAAGTGTTGTCACTGTTAAGGAGCATTGAGTGTAAGCAATTTAAAAATTTCCTTACATCAATATGGGTGCCGTCCATATATATCGTAAAAGGGAACTGGATAGTGCATTCGAATCAAAACCGTGACCCCGGCTGTCGACGTCTGCGTAAGGGCATCTTTAGTAGTTTAGAACAATTTCCACAATGTTTTGTCAACCAGGGAGCTTTGGTTGCCTTTATCTGTGTTTGACTGCTCCGCACCTGTGACGTCAGCTCGCGCCTGTTCGATCGTCCTGCAAACCTAATCATTTCCATATACTACCGCCTCCCTAAATTTCGTCACATTTTCATAACTTCTTGCAAGTGTTGCATGTTTTATTTCTTGTAGTGTAGTTTAAATATTATTTAATTGGAATTAAAATTAAATGTATCTCATGGCGGAAAAATTTGAATAATTCTCGAACAAATGAAATGTTTTTTCTCTTTCATTTTTAAGGAATTCCCAATGCTTTTTATTTGAGCCTTGAATTTTTCACCATAAGAAGATAATAAGAAGATAGATTGCGCATGGCAACATTTTGTCGAAACTCAATTGCTAACAGCTGAAAGGGAAACAGAAGTGTTTCTGAAAACGAATTATGAAAAAAATGAGTGAAAATTGTAACACATTAAATAAGTCATTCATGATTAATTCTGGTTTTTGCATTGAAGACAAAATTCGCTTGGCTTTTATACTAATTACAGATAATACAAGTTTATTCAACGTTAACGACATAATGGTGCTTTTGCGCAATAGTTCAATGTATTGAATATACGAGATTATATTTAGGCAAATTAAATGAGAATCAAATTAAATTTCTTTCAATTCTAATTAATTTTGATAAGGTACAGTCGCTCAAAAAAATATCCGAACACTGTGGCTGATTACAGAATTTAGAAAAAAATATCTGGCAACGATTTTTTTAGAAATTAGTGATCTGGCAACCTTCGTGTAACGTGATTACAGAATTCAGGAAAAATATCTGGAGCGTGTACAGCAACTGTACACGCTCCAGTTGCCGTTCACAGCAAACTGGAGGGTGTGCAGTTACTGCACACGCTCCAGTTTGCTGTGAACGGTAACTGCACACGCACAATATTTCCGTGAGTGAGCCCACACGATCTAGTATCAAAATAATAATGTCACGTGTCACGTGACACGAAGGTTGCCAGATCACTAATTTCTAAAAAAATCGTTGGCAGATATTTTTTCTGAATTCTGTAATCAACCACAGTGTTCGGATATTTTTTTGAGCGACTGTAATGCCACTCAAAGCTATGCAACACAAATATAAGCTTCTCCCTAGACGGTCCCATTTGATGACTTTTTGTGTTTGCCAATCAAAAATAATCAGAATACGTTTCAACTTATGAGGGTTGTAGCGCATCAGGCTAGTATTGTAAAGTTCCCATGAGATCTATTTCCTTTAACTCACACACTGCCCTCGGTGACAAAAGGACTTGGAAATACCGCTGTCCGCTGCATAGAAAGTTAAGCTGCTACTCAGTGCTCAAGAAAATCCTACCCTGTGTACGTTGACACGCTGGATGACCTTAACGGGAGATTTCCGTTGTCTCGTAACAATTGTCCGGTGGGTCTCCTTCCCCTACTCAACTCTGAGCTTTTCTGACCTGGACCTTTAGCCTATTGCATGCACAAAAATACTGCTCAGAAATAAAATAGTTTAAATCTAGCGTACTAATGACGGCGAAAAAAATTCGCATTTTCCATACCCGTATATATATAGAATTCAGCAATGAAAGGGGAAATTGTACTGCATTTTTTATAACAATAATGCCTTTTTTCGGACACCCACCCAATGACAATTAGATAGAAAATAACAAGACTAAAATTTTGGAATTTTTCGTATAAGATCAGTGGTGTAGCGAAGATTGGCCAAAAAGTTGGAAATATTGGGGTTTCAACAAATTTTATTAGTATTAGGTTACCCTCAAACAGATGCTTGCCAGAGTAATGTGACCGGAGCGTGTCAGTATAATGTGCCATAGAGAATATTTGTGAGGAAGACGAGACTTCAGCAGAAAGAAAACATTTATGCCTTTTACCCGGAGCTTCAACCCAAGTTCCTAGGATTAGTAGCCAAGCACTCTAACCACTCGGCCACTGAGACGCCGAATAGTTTCTTTAAATTAACTTTCCTCAATAATGGAGAGAAACTCTGCCTCTTTCGTTACTAGACTATACATATAGTACAAGGCCCGGAACTAGAAAAAAGAGGAATAGAAAAGTGCTGTGTAACATTTTGTAAAATAGGCACGTTTAATAATTTTTAACCTTCATTATCCTTACCAAAATTCTCAAAGGAGGAGGGGAGGCATGGCCCATTGGAGTCCCCATAGATTCGGCCCTATGTATTACTAATATCTGATTTAAAGGTATAGAATTACTTTCAATCTACTAATCGGAAACATCAGGTACTGAACGGCGTTCCGGTTCAAGTTTTGCGGTTGCGGATAGAACTTTTGCTATTTGCGCAGGATCTGGAATTTATAGGCCGTTTTAAAAAAAATAAGAGTCACTTTAAGAAAATCTATTTAAATGGCTATTTTCGGAAAATTCAATATTTTAAATTCGTAAACAATTTTTTTAATTCCCAGAGAAATGCCCATTCTTTTGATTCACTTGACAATTTCAAGCACTTTGGTATATAATTCTGAACAGTAGCGCACTCAGGATTTAATCTTGGGGAGAGCCGTGACGGGAGAGCCGAAGGGCACGCTGGCCCGGCTCGGGCAAACGAAGTAACGCTCGGTCCGCCCGAGCACTACTTCGTTCGCCTTGTGTTCACAGCGGCCGTGATTCCCGAGAGCTCTAGGGTATTCCCACCTTTATGTGACCGCTAATTCATAAGTAATATAGAAATAGAAGACACGACACAACATAAATATAAAAAATGAATTTTAATTAGGAAAAGATTTTTGGAAAATTTTCTAGTGTTTTTCTCTTTTTCTTTGGGAGGTGCCAGAGCCCCTTGCCCCCTCCCACCCCCAACTCTGGGTACACCACTGATTCTGAACTATTATTTAATAATCGGACAATTCTTGAAGCTACATATGGAACATGTGGAAGAATTTTCGTTTCTCACATAAATACAAAAATTTCATTTTCGAGCAATAACCGGTCGTGAATAGAAGGATGTTGAGAAAAACTAAACGTACCTGGCAGCAGTCCAGAAAGCTTCGTACACTGCGTGTGTAAAATACCGCAATTACGAAAAGGCACTTTTCAATTTCGTGATCTGAGTATAAATTTCACCAAAAAGGTCCCGTGCCGTAACTAGGTGAGATAGAACTACTGTATCGATACAGAGAATGAGATCATCAAACCCAATGCACTCTGTTGTCATCCCTTTCTGAAGAGTCGCAATCAGAAAAATGAATGTCATTACAAAATCCAGCAACATCTAGACGTAGATGTTTTAATGGATAATTCTGTATAAAAGGAAGCTGTGAACTGCAAAATCGTATAATGATATCACTAAGCTACAAAAATTATCTCTCATTCTGAAGAGCAGTTCAAGACAATGCAAAACTAGAAGAATAACAAATCGCTTCTGGCAAATATGGAATGCTTGTTTTAAGAAGTTTTGCCAAAGTTCTTGTTTTTCGTGCCCTCTAACGGTAGAAATTCAAGCTATAATGGATGATTATAAAAATGCAAAGAGTAATATTACATTAGAACCTATTCAGCCCAAAAATCATTTGCCATTAACCTTGCTTGGCTATTGATCTTAGGAACCTGAGATCAAGCCCTGCATAAGAGACAAGGATATTATGATATCCTTGTCTCCTGTAAGATTTGTGGTAATGGGAAACCGACGGACGCGTTTTTCTGAGCCTATCGGTTCTCCTTTCTCGCTGAGAGCTAGGGGATTAACGGAAATAAATCGGAACCTCGAACCTGGATCGTCAGAAAAATAGTCTTGCGTGCTACAAAATAATACCCCCAATCATATGCCTAAATGAAAAAGGCTAATTGATGACTTTTGATTGAGAATTCAGAGTAATATATGCCAAACGTCAAAAGAGATGGGGCGGGGTGGCTCAGTCGGTAGCGTGCCAGGCTCGTAATCTGTAGTTCCCAGGTTCGTGTCCCAACTGGGTCAGCGTTGACATTTATCTCTGCAAAACTCCCCGCCCTGCCCACGGTCAGTAGGGGATACCGATGGGCTTGGAAAGACCATCGTCCGTCGGATGGGACGTTAAGCCATGGCACCGTGTGCGGGAGAGCCCTCCCTGTGCACGTTAAAGAACACGCTGGATGGCCTTGACGGGAGGCTACCACCTCTCCCACCAGCAGTTCCAGTGGGTCCCCTCCCCCAACCTTCTCTGAGCCTTCAGGGTCCTTGTGACCTGGCCAATTAGTCTATGGTGTGCAAGGAGACGGTTAGTGAGAAGTGGAAATGATTTTCGGGCTCAGTTTTTCGAATCCGTCCCCGCCTGAGCCGCTTTGGGAAAAAGAAATTCAGACGCATCATAAAGCATATATAACTGAAATGAATGTCGGTAATCAGTTACTTTATTCTTATAATATTAATTAAAATTGAATGTTAATGCTATTTGGAAATAAAAATAAAGAACTATTACCAGAAACTGAAATATTTTGGGAAAATAAGAAAAATACGCAAAAATTAAAAGCTGCGTGGTGCTTATTTTTAATTACTAAAGACTGATTAAAAGGTCGAAATTATAATCAACCATATTTTACATTTCTGCCGTTCAAAAAATATTTGAAATTTAAATTTCTCTGAACCCGAAGTCGTCTGCGCTATTTGCGGCCGAACTCATCGCTGGCGAGAAGAGCGTTTGCTTTGCATTGCTTCGAGTGTGGCCATTCCGAAATTAAGAAATGACAGAGAATTAATTTGATTCTCATTTTATTTGGACCCAATTCAATCTTCTAAAATTAATACATTGAATACTGTGCAAGAGCACCGTATGACCTTGCCGTTGACCTTGAATAAACTCGTATCATCAGTAAACAGAAAAAAAAAGCCAAAAGAATTATGAGTTGAGTGCAAAACAGCAAAAAAAAAAAGGAAAAATAATAGCTTGAATGCAAAAGCTGAAATTTATAATAAAATTACATGCATTTTAATGTTTCACGATTTCCAGCCATTTGTTTTTCATAATTCGTTTTCAAAAACCTTATTTTATATTATTCAGAATTTTGCAAGGGCTAAAGAATAATTTCCTACCTACTTCCACAGGTACTCGATCGATCCATCCCAAATTTGGCGTGGTTATCCCCTTAGTCTTGTGCAGGATTTAGAGATTGGGTTCCTAGATGCAGAGAGTTGGGATTGAACCCGCAGAAGTATCCGAATCTTCTGGGGCCCATACCTTCGCTTACCTTATGAATGGAGTAGTCAACACGCCAAGTTATCAATGGACAGATGTTTTGCAGCCATTTTTTGGGTGAGGACCTAATTTGCAGGGGACGAAAACTTTACAGTGCACCAAGTTATGGTGAAGTGAAGCTGTAGATGATTTTAGTAAGCCAAGCTCTGTTTGTTTGACATCTAGATGTCAAACAAACAAACGTTCTAAAATATACACCGAAGAGCCAAAACATTATGACTACCTGCCTAATATGATGTTCGTCCTCTACGTGCCGCCAAAACAGACCTTTCCTGCTGAGGCATGGACGCTATAAGATTTCTATATATCTTGTAGTATCTGGCACCAACATGTTACCAGCAGATCCTTTAACTCTGGTAAGTTACATGGTTGAGCCACCGCAGATCGGATATGCTCTTCCAGCACAAACCACAGATGCTCGATTGGATTCATGTCTGGGGAATTTGGAGGCCTGTAAGTCTTCATGTTCCGCGAACCATTCTCGAACAATCCGGGCAGTGTGGTATGGCACATTATCCTGCTAAAAGAAGTCCCTACTAGAGGGATATGCCGTTGCCGGAAAAAAAAAGTTCGTTAGCCACCGTTGGTGGCGGTCGTGTTTTGCGAGCTGTGCCTTTCGCGATTGTTTTTGTTCTCATTTTGAATTTAGAGTTTTACTTAAAGTTTTTACTAATTTTTTTGAACTATAAAGAATTCAACTGATTGTTGGGAAAGAAGATTCTGCTTCATTTTGGATGAAGATACAGCCAAAATAAAATGAAGAACGGCACAATAAAGAAAAAAACGTCCCCAAGCTCTATTAAAATTAGGATAAAAAGAAATAAATCATATAATGATACAAATAAGAATTTGAAGGAACCTAATATATCGAACAAGGACTTTTCAATTCTCTCAGAAGACTTAAAACTTTCAAGCGACTCTGAAATTTCTCCAGTTAAATCAATCGAAGAAAATGAGGAATCTGAAATCATCTCACCTGTCAAAGACCAAGATACTTTAATAAAGTCTAAAATTCAGACACATGATAAAGTGGATAATCAAAATATTTTAAATACAACAATTGATTCAAAGATTGAGACTTTAATTATGGAACAGGACAAATGTAATTATTCCAATAAACCACAGAGAGAAAATAATGATACTGATGTAAGACATGAAAAAAAATATGCTATAATTACCTCTTTGGATATGGCTAATTTCAAATTACCTGAGAGGATTTCGGAATCATTAAAAAATTCAGAGGATCCTTCACTTCTCCTCACAGGTGTTAATGGAGATATAAATGCCTTAGATATTAAAAAAGTCACTTCGTTCTTCTATAAGTTATTAGGAGAGCACATTGATGGAAAAATTATCTCCATGGGGATTGGGTTGGGTTGTTTTACCTCTGAGCGGCACTTTTTTGCACACCATGGGCTAAATGGCCAGGTCACATGGACCCCGAAGGCTCAGAGAAGGTTGGGGGAGGGGACCCACTGGAACAGCTGTTGGGAGACAGATGGTAGCCTCCCGTCAAGGCCATCCAGCGTGTTCTTTAACGTGCACAGTGTATGGCTCTCCCGCACACGGGGCCACGGCTTAACGTCCCATCCGACGGACGGCGGCCTTTCCAAGCCCATCGGTGTCCCCTACTGACCGTGGGCAGGGCGAGGAATTTTGCGGAGATAAATCTCAACGCTGGATACTGGCTGGGACTTGAACCTGAGAACTACAGATTACGAGCCTGGCGCGCTACCGACTGAGCCACCCCCGCCCCCTCCATGGGGAGATTACTGATCTTTCCGAAGACTAGGGAACAGCATGACAAAATTCTTAAACTGACCGAGATTTTATCAATGAAAATAACTGAACACACACAATTTAAAAATTCAATCTTGGGATCTATTATTGGAATACCGACAGATATGTCTGACGATGAATTACTTGACTTATTAGAGGATCAAGGGGTTTTAAGCTTGAGAAGAATGTTGCATTACGAGCAGAAAATTGATAATCGAAAAGAAACTATTTGTACACCTACCCACAAAGTGATATTAGAAATTGAAGGTGACAAACTTCCACAATTTGCGTATGTCGGCTTTAGAAGACACTCTGTTAACCCTTTCACGACTAAGGGAAACATTTTTCCCCATTTTAAAATTGGTGATTGTCGTATTTAATTATAACCTTATCTGCATTTTTTTATACAGAATGTCAAAATAGAACGTATGCCGAACGCAATTACGTAAACGGGAACGTTTAGAAAACAAAAACAGAACTGTCAGGACGCATATTATATGTATTATGTGCAATGTCCATCTTTGCCTCACTACCAAAAGAAATTGCTTCGCAGAATATCATAATTAGCACATCATTTTGTATAGTAATTTTATTTCATAATTTTGTATTATTTTAGTTAACATTTTGTTATAATAAACAAAGAAATAAAAGACATTGCATAATAAGCCTAACTATAATTTGTGTTACCTTTATAGTCCATTGGGAAAAATATTTCCCATAAAATTCCAAAAAAACTACACATTGTTATGTATTTTTCTTATGATTTTTATTTATTTTACGTCTCAACAAACTAAAATAAACAGTTACATACTAATATTTACTCTTAGAAACCTTATGGTCCTGAAAGGGTTAAGAAATATACGCTGCCGCCGAACCTCTGTCTACGTTGCTGGAATTTTGGCCATGCAGTCTCTACATATAAGGCAGAATCACTTGTAAACCTTGTGGCGGCAGTCACCGACAATGTACTACAACTAAAACTGAAATGCCCTAATTGTAGCGGGCCCCATCCCGCAACCTGGTCTGATTGTTTGACTAGAACAATCGCCTACAGAGCTCGAGAAATACAACTTGAAGAAATTTCTTGGAATCAAGCATTCACCAAGGCAAAATTTTCATGGAAAATAGCAAGAACTTACATAACAATAACTGGCATAAACATTCTCCTGAAACCACCTCTCAAAACGAAAATACAGTCTACAGGATTGAAAACCATCTTTCTGCCGAAGTGGGTGTGTGCTCCACAGAAAATCGAAACCTCAAACTGGACGAAAACTTCCCTGCTTTTCCGTCCACCTCAACTTCCGAATACGTTCACACGGAAATGCCAATTTCTTTTAAACAGAAACAGTCTGCAGATTATGCAGGTTCTGTCAGAAAAAATATAACGGGGGTCAAGAACTCTAATAATCTTAAGAAAAAGGAACAGACTTTATCTAATGAAAGAACTGAAGTTAATAATCATGATGATTGCGGATGTTCTACACCATAGATTCCCAACGGGGGCGATACCGCCCCCCAGTGGGCGCTGGAGCCTTCCATGGGGGCGGTAGCGGATCCAGAGGCAAATGGGGGGCGTTGAGGCAGTCAAGAGGGGCGGTCAAATAAATAAATAAATTTGATGGAATTTTCTGTGACAACCTTTTTATCTCTTCTATTCTGTGGTGTCTTCCTGGTGATTCTGGTCATCCACTACCTCATCCGTCATGTACAGCTTTTCAACTGCAGCTTGGACAATAAGTTCCCTGCTACCGCCTACTAGCGTAGTGGTACGTCTGAAGTCGACTGAGATGCTCTCAAAAGTTCTCTTCAAGATCACAGATTGGATATAAGCTTCAATATGTTTTCCCACTCCAAGTCGCTTTGAATATGCTTTATGGTACGTAGTTACAATACCATCCCACGCCAGAACATAAGATATAATATTAACATTACACTTGTAAATTAGGCTCAACTCATTAGCCAGCAGATCATACTTCCTCTTCTTTTCAACCTCTACTGTCTGCAGATTATCCTGAGATGTTATTCCTACTTCAATAATTGTAATCTCATTCAATACCTTAACATGCACTACTATATCAGGCTTATTATGTTGGACATGTGTGTCCGTCCTGATAGGCAAATCAACCTTGATGAAATAATAATATAATAATAAATTTATTATATTCAATATTTTTTTTTATTTTTTTTAATATAATAAAATACTTTGAAAATACCTGTTTTCATGAATAAATATTTTATCTAGCTATGTAAATGATCTTATTGTTATTGCGTTAATAAGCATTAGGTATACCTATACCTAATTTGTTTTAGTTTAGAATAGATTAACGGTGACAAGTCCTCATGCAATTTAACATGTTTCGACAAGAATATGGGAGCTTGAAATGACTTGTTTACGGAGCAAGTGCGCCGGCATCGCAAACATACAAGTTAATGCATGCACAAAATCAAATCTATAAAAGCGATAGCTCTAGAAATGTTTTATTATTTTTATGTGCTTCGCCGTGATAAATAGTCGTGAGTGATAAGTGTTAGAAGTCATTATAAACATTATTTTTATAACTGTCTATAAATCTGTTGAGAAGTTAATTTGTATTTGAAAATGTCTGAATCTATATCTAAAAAGAAATGCCGGCAGTACAGTATTGAGTATTTGAAATATGGATTTACGTACTCTCCTACAAACCAATCATTACCTATGTGTTTAATTTGCCGAAAAGTTTTTTCAAATGAAGCTACGAAACCTTCTAGTCTACAAGAGCATTTAAATAAAATGCATGCTGATAAGAAGAACAAAGATTTATCCTATTTTCAAGAACTGGAAAAGCAATATTTAAAACAGCCAACTATTTCAAACCTTTTTGCGCCGTCTTCTAAACAAGATGATGATGGACTACGAGCCTCATATAATGTTTCATTGTTAATCGCAAAAGCAGGAAAACCACACACAATTGGCGAGGAATTAATTTTGCCGGCAGTCAAAGAGATATTAAAAACTGTTCTTCATCATAAGACACCGTCAGATATCATCAAAAAAATTCCTCTCAGTAATAATTCAGTGCAAAGAATAGATGAAATGGCAAAAGACGTTGAAATATCATTATGTGATTACTTAAAGACTTGCAAATTTTCCATTCATCTCGATGAATCAACTCTACCAAATAACGAAGCTCTACTCTTATCATACGTACGATTTATAAAAGAAGAAATAATTCATGAAGAGTTATTATTTGCTAAAAATTTGGAATCTGATACAAAGGGAGAATCTATATTTAATACCATGCAAAAGTTTTTTCAAGAGAAAGAAATTCCTATTTGCAATATTTTGTCTGCTGTAGCTACTGTGGTGCTCCAGCAATGACAGGGCGTCATAAGGGTTTCATAGCGCATTTGAAACAAGCAGAACCAAATGTACTCGCTGTACATTGTATTATTCATCGTCAGCATTTGGTTGCAAAAAATTTGAATGAACGTCTGCATACGTCGCTCCATTACGTTATTAAAGCAATCAATAAGATTAGAAGCAATTCATTGAATGACCGATTATTTGGTAAGCTTTGTAATGAAAATGATGAAGATTACAATCACTTGCTGCTGCACACAGAAGTACGTTGGCTCTCTAAAGGTGTTTGTCTGAATCGTTTTTTTAATCTACTTGACTCAGTACTGGACTTTCTTGAAGACAGAGAAGAAAAATTGCGCGAAAACCTGATTACGTCAAAAAATGACATCGCTTATTTGACAGACCTGTTTAAAATATTTAATCAAGTTAATTTACAATTGCAAGGTGATGAGTTGAATTTAATTAAAACAAAAAACGTCATAGCTGCTTTTGCGGGAAAACTTCTTCTATTCAAACGAAATCTAGGTAGAGGTTGTACAACCACTTTCCCACATTATCAGCAGTCTCTGCAAAACCGGAAGATTTACTTACTTACTGCCAACACTTGGAAGTTCTTCATGTTGATTTTACGGAGCGTTTCCAAGATATTTTAAACATGAATATACCTAGTTGGGTTTTTGATCCTTTCGCAAACACAGATACTGAAGAATCATCAAATTTGGAAGAGGAACTCTTAGAACTCACGACTAACGAAGCACTCAAAGTAAAATTCAAACATGGATACCAAGAGTTCTGGCTTCAAAAATCAATACCAGTTCTCTACCCTGGATTGTGGGCAATAGTACAGAAGTTTTTAATCGCATTTCCTTCGTCCTATATGGCTGAGCGTGGATTCAGTGCAGTAGCTAATTTACTGTCAAAGAGGAACAGACTACACATCACTGAACGTGGCGATCTGCGATTGATGTTAACGAAATTGGAACCCGACATTAACAAATTGTTAACACTCCACCAGCCTCAACCATCTCATTAATTTTCTTATTTATTATTAATTTTGTGTTTATCTCATTATTTTTTATTTCTTATTGATTCTGTGTTTATTTTTAAAATTTTAATAAACAATTTTATTGTACATTTGGTTGTCGTTTTATTAATTTCTGCTTTATGATTTTTAATAGATAAATAAACAGATAAATTAGGTACAGATAATATGCAACAATATTTTAATATTTCATATAAAATTAACTATTATGGACTAGGGGCGTTGAAATTTTTGTTCTCTTCTAAAGAGGACGATGGTCCAGAAAAGATTGGGACGGATGTTATACACAGTCTTCGACTTCAAAGAGTCACATCGTGGGACTCTTAATTAAACTTTTGGATCTTATCCTACCATGTGGTCCTGAACTTAATCTCATTAAAGACATCTTACTATCTTTGTTGAACAGTGGTCCATGGGGAGAGAACCGATAATGCTTCAATGGAACTGTCGAAGTGTTAATCATAAGGCACAGTATCTTAAACATCTTAAGATGAATAATTTCCAGATTATATGCTTGCAAGAGACAATAGTAGGTAAGATTCCTAAATTAAATGGTTTTGTAGCATACCAACAAAAAAAAAAGAAAAATCGTGTGGTATAGCCACTTATATAAACAAAAATCTTCCACAAAGTAGAATACAAATACAAATCATTGATGACTATTTAGAAGTATTTATCATCCAAACTAGACTAAATAATCTAAATACTTTTATAATAAATATTTACAATCCTGGCAAAAACATTAATCATAACCAATACATGAAAATAATAGAAAACCTAAAGGGAGAATTAATAATATATGGGGATTTTAATACGCATAATAAACTCTGGAACTCATATAAAAATGGAAAAAAAAAGTGAACACTTAGTTAAATTCATTGAAGATAATAAATTATTAATTCTTAATCAAAAATTAACCAGACATAAAACTAAATCTACTGTAAATTCTATTATTGATCTTTTCTTTTGTACAGAAAAAATCGCAAAAAATTTAGATTGGTCTATTTTAACTGATAGCTACGGCAGCGACCATTTTCCTATAACTATCAAATTCACTAATTTTATATCAATAAAACCTAACATAAAAATTATAAATTGGAAAATTTTTTAAGAAGACATTAACCGAATCACAGAAGAATATAATGACTATACTGATATAATAAACTTTCTAAACGCTAAAAAAAAGGCAAATATTCAAACAATAATTAAAAAAAACCTAACAATAATATTCAAACTATCTTCATTAATAAATTAATAGGGATTAGGAGGAAAGCAGAGAGAAACATGAATAATAAAAAATTTTTCAAAACGACTTGAAATAGCAATTTCAAAAAAAAAATTACAAAAATTAAATTGGAAGTTATTCACAGAAAAAATTACACCATAGACCTCGATGTCAAACTTTTGGAAAACATATAAAAGTCTCTGCAACGTACCGACACCTAAGCACCCAATGGAAGCTTACGCATTAAAAAATAATAAAAATATTCAAGAGACAGCTAAGCACTTTATTAATTTATATCATCAACACAATAATCAACTAGATATAAAATTAAACAATTCCAATATTTTTCATAAAACAATTGATTGCAATAAAACTAAATATTTAAATTTAACTTTTACCGTGTTTGAATTACGAAATGCAATTAAAAGTTTAAAACCAAAAACAGCTCCTGGTCCAGATGAAATACTGAATAAATTATTAAAAAATCTCCCACCAAATTGTTTAAAAATATTACTAAATTTATTTAATAAATTCTGGAGTTCTAGACAATACCCAGATAACTGGTTTGATAACCATATGATTTTTGCAAAGAAAATTAATAAACTTTCAGAAGAATTGAATTCGTATAGACCCATATGCCTGAGCTCGAATATTCTAAAACTATTCCAGAGAATGATTATTTACAGATTAAACTGGCATATAGAAAAACAAATTTTAAACAAAAATTTTTTTGGATTTCGCTATTGTCGATCTACCAAAGATTTGTTACTTAATTTAATCTCAGAGGCGGAATATGCCTTAAAACATAAGCTATATATGGCTGAGTGGTTAGCACGCTTGGCTACTGATCTAAGGGACCTGGGTTCGAGCCCCGGATTAAGGCATGGATGTGTGTGTTGTTTTTCTGCTGAGGTCCTGCCATCCTCTCAGACCTTCTACTCCGACATATAAACTGACAGGCTCCTGTCAGACCTCTGTGGCAAGCAACTGCTTGAGGGGGTATTTATTTATTTATATTTATATATGGTCGCCGTAGCAATTGACTTAGAAAAAGCCTTTGATTCCATCTCTCACAATGTACTCTTATAAAAAATTAGAGAATTAAAAATATATGGTAATTTATATCAATTTCTTTTCCAATTCATACAAGAAGAAAAAATTCAAATTCAAATTTGGAAATATATTTTCTTCTGAATATAAAATTAATAACGGAGTAATTCAAGCATATATTTTATCTCCTTGTTTATTTAATATTTATCTAAAAGATATATATAAAATCTTTACTTCTGATATAAATTTTGGAATATACGCAGATGATTTAATATTCCGGACAATAAATGATACAGATTTAATACAGAAAAGATTACAAGGCACATTAAATAAAATAAACCAATTTTGCTTAAATTATAATTTTAAAATTTCTACAGAAAAAACTGTGATCATGTATTTTCATAAAAAAAGAAAATTACCTAGAGATTTTAATATTAAATTAATTAATAGAAATATAAAAATAGTTAATAATTGAAATTTTTAGGAATAACATTTGACTCAAAACTATTATTAAATGAATATATTAATAAAGCTAAAGATATATCAAATAAATTGTTTAATTTTTTGAGACATCTTGGCACATCTAAATGGGGATGTTCGAATAAAAATTTAATCTTAATATATAAATCTATTATTGTACCAAAAACATTTTATGGTATTGAATTATTAAATCAACTATCAGCTACAAAACTTAAAACTTTAGAAACTATTCAAACAAAAATTATCAAATATTGTCTGGGTCTCTTGCAATGCTCATATAATATGGATATATATGCAGAAACTTCAATTCTAACTTTAGAACTACAAAAAAAAACTCTTCTCTCTAATTTAATTTTCAGAATAATATTAAAAAATCAACATCATCCTATTATAGATAAACTTTTAAATAATTTTCAAGACATATCCATAAATAATTTTTTAGAGAAAAAAATCAAGCAATAGAAATAATTAAAAAGAATATAAGTGGAAACTACAATCCAAACTTCCCATACTGGATTTCAGTTACACCAGTTATTCATAAAGATATTCCTGGTATTACATCAAAAAAATCTATAGATCAAGACAATCTAAAAACACATTCTGAACATTACATTGATAGTAAATATAAAAATTTTATACAAATTTACACTGATGGTTCTCTTAACTATGAAAAAACTATTTTTTCTGGTCAAAATTTTGAATATCAATTTAAATTTAAAAATTATAACCCAGTTATAGTTACTGAATTATCAGCAATCATTTTAGCAATTAACTGGGCAAAAAATTCTCTAACAAAAACATAGTTATATTCAGATAGTAAATCATCTTTAGATATTTTATTAAATAATCCACATAAAAGCAACTTTAATTCCTCATTAAATGATATTTTTATTTTAATTTATGAACTTTTTAAACTTAAATAATTTAATTGTTCTACAAAGGATACCATCACATTGTAATCGAAAATTTAACGATTTAGCAGACAATTTGGCAAAAAACGCTAAGGATTTGAACATTTCCATTGTTTCTCCTTATTTTTTCTATCTACATAAGAAAAGCAATAAACAGAAAATCTAAATCTTCAAAATTGGTCTGAAACCAAAGCTACTCTTACTCATAAATATAAAAATAAATACCCCCTCAAGCAGCTGCTTGCCACAGAGGTCTGACAGGAGCCTGTCAGTTTATATGCCATAGTAGAAGGTCTGAGAGGATGGCAGGACTCAGCAGAAAAACGACACAAACAGCCATGCCTTACCCGGGGCTCGAACCCAGGTCCCTTAGATCATACAATTTCTCAAAAAATATCAAAATTTCGAATTATGGCTTACAAAAGAAAGAAATTACTGCAATATTACGTATTAAATTAAACTGTGCACTAACAAATGTGTTGTTGTTCAAATGGAAAAAGATGGAATCCCCAAATTGTTTTTACTGTAACTCTCCCCATTCCATCTTCCAATGTGACCACTTCAAGGATGAAAGAACTATTATAAAAGACAGTTCTTCATCCTTGAACTGAAAAAATATAACATAAATCAGATTAAACTTAAAAATATACTGAAACCTTCAAAATCTTCACAAAAAACCATACTTTACTCTATACTGATTTCCTTTCTAAAAAAAAAATTGAAATTTTAGATTCACTTTAAAATTATCAGGTTGTTCAAGAATAATGAAAATTTGTCTGATGAGTCTACATTGAGAAAACTTACTCTTTGCAGGAATATTCAAGTGTTGATTTGTTTTCTATCTATGCCGTTGCTCATGTGGTAGACGTCATAGTTTCCTGCACATGAAAGACTGAACCCAGGGATTCTCAGCAGAACATTGCCCAAAGCATTACACTTCCTCCACCAGCTTGTTTTCATCAAATGGTGCATTCTTGCCAACACTTCCCCAGGTAAACGATGCACACGTACCCGGCCGTCCACATGGTGCAACAGGAAACGAAATTTATCAGACCAGATGACCTTCCAATCATTCAAGGTTGTTTTGATGCTTGCGTGGCCATTGTTGGCGCTTTCGACGATGAACTGAGGTTAGCATGGGCACTCGAACGGCCTGCAGCTACGCAGCCCCATTTTCAGCAGGGTTCGATATACTGTGTTATGACACATTATTCCGTCACCAGCATTCAAATTACAGGTGAGTTGCACCACAGTATCCCTTCTGTTGGCTCGTACCATACGGGATAGCCTTCACTCATCTTTAGCATCGATAAACAACAGTCAGCCCACACCTTGCTGGCAGTTAGTAGATTTTTGCTCCTCGAACCACTTTTTGAAGGTACTAACCACTGCTGACCATGAGCACCCACAGGGCATCCTGTCTTGGAAATGTTCTGACCCAATCATCTAGCCATTACAATTTGGCCTTTGTCAAACTCACTTATGTCTGCTGCCTTTCCCATCTGAGGAACAAGAATGACACTGATTAACAAAGCTCAGTATCAAATGTTATTTATACTGTTTCACGACCTTCACAGGCGCCGTCGTTTATCTAGTTGCTTCGATTTGCATAAAGACGCGCTGGTCATAATGTTTTGACTCTTCGGTGTATAATAGATTGATGTTTACCAGTGGTGTAGCTTTGGTTCGAAAGTTGGGAATTTTGGATGACAATGATCTGAGGTTAACTAGGGCACTCGGAGTGGCCTGCGTCTACGCAGTCCCATTTTCAGCAGGGTTCAAAGTACTGTGAGTTATGACATAGTAAACTGTGTTATGACACAACATAGGACAATCTGGCAATAAACACGCCTATATTGGTTAAGTTGTTAAAACCATTCTTCCCTCTGTAAGGATTCTGTTGGGTTGTTTATGAGCGGCACTTTTCCGCACATGGGCTAAATGGCCAAATCGTAAAGGATTCTAAGTATTCGAACAAGGTTAGGGAAGGGGACTGGACAGTTATTAGAAGACATATGGGGACCCATTAAACACACTTGTTGTTACATTAAACACACTCTGTAAGAGTACATTGACAGGCTTGGAAATGACGCCATTCTTCAAACGGAACGCTAATCCACGAACAACTTACAGAGTTCCGTACCCTGCATAATTTAAAGAACAAGTGTGTTTAATGGGTCCCCATATGTCTTCTAATAACTGTCCAGTCCCCTTCCCTAACCTTGTTCGAATACTTAGAATCCTTTACGATTTGGCCATTTAGCCCATGTGCGGAAAAGTGCCGCTCATAAACAACCCAACAGAATCCTTGCCAAAATACACAAGATTAGGTTTCTCCACAGATTAGAAGCAACTACGAACAGATGATACTTCCACTTAAACAATGGGTTTCGAGCGACCGCATTGCCGATCTCAGCGATACTAGTGGCAATGGGGGAGAGCTGGTGGCACAGGTGCGCGCGCATCATTTATGGGCGGCTTCCATCTTTACTTTCGTGTTTTCCGCACTGTTGTTTGCGATTCACACATATCCAAGATCAAATCACACATTTGTACTTTTTGTTGCGGTGTTTACGTTATATTAAAAGGCAAAAAAAAATCTATTATGGTATTGTATGCTTACAAGCATTTTGAGAAGCTTCTTTATTAAGAAGCCAAAATCGATATTTTTTTCAGACGTATTATCGGCGCTTAAAAAATATTTCGAACACGTTATCTAGACAATTTATCCTTTTAGAGGCATACACTCCATAGCAGCATTGGTGGCTCGGGTCTCAATTTTTTTTGTGGGCACTTTGACTAACTAACACAGGCAGGAAAAAATTGGGGAGAAATGTCTAATATTGAATTGAACCGATTGGACTGAAAAGATGTTACACATTGCATAGAATCTTTTTTTTTTCATTTTCAACTGTTCTTGAAATACATTAACAAAAAATTTCAAAAACTCTGGAAGGCGTTCTTGTCGTACTTCAATTCAGATTGGATTGTTTTACCTCTGAGCGGCACTTTTTTGCATACCATGGGTTAAATGGCCAGGCCACAAGGACCCCAAAGGCTCAGAGAAGGTTGGGGGAGGGGACCCACTGGAACAGCTGTTGGGAGACAGATGGTAGCCTGCCGTCAAGGCCATCCAACGTGTTCTTTAACTGCACAGGGTATGGCTCTCCCGCACACGGAGCCACGGCTTAACGCCCCATCCGACGGACGGCGGCCTTTCCAAGCCCAACGGTGTCCCTTACTGACCGTGGGCAGGGCGGGGAATTTTGCGGAGATAAATCTCAACGCTGGGACTCGAACCTGGGAACTACAGATTACGAGCCTGGCGCGCTACCGACCGAGCCACCCTCGCCCCACTTCAATTCAGTATTTCGCCTCTCCGTTCTAATGGTTTATTAGGAAAACTATTCGTGAAAAAGGTGCCTAATAACCACTTTTTTTTATTCCGTTCTGATTACAAATTTATAGATTTTTATAAACTGAATTACTCCTAGTAAATTATTACTTGAATGCGATGCAGTCTTTTTCGGTTATATTTAATTTATATTAATCTACTTTATAATGAGTTGCAAAAAAGTGATATGGCAAGAGAATGAATTACAAAGAAAAAGACTGAAGGAAAAAAACTATTATGAGAGCTGCTGGTATTGAACCCGGAGATCTTTTAGTTGCAGGTCAAAAAAAGTGCGCTTAAGCAACTAAGATATTTTAACAATAATTAAAATATATTGTTAGTATACCATTGTAGATCAAATGTTCAACACAATTTATATTTTCATATCTAATGTTCTTTTTTTTAAACTTTTCGTACATAAACATCTTCGCAAAATAAAAAGTTAGCAACCCAGTCAGTTCAAACACATCTTGCTAGAAAAGTTGAAACAAGTTCAACATAGGACAGTCAAATGAAGATTTCGTTAAGTAACAAGATCTCCGACTCCACTGGTCTGCATGTAGGGGCGTTGGATTGGGTTGTTTTACCTCTTAGCGGCACTTTTTTGCACACCATGGGCTAAATGGCTAGGCCACATGGGCCCCGAAGGCTCAGAGAAGGTTGGGGGAGGGGACCCACTGGAACAGCTGTTGGGAGACAGATGGTAGCCTCCCGTCAAGGTCATCCAGCGTGTTCTTTAACGTGCACAGGGTATGACTCTCCCGCACACGGGGCCACGGCTTAACGTCCCATCCGACGGACGGCGGCCTTTCCAAGCCCATCGGTGTCCCTACTGACCGTGGGCAGGGCGGGGAATTTTGCGGAGATAAATCTCAACGCTGACCCAGCTGGGACTCGAACCTGGGAACTACAGATTACGAGCCTGGCGCGCTACCGACTGAGCTATCCCATGTGTAGGGGCGTAGCGAATGGATTTTTTTAGGGGGGGGGGGAGATGAAAATTTGCCAACTGAGAAAATAATCACTTTACATAAATTTCATTACGTATCTTCTGTAAATGACGTACACTAAATTTCGTTCAGTGAACCTTGACATGATGTTACCAAAAAATATTTTATTCCCTTTCCTAAATTTTCCTTAATACTTTCGAATTCGGGCAACTCTACATTTTGCCCAGTTGTCTCGATTTTGCCAAGCTTCCTCGATATAAAAAACTATCCTAAATTTAACAAAACCATTTCCATTCTTGACAACTGACTTCTTTTCACCAAGTGGGTTCAAAATTTGCCAACTTTCTTAAATTTTGCAAAGTTTTCTCGACTACGCCAACTGTACTTAAAACCAATCCTACTTTTACCTATCCCCCTATTTCTTTTGAATTTGACGGTTTGTGGATTAAAAAAAAGTTGTTCCGCCTATCTTCCGAACGCGATGGAGAATAATATGACCACCTACCATAATATATGCATGGTAGGTGGTCATATTATTCTGATACGACAGTGTATGTGTCAAATGAAAGCTTGACTCGGGGAGTGTCATAAGCCATAAAAAATTTGATCCCTAATGCTTTCTTCCTTCTAAAAAAGGGAAAACATGAAAACAATCCTTTCCCTATATCTCCAGAACGGGAGTGCCGAAAGTAACAAGCTATACGTCAAACGAATGCTTCTGACGTGGCGAATGTCATAGGCTATAAAAAATTGGCAGTCCCCTGCTTTCCTACCCCCCACATAAAAAAGGGGGGGGGGGGCATGAAACGATTGTCCCCCTATATCTCCAGAACTCGAGTGCTGAAAGTAACAAGCTATATCAAATGAAAGTTTCTGATGCGGTGTCATAGGCTTATAAAAAAATCTACACCCCCTGGCATTCTTCCCCCCTAAAAATGGGAACTGTGAAAGTTGTTCCATCTTGAGAATGCGGGGGCCTACAGTTACGAGTTAGATGTCTAATGAAAGTTCGTATAATGACCGTCGTAAACAATTACAAATTTATCCCCCACTATTCCTTCCTGATAAAAAAAAGGGGGGGGGATTTAGCGGGGTTAGACTTTAACTCATATCTCAAATTAAAGCTTGTGACGTCTCCAATTTATGAGCTAACTCGAACGACTCCAAAAGGTCGATGTTTGTGAGTTATATTTCAAAAGTTTTCGGAGGTAGGTGTTTTTAGTGACAAAAATAAATCGAAATTTCTAAAAAAAAATACTTATTTCCTTATATAGAGAACAAACTTAAGCATATCGATGGTGCAATCAGTCACTAAGTTCGTATTCACTTCAAAGAAAGATAGAGCGCCGATTTATATACACAAGATTGCGGCGCCCTATCTTCCTTTGAAGCGAATACGAACTCAGTGACTGATTGCACCATCAATCTCTTCTTGAAGGTATGTCGATTAGGTTGGTTCACCTCCGATTCGCACTTTTCTTTTGTACACAATATCTCTCCTGCACACTGAACCACGGCTTAACATTCTATCCAACGGATGGCGACATTTCTAATCACATCGATGCACCAATGTGTTCTAAACGTTTAAATTAACCATTTGTTGATTCATTCCTTTTCTTCCTCTTTATTTCGCCACTCAATATTTATTTATAGCATTCTTTTCAACAACCGTTTTCTCAATTAAATTATAAAAAAAAATACCCCCTCAAGCAGCTGCTTGCCACAGCGGTCTGACAGGAGCCTGTTAGTTTATATGCCAGAGTAGATCTGTGAGGATGGCAGGACCTCAGCAGAAAAAAAGAACATATATCCATGCCTTACCCGGGGCTCGAACCCAGGTCTCGTAGATCAGTAGCCAAGCGTGCTAACCACTCGGCCACTTAGAAAATAATATATTTACAACAATCACATCGTTAAAAAAAGAGTGAGGCTAATACGAAATGACCTTCGGTGCCCATAAACCAGAGATTGAAAATTAACTGTTCTAAACGAATGCCATTCGTACGAAATCAAAACTCTCCAAGGCAAATGTTAAAAACAGACTTTTTAATTTTTACAATTCCTAGATGAAATCGAAATGAGAGGAGCTGCGATGACAGATGGGAGCCGAGGGTAAGAGCTTCACGTGCCGTATCTCTTCTGCTTGAGAGGGGGAGGCAGCTGGTCCAGGATGTGGTCTGGCGGGATCTCTACAGCGACCATCCAGTCATCTCGGAGACTTGTGAAGGCCAACAGGTGCTGGAAAACAGATGGCAACGACCCGTCACATTCATCATATTACTGCAGTACATTAAATGCATATCCAAAGTCCAAATACATACATCACTTTCAATTTACATTTAACAATAAAACACTGAACAGCATTACTTTATACACATGTATATATAATATAAAAAAAATAAATACCCCCTCAAGCAGCTGCTTGCCACAGAGGTCTGACAGGAGCCTGTCAATTTATATGCCAAAGTAGAAGATCTGAGAGGATAGCAGGACCTCAGCAGAAAAACGACACAACAGCCATACCTTACCCGGGGCTCGAACCCAGATCCCTTAAATCAGTAGCCAAGCGCGCTAACCACTCGACCATGGGACGTATAAAATGCAGCAGGAAAACTCAGCATAATAAGTAACTAGACAAATTTTATAAATTTTTGTGTAATTCGATAAGGAAATATAGTTCCTATCGCGGGAATTTGATCACTTATATATGCCAATCACCGGATCCGGGCTCTAGTCAGTAGCGCGCCAGGCTCATAATCTGTAATTCCCAGGTTCGAGTCCCAGCTGGGTCAGTGTTGAGATTTATCTCCGCAAAATTCCTCGCCTTGCCCACGGTCAGTAGGGGACACCAATGGGTTTGGAAAGGCCGCCGTCCGTCGGATGGCCGTGGCTCCGTGTGCCGGAGAGCTATACCCTGCTTAAAGAACACGCTGGATGGCCTCGACGGGAGGCTACCATCTGTCTCTCAACAGCTGTTCCAGTGGATCCCCTCCCCCAACTTTCTCTGAGCCTTCGGAGTCCATGTGACCTGGCCATTTAGCCCATGGTGTGCAAAAAAGTGCCGCTTAGTCAAGGTAAAACAGCCCAACCGGATCCGGGGCGGAAGACCATATTCCCTCCCCCTCCGTCAAAATCACGGATAATTTTAATAACTAGCAAAAAGAAAAAAATCAACTATCACACAGATTCGGAAAGAATATTGCTTTTGGAGGAGAAACACAAGTTTTGTACTTCACGGCAAGAACAATTTCTTAAATAAATATACCGGAATCGCCTTTGGTCCTTTTCGGTTCAGTCAAGCCCTTCTCTCCCACAGAATAGTAGATACAGAGGGTAATCTTCCTATCCCTCTAATGGTAATATTTCCACAATACTAATTATCACAGATCAGCGCGCCAGTGTGAGGGCTCCCAAATTTACCCTCCCTAAAAAAAAATACTGCCCAGTACAATAGCGCCGGCCCTAACCTTGTGAGGGACGAAAGTACAGATATTAAAGTGGAAGGGAACACACCTCCCAGGGAATTTTAATAATTGGAAACGATCTAAAAAAAATAATAAACATATATATATATTGCATAAAAGCTCGACCCTAGAAAAAAAATTAGAGGGGGGGAGGGTGAGATTGAAGAGCTAGATCTCCTTCGTAGTATAGCAGTCTCCCCCCCCTCCGTTTCAGTGGTCTTTTAAAATTTTCTTGAACAATGCATGAATTATACATAAGTTTAACAATTTTTTGCCTTTACAGGCTCTCCTTGCTAGCATTCTCAAATGGGGGGGGGGGTATTTCCCCCCGTAGATCTTGCCCTTATTGCATATAATTCACAAGAGTATATTTTTTTAAACACAATCAGAACATGGTTCACTATTTCGAAAAGTAAAAAACGGAACGTCTTCCTTTTTCGATAACCCACCAGTCGAAGTTATATCGAATCCGCGTAAAACACAATACAACTAGAAAAATAATCCATCGCCTCTGGCGAATATGAGACACTCGTTTTCAGAGAAAATTAAGCTTTTCATTTTCCGAATTTTGCACTCTTTAACAATAGGAATTCGTATTAATGAGTGATTGGGTTGTTTTACCTCTGAGCGGCACTGTTTTGCTCAGAATGGGCTAAATTGGCCAGGTCAAAAAGCCCGCGAGGGCTAAGAGAAGGATGGGGGAGGGGGACCCACTGGAACAGTTGTTGGGAGACAGATGGTAGCCTCCAGTCAAGGTCATCCAGCGTGTTCTTTAACGTGCACAAGGATGGCCCTCCCTCACATGAGGCCACGGTTTAACGTCCCATCCGACGGGCGGCGGTCTTTCCAAGCCCAGCGGTGTCCCCTATTGACCGATGGGACACCGCTGGGCTTCATCAATATCTATCAAACCCAAAAAGAATTTTTAATTTACTCTAAAAACGAAAAAGATGTCTATAGACTGATACTCAATGCTGGTCCAGCTGGGACTCGAACCTGGGTGCAGCAGGTTACGAGCCAGACGTGCTATCGACTGAGCCACCCCTGCCCCTAACGGGTGATTGGAAAATATAAATAGTAGCATATCATTCGCCCTATAAAACGCAAAAAAAAAGCATATATCATTTAGCCCTTAAAATGAAAAAAGTTGGATTTTCTTATCCCATAGGGTTAAGGGCAAATCATCTAATGTATATAAAATATTTTATTTATTATTACTATGTAAGCCGTCCCATGGCCGAGTGGTTAGCGCGCTTGGCTACTGATCTAAGGGACCTGGGTTCGAGCCCCGGGTAAGGCATGGCTGTTTGTGTCGTTTTTCTGCTGAGGTCCTGCCATCCTCACAGACCTTCTACTCTGGCATATAAACTGACAGGCTCCTGTCAGACCTCTGTGGCAAGCAGCTGCTTGAGGGGGTATTTATTTATTTATTTACTATTATTATACTAAAGTATTATTGAAAATTTTAAAATTAAGTATTAAATTTATAAAAAAAATAGGAGCAACCGTTGAATTTTAATCAATTATAATTTAATTAGAATATATATGATTATCAATTATTCCATTCCAGAATTTCTCATTTCTAGCATAAATATTATATCGTTTGCAATAGTACTTCGAATTTTACATTTTCTACTTTTAGCGCCCTGTCACATGATAAATTAAGGCCATTTGGAGGATTTGAAACCTATGCAGCTTCATATTTCGTTAGTACCTATTAAACATAAAAATAATTTTTCATTAATCTCTGAAAACAAAAAGTCGTTTTCCCACCCACAACCACCAAGGGGTGAAAGAACAAACTGCTGCTGCGAATGCAAACCCCTTGATCATCACATTTCGCCACTAAAATATAAATTTTCTAGCCCAAATAAATCGCTTGCAGTATAGTATTAGTTTAAAATTTTTAAATTTTCAACTTTTACCACCGTCAGAGGTAATCATAGCTTTCGGGAGATTCTAAACATGGGTTGGATTGTTTTACCTCTGAGCGGCACTTTTTAGCACACCATGGGCTAAATGGCCAGGTCACATGGACCCCAATGCTCAGAGATGATTGGGGGAGGGGACCCATTGGAACAGTTGTTGGGAGACAGATGGTAGCCTCACGTCAAGGCCATCCAGTGTGTTCTATAACGTGCACAGGGTATGGCTCTCCCGTATACAGGGCCACGGATTAGCGTCCCATCAGACGGACGGCGGTATTTCCAAGTCCATTAGATGTCCCCTGCTGACAGTGGGCAGAGGCGAGAAATTTTGCGGAGATAAATCTCAACGTTGACTCAGCTGGGACTAGAACCTGGGAACTACAGATTACGAGCCTGTCGCGCTATCGACTGAGCCACCCCCGCCCCTTTCTAAAACATGTGAATCATAATAGTTTATCACTACTTATACTACTCAAAAAGAATTTTCATTTATTTTTGAGTAGTATAAGTAATCTTAACTTGAGTAGTATAAGTAAGTTTTATCTCTAAAAACAATTATCTCTTAAAACACACTAACTGCGTTTTCCCACCTCCTCTGGGTATAAAGGTGAAAAAACATTGTTCTCAATGCAAACCTCGTGACATTCACATTTCACCACAAAAATTTCTAACTTAATTACATCGCTTGCAATATTAGTTTGAAAAGTTGTATTTTTCAACCTTTTACACATTAGAGGACGAAATTATAGCTATTAGGAAGGTTCCGAAAGTGCGAATCGTAATATTTCATCAATATCTATCAAACAAAAAAAATTTTTTAATTTACTCTGAAAACGAAAAAAAATGTCTACAGACGGACGACAAAATGAAAACATTTGTGGGTTGGGTTGTTTTACCTCTGAGCGGCATTTTTTTGCATACAATGGGCTAAATAGTCAGGTCACAAGGACCCCGAAGGCTCAGAGAAGGTTGGGGGAGGGGACCCACTGGACAACTGTTGGGAGATAGATGGTAGATTCCCGTTAAAAAAAAAAATTCCGGCGTGTTCTTTAACGTGCACAGGGTATATGGCTCTCTCGGACACGGAGCCACGGCTTTACATGAATCAGTGTCCGGCCATCCGTCAGAGCACGTTAAGGGATGGAACGTTAAGCTGTGCCTCGGTGAACTCAGCGAGGAAAGGGAGGAGAGTTTTGCGAAGATATTTTATCATCAAAATCTATAGGGGACACCGATGGCCTTATCCAAGTCCAACGCTGGCCCAGGTGGGACTCGAACCTGGGAACTACAGATTATGAGCTTGGAGCGCTACTGACTGAGCCATCTCCGCCCCAAAACAATAGCTCGTTTCCGAACTAATAATAGGGGTTGCGCCGTGCAACTATATGGTGGCCTACACCTTTCAAGATGAATACCCTGCTGTTCGGATTTACTACTGTATACTTGTAACTTGTACTGTTTGGATCAATATCCGTTATACGTATTAGATTTAAAAAAAATATAATCATAATTAATCATAACCGAAAAAAAATGCGTGTTCTTAAATCTTTTTAACGAATAATATAGGGGCTGGGTCATTCGGTAGCGCGCCAGGCTCGTAATCTGTAGTTCCCATGTTCGAGTCCCAGCCGAGTCATCGTTGAGATTTATCTCCGCAAAACTCCCCGCCCTGTCCACGATTAGTAGGGGACACTGATGGGCTTGGAAAGACCGCCGTCCGTCGGATGGACGTTAAGCCATTGCCCCGTGTGCAAAACCCTGTGCACGTTAAAGAACACGCTGGATGGTCTTGACGGGAGGCTACCATCTGTCTCCCAACAACTTTTCCAGTGTAACTCCCCCAACCTTCTCTGATCCTTAGGGCTCCTTGTGACCTGGCCATTTAGCCCATAGTGTGCAAAAAAGTGCCGCTCAGAGTAAAACAACCCAACCCAACGAATAATATATATCATACAATATAAAAAAAAGTAACACAAATTTGGAAAAACTTTTTGCATATCAATTCTCTTTGAAAAATTTCATTCTACAATTGTTTTATGTGTTGCAAGTGGAGCAGTAACAGACCACATGCGACTTACAGGTATATTGCTACAAATAAACCTTTTTTGTCGTTTTTAGATGGTCAAATTTACATACATTAGCCATGTTTACCACCACTAACGTCCGAATGTTCGTTTGCTTCTTCTTGTGTTCTTCCCTATATCCTGGGGGCGGGGTGGCTCAGTCGGTAGCGCTCCAGGCTCGTAATCTGCATTTCCCAGGTTCGAGTCCCAGATGGGGCAGCGTTGAGACTTATCTCCGCCAAACTCCCCGCTTGCTCACGGTCAGTAGGGGACACCGATAGGCTTGGAAAGGCCGCCGTCCATCGGATGGTACTTAAGCCGTGGCACAGTGCGCGGGAGAGCCATACTCTATGCACGTTAAAATACACTCTGGATGGCCTTAACGGGAGCTACCACCTGTCTCCCAACAGCTGTTCCAGTGGGTCCCCTCCCCCAACCTTCTCTGAGCCTTCCGGGTCCTTGTGACCTGGCCATTTAGCCCATGGTGTGCAAAAAAGTGCCGCTCAGAGGTAAAACAACCCAACCCTATATCCTGTCTGCAGTATCGAAACCAGGCAGGTGCACAGGACGCAGCGTGTTAAGGGGTAGAAAAAAACCATAAAAATATTCAACAATATTTTTGATAATTAATAATTTAAAAAAAACTGCTAGAAACATGGCGACTACAAGGGATGCAAAATTCAAGAAGTATTATTCAAAATTTCCTATTAAAATTAAGGCCGATTCTCACTATAGGGATGCTCTGACATGTGCTGCATGACTGAATAAATAAAAAAAATAAATACCCCCTCAAGCAGCTGCTTGCCACAGAGGTCTGACAGGAGCCTGTCAGTTTATATGCCAGAGTAGAAGGTCTGAGAGGATGGCAGGACCTCAATAGAAAAACAAGACGAACATCCATGCCTTACCCGGGGCTCGAACCAGGTCCCGTAGATCAGTAGCCAAGCGCGCTAACCACTCGGCCGAGCTTGTTCATAAACGCAACTCATAGTATTGAAACTAAAGGAAACAATATTCGAGTTTTTCTTATATTTGCAATATTAATAAAATGGTTCGACATCTGATTTGCCGCAAAATTTCCCCGCCCTGCCCACGGTCAGTAGGGGACACCGATGGGCTTGAAAAGGCCGCCGTCCGTCGGATGGGACGTTAAGCCGTGGCCCCGTGTGCGAGAGAGCCATACCCTGTGCACGTTAAAGAACACACTGGATGGCCTTGACGAGAGGCTACCATCTGTCTCCCAACAGCTGTTCCAGTGGGTCCCCTCCCCCAACCTTCTCTGAGCCTTCGGGGTCCTTGTGGCCTGGCCATTTAGCCCATGGTGTGCAAAAAAGTGCCGCTCAGAGGTAAAACAATCCAATCCAATCATCTGATTTGTTTCCCTATTTTGGCAAAAATATCCCGGCCCAAGAAGAATATTCTACAAAATGCGCAAGAATTGCTAGTTAGGATACAGCCTGTTTACAATAGAACATGCATTTTTTTTTTTGGTCTGGAACTGATGTGAGGAGCACTAAGTAATTTCCCTAGTTCTAAAAATAATATATTATTGAACTTATTCTTTCCACTCTGGATCTACGTTTTCCCAGAAAAAAATATTTTTGCTTGCAACGCAAGCAAAAATATCACGTTTATTGTAGAAAACTGCCATTAGCTGCAACTTTCTTTTTTTGACCTATTCATATGTTTGTTCATTCCACATACTGTTTGGCTTTCACCGAATTGCAAAACTTACTTTCATTCAGAACGATGTCTTCGCTATAAGCAGCGTTTTTCCTACCTCGTTTCCCGTATAATAGAACAGACGATTTTGTGGGGTAATATATTTCTGGCAGAGTGCATAAGTTGTTCATGGACGCCCTTGTCAACAAAGGATACTGACTTGTGTGGCCGAGTTACTGGTTCTCCCGGTTCTTTTGTGCCGTTATTGCATAAGCATTTCAATAATAGAACTGACTACTAAAGTATTATTTTGAATAAAAAATAACACTCAATAAATTGTAACATACAGAAATATTATTACGACGAAAAAGTGATAGAAATTTAGTACATATTGGGCCATTCTGATTAGAATATAATATTAAGCATAATTATAAAAACAAGAAGGAAAAAAAATAAGTCAAAAATATTCTGTATGAACAATAATTTAATAGCAACATTAAGTCATCAAATATCATAAAAACTCTTCTATAGATACAATAATAATTAAGAAAATCTGTTTCACACCAAATAGAACTGAACACAACAGGGTTAATCATCAATACATCTACTTTTCTTACGTATTAAGATGCATCAGTAAATAATTACGCAGACTTTACAACAAATTAAAACAATATTGTACATTAAAAATTAATAATTATAAAACTACATTTCTTTAATACACCATTCCAGCTCGTAATCTGCAGGGTACCTGTAACAGATTTCAGATTTATGTCCGCTAATCTCTATCCTGGTCTCGGTGAGAAAGGAGACACCGATGGGATTGGAAAGGCCACCGTCCATCGGATGGGACATAACTGTGGGCCCGGCATGCAGGAGAGCCATACCCAGTGCACGTTAAAGAAAACGCCGATCGGCCTTGACCGATGGTTAACATCTGTCCAGTGAGTAAGCTTTGGTGTTCGTGTGACCTGGTCAAAAAGTGCCAGAGGTAAAATAACCCAACAAAAGCCATTAACACAAAATGGAGTGAGTTCATTCCAGCCATCAAGAATGATACCAAACACGACGTTGATGCTAAATTGAAGCCAAAATTCCTCCATGCTGAACTATCATCTGCATCACATTCCACGATAAACGTGAAAGTTGATCTTCATAAGTTCATCAATATTGGGTGACCGGAGCATTATCGAAAACAAAGAGAATGAGTGAAATTTTCTTTACACAACAGACTTTGCAGCTTTCTTGATAAATATTCACGAAAATCGAATACGGCTGACATAAAACCGAAATTATACGAAAACGCGGATAACGAAAGCTCGTACAGCGAGAGCCAATTTTATTACACGTTTCATTTCTGGAAAATGCACCACAACCAAAGTAGATCATACGCTGTTAACGGAATTATTAGAAAACATTACAAAACGGGGAATGGCAGCACGCAAGTTGTCGTCGAACAGGTTTAAAACACAATTTCTGAATGTTTTTCGTTTGGCATTAACACCTCTACTCATGTTTATAAGTTTACATATCGCCTGATTTTCCCACGAATTGCGAAGTTATAACTTTTATTCCAAATGATGCATCTTAACTGTAAGCAGCGATGTTTTTTTATCTCACACATTTCGATAAAATTGTAACTATACATCTAAACACTTCTCGTGGCCAAATTTTAATCGTACTTTAACAGAATTATCAGAAAAGATTAAAAAAATAAAAATAAATACCCCCTCAAGCAGCTGCTTGCCACAGAGGTCTGACAGGAGCCTGTCAGTTTATATGCCATAGTAGGAGATCTGAGAGGATGGCAGGACCTCAGCAGAAAAACAACACGAACATCCATGCCTAATACCGGGGTTCGAACCCAGGTCCCTTAGATCAGTAGCCAAGCGTGCTAACCACTCGGCCACAGGACGGCTAAAGAAAAGATTACAAAACGAATAATAGCAACACAATATGTCGTCAAACAGGATGATATAAATTGGCTTTAAAAACTTTTAATATTTCTGCTTTGACCTATTCATATGTTTGTACATTCCACATACTGTTTGGCTTTCACCGAATTGCAAAACTTACTTTCATTCAGAACGATGTCTTCGCTATAAGCAGCGTTTTTCCTACCTCGTTTCCCGTATAATAGAAGAGACGATTTTGTGGGGTAATATATTTCTGGCAGAGTGTGTAAGTTGTTCATGGCCGCCCTGTCAGCAAAGGATGCTGGCTTGTGTGGCCGAGTTATTGGTTCCCCCGGTTCTTTTGTGCCGTTGTTGTTCGATAAGCTACCTTCGGAATGTCGCGGTCGATGGGCTGGCATTAGGCGCACAGTTGCCGCTGTCGTATGCCCATTTATAATCAGTAGAAAATGGGCTGCAACGGAAAAGGGCACCCAGGAACATTACTCAAAGTTCTCCCTATCACCAAACCAAACAACCACGGTCGTGTTGTTCACTACGGAGATTGGGGTTGGTCCAAATGTAGATTATTATTTGAAGCAAGTAATTAAGGATCTTTTGCTTTCGACAGAAGAGCAGGTGGAATAAATTTTCAACAGAGCGAAAATAATTTTCAAAATTGCAGTATGAAGGCAGCAATAAATAATAAATGTCTAAAAATTAGTTTGCGCTTTTTAAAAATTTTGAATTAGATTGTTTGCATTACATAAAAATTAGAGGAGTATAAGATTTAGAGCAGATATTTTTTTAAAATTTCCAACCAGTAATTTTTTCTTTACTTCGTGCTCAATGCTGGGCAGGGGGGCAAAGGGCACAGATCAGGATTTAAAAATTAGGATGAGACAGATGACTGAATTGAAGAGGAAAATATTTGAACGCTATTCCCATTTTCTTTGAAAGAAATTATTAATGACAAATAATAATTTCTTTCAAAGAAATTAATCCCTCACCTCTTTTACTAGTCTTTTAAAAAATTCTTGCAAAATACATATAATATGCATATGTTTTTGCCTCCATCTCAGTTACAAAAAAAATTTTTTTTTGAGAACTTTTTTTTGAGTTGGGTTGTTTTACCTCTGAGCAGCACTTTTGCGCACACATTGGACTAAATGGCCAGACGGGACCCACTGGAATGGCTGTTCTGTTGGGAGACAGATGGTCTCACACCACCTGGTCTGGAGGCCTCCCATCAAGGCCATCCAGCGTGTTCTTTAACATGCACAGGGTATGGCTCTCTCTCACACACGGAGCCATGTCTTAACGTCCCATCCGACGAACGGCAGCCTTTCCAAGCCCATCGATGTCCCGTACTAACTGTAGGTAGGGAGGGGAGTTTTGCGAAGATAAATCTCAACGCTGACCAATCTCAATGCCCACCCTCTAATAACAAGAGTCAAATGTATTAGCTTTTATTTCTAAAAATGCATCGCAGCTAACATATATACAGTAAATTTCAAATTACAAAAAACTAAAAGAAAAAAAAATCTGCTGACGGATTAAAAAAGACTTGTCAATAATGTTTTATAAACACTTCTTGAACTTGATTAGCTTACTTTTAGGCAGATGATGATGCATTTCTAGCTTCATCACTCTCAACTGATTCTGCTACCAGAAGACTTCAAGAATCTCTGTATACATTTGAGAATTGGTGCCCAAAGTGGAGGATAAATATCAATACTTAGAAAAGTATACCAGTGCTCTTCACCCACAAGCGAGTGCATGAAATTGTTCCAGTGCCAATGTTTGATAAGGAAATACAATTAAAGGAATCTACCACAATTCATCAAAAACTGGAACTCACCATATTACAAAAACAGTCAATAAAGCTAGAGCAGCTGAGATGAACATTTACCCACTGGTGGCTAAACACTCTCTCACCCCAGAATAAGTTGCTCTTATACGAAGTCATCCTCGGATCAATTCTTATATATGCACCACAAGTTTGGGTTGTTTTACCTCTGAGCGGCACTTTTTTGCACACCATGGGCTAAATGGCCAGGTCACATGGACCCCGAAGGCTCAGAGAAGGTTGGGGGAGAGGACCCACTGGAGCAGCTGTTGGGAGACAGATGGTAGCCTCCAGTCAAGGCCATCAAGCGTGTTCTTTAACGTGCACAGGGTATGGCTCTCCCGCACATGGGGCCACGGCTTAACGTCCCATCCGACGGACGGCGGCCTTTCCAAGCCCATCGGTGTCCCCTACTGACCGTGGGCAGGGCGGGGAATTTTTGCGGAGATAAATCTCAACGCTGACCCAGCTGGGACTCGAACCTGGGAACTACAGATTACGAGCCTGGCGCGCTACCGACTGAGCAACCCCCGCCCCTAGACACATGGAAGCTTCCTATCAAGGTCATATCGCATAATTTTTTAATGTGCACAAGGGTGGATCTCTTAATTATGCTATATCTTATTGTCACATATGACAGACAGTTCCAATCTATCAGTGTCAGTTTTCTTACTGCGGAAAGAACTGGAGTTAGGAGAGAAAATCCAAATGCAGGCACAGAGGGAACTCAAACCTGGAAACATCAGATTATGAGTCAGATATACTACCAACCAAGCCGGTAAAAGGGCAAGAGATTGGATTTCCATTGCAATGTAACATTTTACCTTTAGAAGTTAAAAAAAAAAAATCATTGAAAAATGCGTGAAATGCGCACAAGTTTAATAGCTTTTGGCTCCCCCCCCCCCCCATCGGGCCCTGCTGCCAGCTAATGCTTCTGAAATATTGGCTATTTAAGAATAATTTGCTTTTAAACTGAATAATTTTAAAACAATATTAGCTTTAGAGGAATGCGATTCATATTTACTTTAACCTCAATGGCCATCCTCATCAATTGTATGAGACTAGAATGGCCATTTGAGGAAAAGCGACTCACTAGACAGCTGTCAGGAGACAGATGGTTGCCTCCCATCCAACATGTTCTTTAATGTGCACAGAGTATGTCTCTCTTGCACATGGAGCCACAACTCAACATCCCATATGATGGACGGCGGCCTTTCCAAGCCCATCGGTGTCCCATACTGACCGACGACAGGGTGGGGGTTTTGCGGAGATAAATCTTAACGCTGGACAAGGTGGGACTCGAACCTGGGAACTGCAGATTACGAGCATGATGTGCTACTGACTGAGCCAGCCCTTGTATGACGCTTCTATATTTCTGTAGAGACTGCAATGCTCTGAGGTCAGTGAACTCCACGAGGAAACTTTAAACGATCATAATATTCCAACGTCTCATCCGACGGACGGCGGCCTTTCCAAGCCCATCGGTGTCCCCTACTGACCGTGGGCAGGGCGGGAGTTTTGCGGAGATAAATCTCAACGCTGACCCAGCTGGGACTCGAACCTGGGAACTACAGATTACAAGCCTGGCGCGCTATCGACTGAGCCACCCCTGCCCCTTCAACATTCGAAGCAATAGTCTTATTTTAAGTATTTTCAATCTTCACGTGGCTTTTATCAGGTGTTGTCGTTTCAATTAGAATTTATTCATTATTACATCCATAATTTTTTTAATGTTCTGTGATCAGACCATCAATATTAGGCACTGTTAACTGTATTTCTTTATCAGTTTCACGTATTTTGATCTGCATGTCATCTACGTATTCATTGCTAATTCCTATTTTATACTTTAACAGTCGCTTTTTAGCAATAACTTTTTCAGATTTCCATCATTTTCATATTCATGTATTGCAGTTTTTTATCCCACACGAAACTGCTTTGCCTTCACTTTCAAATTGATACTTTGCAATTTGTTTCGACTTTTGTTTCAAGATCAGGAGGAAGTACGTCTAACCTTATACGAATTTCGCGTAACATGACAGGAGACTGTCTTGTAACAGTATGCGGTAAAATTTTTTGGGGTACGCCGTGAGAGCTCAAAAGTTACTAGATCTAGTAACAAAGTAAAAATAACCACTGTTATACTATAACTATAGTTTTATCTATCTATACAAGAAGTATGTCGGTTACACCTTTCCAGGGGGTACGTCAAGCATAAAAGGTTGAGAACCACTGCGGTATTGCAGTAAGAAATTTTGTAATTTATAGTCACGGCTGCCTACGTCTGTTTTACAGAATCTCTAAGCATTTTCAAATGTTTGGATAAATCTTTCAGCCTGTCCTTTAATACCTACATGGTATGATGTTGATTTAATGGTAGGTAAATTTCATTTTATTTAAGAAATGTTTGGAATTCGTGCGAGATCGATTGATATTCGTTATCTGATACCAGCGTATTTGGTAATCCATATATACTGAATAACGATCTCAATGCTTCAATAGCTTTTTCAATTGTGGTCTGCTTCATAGGAAATACTTCAGAACCATCTCGAATCATTGTATATTTAGTGCAGCCCGTACCTGGTCTAGTGGGGATGTGTTAGAATGTTGTATGAGAAACCAGGACAAGCACAACAGGTTTTAGATCATATACGTCCTTTTCGTAGAGGAGTACCTTCTCCCCCTTTTAAAAAAAAATTGTACGGTTTTTTGCAAACTTTTCAATGTTTCTGTCAACCTCAGGCCACCAGAAATAAGAACGAGCCAAAGCTTTCATTTTTACTATTCCAAATTGTCCACACTACAATTCTTTTAAAATTTCTGCTTTGTGCAATTTCGGAATGAGAACTTTATGTCCATAGAAAATCACACCATCTTGATGACTATATTCTCCATCTTTCCCTGACAGGTTTAAATCATTTATACTTTCACCTTTAGGCAAACGATTGCATAGTACTTGCAGTTCAGGATCTCCTATTGTTGCTTTTGCCAAATCTGATGCAGTTATTGGTATAGTTTTGTATTTGAATAACTTCGTAAACATCTGCAACATCACATACACACACATAAGATATCTTGATAATGCTTCTGCATTTCCATATTTCTTCATTGCTTTATAATTGATATCATAGTTAAAACAACTTAAAAATACTGCATAATGAAGTAAATGAGTTGCACTTAATACGGGAAGTCCTTCTTTTGGTCCAAATATGTGAACCAAAGGTTTGTGATCAGTATACAATGTAAAACCTCTTGTAAAGACATACTTGATTTCCCTGACAAGTGCTAAAGCTTCTTTGTCAATTTGACAAAGATAGTTTTGCATCACAAGTGTTTTCATTGGCATCCATATTTATTACTGTGTATCTTCAAAACAATTCATGTTCTGATTGAAAATAAATCTGTACACAATAGATGTCAGCAAACTAGTCGCTTATCTTTTCTTGCAGCCCAAAACTAATCTAAAAATATAATGGTAAATGATAGTTTACCAAATGGCCAGTTTTAATATTTAAAACTAATCATATTTCCATTTTTTTTTATATATGCACCTGTATTTAATATGCAATTTTCATTGTAATTAAAGAATGCAAATAACTGCAATACATCTCTTGAAACACACTTCAATTTTAGTAAATATAGTTCTTGTTTTAGTGAGATGCGGAAGAACAAAAGTTTCACATTTTAGAGCATATAACATGCTGCAGCTAAAGCCCCTTCTATTGTAAAAAATGAATGAATGATATATTGTGCCAAAGAGGGAGTTATTGATAAACTATGCCACTATATATTTTAAATTATTTCAACTGATCAGTTTGGAATGGTCAAAAAATGAAATGCTCTGATGTATGACAGTGTGCCTACTTGCTAAACCAAATTTGGAGGTTATAGTGGCAACAATATACCCTTAACTGGCATAGTGGTTAGGCAGCTAGCGACTGTTCCAGCAGGGCAAACTTTGTGTGTTGTGTTGGCTCTAACTAAGGCAGTGGTGGGCAGTGACTTCGGTCGTAATAGGGCATGTCCTTGTATGAGAAGGCCTGTAAAAGCTAGGAGTAGCTTCTAGGATTCTTCTCTATCCTATATGTCGCAAATAAAAAAAAAGTGTTGTTAGACTTCAACATGACTAATACAGTGCAAATGGAATAGTTATCAGAAGAACAAATCTTCTTAGCATTAAGCAGCATTGGATTTGATGTTGTTAAATGCTATAATAATCTTGTTTTCAATATCTATGAGGTTAGTCAGGTGTTGAGCACATACAGGGTTCTTAATTAAGGTGACCATTCATAATACTTTCAGATTATTTGTAGTCTGATTCATATGCACTGCTTTCAACAAATGAACTATTTTTTTTTCTATTTCTCATTAGTAAAAAAATGTGTTTCTTGCACTAAATGGAGTCAATCTAATATGCATATTTTGATGGGTTTTTTTTTCAAGACGCTTTAAAAATTACTTGAGAATGTATGAAGCAAGTTTCAAATATTTATTAAGTTTAATAAATGGCAAACTGAGAAAAGGGCATAAAATGTGTCAAACAATTCTCCAAAAGAATATTCAATTGCCATTTTGAGGTTTCTTGCTTTGTCGATATAATAATATTGCTTATGTTTTTCTATGGGGATTATTGAGCAAACTTTGGGATATCTTATATCAGAAACATGCCAGGTGCTGTTTTTGCCCTGCTACCACAGCACAAAACAACAAAAGAAGGGAACGCAAGATGATCGTTCTCATGGAGTATTTTACTCCTTGCATTACTCCAGTGCAATTACCAAGAAACAAGCTCAACCAACAAATCTGCGGGTGTGTGATGCACCAACAATTAATCAACCAAATTTTAATCAAACAGATTTTAATGATGAAAAAATCGTCCATGATAATTTATTTTCAAGCAACAGTAACTGATAGAAATATTAGTCTGTTTTTTAGATCAGATAATAAATCTTTTAAATTGGCTATGTACTGTTTTTATGAATAAATGTGATGCTTTCGCTTTTCAGAAATCTGGTCACCTTATGTAAATAAACTTCAATATGAAGATGCAGGCCGAGTTGGATCTGGAGAATTGAGAGGCCAAGGAATTGGTCCATTGTGGCCATAACAGTATCACTGAATCTACTGTTAAGGAAGGCAATATACCTCGTAAGAGACCAGTGAGGTTGCACTACAGAATGCAAGAAAGTGAGTGGGTTAATGCAATTAGAATCCAGTTGCAATAGATGGTGGAACTGCAGCTTATCTAAGGATGGATTTCACTGGACTATTTTTTAATGATGAAGACTCTGTACTTTACTACATTTTGCATCATACCACTAATCACCTATGAGCTTGCACTTTACACTGGTATGCAGGCACTCTCCATTCCCCTAATAATGATTATGATACTGTGGACATGAGTGAATTTAGTGAGTGTGATGCCCTGAGGCAAATATAATTTACTTATCTTCAACTTGAAATTTAAAAAAAAACATGATTATATTTTGATGAAGAAAGCATACAAATTTTTCGTTATATATTTGGATATAAATCTATAGTGCAGAGGATGAGCATCTGATGCTAATCCTGGATCTATTTTTATAATGAGCTTACAAAAACAATGGACTAAGACATTCTTGTCTTTAGATGTAATGAACCTAGGAGGCATAAAGCCCTAAGAGTGCACCTAAGTCACCTAGCCATGTATCTTCCCCTGATTATGGATGTTAGCCCTATCAATAACATGAAAGTGGTATTATGTGAAGTACTGCAGAGAATTTATCAAGTTCTTACCACATGAGCTATCAGGCAACTACTAATTTTTTCTCACTAAGGATATTTTCCTGCAACAGATCATGCCACATATACCAAGATTTCATTAGTAGCTAGAATACTTCTAGTTTTCATAGATGCCTGACCAATTTTCATCACTTTAGTTTTTTCTCTGTTTATAACCAAACCTACTCTACTACCAATCTCATCAACATCTTGAATAAAAGAGTTCATCTCATCAATATCATTTACCAAAACGGCTAAATCATGAGCATAATCTAAATCAGAAATTTTCCGATCTCCAGACCATTTAAGGCCAAAATCTTTCCCTTACAGTGAATTTCGCATAACATAATCAATAACCAAAGAGAAAAATGAGACAAAATGCACCCTTGTCAAACACCAGAGGCAATGCTAAGCCAATCGCTACATGCCTTACCAACTCTCACATGATTCAGTGTCATTATAGAGAGCTTTCATTATGTTAACTAACTTATCTGGTATGCCATATGATCTCACAATCAACTACAAATTATGGCGATCAATAGAGTTAAGAGCCTTTTTGAAATTAACAAAGCTAGTAACAAAAGAATTCTGAAACTCTAAACATTTCTCAATAATCTGCCTGAGTGAAAATATCTGAACTACATATCCCTTATCACTTCTGAATCCACATTGCTAATCACATAATTGCCTGTCAACCAGATTCTTAATTTTATTAAGCACAATCATGCAAAGAACTTTACCTGGAACAGAAAGTAGGCTGATACCTTTATAGTTATCACAAGAACTGTGATCACCTTTTTTAAAAATAGGAAAAATAATAGCTCTGGTAAAATCCTTAGGAACCATGCCTTTATCATAAAAGATATTCAAAATTTCAGTCATCCGTGTGATAACCAAAATATTCCCAGCTCTAAGCATTTCAGTAGTAATTTCATCTACCCCTGGGGATTTATATTTTTAAGTTAGAAATAGCCAAAATAACTTCAGACTGTGTTATAGAGCCAACATTAAAGCCAGTAATACATCTTTCATCATTACAAATAATGGGAATAGAACTAACCACGTTGTTTAGAATGTCACTAAAATGCTCAGTCCATTTGGTCATGACAGAATCCTCACCTTCTTATAACCTTACCTTGTTTATCCACCAATCCCTGTATATCTGTCAGCTTTCTACCACACAAAACACTAACTATCTGGTACAGCTCTCTGCTGTTGTGTTGTCTTACTGCTTCCTTGATTTCCAGATTATCAGCAGCTAACTGATCCTTTACACGTTTATTAAGCTCTCTGTAATGCTTTCTATTAGGACTAGTAGGGTATTGATTAAGGACATTCCTGCAGTTCTTTCTTTTTAAAATAAGCTCAAGTGCCTTATCACTCAAAAAATTTTGCTTCCTTTGCTCCTTTTTCCCTAAAAGAGTACTGTTAGTTTCAAGAAAAGCCTGTTTCAAATGGTCCCATTCTTTCTCAACTTCAGTAGTAAGAAAACCATGACTGTCATAATGACTAAGTAACCTATCACAGTAAGTTATAATTTGGTCTTTCAGAGCTTCAGAATTAAAGGCAAATTATTTTAACCTTAGAACAACACTTCTTAGGTTTAAGTTGCAAGACACTTTTAACAAGGCACTGGTCAGATCCAATTTCAGCTCCCCTATATGATTTGGTATTCCGAATAGAACTAGTCCATTTGCTGTTAATCAATATATAATCAATCATATTCTTATGCAGCATATCTGGTGAAACCCATGTGTACTTATGAATGTCATGGTGTTTGTAATAAGTGTTAGTTATTCTTTCTTAAAAAAATTAAGTTTACATACCTGTAGGAGACATTGCCATTACAGCTACCAATACCAAAAGGACCTATCACCCTCCCCAAAGGTCAGTCAGTACCAACTTTGGCATTGAAGTCACCTAGAACAAGAGTAATATCTCTTTTCTTGACAGAATTTAAAATATCCGTCCGTAGAACCTATTTTTCTCATCTTCATCAGCATCCTGAGTAGGGGCATAACAACAGACAGCATTCAAACCTTTAATGCTTGTGTGAAATTTAGCTATAAGAAATCTTTCATTAATGCACACATATCCTAGAAGAGCATCATTAGTGTGTGTGCTGAAAAGCAAACCAATGCTTTGGAGATGCTTTTCATCTTACATCCCTGAAAAGAGAAATTTAAGATTATTTTTATGAATCTCACCTTTATCTGTCCATCTGGTCTCTTGCAAGCTGGGAATATGAAGGTTATAATGATGGAATTATTGTGTGAGGACATCAAGAGAATAAGTTCTGTGCAGAGTACTCACGTTCTACCTACCTATGGTGAGAAAATGGTTAGTGAAACGTTTAAAGAAACTATGTTTATTGAGAGGTGGAATGCTACAATGTCAAACAGCCCCTAATCACAGGCATGGGACAAAGACCCATTCACCGATTACTAAAGGCTGAAGCCATCTACACCGGAACACTTCCTCCAATGTAGAATTTGACGATGCCATAGAAGCAAAAGTTCAGATGCCTGTGATTTATCTACCAGCTGATAAAACATATCTTGTGAATCTATTAACTTGGGGCTGTCAACCTACAAACAGAAAATACAGTGGAAGATTTTCCCTCCACAGTAGCCCACCAGTGCAGCAAATTAAGGATCCATAATCAAGCTTGAGCCTTATTCCAGTCTGGTAGGTTTATATGGTCAGCACCAGGACCCTGTGTGGATGACCACTCCTCAGCAGGGTACAAAAAAAGAAAAGTAGTCATAGTTGTCCAGATCAATAGGCCCCCCTTTCCATTCACTTCCACAAGATTTGATCTGGCAGCCCTCCCTTTCCATTCACTTCCACAAGAGAGTATCTTTTGAAAGGTACTAACAGGCTCCACCACAAGCAGGCAGGGTTGGACATCAGGTGCCAGGCCTGCTGTTAATTATATCCCCCAGTGTTAGCGTGATAAATTCCTTTAATCAAAGTCAAAAGTCCTTGTGAAAATAGAAAATTTTCACAAGGACTTTTAACCATTGTCCCAAGCTCTTAATGAAAATTTTATATTTTCACAAAGATACAGTTTGGGGACAATGCAAAAAAAAAATATGACAATTTATCACAGGTATATCGAGATCATGCCCATTTACAAGGCACTGTTATGGGATGGATGCATAAATTCAGAGGATGGCAGAGCTTCAGACTTCCCTCATGCAGGAAGACAGAGGTAGCAGTGAACAAGAGAACCATCATTCATGAACTCATTAAGGAAAATCCACACATCACCATTCAGATAATAAGTTTAGATGTCAGTGTATTGATTGGAAGCATAGAAACAATTATTCATCAACATTTAAAGTTCTGAAAGATCTGTGCCAAATGGGTAACCCACAAACTGACAGAACAAGCAAAAAGGGCTAGAATCAACTCATGCAAGGAAATGCTGGCAATGTTTGGACCTAGTGGTCCCAAACAGTTAACAGACATTGCCACAGGTGATGAATCATGGTTTTATTACTATACAACTCCCAGAAAGATCGACAGCTATGTTTGAGTTGTGGAAGATGAACCTCATCCCCAAATTCCCCGACAAGACTTTCACTCAAGGATGAGGATGTTCACAATTCTTTTAAATTCCCAAGGAGTAGTAGCAATAGCCGTGGACACCTTACCTACACAAAATTACAATAAACAGCCAATACTACACCAACACTATTTTCCCAAAAATGGGTTCCCAAATGGGAAAGGAGATGAAGGAACAGCATTCAACAACAGTGTGTCAAGGGTTCTCCTTCTTCATGACAATGCCAGCGCTGCATATTCCCTGAACTTGCACCATGCGATTTTTAGTTGTTTCCAAAAATAAAAAAAAAAAGTAACTTGTTGGAAAGTCTTTTTCAAGGGTGCAAGACCTTGCAAAATGCATTCATTCAGAGTTGTGGAGCATTCCCCAACAGGAGTACCACCAAGCATTCCAGAATTAGCATAGATGCTGCTACTTTACATAGATGCTGAAGGGGATAATTTGAAGAACAGTAAAGTTTTGTTGAGGTAAGTGCAATTGTTTTTGTTCTACAGATGCATGCCAAGAACTTTTGGAATGTAGAACCAGACTCTGTTATATCATTAGGGAATCAGTTTCAGTGCTCAAGAACTTCTTAAATAAGTTACTGAAAGAAAAATAATTGAAGGTATATCAGAAATTTCAATCACATATATCTAAACCTCATTTTCAACAGTATTTGCGAAGCATTTTAGGAATTGTGGATGCTGGAATATTTAACACCAGCAATGCTAGTTAAAATAACTGATCTGTGAAATTAATTCAAACAGATGAAAACAAAAGTAATAACCATTATATTAAAACATACTGAAATGTACAATTGTATTTTTATCAGTTTGTGTAATAATTATTTCAATCATTGCCAATATTAAATGATTTTTTGCAGAAGGAGCAAAGTTGCTGTTAAACATTCCAACTTCCATCTCTTTAAATACAAATACTGTCAAAATAGAGATTTAGATAGACTTGATTGAGATCTTAACGTCAATCAAATCTTTCAATAATAAGCATATTTCAAGAATTACCAAACTTTAAATCTGACTCATTATTGGCATAACATGGGTCTTGTCCCAATAATGTGACACTGAATGTAGAATTGTAGCAGCTTAGTCGGTACTATGATGTTTAGCACCATGAAGAAGAAGATACGAAAACACTTTTATTATCTTCATTTAAAACCACTCCTAAATTCTTTATATCTGTTTCAACATAAGTAAATAACCACTGGAAATGAACAATGTTTATACAGATTATTAATTTGTTAATTTAGTCCAATGTGAAATGGCTGATCCATCAAACTCATCCTAATCCTTAAAGTACTGGTAGCAACTTAATCTATTCTTAAAGTGAGATCTATGAAGCACCCTCTCCCTGCATTTCTGTTATTTTATTCTTGGGAATTAAATACAGTCGCTTGGCTACTGATCTGAGGGACCTGGGTTCGAGCCCCGGGCTAAGGCATGGTTGTATGTGTCGTTTTTCTGCTGAGGTCCTGCCATCCTCTCAGACCTTCTACTTTGGCATATAAACTGACAGGCTCCTGTCAGACCTCTGTGGCAAGCAGCTGCTTGAGGGGGTATTTTTATTTTCTTTAGATATGATCTACTTCAGTTTGTTAGTTACCTTAAAATAAGGTTTTAAAGCCCAGCTGTTTTTCTGCTGAAAAAGGAAAAATATTAACTGCCACAAATGCACTCATTGTTAGAAACTAACACTTTCAAAGTTAAACTTATTAAAATATTAAGTGCTACAATTTCTTTGTATCATTACTGTATGATTAATAAAACATGCTGAAATATTAAATCTGTATCATTTTGATAACAATTCTCTGCTTCAAGTTTTTGGAAATGACTGTTATCAAAATGTTGCATGGGCAAGTAATTCATTTATCACTGAATTACATTTTATGCTGTTCAATATATTGGTTGTTTTTTTTACCTCTAAGCAGCATTTTTTTTATTGCACACATAAATAAATAAATAAATACTCCCTCAAGCAGCTGCTTGCCACAGAGGTCTGACAGGAGCCTGTCAGTTTATATGCCATAGTAGAAGGTCTGTGAAGATGGCAGGACCTCAGCAGAAAAACGACACATACATCCATGTCTTACCTGGGGCTCAGACCCAGGTCCCTTAGATCAGTAGGCAAGTGCGCTAACCACTTGGCCATGGGACGACTGGGTAATATATTGGGATGTTTTCCCTCTGAGTAGTGGCAGACTCTGCCTCAATAAATAGCATGATTACTATTTTCAGTTTCAAGTCCCAACTGTGACTGTGTTGAGATTTCCCTGCTTACTCCCACCCTGCCCTTGATGAGAAAGGGGGCACTGATGGGCTTGGAAAGGCTGCTGACCATCCGATGGGACATTAAGCTATAGACAATTATGCAAAAGAGGCACATTCTGCACAAATTAAAGAAAATGCTGGTTAGCTTCAACAAGAGGTTTACATCTGTCTCCTAACAACTGTCCAGAAGATCTATTTCCCAACCTTTGCTTAGCCCTTGTGACCTGAGCCATTTAGCCTATTATTGTGTGTAAAAAAAGTGCAGCTCCAACCTCTGAGTAGCACTTTTTTCACACAATGTGCCACAAGGACTCCAGGGGCTCAGAGCTGATTAGGAAAAAGTAATCATCTGGCAACTGTTAGGAAATGAATGGAGACCTCTCATCAAGAGCATACAGTGCTTCTGCACTTAGGAAACACAGTTTAATTCCCAACTAATGGATAGTAGCCTCTCCAAGCTCATGGTTTTTACAATTTGCACTGAGGGTGGTGATTGGGGGTTAGAGAAAATATCAAAGAATGCACAACAGGAAAGCAGATCACAAGCCTGGTGTACTACTGACTGAGGCAAGAAGGTGGTGATGGGGAATTAGAGAAAATCTCAATGTAAGAACAATAGGAACTGGAACCTGGGAACACAGATCAGGAGCCTGGTACACTACTACTGAGCCAACCATCATACAACTAAGTACAATGGACAGCTGTAAGAGGTCGCCTGCTATCAAGGCATCCATGTGATCTTTAATCCTTCATATTCATTTCATCTAGGAGATGATTAATCATCTAGGAGACTACATTAAATAATAACTACTTGGACACTAGAGAAACCCACGCAAGAAGTGGAGGGGTAAAGCAACAGGGTATAGCTTTTCTGCACATGAGGCCATGATTTATAACACTCACCCAATAGTGTCCACAGATGTCCCTTTTATCATTGGGAGCAGAACACAAACAACACAGAATATCCCTGCATAAGCAAGTAAACCTGTAAAGTTTGGGTTATGATCCAGTCATACTATTACCTCACCACTATTACCTGATAATGATTGAGTTAGTTTTGTTCCTGAGTGGCACTTTCCTTTTTGCTGTAAAATGAGCTAAATGAATATAAGTTACAAAGATCTTACAGCTCAAAGAAGGGCAGAGACAGCCATTATATGGGGTGAGGTTACAAGGTGAGAAAAAATCATAAAACAAAAAAAAAATTCTCTCTGATGCTGAAATTAAACTTTTTTTTATACAATCATAATATATATGTATGTTCTAAAACTTTAAATAAAACAATGAAAATTTTATAGGCCCAATTTTAACTATATATCTTAAATTCTATCTACTCTATACAGCCACTTAGTAAACTAGAATAACATAGATGATAATCACAGCACTACCTGATGCTCTTTTGGCATTGATAAATCAACAAATATTTTGCGGAAAAAATTTTCGCCGACATACGGGATTCGAACCCACATCTCTCCAGAAACATGCCAGAGTATTCTTTCAGTTGAATTAATGCCAGCTCGTCTTTTTTCTGCTAATTTTAAGACTAAACTCTATCATCGAGATTTTTGGGCCAACCATTGGCGCCATCTATGTTCTTGGGTGGCAACCATTACCTTTATATTGCACACAGTGAGATGGAAATAAATAATAGTCTCATCACGCTATTTAATGTTATTAATGATTATAATTATTTAGCATCATTCATAACACTAAATAGCGTGATGAGACTATTAATTATTTCCATCTCACTCTGTGCAATATAAAGGTAATGGTTGCCACCCGAGATCTTACATGGTGCCAATGATTGGCCCGAAAATTTCGATGATTTTTTGAAGTTTAGTCTTAAAATTAGCGGAAAAAAGATGAGCTGGCATTAGTTCAACTGGAAGAATACTCTGCCATGTATCTGGAGAGATGCGAGTTCGAATCCCGTATGTCGGCGAAAAAATTTTCCGCAAAATATTTAAGCTAGAATAAAATGCAAATTTACAATTGCAGTATATTTTACCTAAAAATAGGCAAAATTAATATTTTATATATATTTCTTCAGTGGTAAAGCATCCATGAATGCAATCAGAAGTGCAAAGAAAACAACTTTTTTTTTCTTTAAAATTCTAGTCATGAAATATAATACTGAGTTCTCATGCACAGTTCTTAAATATATATATGAGTTAATAATAAACTAAAATATCACAGATCTCAAGCAATGATTTTGCTTTCATGAAGCACAATGTTGTAATGTAACTGGTTGAAAGAGGAAAGCAATTTCTAAAAGTAGTGCCAATAACAGACTGAAGCACTGTTTATATATATTATGCATGTTAAAAAACATGCTTGATGGAAGAAGTTATTCAGTGGATTCTCTTCCCCAACTTTCTCTGAGCCCTTGCAGTAGCCTTTCCAAGCACTTCAGTGTCCTCTTCCTTAGTTCCTTAGAAATTGAAATTTTTGCCAGCTTGGGCAATGGCAAAAATTTCAATTTGGCAGGTTGTGTTCCATGCTTATGAAATTTGGGATACAAGCATGCCATGTTACAGTTACATTAGCAGGGTAACTGTCAGTTGTAACTAATGAAAACAGCTCAGAATACCCTAAAAAATTAGACAGCAGTGTTTTCTAAAAATACTTTGTACAATGTTTGAGATTTAATGCAATAAATACTCCAAAATTAACATGTTCTTTATAAACATTTCAAATTAGGGCTAAATACTCACCTTATATTTGTCACATATTCGAAACTGATTATCACGAACTTTAATACCTGATTCTTCTGTATGCTTGATGATCTTTTGTGCACATTCAAGCTGCAATTAAGAAATGACTAATTTAAATAACAACTAGGGTCACCATTTATACAAATTTTATCTGTATTGTGGATATTTCAAAGCTTTTGTATCATATATTTTGGTAAGTAGGGATGGGAATTTTCAGATTTGTTTTAAAGGTTCCTGGGAATAGAAAACAATATATAAAAAGGAAGAAATGTGTAATAAAAATACCATATACCTCCATACTATGCACAACTAAGGTAATTTGAACCAAATTGACAAAACAGGAAAAAACAACTACCAGATTTATTTTACAATTATCATTGTTGGAAGATTTATGTCTCCTGTGTTGCAGCCAGATATGCTAAAATGATTTGATGGTAATAGTTCATTTTAGATGTGCAGTTTACAGCATAGGAATATTTATTGCTACAGGACGATAATCCTTGGCTGGTACGCTCGCTGTACTTGCTGCTGAGGCTTATGCTTGGTTACTGTGGTGCTCTAGTCATCGGTTCACCAGTCCAATAGCATTGCCAAGTGGTCATTGGCACTGTCCGCTTCCGCTAATGCACAGAATCTTCATCTGTTTAGAATATGGCACAGATGTTTTTCTAAATATGCTGCAGGATGACATGCTATGGGGCAAGGTCACAGTAGTTGTTTTTAAATCTTTACGAGTGAACACAGTGAGTGATGATAAATATCAGATTTATTTCACAATTATCACTGTTGGGAGATTTATGCCTCCTGTGTTGCAATTAGAGGTGCTAAAATGATTTGATGCTAATAGTTCATTTTAGGTGTGCAGTTTAAAGTTTAGGGATATTTGCTGATATGGGAGGATAATCCTTGGCTGGTATGCTCGCTGTAGTTGCTGCCACTCACCGTAGTTGCTAATCACTCGATGTGTGGTAGAGGATCATCTTCTGCTGCTTTACACATTTGACATATATTCTTGAGCATAAGCAAATGTGTAAAGCAGCAGACGATCCTCTACCACACATTGCAGTTAAAGCTGGAAGAACATCTCCACTGCGACAGTGCCCCATAGCATGTCATCCTGCAGCACGTTTAGAAAAACACCTCCATCATGATGAACATTCCCAACGACCACCCAGCAATGCTATTGGGTTGGGTTGTTTTACCTCTGAGCGGCACTTTTTTGCACACCATGGGCTAAATGGCCAGGTCACATGGACCCCGAAGGCTCAGAGAAGGTTGGGGGAGGGGACCCACTGGAACAGCTGTTGGGAGACAGATGGTAGCCTCCCGTCAAGGCCATCCAGCATGTTCTTTAACGTGCACAGGGTATGGCTCTCCCACACACGGGACCACGGCTTAACGTCCCATCCGACGGGCGGCGGCCTATTCCAAGCCCATCGGTGTCCCCTACTGACCGTGGGCAACAATGCTATTGGACTGGTGAACCAACGACTAGAGCATTGTAGTAGCTGAGCATAAGCCTCGGCAGCAACTACGGCGAGCATACCAGCCAAGGATTATCCTCCCATATCAGCAAATATCCCTAAACTTTAAACTGCACACCTAAAATGAACTATTACCATCATTTTAGCACCTCTAATTGCAACACATAGTCGTCCCGTGGCCGAGTGGTTAGCGCACTTGGCTGCTGATCTAAGGGACCTGGGTTCGAGCCCTGGAGTTAAGGCATGGATGTTCTTGTCGTTTTTTCTGCTGAGGTCCTGCCATACTCACAGACCTTCTACTCTGGCATATAAACTGACAGGCTCCTGTCAGACCTCTGTGGCAAGCAGCTGCTTGAGGGGGTATTATTTTATTTTTATAATTGCAACACAGGAGAGACAAATCTCCCAACAGTGATAATTGTGAAATAAATCTGATATTTATCATCACTCACTGTGTTCACTTGTAAAGATTTAAAATCAACTACATTTATAATAATAAAAAAAACTTTAAAACAAGGCTCGTAACAGTAAATATGCAGGAATTAGAGAAGAGATGGGTGACTCTGTCATAATTTGGGCAAAAAAAATATTTTCCCCACTTTCTCATGAGGGATTATTCAAAAATTAGATAACTTGAGAGTTTATCTCCTTGGATTTTAGAAGTTTTATTTTGAAATTTTGATTAATTGAAATGTTTAAAATGATTAGTTCGGTTATAAGTATGGTTAGAAAAGGACACAATCAATGTAATCAATGCCAGCAAAAGTTAGTGAAGTGTGACCTCAAGAGCAGTGTCTACCTTTGAAGGAGGAGTATACAGCATTAAAAAACATTAGAGTCAATGCCCAGTGCTAATCATAGTGCCTCATGTTAGTACCAGCAATCAACACAGGATAACCACCGGCCAGCAGTGAGAAAAGAACAATGTGAAGGAATATTGGAAACACGACCATTTGAGCCAGCCTAAGAGACACAAGGAAGCATCAGTTATGGTAATTTATATTTCCATCTATTACTTTAGAACTTTTAAAAGTTAAAACCCTCTTTAATTAAAAATAATACCATGTAAAAGAACTCTTAGTATAACTAAGAAATGCAATGTAATCAGGATGTATATTACTGGTTGCTCAAGAGCATTTAATGTTGAAATATCAAAATCGTGAATTATTAAATAATGTGTGCTATTTGCAGAAAAGGTTCATAACACATTAAGTTAATAATAACATTCAACAACCTTATTTCCCTCATATGATGGCAAGTTTTTTCAATGGTGATTATGAAAATGACCACAAAAAATATCTATTATCCCTTGTTTGTGTGAAATGCAGAGTTCTCTGCATTTCATTAAAATATTTGTGCAATGGGGAAAAGATATCGGAGAAGTGGCCAACCCTTCCGATGAAGCTGTAGTACTTACTGTGAATCAATATAATACCATCGTGTTCCCATGATGCTAAGTTTCCATGCAATTCATATTATTATTATTCTCCACAGCACTTAAGGTTCAAACATGCATTGCACAATGCAGTAAAACTTATTTATGTGAATATAACAATAGATATTTAATTTTAATAACTTGGCAAGAGTGAAAAATTTTTCACATTTCCCTAGTTTTTAATACACTGTACAAACTTCCTATACAAGTGTAGTTAACGTAACATGCTGTAATACCTCCAAAAACGTAAACTTAGTAGACACAAAAATTATATTTTTGGATCATAAGGTCTTTGCAGGAGTTCATAACTAAAATCTACAAAAACAGATAAAATTTACAATTTAGAAAACTGCCCTTTTATAAAAAAAAAAACCGATCTGTATCAAATGCTCTTAATTATTGCATCACACAAGGTTCATATTCAGATAACCATCAATCAATATTTGAATATGCCTAAATACAAAATATTGAATTAATGACTCAAAGCATTTGGATATTACAGGCTCACACAACCAGTATTGCAAAGTCCACTTTTTCAAGTTCGGATATGAGTAAAATGTATTAATGACATAAAACTCCATAATTCATGCGAGAAGGTAAAAAAAAAAGCCTTTGTCTATTACTGTTGTGTTAGTCAACAAGCTTGATTTCATCCACTCACACTAGAGACAACAATCAAATTGCTTTTATTACACCATTTATATACTGCCAAAGCCGTAGCGAAAAGATTACGGTTGGGGAAGGAGAAAATGCATACTTCCAACTCAGAAGCAGAATTTTGTGCAATTAGGAAATAACACATAATTTGTAACTCAAAATAAAATGCGCATTTATCAATTAAAAAGTCACATTTTGCTAACTGAAGAAAAAAAAAACATATTTTCCAACTCGAAAAATATTACATCCCTTTGAAGTTTTTTTTCACTCTTACAATTTCTTTTATGAGAAAATTTTTAATTGGAAATTTAAAAGACTAGTCATCTTTCCAATTTCGTTTCGAATCGGGAGCCCCTCTTTTTCCAAATTAATATTTTGTATGCGAGACATGATGTGGTAGACTTTGCTATCTCTAGCACTCCTTATATTCCACATGACAGTATTATGTACCAACATTTTCTAGTCAGGTAGATTGAGTTTTCATTCTGTGTTCTTATAGATTTATGTTTACTAAGTGCATTTTTCACCTGACACGCAAAAACCTAATGCACAGATTTTCCCTCTAAAGTAGGGATATTTCCCTAAGACTGACCCGAGACAACTGTCTCCATCGAAAAGGCCACAGATAGACAACACCAGGCGCACTTGCCACGTGGCCAGCCAGTATACCACGGAAGTTATGCGGCGCGAAATTTCCAGTCGGATTTGAGTTCCACGCGCCGCGGCTGCTGTCAGTCAACAGCCGTCAATGGAGCCGATTGTTCGGGACGGAGGGACACAACGAATCCCTTTCTGACGGAAGCATGCTGTGGCCACGGGTACCTATCAATCCTAGCAACATGCCTTGCGTGTTCTGCGGTAATTAGAGGCGCAATTGCAGAGCGGGGCCCACACCCACCCATGAAGTGACAGAGAGGGCGGCCCTCGACACGACTCCGGCACGTACAGACAAGGAAGGGCGGATGGATGAATCGAGGGGAGGGATTTCCCCATCTGCACACCGAACGCCTTTGCGGAAAGTATAAGCCATGGTTTACAGTTTCCTCGCTGGTGTTGCCATAAGCAGTTGATCAGTTATTTTTAGACTGCAAAGGGAAAGAATTGTCAAAATGACGGTTTTCGATTTGTTTGTTTTGACTAGTGGCATGACTAGATATCCGCATGTAGAATTGGGTTGAGTTGTTTTACCTTTGAGAGGCACTTTTTTGCACATAACGGACTAAATGGCCAGGTCACAAGGACCCCGTGGGTTCAGAGCAGGTAGAGAAGAGAGGACCCACTGGACAGCTGAGGCAGACCAGAAATCGGTGTTCCCTACTGACGAGGGCAGGGCGTCGCATATAGGTGGAATTATATGTGCGTATATACACTACGTTACCAAAAGTATTGTGACACTTCCATGTAATGTAAACAGCACACAACATTCAAAACTCTCTAATCTTGATATAAGCTTTTTAAAGAAAAATATCAATCAAAATATAATGAAGACCTCAATTTTATCCAAATTTTGATTTTCAGATATAGTCGTTTATTTTTCAGTTTTGAAGCTGGAATATATAATAGCAAACATTGTTAAATGTTTCAGCTTCAATAACTTTAAATACTAAAAGATTATTGTTGAAAAACAAGATATGGATAATCTTGAATGACATCTTCAGTTTATCTCCAGCGATATTTTTGCAGTAAAAAGCTTATTTTAGGGAGCTTTAAATATCAGTAGTAGAGAATCACAGGATAAGTCCTGTAAACATGGAACTCATGAAATAATGTGCTGAAAAAAAATATGGTTTTGCCATGAGTGGGATCATATATTTCAGCACATTATTTCATGAGCTTTAAATATGGCTTTCCATTCTAATAAAACGGAAGTGTCCCAATACTTTTAATAATAGTCGCATTTTAATTCATTCTAATTTCTTGGTTAGTCTGACGATGGTGTAATTGCTCCAATCCTGTGCTTTCTTTAAAAAAGGATTAACATTTATAAAATGCATAAATTTCAAAACAATTTCGGGAAAATAAATCAAAATTGGCATAGTGAGATAAAGAAAGTTCTTTATTAATCCAACATTTTCTACTAAACCAATAGTGCCATGGGTACGAAATTTATTTATTTATTGTGCGAACTATAGACCAATACATTAACAACTTATCGCGTATATACAATAATTTGTGGTGTGCTACTATTTACGATAACTTTTTGGTTCATCGTAACGAAACATCGGATAGATTTAAAACAAAAAAGCTTTTGGTTAAAAAGGGCCACTGTGAAAGAAACAGATGTTAGATTCTTAATTTTGAGAAAATTTACTATAAAACGTTTGTGAATTATATGGGCTCTGACTACTAACCGACACAAACACATTGGTAGTGCTAGCTAGGCACGTAGCTCAATTCTCCACTGCATTTACATTTGGAATTTTCTTCACTAATATCTGCTTTTTCCTCCATGAAAAAGTAGACCAATGGGCTTGGAAAGGTCGCCGTCCGTTGGATTGAATGTTAAGCCTCGTTTCTGTGTACAAGAGAGCCATAACCTGTGTACGTTAGAGAACACGTTGAACGGCATCGATGACAGTATTCCATTTATTTCCTAACAGTTGCCCAATGGATTTCCTTCCACTACTCGGCTTTGAGACCTTGGGTCCCAGTGACCTAACGATTTTCCAAGCTGAACCTTGATCATGACAAGCCTATGCATGACTTCTTGATAGTATGCCATGTGCTTCATTGCTGAGATTATTTCAAAGTTTAGCTCGGTTCCAAAAAACGAGCTATTTTTCGCTTTGCAATCCACCCGGTTGGCGATATTAAACTTCCCGATTTTAGAAATTAATGAATAATTCTTTTCGGGTGGATAGATAGTAATGGAATATTAGGATTCGCATTTTCTGACTCTCCCAACAGTTTTGATTTCCACCATCAGAAAATGCTAAATTCGAAAAACGGCAAAACTTTAAAAGAACACTGTAAACGATTTATAAAATAAAAAAACACACACACACTCAATCAGCTGCTTGCCACAGATGTCTTACAAGAGCCTGCCAGTTTAATAAGCCATAGTAGAAGAGCTGTGAGGATGGGTGGACCTCAGAAGAAAGACAACAGCAACATCCATGCCTTAGCCGGGTCACGAACCCAGGTCCCTTTGATCAGTAGCCAAGCGCGCTCATATTAAAAATTCGGATAGTAGAATGTAGTAGTCAAGGAGTTTAAATTAAGAACAGCGAGCTATATCCTTAGAGGGGTGGGAAAACGCAACTTTTTTTTTGCTTTAAGAGATAAAATTTCTTTTCGAATTTGACAGACACTAATAAAATATTAATATCTGTATTTTCTCATTAAAGGGTTCTAAATAACAGGTTTTATTGTCTTTGAAAACAAGCATTCCATATTCACATTTCATTATCGGTAGATAATTTCCATGAAAAACCATGAATTAACTTGTGTTTGAACATTTATTACAATCTCTTCAAACCCGAATAAAGAGCTTATAAATACGCTTTGTTTGAGACTTATTTTAATATCAAATTGTTCTCCATTTGCATTACAACCCTTACTCAAAACATTTACAATTACCGTAGTGGGTTCATTGACCTAATAATCTTCTCGAGTATCCATTATCGTGTTTGCAAATATTTTTCTCCTTTTAAATTCATAACCGCACAGTTAAAGCTACAAACACGCTACGCAAAAGGTCCCATTCAGTTTCATTATCAGAACTTTTAATCCATTCTTTATTATACTTAATGAGCTTCTCATAACAGGGCTTGGTCACAAAGAGTTGATTCAAATAACAATAAAATAAATTACTCTCTTGGCAGCCGACTTGCCAAGGAGGTCAAACAGGAGCTTATCAGCGTAATATGACACAGAAAAGATCAGTGAGGAAGCGAGACCACATTAGAAAAGCGACAAAAAAACCAGTTGAAATTCAGCGATGCCCATGAACATCTAAATCAAGTACAAATACCAAAAGATATAAGCAACCAGTCAACGGCATCCATGTGAAACTTGGCAAGTATTAGAGTAAGAAACTTAACCCGTTAGCAACTACGACTGTAATTTATACAGATTTATAGCATAAAGTGTCTCCAGGTTCTAAATTGGGTTACATTACAACTAGGGACTTATGAGCCCAGTATGGTGTGTAAAATGTTGCATAAGAAATTTGGAAATTACTATGGGTCCTCCAAAACTCGAAATAAACGAAAGAACGAATAAATTGAAATGTTGTTGGTTTATCTTTGATTGGCACTTGTTTTGCACAGAATGAGCTTACGCAATTAATCTTTAGCACAATATGGGGGTGACCAGATTAAACTTGGGGGAAAAGTTTTGCACTGTACCACGTATTTGAATTTTTAATGCAATACGGTGTGGCTATGGTTAACTTGTAGGAAAATTTTATGACTAATATCAAGTATTTGGGTTGCTTTCCTCTGAGCAGCATTCTTTTTTGCACACAATGAGCTCAATGGCCAGGTCACAAGGACCCCCATGGTCAAAAAAGGCTGAGGATGGGGACCCGCTGAACAGCAGTAAAGAGACAGATTGAAGCCTCCCATCAAAGCCATCCAGCGTGTTCTCTAACGTGCACAGGGTATGGTTCTCCGACAGACGGTGACCTTTCCATGCCCATCGGCAGGAGAGATCTGGGGGAGGATAGGAGCTTAGGTAAATTTCATGCAAATTTAAGACCTCTAAAACGGAGGGGGAAATGTTATACTGCAACGGAAATCGTCTCTTACCCTCTTACTTTTTCCCAGCTCGTTTGAATTTATTGTCACCCTCCCCCTATTTTTTTATAGATCAGGGCCTGTCCATTGGTGTCACCTATCTCATCAAGGGCAGCACAAAAGTTAGCGGAAATAAATCTCATTGTCAGGGTTGGTTGTTTCAGCTCTGAGCGGCATTGCTTTGCACACAATGGACTAAATGGCCAGGTGACAAGGACCCAGAGAAGGTTGGGGGAGGGGACCCACTGGACAGCTCTTAGAAGACAGATGGTTGCCTCCCATCAAGGCCATATAGTATGTTCTTTAACGTGCACAGGGGTATGGCTCTCCCGGACACGGGGCCCGGTTAACCTCCCATCGGTGCCCCCTACTGATCGAGAGCAGGGCGGGAAGTTTTGCGGAGTTAAATCTCAATGCTGGCCCATGTGGGATTCGAACCTGGGAACTGCAGATTACGAGCCTGGCGAACTACCAACTGAGCCACCGCGCCCCTAATGGAGGAGGAAAAAATGTACCGGAATAGCATTCTCATTCGATCCGGCTTAATCCAGTCACTTTCTCCTTTGCTTTTTCTAGATACTTTTTTTGCAAAAGTCATACCATGAAAACGTCAAAAAAATAAGGCTGGATAGCTTTGACGGAAATCTAATAACTACCCATTGAATTTCTTTAACTTATCTCTTAAATTTTTAGTTTTTATGACACTGGAGCATTTTAGCTCATTACAGGTAAAATAGTGAAAGCAAATTATGCATTTATGAAAAAAAAAATCATCTCATGTTGGCAGGTCCGGATAAAGAAAAAAAAAATTAGAGAAAATGTGTGTTGGGGGGGGGGGTGAGTTGGGTTGTTTTACCTCTGAGCGGCACTTTTTTGCACACCTGGGCTAAATGGCCAGGTCACATGGACCCCGAAGGCTCAGAGAAGGCTGGGGGAGAGGACCCACTGGAACAGCTATGGACAATGGACTATGGATTGGAAGACAAATGGTAGCCTCCCGCCAAGGCCATCCAGTGTGTTCTTTAACGTGCACAGGGTATGGCTCTCCCGCACACAGAGCCCCGGCTTAAAGTACCATCCGACGGACTTTCCAAGCCCATCGGTGTCCCCTACTGACCGTGGGCAGGGCGAGGAATTTTACGAAGATAAATCTCAACGCTGACCCAGCTGGGACTCGAACCTGGGAACTACAGATTACGAGCCTGGCGCACTATCGACTGAGCCACCCTCGCCCCTGTGTGTGTGTGTGTGGGGGGGGGGGCAATTAATTGGACTGAACCGGAACGGGCATGAACTATTAGAAATAACTAATGAGATACGAAATTACAAAGCAACGGAACAGCTGCAAAGCAAGACGTCCACACTCTTTGAAAGTTGATGGCAAAATGAGAATTACCGCCGGTTGCTAAAGGCGGCGCTTCAAACAGGGGTGTTCAGTCGTCTATCTGTGCTAGCTAGTTAACCTATGCCCTCCAACATGCATTGGGAAGCTTCCGTGCTATCCGAATTGAACATAAAACAATATTTACAGCTCCCTGACTTTTTTTAAAATAATCTTTTTATGGAAAAATGTCATTGATTGATGATTTTACTCAAAGCTCTCTCGATTTTCAACAATATCCTGCAACACCTAAATGGAAATAGAGCAGTGGTTCTCGGGAGATATTTTCCCGTGGCTACATTACTTACCACGAGCAATTCGTTCTTGCCGCATTGCGAAAAATTAAAATGATATGCTAATCATGTATATGCAGATTTATAAGGTACACTTAAAATAGATCCCAATTTTTTTGGGAATTATAAAAGCTATTATTTTAAATTTTTAACAAATGGTTAGTCGGCATCATCAAATATGAAGACTGTGTACGGCCACCATACTTTATATGGCTTTAGTTCAAGGAAAAGCTTTTATAATAGCGATTGCTATAATAATATATACTGATGCACTTATATGAAAATTTTATTTTTATAAAGAATTTGTATGACAAATAAAAATTATCATTGATACTTTTATTTCAATTATTTAAATATTCTGGTGGTCGCACTTCAGAACAGCTGGATTAGAATTTGATGCCGGCAATAGAACAGCAGCCGCGGATTTACGGTAGATCCCGAATTGTCCGCCTGAGGGAGACCTCGAATTCCAGTTTTCGAACATAACCAAGTTTCAATGAATGCATAACGGCCCACAAGAAAGGGTTGGGCGCAGGACCCTGTGGGCTGTAAATCCGCCAATGACTGCTAGTAATTAGAATCAACCTCGAAAGTTAGATAAAACTCAAATAGTAATAATTGTTAAACAAGTAGTTTAGTAAAAAAATAAATATCCCCTCAAGCAGCTGCTTGCCACAGAGGTCTGACAAGAGCCTGTCAGTTCATATACGCCATAGTAGAAGATCTGTGAGGCAGGCGAAACCTCGGCAGAAAAACAATTACTGGAAAAAAATGCAATTTTGAAATACATGTGAATAGATAAGTTTGTGTAATGATTCTTTCAGTTTTCAAATGGACGAGTGCAATAGCAGCATATCCTGTTAAATGTTCCTTCAGCTTGAATAACTGTTAACCCTTTCACGACTAAGGGAAACATTTTTCCCCATTTTAAAATTGGTGATTGTCGTATTTAATTATAACCTTATCTGCATTTTTTTATACAGAATGTCAAAATAGAACGTATGCCGAACGCAATTACGTAAACGGGAACGTTTAGGAAACAAAAACAGAACTGTCAGGACGCATAATATATGTACTATGTGCAATGTCCATCTTTGCCTCACTACCAAAAGAAATTGCTTCGCAGAATATCATAATTAGCACATCATTTTGTATAGTAATTTTATTTCATAATTTTGTATTATTTTAGTTAACATTTTGTTCTAATAAACCAATAAATAAAAGAATTGCATAATAAGCCTAACTATAATTTGTGTTACCTTTATAGTCCATTGGGAAAAATATTTCCCATAAAATTCCAAAAAAACTACACATTGTTATGTATTTTTCTTATGATTTTTATTTATTTTACGTCTCAACAAACTAAAATAAACAGTTACATACTAATATTTACTCTTAGAAACCTTATGGTCCTGAAAGGGTTAAAAGTGGAGACTTTGATTGGAGTGAGCTTTGAATACGGCTTTCCATTCGTGGAATACGAAAGGAACAATTCCCTTGACTGTGATTATTTACAACATTCCAAAATCATTTTTTTTACCATCGTAGAAAGCTTTTATAACTAAAAGAACTAAATTACTTCGCAAATTTTGTCGTTTGCGTCTTGCAAGCTTATTCCATAACCCATCTCAAGTTTCGTAACTTCTAACAAAACTTCAACAACAATAACTCGCCGAAGTGTCATACGATGCTCTTCCAAGGTGTCAAATTACTTCACACCATTCTCGGAACCCAACGCACTGCAGGTAAACGTCTGCGACGAAAATACAATCCTCACCTAAATAAATTGTGATCCAAGCGACTCATAACTAGTATAATGCTACCACGAAATCCTTTCGACATCGATAGATGTTACCTAGTGACAAGATAGAACCAAGTTACACGGTTTTCAAAGTGTGTCTGGTGTTCAGTAGGGACGACAAGACAAAAAATGGGGGCTGTGTCTTGTATGTCGGGGCTGTCAACGCTGACGCAAAAATCAGGAGACGGATGAGGAGACGTTAAGATAAATGGCCGTCCGACCAGCGCTCCAACCCCGGCTACAAATAGGCAGTAATAAAGTTTTCCATGCCCGAATTAAATGAAGCCAATTTTTTTTCTCCGGCTTTCACTTGCTACCTCTCCTCCACAATGTGCTAGCCTTGCAGAAGTCACACAGCCACTCATCAATCACGTCTGCTGACAGAGAGTTCTCGACGCCCATTGGATGATTCGAGCCCCCACCTCCATATAGCGTCAGCAGTGCTTCCTGGTCACCTGGTCGTTCACGTGTTACCAGCATGGGTTGTTCACCAGCACTTCGAAGACTCACTAAGCCATCTAGTACAACTGCTGCAAAGGGATAGGACACGGCGAAACATAATTGCTAGTCTTTCCTTTCTTCTTACTTAGTTGGCTCGCGTCATTTTTTTGTGCCGTGTTTCGTTCTTCTCCTTGAAATGCTGAAGATACAAGGTACTCGGATGATATCTTCGACTTGCCGTGACCTTACTGAGCAAGTTCGCCTTGCACTTGAACGTAAGAAAGTAGCACTAAAAGGGGGTCTAATTCGCTTTTTCCATTTAAAAATGTATATAAATTTAAGAAATAATTTATCGCAGGCTAAATTGAAGATAAAATATATTCTTCTCTTTCTTTTTTCTTTTCGGAGCGAGGGTGGCTCAATCGGTAGCGCGCCAGGCTCGTAATCTGTAGTTCCCAGGTTCGAGTCCCAGCTGGGTCAGCGTTAAGATTTATCTCCGCAAAATTCCCCGCCCTGCCCACGGTCAGTAGGGGACACCGATGGGCTTGGAAAGGCCGCCGTCCGTCGGATGGGACGTTAAGCCGTGGCCATACCCTGTGCACGTTAAAGAACACGCTGGATGGCCTTGATGGGAGGCTACCATCTGTCTCCCAACAGCTGTTCCAGTGGGTCTCCTCCCCCAACCTTCTTTGATCGGGTTCCATATGACCTGGCCATTTAGCCCATGGTGTGCAAAAAAGTGCCGCTCAGAGGTAAAACAACCCAACCCAACTTCTTTTTTCTTAATATATCGGAGGGACAATTAAGGAATACCCCCCCAAAAATATTTACTAAAAAGTCAAATTATTTTGATGACAATTTATGGCCAATGATTGTCATTAACGAAGACTTCATAATACAAATACGTAGTAGGAAGTGAGAACCAAAGAGGCAATTTGTTGTTGTCTTGAAGATATTTTTCTCTCCCCTCGCGCTTGGCTACTGATCTAAGGGACCTGGGTTCGAGCCCCGGATACGGCATGGATGTTCGTATTGTTTTCTGCTGAGGTCCTGCCATCCTCTCAGATCTTCTACTGTGGCATATAAACTGACAGGCTCCTGTCAGACCTCTGTGGCAAGCAGCTGCTTGAGGGGGTATTTATTTTTTATTTATTTTATAAAAGATAAGATTTTTGCTGTGCCGAAGAGATTTAAATTACCATCAAACATACACAAGCAGACCCGGATCTGAAAAAAAATTTACTTGATTTCCATTGCAGTATAACATCTCCCATTTCGTTTCAGGTCTTTAAAAAGTTTTTTTAAAAATGAGTGAAATATGTACGAGTGTAATAATTTCTTGTCTCCATTACCCTAACTAGCATTCTCGGGGGATACCCCTTTGCCCCCCTTCTAGATCTAGCCCTGCACACAAGAGATTGAGATTTAAGTTATTGGCCACTCCTTCGTATGAATTTACGCACTTACCGCCTGAAACGAGTTTATATTTTTGCCAACCTAAGCAAATATTTCATCCTTTCCCGAAATCAAATTTTGAAAGGGAAAAAAAAGGGAGAGGGCAGCTACAACACTGGCTTGAATAAGAACGGACCCAAATGTTTGCGATATATACAGTGCCTAGATTAAAATCAAATTACAGAATTCCCAAGTTAGGCCAATGGGAAACCAAGTTAAAAATCCAAAACCTTGAATATACCTTATATGGGAATGAAACTCAAAGTAATTTAAATATCTAAATCAAGTCTATCAAAATCTCGAATTTCAGCAATATTAAAAGAGTTGTGGGTGACTGGTATATTTAACTGTAGCGTCACTCAAGAAATTTCGTCAAAAAAATGACGAAAACTGAAAGAATTATAAACAAACTTTTAAATATAGAATTACTTTAAAAAAATTGCATAAAAATCATTACTTGTGTTTTGATGATTCTTTCGGCTGACAAAATTTGCTGCTAAATAATCCAACTTTAACTGTTTAAATAAAAATACACTGAACAAATATCACTAAAATTTCAGTTTATATCTTTAATTCACTTCAGTCTCATTCCAATAAACAGTTTATTCTGCAAGATATAGAGCTTTGAATTTCTTTATCATTTGCATAGTATAGAAATTCTCCAGCCTTTTGCCTAGGGAGTGTGTGTATAAAAATGCATATATCATAATTATATATATTTCAGAAATTACTCTATTCAAACAGGCAACTTATGCATTTTTCCCCAAGTCTTTTTTCACTTATTCTAGAAAAATATGTGAAATATGTATATATTATTTTTAAAAATAAATTACCACTCAAGCAGCCACTTGATAAAGAGGTCTGACAGGGACTTGTCATCATAACATACCACAGGAAAGATCTGTGAGGAAGGTGAGACCTCAGCAAAAAGAAAACGCACGAAAAGAAATATCCATACCTTATCGCCTGTTTCGAACTTACTCATTTTAAAAAAAACATGCATTGTTTTCACTTTGTTGTCTATCTGTCTGTTGTTCTGTAGACATTTAACGTTTATAGTTTTAAAGATATATAAAAAAATTCTTTTGAGGTAGGATAGGTACCAATGAAATATTAGGATTCGTATTTTCCGAATCTCCCAATAGTTATAATTTCCACTATTAGAAAGCACTAAATTTGAAAAATGGGCAAACTTTAAACGATCTATTCCTTCTGAAAAATGGAAATATGGATGGTACAGGATTGTGGTCTAGAAGTTTATAATGAAACCAAGATTTAGCCCCTTTCTATTGCTAATATGAGTGATTGTAAAATGTAACTTTTTTTTTAAAGAGGCAATTGAAAAACTTTTTGGGGTTGGAAACAATATTAATGAGATATTACTATTTGCTTTTCCAAATCCTCCATTAGCTCGAATTTTCACTGTTTGAGGTGTAAATTCAGCAATCACAAACTTCATTCTCTTTGAAAATGAGCGTTCCTTATTTCCCAGAGGTGATTTCTTATTCTTCTACTTTAATTCAAATTCTGTAGAGGATGAAGCAAGGTCCCTGTGCCACCTTCCACATCCACTTTGCAAAAGATACTATATGCTCTTTACACTCATCACCACATCCAAATATTAGCACAGTCCAAAAAATAGGCCTGCTCCCAAGTTGCTGCTTTTAAATGCTTGTACCATACACTAGACATTTGAAAGCAGAATTAGGGCATTTTACTGTATGACTAGTCCATGCCATATGTTGGGGATGTGTTCTGGGAAAATGTTATATATCTCAACACCAGCTTTAAGTCCAAAAAAAATCCAAATCCATAATATTCTAAAATAATAAATACATTTTTGGATGTGTTATTTATTCATTAAATATATTAACCAAAAATATGTGCTGTTTTAAGGCAAAAAATTGGAGAATTTCCATGTTAGGCCAATGGAAAGGCAAACTGATGTCCCATAACTTCTAAAATAAGCTTTTTATGGTAAAATGTTACTGAACATAAATATTTCATTCAAATCAATTTAAATATTAATTTTTCAACAACATTTGTTCAGGATTTAAAGTTACAGAAGTCTGAATATTAACACAGAAATGGCAGTCATAAGAATTTACCTCAGAATTAAAACTTAATAAATATTATTTCAAGAAATAAAAATTAAAACAAATAAAACATGTGTATAAAAGTTTGCATAAAAAATTCTTTTAATATTTGTCAATTTTGTATGTTTCTTGGAACTACTATTGCTGCTATTAAAATATTCCAGTTTCCACAACTGTTTAAATCCTGACTGAATATTTTTTGAATTCAAGATTTAAATAGACTTGATGTAGATATTTACTAATATTTAAAAAAAGACATTTCTATTACATGCTCTAAACACTCATTGGACAGCTACAGATCTTTTGTGTCAAGGGGAAAATGTTGGTATTGGGCGAAAATGAGAGTTAATGGATCTTTTACAGTAGTGGGACTCAATATTTTGCCTATCACTTGCCACCATGAGAAGTCAATTAAACATACCTACCTGCTTACAGTCATCTATGCAAATAATATGCTTGTTACCTGTTTTACCCCATTGTGCCTGCACTGAGATTTTTCCCGCTAACTCCAGCCTTTACCCTTGGTGAGGAAGCGGATGCTAATGAGCGTGAAAAGGCTGCCAGTCATCAAATGGGATGCTGTGTTTCCATGTGTTGGAGAAACATTTCTGTGCACATTAAAAAACACTGGAGGGGCTTGATCAAAGGCTTCCATTTGTCTCCTAACAGCTGTAAGTGGATATATGTACTTATCCAGCCCTGAGCCTTTAAGGTCATTTTGGTCTCACCATATAGTCCAGGGGTCCCATCTGGGGCACAAAATTATTTTGAATTGGGTTGTTTTACCTCTGAGCGGCACTTTTTTGCACACCATGGGCTAAATGGCCAGGTCACATGGGCCCCGAAGGCTCAGAAAAGGTTGGAGGAGGGGACCCACTGGAACAGCTGTTGGGAGACAGATGGTAGCCTCCCGTCAAGGCCATCCAGCGTGTTCTTTAACGTGCCCAGGGTATGGCTTTCCTGCACATGGGGTCACAGCTTAACGTCCCATCCGACGGACAGCGGCCTTTTCAAGCCCATCGGTGTCCCCTACTGACCGTGGGCAGGGTAGGAATTTTGCAGAGATAAATCTCAATGCTGACCCAGCTAAAATTATTTTGAGACCATCAAACAATACATTCTATCATAATCACAGTAGCAAACTCTAAGTTACTAGTTTGGATGACTGTGATGATCTCAAATGAATATGATCATGTCAGTTGAAGATGAAGCTACTACAAATGAAATTTAGCTTCACATTTTGGCATTAAAAGCACATTTAAATACTCACACAACGATATAAATATGTTTTGCATATTATTGTCTTAAATAAAATGATGGAACTTCATATACTGAGAAGTATAATATAATGAAATAACAGTATTGTATGATAAATTTAATAAAACTCTATAACACTATATAAGATATATAGATAAAATTCAGCAGAAGTAAGGCAGTTATGATCCATCTTGTAAACTCTTGATACCACAGATCTGATATGCCATTATTACCATTACTGTTGGATCATACTGTCTCATTTCTGCTATGTTTTATTTATATATCTTATACAGTGTTATAGAGTTTTATTAAATTTACAAACTGAGAAGTAGCTGATTTGGTTGCTATATGATTACTTAAAATGTGATTTGCCATACATTGAAAAGTAATTAATTTGGATCCTATTTGATTTGAGTCCCATGATGTATCCCATTATGTATACTTTTGTCATAACTTGGCATAGCTATTTTGTTATCATCAAGTTGCAGTTCTCTTGTTGTGAGAATCACCGGACTTTTTAAGTTATCTTTAATAAACAATAACTGCTGTTCTTGGATTTGTCCTGTTGATTAAAAATCTTGTTCACAGAGATAAATATTTGTATCATTTATTTTTATTGTACTTTCCAAACTGCTTTAACTTTTAACCCTTTCAATCTATGAGTGCTCATATGGGAAAACTAACTGTGAAGCTATTTCTAATATAAAACTGTTAAATAATACAATTTTTCCAAAATTGTTTCCCACATGAGGACATATAATAAATTTACAATTAATAAAAATTTTTTATTTTCATTCTTTTTTTTTGGCAAGAGATATTTGAGTCCAAATAACAATAATATTGTGATCCAAATGTTATTAGATTAACCAAATTAATTCAGTACTGAAATGGTTAATGATTTAAATTATAATTTCTTTAGAAATTTAAAACAGAAATGTCAGTTCCATTTCGTGTCTTGATGATTGAGTGAAATATTTATCGACAGTAATATTTTACCATAAAATACTTATTTTAAAAGTTATGTGTCATTTTAGAGTCATGATAGACCACATTTGATTGTGCCATGTGTTGAACACCACTGTTCTATACCATCTTTGTGGTCTGAATCCTCCATCGTGAAATCTTCAAGGATCTCAAGGAAAGTCTAGTAGAATTCTGGGATTGATTGTTGGTGCTTGGAATTAGTTTGCCTTGAGCTGCTTCTTTGGATTCGGATTTTTCACTAAAGATTCTATGCATAACTTATGAGTCTTGTATTTCATCTTTTTCACATTGATTACTACATAGCAATGGAGATATTTCTCATATGATAAGTCCAATGTTAGATCTAGATCTCACATGATTAATAATATGCAATAAAATCCTCGTTACTCCTTTTTAAAAACAACAGAATGATACACTGAGATGGCAGTTTATAAGGAACACCTACTTAGTAGCTTGCTGCACCTCTTTTGTTCTCAGAACAGCACAAATTCATCAAGGTATGGAACTTACAAGATGCTGTACCATGTGGAAATTATTGTGGTGCACAGTTGCCACAAATTGGACAGTTGCACAGTCTTACTGTGAACAGCCCTTACCATCTCATCCAAAAGATGCTCAACAGGATTTAGATCTGGGAACTGTGCAGGCCAATGAGGCAAGGAAAACTTGACAGCATGTTCCTGGAAACATTCAATGATTATACGTGCCTTGTGAACAGGTGCATTATCATGTTAAACATGTTCATCAAGTGTAATAAACTGTAGCCATGAACTTGGTCAGCAATGATGTTCAAATACATAGTGGCATTTGGATGCCCTTTGATGGTTATCAGGGAGCCTAATGCGTGCCAGAAAAACATTCCCCACACCATCACACTGCCTGCACCAAATTCTGATCCATCAGGATACCAAAAGAACCTTGATTCATCTGAGCAAGCTATTTTTTCCAGTCTTTGATAGTCCAGTGTTGAGCTCCTGCACCCACTTGAGACACATTTTCATGCTTTTCACTGACAACATTGGCATTCGACATAATCAGCAGCTGTTGTAGCCAATTCGTGACTAGGTCCAATATGTGGTGCATTCGGAGATGACCTTCTGCACACCGATGTTTAATTCCTCTGTGATTTACCTGGTTTTAACCCATCTGTTCACTAGCACAATTCTCGCCCGTCTCCTTTAATCCCTCTGCTCCACAAGCTGTTTTCATCCACATAATCGCTGATCACTGGTAGTTTTTTGCTTTTCACACCATTCTCAGTAAAATAAATAAATAAATACCCCCTCAAGCAGCTGCTTGCCACAGAGGTCTGACAGGAGCCTGTCAGTTTATATGCCATAGTAGAAGGTCTGAGAGGATAGCAGGACCTCAGCAGAAAAAACGACACAAATGTCCATGCCTTACCCGGGACTCGAACCCAGGTCCCTTAGATCAGTAACCAAGCGTGCTAAACCACTCGGCTCAGTAAATTCTTGAAATAGTTGTACATGAGAAAATCTCAGAAGGATGGCTGTTGGGAGATGCTAGAACTGCATGCCTAGCACCAACTGTCATGCCACGTTCAAAGTCCCTCAAGTTACTTGTTTTGCTCATTCTGATGCTCAATCTAACTTTAACTCATACACAAAGAGCTAATCTGATTCATATCACACATCGTGGTCACATGATGTATTACGTCTTGGAATGAATCATTTATATAATGAAGAGTGCCTGTTTCCAAACATTCCTCTTGCACACCCTGGACCCCATTCCTGCACTCCATGTTAAGAACTTCTGACATAGAAAATATAGTATTTGAGTATACTACAGAAGAATGTTTTCTATCAACCAAGATGTCATAGTTTTTTCAACTTTATTTTATATAAATAAGAAAGTCACTCATGCTAAAGCATTATTATGAAATAATAAAATCAACAGTAAATATACAGAGTTACCTGGTTGTCATAGAGTCAATAAGTGAAAATATGGTAATACCCACATTCTTGAGATCCATGTCAAAATGTTCTAACCGTTAAACTAGCACCAGCTCCATCATTTATCCACTAATGTGACTTAAGTTTGGAAAGATTTATTATAAGTCACATTAGGGATAAATAATGGAGCCGGGTACCAATTTAGAGGTTAGAACACTCTGGCATGAATCCAGAAACGTGGATTTCAGTTCCATGCATCAGCAAAACTCCTTTTTTCCACAAAACTATTTATTGATTTAATGACTTCTATGTCAAACAGGTGATGTCCCATGGCCAAGTGGTTAGCACTCTTGACTACTGATCAAAGAGACCTGGGTTCAAGCACCGGGTAAGGCATGGATGTTTGTGTTGTTTTTCTGGTTATTTTTCTTCCTCACAGACTTTCTACTGTGGTGTATAAACTAACAGGCTCCTGTCAGACCTCTATGGCAAGAAGCTGCCCTTTTTTTTGGGGGGGGGGGACTTCAAACAGGTAACTCTGTTATATTTACTATTGATTGATTATTTCATTAATACTGCTTTAGCATGAGTTTAGAACTGTTTTTCACGATGTAAAAACTAAGGAACTTCAGTAGCTTATCATGAACTATCATATAGTACAACACGATAAAACTAAACATTTAAAAGTATCCAAGTTCTGCTTGGAAATTAAACCTAAAGCCAATAACATGATTGAGTTGGGTTGTTTTACCTCTGAGTGGCACTTTTTTGCACTAGTATTAAACCTAAAGCCAATAACATGATTGAGTTTGGGTTGTTTTACCTCTGAGTGGCACTTTTTTGCATATGGGCTAAATGGCCAGGTCACAAGGACCCCGAAGGCTCAGAGAAGGTTGGGGAGGAGACCCACTGGAACAGCTGTTGGGTGACAGATGGTAGCCTCCCGTCAAGGCCATCCAGCGTGTTCTTTAAAGTGCACAGGATATGGCTCTTCCACAAACGGGGACACAGCTTAATGACCCATCCGCTGACAGCTGCCTTTTTAAGCCCATCGGTGTCCCCTACTGACCATGGGCAGGGCAGGGAATTTTGCGGAGATAAATCTCAACGCTGACCCAGCTGGGATTCGAACATGATTGAGTATACTACCGTACATGTGTAATGGAATTTTTCTGCAATGGAACTAACAACCACCCAGAGTAGTTTTTGAAACAACAACATAATTCATTTTCCCCCAGTAATGTCAATCTGAAAATTTTTAAATGTCATGTGAATTATTTTAGAGGAAATTTTATGAATTTCAGTAAGAATTATTAGCATTACATAATTTCAGGATACATCATTTTGTATATCACTCCCTAACTATTTATATCAGAAAAATTAAAAAGCAGAAGTTTATTCAGTACTTAATTCCACAGAGTTCAAATATTTAGCTTTGGTTTCAATATAATTCTTTCTTGTTAGGTGAAACATTTTCTTTAGTGGGATAAGAAATGATAACACATTAGGTGCTATGACCATTGAACTACTCACCAGTGATTAAATTTACATTGGCAAGGGTTATGAAGAGACCTTATTGAAAGAAGCACTGTTTAGATTTATGAAAATTGAGGAAAAATTGATTGGGGATCAAAACTAGTGAAACTTAGAAAGTATCTTTTAGTCCAGTACACTAATCCAGCATTTTAAGTGTGGAACTTGCTATTGATAATTTGAAAGCTCTTGTTGATAAAAAGGCAATTCTGAATCTAGCAAAAAATAATATTTGGCTGGGTCATCTACAAACTCCTGTCATGGTATAAAAATGTTGTGTGTTCATAGCTAAAGATAACTTAAAAACTGTTGTTTGATTTATGACATGCCATTTTAGTGCTTTGCATAAACCAAAATTTGGGAACAAATAATCCAAGTGATCAGAAATTGATGAAGTATTTTTTACTGATATCATGCCTTTCTCAAAGCTCTTTGCTATGGAGATTTAATATTGAGCATATTCTATCATTTCTAAAGCAAATAGATGACCAAGAAATTTTCTCCCATTTTTAACCATTTTTTGAATTGTAAGAAATAATGTTCAAAAGTACGAACGAGCACCATTGCCTTATCATACTTTTAACACAAACTGTGCATGCTGATTATTATTATATTATTATCTTAATTAAGATAATAATATAATAAGTAAGAGATTTTTCTAAATCTGAAATCATGATAATTGGTATTTATCTTTAATAGTGAATTAGTAAACTGTTTTGCAGAGTTTTCATAACTTATTTATGTAATAATGTTATACTTTATCTATAATGCAGCACAATAAATTACATTTTTAGTATCTTTTTGTGATAACATAGACTTCCAGGCATATAGCCAGAGGGCAGCCCATGGCCCCCAAAATCTTCTAAATCTTTTACCAGTTTAAGATTTTAGAAATAAATTTTGTGTGTATTAATTTGTCTTTAATCCATCTATTATTTTCTTACATGCAACTATATATTTTACTAGAAGTAAATAAAAAACATTGCAACTATTAGGATTATTCTTCTGCCACCATTTACCATTTATTTATTATAAACTCTAGTCTGTGAATTCTAAAGGGTTGACAGAGCAGAGTTTAAGACCTGCCAATTTAAACAAATCATACAAGTTACAAATTAATTAAAGTGGTCACAAACATAGGTAAATGTAAAGTTATTCATAAAATTAATAACTAACTATGCCTTAAGCATCTGCTTGCTATGGAGATTTGATAAAAGCAGCTCAGTGTAATATGTCACAGAGATCAGTGAGGAAGGCAAAACCTCAGCAGAAAGAAAATAATCATGCCTTATCCAGGACTTGAATACAAATCCTTCTGCTCCACAGCCAAACACACTAGCCACTGGGGACTATTCATAAAATGCATTTTTAATTTATTTAAAAATCTGATTTTGGTAACTTACACGTGGAGTATTGAAAAGCATAGAATTTCTTTTTTTAAAGCTGATGAAGTATTGCCATGTTGATTGGAAATGAGAAAAAAGACATTTTGGTAGGCAAGTAATAAGGATTTAAAGCAGTGAAGTCTCATACAATAGAGAAAAAAATCTATAATTAACAAACCAAATCACAATAAAATCTAACATAATTAACAAAACTAAATTTCCATGCACTCTCAATCTGTAACCTAAAAACCCAATATTTATACAAAGAAATTTCACTGAAATGATATAAAAATAATGAAAAATTGCAAAAATATTAATACAACTTACTTGTTTAGACTTATTCAGAACATATATGGTGCTATCATCATGAAGGATAAAATTTTTTTCCTTGTGGCTAAATGAAATGCCAGTGATTGGGTATTTATGGCTGTTATTACTATTAGCTATGGGTTTGAACTGTTGCCGAGACCACTCAGTGTAAGCTTTCCTTTGCACATTATATTCAACCAGCTAAAAAAAAATTATAAAGCTTACTGTCAACATATTTAAAAAAGCATCACTTATAATTTCTACTTGAAATTTACAAAAATTACTTTTTATTACAGAAGATATAAGCTATTTGCTTTCATATGAAGTTATTTGAAGCTAAAAGGGTAAATTAATACATTACTAATATATTATTTTAATGCATATATCTTAGATTTTAAAATATTAACCCGAGAGAAACTGCACCTCATACCATGTGCATTTCAGATTGCTACGAATGACGAATGAACTTTTCAGCATTTGCATGTCTGCTCATCTAGCAGATGTGCAGAACATTCCTGTTATACAGGCAGAAAAAGATTTTGCTATTCGTTTAATGTATTTCACAATGGTGGTGAGAAAAATTTGTGCTTAGCCCTAATGCATCCACTGATACTAGCAATTGTTATACCACTTTTGGCTTATTTTTTCCATTATTCCTAAATGTTTTTTACATCGAACACTCAAAGTATATTCTGATAAGTTATGGATGCAAAAGTGAGATTAATACTTCTAGTATCTAAAATAGATTTTTCCTTTTCACTTTTTGAATTCTAGTGACTTTGAAATAACATCTCAGTTCTGCAGTATAAGGCTGTAAATTTTTTTCTAATCAAATACAGAAATTTACATTCAAAACCAAACACAATATTTAGCCACTAATTATGCTTTTAAAAAAAAGAGACTAAACCAGAAAATTAATCTCTCTGTGTCTGTAGCAATTGCACATATATGCTTGCATCTCATAAACTAGCATCAACTGTTGATGCATATATTTATACCTTCCCTCTTCTGCTCCTGACATAGATTACCAATCGATTTTGACTTTGCAGCTTAAATGTCATTTTACATTTAGCAGAAAAGTTGCAATACTTTCATAACTTCTAAGAGAGGATATTGATTTTTATTACTAGTATAAACTGAAACATCCAGCATCTGCTCCTCAATACAGAAGCCTAGATGTTGGTTAGGAGACCATCCTGTGAAAGTTTCATTCATTCATTCAGCTACCTTCACATGGACCTAAAATACCAGCCTGTGTGTTTGCCATGTGCTGCATGCAACCCATGCCCTTGGAAAGGAAGATACTGGTAAATCAAGTAGCAACAGTTCATGACTGGTGGGGGTCCACATCTATATTGATGTATTAAAACATCATTAGTCTTAATCGTAACATTCTTGTTAGTTCTCTTCTTCCTGCTTTGCAGCTAAGGGCCAATTAGTTGCAAGACTGGGAAGTGCTTCAGGGTGTTGCTGTACACTACTTTGGCCTTTATTTTAGGTAGAAGGGAGCTCTCCTAGGGTGCCTTCCCCTGGGCTAGTAGGTTCACCTAGTGTGCAGTTTAGCAAGTTCCTTATCCAAGAAACTAAGGTAAAGATTAGTCATTTTGCTTGCCATGCTTATAGTACAGGACTCTCACTCTATGCCTATATGGGTATGGTACCCATGCAGTCTGATATCCAAATGGGGTCAGGCTGCATGGGCAATCCAATCAGGGTCAGAATGCATCCAATTGGGCATTCTGTTGTTAGGCTCCATGGTTGGTGAGGACTACAGGTGCTGAATCCTTTACTGTTTATGCTGAATTCACCAAAATAATCATCTGTCTTGTCAGTGAAGTGCCCACATCATGATGGTCTGTCTTCTTTTTCTTCATCTTCTCTGTTCCACAATTCCTGGTCATCAATTTCACGGGTGACAGTTGATTAAAAAAATGCCCCCATTTTCCTTCCATTAATAAAGATTTGAAAGATTTTGCAGGAGCTCTGAAACCCATCAAGCACCTAAGATCTGGCGAATTGCTTACTGAGATGGAACACTCAAAACATTCCAAGCTATTCCTTAGCCCCTCCAGTGTCCATGTTGTCTGTATATGTTCACAGATTCTGTAATGAGAGGCTGAGAATGGCTGTATACATTTTTAACAAAGTAATAAAATTGATTTTTTAAAAATAAAAATTGCCATTGTAAATTTTTTTAATATACATCATATAAAAATATATAATTTAGAATTGAAAAATAATATTTTGTTTTTTCATTTGATGCATATTTTATTAAACTAAATATAAATCACTTGTTAAAGCTATCTAACTGCCATTTCTTAAAAGCATTACATGGTATTACAGATTTGTTTGTTAACACTACCCTACACTGAAGCAACCACCTGATTTAAGCTCACAAGTTTGATTTGAACTATTATCAACAATTTTTTTTTTAAGTTTTAAAAATTTCCTGTAAATTAACAAAAAACTGCTATTTTTAAAAAAGGAAGATTTTGGAAGTAATGCAAAGTACATACCACTATTTTTCTTTCCCATTTTACACTCCTTTCTGCCATAAACCTATTTCATTATTCCCAGAATTATTTTTTTATCATTTATCCCAACATTCTATGCATTTTTCCCACTCTTCAGATCGAAACTGTAACTAAAAAAAAGTTTTCTTAGAAAGAAGGAAGCATGCCCAAGTTGTTGTTCCAAAGTTCAGTGCAGTATAAAGTACATCACAGTAGCAGGTGAAGTTGAGTCTTTGGTTGAGTGCAGTGACCTAGTTATTGCTTACAAATGAGTAAAGTGATTCTAAAGTGGATGTTTACAGAAAGAGTTCCTCTCAGATATAAGATAATGTGACCATGAATCTAGTCAGTATTAGTCTTCATTTCCCTTTCTGTATATTTCTTTTATTTTCCCAACTTTTTTTGTCAGCTGATCTATCGAACTTTTGGGATTATGCTACATCAGATGGCATGCTTTACAAGTCATTGCGGATATTATTTAACATCGCATTTAGGTTATACGTTAATATTTTTTTTTTAATTTTTTTTTTCTTTTCTGGTAAAAAAAAACCTTGATCTTGTATCATTTCCCGAAAATAAATGAGGTATTGGATATTGAAGCAAAAAGGACTTCCTTCACACGGGAAGTTGTTTACATGGATGATTTAAACCAAATACTTCCTCCCAACGAAATGAATTATAAACTTCCTACATAAACTTAGTATTTAATTTTCTTTTATAATTAAACTTAGTTTACATTTCTGTAAATTTACTTTATTTCAGTAAATTATCGATCTTGCCACCGATCAATAATTATCGATTTTTCGCAGTTATGTTACATCAGGTAGCCGACTTACAACTTTGTTGCTGTGGATATTTTATTTAACATTGCATTAGGTTAACCATTAAATTTTCTTTTATTATTTATTACTTTTCCAGAAAAAAAAACTTTGATCTGGTATCATTTTCTAAAAATGAATGAGGTTTTGATACTGAAGCAAATTTATTTCTGTCGATTTACTTCCATAAATTATAGATCTTTCGGTTGGCTGATTTATCGATCTTTCTGAGTTATGCTACATTGGATGGCGAATTAAAAAATTGTTGTGAATATTTTATTTAATATCCCATTAAGTTATATGTAATTTTTCTTCTATTATTTCTTGTTTTTTTTTAGTAAAAAACTTTGAACTTGTACCATTTTCTGAAAATGAATGAGGTGAAAATAATGGACTTCCTTGGCATACCCTCTCAGTATCTTGGCTGTGCCACTCTGATGATATAACACTGTTTTCGTTTTGGTGCACAAACTTTTCTGCACTTAGCCAAGATCACCAAACTTTAACACCCAAGAAAAATTTCATAATATTTAGTTAAAAAAAAGCAGTCAAGAAAGTTTTTTTCTATTTCATAACCAGTTTAAAAAAATCCTGTGAATGTGAGAAGTCCAAATCACTTTGTGTAACACTGGCAGTGTTTAAAACATACATTACTGAAAAGAATCATTAAAAGAATTAAAAATTGTATTTCAGGTTGAATATTATTATTCGGGAGGAAATTTCCTTTAGATTAATATATAATTTAACTATTTTTATTCGTAAGGCTTTCCGAAATTAAACCATAATTGTGTAGTGAGATATTTTTTTCACCGTATCATTTTGAAAAAGGCTTATTAAAAGCAATATGCTTGTAAATTTGTTTATATTATTTATTTTCATAAATTTCACAATTAAATTCTGTTTAATTTGGTATATAACATGACCTATTTTTATTCATTGGTTATTTGTAAAAAAATTCTAAAGTTGACTTGTTTATTTGACTCAGCACAATTGGATAAAAGCCTAGAATTTTCTCAAAGTGTGGTACTGAGAAAAAAATTACAAAACAAGAGAAATGTTTACTTGAAACCAAAAAAGTTTTTTCTGTTATTCAGAAGTAAATAGCCTTTCTATTCATGTGCATTAAAATCATTTCTGTTTATTAGTTTTTTTAAATAAATTTTTATTTGTGTTGCCAGATGCATTTTTTTATTACATGACTCTAAAAAAAAGTCCTATTAAAATAAAATTTATAGTCTTTTTTTTGTTAAATATTTTATTTTCAGAAAATCCAGAATTAAATGCTGATTAATTTGGCATATAACATGCCATAATTCCTTTCATTAATTATTTGGCAAAAAAGTTTGAAATTTTTTTTTGGTTGAGCATAGGGAGAAAATAGCTTGACCTTTGGATGGAAATCATGGAAGGATGAACACTGGAAGGATTAAGTAACAGCAATTGGAGGGTGGCTGCATAAGGTCTCCCAGTGGGGCCCTCTCAATGTTTCAGGGAGGAGATCCTTTTGGATCTCTCTACCCAAGAAGTCATCACAGTTTATAACATTTTGTCATACCATTATGGAAAATTAGCACTCACACTGGTACTAATTCTGATGTCATGCCTGCTGACCATCATCAAGATTATCTTCACTACAAAGTATGGCAATATATTCCAAACCCTCTGTGTTCCTTCCAATGCCAGATATGGTCATGCCCACATGGCTTGCCAGAGTAAACCTACCTGTGTGTAATCCACACTCTAGGAGTGTGGACTGCACTGATTCCGACTGCCCAGTTGAGAAAGCAAGCTGCACGAATTGCAGTGGCAATCATCTGGCATTATCCTGAGACTGTCTGAAACAGAAAGAAGAAAAAGAGGTCCAGAAAGAGGCACAATAAAACAGTACAGAATATCTTGTACCGAGAAGTGAGAAGGATTGTTGCACGGCCTACCACATTTGGCAAACTCTCTTATGACGGAGATATCTGGTTGCTCCAGAAATCCCTCAGTTGTTCAGGATTGTTTTTGAAGTTGTTTTTTTTTATTGCAGAGTGTCATTAGTGTTCCATCTACTCAGTCTTCCTCACCATTTCCTTGGTACCTCTTGGAGCAGGGAAAAAAATCACAGTGTCTGCCTCGACAATGACACCAGTTTCTGTTCCTGTTTCAGAACCTTTCATTTACACCTTTGAAAGGCTTTCTCATTGTTCTCCATATACATACAATACTTCCAAACCTAAGGGGCCCAGGATTGGGCAGAAGAAACAGACTGCTCCTCCTCCTCCTTGAATGGCAGTCTCTGATCTGTGTCCATCCCTGGATCTGAAGACATGGATACCAAAGTTCCTCAATTCACCAAACCATTTTTAGTGATGGCAATTTTAAATAAGAAATCTTCATCCACCAGTCCTCAAAGGCTTGAGATAGCCAAACTCCAACAGAGGACATGTTGTGGATTCCACATAAATCTGGACAACATCAAAGTATGTCTTAAAGCACGCATGTCCATCTGCATGTGCTTACAGATATACTTGCAGGCAGTCAACAAACCCACAACCTGACATTTTTCTCTTATTTGTCAGGACAGAAATGGAGATGATCCAGCTCACAAGGGTGTTGTCATCATCATGAGTCACCATTCTCCCTTCCAGGTCAAATCCCTCACCACCACCTAAGAGGTAGTGGCTATTCATCTCTTTGCTGTAGTATTCTCATTGATTGCTTTATCTTACACCTGGAAATGCCATCTTCCAACCTTAATGATCTCATCTTGCAGCTGCTGTCACTCTTTCTTTCATGGGGGGGGGGGGGGGGAATTAAATAGACAAACGTTTTTAAGGCAGTATTGATATCAATGGGAGTGTGCCAGCTACTTCAGCACTGGCTTGGAGATCTATTCTCACCTTAACGAACGTCAGTGTCAGTCTTCACTCCTCAACTCACACTTTTACTGCCATTTATCTTACAATCTGCTCCTTCTTGACCCTTACATTCTTTACAGGAAGAGTGAGAACAATCCTTATAGAAGCATCATATCCCCATGATATGTAACATTTCTCATGAAGAAGCCTTATGATCTTTCGTATGAATCATGGTGGGGGATTGATCAAACTGACTGGAGTTGTTTCAAACTACATGTCATTTTGACCTTCACTCAGTTAACCAAGAGCCCATCAATGTTGCAGTGGTGAAGATCACAGATTCCATCATTGCTAAAAATATTAAATGTTTCAAGTTTGGAGGATGTTGGATATTTCAGAAATTTTTTCTCTTTTTTCCTTTTGGGCTGCCAGTTTGAAGTCTGTGGAATGGTATACACATCCCACAGACTTCAATATGGTTTTCTCATTTTCCAAAAATGTGGTGTGACCATGACCTTTCTTCTTCCCACTGTAAAAAGGGAGAAATATGAAAATGATTGTTCTGCTATATCTTTAGAAAGCGAGGGCTGAAAGTAACAAGATATGTGTCGTATGAAAGCTTGTGACATGGGGAATGTTACATGTTAATAAAAAAATTATACCCCCTGTTTTTAGTGTTCCCCCCTGAAAAGGGGAAACATTAAAATGATTGTTCCACAATTGCTCCGCTATATCTTCCAAATGCAAGGGCCTACAATTTCAAGTTAGGTGTCAAATGAAGCTTATAACAGGACCGTCATAGACTATTCTGAATCCCCCCCCCCCCCACAAAAAAGGGGTGGATTTTTGTGTAGGTAGACCTTAACAAGCTATATCTCAAATTAAAGCTTGTGATGTCTTCAATGTCACCTTAAACACGAGTTCAAAAATATGGAGGAGAAAATTTTTTTTTGTTTATGAGTCATATATCAAATGAAAGTTTCTGAAGATAGGTGTTTTTATTAATGACAATAAAAAATATAAATAAATTAAAAAAAATTAAAAACTACCTACTGAGGCCCCACCATCCTCACAGACCTTCTACTATGGCGTATAAACTGACAGGCTCCTGTCAGACCTCTGTGGCAAGCAGCTGCTTGAGGGGGTATTTATTTATTTTTTTATCTTCCCATATGTGCCCTAGAAAGTAGGAAATTAAAACTAAAGCATATACACTGGTTTCCATAAATTAAGGAAAATCCCTATGTTAAGTCAATGGGAAGTTAATGTCAAAGTTCTATAACTTCTAAAATAAGTTTTTTATTTTATTTGAAAAACGTGATTGCAGATAAAGATCTCAATCAAATAAATCAATATCTCAATTTTCAACAATATTCATTCAGTATTTAATGAGTTATGGAAATTTGAATATTTAACAATAGCAATGCCAGTCTTAAGAAACTTACACAAAATTGAAGAATAATGAAAGAATTCTTTACACAAAGTTCTAAAATACAAACTTATTTTATTAAACACTTTGATACAATACTTATTACTAAGTTTTAATTCACTTCTGAAGTGAATTTTTGTGGCTGGCATTGTTATCGCTAAATATTCAAACTTCCATAACTCATTAAATACTGAATGAATATTGTTGAAAATTGAGATATTGATTTATTTGATTGAGATCTTTATCTGCAATCACATTTTTCAAAACAAAAAAAAAACTTATTTTAGAAGTTATAGAGCTTTGATGTTAACTTCCCATTGACTTAACATAGGGATTTTTCTTAATTTATGGAAGCCAGTGTAGATAGTGCAATCAGTCACTGAATTCATATTCACTTCAAAGGAAGATTAGAGTGCCAATAAACAAAAAAAAGGAAGATTAGGGTGCCAATTCAACAAGATGCCAGTGACCTGTTTCCCTTTGAAGTGAATACAAATTGAGTGACTGTTTGCACCATTGATATGCTTTAGTTTTATTTCCTATTTTTAAGGGTGCATATATGGTAAGATAGGTATTTTTTATTTTTTTAAATTATTTTATATTTTTTCATTGTCACTAAAAACATCTACCTTCAGAAACTTTCATTTGATACATATGACTCAAGCATTGACCACATTTTTCCACCCCCTGTTTTTGTTAATCATATCTTCCTGATTGAACAAAATCTGGATTCCTGGCATCAGGCTATTGTCTTGCCCTTTCCTGAGCCAGGTAAGGATCGAAAGATTCCTTCAAATTACTGTCCTATTGCACTGAGGAGCTGTGTGCAAGGTGTTGGAAAAAACAGTAAATGCCAGACAGATATTTAGTGGCCAGTGACTTTCTTTCCAAATATACATTGTAGCTTTTGCAAGCATTGGTTAACACGAAACCACCTGATCTGCCTCAAAACAGCAATCACAAATTATTTTTTTCATTGAGAAGTACCCAGTGTCAATATTCTTTGACAGTGAAAAAGCAAGTGGCATGGCTTGGACATTTGACATTCCTCATGACCTGAATGCCTTTGACTTGCATGTCACAATATAATCTTCATTTCAAATGTGAAGTAAATTAATGATTTACTGTGAAAATATTGATGTAGATTATGTATCATTTCTAAAAATTAAAAAAAAATTAAAAATTAAAAAAAGGGAAATTTTTAAACTTTTTACTGAAATTAGAATGAAAACATAGAATAAAAATCTTGCCACTGTTTTAAAAAAAATGAATTACCTTTATTTTTTGGAATCTTTGCCATTTTATTACACACAATTAAAAGTTTGTTTCTTTTGACTGATGACTGATTTCTGTTCATTAGAATAAGGCTCTAAATTTATTCATTTAATTTTCTGAAAACACTTCAAAATTAATTCAGCCACCAGAATGAATTCAGTTTTAGAAACAGACACTGTATATGAAATTTTAAGAAATGTAATTTTAACTTCTATTTTCTTTATACTTTCTTTGAGAGGTGGGTTGTTTTGCCTCTGAGCAGCTCCTTTTTGCACACAATGGGTTAAATAGCCAGGTCACAAGGACTCCAAGGGCTCAGAGAACATTGGAGAAAGGGGACCAATTGGATAGCAGTTAGGAGACAGATAGAAATCTCCTGTCAAAGCCATCCAGTATGCTATGGCTCTCCTGCATATGGAACCACATCTTTACAACCCATCTGATTAATGGCAGCCTTCCCAAGTCCATCAGGTCCCCTTTCTGACCAAGGGTAGAGTAGGAATTTAGTGGAGATAAATCTCAACACTGGTTCAGTTGGGACTGGAACCATTACTGCAGATTACAATCCTGGCATACTACTGGTGGAGTCAATCCCTGTTCTACACTTTTTTTTAAGATACAGAGCATATTACAGTTGTGTATTCTTTCAAAAAACCAAATATAGAAATATGAAAAAAAAAAAATCAACAATGATTATTTAAAGCAAAATATTTTAAAGAATGTTAGCTTTCAGTTGGAAATGACTAAAAAAACAAATGTATGCACTAACATTGTAAAAAAAGGGTTTTTTGAATAGTCCTATGTTAAGAAATTTCATACTTGTTTTCAGTCCTATTTTTTTTATGAATTCTTTGCCTTTGCAAGATACTAAGACAAATAACTACTCAGGACAGATAATTATATCATTTATTAACTGAGTTTTTTTGCAAATATTAGTGAAAATTTGCTTTACTTCATTTTTTATTGTTATTAGTGCTTCTGTAATTGATTGAGTAATCAGCACTGGAGTGAAAGGCAACAATGCAACTCACCATTAACCCTTCCAGTGACCAGCCTGAAAAACTGGTTTACATCAAGAGGACAAATTTAACTTTAGAACTTTTTTGCCAAATAACTAATGAAAGAATTATGACATGTTGTATGCCAAATTAATCAACATTTAATTCTGGATTTTTTCTGAAAATAAAATATTTAACAAAAACACACAAATTTTATTTTAATGGGACTTTTTTGGAGTCATGTAGTAAAAAAATGCATCGGGTAACACAAATAAAAATTTATTTAAATAACTAATAGACAGAAATGATTATAATGCACATGAATATAGAAAGGCTATTTATTTCTGAATAACAAAAAAATTATTTTCTTGTTTAAAGTAAACATTTCTTCCATTTTTAAATTTTTTTTCTCCATATCATACTTTGAGAATAGTCCAGGCTTGTTGCAGAGTCCAATAAAGCCAAATTTAGAATATTTTTAATAAAAAACTAATCAGCAGAAATAGGTCATGTTATATACAATATTAAAGAAAATTTAATACAGAATTTTACTGAAGTACAAAATTTTAACATTGTAATAACATATTAATTTTAATAATACTTTTTACAATGGTATGCTGAAAAAATAAGTTCATATTTCATAATTACTTCCAAAATCTTCCATTTTTAAAAATAGCAGTTTTTTTGTAATTATCAGGAGTTTTCAGTAACTTAAAGGAAAAATTTGTTGATAATAGCTCAAATCAAACTTCTGAGCTTAAATTAGGAGATTGCTTCACAGAGAGTAATGTTAACAAACAAATTGGCAATACCTTATATCGCTTCTAAGAAATGGCAATCAGATGGCTTCAACAAATAATTTATGTCATAGTTTAATAAAATATGAATCAATGAAAAAAGAAAATATTATTCATCAAGCCTGAATTACATATTTTTATAAGATATCTATAAAAAAAATTTAAAACAACAATTTTTTGTTGTTATTGTACTAAATCCTGGAAGGATTAGTACACTGGAAGGGTTAAGGAATTAATTGATTTGTGAATGAATGAACTGAGAAAAGAACTGGATTGTCTTTATCTTATTAGATATTGATCTATGAGATTAATTGCACTTATTTCAATTATCAGTTATTCCATCCTCTCTCTTTTAATGCATTTTAAATAGCTGATGGCACAAAACATTTTGCTTTAGGGTTACAATTGCTTGTTTCATTTTACAATCACAAAATACATAATATAAAACATAAAACAATGAAATAGCTTACCTTTCTATCACAATAGACTACAATTAAATTTTCTGATTTAAGATCAAATTCAATGGCAGTGGGTTGACACTTATACATTGGTAATGAACAATAAAACTGTAAAAAAAACATTTATTTATTTTCCAACTTCACTACAATCAACTTAAAAGTAGAAAATTATAATACTATAAACATTTGCTATTACGAAAAAAAATTCAATATACCACTTTAACAAAAACAATTTTTTAAATTTCATATACTAAAAATTTCAAAAATTATATCATGATATTTCTGTAAATGACTACTGAATTAAAATGATGCTTCAATGGTTTTATGCTAGTAGTTCTAAAATAGGAAATAATAAGGTTACTCGTCTATAATATCAGAATCAGATCAAGAAAAAAAGACTCAGGGAAGGGCAAATTATTGATATGCCTTCTCCTCTCTTTCTTTTCCTATTTAATGCTTGAAATGAAAGGTACTTATATGCTTCTATTCTATGGTTAAAAAAACTATTGTAATGTACAGAAGGTAGACATAACACAAAACATAACACAAATGTTAGTTTTACTACACATGTCAAGTTTCAGCAATTTTTAATTTTTGGTGGAGAAGGAAACAAAACCCTTTTACCACTATTCTGAATTTGCTCTTCATTACATCACACTAAAATTTACTTGTTTACTAACAGTGAAATTTAACTGTAACAACCAACAAGAAAATGTATTATAAATGCTAGAGTGACAAAAATCTGTTCTGTTAGCCAAGAATATTTATTTTGAGCATATGTGATATAAAGCCATGACTTTATGATAACATGTCCAACACTGATCAACTCTCCTTAATTTCCAGTACAAAGAATTCCCTTAAAGTTTCAATTGACATCTACAGAAGGTCAAGAGAGTCAATTCACAATTGAGATAACTCAAATGTTATTCTTTACATAGATCTAAGCATTTTCAAGTTTACTAAACTTGAAAACTTAATAATGTCATTAACTCTTAAAGTGTCAGAAGCTAATTATCATTTATCAAAAATCACTGCAAATGAACCTGCTACATGTTTGTTATGCTTACCTACCATCTTTATTCCTTTTAATTTTTATACTTTTTATTCACAATTAAATGCTCTTTCTTTTGGAATGTAATGTGAATTATTTCATTCATTAGTTACTTCATAATAAGGCTCAAAAGTTGAGTTGCTTTTTCAAATAAAAAAAAACTTGGCCCTTTAAGGGTTAAGAAACTGACATGCAATAATTCATATTCCAGACAAAAATTAGATAATTTCCATGATGCAAAAGAGAAAGGCCAAATTCAATACTCTGTAAAAAGATTTCAATTAAATCTATTTAAATCTTGCTTTTTTGACATTTGTTCAGTACTTAAAGAGTTATGGAAGCTTGAACATTTAGCAACAGCAATGTTAGTATAAAAATTTACCTCAGTATTAAAAGTAAAAAAATAAGTGCTCTTTCAATGTTTGTCAAGTCCTGCCATTCTCTTAACACTGGCATTGCTACTGTTAAATATTCAGTTTCTATAACTCTTTATGCCTGACTAATAGTTTCGAAATTATAGATTTAGACAGACTTCATGTAGTCTTTAGGTTCAGTCCTGTTTTTCTATAAAAAAGCTTATTTTGGAACTTAAAAAAATTACATTACCCCTCAAGCAGCTGCTTGCTATAGAGGTCTGACAGGAGCCAGTCAATATAATATAGAAGATATGTAAGGAAAGTGAGACCTAAGCAGAAATACAATACAGAAAATGAACTATCCATATATAAGGAATATAAAATTTGGCTTTCCACTGAAAAAATATGGAAGGTCTCTATTTTTTTGTCTATGCAGTGTATTTATTCATATGTTAATAGAAAAATTAACTGAGTGAACAAATAGCTCAATTTACAAACTTACATTCTATTGTTTTTAAAACTGATTTGCACATGGGAAAAAAAATAAACAAATAAAAAACTGAAATATTTCTTTCTTTTCCCTAAAATTTCAGACACTTTAATATTCTTAGACAACTGAAATAAATTCAAATATTAATTATGAAGCCTAATTCAAAATATATATTTGGCCATTTTAAACAATTTCATCAAATTCCAAATATACAGGCAAACATACAGCTCAAAGAAATATACCAGTACTTCAGTAGTAAATAATCACAGGATAAGTCCTGTAGACATAAATAAAAAATAATAAATACCCCCTCAAGCAGCTGCTTGCCACAGAGGTCTGACAGGAGCCTGTCAGTTTATATGCCATAGTAGAAGGTCTGAGAGGATGGCAGGACCTCAGCAGAAAAACGATACATACATCCATGCCTTACCCGGGGCTCGAACCCAGGTCCCTTAGGTCAGTAGCCAAGTGCGCTAACCACTCGGCCATGGGACGGCTTGGAACTCATGAAATAATGAGCTGAAAAAAAAAATTTGGTTTTGCATGTGGGATTTGAACCCACGTCTTCAGGAAACATACCTGTTATGCTAGACCACTACACTATCAATGGCTAACCTTTTCTCAGCTTTTGTGACCTTATAAACCTTCCGAATATTATTTATTTGATTCGCACTAGTGGTGCCATCTATCCAGGAAGTGGACAACTCTGTTGTCTCATTAGAGATGGAATTAATATTTGTCACTCACGCTCAGGGCATTAAATCAATAATTCAGTAGTAAATAATCACAGGATAAGTCCTGTAGACATGGAACTCATGTACTTGTTTACGGAAGTGTAAAAATGTAAACAGCTACCAGTTATTTCAGAATCTCAGCAGAAAGTCAGATTCAGAGCTGAGTAATTTCTTAAATAGGCCTTTTGTGGAAAAATGAGAATGAAGATAAAATAATTATCTTAATCGAATCTTTTAAATATGTTTAAAGGAAGTTGGAATATCAAACAATAACTTAGATCATTCTCCAATAATAATAATAATAATAATAATAACAGTACACAACTGCCAAAAATATGCTTAGGGTTGGGTTGTTTTTACCTCTGAGTGGCACTCTTTTGCACACAATGGTCTAAATGGCCAGGTCACAAGGACACCAAGGTCTCAGAGATAGATGGTAGCCTCCTGTCAAGGCAATCCAGTGTGTTCTTTAGCATGCACAAGGTATAACTCTCCCACACACAGGACCATGACTTAACATCCCATCTGACAGATGGTGACCTTTCCAAGCCCATAAATGCCCTCTACTGACCAAGAGCAGGACCGGAAATTTTGTGAAAATAAATCTCAGCACTAACCCAGGTGGGACTTGAACCTGGGAACTGCAAAATATGAGTCTGGCAAGCTATCAACTGAGCCACACAACCTCATATATGCTTAGATATTTTGATAAATAACATGAAGTTTAATATGGCTATTGCTTTCATTTTAACCTGTTTGAATTAACTTTTCAGATTAATAATTTTAACTGGTATAATTCAACAATTTCATTGTTCTGTGAATACTAAATGAATATTGTTTAAATCATGATTAGAATAGAATTGAGATCTTAAGGCATATTTTTTAATAAAATACCTTTTCAGAAGTTGCTGAGATATGAATCTGACTCCCTGTTGACATGAAAGGAAAACTGCTTTACTCTTTCTCTCCAGTATCTGTTTGGTCAAATTCAATTTTAATTCTATTTGGACAAACTAAACAGACTAAACTTTGGCTGAATATTCAGTAAACTTCTAATAAAGTAATTAACAGTAAACTAAAATTCTGTTTACAAATAGAAAAATTCAAAATTATTCTTCTAGAAGTTTCTTACTATTTAAAATAATTATCATGCTATATGCCAAATTAAAACAGCATTAAATTCCAGATTTTACAAAAATAATTAAACTCCCACAGATTAGAAGCAGAAAAGAGGGTTGGGTTGTTTTACCTCTGAGCGGCACTTTTTTGTACACCATGGGCTAAATGGCCAGGTCACATGGACCCCGAAGACTCAGAGAAGGTTGGGGGAGGGGACCCACTGGAACAGCTGTTGGGAGACAGATGGTAGCCTCCCGTCAAGGCCATCCAGCGTGTTCTTTAACATGCACAGGGTATGTCTCTCCCACACATGGGGCCACGGCTTAACGTCCCATCCGACGGACGGCGGCCTTTCCAAGCCCATCGGTGTCTCCTACTGACCGTGGGCAGGGCAGGGAATTTTGCGGAGATAAATCTCAACGCTAACCCAGCTGGGACTCGAACCTGGGAACTACAGATTACGAGCCTGGCGCACTACCGACTGAGCCACCCCCGCCCCAGCAGAAAAGAGGGAGGGGGGGGGAGTTGGTTTAACCCTTCCCGGGTCACCATAGAACATAGATGTTGACAGAATCCAAAATGAGAAGTCAAGGACATCAATAGACATCTTTTGTACAGCACCTGAAACTTCAATTTTTTTTTAAATTGCTGTTTAAATTTTTTTCAGACATATCTTTTAAAAATACACAATTCAAATTTGAAAAATAATATTTTCTTTTTGCATTTGATGCATATTTTATTAAACTGTAATATATATACATTGGTTTCCATAGATTAAGGAAAATCCCTATGTTAAGTCAATGAGAAGCTAACGTCAAAGCTCTATAACTTCTAAAATAAGTTTTTCTGTTTTGAAAAATATGATTGCAGATAAAGATCTCAATCAAATAAATCAGTATCTCGATTTTCAACAATGTTCGTTCAGTATTTAATGAGTTATGGAAGTTTGAATATTTAGCGATAACAATGCTAGCCACAAAAATTGACTTCAGAAGTTAATTAAACCTTAGTAATAAGTATTGTATCAAAGTGTTTAATAAAATAAGTTTGTATTTTAGAACTTTGTGTAAAGAATTCTTTCATTATTCTTCACTTTTGTATAAGTTTCTTAAGACTGGCATTGATATTGTTAAATATTCAAATTTCCATAACTCATTAAATACTGAACGAATATTGTTGAAAATTGAGATATTGATTTATTTGATTGAGATCTTTATCTGCAATCACATTTTTCAAAACAAAAAAAAAACTTATTTTAAAAGTTATAGAGCTTTGACATTAACTTCCCATTGACTGAACATAGGGATTTTCTTTAATTTATGGAAACCAGTGTAATTTTAAAGCCATCTGATTGCCATTTCTTAGAAGCACTAAACAGTATTGCCGATTTGCTTGTTAACCTTCCTCTTTGTTGAGGCAACCTTCTGATTCAAGTTCACAAGTTTGATTTGAACTATTATTAACAAATTTTTTCTTAAATTTTCTAAAATCTCCTAAAAAAAACTGCTGTTTTTAAAAATGGTAGATTTTGGAAGTAATTACAAAGTACGTATCGCTATTTTTTTTCATTTTATACTCTTTTCTGCCATAAACCTATTTCAGTATTCCCAGAATTATTTTTATCATTTATATCATTTATCACAGCATCTATGCATCTTTCCTGCTTTTAAAATCGAAACTGGAAGTAGCATGGGCCTTCTTAGAAATGAAGCTAGCAAGCCGAGTTGAAGAGTTGTTCCAAAATACATCACGGAAGCAGGTGCAATTGAGTTCAGTGACCCAGTTATTGCTCACACATGCAGTCAAGTGGCTCTATAGTGGATGTTTACAGAAAAAGTTCTCAGATATAGGAAAATGTGACCATGCATCAAGTTAGTATTAACCTATGTTTTCATTTCTGTAAATTCATTTTATTTCCGTAAATTATTGATTTTTTTTTCTTCTGTTGGCTGATTTATTGATTTTTTGGAGTTATGCTACATCAGATGCCAGCTTTACAAGTTGTTGAAGATATCATTTAACATCACATTAGGTTATATGTTAATATTTCTTTTATTTCTTTCTACTCTTGCAAAGAAACTTTGATCTTCTCTCATTTCCTGAAAATGAATGAGATATTGGATATGGAAGCAAAAAGGAATTCCTTGACACGACAAGTTGTTTACATGGATGATTTAAGTCAAATGCTTCCTCCTAACAAATTGGATTATAAACTCCCTGCATAAAGTTAGTATTTTATTTCCTCTTTTTCAAATTAAACTTTAGGTTTCATTTCTTTAGATCTACCTTATTTTCTTAAATTATCGATTTTTCAGAGTTATGCTACATCAGATGATTAGCTTACAACTAGTTGTTGTGGATAGTTTATTTAGCATTGCATTAGGTTATATATTAATTTTCTTTTATTAATTCTTGGCTTTTTAGTAAAAAGCTTTGAACTTGTACCATTTTCTGAAAATGAATGAGGTCTTGGATATGGAAGGAAAATGGACTTCCTTGGCACAGAAAGCAGTGTTCGTGTGGGAGGGCAATTTCAGGAAGTGTTTTTACCACCACCCCTCACTAAACTCACTGTGAACATTTCATTCCCTCCCCCTTAGAAAAATTTCATAAAAAAATTCAAATTTTATGTTTATATTGAATGATTTTAAAAGCACCACCCCCTCAGTATCTTGGCTGTGCCACTCTGATGATATAATGCTGTATTTGTTTTACCCCCCAAAAAAAATTCACAATGTTTAGTAAAAAAACCAGCCAAGGAAGCTTTTTTCTTTTCATAACCAGTTCAGAAAATCCTGTGAAGTGAGAAGTTGAAATCACTTTGTATAACACTGGCCATGTTTAAAATATATGATACTGAAAAGAATCATTAAAAGAAATAAAAATCATATTTCAGGTTGAATATTATATTATTTGGGAGGAAATTTCCTTTAGATTAATATATAATTTAACTATTTTTTTTTCATCAGGTTTTCCAAAATTAAACCTTAATTGTATAGTGCGATTTTTTTTTTTCACCATATCATATTTAAAAGGGCTTATTAAAATCAATTTGCTCCTAAATATGTTTGTATTATTTATTTTTATAAATTTTGCAATTAAATTGTTTAATTTGGTATATAACATGACCTACTTCTGTTGATTGCTTTTTTTTTTAAATTCTAAAGTTGACTTGTTTATCTGACTCAGCACAATTCTCAAAAAGCCTGGAATTTTCTCAAAGTATGATACTGATGAAAAAAATTAAAAAACAGGAGAAATATTTACTTAAAACAAAAAGGAAAATTATTTTTTTTTTTGTAATTTAGAAATATGTAGCCATTCTATTCATGTGCATTGTAATCATTTCTGTCTATTAGTTATTTTTTTTTATAAATTTTTGTGTTGCCAGATGCATTTTTTTACTGCATGACTCTAAAAAAGTCCTATTAAAATAAAATTAGTCTTTTTTGTTAAATATTTTATTTTTGGAAAATCCAGAATTAAATGCTGATTATTTTGGCATATAACATGCCATAATTTCTTTCAATAGTTATTTTGGAAAAATGTTCTAAAGCTAATTTTTTTTTTTTGCCTGATCAGAGTGAAAAAAATAGCTGGGCCTCTGGATGCAAATCAGTTTTTCAGGCTGGACCTGGAAGAGTTAATTGAATCTATGGGAGCCTGCACTTTTCTCCCTTAAATACTCCTTGGCAGGAAATGGCTCCTGAGGTTGCTCTAACATACCCTGCTCTAATTACCATTGATGGAATTTTTACAGCCCCCTTTTACTACTGAAGGAAATGTCACCCCTCCTACCTTTGAAGGAATTTCCTTTACCATTGACGAAAGTAACTTGAATTGAGAGAAGAATATTCTCTCAATTCAAGTCACTTTCAGCATAGTTAATAGCTTTTGCCACCATCAACTTATGCTGGTGTGGTTTTATTCTCTGCTCCCAAGGCAAACAATTAGTAATAAGCATTAATAAAAGGAAAACCTGAAATCTTGCTGCCCAAGTTACAAATATATATGCATATGAGCATTACATCAGTTTTATAATTTGGAATGTTTGTATGTTAATAATTTTTTGTACAAAATGTTTGAAAAATGGATGCCTCAAGGCTGTTACTCTGAAGCTTCCACTTGAGTACCATGGCATGTCACATATGCATAGGCTAAATACAACTCAAAAGTTCAGCAAGTGTTAAAAAAATATATGCCTTAAATGTTCAGCAATCATGTTTGTAGTTGAAATGTAACTGATGTTTACACAAAATATAAAATCTGATGTTTAAGTTGGTTTCAATAATTCTATTACGTAGACATCTTAAAATGCAAGACACTGGATATTTAACACTGTTAACAATGTTATTTAGTGCAAATAAAAATTAGTTATGAAAAAATAAAAATACTCTATTTTAACATATTAGAAATAGTGTTTTCATCTCTAGTATAAATGTAGAAGAATTTACTTATAATGTCTGGAGTCTTATAGAGTCTGTTCTTATACTGTCTGGAGCATTTTATAAAATAAAAAAAAATAAAGCACTTACTTTGTAATTCTTTATGTCATAAATGATAACATTGCCGTTATGATCTCCAGAAGCTGCAAATTTGTCATTCCTGCTTACAGCTAACAAATGCATTCTTCCTAAAAGATTAGAAAGAGAAAGGATTGCTTAATTGAATTATTAAGGCATTTATTAAATTTTGTATCTGCTGGCCCTAGTTTGAATTAAATGATTTATTTGATAAGGCAGATAAAATATAAAATTTCATAGAGAAGCTGCTAATTTTATTTCTTTTGCAATTATAAATAGTGTATAAGTTAAGGAACAAATGCAAAAATGATTTAAGAAATTTCCAGAAATTTTTGCCAGAAAACATATGTTATAAGCTTAGCGAATACACAAATTCATGAACATTAAATGCTTTTTGAATGAATATGAATTCATAGAAAATGAACTGAAAAACAGAATGGGAAACTCGTGTGAGTGTGATCATTCCTGAAAAACAACTAAAGACTTACAATGCCTCCTCATACTGCAAACATGATAATTTTAATGAAGATAAAAACAGGAAAATTCACTCTTGAAAAAGAGCAGTCTTAAGCACACTGATATTTCTGGGAAGAATTCTGAAGGTAGATATCTGTCATTTTAGAGCAATGCTTCTTGAACTCTAGGCTGTGGTCACTCAGAGAATTGCGAAGTTTAGTCAGGAAGCCATGAGATCAAAGAATTGACAGAAGTATTAGAACATTCAACTTCACCAGAGCCATCTACATCAACATTATCAATTGGAGATAAGAAATTATATGGAGGTGTAAATATACAACATGGAAAAATTCAATACATAATCCTGATTATTTAAAACAGAGGCACTCAAAGTGTGTATAATAACTCCCAGGGCAATCACAAGAAGCTTGGAAGTGAGTTGCAAATCTCTGAACCGTATCAAAATAATCTTTGTCAAACAAGTGAAATAACCATCTGTCAGGACAGGCCGTTGCCTGTCCTGGACTTCTTGTGGACCACTCCAAGAATATTCCACCACCTTCGTATACATTTCTAAGTTTACCAGAACTTTCTGGTGCTGCACCATATACTCCTGTCTGGAGTATTCTGTTGTGAGAATATTCTTCTCTCAATTCAAGTTACTTTCATCAGTGGTAAAGGAAATTCTTCCAAAGGTAGGAGGGGTGACATAAAAGGGAGATGTAAAAATTCCATCAAAGGTAGAGGGGGCACAAAAATTCCATCAATAGTAGAGGGTGATTTTTTGATTAAAATTTTCATCAACGATAAGGAAAAATTCACTGTCTGGAACATTCCATATATTCTCTGTAGAAATGTCAAGTTTAGAAATTTTGCATGCTAGCCCATATGCTCAACATACTTATTTCATGATACACTATCTGGGCAAATCCACTACTCAGATGGGATGTCTTTTGATCTTGAAAATCTTGATCATGCCTGGCAAACCTCATAGATATGCATGAACAGGAGAATGGGATGTATGGCAGACCTCAGTGACTTTCAATGTTGCACAGTAATAGGATGCCACCATAGCAACAAGTCAATTCAGGACATTTTGGCCCTGTTACAGCTGCCCCATCAACTGTAAGTAAAGCTATTGTGAAGTGGAAACACCTAGGAGCAACAACAGTGCAATCGTGACCAGGTAGGTCAATAAAAAATGACAGAGAGGGACAACCAAGTACTGAAGCGGGTGGTGTGACAAAATCGCCTGTCTTTGGTTGCAGCACTCACCACTGAGTTCCAAAATGCCTCTGGAAGCAATGTCAGCATCATAAGAGTTCACTGCAGGTTGCAAGAAATGGGTTACCATGGCTGAGCAGCCGCACACAAGCATAACATCAACAAGATCAATGCCAAACTTTGATTGTAGTGGTATAAAACAAAGGGCCAGTGGAATCTTGAGCAGTGGAACCACGTTCTCTAGAGTGATGAATCACACTTCACCATCTGGCAGTCCAACAGATGAGTCTGGGTGTGTAGGATGCCAGGTGAATGCTACCCACCTGACTGTGTTGTGCCAACTGTGAAGTTTGGTGGAGGAGGCATCATGCTCTGGTCCAAGTAAGGTCTAAGTCCATATGCTCAACATACTTATTTCATGATACACTATCTGGGCAAATCCACTACTCAGATGGGATGTCTTTTGATCTTGAAAATCTTGATCATGCCTGGCAAACCTCATAGATATGCATGAACAGGAGAATGGGATGTATGGCAGACCTCAGTGACTTTCAATGTTGCACAGTAATAGGATGCCACCATAGCAACAAGTCAATTCAGGACATTTTGGCCCTGTTACAGCTGCCCCATCAACTGTAAGTAAAGCTATTGTGAAGTGGAAACACCTAGGAGCAACAACAGTGCAATCGTGACCAGGTAGGTCAATAAAAAATGACAGAGAGGGACAACCAAGTACTGAAGCGGGTGGTGTGACAAAATCGCCTGTCTTTGGTTGCAGCACTCACCACTGAGTTCCAAAATGCCTCTGGAAGCAATGTCAGCATCATAAGAGTTCACTGCAGGTTGCAAGAAATGGGTTACCATGGCTGAGCAGCCGCACACAAGCATAACATCAACAAGATCAATGCCAAACTTTGATTGTAGTGGTATAAAACAAAGGGCCAGTGGAATCTTGAGCAGTGGAACCACGTTCTCTAGAGTGATGAATCACACTTCACCATCTGGCAGTCCAACAGATGAGTCTGGGTGTGTAGGATGCCAGGTGAATGCTACCCACCTGACTGTGTTGTGCCAACTGTGAAGTTTGGTGGAGGAGGCATCATGCTCTGGTCCAAGTAAGGTCTAAGTCCAGGGTGTGGGCTAGTCCAAGTGAATGGGAGCAACAGCCTATAATGACATTATTTGTTCTTCCAACTTTATGGCAACAGTCAGTAAAGACACTTTCCTGTATCAATATGACAATGTCCCATCCACAAAGTGAGGACTGTGCAGGAATGGTTTGATGAGATGGGTGTGAAAGAACTTGACTGGCCTGCACAGAGCCCTGATCTCAACCCCATGGAACAAATTTGGGATGAATTGGAAAGGCGATTGTGAGCCAGGCCAAACAATTTGACATAAGTGATCAGCTTCATTAATGCTCTTGTTGCAAAATGGCAGGTAATTTCCACAGCAACTTCCCAAAATCTAGTGTAATTTTTCCAAATCTTTCTATTTAAACTTTCCCCACAGAGTGGAGGCTGTGATAATAGCAAAGGGTGGACCAACACAATATTAATTCCTTTCCTATTACCGGGAGATTGTGAATGAGTGAGCGTCAAGATACTTTTGATCATATAGTGCAGCGAATCAGAGCTGCACTATACGATCAAAAGGTGCTTACAACCTTTTGAAAGTGGAGAACCCCTATTTTAATTTGAAAAATAAGGCAGACCCTTGTGAAGGGGTCCACCATATTTTAGCCACTTAACTGCCTCAAAAGTGAATTTCTTGCAGATTCCCTCAGATGTTACCATGGACCACAGGTTGGGAACTGCTGATATAGTGCATCTCTACCATCAATGGTTGTGTACACAGCATCCAATGCAAAATGAAATCCAGATCATTGGTAGCCACAAAAGGAAGAGAATATTGACTAGGGTTGCATTTTTATGCCTTTGACTAGTTCAAAATTAATCAAAGATGTAGAAGCCTGTTTATCACTGATGATGATATTTTCCCAGACAATAAAGCTACCATATAGTAGCCCTTTCCCTGAATATTTAAGGAATGATACTGAGTTCCATGTTCATCTTACATGGATATTTGAGATCTATAAATCTTGAATAATCTGTAAAGAGAACATAGCTCAGTTGTCCAAGTCTCAGACATTGTTGACACTAAATGAAATGGTCTTTCCTGTGGGAGGGGGTAAAAGGTATACAGACCACTGCTAGTCTCTCATGGACTCCCTACTACTGAACTGGAGCCCTTTTGCTACACCCCACCTTTATACTGTTTATGCTGTGGAAGCAATGTACCCTGATACAAGTTGGTAGGGCTTCATCTTGAAAGGCTAAAACCACAAAAAAGAAATAGTAAAGCAAAAACAAAAGACTTTGGAATTTTTTTACACGGACTACTATTTTAAAATGTAAAATTTTATTTGGATTTCTTAAGGCCAAATTCTCCTAAAGTTCCACAACAATCCAGCTTCATTTGTGTTGCAAACTTGCTCGTTTTCATATCTATTCAATCCAACAGAATTTATTTTTACTACAATAATTTCAACCAATCATAGTTCCCTTTATATTTCAACTTTATTGTGTGTTCTGTTGGTGTCAAAATCAACATTTAATAGCTGGAAATTTAGAATCTTTTTTCCGTTTTTTTTTTCTGCAAATTTTTGTTTTGTCTTAATAACATGCACACATACAGGAATGCCTACATACTACTTAGAAAACTAAATGGATAATGTCTTGCTAATATCATCTTGTTGTGTTTGTTTCCATTTCAAATCATGGTTTCCAGCAATAACTTCAGCATCTGCCTTAGTTTTGCTCTTCTCTAGTGCATTGTTGCAGCTACAATACCCAGTTCTTTTGACATATTAATTTGTCTTGCACAATTTTTATTTTTCTAGGGCATCTAATTTCATTTTTAGAGAAATACTGACATATGTTTTGACTATCAAATAAAAAGAGTTAGGATGTCCATATGGAAGTGATAAATGACTTCACAGCTTGCCCAGTATTAGAGTGTTCCATGCATTGAAGGAAAGAATCTTTATATTTTAGAGAGTTTATCTAAGTGTGCCTTTTTGACCAAGAACTTCTCCTAAATGATAAGAGCTAGTGCCACCAAATTCAGTATAGTTTCCTCTTGTCATAACTGTCAATGTATGGGCTTGGGACCATAAACTTTCTCATGCATTCTCAAAAAAAGGAGGAAGAACTAAAAGAGGACTAAAAGAGCCACCAAATTCAGTGCACAGTTTCTTATCATAATTTAAAACTACATAAGATTTTGTCACCCCCAATTTTCGCCTCTCTATAAAAGAAAAAACTTAAAAGAGTAGGACTATCTATTTTGGTACACAGTATAAATCACATGAATTTAGAGTATGCAATTCCATTCATAGGTGACTCACCCTAAAGAGGATAATTAATGTTACTCATCAGGTAGGCAGCAAATGATTCAACATGGGGGAGAGTTGGGTTGTACTAGGTCCGAGTGGTATTTTTTTGCACACAATGGGCTAAATGGCCAGATCACAAAGACCCCGAGGCTCAGAGAAGGTTGGAGGGGGGACCCACTGGACAACTATTAGGAGACAGATGGTAGCCTCCCATTAAGGCACCCAGTGTGTTCTCTAACACATGGGGCAGCAGCTTAACATCCTATCCAATGGACAGCAGCCTTTCCAAACATACTGGTGTCCTCTACTGCGCGAAGGCAGGATGGGGAGTTTTTCAAAGATAAATCTCAACACTAGCCCAGTTGGGACTCAAATCTGGGAACTACAGATTATGAGCCTGACGTGCTACTGACTGAGCCATCCCTGCCCTACATGGGGTGGACAATATAGAAGAGTGATGGAGATGAGCTAACAGATGAAGCACTTGTTGAGAGTACAAATGGGGACTAATTAGAAAAAAAGAAGATATCAAGCAGGCATTATGAGACATCCAAAAATTCAGTGAAGCTTTTCAACTCCTTAAAATATCTAACTGACAAAATGCAAGAGTATGATCCTTCAATGGAAAGATCTTTAAGGATCACTTGGGAAGTGAAAAGTCATTTCTTCCATTAAGAGAGATAGTCAGGGAACTCCAGTGCAACAAGAAATTACATCTTCACCAAGCTATACCATGTTCTTCAAGGAAATGCCATAAAAAAACACCATCTCCATCCTCTGCTAAGGTGGGCTTGAGCATTTCAGAGATATTCTAAACAATATGGTAAATGTGGTCCCATTGTTGTAATGAACCTATATGCATTACTGCTTTAATGTTGGTCCTATATCACAATCTGAAGTTACATAAGCTAACTCAAAATTAAAACTATGCAGATCTCCAAAGGTTTACAAACAGTGTGACTAAAGGCTACAGAAAGAGGAGGAGACCTGGGATATGGTGGGCAGATGTCAAACAGGACCTTGTTAGAATTGATAAATGTGGTCCCATTGTTTGTAATGAAGTTAGATGCATTACTGCTTTAATGTTGGTCCTATATCACAACTGAAGTTACATAAGCTATCTCAAAATTACTACACAATGTCTCCAATAACTCCAGCGGTTTATGAACAGTGTGCCTAAAGGCCACAGAAAGAGGGGGAGATCTTGGATGCTGTAGGCAGATGTCAAACAGGACTTCATTAGAATTGGGCTACAGTGTCCAGGTGCAGCAGATGTAGCTCAGGACAGATGTGTTTGGAGAACTAAACTGCACAATCTGGTTGGACCTCCGTAGCCCATGGCTGCTTGAGGATAATGATGATGATATGTAACTACTATCAAAATGCTTAGTGTTACGAATGTTTTTGTCGGGAACTCCAGTGCAATATGTTTGACTGAAATTTGTAATATTTTTTATGATAAATATACTGCTCACAAAAATTAGGGGATATTTCAAAATAAATATGAAGCGATAATATATCCCCTAATTTTTGTGAGCAGCATATATTGTTCCTAAGGATTTTAACCCTTCCAGGGTACCCATCAATTACACATGTTGACAGAATCAGAAATGAGTAGTCCAAGATGTCTATGTCCGTTTTTAGTAGAACACATGAAAATTTGATTTTTAACACTAGAAGAATGCTTATCACCTCTGGCACATATGAGGATCTCGTTTTCAAAGATAATGAAGTTTTTCCTTCACCAACTGTTTCATTCCTTAAAAGTTTTAATTTGAGCTAGTGGATGATGGGAAAAATGCAAATAATATTTTATTAGTAAATATACATGGTAGTTGGTCTGTAAATGGTAGCTAGGTAGTCACTGGAAGGAGAGCTATGCAACAAACCCCTGTGATGATGCATAGAACCGGCCAGACCTAGCACCTAATGTCCGACCCCACCTTCTCGTGGTGCAGACCGTTAGTACCTTTCAAAAGAGATACTCTCTTGTGGAAGTGAATAGAAGGGCTGCCAAATTAGTGTGGCCTACTGATCTGGACAACTATGGCTACTTTTCTTTTTTTTTTCTACCTTGCTGAGGAGTGGTCAACTACACAGGGTCCTGGTGCTGACCATATAAACCCACTGGACTGGACTGAATTAAGGCTCTGAGCTTGATTATGGATCCTGAATTTGCTGGACTGGTGGGCTTCTGTGGAGGGAAAATCTTCCACTGTGTTTTCTGTTTGTTTGTGGGTTGACAGCCCCAAGTGAATAGATTCACAAGATATGTTTTATCAGTTGGTGGATAATCCTGAGCAGAGGTCCTTGCAGGCACCTGAACTCTTTGCTTCTATTGGCATCGTCAAATTCTGCATTGGAGGAAGTCTTCCAGTGTAGATGGCTTCAGCCTTTAGTGGTGGGGGAACGGGTCTTTGCCCCATGTCTGCAATTAGGGGGCTGTTTGATATTGTCGGCATTCCCTCTCTCAATAAACATAGTTTCTTTAAACATCCCACTAACCATTTTCTTTCCATAGGTAGTTGGAATGTGAGGACTCTGCACAGAGCTTTTTCTCTTCATGTCCTCACACAAGAATTCCACCATTATAATTTAGATATTCTCGGCTTGCAAGAGACCAGATGGACAGATAAAGGTCAGATTCTTAAAAATAATCTTAAATTTCTCTTTTCAGGGAGTAACGACAATAAGCATCACCAAGGCGTGGGTCTGCTTCTCAGCAGATACACTAGTGATGCTCTTCTAGGATATGAGTGCATTAATGAAAGGTTTCTTACAGCAAAATTTCAGACAAGCGTTAAAGACTTGAATGTTATCTGCTGTTATGCCCTCACTGAGGATGCCGATGAGGATGAGAAGGATAGGTTTTACGGACAACTTCAGAATATTTTGAATTCTGTCAAGAAAGGAGATATTACCCTTGTTCGTGGTGACTTCAATGCCAAAGTTGGTACTTGTGATGCCCCATCGTTTATTTTTATCTTTAAATACAAACAATTATCTGCTAAAACAAAAAACTATGTTTTCCCATCCAGCCCTGGATCTAAGACATCAATTCATTTTTGCCAATGTAAACATCATGGTATCCACATTCCACCACCAAAATTTATAACTTCTAACTTAAATACATCATTTGCAATACTTGTTTGAAATTTTGGAATATGCAAATTTTTCCACTGTTAGAGGGTGCAATTATAGTTTTCAGCAGAAATAAAAAGTGTGAATCATATTTTATCAATTCCTATCTAACTCAAAAAGGATTTTTCCTTTATTCTAAAAACAAACAATTATCTGCTAAAACTAAAAAGATGTGTTTTCCAGCCCTTCTAGGTCTAAGGGGTCAACTCATTGTTGGCAATGGAAACTTTGTGACCTTCACATTCCACCACTAAAATTACAAATTTCTAGCATAAATATATCGTTTGAAATATTCATTTGAAATTTTTATTTTCTTCCACTACTAGAGGGTGTAATTATAGCTTTAGAGAGATTCAGAAAGTGCATATTGAAATAATTCATCAACACCTATTCAACAAAAAGAGAATTTTTAATTTATCTCTGTAAACGAAAAAGTTTGATGTCTACAGATGGATGACAAAGAGAAACTATTATCTCGTTTTTTTTAAAAAGAGATATAAATAGAAATTGTCATTTGAAAAACTATTATCTCGTTTTTTTTTTTAAACAGATATAAATAGAAATTGTCATTTGAAAATTTTCATGCATATATGTTATAAAAATGTAAATCAATTAAGCAATTTAAAAAATACATATCATGCAATATGTACCCTAAAAAGTAGAAAATAAACCTAAAACATATTGATGGTGCAATCAGTCACTGAATTCGTATTCACTTCAAAGATAGGGCACCAGCAATTTTGTTGAGTAGGTAAATTGGCACCCATCTTTCTTTGAAACGAATATGAATTCGGTGACTGTGCACCATCGATATGTTTTAGGTTTATTTTCTACTTTTTAGGGTGCATATAGAAAAATAGGCATTTATTAACATTTTTTCTTTGTCACTAAAAACACCTATCTTCAGAAACTTTCATTTGATATATGACTCATAACATCGACCATATTCCCACCCATCTCTGCTTTTGCAGTCGTATTTAAGGTAGTCCATGATAATGGAGACATCATAGGCTTTGAGATCTAACTCGTTAATGTCGACCCCAGCAAAAATTCACTCCTTATTTTAGGGTGGGTGGGAGTGAATGGTGGGGTGATAAAATGTGAAATAGTTTATGATGGTCCTCATATGAGCTTTCATTTGACACCTAACTTGTAATTGAAGGCCCTTGTATTCGGAAGACAGAGGAAAATTTGTTTTAATATTTCCTTTTAAGGAGGAAAGAAACAGGGGTGGAAAATTTTTAACCTGTGACATTTCCATGTCACAATCTATTACTTGATGCGTAGTATATTATTTTCAGCTCTCAAATTCCAAAGATACAGCGGAACAATTGTTTCATATTTCCCTTTTTTTAGGGGGGAAGGAGAAAGGGGTGTAGAAATGTTTTAACCTGTAGCATTCTCCATGTCCCAAGCTTACATTTGACACATAGATTTTTACTTTTGGCCCTCACATTATAAAGATATAACAGAACAATCATTTTCATATTTGCCCCTTTTTAGGGGGAAGAAAGAATGGGAGTGTCAATTTGTATAGTCTATGACACTCCTCAGATCACAAGCTTTCATTTCATGGCTTGTTACTTTCAGCATTCATGTTCTGGAAATAGAGAGGAACAATTGTTTCATATTTCCCCTTTTTCAGGGAGAAAAGAAGCATTAGGGGGTAAATTTTTGATAGCCTATGACATCCTTGCATCATAAGCTTTCATTTTACACATAAATCATTAAGTTTGTCCATCGCATTTGAAAGATATGATGGAACAACTTTTTTGACAAATCCACAAAAATGACAAATGTTGAGTGAAAAGCAATAGGAAGAAAGGTAAAAATATGCAATTCAAGCTTTGAAAATAGCATATATAACAAAATAAAAATGGAATTATTGTTGAAAAGCAAGAGAAAGCTCATTTGAATGTCTCCAATAACAAATTTTTTTTCTCATACAAAACTTATTTTAAGATGTTATACAGTTTTAAATGGAAAAACATATATTCTTATTTTATTCAGATAAACTGTAGTAGTTGCCAAAATTATTATGCTCCTCTAATATTTAAAACTTAAATACAATATCATAATCATAGTTTTACTGACCTGATGTTCCATCAAATGTGTGTAAAAGCTTGGATTCTAGCTCATCACATTTTAAAATCTGAATACTTCCTTCAACTGTGGATATGAGAAGATTATTTCCTGAAGATGTAAAAGCAAGAACATGTGCAGCACATACTTCCTTTGGTAAATTTTTAATCTTCTTCAAAGTAGGGGATAGAGTTGATGAATCATCTTCTTGCTAAATTAAAACAATTTCTGGAACATCAATTTTAGGAACCAAATATTTTGCATATAAAATAAATAATAAATACCCCCTCAAGCAGCTGCTTGCCATAGAGGTCTGACAGGAGCCTGTCAGTTTATATGCCAGAGTAGAAGGTCTGAGAGGATGGCAGGACCTCAGCAGAAAAACAACACCAACATCCATGCCTTACCCGGGGCTCGAACCCAGGTCCCATAGATTAGTAGCCAAGCGCGCTAACCACTCGGCCACGGGACGGCATTTTGCATATAACAAAGTTTTATTGAAAACCTTGTTATATACAATTTGAATATACAATTTGAATAAAAGTCCACAAGAGTTAAATAGCTTACAAATGGATATAAACAAATTTCAATAATTTTTGCAATAAAAAATACATTACATCACTTTAGTAATAATTATTAAAACACATGAAAAATAACTTAATTTTAGAATGGATTCTGACCCAATCATCATCCATCCCATTTCATCACCTTGCTCTAAGTAATAATATTTATTGTTTTCCAACTTAAATTCATACAGTAATGAAATAATTAACTGTAGTCTGTAATATTCATAGTAAGATTTAAAAAACTTTATATTACATTCAAATGATAAGAATTATCATTTTCAACTGCTCTAGCATTATTAAAGTATCCTTTTCTCTGATTTTATAAATAAATAATAATAGTCAAAAAAGTCTGTCTATACTCTGAAGAAAATTCAAAATTTACCCAAAGAAATATGTGCTTTCATTCCTTCAGAAAACTGTTATTTCTGCATTTGGAAAATTATTCAAATTTTCACAATAGTATACTCAGATTCTGCTTTGGGAAATCTTAGAAGAAATAGATATCAGTCTCTCAATAATTAGCATTATTAACCCTAAAGCGTCAAGTGTAATGTCCATTCAATTGCTGAAAATAGTAAGTTTTTTTTAATCAGATTAAGTTGGGTTGTTCTACTTCTGAGTTGCACCTTTGTGCACACAATGGGCTAAATGGCCAGATTACAGGGATCCCATGGCTCAAAGTTGATTAGAAGAAGGGAACCCACTAGACAGCTGTTAGGTGACAGTAGTAGACTCCCATCAAAGTCATCTAGCATGCTTCTTAATGTATAATGGGTATGGCTCTCCTGCACACAGGGCCATGGCTTTACAACCATCTGACAGATGGCTGCCTTTCCAAGCCTATCAGTATCCCCTTTCTGACTGAGGGAAGAGTGGGAATTTAGCAGAGATAAATCTCCATATTGGCAAAGATGGGACTCAAACCGGGGAACCTAAGATTCTGAGCCTGGCATGCTACTGACTGAGCCAATTCCCACCCCGAATTAGATTAGGAATTGGAAATTGGAACCATAATAATTTTATTTTTATGTTGAGAGGAAAGAAGCATATAATGTTTAGTATCAATGAGAAGTCATGTATGTATAATTGGGATATGGGATTTATTCAGTGGGAAAATTTGGTATTGGTTCCTGAGATCCAAGATTCATATTCTGATCAGTGTTGCTAACTTGGAGGAGTACACAACTTCTGGTTCATTGAGTTTCAGTATCAAGGTGAGCACCAGATATTCTCTGAAGGTCATAGCTAGAGCAAGATTATGAGAAGATGAGGGCAATAAAGTCATTAAGAGGTAACTGGAGGAAAGGATTGAACACAAAAGGGCAGAAAGTATAATTTTGAAATAGTGGAATGACTGTTTTAAAAGTTGAGTAGTAGGCATTGAGAGGGTGCACACCAAAGCTAATGGGTGAGGAAATACTTATCTGATAAAGTGATGACCAGTAAGGTGCAAAAGCACATATCCAATTTAACTGGGTAAGGGCCCAGTGTATTGCAGGGAAGGAGGCATGTCTTTAAGGGAAGATTGAAAAAGTGAACTGACAAACAATATAATATTTGTATCATGGAGGTAACAATTCTTCCTACAAGGTAGAAGAAATTCTAATGATTACAAGTGAAGTGGTATAAAGCCTAAAGTAGCAGTGTATTGCCAACAGTTCCTGAGAGTAGCTAGCAGCTAGGCTCTAAGTTGGTGAAGTTGAATATGTTAATAATGTTAATGTATTTTATTGTTTATTGCTATTATGTAATAGGGACGAATAGGGATTGCTGCCGGGACTTTTAAGAATCTATGGAGAGTGTGGAGAAAGAGGCGTATACACCTAAAGACTAAAATTAGACTATATAATAGTTTGGTTCTTTCTAGGGTTAGTTATGGTAGTGAAACTTGGACACTTTGTAAACAAGATAACAGGAAACTAGATGCTTTTGATTCCAGATGCTTACGCAGTATCTTGGGCATTAGGTGGTTCAACTTTGTAACTAATGATGAGGTTAGGCAAAGGAGTTTGCAACCTCCTTTAAGCAGCATACTGTGCAGAGAGAGACTCCGTTGGTTTGGCCATGTTGCCCGTATGAATAATTATAGATTGGCGAATAGGGTTATGAACAGTGTGCCTAAAGGCCTCAGAAAGAAGGGGAGACCTAGGATGCGGTGGGCAGACAATGTCAAACAGGACCTTGTTAGAATTGGTGTGCAGTGGCCAGATGCAGTAGATGTAGCTCAGGATAGACTTGTTTGGAGAACTAAATTGCACGGTCTGGTTGGACCTCTGTAGCCCATGGCTGCTTGAGGATGATGATGATTATGATTATGTAATGCTATTAATTATGTTAATGTAAAATAACCCTTACCATTGTCAAATAGAAAAGCTTTACTCTATATAATGTTGAGTATGCTAACCAGTTTCCATTGCTTGAGACAGCACAACTAATGACAGGTTCTCCAGGTTTTGACTTTATTTGTAATATTTTAATGGGAGAAGAATCTAGAGGAAGTATCTCTCCATCACTTCCTAAAGAGAAAGTAAAATATTTCATTATTAACTTAAAAGACCAAAATTTCCTAAAACTCAGTGAAGTAGAAAACAGAAATATATTTCTTAAATAACAGTTAAAAAAGTAAATTATTCAATTGTTAAGTTTCAAATGTAAAATATACATTCTTGAAAATAATCTTAAGGACATTCTAATAAATTTGTCAAAAAAAATGCAATTTTAAAAGTCATTAGTTGTTTGACAGAACTTTTACAATTTGTTAGCACTACACTTGGTCTGTAAATGGTAGCTAGGTAGTCACTGGAAGGAGAGCTATGCACCAATCCCCTGTGATGATGCATAGAACCGGCCAGGCCTAACATCTAATGTCCGACCCTGCCTTCTCGTGGTACAGACTGTTAGTACCTTTCGAAAGAGATACTCTCTTGTGGAAGTGAACGGAAGGGGAGGGCTGCCAGATTAGTGTGGCCTACTGATCTGGACAACTATGGCTACTTTTCTTTTTTCTAACCGGCTGAGGAGTGGTCAACCACACAGGGTCCTGGTGCTGACCATATAAACCCGGACTGGACAGATATATGGCTCTGAGCTTGATTATGGATCCTGATTTTGCTGCACTGGTGGGCTTCTGTGGAGGGAAAATCTTCCGCTGTGTTTTCTGTTTGTTTGTGGGTTGACAGCCCCAAGTGAATAGATTCACAGGATACGTTTATCAGCTGGTGGATAATCCTGAGCAGAGGTCATCGCAGGCACCTGAACTCTTTGCTTCTATTGGCATCGTCAAATTCTACATTGGAGGAAGTCTTACAGTGTAGATGGCTTCAGCCTTTAGTGGTGACGCCCATGTCTGCGATTAGGAGGCTGTTTGATATTGTCGGCATTCCCTCTCTCAATAAACATAGTTTCTTTAAACATCCCACTAACCATTTTCTCTCCATAGGTAGTTGGAATGTGAGGACTCTGCACAGAGCTTTTTCTCTTGATGTCCTCGCACAAGAATTCCACCATTATAATTTAGATATTCTCGGCTTGCAAGAGACCAGATGGACAGATAAAGCTGATATTCATAAAAATGATCGTAAATTTCTCTTTTCAGGGAGGGACGACAATAAGCATCACCAAGGCGTGGGTCTGCTTCTCAGCAGATACACTAGTGATGCTCTTCTAGGATATGAGTGCATTAATGAAAGGTTTCTTACAGCAAAATTTCAGACAAGCGTTAAAGACTTGAATGTTATCTGCTGTTATGCCCTCACTGAGGATGCCAATGAGGATGAGAAGGATAGGTTTTACGGACAACTTCAGGATATTTTGAATTCTGTCAAGAAAGGAGATATTACCCTTGTTCTTGGTGACTTCAATGCCAAAGTTGGTATAGACTCTGACCTTTGGGGAGGAGTAATAGGCCCTTTTGGTATTGGTAGCTGCAATGGCAATGGGCAACGTCTCCTACAGGTAAGTAAACTCAATGGATTCAGAATAACTAACACTTATTACACACACCGTGACATACATAAGTACACATGGGTTTCACCTGATGGGCTGCATAAGAAGCAAATGGGCTAGTTCTGTTAGGAATACCAGGGCATATAGGGGAGCTGAAATTGGATCTGACCATTACCTTGTTAAAAGTGTCTTGCAACTTAAACCTAAAAAGTGTTGTGCTAGGGTTAAAAAAATTACTTTTAATACTGAAGCTCTGAAAGATCCAGTTATAGCCAAAGCTTACCATGATAGGTTACTTAGTCATTATGACAGTCATGGTATGCTTATTACTGAAGTTGAGGAAGAATGGGATCATTTTAAACAGGCTTTTTTGGACACTAACAGTACTCTTTTAGGAAAAAAGGAACAGAAGAGGCAGAATTATCTGAGTGATAAGGCATTTGAGCTTATTTCAGAAAGAAAGAACTGCAGGAATGTCCTTAATCAATACCCTTCTAGTCCTAATAGAAAGCATTACAGAGAACTTAATAAAAGTGTAAAAGATCAGTTAGCTGCTGATAAGAATTGGCTTGAAAAAGCCGATTCAATCTTGGCTGACAAAGCCGAGGAAGCAGTTAGACAGCACAACAGCAGAGAGCTGTACCAGATAGTTAATGTTATGTGTGGTAAAAAACGGACAGGCATACAAGGATTGAAGGATAAACAAGGTAAGGTTATAGAAGGGGAGGATTCTGTCATGGCTAGGTGGGCTGAGCATTTCAGTGATGTTCTAAACAATGTAGTTAGTTCTACTCCCATTGTTTGCAATGATGATAGATGCATTGGTGGCTTTAATGTTGGCCCTATAACACAATCTGAAGTTATTTTGGCTGTTTCTAAACTTAAACTACATAAATCCCCAGGGGTAGATGAAATTACTACCGAAATGCTTAGAGCTGGGAATGTTTCGGTTACCACTTGGATGACTGAAATTCTGAATATCTTTTATGATAAAGGCATGGTTCCTAAGGATTTTACCAGAGCTATTGTTATCCCTATTTTCAAAAAAGGTGATCGCAGTTCTTGTGATAACTATAGGGGTATCAGCCTACTCTCTGTTCCAGGTAAAGTTCTTTGCATGATTATGCTTAATAGAATTAAGAATCTGGTTGACAGTCAATTGCGTGATGAGTAATGTGGATTCAGAAGTGGTAGGGGATGTGTGGATCAGATATTTTCACTTAGGCAGATTCTTGAGAAATGTTTAGAGTTTCAGAAACCTTTGGTTGCTAGCTCTGTTGATTTCAAAAAGGTTTTCAACTCTGTTGATCGTCATAATTTGTGGTTGATTGTGAAATCATATGGTATACCAGACAAGTTAATTAACATATTGAAAGCTCTCTATAATAACACAGAGTCGTATGTGAGAGTTGGTAAGGCTTGTAGCAATTGGTTTAGCATTACTTCTGGTGTTCGACAAGGGTGCATTTTGTCTCCTTTTCTCTTTAGCTTGGTTATTGATTATGTTATGCGAAATTCACTTCAAGGGAAAGATTTTGGTCTTAAATGGACTGGAGATACGAAAATTTCTGATTTAGATTATGCTGATGATTATTATGCGATTTAGATTTGGCAAATGATGTTGATGAGATGAACTCTTTCATTCAAGCTGTTGATGAGACTGGTAGTAGAGTAGGTTTGGTTATAAACGGAGAGAAAACTAAAGTGATGAAAATTGGTCAGGCAGGCTATGATTCAGTTAATATGAATGGTTGCAGTCTTGAGCAGGTGTCACAGTTTAATTATCTTGGGAGCTATGTAACAGATAATGGTGATGTGCGGCATGAGATTAACAGACGAATAGGGATTGCTGCCGGGACTTTTAAGAATCTATGGAGATTGTGGAGAAATAGGGGTATACACCTAAAGACTAAAATTAGACTGTATAATAGTTTGGTTCTTTCTAGGGTTAGTTATGGTAGTGAAACTTGGACACTTTGTAAACAGATAACAGGAAACTAGATGCTTTTGATTCCAGATGCTTACGCAGTATCTTGGGCATTAGGTGGTTCAACTTTGTAGCTAATGATGAGGTTAGGCAAAGGAGTTTGCAACCTCCTTTAAGCAGCATACTGTGCAGAGAGAGACTCCGTTGGTTTGGCCATGTTGCCCGTATGAATAATTATAGATTGGCGAATAGGGTTATGAACAGTGTGCCTAAAGGCCTCAGAAAGAAGGGGAGACCTAGGATGCGGTGGGCAGACAATGTCAAACAGGACCTTGTTAGAATTGGTGTGCAGTGGCCAGATGCAGTAGATGTAGCTCAGGATAGACTTGCTTGGAGAACTAAATTGCACGGTCTGGTTGGACCTCCGTAGCCCATGGCTGCTTGATGATGATGATGATGACGACGACGACGACGACGACGTACTTTCAATCTATAGCAAACATCAGATTACCTGTCAGCAGATTATCCATGCATATATAGCAAAAGAGTGGCATAAGGATTTGACAATAAATTCTTTTTACATATCTTGAACATAAGATCTGTAAATGATAACTAGGTAGTCACTAGAAGGAGAGCTATGCAACAATCCCCTGTGATGATGCATAGGACTGGCCAGGCGTAGCACCTAATGTCCGACCCCGCCTTCTCGTGGTGCAGACCGTTAGTACCTTTCAAAAGAGATACTCTCTTGTGGAAGTGAACAGAAGGGCTGCCAAATTAGTGTGGCCTACTGATCTGGACAACTATGGCTACTTTTCTTTTTTCTACCCTGCTGAGGAGTGGTCATCCACACAGGGTCCTGGTGCTGACCATATACACCAACTGGAATTGAATAATGTCTCTGAGCATGATTATGGATCTTGAATTTGCTGCACTAGTGAGTTTCTGTTGAGGGAAAATCTTCTGCTGTGCATCCATAACTAAAAAACCACCATAACTAGAAAACTCTAGAAAGAACTAGAGTTAGTTCTTTCTAGAGTTTTCTGTTTGTTTGTGGGTTGACAGCCCCAAGTAAATATTTTCACAGGATAAGTTTTATCAGCTGATGGATAATCCTGTTTGATATTGTTGGCATTCCCTCTCTTAATAAACACATGTTCTTTAAACATCCCACTAACCATTTCTCTCCATAGGTAGTGGAATGGAGGACTCTGCAAAGAGCTTATTCTCTTGATGTCCTCACACAAGAATTCCACCAATATGATATAGATATTCTCGGTTTGCAAGAGATCAGATGGATAAAGGTTAGATTCATAAAAATAGTTTCAATTTCTCTAGGTATGCCTCTCAGCAGACACACTAATGGTGCTCTTCTAGGATATGAGTGCATTAATGAAAGCTTTCTTACAGCAAAATTTCAGATAAGCATTAAAGACTTTAATGTCATCTGTTGTTATGCCCCCACTAAGGAAGCCAATGAGGATGAGAAAGATAGGCTTTATGGATAACTTTAGGATATTTTGAATTCTGTGAAGAAAGCAGATATTACCCTTTTCTAGGCGACTTCAATGTTAAAGTTGGTACTGACTCTGACCTTTTGGGGAGAAGTGATAGGTCCCTTTGGTGTTCATAGCTGAAATGGCAATGAGTAAGGTCTCTTACAGGTAAGTTAACTTTATGGTTTGAGAATAACTAACACTTATTACAAACATCACAACATACATGAGTACACATGGGTTTCACCAGATGGGCTGCAAAAGAATATTATTAAATGGGGGATGAGTGTACATAATTAAAATGATCTAATAAAATTATCCAGATTAAATTAGTTTCCCATTTAGAAGTTTTTAGATCATTTTATAACTCACATATTTATTTCATTTACATGAACTTTACTTTTATGCAAACAGTAATTTACCAAATGTAGCACTGGTTGTTCCTAGTTTCCAAAGCTCCACAGATTCAGGATACCGAAGTAAGAGACAGGATGTTTCTGAAGCAATACCACAATATGAATTCTGAAATAAAATCAACATAAAAGAAATGGGAAGTACAAATACAAAACACATGAACTGTTCAAACTGTGAAATATACTATATTAAAAAATTTTAATACATTTCAAGTATGTTATTTTCTTTCAGAAATTTGCAATGAAAACAACAAAAATTATAATTTAAAGAAATAAATTCTATCATTGGTTCTTTTGGTGACTTGAAAATATTCTAAAGCACCTAATATATATAAAAAAAATGTATTATGCCAGAATTACTTCATTTTCCTTTCTCATGGAAAAAATATTTTATTGTTAAATCACTCCCAAGTTTTTTTATTAGGAGCATATTTTAGGAATTGCTGAATTTAAAAAGTGGCTTTTACAAAGACACCTGTCTGTATGGGACTCTAGTATCTGAATTATTCAAATTGGCTACTGATCTAAGGGACCTGGGTTCGAGCCCCGGATTAGGCATGGACGTGTGTGTTGTTTTTCTGCTGAGGTCCTGCCATCCTCTCAGATCTCCTACTGTGGCTTATAAACTGACAGGCTCCTGTCAGACCTCTGTGGCAAGCAGCTGCTTGAGGGGGTATTTTTTTATTTTATTGAGTTAAAATTTCATATTTAGGCATATTTCCACCAGGACAGTGGATTTGCAGAAATGAAACTTGTGATTAAGTTAAGGATATATGAAACTTGTATGGTGGTAGGCCCTCTAACAATGTAAGCAATTTTATAAAATGGAGATTTTCACAAAAAAATTATTAAATATTTCATCATATTTTGACTATTTATAGAGATAGGCTTAAAACCTGCATTTAGTTAATGGATTCCAAAAAATAACTCAATACTACTCTAAAATAAAGTTTTTTCTTAGTAATCTTACTCATTGGGGGAAACATGTTACATTTAGTCATTACAGATCCCTACATGAAGGTTTGGTGAAATATTTCTGAAGAGATTACAATTTGTGTAAATTAACAATCTAAGCAATTTGTGAAATGTACACTTCATCTCCAGTAGTTCTTAGCTGTTTCTAAGGACAGCAAATCATGAATTGAATAGAAAACTATTTAATTTTACTATTTTAGCTTTTTAAATATAAACATTGTAGATAAGAAAACTTTGATATTTAAAGAATTGAAACAAAACTTTTAACATGCAAGTAGTTTGAAGGATAAACTTTAAAATTTTATTGCTCAACAACAGAGAATTTTAGGTTATTTTTGAAAACACTTTTCATTTCATTTATGCTTTACTTGGCTACCAATCAAAGGGGCTTGGATTTGAGCCCTGAGTTAAGACATGGATGTTTATATTTTTTTCTGCTGAGATCTCACCTTCCTCACAGATCATCTCTATGGCATACTAAACTGATGGGCTCCTGTCAGACCATTTAGTTTATCTTTGTGGCAAGCAGCTGCTTGAGGGTATATTTTTAAAAATCTTTACTACAATTATTGCAAAAAAGTGAATATAAACATTTCTTTTTCTAAGCTTTGTAAATATTTGTGAACAATATAAAAATGTGAATATCAAAACCACTTGAGAATTGAAGTTTGACTGTGTGCCGAATGTTTTACAAAAATACTGATATCACTGCCTAGGACATTTTATACCAAATGTGAAAATTGCAATAAAATTCTGCAATAGAAGCTCAGAAATTATGCTTATATAAATATCTTAAGAAAGGTGACAGGAATTGGCTTAAGCTCATTTGCTGGATTCTTTTCCCTAATGTTAAGCAAACTACATTGAAGAACACCTAGGACTAAACCATAATTAGAATGTGCACAAATACACAAAAAATGATGAAATATCTTAATATCTAGGTCTTAACGTTTTTACACTGATGGCTTCGATGAGAAATACTGAGGAAGCATTAGCAGTATAATTTTAAATTTTGTTCTTCATTTATATAAAATCAATCTTCATATGTCTAATTTTTATTACAAATGCTTAAAAATGAGCAGTAACATATCATTCTTCAATCTTCTGTTATGTATAATTATGACCCATAATGAATAATGTTAATGAGGCAAAAATCACAAATGGTAGGGATCCCCAGTTGCGATTTTTGCCGCATTAACAGTAGACACCTTAACAAGTATAGAAATATACACAGATCTTAATGAAGTGTAAAAAAGTTACTTGTCAAAAAATTATTAGACAAATTTTGTATTTGAATAAACAACAACAAAAAAAACTTGCCATTTCTTGATAACAAACTACATAGAAAGTTACTTTGGCAAATTCTTACATGTGTAATACCCATTCCTGAACAGAATAGATTTATGTGTAATGCCCATTCGAGTTGTCTTGTGGCTGAGTGGTTAGCGAGCTTGGCTACTGATCAAAGGGATCTGGGTTCAAACCCCAGGTAAGGCATGGATGTTTGTGTTGTCTTTTTACTGAAATCTTGCATTCCCTAGAGATTTTCTCTATAGCATATAAGCTGACAGGCTCCTGTCAGACCTCTATGGTAAGCAGCTGCTTGAGGAGGTATTTATTTTACTTTTTTAATGTCCATTCACAAATTCCTGAATGTAATGGAAATATTTATATATAATGCCCATTTCTGAACAGATTGGAAATGCATATAAACAAAATTTATTACAGCTTTTTCTTAGCAGAGGCTTAGATACATTACAAGAAATGAAAAAATACTCTGCTTGAAATCATTATACAGAAGTCCCTGATTTACATAAACTCGGCTTTACATAAGGTTTGAAGCAGGAAAAACATTCAAGGCATTGCATAAGAGTTGGAGGTAGCACATGCACAAAGCAGTGTCCCTTTCAATACATGTTTGGTCATATTTGCAGTGCCAACCATTCAGGCCATGTTGGATAAATTTTTATTCTTTTATATTTATTTTTTTATTATTCAAATTTCAAAATATGTATAAAAAAAATTAATATATGTGCAAATATTTATGGATTTTTTTATATGTGAATACAGCATCTTTGTGAAATGAAAACATAAGATGAAATATAAATATTATATTTGCACTACATAAATATTTTTAAGTAGAAGAGTGTAAAGCACCAAAACACAATATTAGTGAGATATAGAAATGAATAGTACAGGTGAATATTTTTAGTATGGGACCCCAACTTATGTTAGGTCTCTAGGAACCGAACCCTTGCATAAGTTGGGAACTGTCTGGATGAATATTGTGATAAGAATGCCTTAAACAAAAACCTCCCTTTCCTGAAAGTTAAGCTTTAAGCAAAGCGAGTAGAAACATATCATTCTTCAAATCTTCTGAGATTAAGTTCAAATAGCAATCTTTTTTTTATTTACACATATAAGACAGAGATGAGTCCTAGAAACTACTCCTAGTTTGCACATGCCTTTTCATACAAGGACATGGCACACTAAGACCAAAGTCACTACTGACCACTGCCTCAGTTACAGCTAACAGCACACAAACAGCCTTGCCATTAAGGGACTCAAATACAGCAATTGTGTGTCATTGTGAACCAAGGCGATAATACTGCACCACTAAGGTGGGTTGGATTGTTTTATTTCTGAGTGGCACTTTTTTGCACAGAATGGGCTAAATGGCCAGGTCACAAGGACCCTGATGGCTCAGAAAAGGTTGGGGTAGGGTACCCACTGGCAGCTGTTAGGAGACAGATGGTAACCTCCCACAAGGCCATCCAGCGTGTTCTTTAAAGTGCATGGGTATGGCTCTCCTGCACACAGGGTAACAGCTTTATGTCCCATCTGACGAACAGCAGCCTTTCCAAGCATATTGGTGTCCCTCTACTGACCAAGGGTAGGGTGGAGGTTTTGTAGAGATAAATTTCAACACTGGCCCATGTGGGACTCAAACCTGCAAACTGCAGATTTTGAGCCTGGTACACTACTGGTTAAGCCACCCCTGCCCCACCGATGTGACAGCTACTTGCTCCATTTTATAATGAAAATGACAACATCTATAATATATAGGCAATTGCAGTGATTTTCTTAATAATTGATAATAGCAGCCAAATAAAGGAAGTCAATGCTACAACTAAGTAATATATTTATAAAGTTACATTAAAATGATGAGCAAATATTGGAAAAAGTAATAATTAAATCAAAAAATCTGTATAACTGGTTAAATTTGATGGATAGTCACACACACACACACACTGAAGTCCAAAATTCAGTTAATATAAATAGGAACTAAGAGAAAGAAGAAGTGCAATCATCCTAGTGCATAAAATTAAAATTCTGTGGTTTGTGTATTTTAAACAGACCATTTACCACTTTTTCTTTCTTTGTTCAAAATTGATGGTTCTGATTTTTTTAATCAAGAAATGAATAACTAATAGTAAACATACTTGAGAAAATGGTGAGAACTTTATACACGTTTTTGGTGGATACTTGCTGAACGTTAAATGTGTGTCTACACCTGTAAATAAAGACCATTTGTTACTAAATGTTATGGCATACTACAGATTAAACTATTGTTTATTAAACATTGTTCATATATCAATTGTCTAATGGAGAAAAGCCAGCAATTTAATTGTCCAAAAGAAGTGAAGTTTAAAAAATGGAATATATAATTTTTATACACATAATAGTACATGCCTGTAGTTTCTGCTCTTATAAGGCCCTTTTTAACTCAATTTAAGAACCAAGCTTAAATACTTCAATCTGCTTGCAGTAAAATTAAAATTAAAAACAAGCATTTTAAAAATTATTTCATCAGTTCACAGTTCTTTTCACAGTAACTGCTGTACACTTGAATGGACAAAGCTTTTAATAATCTAATAAACAAGTGGAGGTCATGTCCCATCAAATAATCAAAGAGGAAGCTCATAATACTTAATTTTGCTTCAGAAACAGAATAAAACAGATTGCAGCAGTACATTAATGATTAACTGTTATGAACTTTTTGGCCATTTCAAAAAGATACCAATAATTAAGCTTATCTGAATCTCACATATTTAAGCAAGATTCAGAGATGTATCTTCAAATATGTCTCTACAATACAAATATGCAATTTTAACATTCGTTGGAAAAACTGGCAGTTTAAAATTATATTATTTCAATTAGCACATTTTTTTTTTTTTTTTTTTTTTTTTTGGAGGGTGGGAGGGAGTAAAGGTGTTAATTTTATCATGCTTTTTCATACTTTCCCCTAAATATAAAGCTTGAAATGTTATGAAGGAATCAATCTCATTAGTGATAATCATTTGTAGTAATTAGGCAAGTGTGAAAAATATCCACTCATCGCCTTCAGGACAGGTGGATTTTTTTTCCACACTTGCCTAATTACTATGAAATATTATATTCGCGTTTTTTTTTTAAGTATAACATGTACAATTATGGAAAAAGCAAATAAAAATATTGAAGCATAATGTTTTAAAGAATGAGTCTTTAACCACAACAACAATCAAGAAGTGGCCAAAGGAGCATAACTACTCCAGGGTTGGTATGGATAATTGGGAGTTTGCTGTGCATCTTAAGTTGGAAGATGAACTAGCTCAATCTCTTGAGTAAAAAAAAAGCAATCAGCCAAATAACACACAATAGTCATAATAAAATTTTCTTTGTTCTGAAATTTAAATCAACAGAAATATCTGAAAACAATTTTTTTTCCACAATTATTTTATCTGTTTTTAGTATTACACTATCTTAACAAATATGCAATTTACCAGCGCTCCAGCTAGACATACAAAGTAAACTCTTGTTGAAGCTCAAGGGAAATGAAAAAACTTCGATTTATCCAATCTGTGCTAAAAATACACATCAGCAGTTTAAAAACTAATTACAGAACCTTCATCGATTCCCACTTACTGGAATATTTTTGTTCTATACTAAGAGAAATCATTTTAGAAATTTTACTGGTTAACATCAGGAATTTCTGCACACCTCATTCTTTTTCCTTTATTGCAATCTAGCTGTTTCAATACCACATCTTTGTTCTTTAAAATAATTAACAGAGTACTTAGAAATTCTGAATTCGTTGGCAATGTCTTTTTTCATCTTTCCCCTATTTTAACAGCTGTGATCACTTTTGCTTTATCACTTAATGATAATGCCATCAACTTACATGTCACTGTAATACAATTTAATCAGTAAAAAGAGGAACTAGCTCTAAACTAAAATTAAACTAGCACTTTCTATGATGAATGGTAGAAAATGTTTCTCTGGGTGCCATATGGGGATGATAGAAGCAGTACAGAGATAATAAGAATCACTCTGTCCACCTAAAGCAGTGGAGACTGTATAGTCAATGAGAATCACTTTGTCCACCAGGAAAAACTCTCAGCAACTTCCATCACCAGTAATTTCATGGGAAAAAAACTTATCAAAAAGGGATTTTCCCTTCAAATATTATCCATATAAAGTTTCTAATTGTTGAGATGATGATGAAAAAATTAGTTCAAGTTAAAGGGAGAAGAAGTACAAAAAAGTCAAAGCATTTGATTGGTAATAAAAAAAAATTGAGTCAATGAGAAATTTGAGAAAGAGAGGTTTCAGTTAACAAAAGAGTTAACTGTATTTAATTTTATTTAGATCAATATAATAATGCAAATACACACAAAAATATACATATAATGTAAGAATTAAATTTCATGCCTTAAAAATATTCATATTATACTATGCAAATTTTACTTAAAATTTAGCATCTAAACATGATAGTTTGGATATACAGTGAACTGATAGGACTTTCAAATATCCCACTCTGACATTTCATTCACTGACCACTCTGTCAATGATCATGCTACAACAAAATTACATTTTAAAATGATACTTTTCATTTTTACTTTTATTGACTGCTGCGAATAGTTAGTTGTCAGAGTGTGTTTTCTGGTTTTTTACATATATTGCTTAGTGTTAATTACACTGTACTGCAAGTAAATAGGATGGCTATCATGATGTGTTCTTCCTATACAGCTTCACACATCATAGTCTTTGGTTTTATTTTATACATAATAATTCAGTCCAGAGTTTTATTGAGGCTGCCAGATTGTTGGTAAAGCAATAGCATGCCAACAGCTTCATTATTTACATAAATATATTTAACTGAGCTAGGTCTGTGATTCTCTATTGTGTTTTCCACACAAACTGGTAAAATTGCAGTTATTGATGATAACCATTATATTCAGATTCAGATTACAATCTATTACATAGCACAAGAAATATAATAGAACAAATAAGAATACACAGAAGAAATACAAAACATACAAACACACCAAACATATATATAATATATATATATAATATGCGCCATGAAACTTTTCACATTATTATTTGTAATGGTCCACTTGAGTTGTACTCATTTGTGGGTCGAACAATAGCCTTAAAAGAAATATTTTAATGATGTATATTAACTTTTTTACTAAATTAATAATAATCAATTAATTACCCCCAGTACAAAAAAACTCCCAATACAGTAATAATAACATGGAATCATTGAAAAAATTCAAGTGCATTAAACTTATCTACAACCCATTTTCTAAGTCTCTTATTAAAAATATTTAAAGCTCTCTCAATTTTCAAACTATTTGGCAGTGCATTAAACAATTATGCTGCATTGCAGCTAGCTATAACTGCATTTTTCAGAGTAGATTTAAGATGTATTAAATGGCAACCATTCAAAACTTGATAAGAATGGCCATGGCTTACAAGGAGACAGAATTATCCAGTTTAGCAACCCATGCCTGACACTCCTTTCTCTTAGTACAGTGATCTCACTAAAATAATAGTGAAGACTAACTGAGATATTAGAAATCATTGGTGCAGCCCAAAAATTATAAATAAAATAATTTATTTCTTCAAAAAGTATTTTTTTTTTACAGAAATAAGTTTATTATAATCAAAACATAAGATAAAAAAAAAATGCATTAATTTCATTTGGACGTTGAAAGACAAAACAATTTCATATTTCCGCATTACTTTGTGGTAATACATCCCACTCTTCCAAAGGAGCAGATCAGAGCTTGTGGAGAGTTCTCAAAGGGGTTGATGATCTCCAATACATCCCCCCAGCACATCACACACATACTCTGTAGGGTTCAGGTCTGGGGAATAAATTGGCCACTCCCACTCCATCCACTGAATATCCTCACTTTGAGGAAATGAACTGTCTGAGCCCCATGAGGGTGGCCATTATAGTCCATTACAATAAATGGGGGGGGGGGGGGGCAACATCATTCTTGAAAAGTCTTACATAAATGTAAGGCTGAAATATATTGTCCCTAATCTTCTGACCAGTCAGAGTGCTACTAGCAAAGGTTGAAGCAGTGTACATCCATTTAACATAATGCTACCCCAGATCATCAAATCACCGCCATCATAATGATGTCATTCTCTGAGGTCAGAAAGTTGGTAAAGAGTTCCTTGCTCTCTACAGAACATCAGTCTGAAGACTGAATCCTAGTCACATCTGTTTGGGATCACATAAAAACTAATGCATTGATTGTTCTACCACATGTAAAAGCATCCATGTGTTGTCTCTGTGTCATACTGTTATTACGAAATACTCTACCAACATGAACACATTGCCTTCTCAACAGGAAATGAGTTGTACAGAATCAGATATAGCTTTTAAAGCACTCCAGATTTGCTTTTCAAGTCATGTATGCAATTTTGTCTGGTCAGATGATTTTTTGGCTAGCATACGACCTTGAGTATAGTTTTTTGTTGAATGTTCATTTATACTCTTACTGTATTAGTTTAAAATCACAAAAAATATAATATTAATAATTTCAGTCATCTGTGAAATATTTAACAGTGTTTGAATTATGTAACTTTTGGATACCAATGTAGTTAATATCCAGCATCTTTGGCAATTGATTGCAAGATGATAAACAAAAAGAGCATACTTTTCAAAGAAACAATTAGCAAGATCATAAATGCTTGCAAACAGCACAATTTTGTGCCATTACATTTGCTGATAAAAGGAAAAAACTATAAACTGAAAAATGGCTGTCACCAAGTACCATTTGATCTCAAACTCTAAATATGCACTTCCCCTTTTTGACACTATGTATGTAGCCACTAGAGATTCAATACAGAAGACTGGAAAATGTTTTTTAATTAAAAAAAACTTGAATTGGCACACTGACGAAAAAAATGCTTTTTTGTTGAACGTTCATTTATACTCTTACTGTATTAGTTTAAAATTACTATACATTTCTGAATTTTTATTTATATTATTTGTTTACTATACCAGTTAGTGAAAAAGCAATGTATAAGCTTTGGGTGTTGTGAAGAACCCAAGTATATCTCTACTTATCTAATATCTCTACTTATCTATATCTCTACTTATACTATGTTAAAAGTGGCTAATTTTAAATTTTTAAATGATTTCAATTTAAATGACATTTTTTACAAACCCATTTTTTGCTTAAAGCAAGGGCACATGCATAACAATGTGCTAGATTATAGCATTTAATTTCAATTGCTATAAAACTTTAAAAGACAATTCAATGTATAAGAAACATCATTTATAATTTTCAACTGATATTCCAACCTGAAATGCAACTGATACTACCTTGTAACCAACCCAATAGCTCAAAAACAGGGTATTTGGTGAAAACTATTCAATCAACTTAGCTAGTGTGAAAAACTTGGATCTATTTCATATTTAAAGTGCTGAAGTTAAGCATTAAATATAATTTTTTCAGTGTGAAAAAACAAAATTTTGCAAAGCTTATTGCTTTAGTTCATTTAATTGTGAATACAATGCTTATACAGCTGAAATCATTTTGTACTTTAACAAACAAACAATGAAAAGAGTACCCGAAACATATATAATGTTATTTTACCTTAGGGAAAAATGAACTGATGAAAGACCAAAAGATTATTAAATAGGATGTCTGTAAGTAGAGTTTTGGTTCACCACAATATTTGCAATTGCTTATGATGGAGTTTTATTCTCTATCCACAAATACAACAATTTAAAAGATTGTGAAAAATTGCAGATCATTTTCAGTTATATTCAATAAAATAACAAAATAAATCATACCTCCAGATATAAGGTAGTCTCCAGCAATTTCCAAAGCTCTAACATCATGTGTATGTAAAACCCTTTGTAAAGATTTCATCCACAACTTTTTACTACCACGATGAGCATGGGATTGACTTTGTACTTTTACATACTGTATTATAATTGGATCAGTTCCACTGACATATACACTATTTTCATCCTTGAATAAGACAAAAAAAAATCTTTTAATAAAACTAATATATGTTTACTAATACAAAATATTTAAAATATGAGTATTGCAGTGCAAATAAACAAAATTAATAGAACAAAAAAGTGAATAAACAATTTTAAAAGGCTAAAACAACAAGATTTGAATCTGACTAGTTACAATGAGTCACCCGACTTCTGTAGTTAGCTTTGAAAAATGCAATGTGAAGCATTAAAAAATTTCAGTACCAGAAATATGAATGGAGACAATTTTGGTACCTCGCTGATTTAAAGAAATTATTCCTTAACACACCATGACTGAAAATTTAACCATCTGGAAAGAAGGAGGATGTAATAAATAGTTTTGTGGAAAAGTTTTTCCAACATGTGGGATTAAAACCCATGCTTTTCCAGATAAATGGAAAGATGTGGGTTCGAATCCCACATGTTGACAAAACTTTTTTCCAGAAAATTATTTATTGATTTATTGACTTCAAAGTCCACTGGTAACTCTGCATATACTATTTATGAAGAATGTGATAAAATGCAAGCAGTAGATTTGAAAGTGCACAGATTAATTTTAAAAAACATATCTTCTTATATGCACCCTAAAATGCAAAAAATAAACCTGAAACGTATCAATGGCCAATCAGTCATTCAATTTGCATTTACTTCAAAGGAAGATAGGGGGCTAGAAATCTTGTTGAGTAGATAAAACCAGCACCTATCTCCCTTTGAAGTAAAATGGAATTCAGTGACTGATTGCAACAATGATATGCTTTAGTTTTATTTTTTACTTTTTAGGATGCATATACAAAGATAAGTTGTTGTTTTTTTGTCACTAAAAACACCTACCTTCAGAAACTTTTATTTGATATATGACTCATAAATGGAAAAGAAATTCCTTTCTCCCCTTATTTTTGGGCTCATGTTCAAGGTAGCTCATGACAGTGGAGATGTCAAAGCTTTAATTTGAACTCATGACCACCTGATGAGATGTCAGGTGCTCTGTCAGTACCTGCTCTATCAATCACTGTGCCAGTTATAAGACAAAGTGGTTAGAGAGAACTACTGATATACTACATATCTCTTTTAGTAGACTTAAAATTGAATTGAAAAAATATTTGGGAATTTCAAATTAGCTGAATATTATGTGTTGTGTTCTGTAAATTTATTTGATGTACCATTTTCGTTCTGTAAATTTATTTGATGTACCATCATCTACTATAATCATTTAATGTGAAAGATTCTATCTTAATGGAAAAACAATAAATCAACAGGAAAGAATAGATTACACAAAAGGAAAATTTAACTAATCAGAGCAATATCCACAGTTGTTTATGTCAGACTTCAAAAATATTTTAATTATAGTTTCCTCAACATCTTTTAAATTATTATATTCTAAAACTCTACTAAATTTATCTATAATAATTTTGTTGCAAAAATATCATTAAACCACAAGCACCATGTGTTCAGTTGTTTTACATCTGAGCAAAACATTTTTGCACACAATTGGTCAGGCCACAAGGACCTTAAGGGCTCAGAGAAAGTTGGAGGGAAGATATTCCACTATACATGTAGCTGTTAGATGATAGATGGTAACCTCTTGTCATGGCCATCCAGCATGTTCTTTAACGTGCACAGGGTATGGCTTTCCTGCACAGGGTGCCATGGTTTAATGTCTCATCCAAATAGTGGTCTTTCCAAGCACCATGGAAAATTCTTCCAATATTTTTATTTATAAGTTAATCAAATAATCATACAGTTTATCAAAATGGCAGCACAATAATTAGCATAAGACAAATGCACATACATAATACAATAAAAAAACTTGCTTAAAATGATGTAAGGCAGATGTGACAGCAAACTATTACAATATCATAAGACCTAAACAAATGATCATTTAGTAATGCATCATTACTAATTACATTGAAATTGCAATTAAGCATCATCTATCTTTTTAGTGATTTATAACCAATCAAATGAATTTTTCAACTTTTTTGTGATTTCTTTTATGGTGATGGTGTTTACATGACATTTGGTGCTACATTTTATTAACAATTTCCTGTCAGACCACTGTGGCAAACAGCTGCTTGAGAGAGTATTTATTTTTTCATTTTTAACCATTGTGTGGCTCTGGAATTATTTCAAGTTCCTACAGCGCAGTTTTCAATTAGGCTCTCTCAATAAAGACTTGCATCAATCTTATGTCATCTATAACTCTCCTTTTCAATATAAGATTATACCTATAATTTATTAACGTAACACTAAAATAAATGATGCTTTCACAAATTTCCCCTTTTTTTACATCAGTTGTAAAAGACACTTAATTTTTACATTCTGTTGTGTAGAATGAAAATATCTGTGACCTAATACTCTAAAATGAGAGGCTTAAAACAGAATAAAAACTGAACTAGGATTTTTAAAATCTACATATTTACAATAGTAAAATATCACAGGAAATATCCTGTATACATGGGACTCATAAAACAGTTAACTGAAAAAATTTAGTTTTGTCTATGTTTTATAAATTTTGAAACTAAATTCAGTCCTGTGATACTTACTGTGTATACTACTGAAAAAATTTAGTTTCAAATTAAATTTTTCTTAGAAATCAATAAAAGTAGTTACTACTCATGACAAAACTAAATTTTTTCAGCTATTTCATGAGTCCTATATACAAGTTTTCTGACATATATATATTTAGAATATAGATTTTTATTCATAAAAGAAAAGAATACAGTACATTTATCATTTGACCCACAAAGCTAAACAGCTTATCTGCAGGAAAATGAATAATTTAAATATAGGTCATTCAGCCACGAAAATGATACATCAAATAAATTTACAGAACACAACACATAATATTCAGCTAATTTGAAATCCCCCAAATATTTTTTCAATTCGATTTTAAGTCTACTAAAAGAGTATATTTAATATTTTCCTTGGGACAGCATTAAATATAAGTGGTATTTGATATTTGGAGGTACATTTCCTGTAATTATTTTGAAAAGTAGGCATTTTGTAATACTCTTGGTTCCGAAATCTTGTATTTTTATTTTTATTTTTAGTTTGCATGTTTTCTCAAAAAAATTTTTTTTAATTATTGTTATATTTATATAAATTACTGTAGGATAAAATGTTTTAAAATTTTAATCTATCTGTTGAAGTTTTGTAATTTTTTTTGCATATGAAAGGAATAATATTTTTAGCATTATAGATTGCAATTTTCCTATTTTATTTATGTTAGCTAAGTTAGTTGTTCCATGCACAATTATTCCATAATTTAAAATCAATTCATATATTGCTTTATAAAATAAAACACAGGTTTCCCATATTTGGTATGCATTTTAATTTTTATCGCTGATATTCTCAAGCTTTCATATATATGGGATTATATGAGCATTCCACCTAAAATATTCACCAAAAATGATTCCTAGGTATTTTATTTGATTTACTTGTTCAACACATGGACAACTACATAATGATTCACAATTAGAAGCATCCTTTTTTTTTCCTTTTGCAATTCATTTTATAGGTTATGATAAAGATGTTTTGATTATGACTTAACCATCTAATTATATTATTGTAATCTGTTTGAATCACTGAAATACTATCATTTAACTGTTCTGTTCATTAAAACAATGTCGTCAGCATATAGATAAATAGCACTTTTTACTTTTACATTGAACAAATCATTTATGTATACCAGGAACAATAAAGGACCTAAAATTGAACCTTGGGGATTTCTATTTGTCAAAAATTTAGTGTATATAGTTTCTAATTATTGAAAAAGTTTGAGAATGGTAGTTGCTCACAGCAAAAATCTCAGCTTATCTCTAAAAATCAGTGGTTCTCAACTGGTATGCTGTGAACCTGTGCCACGTGCCTCAGCATTCACATGAAGCCTAAAAATAAGCTCAAAAATATTAAAAAGTCTGAAATATAAATTAAATATGCAAAAATTATGTAAATACATAATGGAGGAATTGGTAGATTACATATTATTTTTATTATTGAAAACAACTATTTTGATATAATTGTTGAATTTTAAAAAAAACAGGATTATAAGGGATTTCAACTGGTACTATGTGCCACATTGGCATTCTGTGAATGAGTGGATAACAAAATGAAGGTGTTTCGACCTATCAGTACAAGTATTTTTTAATTACTAAAATGTATTAACTTTGTGCTGTGAGACAATGAACCCAGTACTAGGGTGCCATGATGAAATGAATCCAGTACTAGATGTGCCATGATGAAGTGAACCCAGTACTAGATGTTCCATGATGAAGCTGTTGGATTGGGTTGTCTTACCTCTGAGAGGCACTTTTTTACACACAATGGACTAAATAGCCAGATCACAAAAACCCCAAAGGCTCAGATAAGGTTGGGGAAGGGGACTCACTGGAATATTGGAAGACAGATGGTAGCCTCCCATCAAGGCCATTCAATGTGTTCTTTAACATGCACAGGGAATGGCTCTCCCACACATGGGGCCACAGCTTAACGTTCCATCCGTAGGACAGAGGCCTTTCCGAGCCTATCAGTCCCCAGCCCACTATGTTGAAATGAGCTCAGTATTTAAATGTTGTGATGACGTGAACCCAGTACTAGGTATGCCATGATGTGAAAAAGGTTGAGAATCATTGCTCTAAACAAATGATTTAAAATATAACAAAATTTTTTAAATTATTTAATTTTTCATTGCAAAAGAAATAAAAACAAATTGTTAATGATATAAAAATGTATAAAACTGAGGCTAAACTGTTATGCACTGATACAATTAGTTTGACTAGAGTACCATGCATTTTGAACTATAATGTTATTTATGAATCCATATAGAGTAGTGGCAGTTAGTGCTTTTCATTTCCTGGTTTCTTCCCAATCCCAGGATGCTGAGATTGTAACTTGTGCAATGCAGAAATATTTTAAATTGTTTACAAAGCTGGGGCAGGTGAATCATTAAAACAATTAAATATAATTAATATATATTAAGTGATTTTACTTGAAATATACAGACATGACTGATTTTTAGTAACCATATATACTGTTAACTAGTAGTTATCATTACACATAGTATGTAATAGCATATAGAGTTACAAAATAGATATACAAAAGAAAATAGAATATCAAATTTATATTGCATTTCAATTTTTTAATATTAAACCAGGAATAATATTTTAAGATAAACTATTCCTAGGACTAACAACAGATTTCCTGAGAAATGAGACAAACTCTTTTATTCCTCAGGAGTGGGGATGGCTCAGTTGGTAGCATGCCATACTTGTAATCTACAGTTCCCAGGTTCAAGTTCCAGCATTGAGATTTATCTCTCTGCAAAACTTCCTGCCTTGCCCTCAGTCAGTAGGGACACTGATGGGCTTGGAAAAGCCACCGTCCATCGGATGGGACATAAAGTTGTGGCCCTGTGTGCAGGAGAGCAATACCCTGTGCATATTAAAAAACATATTGGATAGCCTTGACAGGAGGCTACCCATCTATCTCCCAACAGCTGTCCAGTGTGTCCCCCTCCCCCAACCTTCTCTGAGCCCTCAGGTCATTGTTTCCTGGCCATTTAGCCCATTGTATGCAAAAAGTGCTGCTCAGAGGTAAAAAAAAACCAACCTTCCAACAAGTAAAAAGAACTCCTCAATATTCTGCTTGATGAGCACTAGTATAAATAGGGCATACACACTATTAAAATAGAAGCAAAAATATCTTATAGTGAATTAAAAAGACTGCTTCACAATCATTCCTGGGTTAAAATGCAAAATAGTGACTGTTTCTTAGATACAGTTTTCAGTCTCCCCACTTCATTTAAAATTTTATAAAAGAATTAAAAAGTGCATGTTTAATATAGTATCAATAAAATAGTATTTTAATTTTTTTTAAATGAAGTACTTACTTTGTTTAGACAAAGTGTAAGGACATCTGCCTTATGAGTTCTGGAAGCCTGAAATAAGCATATTGTTTCATTACATTTTAATCAATACTGGAAAAACTCTAAATTAAAAACTACACATATTATATGGTATATTCTACTGAAATTTTAAAATAAGTTGCACAATTAAAAGGACCTTCTTGCTCAGAAATTAATTAAAAATAACCTAAAATTCTCTGTCATTGAAGAATAAAATTTTAAAGTTTATCCTTCAAACTATTTGCATGTTAAAAGATTTTAGGAGAAAACTCGGAAGCTTTTCAGAGCAAGGACAGCACTCCGTCTTCAGTGTAGTGACACTATAGGGTGACATTAGGGCTGTTTAGGGCTTCTTTCCACATATCGTGAAGGGCGATTCCAGTGTCTTGGTTGCAGATGGGGATGGGCAAAGTCATTATGGAACCATAGCCTTGAGGACTATGGTTCCATAGAAAGTGGATGTATATGCAAGCAGTGTGGCATGCTCCCAGTCTATTGTTGCTGCATGTTGTACTGCTAGCTCAGCAGCAGCCATCATTAGCTTGTTTTGGCTGACATCTGTTTGATGCTCTGCAAACCTCTCTTGTACAGAATGTATGCTTTTTTGATGCAGTAGACAACAGAATTATCCAGCAAATGCAGGGGAAATTGGCATAAATCCAATTTTTGAAGTAGGCTATATTTGTGTCTGTCCCTTTTGATAATTTTCTTAAGATTTGGAACTGGACTGAAAACAATTTTGATATTTTGGGCTCTGAGCAATTTGTGGACTGATTTGCATAGGACAGGGATGTAAGATATAGGTCCGGCAAAGGTTGCATGTTCAGAGTTGGTGATTGGGAGGAGAGCCAAATCTCTTCTTTTTTCATTTCTATATTTATTGATTAGTTTTTCTATTGTTGTTGGGTGGAAGCCCAACACAAATTGAATTATCTGTTTCTTCCTTAAATGGGATGCAGCAATGGAAGGGATATTGTGAATTTCTTTTTTAAGCAACTGCTCATTTGAAGATACGGTAGCTCCCACTGTACCAGTCTAAATGCTGACCTCTACCACTAGCATCAAAAACAAGGTTTGCAGGCTAAAAAACAACAGGTGGTTCCCCAAAACTTTAAGAAGAGCACAGTGCCATCCAACTGTCAGGCATTGCGAATGTTCACCGAGTGCAAAGTGCACAAAGATAATTACCCCCATTCGGCCGCTAGTGTGCAAAAGATCATCCCCAACTTTCTTTCTTGAAAAGAATTTGTCTAAATTTTCGTACAGCTTCATTTGTGATAACCCATTTTCTATAAAGTTGACAGCAGAATTTATCAACAGACTCAAGGATCTGTACATTCCTCCCGACAGCAAATTAGTCACATTTGGCATAGTTCCTTATTCCTATACATTCTAGTTTTTGATGCTGCCAAGTTATTTCAGACAAAAATTATTGAAATGCAAAAATTTTCCCTTCCCAAAATCAACTCCATTGAGAAGCTCTAAAACTTGTCACCGGAAACAATTATTTCCAGTTCGGCAACCGAATCTACAGGCAGGACTCAGGGGCACCCATGGGCTCACCACTTTCCGGTATCCTGTCCAAGATTGTCCTTCAAGATCAACAAACAAAATTATTGAACTTGACATCAATTTCATGTCTTCTGGTGTCGTTATGTTGATGATACATTTTTAATTTGGAATGGCAGCAATGAGCAATTAAACTGCCTCATTGATTCTGCCAACAATATCTAGTTGTGCTATCTATATATATCTATTCTTCTATAATATATTTTACGAAGGAGGAAAGTAGCAGTGCCATCTCCTATTTAGATATTTTCATCCAAAAAGACGACACAGAAGCACTGACATCAGTATACCAGAAGCCCATCTACATCCACTCTGTCATACGTGCAGACTCATGAACCCCATAGGCATACAAATTTTCAGCCTTCCATTCCATCATCCATAGGGCCTTCACTGTATCATCAAACAAGCAGCTGCTTAAAAAAAATTCAAAATATCCATTCCATTGCTGCGCCCCATGGTTTCCACCCAACCACAATAGAAAGCTAATCAATAAATATAGAAACTAAAACAGAAGAGATTCGGCTCTCTTCCCAAACACCAAACTCCGAACATGCAACCTTTGCAGACCTATATCTTACGTCTTTGTCCTATGCGAATCAGTCCGCAAATTTCTCAGAGCCCAAAATATCAAAATTGTTTTCAGCCCAGTTCCAAATCTTAAGAAAATTATCAAAAGGGACAGAGTCAAATTTAGCCTACTTCAAAAATTGGGTGTATACTGATTTCACCTGCATTTGCCAGATATTTCTGTTGTCTACTACATCGAAAAAACATGTTCTCTACAAGAGAAGTTCACACAGCATCAAACAGATTTCAGCCAAAACAAGCAAATGATGGCTGCTGTCAAGCTAGCAGTACATGGCAACAATAGACTGGGAGCCACACTGCTTGCATGTGCATTCACTTTCTATGGGACCATAGTCCGTGAGGCTATTAAAATAATGACATCACCCATCCCCACCTGCAACCGAGACACTGGAATCGCCCTTCTTGATATGTGGAAAAAAGCTCTAAACAGTCCTAACGTCACCATATAGTGTCACTACACTGAAGACAGAGTGTTGTCCTTGCTCCAAAAAGCTTCTGGTTTTCTCCTAAAAACTTTTAATGCAAATAGTTTGAAGGATAAACTTTAAAATTTTATTGCTCAATGACAGAGAATTTTAGGTTATTTTTAATAAGTTGTAAAGGCATAGTTAAAACTTCATGTGCTATTTCCTTATAACTGTTAGAAGAAAAACTTTTTACATAAATATTATGCATAAAAAAAATATATATATATAAGATCTACAATGCTGGGAAAGATATTTATATACAAAATTATACTAACATTTTTATTAAACAAAGAAAATTAATTATAATTCCAGATTTTCAGTGAAGCTTAAAATACTTAAATTTCAATAATTTTTTTTTTACCACTAGTAACATGAAAAATACTACAATACAGTAGACCCTCACCAAATGCAGGATTGTTATGTTCCTGAAGAATTCTGCAAACTGTGACACTAAAGCCTTATGGTAAAAGGTTAGGAACATGTTTTAAATAACAGAAGTGAAATCTTTGTATACTTTTTCTCCACAAAATGCAAAATTTTCATAGGCTTTTCCCCCAAAATATGAAATTTTTGTAGTTAAATTTCCTTCCTTAAAATTTGAAATCTTTGTTAGTCCCCTCCCCCCAAAAATACTGTTTTCATTAGACTGCAGAAGAACTTGGTAAATATTTGTTTAAATACATATCATTTTGCTGTACTAAAAATCATTAAACATTTAATAAAAAAAAAAGTTGTCAATGATGTACTGATTCAAAACTTGGTGAGCAACAACAACTATTGTCAGATTCTTCCTCAACAGAAATTTAAAAGTTCTTCATCATTATGCATCCATAATATAGTGTCATTATCCCCACTAACCATGTGTCACACTGTCCCAGCTCCTAATTAGTCATTTTTCTATACATTTAAGAATGTTTTGCAATGTTTGAATAAAAGTTTCCATGAATAATGAAATCCACGAACTGCAATTTTGAGATCCAAAAGGTTTATTGCACTTATTACTTATATTATTAAGTAGTAACCATGGCAAAAAGTTTAGAAGCCAATTGTCTTTTTAAAGCCATGTTAATGATCAACTGTCTTTTCTTGACCAACACATGCAATAATGATTCAACCATTTGTAATCATTGATAAAATGTTTTTGAATTTCATCATAAGAGCTTTACCCTTCCAATTCCACACGGAATTGCAAGGAATCACTTATACCCCCATGTCTTTATAGTTTGACTGTCAGTGTTTAGATTACTTACCTACAGTTCTAAAAGGAATAATAAGTATCAAACAATTTTCTGTCATATATCAGCAACAAAATGATGCTTAAATTACAAATGAACATTGTCTAATAACTTTTAGTTTCGTTATGTATGCTCTGGTTAAAAGATTAAAAATTTATATTGAATACTTACAAATAATAGTGTTCCAGTTTTGCCATCCCAGAAGGATGTTCTTCCCCATGAATCACCACTTATAATTGTCATATCTCTGTAAAGCATAATAATAAAAGTATATTGCATTATGACAAATTTCTCCATTAATACTCATTTCAAATATACTTTACTTCATTTAATGAATTTACACATACTACTACAGATGATTTTTTAATATCTATCAGCATAGGATATGGATTATTTGTTGTTCCTCCATTAACCTAGTATAAAAAAAAACATAACAGCATTTTTGAAAAGCCAGGATAGATGTTGTTCCCAAACTAATTTGCCTGGAAACAGAAATTTCCTTTTCATCTTCCAGAAATCTTCCTTTTGTGAGCAGGAGGGGGGGGGGGGGGGGGGGGCTCAGTCGGTAGCGCGCCAAGCTCGTAATCTGTAGTTCCCAGGTTCGAGTCCCAGCTGGGTCAGCGTTGAGATATATCTCCGCAAAATTCTCCGCCCTGCCCACGGTCAGTAGGGGACAACGATGGGCTTGGAAAGGCCGCCGTCCGTCGGATGGGACGTTAAGCCGTGGCCCCGTGTGCGGGAGAGCCATACCCTGTGCACGTTAAAGAACACGCTGGATGGCCTTGACGGGAGGCTACCATCTGTCTCCCAACAGCTGTTCCAGTGGGTCCCCTCCCCCAACCTTCTCTGAGCCTTCGGGGTCCATGTGACCTGGCCATTTAGCCCATGGTGTGCAAAAAAGTGCCGCTCAGAGGTAAAACAACCCAACCCAACCTTTTGTGAGCTTAAAACCTTATTCCTTCAAGCAAAATGTTAAAATGACACTTATGTGAAATATCCCATTTAATACCACCCCTTTAAAATACTATTTTCTTGTGAAACAGCACTTTGATATCATAATATCACACTTTTAAAGTAATCATACTGATGAAATGTGTAACTGAAAAGAAAATTTGGTTTTGCATATTTCATGAATCCCATATCTACAGGACTTTTCCAGTGATACTTTACTACTGAATAATCATACTGATTCTGTGCAATCAATAACTAGAATCTTTTAATGAAAAATACTCATTATGGCTCTCGATTCTAAGTTATTAGCGGTTATGGTAGAATTATATTGGAAAATTTAACTAACAATACAGGTTCAAGGTGTGAACCACTGCAATCTTACTATGATGCAGCTATGACACTGATCAAACTCTGTGACAAACTTAAGCTATGGTCATTTAAGGAAGAAAGAGATAATTCAATGACATAACTGGAGCAATATTTGCATCAAATGTACTGAACATTGAGCATATACAGATGAAAAGTTGTCCTTATTTTAAATATGTTTTTATGCCTAATACTGGCTTATTTCAGCATTTAAAAGTCCCATTAGAAACTATTCCTTGCAATTAAACTTTAATTACGAGGATTATGACTTTTACTGTTAGTGAGATATTCATATGATATTGAGAGAAAATGTGGCACTTTAAAAACCAGATAATACTTTTACAGCTTGTGTATACAAAAAAAAATGTAAGCAAACCAAAGGAAAGGACTTTGGTTTAAATATAAATGCAAACACCTCAAAAAGATTGGAAAGAAAGTGTCTTAAATAATATCTCAGAAGAATTGGTTAATACTTTTTACACAACAAACATAAAAAAGTTTGAAACCTAACTACACTCAAAATAATTCAAAAGGAAGCCTTTAAATATTACAGACATCATTCAACTCAACAGTTCACAAATAAATTAAACTAGCATGTAAAATTTAGATCTAAATAAAATTTAATTGAAACAAACATCATTGTACTGAAAAAGAACTTATAATGCTCTCATCTGCTGCTAATCTTATTGAATTTTACACCATTATTGTCTAGTTTCTGATTTTGCCATTAACAAAATAAGTGATATTTAGTAACTACTTTTCTCAGTGTAGTACTCCTTAGACTATCTAAAGATTATATGCTTATGATGGAAGTTTGTGATTCTCTTTAGCATCTGTTCTTGCTCCAGTAATTTCTGTGAGATGGCTGGCACACTCCACTACAGGATAGTTATTGAATTTTGAAGCTCAAAATATCTCCTCTGATTGATGTTAACAGCTGTTACTGAAATCTTCTAGTTGCACCCTATGTGCTTGCTCCACCTTAAATGGGTTAACCAATCCTTCTTCACTATTATCCTTGATATCATTGATTGCCATCAAGGTGGTTGCCAATATGGTTGATTATCATGATGAAAGCCAAGATGGTTGATTGCATTCCATCATTGAGGTGTCACTATAATCAATGTCAATAATTAGCATCTTTCATTTGAAGCAATATCTCCAGCTGATTAAAAACCCACATATTGAAAACATTACTAAGACTTAAAAAACCAAAATGACCCTCCCATTTAAAAGATTAAAAAGTTTTATATAACTGTCTGCAACTGTTTCTTCCATACTTTGACAGCTTCTTCAGATAGGTGATTGATGGTACAACAGATAGGTTAATTTAAGAAAAAAGATGCCCTCTGTCGATGTCATTATTAGTTATCCATTCCTGATGCAATAGAAGGCTACATGCAGGAGGCAGGGGGGGGGATGTCAATATTATGTAGGGTGTGCTGACATAAATTAATTCAAATGCTTTTAAGTAATTCAATTGATACTTAGTATGGGGAGCTGCTATGATTTTTTTTTAGCTTTTAATTATGCTATAAGAAAATTATGTTCCATTATTGTTTTAGTTAAAACTGTATTTCCTACTTTATTTTTAAGATCCCTTTGATGTTCTTTCAATCTTTCTTCAAAGTGTCTAAGTTTTTTCCACAAATTTTTTGCTTAACAATTTATTTTCAGGATCACAACCCACCTGATTCAACCCCACCTGATTATATTTTATCTATACTACAGAAATTGATTACCTAGCTGCCTTCAGACGTGTAAATGACCATCAGATGCTCATAAGCAGAATCGGCTTTCATCACTGAAGACCACAGACTGCCATTCTACCCTCCAATGAACTCGTTCTTGACACCACTGCAAACGTGCTCGACAGTGACGAGGTGACAGTGGTAACCGTGCCTGTAGTCCTGCTTCCAAAAGACGACTGTGTATCATACTTGTAGACATCCTTGGTATGACAAAGAATCTAATTTGTGATGGCGTAGCCATCCACTTTGCCACCGCTGCCCTCCTGATACACCGATCCTCTCATGCATCCATAACTGTGTTGCCCAGAACCACGTCTATGAGTGTGCGAATGCTCTTCTGACCATCGATGCCACCATCATACCACTGCCAATACCTCTCATCCAACACGGTGTGTAATTTGACAATAAGACCAACCTGCTTCCCTAAGACCCACTATACGACCTTGCTCAAACTCCACTAACTGAACAAATGTTGTGTACCTGTGTTGTCCAGGCATGGTAGCTTCTTCAAAGAGCACTGAACAACATGACACAAGACTGATAACTTCTTTCTTCACGCCCTAGTCCTTAAATATGCACTGCATACATTTGCATGTTGTCATCCTCAGTGACGTTATTATTTCACCCAATGACTTTCATTCTTGGATCACAGTTTCTGTTGCCCTTAACTATTAATATTATATCTATATATTTATTACAATATGACGTTCTTAAAGGAATTCCTTCTGGGTATTCTTTTTTCAATTTCCACCAGTGCATTATAAAGTATATAATCTTATAATAGTATATATCTTATAATAATTAAGTATATATCTTATAATAATGCTGCGAAAGCCACAAAAATATGATTCACCAAGTCGCATATATGGCCAAAAATAATAAATGGAGCAATTAGTATGATTTCTGGATCTACCTTATCTAACAAATTTGGTACATTTTTTAAAAAGACAAAACTTCAATCTAACTTTTACATTTATACAATAAATAAAAAGAGACATTTCAGAGTTCCTAAAAAAAAGCTAATCTTTTAAATTGGATCATTTTGAAAACTTCAAAATTCTTTAAACTGCCATTAGCACAGTCCAGATCATGCTATTGCCATCAGGCATGTTATAATTTTTGCTGCAAACCCCAGACATTTGTATTAGAGTGCAATGTATTAATTAATTTATTTATATTAGATTCATCCATGCATGTTTTCAGTCAAACAAAGTTAAACACTGAAGGGATAATTTTTTTTATTGCAGGATTTCAACAATTAATCAACAATAATAATCACATAAGTACAGCTGTATGCTTTTTCTTCATTTTAGTATATTTTCTGATTTAAAACTATTTCAATGTTTCTAAATTACTTTTACCCCTTAGTGGATATATCTTATGAAATGAACAGAAAGGGGAAAAATCTACAAATTTTTAAACACCTAATTGGCACATTGTGGCAAAGATATGGTTTTGATTTGAAACTTTTAATGCACATGCTCAGCCCAAAGGATGTGTATTCACTTTACACTGTATTTTGTAAGTACTGCCTTTTTTTATAGCTAATTTCTTACTAATCCTTTAAAAATAATAATTATCATGTAATTGCTAAATCTTACAATGGATGTTTTGGATAACATAGATTCAGAAAATCATGACTTTTTTCCAGAAATATAATGTGATTCCAATAATGATTCAAATATTTAGACATTACTGATTCAGAAGAAAGATACTGATTCCAAGTAGAGTATAATATTAGTGATGTATTTTTTTTTCCTTTTTAAGAAAGAATATGTATATGTGACCTCAAATGGCTGCTGCCTTTGGAAATAGAGAAAACTCAATTTTTAAAAGGTAAGACATAGTTTAGAACTATTTTTAATTAAACTGAGAAAAATTTCATAACTAGCATTAAGAAATTGTAAATTTTAAATGACATTTTTATGTTGTGAAGTTTAACTTTTTGGTAACAGTATCTAACTGCAAATTGATCTGGAATAGTTCAACCTCAATTTTTACAGTTAAATTAAAACAAATTTTATTGCTTTGGAATATTTTTTTTCACAGCTTGCTATCTTTTTTTAGTTATATATATTTTTCAGTTTTTATTTAAATTATCTTGTATTTGAAGCAAAATAAATTTTTGTAACACTATTATCATAGGCTTAGCTTGCTGATTGTCAAAAAATCCAATACCATTGTGTTGCTTGCATGAATGATTAAAAATTTACAAAAAAAAGTGCAAAAAATTAAGTAATAATAGTATTATTATGAATTATATTAATGTAATGAAATACTTTAGGAAAGTGGGCAAAATTAATTTACATTTTATTGAAGTTAAAATGAAAAACTTAAGTAAAACTTGGCAATTTAAAAAAAACATAAAATTTTACATACTTTTTTTCTTTCTCCTTGAATTTTTGGCATTTTATTAACCACAATTAAAGCTCTTTTTTTTCTGTTATATAACATGACCTATTTGTGTTGGTTGATTATTTCCCTAAAAAAATTGTATAGCACACTCTTTTATTTGATTGATCACAGTTGACAAAAAGTCTGGACATTTCTCAAAGTACTGAGGAAAAAATTACAGGAAAAAAGAGTGATTTTTCTGTTTAAAGTAAATATTTATTTTCTGAATATTCAGATAGAATTTTTTTTCTATTTATATTATTATAATTATTTTTGATCCATTAGTTGTTTTCGAATACAATTTTACTTGCATTGTCAGATCCCTTTTTTCAATACAACACTAAACAAGTCCTATTGAAATTTCACAATCCAGAATTAAATGCTATTTAATTTGGTATAAAACATGCCTTATTTTCTTTCATTAGTTATTTTAGCAAAAAAGTTCTAAGTTCACTTTTTTTTTGACTGAGCAGAGTTAGGAAAAAAAAATACCTGGCCACCTTGTATAATTCAGTTTTTTTACACTTAGCACTGGGTTAATTCTGGTTTTTGTATTCAAACCATAATTTCTTTGAGTTTTTTTCACTATTTATTCATGATTCAATTTTATATAACATTAGCCATATATGGTGCTTTTCCATAATATACTGCTCACAAAAAATAGGGGATATTTCTTCGCTTCATATTCATTTTGAAATATCCCCTAATTTTTGTGAGCAGTATAGTTCAATGTATTAAATTTAGGATAAATTAAGTGAGAATGAAATTAATATCTTTCTGTCAATTCTGTACATTTTAATAATAACAGTGCCTTTATTCTAGTGCACAATACAATGACAATTAGATAAAAACTAACAACGAACTGATATAATTTAGAAATTACACATAATTCTTACACATTATATAATCAGTGGCTAACCAAGTTAACTAATATTTTAGATTTTGGGTGATTTTTAAAGATTTTGTCATTATTTTTTGTTAATGAAAATTGATGAAAAAATGGTTTCTTAAAATTAAATTGCCTCAATGAAAGAGGGAGGGGATTAATCCTCAATTCCCCCTTCTTGTTGCTAACTATATATACATAATGCTAATATCACAAAAATATTTGCCTCAAAAAATACAGAACTACCCATATTCAGTGATTTACAAACATCGAGTACTGGAACACATTCTAATTCATGATTTTAAAAATTAAGTTTCTGTTCCAGTACTTTGGAAAAATGGAACAGAAAACAGTGTTTTCTGTTCCAGGATCATCAAAGTACCAAAACAGTATTCTGTTCCAATGATTCAGAAACAAAGTACTAGAAAGGTATTCCAGTTCAATGATTTGGAAACACAAGTACTGGAACAGCATTCTGATTTAATTTGAGCAATGCTTTTGGTAATTGCTTCCCCTATTCAAAAAGTCATGCTTCACCACTGATTCGAAAACATCAAGTACTAGAATGGTATTCCATTGCAGTGATTTCAAAACAAGAATATTGGAAGGGCATTTCAGTTCCATAATTTAAAAACATTAGTACTGGAATAGCATTTCAGCTCAATAATTTGGAAACACAAGAACTAGAATTGCATTTCAGTTCAATAATTTGGAAACAAGTACCAAAACAATGTTATGATTTAATTTGAACAATAATTGTTTTCATTATTCAAAAAGTCACACTTCGCACTGTTTATGCTATAATTTTTTATATTTTCCTACAAAAATTTAATGGGTTCCACATATAAATGGGATGGGGACTGTTTCGGTCAGTCAGGACAGGCCTGTAATTTGATGTCCCCAGGTTTAGGGTTTCAATATATTTGCATTGAGAATTTCTCCACTAACTACTCAGCATATGTGAGAAACATGACATGATGAGCTTGGAAAAGCCAGTGTAAATTCTCTTCTCCTCCCCCTACCCATTGCTTGAGATCCTTGTGACATAGTCATCAAGGTCATTTGGTACAAAAAAAGGTGTTGGTCAGAGGTAACCTGACCCATATAATTTTAACATTTTTTGGATCTCAAACACCAGTTAAATATTGTAAAAATCACATATTTTACAGCCATGTTACAAAAAATAACTTATTCAAAAATAAATAACAAAACCTGCTATACCTTGTTACTGCCAAGCACCAAACTATAGTTTCAGTGCCACGTTCCAAGCGTCCAACAATGATTCTGTCTGTAGCATGCCCTGTTTGAACATTCCATATCCGAATAGTGTCTATAGACCCTGTAACTATGATTTCACCTGATTCATGCCATGCTAAACATAGAATTCGCCCTACAAAAAAAGTTTAAAAATATAATTAACCTTTTACATTTAAAAACAATAAAAATTCAAAGGATAAATAGTGGCTATTACCAAACACTAAATTTGATTAATAAGTAGTACTTAAAAACACACTTCCTTAGAAGTAAATTTTTTAAAGTATTATGCACAGCAGCTTCCTTTGTTAAAGACAATTACGAAAGAAATAGGGCTATGGCTGGTTATTTTGGGGGGGGGGGGGAAATAGGACAAGCAAGTGCAAGTTAATAACACATTTAAAAAAATTTTACGGTTCCCCTTAATTTTTTATTCTTACTGCTTTGAATTAAGATGCTTCCTTCTATGCAACACATTTTTAATTATACAATAATATTATCCATATGTATTAAGAATAGTGCTTTTAGAAACCCAATAACTTAAGCTAATGTTTACATTTTTTTCAAAGCACTTAGATCTTTGCACTTTGGGGACAATTTCAATGCACTTAAAACTTGTAAAATATAAAATTTTAAATAAAATTCCCATTGACATAGCATTAGCAATTGTTGAAAATAAAATGTGTATTCTGGTTTCATATATTTTATTAAAATGTTCTTTATATTAATAAACATAATATCTCCTTAAATATGTTAATTAAAAAATTCAAATAATGCTTTATTTAATAAATATTGTTGCTCTTTTCACTGTATATTACATTCTTAACCCTTCCCACATCCCAGTTGTACGTATACACTGATAGAATCGAAAATGAGAGGTTGAGGATGTCTGTATCTATTTTCAGTACAAAAAAAAATTGCTTTGAAAATTTTTATATATATCTTATAAAAATACATAATTTAAGTTTGAAAAATAATATTTTCCTTTTTCATTTGATGCATATTTTATTAAACTACAATACATATAATTTGTTAAAGCCATCTGATTGCCATTTCTTAGAAGTACCATACAGTATTGCCGATTTGTTTGTTAATATTACTCTTTGCTGGAGCAACCCCATAATTTAAGCTCACAAGTTTAATTTGAACTATTATCAACAAATTTTTCCTTAAAGTTTCAAAAATCTGAAAAATTAATAAAAAAAACTATTTTTAAAAACGAAAGATTTTGGAAGTAATTACAAAGTTTTTTTTTTCTGTTTTACACTCTTTTCTGCCTTAAACCTATTTTAATATTCCTAGAAATATATTTATTATTTATATCATCTATCCCAGCATTCTATGCATCATTCCCGCTCTTCAAATCTAAACCATAAATAAAAAAAGTCATCTTAGCTAAAGGTCAGAGCTCATTATTGCGAATACTGCTTGCAAACTACATTGTGGCAGAGCAGGTGCATCCTCTTCCTCCTCCTTAAGCAGCCAAGGGATACGGAGGTCCACCCAGACCATGCAATTTAGTTCTCCAAGCATATCTGTCCTGAGCTACATCTGCTGCATCTGGATATTGCACACCAATTCTAACAAGGTCCTGTTTGACACTGTCTGCCCATTTCATCCTCAGTCTCCCCCTCTTTCTGCAGTCTTTAGGCATATCATTAATAACCCTATTCACTAATCTATAATTATCCATACGAGCAACATGACCAAACCAACAGTCTCTCTCTGTACAATATGTTTCTCAAAAGAGGTTGCTAACTCCTTTGCCTATCCTCATCATTACTTATAAAGTTGAATCACCTAATGCCCTTTTGAAACTTTTAGGAAAAATTTGTTGATAATAGTTCAAATGTGTTTTTTGAATTTTGTGAGCTTAAATTAAGTGATTGCTCCAGCAAAGTGTAATTTTAGCAAACAAATTGGAAATACTGTATGGTGCTTCTAAGAAATGGCAATCAGATGACTTTAGCAAATTATTTATATTGTAGTTTAATAAAAAATTAGAGTAGAGGTACACAGTGTGGTAATTAAAATTAAAGCTATTTAATTCTCTATGACACTGTTAAATGTTTTTAAGCACTCTTAACCCCAAATTTCAGTTTACGAAATTTATTAATTCACTAAAAGTACCCCACTCATTATTATGAATTACTAGCCACAAATAATGAAGCTTCCCTTGACATATGCTGATCTTGCCGATTTCCCATAATCCCATACCCTCTTCCAACCTCTGTTACATGCAGATCACATTACGGCCACCCACACATCCACTGACTTCTCCGATCCTCGGAGCTGAGCCACTGACAAGTCAATTTATGGCACCCCACCCCTCCCCCGTGCTCACCAACCACCTCTCCTGCATCAGCATAAGTTCCTCACTTCCCACCTGATGAAGCACCGATAGGAAGGGCGCAAAAAGCACATCATGGATCAGAAACTTTTTTAAGCACTCTATGCTATCAAAAGTATAAATGGTTATTTCATTCGCCAAGGCAGGTAGACCATTAGCAGCTGTCATCCTTATTTTAATCTCCATTGAGATGTCACTTGCTGGCAAGAACATTGAATTTTAAATTTGACACTGAAAGCATCCCAAGAAGTTCCTGTTACTACCCATCCTCTACCACATGGTACGTAAATCTCTCCTCAATAATTATTGATACTTGATAGCATAGTCCATGTGTTGAAGTGCTTAAAAACATTTAACAGTGTCATAGAGAATTAAATAGCTTTAATTGTAGTTTAATAAAATATGCATCAAATGAGAAAAGAAGATATTATTTTTCAAACTTAAATTATGTATTTTTATTAAATATATATAAAAATTTTCAAACGACAATTTTTTTTTTTTGCTAAAAATAGATACAGACATCCTTGGCCTCTCATTTTGGATTCTGTTAATGTAGGCCTACAACCTGGACATGGGAAGGATTAAGAAATTTATTTTAAATATGTTTTATAAATAACCATTCAACAATTTATACAGCCATATTAATAAAATGGGCAAAACTTGATTAAAGCTTCTAATGTGTTTAATCTATGTGTTTATTAAAGAAGTAAATCAATTTTGACACACTGAAGAAACTAATAAATTGTGTTTTATTAACACTTACTATTGTTGAATGAAATAGATAACAAGCAAAGGAAAGGTTTAGGATAATTCAAAAAAAATTTATCTCCACAAACAGCTGTTTGCTATAGAGAATGTATGTGAGGAAGATGAGACCTCAGCAGAAAGGCAACATTAATAAAGGAACATCCATGCCTTATTTGGGACTCAAACCTAGGTCCTTTTTATCAGTAGCTAAGCGTGCTAATTACATTACTTAAGGGAAATATTCTCTTTTAGGATATAATTATGTTGATGAAGGATCTCTTACATATCTATGCAGATAATTTTAAAACATTATTTAAAAATGTGAATGTAATTTACTGTTAAGCCTCCACTAATGATTTTGATGAGAGCAAAAAGAGCAAATTTTACATACAAATTTAGAATTATTTTCAAATCTATTAAAGAAATATTTCCCATTGCTATTAGAACTACCAAGGCCAAAAGCAGGCATTGACTCTACCCTGTTGGTTAGAGAGGTAGGTACTTTTGGCTTCAGAAACTGCAAAAGCAGTATGGAGTATTCTCTTGTAAGTAAACATAATGACTTGTGAATAAGAATGTTTTTCAAAACACATGGATAAGCCTATTCTTGTTTGTATTAATAAATAGTAAAGAGGATCTCCATTCAATTAGGAATATCATATTACACAGGGAAGCTGAGAGTGAGTTTGATCATTACTTTGCTAAAAGTTTATGATTGTTTAAGATGAGCTTACTAAATTTGATACACTTCAACTGGATTTTTTACCTAATATATATATCCCGTGGCCGAGTGGTTAGCACGCTTGGCTACTGATCTAAGGGACCTGGGTTCGAGTCCCGGATTAGGCATGGATGTGTGTGTCGTTTTTCTGCTGAGGTCCTGCCATCCTCTCAGATCTCCTACTGTGGCATATAAACTGACAGGCTCGTGTCAGACCTCTGTGGCAAGCAGCTGCTTGAGGGGGTATTTATTTATTTATTTATATATATACAATAGCGAGTGATTGATTGATGGCTGATGGCTGACTGACTGAAGGAGATCACACTAATTCTAAGCTGATACAGAAATGGTAGCACCTGAAAATTTGCCCCTAGATGTAATCTGTATTGTAGATCTTGGGATAAATCCAAAATTTGACCTCCGATGTGTCCTTCAAGGTCAAATCAGAGTCACATAAAGATCACACCATGATCTACAAGCACTAAAAATTTGAAAATTGGGATCTGGAAAGTGTTTTGGGTTGTAGTTCTCAGAAACAAAATTTTGGATCTGAAGGGTTCTACAAGATCAAAAGTTAAATTTAATATACCAGTACTGGAAGGCTAAAAATTGGTGAATTTGGCTATTTCAGGGAGTAGAACACAGAAATAGAAGGAATTTTCAGATCTGGTGGCATTCAAGGTCAAATAGGAGCAGAATGTGCTGAAAATCAAGTGCCAAAGGCACTGATTGATTTCTAATATAAAAAGAAAGATGTACACTGTATTACAAAAAGCAACTGGACACTACTACGTTATGTGAATGGAAAACCACATTCAAAGCTCTCTAACTTTGAAAAAGAGTATTTTAATGAAAAACTGTTAGTAGAGATAAACTGAAGATCTCACTCAAATCTCTCTAAATACTATAAATAATTTCTGAGGAACAGTGTATAGCAGCATTTGCTGTTAAATGTTCCAGCTTCAATAACTCTAAATATTAAGCAAAATTTGTTGAAAATTGAGATTTAATTATTCTGAGCTACAGCTGTTGCATTTAGCCTAAGATTTCAGTGAATTCTTAAGTTTATCTCTCTAGACATTTTCCCATAAAAAGCTTATATTCAAAGTTAGGGAGCTTTGAATGTGGCTTTCCATTCACTGAACATGGGAAATGTCCAGTTACATTTTGCAATATAATGTATATCACAGTATTTCTTAAATTGTACTAACAATGCCATCTTGCTGATGCAAAGGTATCCCGTTGGTATGAGGTGACATTGGAGCTGCTGGAGTTAGGTGTAGTGTGGATAAAAAGCACATAAAAATCATGAACACTCTTGGTGCAGATAAATTGTGAAATAGCTGACAAAATACTTTATAATTACAATTTTAATGCTCCAATATTTACCTTCTTGTTTATCTAGATTCTTCTCAAAGTTTAGGGTATCAGAAGATATCTCATAAAGTAAAATGTATCCATCTTCAGTACCTGCCTAGTATTAAAAATAATTGCAATGAATAAAATAATTGGAAAACTGCAAGCATTAACATACAAAATAGAAATAAATGAGGAAAAAAATGGTTACAAACTTTAACTAAAAAAAAATACATTTGTAGACTCCTTTGTCTAACACTTTTACCAAAAATACTGTGGTAGTCTAAGAACCTCAGATTCTTGTCATTTTATCGCAAAAATATCACATCAGTTTGTCTTTATGGTTATATCTCTGGGTAAAACAAAAATTTCTTGTGTAGCACTGTATTTACTGTAAACTATTTATAAATTACTGCTCATATTAAATTTTTATTGTGATACTGTAGCAGCATTACAATTGCTCCTGGGGAAACAAAGTAACCCAAGTGAACAAATAACTCAAATTATCTGCATATTCACAGAACTGAATATCAATCAAGTGGCTGGTATTTCACTGGTTAGAATACTTGACATGACATCAGGGTGTTGTGGATTGTATCCAACTAGCTAAAACCAATTTTTTTTTCTCTAAAACTAATACTTAAATAAAGTGATTCTTTATATTTCAATTGAAACATCAAGAATTATTATTTATACTCTATAGGTAGTTCTACTGCTTTTTACATTTGTGTGAATTTTCTTTATATTAAGGTTGGGTTATTTTATCTCTGAGATACATAATTCTCAATCAGCCATGTGTTATGCAGGTCCAACCAGACTGCATAATTTAGTCTCCAAACACATCTATCTTGAGCTACAGCTGTTGCATTTAGTCATCACATGCCAATTTTAACAAAGCCATTTGACACTGTCTGCTCATCACTCCTGGGCTCCCACTTTTCTGAGGCTTTTAAACAACATGGACAAACCAATGCAGTCTTTCTCTGCACAATATGGTGCCCAAAGGTGGTTGCTGACTATATAATAATATTAATTATATATAATAATTTATTATATATAATATTATTTATATATAATATATATATATTTTTATATATATATAATATTATTTATATATAATATATATATATTTTTATATATATATAAATTATTTATATATAATAATATATAAAGAAAATAGCAAGTGAGTGATCTGCAAAGAGCGTGAGATGACTTTTAACCCTTCCAGGGTCCAGTCTGAAAAACTGGTTGACATCCAGAGGCCAAGCTATTTTTTTTACCATAATTTTTTTTCACTATATTTTTTCACTTAATAAAATATCAATCTAATAAAATATTCATCAATAATGTTCAATAAAATATATAGTCTGGGCTAATTTTCTAATTAGTCCTGGGCAGGGTCTTTTTCTATTTCTCTTATCTTTAATTCTTGTAACATTTGCGTGATTTTATCATTAGGCTGTTCTTTACCTATTACTACAAAGTTCATAGTTTCATCCCCTGAGATTATCCTAATATCTTTCAACTTTTTAATACAAAGTAACATTTGTATATTGTTCCTAGCTTGGTTATGTTTTTTTATTGTTTAATATTGTAACATAACCTCCATTACTAACAGCAATGGATTGTTTGCATAGCATTACCACTAGATAAAATTTCAACTGGTACAAATGTTTTAATATCATATATGCAGCATAATTTTAGCAATTAAACAACTGATATTGAATTTTTTGTTAGTAAATTTGCATTCCTTTACTGTCATACCGTATACATCACAATTGTTACAGTTGTCACATTGAAATCATATGTAATAAAATTTCTGTATATATGATACATTACTATATTTATGACATAATCTTATAAGATTTACCAATGAAAAGAAATACCATTTTACTATACAAAAGTAAAATGGTATTTATATGGCTACTATATAAAAAATTTACCTGTTAAATCTATCATTTTATGATATAATCTTGCATTACTTAGTAATAAAAATTTAAAAAAAAAATAAAATAATAAATACCCCCTCAAATAAACAGACCCTATGAAATCTATCATGACTAATTTTTTGAAGGACTTACATGACTTATCTGGTAAGCTTCTAACAATAATATAAATGCATGCAAGTTATTAGAGGTCAATAACAGTTTTTAAATTATTCTTGAACTTTCATTGAAATGTTTGAATTTATTTCAAGGCTTATACCATTTAAAAGGTTGAGAAGTACTGGTTTGACAAACTTTACTGTACCTTATGAGCTGATTAATGTTATTAACCTTTTCCTTGTAATAACAACACAAAATAATATTTTAAACAACAGTACAATACAAATTTCAAAAGATATAGCAGGCTATGAAATCAAGCTACACATATATGAACAGTACCATAAAGCAAAATATTAAATGGGAACACACAGACATAAAGAAATGGTCTTACATCATGCACTTACTTATGGCCACTAATGTTCTATTTTGTTTATTCAAGTAATAAAAAGAAAATGTTCATGTTAAATTTGGGTTGCTTTAACTCTGAGCAGCACTTTTTTTCACACAATGGCCAGAGCCCAGAGTAGGTTGTGGAGAGGGGGCCCACTGGACAGCTGCTAGGAGACAGATGGTAGCCTCCCGTCAAGACCATCCAGCATGTTCTTTATGTGCACAGGGTATGGCTCTCCCACACGAGGTCACGACTAAATGTCCCATCTGACAGACAGCAGCCTTTCAGAGCCATCAGTATCCCTTACTGACTGAGAAAGGGGTTTTGCAGAGATAAATCTCAACATTAGCCTAGGCAGGATTCGGAACTGCAGATTACAAGCCTGATAGGCTACTGACTGACCACCCCTACCTCTCATCTGTTAGAAAAGTATAAAAATATTTGTGTGGGTCAGAAGCAGTTAAATATGCTTTTGCTTTCTCTCTAGGCAATTGAAAATAAACTTTTAAAAGATATGGAATATCAGAATATAATTTGCTCATTTGTAGAGAAAAAAAGCAAGTAAGAAATAAATATATTTCTTCTTAAAGCAAGAAATAAATAAATATATATACTTGCTTTTTTTCTCTTCTAGTCTAAAAATTAATATATATATATAAGTTACTCTCTCAGGAATGGTATAAATTATATGTTATATAATCTCCTAAGACATAATACATTTATGTTCTCATACAGTTGAGAAGCTGTTGATGAGGTTTTGTTGCAATAAAGCCCACTCCTCAAGGTATTTTCAGAGCTCAATAAAAGTTCTGGAAGAAGGCATTCAACAATTTGCCATCCCTCAAAAGAATTATTATATTAATTTTCATAGTATTTGATGATAAAATTGTATTACTTATCATTAAAATTCCTACACCCATCCATTCTGATTACATTGTTTCCTTTCTGCAAGTTTCAAAAAAAAATCATATTTCTTTTTATATAAAAAAATATTGAGCATACATAAGGGATACTTAGGGATAAAGATATAAAGGATGTCTAGAGGCATATGAGTTATAAATCCAATCTTGCAGATACATGTCCAAAACTTAATACTTCTTAAGCTGGATTAGTCCACATATGACCTGAAATGGTTGATATAGTATTCCTTCAAAACTGCTAATAAATATCAAACCTTACTGCTGGATCTGTAAAAACCTTGGGTGATCAAATGATAAAAATCTTGATTTCTGATATTTTAGTTTTAGCTTTAAAAGAATGCTATATTATTAATTCAATTCTACTTTAAGACTGAATACAAATTATTTTTTGTTTTAAAATTATATGTAATGGCTTAGGCTTCATCACAAAATGCGATTGCCTTTTAGCAACTGAGACAAGAAAATATGAAAGATGATGTCATTCACCATATTCAATAAAGAGTTAGATAAAAAAAAAACTTAAAATCAGAAATACTTACAGCTAACATCGTCTGCTGCTTGTTTATCCCGAGACACCATGCAGATCCTGCTGTAATTGCAACGGTATGCTGAAAAAGTGATGTAAATTCATGGTTTTTATTAGTATTATTTTTATGCATATGAAAATACTGTGTATAAAAAAGTTGTCATTCTAAGCAAAAAATCCACAGCAGTCTTATTAATTTGCTTTAACACAGTTAGAAACTTGCATTTATATACTTCAGATGAAATTACTTTGTTTAATAAGGTCTGTTGTGGATCCTTGATAAAATCTCAGAGTTAGTCAATAATGTAAAACGATTTCTTGATCCTTGATAAAATCTCAGAGTTAGTCAATAATGTAAAACGATTTCTTGATCCTTAATGAAAATGGACAAACACACAATAGTACTACATTGGTGATCAAAATCAAAGCATAATGAACAAAAATGTGTATATAACTCAAAATAATTTTCAGTGCAATTTAATGTTACCTTTCCATTATGATATGAATAATAGCAAATGGGATAACGATGAAATTGTGCTTAAATACATGAATGCTGCATGTAAAGCATAAGTTCCCATAATGAAGGTGCTGAAATTAGATAATACATTAATATAGCATATGATCACTCCTGATATACATATTTGCACCTGTTGATAAGATTCATGGTAATAAAGATCACTCCTCCAAACAGAAGATTTTCTGAACTCATGGAAGATTCTGAGACAAGGCTGGCATTGTATAATTTGTCTCCCTACATACTTGTTTAATTGGATTCAGGGTCCAAGGATCACAATAGCCATTCCATCTTGTGAACATCTTCACTTTCAAAGAAATTGTGAACACATGAGACATATGGTGACAGATATTGTCATCAATAAAGAAGAAATCAGGGATGTGAATACCTCTGAAAATCCTCACATAAGGAACAAGAAACTCATCTCTTCATCACTGAACAGTCAGAGTTCCTCTCTAAAATATATGAAACTCTTCACAGCCAATCATAATATCAGCCCAGACTATCACCTTACCACTGGTAAATTTGTCCCTTTCTCTGACATTACAGCAGTTGTTGTGAGTTCTTGTTCTCTGCATATGAACACACAAAAGAATCAGTGTTCAAACTGAATCTAGACTCAACTTGAAGTGCATATTTGGCCAATGGACTGTGGTCCAATAGTGATGCTGTCTGTTCCATATTAGATGAGATCTTACACACCAACAACATATATAGGTGGCTGATGACAGCTCATGAGATGTTGCTTTGCCATCATTTACCTATGCCATCTTGCTGTCAAAGACAATAGTCATCCTGATGGTTGTGGCCCAAGGATGGCCTTCACATATATAACTAACCCTCCTCCTTTTTATTGAAATTATCTCCAAAGTCTTAAGAAGTTATTTGTGGTATATTTAAGGCTCTAAATACCTCAATCTGGGATTAACAAGCTTCCATCCTAACTAATACTCTCCACTATACACAATCATCCATACACTGACTTTGCAAACTTGATGAAATAAAGTTGCTACTCAAATTAATGTCAGGTTGGCTGGAATAAGAACAAGTGTGGATCAATTTCATAGCAACCCTAATCTGCATGCTTGTGGCCATATTAGTTAAATGCGCACACATTTTCTTCTTGCACAGTACAAAATTTATGCACACCATATTTCATATCATTCCCTTATATGCTTTACTAGATGACATTATCCCTAATTTTAAGCATCAGAATTTTACTATGAAAGTATAATTACTTATTTTCAGCAATAACTAGCTAAATTATATAATATAAAACTATACAATCACTACTTAATTCCCTTCAGAAATTTAATAAAAAATCTCTATAACACTGTATATAAGTAAAACACAGCAGAAATGAGGTAATATTATCCAACATTAATGATAACAGTGAATATATCAGAATCTGAAGTAACAAGAGTTTACAAAATGGGTGCCAAAATGGCACATATGACAGAATGGCCGAACTCAAAATGTTGAGAATCACCATTCAAACTATGCAAAGGGACATTACTCAAGTTGAATCATTAGCATATAGAGAATACCTAAAACTAGTAACAAATTCTACATACCTAAATCGCCTAATGGCTAAATTATTATGTTTACAAGAGAAAATAAAAAAAAAAATTTAACAGAATGCATGACAAAAATATTCAACTTTTTCTAACCAGACCTCCCTCCCCCCACTTCCCAGCTACCTAACCCCAAAACCCATACAATTCATTACCTTGGCTAATGAACCTTTAACTGAAGAAGATTCTACTATATTATAGCAAGGACCTAAATTTGCCTATCCGTCACCTCCTCAAAATTACATCAACTTATCCCACAAATAGAGCATATCATCACTCATGTGCCCCTACTCAAAAAAAAAAAAGATTTAAATTATAAATAAAATAAATAAAAATAAATAACCCCTCAAGCAGCTGCTTGCTACAGAGGTCTGACAGGAGTCGTACTATTAATAATCTAAGTAATCAGGCATATAATCCAATGCACTCTAAACATATACAAACAACCCATAATATTAAAAAGAATCCTAATCTCAAAATAATACAAGCTGATAAAACTAATCAACTAGTATTGCTAAATAATGTCCAATTTAATGAAAAGTTAGAAAACGCACTACAAGAACTAAAATGTCAACCACAGTTAAATAACCCTTTACTCACCATAATCAACAAATCAAATGTACTCAATGCTAATCCATTCCTCCCTAAGGACATTGGCAAAGCTTGTAAAACCTACATTTCCCCCAACATTCCTCAACGTTTTGCAAAAACAAAATTGCAGAAACCCGAAAACCATTCAGACCTTTAATTTCTAAATGATGTGCCCCCACATATTTTTTAGCAATAGCATTACTAAAAAATTTTTATCCTATTTTTCATCTGATCAGTATACAATAAAATCAGGAGCCAACTTAATAAATAAACTTAAACACATTGATTTCAAACCTGAATACACCTTACATTCATTAGATGTAGTAACAGCCATGATACTAAAACATAAATGGTTGGAGGTCACCAAGCCCACAGCCCCAGAATACTTTAGCATTCATGAGGCACTGGACCTGGCCACCAACAATTGCTTTTCAGCTAACAATCAACTATACACCCAGAAAAAAAGTTCACCGATGGGTTCACCACTTTCCAGTTTACTAGCTGATGCCATCATGAGACAGATAGAATACAATGCCTCAAACAACTGCCCTCTTCAACCTATATTCTATTGTTGTTACATAGAGGATATTTTTCTAATCTGGCCTTATGGCCCTACAGAACTCAACCAGTTAATGCAGTTATTTAATAAGCAGTTCCATCCATCAACTTCACATGTGAAGACTTTTGTTTTTATTAACATTCATTATTTATTTATATTTTTTTTAAGGGAAGAAGGTACTCACATACACAAAGGATGGAGATAGCCTAGCTCTATTGGGTTTGTCATAGTTTCTTATACAACACAAACACAGGGACATGCCTGCTGGTTTAGTAGTTAGGCACGCTAAACACTAGCCCAAGTATGGGCTATGAATGGAGTGTGAATATCCATGAAATCAATTTTAACATTTCAATAGTGAATTTTATTCTGGGATATACAGAAAAAGTGATCATTTAATTACTTGAGAACATTCTTAGTTATCTAAATTGTTTATATATATATATAAAGGAACAAACAGGATTATTTACTACCATTTACTAGTGAGCTTATTATCTATGAGGGATGTTAAGGGTGAGCATGGGTTCTAAGAATCCATAAACTTTCCAAATTAAATGCTCTTTGTTATAAATATATTGTATATAAATTATATACAAAAAATACAAACTAGAAAGAAAACATATTGCTTCTGGAGAATAGCCTGGTGAATTAACCAATTTAAATTTAGTTAAAGCAATATGATTATCAAGCATTCCATTCTTCATCAACCATCCTATCACTAGAATTTCTAATTTCTAGCATAAATATATTGTTTGCAATATTATTTCAAGTTTTAAATTTTTTATATTTAATGTCCTCTAACTATGGTAAAATTAAAGTCATTTGGAGGATTTCAAAACTATGAATCATCACATTTTGTTAGTACCTATTCAACTCAAATGAATTTTTCATTATCTTTCAAAAAAGGTTGTGTTTCCCCACCCACCCCCTGAGGGTGAAGGAACGAATTGGTGCTGTCAATGTAAACCCCTTGATCATCATACTCCATCACTAAAATATCAAATTTCTAACCTAAATTTTTTAGTCGTTTGCAAGATTTATTTAAAATTTTCAAATCCCACCCCCCATCAGAGGGATTTTTTTTTGGGGGGGGGGGGGAGAGATTCTGAAAGTGTCAATACTAATAGTTTATCAATACATATACAACCCACAAAGAATTTTCAATTTATCTCCAAAAACAAACAATTTTTCAGTTAAAACACAAAAATTGTGTTTTCCCACCCCCTCTACATGTAAAGATGGAAAATCATTGTTGCCAATGCAAACTTCATGATAATCACATTTGACCCTCAAAATTTCAAATTTTTAACATAATTACATTGCTTGCAATATTAGTTTGAAATTTTCTAGTTTTTAACTTTTTCCATCATTAGAGGAAGCAATTATAGCTATAGAAAGGTTCCAGAAGTGTGAAGTATAATATTTCATCAATCTTATCTAACCCAAAAAGAAGTTTTAATTTATCTCTAAAAAGAAAAACGTTTGATGTCTACAAATAGACAGATAGACAATGGAAAAATATTAGCTTTTTCCTTTAAAAATTAGCTAAAAAGAGTCATTAATTAGATAAATATTAGTCTAACAATTTTTATTTGGAAATTTACCCTTTTGCTTCTCTGCAAAAATCTTCACTGCAATAGTCATATTTTAATCAGTAACACAGTATCATAAACATAATGTTTAGATCATGGTAAAAGATTAATCTTTTTATATATAGAAGTGTTTAACTTAATTTGAATTGGCATTTTACTTCTCGATTTGTATATTTTGCAAAGCAGTAATACAGGGTGTTTATAAAGTAACTATTCATTTTCCTGAAAACACTGACTGATCATTTTCTGTTCCAGGTTTTGTGAATCCTGCTGACGACAGAAGAAAGAATAGCAGTAGTTGAGGCACATCTGCAAAGTGTGTCCTTCGAAGGGGTGAGACAAGAGTTCAATCAAATTCCATACACCACTGCCAACAAGGGCAGCAATCAGATCCCTGGTGAACAAATTTCGGAGGACAGGGAGTGTTAATGATGAAAAACATTCTGGTCAACCTCCAGTATCACCAGAAACTATGGAACGCATCAAGGATGCAATCAATCATAGCCCTCGTGCATCAACAAGGAGACTAAGCAGGGAGCTTGGTGTAACACAAATGGTTGTTTGGAAAACCCTATGTTTCACATTGAAAAAACAGTGTTATCATCTATAGATGCTTCATAAGCTACACGAGGAGAACTATGTAGTTCATGTGGCCATGTGAAGCGATCTTTTGGAAGCCATGGAAAGAGAAGATCTCATGAATAACATTTTGTTCATTGATGAGGTGACATTTCACACATGTGGACCTGTCAACAGGCACAATTGCAGAATTTTGGGCTGACGAACATCCACATCAAAATCTGGAGTGGGTCAGGGATTCTCCAAAGGTTAATGTTTGGTTGGGCATCACAAAGACTAAGGTGTATGGCCCTTTCTGTTTTTCTGAGAACACAATTACTGGCGACATTTACCAGGATATGCTGGAGATCTTTTTGGTGCCGCAACTTGTGTCTGATGGCATTATCGACACTGTTGTCTTCCAATAAGTGGGGCACCAATCCATTTTGCAAAAATTGTCCATAACTGCCTACATGAAACCTTTCCGGGTAAGTGGATCAGAAGATGTTCTCTCAAATTTTGGACTCCAAGGGCACCTGACCTCAAACCTCTAGATTTTTTGTGTGGGGTTATATCAAATCAGAGGTGTACAAAGTGAAGATTAACAGCATTAATCAACTGAAGGAGCAGATCACAGCTGCAGTGGCTAAGATTACATTTGATATCTTGGAATCGTGCTACCACTGAATGTTGCAATTGTCATGTTGACATGCAAGGGGGTCATGACCCCCTTGCATGTCAACACACAAATCATATTAATCAACGTACGTAAATCATAATTAATCATAATTAAATGCAAATCGTATTAATCAATCAACACATGAATCATATTAATGTTTTGTTGTTTTCATGTTTTTGATTCATTTGTAACACAAAGAGAGTTATTAAAAGGTTTGTTCACAGAAATGGATAGTTGCTTTATAAACACCCTGTATAATTCTTACTGGAGTTTGCTTTTTTCTGTGAGCAATTTCGGTATTCTTAATTTACATGTATATAATTGCACATCATCATTATTTACAAAAGGTATATGGAAGATTAAAACTTCACTACTGAATTCTTCCACAATAGTATAAATTAAAAAATAACTAGCCAATAGTTAAGACAGTTTAGCCTACCTTAGGAACCAGTGAATCTAAGTTGTATTCAGCTATACAGCCATGTAAACCAGTTGAAAACAAGCGACCTTTGCACCAAACAACTGCTTCTACAGAATTGCCAGGATGCCCTGGAATAACCTAAAATATTGAATTTTATACATAAATATATCTGATGGTGGATATAAATACATCCAAAATCACAAAAATTGTAGCAAATCACATACATAAATGGTGTGCAGTAAGTTGTTGTGGTTAGTTTGTGCAATCAATTTGTCGGTTCAAGAAATAATAAATTCTTCTCTAAACTGATGGCATCATGAAATAAATTCATCATATTTATGTTCCAAAGGATATTACAATTTTCCTGAAGTATTTGTGCTTATCTTGAAGACATTATTATTATATAAACATTTGAAACAACTTTTATGCTAATATCAGTGAAAAAAAAGTGTATACATATTTTTAATCATTGAATTTTAACAAAGTATATTACACCAGTACCAAACTGTAAATGAATGTATGATGATATGCTTTACAAGCTATAAATCTTTAGCTTATGAATGATGAAACAATATTTTTTTCAACAGAATAAATAATTCCACTTCATTTCTTATTTGCTCCTCTTTTATTCTAATTTTGTCGCAAAATAAGAAAAAACATATTTCAAATGCATTTCACTATTTTGTGTACTGTAAAAGCACTGTTATTTAAACTCCAAATGAATACATTAATAATTTTGAGTTTTACTGCTTAAATACACAGAAATACACTGGTTTCCATAAATTAAGGTATAACTAGAAAACCTGTTAGGTCTGCTGCATGTGAATGGGAAGATAGGTGCATATAAACACTGTGAATAAGAATAACAGTTGAAAAATAGATTCAATATGGAATGTGGTCACTTCTTACCATTATGCAGATTCACTATTACAGTGATGTCTCATAATATTGATAAGACTGTCCAGCAGTCCCATGGGTAGTAATCTCCATTGCTCCTCCAAAGCATGTTTGAGGTTTGCAGGAGCAGGATTCAAGGGAGTAATCCATCTCCTGAGAGCATTACATGCATGTGTTGTATCAGATTTAAGTCAGGAAACTGGGCTAGCCATTCATATGGTTAATAGTGCTATTTTAAAGATAGCAATCAACAATGCAACAACAATGGGGGCAGGCATTTGATCTTGTAAGGAGAAGGTATCACCTATCACACCCACATAATTGCAAGAAGGAGTTCAAGATTTCATTCCTGTACTTATGACCAATGACGAAGTCTACTGGACGCACATACAAATCTGTGTCGCTACCCAAAGATATCCCTCTCCAAACCATAACACTACAACCACCTTAGTGTCCTGCTCACAGATATTTGCAGCATGATAGCATGTTTCTGGTTCCCTCCATATAAACTGACACCACAAATCACTGTGGATGGCAAATCTCAATTCATCCATGAAGAACATGGATCACTTTTGCTCCTGGATCCAAGTTGACTGTCTGTACCAGTTTAGATGGTCCCTTCTGTGATGTCAGTTCAGGGGCACACTCACCATTGGCTACTTAGTCTATAGGCATACCTCATGAAGTCTTTGACATGTGGTAGTAAGAGATATTGTCATTTCACTTGCATCTGTAAGGTCTAATCACAGTTGATGTGGTGTTTATATCCTGCTCCTCGAAGCACATAATAACAGATAAAGGTCTTCCCTTGGATTTGTTGACCATTGTTGTCCACTACTGAATCATCTGGATGCACTCTATCCTTGTTGGAATCTCTGCCAAAGTCTAAGCACCACTGAATGATTTGTGTTAAGCCATCTGACAACATCTGATTGACTTTGACATGCCTCAAGCTGACCTATAGATTACCACCATATTTCTTTTGATAAATGATGCCTCTGATCTACGGGACCTGGGTTCGAGCCCCGGGTAAGGAATGGATATTCGTGTTGTTTTCTGCTGAGGTCCTGCCATCCTCTCAGATCTTCTACTGTGGCATATAAACTGACAGGCTCCTGTCAGACCTCTGTGGCAAGCAGCTGCTTGAGGGGGTATTTTTTTTTATAGCCATACCCGACAAATCTGTGATCTAAAAAACTCTTACCTTGCACTTCTCAAAACTAGAAATCAGCTTTTAAATGCCTGCTTTTAACACTCAATGCAATACAACTGCTAGCACTATTCATTTGTATACCATACCTCAATACTGCATCATATTTTACATACTTTAGTGACTTTTATGCATTTCTATCATATGTACCACATGCTTAGGTTCCCACTTCCTTTGAAGAGGTGATAGGGCAGTGCTTGGGAATTCTGTTTTTGCAAATTGTCCCTGTAGTTCCATACCCATGAGTCTTACCCCCAAAGAAGTGCCATTTCAGTAGATAGATTATCGGAATAGATTTGGAATGGGAATATTTACATATGCTTAAGTAGTTCATCGAGCAGCACATTTCCTGATGTTTTTCGCATATTCAGTATTTCCATGAGTATTCTTCCCTTGGTAAATGTCAAAATTTACCACATAACCTGATTGAATGTTCAGGCACCAAACTTTATGACCAAAGCTGATGGGCATTCAGTAAATAAACTTTTACAGTTGTGTTTCCTAAAACACTCCATCACTTTATCAAAACCAAGATTCTGTTCTAACCACAACATTGTTATGAATCTGGTTTTCAGAATAGAGTGACCAGATTTAAAGAAAAAGATTCAGGGACTTCTGAAATTCCATCTGAAGGATTGACCAGATGATTAAACAAGAGTGCACATGCACCCCTGTTTTCAGAGGAAGTCTGGTCACTGTGGTCCTAGTTTGGCAGCTCACAATTATCCTCAATTTTTCAGTCAATTGCATTACTGACTGTTCATTTATAACAGTTCTGCTTCTGTTATAACTGTTATAACATTCAATATTCAAAAAATTACCTAAGAAACAAATTCTGGAAACACTTCTGGGGACAGAGGTTTTCATCCAGGGAGTTTCCCCCAGAAAATGGAGACTTATGATCACCCTATTTCAGAAGATTCATAACAGATCACAGTTATGCATTTTATCACTTACATGTGATACTGAGACATCACATACTGGGGTTGTGTTATCAGCACAGTGAAAGAAGTGCCAAATTTCCAGGAAACAGTCTAAAACACATAAAAAGTAAAGAGCCTAGACAAGAATCTAGCATGATAACCTAGTGTTTCAATTCCATGTAGAAACAACATAAGTAAATATTTGAAGTTAATTGATATAAAGGATATGAACGATCATTTTAGGACACATATAGATTTTTGCAATATATAATTTGGACAGTATAGATTTTTGCAGTATATAATTTGAAACAATCACACAAAATCATAACTACTTGAAGTGCACCATCATTTTTCTCCTCTAATAAACTACTAGAAACTGAATGTGTGCCAAAATCATGAATCAACTTCCACAATGGAATATTTTAGACAGCACTGATGGATATCTGATTAAGATCGCTAGAAATGATTTTCAAATCAATACACAGAATTCAGTGTCAGTTACACAAACTCAGACTATGATCACATGATCACAAAAGGCAGGAAAGGGTTAAGGTAAAATATAACTCAGTGTAGTATAATTTAAATATATTATGTCACTTTAAGACTCAGAGGAATGTGCTAAACAAATATTCCAGTGTAGCTCAATTTTGTTAATGGGGGTCACTAGACAGACTGAAGAAGAAAGCAAAAGGAATTAAATATTGCCCTCAAAGTAAAACAATAATAAATTGTAAAAATTTATTACTAATTGTGAAAATACTAATTAGTTATAAAGATGCATTTCATTACTGAGTAAATGAAATGCACCTTTAAAATTAATTTTTACTCAGTGTGTTTCATTACTGAATAAATGAAATGCACTGAATACAAATTAATACAAAAAGTAGTGAAAAATAATAAAAGTTTAAAATTATTTCAGCAGCTTTGTAGTGAAATTATTTTAAGTCCCAAAATTACATAACATTTTGTAATTAAGAATAATGAAGGCAGTGTACATCATATTTAGAATTTAGCATTAGTCTGCAAATTTTTCTATTGCTAAAGAATTAAAAAAAAATTGGCGAGTGACATTACAGTGAACGTTTATATATACAGGGTTATTCATAAATACCTGAAATTTTTCAAAATTTTATTAAAATATTTGTAAGAGTCATATACATACACTATACCAATTTATAGAGGATATCTCAAAGTTTCAATTTCACATTACAAATTCTCAAGGTGAACATCAATGGTGGGGGTGGGAGTGGCTCAGGTGGTAGCATGTCAGGCTTCTAAATCTGTAGTTCCCAGGTTTGAGTCCCATCTGTGCCAACATTGAGATTTATCTCCACAAAACTCCCTGCTCAAGTCAGCAGAGGAAACCAATGGGCTTGGAAAGGCTGCCATCCATCAGATGGGATATTAAGCCATGGCCCCATGTGCAGGAGGGCCAAACCCTGTGCATGTTAAAGAACATGCTGGATGGCCTTGATGGGAAGCTACCCAACAGATGTCCAGTGGGTCCCTTCTCCCAACCTTTTCTGAGAACTCAGGGTCCTCGTAACCTGGTCATTTAGCCCATTGTGGGCAAAAAAGTGCCACTCAGAGGTAAAACAACCCAGCCAATCACTGTTGTTCTTGCACACATCAAACCTGTATACCATCTTCTTCCACATTTTGATCAAGTACTCCCATGATATCCCTGTGACATGCTCCTCCATTTTAACTTAAGAGTATGTGGCAAAAGTTGCACATATATGTTATCCCAGGAAAAAGTCCATTTGCATCAGATCTGGCAATCCTGGCAGTCATTTCAAGAGCATCAAGCCATTGGCAGTATTATATCCTTTCCATAACCTGGACAGATTCTCATTAAGATATTGTATTAAGAATTTGTATGTGAAAAAATTAAATATAACTTAATAAATTATAAGTAGTAATATTACTTGAAATATTAAGAATTTGTAAATGTGACAGCAGAGCTTCAAGAGCTCCTTATCAATTAGCTTGCATTATGAACCTCTCACTTTATAAATGTTGTGATAAAATTTTTAAGTATTCAAGTATTTACAAATAACTCTAAATTTGAGGTAAAAAAAAAGAAGGAAAAGCAAAGTTTGCAAAAAAAAGAAAACTTCAATCATGGTCAGATTTGAACCACAGACCTTTCAATCCAAGTAAAAAACTAAAATGCTGTGCTACACTTTGCCTTTGGATGTTAGGTTAAAATAAATATTAACATTTTAGTATAGGGAAAATATCTCATATTTTTGTGTGATGCTTTCGTATCAATTTGTTTTTCATAATATAGTAAAACTGAGATTTATATATAAAATTAAAAAAATATTTATGTAAATCCCTCAAGCAGCTGCTTGCCACAGAGGTCTGACAGGAGCCTGTCAGTTTACTACACCAGGAGGGAAGAAATCAAAGGGGTATATTTTTATTTCCCACAACACTCTCCAGATCACAATCTTTCATTTGAGATACTTGTTATGATTGGTCCTCATGTTTGAAAGATATAGTAGAACAATCCCACATATTTTTCCCCATTTTCTTCGGGGGAGGAAGCATGAGGAGCAAATTTTTATAACTCTGACACTCCATGGCACAAGCTTCCACAGATATAGTGGAAATATTTTCAAACTTCCATTTTTTAGGGAAAAGAAAGCATGTGGGTAAATTTTTATGGCTTATGACACACCCTGTGTCACAAGCTTTCATTTGACACAGAGCTTGTTTCTTTTGGCACTCGCATTATGGATATATATATATATAGCAGAACAATCATTGTCATATTTCCGCTTTTTTAGGAGGGAAGAAAACATGGAGAGTCAATATTTTTTATAGTCTATAACATTCCCTGCATCACAAGCTTTCATTTGGCACATAAATCATTTTGTCTGTCATGTTTGAAAGATATGGTGAAACAGTTTTGACAAATCCACAAACAGACAAACTGACAAAGGACAAGTGAAAAGCAATAAGAAAAAGGGTAAAAATTATGGTATGTATTTGTGCTGGCTCTTTGGATTAATGGAAATATGTTTCACTTCTCTAGTGTCAAACAAATAAAAAGATAATTTTCAAATGAAAAAAAAATTAAAATCTATTTTTTTATTTTTCAATTATTCCAATATTTGCATGCTCATGTGTATCTTAGGATGAGCCACTACTACTCAGATTAGTTTTTCAGTAAGCAGTGTACAGCAGAATGATTAGCAAATGGAAATATGTGTAGTACTGAAGTTGTAAATATACAGAAAATCTAAGGTGGTAACAACTATGCAGACAAAAGTACCCCTTATACAATATTAAAGAATAATAAAATAATTTTGGCATAGATGCTCAAAATGACTAAAGTAGACATCTCATAGAGTGTATGCATTCGCTCTTTCACTATTTGACAGCATTTCAAGTTTTTCAGATTGGTGAAAACAATATTTCTGAAGTCTGTTTCTTATTATGAACTGATTTTATCAATTCCATCAGGTTCACTATGACTGTGCATTAGGTTTAATTCCTTTTCATACATCTTCTCAAGTGTGATGTATTATACTGACAGGATTTTGTTAGACCTCTAAAGCAAATGACCTACCTGACTTTTTTTTATAGTATGCAAACGATATATGTGCATTAGCAAAAATAATATGGGATGCAACTTTGCAGGTTGTGAGCTAAGCAATTCTTAAAAGTTTGAGTTGGTTTTTTTAATCTTCGAGTGGCACTTTACACTGTTACGACAGCCAAGAACAGAATCCAGAAAAGTGTCAAATTTATTTAAGTTTTGCATTTTGGCTACTCATCATTAGAAATATATATATATTCATTTACTAAAAGCTATGAAAAGTTCATATACATTTCAAATTATATCAAATTCTAAATGTGTCCTATTTAAAATGTTTATACATAACAGCTAAAATTTCACTTACCCTTTCAAGCAGAGGGTTCTCCCTAAGGTCCCATATTTCAATAGAGAAATCTGACCTACACAAAATATAACACATTTATGTTTCAAAAAAAGGTTCTCTGTTTTTAAGTATAGTGGAAATTTTACTTACTATACTATATTTCATGTAAAGAAGGGAGTGGTGAGTCTCCCTAAAAAAGTTTCTTGTCCAATCATAAGTTATTATGCTTAACCATGAAAGCCAATGAAAAGCAAGATTCCCTGAAAATGTATCAATCCTCAACTCATTAAGGAACTTCTGCATGAAGTGTTTTACAGCTTTAATAATATAAGATGTCTGTGGTTGCCAAAACTCTTCACACAAAGGGGCTAGGAACCTGGAATTTTGGCAAATGATTAAGAGTAAAGTGATAATGTCTAGTGCAAAATATAAACTCTATAGGTTCAATAGTTGGTTAGAAATCCCTATTTTGGATTAAATGTTTTTCGCCTCTATTCTCCATTCATAGCTTCTTCTCATTCACAAATTCTAATGGAAAAGCTACTAACTCATGCTAAATCCCTCACGTTCCCAAAGATATTATTATATCAAAGCATTCCATTTCAGATAGAAACCTGTTTTATTCACCCAACATGGGCTTCACAAAGGGGGAACTTGTGTATGAAATTTGGGACCATTCCACCGAGCATCTCTGGAAATACAGGGGACCAAAATCTGTTGAAACATAAATAACACTTTCGATAAGTTGAGTGGAGATGAAGTCATGGGTTATGAGAGCATGCACTGATGTCCGCATCCTCTGGCATTTCTTCTAGTCACTAAAATACCAGTGTAAAAAAATATGCTTCATTGTGTACTTTACATTATTCCAAAATGCTCGCTTCCATAGAGTATACATATTAATAATGTATATTAGAAAAAGGATGCATTTCTCACATAAGGTATGGAACTATTTGCTGTGGTGGAATTACATCTATTAGTTGTTTTGCAAGAACTTGTGTGGGTGTGGAATCTTTACAGTGGCTGTTGCCTTCATTGATCTTCAGATTTTGCTGCTCCATTCTTTATTTGGAATGGAGTACAGTGATCTAAAAAATTTTTGAAAAAAGATAGTAGGAACTTAATAATTAATGCTGAAAAATTTACATGAAAAGTGCAGACAATTTTGCTATTTTTTAATTACAAGGAATATACTTAAGAACAACTGGAAACTATATTAAAGGAATTATACAGAATACCCAGGAACAAAAAATGTTTATTAGTGTTAAGTTGAAATTTGACAGAAACTCTGCTCATAAATGAAAAAATGGTTGTTTCCCTACACTCACTTTTTAAAAAATATTTTCTCCTTTTTCCCCATTTTACTTTGCCCTCTAATATTCCATTAAAATTTGTCATTATTCATAACTTTCATTTTATTTTTATTTATTTGAACAACCATTTTTTTTTAATTTCATTATTACTTTGATTTTTATTGTGCCTTTCCACTTTTTTTTTGCCATTATTCCCATTGCTCTCTTGTTTCTCTCTTGCTGATTTTTTATCAGTTTGGCATCAATTTCTCTTAGGGAATTTTTTTTTAAATGTTTCTTAACCCTAGAAGCTGCAGTATAAATACTCTGAAATAGCAGATATTAAGTAGAAAACATACAACCTTTCAATCTGTATAATATATTTATTTCAAACTACCATTAGTTGAATGTTTGGACTTTTAACTTCCCATTGCAATAGTGGTGTTATCTGCTGTTAATGACAGAAACTTATTTCTGGAATAAGTATAATGCATCATGCAAAAGTTGACAAACTGAAAATATACATTTTAAGAACTACTTTGGCTGTTTAACTTTGACAGCTGCAGGGATTAAACTATTCACTTTTTATGTTCCTTTAGTTCGGAATATTGTCATGTTTGTGAATCAATTTTCAAAACAACCTAAGCCTCTCTTGTCAGTAAAGAGGCTGTTATCTATAGTTTTCAATTATCTAGTTAAGTGATAACATTGGAATTCATCAGGAATATAATGATGACAGGTAGCTTTATTACATAGAATAACCTTATAGAATAAACACAACAGTTTGCAAAAGTGATTTTTGTGTCTATATATTTTTCCCCCGTGGGATGATATGTATGCCAAAGCAGCAAACAGCTGCTGATAATCTTTATATAATTTATTTAACAAGGTGCATTCACTCATGAAATAAAGTATATATAAAAAGGGCAATATCTATGTATAGTTCTGCTGAAATATAAGTTTGGAGATTACATATAGCACATTTGGCTTTAACCCTTCTACAGTTCAGCCTGAAAAACTGGTTTACATCCAGAGGCCAAGCTACATTTTCACTAAGCTCAGCTGAAAAAAAATTAATTTAGAACACTTTTTGTCAAATAATTAATGAAAGAATTATGGGATCTTATATGCCAAATTAATCAGCATTCATTCTGGATTTTTTGAAAATCAAATATTTAACAAAAAATATAACTAGTTTTATTTTAATATGGCCTTTATAGAGTCAAGTAATAGAAAATTGCATCTAACAATGCAAAGAAAATTTATTTAAAAAAACTAATAGAATGATTATAATGCACATGAAGAGAAAGGCTATTTATTTCTGAATAACAAAAAATAAATTTTTACTTGAAACAAGAAAACTGCTCTCATTTTTGCAATTCTTTGTCAATGGCCATACCAAGCTGAAAGCACCGGTTCTCGTCTGATCCCCGAAGTTAAAGCAGCTTTGGGTGCGGTCAGTACTTGGGAGGGTGACCACCTGGGAACACCGTGTGCAGTTGACAATTTTTTTAGCCGTCCCATGGCCGAGTGGTTATCGTATCGCGCTTGGCTACTGATCTACGGGACCTGGGTTCGAGCCCCGGGTAAGGCATGGCTGTTTATGTCGTTTTTCTGCTGAGGTTCTGCCATCCTCTCAGACCTTCTACTGTCGCATATAAACTGACAGGCTTCTGTCAGACCTCTGTGGCAAGCAGCTGCTTGAGGGGGTATTTATTTATTTTTATTTTCTTGGTACCATACTTTGAAAAAGTTCACGATTTTTACTAATTGTTCTGAGTCATATTAACACCTCAACTTTAGAATTTATTTTGAAAATAACCAATAAACTGAAATAGGTAATGTTATATGCCAAATTAAATAATTTAATTCCAAATTTTATGCAAATAAAAATTTTAACAAATTTACAAGCATATTGAGTTTGATAAGACTTTTTTCACTGTGATATAGCGAAAAAAATTGATCGGATTATGCCATTAAGGCTTAATTTTGATTAAATTACGTACTAATTAAAAGGAAATTTCTTCCTGAAACTATAATATTTATCTATTCTTTTAATGATTCTTTTCAGTGTGATATATTTTAAAATACAAGCTAATGCTAATGGAATTTTCTATCCTGTTTATAAAATGGAAAAACACTTTCTTGGCTGCCTTTTATTTTTACTAAACATTATAAATTTTTCTTTGGGTGTTGAATTTTGGAGATCTTGACTAAGTGGTGAAAAGTTAATGTCCTAATGCAAAAAAAAAATCATCTGTATCATCGGTGTGGCACAGCTCAAGATATTTAGGGGAGTGGGATAAAATATTTTAAAGCTATTCAATATAGGTTAAAAACTCATAAACGTTTTAAAAAAATCACCGAGTGGGTAAAACACCACCATTAATGCTTTGGGGGGGGGGGGAGTAAAACACTTGCTAAAATTGCCCTCCCATGAAGATTGATTTCCTTGTCAAGGAAATCCCTTTTGCTTCCGTATCCAAGACCTCATTCATTTTCAGGAAACAATACAATATCAAAGTTTTTTACTGGAAAATGAAGAAATAATAAAAGAAAATTTAACACACAACCTGGTGCAATGTTAAAATATCTGCAACAATTTGTAAGCATAACTCCAAAAGATTGACAATAATCTATTGATTGATCAACCAACCAAAAAATTAAGAATTTACAGAAATAAAGCTACAGAATTTTCAGAAATGAAAACTAATATTTATTTAAACATAGATGACAATCACAGTGTTACCCGTTGACTTTTTGACGTTGATAAATCAATAAATATCATAGATGGCACCAACAGTTGGCACAAAAAGCTTGGTCAAAAGATTAGTCTTAAATTAGCGGAAAAAAGACAAAGCTGGCATTAGTTCAATGGTAGAATACTCTGACATGTTTCTGGAGAGATGTGGGTTCAAGTCCTGTATGTCAGTGAAATTTTTTCCACAAAAATATTTATTGATTTATCAACGTTGTTGATAAATCCATAAATATTTAATTAAATACATAAATATATATAATTATTATGTAATTAAATAAATACATAAATATATGATTATTATGTAATTAAATAAATACATAAATATATATAAATATATTTAATTAAATAAATACATATAATATTTAAATAAATACATAATAATCAATAAATATTTTGTGAAAAAAAAATATTTTTGTGGAAAAGTAAGCAGATAACACTGTGATTGTCATCTATGTTTAAATCAATAATGCTAAATAGTGCGATTAGACTTTATTATTTATTTCCATCTTACTCAGTGCAATATAAAAAGTAATAGTTGCCACCCAAGATCATAGATGGCACCAACAGTTTGCCTGAAAATCTCAGTGAAGAGTTGTCTTAATTTAGCAAGAAAAAGACAGAGCTGGCATTAGTTCAATGGTAGAATACTCTGGTATGTTTATGGAGAGATGTGGGTTCAAATCCCATACATTGTTGAAATTTTTTTTTACAAAAACATTTATTGATTTATCAATGTTTAATTATAAAAAAATATATAAAATACTACTTTACAAAGGGAACTGATATCTAACGTTTGGGGTAGAAGTATTCAGAATTAAATCAACCTGTAAAAAACTACCATGTAGCTACATAACAGATGGCTCTCACAGGTGTTCAAGCAATTAGTAACACCTACATCTTCCTCTGCCATGACAGCATGCACTGCAGCATGTCTTGGACAACAAGCTCTGGATAAGAAGACTCTGTTTTTAGTTATAGTTTTGATTTGAGGAGTGGGAATGACACATAGAATGCTGGAATAAATGATAAAAATAATTCTAGGAATATTGATGTAGGTTTAAGGCAGAAAAGAGTGGAAAAAAAACAAAGGTTATAATTACTTTCAAAAACTTCCATTTTAAAAATAGCAGTATTTTGTTAATTTTAATGAGAATTTCTAACTTTAATGGAAAACTTGTTAATAATAGTTCAAATCAAACTTGTGAGCTTAAATCAAGGGATTGTTTCAGCACAAAGCAATGTTAACAAATAAATTGGCAATATTATATATTGTTTCTCAGAAATAGCAATCAAATGGCTTTAACAAATTATTTATATCATGGCTGAGTGGTTAGCATGCTTGGCTAGTGATCTAAGGGACCTGGGTTCGAGTCCCGGGTAAGGCATGGCTGTATGTGTCGTTTTTCTGCTGAGGTCCCGCCATACTCACAGACCTTCTACTTTGGCGTCTAAACTGACAGGCTCCTATCAGACCTCTGTGGCAAGCAGCTGCTTGAAGGGATACAGTTTAATAAATATGCATGGAATAGAAAAAGAAAGTATTATTTTCCAAGCATTAATAGTGTATTTTTATCAGATACATTGTAGAAAAATTTCAAGCAGCAATTTTTTTTAAATTGAAGTTTTATGTATTGCACCAAAACTGATATAAATGTCATCAGTCTATCAGTTCAGAGTCTGTAAACTTGTATACAAGATGTACATATTGCCAGTTTACATTTACTGCATATGGCATGCCACTATTTTGCATGCTATTACTATAACGTCAAGTTGAAAATATTAGTATAAAATTTGTATACTTTTTATAACACTATATGTAAAATAATAAATATATATATACTTATTACAATGTTTTGGTAATTTTTCTACCTGTATTTTGCTCACATATTTAAAAATTCATAGTTATAAAAATTTTTCAGACTATTCACCTGCTTTTTTTTTTCATTCTGTAATTGTCTATAGCTGATAACACTTTATAAAAGTCATAATATAAAATATACACATTTAAAATGGTGATATCTTTGTTGCAGGGAATCCAGAGCAGCCAAGATCAGCCTGAAGATTATGAGTCTCATACCTATCCACACACAATTGTTGTTTTAGTTTGTGCTGAGCAAATATTCCCTTATTGCCCTGCATGTTTCTAAAATGCTATTTTATGATTGTAGCTTTGTTCCATTGTTGCAGTTGTTTGAAAAAAAAAATTTTTTTTTTCTTGTGACTTAACAAAATGTCAGCAATTTCAACAAGTATGAAAAATAGACTAGCCTGAAAAACTAAAATAACAAGATTAAAATCTCCTTAAACACTGGTATAAACTAATCTATGATATGAAAAATATTTGTGTTAATTGAGGTGCAAGAGTGAAGGTGAAGATAATTCAGCAAAGTCTCAACTTAATGTAGTTGTTTTTACAATTCAAATCAGTGGGAAATGCATGGTGAATCCTAGATGAATGAACTTGTTGTTACTATTCTGGAACAATGTAGATAACTTCGTGGCAACATCATCGCACACAATGTTAAACAAACAAGAAAATTTGTAGAACACATCGCAAAAGATAGTGGATATATATCAATAACAAAAATGTAGTACCTAGATTTCAAATGTACAATACTTTCTTCTTCAGCAAAATGGTGGTTAGGTCTATATTAAAATCTGCTGTGAGAAGGTATATTTGAAAAACATTGATGTAAGATTTATAACATATCATTACTGAGATGTGTGTGCATGAAGTGTCATTAAAAAATATTGATGGCACGTTTTTGTTGTGGTATGTTTTGAGGAAATTGGTTTTTTCTTTTTGTTGATTAAAATATTCAGATTACGGTAGTCAGTAATGATATATTATAAATCTTACATCAGTGCTTTTTAAATATAACTTCTCACAGCAGAGTTTGATAAGGAAATAACCATCATTTTGATGAAGCATATATTGTACATTTGAAATCTAGATACTATGTTTTTGTCATCAATATATTCCCACTACCTTTTGTGATGTGTTTCTACAGATTTTCTTGTTTGTGTAACATTGCATGTGATGATATTGCCACGAAGTTATTGTACATTGTTCCAGAACAGTATCATTGTAGTCATTCATCTAGGTTTTGTCATGCATTTCACACTGATTTGAACTATAAGTGTATCTACAACTACATTAAATGGACTCTGCTGAATTATCTTCATCTTGGCTCTTGCATTTCAATTAGCAGAATTTTTTTTCATATTGTACATAAGTTTATACCAGTGTTTTAAGAAGATTTTATTCTTATATTCTACAACTTACACACTGAGATTGTTGAACTATAAAACTAAAGTAACCGCTGAGAGCCCTAGATTGAAGGTACTATCACTGCTAAAACTTCATAAAACTTAAGAGCTGATGAAACATTATAATTTGGTAGAAATCATGGATGCAAGACTGTACAGCAGTTTTAACCCTTTGAAGACCAACCACTTTTTGCTATTTCGTATTAGCTAATCAATCCTGATATGCAAAAGTTCTTGGTAGCTAAATATTCCTTTATACTTTAATGTTATAATACGTAATATAATAAACAATGCATTTTTATTATGTGCATGGATTATTTCAAGGTTTAGAAAGTATATTTCATAACTTATAAGGCATGGTTGTTTGTGTCGTTTTTCTGCTGAGGTTCTGCCATCCTCTCAGACCTTCTACTTTGGCATATAAACTGACAGGCTCCTGTCAGACCTCTGTGGCAAGCAGCTGCTTGAGGGGGTATTTATTTTTTTTATTTATAATTAACTATTGGTGAAACAATTTCAAACATGTTGTCCATGCTTCTTCTTACATTTACATGTATAACGTCTCTTTCCTTTCACCTGGAACCTGACTGAACACACCATACAATCTTTGTGTAGCAATATTTACAATTCAAATCAGTTGGAAATGCATGGTTAATCCTAGATGAATGAACTTGGTATTACTATTCTGGAACAATGTAGAATAACTTTGTGGCAATATCACACACAATATTAAACAAACAAGAAAATTTGTAAAACACATCGCAAAAGATAGTGGACATATATTTGGGTGTAGCATAATAATATGTAAACTTCCTTTTAGCCTTAACCTAAATACAGTTAAGCAGTGATGTACCCAGAGGGAGAGTTATAACCCCCCTCCCCCAGAGGGTTTAATAGCATATACTTTCTAAGATAATCCTTCCGAATCAGACACTAAAATAGATTCTAATGAGACTCGAACATGCCAAACCCTACCCTTTTGAAAGATTATGGGTACACTATAGTAGGGAGACTCATTGTTTTCCATATTTTCAACAAACCCACACCATATGAATCAAAAGATCCGCATTTCTCCGAAATATGGGAATTAAGAGATCCTAAGTATATAACAATGAACTGCATATTAATAAAATTACATCTATAATACCGATACTAATATAAACAATAACATGTTTCATAATGAACTCTTTTACCTTACAACAGCCAGATGTAAAGAATACTCATCGTACGATAAGCAGTGGATAGCTTTTGGCTTTGGCAAATAAAATTTTACATGATGAACTCTAAATTCCGACATTTTCTTAATAAGAGCTGTAGCATAATGATTTATACATTAATATACGTTCATCAGATACTTTTACAAAACCTTATTTTTTACAACACGTGTGTTTACAATACATTCACAGTTGCGGTTATATTGACACGCATGTGTAACATGCATATTCCTGCCTTTACCTTTTTTTTCCCCTACATCGATTTAACATTGAGACCACAAAACGTTTTGCTTTTTAAATATCATTTTAGTCTCTCACGCTTCAGATACAATAAGATATGGCATATTCAATTTTCAACAAGTCGTAAACTTCTACTGATGCTCGTTATAAACCAAGGGAGTCAAATTCCACAAGTGGGGGTACAAAATTCAACGTGATAGCGACGTAGTCGAAATTGTTACTCAAACCTCCTTAAGTAAAACAATATAATTAAAACTCTAAATTTTGTCTGGAAAAAAAAAACGAAGATATAGAGAACAAACAAATTAGTTAATGAAAAGCGCATAAAGCTCAAATACGAAATTTCTTTCATATCTTTTCTAAGGTTCAGACAATTTTTCAAGTACAAAGATTCAAAAACGCAAGAAAATCGGTTGACCTACGAACGTTCAGCCATATTTGTAACTGGACTATCTGCTTTTGCTAAAACTGGAGGAACTGCTTTACGAAGCATGAATTAGGCGGCTGATCGATTACATTTTCCTATCCAAGGAGGTAAAAGAGATATGTCTTACACGATAACCTATGGGCAAACTAAGTATTTAACAAGAAAAATAATAAATCATAATGGCTTTCTTTCGTGTTCCCAATGGTTGAATGAATAAAGTGTAAAATATACCTATATACTTTATTATATTGCTTATTATCATAGGTTCAAGGCTCAAGGAGTTGTAAGAACATCGTGAAATTAGCCTGCAATGAGGGGTTCTCTACACCAGTCACAACAGGAGGTCGAGATACCAGAAACAGAAGAAACTACTTCTCAGCTATCTCTCGAAACTATTAATTATATTAATGTCGTTAAAGTAAAAAAATTATACCTCGCTGAAGAGGTCAATGTTTTAAAAGATAGCAGTGACCAGTCCCATGCGAGTTCGCTACATATTCATATTCTGGTGGTTACCAAGAAGGGAGATAAATGGAATAGTCAGTGATTCCAATAGCATGAAGTTCCCGGAACATGGAGCACCCTACACCAGTCACAACAGAAGGGCGAGACAGCAGAAGCAGAAAATGCTACATCTTTTCTATATCACGAACGTCAGTAGAAAAACATGATAGGGAAAAAAGTAGAGACAAAATCAAAGACAATAGACTTTGCAGAAAAGACCTATATTCTGAAAGAATGCATTGAGTAATCACATGTGTGTTCACAGCCGGTTCTAGTTCTGGTGACAGCCAATAAGGGGTATTCGAGTAAACCATGGCTCCGATAGCATGAAGCTTCCAAAACGAACTTCTCTTTCAGCATTGTAGCCGGAGCAGTTAAGCAGAATGTGAGATAGTCTCTGGTGTGCTGCATGTGCACAGTTAGAACTAGACTCTGCTGAGAGTGTGAAGAGTAGAGTTGCTGTAGATGACTCCATCTCGGAGACGATGTAGGAGGGTCTCCTCAGATCGGTTCAGGTTACCGAGGTTAGGAGCAGTGAGTGAGGGATCTACCAGGTACCCAAATGAGGAACAACTGGAGTCCCTCTGCCACTGTTCAAGACGATATTGGCTCATCAGTTCTGAGACAAAATTCTTGCAGTCGCTTAGAGAAATAGGGAAATTAGTAACACACTTTTGACTCTCAAGCGTCTCTTGAGCAGTCCAATCAGCAATGTAAATGGATCGTGATACAGGCAGAACTGATCTTGGGGCATATCTCCATGATTATCTGAATAAGGATGGGGTTGCAACTCTTTTTATCTTTATTCTGAAGGACTTGCAAGGCTGACTTGGAGTCACAGAGGATGACAACGTTGCCACTACCGAGGCGGTGAATCAACGTTACAGCTTCAAGAATAGCATGAAGCTCAGCGCTGCTGGAAGAAGTGAGATGCGGGAGATGGAAGCCTCTGATGATATCAGTATCGTGGATGGCAAATGCAGAGGCAGCACACCGTCTTTCCCGATCAACAGATCCGTTAGTGTACACCTCGGTACACCTCTTATGTTGTGCAATGACTTAGGAGGAGGAGTGCAGTCTGACAGCCATGGGATCTGAGTTGCTCTTTCAGCCTACTGATGAGATGTAGACGTTGATCTTAAGATCACTGTTCCTCTAGGGTGGAAGATCAGGAAAGAGGGTATTGTCAGCAATGGAGTGGAGCTAGCAGGAAGGACACAGCTGTAGAATTCAGTGGCAGAAACGGCGATGGCAGAGTCTGATCTGTCTTGCATTTTCCTGAGCAGCTCATGATTGAAATGGAGTGGGTGGAGCCTCAAAAGATGACATAGTAGATCCTTCTTCTGATGCAGTCGGAAAGGCATGTCATCAGCCTCTGCAATAACAGGCAAATTAAGGGTGTTAGGGCAGAGTCCGAGACAGAGGCACAGGGACACAAGCTGGTTTAACCAGTGGCCAGCTTCCTCAGAAGAGAAGCAGCAGCACTGCTCAGAAGGTAACCACATAGTTGATGCAGGAGAGGATCAAGTTTCAGTACAAGATCAGAAGGGTTTTGTACGAACTTCCCCAGTTGGTGCCAGCAAGGAAAGACAGGATATTTCGCTTTGTGGTGGCAACTGTCTTAAGATGCTGGATGTCAAGACGCCATATCAGTCTGTTGTTTAGGACAACATCAAGGAACTTATGCAATTTGATGTCCTTGATGTAGTCAGATCCATGCATGATGCCAGGGAAGGTGGGCAGAAGAAGTCTCTTTGTGGTCACAGTCTCTTATCGGTAGAAAGAGTGAGGCTGTGGTTGTTGAAGAACTTGAAGACCATGGCCACAGCTTGTTTCATCTTGAGCTGAGCATAGGAAGGGTCCTGGATAGGGAACCAGATGAATTTCCAGATGCAGATGTTGTCTGCATAGATGGAAATACCCTCTTTATTCTCGAGTCGACAGGGTGGGCCTGACAGCAAGATGTTCAGAAGCATCAAGCTAAGAACACCAGAGAAGCTCAGTCAGTAGCGTGTCAGGCTCGTAATCTGCAGTTCCCAGGTTCGAGTCCCAGCTGTGTCAGCATTGAGATTTATCTCTGCAAAGCTCGCTGCCCAGCCCACAGTCAGTAGGCGACACCGATGGGCATGGAAAGGACGCCATCTGTAGGATGGGATGTTAAGCCGTCGCCCCGTGAACAGGAGAGTCGTACCATGAGCATGTTAAAGAACGGGCTGGATGGCCTTGACCGGAGGCTATGATCTGTCTGCCAACAGCTGTTCTAGTGAATCCCCTTCCCCACTTTCTCTGAACCTTTGGAGTCTTTGTGACCTGGTCATTTTGTCTATGGTGGCGAAAAAGTGTCACTCAGTAAAACAACCAAACCCAATCCCCTTGAGGTACTCCATGATTGATAGTGTGGGATGCACTGAGCGTGTTGCTAGCTTGACATGAACCATCCTGTTGGAGAGGTATGCAATGATCCATGCATGATATTTCCTCTGAGACAGAGACCATGGATTTTGCATTGAATATCAGAGTGAGGAAGAAAGTTGAAAGCCTTCTGGATGTGGAAGAAGACAGTGATGGTAGTTTGTCCATCAGACATTGCCTGGTTAGCAGTGGAGTTAAAGTTAATAAGATTATCAGACATGCACCTCCCTTTGTGGAAACCAGAGAAGTTGTTGGTGAGAAGGCACTTAGACACCATATACCATTCTAGGCATCCAAGGACCAATCTCTCTAGGATTTTGCAGAGGCAAGATGATAGATAAATGGGTCTGTAAGAAGATAGTTCAGTGGTGGATTTTCCCTGCTTCAACATAGGTAAAATATGTGTAGCCTTCCAGGAATCAGGTAACATGGAGATGGCTCAAGAGTGGTTGAAGGCCTTGAGAAGAAAAAGAAGAGCCTCCTGTGACAGGTTAGTTAACAGAGTACAGCTAACACCATCAGGGCCAGGAGAGGAAGAGCGCTTGGAAGCCTCAATGGCAGAAATGAATTCCTGCAGGGAGAAAGGGTCATTGTAGCTGAGCTCACTCTCAGGGCAGGACTGCTGAGTTATAGGATAAGCAGTCACAGGTGGGGAAGGTAGGTTGGCGGTGTAATGCTGCAATAAGGATTAGCAGTTGTGGCTAAATCCTCCCCACAAGTAAAGGCCAGATTGTGGAAAGGGAGGACAGGCTGCAGCTTCCCCATCAGGTTTCTGATGAATTTCCAGACTTTCCCAGAAGGGGTGAAAATATTATTGCTGGAGTAGAAGAATCTCCATCTGAACCTTTCAAGCGGTTCAGGTAGCTTCTGATGGCAGCACATAGCCTTCTTTCATGAAGGATGTCTGGTCAAATTACCAGAGTTGCGAGCGTGCCTTTTGGCTCCATCGCAAATGGTGCATAACCTCTTATAGTGTATATCAGGTGGGGGTAGATGCCCAGGCATCAAAAGGATTGCAGCGCACATATTAGAAGCCACAAGAGCTTCTAATAGAGCAGGAAGATCTGTGGAGTCAATGGCAGTGAGTCCTTCAGAGGAGATCTGCTGAAAGAGTTGCCAGTCGGTATGCTTAGATGTTCTTCTGAGATTTGCATGTCCCTTGAGAAGCAAGGTAATGTGCAGCAGGAAATTATCACTGTCCCATGTGTGTCAGGATTCACTACCCAGGTGAGGCTCTGAACAATGCTGGAAGAACAGAGAGTCAGGTCAATGGAGCTGTAGGAACTAGGGGGTCTGTAGAAAGATGGCGAGCCGTCGTTAACAATAAAGAGGTTATGTTGCAAGATGACATTATCAATGTCATTCCCTCTCTGATCACAGAGGTCCCCATTCCTGGAAGACTGTGGGCGTTAAGGTCCCCACAGAGAATCCAGGGCTGATGGCACTGTGATAGGATATCCTGTAGGGTGGATACAAGAAAGAGTGGATGGCTGGATGTAGCAGGATATCGGAGTGATATCATAGTCATTCAGCCAGATGCAACATGCTACACAGTCACTGTTCATATTAGAGAAAGTGAGGTCAATAGCACAATGGGTGACATTTTTGTGCCGTGTTGGAGGAAAGCGGTTGGTTCTTGCTCCTATTCACAATATACAGCTTGAAGACATAGTTTTCAGGCAAGTTGGCCACACAAAGAGCAAGGATAGGAACAGGCATGATGTTGATGTAGTTCCTAATGTCAGCAGCCTTGCTCCTAAAGCCTCTGAAGTTCCACTGCAGGATAGAAGAGACGTTAGATACTCAAGTGGCCATGTTCATAAAGAGATTGGGTAGAAAAGATCTAGGAGAGATATATCTGATGCAGAGTGTCCAGCAGTCTATGAAACGTGAGATGAGGGACACCAGCTGCTTGAGGATCATCAATGTTTTAGTCGAGATAATGCAGGAGACCGCAAGTGACGACCTATATCAGAAGAAGCAAAAGAATGGTGGGCAAGAGGACGATGTTGTGATGACCCTTCCTAAAATCCCGAGATGTCAAGGAGGAGGAGGGCTTCTTTGGTTCAGGAGAAAGCAGCCAGCACTTTTTTACCTCATTTTGACCTCTTCTTTTTGGCCAACTGCTTGACCTGTATGGTACAGAAGTCTGTTTCATCAGTTATAGCAGATTCCTGCACCATGGAGGGACCAGCCTCGAGAATAGGAACAGAAGCCAACAGAACTGGAAAAGCATCATCAAAGGCCAGGGGAGCAGGGGCAGCAATAGAGCCAAGGTTTCAAACACTGACATATCACCTGACACAACCTCTGTGGCAGCAGCAAAGCTGACAGAGGGACCAAAGAGACGCTGGCTGCACATGGCCTTCCAAGGAGTGGGAGGCATCACTACCATTCCCTTCAGAGGGAAATTGCCAAGCTTAGTGCTTCCCAAAGTGAGGACAGAACAAGAGCCTCCCTCTGTTTCTCACAAGCAAACTTCCTGGTGCGACACCCAGAGATGGCCCGTAGAGGAGGGCCATTGTGTTTGCACTACTTATGCGATTCATTTCCTCCATGGAGTGCACTCATCTATGTACATGTGTCGACTAGACGTAGATAGATGGCAAATTTGATTAAAAATAACTTATAACGTTCAGCCATATTGGTAACTGGACTAACTGCTTTAGGTTAGCTATTTTCCTAGCCAAGGTGGTAAAAGAGATATGCCATAACAATAACCTATAGGGAAACTAAGGATTTAATCAGAAAATAATAAATCAGATTGGCTTTTTTTTGTGTTCCCACTGGCTGCATGAATAAAGTATAATATGTACTTTATTATATTGCTTATTATCATATTATATATTTATATAGTATATATTATATATATTTATTATAAATATATTTTATATTTTAATAGTTATTATAAATAAGGCATATAAAAGATAGCCTTCACGGTCATTTTACCAGGATAATCATCAAGAAACATCTTTTTCGCAATCAAAAAATGTATGTGTTCAGATCCCGAACTTGGGTCATAAACACTCAATAGAAAAATACTGTTTCAAAATTTTCAAAGCTTTAACCAGCAATAAAATATGCATTCTTCATTGAGAAATCAAAAATATTAAAGACTGATATATATATAGCTATTTATATCTTTGAAAGGTTAATTTTAGATAATTTTATTCTGGCTCTTTCATCTCACGGCTTTTCTTTCTGATGTTTTTCTTTCTGATATTAACAAATTTCTTGATTCATTCTAAAAACGTTTTTCATATTTTATGTATTAAAGTTTTTTTATAATTTTTTTATTTCTATTTGGCTAATGTTGAATTTGAATTCGCTAATAAATGGATTAATTTGATCAAAAATCGCCTAATATCATTTTTTAAAAAGAATTTTATGTATTTTAAATATAGTAAAAAAAATCATTTTATGTAAACGTTACAATTTATTGTAATTGCACTTTATTGCTTTATAGTATGTTCCTGAAATTTCCATAATTTCATGCAGTTAAGCATAAGACTCAATATATTTTCGCATTTGAAAACCGTAGGATTTCGAATTAACGTTTCTCTGTTAATAAATATTTCGAACCAAAAATAAAAAATTCTAGGATTAATTCTTAATACTAATAAATCAAGACTTTCTGTCACTTGTTTTTAACTCCTGTCTTATTTGTAATACTTCTGTGAGTATGATTTTAGCCATGGCTAGGTGGTTAGTGCGCTTGGCTACTGATCTAAGGGACCTGGGTTTGAGCCCCGGGTAAAGCATGGATGTATGTGTCGTTTTTCTGCTCAGGTCCTGTCATCCTCTCAGACCTTCTATTCCGGTATATAAACTGACAGGCTCCTGTCAGACTTCTGTGGCAAGCAGCTGCTTGTGGGGGTATTTATTATTAACATTGATACATTTCCTTATTGACAAAAAATATATATTTTTTTTGTGATTACCTGCGAAATATTATTAATTCGCATTCTTTTCCACAATGATTGCTAGAGTCGAAATCAATAAAATCTTCTTCCATAATTAAATTTTACTACAAATAAATCTAATATAAAATACGACGAATTTACGTAGGTTAACATGTAGACCAGATCTGTTTTGTCACCTAGGCTTGGAAAAATTAAGCGATATCGCAAGCCAGCGATTACACCGGCAAAGCGTTAGAGGCATTCTCTCCAGTTCCGTATACAGCTAGAGGGGTTTGATATAGCTAACATAAGATAAGACGATGTATTTAAGTGTGCTAAATTTTCTCATTGCTCTCGACTTCCCTATAGGTTATTGTTTTTATAAGCCCACTGGTAAAGATATAATCATCTGGTTGGTGAGTGAGACTTGCAGTGAAGTAGGGAAAGATGTGTTTCTTCTGCTGTACTGATAGGATTTTCTTCTTCGCTGATGAGTGTGTTGCATGAGGCGAGCAACTTTTCTTTTCTCAACCCAAAGCGTGGGTTTACTTCATCGTTTTTCAGGTCAGTTATTTTTAGCTTTTATTTTTCGGTTGTGTAAGAAATTCCTCCTGACAAAATTCAGTGCAGAAGCCCCACACCCCACACAGTAATTCCTGCGAGGACATTCTTTATTTTTCTTCCCAAGATGGATGACTCTTCCAGAAGACCTAAACGTCTACATAGCGACAGTTCTTTTATGCAAGAACAACGCTATTCGATGTATTTCATGAACATCTCTGACTTATTATCGGTCACCAAATCTAATGGCAGCAAAATTTACACAATTAGGGTGAAAGGTACTTTAAGACCTATTTCCACTCCTAACCCTAACTTCCTAAACAAACTATTAATGATTCAACTTACAACTCCAGATGATATCCTGAGAATTAAACGCACTAAAACGAATGAATTAATCACGCAAATTCTGTTGAATATTAAATATCAAGCAGTTATCAAATATACTTGTGGAACATGAAATTTTAACGGACTCTTTAGCAACGAAGTTTCTACTTTGTAATATTAATACTGGTATATTAATTCCCGAACTATTTACGGAACTCTCAGCCCAAAGCCTCAACATCTATTCTATTCGTCGTTTCATAAAGCGTGACGGTAATACAATGACCACCCTCCAAGTGTTCTAATCACAATTGATGACCTATACATGCCCAATGAAATAATATTGTGGTGAGAAATTCACCACTACACCCTCTTCAAGGACAGACCACACCAAGGTGATAATTGCTGGTGATTCGGTAATGGAAAGAAATACTGTCGGAGCAAATCCTGATGTACATGGTGCGGTGATGAACATCATGCAAACCTCTGCCAATCTATAGATTTACATTGTTGTTTATGGGTGAACCACACGAGGCTACCTCCCTTTTTGTTCTAAACATCAACTCGAAATTGCCATATTAGATTACAAGCCAACCAGATAAACTTGGTATGCTGAGGCGCGGGCTGCCACATTACCTACTCGTCCAACCTGTGCATCCGCAATTTAAAAGAACACTGCATTTCCAAAAGTTGATTTTTAAATTCGTGAAATCTACTCCTATCTGCCATGTTCTCCTCCCACATACCGAACTTTCCGTTACAAAATGAAATAACTATTCAAAACAGGAATGACTTTTCTTCCATTTCCAAATCAACTAACCCTCAAGGCACATCCCCCATACAACTTACAATAAAAGATTCCAACTCATTGAAGGCAACTTTAATCTTATGCATTCCTGAACCCGCACTAAACACTAACACTTCAACCTTATTTCTACGCCCAGCTCAACTACAAATTCCACATTCCTCTTTATCTACTGTGGAAATCAATGTTCATCAAAATTCTGATGATCCTATCAAAACTTTTTCTGCCACGGATTTTCTCTATAGTGCCCCGCACGACATTCCTCAGAAAGGCAAAGGAAAATCTAAAGGGAAGAAATAACGTTTTTCTTGTTACCTTTTTTTCCCCTTTTTCGTTCTCCATCCCTTTGTGTTTTTCTATGGCTCTTCAAGTTCTGCAATGGAATGCCCGAAGTATTCGGACAAATTTCTCTCTTCTGTCCTTAAGAATTCTTTCTCTCCACATGGACGTCATCTTGCTTCAGGAGACTTGGCTTGACACTGACTTATCCTTCCATCTTCCGAACTATTCTATATTTCAAAAAGACCTTTGCAATGGCCATGGTGGTGGCATTATCATCGCTGTTAAATCATCTCTCACCAGCCGATTACTTGATCTCCCAGATAGCCCATCGTGTAAATTTGGCGAATTTATGGCAACTGAATTATTTCTACACCAAACATCCCTGATAATTGCTAATGTTTACACCTCAAAAGCAAACCATGGTCGAACAGTCCTAGAACATCTCGTATCTTTCTTATCAAATATCTCCTTCATCGGTGGGGACTTCAATGCTCATTATCCCTTATGGTGCTCCTCAATTTTAACTACTCCAGGAATTGAAATTGCCACCTGGCTTCAAGAATCATCCACGTGTCTCCTAAATTCTGCAACTATAACAAGATGCAGCTTCCTAACTTCTACTTGCATTGATTTATATTTCTGCTCGGACACTCTACTATTAGACAGTTCATGGGGAGCAATCTCATCGATGTGGGGCAGCGGCCATCTCCCTATCGTCATACACATTGTTCCTCATCAATTCTCCCCTTACAGATATCCTGTAACCCTAACTTGACTAAACATATCAATTATACTTCATTTCAAAAGTTTTTGGATACCACTGAATAGCCAAAAATTTTGGATACCCAGTTACAAGTTATGAAGATTTGGAACATCGAATCCTATCCGCATCAGCTACCGAAATTCATCGAGTTCGTCCACATTCACGAACTCCTTGATGGAACTCCAAATGTCAGATAGCCCCTAGTCCAAAAACAAAGGGCATTCTTCTTGACCCAAACCACCTTCCAGAGAAACGACTGGATGAAGTACAAACAAAGTGTAGCAAAACTTAAGTCTACAATCCTACAAGAGAAAAATAAATACTGGAGTCATATATCTGCTATTTTCCGTTCCTCAACTAATGTCTTCACCCATTACGTCGATTTCAACATTACCTTGGGATAACTACTTTTACATCCACAAATCTTCATATTCACAACTCCACTGTGATCACCCAGGCTAAGGTACAACCCGATCTATTCGCTAACTTCTGGGCAGGAACAGGTCCTGCCCTCATTCTCCCAGAGCTTCCTCCCTCAGGACATGACTTCTCCAATCTTCTAAATCTAACGTTTACATTTCCAGAAAAAAAAACGAGCCATTCAAAGACACAGGAAAACTTCTCCGTGCCCTGACCACATCACTGCTACAACCATTAAATAGATTCCTGATAAACATATCAGGCATTGATTTATCTTCCTTTCAATTAATCCTCCTTCAATCTCCTATGGTCCGAAGGTCGCATTCCTCAATCCTGTACGATATCAACTTTAATTCCTATCAAAAAACCAGGGAAAAATGAAACAGATACACATTCCTACAGACCAATGGCCTTAACTTCATTCATGGTTAAGATTTTTGAATGCCTAATTTGGTCTCGCCCCTCCTGGATTCTGACCAACAAATCGATCTTTCCAGAGGAGATTCATGACTCAATGTCGTATAAAGGAACTGGACATGATCTCTCCCCCTTAATCCTCAAATACACAAAACTCTCCAACGCCACCACACTGCTATCATATTACACTTGGACATCCAGTGTGCTTATGACTCGGTACCCATTTCTGTTCTTCTCTACAAACTCAACCATATTGGAATCAGAAAAAATTTCCACCGATGGATTGCCAACTACTTGATCAATAGAAAGTTCCAGATTCGAAGCAGATGACACCTCTCGGACATCAAAGATCCGATTTAGACATTCCCCAGGGAAGTGTCCTTTCTCCTTTTCTGTTCAATGTTTTCCTACATGATCTCCCAACTCATATTTATCATAATTTTGCGCTCTCAATTTATGCCGATGACATCATACCTTTGGATCTGGCGCCAATTATCACATCCTCTTCCAAAGATGTAAAAAAAATCTATGCATTCCTGCCTGGTCAACTTCCTCGGGACTTTCTTTTTTGGCATTCAAGAGTTCTGCCATGCTCCTAACTCGTTGGATGAGCAAAACAAGAATCCCTCTTGTTCTAAAAAACATGCCCATAACATGGGTTGAGACACAAAAAAAACGTAGGGGTACACATTCAAGAGACTGGATCGTGGAAAAATAGCTTTTTACATGTACAGACCTCTGACCAGTGAATATGGTGTTCCCGGTTCTTCCCTTCTCATGATTGTAAATTCTACCTTACGAGCTAAGTTTTTATATTGCACCAATTCCTATATTCTGCTCCACGCTCCTCATGGAACATCATAAACTCAATGTATCACGTCGCTCTACGTTCAGCCACTGGTTTACCTCAAACTACTCCAATACCCATCCTCTATGCCAGGGATTCTAAATGTGGGGTACGCCATGAGAGCTCAAAAGTCGCTATATCTAGTAACAAAGTCGCTAAGTTGGCATTATTATACTATAACTATAGTTTTATTCATCTATAAAAGGGTACGCCCAAGGCCATTTTAAGACCTTCATAGGCCCTAGGCACTTTTATTTCTAGAGGTCTGTGTGTCGGATATTTTTACTCATTTTTATGCTAATTTCATCGTTTGCATGCACAAAAAACATTTATGAATTTTGAAAATACTCGCAAAATTTTAAATGAAAATTTGATGTTTTTTCTTATATTGGGATTTTTTTTATGTATTTTTTCAAGTGAAATATTGTAGGCCTTAAAAGGTTGTAGGCCTTAGGCACTGTGCGTAGTCGGCCTAATGGATAAAGTGGTCCTGGGTACGCCAGGTACATACACATTTCCAGGGGGTACATGATGCATAAAAGATTGAGTACCACTGCTCTATGCCATCACGTCTACTATACCTTTACAAAGAGCAGCTTGTTTGATGGCTACAAAAACATTTCTCCTAAAAGAACATTGTTCCCCATATGAATATTCTTTTCTCAAATCTTGTAGTTCTCCAGATTATCTTTATCATTATAGATGGAAGTCAATGCAGCGACTATTTCTACTCATGGCAAATGACTTAATGAAGGAAGCCAACATCCCAGACTCAAGTCCATCTACTAGAACCACCTTTACTCCTCCAGGTCTACAACCAAGATATATGGAGCAACTTGCAAATACCCTTTCCAGTTCTCTACCAACAATCTTCATCCTATCATTCAACATGACTTTTATTATTTACTACGAACAAATTGATCTTTGAACATCAAAATTGGAGCGGACGCCTCCAATCGCATCGTATGCCGCAATCGAAACTGTGTTTAGCTTTCAATCATCATCCAATATATTCCATCTTCAGCGCAGACGCTGAAGCCATTGCATTACTCTACAAAAAGTTGCCATCATCCCAAAGACTATGTGATCTTTATTGACAGTATGTCGGTACTTACTACCCTGCAAAATACATCTTATCATTCGGCCATAATAGCACTTTACAATCAACTGTCCAAATCGTTCCAATAACCCTCTTGTTTGAACTCTCGGAGATCAAGGCCATGTCAGCTATCTGTATCTATTTCTTATATCATTATCTTTCCACGATATCCGTCGATCAGATCGGCATCGAATGTTTCTCTCCTACAGGAATAATAATTATCTACGCTCCTTGGACTCTATATGACATCCTTTCTTTCCAAAACTCTGCGCAAGTTCATGCACTGGTAGTCTTTTGTCTGCCACTTGACGTTTCTCTGTATTTTCTCCTTTCTAGAACTCTCCCTTCTTAGCAAATTCTACCCCGAGAAATATAAGACGGCAATGCCAAAAATCCATGCAAAAATCCAATCCCAAAATTGGTCCGCCTCACGCGGACTCTCTTATGATACAACTGTGGTCGAAGCTATGTTGTGCTTATTACGTAACCGGTAGTCAATGTTAAAGCGGGAAAGTGGAAGATTTAAAAAGTTAAACGGGAGTTTAAGCGAATGTAATAGAAAAAGAACTTAGAAGTCCATGACCTAGTTAAAACCTTACATATTTCATGCTTAAAACATCATGGTGCAAATAATAGTGAAAATGTAAGTCTAGAATGAATTTAGTTGTATTTTTGAAGTATTCTTTACAGACTGACTTGGAGAAGGAAAAAAATAAGTATATTGGTGCTTTTACTGTTTCGGAAGAATAGTGAACATAGTAATTTTTGTGTATTATAAAAGTTTTGAATGAAATGTGATAGCCTATAGTTTATTAGCTTTGTATCCATAAGGCTTAGTTGCAACTGTCTGCCACCTAGTTTACACTATAGTCACGGATTTCAAGGGTCAGTCGAGAAGCATCCTTCTATCTAAATTTGCTATAAGAAATATTAATAAAAAGGTTATCTAGGAAAAGAAATAGATATATTTAAGCGTAAATAATCAAAATGTAAAAGTAAATGTTAATAAAAAGGTTATCTAGGGAAAAAATATTTAAGCGTAAATAATAAAGATTAAAATGTAAAAATAATAAGACTACATAAACACAGATAATAAGGATTACTTATTTTATAAAAATCCATGTACTAATGAACACTTTTTTTTCTCTTTAAGCAATGGATTCTTTTAGTGATAAAGTTTGAGCTCCGACTCCTACTGCGGTGGGAGTGGCTCAGTCAGTAACATGCCAGGCTTGTAATTTGTTGTTCCCAGATTCTTGTCCTGCATGGGCCAGCATTGAGATTTATCTCTGCAAAACTCCCCACTCTTCCCTTGGTCAGTAGGGGACACCAATGGGCTTGAAAGGCTGCTGTCATTCAGATGGGTAGTTAAGCATGGCCCTATGTAGACAGGCAAGATAGCCATGTGCATTAAAGAACACTGGATAGCCTTGACAGTAGTCTACCATCTATCTCTCAACAGCTGTCCAGTAGGTCCCCAACCTCTTAGATTTTTGATCCTTGTGGCCTGGCCATTTAGTCCATTGCGTAAAAAAAAAGTTTTACACAAAGGTTAACCCAGCCCTCTGACTCCTACTAACCTGTGCCAAACTTTGATGTTCTGAGGCTATGAAAATTAAAGAGGCCCCTAAAAGTTGAAATATATATTTATATTTACTATTCTGATTGAAGGGAATATTAAAAAAAAACATGAAAATGACTGAGTAAAAACATTTTATACAAATATATTTACAGCTAAGACAAACAGGGTTTGAACAATTGATTAATTAAAATATTAGAAAATGCTCTAACATGGTGCAATAAAGCTTTAAATGCATTCTTTGAGGTCCCTCTATAAGCTGTAGCTTAGCTTATGCGTAAGTCCGGCACTGCTACAAACCATTGGAAAAAAGCTTCACTTATTGGCATGTAGTAGATCTTTTTTCTTGAAGTGGCATCTTTTAACATTGTTAGCTCTGCCAACATTTGTTCCTTTTCATTTAAAAAAAAATAGGTAAAAAAACTTGTGGAGTTCCAAAGATTTGTTGATGAGTAGGATCCACTCATTGTCAAAACTCAGTTTTTTCCACGAAAGTATTTCTTGGATTACACTGAATGAACAAATTATTATATTCACCCCAGTAACAATATGCAAAGCAGAAGTATTGCATCCAGTCATGCGGGATGCTGAAACTGGCAAGGTCTATAAATAGAGCAGGTCTCTATGCATTGGAAACCAGTCATGGAAGACTCCCTATCAACATTAACTTTCCTTTGGTCTTCCCCACATTTTTTTACATTTCAACTTTCTATGCCAAATTAAGACTTTTTTGTTTCTGGTACATCATAATGCATTATGATATAGCAGCTCACCATCAGATTCACAAAGGGGAATGGGCTTGTTCATTATAACTATAATTTTCTTTTTATTGACTTTTTTACAAATTGGTGTGACTGTATTACCAACTTTTTACAGCCTATTGTTATGCATCTACACTGAAATTATTTTTTCCACTTACTGTCTGAAATTTATTGTAATTTTATATTCTTAGAAAAGGTTATGTGGTAAAGATTTCATCACTATCAATTAAAGCATGTGTGATAGCTAATGTTTTATAGAGCAAAATTTGCTTTATCATGCTTTAAATTAATTTTATTTCAACAAAAAATCCTCAATTTCTATTTGAAAGCCAAAAGTATATGAAAGTGATTTTATATGAAATTTGGCAACTCTTTTGTTTCCTTTTTTTTTACATATATCTGATTATTGCTTAATCTTTGTAATTTTGAGTTGACAGATACTGGATGTGAGAAACTTGAATGTGATATATAAAAAATTATTTTTACAATAAAACAAATCAAAATCTGGGCATGAATGTAAAGAGTTACTTTTGACAGATGCAGGAACTCCAGCAAAAAATTCAAATTTTACAGTTGGCCCTTATATAAAATAAAAGAGCTCGTAATACTTTTATATCAAGCAGTATGATATATGAGTTAAAAAGTTAATTTATACATTAGTTTTCCTTAATATTTAAAAAAAAAAGAAATATAAAAAATTGAGTTATGTGATAAAGTGAATGTAAATCAGTGGTAAAACTGCTTTATAGACTTAAAACATGGAAATGAAACGTCAGTAAAAAGTGCTAACAGGTCTGTGTACTGTTTGAAATGTCATAAAGATGTAGGGGGCATAGTTGTACAACAGGCTCATAATCTGCAGTTCCCAGGTTTGAGTCGCACCTGGGCCAGTGTCAACATTTATCTCTAAAAAACTGCCCTCAGTCAGTAGGGACACCAATGGGCTTGGAAAAGTTGTTCGTGGGATGGGACATTAAGCCATTGTCCTGTGTTCTGTAGAGCCATACCCTGCACATGTTAAAGAACATGCTGGATGGCCTTGACAGGAGGCTATCATCTGTCTTCTAACAGCTGTCCAGTGGGTCCTCCCCTAACCTTCTCTGAGCCCTTGGGGTCTCTGTAACTTGACCATTTAGACCCTTGTGTGCAAAAAAGTGCTGCTCAGAGGAACTCCTATGGAGCCACATGGAAAAATGGAACGTTAGGGGGTCACAGTAAGTTTCTGTGAAGGCAACCCAAAAGTAACTGCCAGAATAAAATAATATATTATGAATCAGATGTAAAAATCATATTTATTATTTTTGTGACAAATTTATTTTCCAACTTTAACAAGGCTCCCTGGAATATTGCATTCATTGTTTTAATGCTGTAACAATAAATAAATACAACATACAAGTTTGCATTAGCCACAAGTATCCCATTGAATATTTAATAGATTCTGAAAAAAATTCATCGCCGCCACGGCGGGAATCGAACCCGCATCTCCCCAGATTCATGCCAGAGCACGCTAGCCATTGCACCACGCGTTGGACAACGAATATTTTCAGAATATGACCTTATAAGTTTTCTTCTTGAGACGTGACTGAGACAGCGCCATCTATACTCAAGGAGATGCAACGTTTTCAGTCGTTGCATTTGGTTATCAGATGTTAATGAGAAGGTCGCTAACGCATTAAATATATAATTAAAATCCAAAGTGAATGCACAGTATTCCCTGTTAAGAAACATTAATTAATAGATTCTGAAAAAAATTCATCGCCGCCACGGCGGGAATCGGACCCGCATCTCTCCAGATTCATGCCAGAACACGCTAACCATTGCACCATGCGTCGGACAACGAATATTTTCAGAATATGACTTTATAAGTTTTCTTTTTGAGACGTGACTGAGACAGCGCCATCTATACTCAAGGAGATGCAACGTTTTCAGTCGTTGCATTTGGTTATCAGATGTTAATGAGAAGGTCGCTAACGCGTTAAATATATAATTAAAATCCAAAGTGAATGCACAGTATTCCCTGTTAAGAAACATTAATTAATAGATTCTGAAAAAAATTCATCACCGCCACAGCGGGAATTGAACCCGCATCTCTCCTGATTCATGCCAGAGCACGCTCCTTTTTCAGAATCTATTAATTAATGTTTCTTAACAGGGAATACTGTGCATTTGCTTTGGATTTTAATCCCATTGAATAAAGTGCCAATTATCAGAATATTTTTTGTTAGCAGGTTTTATGTTGCTACTATGCATTTTATGTCTTTAAGAATTTTCTTTGCTACTTAGAAATAAAATATCAATTATTAGAATATATATATAATATAAAAAATTGAGCCATCCTGTGTCCGAGTGGCTAGTGTACTTGGCTGCTGATGAAAGGGATCTGGGTTCGAGGTCCGGGTAAGGCATGGATGTATGTGTTTCCTGCTTAGACTATTGTGGCAAGCAACTGCTTGAGGGGATTTTTTTTTATTTTATTATTTATAAAATTGTTTTACAAATAAACTCTGCAATGGTAAAGTATTTTTTTTTCCAATTAATAATGTCGTATGAGGTAAATAAATCTCAAAAAGGGTGCCATAAGATTTGCAGCATTGGAGTAAGTGAATTAAACACGGAGAAGTTCCAAGCTTATTAGTAGAGCTGACAGCCAAAACATTTGTCTCACTGGTAAGGAAAACATTTATATCATCTTGTGGCTCTGTCAATATTTATATCAATATTCATATTAAAAACAAATTAAATGTGTAGGTTAACCCTTAATCACTTTGGGGATCTTCCACTGCTGTTGAGGAGTTGGTACCAAATAAAGAAACACTATTTTAAATGACTCATTAAAGTTGTGTTCCATTGGAAGAATGGAAGCTGGCCAGTGTACTAAATTTGTCTTAAAGTAGCCAGATGACTAAATTTATCTTAAATAGCATCCTCTAGATTCTGTAGACAAATCTGGAATGCAGGTATACTCACTAGAATACCAATATAAGTTCCCCAAGACTTGCAACATCTCGAGATTACTGGTATATGTCTTTAACTACCAAACATCATAGAACACTAAAAACTTATCAACTTCAAAGCAGATCAAGCAATTATGATGGATGGTTTCCAGAAGGTTCAGATGAGAAGACCAGATGTCCCTTTACAGGCTCAGCCTTAGTGAATGCAGGGCCCATATGTTTATAACAAACATTTAAAAATAAAAAGTGCTAAAAAATTTACACTGCACACAGCATTGCTAACTGTGAAATCTTTAGTTCCCTCAAAACTGGACAGCAATTCTTTAGAATGAAAGTTTTCTCCCTTTGCGGAGCTTATACTCTAGTGCAGGGCCTGATTGGGTCCAATTGGCTTAAGGCCAGCTCTGTATCTCTTAACTCCCTCCATAAAGCCAATATGCATTGATCTCAGCAACACATGCATGATACCAGGAATAATGCACAATTATTCTCTTCACAGACAAGTTGATATTCAACTTTCAATCTGATTCTCAACAAACCTTCATCTGGAGAGAACAAGGGAACAATGCCATCCCTTTGACATTAGGGACATGGACCAATATGGCTATGATGGTTTGTACAGATATCAATATCAATAGCTGCACCAACCTCCATGTGTTTGTTGGAGGATCCCTGAGTTCCCAGAGGTGTCAGAATGAGACACCTCTGGGAACTCAGGGATCCAAAATTTGGTTAATTTGGTTAAGCCTTTTATTCAGTCACTTTCAGGTACAGTGGGCTCTGCTTATTATCTACTTATTCGGTCACTTTCAACCTTTTATTCAGTCACTTTCAGGTACAGTGGGCTCTGCTTATAGTGGGCGTACTTTCAGGTACAGTGGGCTCAAACCTTTTATTCAGTCACTTTCAGGTACAGTGGGCTCTGCTTATTATCTACTTATTATTGCTGCTGGTGCTGTCATCATCTTTTCAATGCAAATTGAGCATCTTTTATAATGTAAATAAAATTGAGCTTTATATCAATTATATAAGGCATTATTTTTGCTGCTAGTGCCATCTTTAGCCATTCAATGCAAATTGAAAATTCTTTCCTTGTCTCTTTTGCTAATTTAAGCACTTATTGTGAATTTACAGCTAATTCGGCATGTTGTTAACTAGATCACTGATCAAAATCTGGCAAATTTTCTTGTATTTACTAACTTGGAAGCCTAAAATCATTTAGCAACAGCTATGAAAATTGGATGATCTTTCAAATCATTTTTGAAATTACTATAAAAATGTCATGAAAACACCAAAAACATTAAAATCATTACCATGGAATGTGTCCAGTGATGAAACTGGATTGTCATGGGCTGTGGTGCAAAATATTCAACAAGTCTCCTATTATATAAAGTGGGGGAGTTCTGGTGTGTTGCACTGTTTGCACCAATGATAGTTTCTCTCCTGTATGGTTCCCTAACCATCTTAGGCATATTTGGAAATTGCAAGACAGATGAACTTGCCAAAAAGATACATTAGTCTCTCAAATTACTCATCCATTTCAATCAAGAATGGGAAAATACCTGGTCTTGACTGTCTCATGAAAAAAAAAAATCATTATCACTTTAAAATTTATCCTAAGCATTACACTATTTTAAAAATGCCCTATTAGAACATTGGAAACTGGAATAGAAAATTTGACCAACATCAAATTTAGAATGTATGCAAATTTTTTCTTCAAAATTTTGTCATTTTATTAATCAAAACTAAATGCTCTTTTCATATATATTTATAACATAAGTATTTCCCTTCATTAGTTACTGCAGGATAAAGTTCTAAATTTGTGTATTTTATTTTCTGAAAAACACTTAAGAATTAATAGCCATCAGAGTAAGACCAGTTTCAGAAACCCAACAATTTAAGGGTTAATTTGGTTAAGAACAATTTTAAAAGTGCTAAAATAATCTTGACATTCTTTGCTTTGAAATGTTGATAATTTAATGTATTTGAGTATTTGGTATCATTCTTCCATCCCTTCTTTTCATTATAGTTTGTACTCCCATCCCTTGTTTTCACAATAGTGCAGTTGATGTAAATATTTTATTCACAATTATCACTATAAAGTTGTATCCAGCATGTCTCTTTAACTCCACACTCATTAAATTACATTAAAATGCTTAAATCCTAATGATAGGGCAAGATTTTTTTTTTCACTTGCTAATTTCCATTATATTCTATTGTAATATCTAGACATCAATGCAAATTGTATATGGTATACTTTTTTTTATCTTTCAAGACAAGACAAAACACAAGATCTCAAAGAATGGGCAATAATTGAGTTACAAGGAGATCTGGAGTCCAAAAGTGGTCTGTCTTTGGGTGGAAAATTTATAGGTCATTTATTTTACACTGTTAAGGTAAATATTTTGTACAAATTAATTTCTTTGTCTTGGTAAGTAAAGAAAATATCTGATTTTACTGGAAATTATCTCACATAAGTAATTTCTTTTTACAGTAACGTTTAAGACAATTTCTATTTAGTCTGCTTTATTATAAGCTAAAAAAGATGAAATTTTTCAACTACATATAATGCCATTAAGAATTATTTTAATCTTATTGAAAGATTATTCTATAAAAGTTAAGTTTGTTATAAGAATAATGCATATACACTGAAGAGCCAAAACATTGACCACTTGCCTAATATGATGTTGGTCCTCCATGTGTGCCAAAACAGCTGTTACCTGACGAGGCATGGACACAACATTTCTAAAGGTGTCTTGTGGTATCAACACATTACCAGCAGATCCTTTAACTCTTGTATATTACGTGGTTGATATCAGATGTATATCAAATATAAATATTACGTGGTTGTATATTACGTGGTTGATATCTTGTATATCAGATGCTTGATTGGATTGATGTCTGGGGAATTTGGAGGCTAGGGCAATACCTGGAAGTCTTCCTCATGTTCTGCAAACCAGTACCAGGTAGTGTAGCATGTGCATTATCCTGCTGAAAGAAGGCACTACTAGAGGGGTATATCATTGCCATCATAGGATGTACGTGGTCTGCTTTTATGTAGGTGGTAGACATTATAGTTTCCTGCACGTGAATGACTGGACCCAGGGTTTCCCAGCAGAACATTGCCCAAAGCATTACACTTCCTCCACCGACTTGTTTTCGTCCCACGGTACTTCTTGGTGCCAACACTTCCCAGGTAAACGATGCACACTTACCCGGCCATCCACATGGGGCAACAGGAAACGAGATTCATCTGACCAAATGACCTTCCAATCATTCAAGCTCCAGTTTTGATACTTGCATTCCCATTGTAGGCGCTTTTGACGGTGAACCGAGGTTAGCATGGGCACTCGGAGTGGCCTGTGGCTATGCAGCCCCATTTTCAACAGGGTGTGATGTATTGTGTGTTGTGACACATTACTCCTGTCACCAGCATTCAAATTATGGGTGAGTTGCACTACAATATTCCTTCTGTTGGTTCGTGCCATATGGAATAGCCTTCGCTCACCTCTAGCATCAGTGAGCCATGGTCGGCCCACACCTTGCTGGATGGTTCATGGTTTTTTCCTCCTCAGACCACTTTTTGAAGGTACTAACCATGGCTGACCGTGAGCACCCCACAAGCCTTGTCGTATCGGAAATGATCTGACCCAGTTGCCTGGCCATTATATTTTGGTCTTTGTCAATCTCACCTAAGTCCACTGCCTTCCCATCCAAAGAACAAGAAAAACACTGATTAACAGAGCTCAGTATCAGGTGTTATTTATACTGTTTCGTGACTTTCACGTGCACCTTTGTTTAATTTCAGTTGCTTCGATTTGCATAAAGATGCACTGGTCATAATGTTTTGGCTCTTTGGTGTATATTGTGATAGTCACCCATTCACTTTTCTTCTTAACCAGTTTTACTTTAGTTATGTTATATTTATTATTTTGGGGATTACCTTCAGTTGATCATCATTTATCCTCACCCAAATCTGCAGAAGGAATTGCACATGTGCAACTCTGTTTTTTGATTGACAGCCATTAATGCAGACCGTAAGGTCACGCCCTCTCTTGCGTCATAGTTAGCACGATCAAGTTTATGCAAATGTACTTTCGCAGCATGCAACACACGTCATTTGCACACCACATGTAAGTGACATTAGGTCACGTAGTTATGAAAAAGTTTTGTAGTTTGGAGTTGTGAGAGGAGACAGAATGTTGATGGAGATTTTGTTTGAGTGAGCTGTTAGTTGCTCAGATAATTTTATGTAGAAGGAGAATTCACTTTGGTGAGTATAGATTTTTTGGAAATGAATTTTATTTGTTTTATGAAATAGTTTTGACTTTGCTAATTTTTCCTGTTGAGCAGGAATTTGAATTTTGACTAGATTTAACTTTAATAATTGGCAATATTTTTGATCTGAATTCTTTTTGACTAAGTAATGTTTATTATACTTGGAATCCTTATTTAACTTTATTTGGCAAGATTAATTTTCTGGTGCCCGAGTTATCCAGTATGATAGTAAAGAACTTAATATACATTTGGAGCATTATAATACATATAGTTAGCATGAAAAATTTCACATATGGATATAATAAAGCAAGTGAAATGTCAAATGAAGAAAGAAAATAGTGTTCACAAATTAATACTTTGCAGTATGCATTTGTATTTACATTTGTGACCAATTTTACCTCTTTTCCTATTGCTTTTTGCTTTTTATTTGTTGATTTGTCAGTGTGTTTATCAAAATGGTTGTTCTACCATATCTTTATACGTGATGGAGAAACTTTGTCCATCACATTAGAAATTTATGTATCAAATGGAAACTTATTAAGTCATTCCGTGTCAAATCAACCAAAATTTTAGGAGAAGTTCACCCATCACAGATTTCAATGATCTTTGGCATAATTGTTAGTGCATATAAAATGTCTAATTACCAAAATATTTTTAGTCAAAAAAATTTTTATCGGGAGTTATAATCATGTAACCTAAGAGGAAAATATACAAATTGCAATTATGAATAAAAAGTTTTTTTTTTCCTCTTTGATTCTATGGTTGACGAAAAAAATTAAACTTGGTGTTCTGATGTAGATTTCAATTGTTAATTCAATAAAAATATCAAATTTGTAAAATATGACAGGTTTTAAAATTTTCAAAATTGTACCAATATATTAATTTTAATAACACTTTTTACAGTGGTATACTGAAAAAATAGATACATATTTCATAATTACTTCCAAAATCTTCTATTTTTAAAAATAGCATTTTTTTTTGTTAATTATCATGAAATTTTAGAAACTTTAAAAACGAAAAATTTGTTGATAATGGTTCAAATCAAACTTTTGGGCTTAAATCAGATGATTGCTTCAATACAGAGTTAACAAACAAATCAGCAATACCGTATAGCGCTTCTAAAATATGGCAGTCAGATGTCTTTATCAAAATATTTATATTGTCATTTAATAAAATATGCATCAAATGAAAAAAGAAAATATAATATTTCGAGTTTGAATTGCATATTTTTAAAAGATGTAAGATGATTTTCAAACTGCAATTTTTTTTTTGAAATCAAAACTTCATGTGTTGTACAAAAAATGTCTGTAGACATCCTTGACCTTGGAAGGGTTAGAATAGCATCTATGGGTTGTAATATTGCATATTATAAAATATAGAGAAAGTGAAAAAATTAAATGCATTGTAAAATATTAATTTTAGTATTGCAAATGATAAGGGAAAGGAGAGAATAAATAACAAAATTAAAATGTTAATACATGCCTAGTGATTATAATTTAAAATAGTCACTTATATTTAGTTTGCTTCAAATTGTCACTATAAATTCCATTGAGAGAATTTTAAATGCTCTGTAACAATTTATAATCAGTTAGTTGCTCCACTTCTAATGCTTTCCACAGGATGACAATAGCTTTACAAGCTTGCCATTTGCTAACTGGAATTGATTCAAGTTCATTGTAATTTTCGTCTCCTTGGAGTAATTGTCTGGGACAGATTGGACAAGGGTCTAATAGAAATATTTTAGAATAAAGCCTTACCTGGTCTAATGGTTAGCATACTTCATTACTAAGCCAGTGGGCATATCCTAGTGTATGCTTGTATCAGGTAAAAAATAAGTTTGTGCGTTTTGTTTTTTTTTTTTTCAATATTATAATTCAACGAAAAGTATGTAGGCACAATTGCAAGTGGTGTGTATGCTTCGATACACTAAAGCAGTGTCTCGCAAACTTTTTTACTCTGCGGCACACTGAATCTAATTTTTTTTCCCGCGGCACACTGAACCTAAGTTTTTTTCCCACGGCACACCTAAAAAAGAATTTTTGATGGTTACGTAAAAAGAGGAAAATCGAAGTTTCGTTAAATGCATTTTATTTAAAATTTAGATACGAGCATATTTCAATGGGATGTATGAGCTTGCTTCTGCGAACAAATGTGCATTATTCTTGGCTCAAAGTTAGATAAACACACTCGCATCTCTTCATCAATCATCTGAAGCCTTCATCAATTATCTGAAGCTGCTCACGCTTCTTAGATTTAATTTCAGTAATTATAATAATCAAAAATTAATACCAAAATTTGGAAAAAGCTTGATAAATACTTACAAGATCCCAGTTGATAAAATCTGAAAGATTTTTATTAAAGTATGTCGATAGCACGTCGATAACACAAGTCAAGTCAAAATGAAATCTTTGAAATATCTAGTGTCAATTTGAAAATATCTTGCGGCACAGTAGTGTGCCGCGCCACACAGTTTGCGAGACACTGCACTAAAGCATGTGGTACGCTGAGTCAGTTGATGTGTAGCAAGCTTGAAAAGTGGTTTGGTGAAATTGGGAAGTCGATGAAAACATGTCTGCATCGATTACAGTTATTTGAGCATGCTTAATTTATGAGTTTAAACTGGTAACTAAAGCAGAACAAGCAGCCCACAAGATATGTACAGCATTTGGAAAGAACACAATGAGTGAACGGACAGCCCAAAAGCAGTTCAGAAAATTTGCGTCAGGCAATGAGACACTTGAAGATGCACCAATCAAGACAAACAGTCATTGATTGACAATGAACTGAAGACCGGCATCAAGTTGGATAAATAACTAATCAACAGAAATAAGTTATGTTATATACCAAACTAAAGAGAATTTAATTCTGAATTTTATTGAAGTAAAAAATTCAACATTGTAGTAACATATTAATTTGAATAACATTGAGAGTTAATAACACACCATTTGTTAAACGTGCCAAGAGCTAATCGAGCAAGAGTTAAACATGCCATGTAAGTAATGAAACTTTCGTTTACATTTCCATTGCCTAGAAAAAAACTGGAAGCTGAGCAAATGGGTTCCACATGAACTGACTGCTGACAACAAATTTCAGTGATTTATGATCTGTTCGTTATTGCTTTCATGTCAAGAATGAGCCATTTTTGGACAGGTTATTAATGTGTGATGAAAAATGGATTGTCTATAGGACCACCAAATGTACATATCATTGGTTGTCGTCGTGTGATGGTCCACCCATTCACTTTTCCTTTTCCTTAACCAGTTTTACTTTATTTACGTTTTATTTATCATTTTGGGGATTATTATTTCATTTTTTGGACTTATCTCAATTGTTTCTGAGCTGTAGAAGTTGCGTAAGCACAACTCCGACTTTTGATTGTCAGTCACTAATGTGTGCATATAGGACATGACCCCTCTTGTGTCATAGTAGTGCAATCATCAGATTATTCAAATGCTTTCCCAGCATGCAACAGACACATGCTGGATGTGTATGCCACATGTTATAACTAAATGATGTTAAGCACAAAGTCAGAGAGAGAGAGAAAATCACAAATCCATTAAAGAGAATTCACAGTTAGTGGAAGTTGAGATGTAGAATTGTGAGAAGTATTGTTGAGTAGAGAATGATGTTAGGAGGAGCTGAAATATGTTGTATCACTATGTGCTATGTAGATAGAAGGAGTTGTTAGTAGAGATTTAGATAGATGTGAGTTGTTAGTACTCCAACTTTTGTATTTATCAATTGATGGTGAGTTTTTGAATTTTTTGAATTTTTTTGATTAGATTTAAACTTGATAATCCTTTTTGAATTCTTACTCAATAAGTAATGCTAGACAAATACTTAATGAATGCTATTTCAACTTTATTTGTCAAGTTAATATTGCCTGGTGCCTGACAAAGTTTTTCGGAATTTTGAATAAATTTGGATCAGACAAAAGGTCCAACTTGAAAAGATAATAATCTTTGGAGCTTCCAGTGAACTTGTACCACACACCAAAACCCAGGATATACCAACAGAAAATTTTGTCTGGTGAACTACAGCTGGTATCATCAATTATGAGCTTCTGACCTCTGGTCAAACAATCCCTGTGGATGTCTACTCAGCACAACTACAATGGATTGCAGATGCATTACTCCAGAAACAGCCTGCACTTGTTCATCACAAAGGCATTGTGGTCCTTCAGGACAATGCTCACCCAGTGCGAGTTACCTGAGCCAAGTTCCACAGCCTTGATTGGGAAATTCTACTTCACCCTCCGTATTCCTCAGACATCCCACCATCTGACTATTATCTTTTCTTGGCGCTGGACAATCATATGCGCAACTGGCAATTTTGAAACCGAGAAGCACTGGAAATGGAGTTGGCTGCTTTCTTCGCTTCTAAATATTAGGAGTTCTCCTAGAATGGCATTTACACACTTGTATCTCATTGGGAAAAGGTTATAAATTGTGCTGGTGTTTACTTTCTTGAATAAAATGTCTTTTTTTCTCTTTTTACACATGGTTTAATTTTACCCTCAAAAAATCGCACAAACTTTTTTTAGTTACCTAATATATGAGAATCTAGGACAAGCCGAATAGTTTCTAGGTTATCTCCATCCCTTCTGTAGGGGAATACTTTCTTCTTTTTTTTAAATAAATAAATAAATTCTAGAAATGACCTGTGAGGTAGACAAGAAAACACTAACATGTGTGCCTTTTATGATGTATAAATCTGGTCAACCCATTGAAAAAAGAAATAACTCCTCTTGTACAGGAAAACCAAATTGTACACAGTAAAGAACATAATTAATTTTATCGTAGACTTCATTCTGTCTCTAACAGCTGACAATGCATTCCTCAAGGTTAAGTTTCAGTATTACTGTTGCTTCTAATAATGCATATTCTTTGTATCTGCATGCAGTATTGCATATATATAAGTATGAAAAACAAACATAAATTTAACATAGTACTTAAAGATACAAAGTTGATATATCTAGTCAACTATAAAAGGGCTATAAAATTTTCAGAAAACACCACTTGGGTGAGACAGGTATAAAGATATTTCAGTACATCCATTATTTTTTAATGATAATGATCTTTGATATCAGATCTTTGAGATAATCCAGCCTGATATAACTGATTCTAAAGGTCATCTGCATTTTTAGGGCTTTGGTAATAACAACCATTTTATCAAATATGGAAATCAGAACATTTTAGGAGTGGTATCCATGTTTTAGTTTTCTGAGCACTAAAAACATAACTTACATGGCATTCTAAGAACAGTGTTAGAGAGTGAGCATTAAATTTGGTTTTAATAAATAGAATAATGCATCACTTATCAGGGCTGGATTTAGAGGGGGGAGGGCTTCCCCACGAGAATGCTAATAAGGAAAAAATTCCAAATTATTAAACATGAAATTTTCAAATTTTTAAAGTTCTCAAAAATGGAGGGGGAAATGTTATACTATAATGGAAATCCATTCTGTTGCCCCCCTATATTTTTATGGGTTGATTTTCTTGCCTCCTCCCCCCATAATTGTACCTATACTCCATTCCAGATAAAAAGTGGAAAATCTGAAGATCAAAGAAAGAAATCAAACGATTAAAAGTGGTCACACCCACAAGTTTTTTCGAGAACAACTCGCAAATGTAATTCCACCACAGCAAAAAGTTCCACACCGTATGCAAGAAATAAGTATTTTTCTAATGTACTCATACATTATTTTGTACACTTTATGGAAATGAGTAATTAAAAAATGCTGCTTTTAATTTCAGAATATTGCAAAGTACGCAATGCAGCATAATTTCTTTTACACTGGTATATTAGCGACTAGAAGAATCGTCCTTTGTTACTTAGGTATTTGTTGAGATCAGCATGTGCTCTCATAGCCATAGCTTTGTCTCTATGCAAATTATCCGAAGTGTTATTTTTGTTTTGGCAGATTTTAGTCCAGTGTAATCCCAGATACTTGATTGCATGGTCCCAAATTTCATACACGGGTGACCCCTTTGTGATCCCATGTTGGGTGAAAAATTCAGCTTCCTACCTACAATGGGACACCTTAATAATATATTTTGGAATGTGAGGGATCTGACAGTGGTTGGTGCCTTTCTTGATTAGAATTGGCAAATGAGTAGAAGCAATGAATGGAGAATGAGGAGAAAGACGTTTTATCCAAAATAGTGATTTCTAACCACATATTCAACCTATTGAGTATATATTTTGCACTGTACATTCTTATGCTACTCGTAATATTCTGCCAAAATTGTAGCTTCCTAGCTCATTTATGTGAAGAGTTTAGGTGACCCCAGACGTATTTTATTATTATAGATGTAAAACACTTGGCATAGAAGCTCCCTGACAAGTTAAGGATTGATACATTTTCAGGCGTAGAATCTTTCTTTCCATTGGCTTTTATGATTAAGCATAATAAGCCATGATGGACAAAAATAAGCAAGATTTGCTGCCCCATTCTTTATGTGAAACAGAATATAGTGATCTATTAATATGTCAAATTCTCTGTCCACTGAGCTATACTATTTAAATTACCACTAACAGTGGCAAGGAAGAAAGAATTGGATCAGTCGCTATTACCATTATTAGGCCAAAGCAAATGTTTTTCATAGCCAACATGCTATTCAGTGTTACAGGAGGAACACATAATGTTAAGATTACTGTGTAGAACGCTAACAGAAATTCTGATTTTCACCTAGGTAGGATGTGAAGCTTCTAGATATGTTGTTGGGGACTGTTAACTCATGTTTTGTCAAAATAATTGTTCCATCATATCATCAGAATTTGGTGGCTGATCATAATGACCATGCACCAAATGATAGGTTTTGATGTGAGGGGTGTATAAAACATTTACTCACCATCTTCCATCTTGGAAAGGCCACTGTCCACCAGATGGGACATTCAGCCATTGACCCGTGTGTGGAAGAACCATACCCTGTACATGTTAAAGAACATGCTGGATGGCCTTGACAGGAGGCTAAAATCTCTCCCAACAGCTGTCCAGTGGGTCCCTCCCCCAACCTTCTCTGAGCCCTTGGGGCTCCCTGTGACCTGGCAATTTGGCCCATTGTGTGCAAAAAAAGTGCTACTCAGAAGTAAAAACCCACTATCTTCCACCTTAAAGGGGGGGGGGGGATGTAAACGATTGTCCTTATATCTTCCATATGTAAAGGTCATCATAATGAATTATATGTCAAATAGAAGCTTGTGACATCAAGAATATCATAGGCAAAGCTGGGGATATGCATTCACCCACTTGCCAATGCAAAGGAATATTCTGGCATGGCCTGTTACATTCAAAGCTATGAAATAATGTACTGTTTCCAGGGGAAAGAACATCAGCTTTTACCTTAAATGAGGTATGATTAATTTCTTGTTCTTATTCAGTTTGATTATCACTTCAAATCAACAAACTTGTAAAAACTGCTGGCTGGGTAAAATTTTTCAAATTTCCCCACTCTTGGCCATAGGATAAAAAAAAACAGTTCCCATTTTCTTTCCTAAAAAAAATAGAAATGCTTGAACAATTGTTCCCGTATATATTACAAACATGAGAACCAGGTATAGAAAGTTATGTGTCAAATGAAAGCTTTTGATGGGGGGTGTAATAGGCTACTTAAAATTACGACCTCACACTCTTCTTCCAAAAGAATGGGGAGGAAAATTTCGTGAGGACTGATTGTAACAAGTTATATATCCAGTGAAAGTTTATGACAAGGGCAATGTGCTACCTCAAAATATTACTTTCTTTTTTCTTCCCAAAAGGGGAAGAGAAATTTAAATGGGTTGAGCGTAATGATTTATATGTCCATTGAAAGCTTATGATGTGAAGAACAATAGGAAAGTCATTTTTCTCCTCCAAAGCAGGAGAAAGGTTATTTCCACTAAGGAGTGAAAAATAGGTATATTTTACATTTTTTTAAATTTATATATCTTATGTTTGCCATAAAAAAAGGTAAAAATCAAAATTAAATCATGCCAATGGTTAAATCTCATTCATTCATATTTATTCTAAAGAAAGATTGGTAGCAAAACTAGTTTCTCTTGCCAATTGAAAAAAAAATTGCTGGCACCCTATCTTCCTTTGAAGTTAACATGAAATGAGTAAGTAATTTCTTCATTGACATGTTTTACTTTTATTTTTTTATGGCTCAGAAAGAAATATGGGTGCTTCTTTATTTCTTTTTTAATTTATAAATATTTTTTTCCATATTGTCTTTGACGGAATATCCACTTTTACGGAAATGCTTTTTTTTCACCACATGAAAATAAATAATACCCCCTCAAGAGCTGCTTGCCACAGAGGTCTGACAGGAGCCTGTCAGTTTATATGGTGATATTTAAGTAGCAAAAATGTTAAGAAGCATAAATTTTATCATCACCTGATATTTTGTTATACTTCCGATTTCTAGTTTTACTCTTTTGCACTGTATGAATTTAACTTCCCATCATTCGTTTCCAGTTAATATATGTTTCTTGTTTTGCTAAATACTGAAATGTGGAACATAATCTAACCCTGCGTATTAAGTTTCTTTTGTAAACTATCCCTTTTTAAGCAATTAAATTTTTTTTTGAATAAAGTCTAAGTCAATAAGTAAAATAATTTTTTCTTATATTATGCAGGGAATCCCAATTCTAATAATTGGTCACCATATATTGTATGGTAAAACAGTTGATGTGGATGTACCATTGGCAGTGATTAAAAGGAAAAGAAATGTAAAGTCCAGTGACAAAATGGAAACTGAGGAAGAAACTCCAGATATGTTAGATAAAAGTCCTAAAACATTCACTCATGGTGAAATAACTGAAACAGAATATATTGTAACTGCTGTTGTGAAAAAGAAGATTTTGTTTAGAGCACGACCAAAGCCAATAGTTGCTAGTGTACCAAAGTCTAAAAATGTGTAATAGAAGTATTTTGCATTTATGGACATGGTTTTATATGTTCATTATATATTTGTATTTATGGTGAACTAAATGTATTTGATTATTTTGTGATAAGAGTGGAACATAAAATGATTAATATTGATGAAGTTGATTATATACAAAAGAAAAGTATATGAATAAAGGTTAAAGAAAAGGACAGTAAATGATATTTTTAGAAATGTAAAATAGAAAAAACATAATGTTGCAAATAGAAAGGAAAAGGTTACGTATACAGTGAATGATTTAATAGTTACGGTTTTTTTTTACCAAAGAAACTAGTACATTAGGACTTCATTGCTTGTTGGGGGGTTTGCATTGTTAAAAAATCACGAAATACTAAATTAAGGGCACATGGAAAAGGTGATCAGTTCATGACTCATATGCAAAAGTAGGGAAAGCTTCGTAGTTCTCAAGAATAAATTATATTTATTGCAAGAATGAACACAAGTACATTAAATGGTAACAAAATGATGTGAAAGTTTTTCTTTTTTAGAATTTAGCCTTAATGTTGGTGCCATGAACGTGATAGTATAAAATGAATGTAGTTAACACTTAAGAGTGGTAACGAGTGTGACAGCTCCTGGACTTAAGGCAAGTATTTTAAAGAGTGCTAACGTGCTCGTCAGCATTGTAAAGGTGGGCACAACATGGCCTCTGTTAGCTTTGTACTATAGAAGTGAATTTTCTAACACTGTAAAAGTTAGGAATTAAGAGCACTTCTACTAAATGTGATCAGAGTTCTATTAAGGACTCTGATCCCAGTTGTATCATTAAATCCTGTTGTATCATTAAATAGAACTTCGTGATCTGACTGATACTGATCCCAGTTGTATCATTAAATAGAACTTCGTGTTATCCAGCTCCAATTGGTTGCACCTCTTACAAACTTGATTTTCAATATTGCTTATTTTTTTAAACTAGCATTGTCAACTTTAGTATTGATTATTCCTGACTGTAGTGTGCCCCGCTGAAGATCTATGCCTGGATGCCTACTTCATACAATCCCAAAACAGTATAGGAAAAGTAATCGATTAATCTGAACAGTTTGAACCAAAACTCCATCAGTTGAAACCAATAAATTGATTTCACAATAAAAAAAAACTACAGAGCCAAAATTGGAATATCGTTGCAAAAGACGAAGTATAGCATAAGAAATAAGTGTGATCTAAAAAAAGGGGAAAAAATATGGGTTAGACTTGAAAAAGCAGTTGCAAGTATCAATGAAAAGATTTCTATGCAGAATATGATGAAAGTAAAATTGTATACTTCTATGGTTGTGTTGGTTCATTAAGCCTTAGAATGTGCTCATGAGCTGGAGTGCAGGCACTTTTACATATAAGGAGGAGGATACTCCCATGATTCACTGTCTATATATGTTTGTAATATGGAGTTTTAAAAAAAATGTGGCAGAAAAGAAGTGTGATTGGTCACAGGTGGGCATCTTTCAAAAGGGACAGAGATAATTTTGAAAATTGCTGTATTTGTGGTCAAATGGTTAGTATTTGGCAGTGGGTTAAAGGACCAGGTTCAAGCCGTTGATAAAGCATGGATATTTGTTCTTTTGTATGTACCCTCTGTGACATGGAAAATTGCATCACCCAAAAGAAGGCTGATTTTTAGACAAAACGGCAGTTTTGCACAGTAGAGTGGAATATGCAAATGATTCCATTTCTAGGCACAATGTGATGGAAATGTATACTGTCGTTGTGTTGATTATATTACCCCATAACATGAACCATTTCCTGATGACTTGCAGAGGCAGGTGGTATGCACACCATTTGATGGTGTCTCCTTCCACTGTTGGCCACACATCAACAGTACCCAGAGTGATGACAAATTTGGAATGTTGTCCTTAGTGAGGAATATCGGTTTTTGTGTTCTCTCAGCCTTTGGGGGGTCCATGTGATCTGGCACATGGTGTGCAAAAAAGTGCTGCTCAGAGGTAAAACAGCGCAACTCAGTTTTCTGTAGGAGCTGATGATAGCTGTATATATATATACAGGGTGAATCTGAAAAAGTGGGCAAAACTTTACGGGGTGGTAGACCGCAGCTATACGAGCAATATTCGTCATAGACTGTATGGTCGGAACGCAAACGGCGAGCCGCTAGGTGGCGTTGGAAATGGTATAAAAGGGTCGGTCCTCACTTGCATTCCCGCCGCCGCACCGTACACAAAGTGCATATCTGCCATTTCGTGGTTATAACCAGCCATCCTCTCGGCAATTCACAGTAGAAATGCTGTTGGGTGGAGGACCGACCCTTTTATACCATTTCCAACACCACCTAGCGGCTCGCCGTTTGCGTTCCGACCATACATTCTATGATGAATATTGCTTGTATAGCTGCGTTCTACCACCCCGTAAAGTTTTGCCCACTTTTTCAGATTCACCCTGTATATACAGGATGTTCCAAAATTCTACAAATTTCAATGGGAGATGGGGAACGTCAAGACAAACCTTTTTCGTCTATGAATGTATGTCCGCTGACGTAACCCTTCGGTGCTAGAGGGCACTGATAGAAATATCGGTAGAGCTGGTACAAAAATGAATGGAAACAAGTGTGAACAACATGTTTATTTAAAGAAGGTGCTCAAAGTTGCGACCGGCAACACAGCATTGATTGCCGTACATGTTGAAAGATTCCTGTAATTTTACAAACAGTTGTAGCGACAAGGTTTTCATCTGAGTCAATGGCAGTCTCGTACATGAGGTTCTTCATGTGTCCCCAGAAGAAGAAATCGATAAGTTAAATTGGCTGAACTTGGTGGTCAGGTGACAGGTTCACCCCTGGCCTATCCATCAGCTCCCAAAAGTGGCATTCAGATAATCCCGCATATCATCGCTGAAGTGTGCTGGCGCCGTGTCATGTTGAAACCACATTCATCTGCAAATAGCTACGGGAATATCTTTCAGCAGTTCTGGCAACGTTTCTTCAAGACTCGATAAATCTGCCCATTGAGTCGGGGAACCAGCAGGTATGGCCCAGTCAAAATGTCATGGACGATATCTGCCCAAACATTGATGGCAATGTGCCATTGTGGCATGTGGATTTTCATGCGTCCAAACGTGAGAATTGTGTACATTAAAAACACCCTTAAGTGTGAAATAGGCCTCATCTGAGAAGCACATGAGCCAGAAAATCAGGCTGTGCTGTGGTCTGCTGCAGAAACCAGCGCACGAATAGGATCATCCTGAGGTGGCAATGTCTGGGCTCTGACGAAGAAATAGATGTAACTGCTGCTTGTGCAACACTCCATACGGCGTGGTTCACACTGACACTATGTGCAACAGCTCCTGTACTTGTGCTTGGATTGTCTTCAATCCACCATAGGATCTCTTCCATGTCAGGAATTCTCATGGTTATCTCCTGACCAGTTGTCGGTATAAATGCACAAAAGTTTGGCATACGTCTGGGAAGTGCTGTCGGTACAACCTCACAGCAGCTCTTTCATTTCCATTGGCTGCCCCCCATATGCCAGGTGCATCTCTGGCGTATGGGCTGCTGACATACATACACCAGATGCATGTCAGCCATCTCAGCAGTCATGTAACACTCAATGTTATATGCAGTTTGTCTGATTTACGAATGCTGACAACAAACACGTCTGTTCTCCGTTTCCACCTCACCCCTCTAGCCAATTGCGGAGCAGCAAAAACAGCCTTTTAGCATCGAAGGGTTACATCAGGGACATACATTCATAGACCAAAAAGGTTTGTCCTGTTTTTCTCTATCTCCCATTGAAATTTGTACAGAGATTTTTTAAACATCCTCTATATGTGGAGGAGACAAGGTCAACACTCCAATCTATTACTGTCAAACAATACACTGCCTTAGCAACGGGTGTTATGCTCAAGGAGTGATAGTTGGCTTTGAGGCATTTTGACAGCAATGCGCTATGTCGATGAAGTCATGAAACCTGTAGCACTCCTGACCATCACAGAAGTGCTTTGCACCCTCTTTCAGCATGATAACACGAGATCACGTACTGCTAACATCGCACAAGAATGTCTACGACTGTCAACACACTGTCTTTGGATTTTTTGCCGAATAATATGTTGGCTTTGTATAGACCCGTACACAACCAGCGCAAACTAGCTGCCGTGAGAGACAGCTGTTCCTCAGGACACTTTTTGATGCCTGTATGATTCCATGCTGTGACAGATGCATGCGTCACAAACCATGGGGAGCTATTGACTACCGCCATCTAATCTGCCTTTGAGAAATGAATTTGTACTATTGCTCTATAACTAATGTCTGTGATTTTCACCAGAATCCAACCAGTTCTAGATAATGAAATCTCAATGTTACAGAGTGCATAATATCAAAAAACGTCACCTCCATTGGGAGCAGCTGCTTCAGTGGGTAAATTTTTTTGTTGCGAAAGACCTTTGATATTTCCTATAGCAGGTAAGTGCTGCAATGGTGATTTAGTAGCATGTGTAAAACCCATAAACCACCCTTAAACATGTCACTTCCTCATGGTATATGCCAATTTCCTTTGGTCCTCCATTTAATTCAAGGAAAAGGCATGGCACAGTGCATTCTTAGAGTGGATCTGCTGGTCTGGTACAGCAGTGATATATGTGTTAAGATTTCTCTTGCACAGCATGAAATTCAAAGTAATATTTGAAAACGAATGTGACTGCCGGTCTATGGCCTGTACTGATATAGCACAGTATACTGTAATTACAACTGGTAGGTGCTACAAAACAAAATGTGAATTCTAGATGATTGTTAGGTAATTGGATAAAGAAATGCGGGATTAATACATTAAGAGATTCGACACTGATAAAACAGTCAGCTGCGATATGTGCTGTCTGGACTTGCATACGCAATAAAAATATTAGTGGAATTATTTACGACGTATTTGTCAAAGAAAAATCTCAGAATTGGAAATGGTTCTACAATGACTGTTCGAAAGAACTTGGGCTTATTTTCTAAACTTAATGTTGCGCACATCACAAGTTGCAACTGATGTAAATAAAAAACGAGGAATTTCAATTCAACCTTCTTAATAGAATAAATCAGCTTAATGACATTTAAAAGCCAAAGAGCAAGTAGTACAGACTAATGGAAAGGAAGACCTTTTCAATAGAACCATAAAAGTCGCTGCCCGCCGGGGACTGTTCTGCGGCCCGGCAAGATTGATAACCAATACGTTTATTTAACTTTTGACAACACTGAATTCTTTAATTAAAATTATAAGTACGTACACGGTACATGAATTAAATAAACGTATTTCAGAAAACATTTCCATTTATATATAAGGGAAACTATTGCACATAAATGTATATGTCGGAACCCGATCGTAGAATTGCTCATATCATGAAATGCCCTATCATTTCATGATATGAGCAATTCTACGATCGGGCTCCGACATGTATACACATGTCTCGAGGTCATTCAAATGTACGTACTTTGCTTTGCGCATGGCAATGAGTCACGAAATGCCAGTAGAGTCGGAAGAAGTTATTCGTTAGCAGTCAGTGAACGAATACTGCGTTCTAGTTTAGTTTGCACATAACAATTTTCATGTTTTTTTTGTTTTGCGGCCCGCGATTTAATATATAATTCTTAATATGGCCCTCGGTGGTTAACGAGTTTGACATGCCTGTACTATAGTGTTAAAAATGGGGAGAGGAAGAAACGAAAGTTGCTTTAATCAGAGTGGAATCAAAGTTATCGATCTGAACGATAGATAATTATTTAAAATAAAACATTTTATAAGTGTTTAAGAATATGTATATTAAACGAAATTATTTTTATATTTCCGAAAAACTAAAATAGTTTTCATCATTAGTTGCCAGATTGATGCTTTTCGAGCAACTAGGACTTGGGAGTAATTATTTTGTTAGATTTCTACTGTTTTTAGCTCGTTTTCGCGTGACTATCTGTCAAATCTATAGACATTCGAATTTCTTGTCATCAGAGATAATTAAAAATTTTTTTTGGATTGGATAGGTACTGAAATATGATTTGCACTTTCGTGTTATAATTGTCTCCCTGTAGCGGTGGAAAATGGAAAAATTTAAGCAACTTTTTTTTCAAAACGATGTAATTAGAATACAAAATTGAGATTTTGGTGGTCTAATATGAAAGTCAGTCTGCAACATGGAGGTAGGAAGAGAGGGTGGCGCTCTTTCGCTTGAGAACTGTAATCGAGCGTCGCCATATTGTTGCTATTCGTAAACGTGCTATCACTGGGTTAAAGAATAACAGATTGCATTAAAAAAATAGGTACGTGCAACGCTTTTGGATGCATTAACAAAGACCAAAGGGATAAGAATTCATAGGTAAGAAGCAATGCTAAAGTTTTGCTTTGTATATTGAAATTTTTTTGTTATTTCAACTATTTATGACAATAGTATAGTTAGGGCTTGCGGGAGGAGAGAAAGCAAAAACCTGGGGAAGGGGTTGCGAAACTTCCCACTGTTTTAAATGTAAGCCGATTAAATAAAGATTCGTTATAAATTTAGAGAAAGAAATAATAAATCAAGAAATGGGAGAGAACCTAATACGCACATTATTCATTTTCTATGCTTTTGATGAATACTTCCGAAATGCTACAGAAATTTCGTTATGCCAGTGAGAACCTAACTTGGAAGCTCTAGTTTCTAAAATATGCATTTAATGGAAAAATGTGACTGAAGATCAATTAAAGATAATAATTAAATTTATTTAAGTCTCAGTTTCAAACAATATTCGTTTAGTATTTAAATAGTGGCGGAAGCTGGAATATTAAGTAACAATCTTCCATGTTATGCTAGTGAGGACCTAACGTTGAAGCTCTATAATTTCTAAAATACGCATTTTATGGAAAAATGGGACTGAAGATAAAGATCATAATTAAATTTATTTAAATATCGATTAAAACAATATTCGTTTAGTATTTAAATAGTCGCGGAAGCTGGAATGGCAACATAAACTTCTGAAAAACCATGGAGGTAGGTCCTGCCATCCTCTCAGATCTTCTACTGTGGCATATAAACTGACAGGCTCTTGTCTGACCTCTGTGGCAAGCAGTTGCTTGAGTAGTATTTATTCTTTTATTTATTTAAAAGTATGTAAATTCATCATCCATTAAATAGAATACACACTAATATTCAATTACAGCCAACAAAATTTTTTAACAGAAAGCCTGCAGAAGGAATTCTCAAATAAGTGTAACGTAAAATCAATCAATCAATATAAGAAGTACATCTTCACATTTATCACTGAGTACAATCCGAAGAAAATAAAAAAAAAAATCCGGTGAAGAATCGAGGTTTGTAACACGAAATAAAACCGATTTCCTAGCGGCGTAATTTCAACATGAAGTTGCTTGTATCATTATATAATTATTTAAACTTTTATAAAAATGACAAACTTACCGATGAAAGGTAATTCCTGGTATCTTTTTTGCAGGGCGATTCGTGCAGCCGTAAGCTGAACAGGCTGCCATAATACAAATGTCGAAAAGAATAAAATTTTTATAGCGCAACATTTCGTTACCCACCTATACTACTGATCAATGTTTTGAATAGAACAACAGGGCTGCCGCGCAGTCGCCGAAGCATCATTTTCGAGTGCTTAGGGCTCCTCCTCCTATCTTCCTACCTCCATGTGAAAAACTCTCAATGGAAAACATGAAGAAAACGGTACATTTCTTATCATTGGCCGCATTGGAAGTTTGCCAGCCAGTTCTCCATCTATATCCATGCATACTATCCGTAATAAAGGCGGTAACCGTATGATTAAGATGATACTGACCATTAAGGCAATGATCGAGGTCGTAGATTGACACGTGTGTTTGTTTATAGTATATTAAACTTTTAATACGTTTACCTTAATGGCTTTTGGGTATATCAGCAATTATATGCTATTTATAACAGGTCTTTTAGCCTTGGTTCTTCCTTCTACGGTGATGAGCCAATGATTATATATTTTGATACTGCGGTGCAATAAGATATAGTCTAATACTAAGCTTAGTTAAAGTGGTATTCTTTTCGTAATACTTCAAAAATTCCAAGAATAATACAATTATTAGAATTTCGGAATAGATACACTCTTTTGCATACGGTATAGTTTATAAATAGTGCTTGTTTTTAAAGTTAATTCCTAGAGAGAAAATTACGGTAAATCCTTTTTTGTTACTTATCGTCTAACTTGAATGTTTGATAATGGTGCTTTTTTTATTATATTTTGTTGCCTTTGCTTGTATATTTTAATTATTTATGTATTACACAATGATTCTGATACCATTTAATTTTTAACCTGTTACTCCTGTATGTTTCTTTTCAAAGGTTTTATGTCTTAAACTTAAAGGCTTTTTTAAATATCCTACATGTTATTTTGTGTATATTTACAGTTGACATTTACAGAAAATGGATTATTAGTGAACCTATAGTTAGAAAAATAAATTAACCTAGTCAATGTTTTTGCTTACGCGGCTCCCTTTTTCTGGGTAGTCTATTTACTTTATAGTGAAGCTAAAAAAAATAAAGTTTTTATCTTGTATTAGAAATATTTTGAAATATATCAGAAATCGATAATAAAATACTATATGACAGAATTTTGTATACCAAGGATTTGCAGTACTGAGACAATGGTGTTTAACTTTAGCTTGTAAATATAATTGTTTAATTTTTGGATTTGTTTAGTATTTATTTAATATTTAATGTATATTCAATATGCAGCAATAAATAATTTTCTTCACAGTCTGGTTGGACCTCTGTAGCACATGGCTGCATGAGGATTTTATATGTAGCAAGAATGAAAGAAGTATAAAGTATATATATAAGAAACTAAATCATGATTAGAGACCCATGGAAACAAAATATCTCAAGCTATCCCCATTCTTCTACTTCTACAAAATAATTTAGCTAAAAATACAGTTGTTTAATTTTTGGACTAACATTGTATATATTTGAAAAAAAATATTAAGTCAGTCACAGATAAAATATTAGCTGGATTGAGTTTTAAGGAAACAAACATATTTTGTAATGTGACAATAAAATTATTTTAACCTTTGTAAACTTAATCTGTTAAAATGTTTCTAAATGTTTTATTATTTCATTTATTGTGTTTAGTGAATGTGTGATGTATATCTGGTTTTCATTGCTTATTTAAATAGGTTTCCAATGATGTCTTCTCTACATATCTTCATGATTAAAAAACTGCCATTCAGAATCAAGTATTGCTTTCTACGAAAGAAATTGGTTCAACCTGCACTTCCACAGTTAATATCAGAAGCATATTTGTCATTTGAACCTATTTACAAAAAGATGCAAGAATATCCAGAGAATTTAGCTATTGTTGATATTTATGGGAAATACAACTACAGAGAAATCATGTTTTATGGTCAGGAGTTATCAAAGAAAATAAGACATGTTTTACAGTCTAAAGATACTTCACAACACATTGTGTTCATGTGCCCTAGTGATGCCTCTTACGTTGGTGTTTTACTAGCTTGCTGGCTGAGTGGCAATGTTGCAGTTCCTTTATGTAAAGAACATCCTTCTACACAATTGGAATATTTCATTACTGATTCACAAAGTTCTTTAATTGTTGCAAATGAAGAACTATCGGAGAAAGTTCAGTTTGCAGCAAACAAACTAAAGCTACCTCTTCTTTCCATTAAGCATCCATCGATGTCTGATTTTCAGCTCCCTACTAATGAAAGTTTACCCACAGAAGAAGGTTATCAAGATTTCAAAGTCATAAAGAATAATGGTGCCATCATTATTTATACTAGTGGAACAACTGGGCCACCTAAAGGTGTAGTTCTCACACATGGTAACTTCCATGCACAGGTAAACATATGTAGTATTAACTGAAGTAAGGATTGAAAATATTAAAGTATAATCTTAGGAGCCAAGCATAATTTTTTCCCTCTTACTAGGGAGCCATTACAGTGTGATTTTTAATTGCCTGGACTTCTTAGATTTTTTCCATCTCTGACTAAAGTTACTAATTTAATAATAAAAATTCATGCTTAAAAAGTCAAATTTTTTATTTCATATTATAATTTTTGTAAATATTTGTCATTTAAAAAATACTTATTTAAACAGATTTTGAAAAATAATTTTAATAGTTTTAGCCAAATAAAAAATTATGTAGTATAAGTATTTTGCAACTTTATAAGATAATGAAGTTAAAGTATTAAAATGTTTATAATTGAAAAGAATTTTCCTTCTAATTTTTTTTTTCTGCATTTCAAAATAATTTGAAATCAATCAATAATAAATACACAGATTATCTGTTGATGTATAATTCAAGAAATAATTTTATGGAAAAATAAGTTTTTTTATGAATCTGTATTAAGTAGTCTATCCAGAAAAAATAATAAATGTTAGTAATAATTAAGAAACCTACATTTACCAAGCTTACTCTACTACTAGTCACATCAACAACTCCAATGATTTTGTCTCATCAACATCATTTGCAAAAAGGGTGAAATCATCAACATAATTCAAATCAAGAATTTATGTATAGCTCTGGACCATTTAATGGCAAAATTTTCTAGTGACTTCTTCAGAACATAATAACCAAACTAAATAGAAAAGGAAACAAAATGCACCCTTGTTGAAATCCAGTAGCAATGCTTAACTAATTGCTACAACTTTACCAACTCTTACACATGGAAAAAAAACATCATCATTCCACAAACACATCAGGCCCATACAATCTCACAATCAACCACAAATTATGACGATCAACAGCCAAAAAGCTTTTTGAAATCTATGAAACTTGTAGCCACATGTTTCTGACAATAAACATTTCTCAAAAATCTGCCCAATACATCCCCTACCATATATGAATCCACACTATTCATCACGCAGTTGTCCATCAACCAGATTCTTAATTCTATTAAGCACAATAGTGTAAAGTACCTGTGACAGAAAGACTGATTCCCCTATAATTATCACAAGAACTGTGATCATCTATTTTAAAAATAGGGATAATAATGGCTCTGGTAAATCATTAGGAATAAAATCTTTATCATAAAAAATATTGAAAATTTCAGTCAGCCACGTGACAACACAAATGTTAACAGCTTTAAGGATTTCAGCAATAATTTTATCTAATCCTGGGGATTTATGTAGTTTTAATTTAGAGATAGCCAAACTTCAGACTTGATATAGATCCAGAATTGAAGCCAGTAATGCATCTATCCTCATTACAAACAATGAGAGTAGAACTAACCTTATTGTTCCCATCTAGCCATGACAGAATCCTCACCTTCAATCATCTTACCATGTTTATCCCTCAATTCCTGTGCAGTTGTCTGTTTCTTCCCACACAAAAAATTAAATATCTGGTACAACTCCCTGCTGTTGTGCTGTCTAACTGCTTCCTCTGCTTTGTCAGCCAAGCTATCAAGTCAAATATTCTTATCAGCTGTTACCTGAGCCTTTACATGTTTATTAAGCTCATTGTAATGTCATCTGTTAGAACTAGTTCAGTGATGTTCTTGTAAATCCTTTTTTCAGAAATAAGTTCCACAACCTTATCACTAAAATGACTTTGCTTCTTCTAATCCTTCCTACCCAGAAGAGTACTCTTAGTTTCAAAAAAGAATTTGTACTCATCCCATTCTTCCTCAACTTCAGTAGTAAGCAAACTGTGATTGTCATAATGACTAAGTAGCTTATCATGGTATGCTTTGGCTCTATCTGGGAGTTTCAGTGTTAAATGTAATTCTCTTAACCTTAGCAAAGTGTTTCTTAAGCTTCGGTTGCAAGACACAAGTGGTCTGTAAATGGTAGCTAGGTAGTCACTGGAAGGAGAGCTATGCACCAACCCCCTGTGATGATGCATAGAACCGGCCAGGTCTAGCACCTAATGTCCGACCCCGCCTTCTCGTGGTGCGGACCGTTAGTAACTTTCAAAAGAGATACTCTCTTGTGGAAGTGAACGGAAGGGGAGGGCTGCCAGATTAGTGTGGCCTACTGATCTGGACAACTATGGCTACTTTTCTTTTTTTTCTACCCTGCTGAGGAGTGGTCAACCACACAGGGTCCTGGTGCTGACCATATAAACCTACTGGACTGGACAGATATATGGCTCTGAGCTTGATTATGGATCCTGATTTTGCTGCACTGGTGGGCTTCTGTGGAGGGAAAATCTTCCACTGTGTTTTCTGTTTGTTTGTGGGTTGATAGCCCCAAGTGAATAGATTCACAGGATATGTTTATCAGCTGGTGGATAATCCTGAGCAGAAGTCATCGCAGGCACCTGAACTCTTTGCTTCTATTGGCATCGTCAAATTCTACATTGGAGGAAGTCTTCCAGTGTAGATGGCTTCAGCCTTTAGTAGTGGGGGAACGGGTCTTTGCCCCATGTCTGCGATAAGGGGGCTGTTTGATATTGTCGGCATTCCCTCTCTCAATAAACATAGTTTCTTTAAACATCCCACTAACCATTTTCTCTCCATAGGTAGTTGGAATGTGAGGACTCTGCACAGAGCTTTTTCTCTTGATGTCCTCACACAAGAATTCCACCATTATAATTTAGATATTCTCAGCTTGCAAGAGACCAGATGGACAGATAAAGGTCAGATTCTTAAAAATAATCTTAAATTTCTCTTTTCAGGGAGGGACGACAATAAGCATCACCAAGGCGTGGGTCTGCTTCTCAGCAGACACACTAGCGATGTTCTTCTAGGATATGAGTGCATTAATGAAAGGTTTCTTACAGCAAAATTTCAGACAAGCATTAAAGGCTTGAATGTTATCTGCTGTTATGCCCCCACTGAGGATGCCGATGAGGATGAGAAGGATAGGTTTTATGAACAACTTCAGGATATTTTGAATTCTGTCAAGAAAGGAGATATTACCCTTGTTCTTGGTGACTTCAATGCCAAAGTTAGTACTGACTCTGACCTCTGGGGAGGAGTAATAGGCTCTTTTGGTATTGGTAGCTGCAATGGCAATGGGCAACGTCTCCTACAGGTAAGTAAACTCAATGGATTCAGAATAACTAACACATATTACAAACACCGCGACATACATAAACACACATGGGTTTCACCTGATGGGCTGCATAAGAATATGATTGATTATATATTAATTAACAGCAAATGGGCTAGTTCTGTTAGAAATACCAGGGCATATAGGGGAGCTGAAATTGGATCTGACCATTACCTTGTTAAAAGTGTGTTGCAACTTAAACTTAAAAAGTGTTGTGCTAGGGTTAAAAACTTACTTTTAATACTGAAGCTCTGAAAGATCCAGTTATAGCCAGAGCTTACCATGATAGGTTACTTAGTCATTACGACAGTCATGGTTTGCTTACTACTGAAGTTGAGGAAGAATGGGATCATTTTAAACAGGCTTTTATGGACACTAACAGTACTCTTTTAAGAAAAAGGGAGCAGAAGAGACAGAATTATCTGAGTGATAAGGCACTTGAGCTTATTTCGAAAAGAAAGAACTGCAGGAATGTCTTTAATCAATACCCTACTAGTCCTAATAGAAAGCATTACAGAGAACTTAATAAATGTGTAAAAGATCAGTTAGCTGCTGATAAGAATCTTTGGCTTGATGGTTTGGCTGACAAAGCCGAGGAAGCAGTTAGACAGCACAACAGCAGAGAGCTGTACCAGATAGTTAATGTTTTGTGTGGTAGAAAACGGACAGGCATACAAGGATTGAAGAATAAACAAGGTAAGATTATAGAAGGGGAGGATTCTGTCATGGCTAGGTGGGCTGAGCATTTCAGTGATGTTCTAAACAATGTAGTTAGTTCTTCTCTCATTCTTTGCAATGATGATAGATGCATTGGTGGCTTTAATGTTGGCCCTATAACACAATCTGAAGTTATTGTGGCTGTTTCTAAACTTAAACTACATAAATCCCCAGGGGTAGATGAAATTACTGCCGAAATGCTTAGAGCTGGGAATGTTTCGGTTACCACTTGGATGACTGAAATTCTGAATATCTTTTATGATAAAGGCATGGTTCCTAAGGATTTTACCAGAGCTATTGTTATCCCTATTTTCAAAAAAGGTGATCGCAGTTCTTGTGATAACTATAGGGGTATCAGCCTACTCTCTGTTCCAGGTAAAGTTCTTTCCATGATTGTGCTTAATAGAATTAAGAATCTGGTTGACAGTCAATTGCGTGATGAGCAATGTGGATTCAGAAGTGGTAGGGGATGTGTGGATCAGATATTTTCACTTAGGCAGATTCTTGAGAAATGTTTAGAGTTTCAGAAACCTTTGGTTGCTAGCTTTGTTGATTTCAAAAAGGCTTTCGACTCTGTTGATCGTCATAATTTGTGGTTGATTGTGAGATCATATGGTATACCAGACAAGTTAGTTAACATAATGAAAGCTCTCTATAATAATACTGAGTCGTGTGTGAGAGTTGGTAAGGCTTGTAGCAATTGGTTTAGCATTACTTCTGGTGTTCAACAAGGGTGCATTTTGTCTCCTTTTCTCTTTAGCTTGGTTATTGATTATGTTATGCGAAATTCACTTCAAGGGAAAGATTTTGGCCTTAAATGGGCTGGAGATACGAAAATTTCTGATTTAGATTATGCTGATGATTTAGCCCTTTTGGCAAATGATGTTGATGAGATGAACTCTCTAATTTGAGCTGTTGATGAGACTGGTAGTAGAGTAGGTTTGGTTATAAACAGAAAGAAAACTAAAGTGATGAAAATTGGTTGGGCAGGTGGTGATTCAGTTAATCTGAATGGTTGCAGTCTTGAGCAGGTGTCACAGTTTAATTATCTTGGGAGCTATGTAACTGATACTGGTGATGTGCGGAATGAGATTAACAGGTGAATAGGGATTGCTGCCGGGACTTTTAAGAATCTATGGAGAGTGTGGAGAAATAGGCGTATACACCTAAAGACTAAAATTAGACTGTATAATAGTTCGGTTCTTTCTAGGGTTAGTTATGGTAGTGAAACTTGGACACTTTGTAAACAAGATAACAGGAAACTAGATGCTTTTGATTCCAGATGCTTACGCAGTATCTTGGGCATTAAGTGGTTCAACTTTGTAACTAATGATGAGGTTAGGCAAAGGAGTTTGCAACCTCCTTTAAGCAGCATATTGTGCAGAGAGAGACTCCGTTGGTTTGGCCATGTTGCCCGTATGAATAATTATAGATTGGCGAATAGGGTTATGAACAGTGTGCCTAAAGGCCTCAGAAAGAAGGGGAGACCTAGGATGCGGTGGACAGACAATGTCAAACAGGACCTTGTTAGAATTGGTGTGCAGTGGCCAGATGCAGTAGATGTAGCTCAGGATAGACTTGCCTGGAGAACTAAATTGCACGGTCTGGTTGGACCTCTGTAGCCCATGGCTGCTTGAGGATGATGATGATGATGCTGATGCAAGACACTGATAAGGTAATGGTCAGACCTAAGTTTGGTTCTGCTATATGACCTGGTATTCCTAATAGAACTAGCATATTTGCTGTTAATTAATATATAATAGGTCATATTCCTATGCAGCCCATCAAGTGTAACTAATTTATATTTATCAATGTTCCAGTGTTTGTAGTAAGTGTTAGATATTCTCAAACCATTAAGTTTACTTATCTGTAGTAGAATTCCTCATTGCCATTGAAACTATCAGAGCCAGAAGGACCTATCACCCCTGTCCAAAGGTAAGAGTCAATACCAAATACCAGCATTGAAATCACCTATCACAATAATAATATCTCCTTTCCTGATTGCCAGACTTGTAATCTGCAGTTCACAGGTTTGAGTCCCAGCTGGGTCAGCATTAAGTTTTATCTCTGCAAAACTCCCTGTCCTGCCCATGGTCAGTAGGGGGACACCGATGGGCTTGGAAAGGCCACTGTCATTCGGATGGGATGTTAAGCCATTGCCCTATGTACGGGAGAGCCATACCCTGTGCATGTTAAAGAATACGCTGGATGGCCTTGACAGGAGGCTACCATCTGTCTCCCAACAGCTGTTCCAGTGGGTCTCCTCCCCTAACCTCTGAGCCTTTGGGGCCCTTGTAACCTGGCCATTTAGCCCATTGTGTGTAAAAAAGTGCTGCTCAGAGGTAAAACAACCAACCAAATCCTTTCTTGATTTAATTCAAAGTGTCCTGAAATTGTCCATAAAACATATTCTCAGCAGAGCCTTCTGTGGGGGCATAACAACAGAGAACATTTATATATTTAATCTTACTTTAAAATTTAGCTGTATAAAATCTTCCATTAATGCAGTCATATCCTAGAAGAATAACACTGGCATGAGAAGTAAACCTATTCCTTGGAAATGCTATCCATCCTCCCTCCTTGTCAAGAAAATTTTAAAATTAATTTTAAGTATCTGACCTTTATCTGTCCATCTGGTCTCTTGCAAGCCCAGAATATCTAGGTTATAATGCTGATACTCCTGTGTGAGGACATAAAGTGTATAATCGTTATGCAACATTCTCACATTCCATGTGCCTGTGGAAAGAAAATGATTAGTAAGATTTTTAAAGGAACTATGTTTATTGAGAAAGGTAGGGTTGACACTATCAAACAGTCCCCTAGTTGCAGGCATGGGGCAAAGAACTATTTCCCAACTGTTTAATGCTTAAGCCACCAATACTGGAGGGAAATTTAGACACCTCCTTTACAAATGGATTTTTCTCAAGAAGCAGATCAAAGTAGAAACCTACGTGCCTGAGACATTACTGCAGAGTAGGTTGGCAATGGACATAGAAGTAATGGTTCAGGTAACTGTAATGGCCTCTGATTAAGATTATCTACTATCTGATATAAAGGATTCTGTACATATGTTCACTAGAGCTGGTAATCCACAGGTAAACAGAAAACATAGTCGTAGATTTTTTCCCTCAACATAGCCTACCAGTGCAGTGAGCTCAGGATCCATAATCAAGTACAAAGCCATAATTGAGTCTGTTTAGTTTTACTAGTCTGCACCAAGATCATGTGTAGTTCCAGGGTAGGAAAAAAAGAAGTAGCCATAGTAGAGGATCAGTAGAGGATGGGGTTGGACTTGAGGAGCTAGGCCTGGCCATTTCTGTGCATCATCATAAGGAATTGGTACATGCTCACCTTCAAATATATGCCTAGCTACCATTTAAAGAACATTGGAGAAAGTGCTGTCAGATTATCAGATTAGATAATATTAGAAATGCGGAGATTAAAAAAATTTGGTAATGATCTTTTCTCTTGTGCCAGTATTGAAACTGTTTTGTACTTTGGGAACAGTTCCAATGTCATTTCTGTTTTGTATATCAGTCTTTACTGCAAACTTGCTTGTGAAGGTAGATTGCATTATGATCACTTTTGTTTCATACACACACACTGCTTGGTAGAGTTTTGGGAAATGATGAAATGTTAACACTATCAATGCTAATTACTATTCAGGCACAGTACTCAAGTTTCTTCTTTGATTTTAACAACTTTTAAACATCTAAACTTAAATAAAAATTTGCTAAGTGAAATATTTATAAAGTTAAAATGATTCCTTTGTTGTGACTAGTTTCACACTGTACCATCTTGGGGCTTCTTCAGGCTACTGCTTTCATGTCAATGTTAAGCTATTTATAGGAGTGTACCTTATTGTTAGTGTTGCTTGCAAGGTCAATAAGGTCGCTCGTTAGTGGCATGCTCCCTGACATCATCACACAACATCAGATTCCACACTGTGGGCAGGGGTCAAATATCTGCATTGCAGACATTATCAATATTTAAATGCAACACAGACATTTGACCCCTGCCCGCAGCATGAAATCTCCTGTTGCACAATGATGTCAGGAAACACATCACTAATGAGTGACCTCATTGACCTCACAAGCAACACTAACAATAGGCACACTCCTATAAATAGCTTAACATTGGCACGAAAGCAGTAGCCCGAAGAAGCCCCAAGATGGTACGGGGTGAAACTAGTTGCAGCAAAGAAAGCATTTTAACTTTATAAATATTTCACATAACAAATATTTATTTAAGTTTAAATGTTTAAAAGTTGTTAAAATCAAAGAGGAAACTTGAGTACTGTGCCCGAATAGCAGTTAGCATTGTTAGTGTTAACATCGCATCATTTCCCAAAACTCTACCAAGTAGTGTGTGTGTGCATGAAACAAAAGTGATCATAATGCAATCTACCTTCAAAAGCAAGCTTTGCAGTAAAGACTAGTATACGAAGCAAAAATGACATTGGACTGTTCCCAGTCTGTAAAACAGTTTCAATACCGGCACAAGAGAAAAGATCATTACCAAAAGCCAAGAAAGCAAAGTCTGAGCCAGCTATCAACATCAAAGTGAACGGTAATATCAATTTAGGCCTTACTCATGTATAATAACCCTCTATTGTAAATACCGCAAAAATCATGGAAAATGGAATGTACTCTATATTGCTGTGAATAAATATATTTTAACTTTTTAATTGAAAATGGGAATCAGAGGAAAGAAGAAAGAGGGAAAGACCTTAGAATATCGATGGAGTGAGTAAGTGGGGATATGAAGAAGAGGAATTTGAAACAGGAAGACTTAAATAGTAGAGAATAATGAAGGCTTAAAATCCCTTTGGGCAGGCACTCCTAATCAGGTTAAGGCCTAAGTAATGATGATTTAATACTTCTTATTTTACAAATCCACAAAAATAAAAAACTCATATATGCTTTGTGAATAGCATAAATACTATTTAACATAGCCAACAGTTTTCATATTTGTAAGTTTTTGTTTACTATCACAATTTTCCCAAAATTATCAGGAAAAAACATTTCTAGGTACATTTGATGAATATTCTTTGCAATGTCATGATATCTTTCCTGTAATTCAACACTTAGCTATATCTTAGCACATATATATATATAATTTTTCAACTAAAGGTATAATTTTATCACCAGTTTTTTTGTTTGAATTTTAATATTTATTTATAGTATAGATAGCTCTAATTTTAATCATAATGTAAAAATCAATCACTAATGACCTGAATTAAAGCAAATTTTTTTGCTTCTCAGACATAAAACAAAAATAAAGAAGTCCTTTGTAGCTTATATAGGTTTATTTAGGGTGACCAAATTTAAAATAAAAAGATTCTGGAACTGCTGGAAATTCAGTTTGAAGGATTGACCAGACATACCAGCAAGCAGGGATGTCTGATCACCCTGGTTTAAACTCTCACAATTGCCAGCTTTCATTGTAAAATTCTAGCCTCAGTTTTTTTAGTCACCTGCATTACCAACTGCAATTTTTCATAACAGTGTTGCCACTACCATTCTGTTAATAAAGATCATGTTGTAGAGTTAATTTAACATTTAAAAAAAAATTCTAAAAATAAATTCCACAGACACTCTTAGAAACATTATCTGTTGCAGACAAAATGTCATCCAGGGACGTGTGGTCACTCTAGGCTTATTACTTTATAATGCATACTAGGATTAAAACTCTAACTGAAGAAATTAGCATTTCAACAAGCTACTGTGCTGTGGAGAAACTACTGAAATGGCACAATAGCTTATAGTAGGCCATCACAGCCACTTGATGCTGCTGCAAAGCATTGCAATTAAACACATAGTGACCTATGAATTCAATGACCAAAAGTCAAATTCTATAACTTCCAGATCTATACAAATTAGTGTAACATTATTTATGTTCATTCAAGTTCAAGTTGCCAGTAAGCCATACTCCTAAGAATTTAATTTTGTTAGCTCTTTTGATTGCATTTCCATCAATGCATAGTTCTTCTAGGTAAAGATTTGCAGTTTTTACAGTTGGACTGAATAAGATATACTTAGTTTTGTCAATATTTAACTGGAGTTTATTAGCTCTAAACCATTTTGCATAATTTTTTAAATCATTATTAACATTGTAAATTAAGTTATCAATGGTTTTTACCTGTGTAAAATTTACTAGTATTGTCACAAATAACATTTGGAGAAGAATTATTCGAAATATTAATAATATTTTTAACATATGTTTGTAGGAGAAAAATGTAGGAGAAAAAGTAGTGGTCCTAGATTAGACCTATGATAATTTTTAAGACAGTTTTAAAAATTTAACTAAAATTTTTTTAAGTACTAGTTTTTAGGATGCATTTTTCTAAAACATTGCAATATGCAACTGTGTGCTCTAAAACCATAGTTGTACACAAGAAATTATCATTCTGATAGTTATCCATCTGATGTACTTACCACTCAACTTGTAACAACTTAAAGTAACTGAATGTGGTATTACTGGACTGGTTTCTCCCCTTGTTACATCATAACTGTGATAACATCAAAACTACAACTGAGGAGCAATTTATATATCACCCTCAACAATCATAGTCATCAGGTGATATCATGAGACTGAACCAGGTTTACTTGGAACATCCAGCATGCACTTCTCCATCTATATAAGAATAATTTTATTTCCATTTTATTTTGCACTACAAAGTTGTTATCCTTTAATTTTCACGAATATTAACTGTACATTAAATTAACATGCTTTTTGCCACTATACACCAGTAGAACTTTGATATACCTTAGCTCATGAGCTGAAATAATTTATAAACTATTTCCCTATTTCTAGGGATAAGACCTATTTTACATTATCACAGTACCCAGAGGTCATTATACATCAACCAGATGTTATTAACTCAAATACCAATAACTAAGATCACACCCTTAAACATATTCAAAGGTTACTAGTCTAGTATTTAACTAGGAAAGGATTTTCATAGACTTACAATAGGCTGGTACAACTGCATCTGATGTCTTTAGACAGTCATTTTTGAAGAACCGTCCTATTTTTATGCGACCAGTCCTTTTGCCATGATTTTCTTCAGTAATGATGGATTTGCTTGCATACACTAGAGTTTTAGTAGTAGATTATGCTGACGTAAGATTGCATTTCTTGAATCTTGCGTAGGTCTTCTCCTCAATCGACTTTGACCTTACATTGCTGGTTTGCCATTTAGGATCATCTTATTGGCGGATCTTACTTGATGGTCACTATGAAAGCCAATAGGATGATCCGAAATGGCAAACCAGCATTGTAAGGCCAAAGACGATTGAGGAGAAGACCTATGCAAGATTCAAGAAGTGCAATCTTACGTCAGCATAATCTACTACTAAAACTAAAACTCTAGTGTATGCAAATCCATCATTACTGAAGAAAATCATGGCAAAAGGACTGGTCACATAAAAATAGGACGGTTCCTTCAAAAACGACTGTCTAAAGACATCAGATGCACAAAGGGAAAGATAGGAAAATAGTCACTTATACCAATGGAGAAAGTACCTCCAATTGCAGATGATACATTAGTGAGACAAGATCTGTGACAGTTGAGCTAGAATATGTGACTCTTGTAGGTAATTGAATCAGATTTCTAGATCCATAAATATCAATTAATTTATTTAAGTCAGTAACATTATCATTCTGTCATAAGATATCAATATTAAAGTCACCAATTACGTAAAAATTATAATTTTTAACTGGCATATTCCAGAATTTTCGGAAAAAATCTAAAAACATTTGTACATCAGGAGTTGGAGGTCTATATACAACACTCCACAGTACATTACCCTTTCAAAAGCAATTGATTCAAAATGCAGTGAAGAAATAGTAAATTCAGCATTAATGGTATAACTAATATATGGCTTAAAATAGACAGCAACACCTCCACCTTTTTTTATCAGTTCTATTTAAAAAATAACCTTTGTAATCTAAAAGATCATAGTTCAGGTTGAATCATCCAACCAAGTTTCAGTTATACAAATAATATCGAATTGCAGATATAGTTCCCCATAGAAATGTTCAGTTAATTCAGTGTTATTGTTTAGATTTTGTGCATTTATATGAGATATGGAAAAATCAAAAGAGCTACTTTTAGTTAAATCATAATAAGATAAACTGTCATAATACTGAGTCATGTAGAAAAATAGTTTAAACAAAATTATGAAAAATGTACAATTCAAACAATACTACTTAAGTCATTCAAAGTTCTTATAGGTAGAGATTGCGATCCATCTTCCTTACAAATAAGAATTTTTCCATTTAGTACCCAGAGGTATTTGCAATTGTTTTCTATTTTAAGGTGCCTTGCTTTGAGATATAATTCTTTGAAGTAGGGGCATAAATGTTCCTTAATATATATTAAATGTTCCTCTTTGACAAGGGGCTAGGATGGCTCAATTGGTAGCAAACCAGGCTCATAATCTACAGTTTCCAGGTTCGAGTCCCAGCTGGGTCAGTGTTGAGATTTATCTCCACAAAACTCCCTGCCCACGGTCAGTAGGGGACAGATGGGCTTGGAAAGGCTGCCGTCTGGCGGATGGGACATTAAGCCATGACCCTGTGTGCAGAGCCATATGCTGTGAATGTTAAAGAACACACTGGATGGCCTTAACAGGAGGCTACCATCTATCTCCCAACAGCTGTTCCAGTGGGTCCCCTCCCCCAATCTCTGAGTTTTCGGAGTCTTTGTGACCTGGCCATTTAGTCCATGGTGTGCAAGAAAGTGTTGCTCAGAGGTAAAACAACCAACCAACCTCTTTGAACCCCTTAACAATATCAGCTTCTTTAGTATTTAATGATTGTATTTTCTTCTTTTGGGTAATAATATGATTTTTGAGAGTTCTGTCCTTGAAAGCTACTATGATAGGATGGGTATTTTGTCTATTTGGATTTTTACATTGTATTCGATGAGAGATTTCAATGTCCTCTTTCTTGATATCAACCTGTAAGGATTTTGTGGCTTTAACTACAATATTTGTTGTGTCTTCATTTATCATTTCAGGTATTCCATCTATTTCTAGGTTTCTATTATAACTGTATTGTTCCATTTCGTGTACTTTGGTTTTCAGATCACAGACTTTTGATTTGAGGGCCTTGTTTTCATTCTGAAAAGCTTTGTTGGCTTCATCCACATGTTTTAATTCCATTTTCACATTTTTAAATTCATTTAGCAATATATTATATTGTGATGAAAGGAAGTCTATGCTTTGTTGGATTTCTCCAATTACGGAAGTGTCTTTCTTTATGAATGAGAGCTGAGAAGATAGCAATTTATCATCTCTCTGTAACTGCTGAGTAGGACTATCTTGTTCCAGAGATATTGTAGAAGCATTTTGTTGATCAGGTTCGTTGGCTTCTATGGTCATGTTTAATTGCTCTGCTGGTAGATCATCAACAGGCAATAATTCGCAAATTGAGAATCTGTGATGTATCTGTAATAAATCTGTAATAATAGGCAGGTTATTGCATTGTGAACATTTCCATTTCATACAATCATTTTTTGATAACTTTTTGGAATTTATATTGATGCCACTGTCATGAGAAGCGTGAAAATAATTACCACATTCTCCTGTACACTGAACACTTTCTGAAGGATTTGAAAATTTTTATGGCAAGCGATGCACATTGAAGAAGCTGAAACGTGATATTTTTTGTAGAATGATTCACATTAATAATCAGCGTGGTCTCTTTAGCATATAGCTCTTTTCACTTGTGCAAAATCAAAAGTAATGAAAGAGAACAGGGATGTGCCTTTTTCTTTATGCTTGTTATATAAATAAATTTAATGACCAATCTATGATGAAATATGAATGAGATCACTGTAAGGAGATATGAATGCTAAAATATTTAAACTATATCAGTGCTCCTCATTTTCTATTTCAATTTCGTGTTCTAAATATGTATACCATCCCTATGCACTTGCCACTTGGAGATCAAGGTCAAGGTCACTGAACAGGGGAAGCAGCTCTGGTCAAGACTTACAAGATGGTGTCCTACGGTAGTTATGATACAGAAGAAAGCGAAATCATCTCACTTTTTAAAACACTATTTTATAACTTAATTTCAAAATTTAAAGCCATTTTATTACTCACCCACATGGATTGCTGTGCCAAGAATTTTAAGTTTAAATTGCAGAGTTTACAAGAAATTGCAAAAAATAATGGAGATCAAAAATTCGTTGTTGATGTTACTGTGTGTGCTGCAATTACATCTAACAACAAAGATTTTAAAGACATCAATTCAAGTTGAGGACTGATTGAATTCATAACAAAATACTTCCATTGGATTGAGCAAAGTAGAGTTATTTCAATATTCCTAGTAAATTGTATGACTGATGTGCTTTTAACTTTTATATTGTTTTAATTTCTTAAGTACCTAATTTAACAGTGGCATTGTTGAAATCAAATATTATTTAAATTTATTGCACAGTGTTGTGTTTGTGAACTTTGTACTAAAATGGCAATTGACAATACTAGATATATAATAAATATTTGTTTTATCAATAAGAATACAGGATATTAAAGTTCTTTATAGGAAGTAATCTTTAAATCTGTAAAAAGCATCTTTTAGTGTTTTAGACAGTTAAGCTTTTGAATAAGAGGTTCAAATTTAAGGAGAGCATATAAGTTTCCATTTATTTTTATGTATATCTTTGATTAGATATCATCTCTTGTAGAAGCATGGAATTGGACTCCAAATGATATTATCCTGCATACTTTGCCTCTTCATCATATGCATGGAATCATGAATGCGTTGCTCTGTCCTTTGAGTGTAGGAGCATGTGTCGTAATGTTACCCCGGTTTGATGCATATGAGGTAAGACTAAGTTAACATTTAATGTGTTTCTTGAAAAAGTGAGAGATGATTCTGCTTTTCTTGTATCATTCATCCATGAATATATTGTTTAAAATGGATAGATGATTTTAGAAGTTTTGCATACTATTTATGTGCCAATAAATAGTTTTGTGACATGTAGGATTTGAACCCATATCTCTCCAGATTCAAACCACACTGTTCTAAGACCACTAAACTAACACAAAGTCCATAATTCATCCATTAATGTGAGTTATTAATCTACCTGTCTTTGTCACTCCTGGTACCATCTATGATAGGGGAAGGCAACTTTTAATATTGCCTGGAGTAAGATGTCACTCATGCTAATAAAGCATTATTAATGAATTAAGCAATCAATAGTAATTTATTATTGATTGCTTAATCAATAGTGCCTTACTACCTATGTGCCATAAAACCCCAAACAACCAAAAGCTTAATCAATAGTAATTTTCTATTGATTTATTATTTATGTGTGCTTTTCTGCCATTTTGAATATATTCTACATTTAATTAAGATATAGTCATTGTAAAATAATACCATGGGTTCAGTCTCAAATTTTATTAATTCTAATGAAAAAGTTTGATAAATGAAATTTTTAGTTCTCATTGCTTTTGAAATTTTATTATGGAATTGAAATTTTAAACAATAAAATACAATGCAGAAGGTTGATAACATTGTAATATAATTTATTTTTCAAAATATAGGTTCTGGAGGGATCAAAAAATGAAATTCAAAGGGAAAAAAGTGACAAAGAATCATTAATTGATGGGAAGAAATGAAGTTCACTGCAGTGATATTCATTTTTAGTAACTGATATAAAAGTAATTAGTATTCATTTGTAGTAATTTGTGTAACACCCATCAGCCTCCCTGACTCAAACTTGGGATCTTCTGTTTACATGCCAGTTGCTCTACTATATGAGCTAAGATGGGGACAGTTAATACTTGCTTAAGAAGGTTTTGATGGTTGTGTTGTGAAGCTTTACTATGTGATTCTAAGTGTCAGGGTACTTGTGCTATTTTATACTGACAAGAATAAAGCATTTATAACCACATTGTAAGTAATATATTTTCGGATATTCAGATGCTCAGCATCAAAACTCTGGATGGAAATAACCTCTCTGCCATAAGCCAGTGATCAGCTAGATGTTTTTTTTTTTCGCAATTGCCTAATTACTATAAATGAATAGCACTGTAGTGAGCTTCATTCCTTCCTATCAAATTGGTTGCCAGCCTACAGTGGAGAGGTTATTTCCATCCAGAGCTTCGATGCTGAGCATCTGAATAACTAAAAGTATATTACTTGCAATGCACAACCATTGCAACTTTCTTAAGCAAGTATGAATTGCCTTAGCTCATATGGTAGAGCAACTGGGGTGTAACCAGGAGATTCCAAGTTGAAGTCTGGAGACAGATGGGTGTTTTTTTTTTACACTTGCCTAATTATTAATCATTAGTTGAATCTTAAAAAGGAAAAATCGCTAAATATGGGTAAAAAAGTTTCCATGTTTAACTATGTATAGGGCAAACCATCAAAGTGGTGGCTTATAAGTGTAACTTTTATAAAAGCTAACATTTTTACAGAAGGTATAGTGTCTGATCAGTTCTAATCTGTTTCAATTAATCAGTCAGAATACTGATTAATACATGTGTAACAAATTATATTTTTATGACTTTTTTATGAGCTTTTGGGCAGCCACAAATAAACTCTTGGATCTCCTAAGTGTCTCATTTAATGAATTGCTCAAAAAAAAAAAAGCTACATGGACAATACTGTATTGTTGTTTGCATTTCAGTGAAATTTATTATTTCATTGTTTTTGTAACTGAATTTCAGTATTGACCATTTAATATTTCTTTTGTAGGTTTGGAATTATTTATTAAATGAACAGAACAATAGCCCAAGAATTAACCTATTTTTTGCTGTCCCTACTATTTATGCAAAACTAATTGAAAATTTCATTGGTGTATTTCAAGATAAAAAGCCATGGTGTTCTAAAGAAAAAGTAAAAAAAAATTGTATGGAAAATATTAGGTAATTTTTTGTGACTTTGTGAAAAATAACCTATATATTTATCTAAATATGAATTGTTTCACTGCATTCAGAATTCTAATGATAATTTTTTTGGTATTGTATGTGATACAATAACTAGGACTGGATTCTAAGGATAATTTTTTTTAAATTAGTACATGATACAATAACTATGGATTTTTTTAGAACAATACCCTTCTCAAAATATTTTTCATCATCATCATCATCATCATCATCAAGCAGCCATGGGCTACGGAGGTCCAACCAGACCATGCAGTTTAATTCTCCAAGCATATATGTCATGAGCTACATCTGCTGCATCTGGCCACTGCACACCAATTCAAATTTCAAAATATTTTTAGAGAAAATAAAATATGACTTATTAATGATATTTTTTGTTGGTTGGCTTGTTTTAGTTTTGAGGAGAATTTTTTTTTTGCACATAATAAACTAACTGTCCAAGTCAATCTCAGAACCCCAAGTTCTGAGAGCTGGCGAGAATTGGGTTGTAGTGGTACTTTTTTGCACACAGTTGGCTGTCTAAATGATCGAGTCACAAGGACCCAGAGAAAGTTGAGGAAAAGTATCCATCAGATAGCTGGAAGCCTTCTGTCCAGGCAGCCATCCAACTTGATCTTTAATGTACATATGTATAGCTCTTTTGCACATGGGACATGGTTCGATGTGTCATCTTATGGATGGTTACCTTTTCAAGTCAATCAGTGTCCCTTTCTCACTGAGGGCAGGGTAGCAGTTACTGGTGAAAATATCAGTAAGGCACAGTTGGGACAAACCTACAAACTTAAGAACAAGCTTAGCATTTTAAGTTAATAAAGAAAAAAAAAGTTTATTAGGATCGGATGCAAATATGTGATCTTCTATTTGATGATAATAAGTTCAGTTAAAAAGTTCAAGCCTTTACAGTTTCTACATTTGTCTGAGTGCTGTCTTTGTTTTCAGAAAAAAGGGTGGTGACGTGTTTGAAAAAAGAAAAGAAAAATCAGATAGAATGTTAAGCTGTGGTTCAGTAATGTTAAGGAACATCTAGATGGCCTTGTTGGGTGGTTTTCATAAGTCTTAACAATATCTAATGAGTCTCTTTACCCATATACTATCCCAAGCCCATGGTGTTTTGTGACTTGGCAATTTAGTCCAATGTGCAGCAAAGAAAAACAAATATTCTCTCCCAGAATTCATACAGTACACACCTATTGATTCCAGCAATTCAACATTCTGTAGAAACTCAAAAGTTACTGATAAAACTTTATTTTTGTGTGGCACAATAGTTATGGTTGCCAGATTTTCAGTTATTGCCCCTTTTAGCAGGGTAAAATCAGGACAGCACTGAATTGTAAATTACAGTGCCTGATTCCTAAGATAAAAGTCCCACCCCATCATCACATTTTAATTGAGGGATGGGTAGTAAAAGAACAAAATAATATCCAAATTAAATTAACATCATTAAATATACTTAAAAGTATAATGCTCAATTAAACTGTGTATATTAAAAAAACTTATACAAAGTGTTTCAAAAATAATTTTTGCAAATATAATACTATGAACAAAAGAAAATTAACCCATTCTCTACCATATTGGCCCAAACTGCAGATACGAGGTGGTGAAGAAGAAGGAATAACATTGAATGGATGAGTCCATTTAGAATCTTTGCCATTTTGGACCAATATGATACTGAAAGTGTAAAAGACAGGATAATGTTTTTGCTAATGTGTTGGTACAAAAAAAATTTCACTAGTAATAGCAGAAAAAAAGAACTTATTTTGCACCATCCTTATTTTATTCAATATTTTCTTCATGTATGTAATCAAGATGTTTTCTAAATTCACAACATGAAAAATCAAAATTTTATTCTACGAATAATTTGCTTTCCAAAGTTTACTGTCTAATCCTTTTTTCCTGATTGCCAAACTGTTTCAATAAGTAGGGTTCCCATTATATCCAAATGGAAATTGAGACACCACTTTGAAATATTGGTCGAGGGGAAAGAAGTTGTCTGGATGTAGAAGAATGACAACAAAGTATAAGTAAAATTTTCTTTGGGGAATAGCCCCCAAAGAAAATTTTACAAAATACTCTTCATTTGATATTGGTAAAAGACATTTTTTGTGTGTATTTCAAAATTAGGTAGCTTATAGGAAAATTATCGTATTTTTCCAGAGAATTGTTTAGCTTTAGATTTGAAACAAACTTTCCATGAAACAGTATCATGAAACACATAACAACATAACACATCAGCAAATGGCATGTTTCTATTTTTAGCTATCTTCCTATTGTTTCTCACATGACATTTGTGACCCCATCAGTTTGTTGGTTTGTGGATTTGTCAAAACAGTTGTTTCACCATATTCTTCCCAATTTAGTGGCCAGTCATAACAAGCTATGTACCAAATTAAAGTTTTTTACCTGAGGATTATCACACGTTATGAAAATGATGTACCCCTCCCCATCTTTTCCCTCTCATAGGTATAGAGGAAGTATTTAAATTGTTTCCTATATCTCCCAAATGTGAGGATTGGATATACTGAATTATATTCAAATGAAAGTTTGTGATGAGGAGCATCATAGGCTACCACAAGTTATGTCCCATTTTGTCCTCTGAAAAAAGGAGAAAGAAAATTTATTGCAGGTCAACCTTAATGAATTATTTGTCCAGGGGAATTTTTTTCCTTGGAAGCAAGGGAAAGTCAGTTGGTTTTACTTACAAAGTCTGTTGCTAATAAAAAGAAAAAAAAATATATAATTATAAATTATCATCATATAGTACCCTAAATAGTAAAAGATAAAAAGTAAAATGTGTGTGTCCTGACAATATGTTGTCAGATAAAGGTTTAGAAAAATGGAATCCATGAGAACCCAACAATAGTAGGTAAAATGCTTTTAAGCTACCTAAGAGAACCTGATATATCAGTTTTTCAAACGTCAGTGCAGAAGTGATTATGAATGTGCCACAAAGAAGAGATGTATCTCTTTGGGAGGTTACAGTGATGATTAGACAAATACGTTAACAAAGGAAGTGAAGTTTCAATTAAAAATGCTAGGATATTCATTAATTCAGTAATGCAGGTTAAAACTTATCCATTCTTGTAAAATATCATATCAACAAGTTACAGTTGAAGTAATATCCATTGTATAATAGGGAGAGTGAGGCAGCTGATTCCACAGTTTCAAAATAAATAGTAGTTATTGCTTTAATTCAGTTTAAAGATATAGTTTTTGTAATGTAATTTTCACTGGCTTTGCAACATTTACTGTGAATTTCACTGTTGTTTTTAATTACTCATGTTATTTATATATATATAATACAACATATACCAAGTTAATATAAATAGAGAACAGTATTCAGTTTTGAAAAAAAAAGTCAAGTAAAATTTAACCAATTTAAAAATTTTTTATTTTTTTAAAATGAAAAACGTTAATATATATATATGTAATTAATGTAATTTCCAGTGGCAGCTCATGACTAAAATGTTTGGTGGGGCACTTTGACTGCTACAGGCAGGGTCTGGATGTAGGAAAACAAACGGGAGGGACCTGAGATTCAGTTGAACTGAATAGGACTGAAAAAAAAAATGTTTCGTAATGCATATATGTTTTCAGCTATTCTCAAAATGAATTGCTAAAAAAAAAAACTTAAAAAGTTTTCTTGTCCATTCTACTTCAATTTAGTATTTTGCCCCTCCATATAATACAGTAATTACCTATATATATATAGGTATTTTTCTCCTCTGTTATAATGGTATTTTAAAAACTATTCATGAAAATAATGTCTAATATATAGGTTTACTTTTTTTGGACTCCATTCTGATTAGAAATGTATATTTATTATTTCAAACTGAATTAAATAAAATAAATAAATACCTCCTCAAGCAGCTGCTTGCCACAGAGGTCTGACAGGAGCCTGTCAGTTTATATGCCATAGTAGAAAGTCTGTGAGGATGGCAGGACCTCAGCAGAAAAACAACACACAACCATGCCTTACCCGGGGCTCGAACCCAGGTTCCTTAGATCAGTAGCCAAGTGCGCTAACCACTCGGCCACGGGTTACTCGTTGTAAATTATCACTTCAAAATTTGTCAATCTTGGTTATATTTAATTTACAATATTAATTTATTATACAGGGTGATTCAAAAAGATGGACACAATTTCAATTGGTTATATTTCCTGAACTATATATTTTATTTGAATTATGTAAATTACATTTGAAAGAGGATGTTGTAAAGTTTCGAATACTACCGCTAGAGCACTCTAGCGCCGCACAGCAGCGTCAGTTGTAAGCAAGATGGCTATTATCAACACAAGATTTTTTGCATTCGTGAGTTCAGTCAAATATAACATATTGTTCAGGAAATATAGCCAATTGTAATTGTGTCAATATATAAACTTTAATGTGTGTATAATCAAATGTAATTTACAGAATTCAAATACAACATATTGTTCAGGATATATAGCCAATTGTAATTGTGTCCATCTTTTTGAATCACCCTGTATTTATATTATTACATATAGTAATTTATTTTATAACAAACTGTAAAAAAAGTGATATGGTAATAAAATGAAATATAAAAAAATTTAATGGAAAAAAATAACTATAATGACCTCAGCTGGGATTGAACTGGAGACCCTTAAGTTGCAAGTTCAAAAAGACAATGCATTTAAATGACTGCCTACAGATTGCTGATGACATGCCATGTTAAAATGCATTATAAGCATTCTCATGTAGACCATATATTCAACACATTTTATATTTTCATACCTAATATTCTTAAATTCTTCATATGTAAGTATCCTTCCTTTGCAAAATAAAAAGTCAGAAATTTTTATTTAACCCAGTTCAAACACATTTTGTCAAGAAAGTTTAAGCTTGCTGGGCCTGCCACAGTCAAATGAAGATATTCTCTAAGTAACAAGATCTTCGACTATTGGTTGGACTGGTAGAATCAACCAATCGTGTTATAATACAAAATGTTAAAATTCAGGATGGTGACCATAATGTTTAAATTTGTATTGACAGTATGAAAGCAGCCAGTGTAGCCCTGATTCACAAAGTAAATGCTGTGATTGTCTATGTAACATGGCAAATAATTATTCAATTCAAATTAATTTCATTAATTATTTTATTATTGCCATTAATGTGGCAAATAATTATTTCAAAATTAATTATTAAAATTATATTAAATATATATTAAAATAGTTTATTTAGATGTGACAAATGAACACTAAATATGAATTTTTTTTTGTGATTATTTTCAGTGAGGCAGTGCCCTAGGTAGCTTAAATGGATGAGCCATCCCTGGTAATTTCAAACATATATTATTGCTTGCATTTGTACAGAATGAAATTTGCGTATTTATTTCCAAAATTAACATTTATATTTAAGTATAATAGAAAATATTTGCATTTAATTGCTTCCTATTTGTTGACAGACTCATGACTTGTGGTTCTGCAGCTTTACCAGAATCAGTACTCCATTGCTGGGAAGAAATAACAGGACATAGGCTTCTGGAAAGATATGGAATGTCTGAAATAGGAATGGCTCTTTCTAATCCTTTGCATGGCCTTCGAATACCAGGTAATTTATCAAAATTTTTATACTCTATCATTTACATATTGCAGGAAATAGTATTTCCAACAGACACTATAAAATTAATGGCAGTTTTAAAATGAAAAAAAAAATTGTATTTTAAAAACCTGTTTTTCTGATGGTTTGTAGTAGCAAAATTGAATATTTTTTATTAAGAAATAACTATACATTTTACTTTTTTCATGACCAAATGTTTTAATCTTTACATCACCTTTACAGTAAAGTTTGATTTCTTACAAATAGCTAGTTGTGTAACAGAATAAATAAATTAAAAAAATCTCTTCCCATATGTGCCCTAAAATATAGAAAATAAACCTGAAACATATCGATGATGCAGTCAGTTACTGAATTCGTATTCATTTCAAAGGAAGGAGGTGCCAGCAAGCTCATTTTGTAGGTTAATCAATCTTTCTTTGAAATGAATACGTTGGGTTGGATTGTTTTACCTCTGAGCAGCACTTTTATGCACACCATGGGCTAAATGGCCAGGTAACAAGGACTCCGAAGGCTCAGAGAAGGTTGGGGGAGGGGTCAAATGAAAAAAAAAAAGATGAAAGTAGTTGATATTTCATTTTGTTCTTAAAATGTAATTATCAGTTAGTTCCTAATTTTCTTTGTTCCACTGGAACAGCTGTTGGAAGACAGATGGTAGCCTCCTATCAAGGCCATCCAGTGTGTTCTTTAACATGCACAGGGTATGGCTCTCTTGTACATGGGTCCACAGCTTAACATTCCAACCGATGGACTGCGGCCTTTCCAAGCCCATCGGTGTCCCCTATTGACCATGGGCAGGGCGGGGAATTTTTCAGAGACAAATCTCAATGCTGACCCAGCTAGGACTTGAAGCTGGGAACTACAGATGGTGAGCCTGGCGTGTTACCGACTGAGCCACCCCTGCCCCTGAAATGAATGCGAATTCAGTAACTGATTGCATCATCAATATGTGTCAGGTTTCTACTTTTTTAGGGCACATATAGGAAGACAGGTATTTTTTAAAAAATTTCATTTATTTAGATTTTTTTTGTCACTAAAAACACTTACATTCAGAATATTTCACATGTGACTTAAAAACATTGACCATATTTTTCCTCCCCCCCCCTTTTTTTGGAATCATGTTTGAGGTAGTGCATAATATTGGAGACATCACAAGCTTTAATTTGAGATATAACTCATAAAGATTGACCTCTTCTCCTAAAGTTCTGTCCCACTTTTTGGGGGGAATCATGGGGATATAATTCGAAATAGTCTATGACAGTCTTCATATTAGCTTTCATTTGACACCTAACTCATAACTGTAGGCCCTCGCATTCAGAAGATATAGTAGAAACTCACATTTCCCCTTTTTTAGAGGGGAAGGAATCAAGGGGGGTATATTTTTAACGTTCACAGCATTCCCCTCATCAGAAGCTTTCATTTGACATACAACTTGTTATATTCGGCCCTCACATTCAAAAGATATGGCAGAACAAACGTTTTCATATTAAAAATATTCCACTTTTTAGGGAGGAATAATGAAGGGGGAGATTTTTATTACCTGTGACCTTCTCCATGTCATAAGCTTTCATTTGATGCATAGTTTATCACTTTCTGTAGATATAGTGGGACATTTGTTTTCATATTTCCCCTTTTTTAGGGGGGAAGAAAGCATGGGTGGTGAATTTTTTATAGGTTATGACACTCCCCATATCACATGCTTTCATTTGACACATAAATCATTAAGTCTGTCTATTATGTTAGAAAGATATGGTGGAATAACTGTTTTGACAAATCCACAAACCAACAAACTGACAAAGTGTAAGCAAAAAAAAGAAGGAAGATAGGTAAAAATATTAATGAATGAAACCAATACAGGGTTTTCTTTACATCGAGGAACCATTACATTATACAACAGAATAGTAGAGAGAATATGGAAATTGAATGTATAATATTGGATTTACCCCTGGGCAATTTAACCTTTTTTTCATCAGATTCCTGCCTGAAAGTAATTTATATTTCATTTTGTTCTTAAAATGTAGTTATCAATTAGTTCCTAATTTTCTTGTGTTCCAGTGCCAGAGCCAGAAGGAATCTTGGATCAGCTATACGTCTTCCATCAATCTCACACCAATTCTAAGGTCATGAGAGATAAATTGCAGAAGATAGGTGGGAACTACATGCCCCACTAATTATCAATCCTGAAGTGCAACGAACAAGCAATTACTGATCACACAATTGCCGAAACTCTGGGGGATTGTTTTCCTCAATCTCTTCTACGTCTTTTTATTCTGCCTAGTTTCTGGCCCTTAAGAACAAGGCTCTCGCTGTTTTTGCAGTCAAATGGCCTGGAGCTTTACAACATACCATTCACAGTCAAGGAGCTGCACCTTGCACTGCACTCTTCTCATTTATCTGCTGTCAGGCCAGACAATGTCCATTATGCCATGCTCACTATCGAGTAAGGATGGGCTACCCCAACTTTTTAATTGCTTTTTCCACAAGGAGTAGTTTCTGGACTCCTGGCTGGAGACCATTGTCATGGCCTTCCCCAAGCTTCCTTTCAATTATTGTCCTATTGCATTGATGAGCTCCATGTGCAAGGTTGGAAAGAATAATAAATGCCAGGCTCATCTGGTATTTGGAACACCACAACCTCATTCCAACATGCAGTGTGGCTTTTGCAGGCAGCTGTCTGCCTTAGAACCTGATCCACCTCTAATCGGTGATTGGAAATTCCTTTTTACGTAGAGAGCACCTGATGTCAATTTTCTTTGACATTAAAAAAGTGCAATGACGACTTGGAGATTCAGCATTCTCCTTGACCTGTTGATCTCATATGCCTTCTGTTTGAGAGGTCACATGCTGATCTTGATCTCCAATGTGACCTTTCCACCAAGATCAGGGGATTCCACAAGGTGAGTGAGTGCATTCCTGAGTGTTGTGCTTTTCATTTCAAGATCAATACAATTACTCATCAACTTCCTTCGATGTAGACAATGCCCTCTATGTTTACGATTTTAGCATCTTTTGTTCATTGTCCAGCCTGTGAGTCATTGAAGGACAATTGCCAACTGCCCTGAACAATCTCTTGGTTTGGACGAATGCTGGTGGGTTTTGGTTACTATACAGAAGACCACTTGTGTGCACTTTTGCCACAAGTATAATCTTCATCTGGAATCCAAGCTTTGGATTGGGGATACCATCATTTCAGTTGTGGCAGAGACCAAGTTTCTCATTTTCATCTTTGACCAGAAATTGACCTTTTTACCTCACATCTATTATCTTAGGTCCAAGTGCACATGGGCATTGAACATCCTCAGGGTCCTCTTCTCCCTCTCATGGGGAGCTAACTGATGTTCTTTGCTCTTCCTGTACTCTGCACTTGTCCAGTTGAAACTGGACTATGATCCCTGGTGTCCAATTCTGCCTGGGATTCTTTGGCAGTGAACATGTTAGACCCCATTCACTATCAGGCCCTCCATGTTTGCACAGAGGCATTCTGCACCTCACCAATCCAGAGTCTTTACATTGAGACTGATGAATCATCCTTATCTATTCACCATCAGCATTGTCTCTATGAACAAATGCTGATGTTTGAATATTCTAATGGAATGCCTATGGAAGTAATTTTGTTGGAAAGTCCATTGGAAGTAATTCTAAGTATATGATATATTGAATGTGTTTATGGATAAGCATGAAAATATTCAATATATCATATATTCAGAATTACTTCCAAAAAAAAAAAAGAACCAGATATAACTACGGCAAAAATAATTGCAACACCTGGAAAGATTAATGTCATTTTATTGAAACACGGGCAGCTGTTAGCATACACTGAGATGTACAATTGATTACATTATCAAAAAAATATGGAAAGTTACCACTTACCTACCTGGTAAAGTGGTATAATTAGTATGATGCTGAACTGCCCTGTGCAGCAATGCATTCAGGAACACAGTGGGGAAGGCTATCATACAGCTCTATAATGTCCTCCTGAAGGATAGAACACCAAATAAGATGAAGTCACTGTTCTATTTCAGCGACAGTGGTTGGTGCATCTCTTGGGTGTTGTTAGAGCTGTCTGCCCATCATTAGAGCCATTGTTCCAGATGTGTTCAATAGGTGAAAGGTCTGGTAAGTGTGCTGGCCATGGTAGAACCTGAACGTTTTTTCTTGTATATATATGGCAGACTAATGTGGGCTATGTGGGGATGGGCATTACTTGCCGGTAAAAGGTTTTGTACTGCTGAACAAATGGGACAGCCACTAGCTGAAAAATGTTGGTAACATATCGTTGGTAAAAGTATGGCTCTGTAATGTCCAATTATAGAGCTGTACTTTTACACATCATTGGTAAAAGGTTCCATGCTGCTGAACAAATGGGACAGCCATGGCTGAAAAATGTTTGTAACATATCATTGGGCAGTTACAGATCCCCCTATGATGACCAGTTCTGACTGAGATGTCTGACTAATGGCACCCCACACCAAGATACTAGGTGTTGGAGCTGTGTGATGATGTTGCATGCACTGGACAGTGTTCCTTTCCCCTGGATGACTGCGTTTATTATGTCTACCATCGTGCTGACCAAGACAAAAACGAGATTCGTCACTGAACATCACAGTACCCCACTCTTGTTCATTTCAGTTCTGTCTGAAGCGACACCACTGAAGATGTGCTTCAATGTGGGCAAATGTGAGGAGCAAATGCAGTGCCAGACAATTGGCTTGCATTAAAAACTGTAAAAGCCTGTTGTTTACCGTCCACTTGGTAGGTATTCAATGTGCTACCTGTTGCCAGTCCCTTTGCAGTTGCATTGTAGTCGTGAATCTATCACGCAATGCCATGCATCACAAATGGCAGTCCTGTGGCTCAGTGGTCATATGTTGTCTTCCTGATCCTTGTTGGTGTGTGCTGGATCGATCTTTAACCCACTGGTGCCATATGTGTAGGATGGTGCTAGGATTGCAGCCAACTAGGTTGGCCACATCTCTGTATGACAAACCAACTTCTCTAAGGCCAATGATTCTTCCACACTCAAAGTCTGTTAACTGTTGGAATGGCTGTCAACATTTGTGTAAAGGCATCTTTAGCAATTTAGAACAATTTCCACAACGTTTTGTCCACCAGGGAGGTTTGGTTGCCTTTATCTGTGTTTGACTGCTCCACACCTATGACGTCAGCTCCTGCCTGTCCAATCATTTCGATCATCCTGCAAACTTAATCATTTCCATGCATTCCATATACTACTTCCTCAATAAATTTCATCACATTTGCATAACTTCTTGCAAGTGTTGCATTTTTTATTTGCTGTAGTGTATTTAAGTATGACTAGCATTTCACACCTACAATAAATTTTATAAATATATGTGTAAGTTGTGATCCCTGCTGGGCTATCCTAACTTGGGACTTTGTTTTTAGTCCTCAATATGAGATGCTTTACACAAATTGCCTGACTGCCATTTGTTCTTTCGATTTGCATATCCAAGACTACCTGTGAGACATCAACATCAACCTTGATAGCATTGCCCACTTGACAGCCAAGCCACTTCCCCTTCCTGAAACTTTTCTCTTTGCAGGATGGGGAACTCCTTTACACCCAACTGCATGTACCAGCTTGCTGTGTTCACAGATGGCTCGAAGTCTGGCACATCAATGGAATCGGCTATGGTCTGCTGTTATACTATCATTGCAGACCAGATGCTACAGCTGTGTTCCATCCTTACTTCAGAGTTTCACACTATCAGCTCACCTTGGACAATGTGATGGCTAAGCATCATCAAGTGTGTTCTCTACACTGACTCACTTAGCTCCCTGTCTGACACCCCACTGCCCATTCCATTTGTGGACTTACAGCAGTGTTTTTCCATTGAGTACTGGGCACTGTGACAGTGATCTTGATCAGAACAGATTATGAACAAGCTATTTGAGATCAAGCCTATTGTCAAACTATAGCGTCATGTTTTTGCAGGAATCACAAGGAGGTAACCATACTTGCTCGGCTCTAATTTGGTATTCGTTTATTACGCATTCATTTCTTCTTTGAGCATGCAATGAACCTAAGTGTGTTTTTTGACACTATTTTAACCATTAAACGTATATTAACTGATTGTACTACTTTTAATCACAAACAATTTTTTTATTTTAATTTCCATGACTTTACGCACAAACCCCTTCCATTCGTACATCTTTTATCTGATGACTCTTTGTTTTTTTACCACCTGTTTTTGCCTATTTATATTTACAGGGTATTTTAATTGAATGGTAGAAATGGTCTGTAAATGGTAGAAAGTAATGTAATGGTCTGTAAGTAGTAAATGGTAGAATGTAGTAATGGTAACAATCAATGTTGTCAAGTATTCAGTTTCACAAACAATCAATTTAATATATTTCACTATATATTCTAGGATCTGTTGGTACTCCTTTGCCAGAAGTGGAAGTACGCATTGTGAAGACAAAATCTTCAGCAGATGAATATGATATTCTAGTTCAAGGTAATCATAAGAAAACACAGACTGCTCAAGGTTATAAAGGTGAATCTGGAGATTTATTAATACGTGGACCAGGAGTATTTGAAAAATACTGGAATAAACCAAAAGAAACCAGAGAAACGTTCTTATCAGATAATTGGTTTAAAACAGGTATGTATATCAGAATAATCAGTGAATAATAATATATCAGTGAACAAATTTCTTCCACGAAATTTATTAACCATATTCCAATGATCTACAAGTTTGATTATCCTGCTTGACATCATAATCTTGTATAGACATCATTATCCTAAATGATCCACTTTTAATCCCCTGTAATCATTCTGTCAAGAAAACCATCTGTTTTTTTGCTGAGTAAGCAATGAAATACATGCAGTGTTGTGTGTCAGCATATTCTGCTGTGACAACTGACGTGGATCCAGGTATCCAGTTTGATACATAACCCAGCACTTTGAGGTTCTTTCTGAGCTGAAAATCACCTCACTGGAACTTGTCATACTACTAGTAACAGGTACTTTTAGAGCTGACTTGTCTCCATAAACTTTGCACAGTTTACACAAACACTCTTGGACACTGACACCATTTCTGAATTCATACAGCATGGTGTAATGAATACACATCTTGCCTCACCATCATGAAATGCCTATTGCCACTTATATAGACTAAGTGCAGGTACAAAACATCATTAGATACCAGACCTACACATGCACTTTCTTTTATGTTGTTTACAAGACTGCTGCTCATTTCCTGACAATTGCAAACATGTGATTCATGTTTTTTCCCTTTACTTTTACATCAATGCAATAGTACATGAATGAAAATGGTAAGCACTATGAGCTAAGCTCATTTAAATGTACTGTACGAAAATATATTTTGGTACAGTACATATAAATGTACTGTACCAAAATATATTTTGGTACAGTACTCCATGTAATGTTGAATAATTGTTCAGTTAAGTTCTCCATGTATAATGAATAACATGTCAGTAATAAAATCTAAATATATTTTGGTACAATACATTTTTTATTATATTAATGGTAGTGGAATACCATGTAATTTAATGTTCACTACCATGTGATTTTAATGTTTTGTACCAAAATATATTTTGGTACAATACATTTAGGGCCATGGTGAACTATATTAATAATAAAACAGATTATAGCACTTCCTAATTAATAATGAAAAAGAAGAATTAGTTTATGATTTTTTTTTCAAAGTTTGTCATTACTATTATTAATTAATTATAATAAGTGTAATAGATTCATTTCAATAGAAAAAAAAGTAAAATACCTGCAATAAAAATGGCATTAGTGTGAGCAAAATCACTAAACAACAGTCTGGTACTGCTTTTGTAATGAGCATCTTTACATGAATCAGTTCTCCATGTATAATGATGAATAACATGTCAGTTCAGAAACCATCTATTTTTGTAGCTATTGCTGGTCCAAGAGCGAAAACTTGGAGGGATGATGTTAAAGATAATTTAAGTATCTTCACAGATGCTTCATCTACTAACCAGTTGCATACATGATCAAACGAAAAATGCATTTATTAAGTTGTTTGTATTTCAGTAAATCATAGGCCCAATGATATGAAAAGAGAAAGTACAGGCTTGTATCTCATTAGTAAATGCACAATATATCAAAAATATTTTTAAAGACACCTAATATCATTATAATACTAAAATTTTACATCATGATATACATTAATAAAAAAATTACACATTGTTACAAGGTAGCAGTACTTTGCTCATGACTTTTCCTATATTTTGAATTCACTGTAGCAATAATACCTTCCTGTTTTATTATGAGTTCTTTTTCTTCTGCCACCACATAATTTTGTGCTCCAAATTCTGTCTGAATTTGTTAAATACCCAACTTTCTGTCAGCACTTTTTCATTTGCTTTAAAATTTTCTCTAAGTTGTTTTATTATTTTAGTGTCCATTCTGTTAATTTCATTTCTGACTTCTTTTTTTGTTAGAAGCAAAGAAATTTTTCTCAGAGTAATGTAAATTGGTCTGTAAATGGTAGCTAGGCTTAACTGCTAGGAGAGATATCAAATCAGCAACCAATCCCTGGCACTGATGCACAGCACTCGCCAGGCCTAGCACCTAATTTCTGATTCCCACCTCCTTATGGTGCAGGCTGTTAGTACTTTTCAAAAGAGATATTCTCTTCTGGAAGGGAATAGAAGGGATTGCTGCCAGATCAGTTTGGCCTAATGATTTAGTCATCTGTAGCCACTTTTTCGTTTTTCTTTTAGCCCTACTGAGGAGTGGTCAATTTCACAGTGTCCTGGTGCTGACCATTTTCATCCACTGGATATGGCTTTTAGCTTGATTTTGGATTCTGGACTTGCTGCACTTGTGGGCCTCTATTGAATTAAAATCTGCAGATGTGTTTTCTGTTTGCCTATGGGTTATACACCGTAAATGAACAGAGCCACAGGATACCTTATATTAGCTGGTGGATAATCCTTATCAGAGGCCATCACAGATATCTAAACACGTACTTTAGCTAGTTGGGCATCACCAATCCTATCTTGGAATAATGTGTCTCAGGAAGGTAAGTTTCTATCTACATTCTGGTTCTTGAAAAGGTGCCTGAAATTCCTACCAGCTTGGGTAGCTTCAGCCTTGAGCAATGGGGAAATTGGGTCTTTGCCCCATTCCCCTGATTAGGAGGCTGTTTGATATTGTTGGCCTTACCTCTCTCAATAAACCCAGTTTCTCTAAAACTTCTACTAATCATTTTTTCTCTGCAGGTATGTAGAATGTGAGATATTGCATAGATATTATTCTCTTGACATCCAGATAAAAAATAATTTAAAAATTATCTTTTAAGGGAGGGAGGGAGGATGGAAAGCATATCAAGGTGTATGTTTTCTTTGCAGCAGATATGTCAGTAATGCTCTTCTAGGATATGACTACATTAATGAAAGATTTCTTACAGATAAATTTAAAACTCAGGTTAAAGACTTGTATGTTATGTGTTTTTATGACCCCATGGAGGACTCTGATGAAGATGAGAAAGATAGGTTTTTACCGATAACTTCAGAATATTTTGAATTCTGTTAAGAAAGGAGATATTTCTCTTATGCTAAGTTATTTCATTGCTAAAGTTGGTACTGATTCTAACCTTTATCAGAAGTGTTAGGTCCCTTTGGCATTGGGAGTTTCAATGACAATGGGGAATGTTTCCTACAGGTAAGTAAACTAACACCTATTACAAACACTGGGATATTTACAATTACACATGGGTTTCACCTGATGGATTGCATAGGAATATGATCGATTATATATTAATTAACAGGAAACTGACTAGTTTATTTAGGAATACCAGATCATGTAGGGGAGCTGAAATTGGGTCTGACTATTACCTGGTCAAAGGTGTCGTTAAACTAAAGCTTAAGCTCATTGACAGGACCTAATGAAAGAATTCGTTTCATCAACATCATTAGCCAAAGGGCCAAATCAATCAGAGAATGGAGTTTAATTATCTCTGATGCTGTTTAACAGGTACTGGTGATGTGTGGCATGAGATAAAGAGAAGAATAGGGATGCTGCTTGGACCTTTAAGAACCTATGGGGAGTGTGGAAAAATATGCATATACACCTAAAAATTAAAATTAGGCTGTATAATAGTTTGATTCTTTCAAGGTTAGTTTTGGTAGTGAAACTTGGAAACTTTGTAAGCAAGATAAGAGGAAATGTGCTTTCTTTGATTCTAGATGCTTATGCAATATCTTGGTCATTAGATGGGTTGACTTTGTAAGTAATGATGAGGTTGAGCAAAAGAGTAGGCAACCTCTTTTGAGCAGCTTATTGTGCAAAGAGAGACAGTTTGGCCATGTTGCCTGTATGTGTAGCTGTAGATGAATTTGGATACGTCTCCTATCCCTAATTCAATGGCAGTTCAATGTATGTTTTAAATAGTGTTGAAAACATTATTGTAACGTAACAAAATGATGTAATGCATTATAAATAATGTTAATGGAATTTCAAAATATTTATAACAATAAAATGTAACAAATAATGGAAAAATTAGTTTTATTATTTTCACTGTTTTTGTGTCGATACATTTAAGATTTTTTCCTTTATTTGCTTAAAAACTTGTGTGAAACAGACAGATGTGCAATTTACCTTTTTTTGATTAATAATTATTAATATTGATAATTTTCCTTTCTTCAAAAAATTTTTATTTGTTTTTTAACAAAGTACATTGATTGAACTGGTGCAAATTGCTGGACAATGCTACTGCATATATATATAAAATAAAAATTATAACATATATTTCATTATTTTGCATTTGTACTAAAAATATTTCGAAGTAATGGTAACATAATGCTATAGCAAAATTAAATTTTTATTGTAACGAAAAATGTTATTAAATTTTTGGCTGTAATGAAAAACGGAATGTTTTTCATTTCTTTTGCCAACACTGGTTTTAAATGATAAAGAGAAGAAACTGAACTGCATAAAATGCAAGAAATTGTATTGATAAGATCATTTTTAAATATTTCTCTTATACATGTAAATTCATACATGGATTACAAATAAAATATTTAACACAATACTACCAACACCACCTAGAGGAGAAGGCCATACCAGTGGCTAAAGCGATTCTGATGACATCATTTCTGGTCGACTTAGGAGAACATGGTAATCTAGCAGTGTGCATCCATCTTGCTACAGTTAGTGTTCAAGAAATTTTGCTGCATTTGATTTGGTGTGTGCACAGAGTATTTTTGCTATTAAATTAAATAATTTTTTTTAGTGAAATGCCATTTCACTACTGCGTTCCTCAGTGCAGGAGCAATTATGATGGGGAAAAGAAATTCTCAGTTTTTAAATTTCCAGAAGACATTGATTTGCGACAGAAATGGATTTGTTCAATACCAAGGCAAAACTTCTATCCAACGAAAGCATCCAAGGTAAGAAGAAGTTTATTCTTTATTAATATCTGTTGTCATATTTATGAACTAAAGTGAAAATTATCATTTTAACTATTGTATGTTATATTTGCGTAATATACATATATAACATCATTGATCTCATATGGATTAATTTGACATTATTTTTATTATGTAAGAAACCTAATATGCTGGAATAAAAAATGTCGAATGTACATATGTTAAGATACTTAAATAGAAAATAATATTTTACAGTGACTAGGCTTTTTATTTAATAGATTACAGTAGTAGGTTAAGAAATTGATACTTTTGTTGGAATGTAGTTTCAGGGTCTAATATTATATCACTATATTTATATGTTCATATGGTTTAATTGTATCTCTCATATAAGCTAATATGATGATACTGTTAAGCTTGAGATACATATATGAGCCAAAGGCAAGATCATAGGAAAAACCTACTTTTAAGTACAAAATCTCTGCAGAAGAATTAGAAATTATTTTGGTGTTGTTACTAATATACTTGGATACAAATTGGACCCAGTTTTAAAGCCTAGAGATGGCTTTGTGAATATGTATTGTTTTTCTTCTGAAGTCTTGCCTTCCTCACATATCAGCTATTTTATAATAAAGGTATTACAGGTTTTATTAAGAAATTAATCTGCATAATTATATCTCTGAATCAGGTCATGGTGTAGTGGATATTAAAGAATGGGTGGGCTACAACTAGCGTACATATGGATTTATAAATGAAAAGGTATTTTGAAAAAGGATTTAATAGTAAAGTTAGAATTTATTTACTTTGAAAGGAGTAATTAAAAGTGCATATATTTCCAATCACTTTCATTTTAAAATGAGATAAATCAGGTGTATTATAATAAAGGTATAACAGTCTACTGTCATATCTTTATTGCATGTGGCTGCAGCTTTTTTAATTTTGTTAGAAATATATTCTATAATCATATTGGAGAATATTTGAGGGGATATCTGTCATTTCATCTATTATGTTAATATAAATATCTTAAACACCACGAATGCATGCGATATTGTTTTCAAGTTAACTTCAAAGTTTATCCTCTGTACTGACCACTGGTTTGGATTTTACAACTGAAGGAGTAAAAAAATTATCACATAAAAATTTGAGGTATTTTGATTTTACTGATATGTAATGGTAAGATTTATTGTAGAAACTGTCGACAACAGTAAACATTCTGACCAATCAATTCCTAATACCTTTCAGCATTAATATAATACCAGCTGCTGTCTATATAAACAAATCTGTACCTAATAAACTGAAAATCACAATAAGAGGAAATTATCTGAAATAATAAACTTATTACTGAAGTTATTTTCAGGCTCAATTCCTGGACTGGAATATTTCAAACCTTTAAACATTCATTCATAAGAATGTTGTTTCAGATGGTTTTCAGCTAAGTGTGATTTTTGCATTTTATTTTACTTTATCACCTTATAGTGGCATTACCAATAGCACTTTATGATTAGTACTATCATTGGAATGCTATTAGATGGTTAACATTAGCTTCAAGGTGAACTATACATGATAAACGACGGGCTAGAAATATTGAGAAAAACTAGCCTACTAGTAGAATAACTAGGTACACTCCTTGGGAGAATTCATTTCTTCAACCGTGGATTTTTATTGAAATCTTAAAAAATAGACTGATTATAGAATTATTTTGAACACAGTTATATCTTTTACTTTCCAAGAAAAAAGTCTTCAGTTCTGAATAAATTTGTTTAGTGTATGGTGAACAGTATTCCTGGTGTTTGGATTTTTGTTTTAGTGTTTATCATTCATCAGAGGTTTTTTTTTTTGTACATATTTTCAATATTTCTTTTGCATACATAGGTGTGTGAACTCCACTTTGCACCATCTGATGTTGAAAGAGAAACCAGCATGTTTGACATGAAAACTTTCTGCACCTCTAAAGTATACAAGATTAGCACAGAACTCCATCCCATGTCTCTTTCCAGGCTGCCTTTCATATTTGTCTTCACACCACAGTAGTAGAGATAGCCCTGTTGATAAGAGACTTCAATGAGAAAATGCAGCACTTTGCAAAGCACTATCTGAGAGTGTCAAAGAAAAAGAAATTTATGATAAAAAATTAACTTTTCTACTTTAGGTGAACTAAGGAGAAACTAAACTTGGTGAGTTATCCTGAATCTTGGTCTGTTATCAAGAAACAGGATCTTGTTATATTTTCATTGATAGTATTAGATTCTGCTCCATTCATTGTAGCATCTGTTTTAATTACTGCTGAACTTAAAATAAAGGTTTATTTCAGTAATACATTTTTATCATATTTAGGTAAAAAATGCATACCTAAAATAATTAATAATGTTAATGAGTTTTCATCAATTATTGAAAATGTTAATTCACTTTGGTGTCAGTCTGAATGTGATGATAATGAAATGAGAACTGTACATGTTTTGCACAGTATGACAAATTAAAACAATATGTTGATGAGGAAATGAAGTGTGTAATTGGATTTTTGTGTGAACAGCTAACACTTTTGTTTTGTAAAAAAGAGAGTTGTAGATATACTTCTGGTGCAGTAATTTTTTCTGCTTTATTGTATTCAATTTCTCCTTATGCATATAATTGTTAATGTCATCCAAAAATTTTATTGTGCCACATCCTAGTACACTTCAGAGGTTATGCTCAAGGTATCAAATAAATCCAAAATTTGAGCAAACTGGAAATGGCTTTTTAAATTATATTAAGTGTAAGTTTTCTTTGTTAAAAACCATGTGATTCTAATGTCATTTTGATGATGGATGAAATCCATATGAAACCTTCCTTTGATTATAAAGGTGGTAGCATTCTTGGAGCATCATATAATGCTATTAATGATGCTGCTTATGTGTTTATGCTGAAAAGCATAGAATCCAAATATAAAGATGTGCACATTCTGCCAGTTTCCAAGTTAACTGCAGATAATTTATTTATTTTTCTAAAGAAAATTATTATTGCTTTGGAAAACATAGGATTTAGGATATTTGTTGTTGTCAATAACAATAATGGCATAAATAGAAAGGCAATGTCTTGTTTTTCATCTCCTCCTCAAATGTCTGTAGTTTATAAATATCCTTCTGATGCATCAAGGCCATTATTTTTTTCTATTGATTCTGTGCATTTACTGAAATGTATAAGGAATAATTGGCTTAACCAGAAAAATTCCAGTCAGTATTTCTTTTTCCCAGAATTTATTACTTCTCAAGAGAATGCTGAGAAAAAGGATCAAGAGAAAATGCTGACATCATCATTCCTCACTTTTAAAAAAATATATATCAGTTAGAAAGTGGAGAAAATAGCACAATGCTATTAAAATATAGTTATGGCCTAACAATGAAAGCCTTGAATCCCAGCAATTTACAAAGGCAAAATGTGAGCTTGGCACTGAAGATTTTCAATAGATTTGTCCAAAAAGGTCTTGTTGAAATGGGAAAAAAGCACAATTGGATGAAATACTACTTGGATGAAATAAATAATAATGAAACTTTTATAATGGTTTTTAAATCACTCAAAGTTAACTGCAGATGATTTAAATTGAATTGATATTTCGCCCTTAATAACTTACCTTGTAGGTTACTGCATTTATAAGTGGTTGAGGAAAGTCAAATGCAAATCATGCAGGACAAGTTTAACAGTCGATAAAATGTTGGATATAGGCGACACATATTCTGGCATAAAGAGCATGGATAAGGGCAGTTTGCTCTATCCCCATAAAGATATTGTTTAAAGTGTATCCTATAACTACATTGTTATCAGAAAGCTCTTATCCAAAGAATCTGAGGATTTATTTTTAAAAGTGCAAAACCAAAGAAGTTTAGTGGCAGATATTACATTCCAGATACTGATGGAGAGGGAATGTTTGCTTTATGACCAATGTGTTAATGGACATACTGTTGAAGTACTTTTATGACATGTCCTTAAAGCATCCACAAATGTATTTTTAAAAAATTATTGTGCCCAAAAAAATGATAACATTATAACAAGTGCTAGAAACAAAAAAAGAAAACTTGAAACTTTAGTTAAACCAACTGTTCAAGGTTAGCCTTTATGCTATACTTTTACTAAGCACTTCATTGGTATTAAGCTGTGTAAATATCACGATGACAATTGGTGCAGAAGAAGAAAAAAAAATTGAATCAGATGGGAAAATTGAATCAGTCTTCGTTTTTCAACTCATGTTGTCTTAGAATTTTGAAAATACATGAAATGTTCTCCTTTTTGTGTAAATTCATAACATGTTTCAAACCAAAATTAAAGCACTCATTTTTTGTACTTTCCTTTTCTAAATTTCTTGCACTCATGACTATAATAACATTTATTGTTAACCATGAAATAATTTACTGTAAATGCAAATCGTGAATGCTAAATTAACTCTATTAATATTGTAAAAGTTACTATTTTCTCTAATCTCAATATGTTTAATTTACATGTCAGATTGAAAAAGTATGAGCTTTAGAAAACTGCAAAAAATTTTACTTCCACCCACGTATAGATGGAACTGTGAAAGTTGATAGTAGTTTTTCTTTTGCAACATAAAAGACATTGCAGTAATTAAGGAACTACTTCTAGTTTATAGGAGCCTTCTCGTACAAGAGCATGCCCTGCCAAAACCGAAATCATTGCTGACCACTACCTCAGTCAGAGTTCGAAGAAACAGAAAATTTACCTTCTGCAACAGTACATAATTACTAACCATTATGACACTTAAGGAGAAATAACCTTTGATTGCTTATGAAATAAGAATAAAAATCACCGCATCATATATTTTAGAGTATATTTAATTAGTATTGTTCCTTTTTTTGACTCAACTATTAGTTGGTACTTGACATAAGACAGTAGGAAAAAACTTATTTTATTTCACAAAGAAAGCATGTCCTCCATTTCCAGTTTTATTGGCCTCCTTTGTCCTCCATTTCTAGCTTTTTTGCTCTCCTTTTATAATGCTGGCATGTGCTAACCCTATTCCTGGGGTTGTGTTTGGATCTCACCTGGTTCAAGGTAATTTTTCCACTTTACTCATTATCATCATGATACTAAACAGCTTGATAGTGATGAAATGTTAGTAAATCAATGAGGTACTGGTGGATTAATTTGTGTATGTTGCATTCACTTTGAGAAAAATTATATTCAGATTTTTATACAGTTTGAAATTGTGTTGAAGTCAAAATGCTGATTGTCTCATTTCACACCTTAAAAATTACTCTTATGAGATTTAATATAATTCAAAAATTTTTGTTTGGTAGTCTCAATCATGTTTCAAATTTGATATCAATGGTTGATATTTTTAAGTAAATATTTTTATTGAGTCCTGAATCCAATGTTTTAATTTCACCCAATGCAGATAATTTCTTTTAAACTGTTTAATAATTTCTTTATTTAATCAACTTTATTTATCTTCATTCATCTTTAATATCTGGAAAACAAATTTCCACAGGCTTTGAGCCAGTAATTGAATATGGATCTTCTATGAAGCATGCTTTTTTATTTTTCATATTACATAAGTCTTTGAATTGTCCATCTGCTCATGCACTTGGCTAGTCTGTGAGTATTTAAAAAAAAAAAGAAAAAAAAGTTAAGAACTTTTTTTTAAGATAAAAAAAAAGTTAAAAAATATCAAATTTGGAGGGAGGTAAAGATAGTTGGTTGTCGTTTTCATCAGCTAGCATGTAGACTTTTGGAAAGTAATGGTACACTGTGATGGAAAAGTCTCCACAACATCATAGATCCACCTTTAAATAATTGTACCCCAATAAATACAGTGGTGGAAGACATACTAACACACTTTGGAATGGTGTGCTATTGTGTTTTCACCATTGTTTTTACACATAAGAACCTGCTAACTTTATTGTCAAACATTTTGCAATATTTTAGTGGAAATTTTATTGCATGCAAGCTGCAATAGCTGTTTTCAGTTCCTTTAATTATATTCTGCTACTGTGCAGAAACTTCGATTGCAGTGCATAAGGGATCTGAGAAAAAGGCTTAGCATTTTGAGCATCTGAAAAAAATAGAAAAAGGGCAAAACTATTTTATGGCAAGTGACCATGATTTTTTTTTTCATAAACGATTGAACAACTTTGTTTCTTTTAAATGTTTAATGATTAGATTATTAATTTTAAATATTTTATGATTAGTATGTGATGAGTTTTGAATTTTTTTTTATTTCAGTAAATTGTTCATTGCTTTGTACTTTACATTTATTTCACAATATTACCTGAATCACAATGATTTGGCAGTGTTTTTTTTTAAGTAAATAGTTTTAAGTGCTCAGACTATTGCTTTTATTATTGTTGGGTTTACTAGGTTTATGTCCATTTTATTTTGCTGCTTTAACATGTCTTTTGTGGCTAAATCTATGATCAAAAGGAATCATTACAGCACTTTTTAGTAGGTTTTTTCGTAATTTTGTTTTTAGTGTATTACTTTTGAGTGGTCTTTTGCCAATTCCACAACATTTTCACTTCCCACTATACTTGTATGGCTGGACTCCTGAAGATAAATTATATTTTTGGTTGTCTTTAAATTTTTTATCGATGTATCAAATACTTGGGGTGGATGCTTTTGTTTGGACAGCTATTCAGTACTGGATACAGTATGTGACAGTAAATGATTTTCTTTCCAATCAATTTTACTGCTTCTCTTATACTTGTACTTTGTGTGAGTTTGAAATTTATAATTTTCTGTAGGAACATATACCACCAGTTTCTGGATGAAATGATCAACTAAAACTTTCATTAAACTGCAAATAGAATATTCTGAATATTATTTTTCCTTCATTACTTTAAATTGAAAATATTATATGTAGAAAACTTAAGTGGCAAACTTTGGTTTTTGTAAAAGCCATGGGAGATTTAGGAAGTTAATTTATTCCTTGATTTTCTTTAATATATATGCATATCTTGTGGCTTCTGCTGCTTTGCAAATGTAGGATTTTAAAAAAATTTTAATAGTGATTGCCAATAGGTGTTTGATATGCCTATAAACTATCCTGGTCAACAGATCAATAAGGTTTTCTGTATTATTGTGGATGTCAGTTCTGCTTGGATGGAGATGATTGACTATGTTATTAGAAACCTTGTACTCTGGTTCTAATGCATATTTTCTTCTTCCAAGTTCATTGTTAATAATTAGTTTTACATTGATAGCGAGTCCAAGTAATATTAAAATTTTAGTGTAAGGATATCTGTTTATAAAGGAAATATACACTGTTGCTTTTAGCTTTTGAAAGTATCTTCACCACATATGGCAGTTAAGATATGCATAATAGTTAATGATTTGTGGTTTAAAAAAAAACTGCAGAAGGTCAAGATTAGAATCATTTTTTTAATGTTTCCAGGCATGTTTAGTATATGCTCTTTACAAAAAAAGCAAAACATTTTTTTCTGTTCTGTATATTTTTGACACCATACAAATTTAAAGTTATTTTATCGACTTGTCTTTGGGAAGGAATCTTATTAAGAGCCTACTGGTGTAGTGTATTTTTGCAACTTCATCAACTTTTATGTAAATGACATCTAGATATTTTTTTTAATACTTCAATTTGATTTGCACATTTGGAGTATACTTAAATCATTTAGAACAGCTTGATCTCTATACAAAATATAAAAAAAAATTAGATATTAATTCTATTTATTCAATGTTAGTAAAATGTTCAATAGTTGATATATATTGCTTGTAGTACTTTATTTTTACTTACCATATATTTCCGCAGATAAGATGACCTTCAGATAAGACGAGGTATAAATTTTCATCAAAGTTTTATAGTTTTAGCATATATCTGTCCTATAAGATGACCCCAAACTATCAACGGCCTATGAATTTAGTTTAGATCGGCGATCATCATCTGGATAATAATACTGTATAGTGTATACGGAATTATGTCCTATTCACAAACATTCACACTGATTCGGGCATTCGGGTAATGACCTTGACTATTCACAAAAGCGTCGTATGGGCTATTCTATTTTGTGGACATACCCTACTCTGTACTAGTAAATAATTACGGTTTGTCCATTTTTTCCTCAGTAGCTCAATAAACATAACTTTTAATATTTATTTTGTTTTAGTATTGTTTTACTATTACAATGTAATGTATTATTTACTATTACAATGTAATGTATTATCATATAGCGTATTTAAATAATATGATAGATTTTTCGATAAGTTGTAGTAATTTTCAAGAACAGTCGCAGTCGGGGGTTGCACGCATAAAGGAAAAGCCTCCTTTAGCATTGTTGCGTTTTTGCCTATAGAAGCACGTGCCAAATCACAAACTTGCATGTACCTCTAACAAGTTTCATTGTAGGTTGTGTCGTGTGTTCAAACAATTTGTACTATAAGTGTAATCAGCGTAAAATTTGTAAAGTGTGGGCCTAATCATGGAACCAACGAAAAAAAGGAAATATGAAGCAAGCTTCAAGTTAAAAGTCATAAAACAGGCTAAAGAATCGAACAACTGTGCTGCAGCAAGGGCTTTCGATATAACAGAGAAGATGGTAAGAGATTGGAGAAAGAATGAAGATGCTATTAAAAAAATGCCAATGAAAAAATGTTCTATGAGGAGAGGAATAGCTTGCTGGCCAGATTTAGAAAATAACGTTGCAGAATGGGTACAAGAACAGAGGCAGAATTGTTATGTTGTTACAAGAAATATGATTAGGGCTTATGCATTGAAGTGGGCACGGGCCAATCCAGAACAAGGCAAAGAATTTAAAGCAACAGTAGGTTGGTGCAATCGTTTCATGAACAGAAAAAATCTGGTAATATGACAGAAAAAAAAAATTGCGCAGAAATTACCACAAGATCTTGACCATAAAGTCACGAGTTTTCACAAGTTCGTTATTGGTATGAGGCAGAAATACAACTTTCCATTATCTAATATTGGAAATATGGATGAAACACCGATTAACTTCGACATGATAAACAATAGAACTGTGGGGAAAAAAAAGGCGTAAAAACTGTTAAAGTAAGAAGTACAGGCCATGAAAAGACCAGGTTTACAGTAGTATTAACATGCATGGCAGATGGAACAAAGTTAAAACCCATGGTCATTTTCAAGAGAAAAACTACTCCTAAAATAAAATTCCCGCCAGGCATTTTCGTACATTTTCATGAAAAGGGATGGATGGACGAGAATGGTGTAAAATTGTGGATGGAAAATGTGTGGCAGAGGCAACCAGATGCTCTACGAAATCAACACAGTTTGTTGGTGTGGGATATGTTTCGCAGTCACGTAACTGAGAACACTAAAAATCGCTTAGCACGGAACAATACTAAGATTGCTGTTATACCGGGTGGTTTAACTTCGATGCTATAACCTTTAGACGTCTCTCTGAATAAACCATTCAAAGATCACATGCGTGAACAATGGAATAACTGGATGATGAGTGGCGAAAAGTCGTATACGAAAGGTGGAGCTATGCGGGCTGCGTCACTTGATGTGTTGTGTGATTTCGTTATCAAATCATGGGAAAAAGTGAAAGTCGAAACAGTAATCAAATCCTTCAAAAAGTGTGGGATTTCTAATGCTATGGATGGCACTGAGGACGATTTGTTATTGGATACTGATGACGAAGCGGAAATCGACTCACTAGGTACAGAATGGGACCCATATGACGAGCTTCTCAACAACGAAAGTGAGGATGTACTTGAGGGGCTATTTGCCTTAGATGATGAATGTGAGGATTTTGCAGGATTTTAAATACATTGGTGAGTGATTTGTTTTATTTTATAATGGTTTCAATTTATATAAATTTCAATCTAATTTTTTTTGTATCTGTCCTATAAGACGACCCGGATTTTGGGGGGCTTTTTTTATGATTCAACTATCGTCTTATCTGCGGAAATATGCGGTAATTCAAGTTTTGCAATGTCATTTAATCTAAGTTGCTGATGATGCTACAATTCTACTAATACTGGTTATATATATAGCTGCAAATTTTACAAGTTAAATCTTGTCTTATTGCATGTATGTACAAATGTATTGTTTTCATTTTATAATTCAAACTATGGTTTTCATAAATATTTTAAGTTCTGTGTTATAAAAGTCTATGTGTTTGCTGTCATGAAACTTTACCACATATACACTCGATGAATTATGACCACCCAATCCCATGTTATGTCAATGGAAAGATAATTTCAAAGCTCTGTAATTTCTTAAATAAACATTTCAAGGGGAAATATGACTGAATATATATAAATTAAAAATCTATCTTAATTTTTTATATTCCAATAATATTCATTTAGTATTTAAAGAGACCAAGGTCCCGCCATCCTCACAAACCTACTATGTCGTATAAACTGACAGGCTCCTGTCAGACCTCTGTGGCAAGCAGCTGCTTGAAGGAGTATTTTTTATTTTATTTTTTATATTAACATCTTAAAACAGTAATGCCCATTCTGCAGAGTTGGTGAAAAGTGAAATAATTGTTACACCAGTTATGCTACCACTACACCATCAACGGCTAACCTTTTCTCAGCTTGTGTGATGTTATAAACTTTCTGGATTTTTTTTTTATTTGATTTGCACAGTGGTGCCACCTATCTGGGAAGTGGACAACTCTGTTACCTCATTAGAGATGGAATTAATATTTGTCACTCACACTCAGGGCGTTAAATCAATAAATCAGTAGTAAAGAATCACAGGATAAGTCCTGTAGACACAGAACTCATGAAATAATGAGCTGAAAAAAATTTGGTTATGCCATGAGTGGGATTCGAACCCATATGTCTGCAGGAAACATGGCAAAACCAAATTTTTTTCAGCTCATTATTTCATGAGTTCCAGGTCTACAGGACTTATCCTGTGATTTTTTACTACTGATTTGCTGATTTAACGCCCTGAGCTGAGTGACAAATATTAATTCCATCTCTAATGAGGTAAAGCCGTCCCGTGGCCGAGTGGTTAGCACGCTTGGCTACTGATCTAAGGGACCTGGGTTCGAGCCCCGGATTAGGCATGGATGTTTGTGTCGTTTTTCTGCTGAGGTCCTGCCATCCTCTCAGATCTCCTACTGTGGCATATAAACTGACAGGCTCCTGTCAGACCTCTGTGGCAAGCAGCTGCTTGAGGGGGTATTTATTTTTTTATTTTTTAATGAGGTAACAGAGTTGTGCACTTCCCGGATAGATGGTGCCACTGTGTGAATCAAATAAAAAAAATACAGAAAGTTTATAACATTACACAAGCTGAGAAAAGATTAGCCATTGGTGATGTAGTGGAAGCATAACAGGCATGTTTCCTGGAGATGTGGGTTCGAATCCCACTCATGGCAAAACAAAATTTTTTTCAGCTCATTATTTCATGAGTTCCATGTCTATTTATCTTGTGATTCTTTATACTAATTGTTGCACATTCTGCTAAAATTATCTTAATAGCATTCTAATAAAATTTAATATGGGGATATTATTTTAAGATTAACTTATTTCAGCTACTTCCCAGATCAATATTTTTAACAGCCATTGTTCTTATTAAATATCCCAGTTTTCCACAATTCTTTAATTTTTAATGAACATAGATTTAGATAAATTTGATTGAGATCTTTAATTGATCTTGATTTCCTTTTTTTAATAAAAGCTCATTTTAAAAGTTACAAAGCTTTGAAATCAGCTTTCCATTGACATAACATGAAATTAGGTTTCATAATCACTGAGTGTATATGGATATTTCAATGTGGCCTTTACATTATATTATATTCATTGGATTTTATATTTCTGTTGTATTTTGAATTTATTCAAACCTTTTGACCACATGTATTTTGATGTTGCTTCAATGTTACTTCAGAATTTTTTTTATCTATTATTAAAGAAATAAATCTTTAAATGTTATTATGATGCCAAAAAGGAAAAAATTTATAATCTTATGTGATGAAATCAGTTTTAATATGCATTAGTGTGAAAAAGTGTGGGAAAGCAGTTTTTCTTTTCTTTTTTGTTGTTCTTTTTATCTAAAAGTCATAGTTGTGCTAGAAACAGTTTTTATTGATGTGATGCATTTTAAAACATAGCCTTCGTATTAAACTATTTGGGGTGGGGGTGGCTCAGTCGGTAGCTTGCCAGGCTCGTAATCTGTAGTTCCCAGGTTCGAGTCCCAGCTGGGTCAGCGTTGAGATTTATCTCCACAAAACTCCCCGCCCTGCCCACAGTCAGTAGGGGACACCAATGGGCTTGGAAAGGCCGCCGTCTGTCGGATGGGACATTAAGCCATGTTCCCGTGTGCGAGAGAGCCATATCCTGTGCACATTAAAGAACACGCTGGATGGCCTTGACAGGAGGCTACCATCTGTCTCCCAAAGCTGTTCCAGTGGGTTCCCTCTCCCAACCATCTCTGAGCTTCGGGGTCCATGTGACCTGGCCATTTAATTTAGCCCATAGTGTGCAAAAAAGTGCTGCTCAGAGGTCAAACAACCCAACACAAATTAAGCTATTTAAAAAAAAATCATCAATTGTTCAACAGAGATGAATGGAATATCTTAAAATTTTCCTTTTCAATTTAAATAGTATTGCACAATATTAAGTTCCTTCTTATTGCTTAAAAATTCTCCCATATGATTGGTGAATTTTCCTGTTTTAATTGCACAATTTTCTTATAAATAAAGTAAACAGTGATGTGAAATATTTGTTTCATTGTAATGTGTATCCTATATATATATATTTGTGAGGTGTAAAGATGTGGATTCAGATTGTAAATAAAAGTATTTTTTAATGTGGAATTTGTTGGTTGTTTTTTCTTAACGTATGCAATATTTAAACTTACTGTTTTCAGTAAATAATGTTTTAGACCTCTTCTATATATATGCATGCATACATGCATGCATGCATACATACATACATACATACATACATACCTACCTGTCTGTCTGTCTGTCTGTCTGTCTGTCTGTCTGTCTGTCTGTGAAAAAAATAGATAGCTGTGGTGTTTTGGTAAAAAGTAGGGTTTTTTTTTAATATATTTCGCACTTCTAGAATCCTTTAAGAGTGAAAATTGTTCCTGTTCAATACATTGATCGATCATTTGCGAAATTATTTAAAAGTTTTGGAATTTCTTAACGTTTAAAGAGTGGTATTGAAGTTATCTGTTTAATCAAAAACAGTAATTAATGGTTTATCAATACTGATCAAAGCAAAAAAAAAAAGTTATCTCTAAAAAAATTAGAAAAAAAAGAAAGAAGGAATTTTTTTAAAAATTATATGAAAACAAATTATTTTAATGATGATGATTTATTAGTGAATATTCCAAAGGTTAAATAGAAAGTTCTATTAACAAGGATAAGCTATCTCTCATTCTATTCTGCCGGCAGCCCTGTCCACTAATGCTGATGTCACAAATGAGGGCTACAGCCTTCTCCTCCTAGGTGGTGATTGTACTACACAATTCAGAGATATATAAAAACACCATTACACTATACTGTCTTTCTTTTTTCAATTGTTGTGCTCTTTGCAGTTGAAAGAGTTCCTGTTAATTTTTTCTAAAATCGAGTTGCAAAAGAATAAAAGCAAACAAATATTAAAAATCACTGCACAATGCGATACTTATATTTAGACAGTGTACTCGCTCAGTTCACATTTCTAACTGTTGATACCATTTGTGCTGATTTGAACCAAGCCACTTGGGGATTACCTATCACTGATGGAGTTTTTTACATTTTTTTAAAGACTGTCATTTTTATAATACTAATATTTCACATCATGTTATACATTAATGAAAAAAAAAATCACATTCTCTTACAAGGCTAGCAGTACTTTGTTCATAACTTTTCCCATATTTTGTGGGATGGGGGTGGCTCAGTCGATAGCACACAAGGCTCATAAACTGCAGTTTCCAGGTTTGAATCCCAGCTGACCAGCAATGAGATTTATCCACAAAACTCCCCACCCTGCCCTCAGTTAGTAGGGAGCACTGATGAGCTTAAAAAAAGCTATTGTTCTTCATGTGGCACATAAGCTGTGTATCCGTGTGTGAGAGAGCCATACCCTGTGCACATTAAAGAACACACTGGATGGCTTTGAAGGGAGGCTACCATCTGCTCCAAACAGTTGTCCATTGGATCGTTTCCCTCAATGTTCTCTGAGCCCTCAGTTTCCTTGTAGCCTGGCTATTTAGCCCATTACGTACAAAAAATGTGCTGCTCAGAGATAAAACAACCCAAATCTGATGTTTTTGATTCATTGCAGCAGTATACGTGTTTCATTAGTTTTCTTATACCCTGCACAATAATTTCATGTACCATGGAAAATGTGCAAAAAATTGTTAAAACTCCATTGGCAATAGGCAATACCTAAGTGGCATGATCCAAATGAATGCCAATGATATCAACAGGTAGAAGCATGAACCGAGCAAGTAGACTGCCTGAACATAAGTGTTGCATTTCACAGTGATTTTATGACTGTTTGTTTTCTTTTATTCTTTTGTGATTAATGACTCCAAGGTAAATTGAATAGGAAAACTGTCAATTGCATGAGTAGCAACAATTGCAAAAAGAAGGACTGTACAGTGTAATAATGTTTTTATATATCTTCGAAATGTTCATGAATATTTTAATTATATTATTTATATAAAATAATTAAATTTTAATATAAAGATTTTTAAAAACTCAAATTTCATTCCATCACCTTGTTTAAGAAATGTAAATATTAGCCCACTTTACCGTTTCAGAATGTTGTAATTCTGGAATCCATTGCAGCCTTAAAATAAGATTGTCATTATGCTGATGCAATGCAGGTGATTCATATATATGTTTTGGAATTTCAAATAAATTCAATTGAAAGTCAAAGACAAGATGTTATTTTTAATGAAGTTAACATAACTATGTTATGTTAATGAAAAGTTACAATCAAACTTGAAAATAAGCTTTTTATTGCAAAATTCCCATTGCAGATAAACTAATCACATTATGTTCTTTAAATTATAATTTTTAAACTGTATTCATTTAATGTTTACAAAGTTGGGATTCTGAAAATTTAGTATGATATGCTTAATCGAAGCTTAAAAAAGAGCTTTGAAATTAATCCAATTTAACATTAAGTTGAGAATGAATTGTAATATTTTAATACAAAAATTGCTTGGCATAAACAAATTCCATATTTTTTGGAACTTTGAGTATCTGTAACAATGAAACCATTGGGACCTATGCCAGATTTTTTTTTCTCCAGAGCATATGTATAACCATATTTTATAAAAAAATTACTTCCATAAGTTTAAAAATCATATTTTTATGTTGATATCATAGAAAACCATGTTGCTGTTACTTCATCTCCATCCTAGATACAGGTTTTGTTACCTATGTAGAAATCTAGTCTGAGTATCTCATATACTATAGTGTCATTTCATAATTTTTTTTTACTTTGTGTAGTAAAATTACTAAATTATTTTTATTGTGCACCTTTTACATATAGTTTTGCATATGATATATAATATCATTCACTTTTTAGGTGATACAGCTGCTTATGTTGACGAGGTATACAGAATACTTGGTCGTACCTCTTCTGATATAATCAAGAGTGGAGGATATAAAATCAGTGCTCTAGATGTAGAACGATATTTGCTTATGCATCCTGATATCACAGATTGTGCAGTAGTAGGTTTGTCAGATGAAATGTGGGGTGAAAGAGTAGCAGCAGTAATAGTAACTTCAAGTGGCACTAATCTCTCTGTGCCTGAAATAAAAACCTGGTGCAAAGAAAAAATACCCCCATATGCTGTACCAACATCAGTTAGATGTGTAAAGGAGCTTCCAAGAAATATTATGGGAAAAGTCAACAAGAAAGAACTGAAACTAATTTATTTTTAAATTATTGAAATATAGATTAGATTAAAATACATTATATTACCTAAAGTACACTGACAGAAATTGAAAAAAGAACGCCATTAACAATTGTAGTGTAATCTATGACATTTATTTAGCAGAAACAACTTGTTCAGAAAGGACAGTGACCATACATGTGAAGTGATTCAATGTTTATTGTACCTTTTAATGAGTATTACATTTTACAGAAGGCACATTTCAATAAGGTGTTGAACCTCCTCGAGCAGCAATACAAGCTTCCAATCTGGCATGCAATCAGTCGTACAAATGCTGCATATCATGCTGGGGGATACATTCCACGTGCCTTCAACTTGGATGCGTAATTCAACGATGGTCATTGCCTGCTGTGGTCTGCGGAAGAGTCTGCCCGATCAAGTCCCAGACATGCTCGATTGGAGACCAGTCTGGAGAGCGTGCTGGCCAAGGCAGTTGGTGCACTGCCTGAATAGCATGTTGAGTTGCTTGGGGGGAGAGTGGGTGGGCGTTATCCAGCTGGAATATCGCATTTGGGATAATACTCAAATATGGCAAGTATGTATGATGTCGCTGACATATGTATTGCTATTCAGTGTATCCTGCACAAATACCAGACACGTATGAGAGTGATAATTAATCGCTCCCCACACAATGATGCCCAGCGTGGGCCCTGTGTGTTGCTGGCAGATGCACGATGGAAGAAGCCGTTCACCTGGCTTCAGACGCGTAAACGATCATCAGATGCTCCTAAGCAGAATCAGCTTTCATCACTGAAGATCACAGACTGCCATTCTTCCCTCCAATGAATTCGTTCTTGACACCACTGCAAACCTGCTTGACAGTGAGAAGGTGACAGTGGTAACCGTGCCAGCGGCACATGTGCCTGTAGTCCTGCTTCCAAAAGATGATTGCATATTGTTCTTGTAGACATCCTTTGTAAGACAGAGGATAGAATTTGTGTCGAATGCTCTTCTGACCTCAATGCACCATCATACCACTGCCGATACCTCTTGTCCAATGCAGTGTGCAATTTTACGAAAAGACCAACCTGCTTCCTGAAGACCCACTATACAATCTCACTCAAACTCCACTAACTGAACAAATGTTGTGTGCCTGCATTGTCCAGGCATGGTAGCTTCTTCAAAAAGCACTGAACAACACAAGACTAATAACTTTTTTTTCACGCCCCAACCCTTAAATGCGTGCTGCATGTTGCCCTCAGTGACATCATTATTTCAACCAATGACTTTCAATCTTGGATCACGGTTTCTGCTGCCCTTATCTATTAACATATTATAATATAACGTTCCTAAAGGAATTTCTTCTGGGTGTTCTTTTTTCAATTTCTGCCAGTGAATTAAAACATTTCCATGTTAGTGAATCTACAATCAAATTTGTAAAAAAGCTTTTTATTGCAAAAATTCCCATTGTGGATAAAGTGATCTCATTATGTTCTCTCTAGATTGTAATTTTCAACTGTATTCTTTTAATATTTGCAAAGTTTTGGTATAAACATAGATGATAATCGCAGCATGACCTGATGCTCTTTTGGCATTGATAAATCAATAAATATTTAGCAGAAAAAATTTTCCCGTATGTCTGCGAAAAAATTTTCCGCTAAATATTTATTGATTTATCAAAGTTTTGGTAGCTGAAACGTTTAACAGTAGCGTTGCCAATCATAAGAACATACAGTAATTCTTCACTAATTGTCGAAGTTACATTCCAGGAAATTGCAACATTAAATGAATCCCATTTTACAAGCCAATGCATAAAAATGAAAGGTGCTACATTCCAGGAAACTGCAACATTAAACGAATACCATTTTGCAGGCCAATGTACAAAGATGAAAGTTGTTACATTCCCAGAATTTCTTTCTCACAAGAAAATTTATTTTGCTTATAACATTAGGCTACTTAATGGCAATTCTTGTTGCAATTTGAAGTAAAAATTAACAACATATACTAGTAAATGTCTTGTTGATATTTTGATGGGCTCTCAAACTTTTGTCCGGTGAATTAAAAGAATAATAGTAGTTTTAAACTCAAATTTTGGTTCTAAAATAGGCTTGAATTTTTAATGCAGAGTGGATGCCTGTGTTTATAGAAAGGTATCTGGAGTTCAAGTGACTCTGGAAACTGTACATATGGAATTCTATGATAAAGCATGGATCCTAAATCCAAAGCATAGATCCCTAGTCGGAGGTAACTAGTGACAGCAATGACTATTCAGCTTTAGATATTCAAACAGAGGCATCTCAAGCTGATTATGATATGCCTCTGATGTCAAATATATGTATGATGTAAGCCAAAGGTCAGCAACCTTACCTTGAGACTACATAATTGTTGTTTTAAGTGATGGTAAATGAATACTTTATTTTCAAAAAGTTTGGAATGTTATAATGGATGATGCTAATAATGATTACATTATATGAATACTTACTGTACTTCAAAAGTTAATATAAATTCAAATAACAACAATTCATTTGCTAACAGGTAACGCTGTGATTGTCATTTATGCTGAAATAATGCAATACAAATTTGTACAATTCGGTTTTCATCAGTTTGAAGAAAAATGTTTAGAATGAGTTTAACAACAGCATTTGCCTTTAAATGTTTAATAATTGAATGTTATATAGATATTATTGAAAAACAAGATTTGAGTGAAATATTTAGTTTATATGCAGACATTTTTATATAAAAGGTATTTTGTGAAAGTTAGAGAGGGATCTTTGAATGTGACTTTTTTGTTCACATGACATGGAAGTCTACAACTACTTTTAGCAATTTAGATTATGATTGGAAGTATGACAATCTGAATCCATAAACTCAATCACGTGTGAAAAACCGAAATAAGGAGAAGTTTCACGGTTATCTCTATCCTTTGCGTTTAGTTTTTGAAAAACAAATTTGAAAAGTTGATACAAGTTTTATAATCTGGTTAATTGTAGATTGATTGTCCATTGTTTAAATAGTTTTCATTTCATTTTTAATAATATAATTATATAAAGGAAAATTATTCTGGTTTGCTTTCTGGGGAAGTCAGATCAGATATTCCAGAAATTTACCATTGTTATTCCAATGAATTTATTATGTTTTAGTTATTCTATGTCTTCAACTGAAAAGATTTTCGAAAAAAATCGTATGTTGATAAACCACAGAAGGGATTAGTTGACTCAGATTATCTTAGACTGTATAAAAAAGCCATATGATCTAATCATGACCATGATCTAATACTTTTTTTTGCCATAGAAGCTCAAAATTTTTGTTTCTTCTCAAATTTGAAAGGTATCAACATTTTATGGTTTAAATTAAATTTTGCATTAATACGAATTTTTAAAATCCTTTTTTGCATTATACAGTTTTTAATATTGATGAGAATGCAAAGAATTAAATTTGGTTGGAAAAAATGTCTGGCTCGTTTCCAAGTGAATTATTGTGTACCCGAAGTATGAATTTAAAATTACCATAAATTGAAATTTATAGGACAATGGAAAGAAAATCTGTGAAACAAAATAATATGCATTAATTTGTATTTTCAAGTGCATATTGGATCTAAATTAAGGACTGTAGGGCTTTACTAAAAATGGGGCATGCTGGTCAGTTCCGTTTTACTTTAAATCGTTCCCAAGGATAGATTAAGGATGTTTTTGCACCCCAGGTGGTGGTTATGTATTACCTTACTCCCTGTCTCATTTCAGCAGAAAGTTGCATGTCAGGTTTCATTCTAATTGATACTATGATGTCACTATTTTGATATTTCTGTAAATGGTAGTTAGGCATGCACTAGAAGGAGAGCTGTGTACCAATATCTGATGCACAGAACCGGCGAAGCCTAGAACCTAATGTCCGAACTCGCCTTCTCGTTTTCATATTTCAAATGAGATATTCTCTTCTGGAAGGGAACCGAAGTGGAAGGCTGTCAGATCAGTTTGGCGTATTGATCTGATTATTTGTGGCAACTTTTTCTCTCTTTTTTTTTCTGCCCTGCTGAGGAGTGGTCAACTTCACAGGGTGCTGACTATTTTCACCCACTGACTGATTTATGGCTTTGAGCTTGATTCCGGATCCTGGACTTGCTGCAGTGTTTGTGTTGTGTGTCCTAGGTGAACAGAGGCACAGGATACCTTATATAAGCTGGTGGATAATCCTGATCAGAGGCCATCGCAGATACCTGAAACCTTTAGCTAGTCGGACATCAACAATCCTATGCCGGAGTAATGTGTTTCAGGTAGGTCAGTTTCTATGTTGATTCTGGTTCTTGAAAAGGTTCATTTGTAAAGATGGTGTCTGAAGTTCCTACCAGCATCGTGGCTTCAGCCTTTAGCAGTGGAGAAAGGGCTTTTTGTCCCATGTCTGCAATTAGGGGACTGTTTGATATTGTTGGCTGTACCTCTCTCAACACACCTAGTTTCTTTAAAAATCATACTAATTATTTTCTCTCTGCAGGTATGTGGAATGTGAGGACATTGCATAGAGATTATTCACTTGACGTTCTCACATGGGAATTCCAGTATTATTAACTAGATATTCTGGGCTTGCAAAATACCAGATGGATATGTAAAGGTCAGATACCTAAAAATAATTTTGAAATTATATTTTCATAGAAGGAAAATGGAATTTAGGTACTCGAATTTCAGTTACTTTGATTGTTTTTTCTTTTTCCTTCAGCACTTTTATTTGACATATTTGCTAATCCAAAAAAAATGTTAGTTAAAGTTTGATTTGTAACAATATAGATGTAGTTTTCCAAATGCAATCTTCCTTACCAGATGCAGGTGGCTTACCTTAAACCGTGTTGCCATGTTGGCAGTTATGGCAGGTGATGAGTAACGTGTCAAGCAACACTTATTGCTATTCTCTCTGTAATTGTATCCAGAAGTATAGCATTAATAAGTGACTGATGCTTACCGATTGATTATCAGTTTTTTATAATTAGCGATTAAGTAAACTTTCGTTAACATAAAACTACGCTTATTGTGGACTTCAGTACTGCGGACTTCTGTCCTGCCACAGAAGAGTGCTTCCCATGGGCATGGTAAGCACCGGCATGCTGTGATTCCAAGGAATCTTCCTCACCAAAATTGCAAAGCAGCAAGGAATTATGGATTATATTTTCAGTGTATTTGCAATTCGCATGAAAAGTGCATGATTTTGCTATCTTATTATTTCTTTATAATTGCAAAATTTGAGAGTGTTGATATTTTTCAAACTTTGCAAATCCACTGCATAGCATTGAAATTTCCCCATCCAGAAGGAGTGAGGGGATAGGGGTGAAATGTAGCACACACATAGCAATATATATTGGCATACCATGATTTAATTTGCAGCCAATTACAGCAGTTAGAAGATGAGATAATGCAGCACAATGTGACTGCCTCAGTAGGTGGTTTCACCACTGTGAACTGCAATACGGCACGGAATCATACAGTCGACAGATATGGTTCTGAGGAATTGCACACCAAGTAGCATTGACTTGCTCTCATAATGATCCCAATTCTGCGCTTGGCCGGTGAGAGGATTTCACACGTCGTCCGATGTGGTCCCTCAGATTTTCTATTGGGGAAAAATCTGGAGATTGTGCTGGCCATGGCAATACTTCAACATGTTGCAAACATTGTTTGGAGACCCTAGCAGCATGTACACAGGTGTTGTCATGCTGCAAAATGGGCTGCTGCATGCCTCCCAGAAACGGTAACAAAACAGGCTGCAGAACTGCAGCTGTCAGTATTCCCGTGATGCAGAAAAGGGGTGACCTGCTGTCATATCCAATAGCACCCCATACCATTATACCTGGCTGACAGGCAGTGTGCCGGTTGTGAACAAAAGCTAGATCCATCCTCTCGCCAGTCGCCATACACAGACCCATCGATCGTTAGCACCCAGACAGAAACGGGATTCATCACTAAACATAACAGTATTCCATTCATGACCCCAGTTTGCACGACTTCAGCACCAAGCCAGATGGGTGCTGCGATGGTTTGCAGTTAATGTAATGGTTGCCTAGAGTGCAGGTGTGTCATTTGGGTTGTTATGGGGACGTCCATGGCTGCTGATACAGCATGTTGAATACTGCCTGCAATGCTCTGTGGTGACGAATGAAAATGTTGAACAATGCACCTATCTAGCTGTGCTGACGTCTGTCGGATGGCACCACCCCCTCTACAACACGCTAGTACCTTCATTTCATCACTGTTGCGAAAAGCATCTAACAGTTCATGCATCCCAATGAACATGGGCAGCGACATGACGTGCAGTCCATCCGGCTTCACGTTGGCTTATAATTCTTCCTTTCTCAAAAACATCCAAATGGCAATAAACCTGCTAATGGCATGTACCAGGCATTTTTGGCCTTCACTGAACAATTTCAAAGTGGAACCACCTAATTTCAGTTCACACGACTTCCACCTGCATAAACACAATACCATTCCTGATCCTTCTTACACCTTTCTCTCTTGAGCCACACACGTTATTGGCTTCGGATTATCATCATTTACATATTTCGACTGCGCACACCCACTCTTCTGTTTGCATGTTTATACGACATGCCCTTCTATGTGGGCAGTTTCATTGTCGAGCAGTGTAAAATTTATGCCCATTGGCATCATCTGTTACAGCCAACTTCTCATGCTGTGACCTCAGTTGAAATGAATATATGATATTAAATAAATTTTCTTAATTCACTTCTTAAATTTTCTGTGCTTTTTTATTTTAATATTCATTGCATTGCATATTCACAATTCATTGCATATGTAAGCAATTTATAAAAACTCGGTGCTGTTAAAATTCTAAAAAGGATCAAGATTTGCGTAGATATTTTACAGTATTTGGCTTGTTATATGGAATGAAGATTTACTAAATATAAAATAAATTCGGGAAGGATTGTATAAGACAACAAAAAATTAACAATCATCATGTCAAAATTTTTTTATTTCAAATTGTTGAATACAGCAAAAAAGTGGAATGAGGGAGCTGGAGGGGGTTAGTAAGGAATACAATGCATTTTAAAACTATATTATTAAAAATTGTATCAATCAAGATTTTACTAATATTTCTTATCAGGAATAACCCATACCTTAAAGTGCTCAAGGAGAAAGGAAAAAAAAAGATATTTCATGTAATGAGAAAACATTCCCAAATGCTTATAATACATATTAAAAAAAAAAATTATAAACATTACGACACTAATAACAGCCACCGAAACCAAAATTCTCACGGAAAAACGTATGCAAGTACCTTAGCACCTGAGATCACGAATAGCAGCTTCTCTGCAGCACATCAGGTGTATCTGCATTCTTGTGATGCTGCAAGTCAAAAGTGTCTTTTATTCTTACATATTCTTTGACCAAGCGTTCCAGAATTGTGGACGTGTGCAACTTTGCATAAATGCTGGAGGTGAGTACTTTGAAGGATGGTAAAAGTTGTAAGTGCCTTCCACTCATGATCCCAGTTTGGCTGGAATGTTATATGGAAGTTATTGGCTTCGGATTATCATCGTTTTCGGACTGATTTTTGTTCTGCAGATGCAAATCAAGAATTTTTTGAACGTCCCTCGTATTATAGTTCCAATGGGGAACATTTCTACAGGTATGTAAATTTAACGGTTTGAGAATTACTAATACGTATTACAAACACTGGAACATTTTTAAATACATGTGGGTTGCATAGAAATATGATCGATTATATATATTCATTAACAGCAAATGGACTAGTTCGGTTAGGAATATCAGATCATATCGGAGAGACGAAATTGAATGTCAACTATCTGGTCGAAAGTGTCTTACAGTGAAGCTTTAGAAATGTACCAAGGTTAGGAAAAATACTTTAACAAAACTCTGAAAGATACACATATCGCAAAAGCATTTGATAGGCTGCTCGGTCATGACAATCTTGGTTTGCTTATTGCTGAAATTGAGAAAGAATGGGATGAGTTTAAGCTGGCTCTTCTGGAAGTTAATTTTTTTTTTCGCAAAAAGGTACAGAGGAAACAATGTTATTTGAGTGATTAGGCTCTGGAACTTTTCTGAAAGAAGGTAGTGCAGAAATAATATTGTTACGACAAATAAACGTGCTACAATAAACCGTGATGTGATGTATCGTCTTGATACTTGCGTGAACTACAGCATGAGAATTACGTCACCAACAACTTCGAACGAAGAACCTAACTGAAAAATAAAGAATAAGAGAATATTATTAAGAGGAGTTGGAGTGTGAAAAGAAACGTAGTTAGCCTGTTTGTGCACAATAAGATAATCGAAAGAAGAAATGTTTTATGTGGCGAGTGCGTGGGAGATTAAATAAGCTGTGTCGATTCTATGTACTAATGGACTGACAAAAAAAAGGATTGTTTACTCTGAAGTGAAGGTATAAGAGATATGGAAATCAAAATGAGGAATTTTATGTTAGCCGAACATACAGAGCTGATTTCAAGTGTTCTGTAGAAAGAGGTCATCAATTGGTGTATAGTTACATTTGTTTACAAGAATTGGTAAGGCTATTCTCGATAGGGTGCGGATTTGTTTACAAACATAATTGTACTGCTCATCGACTGATATAAGCCTTATTTTACGATTTGAGTGTAAATCATAATAAGATTATTAAGTTCTTTTGAAAATTTATTTTTATACTTATATAGAAATGATGTTGGTTGACTTCAGTTTATATTAAATGATTTTATCCATACTTTTGTGATAAATTACATTGTTTTAGAATTGTTACGTACGTATATACAATTTATTTGAACTCACGCTTAGTTTTCATCCATTTCGTAACAATATGAATCAACTGGTCCTAATGGGCAGCATTACAAAGAGCCTAATAAACATGTAAAGGATCAGTATTTGGCTTGATAGCTTTCTGACAAAGTGGAGGAAGCAACTAACACAAGGTGGGTTGAGCAATTCAGAGATGTTCTGCATCAGTGTTTCTCAACCTGTGGTCCGTGACTGCGGTGCCAATAGTATAAAATTTTTCATCTTTAACTAATTCTCAACCACCGCTGCAGACTACTGAGCATAGAGACACATTACATCTACATGCATGCATTTTACTTCTTATGTTGCAGTAAATAACAACTTGCATTATTGAATATAGGCCTATTCCTTCATTGGCCAGCATTTAAAGATTTTTAACTTAAGTCACTAAACTGTTAAATGTGTAGTAGGTGTCAGCAACTCAAATGTGATTTGGGAATGTGGTCTTCTGGTGTAAAAATGTTGGAAACCACTGTTCTAAACAATGGCTACCTAATCCCATTGTCTGTAATGAGGATAGATGCACTGCTGGCTTTAATCTTGCCTCTATATAACATTCTGAAGTGGATTCGGCTGTCTCTAAATTAAAATTTTATAAATTCTCAGCTGTAGATTAATATAGGATCAATGAATAGCTGCTAAGAATCTTTAGCTTGGTTGAAGAAGCAGCTAACACAAGGTGGGCTGAACATTAGAGATGTTCTAAACAATGACTGCCTAGTTTCACGGGGCAGGGGGCAGGGGTGGCTCAGTCGGTAGCGCGCCAGGCTCGTAATCTGTAGTTCCCAGGTTTGAGTCCCAGCTGGGTCAGCGTTGAGATTTATCTCTGCAAAATTCCCCGCCCTGCCCACAGTCAGTAGGGGACACCGATCGGATGGGACATTAAGCCGTGGCCCCGTGTGCGAGAGAGCCATACCCTGTGCACATTAAAGAACACGCTGGATGGCCTTGACGGGAGGCTACCATCTGTCTCCCAACAGCTGTTCCAGTGGGTCCCCTCACCCAACCTTCTCTGAGCCTTCGGGGTCCATGTGACCTGGCCATTTAGCCCATGGTGTGCAAAAAAGTGCCGCTCAGAGGTAAAACAACCCAACCCTAGTTCCATTGTCTGTAATGAGGATAGATACATTACTGGTTTTTAATCTTGATCCTATATAACATTCTGAAGTCGATTCAGCTTTTTAAATTAAAATTGCTAAAATTCACAGTGTTGGATTAAATTACCACTGAAATGCTTAGAGCTGGGAATAATTTTGAATATATTTTTATCAAATAGTTCTGGTATCTCGACAAAGTGCCGCCAGAAAAACGGCGATCAAAAATGGCAATTATGCAATTCGGCGACACAAAAACGCCGACCGTACAATTCATGGACAAAAAGTGTGCCGATTGTGCACTTTCCAAAAGCAAACGCCATCGCAACATAATACCGAAAACAAAAACGGTATTGCAACATTGCGATGAGAACAAAAATACCGTAGCAACATTGCAACGAGAACAAAAATACCATAGCAACATTGCAACGAGAACAAAAATTCGTCACAACATTACGCTAAGATCCAAAATGTCACAACATTACACTGAGATCCAAAATGTCTCAACATTATGCTAAGATCCAAAATGTTGCAACATTATGCTAAAATAAAAAATGTCACAACATTACGTTGAAATAAAAAATGACACAATATTATGCTAAGATAAAAAATGTCACAACATTACGCTAAGATAAAATATGTCACAACACGATAAGAACAAAATGTCACAATATTATGACGAAAACGCCGACACTGCAAAATGCACAGACAATAATACGTGTTGCAAGAAAAGCATTAATGAATTCTACTATTAGTAGAATTTACATTGCTATTAAATTCAAATTTTCTTTTTGTCATGTCTGACCGTCTGTGTACATTCAGCAGTTTTGTTTTTAGAGATACATGTTTTTTTGTTTAATTTATGTCTGATAGGTATTGATGAAATATTAAGATTTGCACTCTCAGCATTCCCCAAAAGTTTAAATTGCCCCTTCTAATGGGTTGGGTTGTTTTACCTTTGAGCAGCACTTTTTTTGCACACAATGGGGTAAAAGGCCACAAGGACCACAAAGGCTCAGGAGACCCACTGGAACTATTGAGAGACAGATGATAACCTCCTGTCGAAGCCATCCAGAGTGCTCTTTAACGTGCACAGGGTATGGCTCTCTCCTGCACACGGGCCAATGGCTTAATGTCCCATCCGACGGACAATGGCCTTTCTAACCCCATATGTGTCCACTACTGTCTGGGCAGGATGGGGAATTTGCAGAGATAAATCTCAATGCTGACTGGAACTCGAACCTGGTGCACTACCGACTGAGCCACCCCCTCCCCACCTAATGGAGGAAAAAGTTGAAAATTGCACAATTTCAAACGAATATAAAAAATAGGTTTAACCTGCAATTGCTTCGATTTCCATAGAGACTTGCTGGTTATGATGTTTTGGCTCTTCAGTGTAAATTACTAAAGAAGTTGAACTCTGCTTCTAGAAACATGATGAATAAAATAAAAATGATTACGAATGTTCAGATTACTCTTCATATGGACCAAACCCTTCCGCAGCTTTAGCCTAGAATCTGACAACTGACCCTCAGACTTCGATTGTAAACAGTCGTCTTTGTGACGTGTAATAATTTACTCTGTGTTTTGCGCTTACGTTTCCGTTCGGGCATTTTTTGTTCGCAGTTGTGAAGAAACGTCTTTTTCAAGACATCGTGGAAGATGCTGAAATGCAACGTGGTTTTCGTCTTTTTCCCTTGGAAATCGATATCCTTGACATTATGGAAAAGATATTTGCTTTATTTGAAAGAAATTTAGTTGAGATCGCCCAGAAGATGCATCGATCACTCACCATAATTCTGCCCAACAGCGAGACGAAGCAGTTTACAATATTCTGGCTTGGAAAGAAGATATATCGGAAATAAACGAAAAAAAAAAACAATGAAGTTGGACGTCCCACCAAAACCGCCATTGTGGCGAAAGTGCCGTTTTTCATTCAAAACTATTTTGGGAAAAACATCTAGCCATTGCGGCGAAATAGTCTCGATTGAGGACGAGACTTATTCAGAAGAGGAAATTCTGAATATTGAAAACGGTTTCAGAAGGGTAAAAATGAGGCAAGATATACACAATTTTATTACAATTTAGTCTTTAACTGTCACTATTGACTATAGAAGAGTTGAAGGAAACGTAAGAAGAAGAATGAAAGAAAGCTTCGAGGCTCAGTGTAAGACATTATTGACTGCTCTGCAGGGAAGCAGCTAATCAGGGTTGCAAGAGCTTAGGTCACTTGCTTATTTCTGTTGTCGTGAGTTTTAGTTTCCGCGACTGTATAGTGTCGTAATGTTACCCTTGCTACAAACCGCCATTTTTATAATAAAAACCAATCTACTGTCGTAGACATGATAAAGAGGAACTCTATTGGTGATAAACCGTGACCGTAGCCTCCCTAGGGGCCGCCATTTTGGTAAGAAATTTGGCGCAGAAGAAGCTTCCTACTGCGCGCAATTCCATAGGACTTGTTTAAAAGTTATTGTGTTTCCATTATTGGAATTTGTTCATAAATTATAAGATTGCGCTTAAAATATCCTATGCTGCATTGATTTGGATATAAGTCTAAAACAAATGTATATTTTTTACTCCTTGCGTTATATTTCAACTTTGGCGGCGACAGAAAAAATTTGTCATAACAGCTGTTTCATGTTTTTGGCAAAAGCAAACTTTTGATTCATTAATAACAGATCTTCAAAGCTAAAAGTATTACATCCTCTTCTTCCTTCGACTGGACCACTTTGTAAGACGGCCCCTATCATCTGGTCCAAGGAGAAATTCAAGTGAGTGGATTCTGAATGTGATAGAAGGGTAGGGACCCCTGCAATGGTGATGCAAGTGACCCTGCATGATGCAAAATGGCATATGGCCAATTCTGTGATGGCCACAAGCCGCTCTGAGAGAGTGAAGTTGATGTTGATTAGGAAGTATTGAATCAGTGCCTGGAGTATTGAAAGCATATACTGTAGATGAGCGAGTATTGCATACTTCCTGTCATAGCGTGGTGAAACAAAGTATTAGGGGCCAAAGTGTGGCAGGAATGGGCAAAAACCAAAGTGTAGAAATAGGGATTTCCCCCAAGGGGTTGATGAGTGGAAGGTAATAGAAGAAAAAAGTAGAGGCCGTCCCTTTTCCCTCAAGAAAGAAGGGGCAGAAAAAAAATTTTTTTTTCTGAAAATCGCCCCTTCCCTCGCGGGTATTTGAGGTAGAGCTTCCAAATTTGGAGGGGGCAGGGCTCAAAGCTAACAGCTTACAATGCTAACAAGTTGTTCATCAAATAAAAGTTAGATAGAGAATGCAAGTCATAATGACAGACTTGGAGTTGTGATAGCTCAGCCGTCATATGGTTTGGCCATAACAGCTAACTGATCGAATTTTTTTTCCGAAAGAATTGTATAAAAATTGTTTATTCAAGTTAATTCCGTAAGAAACAGCACTAAATACGAGATTTGAACTAATGAAAAGCGGTTGAATTATCACAGAAAGAATATTCAACTTTCAAAAAACGTTCCATCAATGTCTAAAAAAATTCATTACTAACAAGTGATGACATTGCAAAACGAACATACGTTGCATAAAACTTTTAATCATAAACACTTATTTCTTAATGTAGAATTTTGATTCTACAAATTAAACCAGCCAATATACCTAAGGGAATATTTCCTAACTGCATGTATCGCAATACAACGAATGTTGGTCCGCCGACCAATGCGCAATGAAAGTATTTGTTTCAATAGCGTGTTATTCCTAACAAATGTTCATTTGGTAGTTTAAAAAAATTACAAATAATCTTTTCTGGGACAGCTATTTTAAAAAAGTGCATAATACCAAACAACGAACTGCCTTCCTACAAATTTAAAAGAAAGCTCTAAAATAATTTTATCAAAATCACCCATATTAATCCAAGCACACCTTTAAACAATGAACTACCTTTCCGTACTTCAGAGAACTCCGGATCAAAACCGTCTCATCGGAAACAAGTCTAATGTAAACAATTCAACACTTTTCAATATTCATAATTTCGTCTTCTGAATAAGTTCAGAAGTCCTCAATCGAGCTATTTCGCGTAATGGCTCGATGTGTTTGGTTAAATGGAGTTTTGAATGAAGAACGGCCCTTTAGCCACAATGACCGTTTTGATGGGACGTCCCACTTCATTGACTTATAGTTATTTTCCATTTATTTCCGGTGTATCTTCTTTCCAATCCACAAGATTGTTAACGATTTCGTCTCGCAGCTGAGCAGAATTATGGTGAGTTACCGATGTATCTTCTGGGCGATCTCGACTGAATTTCTTTTTATACAGTTAAAATAATCATCGAAAACAATTATTAGAAATTAAATAATCCCATCAGAGACAACCAAAAAACACCTGAAAATCGCCAAAAGTTAAATAATTCCACCAGACACAACAAACTAAAAACAGAAATATTGTAAACAATTCATTTCCCATTCGCCTTATAAAATAAGCCCCCAGAATTGAATAATCCAACCAGACACAATAAACGTAAAAAATACGAATATCGTAAACAATTTACCGCTGATTCACATTATAAGAAAAAGCCCCAGAACAGAAGTGCAAATTATAAATCCCATTGTCCACATTCATAAGCAATAAACGCATATACGTCAGGTTTGTTTTTCACGGGTCTTAGTCAAAAGATAACGCTGACATACTGCTTTTTTTCACTTACGTTGCTTTACGAATCTTACGTTCCGTTACGAAACGAGTGATAACTTGTGGCGTTGTCTTGTGCGTTGAGTGATTTCAACTGCTGAAGTACTAAAGTTGTTGTAATGAACTGCAGAGAACTTAATTTCAAAAAATAATGGTCTTATTTGAGAACAATAATATAATCTGATAGTACGTAAAAACTAAATAATGAAGTTCAGGTTTGTAATAATTCACCGTGACATATGTTTTAATTCAGTGTTTCTCCCTAAGATTACATCGACAACCGACACCCACCATTTTGGTGGCGCACTGGGGTCACGGTTATTTAATTTTGGTCCCACGTTGATAGCAGAAAATTGCTGTAAAATTATCTCTCAGCTGATTGGTCAGTATCGTCTCGCCCAGTGGTAGAGAGACTCCTATTGTTCCCCTTTCGCGTACCAAGTAGACCCTTCTCTTACTGCTTCTGATCTCGGAAACCTCCGCAGATCTGAGGAGACCCTCCTCCATCGTTTCCAAGTTTGTGTCATCTGCAGCAACTCTAAACTGCACACTTTCGGTAGAGCCTGTAGTCCTAATTGTGACACTTGCAGCACACTTCAGACTGTATCTCACGTACTTCTGAACTGCTGTTGCTACAATGCTGAAAGAGAAGCTTCGTTTTGGGAGCTTCATGCTATCGGAACCACTGATTATTACATTACCTCCCTTTTTGGGAGCCACCAGAACTATAAACTGCAGCGAACGCGAATACTTTCTGATTTTGTTCAAAACAGCGGCCTCTTCTGCAAAGTCTAATGTCTTTTTTTTTTATCTCTGCTTGATTAACGAGATATCTGTAGCTAATAGAATCGTGAGATAGTAGAGAGGTAGTATCTTCTGCCTCTGCTATTTCGTTCTCCGTGACTGGTGTAGGGAGCTCCTCATTGGAGGCTAATTTCACTAGGATATTACCCCTGAACCTTGAATATCTTACAATAAAGGCTGACTTTTGGTTTTGAAGTTTAAAATATATTATATATATTTGAAGTTAATATAACTCTTGCAAAAAGGATTTTTAATTAACGACTGATTGCAGAGAAGCAGAAGTTGTGTTTTAGTTTTCCTTAACTTTTTAAACTGCAAGAGGGAAAGAACATGAAAAAGTATTACAAATTGTTTTACTATGTTTTTCGTGGATCAGCTTGACTGAAATGGCAATAGTTTCCGCATTGTCATGTGGATCTGTTTACGCTTAATATACACTGATCACAAAAATTAGGGGAAATTTCTTCGCTTCATATTCATTTTGAAATATCCTCTAATTTTTGTGAGCAGTATAGTTCTCAAACATAAATTTTATTTTTTAGGCATATATGAAAATTGTATTTAAAATTATCTGATAAAATGAAACAAATAATGTTATTTTTTTACGTAATGTGACGTCAATGATTATGCACTTTGATCCGACCGTTTTAATAAAATACGACTACTATCCACATTATAATATTTCTGAAGCAAGATAAGGAGGATAAATGGTATAGTTTTATACAATTCAAATTCTGAGTAAGAGTCTGTATATTTAAGTTTGAAGTATTTTTTACTCTATCAGTAGATTTATTTGATTTCAACGGATTTTACAAAGGTAAGAAATTTTAGTAAATTCTCGTTTTTATTTATTTTGGTAATAATATTTTGCATCATCTTTACTTCGTTTTTAGGTAATTCACTTTCATTGACTAAAGCTGATTACATTTTTTTAGCTTCTCGGTGGAAGTGATTACATCGCTAGCTCACTTTAAGGATTAGGCTATTTAGCTATTCTCATCTTTCATAGATAAATATAAGCATGTTCTTGCAAGTTTAACAGTTAAGCAGCAGTTTAACTTGGGAGAAAGACCTCTTTTGCAAGGTAATGGTTACATTTTTTTTGACATTTCTGACTGAAAATTATACAAGATTAAATGGAAACATTACACCAATATATGGTGTAACCATGTTTAGCACTATTGGCAAGAAATTTTTCCAAACCATCATTGTGAAATAAATGAATAAATACCTTCTTAAGCAGCTGTTTGCCACAGAGGTCTCGCAGGAGCCTGTCAGTTTATATGCCATAGTAGAATAGGTTACCAAAATGTCAAAAGTTTATGTCTATGTAGTGAGAATATTAAAGGGTGCCTCTAACAGCAAATGTGCAGATATTACAACACCTTGAACCTTGAATATCTTACAATAAAGACTGACTTTTGGTTTAAGAACTAAGAATGTTAGAAAAAAATGATGTACAGCTTTTATAAAAAGAAAAAGTAAGACTTTTTAGGAAACCTTTTTTTAACCTTTTAATCATTTAAAGTCAATTAACCATTTCTTAAAGTTAATTTGTATTTAATTTTCTGTTATTTTATTCTCCAGAACTAAATGTTCTTTAATTTTGTACTTAACATGAAATATCTGCAGAATGAGATTCTAAAATTCACTTGTTTTTTCTGCAAAAAATTTTAAAAATTGACTACAATTTCATGCACTGTGTGAAACTGACACTCTGATGGTTAAATTATTTTATATCTTACAAAAGACCTTTTATTTGTGATTCTGAAATGCATATTGGAAGAAACTAAATATGTTGCAGCCAGTTCTCGGGTTAAGTCTCACTGGGAGCACAGAATTACAAACTTCAAAATTTTATTGTTCAATGACAAAGGACAAGTTACTTTAATTATTTCCTATTGTAATAACTGCACCTATGAACTGGGCTGCACACATGAAAATTATTTGGCAGTCTCGCTTTCGAGCCAATTATAGTCATGGGTGCCAGTAGGGGGGGAAGCATCTCCCCCTCCTGGAAATATTGGTCGAAAACATAATTTGTATTAAATGATATCAGATGTCACAAAAAAAAGTTTTTTTGTGTAAAGAAATGTAAATTTTTCTTTTTTTTTCTTTTGTTGTCAGAAGTATTTCAGTACAATTTTTATGTACGAAAAAAACATTTTTTAATGTATTTTCAATAATAACATAATTATTTGTTGTTTTGGATATCCTTATTTGCATTATGGTATGATGTATAACCTTCCCATGGCCTAGTGGTTAGCACGCTTGTCTACTGATCTAAGGGACCTGGGTTCGAGTCCCGGGTAAGGCATGGATGTTCGTGTTGTTTTTCTGCTGAGGTCCTGCCATCCTCTCAGACCTTCTACTGTGGCATATAAACTGACAGGCTCCTGTCAGACCTCTGTGGAAAGCAGCTGCTTGAGGGGGTATTTATTTTTATTTATTTTTTATGATTTATGCAGAGCCAGACTTTAACAATCTGAGGACCTCGTATAATGCAATGTAATACAATCACTAGCCCTCGTTGAGATGTTATGCAATGTATGGGCAAACCTTTAGCCTTATTAAAATGACTTTTGCTACTATTTGTAACTTTTAACTATGAAAGATAATGGGAGCATTAAAAAGAAAAACCTTTAGGAAGCTCAGAACATTCTCTATCATTTGATTAGGCACCTAGTCCCATGGGTGAGCAGTTAGCATGTTTAGCTAGTGATCAAAGGGACCTGGGTTCGAGACCCCTCTTTCTGCTGAGGGGTCTCGAACCCAGGTCCAGTCTTTTCTCCTTCCTCACAGAGCTTTCACTATGGCACATATGGCACACTTTTATGACACTTTTATTTCACTATGGCACACTTTCACTGACAGGCTCCTGTCAGATCTCTGTGGCAGGCAGCTACCTAAGGGGGTATTTATTTATTATATTTACACTACTTGAAGAAAAAATTTTAAAAATATTAGTAGTCAACATTTATACTGATTAACAGGTTTCTATCCTTTGGTTTTTAATTTATGTGGAATAAAATAAAACCAAAACACTAATCTTTTTAGCAAACTTTGGTATTATTTAATTTGGGTGACTTGATTTCTTCTGGATGAAAAACTCTCCTTGAACTTTTAAAAATAACTTTTTTACGTATTTTTTTCCATCTTATTTTTACTACATACATAAATACAAAATCCCCATGCAGCCATAGGCTATGGAGGTCTTACTAGACTGTAATTTTCCTCTCCAGACATGTCTGTCCTGAGTACCGCTGCTGAATTTGGCCACTGTAGGCCAATTCTAGCAAGATCTTGTTTAACATTTGTCTGTCCATCATATCCTAGGTCTCCCCCTTTTCCTGAAGCCTTTTGGCACACTATTCATAATCTTTTTGCCAATCTGAAGCTATGCATAGCTGCAACATGGCCAAACCAATGCAGTCTCTTTCTGCACAAAATGCTGCATAATAGAGGTTGATGACTCCTTCTAACCTCATCATAGGTGTATATACCTATTTTTCAACACTCTCCATAAATTATTAAAAGTCCTAGCAGCAATCCCTATTCATCTATTCATCTTGTGCTGTACATAACCAGTACCTGTTAAACAGCTATAAAGATAATTAAACTGAGAACTTGCTCAAGAGTGCAACCATTCAAAGCAACTGAAGCCCAATCTGCCTGACCAATTTCCTTCACATTAGTTTTTTTTTTTCTGTTTATCACCAAACCTATTCTATTATCAGTCTCATTGACAGGACATAATGAAGGAATTCATTTCATCAACATCATTAGCCAACAAAGCCAAATCATCTGCATAATCGAAATCAGAAATTTTGAAATATCCTGACTATTTAAGGCCAAAATCCTTACCTTGAAAAGAATTTCGTATAACATAATCAATAACCAAAGCAATGCTCAACCAATCGCTACAAGTCTTACCACTTCTCACATACAACTCAGTGTTATTATATAGAGCTTTTATTATGCTAACTGACTTGTCAGATATTCCATGTGCTGTAATGATCAACAGAGTCAAAAGCATTTTTGAAATCTATAAAACCAGTAACTACAGGTTTCTGAAATTTTAAACATTCCTCAAGAATTGATCTATACATCCCCTACCACTTCTGAATCCACACTGTTCATCATGCAGTTGTCCACCAACCAAATTCTTAATTCTATTAAGTATAATCATGCAAAGAATTTTACCTGGAACAGAATGTAAACTAATTCTTCTATAATTGCCACAAAAAATAAACGATCACCTTTTTTAAAAATAGGAATAATAATAGCTCTAATAAAATCCTAATAAACAACACCTTTGTCATAAAAAAAAAAAATTCAAAATTTCAGTCAGTGATGTGAACAGAAATGTTTCCTGCTCTAAGCATTTCAGTGGTGATTTTATCCATTCCTGGGGATTTATGCAGTTTTAGAGATGATCGAAGAGACTTCAAAATGTGATATAGGGCCATCATTAAAGCCAGTAATGCATCTATCCTCATTACAAACAATGGTAGTAGAAATAATTGCATTATTTAAAACATTTCTGAAATGCTCAGTCCATCTAGCCATCATAGAATCCTATGATTCAACCACCATACCATGTTTATCAGTCAATCCCTGTGTACCTGTTTGTTTTTTCCCACACAAAACGTTAGCAAACAGGTACAAGCCTCTGCTGTTGTGCTGTCTAACTGCTACCTATGCTTGTCAGCCAAGCTATCAAGCCAAAGAATCTTATCAGCTGAACTGATCCTTTACACTTTTATTAAGCACACTGTAATGCTATCTGTTAGGACTAGTAGGGTGTTGATTCATATTGATCTTGCATTTCCTTCTTTTGGGTTGGGTTGTTTTACCTCTGAGCGGCACTTTTTTGCACACCATGGACTAAATGGCCAGGTCACTAGGACCCCAAAGGCTAAGAAGGTTGGAGGAGGGGACCCACTGGAACAGCTATTGGGAGACGGATGGTAGCCTCCTGTCAAGGCCATCAAGCCTGTTCTTTAACATGCACAGGGTATGGCTCTCCTGCACATAAGACCACGGCTGGTCCCATCCGATGGACAGTGGCCTTTCCAAGCCCATTGGTGTCCCGTACTGACCGTGGGTGGGGCAGGGAGTTTTATGGAGATAAATCTCAATGCTGACCCAGCTGGGACTCGAACCTAGGAACTGCAGATTATGAGCCCTGCACTCTACTGACTGAGCCACCCCCACCCCTTTCTTTCAGAAATAAGTTCTATAGCCTTCACTCAAATAATTTTGTTTCCTCTGTTCTCTTTTATCCATAAGAGTACTGTTTTTTTCAAGAAAAACCTGTTTAAGCTGATCTCATTCTTTCTCAACTTCAGCAGTAAGCAAACCACGATTGTCATAATAACCAGTAACCTATCATGGTATACTTTGACTATATCTGGACTTTCAGAGTTAAAAGTAATTTAGCTGTAGCACAACATTTCTTAAGCTTCAGTTGCAAGTCACTTGACCAGGTAATGGTCAGACCTAATTTCGCCTCCTCTGTATGATCTGGAATTCCTAACTGAACAAGCCCGTTTGCTGCTAATTAAAATATAATCTGTCATATTACTATGCTACTCATCAGGTAAAACCAATGTGTATTTATAAATCTCCTGGTGTTTGTAATATGTATTAAGTAAACTTAATGGTTTGCAAATACCTATCTGTAGGAGACATTCCCCATTGCCATTGGAAATACCAATACCAAAGGGACCTCAAACCCCTGCTTAAAGGTCAGAGTCCAACTATAGCACTGAATCACCTAGCACAAGAGAAATATCCCCTTTCTTGACAGAATTAAAAGTATCCTGAAGCTGTCTGTAAAACTTATCCTTCTCATTCTTATCAGAGTCCTCTGTGGGAGTGTAACAACAGATGACATTCAAGTCTTTAATCTTTGTTTTAAATTTAGCTATAAGAAATATTTTATTAATGCAGTCATATCCTAGAAGAGCATCACTGGTGTCTTCTAACACTTCTTTTCTTCTCTTTGTCTTCTTTTCAGGGAGTGATGCTTTCCAGCCTTCCTCCCTGAAAAGAGAAATTTAAATTATTTTTAAATATCTCACCTTTACCTGTCCATCTGGTCTCTTGCAAGCCTAGAATTTTAAAGTTATAATGCTGAGATTCCTGTGTGAGGACATCAAGTGAATAATCTATATAACATTCTTACATTTCACATACCTGCAGAAGAAAATTATTAGCAGGACTTTTAAAGAAATTAGGTTTATTGAGAGAGATAGGGCCAACAATATCAAACAGCCCCCTAATCGCAGGTATGGTGCAAAGAGTGTTCCCCGACCACTAAAGGTTGAAGCCACCCATGCTGGTAGGAGTTCAGGCACCACCTTTTCAAGAACCAGATGACCTGCCTGAGATACATTACTCCAGTTTAGGAATGTCAATATCCAACTAGCTAAGTGAGAGCTCAGATACTTGTGATGGCCTCTGATCAGGATTATTCACCAGCTAATATAAGGTATTCTGGGTGAAAGTTAAATTTCAAATGCAAAAACTTATTTGCTTAATTTCCATTTGCTCTATTTTAAGTAGAGTAAGTATCATTTAGGTCAAGCCTGTCCAACCCAAATTTAGTGAAGAATCAGTAGGCAAGAAACAATATTCATAAAGAGTCACAAAAATATCTCTTCTTAAAAGCAAAAATATACTCTTCAAATGAGTAATGAAATTGGGGAAAAATATATTCTTAAGGAATCAAGGAACTACCTAGATTGAAAATATATATATATATTTAATGAGTACTATGAACTGGCAAAGTAATTCAGTTTGCACCTAAAAATATTAAGTAAAAAATTGGAAAAAAGAGCCAAATTCAGTATATTGATTATTTGTTTTATAAGCTGTAGTTTGAACAGGCCTGATTTAGATGCTTGTTCTCCTTTTAGAGAAATTAAACACATTAAAATTTCACTGTTAAATCTCTCACTTGTATCAAATAATTATTTTCTTCCTGAAGGTTCAATGGTTAGTGTTCTTCATTCCTGATTAAAGGAACTCAGGGAGTCTATCTTGTTATCAAATATAAAAATTAAAAGAAATTCGTGAAATACTCTGGTGGGAAATGTAGAAAAAATGTTTTTAGACTCCATTTTCAGTACAATTGGTTAAATTGAAAGAAAACTTTCATTTTTCTGTACTTTGTTGCAAATATAGTTTTATGTTTTAGCATGTTTCAGACTAAAAGTCTAGGCAGTAATATCTTCTGTGTATCTCATGATGAACATCACCAATATCTGTTGTACAGTTTCCAAGATCATTAAATTGTGACACGTGAGGGTGAAGCCATTCGAAACAACTGAAGTCCAGCCAGCCTTTTCATCATTTTAGTTTTCTCTTATTTGTATTAACAAACAAAATTTTAGTGTAACTATATAAATTGTTCACTGTGTTCAAAATTTTAAAAATAATTTTAGTCATAGTTTTTAAATTGCAATATAGCACCAGTAGAATATTTGTAGGAAAATGATAAAAGTGTCAAGTAAAAACAATACAAAATATTGAATCAGTTCTATTGACATGCAATAAACTGTGTCATACCACTTTCCATATTTAGTACATATTCCCACTTCATTAAAATTAAAAGAGATGATTCTGTGATTTAATCTTTAAAGTGCTGGAAGACTTCTATAGTTCCCAAAGAAGTTTGCTGCAAGTTTTTATGTGTTTGCTAAAATAAATTATTATTTTTAATTTTTTTCCAATTAAACATGAAATTAACAAATTATTGCGTACAATAACATGACCGAGTTCTGTCAGTTACTTCAGGATAAAATTTTACAATTCTTTAAATTTTCATGTTGAACAGAAATGATAAATAATTCAGCACTTGAACTGCTAAATATACCATTTTTGATGAAACTGAAAACTATTATTGAATGTCTTTGAGAAGCATAAATGAAATACAAAAATATGAATTAATCACTGAATTCTTCACTCGGCACACAAAATTTGTATTTAAGGGAAGTTGACTCCGCTGGTTTGGTCATGTTGCTCGTATGGATAATTATAGATTAGCGAATAGGGTTATGAACAGTGTGCCTAAAGGTCTCTGAAAGTTGGGGAGACCTAGGATGCGGTGGGCAGACAATGTCAAACAGGACCTTGTTAGAATTGGTGTACAGTGGCCAGATGCAGTAGATGTAGCTCAGGACAGATATGCTTGGAGAATTAAACTGCACGGTCTAGTTGGACCTCCGTAGCCCATGGCTGCTTGAGGAGGAGGTAATTAGAACATTTTTTTTCTCAAGATTGTACATATCTTTATTGGTGTGAACATGTGTAACTGTATCTTGTGCTGCACTTAATTTATATTGATAGCTTGCAGAAACATTGCAAAAACCATGAATATTTGTGATTTTTTTTTTTTATGCGCTAAATTATTTTTTGTTCTGTAACTAAATTTCTCACTCCTGAGTGGTACATTAACAAGTTGTATAAAGTGGTCAAGTGGTTAATGGGCTTTGCTACAGAGTAAAGGGACACCTGGTTTCTTGTTCTGGATAGAGCTTAAAAATTTTTATCTGATGTATGCTGTCTTTCTGCTGAAGCCTCTTTACCGATTTTCTGTACGATATATCTTACTGAGAGGCACCCATCAGACCTCTGTGACCAGCAGGTGCTTGAAGAGTATTTTTATATTTATATATTAATATTTTTTATTTATGAACTTGTTCATTCAGTACAGAATATTAAAGATATACTAATTAATAATGAACTCCTTAATACATATCCCAGGTTATATTTGCTGTATAATTTTGTGATTAATATATTTTGCATAATTTAATTTCTAGATTAAGTAAATGCCTATTTACTTTTAAAATTCATATTAATATGTAGTAAAATAAAGATCTGGTTGTTACTTTATTGAAAATTAATATGATAAAATATAAATGCATAGATTTGTATTTTTAATAACCATTTGAAAATATTTTTCGTTAATTCGTAATATATATTTTTTTTTCATTACTTTCTCAAACAGATATCCAGTGATGTCTTCCCTACATACTATCATAATTAAAAAGCTGCCATTAAAAATCAAGTATTGCTTTCTACAAAAGAAATTTGTTCAACCTGCCCTTCCACAGTTAATGTCAAAAGCATATTTGTCATTTAAACCTATTTACAAAAAGATACAAGAATATCCAGAGAATTTAGCTATTGTTGATATTTATGGGAAATACAACTACAGAGAAATCATGTTTTATGGTCAGGAGTTATCAAAGAAAATAAGACATGTTTTACAGTCTAAAGATACTTCACAACGCATTGTGTTCATGTGCCCTAGTGATGCCTCTTATGTTGGTGTTTTACTAGCTTGCTGGCTGAGTGGCAATGTTGCAGTTCCTTTATGTAAAGAACATCCTTCTACGCAATTGGAATATTTCATTACTGATTCACAAAGTTCTTTAATTGTTGCAAATGAAGAACTATCGGAGAAAGTTCAGTTTGCAGCAGACAAACTAAAGCTACCTCTTCTTTCCATTAAGCATCCATCGATGTCTGATTTTCAGCTCCCTACTGATGATGAAAGTTTACCCTTAAAGAAGCTGGATAAGGACAGTTATGAAGATTTTAATAATGTAAAGAATAGTGGTGCAGTTATTATTTATACTAGTGGAACCACTGGGCCACCTAAAGGTGTGGTTCTCACACATGGTAACTTTTATGCACAGGTAGAACATACAATATTAATAACTAAAGTTTATTAGTTAAATATTATTGCTAATGTTATAATATTATTGCTAATGCTGTTTCAATGCAAGATATTCAATGGGATTTAAATAATTATTTGAGGTCAATAATACAGGGCTCAGAAATCATTTTCGAAATTCGTATTCTCTTAGAACATCGGATAATTTCCTATGTTCTCTCTAACAAATCTGTGTGCCCAAAAATGCAATTTATTTTTGCATTGTTTAAAGATTTCAACAGATGTAAAAATCTTAAAGTTTGTAAAAAAAAAAAAAAAAAAACTTTTTTTATTGGTCTGTTTTTAAGCTATATTCTCCCTTTTTCATGGATATACTTTCTTTAGTGGTAAGTGGACATTTTGCCAATTTGAGTAAACTAACTTTGATTACCAAATTGGGATGGTGGGCAAGTATTTTACTTAAAAATTTTGATACCATTTAGCACAATTTTTGCTTTAATTTCAAGCATAATTTTTTAAAATTTCAGAAATAAAGTCTGTTGAAAAAAAAATGAAAATTGGATGAAGGCAGTCAATTGCAGTTTTGTCCTAATGTTGTTAACTTTAAGCTTTGTTATGGTGTTACCTTCTTTACTGAAGCTTATTTACCCATTAAAACTTATGGCACTAAGTTCCCCCTATCTATGTATTTTAGAAACCAGGGTTGGATCCAGAAAATGTCTTTGGGGGTGATGTATGATGCAGGGCTCTGATTTTGAATTAAGAGATTCCCTTGATTTGGCAAAAAATAGATTTTGAAACTTTAAATTAGCCCCCCCTCCCCCCAAAAAAATTTTTTGGCAAAAAAAAAAAATTACATCCAGATTCTTTTTTTGGACACAAAACAATTGAATAAAATAAGATTACATTCATCCATAAATTTACATGATAGCTAGGTCAAAAAATTGCTGTGTAATTTGGAACTGTACAAATCAAGACAAACAACGGAAAAAGTGGGAATACATTCCAAAAAATGCCTTGTTATTAATAAAATGTATGTTGAAAGTTTTATTTATATCAATCTATAGTAAATATGCAGGTTACCTATTGACAGAATTCAAGATACTTTCATGGAAAAAAATGAGTTTCACCAATGAGTAGTATTCAAACCCACACCTCCTAGTTACATGCCCTGGTATGTAACTGGGAAGTGTGGGCTTGAATCCCACTCAAGTGTGGGCTTGAATCCCATCCCTTTTATGCATATTCATCTCAAATTTCAGTTCAGCAGTAATAATAAATATTAATGTAGCAGTGTAATTTATTTATACTAATTCAGAAAAACTTTGATTAATTTCTCGTACTTTTTTTGTCACAAAAAGTGCTCATTGTTAATGTAAACTACACTATCGAATTGAAAGATGATATTTGAAACTATATTTATGAAATTATTATAAATTAGGAATTAAGTATTAGTGTTGGTACAAATGTTTATTTTGTAAAATTGGTATTTATCTATGATATTTTATATATTAATAAGATTAATATTTTATATATACATAAAGGTTATATACATATATTTTAAGAAATGTGTATATCACATCACTATATTTAGTCTGTTCTATAATAGTCTACAAAGTTAAACTTGCTGTTAAAAATGAGATAAAACAGTTTTTACTAACTTGTAAGAATTCAATCTAGAAATGTATCTTATTGATGACTGTTTTTTTTTACATTAAGTTGTCATGAGGCAGTTGCATTATAATGGCAAGAATACAATTTTAGTGAAAGATAACTTTTTACAGATGATTTTTATAGTATAGAAATTTATTATCTATTTATTCGTGAAAATAAATGGTATAAACTAAAACTATTTAGTTGATTTTTACTTTGGAAGATGGTCTAATAGTCTAACTTGATGTTATGCCACTTCTAATTGGGGGGGGAGGAATTTTCTTCCCTAGATCTAGCATTGTTTCAGGGCAATTAAAAATGAACAAAAAACATCTATGTCATTATTTAAAAATATAATACTCTATTTTGTAATTTTCTGAGGAAGCACGTGTCAACTATCATTGAACTAATACTTCATGTTTGTAATGCACATGTGCATCAAAAGCCATTTTCATTAAATAGTAATTATTCATTACAATTCAATTTCTGTCTGATGAATTATTTATTTTATAAACACACACACACTCTAAAACATCCACTTGTGAGCAAACTCTTATGTTAACCAGGTCTCCATGAATATGTTTAAAGTGTCAAAACTTTTCCTGGACTATTTTTAAAACTTTTCAGTTTGCTATTTTAAATATATATGTATCTTAATGACTGGTTAAAACCATTTTTTCAAATCTGTCATTATGCAATGTTCAATGCATTTATATTTTAAACATAAGTGACAATCACAGCATTACCTGTTGACTTTTTAATGCCCATAAATCAATAAATATTTTGTGGAATTTTTTTTTTGACATACAGGACTTGAATCCACATCTGGAGAGATGCGGGTTCAATTCCTGCATATCAGTGAAATTTTTTCCACAAAAATATTGCTTCATTTATATAAAAATAACAAAATGTTAAATTTAAAAAATGATTATTTTATTATCATGATATATTTTAAACAATTCAAATATGCTTTGTAATAATTATTTGAAAACAAATGGTTAAATATTCATGTTATATATAAGTAAACACACACACACATACAGTAGATTGAATTATGATCACCCCCTTCATGTTAGTGGAAGCTAACTTTGAAGTCATATTACCTGTAAATTGTTTTATGAGAAAAAGTGGCTAAAGAAAAAAAATAAATCAAGCCTAGCAAAATTTATTTTTTCCCCACTTCAACTGTTATAATAACAAATTTCTGTAACTCTTTAAATATTTAACAGCAATAGCAAACATTAGAATTTTTCTGTAGTTAATTATAATTTGAATAAGAAGCATTATTTCAAACAATTTTGTACAATTAAAAAAAAGTAAATAAATATCCTCTCAAGCAGCTGCTTTCCACAGAGGTCTGATAGGAGCTGTTAGTTTATATGCCACAGCAGGTCTGTGAGAATGGCAGAAAAGCAGCACAAGCATCCATTCCTTACCCAGGGCTTGAACCTAGGTCCTTTGATCAGTAGCCAAGCATACTAACCATTTGCTAGTGTAAATAAGCAAATTTTAAATATTTAAATAATTAAGACTTGCATTGTTGCTGTTAAATATTCAAACTTGCATAACTCTTCGAATATGAAGTGAATATTATTGAAAATGGAGATTAAAGATTTCAATGAAGTCCATCTTAATCTTTAATCATAGTTTCTCATAAAATGCTTATTTTAGAAGTTGTAGAGCTTTGAAGTTGGCTTCTGCTGACGAAACATGCATGGATGGGTAGTTATAATCCAGTGACCATAGAGTGTATGTGTCAGAATTTTTGAAACGCATATTCCATGAGATGATAATGTATTCTGAAAATTGTTGGCAGCAATTAATAGTTGAATCTTCAAAAATTTTTAATCTATGGTTCTTTTAGTCATGAAATGCATATGGTAGCTTATATGTTAACAAAAGGGAAAATTTTATATTTTTAAACAGATATTAGATGTTGTAAAAGCATGGCAGTGGACTCCAAATGATGTTATTCTGAATACTTTACCACTTCATCACATACATGGAATCATGTATTGTTTGCTATGTCCTCTGAGTATAGGAGCATGTGTTGTCATGGTGCCAAAGTTTGATGCTTATGAAGTAAGATTTAATTTTTAATATGTTCTTAGAAATTCAAAGTATATTAGCCCTTTACACTAATGTTTTGATTGTAATCAGATGTATTATCGATTCAAAATTAAGTCATCCTATAAACTGGAAGCAATTTTTCTAGTGTTAACTTAATAAAGGACAATATTCAAAAGTTCCAGAGTACATATATTGTTTTACTGGTTGTTGGTTATTCACCTTCCCCATTTTTGTCTTGATTAGTTCCTTTAAAAAGATGTGAGAATTGGCATGATACCCCCAAACACACACTAAAAACAGTGTTTTTGACCTTTTATGGTGAAGCTTTTAATAAATAGCAAAAAATTTGGAACGGTGAGATTTACATATTTTGCTATAGCATCATCTATATAATGCAATCATGAAATTTTAAGCCTTGTTTTGGTGGAGAAATAAAATATTTTGCAGAACTCCAGTTTAAAAAAAAGCTGATTTCAGAGTATAGTTTTGAAAGTTATGTATCAGTATATTTTGTTTGCACATGGATGCATGACTAACACAAAAATCATGCTCTTGGTAACTTGCAAAAAATATTAAGACTAAAAGAACAATATTTTAAAATGTTTTTAGTGTCAGAAGAGTAATTTATTAAGTGATGGTTTAGAGAAAAATTAAGTTTTAATCAGAATAAAGTAAGATTGTGTGATTTGCTGATTACATATCAGGTATTTTTGTAACCTGAGTATCGGATGTCAATTTTTTTCATTATTTTTCCCATTTCTTCCATTATTCACAATTTTATTATTAGTAGTTAAATTAGCGACATTCTGAAACAGCAAAAGCACCTGCCATATAATCAGGTCATGGAATCATATCCCATTCCAGTTAAAACTTTTTTTTCTTCTGAGTTTCACAAGACATTTGTTTGTACCAAACATCCTACATAAAATGTTTTCTTTTCCAAAATTAAATAAGTTCTTTAAATATGCACTTAACCCTTGTGTCAGGTTTGAAAACTGTCTCCCCCTGGTGAATAATTTTGAAGTGTTTTTCAGAAAACGCACAACTTTAGAACCTCATCCTTATGAAGTAACTAATGAAGTTCACCATGTTATGTATCAAAAGAAACAGTATTTAATAGTGATTAATAAAATAGCAAAAATTTGAAGGAAAAAAGTAAAATATTTTAAGCAGTTTTTAAAATGTTGCAAACATTTTACTGTATTTTTTTTATGATTTTTACTTAAAATTATTTTTTTCCCTTTTTTTAAAAATTATTTTGCTATTTTAATATAAATTGTATATAATATTTCTATTAATACTTAATCTTTTATTTATATAGTTTTTCTAAAAATTTAGTCATTTATGCAAATAATGCATAATGCACATGCTTAGAATTTTAGTGATAAGCAAATTCTAAGCCTAAAGAAAGTAATGTCATAAAAAAACATTTTGCTTTAAAATAAGATAATTTAAATAAAAACTGAAAAATATATTTCAAAACAGATGGAGAACTGTGGAAAAGATTTAATAATACATTTCAAATAATTAATGTAAAGTGTAAATGAAGCATTGAAATTGAGAATGAATTTAGTATGAAGCTGCATAACTGCAATGAAAAAGTTTAATTTTAATTAGAAATCAGTTTTCTAACATTAATTATTGTGGTTCAAATGTAATTAAAAGTATCAGTATAATAAACTGTACCTTTAAAAAATTGCACTGTTAGGCTAATTGCTTAATTTTATGATTCTTCTGATATCCAACATTATCCTAATGGTTTAATTATTCTCTATAATCAGGTGGCTCAGTCAGTAGTGCTTCAGGTTCACAGGTTAGAGTCCCACCTGGGTCAGCATTGAGATTTATATCTGCAAAACTCCCTGCCCTATGCTCAGTTAGTAGGGAAACCAATGGGCTTGGAAAGGCTGGCTTCTGTTGGATGGGACATTAAGCCATGACCCCATGTATGGGAGAGCACATACCCTGTGCACATTAAACAATACTCTTGATGGGAGATTACCATCTTTCTCTTAAAAGCTGTCCAGCAGATCCCCTTCCCTCAGCCTCCTCTGAGTCCTCAGGGTCCTTGTAACCTGACTGTTTAGCCCATTGTGTACAAAAAAGTCACTCAAAGGTAAAACAACCCAATAGAACTTTATAATCATAGTATACATTTGAGAAGCAAAAAAATATTTCCAGAAGCACAAGAGTTAAAAAAGCAAAAAACAAAAGTCTGCTAAAATATTGACTGAAAGCAATGTGTGTAGTTTCCAGATAATGACTATTATTATTACTGGAAGTTGTATTATCTTAAGTTAAAAGTTTAGAAAGCATTACAACCCTGCTAGAATGGAAGTATGTCAGAATTCCACAAGTGAAAAGTTACTAATAATCTACAGAAGGTACTGCAAAATAAAGGCATAAACTAAATTGCCACTACATGTCCTACTTATGGACAACTAGTTTTCATTGCAATATAATATTTTGCTTCATTTTAGGACTTTAAAAATTTCATGGAAAATGTATGAAATGTGCACGTTTTATAATTTTTTGTCTCCGTTATCCTTGCTGCCTTCCCCCTAGATGTGACCTTCACTTTGAGTCATGTAATGTATCCTTTCACAGCTTTAGCTAAATTAATATGTTAATGATACTGTTCTTGTCACCAAATGGCAGGAATTGAAGTCCTCATAATGCACCCATTTGCCAAAAATGAAGATGTTGTCAGTTAAGCATACTTCATAGTGAAAACAGTCTAAACCTGTTTGCATTCTTTCTTTTGTAGCCTGAAGCTGAAAAATGTTAATGAAGAAATGTGGAAGCTTTGCATTAAGTTTTTGTGTCATAACTTATTCAACATTAAAGTTGTTATTTATTTTCTAGGTTTGGAATCACTTGTTAAATGAGAAGAAAAATAATCCAAGAGTAAATCTGTTTTTTGCTGTTCCTACTATTTATGCAAAACTAATAGAAAAGTATGACAGTATTCATAAGAATGGAAAATTGTGGTATTCTGAAGAACAAATCAAAACAATTTGTAAGGAAAATATTAGGTAATAAGTTATCTTAAAAAGCTATAACAAATTAGCATTTGTCACAGTGATATTTAAGCTTTAATAAAATGTGTTAATTATAAAACAGTTAAAAAATAAAGTGATATTGTTTAATAGTCATCAGTGTTTTTTTTTACCAAATGCCATTGATAAAAATAAATAAAAAATATATTAAGACAGAAGAAACACAAAAGAATATATTTGACTGATAATATTTTTTCCTTTGTTTCCTACATAAATAATTTTTCCTCCCATATATGCACCACACAGTAAGAAGTTGAGTATAATACAACAGAACTAAACATATGAAATAAATTAGGAAACAATCATTGTTTCAATAAAAAGCCAAATTTAAACCTCTCTAACTTTGAAAATAAGCTTTTAATAGAAAAATGTCACCAGAGATAATTTACATCTTGATCAGAACCTTATAAACCTTAATTTTTTATTAATATATATTCAGTATTTTAAAAGTATGGTAACTGGAACATTTAACACTAATGTTGACAGTCATGTGAATTTATGTTGAAAGTTAATTGTAACTTGAGCAATAATTATTAGATTATACATATTGGTTTTCTAAAATAAGTTTATTTTTATGATGTTTCTGTTGCTTGTGAAAAAGAAATCTATAAGGTAGTGACACCATTACTTTAACCTTTCCTATGCCCACCCTGAAAAACATATGAATCTGAAGACCCAGGTTTTTTCTTCACTGTGTTCAGTTCCAAAATAATTATTCCAAATTTTTTTTTGTTGCCAAAAAACTAATAAACAGTAATTGCTATATCAAAATAAACAGCATTTTTGAATTTTCTGAAAGTAAAATTTCTAACTAAAATGAGAAACTAATTTAAATCAGACTTTTACATAATGATATAGTTAAAATGGCAAGGCAATTGAATCTTGGTAATAAAGTGTCACAGGAAATGTCCTGTTGGGAAAATTTGATGAACACAAATAGGTAGTTATGTTACATGTCGATAAGGAGAAAATTTCTTTGTGAATAATATGTAAAAAGAAAATCCTGAAACATAAGTGTTATTGTTTTTGGTATTTTTTTAGTATGGTTTTAAACAAGGGCCAGAATTTAAAGTGTTTTTCGATTCTCCTACTATTCTGTTCACATTCATGCCAGCTTTCTATCGTATTTGTGGCAGGGAAATAATACTTCTTGGCTGGAGGTTTTTTGTAATGCATAAAAACGTTTACTTTTTGGTTGCAGCTTTTTTCTTTAACTATTCACTGCAATGTCATAAACTAACAGTTTCTTTAAAATAAAAGTTTGAAAATAGGAGGGGAGAGGGGATTAAAACCCTCTTAGTGTAGTGGTGGAGTAAGAAGGGGAATGTTAAAACCCTTGATGAAATTGTATTGCCATTCCTCCCATGAAGAGAGAGAAGAATGAAAAAATATTTCCTTGGCTCAATCTTTTATGACTTCTAAAGAATAAATGAAGTTGTTTGTTGGAAAAATCAAGAAATAATAAAATTAAGAAATAACCTAAATAGAGTAAAAAAAAAATCCCCAGCAACAAGTTGTGCAACTTCTTTGTTGGAAAGATACAGCTAAGATATATAGACATGTTTGATTTCTTTAAAGCATATTCATTCAGGGTTTTGAGTGTGCCTAGTTATAATTAAAGGATGATGTTATGTTACATATTGATACCATTTCTTAATATTTTATTGTGCTGTAATTCTGAAAGATTGATAATGATAGATAAACCTATGGAAGTAACAAAACTTGAATGAAAATAGAAAAATCTTATTAATTGGACAAATGCAAGTGATATTCAAAGTTGTTTACCAAGGGCAGAGCAAGCAGTTCTGCAAAGGTACACATGCAACCAAACATGTGACCAATTAGGTTCAACTGGCAATGTTTCTGTTTGTCAATGGCTGGCTGAAATTTTGAATATCTTCTATGATAAAGGTATTGTTCCTAAGGATTTTATTAGAGCTATTATTATCTCTGTTCCTAAAAAAGGTGATTGTAGTTCTTGTGATAACTATAGAGGTATCAGCTAACTTTCTATTCTAGGTAAAGTTCTTTGCATGATTGTAGTTAATAGAATTAAGAATTTGGTTGATAGACAAATATGTGATGAGCAGTGTGGATTCAGAAGTGCTAGGGGATTTATAGATTTAATAATTTTTACTTAGGCATATTCTTTAGAAATGTTTAGAGTAATTTGTGGTTGATCCTGACATACTTGACAAGTTAGCATATCTCTATCATAATGCTGAATCAAGTGTCAGATTTTGCAAGGCTTGTAGCAATTTGTTTAACATTATTAGTGGAGTTTAACAAGGGTACATTTTGTCTCCTTTTCTCTTCAGTTTGGTTGTTGGTTATGTTCTGCAGAATTCTTGCAAGGGGAAGATTTTGGCCTTAAATGGTCTAGAGATTTGAAATTTTCTGATTTAGATTATGCTGATGATTTGGCCTTTTTGGAAAATGATGTTGATGAGATGAATCTTTCATTAGAATTGTTGATGAGTGGCAGTAGAATAGGTTTGATGATAAAGGAGAATACTGTAGTGATGAAAATTGGTCAGACAGTATAATGTTCCAAAGTATGTTAAAATTTGCTGGATAGCTTAAAGTTGGGTACCAGGCAATTAATCTTGCCAAGAAATTGAACAAGGGTTCTTTTTTAATGGTGTTGAAAAAAATAACTTAAACAATTGTCTCAAAAAGAGTTTAGTTATATTAATACTCTTAACCAAAAATGCAAGAGCAAAAAAAAAAAATTCAAATGCAAATTTCATAAAATGTTTATTCAGAATCTAGACTCGCCAAATAAATAAGTTGTACCAAAAAGCAACTTCCTTCACAGAAAAAACTAATAGCAGCCTCCTTTCAACTCATCTCATCTCTAACTCATCTCTCTCTACAACTCCATGCTCAACTAACTCTGTCTCCTACATCTCTTATCCATATACTTTGGCTTGCAAACTGGCATGTGTGACATCATGCAGTGGAAGCCACATTTCCATACTATGATCAGGCACTGAAGTTGATGTAAATGGACATGACCCCTGCTCTGTGCATTTAGTGGTTAAGAATCAAAATGAAAGTTGCACAATGAGCAATGCTATGGGCAGGGAGAACAATGATTCAAAGCAAATAAAAAGCCCAAAATAATAATTATAAATAAATGAAAAGTGATTAAGTAAAAGTGAATGGGTGAACCAACACAACAGGTTAAGTTATTTTGAACGGTTACACCCTTGAGCAAGCATCTCAGTTTAATTATTTTGAAAGCTGTATAACAGATTGGTGATGTGCATCATCAATATCTGTTATACAGCTTTGAACCAGGATGTGGATTGTTGCTGGGACTTTTAAAAATCCATGGAGAATATGGAAAAATAAGCATATACACTTAGATTAAAATTAGACTGTATAAAGTTTGGTCGCTTCTAAAGTTAGTTGTGGTAATGAAACTTGGACCCTATGTAAGCAAGATAACAGGAAACTTGGTTCTTGGAACTTAAATATCACACATTTTATAGTTTAACTCATGGGAGAACAACTAGAGAGACTGCATTAAATGAACTCTAATCTCAAGGAGTTGATGTCATCTGAAGATGTTTACAGAACAGACTAATGAAATGCATAATGTTCACACATAAATGTCAAATGTGCAGATCAGCGAAAGGTGCTCTGTTACCATCTAATGTTATCCAGTTAAAGCTTTGATAAAACTACCACTACAACAGAGCCCTGCAGTAAGACATTCTGCAACTAGTGGACAATAACAACCACCATCACAGTATGATAAATAGAATAATCCACATTTCATTGGTGTACAGTGACAACTAGCACCATTCATCAATGCTATTGGATTTCTGGATATTGGACTGTAAACCATTCAAAGCTACAACATGGCAGCTGCCAAATGTAAACATTTCTTATAACTAAGGTGAATGTACCAGACTAGGACAGCCAAATTAAAATGTGGTAAATATTGCAACAGCTATCAGAATCTGAAGCTGCTTAAAGCTAATCTATTAATTGTATGATATTTTAAAAATGAACATAACTCTATTGCCTATGGCAATTTGTAGTATCAGTCAACTGTTGTATATTAAAAATAACTTAAAATTCTCTGTCATTGAGCAATAAAAATTTAAAGTTTATCCTTCAAACTATTTGCATGTTAAAAGTTTTTAATAGCATCACTTCACTGAAGACAGAGCGCTATCTTTGCTCCGAAAAGCCTCAGAATTTTCTCCTAAAAACTTTTAACATGCAAATAGTTTAAAGGATAAACTTTAAAAATTTATTGCTCAACAATAGAGAATTTTAAGTTATTTTTAATTCATTTCTGAGCAAGAAGGTCCTTTTAATTGTAACTGTTGTATAGTATCTAAAATATGCAGACCAGGGGACATTGATTGTATAATCATAACAGTCATGTCAATTAAATCTAATTTTAACTTACTTCCTGTGTGCACTTATAACTTTGAACATGTATGTTTTATGTGTTATGGAAATTATGTATTAGGCTTATTTAATCTATGCAATTTATCTTCAAATACATTGAATATATCAACAAAGAAGAATATTATTAATTTTTTGGCATATATATTGTCATTGTTAGATCTCATATTGAGTTTAGGATTGCTAGTTGATCCAAAAACGTAAATGTTATTCTGCGTATATTTACTATGAAATTGCAACCCAGATCATGTGAATCAAGTACTATATACTCTCAGAGTTTCTTAACAAAGTTCTTTTTTAAGAAATATAATAGTTAAATACATTAAGTGCTGGTCTATTAGCTGACACTGTACTATTTCTGCTTTAGCATACTTTTTGACCAAGGCGATCTTCTGTGACACGTAAATAAGGCTATTTTCATTGAGTGTAAATTTACATGAAATTCATGCGATATATCAGTTAATCAATTATGAACTGACTGTATGTGTATCTATTATTAATTATTAAAGATTAATTTTGTTTTCATTAATATCACAAAATATGCATGATATGGACTTCATTCATCTCTTCATGTGCAGTATGATGAGGACTACCACTACTGCAGTCCAAGCACTTACTCAAAAAATCATAGTAGAAACCGAATTTTAGTTCTTCCTGTTTTCTCTGTAATTATAGTGTTAATTTGACCATTATATTGATTAAGCATTTATTGATTATCAAATCATTATTAATATTTGCTGCATGGGAAGCATGCTGTGCATCATGCTGCTTGAGAAGTGGCTTGCAGCAATATGCAAACACCACTTCCTGTGCAGCATGATGAGTTTTGCACCTACTGCAGTCCAAGTACTTTTTCGTAAAAGCACAGGAAGGGGCTGCATGACAATTATTTCTGTTCTGCCTAATTTATGCAATATATTGATTAAATGATGACTGGATGTCAATTAAATCTAATTTTAATCTCACTCCCTATGTGCACTCATAATTTATTGAACATATATGTGTTATGGAAATTATGTATTAGGCTCATTTAAATATATTCAGTTTATCTTCAAATACATTGAATATATAAACAATGAAGGATTGGAGCCTATTGATGGATTATTAGTGATTAACTTCAATTGCAAACATATTATAGCATAAGCATGCCATGGACTTGGTCATACACCTGCCTTGTCCCTCCACACCCTCGAACCAGGCAAGTAGAATCTAATATTGGACTCCACATCCCCATGAAAATGATCTGAGCTCAGTGAATGATAGTCATTTTACAGCTTCTATTAGCAGAATAATCAATGAAATATTTACTTAATAACAAGGACACTAAATTCGTTTATTTACATGTCTGCAATAAATGACCAGTTATTTTTTTTCAGTGTGATCTCTTGTTAAAGCCAGTGGCAAAATGAGGATTACAGAAGCGTGGTGATTGCTACCTCATAAGTTCTCATTATGATTTGAGATGCATGAATTAAATGTGTGAAACATGAACTGGGTTGTATTAACTTCATAGTGATACTTTTGTGACAAAAATTCTCTGAACTCCAGCTGTTAGAAGTGAGATGGAAGCCAAATGTAAGCAAATGTATAAACACTGGCCCATGATTTAATGTCACACCACACGAATGGCAGGCTTTTTAAACTCATCAGTGTCCTCCTTTCTGGCCAAAAACAGAGCAAGGGATTGGTGGAGAAAATCACAGTCACAGTGGGAACATTTCTGTGTTGCAAATTGGTTTTAATTCTTAACTCTATATAGTGACTTGCATCCCCTCCATTCATTTCCTAATCTGCAGTTCCCAAGTTTGAGTCTCCCAATAGGGCGAATTTTCTCTGCTATCCCCATTCTGTTTTTGGTGATAAAAGAGGACACCATTGTGCTTGGGAAGGCTGCCATCCGTCTGATTAGAAGTTCTTTCATGGTCCTGTGCACATTAGAGAGCACAATGGATGGCCTTGATTGGAGGCTTCCATCTGTCTCCTAATAGCTGTTAAGTGGGTCCTCTTCCCCCAACATTCTTGGAGGTTTTGGGTTCTTGTGACCTGGTCATTTAGTATAAAATAATAAAAATAAATACCCCCTCAAGCAGCTGCTTGCCACAGAGGTCTGACAGGAGCCTGTCTGTTTATATGCCATAGTAGAAGGTCTGAGAGGATGGCAGGCCCTCAGCAGAAAAATGACACAAACAGCCATGCCTTACCTGGGGCTCGAACCCAGGTCCCTAAGATCAGTAACTAAGCGCGTTAACCACTCAGCCATAGGACGACCATTTAGTATACTGTGTGCAAAAAAGTGCCACCAATGCAGCAGCATTACTTTTCCATACAGTTAATGCTAACAAATACCTATTCTTGTCTGTCAGTCTTTCCTCCCACATTTTCCATGATTGGTAGATATTTTTGACTGTTACATTTTACATACATTTCAGATACTGTATTTCAGGATTTTCTATTGAATTCCACCACCTCTGTTACAGATGTTTTGCACATTGCACTTTAACAATGAATCCCCTTTTGAAGTCAATCAGATCAGCCTTTTACCCATGTTGCTCTTTGCTTCCCACCATGCCTTCATGGATTTTATAAGGCTTCATAATAACATAGAATACTAACATCAATAAGAAATTTTCCATACATTGATTTGTTTCATGGTACTTCACACACATAACACAGTGTTCATAATGATTGGCCAGCTAGTGTATATGTTGAATATTACTGAAATTAAAGCAAAGTTAATTGCCTTTGACTATAGTTTTTACTTCTAATTCAGCAGTTATGCCATAATATACTGGTGCCTAAATATCTGAAGCTTGGAAGTTTCTTTATGTGGTTGAAGAAAGATAAACTGAATTTACCACACATTGTAATTGACAGTTGTCCTCTTAACCCTTGACCCTTTGACTACCATACCAGCCCAAAACAGCTGAGATTTTATATCGACTTGTCCAATCAATGCTATTCTTTCCTCTTCACTCCCTCCTACTTGCAATTTGGACCAGTATGGTAGAGAAAGTATTCAAGTGTTGGAAGCTGATTAATCAGTTTTCAGAAATCGCTAGAAATGAACTTGCAATATGTTTTTTATACTTACCATTTTTTTCCTTTTAATTTTATATTTTTTGTCCAGAATTAAATACTCTTCCTTTCAATATGTAATGAAAACTTTCATTCATTAGTTGTTTCATAATAAGGTTCAAAAGTTGAGTTGTGTTTTTAAAGAGAAAAAAAAACTTACTACTGTAAGTGTTCATATTAATTCTAAGCAGTGTATTAGGTCAGGTTTCTAATGTGAACTGTTTTATCAGTAAGTTGCAAATGCAACTTTCAGATATGTAAGTGATTTTGAGCTGTTTTTCCACTGAGTGGCAGTTTTATTTTCTTGCTGCATGGTGGCTGAATGATCAGCTGTGCTTACGTTTTCAGGCAACTCTTGTCTTCATTCATAGCATGCTTCTGATTGGTATCTGCCTAAGAAACTGTAACAGTCTGATGAAATTATTTAACCCCTTCACAGTGATACCCAACTTAAATTATGAAGTCTGTTTTCCTCTGCAGTCACACCCAACTATAGTTGTGTTGCATTTTTCTGCAGCATTTAACTGGCCAAATGAATAATAAGAAACCTGACTGTGAACAGATTAAAAGGAAGTTATTATAATGCAATTTTATCTTATGTGCCTAGAGTTCAGGTATAGAATGTATTGTATAAGAAAATGTAATAAGAATTTTACAAAGATATAAAAAGGAAATTTTAATAGGATAAATAAAGATTTATAATTAGTAATTTTGAAAAATATTTGTGATCTGTATTATTTCTATCTTATTGGTAGACTCATGACTTGTGGCTCTGCAGCTTTACCAGAATCTGTGTTACTTCGGTGGGAAGAAATAACTGGGCACAGGCTTCTGGAAAGGTATGGAATGTCCGAAATTGGAATGGCTCTGTCAAATCCTTTAAATGGCCCTCGAATACCAGGTAAGTTGTCAAAATATTTTAACATTTTTGAGAAACAATGTTGAAAATTGATTTTTACCTCTGAATGGAACTTTTTGCATACAAGGGTTAAATGGCCAGGTCACAAGGACCCTAAGAGCTCAGAGAAGGTTGGGGGACAGCTGTTAGGAGACAGATGGTAGCCTCCCATTAAGGCCATATAGTGTTTTCTTTAATATGCACAGGGTATAGCTCTCTCTGACACATGAGGCGACATGCTGGGAACTAAAATGTTTAGGACACAGAGGCATATCAAAGAGAAAGAGATTTTTCAAAGAGTTTGAATCATCCTGATCTTGAATCATAAGAACTCCCATCATAAAAAAACAACTGAAATCATAATTGTATATATTAGACATTTAACTCTCAGATTTGAAATTGAGATTTTGAATATATGAATCAAATAAGTCTTACAATGTTCTATTCATTACGTAACATATAAAATTAATATATACATATTTGACACTGGTAAGTGTTTTTTTTTAACTGTGTGCAAGTTGTGTAGAAAAGCTTGCTAATGTCCATGGGTTTATTTTGTTATGATTGTAAATATTTGGACAGAAGTGTTGGTATATAAAGTTGAAGTAATAGCAATGATGCTTTTTAAAGTTGGATACTTAGTCTATGAAAATTCCACCAAAATAAAAAAAACTAAAGTTATTTTAAAAGATATCACACTCCAGCTTATAACACCGGGCAACAAATTTTCATAAATGTCATGCCTCTGAGATAAAAGTAGCCATTTCTTAAAAAGATTTCAAGGTGCTGAACACGAATATGACAATGAAAATGCAGAATTGGCTACGATTTCTGAGAAATCCACAATAGTTTCTTATATAATAGAGTAATATGTACATATGACATGTATTGGTAAAACTCTGCTTCTACTTCCAACATCGCTTGTACAGCTGCTCAGGATCATCTCTGGCGAGCGTCTAACAGTAGTCAGCCAACATTGAAGTGGACCAGTTTCCTCGGTATCATTTCTCCATTGTTGCAATGTTCTGGTGAAAACGTTCACCGTGCTCATCACTAACCATGCTGCAAATTGTCGGGAAGAAATCTAAGTGGGAATGGATAAAGTGGATCTTTAAGGACATATTGCAGCCAAGTTTGTGATACAGAGACAACATGTCCTTAACCAGTTTCTTGTAGTTGTCTGCCCTGACATTCCAGAGGAATTTAGTTGACACCAGATGAAATGCATCCCAATTCTTTTTCTCATCACCCTGAAGCAAGTTGTCGCAGATCTGAAGACCCATAAAAAAATCCCTCTTTAATTTTTGCTTCGCTGAGTTGAGGGAATTTGTCAGCCAAGTACTTAAAAGCTGATGCAATCTGGTCCATGGCTTTTACGAAGTTTTTCATCACACTGAGTTTGATGTGTAGGGATGGTAGCAGGATTTTGTGCATTTCTGCCATGCTGGGTGTTCCATATTCTTCTCTCCGACCTTCAGAGATTTCCTCTGAGGCCAGTTTTTCTCTGAGGCTAGTTGACACAATTATGAGGCATCACTACTGCTGGATTAAAACTGCAAGGATCACTTGTGTTGTTGTGATTGCTTGAGTCATAAGTATGACTCGTGGATAAATGGGAGTCACTCAAAAAACTTACTCATCCTATGAGACATCGCTTACAACTAATGACTGCATCATCTTTTGTCTGCGATTGTAAAGTCGCGATGTCATGACTCAACTACATTGCATCAGACAATGATGCAATACCTCCGGGGGTTGTGTGTATGGCGGGCTGAAGCAATACAACACAATATGTTGTAATCTGGAGTTTACAATACAGCATTGCAAAATGGTTACCTATGTATTCAATGCAGACTGAGTCATTTATACATGACCATCTCTGTCTCTCCGAAAAAAAGAGCCAATCGATAAATTTTATTGTCCTTTTTTGTGTTCAGCACCTCGAAATTAGTAAAGATTTCCTATTTTCATTTCAAAGCCTTTTTATGTGTTGCCCAGTGTAATTGATATATACATACTTATACATGTACACTTAGTAGATACAACAAAATCTTAATTGATAGCTTATAGCAAACTATCAGAATCAAATATGATATGAGAACATTTTGAATTTGAGAAATTCAGTACAAACATATATTTTGTAGTTATCTTAAATAATTAAATATTATAGAATACATCATTGTCTGAAGAGAATAGATAGAGAATAAGAATTTTAAGTTCCTAATTGAAAGAAAATGTCCAAATTGCTATTGATATACAGGGTGTTTCAAAAAGGACACAACTCTAAATATAAGAGAGTAGAACTTACGCGCATCTACATTTTATGCCATAATATTAGTCAGTTGGCATTACTGTACTCAAGGTTAACAGTCTTTAGCAGTTGAAATGACCTTGTCATGCTCTAGTCTCACTCAAGCATTCATTCCTTTGTGTTGTGTCAACTATGTCGTTTTCCAAAAACGACATAGTGTATTTATTGTTGAGACTTATTGTGCATGCAAATCTTACAAACGTGTGAGAGAGGAGTTTGAGTTGAAGTTTCTTCAGTCTGCAGTTCCCAACAAGTCGACAATATCTTGTTTGATTGATAAATTTTGTGACACTGTCTGTACAGGATTGAAAGAGCTCAGGCCAGCCATCACTGTTAACTGCCGAAGTTCTTGATGATGTGTCTCAGCATTTAAATCTCTCACCCAGAAAATCTCTTAGAAAGTTATCTTCACAGGTTGGACTGTCATGAGCTACTGTTTTCAGGGCTGCAAAGAAGTTAAAATTTCATGCCTACTGCATTGATGTCATTCATGAACTGAAAGAACCAGACCACGAAAAACATTTATGGTACTGTCGTTGGTTTTGTTCTTTTGTTGATGAAAATGGAATTGAGGTGTTGGACCATGTTTATTTTAGTGACGAGGCTTGGTTTCACTTGGATGGGCGTGTGAACAGTCAAAACAGTCGAATATGGAGCAGTGAAAATCTTCACACTTTTCACAAACAACCATTACACACACTGAAAATTTGTGTTTGGTGTGCAATTTCCTGTTGTCATGTGATAGGGCCTTTATTTTTTGACTCAACTGTAACTGGTGAAGTTTATCGTGACCTCACCCAACAGTTTATTGCACTATTGGATGTGAATGAACGAGAGTGTTGGTTTCAACAAGATGGCACGACTGCCCTTACTGCAAATGACACAATGGTAATGTTGCAGGAATTTTTTGGTGATCATTTGATTTAAAAAAAATTGTGTTCCCAAGATCCCCAGATCTTACTCCTCCAGATTTTTTCCTTTGGAGGATCTCAAATGTGTAGTGTTTCAAAACAGTCCTCATACATTTGAAGACTTGAAGGCTAATGTAGAAAGAGAGATTTTAAACATAAGAAAACAAACATTGCCAAATGTGGCTGCAATGTCATGAAATGGGTACGAACCTACATCCAGGTTGCAGGAAATCACTTTCAACATCGGTTGTAAAGGTAGATACATGTCTAATTTGCATCTTTTGAAATTTGTGTCTTTTGTCAAGTTTAAATAGAAAAATAAAATAGAGGGTTGCACCTTATTTGAAACACCCTGTAGCTTACAAAACTTCTGTCTCATTGAAAAGACAATTAAATATCTGTATGTTATTTCTGATATGCATTAAAATAGCAATAACATACAAATATTTTAAACATAAATAACACTCAACCAGAACAGCATGCTTGCCATTATTCTACACTTGATGATACTATAAATGTGGCAGGTTATAGCAAGCCATCTCATCAGAAATTTGTGCAATATCATTTAATTGGAAACTTTTGAAAATCCTTATTCTCTACCCATCTATTTAGAGTCAGGAGTAGACAGCTGCAATTTGCTGCATCAGTCTTTGAATCATTATCAAAAGAATTTCATAGACAAACAGTGCAAATTCAGTTTAAACTTACAGAATGATTTTATAATGAACAAATTAAAATATTGAATGCCTTGACAAAATATAAAAAAATTGATTGGTTATTTTTTGAAGATCATAAACTCAAATCTGTTTACAAGAGATGTCAGCACCAAGTCTTATATTGAAGATTCCCCCCAGTCATAATAGTAGTAGTGTGTATGCCTCTACACACCTTATAACCTTCAACAATACATCATCTCTCCCATATGCACTAGAAAGTATAAGCAGTTAGGCATGTAAAACTAGTTTTGTGACTAGTTTTAGAAAGTTTTGTGAAAAATAACTAGTTTTGTGACTAGTTCTAGAAGCCTTTGTTTAACTTATGTGAATAATAACAATTTTAATATTAACAAATTTTTTTCGTATATTATGTAGAAATAATCTAATTTTAATTCCATTTTTCTACATAAGGTGCAAAAAAAAAAGTAAGATCAAATCTACTGCCAATAGGGGGGGGGGAATACATCAGTGGATTAATTAATGCATTGCATTTGTTGGGTTGGGTTGTTTTACCTCTGAGCGGCACTTTTTTGCACACCATGGGCTAAATGGCCAGGTCACATGGACCCCGAAGGCTCAGAGAAAGTTGGGGGAGGGGACCCACTGGAACAGCTGTTGGGAGATGGATGGTAGCCTCCCATCAAGGCCATCCAGCGTGTTCTTTAATGTGCACAGGGTATGGCTCTCCCGCACATGGGGCCACGGCTTAACGTCCCATCCGACGGACGGCGGCCTTTCCAAGCCCATCGGTGTCCCCTACTGACCGTGGGCAGGGCGGGGAATTTTGCGGAGATAAATCTCAACGCTGACCCAGCTGGGACTCGAACCTGGGAACTACAGATTACGAGCCTGGCGCGCTACCGACTGAGCCACCCCCGCCTCATTGCATTTGTTACTAAAGGAAATGACTTTATAAAAATATATATAAGCACATATTAATCAAACCATTACCATATATATATATCCACAATGAGAGAAATTAAACATTTTACAAGCAAAAATACCTCCATAATGAGATTACAATTCCAAAAAAGCAAAATTACATTCACGACATAATTCCAGTAAATTCACCACATTCATATAAATATAAAATAGCAGTATTTTTAAGTTGTACTTTTACAGAGCTTTGATATTGTCTAACCCCTTCTTATTAAATGCTGATATTAAATATCTATATTATATAGCAGAAACACACTTCACACAGCTCTGACACAAAAATAGTAATGAAAAATAACCTACCTAGGAATTTTCTGGTGGTGAATATAATTATATCTCTCCCCCAACACACACACATATACATAAAATTGCAGTTAAACTTCACAGAAAACTTAATTATTAATGTTGTATAGAAAAATGTTTGTAGCACAGAAATACAAACATTGGCTTCAGCATGGAATTTAATCTTTAAAAACTACAACTTAAGAACATGTGATTTGGATGACACATATAGAGAGCCTCTCAGATGAAAACTATTAACAGAGCTTCACTCTATATGCTGCCTGAGAATGCAAGCACTTGCTATGAGAAATGTATAGTGGCATTTCATATTTTAATGAACTGATTTAAAAGTTTTTAAAGTTCTTTTCAATGTAAAAGTGATTGCTCTTAAAGGCAAAAGTGTAGAAGTTATATGTGCATATGCATGTATAATTGCAAAAACAAAATGCTCTTAATAAACAGAGCAGTTTATAAATTAATAAACAGAGCAGTTTATAAATATTAATAAACAGATGCTCTTAATAAACAGAGCAATTAAACATTTTACAAGCAAAAATACCTCCATAATGAGATTACAATTCCAAAAAAGCAAAATTACATTCACGACATAATTCCAGTAAATTCACCACATCCATATAAATATAAAATAGCAGTATTTTTAAGTATTTTTAAGAGCAGTATTTTTAAGAGTATTTTTAAGAGCAGTATTTTTAAGAGCAGTTTATTATCTCTTTCAATAAAAATTAAATATTGTACACATTTATATTTACTTATGGTATATTCTATAGAAAAATGTTTTGGCATTAAATAAAAAAAATAAATACCCCATCAAGCAGCTGCTTGCCACAGAGGTCTGACAGGAGCCTGTCAGTTTATATGCCATAGTAGATCTGAGAGGATGGCAGGCCCTCAGCAGAAAAACGACACAAACAGCCATGCCTTACCCGGGGCTCGAACCCAGGTCCCTTAATTTATTTTATACCTTTTAGTATGAAAAATTGAAACAAATGGCCAAATTGAACACATATTTCCTAACCATACACCTCTTAATAGCAAAAGCTGCCTTAGGGAGATTGTGTTATATGCAGTGAAATCTTTTCTTTGAATATACTTTTGAAAGAAAACACATAAAATTATTAAAGAAAAGCATTTTAAGTAGAATTTAGAATACATGTGTGTTGTATTTTTATGGATTATATATAGTTTGGGTTTTAATTTTAAAGAAAGAATGTTTTTTAGTGCATATGAATTTACAAGTGATGCATGTGTTTTTTAGGAGCTGTTGGTTCTCCTTTATCAGAAGTAGAAGTACAAATTGTGAAGATGAAATCTTCGGAAGATGAATATGATATTCTAGTTCAAGGCAACCATAAGCAAACACAGACTGCTGCAGGCTATAAAGGCGAGCCTGGAGATTTATTAATACGAGGACCAGGAGTATTTGAAACATACTGGAATAAGCCAAAAGAAACTAAAGAATCATTCTTACCAGATAATTGGTTTAAAACAGGTATATATACATGCTGTTTGCTAGATTCAACTTTAACAAAAAAATTGTAGTAATTTAACCAAAGTATTTTGCTAATTTTGTTCAGTTGAATTGCATTTTCCTATTGATAATACTTTTATTTAATTACATGTTCATATAATTCATTATACAGGTGATCATATTTTTATGTGTTACATTTTATTACATAATTAAGTTATAAAAGTAATTGTGTGTCTGTAATGTCAAGAAACTCACAAATTTTTTTGTTATGATGACATTAGTATAACCTGGTGGCACTAGTATTACATGTAATGTCTTAAATAGCAAATTTTCAAATCACTGGATAATTAGAGGGCAACTGATCTTCTGACCCCTGAAAGTCCCCATTTGACACCAATGTACTTTTTCTTTTTGGGATCCCTCCCAAAAAGAAAGAATTAATAAATACATTAAAAGCGAAAGTGTATTTTGGAAAAAAAAAAGAAACACTAATTTACAGCATTTTAAAGAAAGAAGCTTTTGCAAGCATTATACCAGACATGCTTAGCTGAATATGGACTGAAGTAGAATATCATACTGCTAATGGTGCTGACATTGAGGTCTGCTGAATGCAAAATAATAATAGGAGGGTTTCCTGACTTTTTGTATACACAATTACTCATTTTTGCTGAATTATTTATAAAATATAGTACTTTAAAATATGGGTAACTTTTATATGACTCTGTATTATTAGCTGCACCCTCTCTGAATGACTTGTTAGAATTTAGTTTCCATCTGCAGTGTTGCTTCTAACAATGAAGTAAATCAAGTTTCAACTTCTTTCAACAGAATGGAAATTTTAGAATATTATTCTGAAATAATTCATGAGAAAAAATAAATGGTTATATACAAAGAAAGAACATTGAAGTGTGAAAAGTGAAATAATAGAATTATTAAGATAGGTATGAATTAATACTAATGTGAAAATTTATTCAGGAAATATATAGTTGTATATAGAACTATGTTGTCTTGCTGGTCTTATATTACCTATGATTTCTTGATCACTTTTCGTTATAGTATATGTACAATTTTTTCAGGAACTAATATCAAATTGCTAAGTAGTTTTAATACTGAAAAGTAGTCCTGCATTAACATGCTTACTTAACTCTCTGTGGTCCCATAAATGTTTTGATGGCTATAGGAAGTTAAAAAATAATTTTACTGATATTACACTAAATGGCACTGGACATTTTTCCTCACATAAAATTATATATTACTAAGAATGACAGCTCTTGCCTAAAATTTTGGTGTGGCACCACATCTATGGGAGCAAGTGCCCAGTGACTTTGCTTCATACAAAGTTACAAAGATGTTACAGGTTATATTGATGAGATCCATACTATTCTTATACATTAGAAGGCAGGAAATTTTCCTGTTAATTTTGTTACTTACTCTTATGATCCAAAATGCATTCCTCTGTCCAGTAGGCTCATCCGTCCAGTAGGCTAGTCCGTCCAGTAGGCTCATCCGTCCAGTAGGCTAGTCCGTCCAGTAGGCTCATCGATGCAGTCTCAGTGATATCATGGGTTGGAAGATTGTTCACTGGGATGCTTCGGCCCATTCACAATGGAGAGGTAGAAGTTGAAGGCTCACGAACAGGAGTAGCTGCCCTGGTTGATGGGCTTGTCGATGGAAAAGCCAAACTAAGAATCCCACATGAACTGACTTGAACTCCAAGGCTTTCATAGTGGGGGAGCTTGGGTGCTCTGAAGTGGTGTCAGCGGAGGGCCCTCTAACGTTCGCACAGCCTGTAACTACCCGGAGGTGCCTAGACAGGGAGGGTCTGCTGAAAGGACTTGGTCAACCTGATTAGGCAGACCTACCTTGCACTAACGATGGGTGCAGTTACAGCCCCGAAGTGGGTGGCGTGCACTTTGCTGGGGGCCTCCAATCGGCACTATAGAGGGGCCGATGCTGAGGGTCGTGCTGAAAGGCTCTGTCCCCGGTCGATTAGGCGTGGCTCATCGGCGGGACAGCCCGGGCTTCTCTGCTGTGGAGGACCCAAAAAGATAGGAATTTTATAACAGTTTGGCATCAAAATTCAAAGGTACCATCTTTTTTTATATTTGGCAGATATTTGGACAAAATCCAGTGAGTGATGGGCATATTCCTAGGCTCTGTATCTAAATTCCTAAAAGATCCCATTCTCACTGCACCTCAATGATTATTTCTTCAGACAGGCTAAAAATCCCAAGCAGTGTTTCTCTCTTCACGAGGTTTTCTCCCGCAGTAAGGCAGAACAAATGTAAGGCAGACTAAGAAGCAGGATCCTAGTTAGTCGATGGTGATTTCAGTGGCAACTCCCTCATGGTGATATGCAGTCCTCATACTGCGGTGCACCGGGATTGTCACTCATTACTATGTTGTCCACTTCCTCATCACCCCCCCCCCCCCGGAGTGGGACCTCCTTGATGAGGGGGGGGGCTATGAGGCTTCTGTGAATTTGTGTTTAAATCGCTGGCACTCTGGGGTTCATGATATCTTGTGGCCCCTGGTGGAGGGGGCCTGTTGAAGGACTGGACTGCTTCTGGGGAGGGCCGGTCCAGTGGTCTAAGACTTGTCCCCAGCGAAGCTGGGGGTTGCAACCCCAGTTGAGGGGCCATACTTGGGGGTCTGCAGACCGGACCCCTAGCACCTGGTCCAGTGGGCTCATCGATGTGGTCTCAATGATATCATGGGTTGGAAGATTGTTCACTGGGGGGCTTCGACCCGCTCACAATGGAGAGGTAGAAGTTGAAGGCTCGCGACTGGGCATGGCTAACCTGGTTGATGGGCTTATCAATGGAACAACCAAACTAAGAGTCCCACATGAATCTGTTTTGGCTCAACAGATAGCTTTCGTAGTGGAGGAACTTAGGTTCCTCTGAGAAGTGGGGTCCAGGTGCTGCAGTCATGTAAGCCCTGGTAGGTTAACGGCTTTGTCGGTGTTGTTGGAGGGCCGCTGACTGGTTTCGGGAGGTTGTCGGTCATGTGTGCTCCGATGCCGTCTCGGCACGGTTAAGGCCGAGACGGCGAGTGGGCTGTGGTTGCCCGGCTCGATGGAAAGGGCGAAGTTGAAGGTCATGCTGAAAGGACTGGGGACCCGATTAGGTGTGGCTTATCGATGGAAGTGCCTGTGAGTCTCTGCTGCAGATGACTCAAAAAGATAGGACTTCTTCATAAGTTTCACATCAAAATTTAAAAGATACCATCTGATTTATATTTGGCAGCTTTTCGGACAAAAATCGGCGAGTGTTTTGGCAATTCCTAGGCAAGCAATTCATAATTCTAAAAGATCCCACTCATCATACCTCAATGATTATTTCAACAGACAGGCTTGCTATGATAAGCAGTGTTTCTCTCTTCTACAGGTCTTCTCCCGCAGCAAGGCAGATCCATGAAAGCACGATTATGACAGGAGTACCTGGTTAGTGGATAGAGGTTTCAGTGGCAACTCCCTCAAGGTGATATGCAGTCTCCTTACTGCGGTGCACTGGAATTGTCACGCATTATTACGTTGTCCACTTCCTCATGTTGAACTGTCAAAATGCAGAGTTTTACATGTTTTTCACCTCCTCCTTGCCACTTACTGAAAAATTTTGCTATGTTGTATTTGACTGAAACCATCCCATGGCCAGGTGGTTAGCACGCTTGGCTGCTGATTTAAGGGACCTGGGTTCGAGCCCTGGGTAAGACATGGATGTTTGTGTTGTTTTTCTGCTGAGGTCCTGCCATCCTCACAGACCTTCTACTGTGGCATATAAACTGACAGGCTCCTGTCAGACTTCTGTGGCAAGCAGATGTTTGAGGGAGTATTTATTTATTATTTGACTGAGCACATGCTGAATTCTTACAGCTTCAGGAGTGGAGGGGATTAAAGGCTGAATCAAGCCAAGCTCTCCTCCTGTGGCTCAGAATCTGACTGAGGTCTATAAGTATTCTTGTTTCCTTCTCCCAAGTGTCATCCCCAAAATCGCCTGCAGTGACTTTTGGCCCAAGCATCGATATCCTTGAACTCTCTTCCAAGTTGTGCAGAAACTTTACCTTGTGTGTGTGCAACAACTGCCAAGCCATGACATTGTCTGTCACCAAGCTATGTCTTCCATATCTAGCTATAATCTCTTGCATGCTCACTGCTCATATACAAAAGAAAATGCATTTGCCAAGCAGAAATTACCAATTTCCACAAAAGCGGTTCCTTATCTTTTATCTTGCACTTCACCCTGCCCAAGCTGACACGTGGTTTTTTTACCTAATTCTTTCATTTCTAAAAAAAATGTTTAAATTTACACTTTTTACTTTTATCATCTCTCTCTCTGTATGCTGCATATCTCACAGCACTTAGGAAATTACTTTTCTGCACATGATTTCCTAGAATCCATCTTCTGTGGTTTCACCAAATGGAACAATCTCTTAATCTTATCATTGCTCTTCATGCTGCTTACCTCAGCATCTAAAAAAGTACTTTTCTCTATATTCTTGAAAATTTTTTGTCCTGGCTGTCAAACTCCACAGAAGTCTAACAGGACCTATCTTTATCTATATGCAGCACATTAATTACTCTCTTAACATTAATTAAGCTTTCCTTATCAAATCTATTGTATGGTTTATGCAGATCTCATTATTCTTTCTCATTTCTAACTTTTTACAAGGAACTAAATCCAAAACATTGCAAATATTTGTACGTGCACATTCAACATTAAATTCATTTCTGCGCTTTTTTGAGCTTTTGCTAAACTTGACCGTCTATTGTATTACCTGCTATAATTTCAACAACTTTATTTTCCACAAATATTTTACTTTTAACACTGTTGGGAGTTTTAATATCTTGAATTTCCCACTCTACAAAAGGTATATAAATATCAGTAACACTAGGATCAGTTTTATTATCTACACATTTATCAGTAGGTTTTAAATCACTCAATTGCTTAATAACAAGCAAATCCTCCCTTTTTTTTAACCACACAATTTACCATCTTTTATTTTACCCGACTTTTTTTTCACTTTTCTATCTCAGTGTTCCTGACTCTAGCTTCATCATCTATTTCACCAATTAATTTATGGTACATTTCAGTTTGACTGATGTAGCAGCTGCCCATTGTGTTATCAAATGCATTGCATTCAACAATAGATTTCTTTAAGACTTCTTACTTTTCTCTTTGAAATGGTTCATACAATTTGCCTGCTTCGCACTGTACCCTCTCTGTTTATCCATTAAGATACCGTCCACATGTACCAAGGAAGCCAATTCTTCCTGCACCACTGCATGCACCCAAGATTTGAGCCATTATACTATGTTGCCAAGAGTTGCATCCTCTATCTGGATTTTTCCTCTTGCTCAATATGCTGTGTTCAATAATGGATATGGTGTCATGAACCTATTGCTCACTGTCTGCAATTCTCCATGTAATGTACATTCCCCAGTACAAAGACTCCAAAAGAAATCAGACTTTAACGTAGTCTTATTATTAATCACAGCTCTATCACCGAAGATCAACTCTGCAGAGTAGAGCATTTTTTTTTATATTTATAAAAAATATTTCAATGAAAACTAAGCTGGGACATTTGTTTGTCTCCCCCACCCCACACACACCAGAACAAAGTGCATTATTATTATTTTGAACTCCTCTCTGGAAAACATTCTGCAGGTGCTGAGTTACTATATATGATTGATTTCATATGTAGTCCATATAAAGGTAGAGATTGGAACTTGTAAGTAGGCAGTGGTTATAATCTAAGAAAAATCGTATAATTTTAAATGAAGAAATTCGTGAAGAATGGAATAGTTCTTGTTGGTATAAACAAATAATCTGACCATATTATTAAAAAGTGGGGAATATTGTAATTACTTAATTGTGTTTATGGCAGTTATGTAATTCAAATTAATAATCATAATGCCCACATCTGCAGTTATGAGTTTTAGAACTAAAATTTTGTTGATGAATGCAACAACATTATATAATGGACTTACTTGATTTAAGGCATACAATTTAATAGTATAATTGCAACCTATATGATGCATATATTTTATATTTTCTAGGTGATACAGCATCTTATGTTGATGGAGTGTACAGAATACTTGGTCGTACTTCTTCTGATATAATCAAGAGTGGAGGATATAAAATCAGTTCTTTAGATGTAGAACGATATTTGCTTATGCATCCTGATATTGCAGAATGTACAGTAGTTGGTTTGCCAGATGAAATATGGGGAGAGAGAGTAGCAGCAGTAATTGTAACTTTAAATGGTACTGATCTCTCTTTGCATGAAATTAAAACGTGGTGTAAAGAAAAACTGCCTCTGTATGCTGCACCAACAATACTTAAATGTGTAAAAGAACTGCCACGAAATATAATGGGAAAAGTCAATAAGAAGGAACTGAAATTGAAATTATTTCCAGAATATTGTAAAACTACCTGAATGCTAAAAAAGAAAACTAAAAAGGGGATCAATAAACACTAAAAAAGAAATCTGAAAATGGGATCAATAAACACTGCCAAATATTTTTTTTAAGTAACAGAAATCCAGTACTATCGGTTGTATATTTTTATTCATTGTCACTCAGTTGAATTATGAGCCAATACCTGGTGATGGGGCAATTTTTCTAAAATACTAAATAGTTATTTTCAGATTTTATCAAATGCTACTAAGACATTTAATGTACTCAAGTAATTTCCCAGTTTTTCCACTGGTTGCACAATATATTTATAAATGATAAATTATTTTGTACGTGCTATAAATATGAATGTACTAAAAATTTTACTATAATATTGCAATAATGTATTGTGTAAAACTTCACACCCCATATATTGATGCCTTTGGTTATAGAAATAAGGCATTGCATCAATTTTGATTCTGTTAAAATATTTATATAATTATATATAATTCTCCCAGAAAGAAGACCAATCAGTTTTTGCCAGGAAATCCAGTTCATTTGAGAAGTTTTATATTCATAAAGATGTTAACAGTATCAGTTCCAGTTTGTAATTGTGAAAAGGTGATCATATGTACTTTAAAGTGCCACATATACCGAATGCTTTACAGGCACTGATATTTTTAACTTTGAGAGCCTTGACTATTTAAGTGACTGCACTTTTGCCCCTGTTGTGGTGTTAAGTGGTAATTCCAGTGGGATAGGATAAAGTTATGAATTGTATGGGTTAGCTATAAAAAGTAGTTTTATGCTGTGAATTAAAAAATTGGTTTGAAAGGATGTGGGAGTTTGATTTGACTGCAGTATGTATTGAAAGTCATGAAATATTATTTGCCATGCTATGTGTCATTGCATTTTACAATATCTTGCTGTAGATAACTTTGTCCTGTGGCTCAAAGAGAGAATCCTTGTTTTTTTCTTGCATATGGGCTTTCAAGTCATGGTCCTCACAAAAGCCTGTTCTCTGTACAGTGGTGGAACAGCACATCATGATATTAACAAATCCTCCCTGTAATCAGAAATCCAGATCATATTGAACCTTTCACTTTTCATCAAGCCATCATTTGCAGCAAACCTCTTTGTCTGAGAACTAACTTCTGCTCCCAGATACATAAAGTATTGATTTCCTATACTATTGTCACCATGTGGTAGAACTGCAGTCTCATGGAACTCATTGGATTTCCACTGAAATGTCTATTTTAAAGTGTGTCATTTGTCAGAATGTAGTGAATCAATAACTTGATAACCTATACAAATAAACAGCTTTTCCAACTAGCTGTATTTCTTGAACAGCAGACTGGACTTTTCAAATGAAATAACACACCCATCTGATCAGCCCAAAACTTCTAGTTGAAGAACTTTCACCACATGGTGGTATGAAATGGTAACTCAATTTGTGGTTTAGTGAAACCCTTTAAAAATTTATACTGTTTTACTGACAAATTCTATTGTATAAGCAGTTTGTATTAATTGTATATAAAATATAAAGTATATGACATCAAAAATAAAAATACTAATCTTGTATGTTATACCTTTTTAAATTAAACCAACAAAGATTTTCATCAACCTTGATGCAATTGTGGTTTTCTTTATAGTTAAATGCTGCATTTTCAACTAAATCTGTAAAAGCTAATGTGTGCTTGAATAAAATTTGCTTCCTAACCCTTAATGTGCTGGATTATATATCATTCCTCTTGAATATAAAAATTTAAAGAGCTGTAGAGTTTTATTCTGAAGTAACTGATAGAATTTGGTCATATTATTGTACACAATGTAATTTGTTAATTTCCGTGATTAATTTGAAAGAACTTTTAAAAAAGAAATTTCTTATGGTAAAAATAGAAAAACTTGCAGGAAAGTTCTTTGGGAACTATAGTGTCTTCCAGCACTTTAAGGGCTAATAAGCTAAATACGGAGTGCTAGATTGTAGCCGAGGATAGAGCTAGATTTTTAATGAGAAAATTCGAAACTGGCTCATACTGGTACCTTCATTCTTTGCATCAATAAAAGATTAAAAAAAAGAAAAGGAGCGAAATGAGCAAAAGTTTGGTAGTATGCTATTATATTCTGATTCTTCCCGCGGTTTATTTTTGTCAATAAATAAAATAAATACTCCCTCAAGCAGCTGCTTGCCACAGAGGTCTGACAGGAGGATAATTGACAGCTAGCAGCCGTTTTGACATATGCCTTTAACTTGTTATTGTATTGTCTCCACTTCAACGTATATGAATTTGGTAAAAGTAGAGCAATAAATAACGAACGTAAAAGTAGGCAAATGCAAATGTTTCCTAAACAACTCTCTATCACACACAGAACGCAAAAGTAGCCCAATATTACCTAAATAACTCTATCACACAGAGGCACACGTTCCGCACCTGAGATATATCCAGTCCATGCAAATGCTGCTTTTTAATTAGAGTCCTTATTGTCAACATAATCATTTTCAATGATAATAAGTAACTCCAATTGCTGTAAAAAAACAATAATTCTCTTACCTGATCTACTTTTCAAACAAAAACTGAATTAGTATAAATGCACAAATATCATACTGATACAGATATATATCTGATTTAAATACAGCACAGCCACTTCTCATGACAAACTAACATTAAAATCAAATATTGTCAATAATTGTAAGCTCAAAGCAGAACTATCAATTCTTAACACGTGCAATTGTCTTTTGTGATGATTGCCGCCTCAGCTTTTAGGAGCGGCCGCGCGGTATATTACAAACAAAAATAATAGCTTCGCGCTGTCAGATCAAAAGTCTCGGCGACCGCTCGCCAACGATGCACCTGCACCAGAAACCGAGATCAAAGGATACCGAAAGCGCTTAGGCAGAGGCGTACGATAAGTCATAAATCGTATACATCAATATCGGAATACAATAGACCAATATAAAAAAGCGTTGCGTAAAGATTTTTAATTATTGAATGGTTCAAATTGTATTTTGATTTCGCTGCTTATGCCGCCCCCTTACGGTGCCGCCTGATGCGGCCGTCTCTCTGTATCATAGCACGGCCCTGCCTACTATGGCATATAAACTGACAGGCTTCTGTCAGACCTCTGCCAAGCTTGGGGGGTATGTTTTTTCATTGTACAAACACTGTTCATCTTAGCTTACCAAAGCTAATTTCACCACATCAATTTCCAGTTTTTTTTATGTTTTCTTAATCAGAATATATATTTCAACTTTTGAATTTATGGGGTTTCTTAAATTTGCCATAGATTAGGGTTTCAGAACGTCAATGTCCGGAACGTAATAGACTAATGTTCCACGGATCAGGGAAGAAACCCTTTGAGGTCTGAACTAGATCTATACATATAATTGTGCCAAGTGTCGTATTCTAGGCCCTGTGCAGTAGGATAGGATGTTAAGCAGTTGTCATGAGAGCCGGAGAGCCATACCCTGTGCATGTGCCAGGCTTGTAATCTACAGTTCCCAGGTTTGAGTCCCAGCTAGGTCAGTGTTGAGATTTATCTCCGAAAAGTTCCCCGCCCTGCCCACGGTCAGTAGGGGACACTGATGGGCTTGGAAAGATCGTTGCCCATTGGATAGACGTTAAGCTGTGGCCCTGTGTTTAGGAGAGCTATACTTGTGCACGTTAAAGAACACGATGTATAGACGAGAGGCTACCATCTCCCCCCCCCCCCCCAACAACCTTCTCTAAGCCTTCAGGGTCCTTGTGAGCACAGCTCCTAGCCCTTTGTATGCAAAAAAAAGTACCGTTTAGAGGTAACCCAACCCAGGGCCCTGTGCAAGAGATGGGAGAACCAGTAGATCCCCTGTGGTGTCCATGGCGTTTACTACATGTACATTAAAAAATAATGCGCCTAATTTTATAATGAGATATATAACCAATTTTTTGTGATAGTTTTTTTGGGGGAATAAAATGTAGTTTCCCCCAGTATATTGTGCTGGCCCTTGGCCGTACTATAACCTTATCTTCGAAACAGCTTAAAAAACAACTTTCCGCTGTTCAACAACTCTGAGCTTCTACTATTTATGTTATTGTTTGTTTGATCTATGTGGTCTTGGCAACGTGAACTGGATCGTGCTGAGCTGCCGAACTCGGGCTGTTGATGGAAATGTCCGTTAAATAGTATTTAAACCAAATGATATAATACTGCAAATTTTCATTAAATAAATTGGTTATTAAATGGTAGTATTTTGGAAGAAATCTGAAATTTTCTGTTGAGTAAAAGTCCTTTGGTATTGCCGTCCTCCATTTCCCTTAGAGCATATATTTCGAATTCCGTAATTTAATTAGTATCGAGGAAGCCTCTGGCCCCATGTAATTTATCTTTTTTTCTTTCATTTCTCGTTCAGCTACAGATTTCCGCCTTGAAGTGCTGTTGCTATTTCTTATGTCACCATATTATATCCAGCCTCCTCTAACCGTGATCTTACAACTTCCAAATTATTATCCTTTTCGCTGCTGTTGAAAGACACAAATTGAAAAAGTTTCTCACAAGACAGATTTTTTTCCATGGGTGAACCTAAACAAGTATAAGTAGGGTCCGACAGTCCCTTTTTAATTTCGAAACTTTATAAAACTTTATGTATGCCTCAAATAACATTTAGTTGCAAAAATTTGAAATTTAAAATTTTATTTCAAATTTTTGCAACTAAATGTTATTTGAGGCATACATAAATTTTTCTCATTTAAAGTTTTATAACGTTTCGAAATTAAAAAGGGACTGTCGGAATTTTTAAAATAATTAGAAAAGTTACTTTCCTGTATTATTACAATAACGTTCAAATTATCAGATAACAAAATGTAACATTCAATTGCTTATTACATTACTTTTTAGTAGTCGAAAACAAAAAAAATTATCAATCGGTATTAAATACAGAGGTCCTGTATAGGTTGAGGCTGGCTATGTCGGTGATCGACTGCCATTGGTTGTCATATTGGTTGTCCGTGAGACGGAAGCCTGTGCGTTAGTGTGTTTGTGCGCACCTAGTAAAAGATTCTCAATTGTCAGAGTTTTACACAATTCTACATTTTTTTGTTTATAAAAGCTTTCATATTTTTATTGCCTCACTACGCTGCATTTGGGTGTAAAAATTCCACTCATAAAAATAAATTATCGTTTTTTTTCCAAGAAACTATTAGAAGACGGCAATCGGCTGCAAAAGCGAAAACATAACTGAAAACCAACAAATAATTTTTTTAAGGTTCGTTTGGAAAACGAGCTAATGTTTCCACTTTGTTGTCTGCCTATGCCAATTTTTGGTCATCTGTTAACTGTTGTCTATCTGTTTATATACATTTTTACTTTTGGAGGTAAATGAAAATTTGTTTTTTGGATGTGTCGAAGAAATATTGCGATTCGCAATTTTGAAATCTTCCAATATGTCACCGTAGCGGCGACATACTAATACTCAGTACCGTCGACAGGGTGTAGCATAGAGGCAGCCTGCCTCACAGCGCCTGTGATGGTCCACCCATCACAGTGGGTGGACCATCACAGGCGCTGATTTCTTTTTTTTCTTAACCAGTTTTGCTTTATTTACGTTATATTTATCATTTTGCATAATTATTTGGTATGACATTCTATCACTAATAAACCCAGTGAGTAAAATATTGCAAAGTGTAAATTTAAATATTGGCCATGCCTTAGAGCAGTTTGACACCATCCTGAAATTTTTAACCGATTATAGGAAAAACGGATTTCAACAAATGAAAAAAACTGCAGAAAAACTTGATGCACCCTAGAATTTCCTCATGTAAGAATAATAAGAAAAAGAAAAATGTTTTCCTATGAGAGCCGCAAACGACCCCAGAAAAACTTTTTGAAGTTCATGTTTTTAACATCTTGATACTATAAATAGCTTGCAAAAATAGATTTGAACAGCTGAGATCACACAATGATCTATTTGAATTTTTATATAAATTTTTTTATATAACTGGAATTGGGACGAAATATTAAAACATTGTATACTGGGAAATTGCTTTGAGCAGTGGAAAGACATCTGATGTAGATGCAATAGATTTATTTGAAGAATTAAAAATGTTCTCAAAAATACAAAACAAAAGTGGTCCTCACCAAATTTTATCATATACAGGGTGAATCTGAAAAAGTGGGCAAAACTTTACGGGGTGGTAGAACGCAGCTATACGAGCAATATTCGTCATAGAATGTATGGTCGGAACGCAGGCGGTGAGAAGTTAAAAGGTAGTTTTCCACTGTCACATTTAAAGAATGAACACAAGAAGGAGAAGAGATACTTCAGAAAACATTTTATTAACAGGAATGTAATTGAGGTACATGCTCAGAGAAATTGCTCAAAAGAGCTGCCGCCAACTGTAATGCAGGCTTCACACCTGCGGGATAGGGACCGACGCACATTTGCGAAGACGCCAGGCATTTCCCGAATATCGCCGGCAACAACGGCGATCCTGGCGACTAGATCCATATCGGTTTCCATTGAAACCGATATGGATCTAGTCGCCGTAGATTAGGCTTTTCATATGGCCCCACAGGAAAAAGTCCAAACACGAGAGATCCGGCGATCTTGGTGGCCAAGCTATGGGACCACCTCGACCAATCCATCGCCCTGGGAACGTTGCATGTAAAGTGTTCCGCACATCTAAGCTGAAGTGTGCAGGCGCACCGTCGTGCTGGAACCACATTCTCGACCTGCTGGGGGTTGGAATCGGACGCAGCAGCTCCGGCAACACCTCTCGTAGGAATGTGTTATACGATTTGCCGTCCAGACGGTGTGTCAGGAGGTATGGGCTAACCAAATGGTCATGGAGGATCCCTGCCCAAACATTTACGGAGAACCGCTGCTGGAATGAATGAGGACGTGTGGCATGCGGGTTCGTAGATGCCCACGTGTGTGAATTGTGGGTATTCAAAACGCCCTCACAGGTGAAAGTGCACTCGTCCGTAAACAGAACATATGCACCAAAATCCGGCTGCGCTGCATTCTGCTGGAGGTACCAACGTGCGAAATCGACACCTGGCTGATAGTCCGCTGGTGACAATGCTTGTACCTTCTGTGTACGATAGGGGTGCATTCCTTCCTCCTGTAGCACACGGCAAACCGACATTTGGGACACGTGTACTGCACGGGAAACCGCTCGTGTGCTACATCCCGGTCGCTCTTCCACCCTACGCAGAATGTCCTCTGCAAGTTGCGGTGTCCTGACACTCCTTTCACGCCCTGCGTCTTGCTTGGCCGCGGCGAAGGATCCCGTTTCACACAGCCGCCGATGCAAACGCTCGAAGGTTTTCCAATCTGGAATGCATCTCATCGGAAACCGGTCGCGGTAATGTCTCTGTGCCTCACTTGCATTCCCGTCCGCCGCACTGTACACAAAGTGCATATCCGCCATTTCGTGGTTAGTATAACCAGCCATCCTCTCGGCAATCCACGGTAGAAATGCTGTTGGGTGCGAGGACTGACCCTTTTATACCATTTCCAACGTCACCTAGCGGCTCGCCGTTTGCGTTCCGCCCATACTTTCTATGACGAATATTGCTCGTATAGCTGCGTTCTACCACCCCGTAAAGTTTTGCCCACTTTTTCAGATTCACCCTATATATATGTTACCGGCAATGTATGAAAAGCCGGCATTCTATAGAATGCCTAGGCATTGTATATAATACCCGGCGTTTTTAGGCAATGTATGAAATATGAGAATTATTACATACTTTCCCTAGGCATTGTATATAATACCTAGGCATTCTATAGAATGACAAATACTATTTAGGCAAAGTATGAAAAAGGTCCTGACAAGGCTATTATATAAATGACGTGCATTCCTCAAAAATACAAATGTTATTCTGAAAAAATAATGAGAGTGCCATTAAAAAAATTTATTCAAAATACGTAAAGAAAAATGAAATTTGTACAAAACAAAATTTATGCCTTTCTTATTAAGGGAAACAAAATTTTCATATAAAAAATAAGAAATTAAACTTAACCTACTTGTTGCAACATGGTAGACTTGAATGACATTTTGAATTACATTTTTCACGCAAAGACATTTCATATTTTGGCACTTTGTTTTACACATACATTTGACGAATCCTTGGCCGCTTCCACTGGACTGAGCAATTGCAACTGACCGGAGAGGAATTTCATGGTCAGGAATATCTTCAATTCTAAACAAGTTCTTAGGGCATAAAGTGAATTGTGATCTCGCATATATTTGTTTTAAAATTCCTTCAGAAGTTCCAAGTCGGTAGAATCCATCCTCTGTCACACTCATTACAATTGCCAATATATTGCGCGAATCACCTCGCCCCTTGTCGACGTCAGGAATAGGAACTCGCACAGTAGTTCCCAAAGAAGCAGTAGGAAATTTTTTTTCCGAATTCATTTTCATTTTTTTGGCTTGTATTTCCAGATTGATTTTAGAATTTATTTTACCTTCAATAGCATTTTCAGTTTTGAAACAAAGGGTGCACAAAATATCCATTTCATCATCTTTACTAACATGGCCACAGAAGGTATGAATTTTTTGACGACACTTTTTGCATGCAAGTGCATCACTCGTTTCCTTTAAACACACACAACAGGTATCAGAAACGGAAATCTCTTCGGTAAGCATGTCTTCATCATGTTGGTTTAATCCACTATCGACTATAATCTCATCCATGTTTTTTAAAACAGGCTCTTTTTCTTGCATAATCTGATTAGTTTCACCTTTTTCCATTGTTTGGACGCTTTCTATTACTTTTTCTAGCTGCTCCTCTGTATTTATGTCTTTTAAAACATCTTCTGGTAGAAAAGACGTTGTAAGCCCTAATTTAGGTTTGCAGCCAAAAAGAGCTTCGCATGGTGTTCTTTTGATCCCAGAATAATAAGCTCTATTTTTCATAAATTGAACGAAACGCAGTCCTTCACTCCAGCGGTCACATTTTTTGTCCTGCATCTAAGTACAGAGCATATTTTCGATATCTTGATTAGTCTTTCGACACTACCCTGGCTTTGTGAATGGCGAGGCTTCCCATGGACGATCTTCAGTGCTGGCCAAAACTCCTTCAAGCTGGTCACCACATTATTGGCAAATTCCCTACCATTGTCAGACTGTAATATAGATGGCGCTCCAAGCAACGAGAATATGTCCACTAGGTTGTAGGCTACTTCTTCAGCTCTTTTTGATGTTAGACTTAAGAATCACAAATTTTGTGAGATGATCTTGGTACACCATAATAAATTTGTATTCTCTATCTGGCTGAGACAAAGTCAATAAGATCTACCTGACAACGGGGATTAAATTCGGAAAAAATCATAGGTTTCACAACAATGCAATTTTTAATACCTTTGTTTTTTCTGGCAAGGCTCACAAAGGTGGATGTACAGTTTAATATCATGACGTGTAACGTTTTTGTATTTGGTTGAAAGTTCTTTCACAACATTCTATCACGTCCTCCGTGTCCAATAGCCAAATGAGCTTCATGAAGTACGTGAAATAACTCCGAGTCCTTGACGTAATACTGTATAGTACTGACGCCTTCTTTAATAGGATAAATGAGTTTACTTTTGTTTTCTACAATCATCACATTATAGCGATTCAGCAACCAATAGTCCCTGGGTTCCTTCTTAGTAGTCATTTTGGCTTTTTGTACATCATTTATTAACTTCCGGTAAGTAGTTTCGGTTAAGAAAATATTGTTTTTTGCAGCATTAACTCGAATTTTGGACAGTTCATCGTCGAATCGTTGTTTCATGTCTGTAGACCATGACTCCTTCTCCAACACTACAGCTTGCTCCTCCATTTTCATGGAGCACAGTAAAAACTAATTTTTTGAACAAATTTAAGTAAAATTGCGTATTTTATTTCGACACTCCCGAACAAACCGCAAAGTGCAACTGACAAATTCTAAGCCTGAGGCGCGGGTTAAAAGTCACGTGCCTTGCCACGTGATATTCGAAACGAATCGGAGATGTATTTCATACTTTGCCAGTTTCTGATTTGGTATTCTATAGAATGCCTAGGAAATGTGTGAAATATGAATCGTTTCATACATTGCCGGCTAGTTTTAGGCATTATATACAATGACTAGGCATTCTATAGAATGCCGGATTTCAAACTTTGCCGGTAACATATATAACCAAAATCTTGTAGAAATTTATCCCAACGTAACCACCGCCCTAAGGATTTTGTTAACAATTCCTGTTAGCGTAGCAAGTGCGGAAAGAAATTTTTGCAAGCTTAAACTGATTAAAAATTATTTGCGAACAATGACCAAGGATTGGTTGGTCTAGCAACTATATCGATAGAGGTGGACATAGCTTATAATTTAAATTTAGAAGAGCTTATAAACAGGTTTATTGTGCGATATCCCGTAAAGCAAACATGTAATTAACATTATTATATAATTGTTTTGCATTAATGTTTTCTCTTGTAATAAAAACAAAATAGCAATTGGAGATTTTCTATTTTTGTCTTATAATCCACCAGGGGAGATATTTGTTTGCCTCAGGTCGCGATCTATTCTGACGACGGCCCTGATCATAGTTGTGGTTTTAAAAACCGGTTTTGTCATCTCGTAAAAATATTTCGTATTAATACGCTATTTGCTTAATTAGGGTTAAAATTATTCTCTATTCAGTATTGCTAAGTTTAATGTAGAATTGAAAATGAAACAATACACTTCTTTTTAAACGAAATTTATTTTTAAAATCTGTACATTTCACTTGAGAAAACGTTTGACCAGTACATTTTTTTTTTGTATATCATTCTGTTTTTGCACATAGCCTAAAAAATGAAGGCAATTAGATGCAACAGCAAGTGTTGACGTGAAGCTTTCCATTGTTCCAGTAGCAATGGCAAGTATCAAGATTGGGCTCAAAACTAGAATGATTTTTTACAGTATCCGCATAAAACACGATTAAAACTAAATCCAAATCTAATGGACCAGATACTGTACTTCAAATTTAATGCCTGCCAAAGGGCTACTGAGAACATGATGGTTCATTTCGATATGTCCAATGTAACATACTGAAGTCGATTCCAACTGAAATCACTTATTAGATGTATTTTACTTTGAGAGTTTTGGTAAGACAAAATATGTAAAAAATCATACAACAGCTGACATTTCAGTGCAGCAGATTAGTTTAAATGGCTAAATTCCTATCTAACGTATTACTAACTCTGTTGAAAGTATCACAATGCAATAATTTCTCTGATACAAACTAACATTTTTACCCTCAGATAAAAAATAATACTTTTGCTGAGGCACAAAGGTGCAAGTGACTTTTCTAGATAAGGTTAAACAACGAAATGACTAACACAAAAACACCACTAAAATTTAGGTGAATGGAAAGATTGAAAAATAGTGAAACACTAAAAAAAAGTAGTTAATTTAGCACACCGTATCAAAATAGGTACTTTTTTTTTATATTTTTTATACAGCTTTCAACAAATAATTTTAAATGAACACTGGGATGAGGCACTGGGAACTACTATTTTGGCAATTCAAATACCATTTTTTAATTTTTTTTCGTTTTTTTTTGTTCTATTCACATCAACACTTTACTTTCAATTGCAATCCACAGATATGGATTTGAAAATGGCTATTCATCAACATAATAGAGTCATTTCTGAACACCCATGGTCAAGTATCTCTAATCTTTCCTGAATACAAATAATCTGGACAGTAACCGTCAATGTATATTACTGCACGAAACAACCACGTAATGAACAGTTCGTAAACGAAATTAATACTCTTGAGAAAAAAAATATGAGCAAAATCTCAATATATTCTGGGAGTCTTTATAATTTCTGCAAATGAATCTGAACTGCATTACTAAAGTTACACATATCTCTTCCTCCTCACTAATACCAAATAATGGCAATAAAAACATCAATAAAATATATCAGAAAATATTAAGTAACTGTTTATTGCATGATAAAACCTTCAAAATCAGTGCACTACACTAGAAATCATCGATTTTTTAGTTATACAGAAATCATGCAATAAGGCTGAAGCTAATTAGCTGTTATGGTAGTTTACACCAATAGCCCATAATGTAATAAATAATGAAAATGTAAATTGACATGCCATGATTAAAATTACTTATCACATATACCATAGATATTTTTTTTGTAGCGATTTAATCAAGTACAATTTTAAGGGTAATTTTCTTGTAAATTTTCAAAATATTTTGAACTCCCAACATAAAGATGAATCATAAAAAAATAGTACTTCATATATTCAAAGGCTGTCTTATAAACTAATACAGATTAAAGTACTTTTAAAAAAAAATCTAGTATTCTAATACATAAATAAATTCAAATGCCTCTAAAGAGAACTTATCTTGAATACTGTCCATTGTGAATTTTTTTTCGCTACTGGAAAACTGAACGTTAAAATACAAAACTGTTACGAGAAAAATCGCCCATCTTAAAATTATAATTGTTATATCAGACTCCCAGATTTGTATACAGACAATAATTAAATATATGCCTGTCTTAAAACCATTTCTTAAAGAATCTGTTCCTTCAAGGAAGCTATTATTTTCTTTTTCTTCCACTGATATATTGTGCTGGACTCACACATACACACAGAAAAAAGGAGTATGCCACAGTAAAACATTAAACAGTGCTGCATAAAGCTGGGAAAATATAGTAATACTACAAGGCACTTCCCTGACTAATACTATATCAACACATTTTGATAGCTTTGATTATTTAGGATAATTTAAACAGCATATTTCTTTAACCCTTTCTTCTTTCAGATGAGTGAGCATGTTAAAACCAGATGTTTAGCTTTCTGCATTCAAAGCTGAACATGCAGAAGCATAAAACTAAAAGCTAACATTTCCATTTTTCAAATACATAAATTTCTGTCAGGTGGAATATAAGAACTTTCTTATGGTAGCAAAGGTGGCATTCAGAAAAGTGCACTATATATGACTGACAAGATTAGCAAAGTATTACATCAAAATAAATTTAGATTCGAAGAGTAAAATCATATATGCATTTAGCTTTATAATGAGCTACAAAATTTCTAAAGTGTTATAATAGTTGTGATTTTTCACGAAAAATTAATTCTATACACATTTACTATTTACTTATACCTTCATTTTCATTTTGACTTATGGCACAGCTAAGATGCATAATTTTATACAATATACAAACACATATGTACATGTTTACATTATTTTATGTACAAAATTCCCAAAATTAAAAGGGACAACATGATTGACTACAAATTAACATGGACCCCAGAGAAATGTACAACAGCTCTTAGCTGCTTTGGAGTAACCAAATTACAACAGCTGCGTTATGTTTACTGAACACATCTCTCAGTGTCCATTTTGTTATATTTTGGTATCTTAAATCTAACAAGTTGGAGATAACTCCAATGTCATCACAGCTAGGAAAAGTTAATAGTTCATGACAAAGAAAAAGCATCCTCATGATTATGCAGGATTGCTTCTGGTCATCTGGCACAATTATCATGCATAGAATCAAATTTCATCACAGGAAATGTCTTTGTGGTGGAATGGCAAAGAAAAATTTGAAGCATTTAAGAAACAAGCAGCTTCAGAGCTGGCCTGTTTTTCACCATGTTGATTATTTTTATCATTCTTATTGAAAAATTTCAGCTTCAATAGACTCATTCACACACACACACAGCATGCAAAAATGCAAGGCTGATGGAAGACTAGTCCAAAGGAAAAAAAAAACTGGCTTTGCTACCGCCCAATTATTATTTGTCCATTGTCCTTCCGTGCTGACATACCACCATTTTGTAAGGAATCTCTTCGGTTTTGAGATTTTTTCTTGTTTGAAAAGCTACGATAGCGGGGTCCATTGTTATGAGTATGAACACCATCTCCCAATGGAGAATTTATTGCATGGGCTTGGGAATGTTGTATACTGTGCAATGGCACTGGCACATATTTTCTTTGCTTTGACCAATTTCCATTTACAGTTATTCCTCCTCCATCAGTCCTTACTGATTTTATTCTGTCAGCAGCAGAAATGTTTGGGTCTAATACTCCTATAAGAGAATTCATATAGCTTGAGGAAGGAGCAATATTTGTCCTTATGTCATTCACACCTTGTTGTATCACTGGCACAGACTGTTGTTCACATATATGTCTTCCAGCTGCCTGGTTACTGTATCTGTTGTGATTCCAGTTTTGCTTGTTATTTGGCATATGATTTCTGGTCTGTCCTCTATCTTCTTCAGGTTTGTTCTGAACTGTTTCTGATACAACATCTGAATCCTAGAGAAAATAATATAACAGTTCAGCAAGTAGAAATGTTAAAGTTATTTCAAAACATTTTTAGCATACATTGAAATAATAATGGATTAATTTTATATTTAATTAATATTTATTAAGTATATATGTAATTATATACTTAATAAGTACTTAAAATTCAATACGTTCAGGTTTAGCTAATTAACTTTCTCTCTGGAACCTCTATTCTAACTGTTCACATTTTTGACCAATGAGCTTCAACACGAAAGGAGTCTAACAAACAAAAGCACAGGATGTTTTTTAAACGAGAACTCAATGTTAGGAATGCTAATAATGCCATGTATTAGAGGATTAAGGTAATTTTGGCAAAACTCATATATACACAGCAGGCAGTGCTCAGTATAAGCAGCAAACATAGCATTCAATGTAGAGAAGTGCATGTTCTTGGTGGAGTGTTACCTAAAACAGAATTGTTTAAAACAACTACAGTGAGTACAGCCACCAATCTGGATGTCCAGCACCAGCAAAAACTAGTATGGAAATCTGTGAACAAAGTATAACTAAATGTAACAAAGTAAAGAAAACTAGTATGGAAATCAGTTCAAGCAGACAGGAAATGTGAACATTCCAAAATGCATTCACCAGTCAACTGTTGTTAGAGACTCCTATAGCAGATATTAGTGAGAGATGGAGTGCAGGTCCACACAAGTCACTGTCCCACAATTGTTGTACAGTAGTTGATACAGAAGCAGTGAAGACATTGCATTTGTTTCAAACAAAGTGCATGTTATTCAGCAATTGTTATTACTGAACTGTGAAAAATGAGATCATTACCATGAGTGGTTGCTTACAAAGGTGGAGGATGACCCTCACATATTAATAAATGTGACTTTTTTTTATTCTCTCAGATGAGGTGTGGTTCCATCTTACAGGTTATGTGCATACTCAGAATACGTGCATATTGTTGATGAAAAATCCTATGCAGCCCATTAAATTCCCATTCAAGATTCAGTATCTGCACATCATATGGTGTATGATGTGCAGATTCAGTATTCTGCACATCTTGATTCTATCAAGATTGGAGTATGATGTGCAGTGTCTTGTCATACGATAGTCAGGCCCATTTGTTTTTAAAACACCATTAACTCAGAGTGCTACATTGCCATAGTCCATGAATTCCTTAGACTAGGGGTTCTCAATGTGGGGTACGAGTAAAATTTTTTTGGGTATGCCGCGAGAGCTCAAAAGTCGCTAGATTTTTATTTCCATTGTTTTTTCCCATTGTTATACTATAACTATAGTTTTATCTATCTATACAAGGGGTAAGCCAGTTACATACACATTTCCAGGGGGTATGTGAAGCATAAAACATTGAGAACCACTGTTCTAGATCAACAATTATTTAAACTAGTATTATGATTGTTAAATACTCTGGTTTTTACAACTCTGAACAGTGAATGAATATTGTTGAAAATTATGATTTAAGCATTGTAGATTTGAGATTTCAGTCACATTTTTCTCATAAAAAGCCAGTTTATGAAGTTACAGAGTTTCAAATCTAACTCACCACTGATGTAACATTAGAGACGAATTTGGGCTCATATTTTTGAGCGAGCCAACCCGAACCACTTTGAAAATTACTGAGCTTGTTTTTGGAGAAAAATTTTCTGATATACACCAAGAGCCAAAATATTATGACCACCTGCCTAATATGATGTTGGTCCACCATGTGCTGCCAAAACAGCTCTTAACCGGCGAGGCATCGATACCACAAGATTTCTAAAAGTATCTAGTGTATCTGGTACCAACATATTACCAGTAGATCCTTTAACTCATGTTAAGTTGTTGAGCGGCTGCAGATCGGATATGCTGTTCCAACACAAACCACAGATGCTCAATTGATGTCTGGGAAATTTGGAGGACAAGGCAATACCTGGAAGTCTTCCTCATCTTCTGCAAACCATTCTCGAACAATCTGGGCAGTGTGGCATGGTATATTATCCTGCTGAAAGAAGGCACTACTAGAGGAATATACCATTGCTATGAAAGGATATACTTGGTCTGCAATGATGTTTAGATAGGTGGTAGATTTTGTAGATAGTTGTATGACTGGACCCAGGATTTCCCAGCATAACATTGCCCAAAGCATTACACTTCCTCCACCGGCTTGTTTCCGTCCCACAGTACATCCTGGTGCCAACACTTCCCCAGGTAAATGACACATGTGCCTGGCTGTTCACATGGTGCAACAGGAAATGAGATTCATCATACCAGATGACCTTCTTCCAATAATTCAAGGTCCGCTTTTGATGCTCACCTGCCCATTGTAGGCACTTTCAATGGTGAACCGAGGTTAGCATGGGCACTTGGAGTGGCCTGCAGCTACACAGCCCCATTTTCAACAGGGTTTGAGTAGTCGCTCAAAAAAATATCTGGCAAAGAGTTATTTTGAGTTTGGGTCCAAAACCATCTAATGGAGATGTTTGCATACATGTAACATACACTTTCAATGGTGGTTGCGAATGAAAAATGTTAAAAATGAACTTCAAAGTAATATATAAAACACATATTTCATAAAAGAAATCATCACATAGTTTATCTTGAATAAATAAATTTTGGATATGTCAGACTAAGTGAGAGCTTCTGTTACAAAATAGCACAACTTTTAATTGAATATTAGACAAAAAGTACAGGGTGAGATAAACTGAACTATTAAAAATAGATGGTGTTTCTGTCAGAGTTACCAAAGAATAATCTTTTGTAAGGGTATTAAAAATAGTTTAATGCCCCATCCAATAGATATGGTCCTTCCTGCCTTTGTCTCTCTTCTGTTGTAGGCATAGTGCTGATGACAGTGAGAGTATGTTTTTAATGGCTCTAACATAGATACACCTTAAATTATAAAAGTAGGTGGACTGCTGTCACTAACAATAAGTCAGCTTATTGTATGAATTAATATATGTGCCATGAGTGACTCTTCAAGGTCATGGAGCAGTGTGTGCAAGCTAACACATGTTGAAATATATGATTGCAAGTACAGCAGAACAGTAAGTACAAAGTCAGTCTCTGACATTTTCTCATTTTGCTGGTTTTTGCATATGTGATTTTTTGCAGGTTATTGCTGACCTGGAAACAGCAGCAGTATGTGATACGTTCTGTGTTCAATGATGCTTAGGTGGTGCACAGACTGTGGCAGAAAAGATTCAAGTGTATGGAGAACCATGCTTCACAGATGGGTGCAACATCTATACTACCAGCAAGGATGGGCCTTTCTTATGGCAATATCATGTAATAGTGATGGAGCACTTAAAAATTCAATAATTTTTGCACATTGGATCCCACACAACTTGAGCCCTGAACAAAAGCAAAAACATGTTAATGTGTGTTGGAACTGGTTGGCAAAGTTTAAGGAGGAAATTATAAGATTCTTAAAATATATTGTGACTGGAGACAAAATCTGAATTTTTACACTATGAACTAGAAACAAATGTCAATCTAGTGAATGAAAGCCCTTAAGTTCACTCTTCCCTACAAAATTTAATGCTGCGAGATCAGCCAGAAAACAAATGGCTCTGGTGTTTTTGATTGTCAAGGCATTTTCGTAACATATTTTATGCCATGGGGGTAAGTCTTTCTGCATCACAAAGCGAAGCCCCCACACCTCTGCTTTGGTTTAAATTGTTGGCACAAACAGCAGTGCTGATTCTAGAGCAGCTCCCTTCTTGCAATTTTCATTCATTTCCAAAGCCAAAAACAGCATTAAAAAGCTGTCACTTTGGAAATAACGAGTAGGTTCGAGCAGCCACAATGATGGTGCTCAGAACACATTCACAAAATTTCTACACACCAAATGCTTATAGAAAGCATTTGATGTCTGGATTAGGAGATGGTATAAATGCATAGCTTTCCAAGGAAAACATTTTGAGAAGGAGAAAACACCTGCAGAATCTGGCAATAAAGATTAAAGGTAAGACATTGTCAGTCTACGAATTAAATAATCCACCCTCACATCTTGCACATTAACATGAAGGTATACTTGCACTAGATTTGGTAATAAAAAAATCTATATTATTCATATACTTTTGGTTTCTACATCATGGTGAAAATATTCGGTTTACTACGAAATTACTTACAGTATCACTAGCCATACTAGAGTTGGAACTCCCAGTAGAACTGCTTAGTGAGACACAAGAGGAGTGAGTGGATGACTGACCATCAGAGGAGGAAGAACTAGAACTTGCTAAACCATTATCTTGATTGCTGGTCCCATTTATTTGCCCAGGTCTACAATAAGTATAAGTATGTTAAAACCTTGCATTTGACACTATTACACTATTTTTTTTAATCCACAGTACATTTTTAACTAAAGAGTAATATGATTACAATAGAAATAATACAAAATTATTGTTTAGTGTCATTATTCGAAGTGTTTTAGGTGATCAAACTTGACTTTTTCTGGATTATTTAATTTCTTCATACAGGAAATTGATTTCATGTTGGTTTTTTTTTTTCTCTTTTCAAGTTAGCTCTCTTTCAGTTAGATTTATAATAAATATATCTTCAGAATTTTCTAGGCAGAATATTTTGGCACCTTCAGCTGTCTTTCTCATTTGAAAACATGGTACAAGGGATGACAGAAAATTTTTGTTCATCTACTGCAGGCAATGTTGGAATTATTTACATTCAGTCTGTTGCTTTCATTTTTTTTTTTACTATTACATTTTTGTTGTTGTGTTCGTTGTTTTATCTCTGAGTGGCACTATTTTGCACACAATGAACTAAATGCCCAGGTCACAAGAACTCAAATGGCAAGAAATCAGAGAAGGGTTAGGTGAAAGGGACTTGCTGAACAGCTATTAGGAGACAGATGGAAGTCAATCAGTGTCCTGTTTTCATTGAGGGCAGGATGGGGGTTAGTGGAAATAAATCTCAATGTTGGCACAATTGGGGCTCGAACCAGGAAACTAGACATTATGAGCCTGATGCACTACCAACTGAGCCAATCTTTGCCCATTTGTTGTGACATTTAGGCAACTTAATGAAGTCCCAACCGTGTCTGCATTGATAATTTTCTTTGCTAACCCCCACTCTGCATTAAGTAAGAAAGGAGACACTGATGGGCTTGGAAAGGCTAATGTTTGTCAGATGGGACATAAACACTTTCTCTTCCATACTGGCCCACATTGCAGGTAGGAGGTAGTGAAGAGGAAGGAATAGCATTGATTGGACAAGTCCACTTAAAATCTCATCTGTTTTGAAGCAGTATGGTTTAGCAACTGTTTCAGCAGGCTTTCTTGTTAGCTCTAATGCAGTGTTCAAAGAACCTGACTTCTGTCTCAGTAGGCATAGCTTTGTACGAAGAAGTTTGCATAATGTAAAGGTAGCTCAAATTGTATATGGACCTTAAAGAATTAAGCCGCAGCCCCATAGGCAAGAGAGTCATATCCTGTGAATGTTAAAGACAAGGTTGGAAGGTTCAATGGGTGACTTCCATCTATCTCTAAACATTTGTCCAGCTGATTGCTTTTCAAACTGCTGAATTTTCCATTTTCTGCATTTGTAGATAAATAACTGATAAATTATACATATATGCTTTAATTTTTTTTGCTACATTTCCTTTAAAAATAAGCACACATAACCAATTAAAAGTAGCATGGAATAATAAATAAAAAACATAGTAAGTTTCAACACATTAGTAAAGTATTACTTTAAATGAATCTCTGGGAATTTAATTTTTCAGTAATTGATCTAAAAATTTTTATTTTCCATACTGGAACTCCCATTACACATTTTATTGTTACTTTTGTGTACACTACCTGCTTCACGATGAAAGAAAAAAAAGTATCAGGCCCCTACTTACTACAAAGCAAGTCAACGTAACACATCAAAGAGAGGATCTATGGTGAAATCTTGAGAAAGACAAAGATCTGTATCTGCCTTGGGAATTTACCAAGTCTCACCCTACAGTGAAACTGCTCAGATTTAGTTCAAGTAACATCACTACTTCAACTGAATGCTTTATTTTTGTTACAACATGAAAGGATAGGAGAAACTTGGAAGCTACCTCTAAATTATACAAACCTTCTCATACACAGATATGCCTACTGAGACAGGAGTCAGGTTTTTTTTACCACTGCATTAGAGCTAACAAGAAAGCCTGCTGAGCCTTTCCTCCTTTAACTTTATACCAACTGTGTTTGATTATATGTTTCACACTACATCCAGAATCAATAACCATTTCAGTTGCTTGTGTGATATTGGTGGTAACCACAAATGTCACAACTTAATAAGGTACTGAATAAGTTACATATGGTTTGGAGATAAAAATTCCAAATTTCACACTGTTTAATTATGTATCAACTGTATGCCAATAACAGTTGTAACAAAACAATATTTTCTTATCCATGGTCAGATGGTCAAATTGATTTTGGTTATTGATACCATATAACTACTGCCATTATGGTATGCGATTCTTGTTTGTGACCCATTATGGTGTGCAATTCTTGTTTGTGACCCATTATGGTATGCCATTCTTGTTTGTGACTAAGTGCCAGTAAACTAAAGTTTAAATGAGACAACTTATTGAGGCATTGTGATTAAATAAATGCTTTCAATTTTTAGTGTTACAAAAAAGTGAAAGTTAAATAGTTACAAATTGCACTGTGATTATCTCATCTCTCCTTTATATAATCTACTATACAGTATTTCGTATGAGACTAAAAGACAACAAACCATGTCCTTTCTTATATTAAACAACCGCAAATGTTAAACCCATGCCAAAACTTTGGTGTAGGATGTATTGATAACATTTCCCATTGATAAGTTCATTCCCAACTTTCCACTACTCCAGTCACAATTAAATTCCACCAAATATATGTCCATTGATAACTTCATTCACAGCTCTCTAGATGTACTATTCCATTCACAAGGTAGGTGATAGCAGCATCTCCAGAACTTTTGAATGATTTTTGAGGAATCACTCCTTATATGGTTACCCCAATATGGTTAGAACTAAGTAGGATCACTCCACCAAATTTGGGGCTGATAGCTCAAATAGCTGCTGAACCATGGGGAAACTGCAAATTTCTGCCACTGACGACATCATGTGCCCACCCACTCATTCGCCAGGAATTATAGCTATTATATAACATGATGACTGGTAGTTAAACTGCACTATGTCCAATTCCGCTGTTTTCATTTCTTTTACAAGTTGTAAGTTTCCTGTATTTTGCATTTCATTCAAAATACAAGCCACTAGCTCTGCTTACATCTGATAAAGTTTTCCAAAAGTTTTCTGTCAAACTGATACAATTTTCCCAAAATTATTGATACATTTATCAGGATTGACTATTTTTAAATAATTAAAACAACATATTCAAAACATCATGATTTTTTAAAATGAGAAACTGAAACTGAAATGTTTTATCACAAGACATCGAAGCATCCTTTGAGTATGTAATTTTTCATTGTCTTGAAAAAGGCAAATAATGGTTTAAAACTGAAAACTAAACATTTAATGTTTCATATATTTATCTAAATAATGCTAAACACAGCCAATAAGATAAAAGTTTAGTAAAATCACAATAAAAGCTGTATAATAAATTGTATAAAATTACCTATCCTCAAACACAAGAAGTGCTTAAAAAATATCCTTGTAATATATATATTACAACTATATTTGATCCAAAATTTTGTCAATCAATCTAAGTAATTCCTTATATTTACATAAAGTAAACTAGGTTAGTTGACAAATATTGATATTTACCAATGATAGTGGCTGGTAAATCTACTTGCAGAGGCACATTGAATGTCTAACATGACATAAAATTGCTGTATCAGACTTTGTGAACAGTCTTTGATGATAAAGAAAGCAATTTAGATGCCGTTAACAAGAAACCAGTCCTCAAGGGCTTGATGTTATAGATGTCATCTCATAATAATGCAGTACAGTCGTATTGCAGCTAAGTTATTACTCCGTATGCATAGTCCTTCAGATGTGCTGGTATTTTCCCAATGAAACCATGCGTCATCTATATTACTTGCAACAATAGAGTACTTAAACCTGTAGTTGTACCAATAATTAGTTATTCTGATGGAAATTTCTTATTTGATTTGCAGCACTTGCTTCTATATCACTGGTGGATCCACAAAATGCACTGTCACTACTGTTTGACACATACATGCATACTCTTAAACATTTTAAAACTGATAACACAAGTATAAAAACAGGATAAAACTATTTTCATACCCCTGCCTCCAATGTTAAGACAGCAAACATTTTATCGGCGCTCCAGCAGTTCATTTGAGCTACGTGTGTTTCTCCGTAGTTACATATTACGGCGTCATCGGGCTCTGGTGGTGTCACGAGTAGTGTGTTACTTATACGTATCCCAGTTCCTACGTTGTCGATCATGTGATATTACGTGATGTTTGATGATTGGGTGTTTAGGAGAAGGTTCCAAGCAGATGGAATGGGTGCTATGTCAGTATTGCATAAATTATGACGTTGTGTGTGGATTAGCATCTTTTCAGCGTAATTCAACTGGAATTTAGTCCTAGGAACAATTAAGGGTTTATATTGTACTTTATTTATTCAAATTTTATTTTCTATTATAGTTTGCACATAAGCTGTGCTTGGAAGTTGTTTAATTAAATCAGATTGATGCTCTTTCATGCGATCAGCGTATTGTCTATGGGTTTTACCTATGTATTTATTCTTTCCGTCTAGTAAATTTAAGGGGTCGGGTATATTAAGTTGATAAACTTCGTCAGTAGGTAATTTTGTGTCTTGATCATTAATTAATAAGTTTTTAATTGTATTATTAACTGTTGTAGGTAACACAATATTATATTTTTTTAGTGTAGTGTGTAATGTTTTCGAAACGCCTGTCATGTAAGGGAAGCTATGTGCATAGATTTGTTGTTTTACTTCCTGATTTGGGATTAATTGGGAGTTTTTAAGACAATGAATTTAGCATTATATTGCCATCTTTTTAATTGTTGTTTAGTATATCCTGCTTCTTGGGCAGTTTTAGTAATATATTCTATTTCAGTGGCAAAAGTTAAAGCCTCGGAGCAGTATCTGTATGCCCTGATATATAATGGTAAAATGCTGTATTTTTTGTACCTCAATGGATGTGCGGAATCGGCTGGTATATATGTGGGAATATATGTTTTTTTTACAATATACAGTAGTATCACAATAGTTATCATTACATTTTATTAATATGTCTAGAAAGGGTAATTGTTGTTTATCTTCAGATTCCAACGTAAATTTAATTGTGGGTAATATATTATTAATAATATTTATAAATTCTGTTAGTTTGTCTACAACATGAGGCCAAAAGATTAGCATGTCATCCCATATCTGATATATAATGATGGTTTGAATTGAGGTTTATTAAGTACAGTTTCCTCGACGTGACGCATAACAACGTCCGACATGAGTCCAGATAGAGGTGATCCCATTGGGACCCCCTCCGTCTGGAGCCATGTCTTCATGTTCACATCAAAGTTTTGGATCAAATATAGCTGTAATATATGTATTACAAGGATATTTTTTAAGCACTTCTTGTGTTTGAGGATAGGTAATTTTATACAATTTATTGTACAGCTTTTATTGTGATTTTACTAAAGTTTCATATATTTTTTCAATATTACAGTATTTATATGTTCTTGACATTTTTTCAGTACATGTACTGTGTGTTCATGTGATAATATTCCTAAATGTGTAATGTTTTAATTACTTACATGTTCTTTACATTGTTATGAATTATCTGATAACCCCCCTCCCCCCATCTACATGACACAACTGAGTTTTTACTGCATTTATTTTTAAACAATAACACCCTGTTCCTTCTTCAGAAAAAGAATAACCACCCATTGCTAGCTACAAAAGTCCTTCCTTAAATGTCTTGTGAAATTCATAGCTTCTAGCTGGATCATCAGCCCCAAGACAGGAATATTTTTAGCACAACAGCCTTCAAATAACACGATCACATTTAAATCTATTACTCGAAAATTGTTTAAATATAGGTGTTTCCTAAAAGGACAAAGCTGATATTGTTCACTTGTTATATTCTGTCAGTGTTCATGTTATACATGTTTTGTTTTTGCAATTATAGTACCAAATACCGGGTTGGATTGTTTTACCTCTGAGCAGCACTTTTTTGCACAACATGGGCTAAATGGCTAGGTCGACACCGAAGGCTCAGAGAAGGTTGGGGGGAGGGGACCCATTGGAACAGCTGTTGGGAGACAGATGGTAGCCTCCCGTCAACAGTGTGTTAACATGCACATGGTATGGCTCTCCCGCACATGGGGCCATGGCTTAACGTCCTATCAGACGGACGGCGGCCTTTCCAAGCCCATCGGTGTCTCCTACTGACTGCGGACAGGGCGGGGAGTTTTGCAGAGATAAATCTCAACACTGACCCAGTGGGACTCAAACCTGGGAACTACAGATTACGAGCCTGGCATGCTACCGACTGAGCCACCCCCGCCCCTACCAAATACCATTGATGCTTAAAGTAACAAAGAATAAAAAATCTGATATTTAAAATTTGTAAATTTTGAAATAGACATTCTGAAAATATTTAGCATTGTTATGATAGAAATTCTGCAGTGACTTATTTAGATGTTTGCAAAGAAGAAAGTGCATTATATTAGTGTTTGCTGAAGAGTGCACTGTATACATGCAAACATCATTTACATCCGAGTATGCTCAAAATATACTTACTCAGTTCTTTGATAAGTATCTTCTGAGGTGGCAGAGAGTGACGTAAAAGGACCAGGAGGAGAAATTGTTGTAGGATATATTTCTAAAGGAAATAGCTCAGGATTTGGGACTTGGAATGTGTCACGAATCCACTGCCGATATTCAATCACTTCATCAGTCACACGGATTATACGCCCTAAAAGGCTGCAAAAAAAGATAATTACTTTTAAAATTAAGGTACAATAAACATTATGCCACTACATATTACTGCATTTATCTGTCACCATGAAATAGTTGAAGACATCTTCCAACTATTCATGTTTAGCTTGGAAAAATGGTAAATTCACTTTATATAATATACACTGAAAGGAAAATATGTTAACGAATATCTAAAACTAAACAGAAAGAACCTATATCAGACAATCGGTAAAGTGGCACATAGGATAGATAAGGAGTCAAAGAGAATTAATAGAAAACATAACAAAAAGTTCGAAAATTTAAAGAAATATCAAAATCTTCATACACTTAGGAATAATAGGCAGGTTAAAGAAACAGAGCATATACAACACCAGTTAAAAAATATTTAAACCTCTCTAGTTGTGACTTAAATAGTGAACAAGATATAATTTTACAGCAAGGAGCTAAATTTGCATATAGTAATATTTTAGCTAATTTAAAAGAATTAATCGCGCAAATAGAACAATCTATAAATGAAATACTGCATTTGCAAAAGGATAAGGAAAGATTATATTGAAGTATTAAATATCAGCAAGTGGTAGAGTGGTTAGTGTGCTTGGCTACTAATCTAAGGGACCTGGGTTCAAACCCTGGATAAGGCATGGATGTTTGTGTTATTTTTCTGCTGAGGTCCTGCCATCCTCACAGACCTTCTAGTATGGCATAAAAACTGATAGGCTCCTGTCAGACCTCTGTGGCAAGCAGCTGTTTGAGGGATATTTATTTATTTATTAATAAAGATAACACTAATAACCATGATCTTAAAATACTGCATGAATTAAAAAGTAATCTTAACCTTAAAATTGTATTAGCAGATAAAACCAAACAAATTGTAATAATGGATAAGATTATGATGTAATGATTGGCAATACAATAGCAGATTAAATGCAAATCATCAGACCCTTGCAAATCAATTCTATACTACAGTATTAACTAAATGGCATATCTGAAACATGACCCCTTTGTACCTAATAGCATTGCTAAGAAATGTATACCCCCCAATTATTTATTAAAATCAAACTACATAAAGAAAATAAACCTTTTCTGCCATTAATAAGTAAGCATAAATCACCTACATATAACTTGGAACGAGGCTCTCTTTGATTTCTTTACACCTCTTTTTCCACCTACTAAATAAATACATCATAACTTCATGTTACGAAGCAGTTACTATCATAAAAAATACTGCTGTGAAGGAATCAACAACCATTCACTCTCTGGATGTCATATCGCTGTATCCCAAAACACCACTTTTGGATGCAGCGATGTGGCTAAAGGTGGAATGGTTGAAGGAGGCCATGAGTACTTTAGTGTACACGAGGCCCTGGACTTGGCCACCAACTCCATCTGGTTTACTGTTAATCAACATGCATGGGTCCAGACAGAGGGCATCCTTATGGGATCCACACCATAATGAGCTGGGCTCATGGCCGATGTTGTTATGCAACATGTTGAACAAACTGCACCTGAGAAAGCCATTTATAAACCCTTATACATTCGTTACATTAATGGTGTACTGATCTTCTGGGACCACCCTATTGATCAATTAAGTACATTAATCAAAACATTCAATAGCATTTTACCAATTATAAAATTTACACATGAAACCGAAAGTAACAACCAACTTCCATATCTTGATCTACTTATTAAAAAGAAAAAAAACCTAATGTGATATTGAAGTATATTGAAAACTGATGTTTATTCCAAACATTATATCCTTTAACCCAACCCATTGAAGAATAAAAAGTCAACTATAAGTCCATATTTGCTTGGAGCATTTAAGTACTATACACAAAAACAAGCTTTGCAGAAAGAATTGGATTTTATATACAAAATAGCATACAATGCAGGATACCCAAAATGAATGATTAAAAAATTAGAAAAAACAGCTAGATATGAGTCAACAAGACTCTAAACCAACTCCTAACACTCAAAAAACATAATCTAAATTTGCACACAGTTTTCTGTATATGCAAGGAATTTCTAATACAGTAAACAATATCTTATGAAAATACGATATTAAATTACAATTTATCATAAATAAAAGCATTAAAAAGCTTGTAATAAATGATTGCCATAAGTCCCTCAACAGAAGGAATAAATAATATAGAAATCCCTGACCCCCATAATATATTAAATGGTAAAAATACATACACAGGGAAAACATATCGTACGAATGAGCAAAGTACGTATGAACATCAACAAGATATTAAAAATAAAAAGCCTAATACAGAATTAGCACAAACTGTAATAGACAATAATTTAGAAATAAATAATCTAACACACAAACCAAATTTTAACTTCAATATGCAGAATCCATTTTAACACTGAGATATCACCCCTACCAGCGGCATGGAATCTCCTGTTGCATGAGCAGACATATACACCCACTGTGTGAGTAGCTGATAACGTCATAGGGGAGACTCCTAAATAATCTCTTACTATCATATTATTTGGAGCCTGATGAAGCAACTAGAAGTATGCAGTGATGCAGTAGCAAAATGCATTGCTGGGGGAACTATGCTGGTGTTTGAGAGGGTTTTAAGAGTTTTAAAACTTTCAGTTCTGTAGTTAATGTGTATTAGCTTTTAATTCTTGAGGATGTACTTGAAACTGTCAACTTGCTCACTAAGTGAAACCATTCAAAAGCATAACAACATGAAGGAAAATGAATTACCAGCAGAAGTCAGTGATTGTTAGCAATGGAAGTTTTCATAAACATTTTTCAATTAAACCAGGACTGGCAACTATAACTATAATGACGCACACTACCAATGCCAACTCAACATCGAATACACCGGACCAGCGGAAAAAAGGGACACACAACCCTCATAATTAGCTGTCATCTATACCAGCAAAGTACTTAAGCTCAATGGACTAGTGGTTGGTTATTTGGGGTTTTATGGCGCATGAGCTACTGAGGCTATAATGCACCTAATGAGGTAAAAAGAAAGCTAAAAGACAAATAACCCTTAACAAAGTTAAAAACCAAATGCTGTAAAAGGTAAAAGATAAAACCAACAAGATGTATATAATAGAAACAACAATAAAGAGTAAAACAACATATATATGTATACAATGTAGATAATGCATAAAACTAACCCAGATGTAAGACCTGGGTCAGATCACAAATAAACAACAAATCCATAAAATCACAACCTGGTAAAATAACCTGTATACTGTAAAAAAGTAAAAAACAGAGGTAAGAACATATTATCCAATAACAGATGTCCAAGTGTAAGTGGCTTGGACATAAAATCATGAAAAGTAAAATAAAAACGATGTTCAAAGTTAAAACAGGGATATTCAATTAAAATATGTTTAACAGCAATGGACTGGTAATTATTAATTTCTTACTATTGACAGCTTTTGCTAGGAAAAGGAACATGTACAAGATAGTGGAGTAATAGCAGAGGTAATAACGGTTGGGTTGTTTTACCCCTGAATGGCACTTTTTTGCACACCATGGGCTAAATGGCCAGGTCACAAGGACCCCGAAGGCTCAGAAAAGGAGGGGACCCACTGGAACAGCTGTTGGAAGACAGATAGCCTCCCATCAAGGCCATCCATGGTATTCTTTAACTTCTTATGGCTTTCCCCCTATATGGGGCCATGGCTTAATGTCCCATCTGACGGATGTCGATCTTTCCAAGCCCATTGGTGTCCCCTACTGACCATGGGCAGGGCGGAGAGTTTTGCGGAGATAAATCTCGATGCTGGCCCAGCTGGGACTCAAGATTATTATATCTGGGAACTGCAGATTGTGAGCCTAGCGTGCTAACAACTGAGCCACCCCTTCCCCAGGTAATATGCATATTATACCATGAGGCAATTTACACTTTATTTCTCTACATGAGCAACTTAAGCTCTCCTCAAGAGTTTTAAATTTTAAATGTAAATACAGCTAATATCGTGTATATTAAATTTTTACAATCTATAGATGTGAGTCTAGTTAATCTTAAAGGAAAATTCATTATACACACCCACTTAATAACGTGTGGGTCCATCTTTCACCCTCATAACAGCAGCATGTAGTGGCATGGACTCTTATCAGGTGTTGGAAATGTTCAGTGGTATTACAGCCCATGATTCCAGGACTGCTGTCTGTAAAGTGCAGAAAGTTGCTGATAGAGAATTTTGGGATCCAATGCATCATTCCACTTCATTCCACAGATGCTTAATAGGGTTCAAATCCTCAAAATGAGGGCAATTTGAGGATTGTGAACTCACTGGAATGTTCCTGCAACCAGTCCTTTGCCACACAGGAGCAATAGACAGAGTGTTGTTTTGTTGAAAAAAGGCCTCCTGCTGTCGGAAATGGATAGATATGAATAGGTGCAGGTGGTCGGTGAGTACGTCAACATAGCTTTGTGTGGCAATAGTCCTCTCAATAGGTACAACAATTGCATTCACTTTTGTCATGAAACAGAAAAAAATTAGTTCGAGTGCCAGTGATCTCTTTTAGGATATGACAACATTAATGAAAGATTTCTTACACCTAAATTTAAAACTGAGATTAAAGATTTAAATGTTATCTGTCCCAGAACATTACACCACCTTCAGTCAACTTGTTGCAGTTGGAACCTCGATTTGTCAGACCAAGCTACCCATTTCCAATCTTTCAGGTTCCACTGGCAATGTTCCTCTGCCAGTGATATGATGTTAACAAGGTACTCGATGTGGGCATCAGTTGCTAAAGCCCAGTTATGCCATCGTATGTCGAATGGTCTTTACACAAACCTTCTTGGCTGCCCTGTCATTGAATGCTGACATAATAATCTGCACTGTTGCCCTCCATTCTGATATGGGAGAGGCATCAATCACTTCAAACATCAAATGGTCCAGTTATAACCACATTTTTTTTCTGGCAACTGCAAGTTTTGCAGGCTATGTACTGCTGACACATTAAGTACTGTTATGGCTATGTACTGCTGACTGCAATACATCATCTGTAATTAAGAAATTTATTAACATTCAAGAGAGACAATAAGTACTTTTTTGCCAGTTTTAATTATTGGTATCTGTAAAGATTATGTTTTCTTTAAAAATGCCAACTTCCATTAAAAATGAAAGCAAGAATGATTTTGTTAATATGAAACAAATATTTCTTTAAACCTTACGGTAAAACTCTTTACTGGATTAGTCAGTTACTGATGGTGAAACCTTTTCCTAGCAACTGGAAAAAAAAATTAAGCTTAATGCAACATCTATTTGTCAAGCATTTCTGCAATGACAATTCTTGTTTCTGATCATCAAAATGTTTGCATCCACAGGAGTTTCACCAGTATTTATACTGCACTATAAATATGGGTACAGTAAATGGTATGTCCATAATTGTTATCCATACATAACACTTTACCTGATGCCAGGTAGATACATTATAAAAGCCAAATAAAGTTATTTTCACAGCATTTTTTTTATAATAAACTAATTTCATGTAAGCTGGGATACCAGGTTACCAAATAAAGCCTTTCTTCTTGTCCTCAGGAGACAGCATTTGTAATATATAGATCAGTAATGATCAATAAAAATTAGATGTTTTATTGCAGCTCTATCACTTAAACAAGAAACTTTCAACATAAATGATAGCAGAATTTGTCTTGTACCTTAGTTTTGAATTTATTAAATTTTTTATTATTGTACACCTCAAACATGAAGGGAAATAAATATTAACTAATAATGGAGGAGTACTTTACTTGTTAATAATAGTAAAAAACATATATTAATATTTCAGTGTTTTAGGCATCTGATATATTAATATATAATAATACAGTAAATAATTACAGTGTTTTAGAAGTCATATAAAAATAATAATAAATACCCTCTCAAGCAATTGCGTGCTACAGAAGTCTGACAGGAGCCTGTCATTTTTCACACCATACTAGAAAATCTGTGAGGAAGGTAAGACCTTAGCAGAAAAACAATACAAACATCCATGTCTTACCCAGGGTTTGAACCCAGGTCCCTTTGATCAGTAGCCAGATGTGCTAACCACTCAGCTTACAGTAAGTAAATATATATATATATAACTTTTTTTTAAATTTTTATTATTTTATTATTCATTTATTTGCAACATGACCAGAGCACTAACTAAAGATCACAATATTGATCAAATTGCAATGAAACATCAGTCATTATAACCTTTTACACTTGTAAACTTTTTATTCCAAATACTGCCTTTACAGTGCAGTACTTCTGAGACACCATGTATAATTGAAAATACAGATGTCCAATTAAAGTAAGCTGCATCTAATATTAATTGCATCTGTTTAAGAATTTTGATTTTCATTAACAATATTTTTACATCACAGAACAAAAAGTGCAATGTTGCACATATATATGTTTGCTACAGGTTAGTGTTATTATAGATAACATTTGTATAAGATAAAGCAAAGAATTAGCAAACTGAACATAATCTCAAATACCTCTGACTTGGGCTAATAATGCAGTGGTTATTTGGACGGACTGCATGACTAAGCACCTGATAAGCATATTCAAATGCTAGCCTCACATTTAATGCACCATAGGAACTCCTTCCAATATCATTGCCTGAAATTTTAAAAGTAAGAACAAATGCATTAGATTCATAATTCTAAAAAAATAGTCACAACATTCTTTCAAATGTAATGCAAAAATATTGTATAAAGTTTGCAATTAAAATATGATATTTAGTTATTGTAGCCTACTTAGTTCATCAAAGTCTTTAGCTAGATACAGTAAAACTCCCGATTATCCAGTACTCATGCATTTGGAATTCTAATGCAACCAGCATAAATTTCAATCAATGTGGTAGTTCTCCCAGATGCCATTGGTGCTGGCAATGCATTGTTACAGTCAAGTTATGAAGCATTATGCATTCTAGTCCCATTACAACCATTAAAATAGCAGGTAGTTGAATTTGTGATCATGCTGTTCTGTTTATTGGAAATATTTCACACTTCAATTTGTAATCCTGATAAAGAAGAATACCATGCAAGACTAAAGTGAAAACATGTTGTTTCTGGGGAAAAAAAATTAAATATACAAAATGTTGAAAATCACAATGCCTTTTGCAATAAGTCATTGCTGGTTTGTCAATGATCTGTGACATTAAAGTACAAAGTGGAAAGCTTCAAAAGTTCTTTGTGAAATCTGAGAGTGATAAAAGCATAGAAAAGTGTCATACACTTCATAACTCTTAAACTTGAAGTGTTGGATAGTGCATTGTATGAATGGTTCTCATTAAAGAGGATGGAAGGCACATGCATCTCAGGACTAATGTTAGTAGAAAAGGCAAAGAAATTTTATGAGAAGAAAATAATGGAGCAGGGTGCATTTTTTCAGGGAGGCTTCAATATAGATTAAGTGTAAAAATATGAATAAAAATTTTATCTCAGATATATATATGCTCCAAGAGGTTCATATCGAGGGACTGTGGAGGCCAATTCATGGTGGTAAATTCTGTGGAGTGTTCCTTGATCCATCTACTAGCAACTAAAGACTGGTGACACATTGTAATATCTTGTTGGAATACCCCTTCACCATCAGGGTGCTCGAGAGTCATGAAGGGGTGCAGATGATCTGCGAGAATGTCCATGTATCTCATACCTGTCAGCAATTGCTCCAAATGGATGAGAGCTCAATGTACACCACGTGAATATGCTCCACACCATCACAGTGCTGCCTCCAGTCTGAATAGTACCTTGCAGACAGGAAGGGTCCATGGCACCTCTGCCACACTGTAATGCACCCGTCAGCATGAAACAACTGGAACCTTGATTCACCGGACCATGCTACCTGAATACCCCTTGAAATTGGACGTTCTACTGTCCAATTTCGATGTCTTCAGGCTCATTCCAGTTGTTGAGCTCTGTGATAATGTATAAGCAATGGGACACGAGTGGGTCTTCGGCTACCAAATTCAAATTGTGTTTGGTGGCCCAAATTCAAACTGGCAATGATTTCATGCACTGTAGCCTGTATGTTGATTGCTACCATTCGTGACAGCCGATGTGAGTTATGTTCGTCAATTACATGTGGCCATTCCGTTCACTGGTTTACGTGTGGAAATGCCATCAATAGAAGACTGACAATAAACTCTTGACACCACAGACCTGGAAAAACAAATTCCTGCATGATCTCTGATATTGCATGACTAATCCTTCTGGCACTGACGATCAAGCCACATTCAAAGTCAGACAACTCACGACGTGCTGCAGCCATGCTGAATTAACAACTACTCTGAAATAAATGTTGGGTTTATAGGCTACTGCAGTGCCATTCTGTGGTTGACGTCCAACATATTGGTTAAGAGTACAGTGCACTGGTTCTACTTTAACTGCTATCCCCCATGACTTTTGGCTTCTCAGTGTATTTAGTCTCTATAAAAAAATTTCTCATGCAACTGGCATATTCATCTAACTGGCAACCCCCATTTCCCATAAAAGTTGGATAACCGGGAGTTTACTGCATTAATATTACACACTATACTGATTATTAAAAAGTATAAGCTAGGTTGAAAATAATTAAGAATAAACATTTTATGCAATACTCTAATTGCACATGACAGATACCCAAGAATAGCAATGGTACTTGCATATTAAGCTCCTGTTTGGAACTGTACTTCATATAAAAAACTTTAAAAGCTAATTCCCCATTAATGTGTTTTAATCACATGCAGAAACATGTGTCAGCATCAAGTTAAAAAAATTCAGCAAAAAATCTGCTTGCAATTTTTGCCAAAAACCAAAGCAAAAGCATATTCCAATGGGTTGCTGGGAGGAAGCAAAAATAAATTCTAGTTTTTATGCGCATTAAAAATTTTTTATAACTGATTTAACTAGTATAATAATAATCAATAATGGAAGTTCATGTTCTTTCCCCAGGAAATACTCTACTGTTGTGACTCTTTTAGCTTTAAAAGGAAGACCACATAAAAAGTAACTCATCATTGGCAAGTGGATTTTCCCACCCTTTGTCAGTAATGCTAATCTGCCAAAAGCAATAAACATATTAGTTTGCTGCTTCTGAAATTATTTTTTACCATACCTTGTGGGCATTTTCAGAAGCATATATTTTTTTACTATGGAGATAAAATATACAAGTGTGATAGTTTATCTTTAGTCAGAAAAGTTCACTATAATTAGTAGGGATAACCCTAATAGAGTGAGCTTTAAGTACTTTCAAGAAACTATGTATTTTCATATAATTGTGTATATTCATCTTTGAATATGATCACAAAATTCACTTCAAACATATTTTTTTTTGCTTTAGCTTTCATTACAAAGTCAGCATTTGGAGAAACCATTTTACAGAAAGTAAGCTGCAAACCAACTTAATGTAAAGATGTCCTCGTAGTTTGTGCTGAATTATATTGCAGTAGGTACAGTGAAATCAGAAAAGTTGTCTATTTTAGTTGGTATCTGCTGGAAAAAGATCTAAAGAAAAAAATTCCATTACTTTCAACTACTATAACATCTGTGTTAAGAGATGGATTATTTCTTCCAAATCCATATGCTTCATGGTGAATTACAGGTTTATTAATTAGGATGTGTTTAGCACCTATCTTTTGGAATTACTACCAGGCAAATTTATTTTCTTTGTTGGAGACAAGTAGCCATTTGAGAGGAATCAGTCATCATCCCTCCTATAGCATAGGACATTTCCCTCACTATAGGACATTTTGGAATTCTAAAAAGCACTATGAAAATAAGGAAGTTGAAGTCAAATGAAGAGGTGTAGTGACTTACCACTCTAGGAAAGAGGTACCATGTTGCCAATTTTGCATTGGGGCAAATGCCTCAATAGGCATGGTGAATTTGAATAGACCAATAAATGATTTATGCTTCATCTGCAACTTGTCCACTTTTCATTTGAACGATTCTTATCCTTATAATACAGGCGTGTACAAAATAATTTCTCAAAATTAAACTATAGTAACTAGCGAACTAATGAAATATTTATTTTGATTGCTGTTATAAAGTTGCAAAAGATGGGAAATTTTTTATATAACTTCAACATGACCGCCATTCATTGTATGATTTCCAATCGATAATCAATCTCAGCCCACATTGAGTGAAGAGTATCTGTAGTGATAATGATATTCGAGATCCTGTTGTGAATGTCCTAAAGATCAATAACAGGATTAGCATAAATGATATCTTTTACTTATCCCAAAAGGAAAAAGAGGGATTATGTCTGTAAAGGTCAGGTGACATGCCCTTCTCAACCAATTCAATACCCAAGAAATTCTCTATCTACAGACGAGACCAGTTGGGGGAACCCGTTTGTTAAAACAGGGTGCTGAAGCTGAGGTAACACAAATTGTTCCAATATATCCATGTAAGCTTTACTAGCTAATATTGGAGCAAGGGTTTTCTCAGTCAGTAGAGTGCCAGGCTCATAATCTGCAGTCCCAGGTTCAAGTCCCAACTGCACTTGAGTTTAGATTTATCTCCATTAACCCCCACTCTGCTATCAGTGAGAAAGGGGACACTGTTGAGCTAGGAAAGGCCCCATCCATCAGATGGAACATTAAGCCATGGTCTGTGCAGTAGAGCCACACCCAGCTCATGTTAAAGAATACAATGAATGGCTTTGACAGGAGGCTTCCATCTCCTAACAAGATGTCCAGTGGATTTCCTTTTCCAACCTTCTCTGAGTCCTTGTGACCTGGCCATTTAGACCATTTGTGTGCAAGGGTACTGGTCAGAGGTAAAACAACCCACTTCAACCAGTAACTATCTTTTACCCAAAAAGGGTATGGTTATGTGGCAATTCATCAGACTGCAACCAGACACTGACCTCTGGGTTGTCTCTTGTTTTCTATCCTGATACTCTTTGTCATATGGCTGGTCAGAACCCCATATCCTAATTTTAGAATAGTTTTCTTATCCTGATACATGAAATGTTGCATGTGAAAAAAAAAATGCTGTGTAATAAAATGCCATCTTCCTTTTCCTCTTTAACATTGTACAGCAAAATACATCCTTCTTGGTTTGTCACTATCTCATAATGCCTGCACACTTTGTGGATGGTTGCAGTTCAGTATCTCATAATCTGCAGTTCCCAGGTTTGAGATTTCCTGGGCCAATGTTGAGATAAATCTATGCAAAACTCCCTGCCCTACATCAGTAGGGAACACTGATGAGCTTGGATTTCTGTGAACAGTGGTGGAAAAGCCTCCACTGTTCATCAGATGGGACATAAAGCCATGGTCCCATGTATGGAAGAGAGCCATACCCTGTGCATGTTAAAGAGCATGCCAGATGGCTTTGATGGGAGGCTACCATCTGTCTCCTAACAGCTGTCCAGTGGGTCCCCTCCACCCCAACCTCCTCTGAACCCTTGGGATCTTTGTGACCTGGCCATTTAGACCATTGTGTGCAACAAGAGTGCCACTCAGAGGTAAAAAAAAAACAAACCTATGCAACCCCTTGCAGGTTTTCATGTGATTGTACTGTAATCACCAGTACCATCATATCAAGAATAACTTTGTGAAAATTATTTATCATGTTTTATTTCATCTTTAACACTACTATACTACCTTAAAACACCATTGCTAGGCTTTTTTAGTCTGAGCTGAAATATACAATAAAGAAAACAAACATTACATGCTCCCACATCAGTGCTGTGTATTGTTGTTGGTACCAAATTTCTCTTTTCCCATGGACCTTTTAGTCTTGTGAATTTGTCATTAATGATGTTCTTCAGGAATGTAACTTCTTCAATTGGTAAAGACTCACTCTACTAAGATTTCATTAGGTATTGAAAATATCAGCAACCAGAGGAAAGTTTACATTTTTAAAATAGTCAACTTATTTGATGTCACTTAAGTGGCAGGTCAGTTAAATTTTTGAACATTTAAGGGGGAAAAAATAAACTTACCTGGCAGTAGAGGATCTTCTATGCACAGTATTGATGGACGATTTCCATCACTCATATTACTGAAAAAATCTTCTTTGGTGAAATAAGCTCCTCCATTTTTAATACGTATACCGGTTTTGAAATAATTAAAATGATGGCCATACAACTCAAAGAACTGTATTAGTAATTTTCCAAGGTTATTAGGAGTGCTGCTATTATACTTCTGGTGCATCTGTAACACAAAAAAAAATAATATTACCATTTCCATTTCAAAATATACAACATTATGGCTACTGATTATGACACTTGCACATTTACATCAATTTCAGTAAAGTTACACAATGCTATACAGCAGTGATTCTCAAAGTATGGTCTGTGGCTCATGAGTGGGCAGTGAATGGATCTGAAAGTGCAAGTCATATTTTCTGTTGCCATTCTAATCATTAATTCAGACAATATTTTTTGGATTATCGGAAATAAATATTTTTAATTTAATGTGTCTGATTTTATTGTGTACTATTTTTATATTTTGTTCCCCTCCAATCCTTTATTACAGTGTTATTTTTCCACTGGAGAGTGAGAACAGGTGGGGAAAGTGGGTCACAGGTTCTTTTGCTCTGCCTAATTGGGTCATGGTCAAAAATGTTTAATAGACATTACTATAGAGGAGAGCAACAGCTCTTGCATAAACATTTAACCCCTTCAGTAGTAAGTTATTTGCAATGTAAGTTCACAAAGTTGCAGGTTCATTTTATAATAAAAATCAGTTTGTTTGATGCTATTGTAATAAATTGTTACCTATTATGCTAAATGTACGTAATGTCTAATATGTATGCACTCCTGAATAATTCACACATCTTGTCAAGAGCAGTTTAATTTTTTTGAAACCATCATTTTCATCTAGACCAGTGGTTTCTAGCCTTTTCTGAGCCCAAAGCCCCCTTTTATCAAGAATTATTTTCTAATATATATCAATGATATTACATATCAGTTTACCTTCATGATGATATAACTAGTCAAAAACTAGTTGGCAGTAGCACTTCCTTTATCAGTTTAACAAACCAAATGCCCCCACAAATTTCTAAAATGCCCTCTAGGGAGAGGTGGCACCTGTCAGGAAACCACTAATCTAGATTAATATTACTAACAAAATGAAGATACTTGCACAGAATTTGAAATTTGTGCAACAATATAGTTTTCTAAAATCCCAGGGTTTCCAAAATGGAATATTACTTGCAAAATACACTTTTATTTCAGGTTTGTATATAATTCCCATCAATAGAAGAATTAATGCAACAAATGGTTGAATTGTTTCCTGCCATGATTGAATTCTCACAATTGAAAATTTTTATGCTTTGTCTTTGAAGTTTATACCTGCATATCTGTTTGCCTCCATAACAATTTTCTGCATTATTTTGTTACTTAGGAAACACCTAAAACATTGTAATGGACTATTGTCATAAGATAATCCCACCTTTAGACCAGAATCTCTTGTGAAGAGAATATCATTCTGAACTTTTAGGAAATAAGGTTTACGTGTTTACCACAAAAATGGTAATTCTGTTCCTCCTATTGTATACAAAATTTCTACTGATACATCACTTTCAAATATATTAAATTCACTGTCAGTTCTTGTATATATTTCACTTACAGAATCATAATCAGTTTCCGGCATTTCTTTCATTTCTTCATTAATTAAAAATTTGTTTCTTTTCTGCTGTCATTTGTTTTTACAAAAGTATCAATCCTCCAACTACTCCAACAGCAAATAAATAAAAATAAATAATTACAGACAACTCTTGACATCTCTAAAAACGTTTTTTCAAACTGCAAGAAGCCATGGAAAGGTTTTTGGTTATTATGAATATGGTAAAGAATGAACTATTTGGGTTTGACACCAAAGAGGTCAACTTGTTTGATCTTGCAGGTTTTTTTCATTTCTAAAAAGTGTCAAGATTAGTCAAAGGATGGTAACATAGTGTCAGATTCATAGCGAACTACTGTTTGTGGATTTAATGACTCACTTTTTCGTGGAAAAATGCAAGAATCACAGTATAGTAAACAATAATCCTCAATGCCTTGGGAATATTTGACTTGTACAGCAAATACAAGTTCAAATATTCAAGCATGTACATCATGAATATATTAAGGTATTACATGCATTTTTTTTCAGAACATAGTGAGGATAAACTGTTACCAATGCTTGCAAATTATAGTTTACTTCTGCAAGTTTCAAGAATCTTCCATCACAATTCTGATGAACATTTATTTATTACATTGACATAAAGCACAATATGCCCAAAATCAGTTCTTTAAATTCAAACACTCATCATTTTGAAATTATTAAAATAAATTATGCCCTGGATATAAGAATTCGAATGGTTTTTATTTTTAAATCTATTATAGTAGAATTATACTGTTGTATGAATTTATTTTGGAATAATTAGAACACTGTGGATAATTTGGTAATGGACAATTGAGTTGTGTTGTTTTACCTCTGAGCGGCACTTTTTTGCACACCATGGGCTAAATGGCCAGGTCACATTGACCCCGAAGGCTCAGAGAAGGTTGGGGGAGGGGACCCACTGGAACAGCTGTTGGGAGACAGATGGTAGCCTCCCGTCAAGGCCATCCAGTGTGTTCTTTAACGTGCACAGGGTATGGCTCTCCCGCACACGGGGCCACGGCTTAACGTCCCATCCGACGGATGGCGGCCTTTCCAAGCCCATCGGTGTCCCCTACTGACCGTGGGCAGGGCGGGGAATTTTGCGGAGATAAATCTCAACGCTGACCCAGCTGGGACTCGAACCTGGGAACTACAGATTACGAGCCTGGCGCGCTACCGACTGAACCACCCCCGCCCCAATGGACAATTGAGCACAAGCTATTAAGCCTCCTAGTGATTATTCCTAGTAAAACTTTCTGTGATAGTAAATATGAAGTGACATATCCTTAGTTGTTTAATACAAATCCATCAAAGTTAATAAGTTATTTTATGACAAAATGGAATTTGAATTACAGGAATTAGCTGGAACAGAGGTTGTTCAAGGATAATTATATTTTTAAAAATCACGGTTGTACTATGTGAAAATCTTCTAATTACACTATACACTGTAACTTAAAAAATTGAACAAAATAATGCTTCAAAATTCAACATTTAAAAATATTTGGAGATTCCCATCACAAATCAGCAAATGTACATGCTTAAATTTAAAGGGGCTGCAAAAAATAAATCACCACTTTAATCCACAGGAATAAAGGGAGAGCTTTATACAGTTGCTTGATGATACACTGTAGTAACAAGTATCTTAATCTATTTCACAAATTTCAACTACTATGCAAGTATCTTCATAGATTAAGAAAGCTTTAAATTTATCCATTTTTCTTATTTATCCCAATTGCAGATGATTACTTATAGTGATTGAGTTCCTATAAGATACAGTGCTTTGTAATTTAAAGGGAATTTTGTAATATTTTGAAGAATAATTGAAAATGTCATTGATAAATTGTAACCAAAATATTATACTGCAATAGGTAGGTAACACCACTGAATACAACATCCACATGTAAATGAATGCTCCACACATGCATATTGCCTTATCTTGATAAGCGGGTTTCAATCATCAATATCATTCAATGTTTGCTACCATTCTTTTATGAAAGGTAATTTTCTGTTATAGAACATAAACATTTGCTGGAACTTTCTGATGGAGGGCAATTTGTTGAACTGAATGAGAATAATCACAAGAAGTCAAGAGACAGTTCATTGTGAGTTATACAGTGTACACATGCTATGATAATGGCTTTGAGAGAGAAAATAATTATTTCCAGAATCCATTAAGGAGTCACCAAAGGTAACAACAGCAAATGAGAACAAGTATCTCTGACTTATAGCACAGATACATAATCATGCAGCATTAGTTGTGTTGTCTTACCTCTGAGTGACAATTTTTTGCATGCAATGGGCTAAATGTCTAGGTCACAAGAACACCGAGGGCTCAGAAGGTTGGAGAAGGGGACTTACTAGACAGCCATTAGGAGACTGATGGAAGTCTCCAGTCAAAACCATCCAGTGTATTCTTTAACCCTTACTGTGTCACAGCAGGAAGAATGGCTTAGATCTTTCCCATTCTAGTGACTGGAGAGTGAAGTTTCACTCCTGTAGTATAAGGTTGTAAACAAAATTTTTTCCAAATAGAAATTTGCATTTCTTTTCAACTGTTTCTAATCAGATATCAAAAATAACAATTAAATCTATGGATATATATATATATTTTATCTGTTGATTCCACTTAAAAATATGATGAACTGAAACTTTAAATTTATCCATAGTTGTTGGTGGTGTTGAAATGGCAGCCATTACACAAACACGTTTGCCAGCGGTCACCATCCCGGAAGTTAATTGCCTTATTCAGTTGTTCTAAAAATGGATATTGGTAGGAATGATCTTCAGAAACATTCATGTTGTTTGTTTCTTTTCACATTGTCAATCCTTTTTAAAATTAAAGTGAGAAATATTTTTTTAAAGGTCGAATCAGAAGATACTGAGCGCTTATTTCTTTCATTTTCTTTAAAATATACTGCTTTGTACTAGAACTGAATTTCTATTTATTTATATTTTTTTTACTATTGATTAGATACATATTATTACTTACAGAAATACTGCTTTCCAACTGTAGCCATCAAAAATTATCATCAGAAAGTTTTGGTTCTGAAACTGAAGTCATGTGATTTTGTTAATGTTCTGCATGATTATCATAGGTTGCGCTGTCAGATCTAGTTATTTCTTTTCTCATTAACGTTTTTCTCATAAATATTTAGTTTTTCTTTAAATCTATTATATATTAAGTAGCTTTTTTAACATTATATGAAGTTTTTAAATATATTATTAAAATTTTAAATTATATTTTTGCAACTATATGTGATGGATTGCCTTATCTTGATAAGTGGGCTTGATGCTGTAGCATCCAAGTGTGGTCCAAGTGTTTTCCAAGAAAATATTGCCCAGACCATCACACTCCCTCAAGCCACCTGTATCTGTCCCACAGTGCATCCAGGTGAGGTTTCCGTGGGTAAAGATTGCTTGTTGTTTGGGTTGTTTTACCTCTGAGCGGCACTTTTTTGCACACCATGGGCTAAATGGCCAGGTCACATGGACCCCGAAAGCTCAGAGAAGGTTGGGGGAGGGGACCCACTGGAACAGCTGTTGGGAGACAGATGGTAGCCTCCCGTCAAGGCCATCCAGCGTGTTCTTTAACGTGCACAGGGTATGGCTCTCCCGCATACGGGGCCATGGCTTAACGTCCCATCCAATGGACGGCGGCCTTTCCAAGCCCATCGGTGTCCCCTACTGACCATGGGCAGGGCGGGGAATTTTTGCGGAGATAAATCTCAATGCTGACCCAGCTGGGACTCGAATCTGGGAACTACAGATTACGAGCCTGGCGTGCTACTGACTGAGCCACCCCCATCCCTTTCTTTCTCTTCAGTTTTTCATATTTCAGTAAAGATTGCACATGAGCTCATTTGTCCACATGGTGTAACAGAAAAAGGGATTCATCTGACCATGCAACCCTCTTCCAGTCTTCTATGGTCCAATGTTGATGATTACGTGCCCACTGCAAGCATTGATGACAGTGAATGGCGTGAGCATAGCCACATGAATGGGGCTGCGGAGACCCATATCCAAGAGCTTATGATGAACTGTGTGTTCAGACACATTGGGTCCTTTACCAAAATTGACATTACGGGTAATGTCAGCCACAGTAGCCCTCCTGTTGCTACAGACAAGACAAGATAGCCTGCGCTGACCTCTGGCATCAATGAGGCATGGCTGGCCCACACTTTGTTGATGGCTCGAAGTGTCACCTGTTTCGGACCATCTTTGACAGGTGCTAACTACTGCATAGCGTGAACAGCCTACCAGCGTCACTGTTTTGGAGATGTTCTTACCAAGGCGTCTTGCCATAAAGATCTGGCCTTTGTCAAAATCAGATAAATCATTTGCTTTTCCCATGGTGAGACAAAACGAAATACTGCATGTGAGAGCTCCGACACAGGTATTATACCAAGCATTATATGAAGAAAAAACATGCTACAGGTACAGTAATGCCTAAGAGAAATGGTTTACCAAAAGCAGAGTAAATAAAAAAAAGACATTAAAAGTAGGGAGACACTTTCATAGTGAAAAGGCACCCTTTTAGTACTAAAATGGCATAAGAGAGATGTGCTAATGCTCAGCTCTTTTCATAATGCTGAGATGACTGAAGTTGAGAAGAAATCCAAAAGACAGCACTACAAGAGAAAGTACAATGAAACCAAAATATGTTACGGATTACAACAGTGAGATGGAAGGAGTTGATCATTCAAATTAGTTTCTTCAATACTATCCTTTAAAGTGCAAAACCATGAAATGGTGGAAAAAAATAATTTTCCACTTAGTGAAAATAGTTACAGTAAATACATGTCCTATAAAAAGAGAATAATCCATATATATCTTATTATAAATTTAGAATCAACATAGTGAAAGAGTTGTTAGAGGATGATGATTTGCCATATCAAACACTGCAATTTGGAAGACCAAACATCCAGCCCTCCATGTTACAATTGCCAGGCATTTTCCAACTAAGATCCCCCAGATGCAACACAAAAGACAGCCAAGTAGAAAATGTGTAATGTGTATTGCCAAAAAAAAAAAAGAAAAAAATTATCATGCTAGTATTTATGAATGTTGAGACTGTAAAATGACCTTGTGCATTCAGAAACTTTGCTTCACGGATTACCATACAAAAAAAGACTACGAAAAAGAATAACTGTTTATCCATAGTAAACACACACATTACTTATAGAAATAAGACTTCAACAATTGTTAAAAAAATCCGGAAAAAAAAATTATCACTGACATGGCGAGAATTGAACCTGCAACTCTCTAGATACATGCCAGAGCTGTATGGTCAACTTTTCCTTACCTGTCAACCTGTCAACTTTTCCAACTGTTGCTAATGATTTATATGTTAATGAGTAAGTCAATCATGCTTAAGCATTTACTATTAAAAATCCATCCATAGTAAATATACAGATTACCTGTAGAAATAGACTTCAACTATTATTAAAAACACCTGGAAAAATTGAAAAGAATTGCTGATGTAGCAGGAATTGAACTAGCAGCTCTCTAGATATACGCCAGAGAGCTCTACCAGTTAAACCATGCATCAGACATTAAAATCTTCCAGAATAAGACCTAAAAATCTTTCACTGAGATGTTGTGGACCTTGCACCATCTATACTTCAGGAGAAGCAGTGAAAAATTATAGGTCTTATTCTGGAAAATTTTAGTATCTGATGCATGGTTTAACGGTATCTCTGACGTATATCTAGAGAGCTGCTAGTTCAATTCCTGCTACATCAGCAATTCTTTTTCAATTTTTTCCAGATGTTTTTAATAATAGTTGAAGTCTATTTCTACAGGTAATCTGTGTATTTATTATGGATGGTTTTTTAATAATAAACACTTAAGTGTGATTGACCTACTCATTAACATCTAAATCATTAGCAACATTTGGAAAAGTTGCCTCTCCTGAAGTATATATGGTGCAAGGTCTGCCACATCTCAGTGAAAGATTTATAGGTCTTATTCTGGAAGATTTTAGCATCTGATGCATGGTTTAATAGGTAGGGCACTCTGGCATGTAACTAGAGAATTGCAGATGCAGATTCAATTCCTGCCATGTCAGTGACAATTTTTTTTTCATGTTTTAAAATAACTGTTTTGTTTCAAGTAAATATATTTATATCATTTTGTTGAGAATCAAATTCTCTTTCATTTAATATATAATAAGATATCTTCTGTTCATCGAGTATTTCATAATTTAGTTCAAATTAAAAAAAGACGTTTTCTATTGTGTTACTTAAAAAAAGTCAATTAAAATTAAAAACTGTTCACTTTTCGATCATATTCAGCACTAAATGCTCTTTAATTTGGTATATAACATGACCAATTTCCATTCATTGGTTACTTCATTATAAAGTTCTAAAGTTTTTTTTTATCTTATTTTCTGAAAACACTTCAGAATAAATCCAGCCACCATAGTGATTTCAGTTTCAGAAATCCGACACTGTAGGGGTTAATGTGCACAGGGTCAATCTGATGGTTGTTGAACTTTCCAAGTTCATTGGTGTCCCGTTTCTGATCAAGAGCAGGGTGAAAATGATGGCGATTGAAATGAGAGTTCCATTAGCTCCAAAGAGGTGAGAATGCAGTTGAACCAATGCTGGTCCAGACAGGACTTCAACCTGAGAACTATGGATTATAAGCCTGGTGCACTACTGAGTCAAGCCCCGCCTCACACAGCATTGGTTCAACTGCATTTTCACCTGTGTGGAACTAACGGAACCCTCGTTTCAATCACCATCATTAGAAGGAGCCTTTGTGAAGGTGACTGCTATGACCTTCACAGCTTACAACAGCATGTTGTGTAATCCTCACCCCACACCACAGACAGGAGTGACTGAACTGAGCCAGATATTGTGACTAAATTAAGGATCAATGGTACTCAGTGCTCTTTACTGATAAGTCCAGCAGAGTGACTAAGATGGATACTGACCTATAGGTTAACAAGGTACACAAATGGAGGGGATAGTGTTACAATCAGGACATACATTTCACAAGTGGTCACATAGATCTCTACCTGGATTCTAGCGACATGATGATGGCTCAGAAATGAGGTTCTTGATCCTATATGCAACTTATGCAGAAGTAATAGGGGAATAATTTCATTTTGCAGAATGATAATGTTTGTTCCCTTGGAGGTCACTAGGATAGTCAACCAATACCCGAAGGTTGGTTGACAATCAGCCATTTGGAGTGACCACCACCTACACCACAATCCTACAGAGAATGCTTAGGATACTCCAGGAAGGCATGCTGCAACCTCTGATTTCCTTTCTGGGCTCACAAGTGCAAGAGGCTTTGTATGGAACCTCAAATTACAATTTTGGATAACTTTATGCACAGTATGAGGCACAACCATATGGTGTCTCATACATCTGATGCTCACAGCTTTCTCCTGTGGACTTGCTATTTTAAAATCTAACCAAAAAAAAAAGGCCCTATTGTATCTATAGGGTTACAGAAAAAAGCTTCTTGAGCTGGATTATAAAATGCATCATTATGGATGTCTTGCAGTACCTTTTTTTAAATTCAAATTTGCTATGGACTTCTGACCCATCCTGTATAATTAGGTTATGCAATTCATTTGGTAGAAGCCTAAGACCAACCAGGAAGTTTTGACTGACTAGTTGAGAACTATTAGCTTACACTATGCTAGAAAATCAAATTTATTTACCTGTAGGAAGCTGACTGTGAGAAGAATAAGGCTGTAAGAACTGATTCCACCCATAAATACTTCACTCAGATCTCGTTGTAACAGGAACTGTTTTAACACTAAGACTAGTTTTGGCAATGCTGGATAACCATTCATGAAATCCTGAAAATAAAATTACTTATTAGAATTAAGTCACAGAGATTATAATTTCAAAAATAAGGAAATATTATTAAAATCATGAACAAGTTCATATCATGTTCCTACATATCACATTCTTAGCTAATAAAAGCTTGTAACAGGCTGCAATTTATTCTTAACCCTAAAATGGTCCTGTGCTATTTTGTAACACAAAATGTCAACATCCTAAAGGAGAAGTCCATACAATTTTTAGTATGAAATTGTTTCACCCTTTTTGTTGTTATTTGTATAATACTTATTAATATCAATATTAAAAATATTCACTGTCATATATTTCCTGCCATTATTAAATTTTTGCATTTGAAAACTTAGATAGGTTTGTTTTTCTTGGAAACTTGCATCTGCATCCTAATTGTCTCTAACACAATTTTATGCATTATTTTGCTAGAATCGTTCAGAATATTGAAATACTACAAAAGACACTTAAAACACACAAAAGAGTCAATGAAGTTTTTTTCTCTAAATATCTATATAAAAATGACTGTTTTTTATTTCTAATTTCACATCTGATGATAAGAACACTATATCTGAAGATAAAGCTTCTTACTATAGACTAGGGGGTGAAAATGGATTTACACTACCAACATGGGATACGTGGTAAAAGTTTTTGGGGTACGCATTGAGAGCTCAAAAGTCGCTAGATGTGGTAATAGTTTTATTCCCATTGTTAGACTATAACTATAGTTTTATCTATCTATACAAGGGGTACGCCAGTTACATATAATTTCCATGGGGTATGTGAAGCATAAAAGGTTGAGAACCATTGCCATAGACTATTCTTCCAAATAACATTAATAATAAATATTTTGTTCTTAATTGTCTCAAAAACTTTTGGATTTTACTTTTATATTAAATTTGCAGAAGCATTAATACCAATTGATAAAATGCAAAGTTAATTTTATTGGTATCATGCGATACGATAGATACATATGCCACTGAAAGATAGGAGAATAGGATCACATTTTCAAAATTCATTAAAAAAGCAGAACCTTCTATACTTCTTCATTGTTATGAACACATGTAACTATTAAAGGGTTAATACTATCCATAACTCTTAAAAGGTACTTTACCATTTATTAAATATTTAATTTTTAATGGCTCTTAAATCAAAATGGTTACTGTGAAAATGGTATAGGAAAAATTAACATGTTTTATAAATTTGTTGGAGTATGTTTAGCACTGCATAATTTGAAACCAATACTTAAAAAAACTACATGAAATTGATCAACTGTCTGATTATTCAAAAAAAGTTAACTGAAAGCTTTTAAACAAATCACAGCTTTAATATTAAAGAAACATATGACAAAACCGTAACTAGCACATTATAATTTAAACATTATGCATTTAATGACTAAAGCATTAACACTCAGTTATCAGCACATAAAATTTCAGAGAGTATATAACTCTAATATATTTGAAAGTACAAAACAGCAGTTATAAAATATTCCATTTCTATAAGGTTATTTCTGTATGTAAACAATATACATATATTGTATTGTATATTGTTACAATACACATATAATGTATTACAAATATATGTATATTGTAAACAATATACATATATTGTATTGTTATTGTTGTATATAAAAACTGTATTGTAAACAATATACATATATTGATATTTATCTAACATTTGAGCCTTGAAAATTGAAAAGAAAAAAAAAAAACTTTTGATGGTTTATTGTAGCCTTGATATAGTACAGCTCATGGTAATGAGAGGTAAAGAGAAGTATAAAATATAAAAGCTAAAAAAGTTTTAACATATTTTCACTCGAAATATTATACTTGATTGCAAATATTTGATTTTAAACTTGTGATCATTATTTAAAATGGTTCATTTGAAAATCAGTCTCTGCTAAGGAGTGTGGGCATGCTCTTTTTTCTTTAAAATTTATGATAGGTGGGATAAAGAAACTTACTGTGTTACAAACTCATATATGATATAACATTCTTCCACATGGGACAACAATTTAATTCTTTTGTTGCTTTGCTAACTTAGAGTTGAACTCTTTATTTTAGAATTTCAGTGCCTTTCATTGCTATTTTTGAATAAAGTAAAAGCATGTATCAGGAATGAATGTTTGTTTTTGAGTGCAGTGTACTTTATTGGCAATTTTTATCTTGTTTTCAAAGAAAACAAGAAAATAGTTTTGCTTTGTCATCTGTAGACATAAAATTTTATTTTTAGAGATAAATTAAAAATTCTTTTCATGTTGGGTAGGTATCGATGTAATATTATGATATGCACTTTCCCAATCTCTCTAAAGCTATAATTAGGCCCTCTAGAGGTGGAAAAAGTTGAAAATTCAAAAATTTCAAACGAATATTGCAAATGATGTAGTTGTGCTAGAAATCTGAAATTTTGGTGGTGGAATATGAAGGTCACGAAATTTCCACTGACAACAAAGAGTTGGTGGCTTAGATCCAGAGGGATGGGGGAAAACACAACTTTCTTGATTTTGCAGATAATTATTTGTTTTTAGAGATAAATGAAAAATTCTTTTACGGGTTACACAGGAATTGATGAAATATTATGGTTCGCTCTTTTGGAATCTTCCAAAAACTATAACTGCACCTCTAACAGTGGAAAAATTAGAAAATTCCAAAATTTCAGATGAATATTTCAAACGATGTATTTATGTTAGAAATTTGAGATTCTGGTGGTGAAATGTGAAGGTCACAGAACTTTCATTGTTAGCATTTTAGACCTGGGGACACACACACACACACACAATTTTTTTGTTTTAGCAGATAATTGTTTGTATTTAGAGATAAATGAAAAATTCCTTTTTGGGTTAGATAAAAATTTATAAAATATTGTGATTTGCACATTTGAACACTATAATTGTGCCCTCTAATGGTGAAAAAAGTTGAAAATTCCAAAAGAATATTGCAACGATGTATTAATGATAAAAATTTGAAATTTTGGTGGTGGAATATGGACGTTGTGAAGTTTCCATTAGAAACAATGAAAGTGATAATTAGAAAACTCGATTTTAGTTGGATCGGTACTAATGAAATATTATAATTTGGATTTTTCAAATACTCAGGTAGTTTTAATATATCTTTACAGATAACTAAATATGGAAATGGCAGAGCTGTTATCAAGTTTTTCAAATAATGTGTATATAATAGAAATTTTAGTGATAGCTTTTCAAGAGATCATTGACAGCAATAATCTACCCATTTTTCTGAGAGGTGTGGAAAATGCAACTTTTTAATTTAAAAATTAAAAGACTAATACCTTATGTTGTATAATTACTAATAATATACTATTTACATTTTTTTTTCATCATCTGCTGGCTGCAATTAAAACTGTTAAGGAGTGAAAGAGGGAAGTACTTCATTCTCTGTTAAAGTGCAAAGGAAAAACTTCATTCTCTTTGAAAATGAGATTCTCATATATGCCAGAGGCAATATACATTCTTTTAGTTTAAACTTGTTTTTTTTGTGGGGAGGGTGGTGGTGGTGGTGGCGGCGGCAAGGGACCCTGATTTTAAAGAGGAAATTTGTTGCATTAAACTCCAGTACCAACCTAAAATAGAACAAGATTTCAAAACCTGAATCCCCTCCCCACCTTATTGGTTTTGCATTTTGAATTTTCAGTTTTTGCCTGTCAGATTTTGATGGGCTTTCTGTTATTTTCAAATTGAAATTGTTTTTCCCATGAAAATAATTGTGCAACCAGAAATAAAATATTTAAAAAATACCTATCTTCCCATATGCACTCTAAAAAGTAGAAAATAAAACTAAAGAATATCAATGATGCAATCAGTCAATGAATTTGTAATCACTTCAAAGGAAGATAGGCACCAGCAATCTTGTTAATTGCTACTTTAGTTTTATTTTCTACTTTTTAGAGTGCATATAAGAATATAGATATTTTTCAAAATTTTCAATATATTTATATTTTTTCTTTGTTAGTAAAAACATCTACCTTCATAAGAAACTTTCTTTTCATATATGACTCATAAGCATTGGCCACATTCTTCCTCCCTGCCTTTGGAGTCATGTTTAAGGTAGCCCATATTTGAGACATCATAAGCTTTAATTTGAAATACAAACAACTTGTTAAATGTTCCCCCCCCCCAAAAAAAAGGGGGGGGGAAAGGAGAATAGTGAGAGGACAAAATTCTAAAAGGTCCATGATGGTCCTCACATGAGCTTTCGTTTGATGTCTAACTTGTAATTATAGGCCCTTGCATTAGGAAAATACAGTAGAAAAACCATTTTCATATTTCTTTTTTTAGGGGAGAAGAAACAGGGGTGGAATTTTTTTCTCCTGTAACATTCCCCAAGTTACAAGCATTCATTTGATGTATAGCTTGTTACTTTAGGCCATCACACATTCCAAAGACAGTGGGACAATCGTTTTCATATTTTCCCTTTTTTAGGGGGAAGAAAGCATGGGAAGGGATCAATTTTGTAGTCTTATGACACTCTCTGCATCATAAGCTTTCATTTGACACCAGCTTCGGGAGATAGAGAAACAATCATTTTCACGCTTTCCCTTCTCTTAGGTAGGGGGAGAAAACACGGGGGGGGGGGGGGGGGGGAAGGGATCAATTTTGTAGTCTTATGACACTCTCTGCATCATAAGCTTTCATTTGACACCAGCTTCGGGAGATAGAGAAACAATCATTTTCACGCTTTCCCTTCTCTTAGGTAGGGGGAGAAAACACGGGGGGGGGGGGGGGGGGGGTATTACAGATTATGACACTATCAGCATAAGCTTTCATTTGGTGCAAATCAAAATCATTAAGTTTGTGTGTCACATTGAAAAGATATGGTGCAACAACTGTTCTGACAAATCCACAAACAAACAAATGAAGAGCAAAAAGCAATAGGAAGATAGGTAAAAACAGTTATTGGAGTTCAAATACTTGTAAGGGATCAGAACCTGCCATACACTGTGGTGCCTGTTTGTATAGGTGAACTGAAATAAAACTTTAACATAAACATTAAGTTTCTCAAAGCTAATAAATTATTTTCAGAAATTGCAGTGTGACAATGCAATAAACTGAGGTATGGAAATATGTACCTTGTTTATTTTATAATCATAGAATCTTTTTGTAAGTATAGTCAACCAATGAATATATTCTATATGAATGTAACTTACTCTGGATCAAATACTTCTAACAAGCTTTATAATGATTTTAACTATTATAATACTTAGAGTACTCCTTTAACCCTTTCACTATCATAATGGCCCAAAAAGTTGCTTTTAAATGGATTTGTCCAATCAATGTTATTCCTTCCTCTTTACTACCTCCACCTATCTGCAGCTTGGGCTGTTTTGGGCCAGTATGGTGGTGAAAAGGTTTAACATAAAGTATTTAAAAGGAAATCTAGCCTAACATGTTTAAGTAGGTATTTTCTTTTTTTATTTGATATGTTGAATTACACAAAATGACAATTTTATATCTAAAATTACCTTTATTAAATTTGCACTTCTGACTCCGTTGTTCATATTGAAACTAATGTCGATTTTGATATCTGTTTTGGCATCTGTCAATTTAACAATAGGGACCTGTGGGTAAAAAACTATTTATGTATAGATAAGTATGGACAAAAATTTAAAAATATAAGTATACATTCTTTAGAGTAGATTTTGCATATCTACTACTTCATACACGGTATTTAAAAAAAAAAGCAACATGGTATAATCTTCAACTAAATTGCTCAAAAGCAATTTTATCATTTACATGTCTCTTAAGGAAGCACTCTTTAACATCAAAACTGGAGGGAAAATTGTCTTGAGCAGGTAGGGTATGAACCCATGATTTCCTAATTGTAGGTCATCTCTGACCACTGAGCAACTGGCCACCAATCAAGATTTCCTCTATTAATGATATGAACCTTCTGCCAGAAGTACACAATTGCATATGCGTGTCACATGAAAGCAGATATCACATTCCAAACAGTGCCATGAAACTTGATGGCTAAAATATATTTCAAGCATATAAGTAATCACATCATGAGATTACTGATATACTCAGAAAATGGTAAAAAAAAAAATCCAAACAATAATAAACATTAAAATTAAATGCACAATAAAAATACCTTTTTGCTCAGAAAACAATTAAAATAACTTTAAAATCTTTTTGCTCAATGATGGAAAATTTTAAGTTTATCCTTCGAACTATTTGCATATATATTTTTTTCAATGATAATTAATATAATTTTCCCTCTAACTTTAATGTTGAAGAGTGCTTCCAATGAATTTCCATTGAATCAATATTATATCTTGTGAAGATTCATTCTGATATTAAATTATAGATGAAAGCACACAATTGGAAATGTAATGACATATAGATGTCAGTGGATATGATAATGTCTTTATACCCTATGACTGTTAATCATAATTCTTTAATGAACACATTCCTGAACATGTATGCTTTTGTATTAATATCATACAAATCAGACTGCTAAATTAGGATCAAGGCAGAATGGTTTCAAAAGTTTGAATAGTCATTTGTGATATATTAAATTATTTTCAGGATACTTTTTGGCATTTCCAGCAGCATACTAAATTAGTGTGCTTACATATTTTTTGGGATTATCATATGTTAAAGCATTTAAACTATTTAAAATTGGTCTCACTGTCCAAAAGACTAAATGTTCTAGCATATCGTAGAAGATTTTAAGACTGATTATGATCACCTGCCTAATATGATGTTGGCCCTCCATGTGCTGCCAAAACAGCTCTTATCTGGCAAGGCTTGGATGCTACAAGATTTCTAAAGGTATACAATTAAAAAGACCTTCTTGCTCAAAAATTAACTTAAAATAATAAAAAATTCTCTGTCATTGAGCAATAAAATTTTAGGGTGTATCCTTCAGACTATTTGCATGTTGAAAGTTCTTAGGAGAAAACTCAGAAGCTCTTCAGAGCAAAGACAGCGCTCCATCTTCAGTGAAGTGATGCTATGTATTGACGTTAGGTCTGTTTAGGCAAAGAGCTTCTTTCATGTCGTGAAGGGCGATTCCAGTGTCTCGGTTGCAGGTGGGGACGGACGAGGTCATTATTTCAATAGCTTCGTGGACTATGGTTCCATAGAAAGTGGATGCATGCGCAAGAAGTGTGGCGTGCTCCCAGTCTATTGTTGCCATGTGTTGCACTGCTAGCTCAGAGGCAGCCGTTGTTAGCTTCTTTTGGCTGACATCAGTTTGGTGCTCCACGAACCTTTCTTGTAAAGAGCAAATGGTTTTGCCGATGTAGTACACAATGGAATTATCCGGCAAATGTAGGGGAAATCGGTATATGCCCGTTTTTTGAAGTAGGCTATATTTGTCCCTGTCGACTAATTTCTTTAAATCTGGAGCTGGGCTGAAACCAATTTTGATATTAAGGGCTCTGAGTAATTTGCGGACCGATTCACATAAAACAGGAACGTAAGAAATAGGTCTGGCAAAAGTTGTACGTTCGGGGTCGGTGATTGGGAGGAGAGCCGAATCTCTTCTGTTTTTGTTTCTATATTTACTGATAACTTTGTCTATTGCTGTTGAGTTGTAGCCATATGAAGCAGTGATGGAATGGATGTTTAAAATTTCTTCTTCAAGCAGCTACTCATTTGAAGACACAGCGAAAGCTCTATGTGTGAGGGAACAGAAGGCTGCAATTTTGTATGCCCATGGGGCACGAGTCTGCACATATGACAGAAGGGACGTAGGTAGGCTTTCGGTATACCGACGTCGTCAAGGCTCCTGTGTCATCTTTTTGGATGAAAATATCTAAATAGGGGATGGCACTTCTATTCTCCTCTTCCATCATAAAGAGTATCGTGGGATATATATTGTTGGAAGAGTCAATGAGGCTGTTTAATTGCTCATTGCTGCCATTCCAAATAAAAAATATATCGTCGACATAGTGACACCAGAAGAAGGGTAAAATTGCTGCTGAATTGAATAATTTTGTTTCAAGATCTTGAAGGACAATTTCGGATAGGATACCAGAAAGAGGTGAGCCCATGGGGGCCCCTGAGTCCTGCCTGTAGATTTGGTTGCCGAACTGGAAATAGTTGTTTTCGGTGATGAGTTTTAGAGCCTCATGAATGGCGTTGATTTCGGGAAGGGAAAATTTTTGCGTTTCAATAATTTTTGTCCAAAATAACATGACCGCATCAAAAGCTGGAGTGGATGGGAATAAAGAGACTATGCCAAGTGTAACAAATTTGCTGTCGGGAGGAATGGACAGATCCTTGAGTCTGTTGAGAAATTCCGCTGTCGACTTTATAGAAAATGGGTGATCGGAAATGAAGTTGGATAGAAATTTCGACAAACTCTTTTCAAGAAAGAAAGTTGGAGAAGTTCTTTTGCACACGAGCGGCCGGATGCGATAATTATCTTTATGCACTTTGCACTGGGCAAACATTCACGGTCCTTGGCAATTGGTTGGCACTGAGCTCTTCTTAAGGTCCTTGGGGAGCCACCTGTTGTTTATTAGCCTGCAGCCCCATTTTCAGCAGGGTTCAATGTACTGTGTGTTGTGACACACTGCTTCTGTCACCAGCATTCAAATTAAGGGGCGAGTTGTGCCACAGTATCCCTTCTGTTGGCTCGTACCATATGGGATAGCCTTTACTCACCTCTAGCATCAATGAGCTGTGATTGGCCCACACATTGCTGGAGGTTCATGGGTTTTCCCTCCTCGGACCACTTTTTGAAGGTACTAACACCATGGTTAACTGTGAGCACCCCACAAGCCTTGCCATCTCAGAAATGCTCTGACCCAATCGTTTGGCCATTACAATTTGGCCTTTGTCAAACTAATTTAAGTCTGTTGCCTTTCGCATCTGAAGAACAAGAGTAAACTGATCAATAGAGCTCAATATCAACTATTATTTATACAGTTTCATGACCTTCATATGCACCATCGTTTACCTGCAGTTGCTTCGATTTGCATAAATAACACTGCTCATAATAATGTTTTGGCTCTTTGGTGTATGGCATTCATATTATATGAAAAAATCATGAAAAAATGCGTTTTGCTGATGAGTGAGATTTGAACCCACACCTCCCAGTAACATGCCAGGTGCTCTAACCATTAAACTGGTGTCTGTCATTTATCCACTTAATTGTGACTTTAAACCTCACCTGACATGTAACTGGGAGGTGTGAGTTCGAATGCCAGTCATTGGCAAAGCTCAAATTTTCCACAAAATAATTTCTTGAATTATATGTCAACTGGTAATCTGTGAATTTATTATTAATTGATTCTTGCATTAATAACACTTTAGCATGAGTGGCTTTCTTATTTAACATCTATATATTGAGCAACATCGGATAAGTTGCCTTTCCTGATCACAGATGGCACCTTGAGCAACAACAAAGCAGTGAGATTTAAAAGTCACAATTAAGTGGATAAATGACTGAGCTACTCACAGCTTAGTGGATAGAGTACCTAGCATGTAACTGGGAGGTGTGGGTTCAAATCCCACTCATTGACAAAACTTATTTTTTCCACAAAATTATTTCATGAATCATACTAAATGTTTCTGATTTAATGCAGTTTATATTTTGGAAATAAATTTGCTTTGCATGATGTTAATTTTGCTTTAGCACAAGAGTTTAGAAATGGGTTGAGTAAAAAAAAATCTAATTTTAGTAGCAAAAAATGTGTTTTTATCAATTTACAATCCTGTGAGCAACAGTATTTACTCAGAGTGGAAATAAGTATTTCAGTTTCCACAGCCAGTTTCACTATCAAAGGAATTTACGGCATTAGTGGTAAATTTTTATGTACACTTCACCTGATACAGTAAAATGATGTAAATATAGATAGTATATGTACTATTTAGTTTATAACTGGTGAGTGATAATTTCCTATCAATGCTTGTGATTTATATGTGGTATCTTTCCATGGTTCTTTAATGCTTGTATATACATAAAAATCCATTTTGTTAGAAATATATAATGTTATGGAAAGACCCTAAATTTTAATATGGAGTTATGGGGAAAATCCACTTTGCCTTGCATGTCTATTTTCAGGAAAGCATTTACTGTGCAGAGCAAGGGATTGACGTATTTGAAAGGTATGATGCCATTTTTCAAGATCAGTTAAAAAATTCAATTTACAAAACATTATAAAATTGATAAACTAGTTTCAATTATTTTTTGAAATTATATCGAAGAAAACTGCAATGTTTCATACTCCTATATGGGAATCTTGAATTGTAAAACATTTGTTTTTTTAAATAGGGTATTAAAAAAAAACTTATTTTATTCATAAAAGAAGATTTGCTAAAACACATTTTAGGCATAATATATAACAAACTAGATAAAAATGAACAAATTTCAGAATAATCACAAATTTTTTCCACTATTTGCTAAACTACAGTTTATACAACTGCCACTACATACACCAATGTTAAACAGTAGCAAATTTTCAGTATTTTGTCAAGGGAGAAAGAATTCCATTCTATCAATGATGCTATGCTGTGTAATCATGCCATTGCTGTTGATGATCCTAAATTCCTTTAATTGCAGCAAGTCATCTTTCTTGCTGCAGTGGATAAAATTTGTGACAGTCCAAAGAGATGCCAAGTTGATCATCACCACCATTCCTAAGCAGTTGAAAACCCACATTTAAGCACTGATCAAACAAAAAAAAAAAACTATTTACAGTTAAGAGCAAACACAATTACATTGTGCATAGTAAACTAGTGAGAACAGCATTATGATAATAAATGCTATCAGGAGTATAGCTATCTCTATATGCACTTCAGTAAGACCCAAAACCTACTGCAACAGAATGAACTTATGACTATCAACAACAGGGGCAATGTGACAGCAGAACACCACTCACTGAGTGGGGTCTTTCCGCTTTTCGAAGTATAGCTAGTTCAAACTATCTATAAAAGCAATAAATACCCCCTCAAGCAGTTGCTTGCCACAGAGGTCTGATAGGAGCCTGTCAGTTTATATGTCATAGTAAAAGGTCTGAGAGGATGGCAGAACCTCAGCAGAAAAACAACACATACATCCATGCCTTACCCAGGAATGGATGTATGTGTGCTACCACTCGGCCATTGGACAGTATGAATATCTATGCCAGTTTGAAATATTGCAACTTTTTTTAGAATAACAGCATTACTAAGTAATTAATGGAAAAGATAAGTATATGCTACTTTTAAAAAGGATAAAAAAAACTTACGGAAGCCTTGTCTAGCACCTTAATTGAATTTGATTCTGCTATATTATTTTCCAAAAGGGCTTTTTCTAAAGTTCTAAAGGATATTTCTTTCTTCTCAATTACAACTAAATCTATATCACTATTCAAAGGAGAAAAAAAAATATAAAATTGCAGTTGATATTCAAACAGGTCACTTACATAGCAATATACAACTGTATTACAATAAGCTGAAATATAATATGTTTGAATTTATGTAAGCATTAAAAACCATCAGATGTGACACGTATACAAATAAAAATTAATTTTTTGCAACATCTTCCAGGAAACCAAAATCATGAAGACAGAATAAAACCTATAAAAATTGTTACACAAATTGCAATTTTTTTTTCTAACTTTTCTCTCAACAATATCCCCATAAAACTAATGACATTAACACAATATTAAAATGCTTATATGTAACAATGTTATTATATAACAGTGGCATTAAAATGTTTTTTTTTCTTCAAAAACTGATCTTAACTTTCTATTTGTTTTACCTCTGAGCGGCACTGTTTTGCACACCATGGGCTAAATGGCCAGGTCACATGGACCCCGAAGGCTCAGAGAAGGTTGGGGGAGGGGACCCACTGGAACAGCTGTTGGGAGACAGATGGTAGTCTCCCGTCAAGGCCATCCAGTGTGTTCTTTAACGTGCACAGGGTATGGCTCTCCCACACATGGGGCCACGGCTTAACGGCCTTTCCAAGCCCATCGGTGTCCCCTACTGACCGTGGGCAGGGCGGGGAATTTTGCGGAGATAAATCTCAACACTGACCCAGCTGGGACTCGAACCTGGGAAGTCTTAACTTTCTATAGCTGAGATAATTTTACTCCCCCAACCTACCACCAATATATATATAATAATGTAAATAAGCAGCGCATACAATGGGATAAATATTCTATTTTTTTTATTATTTATAGTTTAACTAAAAATGGTTGAGCAGTCAACTAAACTTTCTGGTGACAAATATTCTGTGATAATTTACTGTCATGGAAGAAAAGCCTTCTGAATTTTACAAGTATCCGATAAATGAAAGTAATATGAAAACAAAAAAGTGAAGAAAGCAAGTATGTTGAAAAAATGTTGTGGTAGGCAAGATGAAACAATGAAGACAAATCAGCCTATATCAGGGGAGTCAAACTCCCCTGATGTAATCATCTAATTTTTTCTCATTGCTAATTTGTCTTCATTGTTTCATCATCATTGTTGTAGGCTGCAAGAGGGGCCTACAACTATATCTTGTGACCACTACTGAACTTCACTTTACTGAGGACAGCATTATACATAGTGCTATCCTCAGTAATAGTGCAGTCCTTTTGCAAGAAAATGTCAGTGACAATTGTACAAATTAGCTCCCAGCATATTAAAATCACCCTTTTCTTCCACAACTAACACATCACTGTTACAATTTTACCAGACCCTATGCCACCAAAGTATAATGGGTGTTGTCATTATTTCAATGTCCATGATGCTATTGAAATACTGACATTGCCCGTCCCCACCTGCAACAGAGAAATTGGAATAACCCTTCATGACACCTGGAAAGAAACTCTCTACAGCTCAAGTGATCACACTATAGTGTCACTTCACTGAAAACGGAGCACTGTTCTTGCTCAGAAAAGCTTTTAAGTCTTATCCTAAAAACTTTTAATATTCAAATAGTGTGAAAGATAAACTTAAAAATTTTATTGCTCAACGATAGAGAATTTTAATGTTATTTTAATTAATTTCTGAACAAGGTCTTTTTAATTGTATCTCATTCCTCATGGAGTGGGGTGGGGGTGGCTCAGTTGGTAGTGCACCAGGTTCTTAATCTGCCAAGCAATCTGCTGAAAATTCCAAGGTTCGAGTCCCGCCTGGATCAGTGTTGAGATTTATCTCTGCAAAACTGCCGCTCTGCCTTTGGTCAGTAGGGGACACCGATGGGCTTGGAAAGGCTGCTGTCAATTGGATGGGACATTAAGCCATGGCCCAGTATCTGGGAGAGCTATATCCTGTGCACATTAAAGAATATACTGGATGGCTTTGACAGGAAGTTATCTGTTTCCCAACAGTTGTCCAGTGGGTCCCCTCTGCCAACCTTCTCTGAGCCTTTGGTGTCATTGTATGCAAAAAAGTGCTGCTCAGAGGTAAAATAATTCAACCCTCATGGAGGAAACATACCGTTAATCATATGCCTATTAAGAATTTGAAGTCAATCTGCACTTGAATTATTCCTATAGTAACACCCATATTAAAGGAGCAATAACCCCTCTAGATCCAGCATGTTACCAAGTACTATATATTATAAAAGTCACAAAAATAATAGAATACTAACAGTGCAAAAAAAAAACTAATTAAAAATGGTGACTAATATTTCCCTGCTGTGATGTGTTGTACAATATCACCAAACTTTTCACGTATTGCCAGTTGGTTATTTAAGATTTTATGGTGCATAAGCAAGCAATGGCTATAATGCCTTAAATAAAATCACATACTGCCACTAGAATATCTTGTATCCTTAACAAGTATCACTGGAGTAATTCTAAAGCTGAAAATATATCTTCCTTAGACAGTAGAGGCTTAATTGATGCATCATTATCATTTTCTCTTTTGTTACGGTGGTTGTTTAAAGTTTATTCAAGATCAGTTAAAATAAAAATCAGTGTAATTATAATAATATCACCTCAAGCAGCTGCTTGCCACAGAGGTCTTATAGGAGCTGTCAGTTTATATGCCATAGCAGGTCTGTGAGATTGTGATGCTTTTCTGAAGTCTCACCAAACATCCATGCCTTATCCAAGGCTCAAACCCAGGTTCCTTAGATCAGTAGCCAAGAGTACTAACCACTTGGCCACTTTACAAAATGTTAAAATAAACTCATTTGGTTTCAACTATTTTTTGAACTTAGATTGAAGAAAACTTTGTAATGTTTCTCATCATCATCTATACACGAATCTTGAATGGTAAAATGTTTTTTTGTTTTAAAATAGGTATTAAAAAAGAATTTTTTTTAGACAGAAAATTTGTTCCCAAATGCATACTTTTTATGAACGTAATTGGTTTTTAATTATTCATGCACAAATTATCCAAGGATTTGAATTACCCAGATATTTATTTCTAAAATTTTGCTTATGGGCCTTAAAATTAAAAAGTTTCAAATAAATCATGTTTTACTGTATGTAAGAAATAATTTTCATAATTACATTTCTCATATCCTTTTTTAAATGATTCTTTCCAAGCATTTATTCTTTTGAAGTTTTCATTTGTTTATTTATTCTTTGCTGTTTTATTACTTTTGAAATTTAATCTGATATTATGTAACACTCAAGATATTTTTATTTCAGAGATAAGACAATAGTATGCCATAAACTATTTGAATCTGACTTACATACTGTTTACCAGTGGTATAGTCGAGCCAGGGAACACAAGGGCTAATCCTGATACTTTAGGGGCAGGGGTGGCTCAGTTGGTAGTGTGCCAGGCTTGTAATCTGCAGTTCCCAGGTTTGAGTCCCAGCTGGGTCAGTGTTGAGATTTATCTCTGCAAAACTCTCTGCCCTGCCCACAGTCAGTAGGGGACACCGAAGGGCTTGTAAAGGCCGCTGTCAGTCGGATGGGATGTTAAACCATGGCCCCGTGTGTGGGAGATCCATACCCTACGCACGTTAAAGAACACGCTCGAAAGGAGGCTACTACGTCTCCCAACAGCTGGAACTAGTGGGTCCCCTCTCCCAACCTTCTCTGAGCCTTTGGGGTCCTTGTGACCTGGCCATTTAGCCCATGGTGTGCAAAAAAAGTACCACTCAGAGGTAAAACAATCCAACCCTGATACTTTACCATTTTTGTGCAATTTTGAAGAAGGAGATAAACAAAAATGGTTAATTAAGTTCAAGGATGCCTAAAACATATTTTCATTAGAATCTTCAAACATTAATAAAAAAACAAATAATACTCTCTCTATATATATTATTCTGGTGAGAAAGTAAAAAGTGCCCACTACTTTTTTTTGAAGATGATGATTACTGTTTACTTTTACAGTCATCAATATATGTGACATTACTTCAAACCTGTAGGAGCCATAATAGCTTCATTTTACTTAGATATAAAAGATTAAAATCAAATTTTGCCAACAAAATCAAAGTTAAAAAATGACAGCAGAAGGTATATTAAAGTTATCTTTCATACTTAGTGGTGTAAAGCAATAAAGATTTGCATTCAGTATCTGCAAGGTAAAATTGTGATATGAGGCAACAAAAAACAATAATCAATTCTAAGTAAATACATATAAAATGTTGATTTTTTTTTCACAGACAAAATCTTCAGCTTGGCCATTTCAATGCTGTCTTTAGGTACCACATTTTTATTTGCATAATGGCTGCATTTTTTATACCAGTTTTTTAGTCTAAAAAAATGGATGTAACCATTACCTTAGTATACCAGTGGAAAATCAATTCAGTGTAGCCATTTTTCTCTTATCTTAATGCACTATGTGAAAATTGCAACATAATGCAATAATTTCCATATACATAAACAGCCCAACTGATTTCACATTACAATTTATAGCAAATAAAGATCAGAAATGAGCTCTAGGTAATCCCAGAAATGACTTCTCTTTGTGTATTCAGTCACATATGTTATTGATCCTTAACTCTAAGCTCAGGCAATAGACCTTAAGTGACCAAAGATGTTAAACAGTTCTTTTAAACGAGGTTTAAGTTGACTTCAGTTTAATTTCAATTTCTGTTATTTTATTCCGCAGAACTAAATGCTCTTTTATTTGGCATGTAACATAATTTATATAGAGCTGTTAGTCACTGAAGGATAAGATTCTAAAGTTCAGTTGTTTTTCTGCTCTAAAAATTATCTTAACTGTGAGAAACCTTAAACTTAAGGGTTAATGTTGTTAACCAACTGCTCATCAATTCAGGAAAAAGGATAGTACATCACTCATCCATAATTTGTTGCTAAACATTTAGTTTTCATTACATTAAGTTTTATCAAATAATTAATTAATAGATAGGGTTTTATATAATTTCTTTTATTGATATTTGTAAACCTAAGTGTCTCTTAGTTTCTAGACCAGAGGACCGTAATTATTGTTTTGCATTACAAGCCATATACACAGAATTAAACATGTTAATATAAAACCTGTGAATTCTAGTGTCATACTCATTGTTAGTACACATGTACAATAATGTCATTAAAATTATTTTACTTTTAAATCACAATTTATACAAACTGATTAAAATATAAACTTAATGAGTGGCCTCAGAGTGAGATCAGAGACATGAATCTGCTGTTCAGTCTCAGTTCCTGCGTGACTCTCACAATGTGAGCATCTTGCTAAACACAGTGTTTAAAGATATGCATTTTTCAGACATCATGGCCCCTTAATGCAAGCCATATGGTGCTCAACATATAGGATTAGAGATCTGTCCTAAAGCTGGATGAAAACCTTTCTGTATGGACTTATTGAGAGATAATATGTCAGTCTCCAATGTGGCATGTAAATATGGCCACGATGAATATATCATCCATCCCATCGAGATTCGAGAAAGAAATTCATCAAGCTGTGGCATCAAGTGCTCCAATAACTGCTAAGGTGATGAGCCAAGTGAGTGAAAAAACTTTAGTGAAGACCAAAAAGGCATTAAACGTATGGCTGGAAGACACTAACAGTAAACATGTGCCTATCGATGGCATAACTCTGCGAAAAAATGGTTCTTAACTCTATACGCTGTTCAAAGCTACCTCCATGCCTCAAACCTCCCGACAAAGAGGGACAGCCTTCTGATGAGAAGGAATTCAAAGTCAATCACGGATGGCTTAAGTTTTAGGAACTGTTTCAACCTAAAAAAACTTCTTTATTTATTATTTCATCTTTTCGTCTCTCATAGGCAACTAAAAATACTCTTAAATTATACACTGAGATGCCAGTTTGTTAAGTGTAACCCCTCCCTCATTATATAAATTGTTCATTCCAACATGTAATACATCATGTGACAGCAGTGTGCAATATAAATCCAGCAGACTGCTCTTTGATCATAAATTAGAGTTTGATTGAGCATCAGAATGGGCAAAATGAGTGAACTTGAACATGGTGCGATAGTTGGTGCTAGGCATACTAATTCTTACATCTCACAAACAGCCTTTCTCCTGGACTTCTCCCACACAACTGTTCAGAGGTTTCCCACGAATGGTGAGAAATGCAAAAAACTGAGTGATCAGTGATGCTGTGGAAAAAAAACAGCATGTGGATCAGAGGGACCAAAGGAGGTTGGCGAAAATTGTGTAAGAGAACAGACGGGCCACAATCAGGCAGATTAGAGTTTGGTGTGAAAAATGTCATATCTGAATGCACTATGTATCAAAAATTCTTGAAAATGGGCTACAACAGCCACTGACCATGTTGAATGTTGTCAATGGAGAACACAAAAGTGCATCACCAGTGGGCACAGGAGCATTACACTGGACTATTGAGGACGGGAAAAAGGTAGCCTGGTTGAAGAAATCAAGGTTCCTTTTGCATCATGCTGATGGATCAGAATTTGGCACAAGCATGATGCCATGGAGCCAACTTATCTGGTGTCAACAGTACAGGTTGGTGGTGCTGATATAATGGTGTGTGGAATGTTTTCCTGGCACATATTAGGCCCTCTGATACCCATCAAAGGACATCTGAATGCCACAGCGTATTTGAACATCACTGCTGACCAAGTTCATCCCTTCATGGCTACAGTTTATCCTCATTTGGATGGACACATTCAGCATGATAATGAATCTGCTCACAAGGCACATATCATCATTAAATGGTTCCAGGAATGTGCAGATGAGTTTTTCTTGCTATATTGGCCTGCACATCTAAACCCTATCAAGCATCTTCGAGATCAAGACTGTGCTGTCGTCCAATTTGCAACAACTGCCAGACAATTATTTCTGCACAAAGCATCCAGCATTTTGTTCAAACAGGAGAGTGGGTTGGGTACGAGATGGACTCTATTGTCTACTGCATGAGCATAGTCAGTGTTTGAAATAATATGGAGGTTCCTTTAGTGTTTTAGGGAAGAATGGAGACAGATATGAGTTCAAGCTTAATTTTTTTCTAGCAGGCACACTAAGTTACTGAGCTTAAGTCTGTTTGAACCATTTCAACAATTGTTTAGTTCGATCCCAATTTGGGAAAAAAATTTCTTTGATTTATCATAATATATACTGATGTTTCTAGGCAGTGGTTTCATAAGTGTGGGGAATTTGACCTGGGAAAAATTTACAAAGCTGATTTTTATATGCATACAAAAAGTTAAGAAGATGGGTACAATGAAATCTTTGTCAAACTATGGGGATACCATTATATCAAGTTTGGAACCCATTGCTCTAAAGGGGAATTATCTTGCAAGTGTTAAATGATTTTATTAAATGTAGAGTAGTATATATATAGTGAAAAGAAACTCATTGAAATAGTATATGCAAAAGTCTTACCATCACATGCAAAACATCAAATTTGTGAATAATGCTGATTATACTCTTTACTTGAGAATCGTTATTTTGAAAGTAACATTTTTTCTTCATTATAATTTGGATATAATTTAATAGATAATATATAATTTGGAGTCATTATGAAGTGGTTTCATTTCTGCAGTAGAATACATTGCATGTGATGAAGTCTTCAAAAATTTCATTTGATTTGGGATAGCTTTATTTTAATATGAGGTTTCTATTTTTCTGGCACCAATTTAATAGGTTTAAAAGTTATAGCTTTGTGATATTATGATGGTATTTTTAACATAGTTCAATTTGATAAATATTTAAATACTGTTCCACAGGTCTTCTCTCAGTTGCTTAATCACAGTTTACACACATATTTGTATGTATCAGATATATATTTACTTCTATCTTTATAGTGAAATTCATTACCTTGTTGGCAAATAAAGCCCAGTTCTGAAGCTGCCATATACTTCCACCTGAAAAGATATTTAAATATTTATACCACTGTCATTCCTTTATCACTGAAAAGAGAAAAAAAATCACTTATTTATACAAAACACTATTCACCCACAAATTTAATCATTCAGTTAAAAAAGTGTACTAAGTAAACTCTAAAACTGCAAAAACATGAAAATCTACTGCCTGATGTTAGTGTGATTAGAATACTAAGCTACAGGAAAATAAGGCTTGGGGTTTGAATCCATAATAACAGATTAAAGTTGTCCTCCTGCTGGTGGTACTTAGTCTTACAGGCTACAACTACAGTCAACTTGCAATGAATGGATTCTCTGTGATCTTGACAAACCTTCAATGGTCGTCTACAGAGAGACTTGACATTTCACAGGAATTACATTGATTATTAGATTAATGATCAATTTATTTACAAATGCTTTTTTTTTTGGCAGATCCTTAATAATCTTTTAAATAGATCAATGTTATATTAATAACTTATAAAAACATTATGAAGTTTTCTTGAACACATACTCTGATTCCTTAAAGCATTTGGGGTGGGGGTGGCTCAGTCAATAGAGTGCCAAGCTTATATAATCTGTAGTTCCCAGGTTCGAGCCCCAGTCCGAGTTGAGATTTATCTCTGCAAAACTCCCCACTCTTCCTTTGGTCACTGATGGGCTTGGAAAGGCTGTTGTCCATCAGAAAGGATGTTAAGCTGTGGCCCCATGTGTGGGGAGAGCCATACACTGTGCACATTAAAGAACACACTGGATGGTTTTAACGGGAGGCTACCATCTGTCTCTCAACGGCTGTCCAGTGGGTCCCCTCCCCCCAACCTTTTCTGAGCCCTCGGGATCTGCGTGACTGGCCATTTAGCCCAATGTGTGCAAAAAACCCTCAGAGGTAAAACAACCCAACCTTAAAGCATTTAATGTTTTTCCTGACAAGCACCCATATATTAATAAGGATGCTTGCCACAGAAAATTTTTAAATAGATTATTATAGTTATAGTGAACCTTTTTACATAATGGCTAGTTAATATGACACACTTAGGTACCACAGATACTCTCAAATACTAGGTATACTCAATAGATAACAATAGGTACCACTTGACCCCTGAGTCTAAGGAAGCCAGAAAATGTATTATTAACCCATTTACTTACCCTGTAAGAGACTCTTCCCATTGCTATTGCAATTACCAATACTAAAAGGATCTATCATTACTGTTGAAAGTCAGAGTCAGCACCAACATTGAAGTCACCTGGCACAAGAATACTATCTCTGTTCTATGCAGAATTCAAATTATTCTGAAGTTATCTATAAAACAACTGTTCTTGGTCTCATTAAAATTTTTGGTAGGGGCATAAAAATAGATAACATCAAATCTTTGGAGTTGAATTTGAAACAGGGATTAAGAAATCTTTCATTAATTCAATCACACCCTAAGAAATGTCACTGGCATACCTGCTGAGAAGCAAACCTGCAACCTATTATCCTTTCACCGTGAAATGAGAAATTCAAGATAAATTTAAGGAACAATTTAAAATTAGAAATTTAACTCTATTAGTTCCCTATACGTTCTATTGCTGTCTAAAAACTTCTGCCACTGTTTGATAGTTTCAATTTTAAGCCTGCTAAACAAGTCCAATAATAAGTATGCAAAACAAATAAGAACTATAGAAGCTGGGGAAACAAAATGATACAAAATAGGCAATGTAGTGTAGTCTCATAGTGCTTATTTTGTTATAAATCAGAAATGTTAACAATCCTTAAAACTTAATGATGCATGCATATTTTCAACAGGTCAATATTAAAATTAAATACTCAGTCATTCTTTCTGTATTTTATTACTTATTAAACAACTTTTTGCAGTTGTCCAAAGTGGTCAATTTTTTTAAGGTTATTCTAAAACCTTTTCATATCTAACAGCAAAATGCAAGAAACACTGAAGCTACCAGTTTACAACACATATTTTTCTATTAAACAGTGAGAAAAAAGTGATTGAAAATCAAAGATATTAGTTAAATTTGGTTACAACAATTAAAGTTTAATAATCAACCTATAAAAGTGATAACATATGGAACAAGAATAATGAAAAGATCGTAAGTAAACTCCAGTGGGTCACAAGAAATAAACATAATTTAAACTTACAATAAAACATTGGGCATTCTAGATAAACTATAAAATTAATAACAGATATTAATACGACTTCTTACATTTTAATGTTCCTCCCACCAAAATATGCATTAAAGCATTTTTCTCAAAATCACAACACTCTGCACATAAAAAAACACTATGATTAATTTGTATTAAAAATGTATTTACTTTATGCTTTAAATTACTGATAAATTTATTAGAAGTATGTTGTTGGAAAGTTAAAGCATTACCTTTGCTTGAGGCCATAATGAAATGATGACTTTCCTAATGCGGTCAACAACTTCTAATCTCATCTGGTGTTCTTCTGGAGTAGGAGACATATACTGATAGAAATCTTCAATTTCTTCATGCAATCTGAAACAAAATATAGTGAATTAACTTTAAAAAATACACGAATCTGGAAATTCTATTAAGAACATCATAGAGTAAATTACTTAGGTATGCTCAATGGGAAAAGGAATATATTTTGTGAAAGAATTATACTGATTCTAGACTATTCTACTTGAGATAAGTACTAATGGTGAGAGGAGTAAACAAGACTTTAATGTTGGTTTAATAGGTCTGAATGCCTATTAGTTGTCTGAAGTATGCTTATAGAGTTGAAAAGATATGGCAATTTCATTATAAACATTTATTTCTTTTTCCTCAGGAAAAATGAGTGTGAAGAAATCACAATGACAGCATGTTCTTTGCTTATCTTGTAATGCATTTCTTTTTCTACATAAAGGACAGAGATAACATAGAAGCTCCATTGGGCTTGTCCTGGTTTCTCGTACAACCACATACACAGGACATGCCTGATGGTCTAGTAGTCAGGTACACTAACCAGTTATGGGTTAGTTCATTTAAAATATATTCATAACCAAATTTCAACCTTTATTCAGGGGCAGCTTGTCATTAGGGGACAGGCCCCCACCAACATTTCTGCAATATATACTAAAATATTGAATTCCAAATTAAAATGAATAATAAAAATAATAATTTGCATGAACATTTATTTTTTATGACATCTTCCTTGTTTTATTTCCATTCAATAAGCAGTTAGGGAAATAATACACTCAAAACTGACTTGCATTGCCTTAATTTATAAGTTCAGGATATTAAGGAGAATGCTTCTAGTGCACCCAGAAATTTCCATCACTTGCCATGCTAATTGTCAATCATTTGTCAGATTACTTACAATAGTTTGCAAGGTGTGGTCTGGCATCTGTGAAGTGGCCCACAATACCTAGAGAGATTATATCACTGAATACAGTGCCAACACTAGGTGATTATTGGAAACTCAGCAGCTATACTGCATAATGTAAGGTGCATCGTTCCAGTGCCTTCAGTATATATTTCATTATTTTAGTAAAAACATATGTAGTCAAACAATTTCATTACTTTACATAATGTGCATATTATTGGCTCAGTTGACATTAGTGAGAGAGTTCCTATGTAGTACGATTGGTTGGTTGGTTGTTTGGGTTTTAATGGCCCATAGGCAACTAAGGCCATAATGCGCCAGACAAGACGAATAGTAAAAACAGATAAAAATCATGATAACCCACAACCAAAGCTAAAAGCAACATGTAAAGGTGATAAAATACAATACAAAAGACAATAAAAATGGAGAATGTAAAAGGTCAACAAGTGTAAAACCAGAAAAAAATAACCAGATGTAGAAGGCCCATGTTAAGATTAACAAGCGAAGAGATTAGAACTGATTAAAATAGCCGCAATAACGTAAAAATTCAAAGACAGGAGTTAAAAGCGATTCATCTGATAATAGATGTCTGAGTGTAAGAGGCTCGGACGTAAAATCATGAAAGTTAAAATACATTTTATGTTCAAAGTTAGAAGCGGGATATGAGACTAAAATATGTTTAATAGTTAAAATGGTGTCACAAAACTCACACTTAGGTTTGCTATTCGCCTGTAGAAGAAACGAATGACCTAAGCAGAGCCGAGCAAATACAACTTCCTCCTTATGATTCCTGTGGTAACAAAACTGCCATGGTTTGATCATAGGTTTGATCTCAAAGAGCTTGTTGGTAAGCTGTTCTGACCAAGATCTCTGCCACCGTTCCTGGAGCTTGATGGTAAAACATTGCCGGAAATCCAGATATGGAACCAGCAATGGAGAGGGGTGTGGCAGACTTGGCAGCAGCATCTGCCAAGTCATTGTCCCTGATACCAACGTGACTGGGCATCCAACAGAAATGGATGGTGATTGTGGCTGCCAGACAATGGAGCTGTGACGAATTCTTAGAAAGAACTGGGTGAGGCCAATGCCTCACCGAGATCAAAGCTTGTAGCGAACTAAGCAAATCAGTGTAAAGCACACATTGACAATGTTTAGCCGCCACGTGGTCCAAGGCGAGACTGATAGCATGCAACTCTGCAGTGAAGATGGAACACTGCAGTGGGATCTGGTCTGCAATGATTACATCACAGCAGACCATGGCGAATCCCACCAATGTGCCGGACTTCGAGTCATCTGTAAAGACGGCAAGAAGTCTGGGTACTTAACATGATGGCTGGCAAAGAGTTGCCGGTACACACAGTCAGGTGTAAAGGCCTTCCCCGTCCTGCACAAGGAAAAATCACAGGAAGGGGAAATAGCGAGCCACGGTGGAAGTGGCTCGGCTGTGGACTGTGTGACGCTGTCGAGACTGGTGTTGATGTCTCTGAGGTAGCCTCGGATTCACAAACCAACAGGACGAATGGCAATCAGCTGATTTGGGTAAAGCATTTCTCACTTTGGGCTGAAAACGAAGTCCTAAGTGGGATGGCCAGGCAGGGATCACAATTTAGATGCGTATTGTAGGGTCAACTGCTGACAGCGAAAGTACATAGTAAGAAATTTAAAGTTATTTTATGAGAGGCATTCAAAAAGTTTTTGACATGCATCTTCAGAACAAAAAACATTGCACTTACCTCAGCAAAACCTTTGTTGTCTTTCACAGTACTCTCCTCCAGCATCTATGAAAAGTTGCCGATGTTAACACCAATTCTGGAACGTTTGGTGTTCGGGAATACTCTGCAACACTGAATGAATGCATTTTGCAAGGTCTTCCACTCTTGAAAGGGTTTACCAACAAGTTCCTTTTAATTTCTGGAAACAACCAAAAATTGCATAGGGCAAGTTCAGGTGAATATGAAGGATGTGATAACTGTTTGATTTTTTTCCTGCTCCAGATAGGCCCTAACTTGTCACATTTTGTGACCACTGGCATTGTCATGAAGAAGCACCTTTGACATGCCTGTTGTTGGATGCTGCTCCTTCATCTTCTTATTAACTTTGGACAAAACAATGTTGGTAGAGTCTAAAATAAGTATACTTATAGTCATTTTTTCATGTAAGGTGTCCACAGCTATCACTCCATGGGAATTGAAAATAATTGTGAACATCCACTTTCTTGAGTAATGTCTTGTCGGAGGATTTGGGGATGCAGTTAATCTACAGTAACCCAACATACCTGTTGATCACTCTGAAAATTGTATAGTGAAGAAAAAAAATGCTTCTCATCACCTGTGACAATATCTCTTAACTATTTGGAGCCACTAGATTGAAACATTGCCAACATCTCCTTGCATGAGTCCACTCTAGCCCTTTTTTGGTGTTCTGTCAGTTTGTGGGGTACCTGTTTGGAAATTTTTTGGAACTTTAAATGCTGATGAATAATTATTTCCCCACTGCCAATCGATACACTGACATGTAAATTTATTACCTCAATGGTGATCTGGGGGTTTTCCTTAAAAAGTTAATGAACAGCAGCAATGGTTCTCTCATTCACTGCCTTTTTCAGTCTTCTTGCACAAGGGAGGTCTTAGAAGCTCTACCATCCTTCTCTGAATTTGTGCATCCATCCCATAACAGTGCAATATGAATAACACATTTTTCATATACTTGTGATAAATCAGCAAGATTTTTTTTTGCATCATCCCCATACTGCATCCTTGTGAAAAGTCTTTAGTAAGCAACATAGCAAAAATGCACAGATTTTGCAGACTGAATTTGATGCACCACCAACGAAGAGAGAAACGATGATATGGCCTTTGTTTTTAACATGTAATGACAAGTTTCGACAATCAATAAATTTTTTTCCATAAAAACATTTATTGATTATAGGCATTTAAACATCAGTAGGTAATGTGAGATTATCAATTACTGTTTAAGTTTAGAAAAGCTTTCAAACGAGTCTTGGCTCGTTAAGTTTGGAGGAATGAATGTAAATCTACAGATGCATGTCAAGAATTTTTGTATGCCCTCTGTAATAGTGACAATGCAGTGTGAAGGAGTCACCACAAACAAGGCTTCCTAACAAGAGTTGTCTACAGTAATATGTTTAAGGTGATACTTTTTAAAGAAAAATATAAGACATTATCATCATCATCCTCAAACAGCCATGGGCTATGGAGGTCCAACCAGACCATGCAATTTAGTTCTCCAAGCATATCTGTCCTGAGCTACATCTGCTGCATCTGGCCATTGCACACCAATTCTAACAAGGTCCTGTTTGACATTGTCTGCCCACCGCATCCTTGGTCTCCCCCTCTTTCTGAGGCATTTAGATGCCTAAATGCCTCAGAAAGACTATTCATAACGCTATTCGTTAACCTATAATTATTCATACGGGCAACATGGCCAAACCAACGGAGTCTATCTCTGCACAATATGCTGCTTAAAGGAGGTTGCCGACTCCTTTGCCTAACCTCATCATTAGTTACAAAGCTGAACCACCTAATGCCCAAGATACTGCGTAAGCATCTAGAATCAAAAGCATCTAGTTTCCTGTTATCTTGCTTACAAAGCATCCAAGTTTCACTACCATAACTACCCTAGTAAGAACCAAACTATTATACAGTCTAATTTTAGTCTTTAGGTGTATATGCCTATTTCTCCACACTCGACATAGATTCTTAAAAGTCTCGGCAGCAATCCCTATTCATCTGTTAATCTCATGCTGCACATCACCAGTATCTGTTACGTATCTCTCCCAAGATAATTAAACTGTGACACCTGCTCAAGACTGCAACCGTTCAGATTAATTGAATCACAGCCTGCCTGGCCAATTTTTATCACTTTAGTTTTCTCTCTGTTTATAACCAAACCTACTCTACTACCAGTCTCATCAACAACTCGAATGAAATAGTTCATCTCATCAACATCATTTGCCAAAAGGGCTAAATCATCAGCATAATCTAAATCAGAAATTTTTGTATCTCCAGACCATTTAAGGCCAAAATCTTTCCCTTGCAGTGAATTTCACGTAACATAATCAATAACCAAACTAAAGAGAGAAGGAGATAAAATGCACCCTTGTCGAACACCAGAAGTAATGCTAAACCAATTGCTACAAGCCTTACCAACTCTCACACATGACTCAGTGTTATTATAGAGAGCTTTCATTATGTTAACTAACTTGTCTGGTATACCATATGATCTCACAATCAACTCCAAATTATGATATCAACAGAGTCAAAAACCTTTTTGAAATCAACAAAGCTAGCAACCAAAGGTTTCTAAAACTCTAAACATTTCTCAAGAACCTGCATAAGTGAAAATATCTGATCCACACATCCCTTACCACTTCCGAATACACAATGCTCATCACGCAATTGACTGTCAACCAGATTCTTAATTCTATTAAGCACAATCATGCAAAGAACTTTACCTGGAACAAAGAGTAGGCTGATACGCCTATGGTTATCACAAGAACTGCAATCACCTTTTTTGAAAATAGAGATAATAATAGCTCTGGTAAAATCCTTAGGAACCATGCCTTTATCATAAAAGATATTCAAAATTTAAGTTATCCAAATGGAAACCGAAATATTCCCAGCTCTAAGCATTTCCATAGTAATTTCATCTATCCCTGGGGATTTATGTAGTTTGAATTTAGAAATAGCCACAATAACTTCAGATTGTGTTATAGGGCCAACATTAAAGCCACCAATGCATCTATCATTATTGCAAACAATGGGAGTAGAACTACCCGCATTGTTTAGAACATCACTGAAATGCTGAGCCCACCTGGCTATGACAGAATACTCCCCTTCTATAACCTTATCTTGTTTATGCTTCAATCCCTGTATACCTGTCTGTTTTCTACCACACAAAACATTAACTATCTGGTACAGCTCTCTGCTGTTGTGCTGTCTAACTGCTTCCTCGGCTTTGTCAGCCAAGCCATCCAGCCAAAGATTCTTATCAGCAGCTAACTGATCCTTTACATGTTTATCAAGCTCTCTGTAATGCTTCCTATTAGGACTAGTAGGGTATTGACTAAGGACATTCCTGCAGTTCTTTCTTTCTGAAATAAGCTCAAGTGAGTTGTCACTCAAATAATTCTGCCTCCTCTGCTCCTTTTTTCCTAAAAGAGTACTGTTAGTTTCCAAAAAAGCCTGTTTAAAATGGTTCCATTCTTCCTCAACTTCAGTAGTAAGCAAACCATGACTGTCATAATGACTAAGTAACCTATCATGGTAAGCTTTGGCTATAACTGGGTCTTTCAGAGCTTCGGTATTAAAAGTAAATTTTTTAACCCTAGCACAACACTTTTTAAGTTTAAGTTGCAAGACACTTTTAACAAGGTAATGGTCAGATCCAATTTCAGCTCCCCTATGACATTGTATTCCTAACAGAACTAGCCCATTTGCTGTTAATTAATATATAATCAATCATATTGTTATGCAGTCCATCTGGTGAAACCCATGTGTACTTATGTATATCGTGGTGTTCGTAATAAGTGTTAGTTATTCTGAAACCAGTGAGTTTACTTATCTGTAGGATATGTTGTCCATTGCAACTACCAATACCAAAAGGGCCTATCACTCACCTCCCCAAAGGTCAGAGTCAGTATCAACTTTGGCATTGAAGTCACTTAAGAACAAGGGTAATATCTCCTTTCTTGACAGAATTCAAAACACCCTGCAGTTGTCTGTAAAATCTATCCTTCTCATCCTCATCGGGGCATAACAGCAGATAACATTCAAGTCTTTAATGCTTGTCTGAAATTTTGCTGTAAGAAACCTTTCATTAATGCACTCATATCCTAGAAGGGCACCACTAGCATGTCTGCTAAGAAGCAGACCAATGCCTTGGTGATATTATCTTCCCTCCCTAAAAAGAGAAATTTAAGATTATTTTTAAGAATCTGACCTTTATCTGTCCATCTGTTCTCTTGAAAGCTAAGAATATCTAAATTATAACAGTGGAATTCTTATGTGAGAACGTCAAGAGAATAAGCTCTTTGCAGAGTCCTCACATTACAACTACCTATGGAGAGAAAATGGTTAGTGGGACGTTTAAAGAAACTATGTTTATTGAGAGAGGGAATGCCGATAATATCAAACAGCCCCCTAATCACAGGCATGGGGCAAAGATGAGTTCCCCCATCACTAAAGGCTAAAGCCATCTACACAGGAAGACTTCCTCCAATGCAGAATTTGATGATGCCAGTAAAACAAGAGTTCAGATGGCCTCTGCTCAGGATTATCTACCAGCGGCTGTCAACCAACAAACAAACAGAAACACAGCGTAAGATTTTCCCTCCACAGAAAGCCCACCAGTGCATAATCAAGCTCAGAGCCTTATTTCAGTCCAGTAGGTTTATATGGTCAGCACCAGGACCCTGTGTGGTTGACCACTCCTCAGCAGGGTAGAAAAAAAAGAAAGAAAAGTAGCCATAGTTGTCCAAGATTAGTAGGCCATACTAATCTGGCAGTGCTCCCCTTCTGTTCACTTCCACAAGAGAGTATCTCTTTTGAAAGGTACTAACGGCCTGCACCATGAGAAGGCAGGGTCGAACATTAGGTGTTAGGCTTGGTAGGTTCTATGCATCATCACAAGGGATTGGTGCATAGCTCTCCTTCTAGTGACTACCTAGTTACAATTTACAGACCACTTATAGGACACTTGTTGAAAAATATTTTTTCTGGCAATTTTTGTCATTAATGCTATGTGTTTTTCAATTTTTTTTTGTCAAGAAACAATTCATTTTAAAATGTCTAGCAATGTCATCCTTGAAAAGTGGTAAATATAATAAAAAAAGCTGCGAAATAAAACAAATAATATGCATACATTAATATTATTTAAAAAGCATAAAAAAAAGAGCAAACATATGTCTTTTAAGAGAGGAATTAAAATTACCATTCTTTTACAACATAAAATATTTGAATATTCTCTTTACTATGCAATTTGTTACATCAATTTTACTTTAGTTATTTTTCAGTGGAATGAATTTTTTTTCAAATATAAAAAATTCTCTGCTTCAAAAAATTTACAGAATCATCATTGAGCATTACTTGTAAAAGTTTAGAATATAAATTTACACATAAAGGTAACTGTTTTGTGAGTACAACTCAGTCTGGTGATGTGCAAACTCAAAAAGTACTTTTATCCATGTGGTCAGTTTTCAGAAAAAAAGCTAATATCATTGAATTTATTTGAAGCCACTAACTTCATTGTTGTATTATATGCTAACACAGGGTATAGAGGAAAAGTCTCATGTCAGGTGGGATCCAAAAACCACGACCTACTGATAACATGTCAGATGCTCTGACTGTTGAGCTACAGGCCACTGATGAAGATTTTCCCTTTTGTTAAGTCTTATATTCGAGTTACAAGTTATGTTAAGACTGCAGATAAAGCCTCCATTCACTGGAGCTAGTTCAGGATCACATACAACATCAGAAGTGCACCAAGGTGATCCAACTAGTATTTTTTTTGCACATTTTAACAGCTCTCCATGCATTATGCATTTTAGTATAAGTTAGTAACCCATAGTCATCTACTTTTGGATTCACAGCAATCATCATGTTTATTAAAGCCACTATATCCGCTGTTGTATTCTGCTAATGTTTTCGAATGTCTGGGATGGGTTGGATTTGTGAAATATTATGATTTGCACTTTCAGAATCTCTCAATAGCTGTAATTGCATTCTCTAAAATTGGAAAAAGTTGAAAAGTGACAAAATTTTATATGAATATTGCAAGTGATGTAATTATGTTAGATATCTGAAATTTTGGTGGTGAAATGTAAATGTTATGATGTTTGCATTAATGACAAATATTTTTCACCTTTACCCCCTATAGGGGGTGGGGTGGGAAGTGTAATTTTTCTGTTTTAAGAGATAAATTAAAAATTCCTTTCGGATTATTTGAATAGGTATTGATAAACTATTACAATTCACATTTTTCGAATCTCCCAAAAGTTTTAATTGCACCCTCTGATTGTGGAAAAATTTGGAAATTGCAAAAATGTAAACAAGTATTTTTTTTTACTACAAAATGATCTACTTAGGCTAGAAATTTGATAATCGAATGGTGGAGTATGATGATCAAGGGGTTTACAAAAGCAGCAACAATTTGTTCTTTCTCCCTCAGGAGGGGTGGAAAAACACAACTTTTTGTTTTTAGATATTAATGAAAAATTCTAAGTTGAACAGGTCCTAACAAAATATGGTGATTCATTGTTTTCAAATTCTCCAATGAGAAACCAGAATTAGCAGGACTGGAAAAGCTTCATCAACAAAGGATAACTTATCAGTTCATTTAGCAATTCATTTGTACTTTTATAAATAAAACTTTGGTTTATTCTATATATTTATATGAATCGATCCTTCAGAGTTATGCTACATCACTTGGCATGAAAATGGCAACTTTATAACCCATTTCATTTTTTCTTCTTTCAATTAATTGATTTTTATTCCTGTAGATCTTTCAGAGTTATGCTACATCACCGATTGTGACAATGGTTGACTTGTTTGTTTTCATATCTGTAAATTTATTTTGATTTTATTTCCTTAGAATTACAGGCAATTACCAATCTTTAAACTTATGCTGCATTGGTGGCTATGACAATGGCAGCTTACAAGTTGTTGCTTCGAATTTTTTTTAACATCACATTAGGTCACATAATAATTTTTTTTAATTATTTCTTCTCAGAAAACTTTGATCTTTTATAATATAATAATAATTTATTCATATGTAAGTATTATTACAAGTGATAATTGCAATATAATACATTTATACATATGTGAAATGGAAAAGAAAAACTCAAAATAGACAAAAATAAAATAGTTCACATTTAGGATTAAGGAGCATGTAGCCCATTCAGATTCTATGAATAACTTACACATGAAATTTAGCAACACTGGAATTTTCTGAATGTACATCATAATCTTTTTATACATTATCTGAGAATGTTTTCAAATTCTGATATATTTAGAACAATATTGTACAAATACCAGACACATACGAGGGAGATAGTTAATTGCTCCCCACATCATGATGCCTGGCGTGGACTATATGTGTCGCTGGAAGATGCACAATGGAAGAAGCTGCTAACCTTGTCACCTTTGAATGTGTCAACGACCATCAGATGCTCCTAAGCAGAATCGGCTTTCATCACTGAAGACCACAGACTGCCATTCTTCCCTCCAATGAACTCATTCTTGACACCACTGCAAATGTGCTCAACAGTGGTAACCATGCCCATAGTCCTGCTTCCAAAAAGACTATCTACAAGAATGATATTGCATATCATTCTTGTAGATACCCTTGGTACAACAGAGGATAAAATTTGTGACATCATAGCCGTCTGCTCTGTCACTGCCACCCTCATGATACGCCGTTCCTCTCATGCGTCTGTAACTGTGTTGCCCAGAACCATGTCTGCAAGTGTGCGAATGCTCTTCTGACCATCAATGCCACTATTGTACCACTGCCGATACCTCTTGTCCAATGTAGTGTGCAATTAGACGGAAGAGACCAACTTGCTTCCCGAAGACCCACTATATGACCTTGCTCAAACTCTGCTAACTTAACAAATGTTGCATGCCTGTGTCATCCAGGCATGGTAGCTTCTTCAAAGAGCTCTGAAAAACATGACACAAGAGGAATAACTTCTTTCTTCACATCCTAGTCCTTAAATATGCGCTGCGTACATTTGCATGTTGTTGTCCTTAGTGACATCATTATTCATCCAATGACTTTCAAATCTTAGATCATGGTTTCTGTTGATGTTCTTAAAGCAATTCTTTCTGGGTGTTCTTTTTTCAATTTCTGCCAGTGTATTACAACCACCAGTACATAGATAAGTACACATGGGTTTCACCAGATGGACTGCATAACAATATGATTGATTATATATTAATTAACAGCAAATGGGCTAGTTCTGTTAGGAATGCAATGTCATATAGGGGAGCTGAAATTGGATCTGACCATTACCTTGTTGAAATTGTCTTGCAACTTACACTTAAAAAATGTTTGCTAAGATTAAAAAATTTAGCTTTAATACTGAAGCTCTGAATGACCCAGTTATAGTGAAAGCTTACCATGATAGGTTACTTAGTCATTATGACAGTCATGGTTTGCTTACTACTGAAGTTGAAGAAGAATGGAACCATTTTAAACAGGCTTTTTTGGAAACTAACAGTACTCTTTTAGGAAAAAAGGAGCAGAGGAGGCAGAATTATTTGAGTGATAAGGCACTTGAGCTCTTTTCAGAAAGAAAGAACTGCAGGAATATCCTTAATCAACACCCTACTAGTCCTAATAGGAAGCATTACAGAGAGCTTGATAAACATGTAAAGGATCAGTTAGCTGCTGATAAGAATCTTGTTTGATGGCTTGGCTGACAAAGCTGAGGAAACAGTTAGACAGAACAACAGAAGAGAGCTGTACCAGAAAGTTAATGTTTTGTGTGGTAAAAAACAGACAGGCATACAGGGATTGAAGGATGAATAAGGTAAGGTTATAGACGGTAAGGATTCTGTCATGGTGGGCTGAGCATTGTTGGGCTGAGCATTTCAGTGATGTTCTAAACAATATGGTTAGTTCTACTCCCATTGTTTGTAAAGATGGTAGAGGCATTACTGGCTTTAATGTTGGCCCTATATCACAGTCTGAAGTTATTATAGCTATTTCTAAACTTAAACTAAATAAATCCCCAGGGATAGATGAAATTACTATGGAAATGCTTAGAGCTGGAAAGGTTTTGGTTACCACATGGATGACTGAAATTTTTGAATATCTTTTATGAAAAATCCATTATTCCTAAGAATTTTATCAGACATTTTGGGGCTCAAACATTTTATGAATGAGTATTGGATGAAACGGTATTGGACAAATTGTTCCATTGGACCAATCGGGATTGGACGAATTGTTCCCTTTGGACGAATTGGCATTAGATGAATTGTCTGGGACCAGTTTATATGTCAAAGCTCAGCTTAGGGTCCATTGGTTTCAATAGGTGTTTTGCTAAGCTTGGATTTTGCTGCAGATCCTATTTATTGTATTGATTCAAGGTTGCACCTGCTTATACCAAATCTTAGTTTGGAGATTATTTTTGTATCAAAAAACCACATTTGTTGTTTCAAAATATAATTCTGAAACCAGAGAGGTCTATTGGTATATAGTGTCCCTTCATAAAAGAAAAAGATGTAGTGCAAAAAATATTTTTTTGGTTAACCAAAATAATTGTATATGCTAAATTCTGAATTGAAAAAATATACATTTACACAAGAAGTTAATACATATTAATTATAATTGTATTGGCAATATATACACAGTCATATCAGAATAATATGATCACCCATGGAATCACACACAGAGATATAAGCAACCAGCCAGGACAGATGAGCCATAGTGCGTAACGTGAGCACAATGGACAGAGGTATTGATTTGACAGACATTCAAAAAGGAATGATCATCAGCTACTGCACCAAAGGTGAAAGCATCTTGGAAACAGCAGACTTCAAGGGCTGTTCACGAGATGTTGTAGTAAGGGTGTACCAAGAATGGACCGCTGACACACTGAGTACCTCTAGATGTCATAACTGTGGAGCCCCAAAGGCCATCGACCCCAGAGGAGAATGTTGTCCCCATCGACTGGTAAAGGGAAATCGACATGCAACAATTGACCATTCGAATGAACGTTGGGGCACTCAGGTACATGTCCCCGATAACAGTAGAGTGAACCCTGTTACGCATGGGTCTCCGTAGTTGATGCTGCGTAAAGGTGCCCATGTTAACCAAGATCCATCGGCAACGACACCTGCAGTTTGCATGGTACTACCATCATTGGACAGTGGAAGAGTGGAAAAAGGTTGCCTTCTCCGACAAATCGAGGTTTCTACTCCACAGAAGTGATGGGCAGTGGTAGATATGGCTGCGTAAAGGTGCCCATGTTAACCAAGATCCATCGGCAACGACACCTGCAGTTTGCATGGTACTACCATCATTGGACAGTGGAAGAGTGGAAAAAGGTTGCCTTCTCCGACAAATCGAGGTTTCTACTCCACAGAAGTGATGGGCAGTGGTAGATATGGTGTCAGACACACGAGAACCAACACCCGGACACGCTTGTCGGTCAAGTGCCGGTGGTGGCAGTGTGCATTTCTGGGGGATGTTTTCCTGCTTTGAGCTGGGACCACTGGTACCACTGTATGGGTCCCTGAACGCCAATGACTACCTGTCCATCCTTACTGACCACATGCATCCCTTGATGTTGGACGTTTATCCTGGTGGTGATAGTGTCTACCAACAGGACAATGCTCCCTGCCATGTTGCTAAGGTGGTGCGTGACTGGTTCCAGGAACATGACAGCAATGTCTCTGTTCTCCCTTGGCAGTGAAAATGCCAAGTGAAATCGCCTGACCTCAATACCATAGAGCACTAGTGGGACCATTTGGATCGACAAATTCGGCATGCAGATCCACAACCACATCATCTCCAGAACCTCTATGCTCTGCTGGAGTCCGAATGGGCATGTGTGTGTCTGGCAACCTTCCAGGGCCTCATTGCATCCATGCCACGCCATCTCACCACTGTCATCCGGGCCAAGGGTGGTTATTCCCATTATTAGGTAGGTGGTCATAGTATTCTGATATGACTGTGTATCTTTGCTATGTATATCCTCAATACTATCTCTGCAGTTCCTAGGTTCAAGTCCCAGCTGAGTCAGGATTTGAGATTTAGCTCTGCAAAACCCTGCCTTGCCCTCAATCAGTAGGGGACTGATGGGCTTAGAAAAGCCACTGTCCATTGAATGAAACGACCGACGTTAAGCCATATGCGGGAGAGCCATACCCTGGGCATGTTAAAGAACACACTGGATGGCCTTGATGGGATGCTACTGTCTCCTATAGTTGTTCCAGTGGGTCCCCTATCCCAACCTGGCCATTTAGTCCATTGTATGCAAAACTGCTGCTCAGAAGCAAAACAACCCAATCCTCAATACCACCGAACTTGCTTGTGAAGCAAATGAAAGTGACAAAGAACATAATACTGAAACGAAAACTATGAAAATCAAGTTTCATAAAATAAGAAACTATACTGCTCACAAAAATTAGGGGATATTTCAAAATGAATACGAAGTGAAGAAATATCCCCTAATTTTTGTGAGCAGTATAGTATGATATATATACATGCACAACTCCAATTAAAGCAGGGATCTCCAACTCAAATTGGTTATTTTTTAATATAAAGTGTGCCACATTTGTTTTTAAGCAAAAGGAAAACAATTACTTATAATACTGTTTTATTATTTAAAAGTAAATACTTTTAACATTTAAACATAAACCTAAATTACACAGGTAGTGACTTCATCTTTGGCTGAATGCAACTATATTCTATAGATTCAAGTTAGTAAGCCACAATTTGCTGCCATGATTGCGTACAAGCCACAAAAATGAATACTTGTCATGTGTTCAAAAACTATAAAGAAAGCCTTCAGTTTTTTATTGGAATCAATATCTATACAGGCGCATTGGTTCAAATTTCTCAGCAAGATATATTATCAATAAATGTTTTGTTTAGTCTTAAATTAGAGAAAAAAATACAGAGCCAATGGCAGAATATTCTGGCATGTTTCTGGAGAGATGCGGGTTCACATCCCAGATGTTGCTGAAATTTTTTCCACAAAATATTTTATTGATTTATTGACATTAAAAAGTCAACAGGTAACGCTGTGATTGTCATTCATGTTTAAGATATATTATTAATAGCAAACAATATATAATCAAAATTAATTTGTCTAAATGTTTAGTTTTTACTCCATACCAATTCAGAATATGAAACCATCCTGTGTCACATAACTGAGTCCATGCTTAATGAATACACTCTGATAGCAAAAGTCAAAATTTGTGATGGCTAAAGATAACTAATATCTCCTGTTTCATAGAAGACAAATTCTAGGAGCTGGGAATGAGGGATGATTCTAAGTTCAGTGCATCCGTTATTATGCAGATCATGCAATGCAATCATAAGTGAAAACTCCAAAATTCTCGAATCAGCACATACAAAGATGCATTTTTAAGAACAAAATCTCTCACTTATAAGAAATAAGCAGTAAATAAGTGACCATTAGAAACACATCTAAAAAAAAATCAACAAAATACAGCACGAAACATGCATAACATACTGCTTAGCTTAACGTTCCCAGGTCTAGCTAATTTTTCTCTCTGATCAGGCAAAAAAATTAACTTTAGAACTTTTTTGCAAGATAACTAATGAAAGGAATTATGGCATGTTATATGCCAAATTAATCAGCATTTAATTGTGGATTTTCTGAAAATAAAGTCTTATTTTAATAGGACTTTTTTTTAGAGTCATGTAGTAAAAAATGCATTTGGCAACATAAATAAAAATTTATTTAAAAAACACTAATACACACACATGATTATAATGCACGTGAATAGAATGACTATATATTTCTGAATAACAAAAAAATTACTTTTTTGGTTTTAAGTAACTATTTTTCTCGTTTTGTAATTTTTTTTCTTGGTACCATACTTTGAGAAAATTTCAGGCTTTTAGCCAACTGTGCTGAGTCAGATAAACAAGTAACTTTAGAGTTAAAAAAAAATAACCAATCAACAGAAATAGGTCATGTTATGATACAAATTAAACAGAATTTAATTGCGAATTTTATGAAAATAAATAATATAAATAAATTTCCAAGCATATTGATTTTAATAAGTCTTTTTCAATGTGATATGGTGTAAACAAAGATTGCACTATACAATTAAAGCTTCATTTTGGAAAACCTGATGAATAAAAATAGTTAAATTATATATTAATCAAATGAAATTTCCTCCTAAATAATATAATATTCAATCTGAAATATGATTTTTATTTCTTTTAATGGTTCTTTTATCTCACTCTGTGCAATATAAAGGTAATAGTGCCACCCGAGAACATAGATGGTACCAATGGTTGGCCCGAAAATCTTGGCGATAGAGTTTAATCTTGAAATTAGTGGAAAAAAGACAAGCTGGCATTAGTTCAACTGGAGAATACTCTGGCTTGTTTCTGGAGAGATGCGAGTTCGAGTCTCATATGTCGGCAAAAAAGTTTTCTGCAAAATATTTATTAATTTATCAATGCCAAAAGAGCAGCAGGTAATGCTGTGATTATCATCTATTTTTAGTATCTTATATTTTAAACATGGTCAGTGTTATACAAAGGGGCTTGGACTTCTCACATTCACGGGATTTTCTGAACTGGTTATGAAATAGAAAAAAAAAACTTCCTTGGCTGCTTTTTTTTTTTGCTAAACATTATGAATTTTTTCTTTGGACATTAAAGTTTGGCGATCTTGGCTAAGTGCAAAAGAAAAGCTTGCGTACCAAAGCAAAAAAGCATTATATCGTCTGTGTGGCACAGCCAAAGTACTGTGGGTGGAGGAGTACCTTTAAAATCATTCAATATAAACATAAAAACTCCTAATTAAAAAAAAAAATTATATTCTTCTAGAGGGGGGGGGGGGGGGGACGTTCACAGTGAGTTTAGTGGAGGGGAAGCCTTCTGAAAATTGCCCTCCCACATGACGGCTGATTTCTGTAGCAAGAAAGTCTTACTTTGCTCCCATATCCAAGACATTCATTTTCAGAAAACAATACCAGCTCAAAAGTTTTTTTTACTAAAAAAAAGAAATGATAATAGAAAAATTACATATAACCTAATGGAATGTTAAATAAAATATCCACAACAAATTTTAAGCTGGCCCCTGATTGTAGCATAACTCAGAAAGATATATAAATCAGCTGACCAAATTATTGCTAACTTGCAGAAATAAATCTACAGAAATAAATTTGCTTCTATATTCAAGACCTCAATTATTTTCATAAAATGATACCAGATCAAAATTTTACTGGAAAAGCAATAAATAATAAAATAAAAATTAACATAGCCTAATGCGGTGTTAAAATATCCACAGCAACAAGTTGTAGGCCAGCCATCCAATGTAGCATAACTATGAAAATTCAATACTTATCAATCGGCCAAAAGATCATTAATTTACGAAAATAGATCTACTAAAATCAGCTGCACCTAGAATTTCTAAAAAGGATATGCTTACTTCCAGTTTCGATTTTAAGAGTGGGAAAGATGCATAGAATGCTGGGAAAAATGATAAGAATAATTTTGGGAATACTGAAATAGGTTTATGACAGAAAAGAGTATGAAACAGAAAAAAAAAATGGTGGTACATACTTTGTAATTACTTCCAAAATCTACCGTTTTTAAAAATAGCAGTTTTTTGTTAATTTTTAGGATATTTTCGAAAATTTAAAGAAAAATTTGTTGATAATAGAGCAAATCAAACTTGTGAGCTTAAATCGGAAAGTTTCTTCAGCAAATAGGAACATTAACAAGCAAATCGGCAATACTGCTTAGTGCTTCTAAGAAATGGCAATCGGATGGCTTTATAAAATTATTTATATTGTAGTTTAGTAAAATATGCATCAAATTAAAAAACAAAATTATTTTTGAAGCCTGAATTATATGTTTTTATAAGATATATATAAAAAAATTACAACAGCAATTTTTTTTATACTAAAAGCATATACATATGTCTTTGGCCTTTCATTTCAGATTCTGTGAACATATACAGACGACTTGGACACTGGAAGGGTTAACCCTTCCCAGGCCAAGGACATCTATCAACATTTTTGTGCAACACATGAAACTTTGATTCTTTTTAATTGTTAGTTGAGAATTTTCTTACATATATTGTTTAAAAATGTGTAATTTAAGCTTGAAAAATAATATTTTCTTTTTTAAATTTATGCATATTTTATTAAACTATAATATAATAATTTGATACTACCATCTGATAGATTACTGCCATATTTTACAAGTACTATATTGATTTGAACTATTATAAACATATTTTTCCTTAAATTTTCGAAAATCTCCTAAACATTAACAAAGAAAACTGCTATTTTTAAAAACGAAAGATTTTGGAATTAATTGTGGAAGTTTATCTATTTTTTTGCTATACCATATTTTTTACTTCAGTAAAATTCAAAATTAAATTCTCTTTGATTTGGTATATAACTTGACCTATTTTAAGAATTTCTAAGAAGGATATGCTTATTCCAGTTTTGATTTTAAGAGTGGGAAAGATGCATAGAATGCTGGGAAAAATGATTAAAAATAATTTTGGTAATACTGGAATAGGTTTATGACAGAAAAAAAAAATGGTGGTACGTACATTGGATGGCTGGCCTACCATTATTAAAAATATTCTAAAGTTGACTTGTTTATTGGACTCCGCAACAAGCCTGGACTTTTCACGAAATATGGTACAGAGAAAAAAATTGTAAAATGGAAGAAATGTTTACTTTAAACAAGAAAAAAAGTCCGATTAAAATAAGACTTGTCTTTTTTGTTAAATACTTGATTTTCAGAAAATCTAGAATTAAATGCTGATTAATTTGGCATATAACATGCCATAAATCCTTTCATTAGTTATTTGGCAAAAAAGTTTTAAAGTTAATTTTTTTTTGGCTGAGCATAGGGAGAAAATAACTTGGCCTCTGGGTGGAAACCAATTTTACAGGCTGGACACTGGAAGGATTAAGACCTGTATATATCACACCTAAGCAAAGTTTCTTTACTAACTCCAGTTCTATCCTTGGTGAGAAATGTGGTGCCAATGGACTTGGAAATATTGCTGTCTATCAGATAGGATGTTAAGTTGTTGCTCTGTGTGCACATTACAGAATAAGCTGGCCTTGATGGAAGGCTTCTAATAGCTGTTCAGTGTATTATATTCCCCAACCTTCTAGGAGTACTTGTGACCTGGCCATTTAACCCATTGTGTGCACAAAAGTGTCCTCAGAAGTAAAAAATCCAAAACTTAGACAAAACTGCCGATCAGAGGTTACAAATTCAGATCACAAATCACAAATTTTAGGGACCCCTGTTACAGATGGATATCAATTAATACATGACTTCACCCAGAGGGCAATTCCAGCTGGCTGGAATCACTTTTCTGTAAGGGTTATCAGGATCTTGCCTATATTCTAACATTAACCAGACCATACTCTATTAGCAGATAATCATAATTTTAACATTTGTTTTATCCATGCAAACTAAAATACAGACTTAGGTAGTCAGATATGCAGCTATGAAATGATGGTACTTCTGCTGAAATCTATTATGAGTTAATCTGAATATTCTAATGCATTTTGAAGAATCAAATGATTACAAATCTTATTTTTAAAACAACAGATAATGTTTGCATGTACTCAATGAAACAATTCCTAATCATCCAAAATTCATATCATCAAAATTAAATAATTCATATTATTAATATTCAGTACTGAATACATTAATAAATAATAAAATAAATACCCTCTCAAGCAGCTGCTTGCCACAGAGGTCTGGCAGGAGCCTGTCAGTTTATATGCCATAGTAGGTCTGTGAGGATGGCAGGACCTTAGCAGAAAAATGACACATTGATGCCTTACCAGGGTGCACAGTAATAAATGTGCCAAGTAAGTGCTTTCAGTTCATGATTATTGAGTTTTACTTTATATTTATCAATGATTGAAAACAAGTTTGTTTAAACTTAGTAGTAAAGTAGATGGTATCAAATGTTACTCAGAAAGTCTGATTTCTATTTAATACCAAAGTTGAGCTAATGTAATTGAGCTCCTATATCAGTGATGTCCACTTTTCATAGGGACGACTTTAATTTTTTGGCAAAGCTCGGTAAAATAAAAAAACAGCATTTAAAACATGTTTCATTACTTATTCAAATAGCTACAGTTGCCAATGACTGGTTGCACATCACTGGCCAATGATGATTACCATTAAAATTCAAATGTCAGAAACACTACTACCAACATAGTGAGAAAAAAAATTACAATCTAAGAAAACCAGCAGGCAAAATTTATGTACCATTAAATGTCCCAAACAAAGTACAAGAAAAAGACATATATTGGCAAAACCTTCCAAAACTTCTAAATTTGCCTGGAGAAACACCAGTGGGGCTCCCAAAACAATTTGCAACTTACAATCCTCATGAAAATTGCTATCATTAACGAAACTACCCCATGGTTCGACGTGGCCAAAATATTAAGCTCACCATCTACCAAATACCAGTTAAAATAATGGAAGACCTCCTCGTTTACATCAACAGAAATTTTATAAGCAACATGGATATGATACTGCCCTTTTCAGCTTGGAAACTATTACTGGAAGGGATGGACAAACTCCTCATTTACATAGCTACACTTGACACATCTGCTGAACCTCAGGCCTGCTTAGGCCAGGGCCTACATTCCAATGCTAACGCTGGAAACCAAATGGATAAACAAAAAAAAAAGAAAAAAAAAAAAAAGAGGGGGGAGGGGGCTTTGAGCAATAGGGAGAAAGAAGTTGCAAATGGATCCTACTCCCCTGGACAGTGCAGTAACATTTTTTTTTTTGCAATATATAACCTCAGTAGTAAAGAATCACAGGATGTGTCCTGTAGACATGGAACTCATGAAAAAATAAGCTGAAAAAAATTGGTTTTTGCATGAGTGGGATTTGAACCCATGTCTCTTGGAAACATGCCAGTTATGCTACCACTACACCATCATTGCTATCATTTTTTCTCTGTGACATATAAACTTTCCGGATTTTTAATTTGATTCGCACAGTAGTGCCATCTATGTGGGAAGTGGGCAACTGTGTTGCCACATAGAAATGTACCTTTTCTGATATTTATTTATTGAAATTTTCTTAATGCTCTTTATTTTTTTTAAAGTCTGGCACTTAATTTAAACTATAAGATTCAACAATTCAAACAAAACACTAAGAATTATTCGATTTTTTTTCTGTTTAAAATAAGGTAGCAAATCTGCCCAGTGCATCTCATAGTGTACTTCTGATTCATTCCCCTATTCATGGCACTTCATGGGCAGGCCCAGTCCATTCACTTTGATGACCCCATGCAGCCTATATGTGCATCCACTGATTGAGTGCATCATGTTTCCGATTCATCCCCCTGCCAGAACAATGCTTGCCTGGTGACATGCTGAAGTGGACAGTATGTAGCGTGTAGCAATGAATGTCTAATCACATGTAGTATCTATGCAATGGGAATGACTGCTGATTTTCGTGAATTCTTTGTGTCAACAAGCACGTATAGGAAGCTTCAGAACTTGTTACATGAGGGTAGCACCATTCTGCAATAAGCTAATCTATGCTAAGCAATCAGATTGATGGTTAATCAAATGCAATAAATTATTTCTTAGAGATACAATGGGATTAATGATTTAAATTCTATTTAAGGAAAAATATGTTTAAAAATAATTTGCCAGAAAAGTGTTACAACTGAAAATTATTATCCATTAAAATCTATAATTTTCGAATGTTTACTCAATAATATAATTTAATGGTAATTCTTTGAATTAATGAATGAATACCTCCTCAAGCAGTTGCTTGCCACAGAGGTATGACAGGAGCTGTCAGTTTAATACACCATAAAAGGTCTGTGAGGATGGCAGGACCTCAGCAGAAAGACAACACAAACATCCATGCCTTACCTGGAGCTCAAACCTAGGTCCCTTTGATCCGTAGTTAAAGAACAAAATTTAAATTTTATCCAAAGCTATTGAAATAGAGCTTATTGTTAAGGGAAATGTATAAGCAATAGATTAAACAAGATCATTTTGATATTAATACCCAATTTTTAAAAATTAAGCACGAGGTGGAAAATTTGCTAAAAACATAAACAACACAGTTACCTGTTGACTTTTTAACGTCTATAAATTGATAAATGTTTCGTGGAAAAAATTTCACAACATTCAAGTCCCATATGTTGCCACAATTTTTTCCACGAAACATTTATTGATTTATAGATGTTAAAAAGTCAAAAGGTAACTCTTTGATTGATTTTTATTTTGTTTAAATCATTAATAATGCTAAATGAATGTGTGAAGTAACATTATTTCCATCTTACTCACTGCAATAAAAAAAAATAGTTGCCACCCAAGATCATAGATGATGCCAAGTGTAGGTGCCGAAAATCACAGGAAGAGTGAAAAGTCATACTAAGTGGAAAAAAGATAATGCTGGCATTAGTTCAATGGTAAGAATCCTCTGCAATGTTTTCTGGAGAGATGTGGGTTCGAGTCCCATATATCGGCGAAATTTTTTCCACAAAACATTTATTAAAAAAATTAATGTTTAAAAGTAATAATTTTTAAATACAATAGGCACAAAGTTTATGCTGCAGCACAAAACTTGTTTAAAGTAATGTTATATTTTATCAATCAATGGATTTACATAAGGTAATTCAATTTTCCTTATTTTTTAATTTAGAAGGATAAAGGGGTTCCGTTTACAATAGTTTTAAGGCTCCTATTTAGAACTTTGTTCAGGGTACCCCATTTAGAACTTGGCTCCAGATCTCTTAATAGCTTAATCCGCCCTGGTTCATATAGGTATTTGTGCAGTTCAAAATGCTGACAAACTGTTATAAACTTCAACATTCCATTAGTCATATACAGGACTGGTTTAAGAGAGGGGTGATGGTGAACAAGAGTGTCTGGGTCCCAAAAAAACAAGCGACACCTTTACTAATATACCTAGCACTATTTTTTTTTTAAAAAGTAACATATATTTGCCTAGCGAAAATTTTTAAATTGGTAATAATATTATGCTCAAAGAAAGGTGGTGTGAGATTAGTGCTTTTATTTTATTTATTTAATCAGTTATGTTTCACTTCTGATAGCATGGGGGGGGGGGGTGCACAAATGCTGTCAAGTTTGGCAGCTAAAATATTTACAATTTAAGTATTTTTCTCGAGAGAAGGGTTTAGAATTTAGCTTGTTCAGTATATTTACTGCCATAATTTGTTAAAAATTTAAGTATTATTTGCAAAGATTTTTTACATGGTTTTGATCTTTAATAGAACAACAAAATAATTTATTTTTGCATAACCTTGGCAGAAATGTTTTTAAAACTAAAACATTCCACAAATTCAAATATTGGATATTTCAAACCACCATGATCAATATTTTGAATAATGTCATTTGATGGTAACTGGGTATTTAATTTGATGATGACAGTATTTAACAGCTCAGAGTAGCTACAACATTATCTTTCCATGTAACGCCAATGGGAATCTATCTCCAAAATATGCACTTAATGAAAAACTGTGAGTGAAGATAAAGATTGTAGATGGGTGTCTCCTGCAACCTGTCAGGCTAGGTTCTTTTTGTGCCTCCTGTGTATAAGTGTGTGCAAAGGTACTTATTTCTACCTTGTCAATATATTACTGCTAAATACACACTAAGATTTTACATATATGCACTTAATGAAAAACTGTGACTGAAGATAAAGATCATAATCAAATCTTGATTTATCACCAATATTTGTTTAGTCTTTAAAGAGTTATGGAAACTGGAATATCTAAAAATAAATTATCTTGTTTTATGAAAACCAATCATAATTATTTAATATTGAAATAATCACTATGCAAACTTTCAAAATGTATATTTTATTGAATGATTTGAAACAATACTCATTTAAATTTCAATTAATATTTGAGGTAAATTTTAATGACCCATTACTGTTGTGAAAAATTCTAGCTTCCATAATTCCTTAAATATTAGATGACTTTTGAAAAATAGAGATTTAAATATATAAGATTATAATATTTTCAGGAATGTTTTCCTACTGAATGCATATTTTAGAACTTATAGAGCTTGAAAGTTAGATTCCCATCTGCAAAACACAGAAATTGTCTAATACTTTGATGTGGCAGTGCAGCTCAGTTCCATATATTGTAAAGATATTCATTGTTTTGAGCAAATGGAAATAACTTTCCCTTGCTTACAGTTCCTGTGATTCCAAAATACCATCTAGGCCAGTGTAGTGTTTACGGTCCTCAGCCGATAGATGGCATTGCTCAAGTGGCGTGTGTTGCCATGGAGGACATTATTTAGTTTTGGGGCTTTTTTATAATTCGGTCGGCGGTGCACTGTTTCCGATTTTCATGTTTTTTGGTTTTTGTCGTCTTGGAGGACATTATTTAGTTTTGGGGCTTTTTTTATAATTCGGTCGCCGAAAAACAAAATGGCGGCTGAGGACCGTGAACTGTACTACTGCCACTATCTATTCACAAGTGATCTCTGAAACTTTTTCTAACTGCTCATGCCAACAAGGTTGCATTGCCAACTTATTGTTTTCAGCCACTTGTCTTACAGTTCAAGCTTCGATAGAAACTTTCATTTTTGCAAAACATCACATGGCACTACACCATTGTTCACATTTTTGGTTAAAAACAGCAGCAAATAGACAGAACTGTAAATAAATCACATATTAACAAATTCACATCGGTATCTGATTTTAAAACTAGCAGTAACAATGTAATAATGTACACTGTGCTATGAAGCTAGAAAAACATCAGATCACCAGTGCTACAGTGGAAGAAAATATAATTATCCCTGCTATTGCTTCATGTCTTGAATTCAGCAAGCATTCCCATTACATAGGCACTGTTACAAGTATCTCATATAATCAGTTCAGAGCACAAATACAAGTGTGCAGTTCAGAATCCTGACAACCAGTAACTCATAACCACAGCAACTACCACAGAGGTAGCAGAGTGCGGATTAATAACACCACAGCACAACAGAACTCTGTCTGCACAAATGAGAAGCAATAACACCAGACTTGTGAAAGCACCAGCTTGTGAAGAATGGCACACAATCTGGACTTTCCCTCCTTGAATAGGGCATCTCAAGAAGAATGCAGGTATGACTAATTAATTAACATGAACAGCACCGATATACAACTTATTAGTTACTCCATTAGTTGTCAATGAGCTGATTGTTTTTCTCCTAATAAAATAAATACCACCTCAAGCAGCTGCTTGCCACAGAGGTCTGACAGGAGCCTGTCAGTTTATATGCCACAGTAGGTCTGTGAGGATGGCAGGACCTCAGTAGAAAAACGACACATACATCCATGCCTTACCCAGGGCTCGAACCCAGGTCCCTTAGATCAGTAGCCAAGCGCGCTAACCACCCAGCCAGTACATTATCACAGTACTAGTATATTAACTAGTGTTTATAGAATTACTTTAATGATTGCCATGTTATCATAATATCACTTTTCCCAAACAAGGAATTAGTAACCCTTGACTGCCAACAGTCTCTCTAAAACATCAAAGTATTTTAGCTTACCCTTTGGTTTTCATTCATGGCCACACCCACTTTTGTTAGTAGCCATCTGTAGTGGATAGTAGGACTCATTAAATTTAACCTCTAGCAGGAAATACTATAACTATTGTTTTCCCATATTTTGCCCAAGGTTTCAAAGAAAATTTGGTGGTAAAAGTATTTTTAAGGGCAAGGAAAAATCATTTTCATAACTAGTATATTTCCTGCTTAAATTTCAATAGATACTAATTTTTGCATTCATAAATTAAAAAAATTTAAATACCAAACTTAGCAGCTGATGTGATTAGACATGCTAAGAACATTTAATATAACTTTGATGGCAAATATATCCTCAAAAAACAAACAAAATATGAAGTGGTGTCAGAAACATCTTAATATTAAAATAGTTGATGGTGGCAGTTAAAATGCCAATATGTATAGCCAATTACACTTCATACACCTTATGAAACCTGGTGATAACTGTCAAGGTCAGTTACGAAAATTTCACTAATTGCATCTAGGGTTCAAAAATCAGAAAAGCATAGGTTTTAAAGTTAAAATTAAATGCATATATGAAAAAGTTATTATGGATATTTTCATATAGGTAGGTAAACTGCTATGTAAAGTTATTTTGATCCGTGTTACATATAAATGTAACCCTTAACCAAATAAAAAATATATTACTATATGTGTAATTATTAAGTTTTTTAAGGAAAAAAATATCGATCTCCAAGCGTATATTTATTGCTTACCCAATTAATCCAGGGCTGTAGACCTTGTCTTTAACTCGCCATGGAGTTCCGCCATATTGCCTTATCAAATAACTGTTTCGATTGAGGCCGTAAGTACTAGCTTTATTTTCGTTTTTCCTCTTGGCACGATTATAAAAAGAATTATCAGATATATTACTGCTTTCAGGTCTGTTCAGTGATCCTTTCTTATTGTCCAATATTGCTACAGCATTGCCATTTGGAGGGAAATGTTCCACATTTTTCATGTCAGACTTATTATTTAACTCTGTATGATCCAGACGTTGTTGAGTCTCCCAAATCTCGGACCACAAGGCAAGCGCTGGGCCACACTGTTCTGGCTGATACCACCCAATCGCAGGATCCATATAAGTGCTAGGGGGTATTTTAAGCCTAACAGGTTTTTAAAGTAGAAACTTCAGTCATGTAAGTCTTAATGAACATAAGAATAGAGTTACCGCAACTTTAGATCCTCACAGTAAAGATATCGGCACTAGAGAAAGTCTCTACGATGTAACTTACACGCAATCGAACTTCAGCGTGCGGTTTCAAGCGGTACGGGTATGAATCCTCGTGCGCCTGCGCGCGCACGTGCTCTCCAGAAACCCTCGAACCAGTGTCAATCTTATGTCCTCTGGCTAGGATGGCGCTTCCATCGCTAAGCGCTTCAAGCTTTTACCCGACAAGGTTTTGCCACGACAGCTGTATACTTGGCCCAAAACTTTTAACATGTAGCATACTTTAATCACTTCGTATGTTGTTACTGAACTAATAAAAAAGCCGGATGCACATTGCCCTCATTACCGTAGGCTGTTCATCACATTGACACGATGTGGAATATCGTCTTTTTGGTGGCGTGGGATATGGTGTCGGAGCTGGAGACATTATCTTAAGTACTAATTTTTATGTAATTCATTGATGCATAGCTTTCTAAGTACAGGTTAGCCAGTTTGTTGTTTATGCTTATTTAGATTTAAAAAAATCAATTATTTGAATCTTATAAAAATTTCATTTTTATTAAATTATTGCAAGTAATAATTGATATAAAATAATAAAATCGACTATAAATATTTTAGTACTTTTATAATTTCTTATGTAATATTTCTAGTTTCCTGATCAAGTATACTGTGTAGGAGGAATATTACGACTGCATTCAAATTAGTATTAGCAGTTTGCAAAAACATATATTCCGTATTATATTTATAAATAAAATTAAATATACGTTCGCATTTTTTAAAGTTTATTTGCATTTTTATATTCACTGCTGAGTCAAACCTGTTTCAGGTTCAGAGATATCACTAACAGCGAACTTAGCATTCCCCAAAGTCGTCGAAGCTTACAGTATTGTTGGTATTGGTTGGCTTTCCTGTAGCACATTTAAATATAAATGGCGAAATTTACTTAGTTGAGCTCTTATGAAATAGAGGTAACTTGAATCAATGCAAGTATTGGTTCATGGAGTGATTTGAATTAAGAATCTTAGCATTATTTTGCAAATTTTTTTTTACTAAAAGCACCTATTTTCAGAAACGTATTTGATATGACTCATGAGCATTGACCACATTTTTTCCTCCCCGTGCTTTTGAAATCATGTTTAATGTAGCCCATAATATTGGGGATGTCGCAAGCTTTAATTTGATATATAATTCATTAAGTTCTGCCCCCACTGTGAAAATCTGCCCCTTTTTTAGGGGGGAGGGGGAATGGTAGGAGGCAAAAATTCGAAATTGTTTTTTGACAGCCCTCATTTGACACCTAACTCATAATTGCAGGTCCTTGCATTTAGAAGATATAGTGGAATAATTGTTTCATATTTCTCCTTTTTTAAGGGGGAAGAAGGAAGAGATTTCTTTTTATCTCTAACGTTCCCCATGTTACAAAATTTTATTTGATGCATAGCTTGCGGCCTTCGCTTTCCAAATAGTGGAACAATCATTTTCATATTTCCCCTTTTTTAGGGGGGAAGAAACCATGGGTGGTCAGTTTTGTTTTGTTTTTGACACTCCTGCATCACATGCTTTCGTTTGATGCATAGCTTGTTACTTTCAACACTCGTGTTTTGGAGATACAGAGGAACAATCGTTTTCACATTTCTCCCTATTTTTAGGGGGGAACTTTTTTTTAATGGCCTATGACATTTCCCCCATCACAAGCTTTCATTTGATATAAGCTTGTTACTTTCGGCATTCGTGTTCTGGAGAAAAAGCGGAACAATATTTTTCCTTTTTTAGGGAGAAAGAAAGCTTGGGGGTTAGCAAATTTTTTAAATAGGCCTCTAACACTTCCCGAGTTACAAGCTTTCATTTGACACATAAACCATTAAGCTTCTCCATCGCGTTTGAAAGTTATGGTGGAACAGTTGGTTTTGACACCAACTGTTCCACCATAACCTATGGGATCTGATGGTAGTGATGTGTGATTAAAGCTTGTGTAGTTCAAGTGGAAAAATTTAGCAGTCCTCATTGAAAGCATGGGTAAGATGAGTGTTCTTGATAACAAATTGTTCCCCATATAACTAAAAATGAAATAAAGAAATTGTAAAAAGTTAAACGAAAGTGCCTATCTTTTTATATATGTCATAACAAATAAAATAACCAGATGAATTTATATCAATTTTTCAAAAGGGCTATAAGAATTTCTATTATTTTTTACATTGTAAGATGCATATAAGAAAACATTTTGTACTATCTTAATAATGTTTTAGATTTACATGGAACTTTTCAGATCCACTAATTAAAATTTTCTAAGTAAGTAATATAATTTTATTGCTGTTGGCGATATTATATAAAATATTTCAAATTTTTTTTATAGAAATCAATTTTTTTAAATTTTTCTAAAAAAATGAAAAATAATTTTTTTTTCTGCTGGAAGTTGTTTTCATGCATAATGATTCATGATTCTAATAATAAATAAATGAAGAAACTTCTAGAAACAAGTGTACAAATGACAATTATCTGAACGTAGTTCATATGTACTTCAGTACTAAAAAAATTTCTCCTGGAGCACAGTTTTAGCATGGTTTGCTTCACTCGCTGACCTATTAGTTAGGTAACCATATTCTTCAGAAAGAAAAAACAGTATATAAAGCGCAATATACGTATATATCTCAATCAAACAAGGATATTTTTTAACATGAGATCTTATTAATTTCCATTCCATAAACATTTGTTGTTTACAAATAGCAAAATTTTTTTTTTTGGTTTCTGTTTTTTAATTTTGGTAGTTTCTTCAATGTGTACAAAGCTTATTGAGTATTTCGCAGATTTTCTGGTTTAACATTGTCAGCAGCTAAAAGCTGAGATATTTTCTTATTGCTTACTTATTAGCACTTGAACCTTTTTTCAGTCTTTAGTTATTAATTTTTATTTTTTAATAGCATCAGGAATATACGGTGGCTCTCTTATTGGCGTATTTCTTGTAGCTTTTGGGGTCAAAATTCTCTAGGATGATACATTGCATGTAAAATTTATGTAATTTGGGCTAAATATTTTCTCAGAAAGTTATATTTCTCTCAATTCATATTATTTTTCGAATCATTCTTGCACTAAAAGAAAAAAAAAACCACCACCATTTCTTATTTCTGATGGTTGATTGACTCTGAATTCGAAGATAATGTTTATGCTTTATGGAGAGGAAACCATATCCATCACTATGTAGTTTTATACTGATAATGTGTGTTCATAAACCAGTACAAAATTTTTTACATTTCTGCAAACGATGGACATAACTTCTACCAAATCATCATCACCAATCAACACATCAGGACTCAAGGAAAGGTTTGTTATTTGATTTGGAATAAAAAAACAATTCAGTGGATAATAATGGATGATGACACAAAATTAGTGTGCTCCCACCACCAATTCATAGAATCTTGCAACTGAGGCCCCCACTCCAAGCGATCTTGTCGAGAATCACTGGACATGCATCTCACCAGTGTCCGAGTTTGGCTGGAGGGGAGGAGGGTCGACTCCATGGTGACATATTTATTGCTTTGGTCGTGAGAACAGAGGCTTTTGAGGTGCCTGGAGTCACTTGAGGTGACTGCTAAAATGGCGGACTGCCGACTGAACATAGCAGTGGTTGTACTATGCAACTTTTCAACCATATATTTGTATATAAAGAAGCATATAATATAGTATCTAGGTAATTAGGTTTACAGAATGGAATGCAATAAGCATAACTGCAGTTAATTTTTGGAGGAAATGTGATTAGAAAATAAATTATTTTCAAAAAGTATTGCATCTTACAGTAATGAAATGCTACAGAAGGAAGAGTAGTGTTTGTAAGGGGACATATTTCATGGTTAAATTAAAAAAAAACTGCAAGTGAAAAAAACGTATATCTAAAAATATTTTTTTTTTTTTCTATTTTTGACTCAACCATAAATTTATTTTGAAGTTTCTGTAATCCACTACAATTTCTCTAACTCGAGCAATCTTTCATTTCTGTGTAGTTGTGACCCAAAATATTTACCATTGCAAGTATATGGCTTTCACTTCCCCTTAATAAAACATCATAAGAAGATTAGGGTTTCTACAAATAAATATTGCAAAGACAGCTTATGTAATAATAATGGGTAGTTGCCTACTTTTCAACATAGGCAACTACCCATTTATGCTCCAGCTTTAGGGTAAAGCTTAATTTGTCGTGTACTATTTTGATCCTGAAACATTTACATAATTTTCTTATGCAAAACTATGAATTGTAATTTCAGATTACACCTTGAATTTTAGTAAGTACTAAAAATATATAATTTTTTATTGTTTTGCAATATTTTATTGTGCAATTTTGATACCAGAGTTATATAACTGAGAGTGTCCCATTGCTATTTTAAAAGCAAGCTCATGTAAAATTTATCTCATTACTTTTAAACTCTGCTTGAAACTATTATTATAATATTTGTGTAATGTTTACTGACTTTTAGTTACAGATATGTACTTGAAGTATTTCAGCATTATCAAATGGCTCTAACAGGATCCTGCTACAAAGGCTTGATGAGTTAAATTATTTTCTCCCACATTAGTTATAAATCAACATCGTGCTCTTTTCAAAAGCCAGGTAGAAAAATGAAAATCCACAGAAGTTAATTAATTAATTAATAAAAGTGAAAAAAACAGCTGCTTGCTTCAGAGGTCTGAACAGAAGCCTGTCAGTTTAACATGCTACAGAGAAGGTCTGTGAGGAAGGTGAGACCTCATCAGAAATGACAATGCACACTGTGTCTTACCAGGGGCTTGAACTGAAGTCCATTTGATCAGTATCCAAAAAGAGACTAAGAAATCATCAGTAGCCATCAAATCAATCATCAGATCAGTAGCCAAAAAGAGACTAAAGAACGTTAAGTTATAATGTTAAATCTATAAATAAGGCTAAGTTTACATCTGATCATCAAACTTTAATTTTAGCTTTACTGTGATTGTTTAATATTCTTTCATTAGTTGTTTTTTTTTTTATGCTGTTTTCAGAACATACTGGAGGAAATTTAAAACACAACCTAACAGTTTATGCCATTAGGATCCACTGAAGAAGATCATTCATTTAATTAAAAGTGCTCTGAATACAAACCCATGACTAAAAGCTTGCTAAAAGTAACATATAGTTTACAAGTGGTTTTAACAAGGTTAATGTATATACAGTCAGGCACACCCACAGTGAACAAAAACAAATAAACCGGTTGATAGATAACAGTGGTTATAATTATTGTGACATAATTTTTATCAACTCTATTAATAATCTTTAACACTTTGCACTTGAGAGGTGACCCTCAATCGCCACTTGGTTTGATGCACAACTCGAATGACGACTGAGAGGTGACAATAACTGTTTTATGAACAGATATTTTTCTTCTTTATATTTTAGATGTGTAAATCTATTGTTTATGTGCACTTCCATAGGTACAGCATTGTATTTAATTAAAATTATTATTTTGAACTTAGTCTGTATTTAGTGGTTATAAAAATGGAGCCAAATGATGAAATTAGTAGCAGTGAAGATGAATTTGATTTTACATTTATGTATGATTTATTTTTATGTTAGTTGTAAAAAAATTTCATGAATGTTTTAGCAAAAAAAACTTCGAGTTCTACTTCCCTATAGCAAAAAAACCTTTGAATGCAAAAGGTTAAAAGGTATTGTGATTTGTACCACTTCAACATGAAAGATTCTACTACAATTCTGTTGCGATTATTAGAGTATATTATTATTGGAACTAGTGGTAATGTAATTTTAATAAATTTAATATCCTATAAATGTATGCTTTGATGTGATTTTTTAAGTGGCTATTTTTACCTACTCATATTATTTTTAGTAACTCGGTAGTATCTATCACTGTATAATGTAAAACATATTCAGAATAAGTGCTTGTGCTATTTAAGTACAGAATAAAGATTTAAATTGGTGAGAATTAAAGTCAGTCATTATGAATTATTCCTTTGGATACTATGACACAATTCTGGCTGTAACTGGCTGTTAAAGATCATAAATAATTTCAAGGCTAAAACTGTCTTTGAAAATATATATTTTTTTTAAGAATGTGAAGTGTTAATTTTTTTCTCATAGTAAGTCAGTTTCTGATATGCAACAATAAAGTAATTATTAGAAAATTAACTGATTTGATTTTTGAAAATAGTATATGCACCAGCAGGGGGAAACCCACCTGATTGGATCTCATCAGGGCATCTTGCCTGGTATTAGGTCAAACTTGAACTAATGAATCTTAATTAGGCCACTGACCTTTTTGGCAGTGTGATCAAGACCTGGAAAGTTAATGTTTAGATATCAGAAATCTTAAATTGTTGTAAGAGTATTTATAGTTATCTGCTCTGGCATTATTCTATCTGGCATTTGCTTGAATACACTGATGCTTTTAGAAATTATTCCATGTAGTAAAATTTTTTCCACAAGTTTTGTCTTTTACTTATGGAAGCCTTAGTTGCAAAGTAAGTTTAAATTAAGCTGTTGTAAAATAGCAATATACTGAGATATAGATACAATGCTTTCTAGTATTTAGTGTTTTAAAAATTTGCCTTAAGTGAAAGATTCAGTATTGGTTTTACTTTATTAATAATCTAATAAATAATGAATATACTAATTTATCATTGGTGCACATAGCACCCTAAATAGATGAAGGTGTTTCTAAACTGGAATACAGTATCCTTCAGAAATGGAAGATGCTATTATTCATTATATTTTGAATATATTTTAATTGGTAATATAATTTATACATTATGGAGACTGATAAAAAAAAAGTAATTGAATATGTGGAATATAAGATATTGTGTTTACATGGATGGGGATTCCTTTCAAATTAGACCCCTTTAGCAGGTACACATTTATTTTAAAATTCCTGTTAGTGCTAGGAGTGTTTGTTATATTTCTTGCTTTGTTGCACTTTATTTTTTCATCATTAAACCATTTGCCTTTCAAAGTTTTTTTTAACTTCAAGGAGAAGAAAAAAGTTACAGGAGGCCATACCTCCTGAATAAGATGGTTGTTTCTTTTGTAGAATATAATGTTTAACTAATAATTATCGCAGAACTTGGGCTGATTGAAGTAAAAATGGAAAGCCAGTGAGTGGCAAATTCACTCTGATAATGCATTTGCCTACTCAACTAGCTTGTGCAACAGTTACTAGCTAAATACAGTGTTACATAAGTGTCTTTACTCAAAACTGTCAAGTATGGCTCCCTGTGACTTTTTTCTGTCCCTGAAAATTAAAAAAACTTGAAAAGATTTTATGGTGCAAAAAGCAATTGAAATGCAATGGATCAGCTGTTGGTGATTCCAGAAATTGTGTCTGATATGTGCTTTCAGCACCAACAGGAAGGTAGAATAAATATATGTGTGTATTTGAATAAATAAATATAGGTATGTGTTGAAGGAGAGTCCCTATGAGTACAATATCTGTTTTCTCAAATTCAATATGGATACTTACTGATCAAGCCTTTTAATTATAAATTTTTCATGTACAATGTGACCACCACAAGATTATAGCAATCTGCTAATGAAGTAATGCTTCCATTGATAAAATGTATTATCAAAAGATTAAAAAAAAAAAGATCACACAGTTATTTTTCTGGGATACTAATAGTGATTGGAGTAGGAAGGGAAAATACATTGGAGTTGTTTGAATTAAAAAAAAGACTAATGTCCTGGACATGTAATTTCTGTCTTGATTATAAATCACAAAGTTTTCTAGCTGTGGTGAAAATGCAAAAGAATAAATAAACTTTGAACATTATACTGAGGCTGATTATACTATTACATGTTGCAGTTTTCAGAGGCCCAAAGAATATTGCATACCTTTACATCACCATTGATTATTTCCAATCTGGTGTCCCTGTTGTGCAAAAATTTCCCTACGGCATCCTTTCACTGTAATGGGTTTCTGTCAAACATTGCCATATCGAATCCACCCCATTCTTCTTTACGAGCTCTCCATAATCCATCAACAGTCTATGGTCGACATATTAGATTAATATTATAGAAAGTAGAGATTTAGAGAGCTCTAACCAAGACCTTCAATTTATGTCTAGTGACTTTTTCCCATAAAAAGCTTATTTTCAAAGTTGAGTAGATTTGAATGTGGCTATTTGTTCACCTAACATGTAAGTGTCTGGACACTTTTGCAATATAGTGTAGATGCCCTTTCAAGAAATGCTAAATCCTCGGGCTTTGCACATCTTTATAATGGGGCGGGGGTGGCTCAGTCGGTAGCACGCCAAACTCGTAATCTGCAGTTCCCAGGTTCGAGTCCCAGCTGGGTCAGCATTGAGATTTATCTCCGCAAAATTCCCCGCCCTGCCCACGGTCAGTAGGGGACACCGATGGGCTTGGAAAGGCTGCCGTCCATAGGATGGGACGTTAAGCCATGGCCCCATGTGCGGGAGAGCCATACCCTGTGCATGTGCGGGAGAGCCATACCCTGTGCACGGTAAAGAACACGCTGGATGGCCTTGACGGGAGGCTACCATCTGTCTCCCAACAGCTGTTCCAGTGGGTCCCCTCCCCCAACCTTCTCTGAGCCTTTGGGGTCCATGTGACCTGGCCATTTAGCCCATGGTATGCAAAAAAGTGCCGCTCAGAGGTAAAACAACCCAACCCACATCTTTATAATTTGTAACTTGGAATATTGGTCATCAGAAAGGACAATGATGTACCTTTCCTCAACTCGGTCAGTCCTCAGTGGCATATCACACAGTTCATGCTCACAAAATGGATGCATATAATGATTGAGCCATAATTTATTCATCATGGATTCTAGATCAGCGAGGTATATTTGTGTATGAAATCTATTTCATGTAACATAATCAGCCTCAGTATGTGGTTTAGTTGACAAATGTTAATTCCATAAAGGTATGATTCTTAGAGTGCAGATGAAAGAAAATGTACATGAAGCCAAAATTAAATAATCAGCAGCATCTAAAGCATTTCTGCTTAAACCTGTAGCCCAGAGATAATTGCCAAACCTGGAGAAGTGGTAACCCAGCTTATGGCTCTCCCCAGATCACAAGCTTTTGACATTTTACTCAGTGTGATTGGCCTCCATGTTATGAAGTTACACTGAAAGCACAATTTATTATACACACTGCACCCATCCACAAGTCAGCCCTACTCTGCCACAATATTCCTGCCAACTGAAATCCTTTGCTGACTGTAAATAGGTCTAATACTTACCTGCTGTATAACATACCTGTAACTGTTATGATGAGTAAACTCGGTGGCCTGAGGAAGTTCAGTCGTGGTCAGATAGTCAGTGTGAGGAAGATGGGGTGCTCTATATTCAGGACTGCAGATGTCTGGGATTTCCATGGGTGACCATCACACATGTGTACCAGGACTACATCAAAACAGGAAAAACTTGCAGTCAGTGGAAAAAATGTGGCTGTAATTGGGCCTTTGATATTTGAGATGTGTGCCACCGCCTGTCGGAATGGAGGGCCATAGTGCAGATGATAATGTCTATTCAATGACAGAGCAGCCATGAAAGCTTTTGCAAAGACCATCCAATGTATGATGGCCATGGCAGCAGATGCCTACATTGAGTACCCTTGTTAACAGCACATCACTGGGCTATGAGGCTGCAGTGGGTGAAGGAACAATACCAATGGACCATTGAAGACTGGAAATGGGTAACTTGGTTCATCTAATTGAGCCTCCAACTAAAACACACTGATGGTAGGTCATGTGTGTGATGTAGACCACACAAGGCCATGGACCCTCAACTGTCAAGTTGAGGTGTTGCAGGCTAGTGGAGACTGTGTAATGTTCTGGGGCATGTTTACATGGGTCACCTTTGGTGTCCCTTGTACTTATTGGGACCACCATCACCAGACTATGTTGCTTGATCACCTACACTCATTCTGGCTAACAATTTCCCTCAGCAGGATGCCTTCCATTGACAAAACATTGCCCATCTCAGTGCTCCTCTTTGGTGAAGGATTGGTTGGGTGTGCATTTTAGTGAGTTCACAACCTTTGAATGGGCCTCATACTCTTTGGATTTGAACTCTATTGAACATCTATGGGATGAAGTGGAGTGATGCATTTGAGCCCTGAAACCCACCACCGATAACTCTTGGTGCTTTATAGATGGCTGTCCCGGAATCATGGACTGCAATACCACCTGAATGTTTCCAAGACTTGGTGCAGTCCATGCCACAGCTGCTGTTGTGAGAGCAAAAGGTGGGCCCACACATTTTTATGTTGATGTATATAATTAATTTTCCTTTCAGAGTATATAGTGGAACAGCTGTTTACATAGCTTTCTTCAAAATTTTGGGAGGTGAAGACAATAAAAATTATATATATAAAAAAAAAATCCCCCCCTCAAGCAGCTGCTTGCCACAGAGGTCTGACAGGAGCCTGTCAGTTTATATGCCACAGTAGGAGATCTGAGAGGATGGCAGGACCTCAGCAGAAAAACGACACACACATCCATGCCTAATCTGGGGCTCGAACCCAGGTCCCTTAGATCAATAGCCAAGCGTGCTAACCACTCGGCCACGGGACGGCCCAATAAAAATTACCCTGTGATATATGTCTTATGTAGTACAAAATACACTGCTATTCATAATTAAAGGAAGTTGAGCAAAAATTCAATTATCTCAAGACATTCTTTTTAGAATTTAATGAAAGTTTCAGAGGATATTTAACATCACTTGTATTATATTTACATTTAAAATAAAAACTATATTGTAATATTTGTTCTGTTATAAAATTAAATTTCTAATAAAAATATATCAAAATATGTTGAATTACAAAAAATTATAGATTATAGCAGCAGTTGAAATTAATGTTCTTTTGAAAGGAGTATCATTACCCCTAAAAGCAATACAGTTTGTACAATGAGCTCTCATGATTTTAACAAGGTTATCCAACAATGCATAGGGCAATAAATCCCACTCCTCTGTAAGGGTATTTCTTAGCACATGAAAAGATCATCATTGGAGAGTGTTGATGTCTTGCAACTCACTTTCCCAGAAACATCCCATGCATGTTCAATGGAATTTAGGTCTGGAAATCTCACTGGCAAATCCATTCTCTGGATATATTCACTCGTAAGGTTTTCCTTGCTATCTGAGCACTCCGTGGACTGGACAAGCATTATCATCCATAAAAATGAAATCTGACCCAATGGTACCTCTAAACTGTCTCACATGAGGCTCTAGGATCTCGTCTCTTTGGGCAGTTTGAGTCCCTCCTGAGAAGACATGCAGGTCAGTGTGGCCATTGATAGTGATACCTCCCCTGACCAACAAATCACTCACCAAAATGATCCCTTTCCACAATATTCAGGAGGTAGTGATAATGTGCCCCACTTTCTCCCGAGATGCATTGGTACTGAGAATCTCTACTTACACTATGTTGTGATTCATTCAAAAAGAGAACCTGTCCCCATTGGTCCAATTGAGGTGCTGCCTGCTTCATTCCAGTCAAATCCTCTGATGAGCTGAGGTTAGTGGTATGTATATTACAAGTCTTCTAGCATAAAGCTCTTTTCCATGAAGTTGTCAGGACACAGTTACTCTGGATATTGCCCTTCCTGTGGCAGCTGGCAGCTCTAAGTTGCCATACTGACATTATTCTATTGCACCATGCAGTTAGGGAAAGGATCATCTTGAACTTTAAGTACACAATTAAAAAGACCTTCTTGCTCAGAAATTAATTAAAAATAATTTAAAATACTCTGTCGTTAAGCAATAAAATTTTAGAGTTTATCCTTCAAACTATTTGCATGCTAAAAGTTCTCCTACTTTTAACATGCAAATAGTTTGAAGGATAAACTCTAAAATTTTATTGCTCAACGACAGAGAATTTTAAATTATTTTTAACATCTTGAACTGTAGTTGCTCTGGGCCTACCCAGGCTCATTCTTTTAGAGCATGTTCCAGTGTCTTGAAAACATTTCCAGAGTATGGAAATGACACTTTCTGACACATTCACGAATCTGGCAACCTCTCTATGTGACTGACCTATTTCCATCCATCTGACAGCTCTCCACCTCTTACTTTCATCAAAATGGATCGATCTTCTCATTTTAACAAAACTGTAATCTGAAATGCTCACTAAAAGCTAACTTTAATCCAAAATGAGGAGTGCCAGTACCTGAAGCTACTTTTATTGCAGCTTTTGTTAGCGCGCTTGGCTACTGATCTAAGGGACCTGGGTTCGAGCCCCGGGTAAGGCATGGAGGTGTGTGTCGTTTTTCTGCTGAGGTCCTGCCATCCTCTCAGATCTTCTACTTTGTCATATAAACTGACAGGCTCCTGTCAAACTTCTGTGGTAAGCAGCTGCTTTGGGGGGGAGGGGGGGTATTTTTTTAATTTTCATATTGCAGTCTTTTACATTGAGAAATGCAAATTTAGTAGCTGATAAATGTGATATATTTAATTCTGAAACTTTTGTTAGATTCCAAAAAGGATTTATTTATTAAGATATTTGCTATTTTGTTTATCTTCCTTAAAATATGCACAGCAATGTATTTGCAAATAAGATTTTTGTTACAAAAGATTATTTTGTGCTTATAAATTAATTAATTAATCAAAAAATGCAACTAAATCAATTCATTTAAAATTTAAAAGTTTGTTTTTAATAGTTATAATTATAAAGAAACCACTTTTATAAGATTAACAACACTTTTATAAATTACAATATTACGATTTCTTTTAATACTTGTTAAAATGAATAATTTAAACTATCCATCCATGTTGCTGACATAACAAATATGCATACAATGAAATAAAGAAAACTAGGTTTCAATTTTTGGTCTAAGAGATATAGATATATTAAAATTAGAAATTTAGACACTTGAACATGCAAAATTTAACAATTTTTGCTCAACCTTTTGGTAATGCAGGACAGTAATGAAAGGTAACTTAAAATGGGAATTAAAATTTGTTTTTATTTATGAAAGCTGAAAGTTTTTTCTATAAAATATATTCCATTTAGAATTTCAATAGACAAAAAGTATAAATAAATTTAAAAAAATTTAAAAATACCTATCTTCCTACAGGCCCTAAAAAGTAGAAAATAAACCTAAAGCATATCGATGGTGCAATCAGTCACTGAGTTCATATTCACTTCAAAGGAAGATAGGACACCAGCAATCTTGTAGAGTAGGTAAATCGGCACTCTATCTCCCTTTGAAGTGAATACAAACTCAGTGACTGATTGCACCATCAATATGCTTTAGGTTTATTCTCTACTTTTAGGCCCTGTAGGAAAAGAGGTATTTTTTAATTCATTTTTTTTTTGTCACTAAAAACATCTACCTTCAAAAACTTCATTTGATATATGACTCATAAACATAAAGCACATTTTCCCCCCTTTTGGAGTCATGTTTGAAGTAGCCCATGACATTAGAGACATCACAAGCTTTAATTTGAAATACAACTTGTTATAGTCAAACCCTGCAAAAATTCATCTCCTCCCTCCTTTTATGAGGGGGGGGAAAGGGGGAGGCAAAATAGTTTATGATCATCATTATAGGAGCTTTCATTTGACACCTAACTCGTAACTTTAGGTACTTGTGTTACAATGATACAGCAGAACAACTTTCACACTTCCCGTTTTTAGGGAAGAAGAAATCACGGGGATCAATTTTTCATAGCCTATGATATTCTCGGCATCAGAAGCTTTCATTTAACGTATAGTTTGTTACTTTTGGCCTTCATATTCTAGAGATATAGCTTAAGAATTTTTTTCGCATTTCTCCTTTTTTAGGGGGGAAGAAAGCATGGGGGTCAATTTTTTTGTAGCTTATGACACTCCCCATGTCACAAGCTTTCATTTGACACATAAATCATTAAGTTTCTCCATTGCATTCAAAAGATATGGTGGAACAAAATTTTGTCAAATCCACAAACTGACCAATTGACAAATATCAAAGCCAAAAGCAATAGGAAGATAGTTAACAACTACAATGTTCAGCATGTGTCACATTAATGAATAAGAGTGTGATAGATGGGAAAGTTATCCTGGGATGTAATGAGCATATGACAACAGTTCAAAAAGTGTTGGAGCGTATTGACCTCATGCAACCAATTAATGTTTAAGAATTGCTTTCTGTTGGTTACAACTATTTCTGCTTGCAAATTTTAAAAAAAAGTTCAAATGCAAGTTAACCAGCAGTACCCATGTCAGAAATTAATTTGAAACCATAAACTTCACTTTCTTTTATTTATGTGTATTCTACATGGGGGACAGAGAAGAATCTTAGACTTTACACCTTCTTATACAGGCTTTCTTACACACTGAAGTGCCATTGAATTAGGGATAGCAACCTAGTAATGTGTTGGACCCCCTCTGGCCCTGATAACAGCCACCACATGATGAGGCAAGGACTCCACAAGCTTGCTTAAATGTTCCACAGGTATGGCGACCCTGCATCCTCTGGAGCTGTCCACAATTCGCTCAAGGTCATCACTAATGGGGCATGGGCCTGAACACTCTGCCTGACGGTATCCCAAAGATTTTCATTAGGATTTAAATCTGGGCTTCTAGGTGGCCAATTCATTATTTCAAAGTCAGCAGAATGCTCGTACAACCATGCAGTAGCCAACCTGGACCTGTGAGATGAACAGTTGTCTTGTTGGTAGATGCCATCTTCATTGGGATATATGATGGCCATAAATGGATGTAAATTGTCAGCTATGAGTTCTATGTACTGGGATGCATTGAGAGTCATCAGTACATGTATCAAAGGTCCCACAGATGTCCAACTGAAGATAGCCCAGGCCATCACTGAGCCACCATCAGCTTGTACTGTTCCGACCTGACATGCAGGATCCATGGCTTCATGGGGTTAGCGCCATACCCTCAGTCTCCCATCGGCGTGATGAAATTTAAATTGGGATTCATCACTCCTTGCCAATTTTCAATACTCTTTAGCCCAGGCAAGGCATTGAGCCTGGTGTCGTGCTATTAGAAGTGGGAATCTCGTAAGTCGGCGGCTCCCAAAGCCGAGACGATGAAGTGAGCAGTGCACTGACTTGCCAGCTGGAACTTGTGTTCATATGGGAGGTGATTTCAGATAATGTCTGGCCCCTATTGATCCATATAATGTGGGTTAGATTGCGAAGCCCATGATCATTCGAGGCTGGTTGTCCTTTGCAGTTAGTCTGGGTGCTTGTTTTTTTTGCCGGAATTTTCATATTCCCGGAACACTCTTGAAACTGTTGTATGAGAAAATCCAAGTTCGTTGACAATTTTGGGGATCGAGTGTCCCATCTGTTGGGCACCTATGATATCTCCTCTGTCAAATGCATCTAAATTCTGCACCTTTCCTATTACGCTTCTCACGATGAATGCTTGGGAAGCCAAAGCTGACATCTATATATGAACAGAGTTTCAGCCGCGCATGCGCACAAATGCAGGACTTACAGTAGTGAATTTGGATAACATCTCCTATCCCTAATTCAATGGCACTTCAGTGTACAAAACAAATACCAGTAAGGTAGAAGTCGGGTTCTTTGACCACTGCCTCAGAGCTAACACAACACACAAGGTATGGTAGTTGAATAATACACTCCATAACCATTATCCCAATTAAGGTTGGTATATATATATATATATTTTTTTAACCCCTCACGTCGTCATTCATTGGGGTGGGGGTGGCTCAGTCAGTAGCGTGCCAGGCTCATAATCTGTAGTTCCCAGGTTCGAGTCCCAGCTGGGTCAGCGTTGAGATTTATCTCCGCAAAATTCCCCGCCTTGCCCACGTCAGTAGGGGACACCGATGGGCTTGGAAAGGCCGCCGTCCGTCGGATGGGACGTTAAGCCGTGGCCCCGTGTGCGGGGAGAGCCATACCCTGTGCACGTTAAAGAACACGCTGGATGGCCTTGACGGGAGGCTACCATCTGTCTCCCAACAGCTGTTCCAGTGGGTCCCCTCCCCCAACCTTCTCTGAGCCTTCGGGGTCCATGTGACCTGGCCATTTAGCCCATGGTGTGCAAAAAAGTGCCGCTCAGAGGTAAAACAACCCAAATCATCATTCATCTCTACTACTACAGACTAGGTCTATATATGTGTACTGACTCCCAACTTGAAGAGAAATTGTAGGAGAATCCAAAGTTAAATTGGAAATGAAATTAATTTTGTAGATAATACCTTAACGATTTGCCACTGAATTGCTAAATATATTTCAGAATAAAACATAATGATCAAGATTCGACTTATTTCTCAACTGGAAGTTGGCAAAAGAATTTTTCAAAGAAAAACATTTTTTTCCATGCATATATTAGTGTTTTCTGTGTTACCTGCTATTTCAGTTCCAATTTGTCAATCCTTCATTGCCAGCCTGTATATGTGGTACAGACCATTATTTCTTCAGATCACTGGGCCTCTCTACTTACAGCTTGATGTCAAACTGCTCTGACATAAAAATTTATGGAAATAGGTGGAAATAGACTTTCATAGACATTTGGTGGAAAGAGACTATCTTTAGAACAAAACTTTGTGGGAGGGAGTTCAGAGAACTACAAAATAATATAATAAAGCACTTCCCAAAACTATAAATATAAACAGGTATGAAAAAAAAATTGGAAACACTTAAACAAATTTGATTTTATAAAACTATTTGTGTTAATACTTATACATGAGACTAATTAAAGGCTAATGACTGAGACATGGATTTTTGAGAAATAAAATTTTTTTGTGACGTGCCATTCAAACTGTACAACTGTTAGTTGCAAGTAAACCATCCTATCTAAGATAGGAAAAAAGTTGAATAAAATTTTGTTTATTTGCTAGGAAAAATATCCTGGGTATGTATCATGGTAAACTTGTTTTCTCTCACTTTGATAAACTTTTAAGTGTCATGGAGAAAAAAGGTAACTTAAGTAACCAACAAATAGAAATTAATCGCATGTTTTGAAATACTGATATTAATTTTCTTAAAGCAGGTTCAGTATTAATAATAATCAAGCATGATTATCAGCTTTTAAAATTTTTGTTGGGAGTAAAACTCATCTGTGAAGGGCAAAGTACAAGAAATTTTATTTGTATACTACACACTGCTATATATTTCCAATATTTTCAGTAGCTGTGCCCTATGAAGTTACCGCCCATGTATATGCATACTTTTATTCTTATGTGAGTATTCTCTCTTTTCAGAATGATTTACACTTACTAAAGGATACTGCTAGTAACTCAATTTAATTTGGATACATTTTCATGAAATGGAAGAGTATGATGAAGCAAAATCCACTGAAGATTTTGAACCAAAGGAATTTATTAGAAGCAGCGTGGTTGAAGATGATGCATCAGATTGTGAAAACTTTGATGTTATTGCAATGAATGCCAACAATACTGTAGCACAAAAATTACAGGAAGAAAATGGCTTTTCCAATGATATAGATAATGAACAGCCTGAAATATTAAGTTTACAATGTGCATTTAAACAGATATATCAGAAGAGAATAAAAGGTATAGATAATTTCCCTGGGTTGAATAATTCTGAAAAAAATGAGGTTAGTTTTCTCTGCATATTATTAAGTTATTAATCTAGCTAATTTGATCAGTATGACATTCTACCAATATTTAGGTAACAAGATTAGTAACTAAATTTCAGTTTGTAATATTTAGGTGGTTCTCAATGGTTTTTGGGGAAGGTTTTTTGTACTATCTTGCAATGCTGAAAATTCACAAGCCATGAAAAAACATTTCACTGATTCATTGCTGATCACATAATAAAAGGTTGTAGTCATTCTTGTCATTTATTTCATTATAGGATTTAATTTTAGAACAAAATTTACTAAAAACAAGTTCCCAATTTCTACAACTGCTAAATTTTAGTCAATCACAAAACAAACAACTGCAGTTTCTTAAGGAGTAGTCAGCAGTGAGCCAGTGAAATGTTTTTCATGGCTGGCAAATTTTCCATTTTGCAAAATAGCCTAAAGCAACTTAGTCTGGAAATATTTAAAGTTACATTTCATATAATTGGAATCTACATGCAATAGTTTACAATGTTTATAAACATTCTTGCTTCAGTATATTTTGCAGATTTATGGCTGCATAAAATTTCAGCAAGAGAAACTTTTCAGCAAAAAGAAAATTTTTTGCAAGCAGAAAGTTTACTAAGGCATTATTTATCTGCCCTCATGTGTTGTAAAAACTGCTTCATTCACAAGCTTAGTAATATTATTTATGGCTGGAGCTGAAAGTGATGAGGGTTAAAGATTGAAATACACTTTTATAATTAAAGCTACCCCAAGATGAGTGAAGGTTTTTATTCATCCATTAAAAATATGAAATCTACTTTTCATTAAAATTCATGGATAATCACATTGTATGCAATCAGTGTTACAGCCTAATATGTTATCAAGAGCTCGTGAGTTATCATCCCACCTATCTCAAGATAATGTTTCTGCTAATTTAAAAATTGTTCAGTAATTTATTTATATTTTACTATTTTTTTTTAAATTGCATTTTAATTAGTCCTGTAAAAATATATTTTGCACAGGTGAAAAGGATTTCAAGAGAAGTAAATTTTTATGAAATAAAGAAATGCACCAAATAAAGTTTGATCAAAAATTTGTAATATATACTGTCAAATAATGGGATAAATTGTAATATTTTATAGCAGTGTTTCCCAAATGTTATTCCATAAATTTTGGGTTTCTGTGAAATGAAAATGAAGGTTCTACAAAAGCAATGTAAAAAAATTATATTTTAAAATTTTCATTTTTTTTTACATGAAATGCGAGTTTCATTTCTAAATATATGCAATTAAATTATATGTTGATCTCATATCCTTGTTTAACATTTATTATTACTCTTATTTCTAATCTATATTTCTGTTAGCTTCATATAAATGATATTTTTTAAGGGTTCTGCAAAACATTTTCTAGTTCAAAATGGTTCCATGTACAAATTAAATAGGTAAATATACAACATAGCTCAACATAGTTTGTTCTAGACAACATAGCTCAACATAGTTTGTTTTCTCATTAGTTAAATTAACCCTTCCAGTGTCCAGGACATATATATTCATTTTCAGTACACAAAAATCGATTAAAAAAATGAAAAATTGCCATTTGTGATTTTTTTTTTTATAGATACCTTATAAAAGCATAATTCAGGCTTGATAAATAATATTTTCTTTTTTCATTTGATGCATATTTTTTTAAACTATGATATAAAGAATTTGTTAAAGCCATTTGATTGCCATTTCTTAGAAGTGATATAAGGTATTGCCAATTTATTTGTTAACATTACTCTGTGCTGAAGCAATTCCCTAAGTTAAGCTCAGAAGTTTGATTTGAACTATTATCAACAAATTTTTCTTTAAAGTTTCTAAAATCTCTTGATAATTAACAAAAAACTTATTTTTAAAAATGGCAAAAGATTTTTATAGATATTTTATAAAAATATATAATTCAGGCTTGATAAATAATGTTTTTTTTTTCATTTGATGCATATTTTTTTAAACTATGACATAAAGAATTTGTTAAAGCCATTTGATTGCCATTTCTTAGAAGTGATTAAGGTATTGCCAATTTGTTTGTTAACATTACTCTGTGCTGATCACATAAAAAAACACTATTCTGTGCTGATCACATAATAAAAGGTTGTAGTCATTCTTGTCATTTATTTCATAATAGGATTTAATTTTAGAACAAAATTTACTAAAAACAAGTTCCCAATTTCTACAACTGCTAAATTTTAGTCAAACAATCACAAAAAAAAAAACAACTGCTAAGTTTAAGTTTAAGCTCAGAAGTTTGATTTGAACTATTATCAACAAATTTTTCCTTAAAGTTTCTAAAATATCTTGATAATTAACAAAAAACTGTTATTTTTAAAAATGGCAAAAGATTTTTATAGATATTTTATAAAAATATATAATTCAGGCTTGATATATAGTGTTTTCTTTTTTCATTTGATGCATATTTTATTAAACTATGACATAAATAATTTGTTAAAGCCATCTGATTGGCAATACCTTATGTCGCTTTTAAGAAATGGCAATTTGTTTGTTAACATTACGCTATGCTGAAACAATCTAAGTTAAGCCCAAAAGTTTGATTTGAACTATTATCAAAAAATTTTTCCTTAAAGTTTCTAAATCTCTCAATAATTAACAAAAAACTGCTATTTTTAAAAATGGAAGATTTTGTTAGTAATTATGAAATATGTACCTATTTTTTTGGTATACCAGTAAAAAGTGTTATTAAAATTAATATGTTACTACAATGTTCAAATTTTGTACTTCAGTAAAATTCAGTATTAAATTCTCTTCCATTTGGTATATAACACAACCTATGTTGATTAGTTATTTGTTAAAAATATTCTAAAGTTGACTTGTTTATTGGACACTGCAGCAACAAGCCTGGACTTTTCTCAAAGTATGGTACAGTGAAAAAAAATTACAAAATGGGGGAAATGTTTATTATAAGAAATTTTTTTGTTATTCAGAAATAAATAGCCTTTCTATTCGTGTGCATTGTAATCATTTCTGTCTATTGGTGTTTTTTAAATAAATTATTTGTTCCCAGGTGCATTTTTTTACTACGACTCTAAAAAAAAAGTCCTATTAAAATGAAACTTGTCTTTTTTAAGTATTTTATTTTTCAGAAAATTAGAATTAAATGCTGATCAATTTGGCATATAACATGCCATAATTCCTTTCATTAGTTATTTGGCAAAAAAAGTTCTAAAGTTAAATTTGTTCTCTGGATGTAAACCAGTTTTTGAGGCTGGACACTGGAAGGGTTAATAGAGCAGTACAGTAAAAATGGTTAGATATTTATCATACACTGAATTGAAATCTGAGCATTCAATCTGGGCTTATACATTCATACTTATAATATCTACCACACATCAACAACTTCCTACCATCAACAACATCCTATGGGGTAAGTGTTTCAATCCATTATCTTCTAATGGTGCCATCGATGGTTAAGAGGTGAGGTTTTTTTTTTTGTAGGTCCTTGCTAACTATCGCAGGTGATAGTGACATGATTGCATTTAAAGTGTTGACACTCAGTCACTATAGGTATGCCAGATTAGCAGGTGCTTTTCGCTCCAGCTGTTGAGAGTGGACTAGCGGCACCATTTTCTGGAAGATATCCACACTTCTTATTAATGTAGACTGCACCATGCTTATGGCTTTGACAGCTTATTTGTCTCCATTTAGTAGCACACTGTTGTGAATAACTTGTAACATATACAATCAGTTGCAGTTGAAAAGTCTGCTATGTTGTCTTTTTTTTCAACAGTCCATCATTTATATGACAGATTAACAGATGTTACATGACAACAGATTTTACTGCAATGATTTTTTTGTGTGCAACTCTAAATATTTTTTACTTTATTAATACTCTAAATATTTATTCTTATGCAGTATATATATGGCATTTTTATAGTAATATTGTTGATACTGTGATTTTTTTCCCTTTTTACGAGACATTTTACAGTTATTAGAGGCAAATGGAAGAATTGTTTCAAAGTCTTCTAGCATTTTTTTTTATATACAGAGAATGTGGATCTCCTGCACCATAACTTAATACCCCATCTAATGGATGCCAGTCTTCCCAAACTCATAACTCTCTCTTTCCCATTGAAAGGCAGGGTGTAGACAAGAAAATGAAATCTTGAAGCTGAGATGACTGAAATTGAATCTGAACTTCAATTATGAGCATGGCAAGCTGGCAGCCGAACTCGCCTCATATATATATATGTAATAAACAGATTATTACTTAAAAGTATTTTACAATTTTTTTATGTTAAAATATTCTTAATAGATCATCTAAATAATGAAAGTGATCTGATATTATGCTTCATATAGGAAAAGCTGCAAGTTCTGAGAACTTATCTAGAGCAGTTGGAAGAACAAAACGAAGTATTAGTATCAACAATGATGGAACTTGAAAAAGAAGCTCAACAAAGGGTTGTACAAATGGAAAGACGATTGAAGAGTAGTGCAAAGTCAACAATGGTAATGCTTTCAAAATTTTAAATGATATTCAGACATATTTAGGGAGGGGAGGATTTACATTATTTTTAAATGGTGTTTTCTAAGAAATCCAATGTTATTTTTAAATATGATTACACCTATGAAAGATTTCTTTCAGTCAAATTTAAAAAAGAGATCAAAAGACTTGAATGTTGTCTGTTTGCCAACCGAGACTGATAAAAGTGAGGACAGGGTTTACAAGCAACTTCAGGGTAATTTGAATTCTGTATATAGTCACTGGAAGGAGAGCTATGCACCAATTCCCTGTGATGATGCATAGAACCTGCCAGGCCTAGCACCTAATGTCCGACCCCATCTTCTCATGGTGCAGACCGTTAGTACCTTTCAAAAGAGATACCCTCTTGTGGAAGGGAACGGAAGGGGAGGGCTGCCAGATTAGTGTGGTCTACTGATCTTGGACAACTATGGCTACTTTTCTTTTTTTTCTACCCTGCTGAGGAGTGGTCAACCACACAGGGTCCTGGTGCTGACCATATAAACCCACTGGACTGGACAGATATATGGCTCTGAGCTTGATTATGGATCCTGATTTTGCTGCACTGGTGGGCTTCTGTGGAGGGATAATCTTCTGCTGTGTTTTCTGTTTGTTTGTGGGTTGAAAGCCCCAAGTGAATAGATTCACAAGATATGTTTTATCAGTTGGTGGATAATCCTGAGCAGAGGTCATCGCAGGCACCTGAACTCTTTGCTTATATGGGCATCGACAAATTCTACATTGGAGGAAGTCTTCCAGTGTAGATGGCTTCAGCCTTTAGTGGTGGGGGAACAGGTCTTTGCCCCATGTCTGCGATTAGGGGGCTGTTTGATATTGTTGGCATTCCCTCTCTCAATAAACATAGTTTCTTTAAACATCCCACTAACCATTTTCTCTCCATAGGTAGTTGGAATGTGAGGACTCTGCACAGAGCTTTTTCTCTTGATGTCCTCATACAAGAATTCCACCATTATAATTTAGATATTCTCGGCTTGCAAGAGACCAGATGGACAGATAAAGGTCAGATTCTTAAAAATAATCTTAAATTTCTCTTTACAGGGAGGGATGACAATAAGCATCACCAAGGCGTGGGTCTGCTTCTCAGCAGACACGCTAGTGATGCACTTCTAACATATGAGTGCATTAATGAAAGGTTTCTTATAGCAAAATTTCAGACAAGCGTTAAAGACTTGAATGTTATCTGTTGTTATGCCCCCACTGAGGATGAGAAGGATAGGTTTTATGGACAACTTCAGGATATTTTGAATTCTGTCAAGAAAGGAGATATTATTCTTGTTCTTGGTGACTTCAATGCCAAAGTTGGTACTGGCTCTGACTTTTGGGGAGGAGTAATAGGCCCGTTTGGTATTGGTAGCTGCAATGGCAATGGGCAACATCTCCTACAGGTAAGTAAACTCAACGGATTCAGAATAACTAACACTTATTACGAACACCGCGACATACATAAGTACACATGGGTTTCACCCGATGGGCTGCATAAGAATATGATTGATTATATATTAATTAACAGCAAATGGGCTAGTTTTGTTAGGAATACCACGTCATACAGGGGAGCTGAAATTGGATCTGACCATTATCTTGTTAAAAGTGTCTTGCAACTTAAACTTAAAAAGTGTTGTGCTAGGGTTAAAAAATTTACTTTTAATACTGAAGCTCTGAAAGACCCAGTTATAGCCAAAGCTTACCATGATAGGTTTCTTAGTCATTATGACAGTCATGGTATGCTTACTACTGAAGTTGAGGAAGAATGGGATCATTTTAAACAGGCTTTTTTGGAAACTAACAGTACTCTTTTAGGAAAAAAGGAGCAGAAGAGGCAAAATTATCTGAGTGATAAGGCACTTGAGCTTATTTCGGAAAGAAAGAACTGCAGGAATGCCCTTAATCAATACCCTACTAGTCCTAATAGAAAGCATTACAGAGACCTTAATAAACTTGTAAAGGATCAGTTAGCTGCTGATAAGAATCTTTGGCTTGATGGTTTGGCTGACAAAGCCGAGGAAGCAGTTAGGCAGCACAACAGCAGAGAGCTGTACCAGATAGTTAATGTTTTGGTGGTAGAAAACGGACATGCATACAAGAATTGAAGGATAAACAAGGTAAGGTTATAGAAGGGGAGGATTCTGTCATGGCTAGGTGGGCTGAGCATTTCAGTGATGTTCTAAACAATGTAGTTAGTTCTACTCCCATTGTTTGCAATGATGATAGATGCATTGGTGGCTTTAATGTTGGCCCTATAACACAATCTGAAGTTCTTTTGGCTGTTTCTAAACTTAAACTTCATAAATCCCCAGGGGTAGATGAAATTACTACGGAAATGCTTAGAGCTGGGAATGTTTCGGTTACCACTTGGATGACTGAAATTCTGAATATCTTTTATGATAAAGGCTTGGTTCCTAAGGATTTTACCAGAGCTATTGTTATCCCTATTTACAAAAAAGGTGATCGCAGTTCTTGTGATAACTATAGGGGTATTAGCCTACTCTCTGTTCCAGGTAAAGTTCTTTCCATGATTGTGCTTAATAGAATTAAGAATCTGGTTGACAGTCAATTACGTGATGAGCAATGTGGATTCAGAAGTGGTAGGGGATGTGTGGATCAGATATTTTCACTTAGGCAGATTCTTGAGAAATGTTTAGAGTTTCAGAAACCTTTGGTTGCTAGCTTTGTTGATTTCAAAAAGGCTTTCAACTCTGTTGATCGTCATAATTTGGTTGATTGTGAGATCATATGGTATATCTGACAAGTTAGTTAACCTAATTAAAGCTCTCTATAATAACACTGAGTCCTGTGTGAGAATTGGTAAGGCTTGTAGCAATTGGTTTAGCATTACTTCTGGTGTTCGACAAGGGTGCATTTTGTCTCCTTTTCTCTTTAGCTTTTTTATTGATTATGTTATGCAAAATTCACTTCAAGGGAAAGATTTTGGCCTTAAATGGACTGGAGATATGAAAATTTCTGATTTAGATTATGCTGATGATTTAGCCCTTTTGGCAAATGATGTTGATGAGATGAACTCTTTCATTCGAGCTGTTGATGAGACTGGTAGTAGAGTAGGTTTGGTTATAAACAGAGAGAAAACTAAAGTGATGAAAATTGGTCACGCAGGCTGTGATTCAGTTAATCTGAATGGTAGCAGTCTTGAGCAGGTGTCACAGTTTAATTATCTTGGGAGCTATATAGCAGATAATGGTGATGTGCGACATGAGATTAACAGACGAATAGGGATTGCTGCTGGGTCTTTTAAGAATCTATGGAGAGTGTGGAGAAATAGGCTTATACACCTAAAGACTAAAATCGGACTGTATAATAGTTTGGTTCTTACTAGGGTAGTTATGGTAGCGAAACTTGGATGCTTTGTAAACAAGATAACAGGAAACTAGATGCTTTTGATTCCAGATGCTTATGCAGTATATTGGGCATTAGGTGGTTCAACTTTGTAACTAATGATGAGGTTAGGCAAGGGAGTTTGCAACCTCCTTTAAGCAGCATATTGTGCAGAGAGAGACTCCATTTATTTGGCCATGTTGCCTGTATGGATAATTATAGATTGGCGAATAGGGTTATGAACAGTGTGCCTAAAGGCCTCAGAAAGAAGGGGAGACCTAGGATGCGGTGGGCAGACAATGTCAAAAATGACCTTGTTAGAATTGGTGTGCAGTAGCCAGATGCAGTAGATGTAGCTCAGGATAGACTTGCTTGGAGAACTAAATTGCACGGTCTGGTTGGGCCTCCGTAGCCCATGGCTGCTTGATGATGATGATGATATAGATATTTTTCGTACAGAGTGACTTAGTGCCAAAGTTTCCACTGATTCAGACCTTTGGTCTGGATAGATGGGCTCCTTTGTCACTAATAATTTCAACAGCAGCGGAGAATGCCTACTCCTATATGTAAAAATACTCCCTCAAGCATCTGTTTGTCACAGAGGTATATAAATAGGTTTCAATTAATTGATAGCTCTAAACACAGAGATAAATTATGAATGAAATTGTGTGTTGATTAAGAGTAAATGGACTAGTTTTTTTACGAACCTTGCAACGTCTCCGATGAACATAGATGTTCATAGCATTTGAAATGAGAGACCCAAGAGGAACATTGATGTCTTTTGTACAACAACAACAAAAAAAATATTAATTTTTAAAAATTAGAATTTGCCATTTGAAAATTTTCTTACATGTGACTTTTAAAAACACTTAATTCAAGTTTAAAAAATAATACTTTTTTCATTTGATGCATATTTCATTTAGCTACAACATAAATAATTTGTTAAAGCCATCTGATTGCCATTTCTTAGAAGCACTATATAGTATTATTGATTTGTTTGTAAATGTTACTCTGTGCTGAAGAAACCACCTGATTTAAGCTCACAAGTTTGATTTGAACTATTATCAACAAATTATTCCTTCAAGTTTCAAAAATCTGAAAATTAAGAAAAAACAAATATTTTTTAGATTAAAGATTTTGGAAGTAATTGTGAAGTACATACCTCTCTTTTTTCCCCTCATCATTTTGTACTCTTTTTCTGCCTTAAAACATATTTTACTATTACTGGAATTATTTTTATCATTTATCCTAGCATTCTATGCATCTTTCCACTCTTCAGATTGAAACTATAACTAGAAAAAAGTTTCATAGCAAGCTTATTTTCATAGTAAGCTGGCTGCAACACAGAGTCACAGTAGAAGGAGGAAGTCGCAGGGTTCTAATTTCTCACTCACACATCAACAGTGGGGAGAACTGTCTGCAAAGTGGCTGCATGGCAAATTTGCATGGATGATTTAATCGAGTATGATATACACACCCTTCATAAAGTTAGCATTTCTTTTCCTTTTATTAAACTTTAGTTTTCATTTCTGTGGATTTACTGTATTTCCATAAATTATCGATTTTTTTCAGAATTATGCTACATCATTTATTGATGTGGATATTTTATTTAACATCACATTAGTTTATATGTTATTTTTTCTTTTATTATTTCTTCATTTTCCAGTAAAAAAAAAAATCATCTGTTTTCTGAAAATGAATGAAGTCTTGGATATGAAAACAAAAAGATATCTTTGTCATGGAAATCAGTCCTCATGTAGCAGAGCAATTTCAGGTTTTATTACCCCATTCCCACCCCTGACAAAATTTCATTGAAAAAAAAATTGAGTTTTTATGTTTATATTAAAGGATTGCAAAAGCCCCCCCCCCCCCCCAGTACTTGGCTGTGCTACTCTGACGATATAGCATTTTTTGCTTTGGTGCAACTTTTCAGCACTTAGTCAAAATCGCCAAAATTCACCACCCAAAGGAAAAAAAAATCATAATTCTAAGTAAAAAAACAGCCAAAAATTGTTCTTCCATTTCATAAACAGAACAGAAAATTCCATTAATGTGTGAACAATCCAATCCATTTTATATGATGTTGGCCTGTGTTTTGAAAAATACGACACTGAAAAGAATCATTAAAAGAAATAAAAAATCATGTTTCATATAAGTATTTGGGAAGAAATTTCCTTTTATTTAATATATAATTTAGCTATTTTTATTCCTCAGGTGTTCCAAAATTAAGCCTTAATTGCATAGTCTGATTTCTTTTTTTATTTTAGCATTGTAAAAAAAGTTTATTAAAATTACTACACTTTAAAATTTGCTTAAATTTTATATTTTCATAAAATTTGGAATTTAATTCTGTTTAATTTGATATATAACATGATGCATTTCAGTTGATTGATAATTAAAAAAAAAATCCAAAATTGACTTGTTTATATGACAGCACAGTTGGCAAAAAGGCCTTTCTCAAAAGTATGGTACTGAGAAAATAATTACCAAAAGTAATTTTCTTGTGTCAAGTAAAATTTTTTTTTTTCTTCAGAAATAGCCTTTTTTTCATGTGCTTTATAATTATTTTTGTCTATTAGTTTTTTTTTTAAATAAATTTTTATTTGCATTGCCATATGCATTTGTTTACTTCATGACTCCAAAAATGCCCTATTAAAGTAAAATCATTTGTCTTTTTTGTAAAATATTTTATTTTAAGAAAATGTAAAATTAAACCTGCTTAATTTGGCATATAACATGCCATAATTCCTTTCATTAGTTATTTGGCAAAAAAAAGTTCTAAAGTGAAAGTTTTTTTGGCTTATCAGAGTTAAAAAAATTTGGGCCTCTGGATGTAAACCAGTCTTTCAGGTGGGGGACTCTGAAAGGGTTAAGAACATGAGGTTATACAGAGAAGCTTAGATTGGTTTTGAGTCTTATATTGTTAAGCATTTTACAACTGAAGCTTTAACAGCAGGCAAAGATTAAAAGAGTTGTTTTTAACACTAAAGCTTTGAAAGACCCAAAAATATCCAAAGCCTGCTATTGTTTAGTCATTATTACTATAATAATTTGTTAATGAGGTTGAAATAAAAAGAGGTGAAAAATGGGGCTTTTTCAAACTGGCTATTCTTGTAGCAAACAGTGCCAGTCTGAGTAAAAAGGAGCATAGAAGACAGTCATATGAGGTATAAGGCAATGCAATTTATGTTTGAGCTAAAGAAGTGCAAAGACAAACAAACAAAAACTTAGTAGTCTTTACAGGTAGCATATTAGATGGTTAAGGATTCAGATGAAAGTTAATGATAATCTTTGGCTTGTTACCTAGCCTACAAAGTAGAGGAAACAACTATACAGCACAACAATAGAGAGTTGTTCCAGATAGTAAAGATTTTGTGTGGAAAAACTGAATAGAGTTCTAGGAGTCGAGGGTACAGATGTCAATATTACTGAAGGGGAGGATTCTGTCATGTCATGATTAACATTTCAATGATGTTCTGAATAATGTAGTTAATTCTGCTTCTATTGTTTGCAATGAAGTTTAATGTACAGCAGCTTTAATAGGGCATGTCATTGTATGAGAAGGTCTGTAAAAGCTACGATTCTTTTCTGCCCTATGTGTCCTAAAAAAAAAACCTTTTGCTCATAATGAAACAAATTTTATAAGGTAGATTTGTGCATTGTTTCACTTTCTTCGGTATTCAAGAATTACTATTGAGTGACATGTTGCATGTCACAGTAATGATTTATTAATATTTTGTTTAAACATATAGATATAATTGAGGGTTTGTAGTGCATCACTCTTTCCCTATATTCAACAAGCTTTTGCTGGCTTTTCTAAGAATGCATCACTCAGTAAAAGCAATAGCATATTGTATTAAAAATTGAACTCTCTGCCTATAATAGAATCCAGGTTCAAACTAGAAAAGAATTTAAACTGTAATAAAAATTCTAAATACAAATTGAGAAATAAAGGGACAAAATATCGAAGTTGCTAAGAAGTTCAAAATAGTTCACATAAGAAATTCTGCCACACTTCAAAACCGGTTGCTTAGAATGAAATTACATAACTTTATTAAGATTTTTCATTGAATTTTTCAACAGTGTTCAACTAGTGACTTTAAAATATTATGAATGGGGAAAGTATAGTCAGCGATAGAGGCCTCATTGATCATTGCATGGTAAATAAACTATTGTTCATTCTCATCTCTTGAACATAACTAATGAGAATGCATATTACATTAATGTTGGAATGTTAGTTTATATTAAGTCTACAAAAATAGCTGTCTACATCCTACAAAATATATACCATAGCCCTTGAAATATTATAGAAAATACAAAAATTGAAAAAGTATGTTTTTGAAGAACTATGAAAAGCAAATGAGTAAAAATTGTAAAATATTAATACATGTGACTTATGAAATAATAAGTTGAAAAAGAAATTGGTATCCAATTTTTTTTCAGTTCATTTTAATTCTCTGTTCTGCTTAATTTTGAAATAGCAGCTTTCAAATTATGCATTATAAACATTTTTAAACTTCTCACTAGACCAGAGGTTCCCAAACTTATTTGTCTTACTGCCCCCTTTTCAGAAAAAAAATTACTCAGTGCCCCCCTGGAAATCTACCTTCTTTAAGTGAACAAACAGAAAGATGCAGTGACAAATTCACGTTCTTTTATGTATCTATATTTCTACCTATGTCTTGCAACATAGTAAAGAAAGATGTTGTAAATAGGACACCTTGAAGCTTCAAATTATAAAATTATTTATTAAAATCAACCATAGTAACATTCACATTGCACACAGAAAATTAAGATAACGAAGGATAATATTAAAATAAAAATTACGAATAACATAAAAAATAATAAGGAAGATAAATAAGGGAATATAAAAATAATAAATAAATGAAGATGAAAATAATTTCTTATCTTCCCTTCTTTATGCTTCCACCGCCCTCCAGTTGCACCCGAGGCTACTACTGACCCCCTGGATCGTTTCAGCGTTCCCCAGGGGGCGGTATCCCCCACTTTGGGAAACATTGCACTAGACCATCTCTTTTGATGTTATATATATACTTGCTTTCATTGAAATCAACAATTGCTTGCTGTGAACCAAATTAATTATGGTGGTAGCTATACACACAAAGAAGCAGTGACTACAGAGGTGGACAGTTCTACCAATATTTAGCGACAAACAAGAGGTACAACAGTAGGTGATATGGCCACAATGAACCACAATGCACAAGACAGTTCATCCCTGCATTAAGTCAAACAGGTAGTGAATGTGATATACAGCTTTGCATCATACATCCTTGCTGTCAGTTAAGTCATAGGCAGCTGAGTGCTGGATGTAACATCTCGTGTTCAATGGGCAACAGATCCAATGAACACATGGGCCAAGGAAGGAGAACCACATCACAGATGCACTGCAGGGAGACAAGGGCAGTATGTGGCTTTGAATTATTCTGTTGGAAAATGGTGTTGGGCATGGAACTTAGATATGGCAGCAGAACAGGTCATAGCACACTTTCAACCTATCGCATCACCATCAAACTGACTGTTATAACTAATGGCTCCCCACACCATGATGCTGAGTGTTGGTCTCATATGGAGCTCCAGGATATGGTCTTTGTTACATCTGTCATGTCATTGTCTCCACACACACACACACACAGCCATCACTAGTAACTAAGCAAAAACACTTCACTAATAAATCAGCACTTTGACGTCAATTCTAATTTTAGAGGAAAAATTGTCTTGAGCCAGGTGGCATACGAACCCACGACCTCCTGATAACATGTCAGGTGCTCTGGACCACTGAGCTACCAGCCGCCGATCAAGATCTCCTCTAATTAATGCTATGAACATTCCTTTTTGTCACATATAGGCATTATTCAGGCAATTTTAGCCACGAGCGACTTTCTATTTGCCATATAGATGGAAAGCATGTCTTACAATAGAATGAACAGCACCTATATGTGACATAAAAGGAACATTCATAGTGTTAATTAGAGGAGATCTTGATCGGCGGCTGGTAGCTCAGTGGTCCAGAGCACCTGACATGTTATCAGGAGATTGTGGGTTCATATCCCACCCAGCTCAAGACAATTTTTCCTCTAAAATTAAAATCGATGTCAAAGTGCTGATTTATTAGTGGATGTTGAACAATCGAGTTTATCTCATTATTTATCATAAACAAAAATAGTATTCATCACTGAAGAGATGACACAACCTTTGCACCGCAGCAGATGGTAACGATGATGGAATGGAATCAGAGCAAGACAAGCCAAAGGATGGCATGCATACAGGCCCACATCTCTCGTAGCCATTGTAGGATTCTGCTAGCAGATATGGGAACATGCAGGGATGGTGTTATGGCACTAGTAATCTGCCTTACCATCACAGTTCTGTCATGTATAACATGTTTCCCTGATCCGAGACAGCCCACCTACTCTGACGTTCTCTTGTGTTCTGACAACTCCTGTGGGCACCGGAACCTGACTAGTTTTGCAGAACCTTTATTATCCATTTTTGCCAACAGCATCCACAGGTTTGTGCATCACAATCCATATGTGTTGCAATTTGTCAATTGGACAATCCAGCTTCTGCTATTCCATAATTGGGCCCCTTTCAAAGTTCATGAGGAGGTGCATGTAACTTAATCTTTGACATTCTAAAGGCATTGCTACTTCACAAAGGTCTGCTCCACACACTTCTTTTTGCTAGAAATTGCTCACACTACTTTTTATAGCACTTTGGCAACATTTACATCACAGAGACAACTGCCTGGCTACTGGCCATGTTTTTGTGCCTATCACTGTCATATGCAAATCAGTGACAGATATATGTTGTCATCATGCATGCAAATTTTCAGCTTTTTCTGGCTTTTCATTCCTTGTGTGGCAGTTTCAATGAAGGGCAGTGGTGGATACAGAAAATGTGTGTGTGTGTGTGTGTGTGTGGGGGGGGGGGGATATATGAAGTAGGGCTTCTTTTCTAATTAAGTGGTCTGCTGGTGAAAAAATGAATTTTGCAAATTTACTAGACCTTTTGGCTGAAAAATAGCCTATTCTTTTTCTGATTTTTTTCTTCTTTTGGACACAAAATCAATTTAATAAGATTATTTATCCATGTAAATCGAGGGATACCCATCCCTCGATTTACATGGTAGATAGGTTCCAGGATATCACTGTATAAATCAAAACTGTTCAAATTGAGACTAACAACTTATGGAAAAAATGGGGATTGGTTCCGAAAAAAAATCCTTGTTATGAATAAGACGTGCATTGAAAATTTTATATGCATATATTTATTCCAAATCTATCTCTGATTATCAATCTCATGTATGATTTTGTTATGAATAGAAGAAATTGAGTCACATTTACCTATATCATTCCTGTCAGATACATTATTAAAGATTCAAGAACTAGAAATAGCCATCCTAACCGATGCACTGTCAACTGAAGTCAAACATTCTTCGTGTTTTAGTTCACTATGATGTTTCATTGCAGCTAATACATCATCTACAGTTTTGAAAATTGCTGATCCTTCTGTTGTACTGCTTACATATAAGAATTTAGCATTGAATTCTACAATTTCTATAGCTGCACATGCGTCAAAAGTGGTGGTAGAAGGACAGTCACCATTCCTTTAAACAAAGGAATGTGGCATTGTAGGGAGATTTACAATCTCCCTACAATGCCACATTTTTATTTTTGTTGCCAGATGCATTTTTTTACTACATGACTCTAAAAAAGTCCTATTAAAATAAAACATTTTTTTTTGTTAAATACTTGATTTTCAGAAAATCCAGAATTAAATGCTGATTAATTTGGGATACAACATGCATAATTCCTTTCATTAGTTATTTGGCAAAAAAGTTCTGAAGTTTTTTTGGCTGAGCATAGTGAGAAAATAGGGAGATTGTAAATCTCCCTACAATGCCACATTCCTTTGTTTAAAGGAAAAAAAATACAAAAAATGGTCTGTGAAATCATATCTGTATAATATATGTGTATCTTCCTGTATGCACCTTAAAAAGTAGAAAATAAACCTAAATCATCAATGGTGCAATAAATTACCGAATTCATGGGAGATAGGGTTCAAAGGGAGATACGGTGGTGATTTACTTAACAAGATTGCCAGTGCCCTATCATCCTTTTATGGCTTCTCGGTTTTTATTTGTATAAACAGTAATTATTGACAGTTTAAACTTTTAACCCTTCTAGTGTCCAGGCTGAAAAACAGGTTTCCATCCAGGTGCCAAGCTATTTTCTCACAATGCTCAGCCAAAAAAATTCAGAACTTTTTTGCCAAATAACTAATGAAAGGAATTATGCATGTTGTATACCAAATTAATCAGCATTTAATTCTGGATTTTCTGAAAATCAAGTATTTAACAAAAAAAAAAATGTTTTATTTTAATAGGACTTTTTTTAGTCATGTAGTAAAAAAATGCATCTGGCAACAAAAATAAAAATTTATATATAACAATAAACTGATAGACAGAAATCATTACAATGCACATAAATAGAATGACTATATATTTTTGAATAACAAAAAAAAATTACTCTTTTGGTTTTAAGTACATATTTTTCTTATTTTGTAATTTTTTTCTCGAGAAAGACTGAGAAAATTCCAGGCTATTAGCCAACTGTGCTGAGTCAGATGACCAAGTCAACTTTAGATTTAAAAAAAAAATAACCAATCAATGGAAATAGGTCATGTTATATACCAAATTAAACAGAATTTAATTACGAATTTTATGAAAATAAATAATAAATAATATAAACAAATTTGTAAGCATATTGATTTCAACAAGCCTTTTTTAATGTGATATGGTGAAAAAAAGATTGCACTGTACAATTAAGGCTTCATTTTGGAAAACCTGATGAATAAAAATAGTTAAATTTTATCAATCCAAAGTGAATGCACAGTATTCCCTGTTGAGAAGTCATCAAACATTAATTAATAGATTCTGAAAAAAATTCATCACCACCACGGCGGGAATCGAACCCGCATTTCTCCAGATTCATGCCAGAGTGCGCTACCATTGCACCACACGTCGGACAATGAACTCTTTCAGAATATGACCTTATAAATCTTCCTGAGACGTGACTGAGACAGTGCCATCTATACTCAAGGAGATGCAACTTTTTCAGTCGTTGCATTTGATTATCAGATGTTAATGAGAAGGTCGCTAATGCTAAGACGTTAATATATAATTAAAAATCATAAAGTGAATGCTCCTTGAGTATAGATGGCGCTGTCTCAGTCACGTCTCAGTAAGACGATTTATAATTCATATTCTAAAAGAGTTCATTGTCCGACGCGTGGTGCAATGGTAGCGCGCTCTGGCATGAATCTGGAGAGATGCGGGTTCGATTCCCGCCGTGGCGGCGATGAATTTTTTTTCAGAATCTATTAATTAATGTTAAATTTTATATTTATCGAAAGGAAATTTCCTCTCGAGTAATATAATATTCAACCTGAAATATGATTTTCATTTCTTTTAATGATTCTTTTCAGTATCGTATATTTTAAACATGGTCAGTGTTATACAAAGTGACTTGGCCTTCTCACATTCACGGGATTTTCTGAACTGGTTCTGAAATAGAAAAAAAAAACTTCCTTGGCTGCCTTTTTTTTTTACTAAACATTATGAATTTTTTCTTTGGGTGTTGAAGTTGAGTGATCTTGGCTTAGTACAGAAAGGTTTTGCACCAAGGACAAGCCCTTCCTGAAATTGTCCTCCCAAATGATGGCCCAATCTCCATAGCAAGGAAGTCTGTTTTGCTTCCATATCCAAGACATTCAATTTCAGAAAATGGTACAAGCTCAAAGTTTTTTTTATAAAAAAAAAAACGAAATAATAAAAGAAAAATTACATGTAACCTAATGGGATGTTAAATAAAATATCCGCAACACCTTTTAAGCCGGCCTCCGATCTAGCATAACTTGGAAAGATCAATAAATCAGCTGATTGAAGATCGCTAACTAACGGAAGTAAATATACAGAAATGAATATGCTTTCATATCCAAGACCTCTTTTATTTTCTGAAAATGATACTATATCAAAGTTTTACTGGAAAGTAATAAATAATAAAATAAAAATTAGCATATAGCCTAATGCAATGTTAAAATATCCACAGCAACAAGTTGTAAGCCAGCTATGCAATGTAGCATAACTATGAAAAAATCAATACTTATCGATGGGCCAAAAGGTCACTAATTTCCAAAAATAAATCTACTGAAATGAAAACTAACTAAGGTTTAAATATAAAAAAAATATTAACTTTACAAAGAATATCCAATATGCTGCACCAAAACTAAAAAAACACTTTCAGCACACGGAATGGAGATAGCATGTGTCAGCCATCTGTGTCTTGTTTGACTCAGTGAAGCATAACTAATTAAATGCAGATGCAACCAGAATTTCTAAGAAGGATGTGTTTACTTTCAGTTTCTATTTGAAGGATGCTGGGAAAAATGATAAAGAGAACTTGGGAATACTGAAATAGGTTTATGACAGAAAAAGGGTGAAACAGAAAACAAAATTGTGGTATGTATTTTGTAATTACTTCTAAAATCTGTCGTTTTTAAAAAAGAGCAATTTTTTGGTTATTTGTAGGAGATTTTCAAAAATTTAAGGAAATATTTGTTGATAATAGTTTAGATCAAACTTGTGAGCTTAAATCAGAAGGTTGCTTCAGCCAATAGGAACGTTAACAAGCAATTCGGCAATACTGTTTAGTGCTTCTAAGAAATGGCAATCAGGTGGCTTTATAAAATTATTTATATTTTGAGTTTAATAAAATATGCATCAAATAAAAAAATATTATTTAAGCCTGAATTATATATTTTTATAAGTTATATATATATATTTTTATTTTTAAAAAATTGATATTTTTTTTGTACTAAAAATGTATACATACGTCCTTGGCCTCTCAATTCAGATTCTCCGAACATATACAGATGATGTGGAATGGTTAAGTAACATAAAAGTAATGTCTAAGGATGATCATCCACTACTCCAACAGAATATTTCTCTCAAAGTTGAAATTAAATACATATTCTGTGACATTGAAATTATGCCACCCAGAAGTTTATTTGGCACATTATAGCCATTGTTGCTCTTGCCCATTAAACTCCTAACAACTATCCAGCACCACCCAGAAGAACTGATTGGAATCAGATAAAAAACATAGATGAGATAGGGTGTCAGAAGAGTAAGATATGATTACATTTACAGAGCAAAGGCACAAATTTATTTTACAGGTAGATTACATAATGGTAGTATATAACTTGTAAATTCCACATGGTTCATGACACATGTAACTATGCATTGCAGCCTGGAGTTGTACAGGTATCTAATAGGGTTTTGAGGCACTACCCACCATGCCTGTTGCAGCTGGTCTCTCAGGACAGCTAGTCTTTGCTGGTTGCAGATGACTCCCTACCAATTCACAAAAAATATTTGATGGGTAATAAATCTGGGGACCTGACTGACCACAGAAGAGTGTCAACAAGTGTAGACATTCCCAGGTGATGTTAGTGGTATGAGGCCTGGTGTTATCTTGCTGAAACAGGGCAGCAGTCATTTGTGCAATGAAGGGGATACTATATGGGTTTCAGGATATCATTAGTAGAGTGCTGCATGGTCACAGTATCTAGGAAACACACCAGAGATAACCAGCTATTACAATTTATTATCTAGACCATAATGCTTGTTGCTTGGACAATGTGTTTTTAACACTTTGTACAAGCAATGATGATGATCACCATATATGTGCGGAAATGACATGGTCGGTGCTCCAATCCAGCTGCCACACAACAGTGGCAGCTAGACTGGAGCACTGACCATGTCATTTCTGCACATGTGGTGATCATCAGCTCCTAGAGAAAATCAGGAGTCATCACAAAAAATTATATGATGTCATCCCACATCCCAAGTTGTTCAATGTTGGCACCACTCTAGGCACTGTTGATAATTTCTGGTGGTCAGTAGAAGGTGACTCAATGGACGATGTACATGCAGTCCTGCCTCTGAAAGTTTTCAAGAAATGGTTCATCATGTTGTGGGGTGATGCAAAGATTGTGTAACTGTTCTGCTGATAGTGGCTATCATTGCCTTTGTGTGATAGACACCTGTTACAAGACCAGTGCCATGATACTGTCCTCTGGTTGCACCAAATTCTTGTTGACAAATGTATATGGCTTCTCACAGTCACAGTTGCTAGCAATGAACGACTCTTATGGTTGTGGTCAACATGTTCTGCCTTATGGCTGCTTGACCATCTTGCCTCATGGAATCTGATGGTCCAACCTTCTGTCAAATGCCGCAAGCTAGCAATATGGCTGATGTGCATGTTGTTGTGGCATTCTGTATGTGATGCATGTTTCTACATTCTTCATTCTGTGGGCTGTAAATTCATTGAGCATTTGTGGCAACAGCATGCCTTTTAATGCTTACCCTCATATCCTCATCAACCACACAGAGTTTTGGTGTTGTGAAGTGTGGCATGTGTGAAGGTCATGAAATGGTATAAATAACACCTGACACTGAGCTCTGTTAATCAGTGTTATTCTTGTTCTTCAGATGGGAAAGGTAGCATACTTAAGTGAGTTTGACAAAACCAAATTGTAATGGCCAGACAACTGGTTCAGAGCATTTCCGACACTGCAAGGCTTGTGGGATGCTCATGGTTAGCCGTGGTTAGTACCTTCAAAAAGTGGTTCAAGGAGGGGAAAAAACCATGAACCACCGGCAAGGTGCAGGCCGACCATGGCTCATCGATGCTAGATGTAAGCGAAGGCTATTTTGTATGGTATGAGCCAGCAGAAAGGATACTGTGGCACAATTCCCCTGTGAATGATTGAATGCTGGTGACTGGAGTAATGTTACAACACACAGTACATCGAACTCTGCTGAAAATGGGGCTGCATAGCCTCAGGCTGCTCCGAGTGACCATACTAATCTCAGTTCACCATCGAAAGCGCCTACAATGGGCATGCGAGCATTAATACTAGACCTTGAATGATTGGAAGAAGGTCATCTGGTCCGATGAATCTCATTTCCTGTTACACCATGTGGACGGCTGGGTACATGTGTGTCATTTACCTGGGGAAGTGTTGGCACCAGGATGCACTGTGGGATGAAAACAAGCCGATGAAGGAAGTGTAATGCTTTGGGCAGTGTTCTGCTGGAAAACCCGGATCCAGTCATTCAAGTGCAGGAAACTATGACATCTACCTACCTACCTAAACATCATTGTAGACCAGGTACATCCTTTCATGGCAATGGTATACACCTCTAGTAGTGCCTTCTTTCAACAGGATAATGCACCATGCCACACTGCCCAGATTGTTTGAGACTGGTTCGCAGAACATGAAGACTTCCAGGTATTGCCCTGTCCTCCAAATTCTCCAGACATCAATCGAGCATCTGTGGTTTGTGTTGGAACAGCATATCCAATTTGTGGTGGCACAACCACATAACTTACAAAAGTTAAAGGATCTTCTGGTAAAGTGTTGGTACCAGATACCATAAGACATCTTTAAAAATCTTGTAGCATTCATGACTTGCCAAGTAAGAGCTGTTTTGACCAACATCATATTAGACAGGTGGTCAAAATGTTTTGGCTCTTCAGTGTATATACCAACCGTAATGGAATAGTAGCTCTGAGCTTGATTATGGATCCTGACTTTGTTGCACTGGTGGCTTTCTATTCAGGGAAAATATTCCACTGTGTTTTCTGTTTGTGAGTTGACAACCCCAAGTGAATAAATTCACAGGATATGCTTTATCAGCTAGTGGATAGTTGTGATTTGAGGTCATCGCAGGTACCTGAACTCTTGCTTCTACGGGCATTGTCAAACCTGCATTGGAGAAAGTCTTCCATTGTAGATGGCTTCAGCCTTTAGTAGTGGGGAAACAGATCTTTGCCCTATAACTGTGATTTGGGAGCTATTTGATATTCTTGGCATTCCCTCTTTCAATAAACATAGTTTCTTGAAACATCCCACTAACCATTTTCTCTCCATAGGTAGTTGGAATGTGAAGACTCTGCACTGAGATTACTCTCCTGATGTCCTCACACAAGAGTTCCACCATTATAATTTTGATATTCTTGTCTTGCAAGAGATCAGATGGACAGATAAAGGTCAGATTCTTAAAAATAATCTGAAATTTCTATTTTCAGGAGGGGAAGATGGAAAGTATCTCCAAGGCATAAGTTTGCTTCTCAGCACATATGCTAGAGATTCTCTCTTAGGATATGAGTGCATTAATAAAAAGTTTCTTACTGCTAAATTTAAGACAAGAATTAAAGAATTGAATATTATCTGTTGTTATGCTCCCACTGAGGATGAAAAGGATAGGTTTTATGGACAACTTCAGGATATTTCGAATTCTGTCAGAGATATTATCCTTGTTCTAGGTGACTTCAATGTTAAAGTTGGTATTAACTCTGACTTGTGGGGAGAGCTATAGATCTCTTTGATATTGGTAGCTGCAATGGGCAATGTTTCCTACAGGTAAGTAAACTTAATGGTTTGAGAATAATTAACACTTATTACAAACACCGTGACATACATAAATACACATGGAATTCACCAGATGGGCTACATAAGAATGTGATTGATTATATATTAATTAACAGCAAATGGGCTAGTTCTGTTAGGAATACAAGGTCATATAGGGGAGCTGAAATTGGATATGACCATTACCTTGTTAAAAGTGTCTTGCAACTTAAAACTTAAGAAGTGTTGTGCTAAGGTTAAAAAAATTACCTTTAACACTAAAGCTTTGAAAGGCCCTGATAAAAACTTACCACAATAGATTAATTAGTTATCATTTGCTTGCTACTGAAGCTAAGAAAGAATGGGAACATTTTAAACAGGCTTTACATGAAACTAACAATACCATTTTGGTAAAAAGAAGCAGAGGAGTCAAAATTGTTTGAGTGATAAGGCACTGGAGCTAATTTTTGAAAGAAAAACTTTTACGAATATCTTTAATCAAACCCTACTAGTCCTAACAGAAAGCATTGCAAAGAGTAATAAACATGTAAAAAATCAGTTAACAGCTGATAAAAATCTTTGGCGTGATAGCCTGGCTGACAAAGCAGAAGCAGCAGCTGGACAGTGTAACAGCAGAGAGATATACCAGATAATTAATGTTTTGTGTGGAAAGAAATGGGCTTGGTATACAGGGATTGAAGGATAAACGTAGTAAGGTTATTGAAGGTGAGGGTTCTGTCATGGCTAAATGGGCTGAGCATTTCAGTGATGTTCTAAACAATGTGGTTAGTTGATAGATGCATTACTGACTTTAATGTTGGCCCTATATCACAGTCTGAAGTTACTTGCTATTTCTAAACTTAAACTATGTATGTGCTTAAGGGTAATGAAATTACTACTGAAATGCTTAGAACTGGGAATGTTTCTGTTATCACATGGCTGACTAAATTTTGAATATCTTTTATGATAGAGATCATTCCTAAGGATTTTACCACAGCTATTATTATTGCAATTTTTAAGAAAGGTGATCACAGTTTTTGTGATAACTATAGGGGTATCAGCCTGCTTTCTGTTACAGGTAAAGTTCTTTGCATGATTGTGCTTAATAAAATTAATGTGGTTGATGGACAATTGTGTGATGACAGTGTAATCACACAAGATCACATGTAGTAAGAGGATGTATTGATCAGAAATTTTCATTTCGGCAGATTATTCAGAAATGTTTAGAATTACAGAAACGCGTGGTTACTAGCTTTGTAGATTTCAAAAAGGTTTTTGACTGTTGACCATCATAATTTATGTGTTGATCGTGAGATCATATGGCATGTCAGACAAGTTATCTAATGAAAACTCTAATAACACTGAGTCGTGTGAGAGTTGGTAAGACTTGTAGCAATTAGTTTAGCATTGCTTCTGGTGTTCGAGAAGGGTGCATTTTGTCTCCTTTCCTCTTTAGTGTTATTGATTACATTATGCAGAATTCTCTGCAAGGAGAAGATTCTGGTCTTAAGTGGTCTAGAGGTAAGGAAATTTCTGATTTAGATTATGCTGATTATTTGGGGCTTTTTTTAATGATGTTGAATAGATGAACTCTTTCATTAGAGCTATTGATGAGACTGGTAGTAGAGGAGATTTGGGGATAAACAGAGAGAGAACTAAAGTGATGAAACTAGGTCAGACAGATTGTGGTTCGGTTAATCTGAATGGTTGCAGTCTTGATCAGGTGTCTCAATTTAATTATTTTGGAAGCTATATAACAGATACTGACTCTGTGTGGCATGGGATTAACAATTAGGGATTGCTGCTAGGACTTTTAAGAATCTATTGAGAGTGTGGAGAAATAGATGTATACACCTAAAGATTAAAATTAGACTCTATAATAGTTTGATTCTCTCTAGAGTTAGTTATGGTAGTGAAATGTGGATCCTTTGTAAACAAGATAACAGGATGCTTGATGCTTTTGATTCCTGATCCTTATGCAGTATCTTTGGCATTAGGTGGTTGAACTTTGTTAGTAATAATGAGGTTAGGCAAATTAGTCGGCAACCTCCTTTGAGCAGCATATTATGCAGAGAGAGAGACTATATGGGTATTCCCATGTTGCCCATATGCATAACTATAGATCAGTGAATAGGATTATGATCAGTGTGCCTGAAGGCCTCATAAAGAGTGGGAGACCTATGATATGATGGGCAGACAAGGTCAAACAGGACCTCAATAGAATTGGTCTACAGTGGCCAGATGCAGTAGATGTAGTTCAGGACAGATATGTTTGGAGAAGTAAATTGTGCAATCTCATTGACCTCTATAGACCATAGCTACTTGAGGATTATGATGATTTAACCATACCTGAGTATTTGGATATATCCACAACCCAGTGTGTGTTCTCCAAGCAAACCAAGTGTATTCTTGAGATTGCTTTTATTGCTTTTATTGCTTGTGGGCATTAAAAAATATGTTCTTGGGGTTAAAAGAAATGCTATTTTATGAAGAATATATATATGTAATAAACTGTTTCTAATAATGTACTATTTAGCTAATATTATGTGAAAAAATTTTACTTTAAGTGTAATTTTAAAACAATTTTTTTTATTATTTTAGGAAGCTGTATTAAATCTTCATGAATGTGAACAAGAGATGAGGAGGTTAGTTACTGAACGACTACATATTGAGGCAGTTTTGGATGTAAGTTGTATTTTTTTGTTTCATTTTTCTCTCATAGGTTTTATCCTACTTATCCTTCAGTCACCTGAAGTTTAACTCTTAGTACTCTTAGTGCTGAAGTTTAACTGTTGGTGCTGTTGATGACATTAATCTGGAAGGTCCGAGATTATTTCTTTCCAGAAGTCTCACTTAACAAGTTCTCAGTGTCAAATATTCAGGTATTGCCTTTCTTAGGTTTTGTTAGGTCTTCCCTACCAAGCTTTTAATCCCAACATTGCACCAGAGTTCAATACCACTATTACCATTCAGTCAGTTAGATACTATTGCCATCTAAGTCTGATTTGGTTTGCTATTTTTTAACTCTCAAACTGAATATAGTTAATATATTCTGTGTATCGAATAGCCTGGGTGAAATTTCTCAATGAAAAATCACCCCTGTCTTAAGTTGGTTCTGATAATTTTCCCAGTTTCATTATAATAAAATCATATCAAAATTCTGGGCACTAGAGCCCTAATGATATTCCACTCTTCCCTGCTGGAATCTTATCGAACATTACATTGTTATTTCTAAATCTTAATTTCAACTATTCACATAAGAATCACTCTTAACAGTAAAATTAACATTTATTGGCCCTCAAACACTTTCACATTATTCTTACATTTATTATGACTCTATTATCAACATAAGCTGGCCCATGGCTGAGTGGTTAGCGTGCTTGGCCACTGATCTAAGGGACCTGGGTTCGAGCCCTGGGTAAGGCATGGATGTGTCATTTTTCTGCTGAGGTACTGCCATCCTCTCAGACCTTCTACTCTGGCAGATAAACTGACAGGCTCCTGTCAGACCTCTGTGGCAAGCAGCTGCTTCAGGGGGTATTTATTTTTTTTTATCAACATGATTCTATGTACAATCAACTTATGTAGACAAATGTTGGAGTGGAGACAAAATTTGATGACATTTGATTATTGACTAAGGTATTGGGCTTTGCAGCTCAGAATCAGACTTGTGGCTTATCTCTCTGACCTTTCTGAGATGCAGTTTCAAGCTTTTCTCACTTTTCCCTCTCTCTCCTTCCTCCGAACCTTCTCAGCCTATTCACAAAGGGTCTCATCTGCCTCCACCATTGGTCAGTATCAACCAATCAGAAGGAGCAAATATTAGCAGGGCTTGATATTTCTTTGATGTTGTACTCTCTACCTTGTGGGTCATTCCATTTCCAGGGACACTGTGGTGCCATGATCCTGATTGCCTCCTTGGGGATGCATCTGGTGGTAAGAGTACCTTGCACATGTTGAGGCACAGGGGAAGTTGCAGTCTCTGGAGATGTCATCAGTGCTTACATGAATACAGAATAGCAGACTTGAAGGTAAATTCTGCACCAGCCACCCAGAATTTGGCAGAAATGGCTTGCTAGTCTTTATCTCTGTGCCGACTATGGAGCACTTTTTGATGTCGTTCTGCATATATATGAAAATCTACACAGAACACTAGACCATCAGAGACTAATCATTTTTTTCAACAATGAGATTCATGGCATGCTTCTGGAAGATGTAGGTTTGATCCCATTCAGGATGAAACCAAATTATTTTAAGAATTTTTTTCCATTTTAATTGCAGTGAAAATTAATTTTGCTGTATTTTTATTTTAATATAAATAATTCTTAATATTTTGATCATTGCCTAAAATTTTAATTCATTTTTAAAACTATTTTGGACATTTATGCAAATAACAAAAAAAAAATAAATAAAATACCCCCTCAAGCAGCTGCTTGGCACAGAGGTCCGACAGGAGCCTGTCAGTTTATACTCCATAGTAGAAGGTCTGTGAGGATCATAGAAGACATTTTATTTATTTTGCTGATTGGCAAATCAAGACTAAGGTTGCAAAAAGTTATTTTGCTTTAAAAACTAGGTAATTTAAATAAAAACTGAAGAATATATGACTTAAGTGAGATAAAAGCTATGAAAAAATTAAATGAAAATATTTTAAAGCAAATAAATATTATTTTAACCACTGAAATTGAGATTGAACCTTTCCAGATCAATTTGAATTTGATACTGATGGCTATGGAAAAGTTGAACTGTATAACAATGGAAAAAACTTCACTTTAAAAATTTTAAATTCTAAATGCTTGCTATGAAATTACATCAGTTTAATTAAATTTAGTATTAAAATAAATTCTATCATTTTAAAAGTAATTTTTTCATTATAATGTCATAATGGGATGTCTCCTAAAATGCTATAAATTTAGGTTACATATACTTAAGGATTTCATTTTTCAAGTTTTAAATAATTATTCTCTCTAATTGTATTATATATTTAAGAAGCAACATAAATAATTCTAGATGTAGTGGAATTGATATCTCCCTTTTGAATCAGAGAAACTTAACAATTCATTTGAATCACTCTCAGAGTCAATGAAAATATTTTGCAAAAAACTCACTTTCATACAGTTCAACTTGCTTCGAAATATCCATTGTAATATTTAATAAACACTTTTTATTTCTTTTAAACATTATCTTTCATTAGCTATCAGCAAAAAAGTGGAAAAATACTTAAGTAGTTGCACTGCATTCATAAAGTACCAAATCAGTGCAACTTAACATATGCACTAAGTTTCAAACCCCAAACCATATGTTTGCCAATTACGACATTCACATTGCTGTTCACATGATCAAAGGAATATTGATTTTTATCTTCATGTTTTTGTAAAATATATCTGATAATGGATAAAAAATAATTTAAAAGTATTGAAATAGTTTTAGGAATAGAATGTACTAAAATGAAGCAAAAATATATATGGCTGTATTTTTGGTGCAAAGCACTGAAATACCCCAATAAAAATATTCCCTTGGAATCTTACTTCGTTTGTTTGAAAACATAGCTGTGTAAATTTTTAGTAAACAATTCAACTTACTGGAGCTTTCTATCTGTGGGGGAGTGTAGTAAAAATAAACACTGTTAGTGGTAAAGTTGTAATGTGGAATGTGCTAATGGCAGTTTGAAGAAGAAAGTTTTTTTGCATATAGTGGAATAAATTGGAAAAATTAGCATTATTTAGGAGCACCAAAATATTTATTTTAAATTAATATATATATAAATTAAAAGCTAACTCAAAATTAAGCATTTAAAAAATTATGATATTAATGATGCAGTTTAGTGTTTATTACCGTGTATACAGGCTTTGTGAACCATATTTTAATGGTTGTGATACAATAAGGTTTAAAAAATATAATGACCAATAACTTTGTCAACAAAATCAATAAAATTAATTATTGTATTCAAAGTCAGGAAAAGTATTTTGCAAAACAGAAGCTTATTTGCATTTCCACATTCTAATAGGTTTCTCAATTTTGAGTGCACATGCAAATGTAGAATAAACAGGATGAACCTATTTGTGCATCTAACAAAGTAGTAATAAAGTCTAAAGGTTCTGTATTTCACTGTATAAAAATTGTAAGAATAAAGAAATATTTATTGTGCAAGTGAATCATTTTAAATAATAAATTTTAGACTTTACATATTACATCTGTATTTTTAATATAAAAATTTAATAGTAATGCATTTCATTAGTTCTTTTGTCACTGAACTTATCTTACCTGATTCCTTTATATAAACCTGAATATTTAGAAAAATTCTGACTGATTTTTTTTTTTGTCATATCCTTCTGCTGAAAGTTTTTTTCTTGTACGTAAGGTGTATAAGATAAAAATGAATATTAAGATGACCCAGTGCTGGTGAATGTATATTTTTTATAGACTAGCCTAAAGGGAGAATTGTTTTTATTTAAAAATAAACATAAAGTTTTACTCTCATCTAATTTCTTACATCAGAAAAAAGAAACAAAACAAATTTCTTCTAGAAGAAAGCTGCACTTTCCATGATGATCTAAATTCCAATGGAACATTTTTTTTCCTTACATTTTTGCTATGAGAATTCTCAAGCATTTTTTTTTTTGGAGAGAAATGAAGTGACATTCTGGCACCCAGACAGCATTTGGTTTGTCAAGTGTCTGTGTGTATTTTTTGGAGTGCAGAATTTTGTACTTGTTGGGATCATTTTTGCTGTTATTGAAAAACTAATATCTAGTGGCAGCATTTCGAAATAGCTTGAAAAATTTATTGTTAACCCCAAGCCCACTCACCTGATAATTTGAAAAGAAAATACTAGAGTAATGTTATGTGTTCCTGGCATACTGTTATTTTAAGAACAAATAAAGAGAATGATATTTCATTAACCCTTCCAATGTCCAGGCTGAAAAACAGGTTTCCATTCAGAGGCCAAGCTATTTTCTCACTATTCTCAGCCAAAAAAAAAACTTTAACTTTAGAACTTTTTTGCTAAATAATTAATGAAAGGAAATATGACGTGTTGTACCAAATTAATCAGCATTTAATTCTGGATTTTCTGAAAATCAAGTATTTAACAAAAACGATATTTTATTAGGACTTTTTGTAGAGTCACATAGTTAAAAAATGCATCTGGAAATGCAAATAAAAATTTATTAAAAAAAACAAACTAATAGACAGAAATGATTACAATGCACCTGAATAGAATGGCTATATATTTCTGAATAACAAAAAATATTTTATTTGGTTTTAAGTAAATATTTCTTTCATTTTGTAATATTTTTTCTCGGTACCATACTTTGAGAAAATTCCAGGCTTTTAACCAATTGTACTGAGTCAAATAAACAAGTCAACTTTATAATTAAAAAAAAATAACCAATCAACAGAAATAGGTCATGTTATATATCAAATTAAACAGAATTTAATTGCGAATTTTATAAAAATAAATAATCTAAATAAATTTTTAAGCATATTGATTTTAATAAGCCTTTTTCAATGTGATATGGTGAAAAAAAAAAAGATCACACTATACAGTTGAGGCTTCACTTTGGAAAACCTGATGAATAAAAACAGTTAAATTATATATTTATCGAACGGAAATTTCCTCCCGAATAATATAATATTCAGCCTGAAATATGATTTTTATTTCTCTTAATGATTCCTTTCAGTATCGTATATTTTAAACATGGCCAGTGTTATACAACATGACTTGGCCTTCTCACATTCATGGGATTTTCTGAACTTGGTTATGAAACAGAAAAAAAAAAACTTCCTTGGCTACTTTTTTTTACTAAACATTATGAATTTTTTCTTTGGGTCTTGAAGCTTGGCGATCTTGGCTAAGTGCAGAAAGGTTTGTGTACCAAGGACCAGCCCTTCCTGAAATTGCCCTCCTAAATGATGGCCGATTTCCATAGCAAGGAAGTCAATTTTGCTTCCATATCCAAGACATTCAATTTCAGAAAAGATACAAGCTCAAATCTTTATTAAGGAAACGAGAAACGATAAAAGAAAAATTACATATAACCCAATGGGATTGTACTATTTGTTGCCAGATGTTCAGCAACCACGGCAATCCCCAGTTCCGTCTCACAACACTACCAAGTTAATGGAAAGCCGTGACTATCTAGAGTCGGGGGCAAGAATACACCATATAGATGCATCTCATCCCCAACTTCACATGGCAGCAGTCCTATTGAAGGAAAGCTAACCACCGGTAGAAACCTGAAATTTAATCTGTTCCTCGGTTAGCCATGAACAAGGATATGTAGATCCAAGTTCGCTCGGCACCCGGGGTGGAGACTCTTAGTGGGGCCCAGACTTTGAAAAGGGCTCGTGTCTACTAGGGGACTAAATCTGTTCAACCGTGCCCTTGAACTGCTCCACGGAGCACCTGATGTTGAGGTCTTGACACCGTCCAACTGGGCCACTAAACCGGTCAGCGATGTCTTCCACCTCGATTGTTCTTGGCTCTGTCCAACTGGGGACCCAATCCGGTCAGCAAAGTCTTTGACCGGTTGCTGGGCCCGAAGCCCCCCCACCACGACAAGGTGCTGGCCCCGAAGTCTCGCCACCACGACAAGGTGCTGTCCCCGAAGTCCCACCACCACGACAAGGATATTTTAACATACCCCCCTATCGGGGAGTATGTTAAAATATCCCGCAACAACTTTTAAGCCAGCCTCCGATATAGCATAACTCAGAAAGATTGATAAATCAGCCAATCGAAAGATCGCTAACTAATGGAAGTAAATCTACAGAAATGAATTTGCTTCCATATCCAAGATCTCATTTTCAGAAAATACTAGATCAAAGTTTTACTGGAAAAGTAATAAATAATAAAATAAAAAATAGCATATAGCCTAATGCGATGTTAAAATATCCAGAGCAACAAGTTGTAGGCCGGCTATGCGATGTAGCATAACAATGAAAAAATCAATACTTATCAATTGGCTAGAAGATTGCTAATTTCCGAAAACAAATCTACTGAAATGAAAACTAACTAAGGTTTAAATATAAAAAAAATACTAACTTTACAAAGAGTATCCAATATGCTGGACCTAAACTGTAAAAAACACTTATAGCACACGGAATGGAGATAGCACTTGTCAGCCATCTACATCTTGTGTGCCCCAGTGAAGCATAACTATTAAATGCGGGTACAACCAGAATTTCTAAGAAGGATGTGTTTACTTCCAGTTTCGATTTTGAAGGTGGGGAAAGATGCATAAAATGCTGGGAAAAATGAGAAGTTAGTGTTTTTTTTTTTAAGTTTATAATTTTAGAAATGTTTTGGGAAGAGTGTAACAGTTACATTTGTTGTCAAATTCATCTTAATAATTATTAAATGAATATTGTAGAAATAAAGTAAGAGAGAGATTTGAAGATCTTAACATTTTCTCTTTCCTCTTTTTATATAGCTTATTTTCAAAGTTAGAGAATGTTGGTTTTTCATTCACACTACATCAAAATGTTTTTGGCAGTAATAGTGTATTCTTGAACTATTCGCAGTTTTAAAGTCTGTTCCATTACTTTTCATAGTAATACAATAATTTTCTTGGTTTTACCTGTTGAGTAAGCTCATGGAATAAAACTGTAAAATTTCAGAAAATTTTTATCTATATCAAATGTTATAAAACTTGCCTAGCATATATGTGTACAGCCATACTATTAATTTAGACCAGTGGTTCTCAAAGTGTGTGCTGCAAGATTTTGGATGATATTACCAATAAAAGGAAATTTATAATAAACCATTTTCTTGCTATTGATTCTTCATTTAATTTTTTCCATTAAATCAAAAACTTGTTCATATTAAACCTTAATGTTAAAACCAAAATAAACACAAAACATACCTATAACACATACACTGAAGAGCCAAAACATTATGACTACCTGCCTAATATGATGTTGGTCCTCCACGTGCTGCCAAAACAGCACTTACATGATGAGGCATGGATGCTACAAGATTTCTAAAGGTGTCTTTTGGTATCTGATACCAACACATTACCAGCAGGTCTTTAACTCTTGTAAGTTACATGGTTAAGCCGTCACAGATCGGATATGCTGTTCCAACACAAACCACAGATGCTCAATTGGATTGATGTCTGGGGAATTTGGAGGCCAGGGCAATACCTGGAAGTCTTCCTCATGTTCCACAAACCATTCTCGCACAATCCAGGCAATGTGGCATGATGCATTATCCTGCTGAAAGAAGGCACTACTGGAGGGGTATACCATTGCCATGAAAGGATATACCTGGTCTGCAATGATGTTTAGGTAGGTGGTAGACGTCATAGTTTCCTGCACATGAATGACTGGACCCAGGGTTTCCCAGCAGAACATTGCCCAAAGCATTACACTTCCTCCACCGGCTTGTTTTTGTCCCATAGTACATCCTGGTACCAATACTTCCCCAGCTAAACAACGCACATGTACCCGGTCGTCCACATGGTGCAACCGGAAATGAGATTCATCAGACCAGACGACCTTCTTCCAATCATTCAAAGTTCAGTTTTGATGCTTGCATGCCCATTGTAGGCGCTTTTGATGGTGAATCGATGCTATCATGGGCTCTTGGAGCAGCCTGCAGCTACACAGCTCCATTTTCAGCAGGGTTTGATGTACTGTGTGTTGTGACACATTACTTCTGTCACCAGCATACAAATTATTGGAGAATTGTGCCACAGTATCCCATCATTTGGCTCATACTATAAGAGATAGCATTCACTCACCTCTAGCATTGATGAGCCATGGTCAGCCCACACCTTGCTGGTGGTTTGTGGTTTTTCCCTCTTTGGACCATTTTTAAAGGAACTAACCATGGCTGTTTATAATGTCATGATGGCAGCAAGGGTAGTGGGGTGCTCATAGCACCCCACTACCCTTGCTGTCTCGGAAATACTCTGAGTCGTCTGGCCATTACAGTTTGGCTTTTGTCAAACTCACTTAATTATGCTGCCTTTCCCATCTGAAGAACAAGAATAACACTGATTAACAGAGCTCAGTACCAGGTGTTATACATTTCATGACCTTTGCACCACCATCATTCACTTGCAGTTGCTTCAATTTGCATAAAGACATGCTGGTCATAATTGACTCTTCGATGTATGGCAGTTGCACTAATCTCAATACATGTCAGAACTTGAATAGAATAGCTCTGCATTTACAAATGACTCAGAAATGGGAAGTGGGGGTGGCTCAGTCAGTAGCACACCAGATTTATAATCTTAATTTCCCAGGTTTGAGTCCCAATTGGGCCAGCATTGAGATTTACTTCTTCAAAACTCCCCCACCCTGCCACTGGTCAGTAGAGAACACTGATGGGCTTGGAAAGGCTGCCGTCCATCAGATGAGACATAAAGCCATGGCCCCATATGTGGGAGAGCCATACCCTGTGTACATTAAAGAGCATGTTGGATGGCCTTGAAGGTGGTGGGGGGAGGGCTACCATATGTTTCCTAATAACTGTCCAGTGGGTCTCCTCCCTCCACTTTTCTCTTAGCCCTTAGGGTCTTTGTGACCTGGCCATTTAGCTCATTTTGTGCAAAAAGGTGCTGCTCAGAGGTAAAATAACCCAACCCTCAGAAATGGCTGTTATTGAAGGCAATTATTGAGCCTCCCATAATGTTGCCAACTTAAATTTTTAATGTACCATGAGTGTTCATGATGAAAAATGGTGTACCATGAACAAAAAAAAGTTTCAGAATCACTGAGATAGATATTATAAACATGAATAATTCAGGAAGAAGGATTCAGAAACTGAGCAAAGGTTGTGGCCATTTAATTTTTATTATCAATTTTCTTTGTTTTTCACTCGGTTGTAATGGAGTGGCATGAGGTGCATATGTAAGATTTTACTGCAATGCAGTGTAAAAAGAGTGAACATTTTATAGACTTTAAAAACTGTATGAAAACAAATGCTAATACACCTATCCCTCGATTTACGCGGTACTCAGTTCACACAATTTTGGCTTTGCATGGTCAAAAAATGCAACCAGTTTTTATTTACACGGTACTGACTGAGATTTCCTTTCTATGTACATCTCAGTCAGTACCATGTAAATCGAAACTGGTTGCATTTTTTGACCGTGCAAAGCCAAAATTGTGTGAACTGAGTACCGTGTAAATCGAGGGATAGGTGTATAAATATCAACTTTATTTTAGCTTAGTTGGTCATTTGAAGTGGTTTAAGCATTTCTCACCAAATATCACCAGTATATCAATTTCTAGTAAGGTAAATATGTAAATAAGCATTTTATTGTGATTTTCATATGATGACTGTTATTGTATGAAGCAATATTTAAAAAGAAATTTAGTTTTTAATTTGATATGTATTTAACAGAGTATTCAACACCAAGTATCAGCACTGAAAGTGGAAAATAATTTTTTAAGGGATCAAAACTTTAATCTGAACCATGACATACAGGCATTATTGCACATCATTCATCATGCACGGACAAGCGGACACTGGGAAGTAAGTGAAGGTTCAAATGTTTCCTAAACGTTTTTGTCAAACAGAATGTTTATAAATTAATTCTTTAATATTGTGAGACATTAAAGTTCATTCCCAAATTTTTACAGAAGTTTTATCTGCTTTTTGCAGGTTAATATATTTACAATATTTTCTCTCTTAATTTTGTTTCCTGCATATATGTGCATTAATTTTATTTTTTTAACTTGTTCCAAAATTTTTTTAGTTTTTTTTTATCATATAAAATGTATTTATAATTTTATATGGGAATAATAATTGTTCATTATATACCCCTTAAAATATCATTTTATTATATTATGCTTATATATGTATATTATTTCATATATATATATATGAAATGTAATTTTATTATTTTAATTTTAGATGGATTGTGTTACATTCTGTGAAGTGACACCAGAGCAAGTGTTTGGTCCTGTTCAGTCAATGTCACAAATGTAAGTTTGGTAATAAAAAAACTATATTAAGAAGCAAATATTATTTCTTAAGGTATTTTGTTCCTAGTGAGAAAAATCATTTTAGTAATTAAATTTTTAACATTCAAGTGGGTGGGTAACAATTATTAGTTATATGTGAGTTGCTCTAACCATTGAACTGCTGAGTCAGAGTATATAATATTAAACAATTTCTAGCTCAGAAGCTAGAGCAATTGGCATTTAACCATCTGATTGTGCAGTTAGAGTATTGCCAAAGTTGCAAATGTTTATTACTTAAAAATTTCACAATGCTCTTCTTTAAACATGCAGTAACATATGCATGCACATATTTATGTCTCATGTGCATTTAGATTGTTTGTTAGAGTAAAGCATGGTTTCAATGGAAAGTGCATAGGTGGGATATTTAATTCATGGATTGCTGTCAGCAGCAGCTATCAGCTTTTGTACAATGCATGATATGTGGCAATAAAACTTTTCATGGGCATGTAACAGTGTGTGCAAGTTGAAACATGTTTGCAATGTAGTCACAAGTAACAGCAGAACAGTATGCAGTTTTTCCTTGCTTTGGAAAGGTAATCAATTTTTGTGTGGGTGATTTTTTTTGCAGGCTATGGCTGATCTGGAAATTGAGCAGTGGTATGTGATACATTACAGTGTTTGGCAAGGCTTGAGTGGTGCACAGTAACAGAAATGACTCAAGTGCTTGGAGAGCATTGCTTGAAATGAAGCATGATTTTCAGGTGACAGAAATGCTTCACAGATGGATGTGATTCTGTGAAGAATATACCAAGATCTGAGCAAGCAAGCACTATTCTTCACACACTTGAGTCATTTCTGTGACTGTGCACTACTTAAGCCTTGCTGAACACAGTAATGCATACTGCTGCTCAGTTCCCAAATCAGTTATGATCTGCAAAAAACACACAAAAAATAATTTTTCAGTGTGAAAAAACAACAGAGACTGACTGTGTATTGCTGTTCATTGCAGCCATATCACATGTTTCAACTTGCACATACTGCTCTATGCCCTTGAAGAGCTGCTGTGTTAATACATAATAATAAAATAATAAATACCCCCTCAAGCAGCTACTTGCCACAGAGGTCTGACAGGAGCCTGTCAGTTTATATTCCAGAGTAGATCTGAGAGGATGGCAAGACCACAGCAGAAAAATGACACATACATCCATGCATTACCCGGGATTCTTAAATCAGTAGCCAAGTGTGCTAACCACTCGGCCATGGGTGCATAATAAACTTGCATTAAAAACTGCTAATAAAACTTCCACAAATTAATTGATCCACCTACATATGTTATTTAAGGTCTATCTATGTTAGATCTGTTAATAGTATAGACTGCCACTCTTCAAAATATCAGACTAAAATTTTAAAAGCTACTGAAAGTTTCAAAAATTGTAGAAAAATTTATTGCAAATTTGCAATGTTTTCATGGGGTGCACTGACACATTGGGTACCCATCATTCACAGTTCTTTTGGTAATTACAGAGGAATCATTCTGTGTTCCAGGTAATTTTTTTTAAAAATTATTGTGCTTAATAAAGTTAAGAATTTGGTTTATGGACAATATGATGAACAGTGTGGCTTCAGAGGAAATAAAGAATGCATAGATAAAATATTTTTGCTGATTCTTATCAGGCAGATTTTTCATTTATTATCATTTGATTCAATTTATTATTATGCAGTTTCTTACAGAAACCTGCAGTTATTAGCTTTCTAGATTTTAAAAAGGCATTTTGACATTGTTGATTGTTGTAATTTATAGTTGATTTTGAAATCGTTTGGAATATCTGGTAAGGTAGTTAACATAATGATGGCTCTGTATAATAGCACTGAGTCATGCGAGAATTGGTAAGGCTTCTAATAATTGGTTTGGTGTTACTACCATAGTTCAGTAAGGGTGAATTTTATCTCTCTCTTTAATTTCCCTCAATATTTGCTTCAGAATCAAAAAAGTGCCAGAGCTTTGCCCTCTGATGATAAGAATGAACTTCCTCATTAATGCCATTACCTAGTTCTTCTCTGAAAAGGAAGAGATTGAATACCTAATCCTCATTCTCCAGAAGTTCTGTGTCACTTCATTCCAATTTAATACTGTACTCTTTTACCTTTCTGCATTGCATTTGTTTTACTTTTTATTGCAGAAAAAATATTTTCTCTATCAAAGATGTCTTAAAATATTGTTCTAGCCCTAAGTCCGAAATGCAATTTATTTCAGATGTTTAAAACTGTATACAATAATTTTTTAAAATAAACTTTGTTTTCCAAAAATTTTTGATTATAATGAAAGTAGTAATTTACCTCAAGTTGTTACATCCTACATTGAAATACATGCTAAAAATCAATCTTTTTTACTCGTTTACCATTTATGGGTTCCATTTCCAGAAACCACCTATTGTGTAACTGAGAACTAGGTGTATTTGTTGGATTTTGTATAGCACTGAAAGCAAACTTTTACAACATCTAAGCAGAAAATTAGGTTTATTATTGTGAAAAAAAAAGTGGCCATTGTTTTTTATGTAAATCAAAATATATTCTTACTGTAACCAATAATGCAATATAATTAAATCACAGTGTACATATTATAAATTTAATAAAACTCTATAACACTGTATATGATATATAAATAAAATGTAGCTGAACAAAAAAGACAGTATAATCCAACAATAATGATAACAATTGCATATCAGGATATATGGTAACAAGAATTTACAAGATAGATGCCAAAATGGCATATAAGATGTATTTACCCGTATTTCAGGTACAGAGGTATCTCCCTGGCAGAGCATTTCTGTATCTCTATAGAACAAAATGCTTTGAGAGATAACAAAAATTGGGATTTGTAGGTAAAGGAGAATTCATTGCAAGGCGAGTTGTGACATATTTGATGCTTTTACAGTTCAATGATTAATTTCTAGTGCACAGATAATGCTGACCAAAAGGTCATTAGCTTTAATATAAAGTCTGAGTAAACAGAACTGTTCAAAGTTGATGGTCTACTTTACCTGACTAAATTACCTTACCCAATTCCTGGCTTGTGCTACCAATTTTTGTAAGACTAGAGGCTAGTTATTGGAGTTTATGCAGACACCAGGTAATGTATTACAATATACATCAAAGAGCCAAAACATTATGACCACCTGCCTAATATGATGTTGATTCTCCACATGCCACCAAAACAGCTCTTACCTGGTGAGACATGGACACTACAAGATTTCTAAAGGTGTCTTGTGGTATTTGGTACCAACATGTTACCAGCAGATCCTTTAACTCTTATAAGTTACATGGTTGAGCCACCGCAGATCAGATATGCTGTTCCAACACAAACCACAGATGCTTGATTGTATTGATGTCTGTGTGGGGGATTTGGAAGCCAGGGTAATACCTGGAAGTCTTCATGTTCTGCGAACCATCCAGGCAATGTGGCATGGCACATTATCCTGCTGAAAGAAGGCACTACTAGAGGGGTGAATTTCATTCACCATTGCCATGAAAGGATGTACCTGGTCTGCAATGATGTTTAGGTAGGTGGTAGATGTCATAGTTTCCTGCACATGAATGACTGGACCCAGGATTTCCCAGCAGAACATTGCCCAAAGCATTACACCTCCCACACTGGCTTGTTTTCGTCCCACAATGTATTGTGCTGCCAACACCCAATGTAAACGACGCACATGCATCTGGCCATCCACATGATTGCACAGGAAACAAGATTCATCAGACCAAATGACCATCTTCCAATCATTCAAGGTCCAGTTTTGATGCTCACATGCCTATTGTTGGTGCTTTCAATGGTGAAGCGACATTAGCATGGGCACTCAGAGCTGCCTGCGGCTAAGCAGTCCCATTTTCAGCAGGGTTCGATGTACTCTGTGTTGTGACACATTACTCCCGTCACCAGCATTCAAATTACAGGTGAGTTGCACCACACTATCCCTTCTGTTGGCTCATATGATATGGGATAGCCTTCACTCACCTCTAGCAACAATGAGTCATGGTTTTTCCCTCCTCAAACCACTTTTGAAGGTATTAACCACGGCTGACTGTGAGCACCCCACTACCCTTGCCATCTCGGAAATATTCTGAGTTGTCTGGCCAATACAGTTTGGCCTTTGTTTAAACTCACTTAATTCCGCTGCCTTTCCCATCTGAAAAACAAAAATAACACTGGTTAACAGAGCTCCATATCAGGTGTTATTTATACTGTTTCATGACCTTCACCTGCAGTTGCTTCGATTTTCATAAAGTCGCGCTGGTCATAATGTTTTGGCTCTTCAGTGTATTTCCTTTTTACTGAAATAATCTTACGGTAGTATTTTAGGATATTTAATTAAAAGAGATTTTATGCATTACCATTTTGCTACTAGATGTTTCATAGTCTAGTAGTTTGATCACATCTTCAGTAGGCAAGTGAAGAAAGGGAACTATCAACTTATATAAGGCTGGCTCTATGTCAATTTACATATGTGATAGAAGTGGTTTCAAGAGGGAGCTGATAGTATCGGAGTAATGGTTTCCATGGTGACAGCAATGGATGAATATGTTACAGAGGATATGTTGATTTATGTTAATGATTAAATTTGCCATGTAAGATACACTATGGGAAATAAAAAATACAGCACTTGCAAGAAGTTATGCAAATGTGATGAAATTTAGTTAGGCGGTAGTATAATGAAATGCATGGAAATGATTAGGTTTGCAGGATGATCAAAACGATTGGACAGACGAGAGCTGACATCACACATGTGGAGCAGTCAAACACAGATAAAAGCAACCAAGCTCCTTGGTTGGCAAAATGTTGTGGAAATTGTTTTAAACTGCTGAAGATGCCCTTATGCAGATGTCAACAGCCATTCCAACAGTTAACAGACTTTGAGTGTGGTAGAATCATTGGCCTTAGAGAAACTAGTTTGTCATACAGAGATGTAGCCAACCTGGTTGACTGTAATCCCAGTACCATCATACACATATGGCACCAGTGGGTTCAAGAAGGATCCAGCACAAGCCGACAAGGATCAGGAAGACGTATGACCACGGAGTGACTGGATCGCCATTTGCGATGCATGGCATTGCATGACAGGTTCATAACTGCAAAGGGACTGGCAACAGGTAACACACCGAATGCCTACCAGACGGACAGTAAACAACAGGCTTTTACAGTTTTCATTGCAAGTCTATCGTCTGGCACTGTACTGTGTTTTCCCCTCACATCTGCAAGCATGTCCAGTGGTGTTGCCTCAGATAGAACTGGAACAAACGAGTGGAATACTGTGTTTAGTGACAAATCTCATTTTTTGCCTTGGTCAGCATGACAGTTGACAATGTGTTCGCCATCATCCAGGGGAAAGGAATGCCACCCAGTGCATGCAACATCATCACACAATTTCAGCACCTGGTGTCTTGGTGTGGGTTGCCATTAGTCAGATATCTCATTCAGATCTGGGATCTCTAACTGCTCAATTATATGCTATCAACATTTTGCAGCCAGTGGCTTCCCCATTTGTTCAGCAGCATGGAACCTTTTACCAGCAAGATAATGCCTGTCCCCATACAGCCTGCATTAGTCTGCAGTATCTACATGAGCAGGACATTCAGGTACTACCATGGCCAGCACCCTCATTGGATCTTTCGTCTATTGAACACGTATGGGACATGATGAGCCAACAGCTCCAACACCACCACCCAAGAGGTGCGCCAACCACTGTCGCTGAAATGGAACAGTGACTTCGCCTTATTTGGTGTTCTTTCCCTCAGGAGGATATTATAGAGCTGTACGATAGCCTTCCCTGCCTTGTTCATGAATGCATTGCTGTGTGGGGCAGTTCAACATCATACTAATTATACTACATTACTGGGTGGGTAAAGTGTTAATTTTTTTTTTGATAATGTAATCATTCGCACATCTCAGTGTATGCTAACAGCTGCCTGTGTTTCAATAAAATGGCATTAATCCTTCCAGGTGTTGCAATTTTCTTTCATGTAGTGTAGTTGGAACTTAGTGGGAGGGAAAATAATTATTTTGCTCTCTGTAATAGAACTGGATGATTTATTATCAATAATGGTCTGAGCTAAGATGGTATTAGTATTTGTGTTTTTTAAATCAGTGCTATGTTTTTGTAATCTAAAGGGAAAAGGTCAATATATTTTACTTACATATTCAGTGAGTGGAGAGATTTTGAGTTGGGGATCTTGCATTTTAATATGATATATGCCTCTTGAAGGTGGGATGAGATCTCGATCCTTGTGGATGGTATTAAATATAGTATGTTGCATAGTAATAGGGGGACTATATATATCCATAAGAGGACATTATGTTATTAGTGTGGATGTTAATGTATTGATATATGGGAGTGCAATAATGTATTTCTGTACAGGTTTGGTTATTTGTAGTTGATTGGGGTGGGTGGGTTGAGAAATAGCTATCAATTGACATTTTACCTTAAAGTGTTTTTTTTTAAAGTGAAGGGGATATCCTCCATCTAAACTGATATGGCATATATAATTTAGTTCTTTGGTTAAGGGTTGTTTATAGCTAAAATAAGTTAGAGCTATGTGAAAATATGAATTGAATATGGATATTTTATATTCATGGGGATGGGCAGATGTAAAAGGTATTAAAGGGCATGTAAGTGGGTTTACTGTAGACTTCAGTAGTAATGTAATTAGGATGATGATATATTAGAATATCTAAATACGGTAAACTATTTTTACTTTCTGCTTCATGGGTGAAGTTGATGGATGGTACTGCATTATTAAATAGTTGTATTAACTGGGGGGACCTTAAGGCTAAATTATAAAAATATTGTCAATGCATCAGCAATAGAATATAGGTTTATAGGGACAGTGTTTAATATATTAGATTCAGTCTGTCTCATGATGATGTCAGCTACTGGAAAGTCTCAGCTATACATCCAAAAAGAAGGTGTACCTATGGATTCACCATTTTTTCCTCATTGAAATTGCTTGTATAGACTCATTCTGCAAGCATAATAAATAAACCTTAAAATATTTAACTTGAGATCTTTGTTTTATTTTTTTTCCAGACATTCTCATGAATCTGTAAGTTCAAGCTGTCAGCTCGTTAAAGGTGTGTTGGATGATCCAAAGGTACGAAGAAAAAGATTTGGTATCAGTAAACTGTTTAATATCAGTTTTAATTAACAATGACATATTTGCAATTTTAATTAATGTTCTCTGAGAATTTCGGAAAAACATGTAATGTCATCCTTTTTGTATAAACCCATTGCTTTAATATTAGTTTAAATCAAGTTCTCTTTTTTTGTACTTTTTTTGAATTTCTTGACTGTAATTTATTGTAAATGCAAATCACGAATGCTAAATTAATTCTGTTAACATTGTAAAAGTTACTGTTTCCTGTAATCTCAATATTAGCAATTTATATGCCATATATAGAAAAGTATGCACTTTAGAGATACCCTTCGGTGTGAGCTTCTGTCTGTGGTGAGGGAACCACCCTGTGAAGGTTTCACTGGCTTAAGTACCTTCACAGGGTCTTGAATGCTCGACCACATGTTTGCCATGCGTGGAGACCTGTGTCCCTGGAAAGAAGGATCCTGGCAGTTGCTTGTGGGTCCCTGTCTTCTTTCCAGCTCATGACTGGTTGGGTCCCCTTTGGCTGTCCTGCCATTGTGGAGCCTGTCTGTTGCAGGACTGGGCAGCAAATTCTGGGGCTGCTGCTATACACTGCTTTGACCTCTGCTTGAGGTAAACAGGAGGTTCTAGAGTGGCCCACTCAGGATTATTCGGCTAATGGGCAGGTCCTGCTAGGGTCAACTATGTGGAACATAGCATAACCTTGCCCACGTCCAGGTACAGGTTTGTGAGTTTCCTCACACATTAACTAATTTTAGAGTTTTCTTTCTTTTGTGAGAATGGTTTGTCTTTCACCCCATTTGATATTTTTCGCTATCTTTATTTTGTGGGAACTCAGATGAGTTTCTCACAATTTCTCTTTTACTTTTCTTTAGTTGGAAGGGCTTGACTCACTGGCTGTGTGGATATGGTGCCTGGGCAGCCCTGGCACCCAATTGGATGTCCCCTTCTTGGACTCCATGGTGGGTGGGGACATCGGGCACTAAACCACAAAAAGCAACCATGAGTTCCAAATATCAATTTCATCATTGAATGCAGCTAAAAGAGCTCAGAACAAGCCCCATCTTATGTGTCTTCATTGTCATCATCGCCGTCATGTGTTTCTCTGTTTCCAATATTCCTGGTCATCCATTCTATGGGTGATCAGTTATTGCGGACATGTCCCCCTTTTTTTATCAACAAGGGTTTGAAAGGTCTTGTGGGAGAACCAAAATCTGTCAAGCGCTTAAGATATGACGACTTGCAGATGGAGACTGCATGCTCGAAACATTCGGAGATTCTTTTGAATGTTACAGAAATTGGTGGAGTGGCAGTCACTCCATACAAAACACTTAATTCCTCCTGGGACATAATCTCTGAGTGGGGCTTCCTCAAAGTTGCTGAGGAGGAAATCCTCTTGGAGCTTTCATCCCAGGGAGTGACGTTAGTCCACCGGGCTTTGCAATGCTGTGATGGAAAGTTAGTACATACCAGGGTACTAATCATTTTTCCCGAGGCGAGAAAGCTTGCTGCACTGCCTGCCCCACCTGGCAAGGTTTCCTATGACAGTGTGGTGCTTGGAAAACTATCATTGCGATGGCTTTAATGGCAGTGCAGATGGTTATCAGCCTACCACCATCGGAATCTTTCTTGACCGCAGCGAAGTATCTCCTTACTCAGGCGAAGCTGAAGTTTGGTGTCCATTGCGACATCAACTCCAGTTTCCATTCCTGCTAAGGTGCCTTCCACCTCTGGAAGGGCCCCTCCTTCCCACCAACAGACAACAAGATCTTCGAAACCCAAAGGTCCCCCACCGGGGCCTAAAAAGAAGCTTTTAACCCCTCCTCATTCGGTGGTCTCTGATCCGTGTCATTGGACGACTCTGAGAACATGTATGCAGACTGCCCAATTTTTTCCAAAACCATCACTGGCAATGGTTAAAATAAACAGAAAATCTTCAGCCAATTCTTCTAAGACCTTAGATGGCCACACTCCTACAATGGAATTGTTGTGGATTACAGAGGATTATTGATGACATCAAAGTCCTCCTGAAGGCACACAAGCCCATCTGCATGTGCTTGCAGGAGACATACATGCAGAAAGCCAATGATCCCATTATCGAGCATTTCTCTCTCATTGACCTGGACTGCAATGGAGATGGTCCAGCTTGTGGGGGTGTAACCATTCTCGTGAGCAACCATTCTCTATTCCAGGCTGTACCCCTCACCACCAACTTAGAGGCAGTTGCTATCTGCCTCTTTGTGGGGGTTTTGTTGACTGTCTGTTCCACTACCTACCACCAGGAAGTATTGTCTTCTGGGATGACCTAGATGACCTCGTCTCACAGCTGCCATCTCCCTTCCCCATCATGGCGACTTAAACGGATACAGTCCACTCTGAGGCAGTGCTGACACCAATGGGAGGGACAGGGTCCTGGAGCAGTGGCTCCTAGATCCATCACTCTCCCTGTTGAACACCAGTGCCAGTACATATTTCTACTCCCCAACCTGCACATTCACTGTCATTGATCTCACTATCTGCTCCTCCTCGATCCTTCCATACTTTACATGGAAGGTTGAGGACAATCCATACGGATGCAATCACCTCAACCTAGTGTCTCATGCATCTCACGGTGGCAACTTGATTGAGCTGACTGGAGTGACTTTGAGTTCCTTTCTGAGCTCAATTACCACTGTGTCAGCCAGGAGCCAATCAATGTTGCAATGGCAGAGATGATGGACTGCATTGTTCATGCAGCTGCTTCTACTGTTCCTCAGTCCTTGACTCAGTTTCCATGGTTTCCAAAACTGTGATGGAATCCCAACTGCACCACAGCTCGTAAGGCTCAGAACAAGGCTTGGGGGGGGGGGGGGGGGGGTTGGACCTATCCCACGTTCCCCAACCTCGAAGCATTCAAACGTGCCAGGGCAAATGTCTGTTTTGTCTGGTGCCAGAGCTAGAAGGAATCTTGGATCAAATATGCGTCTTTTATACCCTCACAACCAGTTCTAAGGTTGTGTGGGATAAGGTGTGGATGATTGTAAAGCTCCAAAGATTTATAATACTTTTAAAGTTTTGGACCCTTTGTCTGATACAATATTTATTCAAGCTCCATGTGCCCTAGTCGGCCACAAAAATTACATCTGAAAGTTTCTCTGTTTTTAAAAAAAGTTTTAGGTCTAGTGTCGTTGTTCGAAGCTTGACGTGGAACAAATTCTCTGCTTCATTCGTTCTGCATCATTCTAGGCGCGTTCAGCGCAAATTGTCGGGACCATGTAACTTCTGGTCGTGCGGGAGTCATTTTACGAGACTCAACCTGATAGTAATACTTTGGTGGGGATTGCATCCATTGTTGGGTTAATGCAGTTGCTGCAGATTCTCTTCTTACAGTATATTGCCGAGCCAATTTGACTAAATCTGAAATTGAGTTTACATTTCGTACTTCTAGGAATTCTCTAATGGGCAAAAACAACTGAGACAATATGCAATTTATAATATCAATTTCAGTGGCATCAGCATCGTACAGCTGGTATAACTCTACTGTACCCCAGATAAATTTTTCTATATCATCTCTTTGTCTTTGTGAATACAACTCTGTAGCTTGTTCTGTAAAATCATTATAAGCTGGATATATGTCCATGATTTCGTTTTTAAAATCTTCCCAATATTCAATTCCATGACTACATCCTATGTTATTCCACCATTGCTTAGCACATCCAATTATGCCGGGCACTTCATGTAAACGGAAATGCTCTTCCATGGACTTGACAAATGTCCACGATGACGGATGTTTCGAACCACGAACCTTATCTCAGGTAAAGACCAATTAACATAAGGACTATAGTTAATAGATGGATTGGCAACTCGTCGTTGTGGCGGTTGATAATACTCTGTTCTATCACTTGCTTCTGATGGAACAGAAAATGGAACCTTACATTCAAAGTTTCTACGTTGGTGAACTGACGTAGCATTGTCAGCAAATTTAGGGGTTGTTATCATTCCCCTTTTCTCCTGAGGATCATTAAGCAAATTCATTAGTACTTCTGCCTCCTTCATTACATCCTGCAACCTATCCTTTACTCTTTCTAAGTCAGGAGTCATTATGGCAGAATGGGCCATATTACTAGCAGACATGTTTAGCTGTCTGCCAGAATTTTGAAACTTTTTTTAATCTTGAGCAGCACTCAAAGTTACTGATATACAACAATTTAATACTAAAGCTACAACTAAGCTTGCAAAAATATAAATTTGCTTATCAAAAAAATTTATCTATAGTGGCTGTGTTTGTCCAGACACTTCTAATCTTTGCATACAATAAATATCTTAACTATCAGCAATAACTGCACTGAAACTTCAGTACCTTTGACTAATACACAAAAAAGTTAAGCTTCTTGCTCAACAAAAATTTTCGGCTTAAGCTGCCGTTAAATCTATAAATAATACATACAACTAATGAGCTCAAAAATTACTATCTTTGACAATCACGTTAAATAACATACACAATTTATACATAAATATACAGTCTCTATTCTTGGACCACTATCTTTTACTGGCAAGTAAAAGAAAGGCCCTGTTCTCAGTGCGCCACTTCTTTTACTACTGTCGAGTCCCTGTTCGTGGTGCACCACTTCTTTTACTACTGGCAGGGTCCCTGTTCGGGCGCCACTTGTTTTAACAGACTCTGTTATGCTCCAAAGATTTAAATACTATTCAAGTTTTGGACCCTTTGTCTGATCCAATATTTATTCAAGCTCTGGATAGCTAAAGTTGCACGCCAGGCAATAATTAACAAATTGCCAAATAAAGTTCAATTAGGGTTCGAATACCAGCGAGCATTACTTAGTAAGAATTCAAAAATTAAATGATTGTCAAACTAATGTAAATTATAATCAAAACAATGTTGCTCAAGAGAAAAAATAGAAAAGATTCAAAAAAGTTTCCATAACAAACAAGTTTATTTCCAAAAAATTATTTTTAAACACTCGCCAACGTAAATGAAAACGTAGTCTACATCATCACTATTGTGTCTTAACCAACTTCTGTTACACTGATAACTGACAACTAACAAACACCAACTCCTGTGACTACTTCCAACTGACTCTTTACAACTCTAACTGTGAATGATAATTTGATTTCCCCTTTTGTATGTTGTTTTTAAATTTTGGTTGCGGGTTCTGTGATTTTTATCGGTTTTCTTTTTATTCTATATCGTACGTTTGGCGCAATTTGGCCGTAGTTGCCGTTGCACCATTAAATCCCAAACAACCAGCCAACCACTTAGAAATAAAAATTTTTCATAAAATTTTGTTTCCTCCCATGGATAGATGGAGCTATGGAAGTTGACAGCAGTTTTTTGTATTTGTTTTGCTAACTACTAACCAACTACTAACTAACTTCTTGTGTACTTGTAACCAATTACTAACTACTAACTAACTTCTGTGACTAACATGTCATGGTTATAACAAGCATACAGGCTGGCAACATGTGGCTGTTGCACCGGTAAAGACATTTGCATAAAATGATGAGCGCACAAGCTATGACGCGAGAGGGGGTGTGTCCTTGTACACGCATACTTTAGCAGGTGACAATCGAAAGTTCGGAGTTGTGCATGCGCAACTCCTATGCTCTTGGAAATGAGCGCTGTGATGCCAAAAATGAAATTAAAAATCCCCAAAATGATAAATATAACAAATTAAGCAAAACTGGTTAAGGTAAAGTGAATGAGGGGGCATCACATGATGGGCGGGAAATACATGTCCCACTCATTCTCAATCCTGGAGCATAATGGACAGACAATTGCTGATACACAAGCAATTGCTGACACTCTTGGGGAGATTCTCCTCCATCTCTTCTTTGTCTACATACTCCCTCAGAGTTTCTGGCCCAAAAGAGCAGTGCCGAATGCTCTCTGCTGTCCTTTCACTCAAATGGCCTGGAGCCTTATAACAGGCCATTCACAGCAGTGGAGCTTCGTCTTGCTCTGCATTCTTCCCATGCATCCGCTGTTGGGCCAGACAATGTCCATTATGCAATGCTCCAGCATATCTCACCAACGAGTAATGGATCAGTTACTCCAACTCTTCAACTACATTTTTCTTGAGGAGCAGTTTCCAGACTCCTGGTGGGAAGCTATCATCTTGAGGTAAATTCAAACCAGGCAAAGATCCCAAGATTCCTTCCAATTATCATCCAATTACATTGACGAGCTGTGTCTGCAAGGGGTTGGAAAGAATGCTTTTTGCTGTCAAGATAAATTACATAACATGGCAACTTCCTCTGACTGTAGTCAATGCCCTCTATGTTGACGACTTTAGCATCTTTTCCTCATCGTCCAGTATGAGGGTCATTGAATGACAATTGCAAACTGCCCTGACCAATCTCTCGGTTTGAGCAATGGCCAGTGGGTTTCAGTTCTCTCCACAGAAGACCGCTTGCATGCACTTTTACCACAAGCATAATCTTCATCTGGACCCCAAGCTGCGTCTCAGGGTCCACATCATTCCAGTTGTGGCGGAGACCAAGTTTCTCAGTCTCATCTTCAACCGGAAAATTGACCTTTTTGCCACACATACTATATCTTAGGCCCATGTGCAATTGGAGGGACCACCCATATCCTCTCTTAGGGGGCGGACTGATGTTCATTGCTCTGCCTCTACCATGTACTTGTCCAGTCAAAACTGGACTACAGATCCCAGGTGTACAATTCTATCTGGGATTCGGTGGTGAAGGTGCTGGACTCCCTCCACCATCAGGCCCTCTGTGTCTGTACTTCCAGGGTCTGTACTTTGAGACCAATGAACCGTCATTATCTATTTGCCATCAGCAATTGTCCCTGCAGTCTGCTGCAAAATTGCGATCCTTGCCTGCCATCCCACTTGGGACTGCATTTTCAGTCCCCAATGGGAAGTATACCAGAATCAGCTGACTGCCATTCATCCTTTTGGTTTGTGTGTCCAAGGTTACCTGCGAGACATTGACACCAGTCTCGATAGCATCTCACAGTCGACAGCTGAACTGCTTCCACCATGGCACCCTGTTTCCCCTTCATGCGATTTTTCTCTATGCAGGATGGAGAAGGCCTTTACACCTGACTATTGTATTGGCAACTCTTTGCCAGCCATTGTGCTGAGCACCCGAACTTCTTGCCTGTCTTCACAGATGGCTCAAAGTCCAGCACATCAGTGGGATCAGTCATGGTCTGCTGGGATGTAATCATTGCAGACCAGATCCCACAGCAGTGCTCCATCTTCACTGCAGAGTTGCACACTATCAGCCTTGCCTTGGACCACACATAGCAGCTAAGTGTCATTGTCAATGTGATTTCTACACCAACTCACTTAGTTCGCTACAGGCTTTGATCTCGGTGAGGCATTGGTCTCACCCTGTTCTCTCCATGATCTGCCAGCAGCTACATCGTCTGGCAGACACCACCACCGTTCTTGTCTCTTGGGAGCCCAGTAATGTCAGGATCAGGAGCAATGACTTGGCAGATGTTGCTGCCAAGTCAGCCATGTCCCTATCTGACTCTCTGCTGCCAGCTCCATACTTTGACTTCTGGCAGCATTTTTCCATCGTGCTCCAGGTACAGTGGCAGAGATCTTGATCTGAACAGATTGGTAACAAGCTTTTTGAGATCAAGCCCATTATCAAACTCTGGCAGTCATGTTTTCGCAGGAATCACAAGAAGGAAGTTGTACTTGCTTGGCTCTGCTTTGGTCATTCATATATTACTCCTTCTTTTCTTCTTGGGCCCTGTCCGACTCTCCGTTGCCGGTTCCATATGTGGATTTCCGGCAGCGTTTCACCATCGAGCTCCGGGCACAGTGGCAGAGATCTTGGTCTGAACAGGTTGCTAACAAGCTCTTCGAGATCAAGCCCATTGTCAAACCGTGGCAGTCTTGTTTTCGCAGGAATCGTAAGGAGGAAGTTGTCCTTGCTCGGCTCCGCTTAGGTCACTCGTTTTTAACACACTCTTTTCTTCTTAAGGCGGACGCAGTACCTAAGTGCGAGTTTTGTGACACCGTTTTAACTGTGAAGCATATTTTAATTGACTGTGATTGTTTTAACCTTGAAAGGCGTATGTTTTTTAACTTTCACGATTTTACGTCCGAGCCCCTTACACTCGGACATCTTTTATCAGATCATTGCTATTTTAACACTGTTTTCGACTTTTTACGCTTTACCGGTTATTTTACTCATTTATGAATTTTCTCTTTTTTACTGGTTTTTTACCTGTGTTTTACCTGTTGTTTTTTACATGGGTCCTATATACCCATTGTTATTGTTGATTTTATACTTGTTGATTTTACACTTGTTGCTCTCTTTTACTCTTTTTCTACATCTCGTTTTTATTATGTGTTATTTGTGTCTCTTTTAAATTTGGTTGTGGGTTTCATGTCTTTTACCCTTTTTATCGTTTGTTTGGCGCAATATAGCCTTAGTTGCTATTGCGCCAAAAAACCCCAAACAACCAACCAACTTTTCTTCTTGGGTGGATGACGAACTAAGTGTGAGTTTTGTGACACCATTTTAACAATTAAACACATTTTAATCGATTGTCCTGCTTTTAACCTTGACAGACATTTGTTTTTTACCTATCATGATTTTAGATCAGAAATCCATACACTTGGACATCTTTTATCTGATGATTCTCTTTTAACTGTTGTCTTTGCCTTTTTACACTTTACATGATATTTTTCTCGTATTTAACGTTTTACCCTTTTCATCTTTAGATTTGTTGTTTTGATGGGTCCTATACACCTGTTGTTGCTTTTTCTGTTTTACATTTGTTTATAATTTAGACTTGTTGTTTCTACACTTTTCGTTCTTGTTTTGTCTTGTATAATTTCATTTCATTTCCCCTTTTGTATATATAATTTCATTTTATTTTTGTATGTATAATTTCATTTCATTTCTCCTTTTGTATGTTGTTTTTAAATTTTAGTTGTTGGTTCTGTGATTTTTATCAGTTTTCTTTTTATTCTATATCGTATGTTTGGCACAATTTGACCATAGTTGCCGTTGTGCTATTTAAACCCCAAACAACCAACCAACCACTTAGAAATAAAAAAATTCCATAAAATTTTGTTTCCTCCCATGGATAGATGGAGCTATGAAAGTTGACAGCAGTTTTTTGTATTTGATTTGCAACATAAAGGACAGTGAAAAGGAACTACTCCTACTTTATGTATGCCTTCTCATACAAGAGCATACATGCCTTACCAAGACGAAAGTCACTCCTGACCACTACCTCAGAGTTAATAAAGACGCACAAAGTTTTCCTTCTGGGACAGCAGATATTTACTAACCACTATGCTACTTAAGGCCAAATAATTCTTGATTTTTTTTTATTAAGTTTGAATAAAAAATAGCACATCATGTGTTTTGAAGTCTACTGAATAAGTATTATGCCTTTTTCTGATTGAATTATTTGTCAGCACTTGAAATAAAACTTAGTAGGAAAAAACCTTTTTTATTTCACAAATTGAATGCATGTTCTCCTTTGTCCTCCATTTCTTTCTTTTTTTTTTTGTCCTCCTTTTAGAACACTGGCATATGGTAACCTTATATATAGTCAACTTTATTTTGTTCATGATAGTGCAGGTAATGCAGATTTCCCCCATTTTGATAGCAATTTTTGTATGTGGTTTAGATTAGAGTTGTTTTCCAGCTGGAACACAATGTAAAACTGTTTTGGATCTTATTTTTTTTTTGATAATATATGCAATGGGTATGTTTTTTATGTGTATACAATCAGATCTCAATTTACACAGATTTAATAATGCATGTGTGGAATAGCATGATCACTGTATTTACTTGTTTTTTTTATTTACCTTGACTCTTTGGAATAATCAAAAAAGTTAGCCATTACCAATTTAGACTTGCTTAGGCCACAGAGCTACTTGAAGAAGGCACACCTATAAATGAGGATCTGAAACACTACTCAAGGCATTCCACTCTCAACTTCCTGCTTAACTGTTTGGAATTTCTCTAAAAAAATCCTCAAATCACAAGAGAAGCATCAGAAGATGTGTATTAACAGCAAGGTGTAGAAAACAAAGTTCTTATGAATACAAAAGTGTGGAGTGACCATGTGCAAAAGTGATGGATGCTTCAAAGCATTTCACATTAATTCATATGTTTATAATTATTATTTTGGTCTATTAGTTTTAAAAAAATTGCTAGTTGCATTGATGGATCTTTGTTTTACTGCATCATCCTAAAACTTCCTATTAAAATTAAAACATTTCTTTTTTTTTACTTTTTTATTTTTATAAAATTTAAAACTAAATTCTGCTATTTGGTAAATAACAGCTTATTTCTGTTGATTAGTTATTTAAAAAAAATTCTGAAGTTGACTTGCCTGTTTTATTGGCCACAGCTGGTGAAAATTCTGGACATTTCTCAAAGTATAATATCGAGAAGAAAAAAATTCAAAAAAGAAAGTAATTTTTTTGATTTAAATAAAAATTTATTTTTCTGTTATTCAGAAATAAGTAGCCTTTCTATTCATATGCAGCATAGTTATTTTTATTTGTTGGTTTTTGTAAATTTTTATTTGCATTTTTTATTTCATGCCTTGATAAAAGCCCTATTAAAATGAAACTACTCATCTCTTTCGTTGCATATTTTAATTTCTGAAAATCCCAGAATTAAACGTTGATTAATTTGGCATACAACATTCCATATTCCTTTCATTAGTTGTTTGGCAAAAAAAAAATTCTGAAGTTCACTTTTTTTGGGTTGAACACAGTAAAAAAATCCTGGTCACATGGTACAATTTAGTTTTTAAAGCCTGGCATGATAAGGGTTAAAAACCATACTGGATGGCCTTGATTGGAGGCTTTCATCTGTCTCCTAACAGCTGTCCTATGGATCCCCTTCCTCCAACCTTCTCTGAGCCCTTGGGATCCTTGTGACCTGTCCATTTTTGCCCATTGTTTGCACTAGTACTGTTCAGAGGTTAATCCAGTACAGCCCATGCTTGTGGTTTCACCAGTTAAATCTGCACATATTTTCTTGAACAATCCTGGGGTGGGGTGGCTTAGTTGGCAGCACACAAGGCTCATAATCTGCAGTTCCCAAGTTTGAGTCCTGTCTGGCCAGCATTGAGAATTATCTCCACAAAACTCTCCACCCTGCCCTCGGTCAGTAGGGGACACTGAAGTCTTGGAATGGCCACCATCCATCAGATGGGATGTTAAGCCGTGGCCCTGTATTTGGGAAAGCACCCTGTGTGTATTAAAGAACACGCTAGATGGCCTTGATAGGAGGCTACCATCTGTCTGCCAACAACTGTCCAGTGGGTCCCCTCCCCCAAACTTCTGTGAGCCCTCGGGATCGTTGTGACCTGGCCATTTAGGCCATTGTTGCAAAAAAAGTCGCTCAGAGGTAAAAAAAAAACTTTCATAATGTAAAACCTATATATGCACCATATTTCATCTTATTCCTTTATATACTTTATTTTTGGGCAGTAGTGTGTCATTAAAGATTTTTGATCATACATAGTTTCTGCAAGTTTATGTACTGCTTAATTTTAATGATTTGCTGTTTATTCTAATGCTCACTATAGAATTGGTCAATTTTGCACTATCATTTAGTATTGCTAATTTTATTATCTGCTAATGTGTTCATTTGCAGATTTTAATGATTAATATCTATTCTTAGCTAAAGGGAAGCTCTCGACAGTCATCTCAAAGAACGTCACATTCGTCAACCCCAAGTCTTGGACATCAGTCAGCTGTTGTACAAATGCATGATGAATTAAATCACTTGCAATTTTTACAAGGAGAAGCTCATCATGAAGTAGGTGCAATTACCTACTATTGAAAGTTATAAAAAAATTATAATTTTGTTTAGGAAATGTAGAGTGTTATTATATAAATGTAGAAGTTCATTATATAGTGACAGTGTTTTAGTTTGGTTTTTTGTTGTTTTTTCCCCCACACAGTTTAGTTTTTCAGAATGATGTAGTCACATCCTATGGTTTTAAACTCGTATTTAGCTGATATCAATCTTACTTGCATCTTTCTTTATAAAAGAGACAATATGGGTTTTTCCATTATATTATATAGTGGAATCTGTTCCAATGTGCCAGAAAATCATGCTCTGTATTTTATAAAGACTAGCATGATGATGAGAACCGCTCTTCTGACTCTGTATTCCACCATATACTGATCCTTGCAAACCTTACAGTATGATCACGTACTCCATTGTCCAACTAAAAGTGACACTCATCTTGAAACAATGTAACTTTTTATTTATTTTTTGCATGCTCTCTAGATTAATGAATAACAGTTACATATTTTTGCTAATAAATATTGTACTTGATGTACTACATCTGACATTTCCATGCAGTTAAAATACTACATAAATAGTGAAATTAGATATATATATAAAATTATATAAATAGTGAAATTAGATATATATATATAGCAGACACGCTAGTGATGCTACTCTAGGATACGAGTGCATTAATGAAAGGTTTCTCACAGCAAAATTTCAGACAAGCATTAAAGACTTGAATGTTATCTGCTGTTATGCCCCCACTGTGGATGCCGATGAGAAGGATAGCTTTTATGGACAACTTCAGGATAATTTGAATTCTGTCAGGAAAGGAGATATTACCCTTGTTCTTGGTGACTTCAGTGCCAAAGTTAGTACTGACTCTGACCTTTGGGGAGGAGTAATAGGCCCTTTTGGTATTGGTAACTGCAATGGCAATGGGCAACATCTCCTACAGGTAAGTAAACTCAATGGATTCAGAATAACTAACACTTATTACAAACACCGCGACATACATAAGTACACATGGGTTTCACCCGATGGGCTGCATAAGAATATGATTGATTATATATTAATAGCATATGGGCTAGTTCTGTTAGGAATACGAGGTCATATAGGGGAGCTGAAATTGGATCTGATCATTACCTTGTTAAAGGTGTCTTGCAACTTGGAGCAGAGGAGGCAGAATTATCTGAGTGATAAGGCACTTGAGCTTATTTCAGAAAGAAAGAACTGCAGGAATGTCCTTAATCAATACCCTACTAGTCCTAATAGAAAGCATTACAGACAACTTAATAAACATGTAAAAGATCAGTTAGCTGCTGATAAGAATCTTTGACTTGATGGTTTGGTTGACAAAGCCGAGGAAGCGTTAGACAGCACAACAGCAAAGAGCTGTACCAGATAGTTAATGTTTTGTGTGGTAGAAAACGGACAGGTATACAAGGATTGAAGGATAAACAAGGTAAGATTATAGAAGGTGAGGATTCTGTCATGGCTAGGTGGGCTGAGCATTTCAGTGATGTTCTAAACAATGTGGTTATTTCTACTCACATTGTTTGCAATGATGATAGATACATTATTATCTTTAATGTTGGCCCTATTACCCAATCTGAAGTTATTTTGGCTATTTCTAAACTCAAACTACATAAATCCCTATGGATAGATGAAATTACTATTTAAAATGCTTACAGCTGGGAATGTTTCGGTTTCCATTTGGATGACTAAAATTTTGAATATCTTTTATGATAAAGGCATGGTTCCTAAGGATTTTACGAGAGCTGTTATTATCCCTATTTTCGAAAAAGGTAATTGCAGTTCTTGTGATAACTATATAGCCTACTCTCTGCTCCAGGTAAAGTTCCAGGTCTGCTCCAGGTCTGCTCCAGGTAAAGTTCTTTCCATGATTGTGCTTAATAGAATTAAGAATCTGGTTGGCAGTCAATTGCATGATGAGCAATGTGGATTCAGAAGTGGTAGGGGATGTGTGGATCAGATATTTTCACTTAGGCAGATTCTTGAGAAATGTTTAGAGTTTCAGAAACCTTTGGTTGCTAGCTTTGTTGATTTCAAAAAGGCTTTCGACTCTGTTGATCATCGTAATTTGTGGTTGATTGTGAGATCATATGGTATACCTGACAAGTTAGTTAACATAATGAAAGCTCTCTATAATAACAGTGAGTCATGTGTGAGAGTTGGTAAGGCTTGTAGCAATTGGTTTAGCATTACTTCTGGTGTTCGACAAGAGTGCATTTTGTCTCCTTTTCTCTTTAGCGTGGTTATTGATTATGTTATGCGAAATTCGCTTCAAGGGAAAGATTTTGGCGTTAAATGGACTGGAGATATGAAAATTTCTGATTTAGATTATGATGATGATTTAGTCCTTTTGGCAAATGATGTTGATGAGATGAACTCTTTCATTCGAGCTGTTGATGAAACTGGTAGTAGAGTAGGTTTGGTTATAAACAGAGAGAAAACTAAAGTGATGAAAATTGGTCAGGCAGGCTGTGATTCAGTTAATCTGAATGGTTGCAGTCTTGAGCAGGTGTCACAGTTTAATTATCTTGGGAGCTATGTAACAGATAATGGTGATGTGCGACATGAGATTAACAGATGAATAGGGATTGCTGCCGGGACTTTTAAGAAACTATGGAGAGTGTGGAGTAATAGGCGTATACACCTAAAGACTAAAATCAGACTGTATAACAGTTTGGTTCTTTCTAGGGTTAGTTATGGTAGTGAAACTTGGACACTTTGTAAACAAGATAACAGGAAACTTGATGCTTTTGATTCCAGATGCTTACGCAGTATCTTGGGATTAGGTGGTTCAACTTTGCAACTAATGATGAGGTTAGGCAAAGGAGTTTGCAACCTCTTTAAGCAGCATATTGGGATAGACTTACTCAGGATAGACTTGCTTGGAGAACTAAATTGCACGGTCTGGTTGGACTTCCGTAGCCCATGGCTGCTTGAGGATGATGATGATGATGATGATGATATAAAATTATATAAAAAATGAAATTAGATATTTTTGAAACTATCCAGCTTTGGAACTTAAAAATAATGTCTTGTTCAGTACTTTATTAATGAAATTGTTTCTGTTAACAATTAAATACTCACAAACATTCACTTCTAGATTAAAGAACAGTTACTAAGTTAGTGGAAAAATTGTGTTGATCCATTGAAGATATTTCTTTTTCACAAACAAATGTTTTGCATGATTTATACAATTACAAAGCAAAGTAAGCAGGATTTCAACCCAGGCCCTGGCAGCTGCAGTGTGATCACAAATCAGCATGCTACTACTATATCATTAAACATCAGTAGGCAAAATTTGGGAGTGAAATCATTTTTCCCATTTAAAAAACTTGAGATTCAAGGCCCAAGATTCGACCTGGGACTCTAATCTTAGGTCTTGCATCCTAAATTAAACTTCTAAAAAAGAGTTGCTACCTTTACCAGTATATATAAAAATAATTGAAAAAGTTAATTTTTTATTGTGATATTTTTTTTCATTTTGTATTGCATAGTTAAAACCCACAATTATCTGCATAAAAATATCTGCTTAAGAACATTGTAATTTTTAGCTTTTAGAAAAAAATAAGACTATTGCCAGTTTGGAAGCACAGTTATCAGAAGTGAAACATCAGCTAACTCTCAAAGAGGCAGAATGTCAATGTCACTTATGGGAAATTGAAACTCTTAGGCAGCAAAGCAAGGTATGTGGTACTATTATAGGAATTTTTTTGGTTCAAATTTCGATAATCATTGGGAAAATTATTTACAGCATTAGAAACATTTCTTGTTTATTTTACAGTTATCAGCAACTAATATCATTAGTCATCAAGTTATTACTGATATTAAAACATTGCTAGAAGTTTTCTATTTATTGATATCAATTAAAAAGTTATGAATATAGCTGTTTTCAGTTTTTTTGTTTGTGTGAATGCTTATATAAAGTGTCATAAAATTGCTATTATGGTCTTATGCATTAGTAGTAGCTAGAATGTGTACACACCTGATTGTTAATCTTTCAGTGTTTACAGTATCTGAAAAAGATTAATAGGATTTAAAAAGAAAACTGCATAAGAACTAAATTATACTTGATGATAGAACTTTTTCATGTAATATTATGAGGTATTCACTTTCTTACTTGGAACTCTCTACTGAGCAATATCACTTCTTTAAATTCTGAAACAAAATTCAAAAACTATATTACTTCACTCCTATTAGAATATTGAAACGTTTGACCAATAATATCTCCATCTTTTCCCCCACTCTCCATCTTTGCTCTTTGGATTATTCACAATCCTTTTCCCCCTGTTCACTCATTTAATATTATTCTCTGTTGTCTTAAACCTTCTTTTCCTTCCCTCTGATTTTACTATGCTATTATATTTCATATTATACATCTGTCTTCGTCTATGCAACTTTGCAACATGTCATTTTGTTTATATGTATCAAATAATTATACAATTCCTGTAAATATATTTCTATTTTTGTACTATCTTTAATATTTCTTTTTAATTTCTCAAATGTACTGGGGCATCAAGCCACTTAAACATTTAAATTAATATCCAAAATTACCTTGACTTTACTGTAACTACCCTGCATGGAATAAATTATTATTATTATTATAACAACAACAACTGTTCCTGAGTCATTCATTTTCTTTTAACACTTTGACAAATTTTCCTTAATAACATAAGAAAAACAATTCTACTTTTTGTCAGATTTCAAGAAAAATTAATTTTTATAATTGCTTTTATAAGGATAGTAAAAAAGTGATTGTTGTATTAGATTGTGCAGAGCAGTATAATTAATAGCTGTATTTTGTTTACTCCTTCTGACAATGCATGTTGATACTATACTTAGTCCATTTTGACATGGGACACATTTAGTGTTGCACCATTTGATTGAGTTTTGAAAAAGTTGATTTCATTTTAAGAGTTTTAGATCTGTCATAACTTCCAAAATGTTTTACTGCTGGTTCCAAAATTCATAGTTTCTTAATGCATCCTGTATGGCTTAATTTAAAAATTTTAAGCCCCTACAAGAGCTGCCAACTACTCTGATTTTTTTTCAGATTTTCTCCCAGTTTTGGTTTAAAAACTGAAAATCTGAATTTTGGGGGTTTTATTTTACTTATTTTATGTTTTTTTTTTCAGTTTTACCCTTACAAAACTCTGCCACCAAATTTTACAGTATTTTTACCGTTTTTCCAAATAGAGAATGTTAGTGTGAGGGAAGAACTATTTCTGATTTAGCTCTTTTTTGTTATTAAAGGTGCAGCTGTGCCCCCACTCCCTAATCTGTGCTTGCTTGTGGCACTTTGTGTGCCTTGACCTGTACACCAGTCAGAGAAAATCTATGACTTCAGCTGACTATTTTCAAACAGAACACATGGCAAAGTCCACATCTAAATTCTTTTGCAGAATTTGAAGAATGTTGATTGTTTCTAAATCGGTGTTTATTGAATCTATCTCCAATTATCCCAGCTGTGGCCAACTAAATATTAATTGTATTACTTAGTGAAAACTTCGGAGTAAAGGAGATGATCCACAGATCAGTACTCTAATATGTGGATCATGATTGACATTGCAACTGGAATGCTCTCATGCATGTCTATTATTATCTGAGTTGGGCTAATGGATTGATAAAGGATTGAAACTTTTCTTTCACTATAGTTGCAGCAAGTTGATAGCTGGATTACTGATCTGATCTTTTGATTGCTGATCAAAGCTGTTTTTTTTGTCTCAGAACTGTAACAGTGCTGTCTCTATTCTTACTTCTGCACTTTGTCATTTGCTGTTGTGTTAAAAAAGCTTCATTACTAATTTTTTTTACTATGCCTCCTAAATGTTTGCATAGACAGAAATATTTAGCAAAATATTCCCAGGAGTTTGAATTTATGAAATTGTGTGTATTTGGATTGTTTTACATCGAAAGCTATTAGTTTATAATAATCAAATGATGTTTATATTTTGATTGTTAATTATTAATTATTAATATCAAAAACATAAGGATGCTGTTGACTTGGCAGTGGCTGCAGTAAGCCACTGCTTTCCATGCTGCATGACAAACTGCCATTGCTGGCAACTAAGTGCTTTCTCGAAAAATAAAAAAATTGTATAAGAAAGGAGTTCAATAACATTTGTTGCTATTCCCTCTGTACTGCAATGCTAACTTTGGCAATATATTGCTGATTTATTATTGAAGAGTGGATGATGCCTATGTATTGCTTATAAACCTTTTAACCCTTCCAGTGTCCACGTCGTCTCTACACTTTTGGAGAATCTGGAAAAATATGCCAAGGATGTATACACACGTTTTTAGTACAACAAAAGAAATCGATTTTTTTAAAATAAAAATTGCCGTTGTAATTTATATATATATATCTTATAAAAATATATAATTCAAGTTTCAAAAATATTTTTTTTATTTGATGCATGTTTTATTAAACTACAATATAAATAATTTTATAAAGCCATCTGATTGCCATTTCTTAGAAGCACTAAACGGTATTACCGATTTGCTTGTTAACATTCCTATTTGCTGAAGCAGCCTTCTGATTTAAACTCACAAGTTTGATTTGAGCTATTATCAACAAATATTTCCTTAAATTTTCGAAATTCTCCTAAAAATAACAAAAAACTGCTATTTTTAAAAACGATAGATTTTGGAAGTAATTGCAAAATACGTACCACAATTCTTTTTTCTGTTTCACACTCTTTTCTGTCATAAACCTATTTCAGTATTTCCGAGTTATTTTTATCATTTTTCCCAGCATCCTTCAAATTGAAACTGAAAGTACACACATCTTTCTTAGAAATTCTGGTTGCACCTGCATTTAATTAGTTATGCTTCACTGAGGCAAACAAGATGCAGATGGCTGACACATGGTATCTCCTTTCCATGAATTATATATTGTTTTGGTTCAGCATATTGGATACCCTTTGAAAAGTTAGTTTTTTTTTATATTTAAACTTTAGTTAGGTTTCATTTCAGTAGATTTATTTTTGGAAATTAACGATATTTTGCCCGATTGATAAGTATTGATTTTTTTGTAGTTATGTATGTTGGCCTACAACTTGTAGCTGTGGATATTTTAACATTGCATTATGCTATATGTTAATTTTTATTTTATTATTTATTATTTTTCCAGTAAAACTTCGATATAGTATCATTTTCTGAAAATAAACAAGGTCTTGGATATGAAAGCAAATTCATTTCTGTATATTTACTCCGTTAGTTAGTGATCTTCAGTCGGCTGATTTATCAATCTTTCTGAGTTATGCTAGATCGGAGGCTGGCTTAAAAGTTGTTGCGGATATTTTATTTAACATCCCATTAGGTTATATGTAATTTTTCCTTTATTTCTTGTTTTTTTAATAAAAAACTTTGAGCTTGTACTTATTTACTCAATGTTGATTGCTGTTATACCAGCACTTTTTGACAATAATTTTTATTAATATTTAAGCAATTTAAAGCTTACACTGATATTACACAAGTTGGATATGATGCATTGGTTGAGTCATATCAGGATGACATTGATGTAGTTGCTTGGGGTGACTTGTATTGTGCAATGTGGTTTACTATTGTACTAATTGTCTGATTCTTGCTTAAAAGTTCATAATTGTGTAGCTTATACTGATCATGATAATTACTTTGAGTTACATTTTTTATAAATGTAAATGAATTGTATTTATGTAAAAACAGATTAACATTTAGCTTTTTTAGTGTGTTCTGCAGAATATCCAGGTTTTTACAATGTACTCAACAGACTTAAAATCTATGCATCAGTGATTTAAGGTTTAACATTTGGTTTAAATGTGAATGTCATTTTAACCTGAATATTTAGCCATAAAATGATGTTCCCTGAAGTTTTTGCAATCCTTTGCAATTACCAGATTGTTTAATTATCATATAAAATCTAAATTCTTAAAACCAGATATTGATATTTATTGTCAAAATGTTTATGTAATAGATTTTTATAGATTATGAAATATTAATCATTTTAAATAAGCATTAGTTTCTGGAGATATTTCAGTTGTACATGTGTTTAAAGCTTATGTTATATATTTATTTCTAAAGAAACAGAATTCAAGCTAGAAAATTTTTATTTTATTTAGTGCCTTCAGTGTAAGAAGAGTGAAGATATTGTTGAGGTTCTTGATGACATGCTTTCAGAAATGCAACCTGTTTGTGATACAATGCTCAAGAAGAGCACTTCTTTACCAAATTTATGCAGTTTTAGGCATCATGGGAATTTAATGCAACGGTCATTATCATATAGAACTGATTTAATAATTCCACAAAGAAGAGCAATGTGCATGCTTAAAGCTGAATATTTAGATCTATTAAAAGAAAGGAGAAATAAAATAAAACAACAAATTGAAAGACAGCCTTGTAGACCCATAATGTTGAAATCAGAATTTGGTACTTACTTTCGACGAGTGTATAGTGAACCACTGTTTTTCATGTATGGTGATAACATTTATGTGTATAGACCTTGTGAACCAATACAAACTGAACCAAGCCTTGCCTTACATTCTTTGCATGAAGATTACAGGCATGGACTAGCACCTTGTCAAAGTATAGATCTAAAACTACCTACTGAAGAAGCAAGTGGTCCTAGTTTAAGAGTTTGTGAATGGGATCTTATCCGTGGTCCACAAGAGTTTGCCATTCCTGAAGACTCATCTGTTATGCCTTGCCACAGGGTAAGTGTTAGTTTTATGACAATTCCTATTGCCACAGCACAAGTATGTGAACAGTACACTTTTTAAGAATATGCATATTGAATAATTTGACTTTATATGACTAATAACTATAAATTAAAAGATAGTCACCATAAAACACTGTTATATCATGTACAATGTGGATTAATAATTTTGTTGGTATATATGCAATAAAATGTCAGTCAAGATGAGAGAAAATTTTTTGTCAAAGTTCCGATTTAATTTCATAATATGCAGCAGTTCACTTAGGTTTCTTGCAAGCAAAGTAATGATTGAACATTGTTGGAAATGGCCAAATCTCACATTAGAAATTGTTATGCACGTTGTGAGCTCTCCAAAGATTTGAAACACATTGTAGGTAAAGATGGTAGCACAAAATATAAAGTGCACAAATATAAAAAGATCTAGATTTCAAATGTAATATACATTCTTCTTCAGAAGTATTGTGATAAGTTAAAATCAAATTGAAAATAGAAGGTAAATTTGAAAGTTGTGGTATGTATGACATGATACATATATTGATGTGCTGTTGTGTGTGATTGATCTACATTCTTTGTGAGGATGAAATAGTGATGGCATGTTTCTGTTGTAGCATGTTGCAAGAAAAAAATGGCAGTATTTTTTATTGCTTATTAAAATTTTGGTTTTAGGGAATTCTGTTAATACACTGGTTTCCATAAATTAAGGAAAACTCAGAAAAATTATGATAAACCAAAAGCTATATGAATAGTTATAATGAAATTTGATGGAAACATGAAGTACAGTGCTAGTTTCAGAATGGCATAAAATATTTTACACTAAAAACATTTTTTGTCAAAAAATAACACAGGAACTTGTCCAAAAATGAGATGTCAGAATGCAATGGACAAAGTTGTTTAATAAGGAGTGTGGTCACCCTTTACAGCAATGTAGGCATGACAGTGATGTTCCATGCTGTTTATGATTTGAGTCAGCTCAATAGGGAGTAATGACCATTGTTCCTTTAAAGCAGTAATAAGTTCCCCCTTTGTTTCAGGTGGCGGGTTGAGGGCAGCAACACATCTTCCTAGAGCATCCTACACACGCTCAGTCGGATTTAGGTCAGGAGATTGAGCTAGCCACTCCATGTGCATAATGGTCTCCTCTTGAAGGTATTGTTCCACTAGTCAAGCTCTGTGTGGACAAGCGTCATTGTCTTGTAAGATGAATGTTTCACCTGTTGCACCAGCATAAGGACATACATTAGTGTAATTAGTTAACACTACCTCCACCGTAACTGTCTCTTTGATGGATGTTATTGGTTGATAGCGGATACCTCGTTCTCTCCATATCAGTATCCAGAATCACTCTGCAAGCAATACCTGGACTCATCTGTAAAGAGTACGCTCTTCTGTCCGATTAATGTGTGTGCCCAATTCAACTGCTCTCTCCTGTGACGTGAGGGGTATACAAATTATTGGCCTTCTAACATACACACCTCCCTCATGAAGCCTTCTATGTACAGTAGAAGCTGAACAACCCTCCCAGTGACTGCTGTTAGAGGATCGTAGCTGAGAGGGAACAGACGTCCTGCTCCTTTGTGCTGTTAATTGCAGATATCGGTCTTGTACAGCAGTTGTAAATCTAGCCCTTCCTCGGCTAAACCTCCAAGACACTGAATCCGTGCTAAGAAATTGATTCCACAGTCATTAATGGACCATAGATGGACTCGCATTCTGCTATCATGCCACATCTGACTGACCTTGGCCTGCTTCGAGCTGGCCAATAGCTCTCCACTGCAGTTCATTTGGCAAATGATGTCTCAAGGTCATTCCTACAAAATGGTATTTTGAATTCCTTTACTCACATTTACAACACAAAATAATGATACACTCCAAAACACCTATTTTTATGCCGCTATCCAATTACGCAAATTGATGCAACCTAGACTAATTTGCATATGATATGCTTACTCAGCATTACTGGTTACATGAACAAGTTGGATGAGATCACACCTTTTTTTTGGCGAATTTTCACGATTTTTCTCATTTTTCCTTAACTTATGGAAAGCAGTGTATATTCTAAGCAACAGGTAAATTAGGTATATTATCATTACAGCAGAATCCTTAATTTATGTAGATTATATTTTTGGTCTAAGAGAGTTTGAAGTAGGAGTTTGCATTAGAAATGATGATAGCTTCTTCAGAGATTGGTAATGCATTGTGGTTGATTATTATGTTAGATAATGCTGTTGCTGGTATCTTCTTTTTGATTTTATACTTGTCTTCATTAATTCTTTCATGTAAGCTTCTTGAAGTCCTATCTGTATATCCAAACTGAGTCAGTATTGGTAGAGGAATTAATTTGCTTCTTTAAAAGAGTTAGATATACTTCTACTGGAATGTTTATATCTGTCTTTTAGAACTGAATGTGCTAAATTTATAAATTTGATAGATGGAGTTTTTCATGATAATTTTAACTGTGTTGTCTAAGTTAGTGTTGAAAAGTACATGATAGAGGTGATATATTAGAGATTCAGTAGTAAAGAATCACAAGATGTGTCCTGTAGACATGGAACTCATGAAATAAGTTGAAAAAACTTTGTTTTGCCATGAGTGGGATTTGAACCTATGTCTCCTGGAAACACATCAATTATGCTAACCACTACACCATCATCGGCTAACATTTTTTCTTTAACTGATGTGACATATAAACTTTCTCGATTTTTTTATTTTTTTTTTATTCACACAGTGGCACCATCTATCCAGGAAGTGGACAACTTATTGCCTCATAGAGATGGAATTTAATATTGTCACTCACTCTCATGGCGTTAAATCAATAATTCAGTATAAAGAATTATAGGATGTGTCCTGTAGACATAGAACTAATGAAATAATAAGCTGGAAAAAAAATGGTTTTGCCGTGAGTGGGATTTGAACCCATGTCTCTTGGAAACATTTTCAGTTTCCTCAATGACGATGATTGATTAGATGTCATCATCATACTCAAGCAGCCATGGATTAGAGAGGTTCAACCAGATAGTGCAATTTAATTCTCCAAACATATCTGTCCTGAGCTACATCTGCTATATCTGGCCACTGTACACCATTTCTAACAAGGTTCTGTTTGACATTGTCTGCCCTCCACATCTGATGTCTCTCCTTCTTTCTGAGGCATTTAGGCATACTGTTCATAACCCTGTACACTAATCTATAATTATGCATACAAGCAACATGGCCAAACCAATAGAGTATCTCTTTGCACAATATGCTGCTCAAAGGAGGTTTCCAACTCCTTTACCTAACCTCATTATTACTTACAAAGTTGAACTTAACATCACCAGTATCTGTTACATAGCTCCCAAGATAATTAAATTGAGATACATGCTCAAGTGTGGAACTATTCAGATTAAATGAACCACACTTTGCCTGACCTTTTTTCATCACTTTAGTTTTTTCTCTGTTTATCTCTGTATCTCTAAAACTTATTCTCCTACCAGTCTCATCAACAGCGTGAATGAACGAGTTCATCTCAACAACATCATTTGCCAAAAGGGCTAAATCATCAGCATAATCTAAATAAGAAATTTTCAGATCTTTAGATCATTTTAAGGACAAAATCTTTCCCTTGCAATGAATTTTGCATAACACGATCAATAACCTAAAGAGAAAAGGAGACAAAATGCACCCTTGTCGAATACCAGAAGCAATGCGAAACCAATTGCTACAGCCCTTATCAACTCTCACACATGACTCAGTGTTATTATAGAGAGTTTTCATTATGTTAACTAACTTGCCTGGTATGCCATACATTCTCAGAATCAACCATAAATTATGATAATGAACAATCAAAAGCTATTTTGAAATCTATAAAGCTAGTAACCACAGGTTTATAAAACTCTAAGCAATTTTCAAAAATCTGCTTAAGTGAAAATATTTCATCAATGCATCCTCTACCATTTCTGAATGCACACCATTCATCACACAATTGTCCATTAACTAGATTTTTAATTCTATTAAGCACAATCGTGCAAAGAACTTTGCCTGGAACAGAGTAAACTGATACCCTTTAGTTATCACAAGGAGTGCGATCACATTTTTTAAAAATAGAAATAATAATAATAGCTCTAGTAAAATCCTTAGGAACAATGCCTTTATTATAAAAGATATTCAAAATTTCAGTCATCCATATGGTAACCAAAACATTCCCAGCTCTAAGCATTTCAATAGTAATTTCATCTAGTCCAGGGAATTTATGTAATTTAAGTTTAGAAATAGCCAAAATAATTTCAGACTGTGTTATATGGCCAACATTAAAGCCAGTAATGCATCTATCATCATTACAAAAAATGGGAGTGGAACTAACCTCGTTGTTTAGAACAGGCGTGTCCAACCTTTTGACTTCCCTGGGCCACATTGAGTGAAGATGAATTGTTTTGGGCCGCACATAAAATATATAATATATATAATATAGTTAATGTATATGAATAATAAAATCTCATTTATTTTCTTATGTTTTTTATTATAAAATTAAAAAAGGGCAACATAAAACTAGTGGGATATCAAAAACTCACTGAAAATCACATAATCGTGTTGAAAGATTATGTTGTAAACACGTAAACTTTACGATTTTGTGGGCCGCATTACTAGCTGTACAGGGCCTCAGGTTGGACACGCCTGGTTTAGAACAGCACTGAAATGCTCAGCGCACCTAACCATGACAGAATCCTCACCTGCTATAACATTACTTTGCTTATTCTTCAATCCCTGTATACCTGTCCCTTTTGTACTACACAAAACATTAACTATCTGGTACAGCTCTGTGCTGTCTAACTGCCTCTTCACTTTGTCAGCAAAGCCATCAAGCCAAAGATTCTTATCAGCAGCTAACTGATCCTTTATATGTTTATTAAGCTCTTTGTAATGCTTTCTATTAGGACTAATAGGGTATTGATTAAGAACATTCCTGCAGTTCTTTCTTTCTGAAATAAGCATCACTCAAAAAATTTTGCCTACTTCACACCTTTTTTCCTAAAAGAGTACTGTTAGTTTCAAGAAAAGCCTGTTTAAAATTGTCCCATTCTTCCTCAACTTCAGTAGTAAGGAAACCACGACTGTCATAATGACTAAATAACCTATCGTGGTAAGCTTTTGCTATAACTGTGTGTCTTTCAGAGTTTCAGAATTAAAGGTAAATTTTTTAACCTTAACACAACACTTCTTACGTTTTAAGTTGCAAGACTATTTTAACAAGGTAATGGTCAGGTATGACCTGGTATTCATAACAGAACTAGCCCATTTGCTGTTAATTAATATATATTCAATCATATTCTTATGCAGCCCATGTGTACTTATATGTATCACAGTGTTTATAATAAGTGTTATCCTCAAACCATTAAGTTTACTTACCTGTAGGAGATACTGCCCATTGCAGCTACCAATACAAAAGGTTCTATCACCCCTCCCCAAAGGTCGGAGTCAGTACCAACTTTGACATTGAAGTCACCTAGAACAAGGGTAATATCTCCTTTCTTGACAATTCAAAATATTCTGAAGTTGTCCGTAAAACTAATACTTCTCATCCTCATCAGCATCCTCAGTGGGTACATAACAGCAAATAACATTCAAGTCTTTAATGCTTGTCTAAAATTTTGCTGAAAGAAACTTTTCATTAATGCACAAATATCCTAGAAGAGCATCACTAGCTTGTCTGCTGAGAAGCAGATCTACACATTGGAGAGGTTTATTATCTTCCCTCCCAGAAAAGAGAAATTTAAGATTATTTTTAAGAATCTGACCTTTATCAGTCCATCTGGTCTCTTGCAAGCAGAGAATATTTAAATTATAATGGTTGGATTCTTGTGCGAGGACATCAAGAGAATAAACTCTGTGCAAAGGCCTCACATTCCAACTACCTATGGAGAGAAAACGGTTAGTGGGATGTTTAAAGAAATTCTGTTTATTGAGAGAGGGAATGCTGACAATATCAACCCCCTAATTGCAGGCATGGAGCAAAGACCTGTTCCCCCCCCCCCCCCCCCCCCCGCTACTAAAGGCTGAAGCCATCTACACTGGAAGGCTTCCTCCAATGTAGGTATGATGATGCCCATAGAAGCAAGAGTTCAGGTGCTTGTGATAACCTCTGATCAGGATTATCCACCAGCTGATAAAACATCCTGTCAATCTATTCATTTTTTGATGTCAACCCACAAACAAAAACTCAGCAGAAGATTTTCCCTCAACAGAAGCCCATCAGTGCAGTAAAATCAGGATCTATAATCATGTTCAGAGCCATTATTCCGGTTGATGTATATGGTCAGGACCTTGTGTAATTGACCTCTCTTCATCAGGGTAAAAAAAATAGTAGCCCAGATCAGTAGTTATCTGGCAGCCCTTCGCTTATATTCCCTTCCACAGGAGATTATCTCTTTTGGAAAGTACTAACAGTCTGCACCATGAGAAGGCAAGCGTCGCACTTTAGGTACTAGGCCTGGTCAGTTCTGTGCATCATCACAGGGATTGGTGCATAGCTGTCTTTCCAGTGACTACCTAGCTACCATGTATTTACAGACCATGTCACAAGCCAAAAAAATGAGAAGATTTAAATTATTTTAATAGAGCCTATTTCTTTCTGCTGAGGTCTCATCTTCCTCACAGACCTTCTACTGTGGCATATAAACTGACTCCTGTTGGTCCTCTGTTTCAAGCAGCTGCTTGAGGGAATTTTTTCATTATCATGTGTTTTAACTATGTGTTATGTCAGATTCAGTATTTCAACTTTTTAATTTTTTTGTGGAAAATACTTGTAAGTTGTTATTTGTAGTCTTTATAACATCTGTGCCACCTCTTCCTCTAAATAATTGAGAGTTTTCATACTTAAACATTTATTTTGCATTATTTCAAGTAATTTATTTGTCTTTCTGCTGGGCAGGGTGGCTCAGCCAGTAGTACACCACACTCAGAATCTGTGATTTCCAGGTTCGAATTCCACATGGGACAGTTTTCAGATTTATCTGCTAAATCCCCTCCCTGTCCTCGGTTATAAAGGGGACACTGATGAGTTTGGAAAGGCCTCAGCTGAGAAGTTAAACCAAGGTCCCATGTGTAGGAGAGCTATATCTTGTGCAAGTTTAAGGAATTGGCTTAATGGGAGGCTACCATCTGTCTCCTAACAGCTGTACAGTGGGTCCCTTTCCCCAACCTTCTCTGTGCCTTTGGGGTTCTTGTGAACTGGCCATTTAGCCCATTGCTTACACAAAAAGTGCTACTCAGAGTTAAAATAACCCAATCCTCTCTTTGTAGTGAGGTCTTGGCTTCTTCATAGATCTCTATGGCATAGGAAACTGGCAGACTCCTGTCAGACCTCTGTGGAAGCAGCTGCTTGAAAGATAATTTTATTTATATAAGATTAGGCTTTGAGAATCAATAAAAATATGAAGATGAATAATATGTGTACAATATATAAAAATATGAAGATAAATAATATGAATAATATGAAGAATATGTGTACCTTTTAGAATGCATGTACTGTGCAAAGTCTATCACTTCATTATCTTCTACTTGACTCAGAGGTAATTAGTGATATATAAATAGAAAAGGATGATGGAATTTCTAATTGAAATTTTCAACAATATATGAATAGATCATTTGAAAGATAGAGATGTTGAAGTCATATTGAGTTCAATATCTTTATCTTTCAAAATACACATAAGATTTCTATCAGCTGTGCGATGTGTAAGCACAAGATATAGCTCTCCTACACATGGACCTTGGTTTAACTTCTCAGCTGATCAACGGTGGCCTTTCCAAACTCATCATTGTCCCCTTTATAACTGAGGGCAGGGAGGGGATTTAGCAGATTGCCATGTGGAATCACTTCTTATTCATTGTAATATTAAGTCAGTTGTTGCAGACAAATGTCCAAAAAATAAAGTCTGAAAACAACTCTTGAATAACTTTTGTAATTTGGTAGTTTATGCATATGAATAATGGCGATTTTTGCCTTAAAAAATTCACAGCAGCATGTGTAGGGTGAAGTGGACAATGCTTATTAAAAAATTTGGTGATAAATAAAATAGACTAATATTTTTAATAAAGCTTTGAAAAAATTTCTTTTTATTACTGAATTTAACATGTTCTGTTTATGGCAGAGTGTGTGAAAGAAAGCATGGAATCAGATTGGATCAATGACTTTCTTGCTTGAGAATTCTGCATTAATATATGTGTATGATAATATATGTGAATGAAATACACAGTTATAAAACAATAGTAATATAAATTATCTTGGGAAGTATTTTGTTGTGTATATAATACACTGAGAGGCCAAAAGTTATAGGATATTAGCTAATAATGGGTTGGTCCTACTCGAGCCCTCAGCAGTGCAGCCACATCTCGTGGCATGGAGTCATTGAGTTACCAGTACCGTTCTGCAGGGATGGCAGCCCACACATCCTGCAGTTTAGACCATAATTGTGTTGTATTGGATGGTGCTGGATTCATGGATCGCAAGCTTGTTTCCATTGTGTCCCACAGATGCTCCAAGGGGTTCATATTGGGGAACCGTGGAGGCCAATTCATGGTGGTAAAGTCCGTGGAGTGTTCTTCGATCCACCTCCTAGCAATCAAAGACTGGTGACATGTTGCATTATCTTGTTGGAATACCCCTTCACCATCATGGCGCTCGAGAGTCTTGAAGGGGTGTAGGTGATCTGCGAGAATGTCCACGTATCTCATACCTGTCAGTGATTGCTCCAAATGGAGGGAGAGTCCAATGCAGACCACGTGAACATGCCCCACACCATCACAGAGCCGCCTCCAGCCTGAACAGTACCTTGCAGACAGGAAGGTCAATAAAGAATAGAGAAAACTGTGGTAAATTTAATTACATATATACAGATATATATAATTTAATTGCATAGTATAGCAGAAGGCATTACAGTTTGCATATGTAGAGCATAATGGACAAACAGTTGTTAACTTTTGGCTTCACGAGGCCTATGCCACAGTCTAATGCACCCATCAGCATGAAGCAACTGGAACCTTGATTCATCGGACCATGCTACCCGACGCCACTGCTCTACTGTCCAATTTCAATGTCTTTGGGCCCATTTCAGTCATTGAGCTCCGTGACGATGTGTAAGCAATGGGATGTGAGTGGGTTTTTGGCTTCTAAATCCAATGGAGTGCAGGTGGTGATGGACAGTCCTTTCAGAAACGTTTTGTGTTTGGCCTGCGTTCAAATTGGCAGTGATTTCATGCAGTGTAGCCCATCTGTTGGTCGTTACCATGCGTGACAGCTGATGAGAGTTCCGTTTGTCAATTGTGCTTGGCCGTCCTGTTTCCTGGTTTACATGTGTGGAAAGGCCATCAATAGAATATTGATGATAAACTCTTGACACCGTAGACCTGGGAAAATCGAATTCCTGCACAATCTCCTATATTGCATGACCCATCCTTCTGGCACCGACGGTCAAGCTATGTTCAAAGTCGACATCTCACAACATGCAGCCACACTGAATTATAACAACTACTCCAAAACGAATGTTGGGTTTGTAGACTACTGCAGGCCATTCTGCAGTTGACATCCAATGCAATGGTTATGAGTACAGTGTGCTAGTTCTACTTTAACTGCTATTCCCACGACTTTTGGCCTCTAAGTGTATATATTTATATATACACTGAGTTGGCTTTGCATTAGCCACACTTACTTAATACCTCAGAAGCCACCTTTTGCCCATAATACAATCCATACACATCAGGACATGGACTCCACAAGGTTTTGCAGGGTGTCCTATGGTATTGCATTCCATATATTCCACAACGTGTCTTGTAATTCCTCCATGTTGCTAGGTGGAGGTCAAAGCATCAAATAGCCTTTTCCAGTAGGTCATGCTCAATTATGTTGAGATCCAGTGAGTTGGGCAGACATTGGAGGATGGAGAATTCATTGTCATGATTTTGAAACCAGTTTCCAACTTGCCAGGCCATGTGATATGGCATGTTATCTTGATGATAGATGTTGGAGTTGTCTGGATGCACTGTTATCATGAAGGGGTGTATTTGGTTGGCAATGATAGAAAGATAGGTGATTTTGTCTACATGTTGATTCATTGTGATCAGTGGACCCAGAGTATGTGATGAAAATAGTCTCCAAATTGTATCATCACTGCCTCCAGCCTGGCAAACACTGATTGTGCATCCTGATGGCATGGCCTCCTGTTGCTTTTTTCAAATATGAAAATACCCATTAGCATGATGGAACAGGAAATGGTAAGCTCACCAGATAAAAAATTAATCATCTCCCACCATAAGAGAGTTATGTCCATTCGACAACAAGAGAGGGTGCACCAGTAATAAATGCATCCTACAAATAGCTGTGCCGTGCACTGTGGGGGTCATACAGTGACAAGAAATGGTTGTGTACCACGTGTGTGTTAGTTGCTCCGTGAAACATGGGTCGCGCCAAAGATGTAAATGAGTGGCAAAAAGGTGCTATTGCATTTGGCTGAGGCAAAGTGCATAGTGTACAAGAAGTTGCTGCCTTTTCAGATGTGTTGAAACATACTGTCCAAAGGGTCTTCCAGCAGTAGCATACATTGCACTCCACCACTAATTGTCGCCAGAACTGCAGCAGAAAGACTGTGCTCACCAATAGGAACTGCCGTAGTGTATCACGCATTGTTAGGGCAGACCGTTTTGCAATGAGGCAGGAATTGCTCTAGTCAGTCAATGCAGGCCTACAACAAGCTATTTCTGAATGAACACTCCAAAAGGAACTGCATTACATGGATATCTGGAGCAGAGTACTGTGGAAAAGAACCATGTTAACAGCTCTGCACAAGGTTGCATGGCTACAGTGGGTGCAGCACCACAAAGACTGGACTGTCGATTCTTGGAAGCATGTGATCTGGTCGGATGAGTCGCGTTTTTGCTTGTACTCAAATGATGCGAGAGACGACAGGTACATCGTAAGCCATATGAAACCTTCCATGTGGACTGTGTGCAAGGTTCTGTTCAAGCTGGAAATGTTCTGGGAGCGTTTCATGCTCTGCGATGTTCTGGGAGTGTTTCATGCACCAGGAAATCGGTCCTTTGGCTGCGGTGACATCACACTTGAACCAGTAGAGCTATATGGAACTACTGGATGACCACATGTTGCCTTTAGTACAGCATCTCCACAGTGAACACCAGAAGGATACCCCAGTCTTCCAAGACGACAATTGTCATGTGCACAGGGCTCGAAGTGTCAGATTGGCATGATGAGCATTCTGAAGTCTTCGAACATCTCGACTGGCCTGCCAAATCTCCTTATTTGAATCCCATAGAAAACTTGTGGGACTATTTGGGGCAACAAGTGAAACGCCATCTCAGCCATCCGGCAAATCTGGCCGAACTGCGGCATTTGTTTCTGGAAGATTGGATGCATATTAACGTGCACTACATCTGCACATTGATGGCATCCATGCCAGACAGGATTTCAGCTGTCCTTCAGTCGCACAGAGACGTTACACACTATTAGGTGACATTCAGCCAGGGGTGACTAATTTTTTGTCCAGTGAGCTTATTTACTTGACCAGGCAATAGATTTCTATGTGTTGGTAGTCCAATATTGGTATTGACATATTCATGCAAGGTGCGTTTCTTGTGTCTTGCAGTGAGCACGGGTATCCTTGATGGCCATTGACTGTCACAGCTCATACAAGCTAATATCTGGTGCATTGGTAATGTGGATATTGGGTTTTCCATTCCAACATTGTATTGGGTGGTTAGCTGGGCCACTGTTCTGCATTGCTGCTGTGTTACGAGACTGGACATATGTTGTTCACCACAGCTGTTGGCCATACGTGTCTGTCCCACAAGTGACTTTTGACTGATTGTTCAACTGCTGTTGAGCCAGTCATGGTAGACTCGTGACACCAAAGAATGGAAGCAGTTCACCATGGTGGCTGTTGTCCAGATACTAGCACCTAAACAGCATGTCCCCACAATCATACTACGCTTGAAGTTGGAAAGATCACAATGCTGACCCATTCTCTGTCAAAGTGAGCCAAAAACTGATTTCCACGTATGCACACTATAATCATATATTAGCTGTTCCTGACCTTGAGTCATCACCAGGGCCACAGACTGGTCCATTCTTACACAAAGGGGTGTTGATAATGCAAAGCCAACTCATTGTGGCAAATGCACACAATATTTTCTCCTTGTAAATATAATTTAAAGATATTAAACTGAGTATAAACATTTTACTTAATTAAAACTTTTTTATAAATATAGGTACAAATTTCAAATAGTTCTAGTACATCATCTGATTCTGAGGATATGCAGTGTTTATCAGATATTCCATGCCGAATGCAAGAATCCACAGGCTTACATTCTGGAGCATACATTTTGCAGCAGTGCTCAAGTCCACCACATCATTCTCACCTCCATTCGAGAAATTCAACTTCTGGTCTTGATTGGTGTGAAAATGAAGCATCACATGAATCAGATACATTCCATAATCACTCCTGTATAAAACCCTTCTCGTACAGGAAAAATGTAATGACTTCTTCAAGTTTCATGCAGACAGAAGAAGTAAAACATCCATATTCTCTTTCTATTGGATTACAAGCTGATCTTCCAAAAGAGGTGAAGTAAAAAATTTTGTAATTAGTGATTTAGAATGCTTACTTTTAACAAATTGTAAGGTTTAAGAGAGTTTAAAAAATACAGTGCTAGTGTAATAAAAAAAGTTACTGTATAACTTTGTTAAATACTTTCACCATTTGTACAGTGTTATAAAATGAAGCAATTCCCATTGTAGATACAATAAATAGATAAAAAAGATGATTAAACACTGATGTATTGTACTTAATGTAGATAAATGTTCTTATTGATATATTAGTTATAACAAAAATAATGTCAATAAAAGAATGGAGAAAATTGTGGTAAATTTAATTACATATATACCGATATATACAATTTAATTATATAATACAGCTGAAGGCATTACAGTTTGCATATGCAGAGCATAATGTACAAACAGTTGTTAACTTCTTTTGGAATTCACCAGATTTCATATCAAAAGTTGTTTAGTTCATCATTATGTCTTGAAGACCTGTACAACTTGTAGAAAGAGATGGTGATGCAGAATAAAAAATGCACACCTATTATAGAATCTAAATTTTGAATGTACTGTATTTCTTACTCAGCAGTGTGGCAGTTAGTTAAAAAAAATATAAGTAGAAATAAAAGGTAAAATTGAAGATTATGTTTACGTTTACTTGAGATTTGATGTATTGGTATGCTGTCGTGCAGTTGATAAAATCAAGGTTTGATCTATGGTGGGGGCATGGCCCCTCCTTTGAGAATGCTAGTAAAAGTAATGCAAGCCAAAAAATATTAATCTTGTGCATATTTCATGCATTTCTCATGAAATATTTTAAGAACCTCTAAAACGAAGGGGAAAATATTACACTGCAATGGAAACATTGCCCCACCCCCCTTACCCAGCTCGATTACATTGCTTACTGCAAATCCCCATCCCCACTCCCAGTTTCTTTTTATAGAATGAGTTTGATTGTGATGATGAAATAGCAAAAGCATGTTTCTATTGTTGGAGTGTGCTGCATGAATAATGATTATTTTTTTTTCAGTATAAAAAAAGTTTGAATTGGATACAATAATAGCTTTCTGAAAAATTAGTATTGCATTATGGTTGACTACTGTATTAGATAATGCAGTTGCTGGTGTCTGCTTTTTTGATACTTGTGTTCATTAATTCTTGTAAATTTCTTGATATCATAGATTGGTTTGTTTCCCCTGGCCAGCCAATCTACTGCTTGTCTGCAGCTAGTCACAGTGGGTCAGAGGTCGCATCCACTAGAAAATAAGTCCTCCAGGCATGCTGGCTGAATGATTCTGTGTGTGCCCAATGGAAGTTGGTATTCTTATAAAGATGTTCTTCTGCTGTAGTAACAGCCAAAATCATCTTACTATCTTGTGGCATAGCTTGGTTACTAGTGGCCTTACTAGATAGTGAATGATTCAAAAACTTGGTGGGCTCCAATTGAATTGTATCTTGGATATATTCAGTTGGATTTTTTTCTTCTTCCATCACTCTGAGAAAGGGAGAATCTCCATTGTTACTGTTTCATACCTCTATATTCAAATTGTGAGTCATTATTGGTAGAGGATTTTTTTTCCGTTTTAAGGAATTAGATATACTCTTTCTATTGGAATGTTAATATCTGTCTTCTTTTTTTTTAGAATATAATTTTTTTTTATTCATAAGAGTAAAGAATACAAATACATTTACACTTTGACCCGCAAAGCTAAATAGCTTATATGCAGGAAAATGAATAAATTATATTAACATAAGTCATTCAGCCACAAAAATGGTGTACATCAAATAAATCCACAAAACACAACACATAAAAATCAGCTAACTAGAAAATACCAAATAATTTTTTAATTCCATTTTAAGTCTTCTAAAAGAATCTATATTTAGTAATTCTTTTGGAATAGCATTAAATATAAGTGGTACTTGATATTCGGAGGTATGTTTCCCATAATTATTTCGAAAATTTGGCAATTTGTAATAACCCTGGTTTTGAAGTCTTGTATTTTTATTATGTTGAATTTTTAGTTTGTAAGTTTCTTAAAAATTTTTTTAATTATTACATTATATTTATATAAATTTCTATAGGACAAAAGATTTAAAAATTTTAATCTATCGGTAGAAGTTTTATAAATTTTTTGCAAATGAAACGGAATAATATTTTTAGCTATTATAGACTGCAGTTTTTCTATTTTATTTATGTTAGTTAAGTTAGTTGTTCCATGCACAATTATTCCATAATTTAAAATAGATTCGCATATTGCTTTATAAAATAGGACACATGTTTCCATATTTAATACGTATTTCAATTTTTGGATTTTTATCGCCGATATTCTCAAGTTTTCACATATGTGGGATATATGGGCATTCCACCTAAAATATTCATCAAAAATGATTCCTAAGTAATTTATTTTATTTACTTCCTCAACAAGTGGGCAGCTGCATAATGATTCACAATTCGAAGCATCCTTTTTTCTGCAATTTATTTTATGAGTTTTGATAAAGAGGTTTTGATGAATATGAAATCCTGGTGAATGAATAATCATCAGTTTTGTTTTTTTCTCATTTAAATAGATTTTATTATAATTTAACCATCTAATAATATTATTGTAATCTGTTTGAACCTCTGAAATGCTATCATTTAAATATTTCTGACTGTTTATTAAAACAATGTCGTCAGCATATAGATAAATAGCACTATTTAATTTTGCATTGAACAAATCATTTATGTACACTAGGAACAATAAAGGACCTAAAATTGAGCCTTGGGGAATTCCACATCATGTAATTACTTTTCTGCTGTAGCAGTTTTTTATTTTAGTAATTGTGTATCTGTCTGATAAATAATTTCTAAACCAATCTAACAATATACCGCGAATACCGTAATTTTCCAATTTATTTAGTAAAATGCTATGATCTATTGTATCGAAGGCTTTCTTTAAATCTAAGAACATAGTTACAATTTTTTCCCTATTATTCAATGATTTATTAATATTATTTGCAATTTTGGAAATTAGTTGAATTGTGTTTTTTCCTTTTTGAAAGCCAAACTGATTTTCATTAATTATGCTGTGTTTAAGTAAAAAGTTAAAAACAGTATTATAAATATATTTTTCCATTATTTTCGAAAAAATAGGCAGAATTGTTATTGGTCGATAGTTAGAAAAATCCTCCTTAATACCACCTTTAAAAATAGGTCTTAAAATACCTGTTTTGAGTTCAGTTGGTCCCAGTAAATATAATCTGATTTATAATTTTTGATATAATATTTAGTAGTGTCTCTTTATTAAATTTTATATGTTTAATGCAAACATTATCGTAACCAGGTAATTTATTGGTGTCTAATGAAGTAATTATTTCATCGGTTTGTTTTTCAGTGATTTCATGTATATAGATAGATTTCAAAACTCTTTGTATTATGGTTGGAACATAATTTATATCGTCTTGGTGATTTGTATTTCTTATCTGTAAAATTAGTGTATTATAAATGTCATTGTAATTATTTGCTATTTCTTCCACAGATCATTTCTTTTTGGTCATATTGTCAATTATTACATCGTCCGATGATTTTTTCTGTTTTCCTTCTAATATTTTATATATTAATTGCCAGGTAGCCTTCATATCATTTTTTTCATTATAAGTTTATTTCTATAATAAAGTTGTTTCTGATTTCTAATCTGAATATTAACCCTATTCCTTAATTTTTTATAGTTATTTTTATAAGCATCACTTTTATCATTGTTTTTAAATTTAATCCAAGCTTTATCTCTTTCTTCAATTAATTCTATCAAGTTCGGTGTTATCCAATTTTTGCTATGATTTCTTTTTACTTTTCCAACTCTCCTCATATATATTCTATTTTTTCCTAAAATTCCATCATAAATGTCTTTAAATACTTTATATAGGTTTAATTCATCCTTTGAGTTGTCTCCATAATTTTCTAAATTCCAATTCGTTTCAGAAATAGCTTTGTTTATATTGTTATGGTCAAATGACCAATTCTTATTTTCCTGGTCTGTTTCATTATAATTAGTATTATTTAAATTGTTATTGGTGTTGCTAATCAGTGTTAAAATCATATAGTGATCTGCTATTTTGCTTGTTTGAATTATTGAATTTGCTGACATATTTTTAATCAGTTTAATATTAATATGGTCTATACAGGTTTTGGTAATTTTATTTTTTACTATTTCTTCTCTTGTAGCTTCCCTTATTAATCTTTCAAAATTCATTTCAGCCAATAGTGATATATTTTTCTGTGCCATGTTTTTTAGTATTCATTGTATCAATATTAAAATCACCTATTAAAATCTGATTTTGGTCTTTTTCTGTATTTTCCATCCAGTTTCGGAAATTCAACAGAAAAGAGTTCACATCTGTACTAGGCGATCTGTATAGTGCTAAAACATGATATATTATATTATTATTTTTTACCTTTATATATATAGTTTCCGCTGGAAGTGTTTATTGTGAAATAATTTCAATATCTAGATTTTCTTTATAGTATACTGAAATCCCCCTAATATTTTTATTTATATTATCATTTGTGATTTTATTAAATTTATCAATGTTATATAAGTAATTTTCATATTTATTTACATTTGTTTCAGTTAAAACAAGCAAATCAATGTGTTTCATGTAATTGTTAATACTTAATTTTAATGAATCCCAATGTTTTCTTTGACTTCTTATATTAACATGAGCAATTCCTAATTTATTTTTGTGAATAAATTTACTATAATTATTTTCGAACCAAGCCTCCACTTCTAAACCTGTAGTTACATAAGCAACATCATAGTTGCTATCAAAACCTTCAAAATTCAAATCAGACATAGCTAACAAGAATATTCACAAAAAAAAGCAAAAGAAAAGAGCAAAAAAAAAGAGAGAAAAAAAAAGCAAGGTTTATCGGACATATCTAAAAATTCAAAAATCATCAAAATTGGTGAACATATCCACATTGATAATTCTTTCACCAGTTGATTTCCTCATTAGAACTTTTCCATTTTTGAACCAAACATACTTATAATTTTTTTCTTTTGCACACATCCTAGCTCTCCAGAAAAGTTCTCTGTTAATCATAGTCATGTTTTCATTAATATATATTGGTGTTCCTTTATCATCAAAGTCTGCAATAGTGGTGGTAATTTTTTTTTTTCCTGTTTTGTATCCAAATGTCTCTATCTTTCCGAACATGTTGAATCTGAATCTGAATAGAACATGTTGAATCTGCTTTCTCATGGTGCAGACCATTAGTACCTTTCAAAAGAGATACTCTCATGTGGAAGTGAACAGAAGGTGAGGGCTGCCAGATTAGTGTGGCCTACTAATCTGGACAACTATGACTACTTTTTTTTTCTACCCTCCTGAGGAGTGGTCAAACCACACAGGATCCTGGTGTTGACCAGTATAAACTTACTGGACCAGTGGATAACCCTGAGCAGAGGTCATTGCAGGCACCTGAACTATTGCTTCTATGGGCATTGTCAAATTCTATATTGGAGGAAGTCTTCCAATCTAGATGGCTTCAGCCTTTAGTAGTGGGGAAACATGTCTTTGCCACATGCCTGCAATTAGGGGGCTGTTTGATATTGTCAGCATTCCCTCTCTCAATGTAGTTTCTTTGAACATCCCACTAACCATTTTCTCCCCATAGGTAGTTGGAATGTGAGGACTCTACACAGAGATTATTCTCTTGATGTCCTCATACAAGAATTCCACTGTTATAATTTAGATATTCTTAGCTTGAAAGAGACCAGATGGATAAAGGTCAGATTCTTAAAAATTAATATTAAATTTTTCTTTTCTGGGAGGGAAGACAATAAGCATCTCCATGGTGCAGATCTGCTTCTCAATTAGTAAAAAAGTGTTTTGCAACTTAAAACTTAAGAAGTGTTATGTTAAGGATAAAAAATTGCATCAGAAGCAATGAAAGTTAATATTTCCATAGTGTATGGAAGGAACTGCTAAAGGGTGTTTAATGCTATGGCAGCATTATCATATATAAATTAAATAATTTTTAATATCCCACTAACCATTTTCTCCCCATAGGTAGTTGCAATGTGAGGACGCTGCCTCACATTCCAACTACCTATGGGGAGCATTACAAGCTTTCAATCTGGCATGAAATCAGTCATACAAATGCTGGATATCATGCTGGGTGATACCATTCCGTGCACTTTCTACTTGGACCCATAATTCAGAGATGGTCTTTGCCTGCTGCAGTACACAGAAGAGTCTTTGTCCGATCCAATCCCAGACATGCTCGATTAGAGACAAGTCCAGAGAGCATACTGGCCAAGGGAGTTGGTGCACTGCCTGAAGAGCATGTTGAGTTGCCTGGGTGGAGTGTGGGCTGGCATTATCCTGCTGAAATATGGCATTTGGGATTACACTTAAATATGGCAGGACAGCAGGCTGTGTGATGTCGCTGACATATGTATTGCTTTCAGTGTACCTTGTACAAATACTAGACACATACAAGAGTGATAGCTATTTGCTCCCCACACCATGATGCTTGGTGTGGACCCTGTGTATCGCTGGCAGATGCACGATGGAAGAATCCGCTTACTTTGTCGCCTTTGGATGCGTAAACAACCATCAGATGCTCCTGAGCAGAATCGGCTTTCATCACTGAAGACCACAAACTACCATTCTTCCCTCCTATGAACTTGTTCTTGATACCACTGCAAACGTGCTCAACAGTGATGAGGTGACAGTGGTAACTGTGCCAGTGGCACGCATGCTCATAGTCCTGCTTCCCAATGACAATTGCGTATCGTCCTTGTAAACGCCCTTGATATGACAGAGGATTAAATTTGTGATGCCATAGCCATCTGCTCTGTCATCGCCACCCTCCTGATACACCCATCCTCTTGTGTGTCCATAACTATGTTGCCCAGAACCACGTCTGTGAGAGTGCGAATGCTCTTCTGACCATCGACGCCACCATCATACTACTGCCAATACCTCTTGTCCAACTCGGTCTGCAATTTGATGAAAAGACCAACCTACTTCCTGACCTACTATATGACCATATACCTACTATATAGACCTACTATACGACCTCGCTCAAACTCCGCTAACTGAGCAAATGTTGCATGCCTGCATCATCCAGGCATGGTAACTTCTTCAAAGAACACTGAACAACATGACAAAAGATGAATAACTTCTCTCTTCACGCCCTATTCCTTAAAGACGCGTTGCACATATTTGCATGTTGTTGTCCTAAGTGACCTCATTATTTCATCCAATAACTTTCAATCGTGGATCACGGTTTCTGCTCCCTTAACTATTAACATATTATAATATGATGTTCCTAAAGGAATTCCTTCTGGGTATTCTTTTTTTTAATTTCCACCAATGTATGTTAAAGCTACAAAGATCAAGGTTTCTCTGCTATTGTATTGTATAAAGAAAATACAAGTTATCACATGTCTGTATGCTAATGTGTATAATGTTTGTTCTTAAATAAAAATTTATGTCAATTCCTGATTTCTAATATTTTCTTGACTGCTATAAATAGTTTTTCTGTGATTTACAGTAGTTGTGGGTGTTCACAAAATGTTACTATTTTAGACTCTTAACCTGCACAGTGAGGCAGGGGTTGGCTCAGTTGGTAGTCTGCCAAGCTCTTAATATGTAGTTCCCAGGTTTGAGTCCCACCTGGGGCCAGTATTGAGATTTACGCTAAACTCCTACCCCACCCTCAGCTATAAAGGGGACTCAGATGGGCTTAGAAAGGCCAATCTCTGTTGAATGGGACATAAAGCTGTGGCCTCATGTGTAGGTGAGCCATACTCTGTGCAGTTAAGAACACACTGTATGACCTTGATGGGAGGCTACCTTCTGTCTCCTAACAGCTATCCTGTGAGTCTTCTTCCCCCAACCCTCTCTGAGCTCTTGGGGTCCTCGTGATCTGGCTATTTAGCCAATTGTGTACAAAAGAGTGCCATTCAGAAGTTAAACCAATCCATCACAACCTGTACAGCTTTTAGTGGCCTGAGTCTCTATCAATAAAAAAAAGTAACAAGGAATACAGTTGATACATTGTTACTCTCGTTTTTTTTTCCTTTCCTTTATTTACTGAATTTATAACTAGTTACTCTGTAACTCAAAAGGTAGAAAACTTAACATTAATTATGAAATCTGTTGTTCATAGTCTGTTTAGTGTGATGTTTAAACTTACTAATTAATTAGGTATTTTAATTTTCCATGATTAATAATGCCTTTTAAAGACTCAGAAAACTTTTAGTTAATGTAATATAATTTGACTTGTAGTACTATTATACTAACAGTCCTGTAAATTAATTCTTTTAAGTGACTTTAATGTTAAATGCTTCTCTTTGGCAGGATTGTAGTGAAAACATTGATATCACTACAGCAAATGGCCACAATGGTATGGATATTGGGGATATTAAAAAGAACTTACAGATGCTGAAAGAAAATTTGCAAAGAGCAGAGGACAAGGTGAAAGTTATTAGGATTAGCTTGGTTTTAAAGTTAAAATAGTTTAATTTCTGCCAAGGAGGAAACTTTGTTACCTCATTTACTGAATATTTATCATGATTGTGCTCATTTGTTGAGAAAAGTTCATTGAATGATTATGTATCTGTTTTTTGCCAGGAAAGAGCAGTCAATCTCTAAAACATTTAGCATGAAATATATATTGTTTAAAATCACTTTAAAACTGTTACCTTTTAGAAGAAAAAAATCTTTAAAAAATTACTTTTTTTTGAAAATATTGCTTTTTTTATTATTCATTTCCCTCTACCTTCCCTTTACATTGAGATTAATTATGGACACATGTAAAATATAGTAATGTAAAATAAGTAGTAAATTTTAAAAATGTTCCTTGATAATGTTTCAACTAGCATCACTAGGTAAAATAATATTTATAACTAAAAGAGTAACTTGAAAATATGTAAAAATTATTGCTCACTGTTGATTTCTGAAAATAGATATGTAAAATAATGTTAACTAAAAGAATAACACATTGCCTCTGGTGAGTGTGGGATGCTTGTTTTGAAACAGAATGAATTTTTTTTTTTCAACTTTTTTGTACCCTGTAACAGTGAAAATTCAAACTAATGGATTATTTGGAATATGCAATTACTAATATTTTATTAGTACCTGTACAACACACACACAAATATTCATTTATATCTTAAAATGAAAAAGCTGTATTTTTTTCATTTTTTGGAGTTTTTGGGGACAAATTGTTGCTGTCGGTGTAAACTCCTTAACAATCGCACTCTACCATCAAAATTTTGGATTTCTAGCATAATGAATCATTTGTAATATTTGTTTAAAATTGTGTCGTTTCTCAAACTGAGTGCCATCTAATAATGGAAATTAAAATTGTTGGAGAAGTTGAAAAAACTGAATCATGTTTCCTTAGTACATGTATGAAAAATTGTTTTTTGAATTGTATATCTCTTAAACTGAAAAAGTTGTGTAAACCTCTGTTGATACGGGGGTAGATTGCTGCTGTCAATATAAACCTTTGACTACCACACTCCACCATCGAAATTTGGAATTTCTAGCATAAATAGTTAGTTTTGCAATTCCATTTAAAGTTTGCCATTTTCCAATTTTTTCCACTGGTAAAGAGTGCAACTAAAGTGTTTGGTATAATCAGAAAAGATGAATACTAATATTTCGTCAATATCTCTCTAACCAAAAAAGAATTTTTATCTCTAGAAGCAAAAGAAAAAGTTGAATGTTTATAGACAGACAGACAGGATAAAGTGAAAATATTAGCTCATTATTTTTGAAATTATGTTAAAAATGTGAATCATCAGTAACAAAATTATTCTAAAACAAAACATTATATAAGATTTTGAACGGTATTCATGTTTTAATGTTTAGCTAATAAAATTTAACCTACATGCTAGAAATTTGTAACAGATAACATAAGAACATAAGAACAGTATAACAGAACATATACATAAAAGTAACATAAAAATACTAATTCCTTATAAGATTTTACTACATCCTAAAATAGGCAAAGTTGAATATATTAATATGCAAACATATATGATAATTGCAGCATGACCTAATGCTCGTTTGGCATTGATAAATCAATAAATATTTAGCGGAAAAATTTTTTTTGCCGACATACAGGAATTGAACACGCATCTGCGGGTTTGATTCCCATATGTCGGCGAAAATTTTTTCCGCTAAATATTTATTGATTTATTAATATGCAAAATATCATGCAACTATGTCATCATTAGGACAATAATGCCACAAATATATTACGATCAGTGCAAATAATTTGAATGTTATTTCAATTTATTTTTTTCCTTTCATTTTTATTTTATTTAATTCCCATTGCCAAACTCACTAGCAGAGGTGCACAGTTTTTCAAGGATTTTCAGAAGTTTGTTAAAAGCAGTGTGATAATTTACATTGAGCTTTAAAATTACTCCTGTTCTCACCTTCATATGTAGCTGACATTGTGATGGTCCACCCATTCACTTTTACTTTTCCTTAACCAGTTTCACTTTATTTACATTATATTTATCAATTTGGGGAATATTTTTAGTTGACCATCATTTTTCCTCATTCTGAGCTGCTAAAGGAGTTGCACATGTGCAACTCTGACTTTTGATTGACAGCCGCTAATGCACACATAAAGAACACCTCCCATCTTGTGTTATAGCTAGCAGCAATAGTAAGATTAGGCAAATGTTTTTCCCAGCATGCAACACACACCGCATGTATGCTAAGTGGCGTTAGGTCACAGAGAGTGTAGATGTTAGTAGGCTGAGAATCAGTAATGATAGTGGAGGTAGTCAGAATGAGATAGTAATGAAAACGATGCTAGCATAGAAGTTTGTCAGTTTTGGTGATGTTTAAATGAGCTTTTATTTTCTCAGACTATTTTTTATTCATCAGTTTATATGGTTAATCATGGTTTTTTTGGAAATAAACAAAGTTTATTTCCAAAAAAATCACTCACAAAGCTAACTATTAGTGCAGGAAACACAGAATATGCAGATTAAAAGTGAGACACGAACTGTCACAATTTGTGTAGAAATGAAACCCAGGGCCAAATGGGAACCTGATTTTTAAACCAATCACTGGGACACACGGGGAACGCTGTGCAGGAAATTTGGACTGTGCGGACAAATATCACGGGAGCCATAAGACAGCAAAATCCGTGGTAATGGAAATAAAAATCTTGAAAGCTTACGCAGAAACTAAGCCATGGGTTATGAGAGAGCTTGCTGACATCAGCAACAATCCAAGCAAACAATGGGCAAATTTCTTCCTGTTGAAAAATCTGTGCTAAAGTGTTGGGGAGCGGGTACTTACAATATTTACCTTTAGTGCAGTGAAAATAAAAATGTACAGATTAAAAGTGACACCTGGGCAGCACTGGGTACATTCAGCTAGTAAATTAATAAAAATAGTGCAAATCATGCTTTCAAAACAATTTGCATTCCTTGTCAGATGTTGCTAAAATTGCATTAATTTTAATGAATATATAAATATTGTATACATTGTCAAATGCAAGGTTTTCTGGTTATCTTTCTTCAGTAATTTTTGTTAAGAGAAGATTATTCTTTTTCTGTTTCAAGTCTAAAGGTGTATACTCAAATAGAACACTTCTTCCATTTTAATGTGTTAGTGGGTTTACAAGTGTCCAAGCAGTAAATTGTATGACTATATAAAGCAAAGGACCATGATTTGAATCCTGGAGAGTGCACTGATTTCTGTTGTTGCTGTTGAGTATTCTTCCAATATAGATATTCTTTTTAAGTGATATATTTAATTTTTTAGATTATTTTTAAAATAAGAGCTATTTTCACTTTGTCATCCACTTGTACATATTCAGCTTCTTTAAGACATAAATGAAAACCTTGTTTTGAATTGTATAAGCATTAATAAAGTATTAGGTTTTATATTTTCTGAATCTTTCAATAGTGTTCATTTCCACTGTTAAGAGAGCACTAAAGTTAGAAAATGGCAAAACATTAAACAAATATATGGTAAACAGCCATGCTAGAAGCTGTAATTGTTTTAAATGAAAAATCAAATATTATCTTTTGGTTGTATAGATACTAATAATATATTATCATTACTGTTTTCTGAATCTTCTATTAATTTTAATTTCCATTGTTAGAAGGTACTTAGATGCAAAATCACAAAATATTTCTCTCTGAAAATGATAAATTTCTCTCATTCCGTATTCATCTAGGGTATTGCATTTTCTATTGTGATGTTTTGATCTTCTGGGAATTTCAATTTTAAAATGACTAAACAAATTGGGATAAAATCCATGTCTTACTCCACAGCCAAACAGGACAATTGCTTAGCCACTGGACCAATGAACACTATTAATTGAAATATTTTATGTTGTTTCTCTTTTTGAATGGGTTGGTGGGTCACTCAGTTGTAGTTTTCCAGTCTCGTAATTTGATGTTCTAATCTCAAATACGTCTGCATTGAGTAATTCCTTCACTAACCCCTATTCTGCTCTTTGTGAGAAAGGAGACATTGATGGATTTGGAAAGACTGTCATCCATCAAATGGGACATTAAGCCATGGCTTCATGTGTGAAACAGCCACACCCTAAACACATTAAAGAACATGCTGGATGGCCTTGATGGGGAGCCTTCCATTTGTTTCCTGCAGCTATCTAGTGAAGTCTTCTTACCCAACTCAGCTCTAAACCCCTGAGATTCTTGGGATCTGAACATTTAATCGATTGTGTGCAAACTGGTCTACTCAGAGGTAAAAACAAGAATAAACGTGTTTTTTGTTGGAAACAAAAGTTTAATAGCTGAATAAAAATTTCAGTTCTATTACATGTATGCTGTTTCTCAAAACTGCATGACGTACAGTTCACAAAATCATTTAGCATGGCAGTTTATGCAGTACAATTTTTATTTGTAATGTGAAGCATCTGGCCAATGTTTCTTGATCTTTGATGTTCATTCCACAGTTATTGGTTGATTCTAAAATGATCTTTGTATTAATTTTCACATATATTTAAAAGTAATTTACAACACTTAGAAAAGTGAATTGTTTAATTTTTTTGCTTTTTGTAATAATTATGGTGTCAAATTGTAAGTATAAAAAGAAAAAGATTTTTATTTAAATTTTGCAATTGCCATTTTTTTTAGTTTGTATTTTAATATAAAAAAGATGAAAGTGCAAAAGAGAAAACTGAATTTTCTCAAACAGTTCTTTGTTGTCCTTAAAATGACTAAAAAAGGTTAGGTGCCTTCAGCCTATGTAAGCATTTTATGTGCTTGGCCATTTATGTTTTAATTGTTAAATCCTGATTTGGTCCTAGATGAATAATGGCCATGCTCTTAAAATAAGAGATTTATCACATTTCAATTATGCACCCCTGCTCTAAACAAAAAAGGTGAAACATTGTGTTGTTTCTAGCTTCTGGCACCTCTCTTTGTTCACATTCATAAGAGTTGAGCAGAAGTATTCTAGGTGGAGGTAATAGCAGTTAAATTAACGGAAAGTTGGATTAGGTTGTTTTAATTCCCTAATCCCTAATGACTAGTAACACTTTTATTACAACACAATTAGTTAATTAGTCAGGTCACAAAGCTTCTAAAACTCAGGACCGGGTTGAGGGACCCACTGGACAGCTCCTAGGTACAAATAGTAGCCTTCCATTAAGGCTATCCAGAGGTCCTTCAACAAGCATATCATATGGCACTCTTATGCATAATATCATGCTTAATATCTCGTCAGGCAGATTGCATTGTTTACAAGCCCAAAAGTGTTCCTATTTTTCATCAGATACTGAATATAGAAAAATATCTGCTATTATAGTTAACCTTTCCACCACCCCCACCTTAAAAACTGATTTATATCCAGAGGACCAGCTATTTTTACACTATGATCAGCCAAAAAAAAAAATCTAGAAATTTTTTGCAAAATGACTAATGAAAGGAATTATGACATGTTATATGCCAAATTAATCAGTATTTAATTATGGATTTTCTGAAAGTAAAATATTTTGCAAAAAAGATGACTAATTTTATTTTAATAGGGCTTTTATAGAGCATGTAGTAAAAAAAATGCATCTGGCAATGCAAATAAAAATTTAAAAAAATTAATAGACAGAATATTTATAATGCATATGAATAGAAAGGCTATTTATTTCTGAATAACAAAAAAATAAAATTTTACTTGAATAAGCAAAATTACTCTCTTTTTATAATTTTTTTTCATATTTTTGAGAAAAGTCTAGGCCTTTTGCCAACTGTGCTGAGTCATATCAACAGGTTTGGAATTAAAAAAAAACTAATCAACTGTCATGTTATATAGCAAATTAAACAGAATTTAATAACAAATTTTATAAAAGTAAAAAAAAAATAGGGAAATTTTGAAGCATATTAATTTTAATAAGACATTTTTGTAGTGATAAAGTGAAAAAAATAGATCAGACTATGAAATTAAGGCTTAATTTTGGAGAACCTTATGAATAAAACTAGTTAAATTATATATTCATCTATATTCATCCAAAGTAAATTTCTTCCTGAATAATATAATATTTACATGAAACATTATTTTTTTCTTTTAATTAGGGAGGGGGTAAAGCCATTTTTGCTATCTCACAGTAGGACTGATGAAGTCCTTTTTGCTTTTGTATCCAAGACCTCATTTTCAGGAAACAATACAAGATCAAAGTTTTTTTATTGGAAAAGAAAACTTACCTAATATGATGTTAAATCAAATATCCACAGCAACAAGTTGTAAGCTGGCCATCTGATGTAATGTAACTTCAAAAAAAAAAAAAAAATTGATAATAATCGACCAACCAAAAGATCAGTAATTACAGAAAGAAATGTACAGAAATGAAAATGATGGTTTAGGTGTAAAAGTATAAATACTAATTAGATGTATGGTGAATTTATCCAAAATATGAAGCTGTTGTTGACAATCCTTGTTGTAAGCAATCCACTTAGTAGCCACACTCTAAGCAATTAACTAGGTCATGGCACCTGGTTCACCCCATGTCCAGTGATGCTGCTGGAAGTTTCACAATAAGCCTCTAACACTAACAATTTTTGACTTCTTCTAGGTAATGCATCTCTTTTACTTTTTACATTAAACATTATTCATAGTTATAGTTTCTATCTGAAGAGAAGGAAAGACACATAGAATGCTGGGATAAATGATATAAATTATAAAAATAATTCTAGGAATACTGAAATAGGTTTAAGGCAGAAAACGGTGTAAAAGGGGGGAAAAGAAAGTTACGTACTACTCAATTATTTCAAAAATTTTGCATTTTTAAAAATAGCAGTTTTTTTTGTTAATTTTCATGAGATTTTCAAAACTTGAAGGAAAAGTTTGTTGTTAATAGTTCAAATCAAACTTGTGAGCTTAAATCAGGTGGTTGCTACAATACAGAGTAATGTTAACAAATTACAATACCATATAGTGCTTCTAAGAAATGACATCAGATGGCTTTAACAAATTACTTATATGTAATTTAATAAAATATGTACCAAATGAAAAAAGAAAATTCGAACTTGAATTATGCATTTTTAAAAGATATATGCAAGAAAATTTTCAAACAGCAATTTTTATTTTTAAAAAATCATTTCGCTTTGTTGTAGAAAAGACGTCTACATTCATCTTTGGTCTCATTTTGGATTCTGTCAGTGTCTGTTCAATGAGGACCTTGGAAGAGTTAAGACTTGTGAGGCAGTTAATGTTCTCATATTCAACTGATTGTAGTGCCACAAGTCTCTCTCCACTTTGTAGAGAACATCATATTTTTTTTTTCATATTAAAATGAATTCTCGTAATATATAGAATGAACAATGTCATTTATATTTTCAGTTTCATCTCAGATCATTTATATATGTTATGCAAATACTTAAAGAGAAAGTCTGTTTAGTCTTTTTTGTTACTGTTTTAACTAAGCAACATAGTTCTATACAATACATAATTGATGAATATTCCATTTTCTCATAATGTAGACTATTGCCCTATATTAATTTAATTGTACATTTAAGCTGTAGAAAATTATAGTTCAATGCATATTCATTTTATTTTTCATATTGTGCTGTAGGCTTCATCCAAAGAAATCTTGATTGAACAGCTGCAAAATCATCTTCAAATGGCTGTTAAAGAGGTATGCTGAGTAAAAATGGAGAAATCCTATTTTATCCATTTAAAGAAGATAAATAATAATTTGATTAAATGATAGCTTTTTTTCTGATAAAAAAACTGAAGTTTTCACGTGTTTACATTTTTAACTCTATGACCTTTGAACTGTATGACCACCCTAAAATTGTGCTACACGCACAATTTTAGGGTGGTCAATACAGTTCAAGAAATAGCAATATTTCATTCCAGTGTACTGTACAAAATTTCTCTACTACACATATTAAAATGTTTTACAAGCTATATTAATTTAACATGGCATAACAAATTTAATTTTTTCCATGGAAACTTTCATTATGTGAAAAATATGTTATATGAACTTGGGAAATACAAATAAAAGGCCTAATTCATTCCAAGACAATCGCAGGTTAATATTTTTGACCTTAAAAACATAGTTTATAAAATTTAAACACTAATTCTTGGCAAAAACATCATAAGAACATGGTAAAAGATTAAAATTAATAGAAACATAGTAAAAGAAACAATAGATAAAGGAACAAAACTTGAGATAATGAAACTCTCAATAATACATGAGAATTCATTGGATAGCTGTTAAGAGACAGATGTAAGTTTTCTGCCAAGGCCATCCAGTGTGTTCTTCAATGTGCAAAGAGTATGGTTCTTTTATATGGGGCCATAACTTAATCCTCTCCCCTTTAGGTTGAGTCTAACCAGTATTAATCCTAAATAAAATGTTAAATATCCAAAGCTGGTGCAACAACTTAAGAAAAAAAAAAACACTAATCCAGTTTGCCCAAATGTGATTGTGAAATAAGTTATGTTAGGAATGGATAAATATTCCACAATTGTTAAATATAAATTAGCAATTGGTATTAACTGATACAGTGGGTAGTAAACTTGACTATGTATTTCAGGAAGTGTCCTTTGTACATGTGTTTATATACACATGAGAAATCAAAAATAATATAGATAATTTTCATACTTTGTAATTAATTAAAATAAAAGCAAAACAAGAAAAGTGATTTCAAGACATCATTTTGTCTTTAAACCACTAGTCTGATTTAAATTGCAAGCAATCAAGAACATATGTAATACATATGTCTTTGGCAACCTATGAGTTATAATATTATGTTGAACAAGCAAAATGTGATAACATTGAAAAGATAGTATCCTGAGACCCAGCAATACAGGTCTGTGAAACAGTTTATTATGATGATCCTTAGTGTGAGGAATAGCTATTCAACTTAAGCACACAATTGAAAACCATACACCTTTTTAAAGGTTGGCTTAGTAGCATGCTAGTCTTATAATCTAGATATTTTTGGATATGATACCCAGATGTGCCAATATTGAGATCTATTTCCATTAACCTCTATCCTGCCCTTGGTGAGAAAGGGGACACTGTTGGGTTTGGAAAGGATCCTGTCCATTAGATGGGATATTAAGTTATGGCCCCATGTGCAGAGAACCATATCCTTGGCACATTGAAGAACACACTAAATGGCTTTAACAGGAAATTTCCATCTGTCTCCTAACAGCTATCCAATGGATCCTCTTCTCCAACCTTTTTCGAGCTCATGAGGTCCTGTGTAATTCTGAGTGAAAATATACCACTCAGAAGTAAAACAACCTAATCTTAACAGTTTCACCATTTGTGATCAGTTATTGCTTACTAGTGCAACATAATGCTTATGACATATGTTTTTCTTTTACTGTTGTTGTAATGAATATGAATGTGATCTTCAATAAGCAATGATTTTGTCCCTTATCTTGTGATTTTTTTTTACTTCCAAAACTGTACACTGGAATCTTGTGATTGAATTACTTTGGAGTGAGCTCAACCAGTAGGGGACTAATGTTCCCAAATTTGAGTCCTAAGTGTGCCTGCATCAAAAATTTTCTCCACTAACCTTTATTGAAAATGTTGACACTGATGGGTTTTTGAAGATTGCTTTCTGAGGGACAGTGACCTTGACACTGTCCCTCTTGCTTGAATGCTTGACTGTTTATTGGATGGGACATTAAGTGATGGACCTGTGTGCAGGAGAACTATACTTAGTGCATATTAAATAACATGCCTTTGTGGGAGGCTTCTGTTTCCTAACAGATGTGCAGGAGATCCTCTTCCCCAAACCTCTATTAGCCCATGGGATCCTTGTGACTGGTTATTCAGCCCATTGTGTTCAAAAACAGTTCTCTCTCTCTCTCAACTCTTACAACCAAACTCTTAATTTTTCATGAGATTATACAGACTTATTTCCAATATATTTATGTGTCAATGTAAGTTTACTACTCACTTTCTTCAAGAATGTAAGCAGTTCGTCTGTTCATTCAGTGTATTGGCGTACCACTATACTATTTCCACTATTGTTTCCACTATTGTCATGTTACCTGTTCATCTAGTGTATCAGCTTTGCTAGCACTTGTACAATGTAATTTAAAAAAAAATACCATCATTAGGGAGTTTTATTCTAGAGTAGCTCCTATGTCTATTTAGACCATTTTACATTTCATCACATATTTTATTGATATTTGCGATAAATGTTAATACACATGGTATGCAATTGTCCAAATTACTGGTTTTAAAAAAAAAAATCCAAAAGTAGTTAGTTATTAGAGAGAAAAATATGAAGTCTTGATTGCAATTTTAAATTGTTTATTTTTTCTTTGCTTGTATGATAATAAGAATGCCAAAATTGGTGCTCTACTGTAAATTGTGAATTTATCACATATTTTACGTGTAAAAAGCTTCATTATTGCAAATATTTTGAAGTTAACTGTTAGTTCAAAAAAATTCTACAAATAGTGGATGAGATTATTGGTAATTGTAGGTGCTATTCTGAAATTGTAAAATATAGTATTGTAGATTTTGCATTTATACACTGCTCGTTATTGAAATTGCTCCACTTGTAAAGAATGGACAGTTTGACCTAACAACTTGTGTGCAGTGTTGTCTATATGATTGTAAATAATCTGATGTCAAGCTGATCAGTGCAATAGTGTCCAGTAACATGTCTGCTACCATACTGATATAGGAATATGAAAGGACCATAAATTTTGGGGTAATTGTCACAAAATGATGAGTTAATGACCTGTAAAGAGTGTAAATGCCTTTAACATGTGTAGGTGGCATTATGTACAGTTGATGGAATATGAAAGGGATTAGATCATTGAGTTATGAGAAGCTGGATGGTCATCATGTCAAATTGCTGTTCATGTGGATTGTGATGCTTGAATGTTTGATGCTGTTAGCAGCAGTGGGTACAAGAAGGTACCTGGACACATTTAAGGCTCTGGCGGTATCAAAAGAATGTCCAAATGAGAGGATCTATGGATCTGCAAATTAGCAATAGGTGATAGATCTGTCACAAGATACCAGATTTCTAATATTATAATGCCATACCTGTCTGTGCTTGATGTTAGGGAATATGATTAGAAGATGACTGTGAGAATTGGAATTACATTAGTGCCATCCATTGGCTTGTCTCCAACCTCTGACACCATCTCAGTCTGTATCTGGCGTGGTGTATGGAGAGAGAGCTGCTTGGGAATAAGACTGGTATCATTATTTTTAGTGATGAATCATGTTTCTGTTTCAATCCATTAACTTCTGACATGCAGGTGACAGAGGTAATCCAGCCTACATCAGAGAGTTTCATACTAGCCAACACCCAGAATCATGGCAGAGGAAACCATTTACAATATCTGTTCATGTCTGGTCATTTCATGGCATTTGGATGGAAAACCATTATGTTAAATCCATTCTGGGATCTGCTTCTGTCCTTTCTACACCATCCCAAATGCTATTTTGCAACAGGACAGTGCCCATCCACATAAGGCTCATATTTTTACATGTCTGTCTAATATAGATATGCTTCCTTGGTTTGCCCATTCACCCATATTTCACCCATCAAACATGTTTGGGATATGATGGGATGACATTCACTAACCACCACCTCTCATGTACCACTGTTGCCTGGTTCATTGCACAGATGCATAAAGCATGGATTAATGTTCACCAGGACAACATTCACCACATTTTTGACTCACTATCACAGGGTGAAAATTGTTCAGAAAATTTTGTTTATTATTTTTTTGTTTAGCAATTTATTACTTTTGTGTACCTTATTTTTTTCTAATTTCACATTTACATTGTTTCTGGTTGTAATGAAAGAAAAAAAATTAGAAAAAGTGCCGTAAGATATCATTAGCATAAGCCCTTGTTGATGAAAAAATATTAGAAACAGTACCAACAGATGTTGGTCCTTGGGTATAATTTTTGCCTTCATATTCAGATATCCACATTGTTTTTCTTCAGTGCCAATTGCCTTTCACATCTCTTTCTCTAGAAACACTTTTAAAAATGTTCAAAAATTTTGATATTGCAAAAATAAAAATTGGGAAAAACAAATGAAAATAAAACAACATTTTAAAATATCTCTTAATTTAAAAAAGGAATGAAAAAAAAAACTGTGTGGAAATATATAATTGCACATTATGCATAACTCTAAAACTTGCATCATAAAATTGTGTTACACAAATCACAAAATCTATTGCAACTCAGTGTAAAATGCAATACAAATTGTGATGCAATGCCGATTAAATTACAAACTGCAGCTACTAAGACATTTGGCTGTTTATATCACTCTTCATTGGAGGCAATAATTCTTATTGATGTACACTCCATTTTCATAAAGAAATATTACTGATTCTATACACAAACTTAATAATTTCTTGTCAACATTGCTGTCACTCTATTTTCAGCTCAAAGTGGGCATTCCAAGTGGGTGGGGCAAATTTAATGACTAGTAGTGTTGCTGTCCCGTGGCCGAGTGGTTAGCACACTTGGCTGTTGATATAATGGGATCTGGGTTCGAGCCCCAGGTAAGGCATGGATGTTTGTGTTGTTTTTCTGCTGAGGTCCTGCCATCCTCACAGACCTTCTACTATGGCATATAAACTGAAAGGCTCCTGTCAGACCTCTGTGGCAAGCAGCTGCTTGAGGGGGGCATGTATATATATTATAGTGTATATGTTTTATATTATAAACTAAACATAATTTTTTTATTATTGCTCTTTTTGAAAAGCTATCTGGCAAACATTTATGGTGTATTGTATAATACTGTAATTATTTAGCATTTTAGATTATAATTTAGTAGTATAGTATTGAGTGCTTTATATATTAAATAATGAATAATGAATCTCCAGTAGCATTTATCCATTGATTAACTGATAGCTCACTTAAAATAGCATGATGCATTTAGAGTCAGCATGTTTGAGCCCTTTGTCAAGTAAAAAATAACTTTCCATCTGTTCATATTAACCAGGTAAGTAGTGATTGCATTTTTCATGGTTATTATAGAGAATTTCCTTAATTTTTAATTAAAACTTTACATTGACTTGTAATTTTATTTCAATCCACTAGCTTACTGTAATGCTAAGGTATCAAAATAATGATACAAATGTGTAATGAATACAATTTTTTTTCTTTCTCTTCTTACTGATTTCTTCTGATTCTCCTAATTTTGTTTTGCAAACAGGTGGAGCTAAAAGATACAGCTTTAGAAAATGTAGAGAGGAAACTAGATGCATCTCGTCATGAAAGCATGACTTTGAAGAAACAAATTACTAATTTAGAAAGTGAAATTCAGCAGTTATTAGGAGACTTGGAAGATGCAAGAATGATTCATGACAATCTTTCCCTTAATGTAAATGTTGGATGTATTTTGTATATATTTTTCTTGGTTTTATTTGAAAAGTTTTGGAATGAAATATATTGCACTTATATTTTTTTACAATATTATTCAACCAGTATCCTGCAATTACTCTTTGGCATTGTCTATCCATTGCAGTCTAGGTCTCCCTCTTTTTCTGATGCCCTTAAGTATATTGTTCATAATCCTCTTTGCTAATTTATAGTGTTGTATACAGGCAACATGGCCAAACCAATGCAGTCTCTCCCTTCACAAAATGCTACTCAGTGGGGGTTCATGACTCCATCTAACCTCATCATTACTTACATAATCAATTCACATAATGCATAAGATACTGCGTAAGCATTTAGAATCAAAGGCATTGAGTTTTCTATTATCTCACTTACAAAGTGTCTTAAGTTCACCAAGTTTCACTGCCATAGCAAACTTTACAATGAAATAAACTACACCGATTCATGTAAATTAAGGGACAATCCTGTGTTATGTTAGTGGGAAGTTAAAGCTCTATTATTTCTAAAATAAGTTTTTTTGTTTTGAAAAAATGTGATAGCAGATAAAATTCTCAATCAAATGCATCATTATCTTGGTTTTTCAACAACATTCGTTCAGTATTTATTGAGTTATGAAGGTTGAATATTTAATAACAATAATGCCAGTCTTAAGAAACTTATGCATAAATGACAAATAATGAAAGAATTTTTTACATGAACTTCTAAAATACATCCTTATTTTAGTAAACACTTTGATACAATACTTATTACTAAGTTTTAATTAACTTCTGAAGTCATTTTTTGTGACTGGCATTGTTATCGTTAAATATTCAAATTTCCATAAATCATTAAATACTGAACAAATATTGTTGAAAATCAAGATATTGATATATTTGATTAAGATCTTTATCTGCTATTATATGATAAAAAAAATATATATATATATAGAACTTTGACATTAATTTCCCACTGACATAACATAAGGTTGTTCCTTAATTTTTGGAAACCAGTGCATTACACTGCCTAAATTTTAGTCATCAGATGTAGATACCTATCTTTCACAATATTCCCAGATTCTTAAAAGTTTCTGCAGTAATACCTATTCTCCTGTTTACCTCCTGTTCCAAATTTAGATAAAAATTAACAAAACATAAAACATGGATAAAATAAAAATTAGATAAAAAAAAAGTAACAACTTTAGACCATGGTTGGCTCAGTTGATAGTGTGCCAGGCTCGTAATCTACAGTTCCCAGATTTTAATCATCTGTGCCAGCATTGAAATTTATATCCTCTATACCCCAACCATGTCTTTGATCAGAAAGGGGACACCAATGAGCGTGTAAAGGCTGTCATTCATCTGATGGGATGTTAAGCTGTAGTTCCATTTGCACATTAAAGAACATACTGGATGGCCTTAATGGGAGACCATCCATCCCCAACCTTCTGTGAACCCTTAGGGTCCTTGTGACCTGGTCATTTAGCCCATTGTGAGCAAAAAAGTGCTATTCAGAGGTAAAGCAACAACCCACTCCATCAAGACAGGTCTGAGCTCATGGAGCGTTCTGTCAAGGGTATCCTGCAATTTGCCCTATGGAAGCAAATTGCAGAAATACTTTTGCTTCTATATACAAATGAGGAAAAATATGCATCAGCTAAATATTTTGCAGAAAAGTAGGAGAAAGATCTCACCATTAGAAGAAATTAGTCATCTTTGCTTATGGCAGTTAAAAATATATTTGTTTTTTAAAACAAACATATGTTGATGATTTGCTATGCAATTCTTTGCTGCTTTAAGCATGTGAGAAGTAAATTTCAAAAATGTTAAAGACAAATATGTTGAGTTGACAAAAATGAAACCTGCACACATGTTGCCATGATATTTATTTTATGTAATTCATTCTTACTCATATTAAGACACTACACAGTTTGACAAGGATAAACCTGTTAGTGGTTTTGAAGTTAGGAGAAGAAAATCCATGTGTCAAGCATTGGTGAATATCAGTGAGTAAACATTGATTTAAACGGGTGACTTCAATTCCAAAATTATTCAGATAGGATTTAAAAGATCTTATTTAAAGCATAATTAAAAAAAAAACTCCAATTTGTGATTTACAGTGTCATTTCTGCAGTTACATGTGTGAGCAAATATTCAGGTGGTGATTTTAAAGGGTTTTAATTAGACATTTACATGCTTTTCATAATTATATATCCTTGAGGTGACTCCTCATGATAATTATCATTTGTGGACTTTAGTTTTACTTTTCATTAAGGAATTTTATGAATTTTGTATTTTGTGCAGCTTAATCGTATAATACAGCACATGCAAAGAGATATTTCATTGTGCTTTGGTTTTTATGTAATACTCATAAAAATAAGAGCATAAATATTTGTTTTTATATGAGTTTTATAGTTTAAAAAAAGGAAATAAATAAAATAGCCATTATAGATTTTTTTTGAAAAGAAAAGAAAAACTTATTAAATGTTCAATATTTTAGGTGGAAGCAAGGAAAGAACAGATTGAAGAGCTTCATCAACAGGAACAAGTGCTACAGGACCAAAAGCGATCATTGATGATTCAAGTAAGTATAAGTGAAAATTTAGTATCAAAAGTGAGATATGCCTAATTAAAACTTCTTTACATTTAAGAATGTTGACACATTCTTAAATATAAAAAAGTTTATTGAGAGAGAGTTGTTGCAACAACAAAGAATGTTGACACATTCTTGAATTCATCACACCCATTATGCTTTTGAGTGTAGTTGATGTACAATTTATCATTAGCCAAGGCTAAGAAAAGTATTACTAGGTGACATAAAATCATAATTAATCTTAAGGTATGTAAAATATTTCATTGCTATGCAAAAACTATGGATGGATAATTTTAAGTAACTTTTCAATACAGGCTTTACCATTACATTTGGTGAGTATTTTCCACAATCTTTTATATTTTAATAAATCAGTAAAATTATCTACTGATAATCAATATTGTATTTAAGGTGCCAATTTAAGAAAGTATTCTGTTTAGAGTAGCAATAACAGACACATGACCCATGGGTTGCATTTTCCATTCCTTGGATATAGGCATGGATACCATGCTCGTAATTTGTAGTTTCCAGATTTGAGTCCCAATTATGATATTCTCTTCTAACCTCCACTCTGCATTGGTGAGAAAGGGGACACATGGGTTTGGTAAGTCTATCATCCATTGGATGGGACATTAAGCCATGACTCTGTGTATGCAAAAGAGCCATACCCTGTGGACATACAAAAAAACACTTTGCATGGCTTTGATGGTAAATTTCCATCTGTTCAGTGTGGCTTTGATGGTAAATTTCCATTTGTTCAGTTTGGCTTTGATGGTAAATTTCCATCTTTCCAAGCTGTTCAGTGGATTTTCTTCCCCCAACTTTTTTAATTCCTTGGTGTCCTTGTGACTTGGTATTTAGCATATTTTGTGTAAAAAAAGCATTGCTCAGAGGTAAAACAACCCACATAATCATGGAGAAAATAGATTTGTGAATCGTTCCTGTGAAATAGTAACCACATTATGGTTTGCATTGCACAAACCAGAGAAAGTACCATTTTATGATATATGTTACACATTATTGGCAAGAGAAAAAGCTATTTTTTTTTTGTTTGAAGTAGACAGTATGCTTTGCTGTGTGTCTTTCAAAAAGTTTGAAATATGGTTTTATGAGAGAAAAATGTAAACAATCCTCATTTCTTAGGAAATTTGTTGTAAGTTAATTGAAGCAGCATTTGCACGGATTTATTTACTTTGTTGTTTAGTCATCAAAATCACATTAGAATATTTTCTGTGGGTTTGGTTACCTTTAATCAGTATACTGAAAAGACAATTTATTATACACACCCACCTAATAAGAAGTGTGTCCACCTTTCACCATCACAACAGTGACAGCATGATGTCATCGCATGGATGTACCATTTATTGGAAACATTTGGGTGGTATTGCAGCCTATAATTCCAGGACAACTATCCATAAAGTGGTGAGAGCTGCTAGTGGTGGGTTTTGGGTTCTAATGCATCTCTCCATATTGTCCCACAGATGCTCAATATGATTCTAATCCAGAGTATGAGAGAGCATTCGAGGGTTGTGAACTTGCTGGAATACTCCTTGAACCAGCCCTTTTGCCAAATGGGGGTAATGAGAAGATTATTGGAAGGAGGTATCCTGCTATGTGAAATGGATAGCCATAAATGAATGAAGATGGTCAGTGAGTACATCAACATAACTTTGTGCAGTGTTGGTGGTCTCAGTAGGTACAAGGGGCCCCAAGGTGGCCCATGTAAACACACCCCAGAATGTTACATCACCTCCACTGGCCTGTAACACTCCAACTTTACAGTTGGGATCCATGACCTCATGTGATCTATCCCATACACTTGACCTCTCATTGTCATGTCATAGTTACCTTGATTCTTCAGACCAAACTACCCTATTTCAGTCTTCCACAGTCCATTGACAATGTTCCTTTGCCCATTGCAGCCTCATGGCTTGGTGAATACTGTTAACAAGATACTCCATGTGGGTGTCAGCTGCCATAGTCCAGTCATGCCATCATTTGTCTAATGATCTTTGCGCAAACTTTCATAGCTGTATGTTGTTGAATGTTAATGTTATCATCTGCACTGTGGCCCTCTGTTATGGGAGAGGCAGCATTCACCTCGGACATCAACAGCCCGATTACAGTCACATTTTTACTGGTGGTTGCACATTTTGCTGTTTTTGATGTAGTCATGGTACACATGTATGATAGTCGCTCACAAATATTTTGCACATTCTGCTGTCAAGGATATGGAGTATCTATATTCCCCTAACTGACAATCTGCTTACAATTGAACTTCCTCAGGTCACTGTCATAAACATCATCAATTGTGTCACTACCCATTATAACAGTAGCAGGTAGGTATCTGACCTATTTATAGTCCACAGGAGGTTTAGGCTGACCTCATTATTTTGACAGAGTATGGCATGTTTGTGGATAGGTGCAGTGTGTATAATAAATCATGCTCTCAGTGTATTCAACATTACATTACAATAATAACCCAATTATATGTTAAACCAAGAGCAAAGTAGTTAACCTTTCTCTTGCCACTAGTATATGAAATAGTGCTTTCTTTTATTTACATACCAGAGGCTCCAATGCAAAGCATAATGTGGTGATTATTACACAAGGACTATTCACAAAGCTTATGTTTCTAATGTAATTTCTATTACATTTCTCAAGTATTAATCTGGATGGTATGCCATCATTCACATCTCTGAAAAAAAAAAGAGGAAAATATATTGAAAGCTAAGCTTAATCAGTATAATAATAATGCTATCTCCTGCATGCTATAAAATTTTTTGAATAAGATAATTTTACTGAATATTTTTGCATGCAGTAATCAATTATTGTATATTTTGAGAAAGTTGAAAATTTTAGCATTAATCCTTCCAGGGCTCAGTCTGAAAAACAGTTTACATCCATAGGCTGAAATTGACTTCCCAAATGAGGATTGATTTCTGTGCAAGGAAGTCCTTTTAGTTTGTGTATCCAAGACCTCATTCATTTTCATAAAATAATACTAGGTCAAAGTCTTTTTGCTGGAAAACAAAAAAATGAAAGAAAAATTAGCATATAGCCTAATGCAACATTAAATAAAATAGCCACAACAATTTCTAAGCTGGGCATCTGATGCATAACTCCAAAAGATTCATAATTATCCATCAATTGATCAACCAACCAAAAGATTGATAATTTATGGAAGTAAAATAAATCTGCATAAATGAAAACTAGGTTTAATTATAAAAAGGCAAATAAAATACTAACTTTATAAAGGACATGATATCCAATGTGTGGGGAGGAAGCATTTGGACTTAAATGAACCTTGTAAACAACTATCATGCAACCACTTAACAGATGGCTCTCATATGTGGGAGTGAGCAATTAGTAACATCAACATTTTGCTCTGCCATGTGCTGCCAGTCAGTCTTGGAACAACAAGCTCTGGCTAAGAAGGCTCTTTTTTTTAGTTATAGTTTCGATTTGTGTAGCTGAGGTAAGTGATATAAAGGATGGAAATAATTCTAGGAATACTGCAATGGTTTAAGGCAGAAAAGAATATAAAACAGAAAAGAAAAACAGTATGTACTTCATAATTACTTTCAAAATCTTCCTTTTTTAAAGAATAGCAATTTTTTGTTAATTTTCAAGTATTTTTGTAACTTTATGGAGAAATTTGTTGATATTAGTTCAAATCAAACCTATGAGCTTAAATCAAGGAATTGCTTCAGCATAATGTTAAAGAAACTAATTGATAACACCATATAGTGCTTCCAAGAAATGACAGTAAGATGGCTTTAACAAATTGTTTATATTGTAGTGTAATAAAATATGAATCAAATGAAAGGTAATATTATTTTTCGAGTTTGAATTATGTATTTTTATAAGATATAGGTAAGAAAATTTCAAACAGCAATTTCTATTTTTTTAAAATTGAAGTTCTTTTGTTGTACTAAAAACTGATACAAGTGTTGTCAGTCTCTCATTTCAGATTCTGTCAAACTTGTTAACAAGACGTGAGCATTTGAAGGGTTTAAAGACATATTTTCATACCAAGCATGTTGTGTAAATAACAAAATGTGAATTACTTTCAGATTTTTTCACTTTATTATTAATTGCACATAAATACAAAATATAATTATTTGAATTTTTGAGGGATCTCAACAAATTTTGATTAGAAAAATGAGCCCATTAAGATATCAAATTAAAATTATATATATATACACATGATGGTCATAATTAAAGTTCCCCTGTTCATAGGCAACTGTAAGCATATGGAATGAATTGGATGTATTCATATTTGGAATCTGTATGTTGCAAAGCAGGTGGAAAATTATTATGAAAAATAATAATAATGAAGTTTCAAAACTCCCCACCAAAGGTACAAGGGAGTGTTGTAGCATAGTATCAGTACAAAAACTGTTTTATGTGGTGCTAATTGTTGGCCAAAATGTGCTGAAATTGAAGGGTAACATTGTCAAAAGTGTAACATAATATATCCAATGAGATGTTTGCCACATATCAGTTGATGATGTTCTTCAACTACACAAGTGTTCTAATATGAACATGTTAGATCTGATCCTTCAAATAACCACACAGCAAAATGTCACAGGGAGTTTAAATCTGGGGAATGAAGTGGCTGTGGAGTCAGGAGTCTGTGACTTATTGTTCTATCATTGGTGAAGTTTTCATGCAACAAATTCTTTTGTGATATGCAGAGGAGCTTCTTTCTGCATGAAGATTGTTGACATCCATGTTGTTGTAAGGACAAAAGGACAAAATTTCAGTATCGTGTTAAAGGGAATGTTATTGCTGATCAGTGACAAGAACGTGTTACAAGTCCTGTCACATGGACCTCAAAAGAATGGGGGACAATAATAAATTCAGCCATAAATCCTCATCTTACGGTCATTTTAAGCCAATGCAGTGGTCATTCCTGTATTACATGTGGATTGTTTAATTAATTACTAAATGTCTACATTCTTAAGACACTTCTGAGTCTTCTAAATTTAAAAATAAAGGTATGTGCAGCCAAAACCTAACTTATTTTTGACTTTCAATTTTATTTAAAGTTTCTGGTTCTGCTCAATCCTATCTTTAGCTCTAGGTCGAATTTTTTATTTCTTGTTTTTATTTATTATCTTGTTAAGATTTTTATTGAGCTATAAACATTAATAATGATGCTTTCTCTATTTTTTATTTGATGTGAATGTGATTTTGATTTACATTTAAAAATTTGCATGAAAGAGAAAAAATTGAGCACTATATATATTGGTTGTATAGGAGTTACATTTATAAAGAATATTCATTAAATGAATGTTAAATTTCAACAGATACATTTCTGAATTCAATACATTTCTCAAGTATTGATCTGCACAGCTTATAACACTTAAATTGAAAATATGTTAGAAACCAAGGTCTAATATGGATGACAATATACTCTGACCTGTACAAGATGTTACTTGAATTACTGCAAAAGCTTCAATGTACTTTTTATTTGACCAGGTGCATTACATTATTTACACCATTAGTTATAGTGAAACATATAGTGAATTGTAGTTTGCTTTGCACTAGAAAGGCATTTTTGGGTTGTGATTCATAGCATTTGTATTGAATTTTTTAATGGAAGAAACTTTGTCAGTAAATATATTGGTCTGGTAAATTCATAGGCCTTAAATGAATAAAATGCATCCACTAAATGCAGTTCATAATCCATGTAAAGGAAGTTACAAATAATGTGTATTCAGAACTGCAATATTTTTAGTGCAAAATTGGATATGTAAAAAAATCCCATTTTGTAATAATAATGAAATTATAGACCATATTGTTTTCTCTCTACTCTATTTTAAAGTTGGATGCCCAAGGTGATGAACTAGAGCAGACAAAGAAAGACCTTGATCGAGTTAAAGCAGAACTAAAAGAATGTACAGTACAAGTAAGAAATTAGTATTTATTCAAATTTGAAATAAAGCAGTTTTGTCATTTGATATTATAGAAGCACAGATTTAGAGATTGGTTTAAAAATTTGAAATAGTTAAACACAATCAAATAAGGATAGATTTATTTTAATCAGTTTTAAAAGTCTAGTTTTATCATGCTTATTATTGAATTAATTTTTTTATGATATGTGGATGCATAAAATTTTATTGTGTATAATTGAACCAGCTGTACTTGAAGACCATTTCAAAGCATAAAGTCTGAAAAAAAAATAGTCTCGAAAGTATTTCACTGTTATTTTCTCATTGCATCCATTCTTAACTCTTTACAGTGTCGGGTTTCTGAAACTGAACTCACTGTAGTGGCTGGATTTATTGTAAAGGGTTTTCTGAAAATAAAATACAGTTTAAGAACCTTATCCTGAAGTAACCGATGAATGGAAATATGTCATGTTATACACCAAAAGTAAAGGCATTTAATTGTGACTAATAAAGTGGTAAAAATTCAGAGAAAAAAAGGAGTGTAGATTAAATTTTTAAACATTTTAAAATATTGAAAATTTTTACTGCATTTTTTTCCATTTTAACCAATAAATTTTTTCAAAACAAATATTTTTTCCAAAATTATTTTATTATTTTAATATGGATAATTCATAATTGTTCTCTTAATCTTTCATTTCTTATTTTTTTAGTCATTTATGCAAATAATGCAAATGCTTAGAATTTTGGCTGTCAAACTCAAAGCCTAAGGAAAGTAATATCATAAAAAATTCATTTTGTTTTAAAAACAAGATAATTGAAATAAAAGCTGAAAAATATCTCTGAAAGAAAATAAAGAGCTGTGAAAAAAATTTGATAAAAAAATTTAAAGTATTTAAAGTTAAAATTTAAAAAATTAAAAGTTTGTTTAAATTAAGCATAGACTCTACATATGAAGTCTTGGCTTATATTTAAACTTTTAAAATTTTACAAGACTTCATATGCAGCCAAAAATGCTAAACTAGGCCAATTAGTACAATAATTTTTTTTTTGTAAAAATATAAAATTTTGAACTAAGTTTTACATATTTATTTTAAAATGGACATATCAGAGCTCACATATAATGCTTTTCTTTTCAATTTATTGCTTACTTAGAAGCATCAGAAAATAACAAATGTTTATTATCCTTCAAACTGTCATTAAGAGAATCCTAAAAAAAAAATGGAATTAGCATAACACATATTCCATATATAGCCTGCTCCCTGGCAGTGCACTATCACCTTTAGCACATTTACTGACTTGTTTAAGGTAGATTCACCTATGCATGTTTTCAATTAAACATAAAATTTGCCAAGTTACATTTTTTTTATTGTAGGTTTGGGTCACTATTATGAAAATGCAGCATTTTTTTAAAAGTATATTTTGTGGTTTAAAATTGTTTTTTAATGTTTTTAAATTACTTTTATCATTAAATATATCTTATGAAGGGAATACAAAAGGGAAACAATGTGTATTTTTTTAAACACATAATCGACACATAATAGCAATAAATGTTTGGTTTCAGTTTGAAACTTTTAGTATATGTGATGTGCAGTGTTCGGATTTATATAGTCATGGGCAAGTACTAATGTTACTTGTATTTTTTATTACTTATTTTTCTTCTAAAGTGTTTTTGAAAAGTTTTCAGCCAGGTATTCTGAATAAAGTCGATTCAGAAAGACATGATTCCTCCCAAAAAAATTTGTTCATTCTGATAGTGAAACAGATGCATTTTTAGATTCTCGTGATTCAAAAGTGGGATAACAATTCCAAGTAGTGCATAATGGTAACACACATGTATAACAATTTCATTTTGAAGCTTCTAGAATTATTTCTATTGCTTCTCAAATATATACTTGATTAGAAAGAATAATTAATATGAAACTTCACTGAAAACAAAACCATCAGGTATACAGGACTTCAAATGGTGACTGCCCCAGGAAATATGATTATCAATTTAATTGAAAAACTATATTTTTAGAAGGGACTTACTGTAGTTCTACTTTTAATTAAATTCAGAGTAATTTCATAATTGGTATTAAGAAATTTTGATTTTTAAATGAAATTCTTACCATTGTTTTGAAATTCAACTTTTCTGCAGCATTACCTAATGCAAATTGATCTGGAAATGATTCCATCTCATTTTCAGCAGTAAAATTAAAATTTATACATTCTTGAAATATTTTTTTAATTTTTTTTACAGATCTTTCTTTTTAGTTACGTACATTTTTTCAGTTTTTGCTTAAGTAATATTTTTTAAATCAAATTTTTTTTGTGGCAATACTACCATAGTTGTTAAGTTTACCAGTCACGAAAAATCCAAGCATATATATTTCAAAACCACTAGAAATTTTAAGGAAAAGAAACAAATTATATAAGTAATGATAGAAATATGAAATACTTTATTAAAGATGGCAAAATTAATTTAGGTAAATTTTTACTTAAAATTAAAATGAAAAAAATGGAGTAAATTTTTTTTTAAAAATGCACGTAAAATTTCATTTGCATTTTTCTTTGAGTTTTTGCCATTAATCACAATTAGATGCTCTTTCTTTTGGCATATAACATGGCCTATATCTGTTGATTTGGTATTTGGCAAAGAAACTTTGCCAATTACCTTTTTTCTTCGATTCTAAGACACACCTTAATTTCAGCACCACCAACAGACAAAAAGCTTTGATTCTAACAAAAAAAAAATAATAAAATAAAATAAATTGCTAAAATATATCTAACAAATATTTTTATTATAACAGAATTCAATTTACTAACAACAATAGTACTTATTTATCAGTAAGTATGCTATTCATCACTTCCTTCTGAATCAATATCAGAGTCTGATTCTTCTGAACCATCTTTTTCTACATTTCTAAGATGCCATCGATTCTAAGACACCCCCCGTTTTTAGAGACGTTTATGTTGAAAAAAAAAGTGAGTCTTGGAATCGAAGAAATACGGTAGTTTACTTTTTTATTTGACTAAATGCTGCTGAAAAAAAACTGGTCTTTTCTCCAAGTACATTACTAAGGAAAAATTACAGAAAATGAATAATTTTCCTGTTCGAAGTAAAAATAATTTTTTATTATTTAGAATTTCCTTCCTATTTATATGTATTGTATTATTTAGATTCATTAATTTTTTTGTTAATTTTTTATTTGCATTGCTAGGCCAGTTTTTTTTTCTACTACATAACTTTAAAAAAGTTTTATTAAAATTAATATACTTCTCATTTTTGTTATATATTTTATTTTCATAAAATCTACAATTAAATGCTATTTAATTTGGTATACTATGCTCTACTTCCATTTATTAGCTATTGGGCAGAAAAATTCTAAAGTTCACATTTTTTTGACTGAACACTGTTTAAAAAAGCCTGGCCATAGGTACAATTAAACTTTTCAGACCTGGTACTGTAAGAGTTAAAAAGAACTTGGATATGGTATGGTTTATTAGCATTTTATCTTACTTTTGTGTTTCCACTATTATTACTTTATTCTTAAAATCGAGTACATTTGAGTTTTATGAAATAGAAAAACCCCCTCAAGCACCAGCTTGCCACAGAGGTCTGGCAGAAGCCACTTGGTTTATATGCCATAGAGAAGATCTGTAATGAAGGTGAGACTTCAGCAGAAATACAAGTATCCATGCCTTACCCAGGGTTCAAACGCAGCTCCTTTGATCAGTAGATAAACATGCTAATCACTTGGCCATGAGATGGAATGTTTTATGGAACTGAAATCCAGATTTCATCAATTTTGTTCTCCCATACTTTAGGTAAACAGTAGGAAAGTTGATGAATAGAAACTTAAATATCAATTAATACTGAAACTATAAATATCATTCAAAAAATTGAATATGAAATGAGTTTATAATTTTCTTTTCCAGATAGAGCAGCAAACAGTTATTATACAAACACTTCAAGAAGCAGTTGTGCAATCCAAAAGAGCTTTCGATGAAATAAAACAGACTACAAACCATAAACCTGCAGCAGTTCCAAGTAGTGTTTTATATACACAAAATAAACCAACACAGTCTCCAAAATGTTCTGTTGTAGATATATGAAATTTGTTATATAATTTAAAATTTTTAGCCTTAATAATTGAAGAATAGCAGCATAGTAGAAAAAATAGCAAGTTATACTTTGATATAACTACTGAATATTTTTGTTGTAAGAAAATTTTGTAAAGAATGGATAAAGTTATATATAGGGCTGGTCTATTTTAAATCAAATGTTTTGACCTTTTTTTGTGAACACTGTCAGAATGAGCTTTTGAAATGCATTGTTATAACTGTAACATACTATCCAACATTCTTTGTACTTTTATTTAAAGGTAGCAACATTTTTACAATGTATATACAGTTTATTATACTAGCAGCATTTGTAAATAGATTTTCTTCTTAAACTTTGTAATTTAGGGAAATGCATTCTTAATCACAGGGAAAATAATCTAATAGTGATGTCAGTTCTTTAATAAATACCAAAAAAACTATTAATTGGCAAAATTATAATATATCTTAAAATGTTTTTCTTAGTTAATTCCACCACTTTTTTTTTCAAGGAAACATAATGCTGAAAAGAACACATGCATGGGTTTGGCCTGTAACTATTCTAGTGTGTGGGACCAACATGTGTTACCAGGTTTAATATTGCTGCCTATGACAGGAGCACAGTGAAATCACAAGAGTGATTAATTAGACTTGAAATTGTAAAATCACCAAGCTGAGTTCTAAATATATATAGACTTAAAATTAATGCCATAAAATTTGTTATAAAATGCTGTAAAATTATAAAACAGTAGAACCATATTAATTTGATCTTGCTGTCTTGAATTTCACACCAATTAGGCAAAGGGAAAAATAAAACAGAATTAATCTGTCCAAAATACTACTAGACATAATGACTTATAGCGAATTTTCTAAAAATAAGCTTTAAAAGTAGTTATTTAAAAATTTACAAATTTTATTTAGAATAACCATTAGTCCACTCATATATGCACAGTATTTAGCAAATTCCCATTGTCATCAAGATGTCAGTCTTTATTGCTCTCTATATATATTGACTAACTTTCTATAATTTTCAATATTATATAAATCATGCTGCTTAACTGGAGGTTTTTTATTTGGCTGGTATGAGCCATTATAATTGTATTAATTTTAAAGTATTGCAGCTTCATTTCCTTCTAAAACTTATAAAATATTGTGAGATATTGATACTGTACACTTTAAGTTAATTATATGTTACATTGTAAAACTTGTTTGTTCATATGTAAAGTTTCAGCCACATGCACACATTCCTTTATCCAGTTCTGTTAGAGAGATATCCTCTTCCCTGATCATCAGGGAGTTTTCATCTTTTTGATTTATGAACTGGGTAGTGAGTTCTTCATGTTTGAAACAATTTAAAATGGGAGTTGCCACTGTTACATTCAAAAGTTTTTTATTTGGTTATAGAGAATGGCATATAAAATAGTCCTTTCAAAGCTATATATGTCATCAATGGCTTCTATGAATGTGCTGACACAGCACATTGAAAGCGCTGAAGTCTTTATATGGTTATTCACATTCCAAGTATGTGATTAAGTAATGCTTATGTCAGCATTACTTAAGCTGGCTTTGGAAATTGCAAAGGAGAAGGTTAGATTGGCAAGGGAGCAGCCATATCTTAGTTTTTATGCTCTCATGTATGCATAGATTGTGAGATAGTAATTTGAAAAGTCAGAAACATTTTTGTGTATCTGTCCAATACATAGCAGTAAACAGATAAATGCTGGAATTCCTTATCAAAGATCATGAAAAGTATTTAATAAAGATCTTAGTGTGTAACAACTAAGCAGAGTTGTAATCCATAGTTTCCATGTTTATTTTCTAGATGTGTAGAAGTGCAATTAATAAAACAGAGTGCAAATTGCTAAGGTTCTACTGTATGTTCATTGATAAATGCATTTTAAATTATATTATTCTAAATTCATATTGAAATGCTAATCATTGAATTGCGATATGGATTTGTTTCAGTGCAACCTTCACAGTTTTGAAAAAGGTAACTATCACTATTACACATATAACAGCAGATCTGTTGGATAAGAACACAAAGCCACATAGTTTATATCTCAATTTGTTAAAGGGTTAACTTGTAATTGACACAAAATCCCCTTAAAACTTAACCAAAATTGGCTGATTTATACTTAGAACAGTGTAATCTATACAATGAGAGATTTTATATAAAAAAATATTGATAATTCATTTTATATTTCGGTCATTAAATTTTAGTTTTTGAATAAATTTTGCCATTAATATTGAGAAAATGTTTTCAGTGCTCAAATTATGTTTAAAATTATCCAGCCAGTGAAATGAATTATTTTAAAAATTAGATTTCAAAGTACTTAATTAGCTGTGTCTTTTATGGTAATTTTACATCAGTTCTACAAAGAATTTTGCTATACAGACTATAAATTGGTAATATGAAAATTTAAAATTTTGTATTAGTAAAAATGCTGAGCTTTGCTAAAGAAATGTTAAATGTTGGGGAAAAGAATGAAGCAAAAGTAATATCTTAAATATTAAAATTAATGCTAATGTAAAAAAAAATAATAAAATGTTGTTTTCACTTAAAATTAAATTTTTTTTGAATGTATCAAAAATTTTCAGATAGCATTTTAATTATTTCATAATTCTTTTAAACAAATTTCCAATTTGAAAAATAAGGTTTGGATTTTTATAGGATAGAACAAGTTAGGTTAAGTTGTTTTTCTACTGAGTGACACCTTTTTTTGCACACAATGAGCTATATGGCCAGGTCACAAAACCCCAAGGACTCAGAGCTGGGTAGGCAAAGGGGGTTTATCAAAGTAAAACTATGATTGTCTTAAAAAACTGCATGCTGTGATATTAGTTTGCAACAAATTTATTTACAATGGCTACAATGCATATTTGACGAAAATGCTTAAGATGGTTTAAGATATACTTAAAACAATTGTTTGCCAGTATTAAAAGCTGCATTTTTGTAAGGAAAATAATGAGGAATATATTAATAAATTCTTTACCTACAACAAAATGATCAGGAATCATAACACAATAACTAAAAGCTTAAGCTATAGCAATCTGAATTTATGGTTTAATTAAAATTTTATTAGAGATAATAAAGCTTACTTTGCATTTCTTTATAATTCAGGTGAAAAATTACTTGGAAACAAAATCATTGTAGCATTGACTAAAGATTGTTTTTTATTTAAATTTTTTTAAATGCAACTTTGAAATAACCAAGATGCTTGATGGTTTACTTTCATCTGAAAGCTGTTTATTAAATTTAGTATGTATTTGCCTATTTATTGGAAAATAAAGGCATATGCAATTTTTATAGACACAGTAATTAATGGGTATTGTATCATTGATAAGATATAATGGTGCAGTGTTTCAGCACATGTTGCTTCACTAGATGTAGTTAATGCATGATAGTGCAATTGCAATTCAAGTAATTTTTTTTAGTAAAAATTAACTTAAAATTTGAAAGGAACAATATATGACTACCTACTGTTACTCATAAATTGTAGGTCTTTTGCATTAATATTTCTCAATCTTTCCAGGGGTAAATAATCCACAAGTAGTAATATTTTGTCTGTGGGACCTCAAGTTGTGTTCAGACCTAGATTAAATAGTGAAGAATAAATAATGAGAGTCTTAGATTCCCAGTTAAGAAATACCATTTTGTACAATTTTTGTTTTTATTCTTTAGAGGAGATGTACTTATAACTTTACTATCTTTTCACAGCAGTGTTGAAAAAAAATCGTTAAGTATTTTGTAAATATAAAATTTATATTTATCTTACCATATTGAGAACGATTTATTACTGAAAGCTAAAATCAGAGTATGTCAGAAGTTTCAGATAATTGCTAATAGAAAGATTTCACTTCAGTGATTAAAACTGAAATGCAGTAGTGGTAATTAACATTTTTGTTGTTGAAATAAATCTTGTAAAATCAAATTTGGAAGTTCAGATGCAAAATTTATCAGATGTAGGAAAGATAACAATATTGTCTGAGTTATATTTAGATCTCCTGGCAAATTTTAAAGAATTCCATTCATGGCAGGTGTGAAATGCAGAAATTTAAAGGAATAAGAAAATTGAAACAACTTTTGTATAGTTAACCCTTTTAATGCTCCTGCAACTTTTATTATTCTTCAAAGTGCTATGACCATAAATTCACTTCACTAATTTGCAATTTAAGTTTTTTTTTTGTTTAATGATTCTTCTCTTTCAGTGTCAGACAGATTTTTGCAGTTTTAAACTTGGCCCTGAAAGTGTTAAACCATCGAATCATTCTAAATCGGGTCTCCTTAAGTTATTGGGAATCCTATTTTTTTTAACTACTATGAAAATGTAATATATGAAATGTAGTAGCAGTAAAAATCTAAATCAGACAATATTGTACATGAATTGCAAAGTTTTTTTTAATTATTCAGATTGTAAATATAATAGGAGGCAGCAATATGGAAGCTCAAGCTTTTCAAGTTGAGCCAAGCTGTGTTTTAATTCAAGTATTGAATTCAAGGTGACCTAGGAAAATTTGTCAAAATGAGTCAGGTTTGGCTTATTTTTTCAAATCTCACGAGCTTTTTTCCCTAGCTTCTTTTTATAAGCTTTAAAAACAGATTAAAATGATCTGTCTTAAAATTATTTTGTCTAATTATATTGTTATATACTACCTCTTATAACATGTATTGGGACACGTCAATGGAAATGTACATTCAAAGTTTCCCAACTTTGAAACTAAGCTCTTTATGGAAAAATGTCACTGTTAGTGTCACTGAGTTAAACTGAAAATCTCAGTCAAATCTCTCAAAATTGTAGCTTTCAACAATATTCATTTAATATTTAAAGAATTATGGAAAATGAAACATTTAACAGTGGCTTTGCCAAGCATAAGAATTATCTCAAATTAAGTAAAACTGAAATAGTAACTATTGTAACTAATATGTACTAAAATTATTGTAAGTTTAGCAGTTAGTGATAGTGCTGTTTTCATCAGTTTTGGCATAAATAGTTTTAGTAAAAGCATAAAGTGGTTTTTAGGATGAGTATCTGCTGTTAAAGTCCCAACTTTAACAAGTCTGAATATTAAGTATTTTTTGCAAATTCAGATTTCAGTAAGTCCTCAATCTCTAGTGACATTTTTAAATTAGGGAGCTTTGAATGTGACTTGGATTTATTTTATAGGAGCAATGCAGAATTTTATTTTTGAGATTTTAGACTCTATTAATCCAAACGATAATTATAAATTGCAAGTATGAAATTTCAATCTCCAAATCATTTCATGGTTGTCTTGAGGTTTTGAACACAAGTAGTGTAACTTTGAGATGGATCATCACAGATTCAGATCTAGAGTTCAGCTATTCAGAATAAAAAGCTGTAAACACCTTTATTTTGTTCTGTTCACTATTCACAATCGATTGTATACACTAAAAATTAAAAACTGTATAATATCATTGAGCTAAAATAGTATATCTTTATAGTGTTTTAAAAAATATATTAGATCATTGTGTATTAAGTATTTTAGCATAACTGAAATCTTATATTGTGTGGTTATAATGTAAAATAATTTAAATTTGATTTATAATCAAAATTAAAATCGGAACTTTGTAAATGCTCACTCTTTAGTGTCCTTGATGAATTTTAATAATTACAAAATTCATTATGAATGTAATCAAAAACTTGCAATGTAAAAGTTATTGTAGTATATTAAAAACCTTTTCAATATCGAACAGTTCAATATTATATGTTGCAGTATTCATTTTAAATGTACTTTAAAATCTATAAAAGCATATGTAAGGTTTCTTTACTGGGTAATTTACATATTTATTTATGCTGTATTTATTCTTATGATGACAAAGGCATAGAGAAAAAAATTATCTTTAACTGGGTGGGATCCAAACCCTCGACCTCTTGATAGCATGTCAGGTGCAACTGAATGTCAGAGCACCTGACATGCTATCAGGAGGTCGTGGGTTTGGATCCCACTTGGCAAAAATAGGTAAAAAAAAATCTTCCTATTGCTTTTTTGCTTGACATTTGTCATTTTGTGTGGTTGTCAAAACAGTCGTTCCACCATAACTTTCGGACCCAATAGAGAAACAATGATTTATGTGTGAAATGAAAGCTCATATAATGATCATCGTAACTTATTTAAAATTTTGCTGCTGTCATTCTTCAACCCTGAAAGGGGGGGGGGGTGATTTTCTTGGGGTCGACCTTAACGAGTTATATCTCAAATTAAAGCTTCTGATGTCTCTAATGTCATGGGCTACCTCAAACATGACTCAAAAAGGGAAGTAAAATGTAGTCGATGTTTACGAGTCGTATATGAAATGAAAGTTTCTAAAGGTTGGTGTTTTAGTAACAAAGACAAAAGTATAAATAATTTTAAACAAATTAAAAAAAAACCTATCTTTCTATATGCGCCTTAAAAAGTAGAAAATAAAGCTAAAACCCGTAAAGAAAGTTCGTATTCACTTCAAAGGAAGATAGTGCGCCAGTAATCTTGTTGAGTAGGTACATTTATGCCCTATCTTCCTTTGGAATAAAAACTCAGTGACTGATTGCACCATCGATATACTTTAGGTTTATTTTCTACTTTTTAGGATGCATATAGGGAGATAGGTATTTTTTAAGGAGATAAGTATTTATATGGTGATAATTACTTTAGGAGATAAGTATTTTTTAAATATATATTTAAACTTATAATAATAATTACTTTAGGAAGATAAGTATTTTAGGAGATAAGTATTTTTTTCTTTGTCATCATATGAGTAAATATAATTACTTTAGGAGATACGTATATTTATTATTATATTTAAAAAATACTTATCTCTAATTACTTTAGGAGATAAGTATTTTTTAAATATATATTTTTTTCCTTTGTCATCATATGAATAAATATAGTATAATAGTGTAAATAACCAGTAAAAACTGATGAGCTGTAGGTGTAATTAATAAGCATATGTAGGACTTGTAAAAAATAATTTTGATTTTGGTTTTTTGGTTATTCCATTGCCACACAAATTTTGGCAAAGAAGGTAAGATTTGGCACATTCCGCAAAGATATGTGAGAAACGTGCATTAAATGGATTGTTAATGATTTATAGGTTTCATTTGCTTAATTAAAAGAACATTGTCTAACATTAAATCATCTTATTTACCTCATAAATAAATAATTAAATTTAAAGGATCACTTTAAAAATAATAACAGATGAAAAGAAATAAAGGTATCATTTTAAAAATTGATGGTAGAGGGAAAAAACTTTCCTAACAGACAATACCAAAAAAAGAAGCCGATATAAATTGAAGAATTTAGTCTCTGTGTATTAAGTGAATAAAGATTTTGGGTCTGTGACTGTATTAAAAAAACTTTCCTAGCTGTCATGGATCACAAGCTCACTGGTAATATGGTATATATATATTACAGCCAAATACAGAAATCGGGCCTATTGTCCACTTTAGCCTTGGGGTGTGAATATTATTGAATAATTAATATTAAAAAATGTGATTCTGCCTTCATCCAACTAATGTTAAGTTTATCCATTGGTGCATTGTTAAGTCAGTTGTAGCAATCACAGGCAAGGCACTTCTTCCCGGGCATGCACTCTTCCCGAAAACTACAAGATGCTTGCTTAGCCAGTTGTCTGACCTGTGTTCAACTGTCTAGTCAAGGTAATGTCGTTCATTGTTTCGCAATGTCATCCGAGTGTAGTGCTGAAAATCAAAAGTTCTATATTGCATTCAATAAATGACACGGCAGTTCAGTGTAGTTGACCAGTGACAAATATTGTGAAATAATTGAGCACGTTAGGTATGCATAACAGTAAAAAACTGGATTTAAAACATTCTCCTATTCGATATTAACCTCTGTAGTTTGCTAATGATAAGAATATATGGTTAGTGTCCAAAATGTATGTTGAATGTTTCATTTTAAAATTTATCCACTTGTTTTGGGTAATATGACATTAGCAGTTTTGGGTTTTACCTGCATCATATACATACACAATAAAAAATAGATGAATGAGTAAAAAAAATACAAGAGTGCGATACTGAGATTTTAACTGGTTAGAATAGTGATTAGCAACATGTGGCATGCTGTGATCTTGGTTGAAAAATGGATTATTTTCATTGAAAGACTATAAATATGGAAAAAATTAATTTCTTACTACTGCAGACTTTTTTTTTTCTTAATAAAAAAAATAAATACCAACTCAAGCAGCTACTTGCCACACAGGTATGACAGGAGCCTGTCAGTTTATTTACCATAGTAGGTCTGTGAGAATAGCAGGACCTCAGCAGAAAAACATCCATGCCTTACCCAGGGCTCGACCCATGTCCCTTAGATCAGTAGCCAAGCACTAACCACTCGGCCATGGAACAGCATTGTAATTTTCCATACTAACTGCTAATGCCTTTTACAGAATTCTTGAGAATTGAATTTAAATTATGGCCCTCGCCCTCATCACGTTATATCAGGTCAGAGCTAGATCTAGGGAGGGAGGGGGCCCATCCTCTCTTGAGAATGCTAGTAACTGGAACAGAGACAAAAAATATTAAACCAATATATTTCCAGTATTTTTCAAGAATTTGGTTAAAGACCACTAAAACAGAGGGAAAAGGTTTGGAACTGGAACTGTGCTATGGTTCATTTAGACCAGGGATCAGGAATCAGTGGCTCTAAGCTCTGAAAATCTGCTCATGTATCTTTTTTTTAATTAAAAAAGGAAGAAGGTATTTTCCTACACAAGAGACAGAGATACCTAGAAGCTATGTTATGCTTGTCCTGGTTTCTCATACAAACATTTACACAAGGATATGCCCTGGTATAGCCGTCCCATTGCCGAGTGGTTAGCGCGCTTGGCTACTGATCTAAGGGACCTGGGTTCGAGTCCCGGGTAAGGCATGGATGTATGTATCGTTTTTCTGCTGAGGTCCTGCCATCCTCTCAGACCTTCTACTATGGCATATAACTGGCAGGCTCCTGTCAGACCTCTGTGGCAAGCAGCTGCTTGAGGGGATATTTTTTTTATGCCCTGCTGGTCTTAGTCGTCAGGTACACTAACCACTAGACCAGACAGGGTTTTAGGGACCTAGGGTGCCTCCAAACGCTATAGATGATTTTATTTTATTTTTTTTTCTCCATTTTGCCTTTTTTCCCCAACTATAAGCCCTAACTAAATTCTAAAACATGTTCAGACTGATTTAGTTCAGAATAATCCCGAATATTTGTTATAATGTAAAAGTGTAGACAATTGTTCAATATTACAGGACAAAGAGTAACTACATTTGTAAGTAAGAATAATTGCAGAACATCGGACCTCCTGGAGGCTTTTAGCGGGCCCTGCGAGTAATCTTCATTCTTGTATCTCCATTTTAATCTTTCTCCATTAAATGTTGGCTTTTCCGATTGCGGTCTTTTCAAAAAACATAACCTCGCGATCGGCAAGAGAGTCCTGCATTGCTACTTGCATTTTTCGTATCTTTCATTAGTTTGAATTCACACTGTTAGTTGGGGCGGGGGTGGCTCAGTCGGTAGCGCGCCAGGCTCCTAATCTAGTTCCCAGGTTCGAGTCCCAGCTGGGTCAGCGTTGAGATTTATCTCCGCAAAATTCCCCGCCCTGCCCACGGTCAGTAGGGGACACCGATGGGCTTGGAAAGGCCGCCGTCCGTCGGATGGGACGTTAAGCGTGGCCCCGTGTGTGGGAGAGCCATACCCTGTGCACGTTAAAGAACACGCTGGATGGCCTTGACGGGAGGCTACCATCTGTCTCCCAACAGCTGTTCCAGTGGGTCCCCACCCCCAACCTTCTCTGAGCCTTCGGGGTCCATGTGACCTGGCCATTTAGCCCATGGTGTGCAAAAAAGTGCCACTCAGAGGTAAAACAACCCAATAACCCACATTGTTAGTTGGTGCCAAAGTACGAAATAGGCCAAATCTTGATTATTGTAAACCAACGAGGCTAACAGTCTGTGTGGCGAAGGAGTTTGCTGTGTGGAGAGAAGGAAAACGCCATTTTTTTAGTAGAGTATTCGAAATTAGCCACAGTTGCAGGATTTTCTTCGAATTAAAATTTAGAAAACCAACCATGATGCAATTGGTGGTTCTTCTTTCAGTAACTTCCGTTCACGGAAGGACATCCTGAACTTCAGTTACATATTTGTCACTCTCAGAGGCTAGTGCTCCAAACTGTTGTGCACTTCCTCCTAGATATCCGTTTCTCCAGAACATATGTTTCTATTTGCTGCGTTGGTTTCAAAGGAATCTCCCGTTATTACAGCAAAGAAGTAAGTGCTTTACAATGTTAATATTTATTGAAATAACCAGTTAAATTCTTGTTTTTGTACAAAAAACAGCTTATAGCTGCAATTTATATTATTGGAATATGATGATAATCCTGCACAGAAAATTTCGCATTGCTCAGACTCTGAGTATAGTGTAAGAGTGGTGCACTCAGAAATCTTAATACAAATTCGAAAACTCCTCATTTATGTGTAATAGGGGTATGATTTCTGTGGTTTATAATTGTGTAAAATAGACCTCACCAACCCGTGGCTCATAAATCGTCAGTATGCACAATATAGCTCATTCAACTCTTTTTGACCAAACGTTTTAGGTACATAACTAAATGATTTTGCCATTCATAGTACTCATTAAAAAATTACATTTTTGTTTCTTAAGATATTTTCTTCTTTAAAAACATGGCGTTTCTACCCTAATTCATTACTCGTATTGAAATTAATATTTTCGTTTATAAAAATAAAAAAAAATACCCCCTCAAGCAGCTGCTTGCCACAGAGGTCTGACAGGAGCCTGTCAGTTTATATGCCAAAGTAGAAGGTCTGAGAGGATGGCAGGACCTAAGGAGAAATACGACACACACATCCATGCCTTACCAGGGGCTCGAACCCAGGTCTCTTAGATCAGTAGCCAAGCGTCCTAACCACTCGGCCACGGGACGACTAAGTAATTGTTTTATGGTTCTTTAAGAATTTTTTTTTTCTAGTGATCATTGCTAAGTTCGGATTTGCCACCCCTGGTGTAAAACAGTCTTTGTCTAAGACATAATTTGCACTCTTTTAATTTTTAGTTCATTTTCAGAAAGACGAGTTGTTTTCATTTTGTCATCTGTAGGTATTGAACTATATTTAAGAATTTTGATTTTAGAAAAGTGGAAAGAATAAATATCCTTAAAAAATACAAAGTGACAGAACTTTAAATGACTAATGTAAACGATTTATTCATGCTATAAATTTGGGTTGGATTGTTTTAAAATGAACAGTATTTTTTTTTTGCACACAGAGGGCTAATTGGCCAGATCACAAGTGCTGAGAGAAGGTTGTGGAAAGGGACTGTTGTTAGACCCTGGACAGTTGTTAGGAGACAAATGGAAGGCTCTGGTCAAGGCCATTTAACGTGTTCTAACATACACAGGGTATGGCTCTCCTATATAACATTACGTCCCATTCGACGGACGGCAGCTTTTCCAGCTCATTGGTGTCCCTTACTAGTCAAGGGCAAGGTGGCGGTTTTCAGAGATAAATCTCAACGATGGCCCAGCCGTGACTCGAACCTGGGAACTGCAGATTACCAGCCTGTCTTGCTACCAACTAAGCCAACCCTCGTCCCTATAATTTGGATGGTAGTGTATAAGTGATAAAGGAGTTTATATTTTGCCATCCCCTGACGGGCATGGCAAAAATGCAACTTTTTTTGCTCTAAAAATATTTTGTTCGGGTTGGATAGGTGCTAATTAAAGAATGCAATTTTACATTTCCCGAAGCATCCATTACTTCAAATTTTCAGTATTAGAGAATGTAAACTTACAAATTTTCTTGTTTTTGAAAATGAACCTCCATATTCAGCAGAGGCAATATGTTTTCTAGTTGTTTCATGAAATCGAATTCGAAGGAATTTTGTAAAAAGCTACAAAGATGAAAGACCATATTTGATTGTCGGGTCAGGAGCATGGCTTCCGTTGAAAATACTTATAACCGGAAGGATAGGGAAAGATTGATCCTTAATTACACACTTAAAGCCTGCGAGAGGTTAATTGTTTAATTAAGGATTAATCTTTCCCTGATCACATAGATGATGGATATGGTCTTTCATCTTTGTGAGGGGCGGGGGTGGCTCAGTCGGTAGCGCGCCAGGCTCGTAATCTGTAGTTCCCAGGTTCGAGTCCCAGCTGGGTCAGCGTTGAGATTTATCACCGCAAAAATTCCCCGCCCTGCCCACGGTCAGTAGGGGACACCGATGGGTTTGTAAAGGCCGCCGCCGTCCGTCGGATGGGACGTTAAGCCGTGGCCCCGTGTGTGGGAGAGCTATACCCTGTGCACGTTAAAGAACACGCTGGATGACCTTGACGGGAGGCTACCATCTGTCTCCCAACAGCTGTTCTAGTGGGTCCCCTCCCCCAACCTTCTCTGAGCCTTCGGGGTCCATGTGACCTGGCCATTTAGCCCATGGTGTGCAAAAAAGTGCCGCTCAGAGGTAAAACAACCACCCAACCAACATCTTTGTGACTTTTTAAGTTCGCCCTAGAATTCAATTTAATAAAACGACTAGAAAACGTATAGCCTATGCCGAATATAGAGTCTCGGTTTCAAAGTTAATAAAGTTTGTAATTTTACGGTTTTTACATCCTCTAATAGTGAAGGTCTGAGAGAACTTAATGAAACACAGTGTTGTAAAAAAAGATATCCTTCCAACAGTACTTTTAAATGGCGCGTTCCACTGACCAACGTTGATTTTGTGGAGGCTAAAGTTAATCCTATGGGAAATTTCCAATCCGGAACATCGAAGGAGGCTAACGTTAATTCTACAAGAGATTTCTAATCAGGAGCATCGAAGGTGGTTACTGTTAATCCTATCTGGGGATTTCTAAAAGAGAATCTACGAGGCTAATGTTTACTCTATAGGAATATTTCTCATCCACAGAGGCCAATATTATTTTTACAGAAAATTTTGCTATTCCAGTTCGTTTCATTGACATGTATATAAATCATTTATGAAGTCATATGCCATGTTTCCTCTTTAAGTAAATGTGCAAGATTTGAGGATGAGAGTTAATACCAAATTCGATAAAAACATTACTGATTCCCAATATCCTTATCATCTTGCCGAGCTTGCGGAGATGCAACTCAACACATTGACTGACACTGAGACGATTTTTACAGGACAAAGAAGTCTTCATTTAAAGAAATATCCCATTACGTGCTACAGGTTACTCCAACACAATAAACTTTATTCCTGAGAAAGTGAAGATTGATTTCCCCACTTCCGTACAACAGCAGTGAGATTTGTACAGCATTTGTTTTTGAGATAAAAGTCAGTGGGAAAAAAATTTTTTTCTCCCGTTTTCCGCCAAAAAACTCTGAATTTTCAACGACAGGAGATCTGCTGAAAAAGGGTTGCTCTAAGAATTTCAGCACTTTTATAATGTCCATAAGCTAAAGTATCACATTCATTAGCAAGTATATATCTCTTATTTTCATAAGTGTTGTATTGATAATGTATTTGACAAAGTGTTGTTAATTGTGTGTTTATTGTCCTCGTGCATTTCTTTATGTTACAATATTTTTGAATTCGAATTAACTCTGTCCTCGATAAGTAGGGGACACCGATGGGCTTGGAAAGGCCGCCGTCCGTCGGATAGTACGTTAAAGAACACGCTGGATGGCTTGACGGGAGGCTGCCATTTGTCTCTCAACAGCTGTTCCAGTGGGTTCCCTCCATCAACCTACTCTGAGCTATTGGGGTCCTTGTGACGTGGCATTATATTCAGAAGAGTGTCGCTTAGAGATAAAGATAGCAAACTATGAGATTTATGAAATAGAATGGTGGTTAGACCGGGAAGAATTTAAATCACTTAAACCATGAGACCTGTAAAATTTAGGCTTTAGTTACGTTATTGTTAAAAACGCAACCATTCAAATTCTACGAAACAATATAAGGCTGATGAAACAAAGTTGAAAGAGATTCATTTTAACCTAACAGAACCAATGAAGAGTTATATGTGGAGGCAATGATTCTGAATTTCTTGCAGTCCGTGGTTACTCTTTGGTTGAAGGAATAACGAAATTTGTTGTTAAGCCAACGACCCAACTTCGAAGTACCTCTTGTGGCTCAATTTGTGGTCCAGAGGACGTGTCGACGTTTCAGTCACAACATTTAACATTCTTTCACTTTGTGAGAGATAATGCTTATTCGTCTCAAAGCGTCCTTTAATCGGCTTTTAGATGGAACCATTATTTTGAGGCGAGTAAAGACTGACCGTATAACGGGTTTTTAAGGGTCTCGACATCGCAAAATTCAAAGAAAAGCGGTTTTAGGTGTTCGTCTGAATCGCTTAATTGAACTGGTGTCGAGATCTGTTCCCCGTGGTGAGCTTACGCACCTTAAAGGTGAAGGTAAAGATAGACGGATTGAATTCGCGAAATCTTAAATATACATAAAATAAGCTTTATCTACGCAGAGGCTTCAACTGAAGTCGTCATTTTAATTCTCTCTTCACAATCTTGGAGCTCTCGGAATGGATTTTAACGATAGAATTAAGAAGTTCTTTAGCATCCACCAGAGTCCTGACTGGTGATGATAGTTTTAGGCAATTGTTTTTTAAGTGATAATGATATTCAGGCAATGACAGTCTGCAACAGTCACATGATGTTTTGCCTTTGAGAGGCACTTTTTTTGCACACAATGGATATAATGCCACGTCACAAGGACCCCAATAGCTCAGAGTAGGTTGATGGAGGGAACCCACTGGAACAGCTGTTGAGAGACATGGCAGCCTCCCGTCAAGCCATCCAGCGTGTTCTTTAACGTACTATCCGACGGACGGCGGCCTTTCCAAGCCCATCGGTGTCCCCTACTTATCGAGGACAGAGTTAATTCGAATTCAAAAATATTGTAACATAAAGAAATGCACGAGGACAATAAACACACAATTAACAACACTTTGTCAAATACATTATCAATACAACACTTATGAAAATAAGAGATTTATACTTGCTAATGAATGTGATACTTTAGCTTATGGACATTATAAAAGTGCTGAAATTCTTAGAGCAACCCTTTTTCAGCAGATCTCCTGTCGTTGAAAATTCAGAGTTTTTTGGCGGAAAACGGAGAAAAAAACATTTTTTCCCACTGACTTTTATCTCAAAAACAAATGCTGTACAAATCTCACTGCTGTTGTACGGAACTGGGGAAATCAATCTTCACTTTCTCAGGAATAAAGTCTATTGTGTTGGAGTAACCTGTAGGACGTAATGGGATATTTCTTTAAATGAAGACTTCTTTGTCCTGTAAAAATCGTCTCAGTGTCAGTCAATGTGTTGAGTTGCATCTCCGCAAGCTCGGCAAAATGATAAGGATATTGGGAATCAGCAATGTTTTTATCGAATTTGGTGTTAACTCTCATCCTCAAATCTTGATCATTTACTTAAAGAGGAAACATGGCATATGACTTCATAAATGATTTATATACATCTCCCCGGGTAAGGCATGGATGTTCGTGTCGTTTTTCTGCTGAGGTCCTACCATCCTCTCAGATCTTCTACTGTGGCATATAAACTGACAGGCTCCTGTCAGACCTCTTGGCAAGCAGCTGCTTGAGGAGGTATTTATTTTTTTTATTACAATGAAACAAACTGGAATAGCAAAATTTTTTGTAAAAATAATATTGGCGTCTGTGGATGAGAAATATTCCTATAGAGTAAACATTAGCCTCGTAGATTCTCGTTTAGAAATCCCCAGATAGGATTAACAGTAACACCTTCGATGCTCCTGTTTAGAAATCTCTCGTAGGATTAACGTTAGCCTCCTTCGATGTTCTGGATTGGAAATTTCCTATAGGATTAACATTAGCCTCCTGTGAGTCAGAAATCATCCTTCTGTTTATGTGTCGCGGTCATTAGAACAATAACTTGGTCTGTATTGTATCTGTGTAGTATATCAGTATCTGTAGTGTATTGTATCAGTATCTGTTGTTTTATTCTAGTAAAAAATTTTATTTTTAAATATCAATTTTTTAAAGTACTTTTTTTATAATTTTCAATGTATATTTTATTTTTAATACATTTTAATGGGATCAAATTGAATGTTTACCAAATTAAACTCTGAACCCCTAGCACTGTACTCCAAAAAAAAATAATGAATATCAAAAATAGTTGTTAGATACCAAATGATGATAGATCGAAAAACGAAATTTGCGTCACTAAAATAACAACGGTCCCTATTGTTTTAGTAATGCCTGTATTTTAAATACTATGGTTATACCGAATTTAGTAAATTTTCACCAAATGTATAACACTAAATTTACTACACTTAAATGGATTTGACAAGTAGTAAAGTGGAATACTAGTATCCTGACTTCAATTGGACAACTTCCAATAGACAACACTTCGTTCTCACTGGGCTTCAAAAAATTTGGTGCGTTTTTTATAATGCGGACGACAGATTCATTAGATACGAAGAATAGAAGTAAAAGCACAGAGACTGCATGCAAAGATTCATGCTCAAGAAATTTGATTTAAAATTGTATATCGTCTAAAATTTGGTGAACATTTAGTAATTTTGGGAGACAAAAACATTTTTTTACTGTCAAATAATTTAAGAAAATGAGCAGTCAATATCTGGTTATCACTTTAGGATTATTATGTGGTCTAAAATTTGGTGAACATTTACTATTTTTGGAAAACAAAAAGTTTTTTTAGTGGCAAATAATATAATAGAGTAACAAGAAGTAAATATATAGTTAACACCTTAAGATTAAATATGGTCTAAAATTTGGTGAACATTTTTACTATTTTTGAGAAACGAATGTATTTTTTTTGTATGCATATTTTCATTAAATTTGGTAAGCAGTTAAACACAAACCTATTTTAATTAGGGGGTGTCTCACACTTTATATAGTAGTATTTCGGTTTATATAATTTTGGGACTCATTTTTGATATTTATTTATTTACTTTCTGTATAGGATTTTCTATAATAAAAATATACAATGCTGGCTAAATGGTACTATACCATTCGCATTAATTTCTGATCTTTTATGTGGCCATTATTCTATTTTTTATAGCATTAGGGTTAAACACATATTTTAAAAGAAAATTTTCTTCAAAGTTCAACAGCGTTGAGATTTATCTCCGCAAAATTCCCTGCCCTGCCCACGGTCAGAAGGGGACACCGATGTACTTGGAAAGGCCGCCATCCGCCGGATGGGACGTTAAGCCGTGGCCCCCCTGTGCGGGAGAGCCATACCCTGTGCACGTTAAAGTAACGTTCTGTCTCCCAACAGCTGTTCCAGTGGGTCCTCTCCCCAACCTTCTCTGAGCCTTCGGGTTCCATGTGACCTGGCCATTTAGCCCAGGATGTGCAAAAAAATGCCGCTCAGAGGTAAAACAACCCAACCCAATTCAAAGTTCAATAAAATAGGAGAAAATATTATATTTCGAAAAATATCAATAACTGTTATTGCGTTCTCTATGTACAGCATAGGGCACTACTGTGCGATTTGCAGATGTATTTACGACAGCTTCCTAAGATAGGAGATTTTTAATCAGACTTGCTTTTGGTAAGTCTAGATTAATGGTTCTCAAACTTTTTGCCCCTCTGGCCCTGATAATTGCCGCCACACGACGAGGTAAGTACTCCACAAGCTTCCATAAATGTTCCACAGGTATGGCGACCCATGCATCCTCCAGAGCTGTCGACAATTCTGTCAAGGTCGTTGGTGATGGGACGGACATAGGCCCAAACACTCTGCTCGACGGTATCCCAAATATTTTCGATGGGATTTAAATCTGGGTGTCTAGGTGGCCAATTCATTATTTCAAAATCTGCAGAATGCTCCTGCAACCATGCAGTAGCCAACCTAGATCTGTGAGATGAAGAACTGTCTTGCTGGTAGACGCCATCTCCATTGGGATGGTCAGCCATGAGTTCTATTTACCGAGATGTATTGCGAGTCGTCGGTACACATACCAAAGGTCCCACAGACGTCCAACTGAAGACACCCGAGGCCATCACTGAGCCACCACCAACTTGTACTGTTCCAACCTGACAAACAGGATTCATGGGGTTGGCGCCTTACACTGAGTCTCCCATCGGCGTGATGAAGTTTAAATCAGAATTCATCACTCCAGGCTATCCGTCGCCAGTTTTTCATGGTCCAATTTTGATGTTCTTTAGCCCAGGCAAGGCGAGCCCAGTGTTGTGCCATTAGAAGTGGCACTCTCGTAGGTTGGCAGCTCCTGAAGCAGAGACGATGAAGTGACCATTGCACGGTCCATGTACTGACTTTCTGGCTGGGACCCATGTTCATATGGGAGGTGATTTAAGATAATGTCTGTCCCCTATTGGTCCGTACGATGCGGGTCAGATGGCGAAGACCACGATCATTCGAGGCTGGTTGTCCTTTGCAGTTTGTCCAGGTGTTTGCTTTTTTGCCGAAATTTTCATTTTCCTGGAACACTTGAAACTGTCATACGACAAAATCCAAGTTCGTTGACAGTTTCGGAGATCGTGTCCCATCTGTTGGGCAATTACGATCTGCCCTCTGTCAAATGCATCTAAATCTCACGCCTTTCCCATTACTCTTCTCACAGCGAATGCTTGGGGAAGCTAAAGTTGACAACTATATATGATTTGAGTTTCAGCCACGCATGCTCGCAAATGCGGGACTTGCGGTACTGAATTTGGATAAAGGTTTCCTCTCCATAATTCAATAGCACTTCATTGTACATGCGGTATGTTAATATGGAGTATGATCACCCCTGACAGCCATGCAGCTCAAACAACGACCCTTCATACTTTTTATGAGGGTATTGATGAGGTCTTGAGGGATTAATGACCACTCCTTAATAAATGCTGTTCTGAGTTAGTGGAGTGATCTGGAAAGGGCCTGGCGAGCTCCAATGCATCTCCCTAGAGTATCCCATACTTTCTCAATGGGATTGAGGTCAGAAGATTTGGGTGGGCTCTCCATTCGGCGAATATCTTGCTCTTTGAGAAAATCGTCGACTATATGAGCTCAATGAGGGCGAAGTTATCGTCCATAAGAATAAAATCTAGACGGATAGCTCCCTGGAATGCCCTGATATATGGGTTCAGGAACTCTGTACTGTAAGGCAGTAACAGCCACTCAGAAAAATGTGCAACTCTCTACGCCCGTTCGTCATGATTCCTGCTTTAACTATCGCCACGCCCAACAGAGTAGTCCCTTTCTTCGATGTTTGAGAGACGGTTGCAGTTCACTAATTCTCTCCAGATGCGAATACATTGCGAATCAGTACTTGAGCTGAATCGCAATTCATCTGTGAACATAACTGTGCCCGCTGATCTTGACTCCAAGTATGATGTTGGCAACTCCACGTTAAATGAGCTTGACGGGCGGTGAGAGTTAGAGGTGCACAAATAACAGCTCTCCTGGTATAAAGACATTGATCATCTCCTGTAAACAGTTTGCCTTGAAAGCTTTCCTAGTGGTCATTACTCTGTTCTGACTGGCAGTAAGACTCACATAGTGGTCATCTGCAGCAGTTGTGGGTCTGGGATGGCCTTGTCCTGGTCGACGACGAACATCTGTTCGTCGTCGACCAGGACAAGGCCATCCCAGACCATCTGTGACCATCCTAGACCATCCCAGACCATCCCAGAACATCTGTGTGTTGAAACTGTCTCCAGAGTCTTGACAGGAAATTCTTGGAACAGTCAATGTTCTGGAAAATTCTGTCTGGGACTGACCTGCTCCATCCTCCCAATCGATCTCCACCACTGAAAATCATCCATACGATGTCATCGGGACATAATCAGCTCAACGTGCCACTGAAGTGAGTTGGGTTGTTTTACCTCTGAGCGGCACCTTTTTGTACACCATGGGCTAAATGACCAGGTCACATAGACCCCGAAGGCTCAGAGAAGGTTGGGGGAGGGGACCCACTGGAACAGCTGTTGGGAGACAGATGGTAGCCTCCCGTCAAGGCCATCTAGCGTGTTCTTTAACGTGCACAGGGTATGGCTCTCCCGCACACGGGGCCACGGCTTAACGTCCCATCCGACGGACAGCGGCCTTTCCAAGCCCATCGGTGTCCCCTACTGACCGTGGGCAGGGCGGGGAATTTTGCGGAGAATGCCACTGAAGTGAAAGCAATGAGGAGGCATCTTCACGACAGGGATCGTCCCTCCTTCGCATTTCGTCGGCACCGTTGCAGTTGCTGTTGTCATTGTAGTTATGGCACCGTGACTGTGGGCGGTTTTCGGTAGTCCGCTGATCTTTGCGGGCAGGTTTTTCTCATGACTGCGGTGTGTGATGACTTCCTCGCTCACCATTTTAACTGTTAAACATATTTTAATTCATTGTCCCGCTTTTAATCTTGAACGCACAATGTATTTTACCTTCCACAATTTTATGGCTGAGCCTCTTACACTCGGCCATCTTTTATCTGATGAATCGTTTTTAACTCCTGTTTTTAACTTTTTACGTTTTACTGGTTATTTTACACGTATTTGATTTTTACCCTGTTTCCTAGTTTTTACTCTTGTTTGTGGTTTTCAATAGGTCCTATACACCCATTTTTATTGTTAACTTCTACACTTGTTGTTACTTTTTAGTCTTTTTACTTATCGTTTTGTGCCGTTTTGTTTGTGTTCGTTTTAACTTTGGTTGTGGGTTATGAGACTTTTATCCCTTTTTATCGTTTGTTTGGCGCAATATAGCCTTAGTTGCTGTTGTGCCAATAAACCCCAAACAACCAACCGACTTCCTCGATGATGACGATAACCTCCTTGTCGTCTTTCTTCATATTTTCAACTTTCACCCCGCACTTGGACGAATCACGTCGATTGTCCTGAAGCACGTTTGGCTCTTTGTCCGATTCTTTGGATGAAATTGTCGTTTTGGAGCTGTTGCTCTCTTTGTTGTGACTCGGCTCTTTACGGGAGGTCCGAGCTGGCTCACTCGGATCAATCGGTTAGTGAGGCATCCCCTGTCCCACCCCTTGACCGGGATGGGTCAGGGGCGGTTGCGGGGCCAACCGGGTGGAGGTGATTCTTGACGATAGGGGTTGGGTCCAGACCGGGGCCCGGATCATGCTCTGGTCCGAGGGGAGATCCAAAGTCTGGGTATAACCTGGGCGCATTTCTGAGGTACCTCGAGCGATGAATTTAACTCTGAGGCCTCCCCTTGTAGGGCTCCATTGTGAGTGGAGACCGCCTGGGCTGAACACCATGACTCAACATGAGATATAAACGAGTGACGACGGCATCAGGCGATGGTGACAAACGGACCGGTAAAAAAGACAGCAAGCCCAAAGAGGCTGCTGATCTTGATGTGGTTGCAGAGGAAGTCTCAGAGACTCCCCCTCCCACCACAAGTTGTGCTGAAGATGTGAATGGGCCTCCAAAGGAAGGAGAGAACCCAGGCAGAGGCGGGGATGAAGGGTGCCAAGCCAAAGAGGCGGCCCCGGATACTCAGAAAGAGCCCAGCGGTAATGAGATGGGCTTAGGAAGGCTGGCGAATGTGGCTGGCCTTCTGGAGGAACTCGCGGTGGAGTTGTTCCGCCACAGAATAGATGCAGATCTGAGGAACATGGTCATGGGTGCAGCACGAAAGCTGCACACCATAATTTGCGAGCAGGAGTTGGAACTCGCGACCATGGGTGGACAGTTAAAGGAGCGAGCTACACGTCCACAGGAAGTGAAGGAAAGGCCACCAACTTATGCGAAGGCAGTTGGTGGTCAAGGAAAGGGAAAGGGAGGATCGGTGGTAGCTCAGAAGCCCACTCCCCCGGTGAGGAAGACCAGGCATACCCTGCTGATCTTTTCCAAGAACAAGGAAAAGACAGCACTGCAGGTAAGGAATAGCCTGAAAAGCTGTATCAACCCCACAGACCTGAATCTGGGGGTAATGACCGTAAAGCCAATGAGGGCTAACAGCGTTATAGTGGAGTGTACAGCCACGAATCGCTCAAGGAAACTCTTGAGGCCAAATCAGCCGTACGGCTAAAGCCCAAGGTAATGATCTGTAGTGTGGATAAGGACGTTCCCCGCGAGGACCTCCAGAAGATTATCCGTAGCCAAAATAGACTTGGTGAAGAAGAGGCAGATATAAATCCACTCTTTTCGGTGAAGGCCCGAGTGGAAAGCATTGTCCACTGGGTGGTAGAGGCCACTAGTGCCTCGCATAGAAAACTTTTAGCAGTAGGTAAGCTAAACGTGGGATGGTCTCGATGTATAGTAAAGGACTATATCAGGGTTCTGCGGTGCTATAAATGCTATGCATTTGGGCACAAGCAGAGCGAGTGCGAGTTGAAGACGCAACGGTGCTCACAGTGTGTGGGCAAGCACTCCTACAGGGAGTGCACGAAGCCCAAGCCGAAGTGCATTGTATGTAAAACCGCTAACAGAGAACATGGGGCCAAATATGATATTGGCCACAGTGCGATGGACACAAAGTGCCCGTCGTACTGTCGAGAGTTGAAGTTGTTGCGTAGGCGTACCGACTATGGGCAGTAGGCTTCCTAGTGGTCGCAGGGCGAGTCTTAATTTTGTACAGATAAATCTAAATGGGGCAAGGGCTGCAACGGCCCAGTTCAGCCAGGTGATAAAAGAGGAAGGAGTCGATGTTGCTCTTGTGCAGGAACCATACTGCACAGAGAACATTATCAGGGGACTCCCTCTGACCAGCAGGCTTTATTGTGAAAAAGGCACCAAGCCTAAAGCTGGAATTGTTGTTCTGAACCCCAAGGTGAATGCCATCCTGGCATATCACTCAGATAAAATTGTAGTAGTGGAGATTGGCTACGGAAGATTATTAGTACACGCCATCTCCATTTACTGTCCTCCAAACAATAACATTGAGGACTTGTTGACCGAGTTGCAAAACGTCCTGGCTCGGGTCAACTCTAAGACCGTGATTATCGGCGGGGACTTCAATGCGAAGCGTCCTCTGTGGGGTTTAAACCGACAAGATGTTAGAGGAGATATGACTCTTGATTTTATCAACTCTGCTGACTTATATTTATTAAATGATTGGGACACTCCAGCTACTTTTAACGGCCCAAGAGGGCAGAGCTGGATAGACTTGACCCTGGTAACACCTAGGTTGTTTGCTCTGATTCAGGGCTGGTGCGTCAGCGACATGGTCTCTAACAGCGACCATAGTTACATCATGTTCCAGGTGGGTGGAACAACATCTCCCCCACAATATGCACGACGGTTTGCGGTGGGCAGAGCCCCTGATTGGTGCAGGCTCATGCGCTGTGTGTCACCGGAACTGGCGAAGATCGGCCAGCGCGTCGGAGACATTGGAGATTGTGGTTCTCTGGAAAACATCTTGAGAGAACTAACTGGATGTTTAAGTACTGGATGCGAGATGACCTTCGGGTTCAAGAGGCAACCCAGAGTAGGCAGTAAATCAGTGCCCTGGTGGACACCTGAGCTCACAGTTAAAAGGAAAAGAGTAAGAGCTCTTAGAAGGAGATACCAAAGGTGCCACAATGGGGAGAGAAGTGCCAGAGAGGAACTGTACAGGAAGGAACAGGCACAATATAAGCTCACCGTATGAGAGACGCAGCAGACTTCCTGGCAGAAATTCTGCAGCGAGGTCTCTGTACAGAACCCTTTTACGTTACAGTATAAGCTAGCTATGGATAAGGATTTTAAACCCCTGGAAATCGCTTATGTTCGCAAGGAAGATGGATCCAAGACCACTTCCTTTGACGAGACCATCCAGGTACTTTTAGATAATTTATTTCCTAAAGACGACAGGAGCTCTGATGATGCAGAACATCAACTCCTAAGGGAAAACTGCAGGATTCCACCGGATACGCCGGATGATGTCCCATTTACGAAAGAGGAGGTAGGAGAGGTTATAAGTGGTATGGCCCGGGGCAAGGCCCCGGGTAACGACGGTCTGACTGTGGAAATTGTTCCTCAGGTGTTTACCGAACATAAAGACCTGTTCACCCAGCTCTTCAACAAGTGCTTGAATCTGGGAGCCTTCCCAACTGCCTGGAAACAGGCAGACCTGGTCCTGTTAAACAAGGCAGGCAGGGATCCGGCGGATGCAAGATCTTACAGACCGATATGTCTGCTGCCGGTGCTGGGAAAGGTGCTGGATAAACTCCTGACAAACAGGTTGTATTACCATTGCCACATGAATGGATTCCTGAATCCCAAGCAATTTGGGTTCAGGACAGACTAGTCCACCACCGCTGCTATTAAACAGGTGGTGGACATTGTTCAGGTAAACAAAGTGCACAAGTTGCACACCTCTCTTATTGCCTTGGATGTGACGGGCGCATTTGACAATGTCTGGTGGCCTGCAATCCTGACTAAATTGAAGGAGTGTTCCTGCCCTAGGAACATCTTCATTCTTGTGGCCAATTACCTCAGTGAGAGGATGGTCACATATTCACATGCTAGCGGAACTGCCTCAAGAAACTTGGAAAGAGGCTGTCCACAAGGGTCGTGCAGCGGACCATTCCTCTGGAATTTAGTCGCTGATACTGCTCTGGAGTTGACCCTGCCCGAGGGGGTCTGGCTCCAGGCCTATGCGGATGACTTGCTGCTTGCCATAACAGCATCCTCCAGAGCTAGGCTGGAAGTTGCTGGCAACGCAGCAATTAAAATACTGGAAGGATGGTGTCTTCGCAATAAGCTTGGGTTCAGCGTTGCAAAGACAACATCAATGACTATTGCAAAAGAGGGTGTCCTCAAGAAGAGGTACCCTATTTTTAAACTTGACGGCGAAAACATCCGCCATACGATAACACTAAAGTACTTGGGGATCACTCTGGATGAGAGGATGAGCTGGATCCCACACCTGCAGGACTTGAAAGCTAAATGCACCAATGTTATGTGTAAGCTGGGGCGTATGGCTCGCATCTCATGGGGACTCAGAAGCGAAGTCCTCAAGGAAATTTATCTAAGGGGAACAGAACGGATCCTAACCTATGGTGCGGGCGCCTGGTGGCGCCCGACGGACCACTCCATAATGTGTAGAAAGCTGCTAGCTGCCCAACGACCGGCTTTACTGCGAATCAGGAGGGGGTTATAGGACAACATCTACGGATGCCCTCCTGGTGCTCGCAGGGATCCCTCCATTATTTTTGACGGTTGGTAAAGAAGCAACCATATTTAGAGTCCTGCAGGCTAAGGAAAAAGCAACATTCTTCGGAGTCCAGTATGACCCTGAGGATTACGAGGCAAATACCGCTAAGTGGGATCTACATCCCACACGGAGACTATGTGTGCCCTGGTCCACGGAGTTACCATCGGGTACAGATATTGAAATATACACTGACGGTTCCAAGAGCGAGGAGGGTGTGGGCTTAGCCTTCACTGTCTTCAATCAAGGAACCAAAGTGTATGATTTTCAGAGGAAGGTTTCTAATAATGGCTCAGCCTTCCAAGCAGAGCTGCTCTGCTTGGAGAGGCCCTTAACTGGGCCCTCAATGACGGTGGTCTGGACAACGACATAAGGCTGTACACGGACAGCCAGGCAGCTCTGCATGCACTTGAAGATGCAACCAACAGGCATCAGATTGTGAATGAGATCAAGTGCATCCTGAGCAATCAGAGCATGCCCAGGGTATCCTTCTCCTGGATCAGGGCACACGTAGGGCATGAAGGAAATGAGCGGGCCGACCAACTGGCCCGTTCCGAAGGTAATAACACTCAACCTGTGATAGCGGTAAAGACTTCAAAAACTACCCTGAAGTCTATAATTGGCCAAGGTACCATTCAGGAGTGGCAGAGGCTCTGGGATACGACTGAGAATGGTCTTCAAACAAAGACATTCTTGAAAAGGGTCAGTCTATCCCTGATGTCCTCTGACCACTATCTGACGCAGGTCCTAACAGGACATGGGAGTTTCCCCAAATACCTGGAGCGATTTAAAATCTCTACCCACAGTTACTGCGGCTGTGGGGCTCCAGACGCAGATGTCAGGCACTATATCCTCAGGTGTCCGATCACAGAAGGGTTCGCTAACGAACTCAGGGACTCCCAAGCGATCAATGAGGTAGCAGGCGAACTGGTCTCAGTGTCCATTGAGAGTGCCTGTGTCAGGGCACACTTGAGGGACATAGGCTGGCTCGTCTGCCGGCTTCGGGACTCTCTCCTTTGAGGTCCGTGGCTGCCGTCTCTCTTTGACTTGTCTTCCTACTTTCTTCCCGGGCTGCACTCAGCACCCCCTTTAACACCACCCATACTCCAAGTCCCTACTGGTCTCCCCTGAGACAAACTTCATCTTCTACTTCCAGGCCTCTAGTTGCTATGCACGTGTAGTGTCATGAGACGGAGCACGTGCTTTCCCCATGGGGAGTGGGTCCTTCGGGACCCACTCCCCACCCCGTATTAACCAGAGGTTGCCTAGAACAGCTACAAGCTGCAAGTAGACTCGTGCCTTTTTAATGCATTTCTAATTTACATATTCTGCTCATGTGCGGCACCTATAAATGCGGGATAGTTTTCTGCATAGCATATTTTCCATGTTTGCCCATTTTCAGTGCATTCTGTTACATATATCGGCAGTTATATAAGTTTTTGTTGATTATCTTTTAATTTTGAGCACCAGTATAGCTACACTGCCATGGTGACGAACTGTCAGTCAACCTGTACCGTGCTGCTGCGGCTTCTCGTTTCTCACTTACTCACTTGGGACTGTTTAAGCTCTTCTCCATTTGAAGATTTCGCATAAACATCTTGCACTTCATTGCTGATAGTCGGCTTCTCTGTTGGACTAATATCATCGCTATTACAGGACCAAGGGCTGTGAGGATTTGTTTACAAGATGTAAAAATTCCATGGCACATAAAGGTTGCAGCCGGGTGAGTTGCTCTTCACTATGCGATATAGAACTTGGGGAGTGCAGGTCACCCGAACTCGCTAGGTGACAATTAGCATGACCGATCAAAAACCACTATCGAAGTGATGGAGTCTTTGTGCATTTTGCTAATATCCAACTGGGATTGCTGACGTAAACAAGTGAGAACTCCCTGATGTTGAATGCATGAAAATGTTCTATGTGACGTCATTGGGGAAATCGATCGGCATGAACACAACTTGTTCACTTTGCTAATGTGTTCAACTGGTGGTTTTACTTAGACACCCCAATCTCTCATTCAAACACTATTGTCTTATCAGCGGACATTCAAGTCCTAAAAATAAGAACACTTTATCATGAATTATTGTGCTCTTGTCAAGGCCTATTAAGCTTGTCGTCCGAGTGCCATTATGTCTCTTCATTCGGCCTTTTAATGGTGATGGGCAAGTGTTTTTGAGCTGTAGTTTCTTTCTGGTCTGTTTCAACTTTTATGCCATTATTTGTGTGCTTTTCGCTTCTTTCAACGTAGAAGCTTGCTTACAGTTAAGAGGCATCTCTTGCTTAGCCGGCAATGACCTTAAAGCACACACGTTCTGGTTCTAGCTTGTTGAAATTTCATGAGCTTTATAAATGAGGGACGGTTATCATACTCAGTTGCACGGATTGCAAACTCTGAGTGCGAGTGTATGATTGAATAGGCGTTCGTCGTAACAAACAAGTGTTCTGTTATGCCGATGAATCACAAATGATTAATAATAAAATTGGGATTATTGGCTTTGGTACATGTTCCAAATGCACTTTTAAACTGGAATTATGTACAATGTCAATAAAGAATACTTATGTCTTAATTTTTGCTTCATAATTCGAGATATAAAATAATACATCTAAAGGAAAAGGGTTATTTTTTGCGTCCAATCACGTTTAAAGTGGACTTTCTTGTTTTGAGAACGTTGGAAAAAGAATGAAACCAGATCTGTTGCTTAGAAAAAGAACTGGGTGATCTAGGAAAACAACTTACCTGATGACGGGAACTGGTTGCTCACAAGCAACTATAGTGCAGCATTTACAACGCCTCAGTGAGGTACTCAGGAGTTGCCAAGGTTTTCAACATGAACTGACTACTGAACAAGCAAATCGTCGTATAGAAGTCTGCAGCGAATTCCTCACTAATCCACGAGACCACCGTTTCATTAAGTGAATTGTTAGATGCAATGAAAAACGGATCTTTTTCAAAGGTCTGAACACTCAAAAGCAGTGGCTTGACCCAGACCACCCCACACTTCCTGTTCCATTGCTGTGACGATTCGAGACAAAGGCAATGTTATGTGTTTGGTGTTATTTTGAGCAGGGCTAGCACGAGGCGGGTTCAGCGAGTTACTCGGAACCTGGCCCCATGCTTTAAAAGGAAATCGAAAAGCTCATCGTAAAAAACGACGCCATTTTCCTATCTTTAACACAGCAGCCGACACAATGCATCCTCATTCCTCTAGCTCCACATCCAACCACCAAAGCGCATATCAGTTATTTTCCAAGCCCAATAGTAAATCCAATCGCAGAATCCGCTTATCGATGACTAACTATTCTTTCAATAGAAAGCGAATTAGCGAAATCCGTCAATTTTGATGACGTAATTAAAGATTTTGCTGCGAAAAAGGCGAGAAAAATTATATAATATTTATAATATACTCGGTGTTCCTATAAGTTGTATGTAAATATGCACCACACTTTGTACTTATAATAAATAATTTATTATAAAATTTAAAAATGCCTATAAATGAGTTTTTTTGGCCCCACACGATTTTGTAACCTGGCCCCGCAAAAGTTAACGCCGGCTCTGATTGTTGGCAAAATCTAGGAGAGTTGGCAAAACTTAGGGAATTGGCAAAAACTAGGGACAGTTGGCAAAAACGTGGAGAGTTGACAAAATTCAGAGGAGATGTAAAAATTGCAATTTTTTTTCTGTAAAATTATGGCGTGTTAGCAAAATCGTGGCAGCTCGCAATATCTAGGAGAGTTGAAAAATCTTGGGGGAGTTGGCAATATTCAGGTTCTACAAAACTCAGGTGTGATGTAAAATGGGGATTTTTTTTCTGTAAAATTATGGCGAGATGGCAAAATCTAGAGCAGTTGGCAAAATTCGAATCCACTTGGTAAAATACGGGCGATTTGTGAAAATTGGGATTGTTTTTGTGAAATTAAGGAGAGTTGACAAAATCGAGAAAACTTTGCAAAATCTAGGGAAGTTGGCAAAACTGGAAACCACTTGGTAAAGTACAGGTGAGTTGTAAAAATTGGGATTGGTTTTGTGAAATTAAGGAGTGTCGGAAAAACCAAGAACTCTTGGCAAATATCGAAGCCATTTGGGAAAATACAGGCGATTTGTGAAAATTGGGATTGTTTTTGTGAAATTAAGGAGAGTTGACAAAATCGAGAAAACTTTGCAAAATCTAGGGAAGTTGGCAAAACTGGAAACCACTTGGTAAAGTACAGGTGAGTTGTAAAAATTGGGATTGGTTTTGTGAATTGAAGGAGAGTTGGAAAAACCAAGAACTCTTGGCAAAATCTAGGGGAGTTGGCAAAATTCGAAACCACTTGGTAAAATACAGGGGGTTTGTGAAAATTGTGCCTTTCTTGTGCAATTAAGGAGAGTTGATAAAATTCGAAGTGGCTTGGAAAATTCAGGGAAGATTTAAAAAGCGATTTTTTCTGGAAAATTACGGCGAGTTGGGAAAATCTAGAGTAGTTGCCAAAATTCGAATGCACTTGGTAAAATATAGGCGAGTTGTGATAATTGAGATTTGTTTTGTGAAATGGAGTGTTGGATAAATTGAGGAAACTTAACAGAATGTAGGGCAGTTGGCAAAATTCGAAACCACTTGGGAAAATACGGGCGAGATGTGATAATTTGGATTGGGTTTGTGAAATTCAGGATAGTTGACTAAAATCACTTCAAACTTTCAAACTCCCCAAGATTTTACCAAGTGAATTCGAATTTTGCCAACTGCCCTAGATTTTCTCATCTCGCCACAATTTTACAGAAAAAAATCCCAGTTTTACATCACACCTGATTTTTGTAAAACCACTCTGAATTTTGCCAACTCCCTCAAGATTTTTCAACTCTCCTAGATATTGCGAGCTGCCACGATTTTGCCAACACGCCATAATTTTACAGAAAAAAGATTGCAATTTTACATCTCACATGAATTTTGTCAACTCTCCACGTTTTTGCCAAGTCACTCCGAATTTTGCGAACTGCCCCTAGTTTTTGCCAACTCCCTAAGTTTTGCTAACTCGCCATAATTTTACAGAAAAAAATCCTGATTTTTACATCTCACCTGAATTTCGCCAACCCCCCACGATTTTGCCAAGTCACTCCGAATTTTGTCAACTCCCCAAGATTTTGTCAAGTCACTCCGAATTTTACCAACTGCCCAAGATTTTACCAAGTCACTCCCAATTTTGCCAACTCCCCAAAATTTTGGCAAGTTGTCCCGATTTTGCCAACTCCCCAAGATTTTACCAAGTCACTCCGAATTTTGCCAACTCCCTAACATTTTGCCAACTCACCTGTTTTTACTAAGTAGCTTCGAATTTTGCCAACTGCTCTAAATTTTGTCGTCTCTCCATTTTCCAAACTGCCTTAGATTTGCCAAGTTGCCTCGATTTTGACAACTCCCCTTAATTTTCCCCCAAAAAAATTACAAATTTTCGCAACTCATCTAGATTTTACGAAGTCGCTTCCAATTTTGTCAACTCCGAGTTACTTTGGGTGGGCAGCCTCCCACCCATTCCAATATAGTTTTATGTCAATCCTTTCCTGCGCCCTTCAACTTGTGCGTCCGAGGCCAATTCCTCACTCGGTTCGCCGTTGTTACGGCCTTGATTGGTATAGAGACCTCAGGTACTCATCCACGACAATGCAAAGCCGCACACCACACTTAGGACCAAAAGATAAACCTTGAGAACTGGCATTTCAGCTTCTTCCTCACCCAATATATAGTTCGGACTAGAGGCCCTGTATAGGTAGAGGTTGGACATCTGAAAATTGGACGCCATGTTTTGTCGTCGCTCCGATTGTTTAGCGTGCATAGCTGAATGGTATTGCACAGTATTTATGGATTCCGGAAAAGGGTAGGGTAATATTTGATACAGATTTCCCTGTTCATGATTGGAAACATTTTAGAAAACGGCTAAAAAAGGAAAAGTAAATTTTAGGGCTTTTTCTTTTTTAAAAAGACAATTTCGCTTTGTTGTGTGTCCTTCTGCAGACATCGAGCCTTTTTGTTTATGCAAATAAATAAAAAATTCTTTTGGTGTTAGGTATTAATGATATATTACGATTTGTATTTTTTGAATTTCCCAAAAGTTATAACTGCGCCCTCTAACGGTGGAAAAATTTGAAAATTCCAAAATATCAAACGAATATTCCAAACGATGTAATTACGTTAGAAGTTTGAAATTTTGGTGTTGAAATGTAAAGGTTACGAAGTTACCATTGGCAACAATCACTTGACCCTTTAGACCCAGGGGGGGAGGTGAATGCAACTTTTTTGTTTTAACAGAAAATTGTATGTTATTAAAGATAAATTAAAAATTCTTCTTGGACAGGTATTGATGAATGATTGCAATTTGCATTTTACGAATTTCCCAAAAGCTATAATTGCGCCCTCTAACGGTGGAAAAATCGAAAAATCCCAAAGTTTAAAACGAATATTGCAAACGATGTAGTTATGCTAGAAATTTAAAATTTTGGTGGTGGAATGTGACAGTCTTGAAAATTCCATTGACAGTAATGAGTTGACCCTAAGCCCAAGGTAGGTAAAAAACGAAACGGTTTTGTTTTAAGAGATAATTGGAAATCTCTTTTTTAGTTGGTTACTAATGAAATGTAATTCACATTTTCAAAGGTAGTTTCAATTTATATCATTAGAGATCACTAAACATAAAAACTGCGAAACTTTTAAGGAATGTTTCAAGTGATCTGTTTACGGTAGAAATTTCGGCGTGTAGAATTCTGTTATGGTAGAAATTCTACTGACAGTAATGATCTGCCCACTATTTTCAGAGGAGCGAGAGAAAAGCAACTTTTGAAATTTAAGAACTAAAAGACATACTTTTTTATGTTTTATAATTACTAATAAAATACTACTATGCACATTTACGCGTCATGTATTAAAAATATGTAAATAACCCCTCAAGCAGCTGTTTGTACAGAGGTCTGACAGGAGACTGTCAGTTTATATGCCATAGCAGAAGGTCCATGAGGATGGCGGGACCTCAGGAGAAAAACAACACGAACATCCATAATTAAAACTTTTAAGAAGTGAAAAAGTAGGCAAAAGAAGAACTTCATTCTCTTTGAAAATGAGATTTCCATATACGCCAGAGGCGATATGCGTTCTTCTAGTTATTTTACATTTCAGTACATTCTAACAGTGGAATTTATGAACTACTATATAATTGAGAAAATGAACTATTGATATTTTATTAGTGCCTGTAATGTGCAAAAAAGTTTTTCATTTATCTCTTAAAGCAGAAAATTTGCATTTTACCAACACGACAAATTAATACTATTAGGGTAAACCACTTGACCATTACACTCGATGAACAAAAATTTAAGTTTCCAGCAAAAATAGTTTTTAATTTGCAATATTTATTTAAAGATTTGGTATTTTCCAGCTTTTTTCCGACGTTAGAAGTTGCCTTTCGAGTTTTTATATACCGCCTTTAGCACTCTCTAACACTGGAAATTCCACTGAAGGGGATTCGAAAAATGCAAATATTAATATTTTTGTGGAACACAATTTCGCCGACATACGGATTCGAACCCGCATCTCTCCAGCAACATGTCAGAATATTTTAACCTGTTGAACTAACGCCGGTTTTTTTCACAATAGACATTTATTGATTTATAGACATTTAAACGTCTACAGGTAACGCTGAGATTATCAAATATTGTTTAAATCATTACTATTTTGTTAGTGCCTGTAAAATAAAAAAAATTTTGTATTGTTTTGTTTATCTCTTTAAAAAAGTTTTATTTTCGCATCCCTTTTTGTCTAAGACGACAAAACCTTATTGCCATTGTAAACCTTCTGACTATAACAAACAGCTGTGTGGATGGATACTGGATGCTGTATTCCATAGTGAAATGAACATTGGAAAATATATCCCTCTTGCAGGACCTAGTTATATTCCTTACTACCAAAATTTCAGATTTCCAGTATAAATAGTTTGTTTGTAATATTCGTTTGAAATTTTAGCATTTTCCATCTTTTCCCATCGCTAGAGGGCGCTATTAAAGCTATTGAAAATTTTCTAAATTGCTAATTGCAATATATGTTCCACACCTATCCAATCCCAAAAGAATTTTTCATTTAGCTCTAAAAGCAAAAAAAAAAAATGATTGTCTATAGGCGTACAGACAGGTGGAAAGACAGATGGACAGACAACAGTTAACAGAGAGACGGACAGACAGACGAACCAATATTGGCATAGGCCCTCAATGCCGTAGGCAGATGAGAAAGTGAAAACATTAGCTCGTTTTTAAACGAACCGTAAAAGGAATTTTTTGTTGGTTTTCAATTAGCTCGTTTTTAACGAACCGTAAAAGGAATTTTTTGTTGGTTTTCAATTAGCTCGTTTCACTTTTGCAGCCGATTGCCTTTTTCGATGGAGTTTCTCGGAAAAAAAATATTAATTAATTTATTTGTTTGAGTGAAATTTTTACACCCAAATGCAGCGCAGTGAGACATTCATAAAATACGCCAGCTTTTATAGCGAAAAAAGTGGTAGAACTGTATAAAACTATAACGACTGACAAGTTTTAACTTGGTACACATACTAACTCATAGGCTTTCGTCTCCACGGTTCGACAAAACATGGCGCCCATAAACCACGTGACTCAATCATCCAATGACAGTGAATCACCGAGATGGCCAGCAGAAATTCAAAAACGGATATCGGGAGTTTTTCCCCTCCAAGGACCAAGCGTGGTATTGAAGAGGAATGAAACAATTTGCCGATAGATGGCAACGAACTGTTGAAAATGATGGTTTATATTTCGCTCAGTAAGCGTCGTTATTTGTTTTGTAATAATCATTTATCAAGTAGATGATAAAACGCACAAACTTGTGAATCACTCTAGTAAACACCCAACCTCAGTATTCACTCACAATATTGTCATAGGATAAGGCGTAATAAAAGTTTTAATAATTTTCTTTTTTTTCCGAAAGGTTCAAAGAAAAATGTCGAGAACACGACATTCCACCGAAGAAACCAAAAGTGAGATTGCTGATGCCAAACTAAAGGGAGGAGCTTACGCCTTTTCTGAATTTGGTATTTTGCGCCTAATGGCAGCGGTGAGTTGACTCTTTTGAAACTAAGTATTTCTTTAGTAACTATATTTGCAAATTTAAATTAAAAATTCACGGATATGACTGTAATGTGAAAACAAAATATCTGAGCAGCACTTTTTTTCCACACAGTGGGCTAAATTGGTCAATGATCCCGACGGCTCAGAGAAGGTTGGGGAAAGTGAACGACTGGAATCATGCTTGAGTATGAATTATCATTTCTCATGAACAACAATTATGTCCCAACTTCAGATTAATTTAATAATGACGATTGGTTGCTGAATCGGTGACCGGCCTTACAAGCTTTCTAAATGCTCATTTGGAGCATCATATCATTGATAATATTGCACTGGTCTTCAAAATTAAAGATAATGATATACTTGAAAATTGCCCTCGTGTCAGTACACGAGGGGAGGGGGGAGGTCCCACGAAGACCCGCCCCCCTTGGAAGGATTTTGTCTCATCAGTGGCATACCTTGGGTATGCCACTGATGAGACAAAATGTTCATGGTTTCTAATTATTTGTTGTTCAATTTAATCCTTTCATATCCTATATTTTGTTTCTGTTTTAAACCACCGATATACTTCTAATGCAAAACTAATATAAACTTTTTATGTATTTTGTGTTATTAACTTAAGACACGCAAGTAGTATAGTCGCAGAATAGTCCCCCCCTTTGCACAGTGCTTTGCCCCTATGACGTCACCGGCCCCAAATGCGAGACCACTTTGGACTTTGACCCCTGTGTCGCAACCGCCCAGTCATGTGATATGGCGCAATTGCCCTGTCATGTGGTATGGTGCAACCGATCATGTGATATGATGCCCACTTATTAATATTCATAATTCATATTTGACTCCTCCTTTATTAAAAATTCCTTCCCCCTTTATTAGAAACCCCTGTCGCCATCTAGCATATATAATGAGTACTATATTTTAGAAAAGCCCTCAATTTTAGCCATAACCCCTGGTTAACCCACCTGTATTTTAAGCCCTCTCTCTAAAAAACCCCTGGTTGACCTATATTTTAAGCCCCCTCTTTAAAGACCCCCTGGTTGATCCATCGCGTGGTAAATCAGTTTTCTCTATGCGCATTTAATCTAAATGCAACAATAATGCTGCTTTTCATCATCTGATAAGAGTAGGAGATTTGTGTGCGCTTTAAATATGAATGGTGTGATGTAGAGTGGGAACACCTCTTTCTTGTATCCAAAAACATTGACAGAAATGTTCATTTTTTCGAATTTAGATATTTGATTTATCGTTATAGGGAAAATTAGGCCAGATGTGTTTAATTTTTCTTCTAAATGTATACAGGGTGATTCAAAACTTATCGTTCAAATTTCGTGGGGAGGTAGGGAATACGTCAGGAAACCGATTTCACATAGGAAAGTATGTCCGCATGCGTATGTAGAGGGCGTTGTGTGTACTCAACCAGTGTACAGCTCGCCGGCATTGTCCGTGATATGCCAGGAGTTTTTGAAAATGTTCGGCGGTCAATGCAACAGCGCTGTGAATCCTGTGTCCGTGTAAATGGTCGCAATTTTGAGCACCTACTGTGAACCTGTACTTTTCCTTGTTGGAATAAAAGTCCCATTCGTTACCACTTAACTGTACTGTTTCCTTGTGTTCACTTTACTTGTCCATTTTGTTCATGTAGATGACGTTTGCAGACATACTTTCCTTGCGAAATCGGTTTCCTGACGTATTCCCTACCTCCCCACGAAATTTGAACGATAAGTTTTGAATCACCCTGTATAGTGGTTAAGGCGTTCAGTGTTTCCTATTGCAGGATACAAAGTGGCTAAAACAGACCAGACAAACATTTTTGATTGGAATTACATACATTAACAATAGCACGTTTTAATAGTAATTCTCTTGGAGTAAGGAATATAACTAGGTCCTGCAAGAGGGATATATTTTCCAATGTTCATTTCACTATGGAATACAGCATCCAGTATCCATCCACACAGCTGTTTGTAAAACCATTTCCTCTGTTAACCTGAATATTTGTAAGTAGGCTGTAAAGTATATCTGTAATCAATGTAAAAAACCATTATTGTGAAATGTATAAATACAATTGTAAACCAATGGAAATCATTACTTGTGTAAAATATTATGTGAAACCTATGCATTGTCATTATATCTCTCAATACTTTGATATCAATTTTTAAAATGAAATATATGTGTCAAGTCACTGGTTCACATAAATTTTTAACATTAGTTTTTCAAGTAAGCTGAAATCTGGTGTGAAAGAAGATGTTTTAGCATGAAATCAGTTTGTGTTCTTAATGAATGCAGTGGAATTATTTACTTAGTTTCTATTTTTAATGAAGGAAATCGTTTATCACTAGCAAATGCAAATATTGCTGAGCAGTTAGTGTGCATCAGCATTTCTGTCTGCAATCACCCATTGACCCCTCACCCATTAAGAAAGCGACCTTGTCATGTACGCAGCCCGCTAGTTGCGACATGCACGTCACACGACTTGATGAAAGGTCGAACTCGCAAAATATGGGATTATGTTGAAAACTTGCAACAGCCATTCTGATCGTTGCCACCAAAAACGTTTAGTGGACTTGGAAAATTTCAGATGAGAGTAGTAGTCAAGGGACGGGAGTTTGTGATCAGCTAATTTTCTGATCTATTCACATGTACTCTGTTGATTTTTCCTGTCATCCATTCCAGCATATTCTATCATCTCCAATGCACTTTAATTGATTTTTCAGTTATTATGCCTTCCACTTCTGTAGAATTTTGAAAATATTATCTCATTCACTGTAATGTGTGCTTATTAACAGATATTCTGCCATTCATTTTACTGGTTTTCAAAAAAATTTTACCAACTTATTATAACACCGGACTTTGTTAAAACCATTTACGATGTTATATGGATGTTCATGATACGTAGGAGGGAATAAAAATACGAAAAAGGGGGGGGGGGACTATTCTGCGACTATACTACTCACGCATATTTGGTATTTAATTCATGTATTTAAGCTTAAATATTACGTATGGCATTAAGTTGTGCCCTTAAATAGTTTAAATAAAAATTTTTAAGTATTTCGCCATAAGTTTTGGAAACGATCACAATTTTTCCAATGAAAACGAGTTTTTAAATATTTCGTTTAAAGAAACAAATGAAATTAAAATGGTTCATTCAAAAACATGCAATTTCATGTATTAAAAAAGTGTTGAGTGTTGGAGAAAATAAATTCTGGAAATTTAAAGGCTAAAAGTTATATACACTGCACATATTAAAATATTTGAGAAAGGACAGAGGTAGTGTTTTCATTCAAATTTGTTAAAAGCAAAGTCTCTAAAATTGTATCAACGTTCAATTACGTTAATATTAGTTCTCATATACAAAATGTGCCACGCGCTACCTTCGGCGAAGTCGAAACCGAAAATGATTGCCAGATCGTTAAGTATGCAGAAACATTTGCGATTAAGATAGCAAATTTATAATAAATTGTGCATCGTTCTGCGGTTTTTACGAATTGCTGTTTGCAAATGTGTGTCGCATTATGTCCACACTTGTGCGCTTTCATCTTCAACTTCACTTTCAACTTTCAACACCGAGCAGTCTAGCGCATGCCTTAGATGAAATGCGTTGGACCCATGCCAACTGTCTGCATCTGTGCGTCAAATAGTTTTCAATTTTTCACCAATGTAGACGTGACGTTGCTGCTGTGTTAGAGGATATAAGTGCTGCAGTTTTAGTGCTGAAAAAGACGTGAAAAATACCGGCGATCGATATGGATGAAAGATTATTTTAAAACGCGGAATTTTGGAATAATAAGGGAATTGGAATTAAATGAAAACGTTCTTTTTAAGAACTTTACACGAATGTCTAGAACAAACTTCGACATCCTTTTGGGAATGGTGGAGCCGAAGATCGAAAACAAAAAATACTCGTTTCAGAGAAGCAATACCAGCTGAAGTGAAATTAGCGATCACACTTAGATAGTTGCCTACCGGTGATTCATTCATGTCTCTGATGAATATTTAAACCTCTACTCTGATAAATTATTTAATTAAATTTTTATTTGTTTAAATTAATTTATATCTCTGATGAATTATTTAACCTATAATCTTCAATAAAGGCCAGTGCGCTAGACGCATGAGCCACAGCGCTTGCGTCTAGCGCACGTAAAACGCACAAGTGTGGACATAGCCAATAGGATTTAATTAAATAACTATCCCCTCAAGTAGCTGCTTGCCACAGAGGTCTGACGGGAGCTGTAGTTCATATGCCATAGTAGAGAGCCTGTGAGGATGGCGGGACCAAAACATAAAATATGTATGTCTTACTCGGGGCTCGAACCCAGCTCCCTTTGATCAGTAGCCAAGTACGTTAACCACTCGGCCACAGGATAGCAATATGAATTAATTACATTTTATTAATGCATAAATATTATTTAGGGTCTAGAGTGCAATTCCCTTTTCTACTGAAACAAGCCTTCATATATGTATATGTCAATGCTTCCCAGAAATGCGCCGCTGAGCATAAGTTATTTCGTATATTGTATTGAAAATTCAACCCTGTAACTATAGTAGAACCCAGGCTCGAGCTTGCAACTACTGTAAATTTTAATGAAAGCTTTTAATAGAAATTGATAAATGAAGGATCTATATATCGAACTGGCAGTAAAAGAATGACTCGTAAAAGGAGATGCTGGTAATGTTTGAACTTAGGGACCCAAACGATTAACAGATATTATCATAGGTGATGAGACATGGTTTTATTACTTACAGAATGATCGGCAACTATGTTTCGGTTGAGGAAGGTGAACCGCGTCCCGAAATCCTCCGGCAAGACTTTTGTTCAAGGAATTTTTTTCAATTCCCAAGCAGTGGGCAACCTTACATGAAAAAATGACAATAAATGGCCAATACTACATCAACATTGTTTTGCCCGAAAATAGTTTAGGAGATGAAGTAGCAGCGTCCAACAACACACGTGTCAAGGGTTCTCCTTCTTCTTGGCAATGCCAATGGTCACGAAACCCGACAAGTTACGACCTATCTGGAGCAAGAGAAAATCAAACAGTTACCATTCCTGAATATTCACTCGATCTTGCATCATACGATTTTTGGTTGTTTCCAAAAATTATATAGAAACTTTCTGGGTTACCTATTTACTATTTGTCAGTTTGACGGTTTGTTAAAACAGTTGTTCCACCATATCTTTCGAAAGCGATGGAGAAACAATGATTTATGTGTCAAATGAAAACCTATAACGGGGGAGTGTCATAGGCTATAAACCATTGACCTACCTCCATGCATTCTTTCCGATGGGCTTGGAAAGGCCGCCGTCCGTCGGATGGGACGTTAAGCCGTGGCCCCGTGTGTGGGAGAGCCATACCCTGTGCACGTTAAAGAACACGCTGGATGGCCTTGACGGGAGGCTACCATCTGTCTCCCAACAGCTGTTCCAGTGGGTCCCCTCCCCCAACCTTCTCTGAGCCTTCGGGGTCCATGTGACCTGGCCATTTAGCCCATGGTGTGCAAAAAAGTGCCGCTCAGAGGTAAAACAACCCAACCCAACCCCTCCCCCAACCTTCTCTGAGCCTTCGGGGTCCATGTGACCTGGCCATTTAGCCCTTGGTGTGCAAAAAAGTGCCGCTCAGAGGTAAAACAACCCAACAACCCATGCATTCTTTCCCCTAAAAAAGGAGAAATTTGAAGCTATTGTTCCGCCATATGTCTGGAAAGCGAGTGCCGAAAATAGCAAGCTATACGTCAAATAAACGTGTGACGTGAGGAGTGTCATAGGCTATAAAAAAATTATAACCCCCATGCTTTCTTTCCCCCTGAAAAGAGGGCAATATGAAAATAATTGTTACCCTATATCTTCAGAATATGAGTGCGGAGAGTAACAAGCTATAAGTCAAATGAAAACTTGTGATGCGGGAAGTGTCATAAGCTATAAAAACATAAATAAATTTAAAAAAAAACTATCTTCCTATATGGCCCTAAAAGTAGAAAAAAGCCTAAAACATATCGATGGTGAAATCAGTCACTGAGTTCATATTCACTTCAAATGAAGATAAGGCGCCGATTTACCTACACAACAAGATTGCCGGTGCCCTATCTTCCTTTGAAGTGAATACAAAATCAGTGACTGATTTCACCATCGATATGCTTTAGGGGACCATAGAACAATTGTTAGGAGACAGATGGTAGTCCCCTGTCGGCCTTGACAGGGGACTACCATCTGTCTCCTAAGTTTTTTTTGCATTTTGGACGGCCTTATCCAGCATGTTCTTTAATGTGCACAGGGTCGTAGCCTAACGTCTGTTGGTTGCCATCTAATCGATGGTTGCCTTTCCAAGCACATCGGTGTCCCATACTGACCAAGACCAGGGCGGGAAGATTTACAGAGATAAATCTCAATGCTGGCCCAAGTGGCACTCGAACCTGGGAACTACAGATTAGAATTCTGGTGCGTTACCAACTGAGTTCCCCCCCCACACACAGGACAAGTCTTATAGATATTAGTATTAAAATAAAGTTTACGTCTATGAGATGTAATGGCATTAAAAGAATTTTTCATCTGTAAAACATTTCCATTTTTTTCCAGGTACTATCACTAATTGCCTTCATATGCAGTGAATCAACTCCATGGTGTAAAGGACAGATGCATTGCTCCCTTCCTGCTTATGCTCCAACATTTGTGTATTTCTCAATCATTACCTTTGCAACATTCATTTTTTCAGCTGTAATCTATTTGCTGTGCTACACAGGTGCATATGTGAAGCTGCCCGGTACATATCAAAGAAAGATATTGATTGTAAGTATTAGTTTTGCTTTTTAGGACAAGAACCTGACTTTACTTAAAACCAGTCATAAATCTTTGTATCAGAAAGAATAAACAACGGCAGAAGAAATGTAAATTTTATTTAAATGAGAGTTATGTCTGTTTTCCTAACAATATATTTTATAAACACACAATGATCACAAAATATATATCCTACACTCTATCCCAGCATAATTGCAAACAGTTGTAATCAATGGATTCTAATGATAATTTATGCAATGCTTAACTGTCTAAAGTAATGAATTCAGGCCGAACTAAGGGATTAATAGAGGCAAAAAAACTTATTTCATGCATTTTTAAAGATTTTTTTTAAAGACGTAAAACGGAGTGGGAAATGTTATACTACATTGGACACTGAATCTCTCTCCCCCCCCACCCCCGTAAGTTTCTCCGGTTCGATTGTACTTCTTGGACCATCCCCTTCGATTTTTTTCTAGATCCGGGCCTGGTGATAATAAATGATTTATATTATCGTTTTCTGAGTAGTGATGTCATCCTCAAAAATTTTTATGCCAATAAAAATAACTGCATACCATAGATTAGTTATTTGCAGTTTATGATGCATCAACAACTAGTTTACAATATGCCATCAGTTGCTGACCCAGAGTCTAGGGGACCCATCTGCACCCACTCATCATCGTCATCCTCAAGCAGCCATGGCCTAGGTCTAACTATATTGTGCAATTTAGTTCTCCAAGTATATCTATCCTGAGCTACATCTGGCCACTGAACACCAATTCTAAGGTCCTGTTTGATATTGTCTGCCCACCATATCCTAGGTCTCCCCCTCTTTCTGAGGCCTTTTGGAACACTGTTCATAACCCTATTCGCTAATCTACAATTATTCATACGGGCAACATGACCAAACCAGGTTCCTGTACAATACGCTGCTCAAAGGAGATTGCCGACTTCTTTGCCTAGCTTCCTCATTAGTTATAAAGTTGAACCACCTAATGCTCAATATACTGCATAAAAATCTAGAATCAAAAGATTCAAGTTTCCTATCTTGTTTACAATTTCTGTAAAAATATGGTGAGTTGGCAAAATCGAGGCAAATTGCAAAGCTTTTGGTTGCGCCCCCCCCCCCCCCCCCTACCAACTTAACGAAATCTTGGGAACGATCCTGACAAAGAATTAAATTTATGTACTTATTTTCTCAGTTGGCAAAATTTGATCTCCGAGTTGGAAAATTTCCGTTATCTCCTCTCCCCCCAAGCATAGTTCTTCGCTACTCCCCTGGATATTCCTGTAGTTATTATATGAACTGCGATCACCTTTTTTGAAAATAGGGATAAAAATAGCTCTCGTAAAATCCTTAGGAACCATTCCTCTATCATAAAAGATATTCAGAATTTCAGTCATCCAAGTGGTAACCGAAACATTTCCAGCTCAAAGCATTTCTGTAGTAATTTCATCTACCCCTGGGGATTTATGTAGTTTAAGTTTAGAAACAGCCAAAATAACTTCAGATTGTGTTATAGGGCCAACATTAAAGCCACCAATGCATCTATCATCATTGCAAACAATGGGAATAGAACTAACTACATTGTTTAGAACATCACTGAAATGCTCAGCCCACCTAGCCATGACAGAATCCTCACCTTCTATAACCTTACCTTGTTTATCCTTCAATCCCTGTATACCTGTTCGTTTTCTACCACACAAAACATTAACTATCTGGTACAACTCTTTGCTGTCCAACTGCTTCGTCGTCTTTGTTATCAAACCAAAGATTCTTATCAGCTGTTAACTGATTCTTTACACATTTATTAAGCTATCTGTAATGCTTTCTATTAGGACTAATAGGTATTGATTACAGACATTACTGCAGTTCTTTCTTTCCGAAATAAGCTCAAGTGCCTTATCACTCAAATAATCCTCTGTCCCATTTTTCTAACACCGAACTTTCGCATCAGCTAACTAAGCTACAGTTATGACCTCATGACTATGAGAGGCTTCAGGGATTTAATTTTAAAGTTAACTATGTCACATTTTTTTTAATATTTAAATTCATCTGTTGTACAAACACTGTTCATCTCATGTCTCAGTCATCATTGTATACCAAGGCTAATATAATATTTTCACCACATCTATTTCGCTTTTGCTCTTCGATAATCCCTTCAATCAAAACAATAAACCTTATATTTCGTCCAGACCAGAATCTAAGAAAAAATAAGGGGTGAGGAGGGGCTGTGGCAGTGACGCCATTGAGCCGGGAAAAAGTATAAAAAGAAACCAAGACTAAATTTTCTTTGCAATATAACATTTTCCCCTTAATTATAAAATCTTTAAAAGATTTCTTGAAAATGGTGAAATGCGCACAAGTTTAACAATGTGTTTCGCCTTTACCCTTAATATAGCATTCTCAAAGCTGTAGTGTTGACGGGGGGGGGGGGGATGCTCCTCTCCCATCCTAGATCCGGCTCTGATTTCGATTTTAGAATTTTTCGGGCCTCTTAAATTAAAGACTTTTTAAATTTTCACAGCTTAGGTCTTCTTAAACAATTTACAGCTTAGGGTCTTAGAGCAGTGTCTCGCAAACTGTGTGCCGCGAGAGATTCCAAGTGTGTCGCGAGAGATTTTCAAATTGACACTAGATATTCCAAAGACTTCATTTTGACTTGACTTATGTTATCGAACGACTATAATACGTTGTGTTACGTGCTTTAATAAAAATCTTTCAGATTTTATCAACTGGGATCTTGTAAGTATTTATCAAGCTTTTTCCAAATTTTGGTATTAATTTTTGATTATTTCAAGCCATAGAATGGACAAATATTTAAAACGAACACCGAGTTATGAATTAAAGAACGAGAGCAAAACTTCAAGTAAAACCAAGCTGATGACTTCAACAAAGCGCAAATATAATAACGATTATATAGAGTTTGCTTTTATTCTTTTTTAGGTGTGCCGGGGAAAAAAAATTAGATTCAGTGGCCGCAGAGTAAAAAAGTTTGCGAGACACTGTCTTAGAATGTCAAAGTCCGGCCCTGTTTTTTACTCAAGAGAGTATTGTTAGTTTCAAGAAAAGCATGTTTAAAAAGGCCCCATTCTTCCTCAACTTCAGTATTAAGCAAACCATGACTGTCATAATGATTAAGTAACCTATCATGGTAAGCTTTAGCTATAACTGGGTCTTTCAGAGCTTCAGTATTAAAGGTAAATTTTTTAACTTTAGCACAACACTTTTTAAGTTTAAGTTGCAAGACACTTTTAACAAGGTAATGGTCAGATCCAATTTCAGCTCCCATATATGACCTGGTATTCCTTACAAGAACTAGCCCATTTGCTGTTAATTAATAAATAATCAATCATATTCTTAAGGAGCCCATCTGGTGAAACCAGTAATAAGTGTTGGTTATTCTCAAGCCATTAAGTTTACTTACCTGTAGGAGACGTTGCCCATTGCCATTGCAACTATAAATAACAAAGGGACCTATCACCAAATGTCAAAGTCAGTACCAATTTTAGCATTGAAGTCGCCTAGGACAAGGGTATCTCCTTTCGTGACAGAATTCAAAATATCCTAAAGTTTTCCGAAAACCTATCTTTCTCATCCTCAGTTGGGTGAATAACATCAGATAACATTCAAGTCTTTAATGCTTGTTTGAAATTTAGCTGTAAGAAACCTTTCGTTAATGCACTCATATCCTAGAAGAGCATCACTAGCGTGTCTGTTGAAAAGCGAACTTACGTTTGGGAAATGCTTTTTCCCTCCCTGAAAAAAGAAATTAAGATTGTTTTTAAGTATCTGTCTACCAGAATCTAGGAAAAAATAAGGGGTGAGGAAGGGCTGTGGCAGTGACGCCATTGAGCCGGGAAAAAGTATAAAAGTATAAAAGTATAAAATTATTAAAAACTATTTAAGTAACTTCCCTTAAAAGACGAGAGTATCTAAGTTATATCTGTGGAATTATTGTGTCAGGACATCAAGAGAAAAATCTCTGTGCAGAGTACTCACATTCCAACTACCTGTGGAAACAAAATGGTTAGCGGGATGTTTAAAGAAACTATGTTTTTTTGAGAGAAATGCCGACAATATCAAACAGCCCCGTAATTGCAGGCATGGCCAAAGACCTTGCCCATCACTAAATTCTGAAGCTATCTATATTGGAAGCTTTTCTCCAATGTAAATTTGACGATGCCCGTAGACGCAAGATTTCGGATTGGTTCGTTGGTCGTTTGGGTTTAATGGCGCATGGGCAACTCGGGCAATAATGCGCTAAACAAATTATAAAATAAACGATAAAAGACAGGAAAACCAGCTACTAAAATATAAAATAACAAAAGAACAATCAACAAACAAATGTATAAATAACAGATAAAATAATGATAAATGTAGGAACACGAAATAAGATCAACCCAGGTGTAAATGACCCAGATTATACACTGAAGTGCATTTGAATTAGGGATAATGTATATTAATACCTGTTACACATTTGCTGCCAGGCATTTACATGTGCAGAATGTGATCAACAAATATATACTGTATTTTTGTGCTTTGTTCTTTTATGATGCATATACTGTTTATAAAGACTGCAGAATAGGTTGATATTGCCAATTTGACACAAAGTTTAACAGGTTGACCTAAGTGGACTTTGGCAGTGAATGTGTTAAAGAAGTTAATTATGCAAATTTATTTACTTTGTGTAGAGTTGGAAATTACTCATATTTACCTTAAAATCTTTTGTCAAAACAGTATATTCACTGTTTTAAATATGATGTTTTGTATCTGTTAACACTGTCGAAAGATATGCTTAAAAAGTTCAAAGTAAACATTGATACCCTAATTCGTGGGTATATTTTTTAAATATTCATACCCTTGTGTAAATCTTGAGTAGGTGAAAGCATATTTGCATTTCATTACATATGTTATACAATCTACTCAAGATCTGAAAGCAGCAAGAATATTTAAAGATTAAAGTTATCACACACATATAGACTTTTACAGTTTATTCTCTTTGATGGTATTAACAGATTAAATCGCAGTTTTAAGACTTGCACATTTCACTGTATTCAAAAACTTTTAATGCAAAAATAAGCTGCATATATGGCTATTAACACATTTCATTAACTTCACTTTATAGGAATTGGTGTACATTGGCTTGAATGTATTGCTATTGGCATTTGGAAATGCATTTATGATAAGTCGCACAGGAAACAGGATAACCTACATTGCAGCTACAGTAAGTATTCTACTACACAAATATTTTTTTTTTTTGGGGGGGGGTGGGTGGCTCAGTCGGCAGCGCGCCAGGCTCGTAATCTGTAAGTTCCCAGGCTCGTCCCAGCTGGGTCAGCGTTGAGATTTATCTCCGTAAAAATTCCCCGCCCTGCCCACGGTCAGTAGGGGACACCGATGGGCTTGGAAAGGCCACCGTCCGTCGGATGGGACGTTAAGCCGTGGCCCTGTGTGTGGGAGAGCCATACCCTGTGCGCGTTAAAGAACACGCTGGATGGCCTTGACGGGAGGCTACCATCTGTCTCCCAACAGCTGTTTCAGTGGGTCCCCTCCCCCAACCTTCTCTGAGCCTTCGGGGTTCATGTGACCTGGCCATATAGCCCATGGTGTGCAAAAAAGTGCCACTCAGAGGTAAAACAACCCAACCCAACACAAATATTTTTAGCAAAAAAACATAATTAATGTCTGATCACACACATTTTGGCACATGATTTTTCCTAAAGGAATTTAAAACATTCAACTCTTCCAGTCAACTTTAAAGGGTTGATGTGTAACTCTCATTCAAATCTTTTTACTGGATCTAATCTGATGGATTGCCACCAATCTTTTCCAAGAACCTCATTAATTTCATCAGCAAAAAATTATCAGTCCTTTTTAATATTTGTTAAACAGTAGCAATAGCCACCCATCTTCCTGCAATAGTTGTGCCTGTGTTTAAGCGAAATGGAAAAGCATCAAATCCTTGCAATTATCGGCCCATATCATCCACTGATATAAATACCTAAGCTTATGGAAACTTTACAAGCTTTTACCCTTCTTAAAATAGCAAAACATTATATCTGAATGAATAGTTGGGTTTCTTACCTTAACATTCTACAACAATTCAGTTACTCCATAAGTTGCACATGATTTTTGCTAAAGGAATTTAAAACATTCAACTCAAAATCATCATACGTGGATCTCACTTTTAGACAATAACACCCCTATTGACGTCATTTTCCTGGATTTTGAAAAGGCCATCGATAAATTAAAATTATCGTATTTAATTAAAAACCTACTGAGCCTTGGCATACCTAATCTGATCAGGAAGTTTCTCCCCAACCTGATTTCACTGAACACACCAAGTTTGAGTTGGAAAGAGTCATCTATCAGAATCATCAAAAACGGAATCATACATGGGTCTGTGCTAGGAGCATTGTTTTTAATCTTCACTTCTGAAATTCCTAGTATTCTTCATCCTATCCAATGTATGGTTTACACAGATGACATCAATTTATTTTGCACATCCAATAATCAAGAAAAATGTACTTCATTACAAACTGTTTGTAATGCTATTTAGCAGTAAGTTATTTTACCTCTGAGTGGCACTTTTTGCACACAATGGGCTAAATGCCAAGGCCACAAGAACACCGAGGGCTCAGAGAAGGTTGGGGGAGGGGACCTACTGGACAGCTGTTGCGAGACAGATGATAGCTTCCCGTCAAAGTCATCCAGTGGTTCTTTAACATGCACAAGATATGGCTCTCCCACACACGGATTCATGGCTTAACATTTCACCTGATAGATGACAGCCTTTTCAAACCCATTAGTGTCCCCTACTGTCTGAGAGCAGGGTGGAGAGATAAATCTCAGCGCTGGCTGACGCAGGGATGTGAACCTGGAACTGGAGATTACGAGCCTGGCAAGCTACCCCAGCCCATTTACCAATGGAACTTAAAGTATGAGCTGCTTATATCAAAATACAAATCAAGTGTTCTGTATCTTGGATGCATGAGTTCTCATTATAATTACAACTTTATCAATAAACCCATTACAGGTGTACAGATGCAGAAAAACTTAGGAGTGTTATTCTCATCACAGTTAATTTTTGGTGACCACTATAACATTGTTAGAAAGGCTAATTGCACTTTTTTTTTATTGTGAAATATTATGGCAAATGTGACAATGATTCTCTAATCCATATTTTTGTAACTTTCATCAGATGTTCACTAAAATATGCCACACTTGTATGGACACCTCATTTAGTATCAATTATAAAAAATCTTGACTGCACCCAGAGATGATTTACAAAAAGATTTCCTGGATTTTATAATATGCCATGAACAGAGGTTGAAAGAGCTCTCATTGAATTCCTTAGAGTGGAGAAGACTAAAGTTAAATTTAAAAACTTGTTATACACTTATTCATGGAATAACTCATTTTAGCACAGACATTCCAATATTCAAGCTTGCAAACAGAAGAGCAAGAGGTTATCCTCTTATTATTGATATTGCTCAAGAGAAAAAAAAAATCTATTCCTTTGTGTGCCATGTTAGAAGACTATGGAATGCTCTTCCCAGTGAGATCGTAACTTCCCCAAATATTCATTTCACTTTCTATCAGACTGAAGCTAAAACCTTCTCTAAAATTTTAAGGAACTTTCCACGTTTGGTATCAGTGTACTGATATTGTACCTTCTGGTCATTTCTGTAATAATAAATTGCAAAATGCTCTTATAGTTTCCAAATATAATTAAAATCAATATGAGGCAAATACTCTCGGTGATTATAAAAAAAACCTCCGAGTTGAATATTTTGAGAATGGTCATCATGCAAGTCTGACATTTTTCAGGTAGGTTATGGAAATCACGTGTTCAGGAATGAGAAGTTTCAGGTTTTGCCAATCATGTTGCCCTTACATTGCTACAGATTCATATTCTCTAATCATGTAGGAAACATAATAACATTCATTGAATTCTGACACTATAACAGTGACATGTATGCAGTCTGGTATGTTTCTCATCTACCTGGTGATGTGTCTTTGACTTAGGAATTGTATGAGGGCAGATATGGTATATTCATGCTCTGTGATAGGTATGATTAGTGGGGCTCTGTGATAGGTATGATTAGTAAGAGGACTATTAATTTGGGAATGATTCTGCGATGAAAATGTTTTCTCAATATCCTTCACAGTCACATGTGGAAGTGCAATGTCTTGCATAAAAATCATTGCATGCCTCTCCTTAGCAATGGTTCAGCAACATATCAAGTACATGCAATATACCATTCAGCCAGCACAGTGCACATTCAGAGTCCCAATTCTCTGATTTATTTGAAGGATGGTCCAATAATAAAGTCTGGTTGCGCCACACAGTGACTTTAGCTTTGTGAGATGGTTTCTGGGAAGTCAGATGTGGGTGTGTTTCGAGCCACCTACATTGAGCCTTTCCAGAAATCAATTTGACTGTGAATTTGGCTATGAAGAGTGGGTTGGCCATGGGATATTACTGGGTTACTGACCTGTAGTCATGCTATGAACTGTAGACTGAACTCACTTTACTAAATCACATTACTTGGACTATTTCAGAGCATGAACACACAGTCTTATCAGAATGATATGACCACCCACGGAATCACAGTGTACAGGTCCAGGCATGTCACAGAGTGCACATGACAAGGTTGACTGCACAGAGATATAAGCAGCCAGTCAGGACAGAGGAGCCATAGGGTATAACATGAGCACAATGGGCAGAGGTATTGATTTGACGGATATTCATTGGCTACTGCATCAAGGGTAGAAGCATCTGGGAAACAGCAGGCTTCGTGGGCTGTTCGCTAGGTGCTGTAGTAAGGGTGTACCAAGACTGGACTACTGGCACACCAAGTATCTCCAGACGCCATAACTGTGGATCCCCAAAGACCATCGACCCCAGAAGAGAAAGTCTCCTACATCGACTGGTATAGGGCAACCAACGCACAACAGTGCAGCAATTGACCACTCAAATGAATGCTGGGGCACCCAGGTACGTGTCCCCAATAACAGTAGAGCGAACCCTGTTATGCATGGGTCTCCAGAGTTGACGCTGCGTAAAGGCGCCCATGTTAACCAAGGTCCATCGGCAACGACGCCTGCAGTTCGCACGGGACTACCGTCATTGGACAGTGGAAAAAGGTTGCCTTCTCCAACGGTATCGAGCTTTCTACTCCACAGAAGTGATGGGCTGTGGCAGATACGGCATCAGATACACGAGAACCAACACCCTGACATGGTTGCAGTGTGCATGTCTGGGGAATGTTTTCCTGGTATGACCTGGGACCGCTGGTACCACTGGATAGGTCTCTGAATGCCTACCTGTGCATCCTCACTGACCACATGCATCCCTTCACGTTGGACATTTACCCTGGTGGTTACGGTATCTACCAACAGGACAATGCACCCTGCTATGTCGCTAAGGTGGTGTGTGACTGATTCCAGGAACACAACAGCGATGTCTCCGTTCTCCCTTGGCCAGCGATATCGCCTGACCTCAATCCCATAGAGCACTTTTGGGATCATTTGGATCAACAGGTTCGGCGTGTGGACTCACAACCACATCATCTCCAGAACTTCCATGCTCTGCTGGAGTCTAAATGTACACATGTGCCTCTGCCAACCTTCCAGGACCTCATTGCGTCCATGCCACACTGTCTTGTCGCTGTCATCTGGACCAAGGATGGTTATTCCCATTGTTAGGTAGGTGATCATGTTATTCTGATACGACTGTGTATGCCATTACTTGGACACATTTTCAGGATGCTATCAGTTTTTTTCAGGACTTTTTAGTCAAAAGATAAAATATGAATTATAATTTATTTATGCTCCTGACAGGAACCTTCTGGTATAACGTGCCATAAAGTAGATATGTGAAGAAAGTGAGATCTCAGCAAAAAGGCAACACAGAAAAGAAACATTCATACTTTATCAGGGACTCAAATCCAGACCCCTTTGACCAGTAGCCAAAGTTAGAATTCCCTTCGTCAGAAGTTTTAATTACAATGGTTAGAAATTAAATCCACCATAAACAGAAAAAGTTTTTTTCGAAAATACAAGATAATATCAATAATGATATAGGGGCTATCTCATGTAAAACTACCACTTTAAATACCTCCTTAATTTCTTGAGATATGAGTTTTTAAGGTTATTATTAGTAATATAATTATGGAAAGGTTTAGTGGAATTATGGTGCTTTGGCTGAAAATTTTTCACCATTTCAAGATCTATGCCGTGAATATAGTTTGACATCAGTAACCCTTCAAGTGGGAGCAAGGTTCCAATTGCTCCACTTGCATAGGGTTGGGTTGTTTTACCTCTGAGCGGCAATTTTTTGCACACCATGGGCTAAATGGCCAGGTCACATGGACCCCGAAGACTCAGAGAATGTTGGGGAAGGGGACCCACTGGAACAGCTGTTGGGAAACAGATGGTAGCCTCCCGTCAAGGCCATTCAGTGTGTTCTTAACGTGCACAGGGTATGGCTCTCCCGCACACGGGGCCATGGCTTAACGTCCCATCCGATGAACGGCGGCCTTTCCAAGCCCATCGGTGCCCCCTACTGACCGTGGGCAGGGCAGGGAATTTTGCGATGAATCTCAATGCTGACCCAGCTGGGACTCGAACCTTGGAACTGCAGATTACGAGCCTGGCGTGCCACTGACTGAGACACCCCCTGCCCCTTGCATAGGGTTGCCATATATCCTTTTTTATCTCATGTCTTCCCGACATTTTGAAAAACGAAACAAAACAGGAAATGTCCTCTTTGTCTAAACTCGTAACTGTTTTAAGCTAAAATTAAATTTTTTGTAATTTCCTTTTTTAACTCATGACTATCATATAATTTACTGTTAACTGTGAAATAATTTACTCTAAATGCACATCCCGAATGCTTAAGTCATTCTGCTCATGTTGTAGAAGTTACTCTTTTCTGTAATATTCAATATCAGAAATTATATGCCAGATTGGAAATAAATCAAAAACTTTAAAAAATACCTATCTTCCTATATGCGCTCTGAAAAGTAGAAAACAAACCTTAAGCATATCGATGGTGCATTCAGTCACTGAATTCTTATTCACTTCAAAAGAAGATAGGGTGCTGGAAATATTGTTGTGTAGGTAAATCGGCACTCTGACTTCCTTTGAAGTGAATATGAAATCAGTGACTGATTGCACCATCGATATGCTTTAGGTTTATTTTCTAATTTTTAGGGCCTATGTAAGGACGATAGGAATTATATCTATATATCTTTTTTGTCACTAAAAACACCTATCTCAAAAACTTTCATTTGATATGAGACTCGTAAACATTGACCACATTTTTCCTCCCTTTCGGAGTTGTGTTTGAGGTAGCCTATGACACTGGAGACTTTACATTGGTCACAATCTTTAATTTGAGATATGACTCATTAGTCTAACCCTGCAAAAAAGCGCACCCTTCTTTTATCTTTTTTCAATAGTGGGGCAAAATAGTTTATGACGATAATTACATTAGCTTTAACACCTAACTCGTAAATGTAGGCTCTCTCGTTCAGAAGTTATAGCAGAACGATTTTCACATTTCCTGTTTTTTAAAGAGGAAGAAAGCACAGGGGTCATTTTTTAATAGTCTGTGATACTCCCGCATCAGAAGCTTTCATTTTTATGCATAGCTTGTTACTTTCTACACTTGCATTCTACAGATATAGTGGAACAATAATTTTCATATTTCCCCCTTTTTAGAAAGGAGAAAGAAAACATGGGAGGCCAATTTTTTATAGCTTACGACACTCTCCTCCTCAGAAGCTTTTATTTGCTGCATAGCTCCTTACTTTCTGCATTCGCATTCAGGAGATATAGGGGAAGAAAACATGGGGGGCAATTTTTTTATAACCTCTGACGTTCCCAGCGTCACAGGCTTTCATTTGGTGATATAGCTGGTTACTTTCCACACTCGAATTCTAGAGATATAGCAAAAGATTAGTTTTCATATTTCCATTTTTTTAGGGATTGGGGAGAAAGCAGGGGGTCTATTTTTTTATAACTTATGACACTTCCCGTGTCACAAGCTTTCATTTCATGTATAGCTTACTTTCAGCACTCATGTTCTGGAGATATAGTGGAAGAATAGTTTATATACTTCCCCTTCTTTGGGGGGGGGGGGGGGGGTCAATTTTTTATAGCCTATGACTCTCTCTCGTCACATGCTTTCATTTGACACCTATATCATTACGTTTCTCCATCACGTTCAAAAGATATGGCGGAACAACTGTTTTGACAAATCCAAAAATCGACAAATGTCAAGTGAAAAGCAATAGGAAGATAGGTAAAAAGTAAGTACTTTAGAAAATTACACAAAATTTTGCCACTGCCCAGATGGTGCTATGAAAGTTGGTAGCATTTTATTTTATTTGCAACACGAAGTAAAAGATCCAAGAAATTATTCATAGTTTGTACAAGCCTTCTCATACAAGTCACTGCTAACCACTACCTCACTCACAGTTAATACAAACACAAAATTTGCCTTCTGGAACACTAACCAGTCCCTAATCATCACACAGTTAAGGCCAAATAATTCTCAATTGCTTATAAAGTATGAAAAAAATCGGCACGTCATATATATTGAAGTGTGCTGAAAATGTATTATGAATTTTTTTTTGACTGAACTGTTTAGTTGAGACTTGAAATAAACTTAGTAAGAAAAAACTTTTATTTCACAAATTGAAAACATGTTCTGGACTCCATTTCTAGCTTTATGTCCTTCTTTTAGAACATTGGTATCTGGTAACTCTACATTTGCACCACCTTCACACTGGTCCTGCTAACTGCTTTCTGACAGTACTGACTGAGCCAAGCCCCACTCCGCCAGATCCAAAAAATTCCACCTATCTTGTGGAAGGACGTGGGATGGCAGATTTCTCTAAAATTAATTTTTTACCTCTTACACTTTGTTTTCCACCAAACCTTGGAACTATCAAGTGATGGGCACGAGGAAAGGCACCATCAAAATATTTCTGGAAAGATAATAACAATTCCAAATACTGCTTATAAACACGTCATTGCAAAAAAAAGTTATAATAAATAATAAATTAATACCCCCTCAGGCAACTGCTTGCCACAGAGGTCTGACAGGAGTCTGTCCGTTTATATGCCACAGTAGAAGGTCTGTGAGGATGGCAGGACCTCAGCAGAAAAACAAAACGAACATCCATGCCTTACCCGGGACTCGAACCGTTCCCTTAGATCAGTAGCCAAGTGTGCTAACCACTCGGACATGGGACAACGCACACACACACAAAAAAAATTGCCACTTAGAGGCAAAACAACCCAATTGATGTTAAGGCAATGGGAAACTGAATTCAGTGCTGATGATCTCTAAGAGTTCCACAGAAAAAATAGGAGAGCAGATCAATTTACAACTAAATAAAATTTTCAAAATCTTTATATTCAACATCATAAAATTTCAAGAGAATGGGAGTCAGAATTTAGCTCACTAAGCATTAACAAAAACAGCTGCTATATGAAACCAGCTACCAACAAAATCATAATTTTAAAAGTTTGTGTAATGATTAAATTTTCATCATTTTTAGCATATTTTAAGTAGTAGTGAGCAACAATTCTGTTAAATATTCCAGCTTCTCTCTTAAAGTGTTGAACAAATATTGCTCAAAATAAAAGATTGCATTAGTTTTTTATATTTATACATTCCTCTACAGTAATGCTTATTTAGAAGTTATAGAAATTCAGCTATGATTTTTTGCAATTTGGTAAACATATCAAAAATAAACAGGGTTTAAAAAAAATAATTCAGAGTGCAAATTGTTACTTGGATTTGAGAATATCAATTAAAAATTTATAAGTGTACAGTTTACATAACTTTAAAATGTTTTCATGCTGGCTTAAATATCACTGTAGTACTTAACAATAATTGTAAATAAATACTTTTTAGCATTACTGACGACTTGACTTGTAAATTTCTACTTATTGACTACTTTATTGCCTTAAAACATGTAACCTTTCTTTGCGAAGAACTTTTTCTTATCTAAATAAATGAGCATACATAGCTGTTTCCAGGGAAGTGGGTGAGTATACCAGTGGATGCATTTTATTTAGTGTCATTGTGAATTTCAAGGAAAGAGTGGTTGAAGATGCTTGATATGTGGATGCCCATGATAAAGAGGGCAATTAAACTTTAAAAATTCTTTCACAATTAAGATAAAAAAAAGACTCATTGGCATGGAAAAAAATTTTTCAGCTTATTTTTATTATTATACTGAGAAAACGTTTTTTTTTTGAGAAACATAAAAACTCTCAAAACTATGCACTCTGTCAATTTTTAATTTGCCTATCATTATTTAGAGAAAAATATAAATTTCTCACACAGTTATGCTACTGATGATGACTTCTTATTATCAGATTCAGCTTCCAGAAATGGAAGATTTTTACCAAATAGTTCACTTACTCGATGTATTTCATCAATATACTCTGTGCCTGCACATTGCTTTCCTGAGACTGGGTCAATGGTATTTCCCAATTCATACACTATCTTTTCTACTTCATGAGTAACTGTAACTGTCAGACTCATGATATGAGTTCAAGCAAGTTTCATAAACAGTTCCACAGAATGAGTGAATTTAAGGTGGTTATTTTCTATTCATTATATTGTATTTATTCTTTTTAAGTAATGTGCCACTGGTAATTTCACAATGAGCATTGCTAGTAAATCATTGCTACTGCTTGGTAAATGTATTACTTTAGACCTAAAAGCAACCATTAAAGTTGTAGTACAGCGAATGGAACTGGATCAAAAGTTAAAAAAAAAAGTTATTTTAATAAATTACCATAACAGATATCACCATAATATTAATGACATATTGTATACTATTATGCAAATTTTATCTACATTTTACTCAGAAATTGAGAGTGATAGAAAAAAAAAAATAGTTATTTTTTGTACCCAGCACAAAATACCCCTCAAATTTTCCTATTTTCATTAAAAAAAAAATGTTATTGTAATCCATTGTTGCTCAAAGATTTCTATGCCTATATGTTATTCTCATATTTACTAAAATAAGTTACCTACTGCTAGAAAAGCTTTAATCCAAAATGAAGTCCTATCTTTTTTGTAGAGTGTAAAGCAAAAAATTATATTGGTTTCTTCATAGTTTTTGTGGAAAACAGTGCATTGCATTTGATGGGGAACAAGAATTACTTTCTACAAAAAATATTTGCTGTCATACTTTAAAAATAGGAATTATTTTTACACACATATATATATATAATTTTTTTGTCACAAATTAGACAAGTAAAAAAGAAATGTATTTTTTTCCTTTTATTAGATACTTGGATGCCTTGCAATGTGTGTAATTGCTGTCCACTTGACCCTTCTGATGATACGTTTCCGGTTCCTGTTACCCTTTAGAAATAGTGAAAGTCAGAGTGAAAGCATTGAGAACATGGCTTTCCAGACTGGAATGCACGATGTTACAGATATCACACATCCTGAAGCTTCACTTAATCTTACATCTATGAGAGCTCGTACTGATTCACCACTTTCTGAACGACTACAACCATTCAAACAGCAAACAGGAAATAACCACTCTGTACGTAGTTTTCAGGCAGTCAATGTTACTGGTTCTGCCAGAAATGGAAACTTCACTCAACAAGAAAATATAATATTAAACTCTGATTCAACATTTTCTAGTGATAGTGATGAAGAAGTAAAGGGAGAATGGGTTGTTTCATGAATTAGAATTTGTTTGTAATGCAGTCTTGTTTTTCCCCCTCATTATTTGAATATGAATGGAAATAAGTGATTCAAGAATTGTCTGCCATGTATAATTTTATTTCTATTTTAAAAATACAGAAGCAGTGCAAGGAATCTTGGTACATTTTTATTGCATATAGTGAGATATGTTGTTTTATAATAAATTCAATAAATTTAACTTTGAAGTGACACCCTCCAATGAAATTGACTATTCAACACTGACACTATCCCACCTAAGGGTATGTACTGTGCCTACATCAGGATTGCCTACTGTAAATTTATGGACTGTCCATGAAAAACAATCAGCCACCAAAATTTGCCATGTCCATAAATATCTGTAAAAATGTTTTATAATTTTTCACAAACTTCAATTTCAACTTTTTTCTTCAATTTTTTTTTTGGCAATTATGCACAAAAACTATTTTATTATCTTTTGCAGTCAGAATTTATGAAGCTTGACGGTGATTTACATTAGTTATATCTGATGTATATATTTGACAGGACTAATGGAGGAATGGTTTCTCATTGTGTAATAATGTTCTTGAAGTATATAGTGAAAATTATGAAAAATATATCTTTAAACCACTAATTATCACATTTTAAAAAATTTCTAATACTAGAAATGACTAATATATAGTTAACAATAATGACTAGAATAAGGATAATCTTTAATTAGGCAGAATATGTCAAATATAAAAAAAAAATCTAAGTTCAGACAGTCTTCATGATTTGATTTCTCCTATTTCAACGGAGATAGAGAAAATTTTATCATAACATATACACACAAAAAAAGAATATCTTAACAGGAAAAATAAATAATATTCACTGTCATGCAAAATTAAACATCGTTTTTGTCAAGTTTGTGAGATAATAATGATAACTTAAAGATGGGATGTTTTACCTGTGAGAGGCACTTTTTTTTTGCACACAATGGTCTAAATGGTCAGTCAGGTCACAAGGACACCGAGGGCTCAGAGAAGGCTGGGGGAGGGGACCATTGAACAGTTCTTGGGAGACAGATGGTAGCCTCCTATCAAGGCCATCAGGGTGTTCTTTAATGTGCACAGGTTATGGCTCTCTCACACAAAGTCCCATCCAATGGATGGCAGCTTTTCCAAGTCCATTGATGTCCTCTGACTGAGAGCAGGTGCTGAATTTTGTGGAGACAAATCCAATGTGGTCCAGCTGGTACTGAAACCTGGGAACTGCAGATTACAAGCCTGGTGTGCTACTGACTGAGCCACCATCGCCCATTTTTTAAAGTACTGTATAGTTTTGTTCCTCCAACCTTTGTTCTATATGTGTCAGGATGGAAAGGAAGTAAACCTTTCTTTGTGAAGGACTTTTTCTATATCTAAATAAATGAGCATATATAGCTGTTTCCAGGGAAGTGGGTGAGTATACCAGTGGATGCATTTTAATTAGTGTCATTGTGAATTTCGAGGAAAGAGTGGTCTGAAGATGCTTGATATGTGGATGCCCATGATAAAGAGGGCAATTAAACTTTAAAAATTCTTCACAATTATCATAAAAAAAAAGACCCATAGACACGAAAGAAAATTTTCAGCTTATTTTTTATTATTGTACCGAGAAAACTTTTTTTTTGAGAAACAGAAAAACTCAAAACTATGCACTCCATCAATTTTTAATTTGCCTATCATTATTTAGAGAAAAATATAAATTTCTCACATAGTTATGCTACTGATGATGACTTGTTTTTAACAGATTCAGTTTTCAGATATGGAAGCTTTTTACCAAATAGTTCACTTACTCGATGTATTTCATCAATATACTCTCTGCCTGCACACCGTTTTCCTGAGACTGGGTCAATGATATTTCCCAATTCATACACTATCTTTTCCACTTCATGAGTAACTGTCAGACTCATGGGTTCAGGCAATTCCTTGAAATGCAAGAAAAGTAAAATTAATATTTCATTTCTGTTTTAATACAGTTAACTAGTTAATTCTAAATACCAAATCAATTATCTAATATAGTAGTGTCCAATCTACTTATAAAATGCTGTTAATAAGGGCTTTGTTGAAACTTTTGAACTACAGTGAAGCACAAACATACATTTTGTATATAAGGTTAATGCTTATTACTATATGTAAATTGGCAAGCAATATTTTTGCAAATTTTACACTTAAATAAAAAATTTGAGGTTTGCTTGTAGGATTCATTACCGGAGGCCTAACTCATTACCCAAGGTAGAAAATATTTTTGCAGGTGTTATGTCTTTTATTTATTGGTGAAAATTTGGTGAAACAAAAACTTTGCATTGTTTCTTCTTATGTTTCCAAATATAAATATTTCATTTTGACATGCACTCTATATACATGCTTAAGCAGGATACTTATAATTTAGTCATATGACTCTTTCATATAATTTTCACTTTCCCTAATCATTTTTTATGAAAATACTGATTTAAATACACAGAAGCTCCTGGATTTACACAACACTGACCAGCGGATTTGCTTATTCTAATTGGAATGAGTTGTGCACTAGCTCTCCCCCTCAAAATGAAATGCAACAGAGGCAAAAAAAGAAATCGACTTATTTAATTTCAAGAATTTCTCAAGAAATATTTTAATCCTTTCATTACCATACAGGTCAAAAACTGCTGAGATTTCAAATGGACTCGCCCAACCAATGCTATCCCTTCCTCTTAACTACCTCCTACCTAGAGCATGGGCTGTCTTGGTAGTGAAAAGGCTAAAGACCCAGTAAACAGAGGGGGGAAATGATCCACTGCATTGAAAATTTAGTCTTTTGCTCCCCCTCCCCCACAATTTTCTAGCTCAATTGTGTTTTTGCTCCCCTCTATTTTTTTTAAATGTGAGCCTGTTTACTACTCATCAACTGAACACGTGCAGCTTCTTTGTTGCCTACACAAACAACATATATGACCTCTACTCTGAAATCTCGATGCTGTGAAAATGTTGACCTAAAGATGAAAATCTGATAAAGTGCAGTAAAAGTTAGGGATTTTGATAACATGAGAATACAGTAAAAAATAAAAATTGATGTTTATAAATATTAATTTTCCATGAGATGTTAATGGGGCCCCTAGATGCTGTCAGGTGTGCCATTATGTTGAGATGGCACTGGATAAAACTATTTACAGGCACAGTTCATTGCTTTGGGGGAATGCTCTATGTTAACTGAAAGTGAATAAAGAAGACAGTAAATAGAGTTACTTGATGACATATAAAGTTACCTGTTACAATCAATAAATAGTTTTGTGAAAAAAAAATTGTCAATGCGTGGGTCTCTCCAGATTTATGTCAGAGTGTTCTAACCACTAAACTAGCACTGGCTCTGTCATTTATCTACTAATGTGACTTATAAATCTACTCAAACTTGTCACCCATGGCACCATCTATGACTGGGGAAGGCAACTTCTTTTTTCAGTGTTGTTTTGAATAAGATGTAAATAAGTCACTCATATTCAAAGTGTTATTAATGAAATAATCAATCAATAGTAACTAAACAGAGATACCTATTGACACAGAAGTCAATAAATCAATATATAGTTTTGTGGAAAAAATGAGTTTTGCTGATGTGGGGACTTGAACTCATGTCTCTCCAGATTCATGCCAGTTTTTAACCACTAAACTACCACCAGCTCCATTGTTTATCCACTACTGTGACTTATAAATTTACTGGAACTTGGATGGTGCTATGGATGACAAGTATATATAGAGCAGGCTGATACTCGCCTGCTTTGGAAGATAATGGAAACATATCTTCCATTAAGCATATAATTATATTGTTCTTATGAGGTCAGCTGTTAATATATTTAAATTAGTGAAAAATGAAGAGATATATCCTATATAAAAGGGGGAGTATATAATATACAAATCTTATATACTAAGAATCAAAAAATCCTTCTATATGGGAATGACTTCAAGAAACTTAGAGCAGAGAACAGAACACAAAGCAGATATAAGAAATAATACCACTTTATCTATATTTACAAATTTAAAAAAAACAAAGAGTTACAGCCTTTTCAAAACATTTTTTTATTACCATGTTTCCCAATACAAGATTAAATGTTAAAATATACCGAAGCCTTATTTATAAATTATTCAGAATACAACAAAAATGATATTTCTTGTATACATTCAGCTTGGAAATTAATAAATCACTTCAGAAAAGAAAATGAATTAAAAATAATACAAATCATCAACTTCAGCTTATAATTATATATGATCTTATTACATCAACAATGAGCTTATGAGACATGTAACAACAATGCTATTATGAGGGGCATTCAAAAAGTTATTGACATGCTCTGCAGAAAAACCATTGCATATACCTCAACAACTTTTACTGTCCTTCACAGTACTCCCCTCCAGCATCTACTCCAATTCTGAAATGTTTGATGGTACTCCTGTTGCAGAATACTCCAAAACTCTGAATGAATCCATTTTACAAGGTCTTGCACCCTTGAAAAGGGTTTTCCAGGAAGTTCCTTTTTAATTTCTGAAAACAATCAAAAATCGCATGGTGCAAGATTGGGTGAATATGCAGGATGAGGTAGCTGTTTAATTTTTTCCTCCTACAGATAGGTTGTAACTTATCAGGTTTTGTGACCATTAGCATTGCTGTGAAGGAGAACCCTTGACATGCCTGTTGCTGGATACTGCTCCTTCATCTCATTAACCATTTTGTGTTGGGTTGTTTTACCTCTGAGTGGCATTTTTTTGCACACCATGGGCTAAATGGCCAGGTCACAATGGACCCTGAAGGCTCAGAGAAGGCTGGGGGGAGGGGAGGTGATCCATTGGAACAGTTGTTGGGAGACAGATGGTAGCCTCCCATCAAGGCCATTCAGTATGTTCTATAAAGTGCACAGGGTATGGCTTTCCTGTACACAGGACCATGACTTAAGTCCCATCCAACAGATGACGGCCTTTCCAAGCCCATCAGTATTTCCTACTGACTGTGGACAGGGAGTTTTACAGAGATAAATCTTAATGCTGACCCAGATGGGACTCAAACCTGGGAACTACAGATTATGAACCTGGCACACTACCGACTGAGCCACCTCCGCTCCAAGCATTTTGGGCAAAACAATATTGATGTAGTATTGGCCATTTGTAGTCATATTTTCAGGTAAGGTGTCCATGGCTACCACTCCTTGGGAATTGGAATAAATTGTGAACTTCCCTGAAAAGAAGTCTTGTTGGAGCATCTGGGGATGCAGTTCATCTTCCAAAATCCAACACAGTTGTCAATCTTTCTAGGAGTTATATAATAATAAAATCACATCTCATCACCTGTGATAATGTGTGTTAACTGTTTGGGGCTTGCAGTTCCAAGGTTTGAGTCTTACCTGGGCCAAAATTGAAATTTATCTCTGCAAAACTACCCACCCTCCATCAGTAGCGGAAACAAATGGATTTGGAAAGGCTGCCATCCACCAGATGGGCCGTTAAGCAGTGGCCCTGTGTATGGGAGAGCCATATCCCTGTGCATGTTAAAGAACAAGTTGGATAGCCATCTGAGAGACTACCATCTGTCTCCAAACAGCTGTCCAGTGGGTCCCCTCCCTCAAACTTCCTCTGAGCCTTTGTGACCTCACTATTTAGACCATTGTGTGCAAAAATTGGCACTCAGAGGTAAAACAATCCAACCCAACCAGTTTGGAGCCACTAAGTTCAAACAATGCCAGCATTTCTTGAGTCTAGCCTTTTTTTGCTCTTCTGTCAGTTTGTGGGGTATTCATTTGGCACAGATCTTTCAGAACTTTAAATATTGATGAATAATTGGTTTCACACTGCCCATCAACATACTGACATCTACACTTATTACATGAATGGTGATGTGTGGGTTTTCCTTAACAAGTTCACAAACAACAGTGAATAAAGTCAATAAGCAGAGTGATGGTCCTCTCGTTCATGGCCTGCTTTGATCTTCCTGTGTGGGGGAGGTCTTCAAAGCTGTGTAGTCCTCTGCATTTGCACATTCATACAGTAACAGTGCCACATGAACAGGCACGATCCCCATATTCTTGTAGTAAATTGGTATGGATTTTTTTTTTTGCATCAAATTCAAACTTCATCTTGTAACACAAAGGATGAAACTCAAACTTCATCCTTGTGAAAATGTAAAATCTTTCTCCATCTTTAGTAGGTTCCATTGCAACAATGCACAGATTTCACAGACCGAACTTTACATACTACCAGCGAAGAGCTAAATGATGATACAGCCTTTGTTTTTAACATAAAATGACAATTTTAGAGAAGCTTTCAAACAAGTCATATCTCATTAACCTCACAGGAACGAGTGCAAATCTACACACACGTGTAGATTTGCACTCCAAGGCATCCAAGAACTCTTTGGATGCCCTCCATATGAATACATGCAGTCAGCATGCTACATGGGCACATGATATTATAAATATTAGGTAGTTTCAGTTGAATTTTACAGCAATATCTGATTTTAAATCTTTTTGATCACCTTTTTTAAATCTGATGCCAGAGTTTCAGAAATTACAGAAATCATGATAATTACTATTAAACACTGATATCTATGGTAGTTTCAACTTCCTTCAGTGAAAGTACTGTGTGCTTCAATTATGTTCTACTTGTTAAAGAGTTAACATCTTTATGCATAATATGTAACAAGATATTTAAGAATATTATAAGTTTCAAGATACTTCTACAAAACCGACTTATCAGTTTAGGACTTATCTTTTTAGCATATCAAACTGTGTTTTTTAATATATACATACTATACTTCACTAACTCTTTACCATTATACATACACAGTCACATCAGAATAATATGACCACCCATGGAATTACAGTGTACCGGCCCAGGCGCATCAGAGTGCACATGACAAGGTCAACCACACGGAGATATAAGCGGCTGGCCAGTACAAATGAACCATAGTGTGTAATGTGAGTACAATGAGCAAAGGTATTGATTTGATGGACATTCAAAAAAGAATGATCATTGGCTACCATGCTAAGGGTGGAAGCATCTCGGAAACAGCAGACTTTGTGTGCTGTTCGCGAGGTGCTGTAGTAATGGTGTACCAAGAATGGATCACTGGCACACCGAGTACCTCCAGACGTCATAACTGTGGAGCTCCAAAGACCATACACTCCAGAGGAGAATGTTGCCTCCGTCGATTGGTAAAGGGCAATCGACGTGCAACAATGCAGCAATTGAACACTCAAATGAATGCTGGGGCATCCAGGTATGTGTCCCCAATAACAGTACAGCGAACCCTGTTATGCATGGGTCTCTGGAGTCGATGTTGCGTTAAAGGTGCCCATGTTAACCAAGGTCCATTGGCAACGATGCCTTTAGTTCGCACGGGACTACCGTCATTGGAGAGTGGAGTGGAAAAAGGTTGCCTTCTCCGACGAATCAAGGTTTCTACTCCACAGAACACAGAAGTGATGGGCGGTAGCGGATGTGGCGTCAGACACGAGAACCAACACCGAATACGCTTGTTGGTCAAGTACAGGCCGGCGGTGGCAGTGTGCATGTCTGGGGGATGTTTTCCTGGTATGACCTGGGACTGCTGGTACCACTGGATGGGTCCCTGAACACCAATAGCTACCTGTCCATCCTCGCTGACCACATGCATCCCATCATGTTGGACATTTATCCTGGTGGTGAACCAACAGGACAATGCACCCTGCCATGTCGCTAAGGTGGTGCGTGACTGGTTCCAGGAACACGACAGTGATGTCTCCGTTTTCCCTTGGGTGGCAAAATTGCCCGACCTCAATCCCATAGAGCACTTGTGGGACCTTTGGATCGACAGGTTTGGCTTGCGGACCCACAACCATGTCCTCTCCGGAACCTCCATACTCTGCTGAAATTACGAATGGGCATGTGTGCCTCTGGCAACCTTCCAGGGACTCATTGCATCCACGCTGTCTCGCTGCTGTCATCCAGGCCAAGGGTGGTTATTCCCATTATTAAGTAGGTGGTCATATTATTCTGATATGATTGTGTATATCAGTACAAATGTCTTATGCCCTTATTTTAATCAACATGCGTGCTAAGATCACAAAGTTGACATTGTTCATGAATATTTGTTTTGCAAACTGCACTGATACCCTTAGAGAAGGCATTGTTCTACCACTTTATGGTTTAGAAAAGAACTCTTTCTGAAATATTCTTTTGCTGTCAGGCTCATTTGAATTGATGTTTATATTGAGAGTACAGATGAAACATTTTTGCAAAATGTTCTGTTCTCTGATAAGGCACCATTTTATACAAATGGACTGGTTAACAGTCATAATGTTTGAATTTGAATGCAACCATTGACCACACAAGTACAGGCAGATGCAAATGAATCCAAAGTTTGTGTTTGGTGTGGCTTAATGCATGACAGGGTAATCAGATCATTTGTTTTTTCAGAGTTCATGGTCAAGCAAGACAATTACAACATGCTACAGAACTGTAGTTACTCAATTGGATGATTCACAAACAAATGCTTTAGTCCAGCACAAAGTAACTCCACTACAGTGTGAACAAGACATGTGCAACTTAACAAATTTTTCCAGGCTGCTGGTCAATTGAGGATGTGGTGGTCCATTCCACTGCTACCTCACTCCCCTTACATAATCCCACTAAAAGTTTTTGTGCAGTTATGTCAGATATTGTCTATCAGTGACATAACCTCACAAGTTGCACCAGTTGACAATGTGGGTGACCTTCAGCAGCAAAATAGTGATGCTGTGAATGTTGTGACAGTAGGTATGTTATAACATACATGGCAGGAAACTGAATATGACTTGAGGTGTCACACGCAACAAAAGGAGCATGTGCCAAAGTGTTGTAAAACACTTTATGAAATGACATTTTATTTAACATAAGAATTATATATTTACCCTTTTTTGTTTTAAAGTTATAAAAGAAACAAAGTTGTGAAGGTTTCATGTGGACACCCTGTATTGAATGAATACTTAACACTGAATTCAAATCTTTTTAGAGATTCTCAGTATCATGAGTGGATCTTGAGTTAGGTTTAAAATAATGAAAAAAAAAAAAATGTAGTTATGCTTCTCCATTTATTTTTTACATTCAGCTGATTTAGACTTACTCTCATATTTAATTCTGTATCTTTCAAACTAATCATGCAATTAGAAAGATGTTTTCAGTTTCTAATTCTTCATAAATTTTCCTTTTGAACAGCATTTCCTTTTATCATCCTACAAGGTATAATATATTTATAATAATTGTCCCAACAATACAGTAGGTGTAAAAGCTGAACACTTTAGAAAAAGTTTTTCACTGCTTGGAAGCATTTACATGCTAATAATATTCATTTCTATCCATGACTTTGTATTAATTAAAAAATTCTGAAAAAAATTCATCACCGACATGATGGGAATCAAGCTCGCATCCCTCCAGATTTAAGCCAGAGCACGCTACCATTGTACCACGCATTGGACAATGAAATTTTTCAGAATAAGGCCTTATAAATCTTCTTCACTGAGGTGTGGCTGACACAGTGCCATCTATACTCAAGGAGAGGCAACTTTTTCAGTTGTTGCTAATGATTATCAGATGCTAATGAGAAGGTCGCTAACACTAAAGCATTAATATATGATTAAAAATCAATCCATAGTGAATGCATAGTATTCCCTGTTAAGATAAGACATATGTTTGATGTCTATCTGAATAACAGGGAATACTGTGCATTCACTATGGATTGATTTTTAATTATGACTTTGTAGATTATTTGATCAAGAAATTTATACTGCATCAAATGATCTCTAAATTCATGCATATTAATACTATCAAATTTACTGAAAAAAATCATTTTTAAAACGGAATTCACATGTTTATTAACATTCATTACTATTTCACGTAAAGAAAACTAATAAAAATGATAGTATATCAATAATAAAAAGAAAAAGAATTGAATAGCATTAGTCTCTAGTTAGTTAACAGATTCAAAAATAAAATTATCTCCTTTTAGTGCTCCAACTGGCTGTACTGTAAGATAATGTGTCAGTTGGGTTGGGTTGTTTTACCTCTGAGCGGCACTTTTTTGCACACCATGGGCTAAATGGCCAGGTCACATGGACCCCGAAGGCTCAGAGAAGGTTGGGGGAGGGGACCCACTGGAACAGCTGTTGGGAGACAGATGGTAGCCTCCCGTCAAGGCCATCCAGCGTGTTCTTTAACGTGCACAGGGTATGGCTCTCCCGCACACGGGGCCATGGCTTAACGTCCCATCCGACGGACGGCGGCCTTTTCAAGCCCATCGGTGTCCCCTACTGACCGTGGGCAGGGTGGGGGAAATTTTGCGGAGATAAATCTCAACACTGACCCAGCTGGGACTCGAACCTGGGAACTACAGATTACGAGCCTGGCGTGCTACCGACTGAGCCACCCCCGCCCCATATTGTGTCGAAGTGCTTCAAACATTTAACAGTGTCATAGAGAATTAAATTACTTTACTTTAAGGTAATACAGCATTTTATAGTAAGTTAAATGTTTTTTTTTTCTTACCCTGATAAGTACTATATCTCCTGTTTTACATTTCTGTTTTGGATCATGAACAAAATATTCTGTTTTCTCTTGGAAATACTGTACAGATAAAAATATTTTTTAATAACAAGATAATCATAAAATTTGAAAATTTAAAAAATTAAAATATATGCATTTTATTTTTAAATTACTTTCTATTGCTAAGCATCTTACATGTTTCTAAAATATACTTTAAAATAAAATTACAAACTACTCCTTTAGCAGCTGCTTGCCATAGATACCTGATAAGGGGTAAGTCATAGGAAAGGTATGTAGGAAAGGCAATAATCTAAACATACTGACAACATTAAGAAATATTCATGTCTTTTTAGGACTCAAATCCAGTCATTCTCTCTGCAGCAAGCATGCTAACTATTTGGACACCAGTAACAGCCAATACAGCAAATCAGTAAGAGCTTTTGCACTTTCCCGTAGCTTAACTGTATGACTAGAAATCAGAACAAAACTATTGCATCATCTACCATAACACAATGATTAACATAATAAATAACAACTGATTGGCTGTCAGTTAACTAGTCATCAATTACCAGACCTGGAAGCCCATGTTCCTCTAAATGGGTATTAAGCCGTTTCTACTAGTTCAGCACACACACTTTATAAAGCATTTCTGTACAGCTAGCAAGTGATTAGTGTGCTTCCTGGCTGCAGTAAGTCCCAGATAATGCATGTTTTTTTTTCTGATGTATGTTTACTTTCTTATCGATCAATATAAATTTAAAATTATTAGTAGTTCCTTAGTGCAGAATTTGCTCCAATAATACTGGTAGTAGTTTTGGAGTGGAAAAGTGCTTATTTATTTATAATGGAAATGAAATTAGTTATTACTGTTTAAACATTGCACATAATGTAGATCTATATAATGTTGATTAATACAAGCCATTCATGTGATTCTTCTCAACATACCTGTCAACTACAAAGGTGCTTAAAAATAAAATATAACATTTCTTGAAAAGTATAAAGGGAATGACATGAAATGTGATGTGCTTGCACATTTTGCAATGCAGAAAAAATGCATGCAGATTTAACCAATACAACTGTGAGTACACAAATCAGTTATTATACAAGAATATGTGGCTGTGATCACTACTAATTTCCATTCCAGTCAGCCTGGTATTATTTGGTGCATTATAGCCTTAGTTGCTAATGCATCATAAAACACCAAACTGGCAGTAACTTGAGAAGCAATTTTGTTTCACCATGTCACCAAGACAACACATAGAAGACTGTTGTGTGATGGAAGTGGGAAATTTCAGACTAAGCTATTTTGGGACTCAAACATATGATAGAATGTCCTCTCAGGACTTAAAAGACAATTTCAAGAAACAGGAGAAGGTTGTTCCAGAGCCACAGCTTCTCAGGATGACTGACATCTTATCTTTTACAGGGAAATGGCAGCTGTCAGTGATATTTTCAAGATATATTGTGCACAAGAGGATGCACTGAACAAGAAACCAATGGCTTGCACCCTTCTCAACAACTTCAATACAAGAAGCCATTTAAGGGGTGGAGACATTACTTTTGAACCTAGACCACTGGACAAATGTGCTCTTCACAGATGAATCTAGATTCAGTTTGAACATCAATTCTCAATCTGTGTTCATCTCTACAGAAGAAGGAACTCCCACAACTACTGTAACATCAAAGGGACTGTTCTGGTGCCAGTAGTGTGTCTGGACTGTCATCATGATGACTGGCTGCAAAAGAGATTCACATTTTATCCAAGAGACAATCTGAACTGCTCAGTGATAACAATGATGAGATCCTTGCATTCACTGTGAGACTTTTCTGGTGCTTTTGGCCCTGATTTCAGCTTTGTGGGGGTGGAGCGAGGTCACTGGTAGACTGCCAGGCTCATAATCTGCAGTTCCCCCCAGGTTTGAGTCCTACCTGTGCCAGCACTGAGACCAAGATTTATCTCTGCTAAACTCTCAACCTGAACTCAGTCAAAAAAGGGGCACCAGTGAGATTGGAAAGGTCACCATCCATCAGATGGACATAAAGCCATGCACCTCATGTGCAGGAGAGCCTCGACAGGAGGCTTCCATCTGTCGACAGAATCTAAAATGAGATGCCCAAGATGTCTATATCTGTTTTAATAGACAAAATTTATGTGGAAACTTGATATACAACTATTTAAAGGAATAGTACAATTTTTTTTTCTATAGCTTTGAATGAATAATAATGGCACATGAACAATCAGTTTCATTTTCCCTACTAGAAAAAAATAGAAATTGCCATTTTGGAATTTTCTTACACATATCTTACAAGAATAATAATTTTTACATTTGATGAATATTTCATGCTGTGGTATAAATAATTTGTTAAACCATCTGATCGCCATTTTTTAGGCCTGACATACGGCAAAGCCAATTTGCTTGTTTCTGTTCTTCTACACTGAAACAAAATCCTGATTTAAGCTCACAAGTCTGATCTGGGGGTCTGTGCAAAAAATGATTCACGAAATTTATGTGGAAACTTGATATACAACTATTTAAAGGAATAATACAGATTTTTTTTTCCATAGCTTTGAATGAATAATAATGGCTCACGAACAATCAGCTTCATTTTCCCTACTAGAAATTCATCTCTTTGCTGCCTGTGTAGCAGAACTCATTTTCTCATAGCCTTTCTTTAGTTCCCCAAGGAATAAAATGTGCACAATATGATTAACTTTTGGATAAGTCTTTCATAGTTATTTAGTATAGGTATAAACCTAAGATAATCATTTAAATCAAATGAACAAATTTGCATTTGAATGCAGAAAAGTGTAGTAAATTTGGTTTTACATAAAATAAATGTGGGTTGTAAGGTATACAGGGATTGAAGGATAAACAAGGTAAGGTTATAGAAGGTGAGGATTCCATCATGGCTAGTGTGGGCTGAGAATTTCAGGCTGTCCTAAACAATGCGATTAGTTCTACTCCCATTGTCTGTAATGATGATGGCATTACTGGCTTTAATGTTGGCCCTATATAACAGTATGAAGCTATTTTGGCCATTTCTAAACTTAAACTACATAAATCCCCAGGGGATAGATGAAATTATTATGGATATACTAAGAGCTGGGGAAGTTTCAATTACTAAATGGATGACTGAAATTTTGAATATTTTTTATGATAAAGGCATGGTTCCTAAGGATTTTACCAGAGCTATTATTATTCCAATTTTTTTAAAAAGTGATCACAGTTCTTGTGATAACTATAGAGGTATCAGCCTACTTCTGTTCGAGGAAAAGTTCTTTGCATGATTATGCTTAACAGAATTAAGAATCTGGTTGATGGGCAATTGCGTGATGAGTCATGTGGATTCAGAAGTGGTAGGGGATGTGTAGATCAGATATTTTCCCTCAGGCAGATTCTTGAGAAATGTTTAGAGTTTCAGAAACTTGTGGTTACTAGCTTTGTAGATTTCAAAAAGGCTCTTCACCCTGTTGACCATCAATTTGTGGTTGATCGTGAGACCATATGTCATACCAGACAAGTTAGTTAACTTAATGAAAGTTCGCTATAATAACACTGAGTCATGTGTGAGAGTTGGTAAGGTTTGTAGCAATTGAAGGGTGCATTTTGTCCCCTTTTCTCTTTGGTTATTGATTATGTTATGCAAAGGTCACTGCAAGGGAAATATTTTGGCTTTAAATGGTACGGAGATACAAAAATTTCTGATTTAGATTATGCTGATAATTTAGCCATTTTGATAAATGATGTTGATGAGATGAACTCTTTCATTTGAGCTGTTGATGAGACAGGTATATAACAGAGTAGGTTTGGTAATAAACAGAGAGAAAACTAAAGTAATGAAAATTTTCAACTTCCACCATTCTAAGTTAAGAAAAATGTAAAACTTTTAACATATAGTAAAACAATCTATTCATGTTATAGTAAACAATCTATTCATGTTAAAATTTTCAATTCTGGTGGTAAAATATGATATGATGGTCAAGTGGTTTACACTGACAGTAACAATTTCCCTCCTATTTCTAGTCGGGTGGGAAAATACAACTGTTTGGTTTCAAGAGAAAATTTATTCTTTCCATCAAACAACTTCTTTTTTGATTGGGCAACATTAATTTAAACATTATATTTACAATTTCAATTATTCATTAGTTTGAAAATGAGTGTTCCATATTCTTGAGAGGTGATAAGTTGGTCTTCTACTAGGTGAACAATGAATCTTCTTTTTGTATCATTACAAAATCATCAGGAAAAGGGTTGCCTGAACTAAACAAACCCTTTTCCTAATGATTTACTAAAGTGTAATGTTTTACCTCATTAAGATTTTACCAATTCATTACAATGATGATTTCTTTATTTTTGTTTTGTAAATGCAAATAATGAATTTGCACAATATCCATCAATTTTATCTCATCAGCTATTGCTGTTTGATTAATACCAAAGCTGGGTAAAGAGTAGAGTGGAACAACGGTGTAGTAAAAATACACAACCCACTACCTGTTGCAGTAGTAGTGGCTAGTATTTATGTAGAAAAATTTCCTTCGATTGAACTCTGCATTTAAAAATATTCCTAATACATTAGATTTAATGGATTTATGTAAATTATTGCTCCTCATTTTTTAGAAATCTATTCATTCTTTTAAAATAGTAGAATTTTTCTCACAACCAAGAAACCTACATTTCTTCGAAATGGACTTTGTAATGCTGCTAACACATTAAAAACACGTGCCTCAAAAGCAGTGATCTGATTTGCATGGTGACTTTGCACATGACCATGGAAAAACACAACACAGGAGATCGCATGATCTTTAGTTCTTTACTGCTTATCAGGGGCATAGCTATGGGAGGAGGCTCCCCAAAGTAAATCAACAGTTGGCAAAATTAGATGCAACTTCGTAAAGCCCAAGCGAGTTGTGAAAATTAGGATTTTTTTGTAAAACTATGGAGAGTTAGCAAAATCTAGGAAAGTTGTCAAAATTCAAATCCACTTGATAAAATACGTGAGTTGTAAAAATTGTGATTGGTTTTGTGAAATTAAGAAAAATTGGCAAAATTTGGAGTGACTTGACAAAATTCTGGTGAGATGTAAACATTGGGATTTTTTTCTGTAAAATTAGGGCAACTTGTCAAAATTCGAGTCCACTTGGTAAAATACAGGCAAGTTGTGAAAATTGGGATTAGATCAATTATAGAGTTGGCAAAATTCGAAGTGACTAGGTAAAATTCAGGTGAGATGTAAAAATTATGGCAAGTTGGCAAAATTTGAAACCACTTGGTAAAATACACGAGTGTTTTACAATTACTTGGTAAATACAATTTGTGGAAATTGGGATTGTTTTTGTGCAATTAAGGAGAATTGGCAAAATCTAGGGGAGTTGGTAAAATTCAGGCGAGATGTAAAAATTGGGAATTTTTCTGTAAAAATACACGAGTTGTGGAAATTGGGATTGTTTTTGTGCAATTAAGGAGAGCTGGGAAAATTGAAGGGAGTTGGAAAAATCTGGGGAGATATAAAAATAATTTTCCTGCAAAATTATGGTGAGTTGTCAAAATCGAGGTAACCTGGCAAAATCTGGGGAGATATAAAAATATTTTTCCTGTAAAATCATGGCGAGTTGCCAAAATCTAGGGCAGCTGGCAAAATTCAAAGCCACTTCATAAAATACATGCAAGTTGTAAAAATTGGGACTGGTTTTGTGAGATTAAAGTTGCCACTCTACAAAGTGACTTGGTAAAATTCAGGGTAGATGTAAAAATAGGGATTTTTTTTCTAAAATCATGGCGAGGTTGCAAAATTTTGGGGAGGGATCCCACAGAACACCAAGAATGAAATTCTGGGTAAATCTCTGACAGAGACAAAATTATATATACTTATTTTGCCAGTTGGCACAATTTGGTTTCAGAGTTGGAAAATTTTTGTTCTCCCCCCCACTTAACCATAGTCCTTCACTAAGCCCCTGCCACTTAATGTTGCTATTGTGGATTGCTCGATTCTTCTCATTGAACGTTTTGCTTACTCAGCTTTGACTAACACAAATCAAATGGTAGAACTTCTGATGACACCTTATTGAGGGGGGAAGTTGGCTACACTGCAGTAGAGGGTCTTCAAACGCCATGCTGTACTTTTCCCTAAGAAAACCTGTAACATTGAGTTGCAATATGATATCCATCCGCATGTTCCAATGTTTATGACTGATATATGCTGTTTAGAATAGTTCTCTCTAATGACATTTGCTTTCGGGACTTTTCTTAAGTTGATTCTTTAGCGATGTGTTATTAAGGAAATTTATTTTTGATATTTTAGGGGCTTTTCTTTAAGTGCAAAACGAGGGTTCATTTTGTAGCGATAAGCATTGTTAATAAAATCTTATTTTGATGCGATTATTCTCAGTAATTTTTTTAAGTGCAGAAACATAATTTTCTTCTATGTAGCGTTCTTTTATATATATTCTTCGCCAGCATTCGAATATGAACAACTACTATGTGATGCTGAAATTGTATCCCTAAAATAAACTTGTACTATCTTAGTAAAGCCAGCAAACCTTACCATTAGTAATTTTTCATCCAGTTCCATTCGCTGTACTACAACTTTAATGGTTGTTTTTAAGTCTAAAGTAATACATTTACCAAGCAGTAGCAATGATTTACTAGCAATGCTCATCGTGAAATTACAACTGGCACATTACTTAAAAATAAATACAATATAATGAATATAGAAATAACAACTTTCACGCTACCACTTCTGATTGTTTTCTTCCTTCTTTTCGGAAGTAATCAGCTGTAGACAAATGGTATCTTACGTTCTTTTAAATCTTGTTGTGATGTGTCTAGTTTCCATTTCTACAGGTCATTGCCAGTCACATCGATGGTGCTCTAGAGTAGGGTTTCTCAACGTGGGGTATGTTGTAAAAATTTTTGGGGTACACCGTGAGAGCTCAAAAGTCGCTAGATCAAGAAACAAAGTCGCTAAGTTGACAACTTTGTTACTCCCCTTACTAACTTTACTGATTAATTTCTGAGAACAGAGTAACGAAGCGCGTCGCTATAATTCATGTCTGTACACGTTTGTCAATCTTCCGTTCCCTACCTGAGAGCCGAACCTACTTGAACATCTGATCGCCCAGTCAAAACATCCATTCTAAGTGAGTTAATGTGACTTCTTCTGTACAAATGTGTACAGACATGAACTACAGCGCCGCACTTCGTCACTCAGTGCTTAGAAATTAATCAGTAGCAGTGTTGCCAACTTAGTGACTTTGTTACTAGATCTAGCGACTTTTGAGCTCTATGTATTTGTTGTGATTTATTTCACTTGCTCTGCTTAAAGTTACTTTTAGTTACTGTGAAAAAAGTTACTTGCTTAAAGTTACTTAAAGTTACTTTCAGTTTACTGTGAAGTTAAATGAACGTATTTCTAAAGTGCCTTGAAACATGGATAAATGGATAATTAAGAAGAAAAGTAATGTAGAACCGAAACCAAATGCTTCTACATCTACGACTACGTCATCTTCCCATGTGAGTAAAGAGGTGGATTCAGCGGTAACTAAAAGAACGTCAAATGTTAAACAATCAAGTGATAAAAAAATTAAAAAACGTAAATATTACGTTTCAACTATACAATTTGGTTTTACATGGACAGGAAATTTAGTAGAACCAAATCTACAGTGCGTTGTTTGCTTTGAAGTCCTGTCACAAAATTCTATGAAACCGTCTCTTTTACGGCGACACTTTGAAACAAAACATGAGCATTTAAAAAAACTAAGCTCTTAAGCTATTTTGAACGTCTTTTGGAAGACTTGCATAGTAGAAAAACCGTAATTAAGCATTTTTCTGGTGTAGAAGAAAATGAAATGCACTTAAAGCGTATTACAAGATAAGCCTTCAAATTGCCAAAGCCGGAAAGCTCACACAAGAGGCGAGTCACTCATTCTCCCAGCAGCGGAGGAAATGGCTTCTTGTACGTTTGGTCAAAAAGAGGCAAACCTTGTCAGAACCATTCCTTTGTCAAACGACACAGTTTCCAGGATGTCCTGTAATATTAAGCACCAACTCATTCAAGCTATTCAATATTACTATACGACACAGTTTCTAAGAGAATTAAAGATATAGCCTGTAATATTTGGCACCAGTTCATTCAAGCTATTCAATATATTTTGGAATATTTTATACACATTTCCACATAGAACATGGTTTGCCATACAAGTGGATGAGTCGACAGACGTAGATGGACTAGCTCAATTACTTGTTTTTGTGCGTGGAAAATTCCCGGATTAATATTTGAAGATATTTTATTTTGTAAGCCTCTAAAACTTCTACTACTGGTGAGGATATTTTTAATATGATTAATTCATTTTTTGCCGAAAACAACCTTGAATGGAAAAATTGTTTTTCTGTATGTACTGACGGAACAAAAGCAACGAGTAGTTATATCGCAGGACTAGGAGGTCGTATAAAACAAGTTGCACCAGATTGTAAGTTCACTTATTGTTGTCTTCACCGTGAGCGCTGATAGCTAAATTTCTCCCTCATGATTTGAAAAGAGCTCTGGATGAAAGTGTACGAATGGTTAATTTCATCAAAACCCGATAACATTGAAGTCTCGACTTTTTCAATTATGTGTGAAGAAATGGGTAGCCTTCACACAGAAGTACGTTGGTTGTCACGAGGAAATGTTCTTTGTCGTTTACTTGAACTCCACAATGAAGTACGCCTTTTTTTCATGGACCACGAGTTTCGACTTTCTTTGAGACTACAAGACTTAGAATGGCTTCTACGGTTGGCATATTTAGCTGATATTTTTGAAAAAATAAATATTTTGAACTAATCATCGCAAGGAGACAGCGTAGATGTTTCTATGTTGAGAAGGAAACAGAGGCCACGATAAAAAAATTTCTCTGTGAAAACGAAATTAAAAAGAACGCTAGGACCAATTTCAGCGACTAGATTCATTTTTTAAAGAAAATGAGCAAACGATTGCAGACTTAAGACATCAAACAACAAATAATTGTTGACTTAAGCACTCTTAAAACTGTTATGAGGCAGTATTTTCCACCCCTGATGAAACGCAAGAGTGGATTCGAGACCCCTTCACATTTGATTTGGAAAAATGTAAGCTTCCATTATCCAATAAAGCAGAGTTGATTGAAGTGTCTTGTGACAATAGTTAAAAAGCATTCATTCCAAAAAGCCATTGATTGGTTTTTGGATTGGAGTGGAGAAGGAATATCTGACTTTGTCAAGAATTGATATTTGTTACCTTTCACAACAACTTATTTATGTGAAACTGGTTTTTCATCTTTAATTGCTTTAAAAATTAATCAATTACCAACTCCTGCTTTAGAGCAGGGGTTCTCAACTTGAGTATGCAGTAAAATGTTTTGGGATACGCCGTGAGAGCTGAAAAGTCGTTAGATCTAGTAACAAAGTCGTTGAGTTGGCAACATTGCTGTGCAAAATTGTCATTTTTTGTGTTTGTCGATATATGTAATTTATGAATACAAAATTTAATGTGTGTGTATATATATATATGTGTATGTTTTATTTTATTCCGATTGTTATACTATAACTATAGTTTTATCTATCTATACAAGGGGTATGCCAGTTACATACACATTTCCAGGGTATACGTGAAGCATAAATGGTTGTGAACCACTGCTCTAGAAAATCACATTCCAGTGCAATGTACATTTTGGTCTCAAAGGCATTAGCACATGAAGTACATTTTTGAGGACAATTTAGAAATTTTCTGAATCTTTTATTCGTTTCCAATGAACCAGCTGTAGCTTTACAGAGAAGTGAACTACTAATTCGATTATCCATGTAAGTTTCTTTGGTATACATAATCATCCTATCATAAAGTTTTTGGCTAGGAATCTTAGCTAATTCTCTTCTTCATAAATCTTGTGAATATCCCTTTACACCTTTAATAATCCTATTTTTTCATCCCACGACAATATTAGAATTCCAAAAACCTGATTTTGGATCGAAATATCTATTTACTGCTAGGGTTCTTCTAAACCACAGAGAATTTTGTACTCGAAGAGCGAGTACCTTGCAATGTTCAAATACTTTCTGGCTATCCTGTTTTCATTCATATTTTGAAGGTGACCTAAAAACGGAAGTTTGCTTTTTGCTATTTTGTTTTCAATCGTGCTTCAGTCCATTTCACCTCGAATCGGCACATTTATAATTAACTGGTTTGCTCTAAGTGTAAACTTATCAATCTGGATTTGTGACACTTCACAGCTATTCTCAGATTTGAAGAGAATGCGAGGGCATTAAAGCAATAAGTGATTGCAGGTATGGCAAAAGGCTTACACAATATTCTGGCGGCTCCATATCTCTTATAAGTGAATATAGCTTTATTTTTTTAATTCCAACATATCGACAAAATTTTTTCCTGACAATATCTTCACAAATATTCAGATAGTTTGTTTCTTGACTGAAAGTAAGGCCCAGAGTGAAAGCTGAGTCCGCTCTACAAATCTGATTATCCAAACCAGACATCAGGTATAAGTTCTTTGCAATTCGAAGACATCAGCATATATTTTTTGGGGCTAAAATTAATTTTAGAGCTTTCGCCAAAATCACTCAAAATGTTTAATAAATTCTCCATTCCTGTTTTATCTTTCGCAAAAAATCGTATGCAAAGACCAAACCTTGAATTTTGTATTGTTGAGTACCAGTACCAAGCTGAAAATACCGGTTTTCATACGATCACTGAAGTTAAGCAGCTTTGGGCATGGTTAGTGCCTGAGAGGGTGACCACCTGAGAACACCACGTGCAGTTGGCCAAAAATCTGCTGAGGACCTGCCATCCTAACAGATCCCTTCTACTATGGCGTATTAAACTGACAGGCTCCTGTCAAATCTCTGTGGCAAGCAGCTGCTTGAGGAGGTATTTATTTATTTTAAAAAATCAGGAATATTAAATCCATCATTGCATTTTTTAGTCTGTCTTCAAGTGGATTAATAAAAGTAAGAAAAAAATAGGAGACAGAAAATATCCTTGTTTTAATCCTAAATTTGAAATAATTTCCTTAGTTTTCTTGTCTTTGAATTCATAAGAAAACTTGCATTTATCTATTGCATACATTCTTTTCAGAACAGAAATGATGTCCTCTCTTATTCCCAATATTCTGAATCTATCCCAAAGGATTTCTCTATCCATTGTATCATATATCTTCTCTATGGCCATAAACTAACTATACAAGTAAAGATCGGATTTCGCAATTTGAAATTTCAATTAAGTGGAAAGAATAAATAAATTATCTTCCCCTGTCTGTCATTTCAAAATTCTTGCTGCATCTCTCATAAGTTACTGTTTTCTTCATGCCATACCTGAATCCTATGCTTTAGTACCATCATGTATAATTTATATAAACAGCTTGTGATAGCAATAGGACGATAGTTATAAAAATTTCTCTTATCCTTACCCATGCCCTTAAATACTAGTTTAATTCTGGTGACCTAGCAATCTGAAAGATATTCATTTGCAAAGATGCCATTGAATTGACGTCGTAAGAATTCTCTTTCTTTAAAACCTAGGACACACTGCATAATAATTTTATGAATATTAGTTAGCCTTACTTTTTCCTGTTGATTATTCCAGTGAAAATTGAACGGTAGAACTTTTCAATTGCATGGACAGGAAAAATTGCTAAAAGAAGGATTTTACAGTGTAATAGTGGTACATGTGTACATATCTCCAAAATGTAGGCACAATACTAAGTTGCTTGCTACGTTATTGCCTATACTTTACATGATGCAGGTCATGTAATTAGTGGGCATTAATGAAATTTCTTTTGCTTCAAACTTAGGGTGTTGTAACACAACGGTTGGTCACTCTATCTATTCTATCTTGTTGGTTTTTGCTGATTCGAAAGTTTAGCAAGTCGTTATTGTCCTCTGGCTTCATATTATCCAATGCATGATCACAAAAGAAACAAAATTTTGATAATTTACAAGTTCGTCGCTGTGGTTTTCTACAAAATTGGAAACTAACGGGGTAAATCTTCAGGATAATTATTAATTTTTAGTTTACTCTTGGAATACTTTCTTACTTGAGGTCTATTTTGAAATTTTGAGTTAAAAGATAAGCCTACTGTAATTAGTCGATGATCACTTCCAACACTGAAATCACCCTTCTCATCCAACTCAAAGTTTCTCATGTACTTTAATAATCCTTCACTACAAAGAATAAGATCCAAAGTAGTGGAGAACCTTCCACTGATGAAGGTTTTCTTGGGCTCTTTCTACTTGCTATAAAACAGGAACAGATTATTTTTTACTAATAAAGTCAGAGACAAATTCTTTGTTGCTGTTAACATCCCCTTCAGTTTCCAATAGGTGGGCATTCCAATCCTGAGCAATTACAATGTCTTCATTTTCTCTTTGAAATTTAAACAGATCCCAGTTGAGGCAATGTAAAATTTTCTAATCCATTCCTTGTTTCCTTCAGGTGTTAAGTGTACAGTGCCCAAATTTACAACCTTAGTTCCAAATGTAAGTTTAATTGAAACGTAATCTTTGGGATAAAGAGAACAGAAAGCAATCTCTTGGAAAGATTGCAAAGAAATTGCTATTATATAACATCCCCTCTCCCACACCTTTTATGTCGGTGTTGCTCCTATTCCGACCTCTCCAATTTCAACCTTTTGTTTCAAGAGCCATGACTTCACCGCGTATATTAGTTTCCGTGAACATCATAATCCCAATGGTTACTACTATTGCCATATAGATAAAAAAAGAATTTGTAAGTCTTCTGTTTAAGGTGACCTAGTAGTAATATCATAACCTTTATTGAACTGATCTACTCCGTTTTATATTCAGCAATCACCGTCTACATAGTCGATTTGGGTTTGCACATGGGCATCATATAGCTACCAGATTTTTATTGAGCCCCTTGTACTGTGTAGGGAACTGGAAGGACTGCTTTATGGAGAATGAGTGAGGTGCGTATCGATTAAATTCTTCTGGGAATAGGTGGTAAAACAGATAAACTATGGTAAAATTCAGAATTTAATCAGAAAAATATTATAATAAATCACAATGATTTCTTTTGTGTTCCCACTGGGAATATTAATAAGCTAGGCTATAAAGTATAGCCTTCAGAGATATTTTACCAAAAAATTATGAAAAAAATATTTTTTTTTCGGAATCAAATAATGTTACGTTTTTAGATTGAGGACTTCGGTCATAACCACCCAATAGAAGAAACGGCTTCAGTAAACTTCTTGAACTAACAGCATAATATGCATTTTTTATTTGTGATGAAAACAGAAATATTAAAGACTTTTATATAGATATTTATACCTTTTCATGGGTTAATTTCGGAAGAATATAAGAAAATTTATGTGACCTATTACTTCTCTTTCATTTGACATAGATCGCATTACAATTGATTTCTAGGTTTGGTAACTAATCAAAACATGTGCTTTGACATATTAAGTGAAAAAGGCTTGAAAAGCACTAGGAATCTGCTTTTTTTTAAACCGGCTTCCAACTGTTAAATATATTTCCGAATTAAGAAGTACCTACACAGCAATTACCTTGATACCTTTGGGTTCAATTTATGGAAAATATATATTCACATGCCTGCATAACATATATAGGGACCGACACAGATGAATATACTTAAGCTAGATTTTGGTGTTTTCCACAACTATTCGGCCATGACACTATATCTTTGCTGATTCATGGAAGCAATACAAGTTCTGCCTCTAGCATATATAGAACTCTGTTGCCTTAGTTTTAGTTTTCTTCTCTGAAGAGGGGAACAATTAGTATGTTTAGGGGAACAGTCCACTGCAATTAAAAGGCAAAAACATAAAAGATTCTAAAGCTATTTATTTGTATGCGGCTTAAAAAGTGCCAATGATGAAATCGCTTTGAATAAAGTGCATCAACATGTTTTTGTTATATAATTACCAAGAGGGGAGGGGGGCGGCAGCAGAGTTAAACCTCAAATTTAAACATGATAGTGTCATGTAGCGGGGATTGACATGTAAGAAATACTTTGGGTTTGCTTGCAGAATGCATTGTCGGTTTCCCATTCAGTTGTGAATGGTGTATTATGAAAAATTTAATGCTCATCTACTAGGAAAAAGATTTTATTTTCCGTTAACATTGAAAAACATTAAGTGATCCAAAAAATTTCATAAAGTTGGTTCTCGCATTGCTATTCTAGCAGAAAAAATAACTTATGATTTACTAGTGATTACGACTTAGTGCATTCTGTAGGCAAGCGATCTTTTGTGTGCATACATGTCATCTTCTTTTGTGGGATTGAGAACTACGCAATATTACTTAAAGAAGTGTTTAATTATTAGATTCAGACCTATTTGATAGTTTCGTTTTGAAGCCACAGTATATTTAAGGTAGTTTCTCTTTAAGCAATTTTTTTTATCAATCACCTTGGGAGCATTATTGGTCATATGGTGTTACTAGAAATCAATCGCACTTTCGTAACCTTTTCGTTTCTGGACCGTCGCTCTGATCCCTAGATGACCTTGAATGCAATACAGGATATGAAAATTCTTAATATTTCTGAGTTCTACTGCTTGAAATAGCCCTGTCCACCAATTTTAGCTCTCTAGTAATCTAATATAGAAATTGGACCTTTGACATCGAAGTACTCATTGTATCAAAATTTAGCAACATTTATGAGAAATACAATCGTAAATACCACCAGGCAGAAATGTTTAACAATCTATCACTAATCTTTAACCTCAGAGGATTCATAGCATCCGAAATTTCACTTTTCTGAAATCGACGGCCCAAAACACATGTCGCCAATTTTTAGTACTCTAGTACAATAGAGCAAAATTTTGCCTTTGACCTCGAAGGACCCACCGAACCCAAAATTTCGTAACGTTACGCAGAACTCGTAGATCAAGGTTTAACCTCTATTTGACATTTAAGGTCAATCGGAGGTCAAATTTCGAATTTTTCCTGAGATCTGACTCAGTTAATAGAGCGCCAGGCTTCTAATCTGTAGTTCCCAGGTCCAAGTCCCTGTGTCGAGATTTATCTCCGCAAAACTCCCACCCTACCCACGATCAATAGGGCACATTGATGGGCTTGGAAAGGCTGCCATCCGTCGGATGGGACATAATAGCATGGCCCATGGCGGGAGAACCGTACCCTGAGCGTGTTAAAGAACAAGCTGGATGGCCTTGACGGGAGGCTACCATCAGTATCCTAACAGCTGTCCAATGGCTCCCCTCTGCCAACCTTCTCTGAGTCCTTGGAGTTCCTATAACCTGGCCATTTAGCCCATTGTGTGTAAAAAGTGACCCTCAGAGACAAAACAACCCAACCCCTAAGTGCAAATTTTCTAGACCTTTTGGCCGAAAAACAGCCTATTCCCTATTTTTTTTACATTTTTTTTTACCAATTTTCAACAATTTTCGATCAATATTTAAAGAGTCATTGAAGCGGGACCATTTAACAGCAGACGACACTGTCACACTGTCTCTAAATTGATGAAATCTTAAAAAATCATCATACAAACTTCAGATATTTAATTCATGTTAGTGAACAAATTGTTAGAAGAGTTGTGTTTTATCTATTGAAGTATTTTTTCACGTGTCAAAAGTTGAAGATAAATGCTTCAACTTCCATTCATTCTTTAAATATTAAACGAATATTGCGGGAAATATATTTAGAGAGATTTGAGTGACATCTACAATTTATCGCCAATAACAATTTTTGCGTAAAAGGTTTATTTTCAATGTTAAGAAGCTTTGAAAGTGGCTTTCCATTCACATAACATGGAAGTATTCGGACACTTTTTTAAACGTAGTGTATTTTGCCACCCGAAGCAAACTTGGATTCTGCCATCCCTTTCTTCAGAACTCCATTAGCTCGGTCAGTTTTAGAGCAGTTGTGGTTAGTTTATTGGCAAATTTGCCGCACGGTGCTGCCTTCTGCTATGACTCTTAACGTTTGTGCTGAAAGGAAAGGGTTGGGTTGTTTTACCTCTGAGCGGCACTTTTTTGCACACCATGGGCTAAATGGCCAGGTCACATGGACCCCGAAGGCTCAGAGAAGGTTGGGGGAGGGGACCCACTGGAACAGCTGTTGGGAGACAGATGGTAGCCTCCCGTCAAGGCCATCCAGCGTGTTCTTTAACGTGCACAGGGTATGGCTCTCCCGTACACGGGGCCACGACTTAACGTCCCATCCGACGGACGGCGGCCTTTCCAAGCCCATCGGTGTCCCCTACTGACCGTGGGAAGGGCGGGGAATTTTGCGGAGATAAATCTCAACGCTGACCCAGCTGGGACTCGAACCTGGGAACTACATGTTACGAGACTGACGCGCTACCGACTGAGCCACCCCTGCCCCTGAAAGGAAAGGAATAGGTCAACTCAAGGTCTACGATAAGTACAGAAAGCATGGATTTATTCTTTAGGGTATATTGGATGTTCTGCAGCTGCTGAAAATTTCCTGATACGTATAATTTTATAGTTGAGTTAAATTTTGATTTATGTTATATTTTACTTTGTTGTTTGAGATGGCTTTTCGTAAACGGAAAATTTTTAAGAAGGAAGAAGTTATGAACATTTTATTTGCCATTTCAGATTATCTGAAGAAGAGAACGAGGTTTCGATCGCATATCAATAAAGAATAATCACCTGCGCTGAATGGTGGTCAGGAAGGATTTTTCAAGCCTAAAATGAGATGATAGAGGACGAGATTTCAGTGGCATTTCGTGGTCCAACCAAATCACTAATGAATCAATGACCTGGATTGCCCATGAAAATCGAGTTGGACCAGTTCATAATCTTTCGGTAGGATCAAAATCCTTTGGAGTTTTAAAAATACTTCTGAATGACAAAATGCCTGAATTGATTATGAACAATACGAACCGATATTCTAAAGCAGGCCCACCCAATCTGCGGTTCATAAAACACATAAAAAATATACTGCATCTGGCTCATTTCTTCCTATATATATATTTTTTTGTTTTCAATTAAAATATTTCCTTGATTCCTTAAAAGTAGTTTTTTTTTCTAATTCCTTTGAAATGCATGTTTTCCTTTTTCAATTGAGACTTTTCCCTCTCTGCTCTTTCAGAGTATAGTGTGTTGTTTTTAGTGCCTCTTAAATAAGTTTGGGTTGGACGATCCTGATCTATAGGGAAACAAAATAAATGCGAATCTAAATTGGAATCCTATCGATAATATTAATGAAATATAAGAATTCTTTAACTATGAGAATTTCAAAACTCCTTCGCTTAGATGGTTGTTGGTCTGATAATCCCAATTTGGGAAATCAAATGACCAAATGCATCATGCCGCTTCATCATTTTTTGGTGATCCTGAGGAATTTTAATCTGTCTGAGCGAAGTTTGGTGCACTCACAAAGTCAATACATAAAGCATTCAATAGATTCGTAAATGTGAATAAATTTTTCCCCGTTCTTCTTCATGCTGCAGGAAGTGGGGGGAGGGGGGCAATCGTTGCCCCCTCTGGATCCGCCACTGATGGAAAGAATGTATTATGTTTTTTATATCCTCTGTTAGTTTAAGAGAAAAGACTTGAATATGTCTAGTTTTATTTTTGGAAGAAACATACAGGAAAGTAATGATAACAGACTAGAATTATACAATTGATTATCTTTATAATATGCCAACGTTCATAGCATGAAATTTCACAGAAATGCGTAAATTCTGTATAAGTGAACTTGTTCGTGATGATAGCAAATCCGTTGAAAATTTCCTTTGATTTCGCTTGATTAATTCTTTTGCAGAAGCAGAAAACTGTTTTCCCCCAGCATGATGGGTATTTAAAGTTGATGACATTCAAAATGTGGAACAAAACATAAAGATGAACATTAAACTCAATGTCTTAAATAGCGGATAATACAAGAGTATGATGTGTATATTCCTTGTAAGAGTATTAATAATCTAGTAGGAAGTGAGGATGGATGGTGCTGCAGGAACAACTTGTTGCTGTCTAAGGGTAGGATACCAGGTTGTAAGGTATCAGATGAAATCTCTCTTCTATGTGATTATAATGCCAGGTGAGTAGAATCTTCCAGACACTGGTGATCTGTAGATATAGGGTCTGTTGGTTGCAGTGTACAAAAGTGGGATTATACATGCCAAGTTTTCTCGTTCTGTTATACCCATAAGCTGATCTGTAACGATCCGGTAAAACCATTTTAATGGAGTAAAGGCTCCCATATGCATTATATCCATTTGGTGTCCTGTAACAGTTAGGGGATCCATAGATATCAAATGTACTCGTGCTATAATGGTAAGGGGCCCTATAGGTATCAGGCCTACTCGTATTCTAGTATAATGGTGACCTATATGAATCAGGCGTACTTCTTGCATCGTAATAGAAAGGTCTACTTGTTGTACTGTCATAGTAAGGTGACCTATAGGTGCCAGGCCTACTCGTATCGTAAGAGGATGGTGACCTGTAGGAATCAGACGTACTTCTTGCATCATAATAGAAAGGTCTAATTGTTGTACTGTCATAGTAAGGTGACCTATAGGTACCAGGCCTACTCGTATCGTAATAGGATGGTGACCTGTAGGAATCAGGCGTACTTCTTGCATCATAATAGAAAGGTCTAATTGTTGTACTGTCATAGTAAGGTGACCTATAGGTACCAGGCCTATTCGTACTGTAATAGGATGGCGACCAGTAGGAATCAGGCATAGCTGTTGTATCATAATTGAAACGTCTACTTGTTGTACTGCCGTAGTAGGGTGACCTGTAGGTACCAGGCCTACTCGTACTGTAATAGGATGATGACCTGTAGGAATCAGGCGTTCTTGTTGCATCATAATAGAATGGTCTACTTGTTGTTGTACTGTCATAGTAAGGTGACCTATATGTATAAGGCCTACTGGTACTGTGAAAATAAGGTGGTCTATAGGTGTAGGGAGTACTTGAACTGTAATAGTAAGATGGCCTGCTTGTTGCATTATAATAGTAAGGCATTCTTGTCGTAGTATAGTAGGTAGGTCTATTAGTTTCAGGTCTACTAGTACCGTAAGAGTTAGGGGACCTGTAGGTATCAGTTGTACTGTAAGAGTAAGGAGACCTATAGGTGGCAGGTGTACTTGTACTGTAATAGTAAGGGGCCCTATAAGTAAAAGGTGTACTTGTACTGTAATAATAAGGTGGCCTGTTCGTTGCATTATGATAAAAAGGTCTGCTGGTTGTACTGTAGTAGTAAGGTGATATATATGTATAAGGTCTACTTGTACTGTGATAGTATGGTGAACTATAGGTATCAGGTCTATTTGTACTGTAATAGTGTGGTGAGTTATAAGAATCAGGTCTTATGTTACTGTAATTATATGGTGACCCATAGGAATACGATCTTCTTATTACGTTAGGAGAGAAGGGTATGCTTGTGATGCTGTAGTTATATGGAAACTTATCAGTATCAGACCTACTTGTTCCTCTATAATAATATGGTGATCCATAGGCATCAGGCCTACTGGTTGTACTGTCGTAAAAAGGTCTATTTGTTGTACCGTAGTAATAAGGTGATCTGTAGGTATCAGGTGTACGTCTTGTAGCGTAATCGTAAGATGGCCTTTGAATATCTGGTCTACTTGTTGTAGGGTAATAATAGGATTGACTGGATGTATATCTGCTCGTTGTAGGATAATTATAAGTTAATCTGTTACTTTCTGGTCTACTTGTCGTAGGGTAATTATAGAGAAGCCTATTGGGGACATTTTGATTTGAAGCAATATTAAAAACTGGTCGGTAGCGAACATAGTTTGTTTTGTATACAGGAGTAGTGTCCGAAATTGTTACGAATGGTATGTAGATCTCAGGTGTGCTTTGAGCTTGCTGGGAGCCTATAGACCGTTCTATAAGCTGTCTGTTGGAAGTGTATTTAGGACCATATATGTTATAAAGTGGCAAGGAAGCAGTACCAGGATATGTGCCAGCATTATAATTTCTGAGGTTGTTTGAAATACTTGCTGGAATATCTTCAGAGGCGGTGGCGGTAGTCTGTGGCTTATAGGCTGAACCTTGTACTCTTTCAGTAGGGTTATTTTCACTGTATTTTGGGCTCGAAGAATATAAATAGTTTAAGTTTTTTGAAGTGCTAGGGAAATAAGAAGCATAATTAGATTGATAAGGAGATATTCGAAAGATGGCTTCTTTCAGAGGAGAACTTTTTTCAGAATCTGAGAAAGATGGTGTTAAGAATGAATCAGATGAAATGTAAGGCTTTCTCTTTGAAGAGTCTACTTTCTGGGAAGAATTGAATACAAATCTTCCAAAGGTTATTCCAACATCATTATGTCCAATGAATCCTTTGAAAGGTCCATATTGTCCTTCTCCTTCGATGTTTTCAATATCTCTGTTATTGGAAATTTTCTGAAAGTTCACGTAATATGGCTGGTTCCCAAAGGCTGCTGCTATCATAACAGCTACAACAAGAATCACCACCTGTGAAAAAAAGGTAATAAATTTAGTTTATAAATATACGGTATTCGGAAAACTTTGTTATTGTAAAGATATTTTTTCGAAACTATATTTTACAAGCTTAGATAATATGAAGAAAGCATTTTTTTTCTGTTTACAGAACTTGTTATGTATATTAGCATTTATTATCAGAATTCAGAGGTTTAAGAATGAAAACCTCATAACTTCATATCTCTGTTCTGTCTTTTGATTATATTATTTGTCTGAACGAAACATGGTTAAACGAGGGTATTGATAGCAACGAACTTTTTGATGAGAGGTACAATGTATTTAGATCAGACAGACACCGAACTAACTATTCTAAGTCGTTGGAGGGGTGTGTGTGTGTGTGTGTGGGGGGGGGGGGGTTGATTGCGATAGAGAAATATATTGTTTGTATTGAATTGAGTGGCAATAGAAATGTTGAAAATTTTCTTAAAGTCGTTCTTTATAATAATAACAAATCGTATATCGAGTTGCCGTCCCGTGGCAGAGAGGTTAGCACGCTTGGCTACTAATCTAATGGACCTGGGTTCGAGCGTAACCATCGAGACTCAATTCACTGATGACGTCATATGTTCTGACGTCAGCATTCGTGGATCTAACATCTTGACACCCCGTAGCTTCTTGTGTTGGCGGGATTTTCTAATGTTATGTTATCTTCGAAGTGGCGCTTTATTTTTCTGTGATTAAGTTTTTACTTGTGAATCAGTTTTTGGAGAAATGCCTCATCCTGGTTCTGTTCCTGGCTGTAGAGGAAACTATGAAAGTTCAAGAAATGTGCGCGTTTACAGTTTTCCCCAGGATGAAGAGTTGTGCAGAAAATGGCTTCTAGCAATAAGAAGAGAAAACTTCACAGTAACAAAATTTAGCAAGGTATGTCAATTTTGTTTTTCGCCTTTTTATAATAGCAAGTATATTTGTGATAAAATTTTGAGATTGCTGAAATCCTAGCAAAATTGCAATATTTGGCAAGAGTATATAAAATGGTTTGAATGATTATTGTGAAGAGTATATTGTGCCATACATTCATATAACTTAACTGCTATACGTTTAGTCACAATTAGTTGTTTATTTATCCTTTTCGATTTGCATCGTGGTTGTTTTTGCTGAAGGAGGGTATTGAATATGAGATTTTTATACAGTTATGTGAAATATAGGTTTAAGAAATAGTGATCACAAAACAACACACACACACATATATATATATAGAGTACAGAGCATTAGTTACTCATTAATAGTTTGGATGACATATAAATCTAAGGTTTATTTTCATAATACACTTGGGAAATATCAGGAATGAACTATGCATCTAGAAACCCATATCTCTTTTACTTCAAAGTGTCTCAGGTTTATGCAAATATGATTTTCACATTTTTCTCAGAGTTTTAATGTGTTAGTTAGTTTTAATAATTTTCAAGAGAACAGGTTATATACCATTCATTACTTAATGTTTGAATGCCATAGTCGTCGGGTAAAATTTGTGCATTATGAATAAATTTCTATTTCATGAATGCTTGTGTAACATAACTTATGTAGTGATTGATCATTTCACCTACAAATATACATAGCATAATAGAATTGTTTATATGCAGAAATCATAGAGTTGAAAAGGGCAAATCATTATTGCCCACGAAATGTTTTACTGGATCATTATAAGTCAAATGCAAAATATGTCTCAAATTAGGTTTCTGAAAGATATAGAAAAATTCTAGTATTGGTGTTTCATTAAACAGATAGTATAAATACTGTAGGATTGAACTAATGCATAATACAAATTCATCATTGCCTTATATTTATAATTCAAGATATATTTTAATGCGTCCAATATCTTTTGCAATTATTCTACTCACTTGAACAATTTAATTCAAGTTTGCATCTCTCGAAACATAGAAAAACTTGATTTGTTGACATATTTGGACTTTTGACCATTTACAATAATTTTTACTTTTCTTACTATTTTTTTATAAAGCATATATAACTGGAATAACACAACAGTGTTGTAGATTAAGCTTAATTGATCAGTAACAATCAGACAAAAAAAAATTTAACATATAAAGCACAACACACTTAATGGTGTTCATCTTTCTCTCTAGGTTTGTGAATTACACTTCAAAGAGAGTGATTTTCAAAGATGTTCAAGCGCATTCGATGAGAAAACTGGTAAGACGGTTACTGTGCAATTGAAAATCCCCAGACTAATTCCTGGTAGCATTCTATCAAAACTCCAGTTCCTATAGTAAAATTTTATGTTGTTAATTCTGAGCTTATGGTGAGAGCATATGAAAAAGATAATGAGCAATCCAAAGTTGGAAAACATACTTTTCTTCTAAAACATCAGTCATATTGATGTTTTAAATGATCATTTAAATTGTTTAATAAGAAATAGTAAAAAAACTCGAAAGTAATAGTAGACATAGTATTGATTAATGTGTAATATTTTGAAAGTACTTTGCACATCTGATGAAAGTAATAGCAATCATTTAAAATTCATTGAGGAACAGTTGATAGTATTTGGGTTAAATAAGTGTGGTTTAAGGTATTCATCAGATATGATGATTTTTGCATCACTTATTTTAGCATGGCTCCTCGTGCATATAATTTTGTTAGAGAAAGTGGAAACATTAAATTACCACATCTTAGTACAATTCGACACATTTGTCTTCGGTTTAATGTCAATCCTGCTGTAGAGAAAGTCGATTAAAATTTTTTATCATATGTCAGGCAAAAATATTCTTTTTTGAGTGATACAGATAAAAAAGTGATTTTAATGCTTGATGAAATTCATCTCAAACAGTATTTGGATTTCAAATGTGGTAACCTTGTTGGTCTGTCATTTAACAAACAAAACATGGCAACCAGTGCCCATGTATTTATAACTAGTTTGCTTTCCAACTATAAAGATGTAGTTCATATATTACAAGCCAAAGCAATAAATGCCGATATTCTTTACAGTATTATTTAAAAAAATTATCATTGGTTTGGAAGAAATTGATTTTTTTATGATATGTGTTGTAGCTCACAATAATTCTATCAATCGTAAGAGTATGTCATTATGTCTTTCTCCCCCAAAAGTTCAAATTGTATATACTCATCCATCAGATTAATCAACACCTTTATTTTTTTCTTACTGACCCAGTTCATTTGTTGAAGTGTATCAGAAATAACTGGCTAAATCAAAAACATTTTGAAAAATGTATGTACTATCCACATTTTGTAAATAAAGGATATAGTATTTTATCGTTCAAAATTGCATCCTTATCAACCCTTAAAAGAACTGCATAAATATGAAGCAAACTCATTGTTAAAATATGGATTTAATCTCTCGTATAGAGCCTTGAACCCAAGTAACCTTGAGAGACAAAATGTTAAATTAGTCTTAAATATTTTTAATGACTTTGTAGTTAATGGACTTTTAAAAATAGGAAAGAAAGCACAAATTGCTACATTACCAAGATACATCAGATTTCATTAAGTTCATTTTAACATGGTGGCATATTGTAAATGTAAAATCACCTTTTAAAGGTGAACGCTTGAATAACAAACACCAAATGCCATTAACGTGTTCAGAGTCAGATGAAAATGTCTCATTTCTGAATTCTTTCTTCAATAAATGTATGCGTCATTTTTCTGCTGAGGTCCTGCCATCCTCTCAGACCTTCTACTATGGCATATAAACTAACAGGCTCCTGTCAGACCTCTGTGGCAAGCAGCTGCTTGAGGGGGTATTTATTTTACTTTATTTTTGGCTAGATAAATGCGAACAGATGAGTTGCACAACTGGTATGCTAACGAAAGAAACCCATTCTGCATTAAGACTTAGTACATATTCACTGCTAGAAATTACTTCATATTGTACCTCTGAACTCAAAATATATTTTATCTGGTATATCAAACTGTTCAAACGGATAATTTAGAGAATCGTTTCAAACTGATAATTTAGTGAGTCGTTTCGGCCTCTATAGGCAGTTAGCTGGAAGCCAATATAAGTATGTCAATTATTTGAATGTGAAACAAAATTAAGAGTGCAGTCACTGTTGGAACTTCCCACTAAGTCAAGTGGTAAAATTAAAATAACCGATTTGGATTTTAAAGATGATTTTAAGGAAATGAATTTTATGTATATTAGCTTAAAATTTAACATTACAGTGCTTCCTTTAGATTTGTCTGATTGTGATAACTCTCTTCCTGTAATTGCATATATGGCAGGTTATTGTGTATTTTCAGTGTTGAAAAGTTTGAAATGTGATCATTGTAAACATTTACTATTATTTGATAAAAAAGCAGAATTGGATGTAAAATTTAAGTATATACAAAAATTTGATAGAGGAGTCTTTTTTTGCCCAAATGAGATAGTAATTAATGTTGTATTACGAAATTATATTACTATGAAAAAATTGTGTACTGAATTTGAAGAAGAATTTATGGAATTACTTGATTATCACTCAAGTTGTGAATTTGGCCATTGAATTGGAAAAATTCTAGAAATGATTATCTGGTGTTCAACAAATATATTTAAAAAAAAATGACTGTTTGTTAGAAAATTTGGGAAATAAGAAAAAAATGTCTTAGTGCCAAAAAAAAAGTTGTCTACCCTCAATAAATAGTTACTTAATTCTTACTCCAATGTAACTTTTGTAGATAATAAGCATTTCTATTTTATTCATTAAATATATTTATATAAAATTCCGTTTTTCTATTTTTAAATCAGTTTTGGTTAATGATGGTTTGTTATAGCACCTATTTACTCAAGGCGAAATGATCATTTATTTTATGTACTTTTACCGCATAAAACTATACTGAAAGCACTTGTTGCATTTATTGCTCCATGAATGTTTAACGGTATTAGAATAGAAATAGAATAGAATAGAACATAAATGTTTAATGGTATTAGAATAGAATAATGTGTAGCATGCTTTGAAAAGGTAAATCGGGAATTTGTATCAATAGCAAAAATACAGATTACCTGTAGACATAAAATTCAAGAAATTATTTAGCTGAAAAAATGAGTTTTGCCCTCTGGAGTCTCACTCACGGTGAAACGAAATGATTTCGAGAGTTTGTTTCATTTGGAAAATTTCGGAAATCTGGTAAATTAAAGGATTCTCCTCAAAATCTGATCGGAATCATTTCTAGCAGCGGAATTGCGCAATAAGTTTAAAAATATTATTTACCGTCACTCTGACCTCCATTTGACCTTAATAGAGACACCAGATCTGAAAAATTCTCGCATTTCTGAATTCTACTGTCTGAAATAGGCCTAGTTACCAAATTTTAGCTCTCCAGCACAGGTATATTAAACTTTGACTTCTGACGTCAAAGGACCCTTCGCATGCAAAATTTGACAACATTTCTGAGATCTAAGACTCAAAATTCCCCCAGGCACTAATTTTTAACCTTCTAGTACTTTAGATCTATATTTGACCTTTGACCCCAAAGAAACCATCGCAACCAAATTTTAACATTTCCGAGATCTACGACCCAAAATATCCTCAGGAACCAATTTTTAGTTAGCTTTCTGGCAGTGACCTTTGACCTCCGGATCCGAAATTTCGAAACGTTTCCGTCATCTACAGCCCGAAACACCCCCAGACACCAATTTCACGTTTCTAGCTCTCGTCTTCAAGTTCAACAGAGGTCACGTATAGGTTTGACCTCTATGTGACCTCTCTTTGCCCTTGAAGGACATGTCGGAGGTCAAATTTCGGATATTTTCCGAGATCTACGATCCGGATTACCCCTAGGTTAGAATCAGCCTGATCCCCTGTCAGCCGTCTCAGCCAATCACTCACAATCGTCTTTATATATTCACTCACAGTCATTTATATATATTCCCTTACTATATATATTAGATATATGGGAACTTGGGTTGTGTTGGGTTGTTTTACCTCTGAGCGGCACTTTTTTGCACACCATGGGCTAAATGGCCAGGTCACATGGACCCCGAAGGTTGGGGGAGGGGTTCCACTGGAACAGCTGTTGGGAGACAGATGGTAGGCCCCCTCGTCCCCAAGAAGGTTGGGGGAGGGGACCCACTGGAACAGCTGTTGGGAGACAGATGGTAGGCCCCCCCGTCAAGGCCATTCAGCATGTTCTTTAACGTGCACAGGGTATGGCTTTCCCGCACACGGGGCCACGGCTTAACGTCCCATCCGACGGACGGCGGCCTTTCCAAGCCCATTGGTGTCCCCTACTGACCGTGGGCAGGGCGGTGAATTTTGCGGAGATAAATCTCAACGCTGAGCCAGCTGGGACTCGAACCTGGGAACTACAGATTACGAGCCTGGCGCGCTACCGACTGAGCCACCCCGCCCGTGGGAACCTGGACGAGCATTGTTATGCGCCCTGATATCCATTTAGTAGTGTCAAAAATTCTTTTTAAATTATTCCTTTGTTCTTACGCTATTTTTTCTCAAAATAGTTTTAATAGCAGATCGGGTAATATGATACGTAAATTTATACGACGAAATAAAGAAAGTTTATTATTATTTTTTGATTTTTAATACTATTTTTAGATTTAATCTTTAAATGCAGAATGAAAAATATACAAGATATCAGTAAATGACATTTCTGTATTTGCTAATTGTTATTAGAGAAGTGTTTTTCTTACCATAGACGTCATTTGGCAGGATTCTCTGAAATTAACAGTTTAAGTGGTTTTTCACGTTTCGATACAAGAAGAAGATCAGTTTGTGCCTCTATAATGGAAGAGTCAGCTTTGATGTTAGATGAAAGGTTGCACCAGTATAAAAGCCTTATGTATCGTGACTGGCGATCAAAGGTACACAAGGGAATATCAAAGCCGATGTTTTTTGTTCATTCTGATTCAAGAGTTGTTGTTAGAGGGAAAGCCAGGTCAGTAAAACCCAATCCATTGTATGTGCCATTCTATGCAAACTTTCCCTGTGCAGTCTTTTGTCAGTGAAAGGTACGTGCCATGAGTTTCTGCAACAAAAATTGCACCAACACGCAAACAGTTTATTATCTTCGTTGCTGTTGTTTACACACTGCAGCTGATAAAATGATCCAAAATCCAGAGGAAGGATGTTTCCTTCCTTTGAACTAGAAACTGCTGAACTCTTACTATTCAAAAGAAATTCAAGCGTAGTTATGGTAACCAGCCATGAAAACGTTAAATGAGGTAAACCCAAAAAATATTTTTGGTATTTTACTTACATATAGGATTGGAATAAAATGAAATTCTTATGGAATAAGAATAAAGTTTTATTGGGTAATTCACTGGGTTCTTTAGAAATGGGAGGACATGGAATGAAATTCTGTTCCAGTGACGAAATCCAAAAGGAAACGAAAGGTAATTAGTGTCTAAACCAGGCCAACCGCGGCTCACTGAGAGAGAATTTGCGGCTCTTAAATAAAATCGGCTCTCGATTTACGTGGGCTGAGTTCTTAAAACTGGCTATATAAAGCAAACACAGTATATATGCCCTTAAGTTCTATTCTCTTATATTTAGAGTTGCGTCCTTTTTGAAACACCCTGTACATCTTAATGTCACGGCATATTTGAACATTGTTGCTGACCAAGTTCATCCCTTCGTTGTTACAATTTTTCCTCACTCGGACGGACACGTTCAGCATGATAATGCACCTGCTCATAAGGCACGAATCGTCATTGAATGGTTCCACGAACATACTGACGAGATTTCATTGCTTCATTGGCCTGCGCAGTCCCCAAATCTAAACCCTATCGAGCATCTTTGGGATGAGATGGTGAGGGCTATTCACAGCGAGACTGTGCCACCGTCCAATTTGCAACATCTGCGCGACACAATCATTTTGGCATCGTACAATATTCTGCACCACGCATCCAGCATCTTGTGAACTCCATGCCCTGACGAATTCAGGTTGTACTGAAGGCCAAAGGAGATACAACACTCTACTAGATAGGTGACATCTCAGTGTATATAGATCATTGTGAGTGATTGACTGACGACTGACTGACAGGGATCACACTAATTCTAACTCTGACGTAGAAATAGTAGAGCTCTGAGAATTCGCATAAGGGTAATCCATGTCGTAAGTCTCGAGAAAAATCCAAACTTTGACTTCTGACGTGTCCTTCAAATCAAACGGAGGTAACGTAGAGGTCAAATCTTGATCTGCAAGAACTAGAAACTTGAAAATTTGTGTCCGGGGATGTTTCAGGCTGTAAATCTCTGAAACGTTAAGAAATTGTGGAACCGGATAGTCCTTCGAGTTCAAAGGTAAAATTTATATCTACTAGTGCTAGAGAGGTAAAAATTGCTTCTCTGTCGAAATCTCAAACTTGTCTACCTTTGTGCTTGTTTGCTTTGAAAACCAAAACATTTGTCTTTGTATAATTTCATTTTAGCCCCGTATATTATGTCCGTCACTAAAAAGAGAATAAAAAAATACAACTATAAAATACTATTCCATATAGATTATGATTTTAACCTTTCCTGTTTGGTGAAATATTTTAATAATTGGAAAAGCCTACTCAAGTCTTAAACTCATCCCCTCCACCTGTCGAAACTAAATTCTCAGACCCCCCCTCCCCCTAGAACAAAATTCTTCTAAAAAAAATAGAACTATAAAATATTATTCCATATAGATTATGATTTTAACCTTTCCTGTTTGGTGAAATATTTTAATAATTGGAAAAGCCTACTCAAGTCTTAAACTCATCCCCTCCACCTGTCGAAACTAAATTCTCAGACCCCCCCTCCCCCTAGAACAAAATTCTTGGAACCTCCCCTCCGAACCTAAACTAAAATCTCGGACCCCCACCTCCCCACCCCCCATTCCCAGCCCCCGAAACGAAATCTTGCTGGGGGGAAATAAATTCAACAAAACGGCGCATTACCGCATTTTAGCGCAAGTGTTCAAAATTCTCTTTTTTTGGTAGACGGAGAATTCTTGCAGCAACTGCAGTAATTTTTATTTTCTGTTTTATAGGCGCGTATGAAAAGATACTATTTTTTTAATTTTTTTAATTTTTCAGGATACGTTGGATTGCACGTTTTTTTCCAAATTGGTGAAATTAAAATTGGAATGTCAGGTATTTTTCAACAAAACGGCGGACCACCACATTTTAGCGCAAATGTTCAAAGAGCTCTAAATGCAAAATCGCTGAATTGGTAGAGATGGGCGGATCATGTGACCCCCAAGAAGTTCTAATTTGGCACTAATGGAGTCTTTTTTGGTGATATATTAAAAGCATTGCTTAATCCGAAACATTTTGTCAGTTACAGTATTTATATGAAAGAATTACTGCAACTGCTGCAAGTGTCACACCAGATACCCTGAGCCTAGAATGGGAGGAAATGAAATATCCCCACGGATATTTCCGCGCCAAAAATGGTGCCCACGTTGAACTCTGTTAAACCGAAAACAGAGCGCTCTCTAGTCTCACTGCAACTAGCACAGCAAGCCATCGGAGACAATTCTCAGTGTGTGTTATAGAAAATAATCCATAAACAATTATTATTCTGTTATTATAGATAGACTGCATTCTTTCGTTTTTAGCTTCTCTGTAACGTATAAATACTCTGTAGTTAAAGTTTCTTTTTTGTAGTTTTAGTTTTAGTTCTCTCTGTGAGAAGTTGTTGGGCTTGGGATACTGCCGTTCGACGGATAGACGCTAAGCCACTGCACCGTTGTGGGACAACCATACCCTGTGACCAATAAAGAATACGCTGAATGGCCTTGACCAATGACTTCCATCTGTCTCCACACAACTATCCAGTCGGTCCCCTTCCCTACGCGATCTGAGCCTTTGTGGTTCTTGTGTCGTGGCCATTTAAAGCATCGTATACAAAAAACTTCTGCTCACAGGCAAAACCAAAGATATGGGTTTAAAGTAAATTTATTTCTAATCCTTTTTTTATCATACATTTTTGCGGCATCTTTTCGAGTGGCGTGTTTTCTTTACAAGCCTTCTACATGTTGCACGTCTCTACTGCAAACATTATATATAAATATATACCAAACTTTATTTTACGTATTATTATCTACTACTATTGCTTGCTATTATCTATTACTGTTGCAATTTTAAATTTTTTATAAAAATTATTCCGCTGATGAAATCAAGTTTACATAAAAATATAAAGGTCAGTTTTTCTGATAAAACGTTTTTGGTGTAGTTTGCCATAAATTACCCTAAGTACCTCTCTCATATATATGCCAGACCACTGTAGCAAGTAGCTGCTTTAGGAAATATTTATTTTTTTATTATTTTATATTTTACCGCCGCTGTTACAGTTTGAAATAATTAATGAATAATACCTCCGCTTTAATTATAATATCAGATAAACCTAATCGTAATGATCTAGAACAGGCGTGTCCAACCTTTGACTTCCCTGGGCCACACTGAATGAAAATTAATTGTTTTGGGCCTCCCATAAAATATATAATATAGTTAATGTATATGAATAATAAAACTTCATTTATTTTCTTATGTTTTTTATTATAAAATTAAAAAAAGGGCAACATAAAACTAGTGGGATATCAAACACTCACTGAAAATCACATAATCATGTTGAAAGCTTATGTCGTAAACTTTAAGATTTTGTGGGCCGCATTACTAGCAGTCCAGCGCCGCGGGTTGGACACGCCTGATCTAGAATGTATCTTTTCGGGTACAATATCACAAATAAAAAAAAGATAATGAAACCTCAACAGTTATTAGCAGATCAATAGATGGCCTTGTCTACCATCCAGTATGTTATTTAATATGTACAGGATATGGCTGTGTGCATATGGGACTACAGCTAGACATACCATCTGACAAACAGCAGACTTCAGAAGCACAGTATTATCCTCTTTCTAAGAACAGAATGGGAATTAGTAGAAAAAATTCTCAGCACTGACACAATTGAGACTCAAATCGGGGAACATCACATTATGAGCCTGACATATACTGACTGAGCCAACTCCTGCTTCAAATTTGAATGACTGACTAGATAAAACAGTTGTTTCGTTCTAGTGACCAGTATGTCCACCCTAATTCTTAATCGATGCAAATTGCCATGTAGTACCATTAACTGGAAATCCATGGGTTCTTCACAACCAAAGTTAGCAGAGGATTCATCACTGGCCAACAGCTCAATAGATAAGAGCATCTGACATGTTATAAGGAGGCTGTTGATTCAGTTAAACACTCATATAACCATATGCTTTACCTGGCATATTATGACAGCAACCTATAATTTGGAGCTTCTTTTATACAGATGTGTCCAAACAGTTATGTTGCTTCATTTGTATTCATGTAAATTATTCATTAATATTTTACCAGAGCTATTATTATCCCTACTTTTAAAAAAGGTGATCACAGTTCTTGTGATAACTATAGGGGTATCAGCCTACTTTCTGTTCCAGGAAGTTCTTTACATGATTGTGCTTAATAGAATTAAGAATCTGGTTGATGGGCAATTGCGGGATGAGCAATGTGGATTCAGAAGTGGTAGGGATGTGTAGATAAAATATTTTCAGCTATTCAGATTCTTGAGTGACATTCAGGCGTCGGCAACCTATGACCCGCGGGTCACCAAGTGACCCATTTAATAATTTCAAGTGACCCACTTGAGTTCTGCAAATAAAGTATAATTTATTTTTATATATTATACTTTATTTGCGGATCTCAAGTGGGTCACTTGAAATTATTAAATGGGTCACTTGGTGACCCGCGGGTCATAGGTTGCCGACGCCTGGTTTATAATTTCCGAAACTTTGGTTGCCAGCTATATAAAGTTCAAAAAGACTTTCGACTGATCGTCGTGTTTATTGTTAGATCCTATAGAGTACTATATAAGTTAGTTAGTATAATGAAAGCTCTCTATATTAATACTGGATCATATGCGGGATTTGGAATGGCTTCTAGCAATTTGTTTGCATTGCTAGTGGAGTTAGACATGAGTGCATTTTGTCTGCTTTTCACTTTAGTTTGGTTATTGATCACGTTATGCGGAATTCTCTACAAGAGGAATATTTTGGCCATAAATTGTCTAAAGATCTGAAAATTTCCTATTTAGATTATTGGGATGATTTGGCGCTGTTGGCTAACGATGTTAATGTGAAATTATTTCATTAGAGCAATTGCTAAGACTAGTAGTAGAGTCGATTTAAGATAAACACATAAAATTGAAGTGATGAAAATTATTCATGCAGGTTGTGGTTCAGTGAATCTGAATGGTTGGACTCTTGAGCAAGAATGTCAGTTTAATTTTCTCGAGAATTGTTTAACAGATACTGATGATGTGCGGCATGATATAAATAGAAGAATATGGAATTTTTCCTGGAACTTTTGAGAGTCTACGGACAATGGGGAAAAATAGGAGTATACATCTAAAGACTAAAATTAGGCTGTGTAAGAGTTTGATTCTTTAAACGGTTAATTATGGTAGCGAAAAATGGACCCTTTGTAATGAAGATAGCAGGAAATTTGATGCCTTTGATTGTAGATGCTTACGCAGTATCTTGGGCATTAGGTGGTTCCGCTTTGTAAGTAATGATGAGGTTAGGCAAAGGAGTCAGCAAACTCCTTTAAGCAGCATATTGTGCAGAGAGAGACTCCGTTAGTTTGGCCATGTTTGCCCGTATGTCTAACTACAGATTAGCGAATAGAGTTAGGAAGAGTGTGGCTATAGTCCTCAGAAAGAGGGGGGGAGATCAAAGATGTGGTGCCCAGACAACATTAAACAGGATTTTGTTAGAATTTGTCTACTGTTGCCAAATGCAGCATTTGCAGCTCAGGACAGACATCTTCGGGAACTAAATTGCAGTCTGGCTGCACCTTTATAGCCCATGGCTGCTTGAGGATTCTGTATATATGTGTATGAAATATATCAGGTGTACAGTCGCTCAAAAAATTATCCGAACACTATAGTTGATTACATAAATCAGAAAAAATATCTGGCAACGATTTTTTTAGAAATTAGTGATCTGGCAACTTCGTGTCACGTGACACGAAGTTGCCAGATCACTAATTTCTAAAAAAATCGTTGCCAGATATTTTTTTCTGAATTCTCTAATCAACCATAGTGTTCGGATACTTTTTGAGCGACTGTACCAAAAGGCAAGCCTTTTTCCTTAACAAAATGTGGTCATGGCTTCTTTTTTTTTCACATTTTCATTTGTTTTCAAAACTAGAGTAGACTAGTAAAGACTAGAAGTATGTTTCCCAATTACTAAACTTTTCCACGGAGCAGGAAAAGTTAAAATGATATTACATACGAAATAAAATTTTACAAAGTTTGTTTTAATCTATTTTTGGTTTCGGACATAAAATATGAGGATGAAATAATAATATACAATGACAACTGTTTTGGATTTCAAAGCAGGTAGACAAGTTTGGAATTTTGTATAAGACGATAGAATTTTCGGGATGGGGGCGTCTAATAGTACCTCTCTTGAAAGAACCCCTCGAGTCCTGAAGTACACGTCACAGTTCTTATTAACTATTACCCTGTTTAACCTTGAGAGAATATTAGGACTTTAACTCTGCACTTTTCATCTTTTTCCTATTTGTTTCGCAATGATACTTTGAAATCCTTTTAATACTTATTTAATGGTAGTTGATATTATTAGTAAGGTTTGTAACTTTTTCCTTTATTGCTGTTATATTAGTTACCAACAGAAATATTAGTACTAATTTTCTAAATGAAATTTTGCTATTCATGAAGTAAAAATTACGTTCTAGGGGCACACTTACGGGTGGTTTACTTATTACACGTTTTTACTTATGCCATCTGGGCTTATTCTCAGATGGAGTTGGTAATGGGTAAGATTTTACCTCGAGCATCACATGTGCATGCATGATCTATGACGAAGAAGACATTTTCGGTAACTTTTTTTTTTCTATCAGGAACATTTCTTTCGCCGAAAATGTAATAATTCCATCCATGTACGATTACCAAACGTTGGGCAGTGAGGACAATTTTCGTTTTCCTTCACTCCCTATGACCAGCATTATAAGTAGTATACTATACTATTATATAGATTATAAATTTTATAGATTATAAATTATATAAATTATATATATTATAAATTATATGCATTATAAATAGTATACTATTTATAATGCTGGTCAGAGGGAGTGAAGGAAAACGAAAATTGTCCTCACTGCCCAACGTTTGGTAATCGTACATGGATGGAATTATTACAATTTTCGGCGAAGGAAATGTTCCGGATAGAAAAAATAGTTACCGAAAATGTTCTACTTCATCTTAGATCGTGCATGCATATGCGATGTTCCAGGTTAAACTTTACCCATTACAAACTCCATCTGAAAATAAGCCCAGTTGGCATAAGTAAAAACGTATAATAAGTAAACCACCCGTGGGTGGAGTCCTAGAAGTTAATTTTTACGTCGTGATCTGATATCTGATACCTTTAATTAATATTAAGAGCTGCAAGACTATGGCTTATATCTCGAAGTCTAAAATAGTGCCTAATTGGCAATAAAACACATAAACCCCAAAGGGATACACGAACAAAACAAACTTGCTAAACACGCACAACTAAAAGTTAAACATGAGGTTGTCATACACCACAATCTTAAAACGCTTTTGAATTGGTTTAAAACCAATGGATCATATCAATCAATGATCTAATTATATCATAAGGATTATCTCCCACTTCGTCAAAAAATGTGTACCGAGCTTCCGAATATGGGTGTATATGTGGTCAGTGCTCAAATCAGTGTGAATGGTCTTGTTTTTTACAAACCAGGGAGCACTGACCACAGATCTGAGGATTACATTTTGGATGCTCTGAAGCCTCCTGATATTGGTGTTGGTAGTATTACCCCACACTGGTGAGGCATATGTCAGGACTGGCCGCAGAAGACTCATAAAAGAAATAATTTCTTTTCTGGAGGAAGTTTCGAGCTCCACCAAAGCTCCTGCCAAATATATATATAGTGTTTCTGGACAGCTGTTCACGAGTGATGAGATCAACTAAGGGAATGTTTTTCGATAAACACGTATTTTTTCCAGTAATTTGCAAGTTTGAGAATAGAAATTCCTTTTCAGGTGCTTTGATACCTGATCTATATATATATACATATAATTTTTTTTAAAAATTGTAAAATACCCAAGTCTGAATGTATATTGAACAAGCTTTCGTACTCCTCATTTTCACCATACATCTAATTATATGGTGTTGGGCACATTGAAGAGGTTTCAAAGTTGAAAAATAAACCCCACTCCAAGATAATATACTACATAATAAATATGATTTAACAACGAGAAATAAATTATTTTCAGTAATAATAGATCACCATAGTTTCTAATATGATAAATTTTTGGAATAATAGAATTCAGTTTTTTAATTACATCATTTATATTTATTAACCAAAGCGATTAAATAATAATATTTCAACTGGTTTCATTGTTATATAGAGTATCCATTTAATATTTAAAATGAAAGATAATCAATAACAAATGGTACAACCCAGTTATTATTGTGTAAACAAAATATTCGCTGATTATTTATGCATTAAACCACTACATAAAATCACTGAAACAATAAACAAAACATTATGCAAAAACACTAAAATACGAACTTTGATTTTATTCATAACTTCTTTACAAGATGTTAGTTAAATGGAAGCATGATTGTTTTCCAAGGAAGTCAGGGAGATCGAAGATTGCTGTATAATGGTTCCGTCTTAAAAGATCCAAAGTTCGTTGATCACATAGGACATTAGTTCCAATTCTGCAAAAGGAACAGAAAGATCATCAACTTATGTGTGTTACTAACGAAAACTCAACAGCATAACTTCCAGTGGTGTAGCATTAATGGTGAATATTCAAACTATTAGCCTGCGCAGTTAACATTTTTAGCAAACCTTAGCTCACAAGTTGATTGACAAGTGATTAACTGTCAATGATCTGTGGGAACTGTCGAAGAATCAAGTGCGCAATCTCCAATTGTCCCCCATTGCCACTCACGCAACACTACTGACAACTTGCAAATTAAATGTTTTGGAATAATAAAACTTCAGCTTAAAAACTTGTTTTACAACAAATTAATTCTCTCTCCCCTCAACACACCTTTCTCCTGAATTAAAAGAGAAATGGAAATTTACACACATAGAAATTTTAAAGTTTTAGACAATGGTGCTTATGAGAGTATATTATTTTAATAAATATAAAATTAAAAATTTTTCTAACTGGTAGCTTTAAAATCGTAACCATACTAATTCATTTACGCGTAGTCTCTTATAAAATCTCACCAGATCTCGCAAACACTACTCAAACAAATCTTTTCTTATGTCCTTATTAGCAAATAAAACGACTGAAAATTACTGGATTCATCTTAAAAATGGATTACATTCGAAAAACTCTCGCTTTAGAAATCAGAAATATAAAAGCAATCGCTATTAAAATTTTGAAAGGGGAGAGCATAATATGTAAACTTTAGCAGACAACATGGTTGATTAGCTAGATCTGTGCAGTGGTTGGTTGGTTGTTTTACCTCTGAGCGGCACTTTTTTTGCACACAATGAGCTGAATGGCCAGGTCACAAGGACCCTGAACGCTCAGAGAAGGTTGGGGGAAGGAACCCACTGGAACGGCTGTTGGGAAACAGATGGTAGCCTCCCGTTAAGGCCATCCAGCGTGTTTAACGTGCACAGGGTATGGCTCTCTCCCGTACACGGGGCCATGGCTTAACGTTCCATCCGATGGACGGCGGTCTTTCTAAGCCCATCGGTGTCCCCTACTGACCGTGGGCAGGGCGAGGAGTTTTGCGCAGATAAATCTCAACGCTGACACAGCTGGGACTCGAACCTAGAAACTGCAGATTACGAGCCTGGCGTGCTAGCGACTGAGCCACCCCACCCCATCTGTGTAGTGATTGATAGCCCTCTTACGTCTTTTTTTTTGCGTAGGAGGTCCGCGAGAAAACTCGAATTGATTTCTATCATTGTTGGTCAAGTTAATGTATTTTTTCCCTAGTGCTTTAATATATATGAAATAGAGAATTTGTTTGTTTGTCTGTTTACTAGACATCTCCTGCTACTTGATCAGAGCTAGGACCACCAAACTTCGTCTTCATCTCACCGTAATTTAGTGCATGCAAATTTTCTGACCCCAGAAAATTTAGCCCACCCCCAAAAGTTGACCGCCTAACATCCATCCATTGACAACTTGGCGCAGCGATAACGTACTAAAGACATATCTCGCTAATACGGCGGGTTAAGTTCCAGACCACTGCCGTAAAGCGAATATCGCCTTAAAGCGAATCAGAGTCATTTTTTCACTTGCCAGTGCATATAAAAAGACTAAAAACGCATTTACACTATCATTTATTAAGTGCGCTAGGCTCAAAAAAGATACAAAATTAAAAATAATTAATGAAAAAAAAAAAACAAACTACACTACTGTATTGCTAACCTTAAAATATTTTTCGTCCTTTGCTTATGGTGACTGATGTAGCACTGAGACGCGAGGGTGGCTCAGTCGGTAGCGCACCAGGCTCGTAATCTTATCTCCGCAAAACTCCTCGCCCTACCCACGGTAAGTAGGGGACACTGATGGACTTGGAAAGGCAGCCGTCCGTCGGATGGGACGCTAAGCCGTGGCCCGTGTACTGGAGAGCCATACCCTGTGCACGTTAAAGAACACACTGGATGGCCTTGACAGGGAGGCTAACATCTGTTCCAGTGGGTCCCCTCCCCCAAACTTCTCTGAGCCTTTGGGGTCCTTGAGACCTGGCCATTTAGCCCATGGTGTGCAAAAAAAAAGTGCCGCTCAGAAGTAACCCAACCGAGACGCGAAGTGAACAAATGCTGTAAACAGATTGAGAACGGATGGCAAAATGGCGCCGGATTTTGCCATTATCCCACCTATATATTAAGATTTTAAGCTAAAACAAACTGGTAGCCTTCAAAGCTTCAAATTACAATACTTCAGGCTTGCCATCTGGTGAGATTTTATAGGATAAGCGTAAAGCTACCTTTTTCAAATTATATACGGCTACAAATTTAAAGCTACCAGTTAGAAAAATTTCCATGTTTATATTTATGAAAATAATATATTTATGTGAGATCTTTTAATGGAATTTTTTGTGTGTGTCAAGTTTCCGTTTCTCTTTTAATTTAGGAGAAAGGTGTATGGGGGAAAAAAAAGAGAATTTGATGTAAAACAAGTTTTCAAGTTGATATTCAATCGCTTGATTCAGCTGGGACACAGCTGATGTGCGCGTCACCGCTGAAAATCCCCTTAAGAGCAACGCAACCGACAAAAATAATAAACATGACTATAATTGAAAACCGGCGTATTAGCGAAGCGCTCTAAAGTGAGGTACAGTCGCTCAAAAAAATATCCGAACACTATGGTTGATTAAAGAATTCAGAAAAATATCTGGCAACGATTTTTTAAAGAAATTAGTGATCTGGCAACCTTCGTGTACCGACTCTACGTCTGTACTCCATTCAAAACTTTCGACTCTCCATTGATAAGGAAAGTGACGATAGCGCCCTCAGAGATTTCGGACTCTTGAGTTTAATCCCGACTCACGAGAGCTAGAAACCCGATCTCTAAACCCTACTTAGCTAACTGGGACCACCACACCAAATTCAGGACTAATTGGTTGAGTACAGTCGCTCAAAAAAGTATCCCGACGTTATGGTTGATTAGAGAATTCAGAAAAAACATCTGGCAACGTTTTTTTAGAAATTAGTGATCTGGCAACCTTCGTGTCACGTGACACGAAGGTTGCCAGATCACTAATTTCTAAAAAAATCGTTGCCAGATATTTTTTCTGAATTCTGTAATCAGCCGTAGTGTTCGGATACTTTTTTAATATATATAATGCGTATGAATATATAATGCAATGAATATGGAGCGTGTGCAGTTACCGTTCACAGCAAACTGGAGCGGTTGCGGTTAATGTTCACAGCACATTGGATCGTGTGAGCTCACAAAGACCTAGATCGTGTGGGCTCACTCACGGAAATATTGAGCGTGTGCAGTTACCGTTCACAGCAAACTGGAGCGTGTGTAGTAACTGCACACGCTCCAGTTTGCTGTGAACGGTAACTGGAGCGTGTACAGTTGCTGTACACGCTCCAGATATTTTTCCTGAATTCTGTAATCACGTGACACGAAGGTTGCCAGATCACTAATTTCTAAAAAAATCGTTGCCAGATATTTTTTCTGAATTCTGTAATCAGCCGTAGTGTTCGGATACTTTTTTAATATATATAATGCGTATGAATATATAATGCAATGAATATGGAGCGTGTGCAGTTACCGTTCACAGCAAACTGGAGCGGTTGCGATTAATGTTCACAGCACATTGAATCGTGTGAGCTCACAAAGACCTAGATCGTGTGGGCTCACTCACGGAAATATTGAGCGTGTGCAGTTACTGTTCACAGCAAACTGGAGCGTGTGCAGTAACTGCACACGCTCCAGTTTGTTGTGAACGGTAACTGGACACGCTCCAGATATTTTTCCTGAATTCTGTAATCACGTGACACGAAGGTTGCCAGACCACTAATTTCTAAAAAAATCGTTGCCAGATGTTTTTTCTGAATTCTGAAATCAACTATAGCGTTTGGATACTTTTTTGAGCGACTGTATCTGCGGAATCACTGGGAGCCGAAATTTTCTGCCACCAGTGACGTCATCCAGGACGAGAATGAGCGTCCGCGCAACGTTACGAATACACCTGCTACTCTGAGTTACCATAATGAGGCCCGAGAGACCCCGGAAAATACTGCTGGTAAAAGTGGTAATATTATTTCTCATAGAGTTGATTTTATTTAGATAGTTTTACCTAAATCTAGTAATTTCAAAAAATTATTACAGAATTATTGAATTTGGATTAAATCATTCCATTAATATTAGCTCGAAAGTCTTCGAACAGTTTTTGAATATAACATATACTGGTCCTCGAAATAAAGAAACATACTCAAAAGACATTTCCGCTTTCATTTTAGAGATTTTTTAAACAATTTCTATAAAAAATGCGTGAAATATGCTCAAGTTTGGTAATTTCTGGCCTCCTTTACCATTACTAGCATTGTAAAGGAGGCATGGGGCCCCCTGGATCTGGCCCTGTGACTGTGTACAGCAAGTGAGATAGTGTGGAAATCGTGTAATATGCATGAGTGCTGCATTTATGAGTTTGAATAACAGAGGTGCTGGAATTAGTGGACAGGAGACGTTAATAATTCTTGATCACCCTTAACAGCCTGGGGCGGGGGTGGCTCAGTCGGTAGCGCGCCAGGCTCGTAATCTGTAGTTCGAGTCCCAGCTGGGTCAGCGTTGAGATTTATCTCCGCAAAATTTCCCCGCCCTGCCCACAGTCAGTAGGGGACACCGATGGGCTTGGAAATGCCGCCGTCCGTCGGAAGGGACGTCAAGCCGTGGTCCGTGTGCGGGAGAACCATACCCTATGCACGTTAAAGAACACACTGGATGGCCTTGACGGGAGGCTAACATCTGTCTCCCAACAGCTGTTCCAGTGGGTCCCCTCCCCCAACCTTCTCTGAGCCTTCGGGGTCCATGTGACCTGGCCATTTAGCCCATGGTGTGCAAAAAAGTGCCGCTCAGAGGTAAAACAACCCAACCCAACCCGTAACAGCCATTAAATTCAGGCAAGGCGTCCCATACTGTTGGGTCCTGTGTTTCACTCAGTTGGTAGCACAAGACTCGTAATCTTCCGTTCCCGGATTCGAGTCCCAACTATAACTGCGTTGTAATTTATTTCCGCTAACCGCTGCTCTCGGTGAGAAATTGGACTCCGTCGCTGCAAAGGCCGCCGTCCGTTTTATGGGATGTTAAGACATGGCTCTATTTTTTTCAATAGGTATGTGTTTTGTAAAAAATAGAAAAATAAATACCCCCTCAAGCAGCTGCTTGCCACAGAGGTCTGACAGGAGGCTGTCAGTTTAATATGCTAGAATAGAAGGCCTGTGAGGATGGTGGGACTTCAGAAGAAAGACCACACAAACCGGAGGTCGAACCCAGGTCCCTTTGATCAGTAGACAAGCGTGCTAACCACTTGGCCACGTGATTTCTTTAAATCTGAATAAATTTAATTTGATTTCCTTTATTTATATTAGATACATAAAAATTATTTAGATATCAATAATTAAATTATTTTTAATATTATACATTCGGCCGTCCCGTAGCGGAGTGGTTAGCGTGCTTGGCTATTGATTAAAGGGATCTGGGTTCGAGCCCCGGATAAGGCATGGATGTATGTGTCGTTTTTCTGCTGAGGTCCTGCCATCCTCACAGACCTTCTACTATGGCATATAAACTGACAAGGCTCCTGTCAGACCTCTGTGGCAAGCTTCTGTGGCATAAAAATATAAAGGTCAGTTTTTCTGATAAAACGTTTTTGGTGTAGTTTGCCATAAATTACCCTAAGTACCTCTCTCATATATATATATGCCAGACCACTGTAGCAAGTAGCTGCTTTAGGGAATATTTATTTTTTTATTATTTTATATTTTACCGCCGCTGTTATAGTTTGAAATAATTAATGAATAATACCTCCGCTTTAATTATAATATCAGATAAACCTAATCCTAATGATCTAGAACAGGCGTGTCCAACTTTTTGACTTCCCTGGGCCACACTGAATGAAAATGAATTGTTTTGGGCCTCCCATAAAATATATAATATAGTTAATGTATATGAATAATAAAACTTCATTTATTTTCTTATGTTTTTTATTATAAAATTAAAAAAAGGGCAACATAAAACTAGTGGGATATCAAAAACTCACTGAAATCAAAGATGTGGTGCCCAGACAACATTAAACAGGATTTTGTTAGAATTTGTCTACTGTTGCCAAATGCAGCATTTGTAGCTCAGGACAGACATCTTCGGGAACTAAATTGCAGTCTGGCTGCACCTTTATAGCCCATGGCTGCTTGAGGATTCTGTATATATGTGTATGAAATATTTATTGTTTATTATATATTATTTAAAACATTCAAATATATATAAATTTCATTTAAACATTTTGTATTTATAATGGAATTAAATGTTTTTGAATAACCGGAAATGATATTTTAGACGTGTAACATAGAAATTCTTGGAAGCAACATTTTAGCGTTTGAGAAGCATAGGACGTTAACTCTCGTCCCATTAATTGCCAAGTACAATAATGATACGATTTCCGTTAATTTTAAAATCCTGTTTTTAAATCGATATTGTAGTGAACCTTTCACTTATAATTTTCAGACTTACCCAAAGTTCAGATTCACCTTCAATTAGATATTGGCGACATTCGCAAGAGAAATTTTCAAAATATTCCTCCAGGCCTAAAGTCTTCGATGTCACATAACTGCAATGGTGAATAATTAGATATATTTGTTTAAAAATATTTAAAACATATGGGAAACAATTGAATCTGCACTTTACACACTACCTAGACAAATGCTTACGAACCTAATACGTCGTCGTATGTATCATAATGGAGTTCCCAAATTCCAACGCCCTGCCCACGGTCAGTAGGGGACACCAATGGGCTTGGAAAGGACGCCGTCCGTCGGATGGGACGTTAAGCCGTGGCCCCGTGTGCGGGAGAGCCATACCCTGTGCACGTTAAAGAACACGCTGGATGGCCTTGACGGGAGGCTATCATCTGTCTCCCAACAGCTGTTCCAGTGGGTCCCCTCTCCCAACCTTCTCTGAGCCTTCAGGGTCCATGTGACCTGGCCATTTAGCCCATGGTGTGCAAAAAAGTGCCGCTCAGAGGTAAAACAACCCAACCCAACCCAAATTCCAAAGATTTAATTATTTGGGCATAGTTCTCGTTGAAATGGGTTTTGAAGTACTGCTAACAGTCATCTCTAAAAGCTGATGGATTGGTCTGTTTTGCCGTTCGAGCCAACCAACTTCTGTCTCTGCCTGTAAGAGCCTTTTCCTCTCGCATTTGTCACCATTGGGAAAAGGTTTTTTTAGACCGTTGCCATTTTCTATATATTATACTTCGGATATTGTGCCTGTGATTTTGTGATGAGTTTCATCACCTCTGTTACGGATGCTCCTGGCCATCGAGCTCCAACGATGAGCCTCTCGAATTTGTCAGAAATCATCTTTTTTACTCATGTCTCAATTGATTTTGCTTTCCACAATTCTTTTAAGGCTTTTATAGGACTTCATAGTGACGTAGAATACTAACGTCAGTAAGAAATTTTGAATACAATGGCATGTCTCATGGTAATATACATACATATACAGTGAAGTACACAGTCGTATCAGAATAATATGACCACCTACCATAGTATATGTATGGTAGGTGGTCATATTATTATGATACGACTGTGTATATGTACGTAACATATAGTGTTTATTATACGATTATTATAACTATATAGTGTTCATTATAATTTGGACAGAGTTGAGTTGTTTTGACTTTGAGCGGCACTATTTGTTTGCCCACAAAGAGGCTAAATGGCCAGTTTACAAAGACCCCAAGGGTTCAGATAAGGTTGGCGGAAGGGGACCCACTGGACAGCTGTTAGAAGTCAGATGGTAGCCTCTCGTCAAAGCCATCCATAGTGTTCCTTATCGTGCACAAGCTCTGCTGCACACGGAGCCATGGCTTTACGTCCCATCCAAAGGACGGCGGCCTTTCCAAGCCCATCTGTGTTTCCTACTAACCGAGGGCAGGACGGGGATTTGGGCAGATAAATCGCAACGCTGGCGCAGTTGGGACTCGAACTTGGGAAGTGCAGGTTACGAGCCTGGCGCGACAGCAAGCAGGTGTGTTAGATATAATATACGAAAATTAAAAAATACTGCTCTGGAACAACCAACAAAATGTGATTTCTGAGACAGAGGCAATACTTATCACTTCTCTTTCAAATTGTGATAAAATCCTCTATTTGCCTTTCTTTTTGAAAATGTGACTGATGATAAAGAGCAGAGTCAAATTCACCTAAAGATCAATTTCCAATAACATTCGTTCAGTATTTAAAGAATAATAGTTTAAATACTGATTTTTTGAATGCTGAAGTTTGAATATTTAACATCAATACAAGATTAAAGTTTATCTTCGAAGTAATTAAAACTTAAAAAGTATTATTACAAATCATTTTTACAACATTTGTACACATTAAAAATTGTGTAAAAATTTCTTTCAACATTAGTTCATTTTTTTAAGTAGCCTCAATAAACGTCAGAACTGGAACAGAATCGATCTATGCTTACAAAAGACTCCATAGAAATGGTTATTATTGAAGGCAAACTGCGCATGCGCGTCTCCAACTGTGTTGCCATTTTAAATTTTTAGTGTGCCGCGAGTCACTGCGCGATATTCACGGCGAAAAAGAGTGTACGGTTAGGGGCGTAGCAAGAGTGTGCAGTTAGGAGGGGGGGGATTTCCCCCCAAAGTAACTCGGAGTTGGTAAAATTCGAAGCGACTTGGTAAAATCTAGATGAGTTGTGAAAATTTGTAATCTTTTTTTTGTAAAATTAAGGGAAGTTGTCAAAATCGAGGCAACTTAGCAAATCTAGGGCAGTTTGGAAAATGTTATAGATGGCAAAATTTAGAGCAGTTGGCAAAATTCGAAGCCACTTGGTAAAATACAGGTGAGTTGGCAAAATTGGGACAACTTGGCAAAATCTTGGGGAGTTGGCAAAATTGGGATAACTTGGTAAAATCTAGGGGTAGTTGGCAAAATTCGGAGTGACTTGGCAAAAACGTGGGGAGTTGGAAAAATTCAGATGAGATCTAAAAATTGGTATTTTTTTCTGTAAAATTATGGCGAGTTGGCCAAACTTACGCAGTTGGTAAAATCTAGGGGCAGTTGGCAAAATTCGGAGTGACTTGGCAAAATCGTGGGGAGTTGGGAAAATTCAGGTGAGATGTAAAAATTAGGATTTTTTTTTTCTGTAAAATTATGGCGAGTTGGCCAAACTTAGGGAGTTGGCAAAATCTAGGAGAAGTTGACAAAATTCGGAGTGACTTGGCAAATTCAGGGAAGATGTAAAAAATGCGATATTTTCTGTAAAATTATGGCGAGTTGGCAAAATGTAGGTGAGTTGGCGAAATTCGAATCCACTGGGTAAAATATAGGTGAGTTGCAAAATGTAGGGTATTGGCAAAATTCGAATCCACTTGGTGAAATATAGGCGAGATGTGATAATTGGGATTTGGTTTGTGAAATTACGAATAGTTGACAAAAACGAGAAAACATGGCAAAGTATTGGGGAGTTTGATAATTTTTAACTGACTTGACAAATTTAGGAGAGAAGATTGCGATTGGTTTTGTGAAATTAAGGAGAGTTGGCCAAATCAAGGGGAGTTGTGAAAATTCACACTGACTTGCTACAATTCAGGCGAGATGTAATTATTGGGATTATTTCTGTGAAATTATGGCTAGTTGGGAAAATTGGAAGTCAAGTGGCAAAATGCAGGATGGGGACCCCCCCACTCATGGAGTGAAAATCCAGGTTGAGACATTACTTTCTCAGTTGGCAAAATTTTCGATTTCTCCTCCCCCCCTACCATAGTCCTTCGCTACGCCCCTGTGTACGGTGAAGACAAAAAGTTTGAGAATCACTTCTAGGCGAATAACGGCCATTCGCTTATAAATAACATTATACAGTGTGAACAGCTTTGTTAAAAATTCTATGCTGGCCTGCATTCATACTTTCGTTGTATGCTTCCGATAAAAGCGGGCAACTTATTTTACGATATATGTAGAAGTTACCCACTATTGAAACGAATGTTCCTTATACTGATACAAATGAATCACTTCTGCATCTGGATATTACTCTCCCCTACTTCCTTCAGCGGAGTGAGGAATTGGTTCAGTCGGCAGCGCACCTGGCTCGTAATCAGCTTTTCCCAAGTTCGAATCCCATCTGTACGAGCTTTGAGATTTATCTCTGTTTAACCTCCGATCTGGGTCAGAAAGAGGATACCGATGGGATGGAAAACGCAGACGTAAATCTGTGGATCGTGAGCAGGGAAGCCATTATTTGGAGAATTACATCGGTGTACCTTTGTCACGTGATTACAGAATTCAGGAAAAATATCTGGAGCGTGTACAGCAACTGTACACGCTCCAGTTACCGTTCACAGCAAACTGGAGCGTGTGCAGTTACTGCACACGCTCCAGTTTGCTGTGAACGGTAACTGCACACGCTCAATATTTCCGTGAGTGAGCCCACACGATCTAGGTCTTTGTGAGCTCACACGATCCAATGTGCTGTAAACATTAACCGCAACCGCTCCAGTTTGCTGTGGACGGTAACTGCACACGCTCCATATTCATTGCATTATATATTCATACGCATTATATATATTAAAAAAGTATCCGAACACTACGGCTGATTACAGAATTCAGAAAAAATATCTGCCAACGTTTTTTTTAGAAATTAGTGATCTGGCAACACCTTCGTGTCACGTGACACGAAGGTTGCCAAATCATTAATTTCTAAAAAAAATCGTTGCCAGATATTTTTTCTGATTTCTGTAATCAACCGTAGTGTTCGGATACTTTTTTGAGCGACTGTACTATTCTAACTAAGGACAGAGGACTTTCTCAAGTCCATCGGTTTACTATTCTTACTTAGGACAGAGGACTATCTCAGTCTAGTCAGTGGAGGTTAGGTAAAAAATCGTTACGCAGGCACAATAGATATTGGAAGCTGGGAGCATCAGATTTCGAGTCTGACGCATTACGGATGTGTCAAACTTTGCCCAGTCATAACAGTGGGTTGGGTTGTTTTACCTCTGAGCGGCACTTTTTGCACACCATGGGCTAAATGGCCAGGTCACATGGATCCCGAAGGCTCAGAGAAGGTTGGGGGAGGGGACCCACTGGAACAGCTGTTGGGAGACAGATGTTAGCCTCCCGTCAAGGCCATCCAGCGTGTTCTTATGTCTCTCCCGCACACGGGGCCACGGCTTAACGTCCCATCCGACGGACGGCGGCCTTTCCAACCCCATCGATGTCCCCTACTGAACGTTGGCAGGTCGGGGAATTTTGCGGAGATAAATCTCAACGCTGACCCAGCTGGGCTGGGATTCGAACCTGGGAACTACAGATTACGAGTCTGGCGCGCTACCGACTAAGCCACCCCCGCCCCAGTCATAACAGTAGTTAACACCAGAAATATAGATTACAATAGAGTCCTTTGGGCTTTAGAAATTCAACCATCTTAGCAAATACCCTTGCAGGAATCATTAATAATCTTCTCCCATGATTATTTTCTGCTATCGAAATTATCAGTCACCCTTCCTATGATGCTATCTAAGAAAAAAAAAACTCACTCTAGAAACCTATTCTGAAGTAACTAATGATAGTAATATGCCGTGTTTCATATACTAAAAGAAAGCGCATTTAATTCCAAAGAATAAAGTATAGAAAACCCAAAGGGATGAAATTTAACCATAAAAAAACATTTGAAGAGCAAATTATAGAAAGTTCGAAAACTGATGTATTCGTCGGAAACAACAACAACAAACAACTTTGGTAAGGAAACAAATGAAAAAAAAAAGATCAAATTGATAATTATTTAAAAAAAATACAATGGACCTTCGTTATAGCGCTGTTCGTTATACCACGCACTCGGTTATAACGCGGGCGATGTTCGCGATAAGTTCAAACATGTTTTATACAGGTCCGTGCGGCGTTAGTGAGTATCGAATTTTATTGTTACTGCGTATTGAGTAATTGTGTATGTATTGAGTTCCTGCATGTATTTTGAATAGTGTTTAATTATTGTATGCATGAGGAGTAAAAGAAAAGCTTGCAGTGTGAAATTTATTGTGTCGCCACCGCGCCGCTCGGTATAACGCGGTTCACCTTATAACGCGGGTGTTGTTTCCCGCCCGACATGCGCGTTATATCGGGGTCCATTGTAATTTGATAAAGAACAGACAGGCAGACGACATTGAGAAAAGTCACTTTTTGGCGTGGAGGACTACTAAACGAATGTTCCCATAAACACTATAATTCTTACGAGAAAGTAAAAATTCCTTTTAAGCACTTACCACAAAGCAGAGAGAAGTACAATTCGACCGTAGCTGGTTTCCATGATGTGACGACATATTGGTGGATTGAAGCAATAGAGAATTTCCTTTTCGCTCATCAGCGGGAAACGGATGCAGCTCAACACCCGAACTGCATGATTACCTCTTGTTGGCTGATTGTGTTCGATCCATTTTAAGGCAGCCAAAAACATGGTGATTTCGCTAGAAAAGAAATTAGTGTTTAAATCTTTATTAACTGCTATTTTTTTTTACTTTTTGATTCACATACACCTAAGCACCAAAACATTATGACCAGCGCTAATTTTTAGGCAAATCGAAGCAACTGCATGTAAACGTATAAATAATGAAATGGTATAAATAACACCTGATACTGAGCCCTGTTAATTAGTGTTATTCTTGTTTTTCAGATGGGAAAGGCAGCGGACTTTGAGTTTGACAAAGGTCAAATTGCAATGGGCAGACGCCTGTGTCAGAGCATTTCGGAGGCGGAAGTCTTGTGGGGTGGTCACAGTCAGCCACAGTTAGTACAGTCGCTCAAAAAAGTATCCGAAAACTAAGGTTGATTACAGAATTCAGAAAAAATATCTGGCAACGATTTTTTTAGAAATTAGTGATCTGGCAACCTTCGTGACACGTGACACGAAGGTTGCCAGATCACTAATTTCTAAAAAAATCGTTGCTAGATATTTTTTCTGAATTCTGTAATCAACCTTAGTGTTCGGATTTTTTTAAATATATATAATGCGTATGAATATATAATGCAATGAATATGGAGCGTGTGCAGTTACCGTTCACAGCAAACTGGAGCGGTTGCGGTTAATGTTCACAGCACATTGGATCGTGTGAGCTCACAAAGACCTGGATCGTGTGGGCTCACTCACAGAAATATTGAGCGTGTGCAGTTACTGTTCACAGCAAACTAGAGTGTGTGCAGTAACTACACACGCTCCAGTTTGCTGTGAACGGTAACTGGAGCGTGTACAGTTGCTGTACACGCTTCAGATATTTTTCCTGAATTCTGTAATCACGTGACACAAAGGTTGCCAGATCACTAATTTCTAAAAAAAAATCGTTGCCAGATATTTTTTCTGAATTCTGTAATCAACCGTAGTGTTCGGATACTTTTTTGAGCGACTGTACCTTCAAAAAGTGGTCCGAGGAGGGAAAAACACGAACCGCCAAGCAAGGTGTGGGCCGATCATGACTCATCGCTGCTAGAGGTGAGCGAAGGCTATCCCGTATGGAACGAGCCAACAGGAGGGATACTATGGAGCAACTCGCCCGTAATTTGAATGCTGTTGATGGGAGTAATGTGTCACAACACACAGTACATCGAATCCTGCTTAAAATGGGGTTGTGTAGCTGCAAGCCGCTTCGAGTGCCCATACTAACCTCGGTTCACCATCGAAAGTGCATACAATGGGCACGCAAGCATTAAAACTGGAACTTGAATGATTGGAAGAAGTTCGTTTGGTCCGATGAATTTCGTTTCCTGTTACCATGTGGAGGACTGGGTACGTGTGCATCTTTTACCTGGGGAAGTGTTGGCACCAGAATGCATCAAGGGACGAAAACAAGCCTGTAGAGGAAGTGTAATTCTTTGGGCAATGTTCTGCTGGGAAACCCTGGGCAGGAAATCATGTGCAGGAAACTATGACGTCTACTACCTATGTAAACATCATTGCAGATCAGGTACATCCTTTCATGGCAACGGTATTCCCCTCTAGTAGTGTCTTCAGTAGTCTTTCTAGTAGTCTTCTAGTAGTCTTTCAGCAGGATAATGCGCCATGCTCCACTGCCCGGATTGTTCGAGAATAGTTTGAGGAACATGAGGAAGATTTCAAATTCCCCAGACATCAATCCAATCGAGCATCTGGTTTGTGTTGGAACAGCATATCCGATCTGCGGTGGCTCAACCACGTAACTTACAAGAGTTAAAGGATCTGCTGGTAAGGTGTTGGTACCAGATACCACAAGACACTTTTAGAAATCTTGTAGTGTCCATGCCTCGCTGGGTAAGAGCTGTTTTGGCGGCATGTGGAGGACCAACATCATATTAGGCAGGTGGGCATAATGTTTTGGCTCTCTGTATTCACTATTATTTCAGAAGTAGCAAATGTTCCTTGGAAAAAGGACTAAAACAAGCTTTAATTCAAATACCATAAATGTATGGTGGGCGTTGGCGGTTGGCTCTATTGATAGTGCACCAGATTAATAATCTGTAGTTGCCAGGTTCGAGTCCCATCTGGTCCAGTGTTCAGATTTATCTATGTTAACCACCCACCATGGGCTCTCTCAGAAAGGGGACATCGATTGGCTAATAAAGACCGCCGTCCATTGGATGGGACGCTAATCCGTGGTCTCATCTACAGGAGAGCCATACCCTGTGCATGTTAAAGAACATACTGGATGGCCTTGACGGAAGGCCATCCAGTATGTCTCCCAACAGCTGTCCAGTCGGTCCCCTTCCTGCAATCTTCTCTGAGCTCTTGGGGTCCTTTCGAACTTATTATTTAGCCCATTGTGTGACTGCCGCTCAGAGGTAAAACATCCAGTAAGGAACGTAATCAAAGAAATACATCTGCCGGAACTCGACTTTAGCATGAAAATAATTGTCACGTCAGCAATTAATAATAAAATAAATACCCCCTCAAGCAGCTGCTTGCCACAGAGGTCTGACAGGAGCCTGTCAGTTTATATGCCAAAGTAGAAGGTCTGAGAGGATGGCAGGACCTCAGCAGAAAAACAACACATACAACCATGCCTTATCCGGGGCTCGAACCCAGGTCCCTTAGATCAGTAGCCAAGCACGCTAACCACTCGGCCATACAGTCGTTATTTATAGTATCCATACTATACTTATTTATACTACCATATAGTTGACAAAAACGCTTTGTGATGTATAGTTACCTAACATCCTGCTGTCTTCTCAGATAGCTTTGCGATGTATAGTTACCTAACATTCTGCCTTCTTGTCTTGTGCGTTCACAGAACGTGAATTAAACTCATCACAAGATTGATTTTTTTTTTTTGGAGGAAAACTCTGTAACCGTTCATCCTGTAGATGCCAGTTCCTCTACCACTAAAATTCAATTCGAAGTTCTAAACCGCGTTCTATTTTAGGTATAGATTAGCGGAACTGAAATAAGAGAACTTCCACCCCCCAGGTAAAACATTCCGTGCCGGCGATGACATCATGGAAACGCCTGGAAAATAATGCAGTTGCGAGTCACGTAGACTGAAAGTAATGCCGGAAAACGTTCCAGATAAAACTTTATTTAATATCCTAAAATTTAAACTAAAGATTATAAAGGTTATATTCATTTGTTTAACCTAACTAAACTTAACTTCGACACTCCATTGTATATTTTATAGGTTATTTTATGCATAAATGCTCGATATTTTCTTAAGTCTGTTATTATTTGTCATTATTTGTAATGTATTTAAATGAACCTAGTTTAGAAGGGCTTGACATTAATATCACCATGGTAGTTAGGCGGAAACAAATAGTAAATAATGACTCATTTATCGCCAGTAATCCCAATTCAATGTTTTTTTTAGGACTTTTGACAATGTCAAAAGTTTCCAGTAACGGGCATTTTTGCGAACTTTTCGTTGGGCATGGTTTATAACGCCCTTTCGGCACTTTCTTCTAATGCGGCACTACGTACAACTCGGGAGTTGTGAGAAATTTTTCTGATAACGATATCAATTTGTGTGTTAGGTGAAGCGTGACTTTTTGTACACCCTGTCAAAAATTCCCCTTATACGAAACAAAGGCTTAATTAAAGAAACTGAAGAAATATCTATTAGCGATTTAGTTTTACCTTCTGGCAGCAACTGGATCTCCAGAGAGAATGGCGCAGACTTCATCAACATCTAATTCGACAAATTCCTGTGTGATTTCTTCAAAATGCATAAGAATGAGATCAAAGGCCTGCTTGCACCGATCGGTCATGCCCATCTTCTTGGCTGCGACATAAGAGAAGAGGAAAGCCTCCACTGTGTTGCCACGCAGCTTCTGTTAAGAATAAAATAGAACCATTTTTAAATGCAGAAAGGAGTTGGGTTGTTTTACCTCTGAGCGGCACTTTTTTGCACACCATGGGCTAAATGGCCAGGCCACATGGACTCCGAAGGCTCAGAGAAGGCTGGGGGAAGGGACCCACTGGAACAGCTGTTGGGAGACAGATGGTAGCCTCCCGTCAAGGCCATCCAGCGTGTTCTTTAACGTGCACAGGGTATGGCTCTCCCGCACACGGGGCCACTGCTTAACGTCCCATCCGACGGACGGCGGCCTTTCCAAGCCCATCGGTGTTCCCTACTGACCATGGGTAGGGCGGGGAATTTTGCGGAGATAAATCTCAACGCTGACCCAGCTGGGACCTTTAAGGGAGCACTCGGGTTTGAACCACAGAAAGGAGAAATAGAAATTCACAGACCAAGAATCAGGGACAGGCGGTTCCTAACATATCACTTTGCAGGTAGAGGTATGTTATGGAATTTTTTATTATAATACAATATAATCTTTCTTATGGCTCTTGACCAGTGCTATCTAGATACGCAAGAACCGAAACAACAGTTGAGAAAAAGAAGGAAGGAAAAGAGGGAATTTAGATATGCATAAATATTTAATTCATTTAATTTGTTTAAAGTTTAACTGCGAGCTATTTATTTTGAAAAAAAAATAAAACAATATATTAATTATAATTTTATTAAAATATTTAAGAATATTTTAAAATAATTAGCTACCAGTTCGATTTTAACAAATATAATTTAATACCAACATTTCTCTCTAATATACTTTAGCCAAAGAAGGTCTAAGGAGAAGAAGGCTAGCTTCGCACAAGCGTAAGTGGCGCCGTTCTGGGGAATTTCACCGAAGCTGAACGTGGCAAATTGATGTGCAGGCACAAAAACAACTGTAAGGGGCGATCTGCGCATGCGCAGTGCAATCATTTTTAGTCCACTGCAGCTGTGGTTTGTCTTACTCTTGGTATATTTATTGCGATTTAATCAGTGCTTCAACCTGTCTAACAGCCATGGCTGTTTGGCATAGTGATAGCTGACCCTAAAGTTATTCAATGAGTGTTTCATCCCGTTCAGGAGTACATTTTACGATACCTGGAAAAGCCATTGTATGTTTAGTTTGAGTAATTTTGCAGAATTTTTAAAATTAATATGTAAATTAATACATTTAATCATCTTGCGAACATGTAAGTCAATGTATGTTGCAGTTTTGTGTTCCCTGGAGCATATCGACATATATATAGGTGTCTGCAGTTTGTTCTAATAGTAATTTTTTTATGGTTGATAACAGAAGTGCCTGCTGCCATCTATTGACAATTTATACAAGTAAGAAACTCGATGTGACTTTAATTGAAAATATCCTAAATTCTACAAAATATAATTAAACAAAACATGTTGTCTCGCATTAAGTCATAAATTTCAATTTATTATAATATATTAAATATAGTAGAATGTTCAAAATATTAAAATTTCTATGTTGAGCATAGCTACTACTTGTTTTACAAAATGGGATTTTATTAAGGAAAATAATTTTAACTAATAATTGTGAAAAGGAAATTATGATGGTAAAATTTAAGAAATGAACACTCTGAACAGAGTCAAAGTGTATGTAAAATTAGTCACGTGGTGTAAGCTATTGAAAACCTTGCTGGGCGGTGGAAAAATAACGCAAGGAACTGGCTCCTCTCCCTGGCTAGGTGGCTTCACTGCAATACACGAATTTGCCATGTTTAGAGGGCGCTGCAATCGAAAAGTTTACATTACGTCTATGGAAGCTAGCTCTCTTCTCCCTTAGACACTCCTTGCTTTAGCTTTAGTGGAAAGGGTTGCCGAATCCTTAAATAAGAAAGGACCGATGCATCCACCTTTCTGGATGTCGCCAAAGCTTTTGATAAGATCTGGATCGAAGGCCTTTAAAATGACTCAAGCCAACTTCCATTCGGGTATGACTCACATTTTACAGTCATACCTGAATGAAAAAACATTTTGTGTTAGGATTGGCTACTTCCTTTCCACTGTAACATAGATGCAGGTGTCCACAGGCTCCTTGCCAGACCTTGCTCTATTCAACTTCTATATTCTCCCATATTTCGATCCTATCATGACGGCATTTTACGATGATGACATTGCTCTATTCTCTTCATCCCTGAGCCCCAGCCTGGCTATCAAAAGTTGCAGCTTGGGATGGACAAAGTAGAGCGCTGGTACTCCAAATGGAAAATCAAGATTAACCCTGATAAAAACCAATCAGTTCTCTTCTTTCTCTAGAAAGAAGATTGTTAATCGTGATTCTCCTAAAACTTTCTGGAGTTGAAACACCCTGGACACCAACGGTGAAATATCTTGGTGTCATTCTACATAAAAAACTTTGTTGGAATGCACATATTGATCATGTGCTCTCAAAGGCTCAAATCATCAGACGTAAACTTACACTCCTGATAGGGTGGAGCTTGAAACTACCTCCAGAAAAGAAATTAATTCTTTATAAGACTCTTCTGCGGCCAATCCTGACACATGCCTCACCAGTATGAGGTAATACTCCCAATACCAATGTCAGGAGGCTTCAGAGCTTCCAAAATGAAATCCTCGATCTGTGGTCAGTGCTTTGTGGTTTGTGAAAAACAAGACCATTCACACTGATTTGAGCACTGATCACATATAACCCATATTCGGAAGCTCGCGCAGACCTTTTTCGTAGCAGTGGGAGATGATCCTTATTATATAATTAGGTCTTTGATTGATTATGATCCATTGTTTTAAACCAATTCAAGCCTCCTAAGATTGTGGTATATGATACCCGCATGTTTAACTTTTAGTTGTGCTTCTTTAGCAAGTTTGTTTTGCCAGTGTGGCCCCTTTGGGGTTTATGGGTTTTACTTTTGTTATTGCCAATCAGGCACTATTTTAGAATTCGAGATATTAGCCATACGCTTGGAGCTCTTAATATTAATTAAAGATATCAGATATCAGATCTCTAATATATACAGGTGTTTATCAAAATAATGAAAACACCGACGGCGACTGGAGTACACACAATGCGCCGTATGCATATCACAGGGACGACGTCACCCGCGATGTGAGGTATATAAATGGGGGAAGTACGATATCGACTATCACGTAGCAGTGCCACAGACGTAGTTGAAACAGCTGTTGTGCTGTAATTGTCGACAACGTTAGATCTCAGTGACATCTAAAAAGGCATGATCATTGGTGCACGTTTTGCAGGAATTTCAGTAACCAGAACGGCGGAAATAGCAGGTGTAACACGAGTAACTGTATGAAAGATTATGACTACTTACCAAAAAATGACAGGGCATTGCCTCCAAAGGTGTAAATTGTGGACACCATATGAAGTTGTCAGATAGGGTTAGGTGAACGTTGGCACGGATTTTACAACGGAAGCACAAGACCACGACACCGTAAATAGCAGCAGAGTTGAACTCACTGGATGGCCTTGACGCTACCATCTGTCTCCTAATAGCTGTCCAGTGGGTTCCCTTTCCCACAATCTTCTATGAGTCCTCGGGCCTCCCCATTTCGCCTATGGTGCGAAAAAAGTGCTGTTCAAAGGTAGGCCTAGGTGGCCCTAGCTGTTACCGTTTAGGAGCAGAGAAATTCAATGAGCTTTACATCGGATTTAGGTAATCTCAGTGGTTTCGCACACAACCTATAATCTGCAAGTTTCGCACCCAACCATAATTTACAAGCTTTGCACAAAACCTATAATCTACAAGTTTCGCACACAACCATAATCTACAATTTTCTCACACAACCTATAATCTACAAGTTTCGCACACAACCTATAATCTGCAAGTTTCGCACACAACCATAATCTACAAGTTTCGCACACAACCTATAATCTACAAGTTTTGCACACAACCATAATCTACAAGTTTCGTGCACAACACATAATCTGCAAGTTTCGCACACAACCATAATTTACAAGTTTCTCACACAACCTATAATCTGCAAGTTTCGCACACAACCATAATCTACAAGTTTCGCACACAACCTATAATCTGCAAGTTTTGCACACAACCATAATCTACAAGTTTCGTGCACAACACATAATCTGCAAGTTTCGCACACAACCATAATTTACAAGTTTCTCACACAACCTATAATCTGCAAGTTTCGCACACAACCTATAATCTGCAAGTTTTGCACACAACCATAATCTACAAGTTTCGTGCACAACACATAATCTGCAAGTTTCGCACACAACCATAATTTACAAGTTTCTCACACAACCTATAATCTGCAAGTTTCGCACACAACCATAATCTACAAGTTTCGCACACAACCTATAATCTGCAAGTTTTGCACACAACCATAATCTACAAGTTTCGTGCACAACACATAATCTGCAAGTTTCGCACACAACCATAATTTACAAGTTTCTCACACAACCTATAATCTGCAAGTTTCGCACACAACCATAATCTACAAGTTTCGCACACAACCTATAATCTGCAAGTTTTGCACACAACCATAATCTACAAGTTTCGTGCACAACACATAATCTGCAAGTTTCGCACACAACCATAATTTACAAGTTTCTCACACAACCTATAATCTGCAAGTTTTGCACACAACCATAATCTACAAGTTTCTCACACAACCTATAATCTGCAAGTTTCGCACACAACCATAATCTACAAGTTTCGCACGCAATCTATAATCGATAAGTTTCGCACAAAACCTATAATCTACAAGTTTCGTGCACAACCTATAATCTGCAAGTTTCGCACGCAACCTATAATCTACAAGTTTCTCACACAACCTATAATCTACAAGTTTCGCACACAACCTATAATCTACAAGTTTCGCACACAATCTGTAACTGCAAGTTTCGCACACAATCTATAATCTACAAAATTCGCACACAACCTATTTTAATCTATACGTTTCTCATACAACCTTTAATCTACAAGTTTCGCATATAGCTTGGGTGAAAGAGGAATTCACGCAAAATTGGGTGTTTCTAGCACTTTAAGGGACTAAGTGCATAAGTGGATAGAAAGACAGAAAAGAACACACTGTTCTTCATATAGAGTAGGGGTTCTCAACGTGGGGTACGCGGCAAAATATTTTGGGGTACGCCGTGAGAGCTCAAATGTCGCTAAATATATGTTTTACATATATGGGTGTTTTATTTTATTACCATTGTTATACTATAACTATAGTTTTATCTACCTATACAAGGGGTACGCCAGTTACATACACATTTCCAGGGGGTACGTGAAGCATAAAAGGTTGAGAACCACTGATATAGAGTATCAGATATTAGAATGGATATATATATCATGTTATAATATCTTATAACATGATACAACATATTAACAATGAACGTTTTGATAATTACTTCTAAATGCAATAATGTACACTGCCTTACCAAAATACTAGAGACTGTCCATGTTATGTCAATCTAACTTCGAAGCTCTATAAATTCTAAGATATACAATTAACTGAAAAATATGACTGATATGATCGCAATCAAATATATTTAAATCTCTATTTTCAACAATAGTCGTTCAGTGTTTAATAGTTATGGAAGCTCGAATATTTCACTACAGTACTGCGTCATTTCAGAAACTAATTAAAGCTAAAATAACAAGAATTTTTTCAAACCATTTAATAAAATGGATACAAGTTTAAAAGTTTACGTAATGATTATTTCAATATTAGATAATTATGAATAAATTTCATAGAACGAGATTATTTATTGTTAAACATTCCAGCTTCCATAACTCTTTAAATACGGAAAGTGTGTTGTTAAAAATTCATATTTAAATAGATTTGATTGTGATCTTTAATTTATTTTCAGTCACATTTTCCCATTAAATACAAATTTTAAAAGTTACAGAACTTCGAAGTTAGATTCCCATTCACATAACATATAAATTCTCTAATATTTTTCAGGGTAATATATGCTTTATTAATTATTTAACCTAGGGGTTCTCAACGCGGGGTACGCGGTAAAAGTTTTTGGGGTACGCCGTGAGAGCTCAAAAGTCGCTAGATCTGGTAACAAGTCCATTTCACTGATTACCCAGCAAAATGTTTATAATTTTATACGATTTGTTAAATTGTTTATGTCATTTTTTGTATTTGTCGATATATATAATTTATGAATACAAAATTTAATGCGTATATATATATATGTTTTATTTTATTCCTATTGTTATACTATAACTATAGTTTCATCTATCTATACAAGGGACGCGCCAGTCACGTACACATTTCCAGGTGGTACAGTAGCTCAAAAAAGTATCCGAACACTACGGTTGATTACAAAATCAACCATAGTGTTCGGATATCTTTTAATATATATAATGCGTATGAATATATAATGCAATGAATATGGAGCGTGTGCAGTTACCGTTCACAACAAACTGGAGCGGTTGCGGTTAATGTTCACAGCACATTGGATCGTGTGAGCTCACAAAGACCTAGATCGCGTGGGCTCACTCACGGAAATATTGAGCGTGTGCAGTTACCGTTCACAGTAAACTGGAGCGTGTGCAGTAACTGCACACGCTCCAGTTTGCTGTGAACGGTAACTGGAGCGTGTACAGTTGCTGTACACGCTCCAGATATTTTTCCTGAATTCTGTAATCACGTGACACGGAGGTTGCCAGATCACTAATTTCTAAAAAAATCGTTGCCAGATATTTTTTATGAATTTTGTAATCAACCGTAGTGTTCGGATACTTTTTTGAGCGACAGTACGTGAAGCATAAAAGGTTGAGAACCACTGGTTTAATCTCTGAAGTTAAATACTGAGTCAAGAAAGTAGATTATTCAGAATAGTCTTAATATGGATGAATAAGAACTCATCATCAGAACTTTCTATCGTTTACGTTTTACCTGTGCGCATTGATCCATGATGTCTGTAATCTGCAGTCTCCTTGCGCCATAAAAGACATCCACAAAAGTATCACATGTAACATTCAATACTCCTGTGTACATGTACTCCAAAATGACTTTGAAAACACAGGAAGTTATTCCACTTAACTCCACCTGGAAAAAGAAGATTTTGTTCTCATTACTATGGGAACGAAACACAGGCAGGAATCAGGAGTGTCTGAATACAGATTGGGTTGGGTTGGGTTGTTTTACCTCTGAGCGGCACTTTTTTGCACACCATGGGCTAAATGGCCAGGTCACATGAACCCCGAAGGCTCAGAGAAGGTTGGGGGAGGGGACCCACTGGAACAGCTGTTGGGAGACAGATGGTAGCCTCCCGTCAAGGCCATCCAGCGTGTTCTTTAACGTGCACAGGGTATGGCTCTCCCGCACACGGGGCCATCCGACGGACGGCGGCCTTTCCAAGCCCATCGGTGTTCCCTACTGACCGTGGGCGGGGCGGGGAATTTTGCGGAGATAAATCTCAACGCTGACCCAGTTGGGACTCGAACCTGGGAACTACAGATTACGAGCCTGGCGCGCTACCGACTTAGCCACCCCCGCCCGCCCCTCTGAATACAGATCAAAGGAAAGAAAATTATTCACAAATATTTACGTGAATAGAGCGGGAGAAGATTATTTTTGTTCAAAGCTAGCTGTCCTTTTAGTTTGTATTTTACGTTTCTTACGTTATTTACATTACATTGCATAAATTTAAACAAATTATATTAGATTTTTACACATGGCAATGGTATTATGGATAATTGTAAGTGGAATGAGTTATACAGGGTGAATCTGAAAAAGTGGGCAAAACTTTACGGGGTGGTAGAACGCAGCTATACGAGCAATATTCGTCATAGAATGTATGGTCGGAACGCAAACGGCGAGCCGCTAGGTGGCGTTGGAAATGGTATAAAAGAGTCGGTCCTCACTTGCATTCCCGTCCGCCGCACCGTACACAAAGTGCATATCCGCCATTTCGTGGTTAGTATAACCAGCCATCCTCTCGGCAATCCACGGTAGAAATGCCGTTGGGTGCGAGGACCGACCCTTTTATACCATTTCCAACGCCACCTAGAGGCTCGTTGTTTGCGTTCCGACCATACATTCTATGACGAATATTGCTCGTATAGCTGCGTTCTACCACCCCGTAAAGTTTTGCCCACTTTTTCAGATTCACCCTGTATACTTATATTCTGGATTCAGTTAATACTTTATTCAGTTAATACCAGTTATACTGGATTCAGTTAAGGATACATCGGAAGCGAAATTCAGGGCCTATTGGACACGTTAAGGATAAATTGGAAGAGAAATGCAGTGCGCCTATTGCGCTCCATTAAGAAAAAAAATAATGCAATCGAAATGCGCTATCTATATTGGGCTCTGTTAAGAATATGTGAGAACTGCGATGCACCGTGTCCACTGGCAGCTGTTAAAAACAGGGTCAAACTTATATATATCGTGTCCATTTATTCACATCAAGGATGTTTATTTAATCCAAATGCGTTCTGTGTAATGGACACTGTTAGGAATACGTTAGAAGTGAAATGACTGTGTCCATTGGGGTACAATAAGTATCATTTGGAATCGAAATGCATTGTTCGCACTGGGCTTTGTTAAGAATCAGTCAGAACAGAAATGCAAGCCCACTGGGCTTCGTTCAAGATAAGTTGGAACTGAAATGCAATTAACCTATTATTGAATTGCAATTAACCTGAAATACATTTAACCGATTTATTAGTTACGCTAAAGATCAACGGAAACCTGGATGCAGTGCACACATTGAGGTGCGTTAGGGATCAGTTGGAACCGAAATATACTGTGCCCATTGGGCTTCAATTGGGATAAATCCGAATGGAAAAGCACTACCCCATTAAGCGAATTTTACTAATTAAACATGATGCGTTGTTCCAGTTGGCTTTTGTTGTTTTACCTCTGAGCGGCACTTTTTTTTACACACAATAGGTATTTGACTCAGCCACATGCATAATGATTATTTCAATATTAGGGAAACTTTTAAAATGCAGATTTTATTAAATGATTTGAAACAGTACTTGTTATTTAAGTTTAATTAATTTCTGAGGTAAATTATTCCAACGCATGTTTAACCTTTCGAAGTCTAAATTATTGTTTCTAGAGTTCATTTGAACAATCTATAGATGCAGAAAGTCAATAAAATCACATGTCTAACACTGCGATGAATTAACGTTGCGATGAATTGACGCTGCGATGAATTGACGTTGCGATGAATTGACGTTGCGATGAATTGACGCTGCGATGAATTGACGTTGCGATGAATTGACGTTGCGATGAATTGACGTTGCGATGAATTGACGCTACGATAAATTGAAATCACGATGAACTGACAACATGATGAATTGACGTCGCGAAGAATTGATGTCGCGATGAATTGACAACACGATGAACTGACAACATGATGAATTGACGTCGCGAAGAATTGATGTCGCGATGAATTGACGTCGCGAAGAATTGATGTCGCGAAGAATTGATGTCGCGATGAATTGACAACACGGTGAACTGACAACATGATGAATTGACGTCGTGAAGAATTGATGTCGCGATGAATTGACAACACGATGAACTGACAACATGATGAATTGACGTCGCGAAGAATTGATGTCGCGATGAATTGACGTCGCGAAGAATTGATGTCGCGATGAATTGACAACACGATGAACTGACAACATGATGAATTGACGTCGCGATGAATTAATGGGACGCCGGGCAGAGTGAGGGTGTAGCTAGGATAGATCTCACCGCTGGCACAGGTGGGACTAGAACATGGGAACTACAGATTGCGATTCTGGTGCGCTACCGACTGAGCCAACCCCCCCCCCCCCCTCCCTGTGGTTCCAGTGACGCCCACAAAGAGTATAATGGGTGGTGGGGGGTTGAGAATTATTTGAGTCCAATGGGGCGAAAGTGGCATGCCTTATTCTCCGGTTTTCAGTGAGCACATTCGAAGACATACGTTATTCAAGCTCACAAGTGGAAAGAGGTTATAACCAAGAGCTCTTATTCTACTTCCTCCTTGGGCATGCCGTTGTGGTTTTCAAATATAGCCAGGAGAAAGACTTACCTTATATTTGTTGTGCTTCGTTAGCATCTTTTTCAGGTAAGGACTGAAGCAGAAGAGGACGACTCGATGAGCCGCAAATTTGAATTTTTCCACACCCAGAATTGTATCTGGGACTTCATTTGCCAACAAGTCTGGATCCAATCCGTGTCTGGAGAAATGCTTCTTCTGATGAAGTCGGTTCACGTTCGGATTACTCACAACCGAAATCTTTTCTTTCAAATGCGTTCTGAGCTCGGTGTTTTGAAGTGAAGTAAGTTGCTGAAATATAAAACAACTTATATCTTTTATTCTTGTAATTAGTGGGTTTTTGTAGTAAGGTTGGCTGGGTTAGATTGTTTTACCTTTAAAGTTGCCTTTTTAACATAAAAGCCTGTGTACGGTCTTGACGGGAGGCTTCCATCTGGTTCCGAACAGCGGTCCAGTGGATCCCCTACCCAAATCTGAGCACTTGGGATCCTCATGACCTCGCATTTAGCTTATTGTGTTCACAAAAGTGCCGCTCGGAGGTAAAACAACCCAATCAAAATATTCTTTTCATTAAAATGTAATATTTTAAAATAGAAATCTCTAATTTTAAACCAGGCCTATCCAATTCAAACTTAGTGAGGAATCACTAGGAAAAAAAATTCTATATTATTAAAGAGCCGCAGAAAAAATACTTTACTTAAAAACAAAAACATACATTTCTATGAGAATTTCTTCATAAATCAATATATTAAAATGAAATATTATTATTATTATTAAATCTAATATAATCATCATAATATATAATAGCCGTAATTGGGGGGAACGGGCTAGCACGTGTGAAGTCATCTGTGGCAGAAATTTCCGGTTCCCCCTGATTTCGTGTACCTGACCGATCAGTCTCAGATTCCGTGTGGCGGTCCCTCTTAATGGGGTTACGAGATCGGCATCTTAAATACCATTGGCTTAGAGTAATCTCTTCTCAATTGTCTAAATTCCTGGGGGCGTTGCCTTCTGAATGATGTACTACGTTATCGATGGAGAGTTGTGAATGGAGTAGTATGTTATCGATGGAGAGTTGTGAATGGAGTAGTATGTTATCGATGGAGAGTTGTGAATGGCACGTTATCGATGTAGAGTTGTAATGGAGTTCTGCGTTATCGATGGAGAGTTATGAATGGAGCTCTATGTTATCGATGTACAGTTGTAAATAGAGTTCTACGTTATCGATGGAGAGTTATGAATGGAGTATAGTACATTGTCGATTGAAAAACTTACGAATGGATTGACGTTTTGCGCCAATCGTTTGGCGGGTTTAACTCGTAAATATATAATTTTGTTTCAAACGTTTAAAATAATAATAGCGACGAACATTATATCAATAAAGAGTTTTTGTTTCCAAAGGCCAATATATTTTTCAGCAATAAAGTTTACTTAATTAAGTATACCATTATTTCCCTTGCCTTTAAGCAGGCCGGATTTAGAAATAAAAATAGGTGGAGAGGGTGGGTGGGAGCAAAAGATTTATTTCCAGTGCAGTGTACACCGAAGAGCCAAAACATTATGACCACCTGCCTAATATGATGCTGGTCCTCCACGTGCCACCAAAACAGCTCTTACCCGTGAGGTATGGACGCTACAAGATTTTTAAAGGTGTCTTGTGGTATCTGGTGCCAACACGTTACCAGCAGATCCTTTAACGCTTGTATATTACGTGATTTAGCCGCCGCAGATTAGATATGCTGTTCCAACACAGACCATAGATGCTCCATTGGATTGATGTCTGGGGAATTTGGAGGCCAGGGCAATACCTGGAAGTCCTCCTCATGTTCCACGAACTATCCGGGCAGTGTAGCATGGCGCATTATCCTGCTGAAAGAAGGCACTACTAGAGGGATATGCCGTTGCCATGAAAGGATGCACCTGGTCTGCAATGATGTTTAGTACGTTAGAACATTGCCCAAAGCATTACACTTCCTCCACTGGCTTGTTTTCGTCCCATGTTGCATTCTTGCCAACACTTCCCCAAGTAAACGACGCACACTTACCCGGCCATCCACATGGTGCAACAGGAAACGAAATTCATCGGACCAAACGACCTACTTCCAATCATTCAAGTTCCAGTTTTAATGCTTGTGTGCCCATTGTAGGCGCTTTCGATGGTGAACCGAGGTTAGCATGGGCACTCGGAGCGGTCTGCAGCTACACAATCCTATTTTCAGCAAAGTTCAATGTACTGTATGTTGTGACACATTACTCCCGTCACCAGCATTCAAATTACTGGCGAGGTGCGCCACAGCATCCCTTCTGTTGGCACGTATCACACGGGAGAGCCTTTGCTCACCTCTAGAATCGATGAGCCGTGGTCAGCCCACATCTTGCCGGCGGTTCATGGCTTTTCCCTCCTCGGACCACTTTTTGAAGGTACTAATCATGACTGACTGTGACCACCTCACAAGCCTTGCCGTCTTGGAAATGCTCTGACCCAGTCGTCTGGCCATTGCAATTCGGCCTTTGTCAAACTCACTTAAGTCCGTTGCCTTTCCCATCTGAAGAACAAGAATAATACTGATTAACAGAGCTCCGTATCAGTTGTTATTTATACCATTTCATGTCCTTCACACGCTCCGTCGTTTACATGCGTTGCTTCGATTTGCATAAAGACGTTCTGGTCATAATGGTTTGACACTTCAGCGTAACATTTTCCCTCCGTTTTAGAAGTCTTTAAAATATTTCTTGAAAAATGCATAAACATGCATAAGTTTATCCATTTTTTTTGCCTGTGGTACCCTTACTTGCGCTCTCAAAGGGAGGAAGGGGGAGGGGTATGGCATGGCTTCTTGGTCCCACATTTAGATCCGGCCCTTCCTTTAAGTTAGTTGCCTCAGAGGTAGCTCTCCTGGCTAATAATGTGATGTTCCTAGATTCCAGTCCCAACTGTGCCTGTGTTGAGATTTGCTCTCTAACCCTTTTCCACCCTCTGCGAAACGGTGCAGCGATGGCCATGGAATAGGATACTCTCAGTCCAATGGAGCCATGATCCCATCAGAGAGAACCGTACCCTGTGCATATTAAAAAAACACGCTGGATAGCCTTGACGAAATGATTCCATGTGTCTTCTAACAGCTATCCTGGCTCGAGGATAACCTAATACTATTAATAACATAAAGTCGCCAGATTTTTTTTATTTCAAAGGCTTTTCGGTTGTTCTGTTTTATCCCTGAGCTTCGTTTCTTTGCGAACGATGGACTAAAGAACTAAGTTACAAGGATCCCACCAATTCATAGCTGGTTAAAGGACCTACTAGATAGCAGTTAGGTCATAAATGGAATCTTCTCGTCAAAGCCATCCATCGTATTCTTTAGCGCACATTGTATATGACTCTCCTGCACACAGGACCATCCTTTACGTCATATCCAAGAGACAGCGTCGTTTCCTACCCATCAGTGTCTCATTTGTTACCAATACGAGTTGGGTTGGGTTGTTTTACCTCTGAGCGGCACTTTTTTGCATACCATGGGCTAAATGGCCAGGTCACATGGACCCCGAAGGCTCAGAGAAGGTTGGGGGAGTGGACCCACTGGAACAGCTGTTAGGAAACAGATGGTAGCCTCCCGTCAAGGCCATCCAGTAACAGCACAGTAACAGCACAGGGATTAACGTGCACAGGGTATGGCTCTCCCGCACACGGGGCCACGGCTTAACGTCCCATCCGATGGACGGAGGCTTTTCCAAGCCCATCGGTGTCCCCTACTGACCGTGGGCAGGGCGGAGAATTTTGCGGAGATAAATCTCAACGCTGACCCAGCTGGGACTCGAACCTGGGAACTACAGATTACGAGCCTGGCGCGCTACCGACTGAGCCACCCACGCCCCCACCAATACCAGAATGGAGTTCATCGGAGAATGGAGCTATCAGGCGAAATCTGGAGAAGAATAGGATTCCAAACTAGGGACATCAGATTACGAGACAGGCGAGTTACCAGCTGAACAAGGGGTGGGGGTGGCTCAGTCGGTAGCGCGCCAGGCTCATAACATGAAATTCCCAGGTTCGAGTCTCATCTGGATCAGCGTTGAGATTTATCTCCGCTGAACTCCCCACCCTGCCCTCGGTCAGCAGGGGACACCGATGGGCTTGGAAAGGCCGCCGTCTTTCGTATGGGACATTAAGCTGTGGCCCCATGTGTGGAAGAGCTAACATTATGCACGTTAAAGGAGCAAACGAACGAGCGGACACGCATTTACTTTACACCCTACTGGATGGCCTTGAAGCGAGGTTACCATCTGTCTTCTAACAGCTGTTCATTGGGTCCCTTCCCCCCAGCCGTCTGTGAGCCTTCGGGCTCCTTGTGACCTGACACATATATATTTACCTCATCGGTAAAATAATCCAACCCGGCTGAAAAACTCCCTGTTGCATTATGCACTTTACATAATAATAATAATAATCTTTATTCATATTCGTGTTAGTTATACAAAAGTTTAAACAAATGACCTGCAAAGCATCTGCTTATCTGCAGGAGAGAAGAATAATAATGTTACATGAAAATACATAAGATATAGTTTAAAACAATGTCATCGAATTATATGAAATTACAGTGGAAGCTCCATTGTGGTGGTTCAATTTTTTATTTAAAATTTAGTGCCTAGAAGAAAATTTTTAGTCTTATTTTTGATTTCTTTAAAATTGTTTAATAAAATAATTTCCCTTGGCAGTTGATTGAACACGTAAGGTATTGTATATACCCTTGTACATTTCCCGTAATTGTTTAATATTTTTGGAAGTTGGAAATAATTTTTGGATTGTAACCTTGTGGTTTTCCCATGAGAGATTTTAGATTTAAATTGATTATCAAAAAATATATTTTAAACTGATACTGTATTTGTAAAGGTTGTGAAAAGAGAGTATGCCTAGAAAATTTAGTCTTTCTTCGCTATGATAAAATGAATTCCTTAAGTTGTATGGGATTATATTTTTAGCAATGGATGATTGAATAGTTTCTATTTTCTTTATATTTGTGAGGTTAGTTGAGCCGTATATTGTCAAACCATAAGTCAATATAGATTCACAGATAGCTTTGTAAACCAAAATACATGTATGTGTGCTTGCAACAAATTGTAGTTTATAAAGTTTAGACGCACATAGATGCAATTTCCCTGCTAACTTTTGAATATGTGTATTCCATCGGAAGGTTTTGTCCATGTAAAGTCCAAGATATTTATGGCTCTCAACACGCTCAATAACATCACAGTCGCAGCAGTCAGGGTCATGATTTATCATGTTGTGGGGACACAAGGGTTCGTGGTTTTTAATTGCATAAGATGAGAGATCATAGAATCCTGGTGAATGAAAGCTCATCCATTTGGTTTTTTCTGAATTTATGTAAATACGATTAATGTTAGACCAGTAAATAATTTTGTTAAAATCATCCTGTGTATCTCGGACTGCATCTCCTATATTGTGATTCACGTTAACCAAGGCGGTGTCATCAGCATAAATATAAGGAGAGCCCTTCAGTTTAAGGTTAGCTAGATCATTAATATAAATAATGTATAAAAGCGGACCTAAAATTGAACCCTGTGGAACACCAGTGTACACTGTTCTCTTCTTACTAAAAACGCCATTAATTTTGGTAACATGCACTCTGTTTTTTAAATAATTTTCAAACCATTTAAGGGTAATACCTCGGACACCATAAATATACAATTTTTGAAGTAAAATATCGTGATCCAACGTATCAAATGCCTTACGAAAGTCCAGAAAGATAGCTGCTGCTTTTTTCCCGTTGTTTAAAGTTCCATTAATGACGTCAGAAAACTCCGTTAAAAGTGTAATTGTATTTTTACCTTTTTGGAAACCATATTGCTTTTCACTAATAATGTTTTGTTTTTTCAAGAAATTGGCTAGAACGTTAGCTACATATCTTTCAAGTATTTTGTGAAGAACGGGTAAGATGGCAATGGGCCTATAGTTAGTGCAATCGGATTTAGTTCCACTTTTGTAAATTGGTCTTAGAATAGCAATTTTGAGTTTATTAGGGATGTTTCCTGTAGATATGCTTTCATTGATAAAGTTTGTCACGAGATCAGCTAAGGAGGTTTTGCATGCTTTAATGTGCTTTATGTGTACCTGATCGCATCCACATGATTTTCTTTCATTTAAGTCACTTAGAATTTTGAAAGTTTCTTGTTTTGAGATGGGAGGAATAAAAATTGAGGGGACAGAAGAGTTTTGGAACTGTAGAGAGATTCTGTATACGGTTAACATCTTCTGAGATTGACAATAATGTCTGCAAAGGTGTTGTTAAATTTCTCTGCTGCTTGAGTTTCAGACATACCTTGTGGCATATTCTTCATGATAAAATCGTCAATGTCAGTTTTAGGTTTATTGTTGATAATTTGGTTGATGAGTTCCCAATTTTGCTTTGGATTATTTTTACAAGACGCAAATTGTTTGAAGTAATATTTTTTTCTTTTCCTGCCTAATAACGGACGTGACTGTGTTTCTTAAGTTTGTGTATAGTAATTTAAAATTTCTGTTTCTCTTGTTATTTTTGTAATCAATCCAAGCCGTCTCTTTTACGTATTAAGTTTATTATTTCCTGCTTTATCTAGTCTTTGCTAAAATTGCGTTGTTTAATTTTTGAGCCATCCGATAGTTTATTAATTTTGTTATTGTTAACAATCGCCGCATATTTTTTTTATGAATGCTTCATAAAGTACGTCTATTGGTTCTGAATTTGGGGTTTCGTTTCCAGTGCCTCTGTCCAGCCAGTTTGTTAGACTTATTTCTTTGCATATGTTTTTATGATCTAAGATAATTTTCGTGTTAAAATTGCTGTCTAGCTTTTTAGTGTGATTGGACGAATTCCCAAGTTTTTTTCTCTCGCAAGTTGCCGCAATTAAGTAGTGGTCTGCGATCCTACTGCAAAAAATCATTGAATTTGTGTCGAGTTTAATGTGAAGTCGGACGTTAATGTGATCAATGCATGTCTGAGAAAGAGAGTCACCAATGATGTCTTCCCTGGTGATACCAGTAATGATAGGTGAGAAACCAAACTCGGATAACAATTCTACGTATTTGGCAACTCCGTGTTTTTTGATATTTTTGATATCTAAATTAAAGTCTCCAACTAGTATTTGATTGCGATGTTTATCAGTTGTTTCGAACCAGTTTTTGAGATCAGAAAGAAAAGTGTTAATGTTCGAGCTTGGTGATCTGTAAATAGCAAGTAAATTGAAAGTTAAATTACCCTTGTAGATATTTATATTCAATGTTTCAGCAGGAATTACAAGTGAAGGTATCGTTTTGACCAATAATGTATCGCGGAAGAAAAGTAGAATCCCATGTTCAAACGCACCAGGAGTTCTCGTAAAAAGTTGATTAAAATTTTCTAGATTGAACAATGGAGCATCCGTGCTGAGGATGTTAGTTTCTGTTAATATAATAATATCTAAGAAATTCAAGAAATGTTTGAGATAAACACAGAGAGTATCCCAGTTTTTTTTCAGACTTCGAATGTTCACATGCAGAAAGCTTAAGTGTTCATCAGATTCATAACGTACCGTATTTGCCGGCGTATAGGACGCACTTTTCCCCCCTCAAAATACGCCTAAAATATGGGGTGCGTCTTATGCGCCGGTAATCAAAATTATGAGTTGAAATTTCAGTCTAAAACTTTTGGTTTATATCAATATACATATATAAGTATTCTTTTGCATTTTGTCCTTTTGTGAAAAAGAGTGGTTTCAAATAAATCGTTTCCATATTTTTTTTGTTCTGTAAAAATAAGTTGCGTGATGCATTTTATGCTTCACTACTGACAGAGGCAGCATTCCAGTAAAATAGAGTTCAGATCCACTGACATCTCAAGGTTACGATTCATCCAATGTGCGCATGTGTGATCACATTTCACCAGCATATTTTTTCGAAAAGCGCGAGCATGGCGCTTCGTTACCGATTACAGCGCCTCAACGCAACCAAAACGTAAACTTTTAGTACCGAAGAAGCTTTCTCATGTTTTTGCTGCGAAACATGACTCAAAAACAACGCAGATTCTGCTATGATATTGCATTCAAGCTACGAGTGTTGAGTATGCCAAAGAACACGGAAAGAGGTCAGCAGAGAGGAATTTCGGATCACCGCCAACAGAAAAGATGATAAGAACTTGGAGAAGACAGGAAGAAGACCTAAAAAAAGCTATGCGTAGTAAACATAATGTGCGACATGGAATTGCAAAATTGCCGGAGCTAGAAGAAAAATTAAAAACTTGGTTATTAGTCCACCGAAGCTCGGGATTTTCAGTTTCCACAAAAATGACTATTCAACAAGCAAGAGTGATAGCTACTAACAGAGGCATCGCTGATTTTACAGGATCAACGTCATGGTGTTCTAGATTCATGAAGAGAAATGACTTACGTATCGGACTAAAACAAAAATAGCACAAAACATGCCAACAGAATATGAAGACAAGATTATCGAGTTTCATAAAATTGTCATTAATGCAAGAAAAAGTGGAAATTTTGAACTTTCACAAATAGGAAACATGTATGAGGTCCCACTGACGTTCGATGTACCCTCAAACAAAATAGTAGATTCCAAAGGTGCAAGAAGTGTTATTGTTAAAATTTGTTAACATGAGAAAACGCACTACACAGTCGTGTTGTCTTGTTGTGTCAATGGAACAAAATTGCCGCCTCTTTTGATTTTCAAAAGGAAAACCTTGCCCAAGTAAAAACTGCCTAAAGGTGTGTTTGCACACGTTCATCCTAAGGGCTGGATGGATGAAGGGGGATGAAGTTGTGGATAGACAATGTGTGGTCTAGGCGTCCTGGTGGACTGTTAAAGAAACCTGCCTTGCTAGTATGGGATCAGTTTCGGAGTCATAGAACAGAAGCTGTAAAAAATAAAATCAACCAACTGAAAACTCAGTTAGCTGTAATTCCAGGTGGACTAACGAGCCAGCTTCAACCTTTAGATGTCTGCATTAATAAACCATTTAAAGGATTCATGAAGGAGAAATGGAATAGTTGGATGCAGTCTACAGATTTTGAAGTGACACCATCAGGAAGAAGGAAGAGACCTAGCATTTTGCAGATTTGTGAATGGGTCAAAACTTCATGGAATGCTGTGAAACATGAGACATTTGTAAAGTCATTTAAGAAATGTGGTATTGGTAACTCACTTGATGGCACAGAGGATGATTTGTTATACGAAGACTCAGTTTCTGAAAAAGAGGCTTCAAGTGGTTTTTCATTTAGTTCTGGAGATGAATTTCTGGGTTTTGAGGATGAACATTAAAAGGTACCTAACTACAATGTTCCCTAGTTACATTTTTTGTATACATAAATAACTATAAAATGAGTACAATGAATCTCTTTTGTTGCGATCTTATGCAACCACGGCAATTCTCGGTTCCGCTTGTAAATCTTTATGGAAATTCATGAAACAATGCGGAAATTTTTTTCCCCTTAAAAATGTGTCTAAAAAAGGGTGTGCGTCTTATACGCCGGTGCGTCCTATACACCGGCAAATACGGTAATTTACTAGTCAAGAACCATTTCTTAACTTCTTCATAGTCGCACAGAACATTTTCGTTGTGATCAAATGTTGGTAAGTCATCAAAATGAAAAGTCGCCATGGCAAAACAAATAAGATGGAGCAAATAAGCAATATATTTCCCGTTTAAAATTCATCGAAATTCGTCTGCATATCAATTCGAATTACGCTGTCACCATCAGTTTTTCTCATCATGATTTTCCCGTTCCGAAACCAAACGTATTTAAAATTTTTTGATTTGGCCAGACAACTCGCTTTCCATAAAAGTTCTCTGTTTATTGGAGTTAAATTTTCATTTAGATACACTGGCGCTTTTTTAGCGTCATCAATAACGTTACTGGCAAAGATTTTCGATTTCTTTTTTGACATCCATTGTTCACGTTCGTTTCTAGATTTAAATTGGGCAATAATCGCAGGTGTTTTTTTCTTGTTCCTTGTTGGCAGTCTATGTAAGGCTTCAAGTTGATCAATGTTAAAATTATTTATATCTAGCGCTTTTGCAACATTGATCATTATCTGATTTAGATTTTCTTTCTCATCCTGGTCTTCCATTGGAATGCCATGTATCTCGATATTTCGGTTTCTGCCGTATTGTTCAAGATCATTAATTTGCAACTTTAGAGCCGTATTCTCTTGAGTGAGATCCGCACATCTAGTTTCAATGGTAGCTAGTTTCAATGGTAGCTAGTGTCTAGTTGCGTCGCTTCATATTCGTGAAATTTATTCAATAGTGTATCATATTGAGATGAGAAAAATTCTACTGAATGTCTTAAGTCTTTGATTTCGTTTCTTAAGTGCGTTATTTCATTTAGTAACGTTTGAATGTTTCTAGCTTCTTGTTGCGCCGAAGACGGGGGCCGTATACTATTAGAGTTACATCCTTCTCCAGGTGTCTTAGAGGAGCGGTGACCCAAGGATGTCTCCTGGCTATAGTCACTGTTGTTATTCGATGTCGGTGAGGGTGATACACGTGTGTTATTCTTTAGAGGCGTATTGTCTCTGTTTTCTTTATCTGAAACGGGTCTGTTGTTTGTCCTGTTTAATTCGCAGTCAGTACAGAGCCACGTTTTTTTCTTCTCTTGAGTCATCTTTTTATAGTTTCTCTCCGTTGTGCCAGAGCACCCAAAATGCAGTTTCCCTTTGCATCGACTGCATAGGATATGGTCGGCATTAAGATCAATTGTTTCTCCACAGCTGTAACACATTGAATTCATTGTGTAGAGAGTTTTGGCTCACCAGTTCAACGGCAGGAACCACTAATGGGAGATGCACAAATTGGGCCCTAAAGTTCTGGTGCTTAATTGATTTTAGCCAGCTCACTCTACACAAGACACTGTGTAAAGTACGACGGACTGATGCAAGGGGAAGAGGACGCGTAGGAGCAATAAAGTTTATGGCACTTACTAGTCCGATGACGGCCCAGAAGGTCAACCGATGCTGGTCGCGGTCACGAGAGGGTAGCGGACACACCCGGCTGGCAGGAGCTCTGCGAGGAAAGTCCGATCGCAACGACTGCTTGCATATGAATGTATATGTTAGCGCGCTTGGCTACTGCTCTGCGGGACCTGGGTTCGAGCCCCGGGTAAGGCATGGCTGTTTGTGCCGTTTTTCTGCTGAGGTCCTGCCATCCTCTCAGACCTTCTACTATGGGATATAAACTGACAGGCTCCTGTCAGACCTCTGTGGCAAGCAGCTGCTTGAAGGGGTATTTATTTTTATTTTTATTATGATATGATATAGTTTAGTTGACAAGTTACGGTTTCATGTATATCTCTCACCTAAGTATCTCTTACCTTTTTTTCGAGCTGTCCTTGTGGAGAGACTTGGATGCTATCAGTCGTCATTGGGACATAAACTACCTGCAGTTATAAAAATCAATATTCTATTATCTCACAGTTCTTCATTGCACTTATTTCAAGGAAATGATCTTTATTTATCGAAGGTTGTTTAGATTTATCATTCCATTATTTATTTCTGTTTTCCAGTTTTTGTTCAAACAAGAATCGTAAACTTTAAGTATCTTACTATATAATAGGCGTAATTACGAAAGGGGAGGAGCAAACGAACGAGCGGACACGCATTTACTTTACATCCACGGTGTGACGTCATGGGTGACGTCAACCACCTATGACGGTGTCGACGTCACACGCTTTAATTTGAGATATAACTTTTGGGGTGATATTGACGATAATCCAAACATCGCATGCTCTTATTTCATATTTAACTCGTAACTATGGGTCCCCATTTTCGGAAGTTACATAGTGCAAGAATATTTTTCACATTCCCTCTTTTTTTATGGGGGAAGAAATCACAAGGGAAAATTGTTTTATATCCTAGGACACTCCCCACGTCACAAGTTTTTTTTTTAAACATAACTCGTCGATATCGGTGAATGGGTTGGGATGATATGGAGCACAGAGTCTTCTTCTCGACGACTCAAACCAACAAATGATGAGTGAAAACTATTAGGAAGAGAGGCAATTAAAAAAACATTCATAGCTTACATAAATGCCCATCCATATTAGTATCTCTTCATTATGATGTGGGGCGGGGGGTGGCTCAGTCGGTAGCGCGTCAGGCTCGAAATCTGCAGTTCCCAGGTTCGAGTCCCAGCTGGGTCAGTGTTGAGATTTACTTCCGCAAAATTCCCCGCCCTGCCCACAGTCAGTAGGGGACACCGATGCGCTTGGAAAGGCCTCCATCCGTCAGATGAGACGTTAAGCCGTGGCCCCGTGTGCGGGAGAGCCATACCCTGTGCACGTTAAAGAACATGCTGATGGCTTTGACGGGAGGCTATCATCTGTCTCCCAACAGCTGTTCCAGTGGGTCTCCTCCCCCAACCTTCCCTGAGCCTTTGGGGTCCATGTGACCTTGCCATTTAGTCCATGGTGTGCAGAAAAGTGCCGCTCAGAGGTAAAACAACCCAACCTTAACTATGATGATCCTTTATTTGTACAATCTACATCAAAAGCTACAATTCATACACCACACTTTTTGGTTCTGAATGGAGTTTTGGCAATCTGGCATAAGACGTATCATTACAGAACCACAAACATAGAAAGCAATTCGTACTGACTGCTAAATACAGTGATTAACTGAATTGTTTATAATTATACTTTATTAAAGCGCTTTTTTCATTTATTTTATTGTCTCTGAAAAAGCTGTTATCCCAATATCTTTTCTTGAACTTTTTCTTAACTCTATGTAACAACATGTTTCCTCATCTCTGATCATTGCTGCTTAGCAATGATGAGAGTAGTGAATTCCCAACCCAGTCTCCCCACGCATTGTGCTTTCCCCATATGACGCCACAGACCACGCCCACGTCCGACCACCTCCACTTATTAATATTCATAATTAATAATTCATAATTAATTAAAAACCTTCCTTCCCCCTTTTTTAACCCCTGACGCCATCTGGTGACTATGAGGAGTACTATTTTCGGAAAAACCCCTATTTTAGCTTTAATTTCCCGATTTTTTACTCCCCCTTTATTAAAAATTCCTCCCCCTTATTAAAAAAACCCTTTAACCCGTGGCACCCTCTGGCGACTGTGAGGAGTACTATTTTCGGAAAACTACCTATTTTAACTCTAAATTCCCAATTTTTCAGCCAAACCATCATTAAAGACCCCTGGTTGAACCCCTATATTTTAAGTCCCCCTTAATCTACGAATAAGTCCATTATCAACTAAACTTCGCGTGGCAACAATCGGATGATGCAAGCCTCAGAAAAATTGCATGGGTGGCAACCGCACGCAGAAAGGGATGATGCAAGTCTCTAAATAATTGAAAACTTTCGATAGCAGTCAATCACAGAAAATCAACTCCCAAAGTTGTATTACCCATTTTTATTCCTTATTAGTTAAACACTCATTAAAACCCCCTTCCCTTTATTAAACCCCCTTATCAAAAAGTTCACTCTATTAAAACTTCACCAAATTCCTTTGGTTGGGTAAAAATGTAATAAAAGGGAAAAAATCTGATTTTATTCATAATTATGAAAAATACTGAGGGGTAATAGGTAAAATCTGTAGGGGTGACATATAAGACCCGTGTTCGGATCCTCATCCCGGACCAAGTTTTATTGACGGATCACTCTCAGCAGTGAAAAAATTTTCGAAGTCTCTAATCTTTCATCTGTGTCAACAATCACGCTGTACGAATTGACCTAACTTCAAATCATACGATGGAGTCGCTTATCGATGGGTGCAATCGGACTTTCAACATATCATGCCACACACGGTCCTGGTGCAATCACTTATCAGTATGGGTTCAAGAGGACGAGTGCAGACGCTGCCACAGTGTTTACGTTTGGTGCCGATGAGAATGCGCATTTTAATATTTACAACTCGGCAGCAGTCACTTATCGATGTCAGCAATCGCACAATATAAATTTGATCTTACAACTTATCGGTCTGGGGGGTCAAGAAGATGAGTGCAGAGCACAATGGATTTTAACAAATGTCCTACGAAATTAAAAACTCCCCCATTACGCGACATGGTTTAAAAATACTTATTACGGATGTATCCTCAGTACATGATGCAAACTCTTTCCTAGGAAGTAACGCTACTCGAAGAAAAATCAGCTATGGGAGTAATCATTAATCTACAAGCGCTCACACAGTTTATAAAATCGTCTCTTCCACCGTTTATCAGCGAACGTGAAGACGCTGACGAAATTCACGTTGCGGCGTCAGTTACATGCTTTTACAGGGTAAAGACTGCGTGGCAGAATGCTATAGAAAGTAAGAATGCTAAAAGTAGAATTCATACGTTTCCGTAAAAAACTTTAGTTCCAACATGAGTTAAAGGATTATGGTTCGACTCACTTTGAGAAGAGCAGTCGCTTCGTCCAAAATCCTAATGAGAAAGTTAAATAATTACTGTTTCCTGTCGAATGCTACACTTTATCAGAAATCCATGTGGGGTGCCTTCGGATCTTAAGTTATCGTGTTCTCGAAGCACTCAGCTGATTTTACGAGGTCGACATCACAATTAAAGAATGTAGCGGTTACAGGGAGAATATGATTTGACTTCGTACATTAGAAAAGGGAACAATTGTTAAGGTCATAAGAAATGTGTGACTCCGTGGAAAAACTTAATACGAAATCTTTAGCATTATTCCCGGCATCCTTTGCAAGGTGATAGTATTAACATCCTTATACGCTCTCACTTCAAATTTTCATATGACATTCGGGAGTTATCACTTAAGTTTCAACTTTTATTTTTTCCAACCGCAATAATGCGCAGTTTCTGTGGAACGCTGATGACTTCGATGCAAAGGACGATCTTTCTCACATTTACGATACGACCATGCACTAAAAAGCAAACCTGGAATCCCATAGACAATAAAGAAGTAAAAAGTCATTAAAACCGTGAATGGACTTATGTGAAACGTAATGTACTGAGCTTGACAACATTAATATAGACAGGGATCCTCGCTTCTCTTCTCTATACTGTCATAACCCTCGATGCTTGAGAAATTATCAAATATGAATAGACCTCTGTAAAGTTCTGACCACACAGTCTTCTTGAGTTAATTCTGATGTAGATGTCTAATTCTATCAGGATCACAAGGGATGTGTTACACATTCAAGGACTTTTTCTGACATTCGTTAATCAAAGTGTCTATCTACGCATCAGACTTATCGTTACACAGACAAACTACCTATCCATAGGTTGTGTAAGCATTTAGAATGAAAAATTGAGTTTGCTTGACTGTCATACAATCTCATAACTTAATTTTCAGATGTACGTTTCTTCAGAGAATCTTAAACTCCCAATATCTATGCATTTCCTCACACATCTCGCAAGATAATTAAAGTTCAATCACTGATTCATCTTCCCTATCTGTATATTTACTTTCTAATAAACCAGACTTTAACGACCAAAGTAGGTAAATCGCAAGCATCATCAGATTTTTTCCATATATCTGTTTACGTTGAAAATCTCACAATAGCCTATTCAGTACTTTACCACAACCGATACAGCCACAAGTTACGATAGCCAACATCTATCTCATAGACAGTAGGTTAGTTACTTCTAAAAAAGTCAAGGTTTGAGATCCATAGTAAGACATGAGCGTTGTTTACCTGCCAAGATCCCGACATCCTCTCATCCCTTCTATAGGGTCGTGTGAAAGCTAACCGTTAAGACAGATAGTTGCATATATTTTTAAAGATACACCGAACTCACTCTTACATGCATGAACCTTCCATTTCCTAATGCATGAAAAGGAAAGTTTTAATAGCATGAACAGTCATTCTTTCACAATAAGTGAATGTTGACTGCATTAAATATGATTCGAATGCAAGACAATCTGAATAGGCGTTTTTGTCTGTAAATTAAAAAATCTGAAAACTCACTGTTTATAAGAAAACAACAATATTTTCAGTATTCGCATGAAAAATTGGGCCCCAGAATCGAGACCTAACTTTGCATTCTATGACTTCAACTGCTGATAAAACGTAACGTAAGCTATCTCGACGGTTATTCCAAGGCTCTATCTCTTTTCAGAGTTCCTGGTCCCCTAGTACCTTTGAATAAGCGCATAAGTGTGTGAAGGTGGTTAGCTGCAAACACAAGTTTTTCGACAAAGATAGGGTGTTTCACTACAATCTAACACGGAGATGTCTGTTTACTTATTTTTCCCTATTTCTATACTAGTGTGGAATTCTTAGAACAAGTGGTACTATGTTCGTGTGAAAGTGGTTAGGGCAAACACAAGTTTTTTGATAATGTTATGTATCTTGTTTGGAAATAACACTGTCTATGGAGCATTATTCCTGTACATATCATAAGCATAATGCCTCGCGATTCTAAGAGTTCCCAGAACCGATAGACAATACTTTGCGTTTACAGGACCTAACATATAAAGTCTTTCATACTTCAAACTCAATCATCAAGACAATCAATATTGCAGAAGTAAGATTGAAAATGAAAGGAGAAGTGATAGAGATGTGAAAGAAAAGCACCACGCCCAGCATTCTCACATTAAAAGAAAAGCATTCTCACATTAAAAGAAAACGTAAACATTCATCACCTCAAAACAGATAAGACAGAGGGCGCTATGTGCCGGCTTGAAAAGCAGCAAGAAAGTTAGTAACCATGGTTTAACCATTCTTTTTTAAGTATTAGGACGTTCATGTTACAATTTCTTGCAACAACGTTCATAGCTAGTGAAGATACAAGTCTGCAACATTCACTCTTCTGTGTAAGCATGTGAATATTACTTTTCAGCTGTATGTGAACCAAACATTCACTTGACAAGAATATTTAAAAACATCAGTGTGAACTCATGGATACATAAAACGTTTCTCCTTCTTGTGTCTCTTCATATCTATATACTATTCTTACGAGCACAAAAGATAGAACTTTCGAAGGAAGATGAACCATGTATCAGTTTAAAAAAACGATTTTCTGTGTTTTGGACGTTTAACCAACACCATCTAGTGAGAAATATGTTGACTATCCGATTCGAGTAAACGTAAGACAACAGCTGTCTGTTTATGAATGATATGTATTTACGGTTTCTCTCATCTTATGCAAAGTATATTCATTTTTATGTGGTGTATGGTGTTATACATAAGTGTATGCATACATCCATGCGATGGACTAAGTTTTACTTTATATTGTGTCACGCACTTGTTTTCGTCTCTGTATATGTGTTAATTGTATGTGCATGCGTGCATTGCGTGTGTGTGTGCTTTCATGTTTGTTACTGTGAATCGGATGTGTGTCAGTGTGTGGGTGTTTCTATGATTCGTATGTTCAAACATGTTATCACTTGCTTGCTACAGAAGAAGCTAACAATTTACAAACCTCATCAGATTGGCATTATAGCTCTATTAGGAAATCTCATCGAAAAGTCACTAAACAGATAAGTTTACTAAAGATGTATGCTTGTATATAGTTTTTCAGATTCTTTTACCTTTCTCGATTCTGTTAAGTAGAACAATGAAATAGCATTGCAGGAAAAAATCTTTTATTCATACACTAAGAAATTACAATGACGACCCATCAGATAGAGAACAGAAATTACTCTTCTACAATTGTGTTTTTAATATCACTACGAATTAGATCTCCACCAATGGTAGGCTATTGTCAGATGGCATCAAAGGTTTTAGGATAAGTAGTACACTTAATGTGTCATAGTTTTGCAGTACTGAAGTGTTAACGATGTCTTGTGTTCATCCCGAAAGTGATCTCTCCGTGGAGCAGTTTGCTAATGGAGACTACCCGCTGGGCTCTGACTTGTTGGTGAAAATTTGTAAGAACGTTCCCGAAGTCCACATATGATTGCTTCAGAAGTGCAGTGACATTCCATTTAGACCTTCGGCTTCGGTTATATTATCCGACGAACAGTGGTATGGACTGGCTTCTACACTCACTTATACGTTTTCCTTCGAGTATGAACTGAACGGTCTGGCGGTGTTCAAGAGTAAAAAAAGGGGTGATCATTGAAAAAGGTATTGTCGGGGCCGACGGTGCTTCATTGATTTCTCCGGTACATCTCACCATCAAACAATGGACGTGGTTAAAAGATTCCCGCAGCTCCATCACCTGCAGCTTGTTGGCTCTGAAGTTCAATAAATTTTCTAATGCCGTAAGGGATGTCGAATTATCTACAGACCATACTCCAAGACTGTCTAATGCTGAACGGTACGATCGGAGAGCAAAGCTAAGTTTCAGAAAAACATTAAATACACTCGTCAGAAAAGAAATTTTTCGGATTCTACGTACGAACTGTATTGGGTGTGAAGTAGATCATCCAAGTCAGCTTCGCCATTCGTGTGGCCATATCCCATGAATCAGTTGATACCCATTTCGCCGAAGCAGTGAGAAACATTCATTTAAGCGATATCGCTAAACGTTTTGTGGAAGAGGCAGGAGTTGAAGATTCCTACATGTTACACTTTCCTATATTACTAAACGAAGTGTACGATGAACTGGTGCGCACCACTGAATGTACTAAATAAATGTTAATCGCGTTACTAATTTTTGTTCTATATCTGATGGGTTGTCATTGTAATTTCTTAGTGTATGAATAAAAGATTTTTTCCTGCAATGCTGTTTCATTGTTCTACTTAACTGAATCGAGAAAGGTAAATGAATCTGAAAAACTGTATACAAGCATACATCTTTAGTAAACTTATCTGTTTAGTGACTTTTCGATGAGATTTCCTAATAGAGCTATAATGCCAATTTGATGAGGTTTGTAAATTGTTAGCTTCTTCTGTAGCAAGCAAGTGATAACATGTTTGAACACACGAATCATAGAAACACCCACACACTGATACACATCCGATTCACATTAACAAACATGAAAGCACACACACACGCAACGCACGCATGCACATAAAATTAACACATATACAGAGACGAAAACAAGTGCGTGACACAATATAAAGTAAAACTTAGTCCATCGCATGGATGTATGCATACACTTATGTATAACACCATACACCACATAAAAATGAATATACTTTGCATAAGATGAGAGAAACCGTAAATACATATCATTCATAAACAGACAGCTGTTGTCTTACGTTTACTCGAATCGGATAGTCAACATATTTCTCACTAGATGGAGCTGGTTAAACGTCCAAAACACACAAAATCGTTTTTTTTAACTGATACATGGTTCATCTTCCTTCGAAAGTTCTATCTTTTGTGCTCGTAAGAATAGTATATAGATATGAAGAGACACAAGAAGGAGACACGTTTTATGTATCCAAGAGTTCACACTGATGTTTTTAAATATTCTTGTCAAGTGAATGTTTGGTTCACATACAGCTGAAAAGTAATATTCACATGCTTACACAGAAGAGTGAATGTTGCAGACTTGTATCTTCACTAGCTATGAACGTTGTTGCAAGAAATTGTAACATGAACGTCCTAATACTTAAAAAATGAATGGTTAAACCATGGTTACTAACTTTCTTGCTGCTTTTCAAGCCGGCACATAGCGCCCTCTGTCTTATCTGTTTTGAGGTTATGAATGCTTACGTTTTCTTTTAATGTGAGAATGCTGGGTGTGGTGCTTTTCTTTCGCTTCTCTATCACTTCTCCTTTCATTTTCAATCTTACTTCTGCAATATTGATTGTCTTGATGATTGAGTTTGAAGTATGAAAGACTTCATATGTTAGGTCCTGTAAACGCAAAGTATTGTCTATCGGTTCTGGGAACTCTTAGAATCGCGAGGCATTATGCTTATGGTATGTACAGGAGTAATGCTCCATAGACAGTGTTATTTCCAAACAAGATACATAACATTATCAAAAAAACATGTGTTTGCCCTAACCACTTTCACACGAACATAGTACCACTTGTTCTAAGAATTCCACACTAGTATAGAAATAGGGAAAAATAACTAAACAGACATCTCCGTGTTAGATTGTAGTGAAACACCCTATCTTTGTCGAAAAACTTGTGTTTGCAGCTAACCACCTTCACACACTTATGCGCTTATTCAAACGTACCAGGGGACCAGGAACTCTGAAAAAAGATAGAGACTTGGAGTAACCGTCGAGAGAGTTTACGTTACGTTTTATCAGCGGTTGAAGTCATAGAATGCAAAGTTAGGTCTCGATTCTGGGGCCCAACTTTTCATGGAAATACTGAAAATATTGTTGTTTTCTTATAAACAGTGAGTTTTCAGATTTTTAATTTACAAACAAAAACGCCTATTCAGATTGTCTTCCGTTCGAATCATATTTAATGCAGTCAACTTTGACTTATTGTGAAAGATTGACTGTTCATGCTGTTAGAACTTTCCTTTTCATACATTAGGAAATGGAAGGTTCGTGCATATAAGAGTGAGTTCGGTGTATCTTTAAAAATATATGCAACTATCTGTCTTAACGGTTAGCTTTCACACGACCCTGTAGAAGGGATGAGAGGATGTCGGGATCTTGGCAGGTAAACAACGTTCATGTCTTACTATGGATCTCAAACTTTGACTTAGTTAGAAGTAACTAACCTACTGTCTATGGGATAGATGTTGGCTATCGTAACTTGTGGCTGTATCGGTTGTGGTAAAATACTGAATAGGCTATTGTGAGATTTTCAACGTAAGCAGATATATGGAAAAAATCTGATGATGCTTGCGATTTACCTACTTTGGTCGTTAAAGTTTGGTTTATTAGAAAGTAAATATACAGATAGGGAAGATGAATCAGTGATTGAACTTTAATTATCTTGCGAGATGTGTGAGGAAATGCATAGATATTGGGAGTTTAAAATTCTATGTAGAAACGTGCATCTGAAAATTAAGTTATGAGATTGTATGAGAGTGAAGCAAACTCAATTTTTCATTCTAAATGCTTACACAACCTACGGATAGGTAGTTTATCTGTGTAATGATAAGTCTGATGCGTATATAGACACTTTCATTAACGAATGTCAGAAAAAGTCCTTGAATGTGTAAAACATCCCTTGTGATCCTGACAGAATTAGACATCTACAGCAGAATTAACGGAAGAAGATTGTGTGGTCAGAACTTTACAGAGGTCTATTCATATATGATAATTTCTCAAGCATCGAGGGTTATGATAGTATAGAGAAAAGAAGCGAGGATCCCTGTCTATATTAATGTTGTCAAGCTCAGTATATTACGTTTCACATAAGTCCATTCACGGTTCGGTAGCGCGTCAGGCTCGTAATCTGTAGTTCCCAGGTTCAAGTCCCAGCTGGGTCAGCATTGAGATTTATCTTCGCAAAATTCCCCGCCCTGCCAACGGTCAGTAGGAGTCACCGATGGGCTTGAAAAGGCCGCCGTCCTTCGGATGGGCCGTTAAACTGTGGCCCCGTGTGCGGGAGAGTCATACCCTGTGCACGTTAAAGAACACGCTGGAATGCCTTGACGGGAGGCTACCATCTGTCTCCCAACAGCTGTTACAGTGGGTCCCCTCCCCCAACCTTCTCTGAGCCTTCGGGGTCCATGTGACCTGGCCATTTAGCCCATTGTGTGCAAAAAAGTGCCACTCAAAGGTAAAACAACCCAACCCATTCACGGTTTTAATGACTTTTTAGGTCTTTATTGTCTATGGGATTCCAGGTTTGTTTTTTAGTGCACGGTCGTGTCGTTAGTGTGAGAAAGATCGTCCTTTGCATCGAAGTCACCAGCGTTCCACAGAAACTGCGCATTATTGCGGTTGGAAAAAATAAAAGTTGAAACTTAAGTGATAACTCCCGAATGTCATATGAAAATTTGAAGTGAGAGCGTCTAAAGATGTTAATACTATCACCTAACAAAGGACAGCGGGAATAATGCTAAAGATTTCGTATTAAGTTTTTCCACGGAGTCACACATTTCTTATGACATTAACAATTGTTCCCTTTTCTAATGTACGAGGTCAAATCATATTCTCCCTGTAACCGCTACATTCTTTAATTGTGATGTCGACCTTGTAAAATCAGCTGGGCACTTGGAGAATGCGATAACTTAAGATCCGAAGGCACCCCACATGGAGTTCTGATAAAGTGTAATTTAATAAATTCTGATAAAAGATAAAGTGTAAAGTGTAGCATTCGACAGGAAACAGTAATTATTTAACTTTCTCATTAGGCTTTTGGACGGAGCGACTGCTCTTCTCAAAGTGAGTCGAACCATACTCGTTTAACTCATGTTGGAACTAAAGTTTTTTACGGAAACGTATGAATTCTACTTTTAGCATTCTTACATTCTATAGCATTCTGCCGCGCAGTCTTTACCCGTTTACCCTGTAAAAGCATGTAACTGATGCCGCAACGTGAATTTCGTCAGCGTCTTCCCGTTCGCCGATAAACGGTGGAAGAGACGATTTTATAAACTGTGCGAGCACTTGTAGATTAATGATTACTTCCATAGCTGATTTTTCTTCGAGTAACGTTACTTCCTAGGAAAGAGTTTGCATCATGTACTGAGGATACATCCGTAATAAGTATTTTTAAACCATGTCGTGTAACGGGGGAGTTTTTAATTTCGTAGGACTTTTGTTAAAAACCATCATGCTCTGCACTCGTCCTGTTGACCCCCAGAACGATAAGTTGTAAGATCAAATTTATATTGTGCGATTGCTGACATCAATAAGTGACCACTGCCGAGTTGTAAATATTAAAATTCGCATTCTTATCGGCTCCAAACGTAAACACTCTGGCAGCGTCTGCACTCGTACTCTTGAACCCATACTGATAAGTGATTGCACCAGGACCGTGTGTGGCATGATATGTTGAAAGTCCGATTGCACCCATCGATAAGCGACCCCGTCGTATGATTTGAAGTTAGGTCAATTCGTACTGAGCGATTGTTGACACAGATGAAATATTAGAGACTTCGAAAATTTTTTCACTGCTGAGAGTGATCCGTCAATAAAATGTGGTCCAGGATGAGGATCCGAACACGGGTCTTATATGTCACCCCTACAGACCCTATTACCCCTCAATATCTTTCATAATTATGAATAAAATCAGATTTTTCCTTTTATTACATTTTTACCCAACCAAAGGAGTTTGGTGAAGTTTTAATAGAGTGAACTTTTGATAAGGGGGTTTAATAAAGGGAAGGGGTGTTTTAATGAGTGTTTAATTAATAAGGAATAAAAAATGGGTAATACAACTTTGGGAGTTGATTTTCTAAGTTTAGTGGACTTGTAAAAAGGATGGGAGTTTGTGATCAGTGAAGTTTTAATAGAGTGAACTTTTGATAAGGGGGGGTTTAATAAAGGGGAGGGGGTTATAATGAGTGTTTCGTTAATAAAGAATAAAAAACGGGTAATACAACTTTGGGAGTTGATTTTCTAAGTTTAGTGGACTTGTAGAAAGGATGGGAGTTTGCAACCAGTGAAGTTTTAATAGAGTGAACTTTTGATAAGGGGGTTTAATAAATGGGAGGGGGTTTTAATGAGTGTTTCATTAGTAAGGAATAAAAAATGGGTAATACAACTTTGGGAGTTGATTTTCTGTGAGTGACTGCTATAGAAAATTTTGCAATTATTTAGAGACTTGCATCATCCCTTTCTGCGTGCGGTTGCCACCCATGCAATTATTCTGAGGCTTGCATCATCCGATTGTTGCCACGCCAAGTTTAGTTGGTAAGGGACTTATTCGGAGATTAAGGGGGGCTTAAAATATAGGGGGTCAACCAGGGGTCTTCAATGATGGGTTGGCTGAAAAATTGGAAAATTAGAGTTAAAATAGGGTTTTTTCCGGAAATAGTACTCCTCATAGTCACCAGATGGCGCCAGGGGTTTAAAAAAAGGGGGGGAGGAAGTTTTTTTAAATTAATTATGAATTATTAAATATGAATATTAATAAGTGGGCGTGGTCGGAAGTGGGCGTGGCCTGCGGCGTCATAGGGGAAAAGCACAGTGCGTGGGGGGATTGGGTTGGGAACTCACTACTGATGAGAATAGGTTTGCATTATGCTAAGCGTGTAGCATTCAATAAAATATTTGGTCGGCCCATGGTGATGTGCGGCATGAGATAAATACAAGAATAGGGATTGCCGCTGGGACTTTTAAGAATCTATGGAGAATGTGGAAAAATAGGCGCATATACCTAAAGACTAAATTTAGGCTGTATAATAGTTTGGTTCTTTCTAAGGTTAGTTATGGTAGCAAAACATGGACCCCTTTTGAGCAGGATAACAAGAAACTTGATGCCTTTGATACTAGATGCTTACGCAGTGTCTTGGGCACTTTGTAGTAATGATGAGGTTAGAAGGAGTCATCAACCTCCTTTGAGTAGCATATTGTGCAGAGAGAGACTGCATTGGTTTGGCCATGTTGCTCTTATGCATAGCTGCAGATTGGCAAAGAGGATTATGAAGAGTGCGCCTAAGGGTATCAGAAAAAGAGGGAGATCTAGGATGCGATTGACAGACAATGTCAAACAGGATCTTGCTAGAATTAGCGTAGAGTTGCCAAATGCAGCAGCTGTAGCTCAAAAGAGACACGTCTGGAGAGCAAAATTACCCAGTCTGTTGGACCTCCGTATCCCATGGCTGCATGAATATTTTGTATGGATGTAAGTATGTATGTATTAATTTATTTGTTCTATTGGGTTAAACTCTAATTTTGTAGAGAAAATCTCAAATACCAGAAATTCAACAATTTTTACTCTCCCTATGTAAAGTTATCATTTTATTTCCTTTTTTTATAATTAAACCTTAGTTTTCATTTCTGTAGATTTATTTTATTTCCATGATTATTGATCTTTTGGTCTATCAATTTTTATCACTTTTTCATAGTTATGCTATACTACTATCTGATCAAAAGTATCCGGACACCCCTTCTGAGTAGTGGATTCGCTCATATACGCCACAACTATGGCCCATACAGGCATAAAAAGATTCATGTGGCCTGGCAAACCTCATAGATACAGATAAACAGAAGAATGGGCGTACAGCAGAGCTCAGTGACTTTCAACGTGTCACGGTCATAGGATGCCACCATAGCAACAAGTCAGTGTGGGACATTTCGGCCCTGCTGCAGCTGCCCTGATCAACTGTACTGATGTTATTGTGAAGTGGAAACGTCTACGAGTAGCAGCAGTGCAATCGCAATCTGATAGCACCTAACATGACAGAACAGAGCTGCCGAGTGCTGAAGTGGGTGGTGAGACAAAATCACCTGTCGTCGGTTGCAACATTCACCACCGAGTTCCAAAATGCCTCTGGAAGCAACGCCAGAACCATAACAGTTCATTGCGAGCTGCAGAAAATGAATTTCCATGGCCGAGCAGCCGCACACAACAAAAAGCCGCACATCAACAAAATCAACGCCAAGCGCTGGTTGGAGTGGCGTAAAGCACGGCGCCAGTGGACTCTTGAACAATGGAACCGCATTCTCTGGAGTGATGAATCACGCTTCACCATCTGGCAGTCCGACGGACGAGTCTGGGTGTGGAGGATGCCAGGTGAATGCTACCTGCTTGACTATGTTGTGCCAACTGTTAAGCCCGTAAGGGAGGCATCATGCTCTGGGGTTGTTAAGTTTGGTGGAGGACGCATCATGCTCTGGGGCTGTTTTTCATGGTTCGGGCTAGGCCCCCTAGTTCCTATGAACGGGACTATGAATGTCGCTGCCTATAATGACATTCTCGACAATTCTGTGCTCCCAACTTTATGGCAACAATTCGGTGAATAATGCGAATTAATTCGAATTCGGTTCTTTCCTCTACCAATATGACAATTTCATTCTCCACGAAACGAGGACCGTGCAGGAATGATTTGATGAGATGGGTGTGGAAGAACTTGACTGGCCTGCACAGAGTCCTGATTTCAACACCTTTGAGATTAAGTAGAACGTCGACTGCGAGCCAGGCCGAACCGCTCGACATCAGTGACCGCCTCAGTAATGCTCTTGTGACAGAATAACAGCCATTCCCGCAACAACGTGCCAAATCCTCGTGGAATTCTTTTCCCGCAGAGTGGGAAAGCAGTGTGTAAACCGCAGAGTGGGAAAGCAGTGTGTAAACCGCAGAGTGGGAAAGCAGTGTAAGTGTGATAGCAGCAATGGGTGGATGAAAGCGATATTAATTCCTTTCCTATTACCGGGAGATTGTGGATGAGTGAGTGCCTGGATACTTTCAATCATACCGTGTAACGTTTTACTTTTTCCAAATAAAAGAAAATGGCTTTTCCTTCGGAGTGTGAGGTGGGATTGGCTCAACCAGTAGTACGCCAGGCTCATAATCGGCAGTTCCCAGGTCTGAGTATCACATGAGCAAGCACTGAGATTTATCTCTGCTAAACTCCCCGCCCTGCCTCCCGATCAGTAACTCCTAAAAGAGTCAGAAACGCTAATGAAAAGATTAATTCTAACTTCCTTGCTATGGACACCGATGGGTTGGAAACGCCCCCGTCCCGCGGATGGGACGTTAAGCCATAGCGTCATGTGAGGGAGAGCCATACCCTGTGCACATTAAAGAACATGCTGGATGGCCTTGACGGGAGGCTACCATCTGTCTCCCAACAGCTGTCCAGTGGGACCCTTTCCCCCTAACCAAAAGAACGTATAAGGCAAAGAAGTTCAGCTTTGACAAAGCGTAAGTGGCGACCTCAAGTGGTGTTTCGATTCGTATCGTGCATTTTTTTAAGATGGGAAGCAAACAATAAGGGGCAAAGGAATTATGCATCAAAAAATTTATATTTTAAAAAAGGAAAATAAGTAACTGCACTTTGTATTTGAAAAAAAATAATATCATGATTTTAATAAAGGTTTATTTTCTCCATTGGAATTATTTTTTGTTGAACCAACAATTATAAATTGAACGGAAAGAGAAGATTTGAAATTAGCCTGAAGTTAATTTATAAAATAAATTATTACAATTAAGAGCTTTCTTGGTTGCATACAAACAGGGACCAGAACTGATATTAATATACTCTGCAAGGATATCAATGGGAAATTATTACATAGGAAAAGCGAAGAGAATGGAAGTTGACAGTAACATGTAATTACAAAAGCATTCGTCCCCTGTAATGTTCGTTTCACCTCTACGCCAAATGCACGATACTCGATTTTACATTAATCTCTATGGAAGCTTAACTTCTTCTCCCTCTACATTCTTTGCCCTAACCTTCTCTGAGCCCTCGGGTCCTTGTGACCTGGCCATTTAGCCCATGGTGTGCAAAAAAATGCCTCTCAGAGGTAAAGCAACCCAATCCCCGTAGAGTGCAGAGTCAAGGGCAATAAACTAAGGCATTCTACTGTTACAATTGATGTTTTCTGTCACATGCTTCAAAGTTTACCTACCAGAATTATCACTGTAGATTTATTCCAGTTCAACAGATTTACCGTATCATGTTCCATATTAGTAGAAGTACATAATAAAAGCTTAATTACATTAAAAAGTTTTATCTTAAATATTCCCTGGTGAAACGGGAGTCTTATGTACCGTAATATAAGTTACTTTCAGTTATGTTAATCATAAAATTTTCATTAGCGTTGCTGACTCTTGGAGTTATTGTGAGAATGAGAATAGAAAGGGAGACGGGAGAGAAATAAATACAAAATATTTTCTTAGCATAAATTAAATGAGCCAAATTCAGTGTTAATGGGTTATATGGATGAGTGGCACTTTTTTGCACACAATGGGCTAAATGGCCAGGTGAGAAAAACTCCGAGGGCACAGAGGAGGTTGGGGGAGGGGATCCACTGAATAGCTGTTGGGAGACAGATGGTAGCCTCGCGTCAAGGCCATCCAGCTTGTTATTTAACGTGCACAGTGTATGGCTCTCCTGCACACGGGCCATGGCTTAACCTCACATTAGACGGAGGTTTAGCACGCTTGGCTACTGATCTAAGGGACCTGGGTTCGAGCCCCAGATTAGGCATGGATGTGTGTGTAGTTTTTCTGCTGAGGTCCTGCCATCCTCTCAGATCTCCTACTGTGGCATTTAAACTGACAGGCTCCTGTCAGACCTCTGTGGCAAGCAGCTGCTTGAGGGGGGGGGGCTTTCCAATCCCTCCTCTATTTCCTACTGATGTGGCAGGTATGGAGTTGGGACTCGAACCTGGAAACTGCAGATTACGAGCCTGGCGTTGGCCTGGTGCGCTGAGCCATCCCTACCCCCGCCCCTCAAATTAATGATAAACACACATAATCGTAATATCCACTAAAAGCATTCACACGTAAAAATAGCAAGGAAGTTAAGACAACTATCAGTACACTCAGAGGCGATTTGTTCTCATTTGCTGAGCAAAATTTCGATTATTCAGAAAGTAACGAACATTTTGCATTTCATCACACCTCATGGTTAAAGAGAAATTAATAAAGAAAAACATTTTACCTTTCTGGTGTTAAACCTTGACTTTAACCACCATTTCTTCCAAAATGGTAACGCCACGCTGTAATATATTTCTACTGATTAATGAAAGAGAAAATTTCAATACCTTAAATGGTAATTGCAATTATGAATCCAAATAAACACTTTGAATATTATTTTGAAAACATGTTTCTTATTAATGGTTTACTGCTCTACTTATTATTTTCTTAGAGGAATTTCTTTAGGGCAAAATTGAATGCATAGTCAGGTCACTGACCAATTAAGGTTACGGAAAGAAATTTGAGGGATATAGATCCATAATCCGTCATAAAAAGTACTGGCGGGATAATGAAAATATTTTCTTTATTTTTATGACAAGTGCTTTCACTGGAAAATTAAATTTGTATCCGTATAATTATTGTGAATAGTCAGGATAATTGTTGTTAGTTGTCTTCGTAATTTTTTGCGAGTAAAATGCGGAATTATTGCGATTGGTCAGCGTAACTGGGTGAATGGTTGGCGCAAATGCTGTTAGCTGCAGTCATATCTGTGGCGTTGGCATCGCCATTGTTGTTAGCTGCAGTGATATCTGTGGCGATTTGGCATCGCAATTGTTAGGTGCAATGACATCTGTTGCGATTTGGCATCGCAATTGTTGTTAGATGCAATGACATCTGTTGCAAGTTGGCATCGCAATTGCAGCTGTAATGATGTCTGCTGGGAGTTAGACTAGCGTTTGTTGTTAGCTGCAATGATACCGGTTACAATTGTTGTTAGTTGCAATCATATCTGTTCTGAGTTGGTATCGGGCTGTGTTGTGAGTTGCTATTGTATTTGTTGTGAGCATCATGATATTTGTTGTGAGCTATCATGATATTTGTTGTGAGCTATCATGATATTTGTTGTGAGTGGCCAGTTTACTAGGCTTGAGTTTTCATTTTGTTGTGAGTGGTGAAGACACTTGTTGCGAACTGTCAGCGTAATTGTTGCCTGTTGTCAGAGAATTTGTCCCGACCTATCAGCATAATTGTTGTTTATAGTTAGAGACTTGTTACGAGTTTTCAGTGTGATTATTGGGAGTTTTCAGAGTGATTAATGTGAGTTTTCAGAGTGATTACTGTGAGTTTTCAGAGTGATAATTGCGAAGTATCAGCATGGTTATTGCAAAGTTTTCAGCCTGGTTATTGTGAGGAAATATGCGTGATTATTTCGAGTTTTCAGTGTGATTATTGCGAGTTTTCAGTGTGATCATTACGAGTTTTTCAGTGTGATCATTACGAGTTTTTGTGTGATCATTACGAGTTTTTCAGCGTGATCATTACGAATTTTCAGAGTGACAATTGCGAGGTATCAGCGTGGTTATTGCAAAATTAGCTTAGTCATTGCTAGGTAGCGTAATTATTGCGAGTGCGATCAGACCAACTGATGCGAGTTGTTATTCCCTGCAAGTGGTCAGGGCGATTGGTGTGAATGGTCCACTTTAACAACGTGAATGGTCAGTGTGATTATTGGAAGTTGTTTATAATCAGCGCATTTGTCATGACCGTGGAGCCTCTGTGAGTGGTCAACGAAGTTTGTGTGTAGATGTAAAAAAAAGAAAAATTAAAAATGTGAAAGGTCTTTCGCACAAAAATATGGATTTTAATTGATAAAAAAATGTTATATTTTAAAATCTAGGTGAATTACATTAGCGCGTAATTTTAAAAATATTATTGAAAATAAAGATTATTATTAACAAACACTCTATGTTTAAGTCGACAAATTTTTACGTCATTATTAATGATTATCTTTAAATTTTCCTAGTAAGTATAAAAATATATTTTTTTGACAAAATGGCATGTTATATTTTATAAACAAGGTAGATAAAAGAAATTGTGATTTAAAAGTAATATGTTTAAGTGGACAAATTTTTATCAACTGTTTTAATGATTATCTTACATATTCCTAGTAAGTTTAATAATCAGCTTGAAATAATATGGACTGAATAAATAATTAATTCTAAATATTCGCAGTAAGATCTTATGAAATAACTTGCTTTAGCTATTCTTGTTAAGTACGTAATAAATATTCAGATTAAATTATTGTGCAAGGGCTTAATAAATAATTTAGAAGTATCTTAGTAATAATAAATAATAAATAAATACCCCCTCAAGCAGCTGCTTGCCACAGAGGTCTGACAGGAGCCTGTCAGTTTATATGCCACAGTAGGAGATTTGAGAGAATGGCAGGACCTCAGCAGAAAAACGACACACACATCCATGCCTAATCCGGGGCTCGAACCCAGGTCCCTTAGATCAGTAGCCAAGCGTGCTAACCACTCGGCCACGGATCCCTTCTTTAGTCTAAGAATAATGATCACGTACAAAATTAAAATATTGCGTCATTTTTTCGAAATTGAGTATCTTACGAGAAATAAATATTATAAACTATGAAAAAATACCTAGTGTAAATATTTTTAGTGAGTCGGTTAATACTGTGCCAGATAATTAAGGTTGAATGATCGCGTCTGTTCTGTAAAGGTTAGATTAGAGCCTCTCGTTCCATATATTCAACATGTTGCACGTCCAGAATAAATGCGTCTAGAATTTAAAAACAAAATCTGAATATTCATCTAATACTTGAAACATAGGAACAACAGCAATCATTAATATATAGTTATAGCTTAAAAAAAGAAAAAAAAAAAATCCATATATTTTAGAAAAACAAGAAATTTCTTACTAGTGAGTGTCACTTTTCTCACTCATTTTGTTTATTTCGTCTCCCAGAGATCGTTTCCCAATAATCTTTTCATTTAATTCGCCATCGTTCGCATTCAGCGACCAAAAAATCTGAGAATATTTTTTGTAAGAGTAAACAATGACCGTTGCGCCATTGTTCGAGGTATTATTGCGTCATGGGTTTGGGTACTGAAGTTAATGGTCGAGTTTAGTTGCTCAACAATGTTTCATTTAAGAAAATAGTCGAGACTGAAGCCAAAACGAAGTTTCTAAAAAGAAAGGTAAATAATTGGTCATTAAAATAGTACCGTAAATGTTCGAATAAGTATCCCGGGCTATAATTTCCCAATTCTTGCTGTATCCGGATACAGTTCAAGCACAGGATACTATTTAGGCCTTGGAGTTGAAAATGTCATTTATAATGTATGAAGTTAGATTGAACAACGAAAATTTGAATAGCAAAGATATACAACTACCGACGTTTCAGTTCATTATGCTAGGTGTTTCTGAAAGGTTTAGTCGAACTTTGCGAACGTGTTCTGCTGTGTATAGTGATGAAGAAAAGTTCTTATGAACATTGGGCAGAAATGCTTCATTTCCGAGTTATAGCACATTTTGAAAGTGCAAGTAAAAAAGCCTGTGAAGTTAGTTTTTATTCCAGTTATTACAGCACACTGAAGTGATCGATGAGATCAATTATGCTGGAAATGGCCTCCCTGAGCAGCGATACACGACTCACAACGTCTTCTCTTCGACTGTCGAACATGATCGAAAAATGTCAGAGTGTTCTGAATTCTTTGACAACCATCCACGATCCTTTCGCGGGGCGCTTGCGCATTAGGAACCGGAGAAGTGGAAGCATCAGCCTTAACGTGTCCCCAGAAGAAGAAATTCAGTATATGCAAATCGGAAGAGCTTGCAGGCATCAAGTTGGACCACCTCTACCAATCTACCAGGGAGGATACGTACGAGTTAGATCACTCGGGAGTGGCGGGATTTTGTCTAATATTGCATACATCTATGTTGATATACTATCTATGCTGTCAGACATGCAAATGATGTAAATTTACTTAGCGTCGTAACTTTTGACAGTCTGTTTATGAATCTGCAAATCAGTAAAGTATGAACTTTAATTATCTTTTGTGACGTACCGGAGTTTAGAAAACAACAACAAAAAAAATTGCTGCATACTAAGTTGCGAATTAAGAAGTGAAATAATTAGTTTTTATAGTCAATTAAAATCAATTAACTATTATATAGGGAGTTAAGCTAAGACACTCCTTGACTGGTGTGGAGTAATTTATATTGCTTTAATTAACGAAGTACAATTACGGAGAGCGTTCAAAAAGTTCTTGACACGTATCTGTCGATTTGCATTCGTTCCTCAAAAGTTAACGATCTATGACTTTTTTGAAAGCTTGTCTAAACTTGTCATTACGTGTTAAAAACAAAGGCCGTATCGTCATTTCTCTTTTCCCGAAATATGTATGTTGTTGCTATGGAATCTACTATACAAGGTGTTTCAAAACTCTCTGTAGAAATTTCAATGGGAGATAGGGAACACCAAGACAAACCTTTTTTGTCAATGAATGTATGTCCGCTGACATAACCTTTGAGTGCTAGAGGGCGCTGTTTGGTAGTGCTGCAATTGGCTAGAGGGGCGAAGTGGGAACAGAGAACGGACTTGTGCTTGCCGTCTGCATTCGTAAATCAGACACATTATGTGTAACATGGAGTGTTTCACGACTGTTGAGATGGTTGACATGCATCTGGCGTATGGGGCCGCCAATTGAAATGGAAGAGCTGCTGCAAGGAGAAGAACTGCCCAAGGAGTGGAAACCGTGAACACTTTACCTGAAAAAAATTACTGTAAATGTCGAATACTACACCAATATTGTTTTGCCTAAAATGGTTCAGGAGATGAAGGAACAACATCCAACAACAGGGGTGCCAAGGATTTTCCTTCTTCAAGACAATGCCAGTTCTCACAAAATCTGGCAAAATCTGGCAAATCTGGCAAATTCACAAAATCTGGCACAAAAACCAGACCGTCTATCTGGAGGTTGTACCGACAGCGCTTGCCAAACAGACATGTATGAAACATTTGCACGTTTGCACCGGCAACTGCGAGAAACTGGAACATTCCATGCAAACATGCATTACCCTGGTCGGGAGAGGACCATGCACACTCCTGACATGGATGAAGAGATCCTACAGCGGATTGAGGACAATCCAGACACAAGCTTAGGAGCTGTTGCACGTAGCCTCGGTGTGAACCATGTTCTTGTATGGAGAGTGTTGTACTAGCAGAAGTTGCATCCGTTTCATTGTTAGAGTCCAGACACTGCAACCTCAGGATTACCCTCTTTGCCTGGAATTCGTGCACTGGTTTCTGCATCAGACCGTGGTGCAGCCTTATTTTCCGTCTCATGTGCTCTTCTCATATGAGGTCTCTTTCACACTTGAGGGTGTGTTTAATGTGCACAATTCTCACGTTTGGGCGCACGAAAACCCAAATGCCACAATGGCGCATTGTCATCAACAGCGGTTTGCCATCAATATTTGGGTGGGTATCGTCCATGACATTTTGATTGGGCCATATCTGCTGTCTCCCTGACTCAACGGGCAGATTTATCAGGAATTTCTTGAACAAACGTTGCCGGGACTGCTGGAAGATATTCCCGTGGCTATTCGCAGACGAATGTGGTTTCAACACCACCTCGTAGCCAGCACACTTCAGTAATGACGTACGGGATTATCTGAACGCCACTTTTAGGGGCCGATGGATAGGTCGGGGTGGACCCGTCGCCTGGCCACCAAGATCGCTCGATTTAACATGTATCGATTTCTTCCTCTGGGGACACATGAAGAACCCTGTATACTAGACTCCCATTGACTCAGATGAAGACCCTGTCGCAAGAATCGCTGTCGCCGCGAAATTCCCCGAATCTTTCAATATGTATTGCAATCAATGCTTCGACGCCACCATGCATGCAATACTGTTGAGGGTCGCAACTTTGGGCACTTTCTTTAAATAAACATATAATTCACAGTTGTTTCCATTCATTTATGTACCAGCTCCACTGATATTTCTGTCAGCGCCTTCTAGCACCGAAGGGTTACGTTAGCGGACATACATTCATAGACGAAAGAGATTTGTCTTGGTGTTTCCTATCTCCCATTGAAATTTCTACAGAGAGCTTTGAAAAACCCTGTAGATGGGGAGAGATTTTACATTTTCACAAGGATGCAGCTTGGGGACGACGCAAAACGAAAATTCATGCCTATTTATCAGAAGTATATGGGGATCATGCCTGTTCGTATGGCACTGTTACGGGATGGATGCGCAAATTCAGAAAAGGACGGCAGAGCTTCGAAGACCTCGCTCGTGCAGGGAGATCGAAGGAGACCGTGAACAAGAGAACCATCGTTACTATTCGTGAACTCATTAAGGAAAATCCACATATCACTCTTCAGGTAATAAGTTTAGATGTCAGTGTATGGACCAGCAGTGTGGAAAAAATTGTTCATCAACGTTTAAAGTTACAAAATATCTGTGCTAAATGGGTAGCCCACAAACTGACAGAGCAGCAAAAAATGGCTAGAGTCGACTCGTGCAAGGAGATGTTGGCAATACTTGAACCTAATGACCCCAAACGGTTAACAGATATTGTTACAGGTGATGAGATCACTGGGAATTCTATAATAATAAACACAGGTGGTTTTATTATTATACAATTTCCAGAAAGATCGACAACTATGTTTGGGTAGTGGAAGATGAACGGCGCCTTCAAAATACACCGATAAGACTTTCGCTCAAGGAATTATTATATATATTATATTCACAATTTTTTTGAATTCCCAAGGAGTGGAAACCGTGAACACTTTACCTGAAAAAAATTACTGTAAATGTCCAATACTACACCAATATTGTTTTGCCTAAAATGGTTAAGGAGATGAAGGAACAACGTCCAACAACAGGGGTGCCAAGGATTTTCCTTCTTCACGACAATGCCAGTTCTCACAAAATCTGGCAAATTACCGTCTATTTGGATCACGAAAAAATCAAACAGTTAGCCTATGCATATTCACCCGATCTTGTACCATACGATTTTTGGTTGTTTCCAAAAATTAAAAAAAAGAATTTACTAGGAAGCCTTTGTCAAGGATGCAAGATCTTGCAGAATGCGTTCATTCAGAGTTGCGGAATACTCCCTAACAAGGGTACAGTCACTCAAAAAAGTATCCGAACGCTATGGTTGATTACAGAATTCAGAAAAAATATCTGGAAACGATGTTTTTCAGAAATTACTGATCTGACAATCTTCGTGTACGTACACAAAGGTTGCTAGATCACTAATTTCTAAAAAAATCGTTGCCAGATATTTTTTATGAATTCTGTAATCAACCATAGTGTTCGGATACTTTTTAATATATATAATGCAATGAATATGGAGCTTGTGCAGTTACCGTTCACAGCAAACTGGAGCGGTTGCGGTTAATGTTCACAGCACATTGGATCGTGTGAGCTCACAAAGACCTAGATCGTGTGGCCTCACTCACGGAAATATTGAGCGTGTGCAGTTACTGTTCACAGCAAACTGGAGCGTGTGCAGTAACTGAACACGCTCCAGTTTGCTGTGAACGGTAACTGGAGCGTGTACAGTGCTGTACACGCTCCAGATATTTTTCCCGAATTCTGTAATCACGTGACACGAAGGTTGCCAGATCACTAATTTCTAAAAAAATCGGTACCAGATATTTTTTTTGAATTCTGTAATCAACCATAGCGTTTGGATACTTTTTTGAGCGACTGTACCACCAAGCAGTTCAAAATTGGCATAGACATGTGCAACTTTGCATAGATGTTGAAGAGGCGTACGTTGAAGGAGAGTAAGAGTTTTGTTCAGGTAAGTGCAATTGGTTTTGTTCTTCATGCATATCACGAACCTACTGAGCGCGTTTCGAATTAAATAACAACAAAGTAGCATTATTAATCCTGCAGAGCAATTGGAATACGAAATTACTATATATTCATTATTATTATTCACATTATCATTAATCACGGTGACTATTTTTAATCTAGAAAATAAGGACACTTATTGAAAAATATATTTTCTCACAATTTTTCTCATTAATACTGTTTTCTCATCGATTTTTGTCACTGTATTATTTTTAGGCTATGGATAGCAGTTATCCTCAAAAAGTGGTGAATATTCTAAAAAGTTCCAAAAAACTAATGATATGCATATATTAATTTTATTTAAAATGCGCAAAAATATTAAAAAAATGTAAAAAAGAACAAACATTTCAATAAAATAAGTTTTAATTTTCAATGGTTCACACTATTACAAGAATTGTTTAACAATTCAGTATAATTTAGTAATTCTGAATTAAAAATATTTTGGTTTTGTGTTACTATTCTGACACATCAACAATAACAAGAAAAATATTTCCAAATTAGTGGCAAGCGAGATCGAGTTTCATTTGAGACAAAAAATATAGGCCTTTTAAAGGACAGAACAAAAATATAAGACAAAAACCTCTTTCTGAAATTTTTGTAAATAGTAATTGTAAAGCGCCATGGATCATGGGAGTGTTTTTTAAAATAGAGGAGTGTCCTTTGAAATATATGATGAATGATAATCTATATCACCATTTTTGTATTTCATATGTTTATTTTGTTTATTGCAATAGTTCATACAAAATTGTTTTTAACTACTTTATCAACTACACTTCCTTAGTGTAAGATGTCCAGATTTCTATTGAAAAAAAAAAACTGGCAATTTTAGTAAATGTTTATGTTTCAGAAAGCTGAAACCGGGGTAGTTCAGTTATGTTTCCGATATCAGTTTACTGCAATTGGGACATTTCAGTAAATGTTCCTGTTTCAAAAGCTGAAATCGGGACAGTTTAGTTATGTTTCTGATTTCAGTTTACTGAAAATCGGCATTTCAGTAAATGTTCCCGTTTCAAAAGCTGAAATCGGGACAGTTTAGTTATGTTTCCGATTTCAGTTTACTGAAAATCGGCATTTCAGTAAATGTTCCCGTTTCAAAAGCTGAAATCGGGACAGTTTAGTTATGTTTCCGATTTCAGTTTACTGAAAATCGGCATTTCAGTAAATGTTCCCGTTTCAAAAGCTGAAATCGGGACAGTTTAGTTATGTTTCCGATTTCAGCAATTGGGACATTTCAGTAAATGTTCCTGCTTCAAAAGCTGAAATCGGGACAGTTTAGTTATGTTTCTGATTTCAGTTTACTGAAAATCGGCATTTCAGTAAATGTTCCTGTTTCAAAAGCTGAAATCGGGACAGTTTAGTTATGTTTCCGATTTCAGTTTACTGAAAATCGGCATTTCAGTAAATGTTCCCGTTTCAAAAGCTGAAATCGGGACAGTTTAGTTATGTTTCCGATTTCAGTTTACTGAAAATCGGCATTTCAGTAAATGTTCCCGTTTCAAAAGCTGAAATCGGGACAGTTTAGTTATGTTTCCGATTTCAGTTTACTGAAAATCGGCATTTCAGTAAATGTTCCCGTTTCAAAAGCTGAAATCGGGACAGTTTAGTTATGTTTCCGATTTCAGCAATTGGGACATTTCAGTAAATGTTCCTGCTTCAAAAGCTGAAATCGGGACAGTTTAGTTATGTTTCTGATTTCAGTTTACTGAAAATCGGCATTTCAGTAAATGTTCCTGCTTCAAAAGCTGAAATCGGGACAGTTTAGTTATGTTTCTGATTTCAGTTTACTGAAAATCGGCATTTCAGTAAATGTTCCTGCTTCAAAAGCTGAAATCGGGACAGTTTAGTTATGTTTCCGATTTCAGTTTACTGAAAATCGGCATTTCAGTAAATGTTCCCGTTTCAAAAGCTGAAATCGGGACAGTTTAGTTATGTTTCCGATTTCAGCAATTGGGACATTTCAGTAAATGTTCCTGCTTCAAAAGCTGAAATCGGGACAGTTTAGTTATGTTTCTGATTTCAGTTTACTGAAAATCGGCATTTCAGTAAATGTTCCCGTTTCAAAAGCTGAAATCGGGACAGTTTAGTTATGTTTCCGATTTCAGTTTACTGAAAATCGGCATTTCAGTAAATGTTCCCGTTTCAAAAGCTGAAATCGGGACAGTTTAGTTATGTTTCCGATTTCAGCAATTGGGACATTTCAGTAAATGTTCCTGTTTCAAAAGCTGAAATCGGGACAGTTTAGTTATGTTTCCGATTTCAGTTTACTGAAAATCGGCATTTCAGTAAATGTTCCCGTTTCAAAAGCTGAAATCGGGACAGTTTAGTTATGTTTCCGATTTCAGTTTACTGAAAATCGGCATTTCAGTAAATGTTACCGTTTCAAAGGCTGAAATCGGGACAGTTCAGTTATGTTTCCGATTTCAGTTTACTGAAAATCGGCATTTCAGTAAATGTTCCCGTTTCAAAAGCTGAAATCGGGACAGTTTAGTTATGTTTCCGATTTCAGCAATTGGGACATTTCAGTAAATGTTCCTGCTTCAAAAGCTGAAATCGGGACAGTTTAGTTATGTTTCTGATTTCAGTTTACTGAAAATCGGCATTTCAGTAAATGTTCCTGTTTCAAAAGCTGAAATCGGGACAGTTTAGTTATGTTTCCGATTTCAGTTTACTGAAAATCGGCATTTCAGTAAATGTTCCCGTTTCAAAAGCTGAAATCGGGACAGTTTAGTTATGTTTCCGATTTCAGTTTACTGAAAATCGGCATTTCAGTAAATGTTCCCGTTTCAAAAGCTGAAATCGGGACAGTTTAGTTATGTTTCCGATTTCAGTTTACTGAAAATCGGCATTTCAGTAAATGTTCCCGTTTCAAAAGCTGAAATCGGGACAGTTTAGTTATGTTTCCGATTTCAGCAATTGGGACATTTCAGTAAATGTTCCTGCTTCAAAAGCTGAAATCGGGACAGTTTAGTTATGTTTCTGATTTCAGTTTACTGAAAATCGGCATTTCAGTAAATGTTCCCGTTTCAAAAGCTGAAATCGGGACAGTTTAGTTATGTTTCCGATTTCAGTTTACTGAAAATCGGCATTTCAGTAAATGTTCCCGTTTCAAAAGCTGAAATCGGGACAGTTTAGTTATATTTCCGATTTCAGCAATTGGGACATTTCAGTAAATGTTCCTGCTTCAAAAGCTGAAATCGGGACAGTTTAGTTATGTTTCTGATTTCAGTTTACTGAAAATCGGCATTTCAGTAAATGTTCCCGTTTCAAAAGCTGAAATCGGGACAGTTTAGTTATGTTTCCGATTTCAGCAATTGGGACATTTCAGTAAATGTTCCTGCTTCAAAAGCTGAAATCGGGACAGTTTAGTTATGTTTCTGATTTCAGTTTACTGAAAATCGGCATTTCAGTAAATGTTCCCGTTTCAAAAGCTGAAATCGGGACAGTTTAGTTATGTTTCCGATTTCAGTTTACTGAAAATCGGCATTTCAGTAAATGTTCCCGTTTCAAAAGCTGAAATCGGGACAGTTTAGTTATATTTCCGATTTCAGCAATTGGGACATTTCAGTAAATGTTCCTGCTTCAAAAGCTGAAATCGGGACAGTTTAGTTATGTTTCTGATTTCAGTTTACTGAAAATCGGCATTTCAGTAAATGTTCCCGTTTCAAAAGCTGAAATCGGGACAGTTTAGTTATGTTTCCGATTTCAGTTTATTGAAAATCGGCATTTCAGTAAATGTTCCCGTTTCAAAAGCTGAAATCGGGACAGTTTAGTTATATTTCCGATTTCAGCAATTGGGACATTTCAGTAAATGTTCCTGCTTCAAAAGCTTAAATCGGGACAGTTTAGTTATGTTTCTGATTTCAGTTTACTGAAAATCGGCATTTCAGTAAATGTTCCCGTTTCAAAAGCTGAAATCGGGACAGTTTAGTTATGTTTCCGATTTCAGCAATTGGGACATTTCAGTAAATGTTCCTGCTTCAAAAGCTGAAATCGGGACAGTTTAGTTATGTTTCTGATTTCAGTTTACTGAAAATCGGCATTTCAGTAAATGTTCCCGTTTCAAAAACTGAAATCGGGACAGTTTAGTTATATTTCCGATTTCAGCAATTGGGACATTTCAGTAAATGTTCCTGCTTCAAAAGCTGAAATCGGGACAGTTTAGTTATGTTTCTGATTTCAGTTTACTGAAAATCGGCATTTCAGTAAATGTTCCCGTTTCAAAAGCTGAAATCGGGACAGTTTAGTTATGTTTCCGATTTCAGCAATTGGGACATTTCAGTAAATGTTCCTGCTTCAAAAGCTGAAATCGGGACAGTTTAGTTATGTTTCTGATTTCAGTTTACTGAAAATCGGCATTTCAGTAAATGTTCCCGTTTCAAAAGCTGAAATCGGGACAGTTTAGTTATATTTCCGATTTCAGCAATTGGGACATTTCAGTAAATGTTCCTGCTTCAAAAGCTGAAATCGGGACAGTTTAGTTATGTTTCTGATTTCAGTTTACTGAAAATCGGCATTTCAGTAAATGTTCCCGTTTCAAAAGCTGAAATCGGGACAGTTTAGTTATGTTTCCGATTTCAGCAATTGGGACATTTCAGTAAATGTTCCTGCTTCAAAAGCTGAAATCGGGACAGTTTAGTTATGTTTCTGATTTCAGTTTACTGAAAATCGGCATTTCAGTAAATGTTCCCGTTTCAAAAGCTGAAATCGGGACAGTTTAGTTATGTTTCCGATTTCAGTTTACTGAAAATCGGCATTTCAGTAAATGTTCCCGTTTCAAAAGCTGAAATCGGGACAGTTTAGTTATATTTCCGATTTCAGCAATTGGGACATTTCAGTAAATGTTCCTGCTTCAAAAGCTGAAATCGGGACAGTTTAGTTATGTTTCTGATTTCAGTTTACTGAAAATCGGCATTTCAGTAAATGTTCCCGTTTCAAAAGCTGAAATCGGGACAGTTTAGTTATGTTTCCGATTTCAGCAATTGGGACATTTCAGTAAATGTTCCTGCTTCAAAAGCTGAAATCGGGACAGTTTAGTTATGTTTCTGATTTCAGTTTACTGAAAATCGGCATTTCAGTAAATGTTCCCGTTTCAAAAGCTGAAATCGGGACAGTTTAGTTATATTTCCGATTTCAGTTTACTGCAATTGGGACATTTCAGTAAATGTTCCTGCTTCAAAAGCTGAAATCGGGACAGTTTAGTTATGTTTCCGATTTCAGCAATTGGGACATTTCAGTAAATGTTCCTGCTTCAAAAGCTGAAATCGGGACAGTTTAGTTATGTTTCCGATTTAAGTTTATAGAAAATCGACATTTCAGTAAATGTCCATGTTTTAAAAACTGAAACCAGAACAGTTTAGTTATGTTTCCGATTTCAGTTTTCTGAAAATCGAAATTTCAGTAAATGTCCCTGTTTCAAAAGCTAAAACCATAACAGTTTAGTCATGTTTCCGATATCAGTGTACTGTTTCAAAAGTTGAAATCGAAAGAGTTCAGTTATGTTTCTGATCTCAGTTTACTTAAACCGGAATTAAACCAGGAGTTTAATTATTGTCCCAATTTCAGTTTACTTCAATAGATCCATTTCTTCTCAGAAGTGTAACTCCCAAATAAAACTCAACTAAATTTAACTAAGGGAGTTGTGAAAAGGGCAATGGGCATGACTCATGTATCACGAACAATTCGCAGTACGTGGGAGGAACAATAATTATTGATTATGTTGTGCGAAATTCACTTCAAGGGAAAGATTTTGGCCTTAAATGGGCTGGAGATACGAAAATTTCTGATTTAGATTATGCTGATGATTTAGCCCTTTTGGCAAATGATGTTGATGAGATGAACTCTTTCATTCGAGCTGTTGATGAGACTGGTAGTAGAGTAGGTTTGGTTATAAACAGAGAGAAAACTAAAGTGATGAAAACTGGTCAGGCAGGCTGTGATTCAGTTAACCTGAATGGTTGCAATTTGAACAGGTGTCACGGTTTAATTACCTTGGGAGCTATGTAACAGATACTGGTGATGTGCGGCATGAAATTAACAGACGAATAGGGACTGCTGCCGGGACTTTTAAGAATCTATGGAGAGTGTGGAGAAATAGGCGTATACACCTAAAGACTAAAATTAGACTGTATAATAGTTTGGTTCTCTCTAGGGTTAGTTATGGTAGTGAAACTTGGATGCTGTGTACACAAGATAACAGGAAACTAGATGCTTTTGATTCCAGATGCTTACGCAGTATCTTGGGCATTAGGTGGTTCAACTTTGTAACTAATGATGAGGTTAGGCAAAGGAGTCTGCAACCTCCTTTAAGCAGCATATTGTGCAGAGAGAGACTCCGTTGGTTTGGCCATGTTGCCCGTATGAATAATTATAGATTGGCGAATAGGGTTATGAAGAGTGTGCCTAAAGGCCTCAGAAAGAAGGGGAGACCTAGGATGCGGTGGGCAGACAATGTCAAACAGGACCTTGTTAGAATTGGTGTGCAGTGGCCAGATGCAGTAGATGTAGCTCAGGATAGACTTGCTTGGAGAACTAAATTGCACGGTCTGGTTGGACCTCCGTAGCCCATGGCTGCTTGAGGATGATGATAATGATGATGAAATACAAACTGTGTTATTCCACACACATAGAAAACGTGGAAGTGAAATGAAAGAAAGGCGTAAATACCGAAACCTTTTCATTCCAAAAACGAATTAAATCACATAAGTGACGACTGTATATCGTTACATAAACCCGTGACATCTGAATATCCCAAATTATTTTTTCGGCATCTCCAATAAGACACGTGCTTCAGCCACGTGACCCCAAGACAAATAGAAATCATACATGCCATTGCGATTCACTTTCTACCATGTCATGAATGCTTAAATGCAAATGATTATTTTGTATGACCTGCATTGAATGTGGGACTCAAGACCGCGTAAAAAATTTTTTTTCCCCTAGCTGCAAACAAATGACACACTTCTTTAAGCGCATAGAGCCAAACAGCGTGTTTCATGCTTTCCTGTCCTCAAATTACTCTGCTCGTGTTGGTCATTGAAGAGATTTTGTGACTTTGAATTTGTAAAATGTTCCGATGTGTATCTAATTCCGTATTAGTGTTTTATAACATTTTTAAATCTGCATATATATATAACATATTTGATATTCATTTTGTTTTTATTGAACATTTTTAATACCTAATATTATTCACTTATTTCTTTCTTTCTTTATAAAATCAATTAACTACCAGAAAATAAACTTTACTATATATTACAATAATATGTGACGAAGATAGAAGTCGTTTTTAGTTCATCTGGCATTCGAGTGAAACTTTCTACGTACATGGGGCACAACTATACTGCTCACAAATATTAGGGGATATTTCTTCGCTTCATATTCATTTTGAAATATCCTCTAATTTTTGTGAGCAGTATATTTCCGCTAAAGCAAATGTACACAGTCGTATCAGAATAATATGACCACCAACTGAATAATTGGAATAACCACCCTTGGCCCGGATGACAGCGGCGAGAGGGCGTGACATGGACGCAATGAGGCCGTGGAAGGTTGCCAGAAGCACACGTGCCCATTCGGACTCCAGCAGAGCACGGAAGTTCCGGAGATGACGTGGTTGTGGGTCGGCACGCCGAACCTGTCGATTCAAATGGTCCCACAAGTGCTCTGTGGGATTGAGGTCGAGAGATTTCGCCGCCCAAGTGAGAACGAATACATCATTGCCATGTTCCTGGAACCAGTTACGAACCACATTAGCGACATGGCAGGACGCATTGTCCTGTTGCTAGACACCATCACCACGGGGTAAACGTCCAACATGATGGAATGCATGTGGTCAGCGAGGATGGACAGGTACTCGTGTGTCTGACGCCGTATCTGCCACCGCCCGTCACTTCTGTGGAGTAGAAATCTAGATTTGTTGGAGAAGGCAACCTTTTTCCACTCTTCCACTGTCCAATGAGGATAGTCCTGTGCGAACTGCAGGCGTCGTTGCCAATGGACCTTGGTTAACATGGGCGCCTTTACGCAGCGTCGACTCCGGAGACCCATGCATAACAGGGTTCACTCAACTGTTATTGGGGATACGTACCTTGGTTACCCAGCATTCATTTGAGTGGTCAATTGTCCACTGTTGCGCGTCTTTACCAGTTGACCGAGGCGACGTTCTCCTCTGGGGTTGATGGCCTTTGGGCCTCCACAGTTATGACGTCTGGAGGTGCTTGGTGTGCCAGTGGTCCATTTTTGGTACACCCTTACTACAGCACCTCGCGAACAGCCCACGAAGTCTGCTGTTTCCGAGATGCTTCCACCCTTGGTGTGGTAGCTGATGATCATTCCTTTTTGAACGTCCGTCAAATCAATACCTCTGCTCATTGTGCTCATGTTATGCACAATGGCTCATCTGTCCTGGCCAGCCGCTTATATCTCCGTGTGGTCGACCGTGCCATGTGCACTCTGTGAAGCGCCTATATTAGCCATGTGCACTCTGTGGCGGGTACACTGTGATTCCGTGGGTGGTAATATTATTCTGATACGACTGTGTTTAAGCAAAAATCATCGTTAACCACGATTGCAAGTGGGTGGGGGTGACTCAGTCGGTAGCGCACCAGACTCGTAATCTGCAGTTCCCAGGTTCGAGTCCCAGGTGGACCAGCGTTGAGATCTATCCCAGCAAAAATCCCGCCCTGTCCACTGTCAGTAGGGAACAGTGATGAGCTTGGAAAAGCAACCGTCCGTCGAATGGGACGTTAGGCCGTGTTCCCGTCTGCGGAAGAGTCATACCCTATGCACGTTAAAAAACACGCTGGATGACCTTGACGGAGGTTTCCATCTGTCTCACAACAACCTTCTCTGAGCCTTCGGGGTCCTTGTGACCCGGCCATTTAGCCCTTGTATGCAAAAAAAAGTGCCGTTTATATTGTCCCAGAATTCGTGTTATGTAACTGGTAAAAGTCGCCCAGAACTCCATTTGTCCTTGAAATGATATAAAATTAAATTAGGGCGGATTGGACAGATTTATTTATTGAAGAATTCCATTTTACGGAATTTTATTATTATGAACACAATTGATCCAAAAGAGTCTGTCTTTATATAATTTTATTTCAGTCGCATATTTTATGTTCGACACTAAAAATAGATTAAAAAAGAAACTATAAAATCTTATTTCCTATAGAATATCATCTTATCCTTTTCTGTTTGGTGAAATATTTTAGAAACTGGGAAACCCGACTTATTTTCAGACCCCCCCCCCCATGAAGCTAAATTCTCGGAAGTTCCCCGAAACTGAATTTTCTCCGACCCCTCAAAACAAAATTTTCGCCTCCCCCCTCGAAGTTGAATTCCGCGTACGTGCCTGATTACATTCACGTGCCATCTTTGGACCGTTGAATTTTGAAATAATCCAAATCTGTAACCAACAGGGTGGGATTTAGAGAGGGGGAGGCAAAGGGTTCTTGTCATCTCCCCTTTCAGAATGCTACTACTACACGGAGACGAAAAAAAATTCTTAAACATCATATTAAATGATAAGTGTAATTACCAACGGGAGAATGAACGGAAGAACGGGCGGACGGTCGTGTGACGTCATCAATGGCAGAAATTGGCAGTTTCCCAGTGGTTCCGCAGGCACTTGAGTATTGGTCTCAAATTTGATGCGGTGGTCCGCGGCAGTCGTGAAGGAACGGGCCTGTTCCAACGAATCGTGACGTCAATGGCTTGGGCTTACGTTACCTAGTAACACTCATATCGTTAACATTCCTATTAGTAAAATAAAATTTTGTGTTCACTTTTGAAAATAAATTTTTTTACAATTATATTAAATATCACTTTATATGGTATAATATTCATAAACAAATAAAAAAAAGGGAATAAAGAAAAAAGAAAATACTTAAAATGAAAAAGTTCCATATTAATAGATAGAAGAAAAAAGTTATGCTTCCGAAAACAAAAGAAAACGTTAAAAGAAACAGAGATTATATTTCATTAAAGGGGAAAAATCAGTGTTTTTCACATCACAGTATTATTTAAAATAAATTAAGTATTTGGTAAATTTCTCCAGGGTAACTGTCTCTCTTGGGAGGTGGAGGGGGGGGGGGGGCTCTCTTGCACCACCACCTGAAGCCCATGGGTGGTTGGGTCATCCAGGATTTTTAGTTTCGGGGGAGGGGGCAACTTCTCTATTGCATCACCATTGGAAGCCCATGGGTTGGTTGGGTCATCCAGGATTTTTAGCTTTGGGGGAGGGGACAATTACTCTCTTGCACCATCATCCGAAACCCATGGGTTGGTTGGGTCATCCAGGATTTTTAGTCTGGGGGGAGGGGGCAACTTCTCTATTGCACCACCATTCGAAGCCCATGGGTTGGTTGGGTCATCCAGAATTTTTAGCTTTGGGGGAGGGGACAACTACTCTCTTGCACCACCATCCGAAGCCCATGGGTTGGTTGGGTCATCCATGATTTTTAGTTTGGGGGAAGGGGGCAACTTCTCTATTGCATCACCATACGAAGCCCATGGGTTGGTTGGGTCATCCAGGACTTTTAGTTTCGGGGAAGGGGGCAACTTCTCTATTGCATCACCATTCGAAACCCATGGGTTTGTTGGGTCATCCAGGATTTTTAGTTTGGGGGGAGGGGACAACTACTCTCTTGCACCACCATCCGAAGCCCATGGGTTGGTTGGGTCATCCAGGATTTTTAGTTTAAAGGGAGTGGGGAGTCTGAAAATAAAACTTGAGTAGGATTTCCATTTACTAAATTATTCCACCGAACTGGAAATGTTAAAATAATATTGTATATGGAATAAAATTTTGCAGTTGTTTATTTTTTTATATCTATTTTTAGTGTCTGGAATATAATACCACTTTATAATATAAAATTTTACAAAGACACCTGTTTTGGATATCTAAGCAGATAGACAAGTGAGATTTCGTGTAAGACGACCAGGTTTCCGAAGGGGGGAAGGGGTCCAGACCCCGATCCCCATGGGTTGGGTTGTTTTACCTTTGAGCGGCACTTTTTTGTACAAAATGGGTTAAATGGCTAGGTCACAAGGACCCCGAAGGTTCAGAGAAGGTTGGAGGAGGGGGACCCACTGGACAGCCATTGGGAGACAGCTGGTAGCCTCCCATCAAGGCCATCCAGTGTGTATTTTGACATGCACAGGGTATGTCTCTTCCGCAGCAGGAACAAAATGGGTTAAATGGCTAGGTCACAAGGACCCCGAAGGTTCAGAGAAGGTTGGAGGAGGGGGACCCACTGGACAGCCATTGGGAGACAGATGGTAGCCTCCCATCAAGGCCATCCAGTGTGTACTTTGACATGCACAGGGTATGTCTCTTCCGCAGCAGGAGGAACACGGCTTTACGTCCCATCTGACGGCCGGCGGCCTTTCCAAGACCATCTGTGTCTCCCACTGATCGAGGGCAGGATGGATATTTGCGGAGATAAATTTCAACACTGGTCCAGGTGGGACTCGAATCTGGGAACTGCAGATTACGAGTCTGGGGCGTTACCAACAGACCCCCCTCCCTCCCGAAGTCCGCGCTTTCAGGTTATCCGCGTAAAGCAATTGATGCCTTCAGGTGTGCTTTTATGATCCAGTAAAGATTGGGAAACAAATCTCTGGATTTATGCCTAGACTGAAAACAAATGCTGAGATTTTTTCCTTTCTTTCTGTTACTTTCCTCTTATTATTTGCCTCATTTGTCGGTTTGTCAAAGCTGCTTGTCTGTTTTGATATTTTTTCTTCTTAAAATCTAATTGCATGGCATACTGAGTACGACAAATAATGATAACGTCGAAAATGCAAAAAGAAATGCTTACCATATTGAGCAATACAAATCCAAATCTGTAAATGAAAACTCCTTCTGCATTTTAAGAAGTTCTGAGTGACAGACAATCTTTTTAGATGTCTGTCACTTTGATCTGTTGACCTTGAAAGAGTTTCGTCACTGTCATTTCCAAAATGTATCACAATATGAAAGTTTTTTTTACATTATTCGTCACTTTTGACGTTTTAAAGCGAATAAATAATTTGTTTCAATCTCATTAGAAAATAAAAATGAATTTTAAAACGGTTTTCAATTTTTTCCCATTTTTTTTAAATAGCTACCAGCAGATTAATTAGTTAAAATTTTATCTAAATTTTTATATGTTTTAGAGAAGGCGGTTAAAATTTTGTTAAAGACTTCTGTTTCTCTTGAAATGACTTCTGTTTAGGTAGAAGTTAATATTCATACTTATGAATCAATAATGCTTACATCTTAGATAAAAGTATCAATTTACTCCGTCCATAGAGTAAAAGCTGGTTTACACTTGCATGGGATTACTAGAACCAGTTATATTGGCTCCAATAAGTGGCCAATTTCTAACTTTAATTTTTCATGCATGCACAGATCGGTTCGAAGTTTATTAAGTCAGTGGGAAGCTAACATCAGAATTCTATAACTTCTAAAATAATTTTTTTTTGTTTTGAAAATGTGATTGAAGATAAAGATCTCAATCACATAAATAAATAACTCGATTTTCAACAATATTCGTTTTCAACAATATTTGTTAATGGGCCGAGTGGTTAGTGCGCTTGGCTACTGATCTAATGGACCTGGGTTCGAGCCCCGGGTAAGGCATGGATGTATGTGTCGTTTTTCTGCTGAGGTCGTGCCATCCTCTCAGACCTTCTACTATGGCATATAAAGTGACAGGCTCCTGTCAGACCTCTGTGGCAAGCAGCTGCTTGAGGGGGTATTTATTTTATTACTTAATGAGTTATGGAAGTTTTAATATTTATCGATAACAATGCCAGCCACAAAAATTGACTTCAGAAGTTAATTAAAACTTAGTAATAAGTATTGTATCAAAGTATTTAATAAAATAAGTTTGTATTTTAGAACTTTGTGTAAAGAATTCTTTCACTATTCTTCAGTTTTGTATAAGTTTCTTAAGACTGGCATTGCTGTTGTTAAATATTCAGATTTCCATAACTCATTAAATACTGAACGAAGTGTTGAAAATCGAGATATTGATTTATTTGATTGAGATCTTTATCTTCAGTCACATTTATTTTGCATTTTTCATTGGGTGTTTCACTGTAGTATTTTGTTTCATTTCATAATATAACCCAATATAAATGACTGAACGGTTATAGAAGAGAGATAAATATTATCGTGTCAGTCACTATCATATAATCTATTCGTTCCTTTCATGTAAATATTGTATTTATGTCTTTTATATTGCATTAAAGATCAAGTTTCAATTTTTAAGGTTGCTCTATTTGTCAATCAAACTAGGAAAGTGATGTCCAACTACTTTGGGGCGGGGGTGGCTCAGTCGGTAGCGCGCCAGGCTCGTACTCTGTAGTTCGCAGGTTCGAGTTCCAGCTGGGTCAGCGTTGAGATTTATCTCCGCAAAATTCCCCGCCCTGCCCACGGTCAGTAGGGGACACCGATGGGCTTGGAAAGGCCGCCGTCCGTCGTTAAGCCGTGGCCCCGTGTACGGGAGAGCCATACCCTGTGCACGTTAAAGAACACGCTGAATGGCCTTGACGGGAGGCTACCATCTGTCTCCCAACAGCTGTTCCAGTGGATCCCCTCCCCCAACCTTCTCTGAGCCTTCGGGGTCCATGTGACCTGGCCATTTAGCCCATGGTGTGCAAAAAAGTGCCGCTCAGAGGTAAAACAACCCAACCAACCTAAAACAACAAGTCCAACTACTAACCGGCGTGAGACTATACTGGTTTCTATAAATTAAGGACCAACCCTATGCTATGTCAGTGGGAAGCTAAGATCGAAGCTCTATTACTTCTAAAATAATTTTTTTTAGAAGTGCAAAATTGATAAACATCTCAATCAAATATATAAATATTTTGATTTTCAACAATATTCGTTCAGTATTTAATGATTTATGGAAGTTTGAATATTTAACGATAGCAATGCCAGCTTAACATACAAAACTGATGAACAGTGAAAGAATTATTTACACAAACTTATAAAATATGCATTTATTTTATTAAACATTTTGATACAATACTTGTCACTAAGTATTAATTAACTCCTAAAGTCAATTTTTGTGGCTGGCATTGTTATCGCTAAATATTCAAACTTCCATAACCCATTAAATACTGAACGAATATTGTTGGAGAATCGAGATATTCACATATTTGATTAAGATATTTATCTGCTAATCACATTTTTCAAAACAAAAAAAAATATTTTGCAAGTTATGGAGCTTTGATATTAGTTTCCCATTGACATAATACAGGTTGTTCCTTAATTTATGGAGACCAATGTAGCTTAATACGGCTCTGGTTTAACACATTAACGAAATTTCTAATCTCATCCCCTTCCTATCAAATTAAAACGATTTTTTGGCATAATGAGTTACAATTTTAAACAAAACTTCTGACGTAGCCTAAGAGCCAATTAATCTCCTAAGTGGAAGATATTAATGACCGGCAATCTCTGTGTCGCGGATGTTGTTTAAAAAGAAAAAGGAAAAAGGAAACAAAGTTTTTAATATTATGCAATATTGCGAAAATATAAATTTTGGATAATTTATATTATTTATATCGGAATTGTTTCAGCTTCCATTTTCGTAGAAGCCTCTTCTAGAAACATCATGAAAAGATTTTCTGATGATTACAATATTTTTAATCAAACAAAGCAAAAACATTTATAACTAATCATAAAATATCACAACCGGTAACTGATAAATAATTATAACATAAGTAAGCAGAAAATGATAAATTATTCTAATTGTCAATAAAAAAAAACAGGTTTCTTTTTTATATTCTATATTTGAATTTCATATAAAATATTATTAAATATACACGTTTTCATAAATTAAGGAACAACCCTATGTTATGGCAAAGGGAAGCTTTATAACTTTCTAAAAATAAATTTTTTGTTTTAAAAAATATGATAGTTGATAGAGATCTCAATGAAATAAATGAATATCTCAATTTTCAATAATATTCGTTCAATGTTTAATGAGTTATGAAAGTTTGAATATTTAACGAGAGCAATGCCAATCTTAAGAAACTGATACAACACTGATGAATAGTGAAAGAATTCTTTACACAAACTTCTAAAATATACATTTATTTTATTAAACACTTTGATATAATACTTGTCACTAAGTTTTAATTCTGAGGTTAATTTTTGGGACAGGCATTGTTATTGTTAAATATTCAAACTTCCATAACTCATTAAATACTGAACGAATATTGTTGGAGAATCGAGATATTCACATATTTGATTAAGATATTTATCTGCTAATCACATTTTTCAAAACAAAAAAAAAATATTTTGCAAGTTATGGAGCTTTGATATTAGTTTCCCATTGACATAATACAGGTTGTTCCTTAATTTGTGGAGACCAATGTAGCTTAATACGGCTCTGGTTTAACACATTAACGAAATTTCTAATCTCATCCCCTCCCTTATAAAAGGGGATCTTACCCCCTTCCAAATATATAAACGATTTTCGAGAATAATGAGTTATATCTTAAACAAATCCTTCTGACGTAGCCCAAGAGCTAATTAATCTTCTAAGTGGATGATAGTAATGACTGACAATCTCTGTGTCCCGGATGATGTAAAAAAAAAACATAGCAAATTTTTATTAATATGCAATATTCAGAAAATAGAAATGTTTGATGATTTATGTTATTTATATCGGAATTGCTTCAGCTTCGACTGTTGTAGAAACTATTGCTGGACCTAAAGATAAAATTTTACATACTGTTGACTGAAGAAGACAAAAATATTTATAAAATATCGTAAAATATCCCAACCGATAACTGATAAATAATTATGACGTAGGCAAACAGAAAATGATAAATTATGCTGTCAGTAAAAAAAAAACTAGGTCTCTTTTTTATTATCTATATTTGAATTTCATATTAAATATTATTGTTAAATATGCAAGTTTTCAAGAATTAAGGAACAATCCTAAGTTATGTCAATGGGAAGCTAACATCGAAGCTCTATAACTTCTAAAATAACATTTTTGTTTTACAAAATACGATAGTTTAGGGGTTCTCAATGTGGGGTACGCGTACTCCACGTTGAGAACCCCTAAATTTGAGCTCTCAACGTGGGGTACGCGTACCCCACGTTGAGGCTGATAAAACATAAAGGATGATAAAACATACATATATATATAACATATACCTAGGGACTTTTGATCTCTCAACGTGGGGTACGCGTACCCCACGTTGAGGCTGATAAAACATATATGTGGATGATAAAACATAAAGGATGATAAACATAAAGGATGATAAAACATATATGTGGATGATAAAACATAAAGGATGATAAACATAAAGGATGATAAAACATATATATATATAACATATACCTAGCGACTTTTGATCTCTCAACGTGGGGTACGCGTACCCCACGTTGAGGCTGATAAAACATATATATATGGATGATAAAACATAAAGGATGATAAACATAAAGGATGATAAAACATATATATATATAACATATACCTAGCGACTTTTGATCTCTCAACGTGGGGTATGCGTACCCCACGTTGAGAGATCAAAAGTCGCTAGGTATATATTATATATATGTTTTATTTTATTCCCATTGTTAAACTATAACTATAGTTTTATCTATCTATACAAGGGGTAAACCAGTTACATATACATTTCCAGGGGGTACGTGAAGCATAAAAGGTTGAGACCACTGTGATAGTTGATAAAGATCTCAATCAAATATATGAATATCTCGATTTTCAACAATAGTCATTCAGTATTTAATGAGTTATGGAAGTTTGAATATTTAACAGAGCAAAGCTTAAGAACTTAAATAAAATTGACTAATATTAAAAGAATTCATTACACGAACTTCTAAATACACAATTTAGTAAACACTTTGATACAGTACTTACTATTAAGTTTTAATGAACTTCTGAAATCAATTTTTGTGACTGGCTAAATATTCAGACTGCTGTAACTCATTGAATATTGAGCGAATATTGTTGAAAATCTACATATTGATTTGATTCAGATCTTTTTCTGCTATCACATATCTGGGGCGGGGGTGGCTCAGTCGGTAGCGCGCCAGGCTCGTAATCTGTAGTTCCCAGGTTCGAGTCCCAGCTGGGTCAGCGTTGAGATTTATCTCCGCAAAATTCCCCGCCCTGCCCACGGTCAGTAGGAGACGCCGATGGGCTTGGAAAGGCCGCCATTCGTCCGATGGGATGTTAAGCCGTGGCCCGTGTGCGGGAGAGCCATACCCTGTGCACGTTAAAGAACACGCTGAATGGCCTTGACGGGAGGCTACCATCTGTCTCCCAACAGCTTGTTTCAGTGGGTCCCCTCCCCCAACCTTCTCTGAGCCTTCGGAGTCCATGTGACCTGGCCATTTAGCCCATTGTGTGCAAAAAAGTGCCGCTCAGAGGTAACACAACCCAACCTAAAGCTATCACATATCTAAAATGCTATAAAATATTTTAGAAGTTATCGAATTTCGACGTTAGTTTTCCATTGACGTAACATATTGTCACCTTAATTTTTGAAAACTAGTACATTTCCGAATTAAAGGTTTTTTATAAGGCACGAAACTATATCAAGGACAAAATTGCAGTTCAATTTATTGTTTGATGATATTAAATTATGGGACAATTGTCTTTGTTCTACTATGCTAATTTCAATACTGTGTTTCAATACTAAGTAATAGATTTTTTAAAGTATACTTGTTTAATGCACGTCTGTTTAAACGTTTTGCATTTCAGTCATTTGAACTAATATTATAAAGGATGAGAAATATTTCATTAATATCTATATTTTAGCAAATGTTGTCAGTAGTATTTCTGATCATTTAAGTAGGACGAAATACGTTTACATGGTGATTTCTAGACTGCATGTGGCTTTACAAGTTATAAATTAGCTCTCACCAAAGCAAACGAATTCATTGAATTATATGAAATTTAATACATACATACATACAAAATCCACATGCAGCCATGGGATACGGAGGTCCTACTGGACTGTATAATTTTGCTTTCCACACCTATCTGTCCTAAGCTACAGCCGCTGCATTGGGTCTCTGTAGGTCAATTCTAGCAAGGTCCTGTTTGACATTGTCTCCTAGGTCTCCCCCTTTTCCTGAAATCTTTGGGCACACTGTTCATAATCCTATTTGCCAATTATACTATTCTTAGCATCGGGTTGGGTTGTTTTACCTCTGAGTGGCACTTTTTTGCACACCATGGGCTAAATGGCCAGGTCACATGGACCCCGAAGGCTCAGAGAAGGTTGGGGGAGGGGACCCACTGGAACAGCTGTTGGGAGACAGATGGTAGCCTCCCGTCAAGGCCATCCAATGTGTTCTTTAACGTGCACAGGGTATGTCTCTCCCACACACGGGGCCACGACTTAACGTCCCATCCGACGGACGGCGGTCTATCCAAGCCCATCGGTGTCCCCTACTGACCGTGGGCAGGGCGGGGAATTTTGCGGAGATAAATCTCAACGCTGACCCAGCTGGGACTCGAACCTGGGAACTACAGATTACGAGCCTGGCGCGCTACCGACTGAGCCACCCCCGCCCCCTTAGCATCGGGTAAAAACAATGGATTTCTATTTTCGTTACAACTTCCCTTTACAATTGTAACAAAATTTGATAACTTATTTCGAAACAAAGTAAAAAGAAATGACGATTCAAAACCCGACAATTTATTTATTATAATTTTCTAGATTTTATTTCTTTGCATTAATCATTAAAAATATTTCTTTAGTTATTAACATTTTTGCGTTTAAAACTCATTTGACATAATTTCGTAGCAATTTTTAAGCTCATTAGTAAAGCTTTTGAATAATAAATCAGCCTTCATTTGGGCCATATAGGAGTATATTTCTATAACGAAATTTTTTCAGATTGTCAAAGTCATTATCTGTTTCCTACAACATTAGTGTTTGTCAAACGTGACATTTCAGTATTGCAAAATTGTAATATAAAATTCAGTTATATTTGATTCCTTAATACACCCATCCAGGTTCGTATTTCTCATTAGGTCTCGGACCTGTTTTCGAATTTTACGCTTTACCGGATATTTTACTCGTTCATGAATTTTTATATTTTTTGCTAGATTTTTTACCTGTTGTTTTTTTTACCCATTTTTTGCTAGTTTTTTTACCTGTGATTTATACCATTTTTTGCTAAATTTTTTACCTGTTTTACCTGTGATTTTTTGCTAGATTTTTTACCTGTGATTTTTGCCATTTTTTGCTAGATTTTTTACCTGTGTCTTTTTACACAGGTAAAAAATCTGTTACCTAGGTTTTTTACCCCATCACAGGTAAAAAATCTAGGTAACAGATATTTACCCTAGATTTTTTACCTGTGACAAACACAGGTAAAAAATCTAGCAAAAAACAAGGGTCCTATACACACATTGTTATTGTTTATTTATACACTTGTTGTTTCTTTTTATTTTTTTATACTCATCTTTTTTTGTTGTTTTGTTTGTGTTCATTTTAACTTTAGTTGTGGGTTACATGACTTTTACCCCTTTTTGTCGTTTGTTTGGCGCAATATAGCTTTAATTGCTCTTGCGCCAAAAAACCCCCAAACAACCAACCTTGTGATCTGCTCATTTTGTGCAAAAAAGTGCCGCTCAAAAGTAAAACAATCGAACATTGTAAATCAGAGAAAACGACTCAGATTGAGTGGCAAGTGTTACATTTTATCATTAGAATATGTTGTTTACCAGTAAATGTTACATTTTGGCATTAATGTGAATTTTCCTTTGTTAAACTACGGGTTGCCCCTAGTAAAGGACTTACCCTAAGTCCTAACCACCCTTCTCGCCATATTTTCTGGATTAGTTACATATTTTGTTCACAGATACATAACAATAAAAGGAAATGATGACATTACGTAGAAAACTATTAAAAATGTGATTTTTTTTCTCAATGCCAAAAGCTATCGCAATTAGCCAGTCGCATTGGGTCTCACAGGCCCTGACGATTTTGCATCTCGAATTATTTTTAAACGACGGTAGCTGATCTACGCATTCCTACCACTTCTGAACCCACACTGCTCATCACGCAACTGTCTGTCAACCAGATTCTTAATTATATTAAGCAGGATCATGCAAAGAACTTTACTTGGAACAGAGAGCAGGCTAAAACCCCTATAGTGATCACAAGAACTGCTGCCACCTTTTTTTTGAAAATAGGGATAATAATAGCTCTGGTAAAATAATTAGGAACAATGCCCTTACAGTACTGTGCGAATTAGTTGGGACAAGCAAAGCCTAGAGAACCTCTTCGATCCGGCCACATCCAGCAATTCCCCAAACACCCACCCAAGGTTATGTTTTGGGGATGTTTCACAGATTCCGGGCCACAGACGCTTCACCCTATTGAAGGAATGATGAACAGCAAAAAGTACATAGGCGTTCTGGAGGCGAAAATGGTCCCAACGCTGCAGAAGCTGTTTCCTAACGGCGATGTGGTATTTCAACAGTATCTGGCTCCATGCCAAAATTCTAAGCTTGCTAAGAGCTTCTTTACCGAGAAACATTTGAAGGTATTGGAGTGGCCAGGAAATTCACCCGATCTAAATCCCATTGAAAATTTGTGGGCCATTATTACAGCGCGCATATCTAAGATGGATTGCATGACGAAAACCAAAATGATAGAGAGTGTCAAGAAAGTGTGGTACCATGACCCTGAAGTGAAGGAGATGTGTGGAAAGTTAGTGGCATCAATGGTTGAGAGGGTGAAAGAAGTAATTAAAGCTAAGGGGGTCTCATTCACTATTAAAAAAAATATTTTAGTTGTGTCTTTGTTACTGCGTTTTCCTATTGTCCCAACTAATTTGCACAGTACTGTATCTAGGAAAAATTATATTCCCTCTTTAAGTAGAGGGTCTTTTTTGCGGGGGAGGGGAAAGCTTCATATTGCTTAATGTCGTGATGAGAGGGAAACTGTATGCCAAAATTCGGTGATCATAGCTCTTACCGTTTAGGAAAAAATTATTTTCGTCGTTTTATGCAGAAGCGCTTTTTCTTTTTGTAGGAGATAATGTTAAGGTCCCTGCTGAGGAGTGGTCAACCACACAGGGTCCTGGTGCTGACCATATAAACCTACTGGACTGGACAGATATATGGCTCTGAGCTTGATTATGGATCCTGATTTTGCAGCACTGGTGGGCTTCTGTGGAGGGAAAATCTTCCGCTGTGTTTTCTGTTTGTTTGTGGGTTGACAGCCCCAAGTGAATAGATTCACAGGATATGTTTATCAGCTGGTGGATAATCCTGAGCAGAAGTCATCGCAGGCACCTGAACTCTTTGCTTCTATTGGCATCGTCAATTTCTACGTTGGAGGAAATCTTCCAGTGTAGATGGCTTCAGCCTTTAGTAGTGGGGGAACGGGTCTTTGCCCCATGTCTGCGATTAGGGGGCTGTTTGATATTGTCGGCATTCCCTCTCTCAATAAACATAGTTTCTTTAAACATCCCACTAACCATTTTCTCTCCATAGGTAGTTGGAATGTGAGGACTCTGCACAGAGCTTTTTCTCTTGATGTCCTCACACAAGAATTCCACCATTATAATTTAGATATTCTCGGCTTGCAAGAGACCAGATGGACAGATAAAGGTCAGATTCTTAAAAATAATCTTAAATTTCTCTTTTCAGGGAGGGACGACAATAAGCATCACCAAGGCGTGGGTCTGCTTCTCAGCAGACACGCTAGCGATGCTCTTCTAGGATATGAGTGCATTAATGAAAGGTTTCTTACAGCAAAATTTCAGACAAGCGTTAAAGACTTGAATGTTATCTGCTGTTATGCCCCCACTGAGGATGCCGATGAGGATGAGAAGGATAGGTTTTATGAACAACTTCAGGATATTTTGAATTCTGTCAAGAAAGGAGATATTACCCTTGTTCTTGGTGACTTCAATGCCAAAGTTGGTACTGACTCTGACCTTTGGGGAGGAGTAATAGGCCCTTTTGGTATTGGTAGCTGCAATGGCAATGGGCAACGTCTCCTACAGGTAAGTAAACTCAATGGATTCAGAATAACTAACACTTATTACAAACACCGCGACATACATAAGTACACATGGGTTTCACCTGATGGGCTGCATAGGAATATGATTGATTGCATATTAATTAACAGCAAATGGTCTAGTTCTGTTAGGAATACCAGGGCATATAGGGGAGCTGAAATTGGATCTGACCATTACCTTGCTAAAAGTGTGTTGCAACTTTAACTTAAAAAGTGTTGTGCTAGGGTTAAAAAATTTACTTTTAATACTGAAGCTCTGAAAGACCCAGTTATAGCCAAAGCTTACCATGATAGGTTACTTAGTCATTATGACAGTCATGGTTTGCTTACTACTGAAGTTGAGGAAGAATGGGATCATTTTAAACAGTCTTTTTTGGACACTAACAGTACTCTTTTAGGAAAAAAGGAGCAGAAGAGACAGAATTATCTGAGTGATAAGGCACTTGAGCTTATGTCGGAAAGAAAGAACTGCAGGAATGTCTTTAATCAATACCCTACTAGTCCTAATAGAAAGCATTACAGAGAACTTAATAAACGTGTAAAAGATCAGTTAGCTGCTGATAAGAATCTTTGGCTTGATGGTTTGGCTGACAAAGCCGAGGAAGCAGTTAGACAACACAACAGCAGGGAGCTGTACCAGATAGTTAAGGTTTTATGTGGTAGAAAACTGACAGGCATACAAGGATTGAAGGATAAACAAGGTAAGGTTATAGAAGGGGAAGATTCTGTCATGGCTAGGTGGGCTGAGCATTTCAGTGATGTTCTAAACAATGTAGTTGGTTCTGCTCCCATTGTTTGCAGTGATGATGGATGCATTGGTGGCTTTAATGTTGGCTCTATAACACAATCTGAAGTTATTTTGGCTGTTTCTAAACTTAAATTACATAAATCCCCAAGGGTAGATGAAATTACTACCGATATGCTTAGAGCTGGGAATGTTTCGGTTACCACTTGGATGACTGAAATTCTAAATATCTTTTATGATAAAGGCATGGTTCCTAAGGATTTTACCAGAGCTATTGTTATCCCTATTTTCAAAAAAGGTGATCGCAGTTCTTGTGATAACTATAGGGGTATCAGCCTACTCTCTGTTCCAGGTAAAGTTCTTTCCATGATTGTGCTTAATAGAATTAAGAATCTGGTTGACAGTCAATTGCGTGATGAGCAATGTGGATTCAGAAGTGGTAGGGGATGTGTGGATCAGATATTTTCACTTAGGCAGATTCTTGAGAAATGTTTAGAGTTTCAGAAACCTTTGGTTGCTAGCTTTGTTGATTTCAAAAAGGCTTTCGACTCTGTTGATTGTCATAATTTGTGGTTGATTGTGAGATCATATGGTATACCAGACAAGTTAGTTAACATAATGAAAGCTCTCTATAATAACACTGAGTCGTGTGTGAGAGTTGGTAAGGCTTGCAGCAATTGGTTTAGCATTACTTCTGGTGTTCGACAAGGGTGCATTTTGTCTCCTTTTCTCTTTAGCTTGGTTATTGATTATGTTATGCGAAATTCACTTCAAGGGAAAGATTTTGGCCTTAAATGGTCTGTAGATACGAAAATTTCTGATTTATATTATGCTGATGATTTAGCCCTTTTGGCAAATGATGTTGATGAGATGAAATCTTTCATTCGAGCCGTTGATGAGACTGGTAGTAGAGTAGGTTTGGTTATAAACAGAGAGAAAACTAAAGTGATGAAAATTGGTCAGGCAGGCTGTGATTCAGTTAATCTGAATGGTTGCAGTCTTGAGCAGGTATCACAGTTTAATTATCTTGGGAGCTATGTAACAGATAATGGTGATGTGCGGCATGAGATTAACAGACGAATAGGGATTGCTGCCGGGACTTTAAGAATCTATGGAGAGTGTGGAGAAATAGGCGTATACACCTAAAGACTAAAATTAGACTGTATAATAGTTTGGTTCTTTCTAGGGTTAGTTATGGTAGTGAAACTTGGACACTTTGTAAACAAGATAACAGGAAACTAGATGCTTTTGATTCCAGATGCTTACGCAGTATCTTGGGCATTATGTGGTCCAACTTTGTAACTAATGATGAGGTTAGGCAAAGGAGTTTGCAACCTCCTTTAAGCAGCATATTGTGCAGAGAGAGACTCCGTTGGTTTGGCCATGTTGCCCGTATGAATAATTATAGATTGGCGAATAGGGTTATGAACAGTGTGCCTAAAGGCCTCAGAAAGAAGAGGAGACCAAGGATGCGGTGGGCAGACAATGTCAAACAGGACCTTGTTAGAATTGGTGTGCAGTGGCCAGATGCAGTAGATGTAGCTCAGGATAGACTTGCTTGGAGAACTAAATTGCACGGTCTGGTTGGACCTCCGTAGCCCATGGCTTCTTGAGGATGATGATGATGATGATGAATGTTAAGGTGTGAATTGGGTTGTTTTACCTCTGAGTGGCACTTTTTTGCACACCACGGGCTAAATGGCCAGGTCACATGGACCCCGAAGGCTCAGGGAAGGTTGGGGGAGGGGACCCACTGGAACAGCTGTTGGGAGACAGATGGTAGCCTCCCGTCAAGGCCATTCAGCGTGTTCTTTAACGTGCACAGGGTATGGCTCTCCCGCACACGGGGCCACGGCTTAACTTCCCATCCGACGGACGGCGGCCTTTTCAAGCCCATCGGTGTCCCCTACTGACCGTGGACAGGGCGGGGAATTTTGCGGAGATAAGTCTCAACGCTGACCCAGCTGGGACTCGAACCTGGGATCTACAGAATACGAGCCTGGCGCGCTACCGACTGAGCCACCCCCGCCCCTAAGGTGTGAAAATGTTCCTTAAAGCGACGATGAGAGGAAGGTGTATACCATATTCGGCGGTCCTACCTTTTACTGTTTACTAGAAATTCCCAGTGTTTTTTCAGGGATTTTTGTGACAGAGGGAAGGAAAACGGACGGTGAAATCTCCACGTTTCTTTAATCTACTATGAGGGTTAGTTGTATACCGAATTCTATGATAACAGGTCTGACCATTTAAGAGAAATCCCTTCCTGTTTATTATAAAGAAAAAAAAAATATGAGAACTATTGGGAGCCATTAATTGGGGGAAGAAGAAATATTGAGGGACAAGCCCTTTCACTACTATTTTATAATGAGGTTTGAGGAAACAGTATACTGAATTTGGTGGTCCAAACTCTTACCATTTGGAATTAGTTCATATCACTATTTTAGGGTGGGCAATTTTTTGGGGAAGAAAATCATTGAAGGGTCCGAACCCTTCTATCGTTCTGAGTTACGATTAAAGGATACTGTGTACTGAATTTGGGAGTTTAGCTCCCATCATTTTGAAGCCTACCATTTTCTCAAAGGGAAGGAGGAAGGAATGTTTCTAGGGCTCTAACCCTAACGTTGATCCAAGTTATGATTAGAGGTAACGGCGTCTTAAATTTGGCAGTTCTAGCTCTTGCCATTTAGAAGTAGTTCCTACGATTATTTAAAGGGAAGATTAACATTTTGGGGGATGTAAACTTTGTTGGGTCAAACCACTTATGTTAGTTTAAGTTACGATTAGAAGAACCAGTATACTGAATTTGGCGGTTCTGGTTCATAAGGCTGTTTCCATGTGTAGGAAAGCCATACTCTCTGCACATCAAAGAACATGCTGGATGGCCTTAATTTGTCTTCCATCTGTCTCCTAACACTTGTTCAGTGGGTCCGCTTCCGCAAATTTTTCTGAGCCTTTGGGATCTGGCCTTTTAGTGCATTGTGCACAAAATAGTGCCGTGCAGAGGCAAAGAAACCAAAACGCTCACGATGGAAGATTAAAAAACTTCCCCTTTAAGCAGCTGCTTCCCACAGAGGTCTGACAGGAGCCTAGGAGTATCAAAGGATGTTTCTCTACAAATTATAGAGTGTGCTGCTTCGTAACCGGAATTTTAAGCCTCGCGATCTTAGCCATACAATTTATTTTAGTTGGGTTGTTTTACCTCTGAGCGGCACTTTTTTGCACACCATGGGCTAAATGGCCAGGTCACATGGACCCCGAAGGCTCAGAGAAGGTTGGGAGAGGGGACCCACTGGAACAGCTGTTGGGAGACAGATGGCAGCCTCCCGTCAAGGCCATCCAGCGTGTTCTTTAACGTGCACAGGGTATGTCTCTCCCGCACACGGGGCCACGGCTTAACGTCCCATCCGACGGACGGCGGTCTTTCCAAGTCCATCGGTGTCCCCTACTGACTGTGGGCAGGGCGGAGAATTTTGCGGAGATAAATCTCAACGCTGACCCAGCTGGGACTCGAACCTGGGAACTACAGATTACGAGCCTGGCGCGCTACCGACTGAGCCATCCCCGCCCCTTTTATTTTAGTAGTAGGAGATAAGTTTATATATTACAGAGGCTGAAATTGCTATTTTTCTATTTACATATTTATATGTTGCTGTACTCAGGACTACAGCATATATATGTTTTATAAATATCCACTTGCTAATTAAACACTAACTCTTGTGGAACTTGACTATGTATAAGCTATGTAAGCTATTTAAATGTTGTACAAATAAATTGAATTGAATTTTAGAGTGTTTATAGAGTTTTTCACCTGGTCACGGAACTCTTTCTGATGCAGTTCAGCTGAAATGGCGATCCTGGCGCTTCCTTTTTGCTTTAGCTTTTGGCCTCAAAATGTATAAGAAAAATAGTGTAGCTTCGACAAAGTTAAATATTGACCTCAAATGGTGATTCTATTTATATCGTTCAATTCATGCTACAGCGAAACAAAGGGGAAGGGGCTTTGGGTTGTTTTACTTCTGAGAGGCACTTTTTTGCACGCAATGGACAAGCCTCCGGTCAAGGCCTTGCATCATATTCTTTAAAGTGCACAGGGTATGCTCTCCCTCGCAAGGAGCCAGAAAACATCCCGTTACTTCCCAAGCCCATCGGTGTCCCCTAGTGACCTAGGGCAGGTTGGGAGTTTTGCAGAGATGAATCTCAACGCTGGCCCAAAGAACGTATAAGGAGAAGAAGTTCAGCTTTGACAAAGCGTAAGTGGCGACCTCAAGTGGTGTTTCGATTCGTATCGTGCATTTCTTTAAGCTGGGAAGCAAACAATAAGGGGCAAAGGAATTATGCATCAAAAAATTTATATTTTAAAAAAGGAAAAAAAGTAACTGCACTTTGTATTTGAAAAAAAATAATATCATGATTTTAATAAAGGTTTATTTTCTCCATTGGAATTATTTTTCGTTGAACCAACAATTATAAATTGAACGGAAAGAGAAGATTTGAAATTAGCCTAAAGTTAATTTATAAAATAAATTATTAAAATCAAGAGATTTCTTGGTTACATAGAAACAGGGACCAGAACTGATATTAATATACTCTGTAGGATATTGTTACGACAGAAGAATCTGGCAACCAAAAGCAAAGTTTCAGCCAACGAATAAGAACTTTGGGAGAATTTGGAGAAGAAGAGTGGAGCGTTAACGGTCGTTGTGTTGTAACGGTCGGAGAGTTCGAAAATGGACGGTGAGCTGTTCTGAGACAGTGCGCGTAAGTATCAAGAAGTAACTTGATGTGTTGTGTATACGCGGAAGGATAAAAGTGGGATCTTTTATCGTTAAGTATCAAGAAGTAACTTGATGTGTTGTGTATACGCGGAAGTATAAAAGTGGGAACTTTTATGGCTAACTTCGAATGTCTACACGGACTGTCTTTTTGTTCGGCTAGTGTGTGAAAAGTTATTAGCACAGGACGAGAATTGGTTTACGAGTGAAGATCTTCGGGTGACCTGGTAAATCAAGTAAAAGGTAGTATTTAGTAAACTACACAGAGCTGATATTGTGTGCTCTACGCAGGAAGATTGATGACTTGTGCATGTTAATAGTTGATTTGTTAATAAGATACTTCATCCATATTTCCTTTGTAACAATTTACCTTGTATTGAATTTGGTTTTGAAATATAGCTTTTAATACTCACGCTCAGTTGGCTATCCATATTTTTGTGATCCGCAACAATATCAATGACAAATTATTACATAGGAAAAACGAAGAGAATTGGAAGTTGACAGTAACATGTAAATACAAAAGCGTTCGTCCCCTGTAATGTTCGTTTCACCTCTACGCCAAATGTACGATACTCGATTTTACATTAATATCTATGGAAGCTTAACTTCTTCTTCCTCTACATTCTTTGGCTGGCCCATGGGGAACTTGAAACTGGGAGATGCAGATTACGAACCTGGCGCGCTGTGTACTAAGACCCCCCTCACCAGCCCTATAAAAAATTACTCCATAATTCATATTGTATTATTCAGTTCCTAAGTATAAACAGGTACTTCTCAAGATTCATTTGTAACTGAATTTGAAAATTTAAAAAAATTAAAATTTGAAAATTTTAAAAAATTAAGATCTTCAAAAGTTTAAAAATTAGATCTTTTATTTAAACACTGGTAGCTATTTAAAAGCAAATGATTGTTTCCAGGGTCGATTTCCATTTGTGCCAGTGTTGAGAATTAATTTCTTTAAACCCTCACCCTACCTTAGATCATAAAGAGGACATCAATGGGCTTCGAAAGGCTGCCATTGCGAAATGGCGTTGAAGTGTTCCATGTATTAGGAGGATTACTGGGGAGAGAGCATGCCTAGTTCCTTGATGTGTCATGGAGCCGTGAATCTCCTCCCGAAAGATCGACTCATTTGTGAGAATCAAGGAGAGTCGCGACCATATCAGACGTTCAAAGAGTTTAGTCATGGTTGATGTTAGGGTTATTAGTCTGCAGAAAAGTTTATCCGCTTCATTTTTCCCTGTTTTTTTTTGGGGGGGGGGACCAAAGTAGAGAATATCCAGGAAAGAGGCGGACCATAATTGATTGAAGGAAGTAAATAGTTCTTCAAGTTGTTTCTTAAGAATCTGTTTAATGGTAGCTGCAGAGATGTGGTCTGGACCTTGGGAAGTCTTCCTCTGTCGTTGAATAGTATGATTCAATTCGGGAAAAGTAAAAGGCAGATTCAGGATCCTGGAGAAATCATGCTCAGAGAGACTGAGTACCGGGTGTATAAGGCAGAGTCCTGTTGCTGCCCAGTGGTCAGCGAATAAATCAGCCTGTGCTTTAGCCGGAAAGATGACAGTACAGTTATGGAGAAGAAGGTTCGTGGACGTGGAAGAATCTTTCCCTAGGTAATATTTAAGCAGGAGGAAATGGGTGAAAATGGTAGTCGAAGAGAGGAGGAAAAAAGCTGATATGCGTCGCCAATATTTATTTTCCCTCGAAGAATTATCGATTTGGGTTTCGGTACACTTTATAATGTATCCAATCATTCCGTTGTAGTGTAGTTCTGGCTATGAAGAATGCCCTATGTTTTTGGGCTAATGCAACCTGACATTTGGAATTCCACCAAGGAGTTTGTGAATGGGTTAGGACTCGATGAAACTGAGAGGCAGCTGCTGATGCCGATATGATGCGATGTTCCAAGTCTTCATAACGAGTTGATGGGAGAGATCCTGTATTAGCCAATAACGTTTGAAAAGACGCATAATTGATATGCGAAATAAGGTTAGGATTGCTTGACGTCTGAAAGAGGGAGAATTGATTTAGGAGAATTGTTATTATGATGGGGTGATGATCATTGCCCCTCATGGAGGGAATTGTATGCCCTGAACAGTCTAACATGAAATTTTCGGAGCAGAATGATAAATCAATGCAGGTAGAGGAAAGGAAACTTCGTCTAGTTATGTCTCCAGAATTAGAGACATATGGATGACTCTTGTAACCATGTAGCCATGCCATTGTCTGGAGCAGAAGAATATGTGGAACCCCATAAGGGGTGATGTTCATTGAAATCACCCCCGATGAAAGAAAGGTGATATAGTAGTTACAAGATGATCAATGACAGTTGGACCATGTTTTTCCTCCGGGGTATAAACGTTAGCAATTATCAGGGTTGTCCATTGCAGAAATAATTTTACCGCCAAAAACTCGGAGATTCACAAGGTGGGTTGTCCGGGATGTTCAGTCGTCTATTGGCGAAAGACGATTTGACTACGATGAGAATGCCACTTCCGGCATTCTCATCACCATTCGTCGATCTTTACTATATATGGAATAATTGGGGAGGTCGAAGGGCATTTCTGGGTCAAGCCAGGTCTCTTGAAGTAAGATGATGTCCGCACGAATAGAAAGAATTCTTAAGGAAAGAAAAGAGAAGTTGTCCCAAACACTTCGAGCATTCCATTGAACGATCTGAAAAGCCATAAAGGAAAAGGAAGGAAAAAGAAAACTTTTTTTATTTCTTCCCCTTAGTCTTTCCTTTGCCTTTCTGAGGAATGTAGTGCGGGGAACTATCAAGAAAATCCATAGCAGAAAAGTAGTTGATAGGGTCGTCGGAATCTCAGTGAATATATTGAGGGTAAGGAATGTGGAATATGTAGTTGGGCTGGGCGTAGGAAGGAGGTCGAAGTACTAGGTATTGGAGCCTGTTCAGTTATAAGCAAGGCTGAAGTCTTCTTTGGAGAGTTTGATCCTTTAAATGGAGGTTGAACGGGAGACGAATCTCGAGGGTCAGCAGGTTTGGAAGTTGAAGGAATATCACTCCTGCACTTAATAGTTGCTTCACTCTGTACCGGAAAGTTCGGTGTGAGGGAGGAAAACGTGACTGTTAGTAGTTTCTCGAATTCTGAGAAAGCTCGTTCAATTAGGGTCGTAATTAGACGGGAGATTCCGAAGTTGTAAAGTCGACTTTATGAGATGAAGTGTTCTCTCGTGTTGTGGACGCATAAGTAGATGGGGTAGGCAAAATGGCCGCCAGAGCCTCAGTGTACGAAGTTCTTCTGGTGCACTTATGGTCTAAGATGACATTTTCAAGTTGGCGTTTGGAACAATGGAGGGAGGTTGCCTCATGTGGTTCACAGCATGAACAATAACGTAAGTCAACGGCTTGACAGAGGTTCGAGATGTGTTTGCCACCGCATCGAGCACATCTGGATCTACTCTGACAATACTGTTTCCCGTGACCAAATCGACAGGAATTGTCGCATTGGCGCGGTCTGTCTTTGAAGAGGATGGGAGGGTGAATTTCCCACCACAATATTACCTCATTGGGCATGTGGAAATCAACAATGGTGAGTAGTACGCTTGGAAGGGGAGACATGGAATGGCCGTCGCTCTTTATGAAACGACGAATGGAATAAATGCTGCGACCTTGGGCTATATCTCTATGTCAATATTACGAAGAAGGAATTTCGTCGTTAAAGAGTCCGTTAATATTTCATGTTCCACAGGAGTGTTCAATAAATGCTTAATATTTAATATTTCAATTCAACAAGCAACAGAAGTTGTTGTGATAATTAGTTCATTAGTTTTGGTACGTCGAACTGTCAGGATATCTTCTGCGGTTGTTAATTGGGCCGTTAACTGCTGATTAAGAAAGTTAGGTTTAGCTGTGGAAATAGGTCTTGATGTACCTTTAACCCGAAGAGTATAAGTTTTGCGGCCGTGTGAGTTGGCGACTGATAAAAATTCAGAGTTACTCATGAAAGTTTGAGAATACAATGAGTGATCCTTGATTTGGACAAAAGGAAGAAAACAACACAACAAAGTATACCCTTGTAGAGATTACTACAAGGTGTGGGGGGCTTCCGCACTGACGACCGTCAGGAGAAGTTTTAAGAAGAACAGACGTCCGAATTAGAACAGAGAAAGAAGAACACACAGAAGAAGAACAGACGTCCGTTATTAAGAAGAACAGACGACCGAAAAAATGTGAATGACTAAAAAGTAGTGACCTGAAAAAAATATAAAGATGGCCCACGCTTGGGCTGTGAAAGGAAACGTTGCTCACCTCACTCAACTCACTCACCACCAAAGTAGAATAGTCTCTCACGGACTCCTCAAAAATCCAACTCCGATAACGCGTCTATCTCTGCTCACACCCGAAAACCACGTATCAGCTAGAATGCCACATAGGGGCCCACGAGGTCAGCAGATCACGAGTCGCCGCCGCCAAATAAATTGAAAAAATCTCAGTCCAATATCTATAGATCTAGATTATTGGCAATATTCAAATCAGATTTAAATGACTAGGCTATTTGAATGTTTAAACAGTCTCATTTATAGTCATGAAAATCTACCTGCAAAGTTAAAGCTCAAAAGTTATAGCTGTTATGACTAATCATTCTCGGAAGTCAATATATGCAATTTTAGAAATTGTTTAGAATTTTAGAAATGATTCTGTGAGTTTCGTTAACTTTCAACAGAAGTGTCCAGGATTTATAATGGATGACGCAGCAGATAGTGTGTCATTCTCGTAACTTAATATTCTCAGATTTGAGTCTCAACTCTGCCTGCCCGGAACATCCCAAGACACCAATTTTCACGTTTCTAGCACTGGTTGATCAAGGAGTCAACTCTAGATTACCTCTATTTCACCTTGAAGGACACTTAAATTTCGGATTTTTCCCGAGATCTATGATCCGGAGTACCACTAGGTGCAACTTTTCAGAGCTCTTCCATTTCTGCATCATAGTTAGAATTAGAGTGATCCCCTATCAGCAGTCAGCCAATCACTCACAATTGTATACAGGGTGATTCAAAACTCTTGGGCCAGTTTAACTTTAAGGGGTAATAGAACACACCTAAACAAGCACTTTTCGTCATAAAATGCATGGTCGGAACTCAAGCGGTGAAGCGCTAGAGGGCGCAACTGGTTTTCGCACTCATCGTCATTTCTACCGTGGATTGCAGAACGGATGGATTGTTTCACGAATCAGGAGAAGGCGGACATGCATTTCACGTATGGAGCTACGGACGGGAATGCGAGGGAAGCCCAAAGACTGTAATCCACGGTACAAATGACGACGAGTGCGAAAATCAGCGCTTAAAAATGTTCACTGGAAAGCGCCCTCTAGCACTTCACCGCTTGAGTTCCGTTGCATTGTATGACGAAAAGTGCTTGTTTAGGTGTGTTCTATCACCCTTTAAAGTTTGTCCCAAGAGTTTTGAATCACCCTGTATATATATATATTAGATGTATCCATAAACAAATTAAAAGCAGAAAATATTAACCAAAATACGATCACAATATAAGAATAAAATAAAAATATGTAATCAGGTTAGGATTTTGGAACGCATTCCCCCTCTACCCCCTTTTTACATTGTTTCTTATGATAAATTCTTGTCTAACTAACAAGATTTCACCTTAATTTTTGTAAGAACTCATCTAATGTGTTAGTCGGGAACTGAGTATATTATCACGAAATATTAGAATTATAGATTTTTTTTTGTTTTAGGGGCAAAATCTGTCCGGGCAGGTGTATCTAAGTGTGTCTGCTGGAATCCGGACTCCTGCAGTTGAAGGGTAACCGCGTGGCAACCCGATATCACGACGCCACCGAGGCTGCAAAGATTATTGAATTTATACTAGTGGCATCATGTGAGAGCATGCAATTGTGATACGAGACTGCGCAGATGGCTCTCGGGTAATTCTCTAAGATCATTGGTTAGTGACCTGTCAATCACTACTCAATCAACCAATGATCTATGATTTACTTCGAAGCTTCAACTGCGCATTCTCAGTTTCTGCAGTTTCCACTCCAAGCCCTTTTGTAAACAGATTTTTACGAACAGACACGTTAAACATCAGACTTCAACATTAATTTTTATCTTTATTTCTATTCCACTGAAAAAATATGCGCTATGTGTCTTATCACGAATGAAAAATTCTTCATATATTACCAAAAGAACTATTTTTTATCTCTCTCTTCGTTGTATACTAATTGTGAGAGCAAATGACACTATGCAGGTGTCAATTATTTGAAGTTCTTTTTCTCTTAATCACTCAGCAAATCGAGATAATTGCGGATTTCTATCGGCAGAGGGAGCTGTTGTATGCCCTGAGGAATTTGCCAGTTGTCGTATAAGATCTTTCTTATGGCACATCTTGCAAGATGTTTCAGCTCAGCAGGGCTTTTGTAGCGGGGCTTCAATTTCGGTACCAATTTCGTGGAGTCACACAACGAGATTATAAAATCCATATCAAGAGGCATACTTTCGGTGATCTCCCCCTCTTCATTCATAGGAGCAATTCGAACGACAGGAATTGTGCGTAGGATGATATTAATGATCATGGCCATTGTACATACATCTAAATGCAAACTAGCTACATCAACATACCAGTTTTCTGTGTTGTATCCTGGAAATTCTGCATCAGTGAACATGTGAACCAATTCTGTTATTAAATCGCGAAGGAGCTTGGCTCCCAAGGAAATCACATCCTCATCGATTGTTTGGTATGGAGGAAAGAGACTTGCTCCGTGCCTCAAAAGCGTCAACAACATCCGATGGTCTTTCAGATAACCAACAATTTCAGTCAGAGATGTGCCGCACCAATCAGCGAAGATTTGATCCACGAAACGGATATTACCGTGGAACAGCATTTTTTGCTGGTTTGCGTGATGCAAGAAGTAGAGGAGTGGGATGTTTTTGATGGCTTCTGGACTGCACAGGTTCGCATCTGCAGTCAGCAATGAGGAAATAGTGCAGTATGGCAATTGGAAGTTGGAATCATCTCTAACCCCTTCTTCGTGAAAGAATTTGCCAAATCCACCTTGATATTCGAATACGCATCTCAGAACTGAGGCTACCACTTTAGAATTGGTGATATTCAGTTGAAAGCACATTTTGGTCAGCATGGTCAGAATTTCACTCGAGACCCTTATGCCCTGATTGGTATTTCTCTCCCAGTTTTGAACCAAATTCAAAAGGGCATCCACATGATACTCACCCCATTCTTGCCCGAACGCATAAAGGTAAGTCTGAATTGGGAGGAGAAGATTCCTGCTTGATTCCTCATAAATTTCTTGATGGTCATCATTATTCATGATGTTGTCATGAAACCTTCGAACGTGTTTATTATTATTTAAAAGTTGATGTATGAGAAGTAAGTTGTCAATATGCCGACCTTGATAGAATTCTCTTTTTACCAACTCTTCTGGCACGTCATCTTCGCCATCATCATTATCTATGATATCTTCATCTGGCACGTCTTCTTCTTCCTCTTCTTCATCTAGAACGTCTTCTTCCTCCTCTTCTTCATCTAGCACGTCTTCTTCCTCCTCTTCTTCATCCCCATCTTCTTCTTCATAGTCCATTCCATTTAGATCATTGTTTTCCACCACATTTTCATCCTCATCATTTGTATCATTGCTTTCTATATCTTCTTCATCGCCATCTACTTCCTCATAATTTGGGTCATTGTTTTCTCTCTCTCTTTCATCCCCATCTTCTTCCCCATGCTCCATTTGTTCATCATTTCGCTCATTATTTTCCATTTTAATACAGGCTGTGCATTGGTCTGACGCTGCTATAACAGGCTTTAATCATCTGTTTACTGATTCCTTTCAATACCGAAACAGTGACCAAGAGTAACGTACTTGCCACATAGAAGCAAAAAGCCGCTAACACTGATGCTATCACTATTATTAGAGTAGAAATAACTGTTTCAAATAATGAAATATCTTCCATAACATGATGTTAATTACGGGAAAGGGGGGCAGGTCTGAGAGATATTAAATAGGGATTTCGTTGTAAGAGAAAAAGATTGGAAACAATAACAATTATAAATGACGTTTGAGATAAAAAGCTTTAAATCACAATACCCATAAACAATTTAAATTTATGATTTTAGAAGTCAAACAATGGGATATTTTGATTATTGTTCCACGGGAGGTTCCGGTTAATGCTCTTATTTAATTATTTACTTCATTATCCAGAAATATAATTAGACAGATTAATTAAAATTAAAAAAAAATGTCCGAAGGCCTGCGTTGGTTTACCTGATTTTGAAACGTTTCAAAATTGAGTTTTACAACTATTTATTTTTTATCTCCATTTTTAGTTTTACATCGAATCTTATTTTTTTATAATTATGATCAATAATTGGTTTAGTTCTCGTAGCTGGTTATTTTGTTATATCTCGAAGACATTAAGGTGTCCACTTTGCCCGGAGTCCTCGTTTTTCACGGTCCTGGCTCTGTAAGGGGGTCATCGCTTTCACGGTCCTCGCATTGTAAGGCATCCTCGTTTTCACGGTCATCGCTTTGTAAGGAGTCCTCATTTTCCACGGTTCTCGCTTTCTAAGGCGTCATAGTTTTTCAAGGTCCTCGCATTATAAGGGTCCTCGCTTTGTAAGGAGTCCTCGGTTTTCACGTTCCTAGCTTTGTAAGTGGTCCTTGCTTTTCATGGTTCTCTCTTTGTAAGGGGTCCTCGGTTTTCACGTTCCTAGCTTTGTAAGTGGTACTCGCTTTTCACGGTTCTCTCTTTGTAAGGGGTCCTCATTTCGCACGCTTTCATAGGCCTGTTTTACACGGTCCTCCCTTTCCGTCGTCCTCTCTTAATACGGTTTATGTTTTAGGAATTATCTTGCTTTGTACGGGCCTCAGTTTTACTCTAGCATGAATTTGAAGCGGTTTTCCAGAAATAATAGAGGATTATTTGTAGATAAAAATGGGTGACTCAACTTACAACCTCGTGAATAAGTATAATATAGTTTTCATTTGCTTTTGCAAATAAATGTTTCTTTTTAAATATGCATCAATAACACTGAAATAATTTAATTCGTCAATGGTAAATTCTTATTTAAATTTTTTCTGACACTCAGAGCAGTTGAATCGGATTGTTGGTTTCCCTCTAAGCGGCACTTTTTTTGCACACAATAAACTAAATGGCCAGGTCACAAAGATCCCGAGGGTTCAGAGACGGTTGAGGGTAAGGGACCTACTGGACGGCTGTTGGGAGACAGGACCACGGCTTTATATCCCATCCGACGGACGGCGGCCTTTCCAAGCCCATCGGCTCAGCGCAGTAAAGGACATTTCGTGAGTATTATTGAATTTAGGCTTATAATTGCTAAGTGCTAAGTGATTTTTAGCTTGCTTAAAAAACAGAAACAAGGTATTGTTTTCATTTTGTCGTGTGTCGATCTTTATATATTCAATGTTTTTGCTTTAGGGACAAATGCAAAAATTATTTTGGTTTGGGGAGCAGTAGCACGAAAGGCTAGCATGCCGTTCACAGGTTCGAGTCTCAACCGCCTGAGTTCAGAATTTTCCCTAACCCCCGTTCTGCCCTCGGTGAGGAAAGGGACTCCGTTGGAGCAGCCATTGTCGTCTGATGTGACGTAAAGACTTGGTTCCTTGTAAAGGAGAAGCATACACGGTGCAAGTTAAAGAACAAGCTGGATGACTTGGACGGAAGGTTTCCATCTGTCACCTGTCCAGTAGATCCCCTTCCTCCAACCTTCTCTGAGCCCTCGGGATCCTTGTGACTTAAATATACACTTAAATAGACATTTAGATCTATAATTTAACATTATTAATTCACTATTTATAGAAGCTAGAGTTCTAAATTAATTCTTATGAGTAGCATAAATGCTTTTAAACATTCCATGTTCCATCACTCTAAATAATGAAAGAATATTGAAAATCGATATTCATCTTCAGTCACATTTTTTCATACAATTGTAATTTATGTCTTCGAAATTCGTTCTCCATTGATATAGCATGGAAATCCTCTAATAAATTGGTAGGGCTCTGTATTATTCCTAAATTACGTTTTGTGTTTAAAAAAAATGCGACTGAAAATAAAGATCCCACTCATGTATTGGTGTCAAGCAGTATAAGAATGAGAAACCGCAATGGTTCTCTTTATACATATGCTAGTTTCATTACCAATAATAGGGGCTCGTAATATGTACTGTACATAAAAGTTTTTAGGACGAGTTTCGACTTGAGCCAGGGTTGAGAATTGTCTCCGCAAAAACCTCACCTTACCCTTGGTCAACAGAAAAGGCAGTCATCCATTGGATGGGGAGTAAAGCTGTGACTCGTGTGCGGAGAGCCATACTATGTGCACGTTAAAGAAACGCTGGATGGCCTTGGCTATAGGCTGTCCTCGCTTTCCTAACAGGTTTCCAGTGGATCCTCTTTTCCCAACCTTCTCTGAGCCCTCGGGGTTCTTGTGATCTGGCCATTTAACAGTGGATCCTCTTTTCCCAATCTTCTCTCAGCACTCGGGGTTCTTGTAATCTGGCCATTTAGTAGTGGATCCTCTTTTCCCAAACTTCTCTGAGCCCTCGAGTTTTTACTTTTTGTAACCTGGCCACCTAGGAGTGGATCCTCTTTTCCCAACCTTCTTTGAGACCTCGAGGTTCTTATGACCTGGCCACTTAGCAATGGATCCTCTTTTCCCAATCTTCTCTGAGCACTCGGGGTTCTTGTAACCTGGCCATGTAACAGTGGATCCTCTTTTCAGAACCTTCTCTTAGCCCTCGTTTTTTTTTTATAGAAAATGAGGCCACTTAGAAGTGAATCCTCATTTTCTAATCTTCTCTAAGTCCTCGGGATTTTTTGTAACGTGGCCACCTAGAAGTGGATCCTCTTTCCCCAACCTTCGCTGAGCCCTCGGGGTTTTTTGTAACCTGGCCACCTAGGAGAGGATCCTATTTTCCCAACCTTCTCTGAGACCTCGAGGTTCTTATGACCTGGCCACTTATCAGTGGATCCTCTTTTCCCAACCTTCTCTGAGTCCTCGGAGTTCTTGTAACCTGTCCATTAAGCAGTGGATCCTCTTTTCCCAACCTTCTCTGAGCCCACGGTTTTTTTTGTAACCTGGCCACTTAGCACTGGATCCTCTTTTTCCAACCTTCTCTAAGTCCTCGGTTTTTTTTCTAACCTGGCCATTTAACAGTGAACCTTCTTTTCCCAACCTTCTCTGAGCACTCGGGGTTCTTGTAACCTGGCCATTTAACAGTGGACCCTCTTTTCCCAACCTTCTATGAGCACTCGGGGTACTTGTAACCTGGCCATTTAACAGTGGATCCTCTTTTCCCAACCTTCTGTTAGCCCTAGGGGTTATCCTCATCTTCTAACCTTCTCTAAGTCCTCGGAGATTTTTTTTTGTAACGTGGACACCTAGAAGTGGATCCTCTTTCCCCAACCTTCTCTGAGCCCTTGGGGTTTTTGTAACCTGGCCGACTAGGAGTGGATCCTCTTTTCCCAATCTTCTCTGAGACCTCGAGGTTCTTATGACCTGGCCACTTAGCAGTGGATCCTCTTTTCCCAACCTTCTCTGAGTCCTCGGGGTTCTTGTAGCCTGTCCATTAAGCAGTGGATCCTGTTTTACCAATTTTCTCTGAGCCCTCGGGGTTGTTGTGACTTGGCCATTTATCAGTGGATACTCTTTTCCCAACCTTCGCTGAACCCTAGGGGTTCTTGTGCCCTGGCCTTTAGAAGTGGATCCTCTTTTCTCATTTTACTCTGAGCCCTCGAGGTTATTGTGACCTGGCCATTTAGAAGTGGATCCTTTTTTCCCAATCTTCTTTGAGCCCTCGGTGGTTCTTGTGACCTGGCCATTTAACAGTGGATACTCTTTTTCCAACCTTCTCTGAAACCTCGGGGGTTCTTGTGACCTGGCCATTTAGCAGTGGATTCTCTTTTCCCAACCTTTTCTGAGCGCTCGGGTTTCTTGTGACCTGGCCATTTAGCAGTGGATCCTCTTTCCCAAATCTTCTCTGAGCTCTCGGGGTTGTTGTAACCTGGCCATTTAGCAGTGGATTCTATTTCCTCAATCTTCTCTGAGTCCTCGTGGGTTCTTGTGAGCTGGCCATTTAGCAGTGGATCCTCTTTTCTCAACCTTCTCTGAGCCCTCGGGGTTCTTGTGATCTGGCCATTTAGCAGTGGATCCTCTTCTCCCAATCTTCTCTGAGCCCTCGGGGGTTTTGGTGACCTGGCCATTTAACAGTGGCTTATCTTTTCCCAACCTTCTCTGAGTGCTCGTAGTTCTTGTGATATGAACATTTAACAGTGGATCCTATTTTCCCAATCTTCTCTGAGCCCTCGAGGGTTGCTGTGACCTGGCCATTTAGCAGTGGATCCTCTTTTTCCAACCTTCTCCGAGTCCTCGGAGGTTCTTGTGACCTGGTCATTTAGCACTGAATTCTCTTTTCCAACCTTCTCTGAACGCTCAGGGTTCTTGTGACCTGGCCATTTAGCAGTGGATCCTCTTTTTCCAACCTTCTCTAAGTCCTCGGGGTTTTTTGTAACCTGGCCACCTAGGAGTGGATCCTCTTTTCCCAACCTTCTCTGAGACCTCGAGGTTCTTATGATCTAGCCACTTAGCAGTGGATCCTCTTTTCCCAACCTTCTCTGAGCCCTCGGTGGTTGTTGTGACCTGGCCATTAAGCAGTGAATCTTCTTTTAGCAATTTTCTTTGAGCCCTTGGGGGTTCTTGTGACCTGTTCATTTAGCAGTGGATACTCTTTTCCCAACCTTCTCTGAGCCGTCCGGATTCTTCTGACCTGGCCATTTAGCAGTGGATCCTCTTTTCCCAATCTTTTCTGAGCCCTCGGTGGTTGTTGTGACCTGGCCATTTAGGAGTGGATCCGCTTTTCCCAATCTTTTCTGAGGGCTCGGGGTTATTGTGACCTGTCATTTAGGAGTGGATCCGCTTTTCCCAATCTTTTCTGAGCGCTCGGGGTTGTTGTGACCTGGCCATTTAGCAGTGGATCCTATTTTCTCGATCTTCTCCGAGTCCTCGTGGGTTCTTGTGAACTGGTCATTTAGCAGTGGATTCTCTTTTCTCAACCTTCTCTGAGCTCCCGAGGTTCTTGTGATTTGGCCATTTAGCAGTGGACCCTCTTCTCCCAATCTTCTCTGAGCCCCCTGGGGTTCTTCTGACCTGGCCATTTAGCAGTGGATTATCTTTTCCCAACCTTCTCTGAGTGCTCGTGGTTCTTATGACCTCAACGTTTAACAGTGGATCCTATTTTCCCAATCTTCTCTAAGCTCTCTGGGGTTGTTGTGACCTGGCCATTTAGCAGTGGATTTTCTTTTCCCAACCTTCTCCGAATCCTCGGAAGTTCTTGTGACCTGGTCACTTAGCAGTGGATTCTCTTTTCCCAACCTTCTGTGAGCTCTCAGGGTTCTTGTGACCGGGCCATTTATCAGTGGATCCTCTTTTCTCAACCTTCTGTGAGCCCTCGGGGTTCTTGTGATCTGGCCATTTAGCAGTGGAACCTCTTCTCCGAGCCCTCGGGGATTCTTGTGACCTGGCCATTTAGCAGTGGGTTATCTAGTGGGTTTCTGGTTATCAGTGGTCTAGGTCTTCTGGACCCATTAAAAAAATAACAGTTATTACTAAAAAATCGTAGAAATTTCTGATTTTGTATGGAAAAATACCTCTTGAAGCAGCTGCTTGCCACAGTGGTCTGACAAGAGCTTGTCAGTTTAATACGCCACAAGGAATAACTTTCAGGAAGACAAGACCTCAGCATAAAGGCAACACATTCATGCCTATCGGGCTCGAACCCAGCTCTCTTTGATTAGTAGCCACGTACGCCTATTTTAAAAAATTACTATAATTCATGTAGGTAATATTTTTAACGAAAAAATACATTAGATAAAAGTTTTAGATCTTCATATCATCCACAAGAGTGAAGGTAGGAGAGCCCATACGTTTTGCCATTGGCCTTCCGCTCCTAATTACACCACTGCTGAAGACATGATTTAAGGATTAAGAGCTGGTAAAAGAAAGAGCAATCACAATGGTTATCTTTCTACACCAATAATCGTAGTTTTACTAATTTCCATTTTTCTTTAAAACTAGTTGGGCAATCAAAAATAGTACCTCGTCTGGATTAGTGTGACAGGGACGTAAATTGGGGGGAGATCAGAGTTCATTTGTAACTCGTGTATCATTATATGAATAAATACCTCCTCAAGCAGTCGCTTGTCAGAGTTCTGACAGGAATTTGTCAGTTTAATACCCCATAGAGAAAAAATCTGAGGAATGTGGGACCTCAGCAAAAAAACAGCAGAAACAACCATGCCTTACACAGAACTCGAACCCAGGTCACTTTGATCAGTGGCGAAGCGCCTTAACCACTCGGTCACGGGACACTATACAAAAAAAAAAAATTTTTTTTGATAACATAAAATGTCGAGTAATATCGACTGTATAGTTACGAAGTGTATTCCCACCTTTTGTAACTAGAAACTATTGTTTTTAAACTTTGCCGTCGTCGTTGTGGCTGTTACGTTATAGGTATTATGTACGGTGACCATAAGTCCTTTATTTCACTGCTCTGTCCTTTAGATTTATTTTTTTCTAAAACGGTCATTTTGTCCTTTTTTTGTGAATTAAAATAATAAACTGAATATTGGCGCGCAGTAGATGGGTTGAAATTTTCAAATATTTTAAAGATAAACACGTATTTTTAAAAGCATTTTAAAAAACGTTGAATTTTGCTGATGTCTCCCTGGATCTAATGCCCTCACTGAACAAGTATTTTGATTAACGAAAAATATGTGGACCAGTGAAAACTCCAAATTAAAAATCGAAAGCATGCATTTATACCAAATGCAACTTTGACAGGAATTGTTTAGTTTTATGAATTTTTGAAACAGAAACCCGATTAAAAAAAGTTCATTCTTGTGAAAAGTATCAAAATTAATTTTTTTAAGTAATAATATGATTGTTTAAAATACTATTATATGCTTATATTTCAATAGTTATAAAACTTATACTTTTAGTGAGCAAATAAACGCAACCTTTTTTTTTATTATGACCTGTTTCATTTAAAACAGAACCGTCAGTGTTATTCTAAAATTTTCTTCAAAAAAAAATTTGAAAAAATGTTAATGCCACTTCAGTAGGAATATCTTTTTTTTAAAAAAGGGATTTCAGTATTAATAGTTGGTGGTGTACAACACCAATCCGCAATTATATCAGGGATGTCACCCTTAAGTGTTTTACTAAAATAATTATCAAAAAGGTTGGAAAGAATTTCATTATAAATTATCTTAATACAAGGGCTTCTGTGAAAATTTTTATAAAAAGGATGATTAGGAAGTTTATGTAATTTAAAAAATAATATATGACATATGATTTCAAAGGAATTGCTGTCTGTGCAATAACTGAAAGAATTGGAATTTTTTCGAAGTCCAAGGCAATTTTCAAGCATTGATTTTAATAGTTTTTTAAATTTTGTAGGTAGTGCCCCTGTGATAAATTCCAATTTTGGTCTAATTAAATTTTTTTATATATAGTTACTAGTTGATGTTGTTGTGTCTCATCATTTTTAAATGCAAAACATTTAAGAGTTTAATAATTTGTTGAATAGTTTCTAAATTTATTGTTAAATGAAACCTCGGATTATACAGCTTTGTTTTATAAAATGGGATAAATTTTTTTTGGTATTAAATTTTTTTTCCAGCAGACCAAAAAATGTCATCTGCATATCCTGAAAAACTATTTTTATCAAAAATATTTTTTACATGCAAAATTAAAAAGGGTGACAAAGTTGATCCTCGAGTCATTTTATTGAGAAATATTCCTCAATTTTGACTTGAGTCCTATTTTTCAGAAAATTTGAAATAAAATTAACTTTCATATAGTTTAAAGGAGTTTGAGAGCAATGGAATCGGGGGGGGGGGGCATTATGAATTGCTATAGGTTTACCTGTTTTTAGAATGTTTTTTTTTCCCATGGAAGAAGAACGTTTCCCAAATAGTTAAAAATGTCTAAGTTTTTTCCTCCAAGCAATGGTCAAATGTGTTTGAAGAGTTTGTTAAGATTGATTTTATTAAGATTTTAATTGCAAAGATCTGAGATGGAAAAAGGTCCAAGTTTTGGATGAGAATTTTTTTTTAGTTTCCGTCTCCAAGGAAAAATTAAGCGTGTTAATTTTTTGTGCAATTTTTAAGCTTTTGGCAAATAAGTTTGAAGTTTGTTTTAAATTAATTTTGTAATGCAATTTTAGGTATTTTTTGAGTTTTATCGGAATTTTCTTAAAAATTTTCCAAACACCGTCCATAATTTTTTTCACTTTATAGTAAAAAGAAAAATTAAGTTCCACCTTTATTTGAAAAAATGACGAAACTTTAAACGTTAATTGCAAACAATTTACACTGCAATTTTTAATTTTTCTGTGTTAAATTGTGAGCAAAGGGATTAAGTGACGGTATTAATCTTCCGCCCTTACTCCAGGGAGGGTAAAAGCATTTTTTTTTTAAAGAAATGGAAAATTGTTTCGATTGGTTAACCTCTGAGCGGCACTTTTTTTGCACACCATGGGCTAAATGGCCAGGTAACATGGACCCCGAAGGCTCAGAGGAAGTTGGGGGAGGGGACCCACTGGAACAGCTGTTGGGAGACAGATGGTAGCCTCTCGTCAAGGCCATCCAGCGTGTTCTTTATCGTGCACAGGTTATGGCTCTCCCGCAAACACCCATCCGACACTTTCCAAGCCCATCGGTGTCCCCTACTGTCCGTGGGCAGGGCGGGAAGATTGGTTAGGTATTAATGCAATATTAATAGAGTGCAAAAGTTAGAAAATGACTGCATTCTAATGCAATATTAATAGAGTTGAAAAGTCAGAAAATGACTGCATTCTAATGCAATATTAATAGAATTCAAGTCAGAAAATGACTTTTCTCTGAAGACGATCATCCCATATTCGCCTGGGGGGATATCCATTATTTTGGAAATCCTGTAAAATATTTCAACATCTACACATACCTTCGGTACAGACAATAACCCTATATGGAATGGTGTCATTAAGGGGCGGGTTTGGCTTAGTCGGTAGCGCTCCAGGCTCATAATCTGCAGTTCCCAGTTTCAGCTGGGACGCGTCGAGATTTATCTCCGCAAAACTCCCCGCCCACGGTCAGTAGAGGACACCGAGACTTGGAAAGGCTGCCGTCCACCTGATGGAACGTTAAGCCGTGTGCGGGAGAACCATACCCTGTGCACGATAAAAGAACACCCTGGACGGGGATCTACCGTCAGTCTCCCAACAGCTATTACAGTGGGTCCCCTCCCACAACCTTCGGGGTCCATGTGACCTGGCTATTTGTACCCATGGTGTGCAAAAAAAGTGCCGCTCAGAGGTAAAAACAACCCACAACCATTAATTAAAAACTTGCTTCCATATTATCTCAAATAGGTGAAAAAATTATATCCCAAATACATGAAAAAATATCCTTTACGGCTGAAGCGTGGCGAAGTCCATTTTCCAACTAAAGAGGGTTGTATGAAGTAGGCTAAACGTAACGGAGAGAATCGCAAAACTGCAACTAAATAAAAATTTAACGGTCGAAAAAAAGTTTTAACTTGCACCATGATACAATTCAAATTAAACAAATAATTTTTATCCATTTTTATATTTAGAATAATAACATGTTTATTTCTATTCTTCGCTTCATGAATATAGAAACACAGCAACAATAATTTTTTAAACGGAAAACGAAGTTACATGATGGTCATACATATGAACCATCTATTTTTTCTTCTGGCCACCTCCATACTCTTGGTTGTTTGGATTCAACTGATTTCCATGATTATTCAGATCCGGCTTCGTTCCAGTCCCATGGTAGCCTGCTTGATGGCCAGGCCCAGATTTTGCATGGGTAGGATTCAGCTGGTTGGTGCGGTTGCCTTGTGTATTTCGGTCCATTCTATAAAAGGAAATAATTTTTGAGAAGTAAATTCGGAATCATATAAGCTTAAACTAATAATGACAAAACTTTTCACCAGCCAATCTTGCCAAAGTATTATTGTGTTTAAAAGATCATCAAAGCCAAGTATCAAAATATTATTTCTAATAAGTCTGGACACAAGTGCTGCTCCTCACATACACTGCCCTGAAAAAATATTAGAGAATTTCCATGTTATGTGACTGAAGGTAAATTGGAGATCCTAATGAAATCTATTTAAATCTCCACTTTCAAACTGAAGTTAAATTGAGATCCTAATGAAATCTATTTAAATCTCCACTTTCAACACCATTCGTTGTTTTTAAAGAATTATGCAAGCTGGAATATTTCACAACACTGGGTCATAAGAATTTACAGTATTTTAACGTGTATAAGGAGCCCCTTTTTGCCAAAAATTGGGTCCCCAAAATAGGGGGGTTTCTCATACATGGTTAGTATTATAGATATTAACAAATTACTCAATTCCTCAAACTTTGATGAAAAAGGGGGTTCCTTATACAAGTTAAAATACGGTACCTTTGGAACTGGTTAAAAATTAATAAGTATTGTTTCAAATCATTTAAAAAATGAATATAAATTCTAGGTTCGCGTAATGATTTTTCGATATTAGACAAGATTCTTTTTGTAAAACAAGATAATTTATTGAAAAAAATTGAGTTTTAAATAGATTTGAATGATCTTTATCTGCAGTCACAGTTTTTGATAAAATACCTATTTTAGAAGTGTTAGAAGTTCGAAATTAAATTCCCATAAGAATGAAGTGTAATAGGCATGTGAATGTCATGTAACAAATGTATGTATCTGTGGCAAAAATCTCTAAAAGGCAGTTTATGATGGTCTCATATCGAAGGATATCTGATCCCTGAAATCTCTGGATCTCTCATTACCCGACATCTTAAGCAAAAAGTGCCAAAATAATCCGAAAAATTCTTTTTAAATTAAATTTCTCCCCAAACGTTTTTACTTTTTGGCATATAAATGCCATTAGATAATTCGATATCTAGAACAAAATGGTTGAGAGTTCTTACCATTTTCGCAAACTTTCACACACTTACCAGATATTTAGTTGCAATAATGATAGAAATTTTTTTTTTCTGGAAATGAATTTATATTTTCCCACTGGGGTTTGACGTCTTTTAAAACACGGCATATAAATCAACATAGATGCTATCTTTGACGGAAGCCGACTATGCAGTAATATAACACATGTATCAATATCCAGGATGGCATTCGAACTCAGATGCTTTTAATAAATGGGATTTCAGAGGCATAAAATAACGCTAAACGCTATTGGCAAATTCCAACATTCAATTCAAATAAAATATACAGCATAAACACACACACCCAGTCCCCGACTAACACGATAGATGCGTTCTTCAAAAATTCGTGTAATGTGAAATCAAGTTAGTCGAACACGAATTTCCCATAAGAACTTTGTAAAAAAGGTGGAAAGGATGCGTTCCAGAATATTAAATGATTGGCATACTTTTAATTTTGTTCCTTTTCATTATGACTAGTTAAAGCTGTTTTTTCCATTCACGTAACACGAAGGTTGCCAGATCACTATTTTCTAAAAAAATCGTTGCCAGACATTTTTTCTGAATTCTGTAATTAACCAGTGTTCGGATATTTTTATGAGCGACTGTACATAATCGGTAACTAATCAGGCGAATTTGTTTATGCGTATATTCTGAGAGACCATTAAAATGTTCTTTATTATTTACAAATATATTGTGCATGTAATAGCCATGTGGTTAGCACGCTAGGCTACTGATCTAATGGACCTGAGAGAAACGCAAGGGGGGGGGGGGTTGTGTTTTTCTGCTGAGGTCCCGTTATCCTTATAGACCCTCTACTATGACGTATTAAACTAGCAGGCTCCTGTCAGATCTCTGTGGCAAGCTGCTTGAGAGATTATTACAATAGCTGTTTAAACACGCTGATTTTTATAGGTAAAACATTTTAGGAAGAACTGCAATTAAGAACAGGGATAAGTTGGTCAGGTGAGGCAACAAAAGCATCCTAGGTGCCCTTATATAGTTAATAAAGTAGTAATATGCACGATCAGAGAAGTAGGTAAAATCGAACGACCAACAGCGTTAGTTGAAAACCAGCCTTACTTTAAAAATCGTGTTGCGTTGTTTTACCTCTGAGTGCACTTTCTTGGACACAGTGAGCTAAATGGCCAGGTCACAAGGATCCTGAGGGCTCAAAAAAGGTGGGAGGAACCCACTAAACGGCTGTTGGGAGACAGATGGTAGCCTCTCGTCAAGACCATCCACCAGCATGTTCTTTAACGTGCAGAGGGTATGGCTATCCTGCACAGGGGGCCGTTCCATCAGTCGGATGGTGGCCTAAGCCCATCGGTGTCCGCTACTGAGGGCAGAGCAGGGAGTTTGCAAGATAAATCTGAAAACTGGCCCAGATGTTTCTCAAACCTGTGAACTGCATATTAAGAGCCTGGTGCGCTACCAACAGAGTCACTCAGCCCCCAAAAGTCGTGTTAAATTAAAATCGTGTTAGTCAGAAATCCTAGTGAAGTCTTCAGGGTTGTTTTACCTCGGAGTGAAAGTTTTTTTGCCCAAATGGGCTAAATGACAAGGTCACAATGACCCCAAAGTCTCAGAAAGTTGGGGGAAAACGTTAGTTGGGTTGTTTTTACCTCTGAGTGGCACTTTTTTGCACACCATGAGCAGGTCACAAGAACCCTGAAGGCTCAGAGAACAATGGGAGAGGGGAGCCTCTGGAACAGCTGTTAGAAGACACGAAGGCAAGGCCATCCAGCGTATTGTTTAATGTGCACAGGGTATGGCTCTCCTGCACGCGGAGGAAACCGTAGTGTAAACTGCAAAAACTCTTTGATAAAGTCAAATGATTCTACAAAACGGGACTCTCTAAGGCATGCTGACATAATTTTTGACAATTCCCCAAATTCCACTGGTGGTAGCAATATTTATATCAAATAAATTTTCATGTGAAAAAATATTTGGAAAAGTTAATAACCGTAAAATGTGTTATAGATGTGTGTGTTCACTATATTACCATAAGCAAGGAACAACTGTTGTTCGAACTGTTTTATTTTTCTGCTGGGGTTCTGCCATCCTCATGGACCTTCTACCATGGTGTATAAACTGAAAGGCTCCTGTCAGACTTCTGTGGCAAGCAGCTGCTTGAGGGATTATTTAGTTTTTTTTTAATGTATGACGGGAAAAATACATAGTATTTTATTAATAATTATACAACATATAAAGTATTTGTCTTTTAGTTCTCAAATTACAAAAGTTGCTCTTCTCCCACTCCTCTGAAAATAATGGGCAGATCATTGCTGTCAGTGGAATTTCTATCAAAACAGAACGCTACCGCCGAAATTTCTACCATAAAGAAATCGCTTGGAACATTCATTAAAGGTTTTGCCATTTTGGATATTAAGTGATCTCTAATAATATAAATTAAAACTACCTTCGAAAAATCGATTTATATTTCGTTAGTACTAACTAAAAAAGAGTTTTTCAATTATCTCTTAAAAAAAAAATCTGTTTCTTACCTACCTTGGGATTGTGCGGTCAACTCATTGTTGTCAATGGAATCTTCAAAACTATCACTTTCCACGACCAAAATTTCAAATTTCTAGCATAAATACATCGTTTGCAATATTCATTGTAAATTTTGGAATTGCTGGATATTTTTTCCTCCGTTAGAGGGCGCAATTATAGCTTTTGGGAGATTCAGGATATGCAAATTGTAATATTTCATCAATGCCTGTCCAACCCAAAAAGAATTTTTAATTTATCTCTAAAAACACAAAATTTCCTGTTAAAAAAGTTGCATTTACCTCCCCCCCCCCATGGGTCAAGTGATTGTAACCTTCACATTTCAACACCAAAATTTCAAACTTTTAACGTAACTGCATTATTTGGAATATTCGTCGTTTGATATTTCGGAATTTTCTACTTTTTCCACCGTTAGAGGGCATAGTTATAACTTTTGGTATATTCCAAAAATGCAAATTGTAATATTTGATTAATACCTATGTAACACAAAAAGAATTTTTTATTTATCTGCATAAACAAAAAAGTTCGATGTCTACAGACGGTCGGACAACAAATCGAAATTATCTTTTTAAAAAAAAGCCCTAAAATTTTCTTTTCCCTTTTAGCCGTTTTCTAAAGTGCTTCCAATCGTGAGCACTGAAATCTGTATCAAATATTAGCCTACTTGTTTTCAGGAATCCATAAGTATTCGTGCAATACCATTCAGCTTTGAACGCCAAACAATCCGAACGACGACAAAACATGGAGATCAATTTTTTGAGATGGCCAACCTCTACTTATATAAAATAAGTGTCAAACAGCTGCTTGACACAGAGGTCTGACAGGAGCCTGTCAGTTTATATGCCAGAATAGAAGATCTGAGAGGATGGCAGGACCTCAGCAGAAAAACAACACATACAACCATGCCTTATCCGGGGCTCGAACCCAGGTCCCTTAGATCAGTAGCCAAGCGCGTACGGCCTCTAAATGGCAGTAGATTGTGCTGCCATCTATCGGCTGAATATTTAAATAAAGCGGTGATATTGAGTTAAAAATTTAGCCTGCTCGTTAATGCGACGAAACTATTTCACCTAATCATTTTTTGTTTAAAGAATATCTCCTGTGATACTCTACTACTGATTCAAATAAAACATTCTTTGCTACCTAAACCTTGGTCGAGCTTAAACAAAAAAAATTAGTTATAATGAAATCCATTCCTGATAATTCCCTACTGGAAAAAGTACTCTGCTTTATATCTGGGGTGGCCAAAATCCGATCCCAAAGCAATTTTCAAGTCGATCTCTTTATAAATTCGTGAAAAAAAAGTTTTCAAACTTCAGTCTTTTAATTTAAGACTAACACTATTGAGTTATTTTACCTTTGAGAAGCAATTTTTTTGCACAAAATGGCTAAAGTGAGTCGGCCATTTTGGCCTCTTGGCGAAAAAAGGACCCGATATTCGTATCTCCTAACCGATGTCCCTGTTTCCCCATCAAGAATGGTTGGGAAACCATCAAGGTCATACACGTTCTTTAACGTGCACAGGGTATTCCTGCATACAGATTCCCATGCAAACAGATGGCTTCCCATGCAAACAGATGGAGACATATATAGCTCTTGCACACGAAATCATGGCTTAACGTCTCATCAGACGGACGGCGACCAATCCCATAGATGTTCCCTTTCTGAAGGGGGGGGGGAAGGGCTAAATCACGAGTGGTACAGGTGGAACTCAAATCTAGGAATTGCAGTTTATGAGCCATACCAACAGCTGGATTAACCAGTAAGCAAAATAAGCATCTCTTGGTGCTTAGGGCACCAAGGGAAGGGGGGCACCACAGAGTATTCCCCCCTAGCTATCATGCCCTTAACTCACAATTACATGATCTCGAGAACATACTTTTCAATTTTGAAAAATCCTCTTTCTACAGAAATCGATGTTGGTGGATAATTTTTAATTTTAGATATTCTAATGGAGAAATATCGTTATTTGTACGAAACAAAACATCTTTTATTCCATTGCTTTCTAACCTTGAAGATAAATAGCATATTAGCATACATGGATCAAAAAATATAAAATAATGCTTATTGAATGTCGCTTACTTATAACTTCAGCACTTATTATTCACCAAATGGTTCCTCTTGTTCAACTATATAACAACACCGTTAGAGTACCGTTTTAGAAAACGGCTATTTATATAGAAAATTATTTTTGCAAAAAAAAAAAAATTATTATTGCAATAAAATTACTAAATTGCAAAAAATATGATCAACGAAAATTTTTTTACAGCTCTTCAAAAAATTGATGTTTATGAATTCCAAACAGACCTTCTAAATCATCCTATTGAGGCTAAACGTATTAAAATCTTTAAATTACTTTTAGATTTTATCTTCTCGACTCCACTTGGAAGAATCATTTAAAATTTATATAATTCTAATCATCAAAATATAATCTCAACTTTGTTCTTGTACTTTTATATTGTTTATTTCTCTAATGTAATTCCTAAATTCTAAAATATTGGTGGGTAAGCCTGAAGAAGGAGCTCCTAAAGATGTAACATATATAAATAAATAAATCAGCCCTTATTGAGTCTTAATGTCTTGTTAGTTAAGCAATGGAAGGGCCGAGGGGCCACCAACGTTGGGCTGTGCTTAGGGTATCAGTTGGCCTTAATCCGGCCCTGGCCATATCTGACTCCCCCTCCCATAGATCATAGTTATAACACTACTGAACACTGGGCTAGGATTAGTTCATAATCTTTTTCATCTTGTATAGGGCAAATGACAAACTTTTAAGACTAGAAGCAAAGACAAAATAAACCGAGTAATCTCGGAGCCCGAAGGCTTAAAGAAACAAATCCAAATGAGAATCAATTGAAAATTTAGATTAAAACTGATTTGAAACCATCTATCCGTGAGCGGAAGCAAAATTTTTAGCAGTTTTCTAAAACACATATTTAGATTACAGAAAATAGTAACTTTTACATCGTTAATTTAGATTCACATTTACTGTAAATTATTTCGCGGTTAACAGTAAATGATATTATTAATCATGGGTTAAAGAAATTTGAAAAAAGTAAAAAAAAATTGCTTTATTTTGAAACATGTTTCGAGTTTATAGTTTACGTCTCCTTTTGGAGGACGTATCCCTAGTAGAGTGTGATGTGATGGGTAAAAGTGGTTTACATTAGATAGCTCCTTAGCCTAACCCCTCCTGTATCATCGACAGTACAATAATTATTATTTCTTAAAACTAAATCGGTATTAGTTTTTAAAATATTTACATATATTTTGTAATGCTGGTCAGCGTTGAGATTTATCTCCGCAAAATTCCCCGCCCTGCCCACGGTCAGTAGGAGACACCGATGGGCTTGGAAAGGCCGCCGTCCGTCGGATGGGACGTTAAGCCGTGGCCCCGTGTGCGGGAGAGCCATACCCTGTGTACGTTAAAGAACACGCTGGATGGCCTTGACGGGAGGCTACCATCTGTCTCCCAACAGCTGTTCCAGTGGGTCCCCTCCCCCAACCTTCTCTGAGCCTTCGGGGTCCATGTGACCTGGCCATTTAGCCCATGGTGTGCAAAAAAGTGCCGCTCAGAGGTAAAATAACCCAACCCGTCTCTCTGTAGTGCCATAAAACTTCATCAGCTGCCAGCACCTTCCTAGCGAAAAAGAGCGCCCTCCTCATCAGGGCAGCGCCTCACAATCTTCCCTACCTATCGTCACACATTTCTGATACATCCTCTGTATCAGGTGCCGGAAACGAACCTGGTGTACTACCAGTGAATCCATCACCTTGAAACGACGTTCCCAGTCAACAGAAATAGCTACAACCGACCACATTATGAAAAGAAGAAGAAAATGGCACAAAACATTATCTATATACACTATGATAATAGCAATTATAACCAATAAAAATTAAAGCATCAATGGATATATATCACATCATGCATGTATTAAACTTATTATAAAAACGATTAATTAATTTTGAATAGTAAATTTAACATTTAAAAAAATATCTGAACACGAATTGCAGCACATCGATTCGTTGGGGATAAGTTTTTCATTCGCGAACTATCCCATGAAATCTGGGAAGTCGGTATCCTAAGCTACAGACGCATAACAAAAAAAAATGCAAAAAACTTCACGAACAAATCTAACAGTTAAAATTATATATTTGAAACTCATACCTGAAGTCGAGACAGCAAGTGAAGACAGGAGATATGCTCAATGCTTAGACGCTCGTCGAGAATGGGAAATTCTGGCAGAGTGTCTGCAGCAGCGCTGCGCGTGCATTTTAAGGAGAAAAAACCTGTCATGCGCAGTACATGAACCATAACCGAAACCTAATAATTGCACCAAAAGCTAACGGAAACCATCGCCTTACAAAGCACACAAACGACGACGTCATGAAATAGCAGGTGTGTTATTATCAAAATTCAGTTCACGGAATATTTTTAATAATAGATGATGCGATCGAATGATGATATTTTATAACTGATGTTTACGGATTAAATGGCTTAAGAAATATTAATTAATTACGGAACGGTGTAAATTCAGTTATTTAAAATGAAATGAAGAGGGCGAGTGACTGGCTCTAGCTGGAAAAAAGTAAAAGGAGATGAACCGCCGTTCCAGTGCATTTTTCTTTCCGTTTTAGTGGTCTTTTAAAACTTTCTCGTTAAAAGCGTATATTTGTGCAATTTATTTTTGTTTTAATTCCGGTTACTAGCATTCTTCGGGCTGACCAGACATTTAATCCGCTTCTTTCCCCCCCCCCCAAAAAAAAGGGAGATGGGAAAAAGATTGTACCACCATATCTTCCTAACCCATTAATCGATTCCGGTGAGTTATGTGACAAACGAAAGCTTATCACGAGAGTAATCAAAGCTTATTACGAATAAATATCGTAGGCTATAAAAACCTGACCCCGAATACTTTCGCCCCCCCCAAAAAAAAGAGAAATGGAAAAAGATTATTTCAACACATCTTCCCAATTCGTTAATCTCGACGAGTTAGACATCAAACGAAAGATTGTCACGAGGTGAACGTCATAGGCTGTAGGTTGGGTTGTTTTACCTCTGAGCGGCACTTTTTTGCACACCATGGGCTTAATGGCCAGGTAAGTGAGTGTTACAATATACTATTTCGAAAATCGATTATACTTTCAAATCCCATTAAATGACCGCCTCTCTCACTTGACACTATACACCTGACTTCTTCTTAATTGGATAACGTCAAATTCAGGATCTATAAGAATTCTTTTCGTACGATTCCGATATTGAAAGTTGCCATAGATGCTGCGATAGTAAGATTCAAATAAGGGTGATAGCAGTAAACGAAGCATGGCAACGCTGCACAAAAATGTACCCTGTGTGTATCACTGATCATTTTGTTCTCTAGATTAGGGGTTCTCAACGCGGGGTACGTGGTAAAATGTTTTGGGGTACGCCGTGAGAGCTCAAAAGTCGCTATACATATAACAAGTCCATTTCACTGATTACCCAGTAAAATGTTTATAATTTTATAAGATTTGTTAAATTGTTTATGTCATTTTTTGTGTCAATCGATATATGTAATTTATGAATACAAAATTTAATGTGTATACATATATATGTTTTATTTTATTCCCATTGTTTTAGTATAACTATAGTTTTATCTATCTATACAAGGGTTGCACCAGTTACATAATCATTTCTAGGGGGTACGTGAAGCATAAAAGGTTGAGAAACACTGTTCTAAAAGAAGAAGGCATAGAAGGAATTAAATGACCTGCTTTCACATTTACAACCCGATTCAGCTCATGACACTTCCCACGAGAAAAACTTTCCTTTCAGGTATAACACGCTGCGCTTTGCAATCGTTAGCTATTTCTACTCTTTTTTGGGGAGAGGTTGGGGGGGGGGGGGCATATAGAAAGCTTGACAGTTTAAATCCTTATGTTGCTTATCGCCTTGAGGGAAAGCTGCATACTGAATCCAGTGATGGCAGTCCTTATTTTTTAAGAGAAATCTCTTTCAATTTTTTTCCCGGTGGTTGTGGTGGGGCAGGGGCTTTTTTAAGTGGGGATTAGGAATGATATTTTTTAGGGGGATTCTCACTTTAAGTTACGACCAGAAAAAGTTGTATGCCGAATTCAGTGGACCCAACTGTTATCGTTTTTGATAAATTCTTCTCCTGGTTTGATGTGGAAACCTTTCTTTCGAGGAGGGAAGAAAGTCTGGGGCAAACTTTTGCATTGCTGTAAGTTTACGATGATAGGAAACTGTAAACGGAATTTGATGGTCAATCAGACAGACAGGTAGACAAACTCTCTCAAATATTTGGTAGATAAAAAGCTATTTCAGTGATTACAGCTATAAGAACATGAACATGGTATAGTAGATATTCGAATAGCAGACTGGCTGTAGTTTGCATTTCTTACTTGTACCGGCTACAAATTTAACTAGCTGAGACCCGCACAATCATTACGTTGGAGTTTTTTCAAATGATTATATTATACATAATTAATATACACAAAACTGTTCCAATTTTTGATATAAAAAGTTCAGAAATCTTTCCATGTGAAATCGAAAACCTTCCTAAAGTAACTCGGTACAATTCTTTTTTCCCGAAAAGAAATCTGTACATCCAAACGAACAAAAAAATGGGGGTCTCCCATATTTAGCTACTAAAATGGGGGGGGGGGGGAAAGAGGTTTGCATAATTAAGATTAAAAACTGGAGTCTAACATATTTAATAAGTAAAAATGGGTGTTTTCTCATATTAACGACTAAAAACGGGGGTTTGATATTTTTACGATAAAAAATAGGAATATCCAATATTTAACTACTAAAAATGGGGAGTGTGCATAGTTAACGATTAAAAATTGGAGAGTCTACCATATTTAACAATTAAAGATCAGAGTTTGCAGGGTGTAACGACTAAAAAATGTTAGTATTCCTACATTTAACGACTAAAAATGTCAGTATTCCCACATTTAACGACTAAAAAATTCAGTATTCCCATATTTAACGACTTAAAATGTCAGTATTCCCACATTTAACTACTAAAAATGTTAGTATTTCCATAACTAACGATTAAAAAGTGTCAGTATTCCCACATTTAATGATTAAAAAATGTCAGTATTCCCATATTTAAGGACTAAAAAAATGTCAGTATTCCCATATTTAACGACTAAAAATGGATGTTTGATATTTTTAACGATTAAAAATGGAAATTTATCTTATTTAACGACTGAAAATGGGGGTCTTCCAATATATGTATAATATTAACTAAAAATAGGGATCTTCCACATTTAACTACTAAAAATATGGGGTCTGCCATATCTAACGACTAAAAATGTGCAATCTCTACAGTTGATGATCAAAAATAGAAGTGAGCTGCAGTATAAATTATAAGGACTGCTGTGTTAAAATACTCCTAATGACCTCTGTATTTGCAATTATTCGACAATTTGGTAAATTCGTTACCAGCATGGGGCGGGGGTGGCTCAGTCGGTAGCGTGCTAGGCTGGTAATATACAGTTCCAGGTTCGAGTCCAATTGGGTGAACGTTGAGATTTATCTCCGCAAAACTCCCCACCCTGCCGTCGGTCAGTAGTGGACAACCGATGGGCTTGGAAAGGCCGCCATCCGTCGGATGGGATGTTAAGCTATGGCCCCGTGTGCAGAAGAGTCATGCCCTGTGCACGTTAAAGAACACACTGGATAGCCTTGACGGGAGTCCCAACAGTTATCCACTGGGTCCCCTCCCTACAACTTCTCTGAGCCTTCGGGGTCCTTGTGACCTGGTCATTTAGCCCATTGTGTGCAAAAGAGTGTCTCTCAGAGGTAAAAAAACCCGACGATACCAGACATGTATAAAATTGGTAATTCCAAACGTTGGAGCCCAAGGAATATCTGAGATATAATATTGCAGTTACAAAGAAAACTCCTTAAACAGCATAGTAGTGATCAAGATATAACAATCAAATCATTTGAGCTCTATTTGTTATCACGTGTGGGGCGGGGGTGGCTCAGTCGGTAGCGCGCCAGGCTCGTAATCTGTAGTTCCCAGGTTCGAGTCCCAGCTGGGTCAGCGTTGAGATTTATCTCCGCAAAACTCCCCGCCCTGCCCACGGTCAGTAGGGGACACCGATGGGCTTGGAAAGGCCGCCGTCCGTCGGATGGGACGTTAAGCCGTGGCCCCGTGTGCGGGAGAGCCATACCCTGTGCACGTTAAAGAACACGCTGGATGGCCTTGACGGGAGGCTACCATCTGTCTCCCAACAGCTGTTCCAGTGGGTCCCCTCCCCCAACCTTCTCTGAGCCTTCGGGGTCCATGTGACCTGGCCATTTAGCCCATGGCGTGCAAAAAAGTGCCGCTCTGAGGTAAACCAACCCAACCCAAATTGTTATCACGTGAGAATGGTTTCGGTATTGAGTAATCCTTATCTGCGCATTTCATAAGTAAAGGCAACATTCATGTTTGTGCGTTTCAATGGTTCTAAAGTGAAGGATATTTTTGCAACCTCATCTGTTTGCCTTCGTAGTGTTATTTATCGCTATCAGAGGAATGCTTGGATGGAAAACATAGGCGATGAAAAACGAGTCAAGCAGCGTGTGCAAAAGCTATCGAAAATTATGAAGGCGGAGTTATACCAAATGATAATGAATATTGCTTTGAACTTTAATCACAGATGGCCATGGCATTCTTCTTTCCTACCATTGCAAGTTAAGGTAATCTATCTCCTCAGATTTTTCTCCTGGTGGCATTCCATGCCCGTAACATTTCCAACTATCTGCTTTGCTTGAATATTCCCACCCACTCGTGACTCTATCAAAGCTTCCTCTATCACACCAAGCCTGGACAGTGCTGAAACAGAATTAATATTTAAATATATCGGTGTTTTGATTTAATTTCACTGCCTTAAAACAAAACTCAACTAGAAGATATTAATTAAAAAAATTCTGAAATATTCATTAATATTCCAATATAATTATAATGAGTTGGGTTGGGTTGTTTTACCTCTGAGCGGCACTTTTTTGCACACCATGGGCTAAATGGCCAGGTCACATGAACCCCGAAGGCTCAGAGAAGGTTGGGGGACGGGACCCACTGGAACAGCTGTTGGGAGACAGATGGTAACCTCCCGTCAAGGCCATCCAGCGTGTTCTTTAACGTGCACAGGGTATGGATCTCCCGCACACGGAGCCACGGCTTAACGTCCCATCCGACGGACGGCGGCCTTTCCAAGCCCATCGGTGTCCCCTACTGACCGTGGGCAGGGCGGGGAATTTTGCGGAGATAAATCTCAACGCTGACCCAGCTGGGACTCGAGCCTGGCGCGCTACCGACTGAGCCACCCCCATTATAATGAGTAAATTATTGTATTTTATATGATTTAAAAACAGATTTATTTAAATTTTAAACAAATTAAATCGCTTGATTTATATTTATATTTAATTTCTTACCTTTCTTTCCTCCATTTGCTCCCCATTTGCTGCTCAGGTTTGGTGTATCAAGGTACCTTGGCTAAGGCTGCCTTGACGATGAAGGCCATGGCAACTATTCTAATGACGTCACATCTAGAGAGGATGTTATTTTTAAATTCTGATTTATATTATTGCTGGTTACTTTGAGTCATAACTTAAAAATTAATAAAGCAATAATTAATTATAATAATGTAACAGTTGGGTTATTTTACCTCTGAGCGGTACTTTTTTGCACACCATGGGCTAAATGGCCAGGTCACATGGACCCCGAAGGCTCAGAGAAGGTCGGTGGAGGGGATCCACTGGAACAGCTGTTGGAAGACAGATGGTAGCCTCCCGTCAAGGCCATCCAGCGTGTTCTTTAACGTGTGCAGGGTATGTCTATCCCGCATACGGGTCCACGGCTTAACGTCCCATCCGACGGACGGCGGCCTTTCCAAGTCCATCGGTTCCCCTACTGACCGTGGGCAGGGCGGGGAAAAATCTCAACGCTGAAACAGCTGGGACTCGAACCTGGGAACTACAGATTACGAGCCTGGCGCGCTACCGACTGAGCTACCCCCGCCCCTAATGTAACAGTAATCAAATATGTATTAAATTAAGGATTTTACTATATTTTTATTTTGCATTATTGTCATAAAAGTAATATATTTAATATTTTATTCATTTCATAGGTATATCCTACAACTACTCGTCATAATATTATACCAAAATTTATAAAAACTTTCCCTCCATTCGCTAGTTCATTGAAATAACTTTCATAACTGTTATATATATTCTCTACCCTCGGTAAGAAAGTGATGATCAATGGGTTTCGAGAGGCCGCCGTCCATCAGGTGAGACCTCTAAGCTGTGGACACTTGTGTAGGAGAGTTGAGCTTTTTTACCTCTGAGAGGAACATTTTTTTACACATATTGGGTTAAATGGTGAAGTCCCAAGGACCCCAAGGGTTCAGACTGGTGCTGGGTAGGAGAAAATAATCCACCAAATTTCTGTTAGAGACAAATGGAAACTCCACTACTCACGGCAGCAGAGTGAAGGCCAATGTTGTACAGTTGCTCAAAAAAGTATCGGAACACTATGGTTGATTACATAATTGAGAAAAAATATCTGGCAACGATTTTTTTTAGAAATTAGTGATTTGGCAACCTTCGTGTCACGTGACACGAAGGTTGCCAAATCACTAATTTCTAAAAGTTTCTCTCAGAGGTAAAAAGCTCAACTCTCCTACACAAGTGTTCACAGCTTAGAGGTCTCACCTGATGGACGGCGGCCTCTCGAAACCCATTGACACTCAGGAGCGGATTAAACAATTTTAAAACCCTTAATATTACCAACAAGGAATAATAAATTAGTAATACGAACTTAATGTGATGTACCGGCGGTTATAAAATTATTAAATTTTAATAAGAGGGAATAATACTTTTGCTACTTCGAAAGACATGAAATGCAGTAAATACACATACGATTTTATAAACTCGACTGCTAAATAATGTCAAAGAGAGTTTAAATGAATCCAATACAATTATTTTTATTTTCTTTCATTATGTAAAAATGCAAAATGAATATTGTTTATAAGATGAAACAAGGTAACTGAAAAAAGGCTTCAAAGTCTTTCCCCACGCTATTCAACCTTAGTCTCAATATGTTAAGCTAGTGAAGTCAGTAGTGTCTTTTGAGCGTCATTTTTTACCTACAGTCTGCTAAATGGCTAGGTCACAATGACCCGAGGACTCAGAAAGGGTTGAGGGGAAGGGTATCCACTGGATAGTTCTTAAGAGATAGATGGAAGCCTTCCATCCAGGCCATCCAGCGTGTGGCTCTCCCACACACGGCTTAACGGCTTAAGGTCCCATCCAACGGATGGTGGCCTTTCCAAGTCCATCGGTATCCTCCCCCCTATTAACAGAGGTCAGGGCAGGGGTTTTGGGGAGAAAAATCTAAACTCTGGCCTAGATGGAACCCAAACCTGGGAACTCAGAATGAGCCTGGTGCGTTAGATGACTGAGCCACCCTCGCCGCCACTCATAACCTGTAGTTCCCAAATTCGACTCCCACTATGCCTATGTCGAGATTTTTCTCTGCTAACTCCATTCTGCTCTTGGCAACAAAGCTAACGCCGATGGGTTTGAAAAGGCTGCCTTACATCTGAAAGAAGTGAAGCCTTGGCTCCGTGTTTACGAGAGCCGTACAGTGCACGTTAAATAACAACCTTGACAAGAAGCATCTGTCTCTTAAAAGTTGTCCAGTCGATCGACCGCCTTTCCCAAATGTCTCTGAAACTTTTAGCTTCTTGTGATCAGACCATTTTGCCCGTTGTTTGCACGAAAGTACCACAGATTATTAAAGCAACTCAACACAACTTCCTCTTATCGATGACTTACTGCACATATGGAATTTCCCCTCCACCAAGTAGCTACTTGCCACAGAAGTCTGACAGGAGCCTATCAGTTTATAACAACATAGTAGAAGGTGTGTGAGGATGGCGGGACCTCTGCAGAAAAACAGCACAAACATCCATGCCTTACCCGGGGCTCGAACCCAGGTTCCTTTGATCAGTGTTGAGATTTATCTTCGCAAAACTCCCCGCTCTGCCCACGGTCAGTAGGGGACACCGAAGGGCTTGGAAAGATTGCTTTCCGTCGGATGGGACGTTAAACTGTGGCCATGGATGGGACGTTAAACTGTGGCCATGGATGGGACGTTAAACTGTGGAACTGTTTCCATTTTTCGAATCGAAAGAAACAGATGGAAGCCTCTTCTTTACCACATTCGGACTCAATAACTTCTTCAATATGGTTTTTAATGAAACCTATGTCTGAAGATACATTAAAGATCTCAATCATATCTATCTGACTCTCGATTCAAAAAAAAATATTTGTTCAGTATTCAAAGAGTTATGAATGCTGGAATATTTAACAGGCTACAAAAACATTGATACCAAGATTTAATTAAAACAGGTTAAAAGATCAGATATCATAGTTGACGTTAGTAGAGCATCAGGTTCATAGTACCCGGTACTGATCACTTAGCATTTTTAATTAAATTTTGGGTTGGGTTGTTTTACCTCTGAGTGGCACTTTTTTTGCACACAATGGGCTAAATGGCTAGGTCACAAGGACCCCGAAGGCTCAGAGAAGGTTGGGGGAGGAAACCCACTGGAACAGCTGTTAGGAGACAGATCTTAGCCTCCCTCAAGGCCATCCAGCATGTTCTTTAAAGTGCACAGGGTATGGCTCTCTCCCGCACACGGTGCAACGGCCTAACGTCCTATCCGACGGACGGCGGCCTTTCCAAGCCCATCGGTGTCCCCTACTGACCATGGGAAGGGCGGGAAGTTTTTCGGAGATAAATCTCAACGCTGACCCAGCTGGGACTCGAACCTGGGAATTGTAGATTACGAGCTACCCCGCCTCCTTCAATTTTGGGTGTCAATGTCTTGTAGCCTGTTAAATATTGCAGCATTCATAATTCTTTGAATACCGAACAATTTCTTTTTTAAATCGAGACTTAGATAGATATGAATGAAATCATTAATTTTTCTTCAGACACAATTTTCATTAAAAAACGTATTGAAGAAGTTATTGAGCTCTGAATGAGATTTTCTATTGAGATAAAATGGAATTATTTCAATTTTTCTATCCAGTACCCGTATATTATTATAATAAAATCTGCATATAAACTTATAAAAAGTAAATCATAACGTACATGTATATTAATAACATTACAATGTAAAGGTTAAAATAAATTATAATCATTTGTCATACCTGATGAACCTTTTTTATCATTAAGATTTATTAAATGCCCTTAAAAATAAATATTAGGTAGATTCAGCCAAGATCTCCTCTAACAGAAGGCCAATGTACCAAATTTTTTATGTCACTAAGTAGTCCTACTATACAGGGTGATTCAAAACTTTTCGTTCAAATTTCGTGGGGAGGTAGGGAATACGTCAGGAAACCAATTTCACATAGGAAAGTATATCCGCAAACGTCATCTACATGAACAAAATGGACAAGTAAAGTGAACACAAGGAAACAGTACAGTTAAGTGGTAACGAATGTGACTTTTATTCCAACAAGGTAAAGTACATGTTCACAGTAGGTTGCGATGATGATTCGCGCAGATTGCGATGCACACGTGCAAACATTTGATGCTGCAGTATTCTTCTGTTGGGGTATCGGTCTTCGTAAACTTGCCTAGCTCGGCGGCCGCTTTCGCCAGCTGCCCCATATGCGAGATGCATATCCGCTAGCTCTTGATGCATAAAACGATTCATCTTATCACTTTGAAGTCAGCTCGTACACTGATGACAGCGGGAGTGGTCGGGCGAGCTGTAAACTGGTTGGGTACACACAGCGCCCTCTACATACGCATGCGTACATTTGCGGACATACTTTCCTATATGAAATCGGTTTCCTGACGTATTCCCTACCTCCCCACGAAATTTGAACGATAGGTTTTGAATCACAGGGTCCTGATGCTGACCATTTATACCTACTAGACTGGACTTGTTTATGGATTTGAGCTTGATTATGGATCCTGGACTTGCTGCACTGGTGGGCCTCTGTTGACGGAGAGTCTGCTGCTGTGTTTTCTGTTTGCTTCTGGGTTGCCAGCTCTAAGTGAACAGAGTCATGGGATACCTTATATCAGCTGGTGGATAATCCTAATCAGAGGCCATCGCAGGTACCTGAACCTTACTTAGCTAGTTGGGCATCGTCAAGCCTAAACTGGAGTAATGTGTCTCAGGCAGGCCATATGGCTCTTGAAAAAGTCCACTTGAAAAGGTGGTGCCTGAAGTTCCTACCAGCATCGGTGACTTCAGCCTTTAGCGGAGGAGGAACAGGTCTTTGCCCCATGCCTGCGATCAGGGGGCTGTTTGATATTGTTGGCCCTACCAATCTCAATAAACCTAATTTCTTTAAAAATCCTACTAATCATTTTCTCTCTGCAGGAACGTGGAACGTGAGGACATTACATAGAGATTATTCTCTTGATGTCCTCATGCAGGAATTCCAGCGCTATAACCTAGATATTCTAGGCTTGCAAGAGACCAGATGGACAGGTAAAGGTGAGATACTTAAAAATAACTTTAAATTTCTCTTTACAGGGAGGGAGGATGGAAAGCATCACCAAGGCGTGGGTCTGCTGCTCAGCAGACATGCTAATGATGCTCTTCTAGGATATGAGTGCATTAATGAAAGGTTTCTCACAGCAAAATTTCAGACAAGCATTAAAGACTTGAATGTTATCTGCTGTTATGCTCCCACTGAGGATTCTGATGAGGATGAGAAGGATAGGTTTTACGGACAATTCAGGATATTTTGAATTCTATCAAGAAAGGAGATATTACCCTTGTTCTTGGTGACTTCAATGCCAAAGTTGGTACCGACTCTGACCTTTGGGGAGGAGTAATAGGCCCTTTTGGTATTGGTAGCTACAATGGCAATGGGCAACGTCTCCTACAGGTAAGTAAACTCAATGGTTTCAGAATAACTAACACATATTACAAACACCGCGACATACATAAATACACATGGGTTTCACCTGATGGGTTGCATAGGAATATGATTGATTATATATTAATTAACAGCAAATGGGCTAGTTCTGTTAGAAATACCAGGGCATATAGGGGAGCTGAAATTGGATCTGACCATTACCTTGTTAAAAGTGTCTTGCAACTTAAACTTAAAAAGTGTTGTGCTAGGGTTAAAAAATTTACTTTTAATACTGAAGCTCTGAAAGACCCAGTTATAGCTAAAGCTTACCATGATAGATTACTTAGTCATTATGACAGTCATGGTTTGCTTAATACTGAAGTTGAGGAAGAATGGGGCCATTTTAAACAGGCTTTTTTGGAAACTAACAGTACTCTTTTAGGGAAAAAGGAGCAGAGGAGACAGAATTATTTAAGTGATAAAGCACTTGAGCTTATTTCAGAAAGAAGGAACTGCAGGAATGTTCTTAATCAGTACCCTACTAGTCCTAATAGAAAGCATTACAAAGAACTTAATAAACGTGTAAAGGATCAGTTAGCTACTGATAAGAATCTTTGGCTTGATGGCCTGGCTGACAAAGCTGAGGAAGCAGTTTGGCAGCACAACAGCAGAGAGCTGTACCAGATAGTTAATGTTTTGTGTGGCAGAAAACGAACAGGTATACAGGGATTGAAAGATAAACAAGGTAAGGTTATGGAAGGTGAGGATTCTGTCATGGCTAGGTGGGCTGAGCATTTCAGTGATGTTCTAAACAATGTGGTTAATTCTACTCCCATTGTTTGCAATAATGATAGATGCATTGTTGGCTTTATTGTTGGCCCTATAACACAATCTGAAGTTAGTTTGGCTATTTCTAAACTTAAACTTCATAAATCCCCAGGGGTGGATGAAATTACTACTGAAATGCTTAGAGCTGGGAATGTTTCAGTTACCACTTGGATGACTGAAATTTTGAATAACTTTGATGATAAAGGCATGGTTCCTAAAGATTTTACCAGAGCTATTATTATCCCTATTTTCAAAAAAGGTGATCGTAGTTCTTGTGATAACTATAGGGATATCAGCCTACTCTCTGTTCCAGGTAAAGTTCTTTCCATCATTGTGCTTAACAGAATTAAGAATCTGGTTGACAGGCAGTTGCGTGATGAGCAATGTGGATTCAGAAGTGGTAGGGGATGTGTGGATCAGATATTTTCACTTAGGCAGATTCTTGAGAAATGTTTAGAGTTTCAGAAACCTTTGGTTGCTAGCTTTGTTGATTTCAAAAAGGCTTTCGACTCTGTTGATCGTCATAATTTGTGGTTGATTGTGAGATCATATGGTATACCTGACAAGTTAGTTAACATAATGAAAGCTCTCTATAATAACACTGAGTCATGTGTGAGAGTTGGTAAGTCTTGTAGCAATTGGTTTAGCATTACTTCTGGTGTTCGACAAAGGTGCATTTTGTCTCCTTTTCTCTTTAGCTTGGTTATTGATTATGTTATGCGAAATTCACTTCAAGGGAAAGATTTTGGCGTTAAATGGGCTGGAGATACTAAAATTTCTGATTTAGATTATGCTGATGATTTAGCCCTTTTGGCAAATGATGTTGATGAGATGAACTCTTTCATTCGATCTGTTGATGAGACTGGTAGTAGAGTAGGTTTGGTTATAAACAGAGAGAAAACTAAAGTGATGAAAATTGGTCAGGCAGGCTGTGATTCAGTTAATCTGAATGGTTGCAGTCTTGATCAGGTGTCACAGTTTAATTATCTTGGGAGCTATGTAACAGATAATGGTGATGTGCGGCATGAGATTAACAGACGAATAGGGATTGCTGCCGGGACTTTTAAGAACCTATGGAGAGTGTGGAGAAATAGGCGTATACACCTAAAGACTAAAATTAGACTGTATAATAGTTTGGTTCTTTCTAGGGTTAGTTATGGTAGTGAAACTTGGACACTTTGTAAACAAGATAACAGGAAACTAGATGCTTTTGATTCCAGATGCTTACGCAGTATCTTGGGCATTAGGTGGTTTAACTTTGTAACTAATGATGAGGTTAGGCAAAGGAGTTTGCAACCTCCTTTAAGCAGCATATTGTGCAGAGAGAGACTCCGTTGGTTTGGCCATGTTGCCCGTATGAATAATTATAGATTGGCGAATAGGGTTATGAACAGTGTGCCTAAAGGCTTCAGAAAGAAGGGGAGACCTAGGATGCGGTGGGCAGACAATGTCAAACAGGACCTTGTTAGAATTGGTGTGCAGTGGCCAGATGCAGTAGATGTAACTCAGGAGAGACTTGCTTGGAGAACTAAATTGCACGGTATGGTTGGACCTCCGTAGCCCATGGCTGCTTGAGGATGATGATGATGATGTATAAACAATCCTTACATTCTTGATTCTAATATTATTACTGGGGAACTCTTGTGCAAATCTTTATACTAATGTTTATCTATAAAAATATTTTATTCAAGAAGAAATTTACTGGTATTTACTGTAAGGGCTCGATCAAGCTATGGCGAAGGGGGGGTGGGGGAAGCCATGGGCGCTATTTTGGCAGACCGTTGGTCAGTTCCGCATCGGAGCCATTTGCATTGGGGGCAGGGGGTGAGAAATGTGCCTAAGGACTGCCGTGGTCGAGAAGTTTCGGCCGCGCGCAGAAGATGTGGACATACCCCATTGGCTGACGGACCCTTGCATGCCCAGCGGACATCACTTGACTCAAGGCCTTTTCACTGTGACGTCACACGTTCTGACGTCAGCATTCGTCGATCTAGCATCTTGACACCCGTAGCTGCTTGTGTGTTTGTTGGCGGGATTATTATCTTTAATTATTTTCTGGTGTTCAACAAATGTATTTTTAAACAATTTTTGCAAGATAAAAAATTATTGTTTGTTAGAGAATTTAGGGAATAAGAAAAAATGTCTTAGTGCCAAAAAGAGAAAGTTGTCTACCCTCAATAAATAGTATCCACAGAGTTAACTGTTGGCTTTGATATTAATAGTTTTGTGATAAAAAGTTTTTCCGGCATGTGGGATTTGAACCATATCTCTCCAGGTACATGCCACAGTGTTCTAAGACCACAACTAATAAGTTATATTAGTGCAAAAAAGGCAGAGTCTGTTAGTTTAGTGGTCTTACACCACTGGCTTATATCTGGAAAGATGTATTCCTACATGATTTAATCTTTCTTTACCAGGGTGCATAGAATTATTTTTTTAACAATCGAAGATTGATTAGAGACTGTTTTCTTTACATTTGGGAGGTTAGTTGAGTGATTTATTGTCAAATCTTTAGTCATAGATTTAAAGGTAGCTTTGTAAACCAAAATATATATGTGTGTGTGCTTGCAGTAAATTATAGTTTCTGAAGTTTAGATGCACTTTTCCTGCTAGTTTTTGAATATGTATTCCATCGGAAGGTTGTATCCGTGTCCAAATATTATTCAAATTTAATGAGAGTTCAGAAAAAAAAATGCAGCTCAATATTACTATCAATTCAGTCTAATCACTAAGAAAAAGTATTGAAATTAAATCATAACTAACTGAAATTGTTACAGCTAAAGCTATTACACTATATCATTAATTTTAGTTCACATTTGCCAATAAAATTGTTCTGAAGAATTTTTGTGTTTTTTTTTCTCTTTTTAATAAAACACACTAAATTTCCATAACAATTTATATGTCACGATTATTTATTAATTGTACAAAAAACTGGATTAGTTATTGACAGCATTTATCGCGAAAAATATGTGAAGGAAATGATTTTATTTTTGTTAATATATAACCGAGAAATTGTTTGCATTTAACTTTATTTTTAAACATATTGTGTCATTGTAATTATACGTATAACCGATTATGACGCTCCTGGTAATTTATATATCGTTCTACATGTTCAGAGAACGTTAAACGACGATTACATTTTGAGTCATCAATTTAGCACAATTACAAATCAAGATCAATTTTAGTTTCAACGTCTTCCTTATTTTAAGGTTTGCCATAGAAATATTACTCTAATGTACATATATACCATGTAATAATATCATGTCAATCAGTTTTTGAGCACAGTACCAAAAAAAAAAATGCCCTCCCGACCTTATGAAAAAAAGTAAATGCTCGATTTGTTACGATAGAACTACGTACGCAGGATGCACTGTGGACCCACAGGATGTGACTAACACAAGACTAACAGGATGTTATCTGGATCCACAGGATATTATCCATAGGATATTACTAACACCAGACAGCAGGATTGGGAATCCTGCTGTCTGGTGTTAGTGACTCGCCGGGCGGCTGTCGCTGTAGTTTATATATTTTGTCTGTTCACTGTACTGTTGCTGAAGTCGAATTAAATGTAGATATGTAAATAAAATACATAGGAGTCTAGTTATTGAAACGATGGAGTAGTGCCATTCTGACGACATAACTATTACCGAGAACTTACCGACTTGGAATAACTCACACATACGGGAAGGAGGAAGAAAGATTTTTGTTTTTTGGTTGTTTTACCTCTGAGCGGCACTTTTTTGCACACCATGGGCTAAATGGCCAGGTCACATGGACCCCGAAGGCTCACAGAAGGTTGGGGGAGGGGACCCACTGAAATAGCTGTTGGGAGACAGATGGTAGCCTCTCGTCAAGGCCATCCAGCGTGTTCTTTAACGTGCACAGGGTATGGCTCTCCCGCACACGGGGCCACGGCTTAACGTCCCATCCGACGGACGGTGGCCTTTCCAAGCCCATCGGTGTCCCCTACTGACCGTGGGCAGGGCGGGGAATTTTGCGGAGATAAATCTCAACGCTGACCCAGCTGGGACTCGAACCTGGGAACTACAGATTAGGAGCTGGCGCGCTACCGACTGAGCCACCCCCGCCCTAAGAGGAAGAAAGAACCCTTACATTTATTATCAAATATAATAAAACTAATTAATACAAACATCTTTTCTCCTATATAAAATATATTTATAGATAAACATTAGTATAAAGATTAGCACAGAGTCCACCAGTAATAATATTAAAGTAAAAATTGTCTATATGGTAGGACTACTTATGCTAACGTCATAAATTTGGTCTCTTGGCTTTCTGTTATAAATAATAAAATAAATAATAAATACCCCCTCAAGCAGCTGCTTGCCACAGAGGTCTGACAGGACCTGTCAGTTTATATGCCAGAGTAGCAGGTCTGAGAGGATGGCAAGACCTCAGCAGAAAAACAACACGCACAACCATGCCTTACCCGGGGCTCGAACCCACAGGACGTGTTTAATTCAGCTTGACCATTTCTTTCTTTTTTGGGGGAAGGCGCAGAGTTCCCCAATCTTTCCTAACGCCGTGCAGCAGGTCATTTGGAGTTTGGGTTTTCTGTCCCTGAGTCTCACTTTTTTGTCACACCATGGGCTAAAAGGCCAGGTCACAAGAACCCCGAAGGCTCAGAGAAGGTTGGGAGAGGGGACCCACTGGAAAGCTGTTGGGAGACAGATGGTAGCCTCCCGTCAAGGCCATCCAGCGTGTTCTTTAACGTTGGGTTAATGTTCCATCCAACAGATGACATGCAAGCCAATCGGTATCTCTTTTCTCATGGTGGTCAGTCTGAATAAGGACAAGGTTGCTTTGTTTTACCTAGAGAGGCACTTTTTTTGCACACCATGGGCTAAATAGCCAGTGTGTTCTTTAACGGACACAGGGTATGGCTCTCCCGCTCAAGGGGGTCGCGGGGGTAGCTCAGTCGGTAGCACGCCAGGCTCGTAATCTGTAATTCCCAGGTTCGAGTCCCAGCTGAGTCAGTGTTGAGATTAATCTCCGCAAAACTCCTCGCCCTGCCCACGGTCAATAGGGGACACCGATGGGCTTGGAAAGCCGCCGTCTGTCGGATGGGACGTTATGCCGTGGCTCTGTCTGTAGGAGAGCCATACCCTGTGCACGTTAAAGAACACACTGGATGGTCTTGACGGGAGGCTACCATCTGTCTCCTAACAGCTGTTTCAGTGGGTCCCCTCCTCCAACCTTTTCTGAGCCTTCGGGGTCCTTGTGACCTGGCTATTTAGCCCCTGATGTACACAAAAGTGCCGCTCAAAAGTAAAACAACCCAACCCGCTCACGGAGCCACGGCTCAACGTCCCATCCGACGGACGGTGGCCTTTTCAAGTCCATCGATGTCCCTTACTGATCGTGGAGTGCAGGGAGTTTTGTGTAGATAAGTTCCAACGCTGACCTAGTTCGGACTCGGAAGTGCAGATTGCGAGCCTGGCGTGCTGCCGACTGGGACACCCCCGCCCCAGTAAGAGACAGGAAAAACACAGTTCGAAATTCGGAAACAACAGATCGCGAGACTGGCACGCTAACGATTAAAGCAACTCGACAAGCTCGACGTTTCCAGGTTCGAGTCCCCACTGTGCCTTCTTTGAGGTTTATCTCCGGTAACCTCCTTCCTGCCTCACTGAGAAAAGGGACATTGGTGGGCTTGGAAAGCCGCCGCCCGTCGGTGGGACTTGAAGCCGTGGTCTGTGTGTCAGTAGTATATTTTGAAAATATATTCGGAGAGGAGTTGATTTTTTCAAATGATTGAAACATGGATTATCAATACGTAAATATTAAAAAAGGGCAAGAAATAAGTAAACAAGAACCAGTGGTAAATTTTGCATCAATGCTTAATAGTTGTTAAATATTCCTAAAGCATAAAAAATGCAGAATAATTTTTGAAACGTTCAGGAGGGATTGTTGAATCCCACACCACTCTAAATGATGACCTTGACGGGAAGCTTCCATCTGTCTCCTAAAAGCTCTACCCTTTCCCTGAGCCCTTGGGGTTTTTGCGACCTGGCTATTCATTCAGCCTAGCACAAAATTAAACTGGCTATATTGACTCTAACGTATTGGACGTGTTTTCCCCATTCGATCACATTATTAAACAATTTGACCGTGGGAATATAGACTAATCTTTTGTGCGTGAAAAGAGGTGCTGCACTTTTGCTGATGTTAAAAAGAGTTGGACCAAGCAAAGACAAAGGTTAAAAAGAGTTGGACCAAGCAAAGCCTAGCACAAAATTAAACTGGCTATTCAGTCCAGCACAAAATTAAACTGGCTATTCAGCCTAGCACAAAATTAAACTGGCTATTCAGTCTAGCACAAAATTAAACTGGCTATTCAGCCTAGCACAAAATTAAACTGGCTATTCAGCCTAGCACAAAATTAAACTGGCTATTCAGCCTAGCACAAAATTAAACTGGCTATTCAGCCTAGCACAAAATTAAACTGGCTATTCAGTCTAACACAAAATTAAACTGGCTATACAGCCTAGCACAAAACCCTTGGTTTTTTGCTGACCTGGCTATTCAGCCTAGTGCAAAAAAAGTAGCGCTTAGAGATTAAACAACTACCCAACATAACCCCCGCCCAAAATTTCATGTTTGGACCAACCCTAAAATGAAATTTAACTCTATTAAAATATTCTTACAACTTGAACATGACTATTAATTATTGAAATTGAACGAGTTGAATCCGAAAAAGTCTTGAAACTTCGAACTCACTATCATTGCCTTCTTGAAATCGCATCAAGGCAACATCACTGAGAGCAGCTGCAAGGACAGCGGTCGATTCTGTCACGTGATCTTTTGCTTTAACTGCGCAGCGGCAGCAAGAATGCGGGGATTCCCCTCGCTGTATCACATGATTCATTCAGCACCTGCGCAGAGAGATTTGTACCCAGCAATATTGAAAAGCGTACGGTCGTTCCGGGCGGTGTAGTAGTATTGCTCTCAGCTGCCTTTTAAAATCGTGAGTAGTGGTATGTATTGTCCGGTTGGGTTGTTTCACCTCTGAGTGGCACTTTTTTGCACACAATGTGCTAAATGGCCAGGTCACAAGGACCCTAAAGGCTCAGAGAATGTTCGGGGAAAGGGTGCACTGGACAGCTGTTAGGAGACAGATGGTAGCCTCCCGTCAAGGCCATCCAGCATGTTCTTTAAAGTGCACAGGGTATGGGTCTTCCGTACACGTGGTCGGTCACGTTTAACGTCCCATCCGACAGACGGCGACCTTTCCCAGCCCATCCTGTCTACCACTGACCAAGGGTAATGCGGGGAGTTTTGTGGATATAAATCTCAAAGCTAGCAGAGATATTTATGTCAAATGAAAGCTTGCGACGTGGGGAGTGTCATCTGCTCTACATTTTAGAAAGATCTAAGAAGAAAATCTTTACATTTTAGGATCCGAGCAACGCAGAGTAAATCTACTAGTTGGGAATATAGCAAAAACCTATAGTCCTCTTTTTGTTGCGATAAACAGTTGAAGTTATTTAATGATAGGAACTAGCAGTTAGCATACGCTTATTGAAGACAAGAAGGAAAAAATGGCAGCCTTGTCAAGGCTACCTCAGTGGTTGTGGCCACGATAGCTATTTTGATGACGTCAGAGATCATAACTGGATTTTCAAAATATCGAATAAAATATTACCCATAACCTTCTTCATCTTTACTTGGGCAGAGTTCTACATCATGCATACTGTATCACAGTGTTAAGTTACATTGAGATAAGTTGGAAAAATCCAGAACCCAAAGGTTGCATAACATAGCGCATAATAATAGCGAGCATGGACGCTTGTGTCTTTGCTCACTAGTGCTGTCGTAATTCATCAGACTAGCTACTAATTGGTTAGGGTGATCTTCCATATTTTCATAAAATTTGATAGATTGTTCTTTGATCAAGTCCATGATACTGGAAATATCAAAATCTATCTCTGTATGATTTCGTTTCTTACATACTAGATACAGCAACTGCTGTTCTGAGAAACTTGATTTGTAATACTTAAAGTTTTATAAGTTGGCACTCGTTAGCATAACCCCTAGTACATAGATGAAAAAAAAAAAACCTCCTCAAGCAGCTGCTTGCCACAGAGGTCTGACAGGAGCCTGCCAGTTTATATGCCATAGTAGAAGGTCTGAGAGGATGGCAGGACCTCAGCAGAAAAACGATACATACATCCATGCCTTACCCGGGGCTCGAACCCAGGTCCCTTAAATCAGTAGCCAAGCGCGCTAACCACTCGGCATAGATGAAGCATGCATAAAAATAGGACGGATGATTGTTTCATACAATAGCAGCTTGTTTTGAAGAGGAAGTTGAGAACCTCTCCTTAAAAGCGAGTTGAGCTTCCATTTGATCCTCGAGTTTTATTGGTAACATTTGTAATGTGGTCTCGTCAGTTCAGCTTGTGATGAATATTGACTCTAACGTATTGGACGTGTTTTCCCCATTCGATCACATTATTAAACAATTTGACCGTGGGAATATAGGCTAATCTTTTGTGCGGAAAAAGAGGTGCTGCACTTTTGCTGATGTTAATTTTGACAGCCATTTAATGCACCAATTTTCAATCGCTTCCAGCTGTGCCTGAAATCTTTCAATTGCTATTACGTAACTTAAAGTTGTTGCCATGATAGCTGTATCATCTACATATAGAGCTAATTGAACTATGTCTAACTTAGGAATGCCGCTAACACAGATGTTAAAAAGAGTTGGACCAAGCAAAGGTTTTTGAGACACACCAGCAGAAAACTCTTATTTGATTGGTATTAATGAAATATATAAATTCTCATTTTTCAAATGCTTAGAGTTTTAACACATATACAGGGTGTCTCAAAAATATAGGTACAAACTTTTAGGGGAGGTAGATAACATCTAAAGCAGTGGTGCCCAACCTTAGGTCTAACTCGAGCAAATTAAGAATTTAAGAATTTTAGGCGAGCCACACATAGGATGACGACCTATGGACGCGAGCCACATATATCGACGCATTTTTCTAAATCTGTCACGTGTCACTTGGGCTGAAAGGGACGTATGTCCTAAACGGCCACTAATAAAAATTAATTTAAATATATATACCCCCCCCCCCCCCCCCCCCCCCCAATGGCCGAGTGGTCAGCGTGGTTGGCTACTGATCTAAGGGACCTGGGTTCGAGCCTCTGGTAAGGCATGGCTGTTTGTGTTGTTTTTCTGCTGAGGTCCTGCCATCCTCTCAGACCTTCTACTATGGCATATAAACTGACAGGCTCCTGTCAGACCTCTGTGGCAAGCAGCTGCTTGAGGGGGTATTTATTTTTTATTTTATATTTATGTATAATTTTTAAAACTATTTTGTTTTTAAAAAACGTGATGAATCTGAATACGCGAGTCGCGAGCCACATTAAAACAGTACTCGAGCAAAGTGTTGGGCACCGCAGATCTAAAGGAATGAGAATTGCATAGGAACCCATAACCGGAAACGTCACCGTAAGTCAATAGGCGGCGATGTTCATCAGTGCGCTAGAGGGGAAATTTCGGATTTCCTCATTCGAGCGGTAGTCGGCTTACGAAGAGCATGCAAAGGTATTCGAACAGGGAGCTGGCAGACATGCACTTAGTGTATGGAATAGCGGAGGGCAATGGACGAGCAGCTCAATGAATGTATCAAGAACGCAGACCTGTACCGGGCCACCGTTTGTTTGCGCGTGCGCATCAAAATTTGTATCATTAAGAGGTAGCAGAAGTAAGGGCAGGCCAATCTAGTACGCCATTTGTAATAATTATGTCCAATAAATGTTTTCCCATTAATCACTGTCTTGTGTCCTTTCAGATCTTGTACCTCTGCTACCACTTTCCCATGACGTGTCCGGTTATGGGTTCCTATGCAATTCTCATTCCTTTAGATGTTATCTACCTCCCCTAAAAGTTTGTACCTATATTTTTTAGACACCCTGTATATATATATATATATACAGTACACAGATGTCCCTCGCTTTACGCGATTAATTGGTTCTATGAAATCATCGCATAACACGAAATCACGTAAAGTGAGTTGAATGTAGCATGATGGGTGAGAGAGAGAGGTTTCTGCAGAAAGATAAAAAAACAAAAACTTTACAGCTGTGAGCAAAAGAAATTTAAATGAATGAATTATTTAAACTTATATGCAAAATGCACATTTTAATGAATGAATTGCTAGATGAATGAATGAATTTAATTAATACAATATCATAAACATCTAAACACTACATACTTCTGACAGTCTTCAATTGGATGATGATTGGGTCTGGTGAGTCTGGATCATCACTCTGTTGCTCTCTTGAAGTCCCTGGGATGATAGGCTGATGATCTTCAACTTTTTTAATGAAACAGTCGAGACTCAGCTGACGGGCAGCATTTGTCTTCTCTCTATAAAGTTCTTTGTAGCAAGCCGAAGAATTCTGAATTTCTCTCGCAACTTTGGTGCTTCTAGTCTCATTAGGATCATTTTCTTCAATTATTCTGATGGCACTGTTAATGTGTTTAAAAAATTCAGTCATTTGTTTTGTTGAAAGCTGTTTGATGGGCGAAACAATAAAGGGCCCCTGACTTTCATCATTCATGTTGTTTTCCATTTCCAAAAGTTCTTCCTTAGTGAGCTCTGATGTGTGGGACTCGAGCAGTTCATCCACATTTGTCTCCTCTACATCTTCAAATCCAACAAATTTTGCCATTTTAACTATGTCATGTCTTGAGTTGGCAAGCTCACTTGCAGGATCAGAATTAGAATCAGAAACTCCAGGTCAAATTTTCTTCCAAACTCCCTTCATGCAAGACTGCTTAACTTCGGCCCATGCCTCTCCAACGTTGTCAATTGCCATTTTTATGTCATATTTCTTCCAAAATTCTTTCACTGAAATCTTATCTTCACTGTTGGTAGCTTGAACTAGCTGCGAAAATGTTCTGGGGAGATAATAACTCTTGAAAGTTGCAAAAACACCCTGATCCATGGGTTGAATGAGAAATGCTGCGTTTGGTGGCAGAAAAATAACTTTGACATTCTCATCAATTTCAGTGATGCTTGGAGGACGTCCTGGTGCATTATCGAGAAGCAGAATTTTGAAGGGTACATTTATCCTGTCACAATAAGCTTTCAATTCACTACGCAATTCATTGCAAATGTAGAACTTAATCACAGCTCCGGTAACCCATGCTCTTTTATTTGACAGCCGTACAACAGGCAAATCCTCCTTTGAGTAGCCCTTGAGTGCGCGAGGGTTTTCTGAGCGATAAACCATCAGTGGTTTAGTTTTATGACCACCTGATGCATTTCCTCCTAACAGCAAAGTGAGACGGTCCTTGGAAACTTTGAAACCTGGGGCACTCTTTTCTTGCACCGATATATATGTTCTACTAGGTATATGCATCCAGAACAACCCCGTTTCGTCGTTTTTGAACACTTGCTGAGGCAAATAATCATGTTCCTGAAATAAACTTATAAATTTTGCTGGAAAGTTCTCAGCAGCAACAACATCAGCTTCTGCAGCCTTGCCAGTCAGCTTGAGATTATGGAATCCATGTCGCATCTTGAAACGTTCAAACCACCCAGCACTTGCAGAAAAAGATTGTACTTTAGGATCAGGAACTATAACATTCAAATCACCAAACAAACTTTTCGCTTTACTCTGACTAATCAAGGTGGATAACGAAACAGCACGTTGATTTTCATGTTCAATCCATTGGGCCAACATTCTTTCCAATTTCTCCATAATTGGTGCCCTTATCTGTGTTATCTTAGTTGTCGACATTCTCGTCGCACTTTTGCAACTTTCTTTTATTTTCTCTGCTTGATTTCTTATTGTTCTTAAAGTTGATTCTGAAATTCCTGTAGCTCTGACTATGTCGACTGTGCGCTCATTACGTTCATACCTCTTTAAAACTTCTAATTTTTCCTTCAGTGTTATAGCTTTTCTATGTTTTTTAGTCTTGGAAGTATTTTGATCACAATTACCTCTTTTATCCATAACGTTTGGGTTGCGGAAGACTAACAATGGAGCTTACTACTTCGAGACCTTCTGTTTGACTGACATGCAGCACGATGCCACTTTGTCAAAGCGATGCACGCACATGATGACTGTGAAATTACTACTGGTTGCGATATTTTAAATTAACATTTTAAAATCGCGTTATAGCGAAAACGCGTAAAGTGAGATCGCGTAAAACGAGGAACACCTGTATTTTTACAAATAACTGAAATGATGAAACGGTAAGGTTGTTGTGAATGATGTGATGTGATTAAATGTGATGGGAAGGTTAGAAACCCTTCAACAATGGGCTTCCTGCTATCCCAAACAAAGAATCGGACGTGTAAATCACAATGTAGAAAATAAAAATAATAGTTTTTTCTGAATTTTTTAAAAGTTCCTACTTATGCAGAGTAGACTTTCTGTAATCCAATACTCTTGGATCTTAATTTCTTTTCTTTTCTGAGCCAAAAGACATTTCATAAACAAAATTAACACTTCAAACAAGGTATAAAAAATAAGTCACAGTTCTTTCTTCAGTTCCACCACAAAAATAACCATGAGGTTATCACTTGAGATACTGGCCACTAGAGAAAGTTTGCAAGCAATAACAACATTTTTCTTGAACAGTCAATATTTCATATTTGTATATTATTAAATTCCTCTTCTTTTTATTTTCGAAAAACGAAAACCCAGCAAAGGATGAATTCAGATTCTGTATAATAAAGAACTTTCCTCCAAGAAACTGAGAATCAGGGTCTGAATTTTAAATCAATTGCTTTTACTGTAGCTTCTGCAGAGAAGAGATTTCATTGACAATTCTTCATCATCTTCTTCATCTTTCCTTCAGAATTTGTCGTTGAAATTGATAGAGAGGACAATGTAAAAAGACATGAGAAATATTTTCTGGAGTTTTACAGATGGCACAAAGTGGAGAGGGTTTTTTGTAATTTTGAAGAGCTTTTCATTTAAAGCACAGTGATCAAGTTTAATCCTGAAAAGAGCTGTTTCTTGTCTTCTGCTCAGATATGTTTGAAGTTGGGTGGGGGCTATTAAAGATGCTGCGATAGAATAGGACAACATTTTTCCGACTATTTTGAAAAAGTTTAATCCATTCAGAGTGAGTTATTTTATTTTCTCTAATGCAGAAATCTTTGTATGTAATGATGTTAAATATGCTTGCGGTTTTCTGTAAGCTCTCTCTAGCAGTTTTGTCAGCCTCTTCGTTCCCATGGATTCCTATATGGCTAGGAATCCACTGGATCACAATTTGGTTTTTATTTTCTTCAACATGTTTATTGCATTGCCATAATATTTCTGAAATTAATGAATAGTTAGAGGTAGAAAGTGGATCAGCTAGAAGAGTTTGGAGTGAAGACCTGCTGTCTGAAAGAATCAGAATTTTTTCTGAATGAAAAATGAATGCCCATTCAAGTGCCTTGAGGATAGCCCAAAGTTCGCCATTCATAATAGATGTTGGATTAGACAACGAAAATCCTTCTTTAATACTGAGACCAGGAATGCAGAAAGCACAGGATACTATTCCAGTTTCATCACTTCTAGAACCATCAGTAAAGATGTGGCAAAAACCAGCAAATCTCCCACCAATATACTGCATGGTAAGAGCCCATAGTTCTTCAGAAGGGTAGTGATGTTTTGAAATCACGTCAGGGATGTAAGGAAAAATATCTGGCCTAGAGATATTCCAAATGGGAAAATCGGGTATGCTGTCTCCTGCAATATTTCTGTTAATCAAATTTAAAAGGAAAATATTACTTTTGATACTTCTAAAAATGCTCGATCTTTTGCAGTTCAAAATTTTATCTAAGATTAGATTTTTATTGGTCTTGGTTTTCATTCTTGCTATACTTTTAAAAACGATGTTATTTCTTCTAACGCTGAGTGGAGGTATGGCAGCTTCAGCAAGTGATGGAAGGGTTGGAGATCCAGGAAGTAATCCGAGGCAACATCTAATAGTTTTATTTTGACAAGTTGTTGTGATGTTTTACAAATAATATATATTGAATGGAAATTTGAAAAATCAGTGGTAGTTTTTAAGAGATATTCCATTGACATCAATAATCTACCCACTTTTCTAAGAGAGGTGTGGGAAATGCAGCTTTTTGAATTAAGAATTAAAAAACGAAAACTTTTATGTTGTATAATTACTAATGGAACACTATTTGCATTTTTTCCATCATCCACTAGCTCAAATTAAAACTTTTGATGAATGAAACAGTAGATAAAAGAAAAACTCCTTTCTCGTTGAAAACGAGATTCTTATATGCGCCAGAGGATATATGCGTCCTTCTAGTTTAAATCAATCTAACTAGAAGTTAGAGTTATGTTATAACTAGAAGTTAGACTAATGTTAATCTTAGATCATGATGTAAGGAGGACCGGATCTACAAAAAATCGAGTTGGAATGAGGCAAGAAACACAATGTAGCGGGAAAAATATAAAGGAATGCAGTATAAAATTTCCCACTCTGAATTACAGGTCTTTAAAACTTTTATTGAAAAATGCATGAAATATAAATAAGTTTAAAAACTTTTGACTCTATTACCGCTCCCAATATTCCGAAAGAAGGAGGGAGGGAAGGCTGGCCCCTTTTCAACCCACCCTCGAACAGGCCATGGATATAAGTATATTATAGCTATTACAGGTAATAAGCGAAACTTAAATCCTGTCTTCAGGACACTGAATAATTATATTTGGTTAAAATTAAATAATCACCCTTCTTTCGATTGTGATTAAATTGAATTTTATATTTGACAGTGATAGTGAAATATTTCTGATACAAACAACCAATACTGGTACTAAAATATGCATTTCACGTTGCGGGCAATTTTTCTTACTCTTATAAAAGTCTTTCATGTTATAGTCAGCCTCTCAACGTGGTGTACGCGGTAAAATTTTTTGGGATACGCCGTGAGAGCTCAAAAGTCGCTAAGTTGGCCCCAACCATTGATGAACTGTGCAAGTGTAAACAAGCGCAACCATTTCACTGATTACCCAGTAAAATGTTTGTAATTTTACAAGATTTGTTAAATTGTTTATGCCATTTTTTGTGTTTATCGATATATGTAATTCCCATCCGATGGCCTTTCCAAGCCCATCGATGTCCCTTTTTGAATGAAGGCGGTGGGTTTTGCGGAGATAAATCTCAACGCTGGCCAAGGTGGGACTCGAACCTGGGAACTGCAGATTAAGAGCCTCAGCCACCCCCACCCTCATTATGTTAGGTCAATGAACTTCTCTTTCAGATATGTGATCTATAGGCTTGCTAAGTTATAAAGAATAAATCGTTTGAAATAATGGAAATCCCAAAATTCAAGGTTAGAAATTGTACGTCTGTCACCAAAAAGGATTTTGCCTATACAATCAACTAAAGTTCAGTAACCCCGCTTAACATTAAACATATACTTACAAAAAGCAAAATCTAGTAAAGGTTGATGCACTGTACACAAAAAGAACGTCCTCCAGCTTTTGTGTAATTCTTTGTTAGCAGTCGAGATTTTGTCATTGTTACTTTTTTTTACAAAAGCAGATGACTAATTACTAACCTTCATTTAACTCGCAAAACACCTTGAGCAAAGTACAACTCAAAAAACAAGGCCTATGAGGTGTTGACTGGAAGTTTTGTCAGCAACACATAGCACAAAAGAAGCATTCACTTTTAAAAGGGATGCAATATGACCGGAACTGACGTAAGGTAACATGGCAGCGGCAGACGAAGTTAATTGTGTTTTGATTTAATGAGTTCCTTTGTGATTGCGGTTACGGCTATCGCACGTGCCCAATGGTCAGCAAGCGCAGCCCAAGAGAATTTCCACCTGCATAATGATTAATGCCAGCTTGTTAATTATTTCATGACAGCCAAATGAAAAAAAAAATGCGACCGGAAGTGGTAGAACAACACTAAACGAAGATGTGCAGGAAATGCCAGGAAGCGAACTCTAACCCTACAGTCATCTAACGCTTGTTAAGTGAAAACCTTGGAATTTAATATTAGACATGCGGGCGGTTGATTCTTTGGAGTTGAGAGTGTGGGCAATGTACTGAATGAAGCACTTTAAGTTATATACAGAAAACGTTGCCTTGATTTATTTTTATTTCATTACATAGATGTTTGCCTTGTCAGGTGTCACCTTGAAAAGTGAACAGAGAGCGCGGAAACTTTTCCCTATAAAACATGAAGAGTGTCATTTGCTGTCAGTTTTAACTGCAGTCATTGCTGTGCTTGGACGTTGACAGTTATGGACATTAAGCCAGCAGTAAGTAGTCCTTTTTTTTTGTCTTTATGTACTGTAGATCACATAGTGCGAGTGATCCAGAACTAACTTAGATGAATTCCATATGAAATAACTACAAATCGCACATACTTCCCTCGATCGGAAAAGGTATACTGAAGGGCTTGAAAAGACCGCCGTCTGTCGGAGGAGACATTACGCCGTGTGTCTCCGTGTATGAGAAAGTGCCATACCCTGTGCATGAGGTATGGAGGCTACCATCTGTCTCCTAGCAACTGTCCAATGGGTTCCCTTCCTCTAAATGTTTTTGAGCCTTAGGGGTCCTTGTGACCTGGCCATTTAGCCCATTGTGTGCAAAAACGAGTCACTCATAGGTAAAACAAACCATCTTCCATTCGGTAGTGAAATTAGATGTCGATAACAGAAAAGGAGTCCATTAATATTGCGAAACTATAATTTATTATGTATATGGGGAGAAAATTGATTAAAACCTAAATCTATTAATCAACAAATTTTTATAGAAGCGATATTTGATCCCAGTGATAAGGACGTATTGAGTGTTTAGCCGCTCAGCAGCATTCTTTTGCACACAACTGATGGAGTGATCAGGTCACAACGACCCCTAAAGTTCGAAGTTCACAAGGAGAGGGGACCCACTGAACAACTATTAGGAGACAGATCGAAGCCTCCTGTCAAGGCCATCGAGAGTGTTGTTTACCATGCACATGATATGGCTCTCCTGTATATGGAATTATGTCTTAAAGTCACATTCGGACGGACGCCGACCATTTCAATCCCACCACTGTCCTCTTTCTCACCTTGTCTATGGTAAAGGATAGCAGAGATAAATCTTGGAGCTGGCATAGTTGGCACTAGGACCTGTAATCACCAGCTTAAAAGCATACTTCTATCTCCCGCCATTTGGAGGGCAGAAGTTGGCTCACTCAGTAGCGCGCCAGACTCGTAATATGCAGCTCTCAAGTTCTAGTCCCAACTATACCAGCGTTATGATTTATAAATACCTAAACCACATTCTGCCCTTGGTCAGAAGAGTCGATGGACTTGGTAGGGCTGCCGTCCGTCATGTGGAACGTAAAGCCGTGCCTCCACGTGCGGGAGAGCCATATCCTGTGCATGTTAAATAACACCCTGGATAGTCTTGACGAGAGGCTTCTATTTGTTTACTAATAACTGTTTCAGTGGGCTACCTTCACTGAGCCTTAGGGATCCTTGTGACCTGGCCATTTAGCCCATTGTGTACAAAACATTGCCGCGTAGAGGTGAAACAACCCAACTGTGCTAGTGTTGTGATTTTTCTCTCTGATTCTTTGCTGCCGTCATTAAGAAAGGGATCATTAATGAGCTTCGAATGGGACACTAAGTCGTTCACCCCTAAAGAAAGAAAAGCCGTTCACCCCTAAAGTAAGAAAAGCCGTTCACTCCTAAAGAAAGAAAGCTACATCTTGGGTACGTTAAAGATAGCAATGGAGACTTTGATGGGAGACTTTCATCTCTCTTCTAAGAGTTTTCCAATGGATCCCTTTCCCAGATTTGAGCCACTGTGACTTGGTAATTTAGCACGTTGTGTGACAAGAGTGTTTAGATTTGATACAACCCAAATACCATTGAGAACCGATTTTTTAAAATTTAATTGGATTTGCATCATTGCTAGAGCTTGACTAGGCCGTGTTCACAGTTCGTTGAAGAGCAAGGAAACGAGCTTTAAGTTTTAAGAAAAGGCATAAATTTACTACTTGCGCTTTGGTTAAGATCCCATCTCTCAGAGATATATTGTTATCAGTGATTTAAAATTACAGGATGTAGTAAGACATTCCTGCCGTCGGATGGGATGTTAAGCCGTGGCACTGTTTGCGGGAGAGCCATACCCTGTGCACGATAAAGAACACACTGGATGACACACTGACCACTGACGCAGAAAATATCTCCTGTGCGACCGCTGACGCAGAAAATATCTGTTGTGTAGTCGCTGACAGACAAAGGTACACTACTGCTTTAAGTACTTGTTAATCAGTGAATGCAGATACCTCCTCTCTTACGAAGGGGAAGAATAGTAAAAATGACATACTTAAACTGATGGCTTCCATTCATTATGAAAATAGTGTTCCATCTTAATATTTAGACCTTATACTATGTACAGTCGCTCAAAAAAGTATCCGAACACTATGGTTGACTACTGAATTCAGAAAAAATATCTGGCAACGATCTTTTTTAGAAATTAGTGATCTGGATCACTAATTTCTAAAAAAGATCGTTGCCAGATATTTTTTCTGAATTCAGTAGTCAACCATAGTGTTCGGATACTTTTTTGAGCGACTGTACACTTTTTTTATAATTTTCCCCACTGCTAACCCCCAGTCTCTCCTCAATGCGAAAGGGTCACTGTTAGGCTTGGGTTGGGTTGTTTTACTTCTGAGCGGCACTTTTTTGCACACCATGGGCTAAATGGCCAGGTCACATGGACCCCGAAGGCTCAGAGAAGGTTGGGAGAGGGGACCCACTGGAACAGCTGTTGGGAGACAGATGGTAGCCTCCCGTCAAGACCATCCAGCGTGTTCTTTAACGTGCACAGGGTATGGCTCTCCCGCACACGGGGGCACGGCTTAACGTACCATCCGACGGACGGCGGCCTTTCCAAGCCCATCGGTGTCCCCTACTGACCGTGGGCAGGGCGGGGAATTTTTGCGAGATAAATCTCAACGCTGACCCAGCTGGGACTCGAACCTGGGAACTACAGATTACGAGCTTGGCGAGCTACCGACTGAGCCACCCCTGCCCCTGTTAGGCTTGGAAAGGCCGCCGTCCGTAGGATAAGACGGTAAATTTTGACTCTGAGTGCAGCAGAGCAATGCCAGAGCCACCCCGAGACATCGAACAAAAGAGGGAACAGGGAAGAAGGAAATTTAATATGAGTAAAGATTTAAGTGATTCAATTTGTCTAAAATTTAATTGCAAGATATTTAATTTAGAATAGCGTAAGACGTCATAATTTACCTGCAGGAGTTTATTAAGATATTATTAAATATTTTACAATTAATTACTAATTTTTAAAAAATAAATAATAATCAGAAAAATGTTAATATATAAAGTTTGCATTAAGACATTTATATATGCTTCTGTTGGTGCAATGTCCGGGCCTGAAGTATCCAGGTGGCTTTGGCCAACACCATCTAAAACAGAAGTTTTTTACCATTAAGTTTTGACGTCAGAATAAGGGGATAAACGAGAATTAGGGGAAATTGGCAGCCTAGTTGGTTACCTGCTATCCCAACACATATTTCTTATATGTTTATTTCTGTTATTTACACTGGTAAGTTTTAAAATTTATTTTTAGACTAATTTATATTTATAAATATAGATTATTTAGAAAAAAATTATTCATGTGTACAAACATTATGACAATGGTGATATATGCAAGTAATTTTTTCTAAATAATCTATATTTATAAGTATGTTTTAGTATAAAAGTCACTTTTTGAAACTTACCGTAATAATAGCAGAAATAGTACATAAAAATTTGTAGATGTTAAGATCTGAACATGCTGACGTCAAACTCAGTGGAAAGGTCTTCTGTTCTAGGTGGTGTTGTATTGCCCATACCAAGGCTATCTTGACAACGAAAAATACAGAAAATTCTGATTAATATCATTTTATAAATTTTGCTATAATATTATGGCAGGTAGTTACAGATATACCAAAAATGTGAAACGTGGAAAAAATATTAGATATATTACTATTAAAAAAAATAGTAAAACTCTTAACTGAATACATATTTGATTATTGTTACAAACAAATGATAAAATATTATATATAATTTATATCTATAAACAAATCATTGCACCTAAGAGAGGATAATATTTTGTTTCAAGTTAATGTTTCTGCCTTTATGCTGTCAAAATAAGAACTGATATCAGGAAAATCTGTTCTTGAAATAAATCTCTTTCAATGGATAAAAGTGATACAAGGAAGATTTTTTCTATTTTTATATATATACACTAGCGGAAATTGGAAAAAGAACACCATTAACAACTGAAACGTAACCTATGAGATTTATTTAGTAGAAACAACTCGTTGAGAAAGGACAGTGACCACACATGTGAATTGATTCAATGTTTATATTACCTTTTAATTAATATTACATTTTACAGAAGGCACATTTTAATAAGGTATTGAACCTCCTCGAGCAGCAATACAAGCTTCCAATCTGGCATGCAATCGGTCGTACAAATGCTGGCTATCACGCTGGGGGATACCATTCCATGCGCTTTCAACTTGAACGCGTAATTCAGCGATGGTCGTTGCCTTCCGCGGTCCGTGGTAGAGTCTTTGTCCGATCCAGTCCCAAACATGCTCGATTGTAGACAAGTCCGGAGAGCGTGCTGGCCAAGGGGGTTGGTGCACTGCCCGAAGAGCATGTTGAGTTGCCCAAGCGGTGTATGGGCGGGTATTATCCTGCTGGAATATCGCATTTGGGATTGCACTCATGATATGGAGGATGGCGGATATGGATGACCGGCTCTGCGATGTTGCTGACATATGTATTGCTATTCAGTGTACCCTGTACAAACACCAGACACGTACGAGAGTGATAGCTAATCGCTCCCCACATCATGATCCCTGGGGTGGGCACTATGTGTTGCTGGCGGATACACGATGGAACAAGCCTTTCATCTTGTCGCCTTCGGACGTGTAAACGACCATCAGATGCTCCTAAGCAGAATCGGCTTTCGTCACTGACTGCCATTTTTCCCTCCAATGAACTCGTTCTTGACTCAACTGCAAACGTGCTCGACAGTGATGAGGTGACAGTGATAACCGTGCCAGCGGCACACGTGCCCATAGTCCTGCTTCCAAAAGACGATTGCGTATCGCTCTTGTAGACACCCTTGGTATGACAGAGGATCGAATTTGTGACGCCGTAGCCGTCTGCTCTGCCACCGCCGCCACGCCGATCCTCTCATGCGTCCATAACTCTGTGTTGCCTGGAACCACGTCTGCGAGTGTGCGAATGTTTTCCTGATCACCGACGCCACCATCGTACCACTGACGATACCTCTTGTCCGACGCGGTGTGCGATTTGATGAAAAGACCAACCTGCTTCCCGAAGACCCACTATATAACCTCTTTCAAACTCTGCTAACTGAACAAATGTTTCGCGCCTGCATCGTCCAGGTATAGTAGCTTCTTCAAAGAATACTGAACAACACGACACAAGACGAATAACTTCTTTCTTCACGCCCTAGTCCATAAATACGCCCTGTGTATATTTGCATGTTATCGTTCTCAGTGACTTCATTATTTCATCCAATGACTTTCAATCTTGGATTTAGGTTTCTGCTGCCCTGAGCTATTAATCTATTATAATATGACGTTCCTAAAAGAATTCCTTCTGAGTGTTCTTTTTTCAATTTCCGCCAGTGTATTTATATATTATATTGTGTATTTATACAATGACGGTAATATGTCGCCAAACTTTAATGGCGCCTATGGGTGGGGCCATATTGAACATAGCCTAGATAAGGTTAAGGCTGGGTTGGGTTGTTTTACCTCTGAGCGGCACTTTTTTGCACACCATGGGCTAAATGGCCAGGTCACATGGACCCCGAAGGCTCAGAGAAGGTTGGGGGAGGGGACCCACTGGAATAGCTGTTGGGAGACAGATGGTAGCCTCCCGTCAAGGCCATCCAGCGTGTTCTTTAACGTGCACAGGGTATGGCTCTCCCGCACACGGGGCCACGGCTTAACGTCCCATCCGACGGACGGCGGCCTTTCCAAGCCCATCGGTGTCCCCTACTGACCGTGGGCAGGGCGGGGAATTTTGCGGAGATAAATCTCAACGCTGACCCAGCTGGGACTCGAACCTGGGAACTACAGATTACGAGCCTGGCGCGCTACCGACTGAGCCACCCCCGCCCCAGGTTAAGGCTGTTTATGCAAACTAGAAAATAAGTTGTTTCTGTTAGTATTTTAGTTCGCGTTGCAAAATTAATCGGATATTGCGTTCTAAAACTTCACTTGCATCTATCTGTGCAATTTTGCCACCAAAGCAGACAGCAACGTCGCATTTGTAAAAAGATTTGCCCCAATTCACAAAGAACATCTTTTGTCATACTTTGAAAACGTACCTAGATTTGGAATTCAATAGAGTCTGAATTATTTCAAAACATATCCCAGGTAATTTTCTATTTATTTTTCACCAATAAGTCATTTCCCTTTGCCTTGCACTAATACTTTCTTTAACACTCTGTATATTTTTATGTAGGAATTTTAATTTGATAATAAAAATGCATTTTTTTCCCTTTTAGATCGTTGCCGTAGCAATACTCCTGATCCTCATCCCAGTGGAGGCAAAGATTGGTTTTGGCGGATTTGGTGGAATAGGCAAATCTATCGTTCCATATGGTTATGGAGGCTATGGAGGATTTGGAGGAATAGGGAGTAATGGAGGTTATGGTGGATATGGAGGCTATGGTGGATATGGAGGAGGATTAGGGTATGGTGGATATGGCGGATATGGAGGAGGACTAGGATATGGTGGATACGGTGGATATGGAGGAGGACTAGGATATGGTGGATACGGCGGATATGGAGGAGGATATGGTGGATACGGCGGATATGGAGGAGGACTAGGATATGGTGGATACGGCGGATATGGAGGAGGAATAGGGTATGGTGGATCCGGTGGATATGGAAGCTTCGGTGGAGGAGGAGGATATGGAGGCTTTGGTGGTGGAGGAGGCTATGGAGGCTTTGGTGGTGGAGGAGGCTATGGATATCTGAAGAAGAAACCTATCATTGGTGGTGGATTTGGTTTTGGAATATTCAAACCACACGGAGGCTTCGGTGGTGGCTTCGGTGGATTCATCGGCTAAATTACGAGGAACTTGTTACTGTCGTATTTATAGACGTTATTCGGGTGAGTATAACTTATTTTGATTATTGATTAGTATTAATAACGCACCGAGAATTAGTATTAATAACGAACCGACAATTTTATACTATACAAGAATTTATTTTATTAATTAATATATTAATAAAATTATACTGTTATAGAATTTTCAAGTATCACTTTTACCGTTGATTAATTACAATATGCGAAGTTATGTTATTGACAGGCCGAATAATCAACACAGAAAAGAAACGGAGAGGCCTTAAATGCTGCTGCCCATCGTTCTTCTACATTAGGTTGAAAAAAGTGTCCGAATACTTCCATGTTATGTGAATGGAAAGCCACTTTCAACGCTTCCTAACATTGAAAATAAACCTTTTACGCAAAAACTGTTATTGGCGATAAATTGTAGATGTCACTCAAATATCTCTAAATATATTTCCCGCAATATTCGTTTAATATAAAGAATGAATGGAAGCTGAAGCATTTATTTTCAACTTCTGACACTTGTGAAGAAATACTCCAAAAGATAAAAAACAACTCTTAAAACAATTTGTTCACCAACATAAATTAATATCTGAAGTTTGTATGACGAGTTTTTTAAGATTTCATCAATTTGGAGGCAATGTGACAAGTGTCATTTTCAACAATCTTCGATCAATATTTAAAGAGTCATTGAACAGATTAAAAGTTTCATTTAAAGCAGTGTCTCGCAAGCTTTTTTACTCTGCGGCATACTGAATCTGATTTTTTTTTCCGCGGCACACTCAATTTTTTTTTTCCGCGGCACACCTAAAAAAGAATAAAAGCAAACTCTATATAATCGTCATTATATTTGCGCTTTGTTGAAGTCATCAGCCTGGTTTTACTTGAAGATTTGCTTTCGTTCTTTAATTCATAACTCGGTGTTTGTTTTAAATATTTGTCCATTCTATGGCTTGAAATAATCAAAAATTAATACCAAAATTTGGAAAAAGCTTCATAAATACTTACAAGATCCCAGTTGATAAAATCTGAAAGATTTTTATTAAAGCACGTCGATAACACAAGTCAAGTCAAATCTTTGGAATATCTAGTGTCAATTTGAAAATCTCTCGCGGCACACAGTTTGCGAGACACTGATTTAAAGAGTCATTGACCATTTAACAGCGGACGACACTTTCACATTGCCTCCAAATTGATGATATCTTAAAAAATCATCATACAATCTTCAGATATTTAATTTATGTTACTGAACAAATTGTTACAAGAGTTGTGTTTTATTTATTGAAGTATTTTTTCACAAGTGTCAAAAGTTGAAGATAAATGCTTCAGCTTCCATTCATTCTTTAAAAATAAACTAATATTGCGGGAAATATATTTAGAGAGATTTGAGTAACATCTGCAATTTATCGCCAATAACAGTTTTTGCGTAAAAGGTTTATTTTCAATGTTAGGGAGCTTTGAAAGTGGCTTTCCATTCACATAGCATGGATAATGAATTATATGCATTTATATTCAATATAGTGTATTTATATGCACCATTAATAATACATTGCTCAAAACAGTTAGGTGGTAATCACAATCTTACATTATCAAAACTATGACACATTTCTATGTTTTGTGAAGGGAACACTATATTCAAAGCTCGCTAACTTTGAAAATAAGCATTTTATAGAAAATTATGAGAAATAAATAAATCGCACTCAAATTTTCTGTCAACTTTTAATAACATTCGCTTAATATTCTTAACTTTTATTGAAGCTGGTACATTCAACAGCAGAATCGGCAGTTAACTCCTGAACACTATTCGATCCTGAATACTTTTCAAGTTTAGGATAACTTAACGATTAATTACAGAAACGTCTAAAATTATTGATTTTAGACTAAAATTACTAATTTGAGTGCAAATGAATATGTATTTGCATTCAAATATAATTTTAGACGTGAGCGATTACAACAATTATTTTTTATGTTTTAATTAGCTTTTAAGTCAAATTACTTCTGCTAGGAACACTGCTGTTAAATATTTCATGTTCCGCAACTTTCAAAGATTAATCGAGTAATGTGGAAAATCGAGGTCTTAAGAGATTGAGTGAGATCTTCAATTTATATCGAATGATGTTTCCCTGAAGGTTTTAGGAATAGGGTTCACTTTAATAGTCTACTAGGGTAACCGTTAGGAGACATATTGTAGCCTCGCGTTATTGAGTGCGTTCTTTAACGTGTTCAGAGTATGGCTCTCTTACACAAGGGTCCATGGTTTAACGTCCTATCCTATGGACGGCGGCTTTTTTAAGCCTAACGGTGTCTCCTTTCTCAGAGAGGGAAAGGGATTAGCAGAAATAAATCTCAACGCTGGCATTCTTGCTTAGCCTAACTGTGTCCCCTTTCCCACCGAGGGAAGGGGATTAAAAGAAATAAATCTCAACGCTGGCATAGTTGTTAAGCCTAACGGTGTCCCCTTTCTCAGCGAGGGAAGAGGTTTAGGGGAAATAAATTTCAACGCTGGCATAGTTGTTAAGCCTAACGGTGTCCCCTTTCTCAGCGAGGGAAGAGAATTAGGGGAAATAAATTTCAACGCTGGCATAGTTGTTAAGCCTAACGGTGTCCCCTTTCTCAGCGAGGGAAGAGGATTAGGGGAAATAAATTTCAACGCTGGCATAGTTGTTAAGCCTAACGGTGTCCTCTCTCTCAGCGAGGGAAAGGGGATTAGCAGAAATAAATCTCAACGCTCGCATACTTGTTAAGCCTAACTGTGTTCCCTTTCCCACTGAGGGAACGGGATTAAAAGAAATAAATCTCAACGCTGGCATAATTGTTAAGTCTAGCGATGTCCCCTTTCTCAACCAGGGAAGTGGATTAGGGGAAATAAATCAACGCTGGAATAGTTATTAAGCCTAATGGTGCCCCTTTCTCAGCGAGGGAAGGGGTTATATAGCTCCCAACATAATTAAACTGTGACACCTGTTCAAGACTGCAACCATTCAGATTAACTGAATCTGATCTAAGCCTGCCTGATGAATTTTCATCACTATAGTTTTCTCTCTGTTTATAACCAAACCTACTCTAGTACCAGTTTCATCAACAGCTCGAATGAAAGAGTTCATCTTATCAACATCATTTGCCAAAAGGGATAAATCATCAGCATAATCTAAATCAGAAATTTTCGTATCTCCAGTCCATTTAAGGCCAAAATCTTTCCCTTGAAGTGAATTTCGTATAACATAATCAATAACTAGGCTAAAGAGAAAAGGAGACAAAATGCACCCTTGTCGAACACCAGAAGTAATGCTAAACCAATTGCTCAAGCCTTACCAACTCTCACACACGACTCAGTTTATTATAGAGAGCTTTCATTATGTTAACTAACTTGTCTGGTACACCATATGATTTCACAATCAACCACAAATTATGACGATCAACAGAGTCGAAAGCCTTTTTGAAATCAACAAAGCTAGCAACCAAAGGTTTCTGAAACTCTAAACATTTCTCAAGAATTTGCCTAAGTGAAAAATATCTGATCCACACATCCCCTACCACTTCTGAATCCTCATTGCTCATCACGCAATTGAATGTCAACCAGATTCTTAATTCTATTAAGCACAATCAATGGAAAGAACTTTACCTGGAACAGAGAGTAGGCTGATACCCCTATAGTTAGCACAAGAACTGCGATCACCTTTTTTAAAAATAGGGATAACAATAGCTCTGGTAAAATCCTTAGGAACCATGCCTTTATCATAAAAGATATTCAGAATTTCAGTCATCCAAGTGGTAACCGAAACATTTCCAGCTCTAAGCATTTCTGTAGTAATTTTATCTACCCCTGGGGATTTATGTAGTTTAAGTTTAGAAACAGTCAAAACAACTTCAGATTGTGTTATAGGGCCAACATTAAAGCCACCAATGCATCTATCATCATTGCAAACAATGGGAATAGAACTAACCACATTGTTTAGAACATCACTGAAATGCTCAGCCCTCCTAGCCATGACAGAATCCTCACCTTCTATAACCTTACCTTGTTTAGCCTTCAATCCCTGCATACCTGTCCGTTTTCTACCACACAAAACATTAACTATCTGGTACAGTTCTCTGCTGTTGTGCTGTCTAACTGCTTCCTCGGCTTTGTCAGCCAAACCATCAAGCCAAAGATTCTTATCAGTAGCTAACTGATCCTTTACACGTTTATTAAGCTCTCTGTAATCCTTTCTATTAGGACTAGTAGGGTACTGATTAAGGACATTCCTGCAGTTCCTTCTTTCTGAAATAAGCTCAAGTGCCTTTTCACTTAAATAATTCTGTCTCCTCTGCTCCTTTTTTCCTAAAAGAGTACTGTTAGTTTCCAAAAAAGCCTTTTAAAAAGGTCCCATTCTTCCTCAACTTCAGTAGTAAGCAGCCATGGCTGTCATAATGACTAAGTAACCTATCATGGTAAGCTTTAGCTATAACTGGGTCTTTCAGAGCTTCAGTATTAAAAGTAAATATTTTAACGCTAGCACAACACTTTTTAGGTTTAAGTCGCAAGACACTTTTAACAAGGTATTGGTCAGATCCAATTTCAGCTCCCCTATATGACCTGGTATTTCTAACAGAACTAGCCCATTTACTGTTAATTAATATATAATCAATCATATTCTTATGAAGCCCATCAGGTGAAACCCATGTGCACTTATGTATGTCACGGCGTTTGTAATAAGTGTTAGTTATTCTGAATCCATTGAGTTTACTTACCTGTAGGAGACGTTGCCCATTGCCATTGCAGCTACCAATACCAAAAGGGCCTATCACCCCTCCCCAAAGGTCAGAGTCAGTACCAACTTTGGCATTGAAGTCACCTAGAACAAGGGTAATATCTCTTTTCTTGACAGAATTCAAAACATTGTGAAGTTGTCCATAAAACCTATCCTTATCATCATCGCATCCTCATTCGGTGCATAACAGCAGATAGCATTCAAGTCTTTAACGCTTGTCTGAAAATTTTCTGTAAGAAACCTTTCATTAATCCATTCGTATCCTAGAAGAGCATCACTAGCGTGTCTGCTGAGAAGCAGACCCACGCCTTGGTGATACTTATTTTCGTCCCACCCTGAAAAGAGAAATTTAAGATTATTTTTAAGAATCTGACCTTTATTTGTCCACCTGGTCTCTTGCAAGCCGAGAATATCTAAATTATAATGGTGGAATTCTTGTGTGAGGACATCAAGAGAAAAAGCTCTGTGCAGAGTCCTCACATTCCAACTACCTATGGAGAGAAAATGGTTAGTGGGATGTTTAAAGAAACTATGTTTATTGAGAGAGGGAATGCCGACAATATCAAACAGCCCCCTAATCGCTGACATGGGGCAAAGACCCGTTCCCCCACCACTAAAGGCTGAAGCTATCTACACTGGAAGACTTCCTCCAATGTAGAATTTGACGATGCCAATAGAAGCAAAGAGTTCAGGTGCCTGCGATGACTTCTGCTCAGGATTATCCACCAGCTGATAAACATATCCTGTGAATCTATTCACTTGGGGTTGTCAACCCACAAACAAAGAGAAAACACAGCGGAAGATTTTCCCTCCACAGAAGCCCACCAGTGCAGCAAAATCAGGATCCATAATCAAGCTCAGAGCCATAATTCCGTTCAGGTTGGTATATATGGTCAGCACCAGGACCCTGTGTGGTTGACCACTCCTCAGCAGGGTAGAAAAAAACGAAAAGTAGCCATAGATGTCCAGATCAGTAGGCCACACTAATCTGGCAGCCCTCCCCTTCCGTTCACTTCCACAAGAGAGTATCTCTTTTGAAAGGTACTAACGGTCTACACCAAAGGAAGGCGGGGTCAGACATTAGGTGCTAGGCCTGGCCGGTTCTATGCATCATCACAGGGGAGTTACAGCGAGTTCTAAATCTCTCAAACCACCCCTTAGAAGCGGTTAACGGTTCCACAGATTTTTCAGGCTCAGCTTTTTTTAGATATTCATATAGGCCTTTTCTTGAATAACGGGAATTTTAGGATGGCATTATCATTAATTATAATATTTAGAAGTCTCTGCATTTCAATCATAATAGACTGTCTGTCCCTAATTAATTTTGTTACCTGCAGTTGAGCAGCTAACTTTTCCTGTGCTAAAAAAAATGCTTCTTTTTTTCTTGAATTGTTCTTACCGTGATATAAGAGGGATTACTGTACAAAAATTTGAAACTTTACGAACTCCTGTTTAATCTCAGATGAATTCTACTGATTTATGATAATATTAGTATATGATAATACAGTGTCTTAAAGAGATAAGAATGTGACACCCACTCAGAAAGCCATATACAGTAAAATTCGTTATAACGCGGTTCGCTGAGCTCTAATTCGCTATAACGCGGTCAGTGTATTATAACTCTATCTCGTCACTGTCCTTTCTTAACTCAGTATAATGCTGTTTTAACTGGAAATATAATAATAAAATAACAATTATCATCATAAATAATATTTGATGTGTATCCACTAGCAACAGAAACTTTTATTCATCAAATTTTATTTCTTTTTAATTTCATAGAGTTGGGTTGTTTTACCTCTGAGCGGCACTTTTTTTGCACACCATGGGCTAAATGGCCAGGTCACATGGACCCCGAAGGCTCAGAGAAGGTTGGGGGAGGGGACCCACTGGAACAACTGTTGGGAGACAGATGGTAGCCTCCCGTCAAGGATATCCAGCGTGTTCTTTAACGTGCACAGGGTATGGCTCTCCCGCACACGGGGCCACGGCTTAACGTCCCATCCGACGGACGGCGGCCTTTCCAAGCCCATCGGTGTCCCCTACTGACCGTGGGCAGGGGGGGGGGGGAATTTGCGGAGATAAATCCCAACGCTGACCCAGCTGGGACTCGAACCTGGGAACTACAGATTACGAGCCTGGCGCGCTACCGACTGAGCCACCCCCTTAATTTCATAGAAAAACGAATCTGCCCTGCATTTGCGTCGCATGCAACGTGTATTTTTAGAGCTTTTTTCTCGAACATCATTAGTTAGTATGTTTTTTAAGTTGTGACAATGGATGATAAGAGTTCAAGAGCCTCAACCTTCTATTGTCGGTAAGAAGGAAAGGAAAGCTTAACGTTTAGAAACTTAATTAGAGGTTTTTAAAAGAGTCGATTGTGGCGAATGGCAAATCGATGTGGGCAATAATTTAGTATTAGCAAGTTAAGAAGTACAATTAAAAAAAAAAGAATCGTTTTTTTAGCAGAGGAAAAGTTATCTATTCCACCGCAGGTAACAAAATTAACTAAGGCCAGACCGGTTGTTATGATTGAAATGGAAAACTTATAAATATTTTTCATTAATGATAATAACCAACATAAAATTCCGTTAAATTCACTATTCTTCAGTGAAAAGTCTTTTATGAAGATCTGGAAAAAATTCAGTCTGAAAAAGCTGTTCAACTAACTATCGCTCGTAAGGGATTGTTCGATGGATTTAAAACGTGCTCTAACCTGCAAAATATATCAATCTAGGGAGAAGTTGCAATCGCGTGCAGATCACGAAAGAGCCGAAAGTTTCAAAAAGGAAAGTTAAAATGTTTGAAAAGGGTTATACTGCTCAACAAGGGGGCGAGGGTGGCTCAGTCGGTAGCGCGCCAGGCTTGTAATCTGTAGTTCCCAGGTTCGAGTCCCAGCTGGGTCAGCGTTGAGATTTATCTCCTCAAAATTCCTCTGCCCTGCCCACGGTCAGTAGGGGACACCGATGGGCTTGGTAATTAGGCCGCCGTCCGTCTGGATGGGACGTTAAGCCGTGGCCCCGTGTACGGGAGAGACATACCCTGTGTACATTAAAGAACACGTTGGATGGCCTTGACGGGAGGCTACCATCTGTCTCCCGACAGCTGTTCCAGTGGGTCCCCTCCCCCAACCTTCTCTGAGTCTTCGGGGTCCATGTGATCTGGCCATTTAGCCCATGGTGTGCAAAAAAGTGCCGCTCAGAGGTAAAACAACCTAACTGCTCAACAAGGTTTAACAAGTCTAGTAATAACGTAACTATCGAACAGCCTATCACAATGATCGGAACTTACAGAATTAACACGTATTTTTATGGAAATTCGACACTCGCCTAACACTCCATTTGCTGGAACCAATTAACAGCGTTAAAAAAGGTATTCCTGTAAATATATGAATATACTTAATAGATACTTTAAAAATATCACAATTTTTGTCATATATTACAAGAAATTTTAAATTGTATAATGGAAACGATTTACAGTGTTTTACAATGTAACAGTATATAACAGTATGTAACAAATAATGGCATGAAAATTTGGGGTCCCCTAGGTAGGGAGGGAAGCAGTGAAAAGGTAACTTAGCACCTCCACAGACAGAGTTTTCTCCCTAGGATATCACAACCCACGCCCCCTTATTAATATTAATAACTCCCTTTCGCCCATCTCCCTTGCTAATATTCGGGGGCGGGTTATTTTACTTTTGAGCGGCACTTTTTTTGCACACAATTGACTAAATGGCCAGGTCACAAAGACCTTGAAGGCTCAGAGAAGGTTGGGGGGAGGGGACCTACTGGATTGCTATAAGGAGAAAGATGGTAGACTCCTGTTAAGGCCATTCAGCGTGTGTTTAACGTGCACAGGGTATAACTCTCCCGCACACGGGGACATGGCTTAACGTCCCATCCGACGGACGACGACCTTTCCAAGCCTATCAGTGTCCCCTACACTGACCGTTTTTCGGAGATACATTTTAACACTGACCCAGATGGGACACGAAGATAACTCTCAACGATGGCACAGGTAAAACATACATACAATCTCAATATATAAAATATATAATTTATGACATTTAGGATAATTTTCTGGTTCTCTAATAAAACTTCTACAGTTTTTCGATGAATAAAATCTATTAATATTCGTAATTTATGCATAGCTATAAGTGATTAAATATAATGAATGTTTCTCAATTTTAGGCACTAAAGATGCTGAGGGAGAAGTTTATAAACCTGGAGGAGTTCGGAAATTCTGTTTCGATTGCTAAGACTGTGATCCCAATTTGTTGAGTTGAATATTTGCATTATTGTTGACAAATAAATGTTTATTACGTTGGAGAAGTTTTCCTGAATGACGTTTCTTTTCATAAAAAAAAGTTTATGTCAAGAATTTATTCACCTCTGAGTTTAAAATTTTGGTACGTCCAGCAATTTTCGTAACAAATAATAGCAAGCGTAAAGTTGGTGTTCTTATTCTTCAACAAACATCGAAATACAAAATCAAATGTTGGTCATTATGAGCAAAAACAGCTAATTACATCATGAAATGATCTCATCATTAAATGATATCCTGACATCGCAAGCTTTCATTTGACATAAAATTTTATATTGTGCCAATACAAACATATATTTTATTGCGATGACCCAGAGAAATTTTCTTTCCCTTTTTGGGGCACAGAAAGGGATGTCGAAATTCGAATTTGTCAATTACTTCCTGAGTGAGAAATTTTCGTTTCGGATATGGTTTTCGGGAAAAATATTTGAAGCCAAAACCCTTCATCGCCATCATCATCATTCTGAAGCAGCCATGAGCTACGGAGGTTCAACCATATTGTGCAATTTAATTCTCCAAGCATATCTGTCCTGAGCTATATCTACTGCATCTGGCCATTGCTCACGAATTCTAACAAGGTCCTCTTTGACATTGTCTGACCTTTACATTACTCTAATTACGATCAGTGGAAGTTGTTATTTAGCTCTTACCATTTCTGGAGTTCTTGATCATACAAAACACAGACCAACTTTTCCAACCATGCAATAAATTGGAGAATAGTTTGCTATTCATGATATTAAGGTTTAGTTGATTTACTAACCAATAGATGGCACCACAAGAGTAATTCTGTTATTGATTTCTATATTATCTAGGGTTACTAGACACCAGTATTCTAAAAAAAAAGACAAAAAAAAGAGCTAAATATTGGGATCAGAGGAGGACATATTTCCAATTTCTTTAAAAGAATAATTTTTTTATTAAGTTTATTTAGAGTATTTACTAATAGTTTTGTCAGAAAAAGACATAATACTTATTCAGTACATTTAAACATGTGACGTGAAATTTTTATTCATACTTGAAAAGAAATTGAGATGTATTTGGCTTCTTTTGGATAAAAAGGAGCAGAGGAGGCAAGATTATTTGAGTGATAAGGTACTGGCGCTTACTTCTGAGAGAAAGAATTGGGAAAAATAACTTAATCAACCCCCAGTAGCCCTAACAGACGGTTGCACCATAAAACCCCAAACAACCAATCAACCTAACAGATGGTATTACAGTTAGCTTCATAAATGTGTAAATGATCAGTTATAGGCTGATAAAATATTTTGACTTGATAGCTTGCCTGAAAAAGCAGAGGAGACAACGTAATGGCACAGAAACTGCAGGGGATAGTTAATGTTCGTCTTCGGGAAGAAAGAAACAGACAGGGATTGAGGGAAAGCATGATAAGGTTATTTATTGAAAGTGAGGATTCTCTCATAGGCAGCATTGTCGTAGGGTTGGGTTTGGGTTGTTTTACCTCTGAGCGGCACTTTTTTGCACACCATGGGCTAAATGGCTAGGTCACATGGACCCCGAAGGCTCAGAGAAGGTTGCGGGAGGGGACCCACTGGAACAGCTGTTGAGAGACAGATGGTAGCCTCCCGTCAAGGCCATCCAGCGTGTTCTTTTACGTGCACAGGGTATGGCTCTCCCGCACAACGGAGCCACGGCTTAACGTCCCATCCGACGGACGGCGGCCTTTCCAAGCCCATCGGTGTCCCCTACTGACCGTGGGCAGGGCGGGGAATTTTTGCGGAGATAAATCTCAACGCTGACTCAGCTGGGACTACGAACCTGGGAACTACAGATTACGAGCCTGGCGCGCTACCGACTGAGCCACCCCCGCCCGCATTGTCGTAGGTTGAGCATTTCAGTGATGTTCTAAACCAGGTCTTAGCAAACATTTTAGCTGGAGGGCCGCATAGAAAACTGAAATTGAAGGGCGGGCCGCAGAGGATATTAAAATGTACGGGCGGGTCGCATAGGAAACTGAAATAGAAGGACGGGTCGCTAAAGAAATATCTAATCAATAACCTATGAATCACCAAAGGAAAAAATGTAGGTGAAACATCAACAACATAATTTTATTAAAATTAATTATTTTAGTGAGAATTTGCTTCGACGAAGTTGTCCATCTTGTCTTCTATACGTTCATTTCCGCTTTTAGAAATTTAGTTCTCATCGGTAGCCAGCGGGCCATACAAAAAGATGTGGCGGGCCGTGGTATATACGTGCCGTGGGGCTGAGACCTTTTCTAAACAATGCGGTTAGGTCTCCTCCCATTGTTTTGTAATAATGATAGATGCATTACCCGCTTTAATGTTGGCCCTATATCACATTTTGAAGTTTCTTTGGCTATTTTTAAGCTACATAAACTACCAGGAAATGGATGGAACTGTAATGTTTGGAGCTGGGAATATTTCTAATATTGCATGGATAATTGTAATTTTGAATATCTTTATATGATTAAAGACATTGTTCCTAAGGATTTTACCAGAGCTATTATTATTCCTAGTTTTAATAAAATGACCTCAGTCCTTATTATAACTATAGGATATTAGCCCACTTTTAGTTCCAGATAAAGTTCTTTACATGATTGTGTTTAATATTTTTAAGAACTTGGTTGATGGACAACTGCGGGATGAGCATTGTGGATTCAGAAGTGGCAGGGGATGTGTAGATCAGATATTTTCCCTTGGGCAGATTCTTGAGAAATGTTTAGAGTCTCAGAAACATTGGGTTACTAGCTTTGTACGTTTTAAAAAGGCTTTTGACTTTGTTTATTGCCATAACTTGTTGGTCGTGAGATCGTATGGCATACCAGATAAGTTAGCATAATGAAAGCTCTCTAATAATAACACTGAGTCATGTGTGAACGTTGGTGAGGCTTGTAGCGATTGGCTTAGCATTGCTAGTGGAGTTAGAGAAGGGTGCATTTTGCTTCCTTTTTTTCTTGGTTATCAATTATGTTATTCGTAATTCTTTGCAAGGGAAAGATTTTGGTCTTAAAGGGTCTACACTAGTGGTTCTCAACCTTTTATGCTTCACGTACCCCCTAGAAATGCGTATGTAACTGGCGCACCCCTTGTATAGATAGAAAAAACTATAGTTATAGTGTAACAATGGGAATAAAATAAAGCATATATATATACATAAAATTTTGTATTCATAAATGACATATACAGATAAATACAAAAAAATGACATAAATATTATAAAAAATCTTATAAAATTATAAACATTTTATTGGGTAATCAATGAAATGGACTTGATACTAGATCTAGCGACTTTTGATCTCTCACGGCGTACCCCAAAAAGGTTTTACCGCGTTTACTTCCAAGGAGTACGCATAATCCGCGTTGAGAACCCCTAATCTGGACGGTTAAAATTTTCTTTTCACAAATTTATATTATGATATGGCCCTGTTGTCAAATGATGATGAGATGAACTCTTTTCATTAGAGCTATTTATGAGACTGGTAATAAAGTAGATTTTGGTGATAGAAAACTAATGTGATGAAAAACGGTAAAGCAGGTTGTGCTTCAGCTATTTTGAATGGTTTCACCTTGGGCAAGGGTCTCAGTGTAATTATCTTGGGAGCTATGTAACAGATACTGATAATGTGCGGCACGAGATAAACATAAAGATGCGGATTGCTGCTGGGACTCGTAAGAATCTATGGAGAGTGTGGAGAAATAGGCGTATACACCTAAAGACTAATATTGGGCTGTATAATAGTTTGGTAAACTTTGTTAGCAAGATGACAAGAAACTTTATGCTTTTGATACTAGATGCTTATGCAGTATTTTGGGAATTATGTAGTTCAAATTTGTAAGAAATGATGAGATTAAGCAAAGGAGTCGACAACTTCCTTTAAGCAGTATTTTGTGCAGAGAGAGACTCTATAGGTTTGGCCATGTCGCCCGTATGCATAACTATAGATTAGCGAATAGGGTTACGAAAAGTGTGCCTCAAGGCCTCAGGAAAAGGAGGAGACCTAGGATGCGGTGGCCATCCGACCACCGCATCCTTGGTCTACTCCTTTTCCTGATGTGCGATAATGTCAAATAGGATCTTGCTAGAATTGGCCTGTAGTGGCCAAATGCAGCAGCTCAGGGCAGACATGTATGAAAGAACTAATTGTACAGTTGGTTGTATCTCCGTAGCCCGTGGCTGCTTGAAGATTCTGTACGAACAGGGTTAGAATCTATGGATATCTATGCCACCCCTCTCTTTTTAGAATACTAATAAGGGTAGTGGAAGCGAAAAATTATTAAACATATTTCAATCTTTTTTCATGAATTTTGTTAAAAAAAACCCTCTAAAACGACGGGGGAAAATGTTATAATGCAATGGATGCTCGCGTCTGTTTCCCCTTTGCACTTTTCCTATTCGATTGCGTCGCTTGCCCTCCTCCCCTTCAATTTCCTCTCGATCCGGGACTGCGTATGAATGTATGTATTTATTTGCTGTTTTGAAATTTCTACATATATATCATTCGACGATATGTTTATATCCTTGTATTGTTTCTTATACAGGGTGTCGCAAAAATATAGGTACAAACGTTTAGGGAAGGTAGATAACATCTAAAGGAATGAGAATTGCATAGGAACCCATAACCGAAAACGTCACCGTAAGTCAATAGGCGGCGCTGTTCATCAGTGCGCTCGTTACGACGAAATTTCCCCTCGCTGGTAAGATGTGCATCACATGGGAGGGGAAATTTCATCTTACCAGCACATCCCATGCAGTCCCATGTGCACATCCCATGCAGTCCCATGTGATGCACATGGGATGCCTCTACATGAGATGCACACATCCCATGTAGTCCCATGTGATGCACATCTTACCAGCGAGGGGAAATTTCGTCGTAACGAGGCACTGATGAACAGCGCTGCCTATTGACTTACGGTGATGTTTTCGGTTATGGGTTCCTAAGTGATGCACATCTTACCATTCGAGGGAAAATTTCATCTTACCAGCGAGGTGTAACATGTAGTCCCCAGTGATGCCATCTTACCAGCGAGGGGAAATTTCGGATTTCCTCATTCGAGCGGTAGTCGGCTGACGAAGAGCATGCGAAGGTATTCGAACAGGGAGCTGGCAGACATGCACTTAGTGTATGGAATAGCGGAGGGCAACGGACGAGGCGCTCAACGAATGTATCAAGAACGCTTCTCACACAGACATGTACCGGGCCACTGTTTTTTTGCGCGTGCGCATCAAATCATCGCGTCTCATGGTGGAAACTTCGAGCATCTGCTGTAACATTATGAAATATATCATCTAGTAAGACATTTGTAATAATTATATCCAATAAATGTTTTCCCATTAATCACTGTCTTGTGTCCTTTCACATCTTGTACCTCTGCTACCACTTTACCATGACGTTTCCGGTTATGGGTTCCTATGCAATTCTCATTCCTTTAGATGTTATCTACCTGCCCTAAAAGTTTGTACCTATATTTTTGAGACACTCTGTACAATAGAACTGATCAGTTGGGCATGAGTGATAAGAGACCCTCTTACTATCCTATGCTGGGGACGTTATAAACCTTGTTACCCGCCTGCAAAAAATGTAAAAAGTGTCTCCTCCTACCATCCCGAGCTTGCTTTTAAATAAGATGAGAAACAAATTCATCAAACTGGAGTGATTAATAATAATTTGCTAAAAAGTGATTAAATTTAGTTTCACGAATAATTTGAATGATTATGAAAGGCACAAGTTTGATCGTTTAAATACCAATCCACTCATTTAACTCCATCCCATCCGAACCCCACCTATTTTTCGAGATGCATGGCTCTTTCTAAGTCTTGATATCTCCCGTATTTTTTTAACTCGTAAATTTAAATACAATTATTTCGTTTTATTATTATTCGATAGATCACACCACGAATGCAGTTTGGTAGTAACATTAAGTTTCCGGTGATTAACAACGTTTTTTGGTGTCGCGGACTGTTTTAGGAAGTCTAACGCTTTCTGCGAACCCACTACGAATTCTTATTATTTCTGAAGTCACAAGAATGACTCGTATCTTTACCTGTTATTCATCTACTGGCTATTTTGCAATTTCTTTATGAACATTCAAGTGGAGAAATTCGATGCTCCAGAACATATTATGTCATTAACAACCATGGAGGTAGGAAGAAAAGAGAAGGGGCCCTAAGCACTTGAAGATGATGCTACAGCGACTACGCGGCAGCCATGTTGTTCTATTCAAAGCAGTAGTGTTGGAACACAATGTGTCTTGCGTTATAAAAAATTGATTTTATATGATATTTGTGTTATGTTAATTTATTCAGCGTTTTGGATGCACGAATCGCCCTTCAAAAAAGATACCAGGAATTGCCTTTCATCGATCAGTTTGTCATTTATATAAAGTTTAATTAATTATATAATGATACAAGTATCTTTGCGTTCTAATTACGCCGCTATGAAATCAGTTTTATTTCGAGTTACAAATCTCGATTTTTCAATAATTTTTTTTCATTTTCTTAGGATTGTACTCAGTGATAAATGTCAAGATATACTTCTTATATTGATTGATTGATTGATTTTACGTTACGCTTATTTGAGAATTCCTTCTGCAGGCTTTCTCAGTTAAAAATTTTTGTTAGCTGTAATTGAATATTAGTGTGTATTCTATTTAATGGATGTTGAATTTACTACTTTTAAATAGAGGTGATTAAAATATCAGGGAGTTTCTTTTTTGCTTTTTATTTTATTTTAAGTGGAAGTATTAGATATTATTATTTTGTTTAAATGTTTCAGTGTTTAAATTCCTCTCTCTTCATGATTTGATAAGTTTAGTGTAAAAAGGGAAAGGTAAATTATAATAAAGTATTTTCATAAGGTGAGAAATATAGCTTTTCTTTTTTTTTAAATTTGGATAGCGTTTAAGGGTTTTGTTTAAATGCCCCCTTTTTTCTTGGATTGGAGTCTTATCTTTTTGAATTTCTTTTTAGATTAACTTAATGTGTCTGGTGTAAATTGTCATAGGTGAGTGATAGCGATCATTAGTTAGGGTGAAAAATTTTCAAATTGTTTAAATAATTTTAGTTAAAAGAGGAGAGGAGAGTGTAATGCTTTTCTCCTTTTCGTTAATTCTTTTGATAGGGTTCAAATTTTCCCATTTAAGGTGAATACTGAATTTATTTAATTCTGTATGGATTTTAAATAGAGCGAGTGTATTGCTTGTAGCTATTTTATTTTTACTTTGGTTGAGGGGTAGGTTAGGCGTACATGAAGATAGGTATGAGAGACTGAGATGTTGGGTTCGAGCCACTCTCTGGAACGTTGCATTTTTTTTAATGGATATTATATTCCCTTCATCCTGTGGATATATATATTTTATATTTTTTAATTTTTATTATTTTTGCTTAAAATAATTTTTAGCTGCTTTTTTTTTTATATATATTTTTTAGATATTATTTTGAATTTTTCCTTTGTGGCGGAGGAAGGATGTATTTCAATCCTTATGGGATTTTGTTTTTAAGAGATTGTAATAATTTTGTATTTTGTATTGATTGTTAACTCTGGTTGAGGGAGGAGAATGAGCATGAGATGGGGGAGAGATATGAAGCTGAGAGTACAGACACAGAGCTGGTGGGTTCCAGCCACCATCTGGGGAGGTTTTTATTTTGGATTGTTAGCGTTTTTTTTTGCATATATATTTTTTTAGTTCTTTTTTTTACTTCTTATATTAGCAACAGCAATATATTTATAAATAAACACAAATTCAGGGGTGTAGCTACCTACCTAAAAAAATCGGGAGTGTCATCACACCAGAGTTTTTTTTTCCTTTTACGAATTTAGAGGTGTGTTACAAATTTTACATATTTATTTCAAACTTAATTCTATGGTTTACTGTTCGGTACTGTTTTATTTAAATAAATTTCTTGAAAAGATGCATTATTTTTTGCACTGTAAACTAAAATGCAATGTCAGCTTATGTCCAATACATAGAAATTATCTTTTATTTCAGCTTTCCATTAAATAAGGAGAGACGAGAAGCATTATAAATAACAGTTTTGCTAATGTTTCTGTTTGATTAGTTTCAGGAATTTTTGACTATATCACAAAACAAAGAATTTTGATGATGACACACTTTGTCTGTAGAAAATGTATGTTAATCTATCAAAAAATATCTTGGATAGATGTGATTGTACCTTTATCCATTATCTGAAATATTAGAAAATTTTAAACAAAGTCAATACAAAATTTTAAAAATGTCTAATCAATACTTAAAGGTTACTTATGTGGTATAGATGAAGCCCTGAGATTTTGGGGCTTCATAGCAAAACAACACACATGTTGCTACAATCAGAACAGTGAATATGAATAGTATAACTGCAAATTAAGGTTTTTAATAATGATGTAATACAAACTAGGTTACAAGTGACTTCCAGCAGTTAAAATTAAAAAAGTTATAACTAAATGTTATAAATTATAATTTTAAGCAAATTTGTATCCCTTTCTGCACTTTGCTGTCAGAAAAGGAAACAGTTAACCGAAAAATTCTCCAAATAAAACAGTAGAATTAATTAATCAATAAATAGTAAATCCAGAGCTACCTGTTGACTTTGAAGTCAAAATGAAAATTCAGTACACTCATAATTGTCTTAATAGTGGGTGTCATAACTTATTAATATATTTTTGGAGTTGAATCTTTACTATTGTGAAAAATCACTGGAAAGCATTTTAATGTAGATGTGTTATACATGATTTCTCCACCAAAGTTTAAAGTGTTTTTAAAATCTACCATTTTGGCTCCTACACTATTGGCTTTATTTAGTTTTGTTAGGCAAATTTTTTTATTTTTGTGGAATCAGAATTTTTTTTAACATAAAATAGCTATTTTCTAAGTCTTACAAATGTGATCTTTTGCTGTTTAAAAGCTGCTATTGCATATAACATTTATGTTTTATCCATAAAATGTTTTCTACTGTTATCAGTGCAGTATAAATAAACTTTTAATATCTTGTAATTGTTTGTTATTGTCGTATTCAACGAAATGCATAAATAGTTCTGCTATACAGTAATTCTGTATGGAAATATTCATTGCATTAAAAAAAGCAATATAAATTCAAATAGCTTAAACGGGCTTTCTCTTAGTCGTAAAAAAAATAATCTTCCCGTATATAACGCACAGTAAAACTGAGTATAGCACGTGAAAAGTAGGCTTGATTGCAGCGGCAGATGGTTTGTTTTGGAAGCAACAACATGACTACCGCCCTGCTGCGTCAGCTTCATGACCTTCGACAGGGAAAGCGCGTAAGGGCGTCTCCTCTCATTCATACCTCCATGTTAACAACCAATTACATCTACTGATCAGCATGAGATAGCCAGTGTGGCCATACTGAATTGACATAATTCCAGCCAAAAACAATAAAACATAACTCTCTTGTGTTATTGCCGTAAATCTGAAATGTCAAAAATAATTGGGTGGCTCCTAGAGATCGGGAGACCATGGGTTGGGAACTACTGCTCTAAGCCAACGATTTTCAAATGCTGCTCCGCAGATCCTCTGGGTTCGTGAAGTAAATATATGCGTTCCGCAAGAAATTCCCTTTGGAAAAATTAAAATTAAATATCTTCTCAAGCAGCCGCTAGCCCTTATAATATAAAAAAAATAAATAATTTAGATATTATTATTATTATAAATTTCACCTAAGCAATTTTCATTTTTGTTTGAGAATCCTGAATTATTGCAGTATTAGAATAAATACACCTAACAAACATAGAAATAGACTTAATAAGGTGCAAGATTTGAAAATTCAACTTTCTAGCACAGCATGAATTTGTGAAGAAACAAAAATTCTTTGCATTTAAAATTGCAATGTGAAGCGTATTATTTTTTAAGCTTCATTTTTCGTGACATTATCACATGACGTGATTTTTATTTTTAAATACATGCAGTTAAATAATATGTTGATCTCATATCTTTGTTTAATATTTTTTTTCTTTATCGTCCTTACTTATTCGTTGTCTAGTTTTTCAGTTTCATAAGAATTTTTTTTTGAGTCCGCAAAACTATTTCGATTGCGAAAAAGTTTCAAAGTCACTTTAAACTGGAAACGTTGGTGGAAACAGTAATTGCATAAATAATAGGGCTTTAAACAGCACAGTTTTGCTGAAGAAACAGCATATTATTAAATATTGCATGGCTTTAGTAAGGTTGCTAAAAGATCAAAAGCTGAAACTAGGTCAAAAAATGAATGAGGTTTCTCCTTCAGTTTCCTCTAAAAGTCGTTTTCTTGTTTGGGAGATCATCCAACGCTACCTTGATATACCAGTCTTGGATAGTTGTTGAGCAAAAGGAGAGAAATTAAATATGCATAAAATTTAAACGATTTAATGTGTCTAAAATTAGCTAAAATTTATTGTTTTTAATATGTATGAACTAAAATATTCATTTAATTTCATTCATTTCTTTCGACTATATTGAAAATATATTCGAATATTAGTATATATATATTGAAATACTTATGAATAATTTAAAATAGATCATCAGATTTTTAAAAATTCAATCACTACCAGTATAATTAAAAGAAATAATATATATTTATTTGAGCCACAGACAGTTTTTGCACGTTGAGTGTACAGATTAAATCAAGTTCGTCGAATTACGCGAAGCTGTCAGAAATTTGAAGACCAAAAAAGCAGCAGGACAAGATTGCATAAGTAACACTGTTCTAAAAAACATTCCGAAGATAGCAGTATACTCCTGCTGAACATTATCAACAAACCTTGAGGGATGCACTACTTCTCTCTCGCTTGGAAGTGTGCAGTCATTACTATGTTGCCAAACGCAGGACAAGATCCTTTGTTCCCGCAAAGCTACAGGCCCATCAGCCTGTTGTCCTCCTGTGTGGAAAAAATTTATGAGAGGATTAATTTGAGCAGAGTCAACGAAATTATTGAAATAATGAATATATTACCGAAGGAACAATTTGGGCTCAGAAAGAATTATTCAACTTCGCATCAAGTACTTCGAGTAGTGGAGAAGATAGCAGAGTCCCGAAACAAGAAAGAGGTTACTGCCTTAGTGTTTCTAGATTTATCTAAGGCTTTCGATAGAGTTTGGACCGAAAGGTTAGTCTTTAAGCTCATCAACTTTGACTTTGCCGTCGCACTCACAAAACTTATCCAAAACTACCTTACTAGCAGAATATTTCAATTGAAAGTTAAAGACGAAGTATTTAGTGTCAAACCTATAGCTGCTAGGTTCCCCCAGTATCATTCCTTGGACCACTTCTATTTAATATTTACATTTCTGATATCCTAAAAGTTGATAGGGTACACTCTGCGCAATGTGCAGATGATATTAGACTTCCTGGAATCACCGCTTTCATGTAGAAGATCATCATTTCATCGCATCATGTAGAAGAGTGCAGGAAATGCTATCCAATTTCTAATATTAGTATGCTCGAAGTGGAACCAAGGTCAATAGTGCTGAAAGGGTAGTGGTGCTTTTAAATCCATAAGAGCTATATCACATCTCAAACTTCAAGCTGTTTGATAAACAGATCATATGAAAAGAACATGCCAAATATCTAGGTGAGCAGATATGAAATTGTACCCACTGCTGAACAAGAAATCAACACCATCGATCAAGAATCGACTAATGACATACAGCATGATTATCAAGTCTATCTTCATGTATGATTCCCCTGTCTGTGGTTATTGCAATAAGACGTGTCTCAGTAAGAACAATCATTCGAAAGTAATGTTACGATCAGTTGTGGCAGCCTCCTGGTTCGTCGGAAATAAAATTATACATCGTGACCCCGGTGTCACATCCCTCTAGGTGAGTGCATTAAATCTCAGGCTGAGAAATTCTTCCTGAATGCAGCGAACCACAGTAATCAGTTAGTATCTGATCCTGTGAACTATGACTCAGTTTGTCATCAAAGATTTTAAAGACCATAGTTCATTTTGAAATGAGTATTTAGGTCTTATTCCAAGGGAAGGCGCAGTTATAGCTTTGGATATATTCGGAACTGCGAATCGTAATTGTTCATTAATACCTATCAAACCCAAAAGGAACTTTTAATTTATCTCTAGAAACAAATAGATTTCTCTTGAAACACAAAAGGTACGTTTCTCCATCCCCCTGGGAATAAGGGGTCAACTCAACGTTGCAAATGAAAATTTCATGAACTTCACATTCCACCATTAAAATTGCAAGTTTCTAGCATAACTATATCGTTTATAACATTTGTTTTAAATTTTCGAATTTTCAACTTTTCTACCGTTAGATGGCGCATTTACATCTTTAGGTAGAGTCGGCAAGTGCAGATCGTAATATGCCATCAATACCTATCCAACCTAAAAAGAATTTTAGTATATCTCTAAAAACAAACAATAATCTGTTGAAACAAAAAAAGTTGCATTTTACCACCCCCTGGGTCTAAAGGATCAACTCACTGTTGTCATTGGAAAATTCGTGATTTTCACATTACAACACCAAGATTTCAAATTTCTAGCGTAAATACATCGTTTGAAACATTCGTTTGAGATTTTAAAATTTTCAAAACTTTTCACCGCTAGAGGGCGCAATTTTCGCATTTCAGACTTTAGGAAAGTGCACATCTTAATGTAATCAGTACCTATTCAACCTAAATTTTTTTCATTTAATCTCTAAAAACAAACATTTAACGCTTAAAACAAAAAAGTTGAATATTTACCCCTGAGTCTAAGGCGGTGTTTTTCAACCCCCCTTTTTTTTTTATCTCACGGCACACTTGAACCTATAGTTAAATTTCCGCGACACACTTAAATTATGATGATATTATGTATACGTTTATTATAACAATGATATACTCGTATAATCAATTTAAAGAGGTTTTAATTTTGATATGTACACTTATTGTGCTTTGAACTTCTTTCGAAAATAATTCAATGATCTTTAAAAATTTTCGCGGCACACCTAAGATTCTCTCACGGCACACCGGTTGAAAATCACTGGTCTATGGGATCAATTCATTGTTGCCAGTGTAAACTTCATGACCTTCACATTTGCACCTCCAAAATTTAAAGTTCCCAGCTTAATTACATCGTTTGCAATATTCGTTCGAAATTTTGTAAATTTCAATATTTTCCACTGTTAGAGGGCGCAATTATAGCTTTTGGGAGATTCGGGAAATGCAAATCGAAACATTTCATCAATATCTATCCGATATAAAAAGAATTTTTAATATTTTTATATAAACAAAAAAAGTTCGATGTTTACAGACGGACAGACAGACAGACGAAAAAGGGAAACTATTATCTCGTTTTTTTTTCTAAAACGGATTAAAATTTTTTTAAAATAAATAATAACATTTAAACTTACCGGATTATTTTTAATTAAGCGTTTTTCAATAAGTTTTAACAAAGGTTAACATTATTGTTCTGATTTATTTATTTCACTCAAGAAACGGTGATTTTCTTCATCGTATAAATTTTAAAAACGAAACGATTGAGCCATTGTATCTCGTTTGTTTTCGGAGGTGAGGGATTGCCTCCGAGGGTATCGAATAATCTCATTTTCCAGTCCTCATAATCTCATTTCGGTTCGCCACTGAGATTTTTTCCGCTTACTTCCACTCTGTCCTCGATGTGGAAAGGGAAACAATACGCTTGAAAAAGCTGCCGTCCATCGGAAGGGACATAAACCGTGGCCCTGTTAGTAGGATGGGAGGGGTGTCTCAGTCGGTATCGCGCTAGGCTTGTAATCTGGAATTCCCATGTTCGAATCCGTCTGGGCCAGAGTTCAGATTTATCTCCGCAAAACTCTCCACCCTGCCCTCGGTCAGTAGGGGACATCAATTAGCTTGGAAAGGCCGCCGTCCGTCGGATGGTATGTTAAGGCCGTGACTCTGTGCACGTTAAAGACGGGAGGCTACCATCTGTCTTACCTGACGGAAGGCTACCATCTGTCTTCCAACAGCTGTTCAGTGGCTCCCTGCCTCAAAACGTCTTCGAGCCCTCGGGGTTCTTGTGACCTGGCTATTTAGCCCATTGTGCCCAAAAAAAGTGGCGCTGTTCAAGACATGACAGTTTAGATCATTTTGTTTACAAGAGGCGATCCTAGAGGTAAAAGAGCCCAATTTAACGTTGTGTGCATAAAACGGTGCTTCTGAAAACCATAACAACTCAGTCTAATCTTTACGTTTTCCTGTAATTGCCTCAATGGCTTGTAAACTGATAAGGTTGATGGACTTTGGACGATGAATCTGATGTGATTATAAGTGATAAAGAAATAAATAAATACCCCCTCAAGCAGCTGCTTGCCACAGAGGTCTGACAGGAGCCTGTCAGTTTATATGCCACAGTAGAAGATCTGAGAGGATGGCAGGACCTCAGCAGAAAACAACACGAACATCCATGCCTTACCCGGGGCTCGAACCCAGGTCCCGTAGATCAGTAGCCAAGCACGCTAACCACTCGGCCACGGGACGGCTTTATAAGTGATAAATCCTGTAAAATAAAAAAATATTTTCCAAAAGTCTCACTCCCTAAGTTTAGCAGCATGAAAAAATATGATTCATATGAGGAAAAGACCACTTTTACGTCTTACTAGTATCGTCGTGAGCAAAACTCATAGCTAACAACATCCCTGGGCAGCACTGGCATTCAGTAAAGCAATTTTAATCAGTAATTCTTACATCACGCATCTCAAAATCACGCATCTCAATCTGAAAAATCACGCATCTCGCATCTCAATCTCACGCATCACGCATCTCAATCTGAAAATTCTTACATCACGCATCTCAAAATTAACTTTGTGAGAACACTAGATTAAAGTCACCTGTAACAACTTTATCCAAAATGAGCCGGGAATTGGCTCAGTCTGTAGCTCGCCACACTCGTGATCTGTAGTTCCCAGGTTCGAGTCCCACCTGTACCAGTGCTGAGATTTATCTCCGCAAAACCCCCCACCCTGCTCTTGGTCAGAAAGAGGATACCGATGAGCTTGGAAGGACTCCGTCCGTCGGAGGGGACGTAAAGTCATGGTTCCGTGTGCAAGAGAGTCATGCTCTGTACTCGTTAAAGAACAAGCTGGATGGTGGGTCTCCTTCCCCCACATTTTCTGAGCCCTCGATGTACTTGTGGCCTGACAATTGAGCCACTGTGTGGAAAATGCTGCCTCTCAGAGGTAAAACAACAATCCAGTTCTTTATCCAAATCATAATCCTTTAGGGCAAGAGGCGGCAACCTACATTATTTGGGTGTTATAATGGGAAATTGTCCCGCCAGCAGTATTTGTAATTAATAAATTTTTAAGTAACAATTTAATATAATTTTATTTCTCAACAAATTTGGTTTGCAAATGAACGACATGTTGAGTCATTTAAATCTGTGACTAGTGCATTTTTATACAGGACATCAAATTATACATTTCCTCTTCGAAGCGATTCACAACTGGAATAACTATTGGGTTCACTAGCATCTACATATGTCAACAAACATTTTCTCGAATGGATTTCATCAAAAACATAACGACTATATTAAAATATTTATGAATGTTTTAAAATTGGCTACTAGATTCTAAAAAAATTGAAGCTACCAGTAGAATTTTAAACAACATGTTAATAAAATTTTCCAGAAACCATGCATGATGCATAGCATTTCATACAAAGCTTGTTTTTCGTACATATATGCATTGATTTGATTGATTTTAAGTTGAGCAGCATTTTCGTAATAACTGTTCCTATCCCCAAGTTTTTAAGAATCCCCGATAGAAACAAATTAACAACCACGTGCCAGTGAGCCCATTCCGACATCTTAATCCACATTGCTAACATGATAAGAGTTCAAATGATTAATAACTTGGATAAAATCGCCCATAAATTTCCTGCATTGGAATTTCGCTACATTAACATTGGCTGAATGGAAAAAGTATCTCATAATCAGTGGCCTCATTCCACTTACATTTGGGCAATTTTCAGCAGTCCATAACCCCAGTGATTAATTGTCCAATTCATCGACGCCTTCGGTAAGGAATCATTTATAATGATAACGATATCAGAAAAAAGCTGCCTCTGCAGAGACGTTTTAATGCCTGAAGCCCGTTTCTGTGCTTGCCAAGTGATGAACGGTTTACAATTGCAACCTGATGCAAGAACAGGGTTGGGTTGTTTTACCTCTGAGCGACACTTTTTTGCACACCATGGGCTAAATGGCCAGGTCACACGGACCTCGAAGGCTCAGAGAAGGTTGGGGGAGGGGACCCACTGGAACAGCTGTTGGGAGACAGATGGTAGCCTCCCTTCAAGGCCATCCAGCGTGTTCTTTAACGTGCACAGGGTATGGCTCTCCCACACACGGGGCCACGGCTTAACGTCCCATCCGACGGACGGCGGCCTTATACAAGCCCATCGGTGTCCCCTACTGACCGTGGGCAGGGCGGGGAATTTTGCGGAGATAAATCTCAACGCTGACCCAGCTGGGACTCGAACCTGGAAACTACAGATTACGAGCCTGGCGCGCTACCGACTAAGCCACCCCCGCCCCTGCAAGAACAGACTTAACAACTTATGAGTTATTTCCATCGAATTTGGCTGTGTTGATTTCTGTAGTAACCAGCCAATGATTGATAAATTTCTTAAGTTAATGTGCAGAAGGTGGAAAGAGGTAAAGCCTACTTTATTTGCACCGACATAATTTTTACATTGTAAGCGTTAGGTGGCTCGCGGTTTATTAAAAAGACTTCTTTTTCGCAATTGGGATGATTGGCCTTATAACTAAGGCACTTTTGTCCCAATGTGTTAATTTGAGATTTTGATATATATATATATATAAACCGAAGAGCCATAACATTATGACCACCTGCCTAATATGATGTTGGTCCTTCACGTGTTGCCAAAAAAGCTCTTACCTGGCGAGGCATGGATGCTATAAGATTTCTAAAGGTGTCTTGTGGTATCTGGTACCAGCACGTTACCAGCAGATCCTTTAATTCTTGTAAGTTAGGTGGTTGAACCGCGGCAGATCGGATGTGCTGTTCCAACACAAACCACAGATGCTCCATTGAATTGATGTCTGGGGAATTTGGAAGTCAGGGCAATACCTGAAAATCTTCCTCATGTTCTGCAAACCATTCTCGAACAATCCAGGCAGTGTGGCATGGCGCATTATCCTGTTGAAAGAAGCCACTGCTAGATGGGAATACCTTTGCCATGAAAGATGTGCCTGGTCTGCAATGATGTTTAAGTAGGTGGCACATGTCATAATCTACTGCACATGAATGACTGGACCCAGGGTTTCCCAGCAGAACATTGTCCAAAGCATTACACTTCCTCCACCGGCTTGTTTTCATCCCACGGTGCATTCTGATGCCAACACTTCCCCAATTAAACGACGCACAAGTACCAGCCTTCCATATGGTGCAACAGAAAACGAGATTCATGGTACCAGACGACATTCTTCTAATCATTCAAGTTCCAGTTTTGATGCTCGCTTGCCCGTTGTAGGCGCTTTCGATGATGAACCGAGGTTAGCATGGGCACTCGGAGCGGACTGCAGCTACGCAGCCCTACTTTCAGCAGGGTTTGATGTACTGTGTGTTGTGATACATTACTCCCGTCACCAACATTCAAATTACGGGCTAGTGGTGCCACAGTATTCCTTTTGTTGGTTTGTACCATACAGGATAGCCTTCGCTCACCTCTTGGATCGATGAGCCGTGGTTGGTCCACATCTTGATGGCGTTTCGTGGTTTTTCCCTCCTCGGACCACTTTTTCAAGGTATTAATAACGTCTGACCGTGAGCACCCCACAAACCTTGCCATCTCGGAAATGCTCTGACCCAGTCGTCTGGCCATTAAAATTTGGTCTTTGTAAAATTCACTAAGTCCGCTGCCTTTCCCATCTGAAAAACAAGAATAACACTGATTAACAGAGCTCAGTATCAGGTGTTATTTATACCGTTTCATAACCTTCACACGCGCTGTCGTTTACCTGCAATTTCTTCAAGCATTTCGTTCCACGTCGTTTTATGGAACAAAATATATCGATTTCCACAGTACAAATATCAACAACAGTTCTCTTTTTATTGCAAATTTCAAAATATTCTCTATAAGGAGAAAATAGTGGAAAGCAGCGCCATTTTGCTATGCAGTTTATATCCATGGATTCTTTGTGACTAATTAATACAGTTCATTATAAAGACCCAAGTATTTTCAGAAATCTTGCTGCCTATCAGTTTGCTCATTTTATATCGATTCCAGTGGCGGTTCGCCATTAGGTGTCGGTCACATCAACATTTCTGTAATATATACACTTAAACATTAAACTCCGAAGTGGAATAAATAACAAAAATAATATTTTTCATAGATACTGCTTAACTGGCATAGTGGTTAGCCTTAACAATGCCTTAACTGGCAGAGTGGTTAGCCTTAACAATGCCTTAACTGGCATAGTGGTTAGCCTTAACAATGCCTTAACTGGCATAGTGGTCAGCCTTAACAATGCCTTAACTGGCATAGTGGTCAGCCTTAACAATGCCTTAACTGGCATAGTGGTCAGCCTTAACAATGCCTTAACTGGCATAGTGGTTAGCCTTAACAATGCCTTAACTGGCATAGTGGTTAGCCTTAACAATGCCTTAACTGGCATAGTAGTTAGGCAGCTAGCGACTGTTCCAGCAAGGCAAACTTTGTGTGTTGTGTTAGCTCTAACTAAGGCAGTGGTCAGCAGTGACTTCGGTCTTAGTAGGGCATGTCCTTGTATGAGAAGGCCTGTATTAAGCTAGGAGTAGCTTCTAGGATTCTTCTCTGTCCTATATGTCGCAAATAAAAAAATAAAATAAAAATATTTGCTCTCTGAAACATCTAGACCGTTTTATTTCATTTCAATAAGCATTTACTGAAACAATACACTAGAAACGCGTCTTAATTATCAGTGCGAAACATTACGAGAACCACCCCACTACAGAGGCTAAATTTTCGAACCCCCTACACCGTGAAACTAAATCCTGTGATGCATGCCTGCATGAACCCACAATATATATATATAGAAATTTATTACACGTTACATATATATATTTATGTTCTTTTACAATCCAGTTGATGTTCCTTTTTTCGCCGAGGACAGAATTGGGATCAGAGCCGTAACTTTTTCCTCCCGAGGCAAGAATATAAAATTGCGCCTCCCAATGTAGTGTCATAGCAGTCTTTTTCTGTGCCCCTTCATCTCGATTTTTTCTGCCTTCCCCCATTTTTTTTTTTTACCACATCTTGCCTTTTTCTGCGCCCAATCATCTTTTTTTTTTCTGTTCCTCTCATTTTATCTTTTTTTGCGTCTCCTCATCTTATTTTTTTTCCGTGCCCCTCATCTTGTGCGCCCGAAGCTAGTGCTTACTCACTTCGCCGTTGTTACTTTAGTTACTGGCCTAATTGGGATTAGCGCCAGAAATTGCCGAGGTTGCACACTACCATCTGAGCATCAGCGCCCCTGTCTAGTTGGTTTCTCTATATAGCATATTATGCTATCCCACCAATTTAGAAACTCACGAGTCGCCACTGACTGATTCAACCCTATTATCTTAGCAATTTAGCTTATTATTAATAAACAACCAACTCGGCATTTACCCAGTCCAACTCTTTAGAATACTGATTTTTCTATTATAGACTCTTTTAGAAAGAAATAAAAATGAACTAAGCAAATTACTCATCAGTATTATTAGCCAAAGCTATATTCAGTGCTCATCCTCAGTATGATGCTAAAATGCAAATCTAAATATGATAAATATCAGTATAATTAAATTTTGCTTTGCATGATACTTCTTCACGATGCCTAGATACAGGCAATGCGGTAGGCCTTAAGTTCTGCCGCATTGATCAGAGTAATATCCTCAAGGCACGTCGTTATCTGTACACTCCAGTGATCAAGCACTTCTGTCACGTCACTGCTTAACTCATGACTTGATAACGATCAGTGTTGCGGTTCAGCTGCTATGGGTTGCAGGCGACGTTCATTCAGTGAGGCCTCCATGTAATGGAATGGCGTACGCTTTCTTCATAAAGTTTTTCTTCTTCAGTTAGATAAAGTTCGCTCTTACGCAATCTGAAAGGTGCGTCCTTCCTAGAAGAGGGGGGCGGGGGTGGCTCAGTCGGTAGCGCGCCAGGCTCGTAATCTATAGTTCCCAGGTTCGAGTCCCAGCTGGGTCAGCGTTGAGATTTATCTCCGCAAAATTCCCCGCCCTGCCCACGGTCAGTAGGGGACACCGATGGGCTTGGAAAGGCCGCCGTCCGTCGGATGGGACGTTAAGCCGTGGCCCCTTATGCGGGAGAGCCATACCTTGTGCACGTTAAAGAACACGCTGGATGGCCTTGACGGGGGGCTACCATCTGTCTCCCAACAGCTGTTCCAGTGGGTCCCCTCTCCAACCTTCTCTGAGCCTTCGGGGTCCATGTGACCTTGGACATTTAGCCCATGGTGTGCAAAAAGTGCCGCTCAGAGGTAAAACACCCAACCCAACCCTTCCTAGAAGAAGGTTAACGGGAGCGCAAGGTACACTATAAGTATCCTTATTGATAGAATGCACTAGAATAACTCACAAACAGAAAATAGGAAACACAAAATAAGAAACAGTGCACAATTGTTTTCTGATAATAATGAATTGCTTATATTAAAATTTCACTGAAAGCTATTTTTTGAAAAAAAGAAGAGGCAATTTTCGTGAATCGCTTAAAACGCCCTAAACACTCTCTCAAACGACTAAAGTTGCTAAATTACGCATTATTCTAAGCTGCCTAATTTAGCAGCTTTAGTTGACAATACTCGACGAAAACGCTGCATTTCATCGTATTTATCGTTTAATCGTTTATACCTGTTCACTGTAATGGCAGTTATTTCGTTGAACAGTTATTCGCCATCCGTATTATAAAAAACCACCATAACAAATGAAGTTTTCAGTGCTGGGTTTTTTATTTTATAATGCCGTGGGCTGTATCTTAGAAATGCAAAAATTGGTAGGATCATAAAAAAAAAAACCATTCAGATGCTACCTGCTCATGGCGGCGATTTTACATATTTTCACGACCTTCAATTTGTACGTTTTCTAGGCCCTCATTGATCTCAACCATTATCCGATTGCCGCATTATAAAAAAAAATCCCAGAAGATCGTTTGGTTTTGGGCTTTTTTTTATAATGTGGCAGGCGATTTGCTCGGAAATTTTAATCGGTATTGTCCTAGCACAGTTATTCGACACCTGAGTTTTCCGTTATGTAACGTTCATAGTTAAAGGACATACTTTTAACGCTTAGACAAAAACCACAAATAAAAAATAACGATTTAATCTCCGGAATATAAACTTGACTCAATTTAATAAAAAAAAAATCGTTAAGATATTCTTTGTGACCGATATTTCTTCCCAGTCGCGTTGAAGGTAGTAAACAAAATGGCGACTAAAGGGGTTTCAAGCATGTCAAAAAGGGCTTCTTAAGCGACCAGGAGTAGCGATTCGAAAGAATTAACCCTCTCCCCCCCAAAAAAAAAACAAAAAAAATAACGAACTAACAGTTTCAAATTGTTTAGAAATACTTTAATTTCATAAATTATTTTGGTCTACATCGTACTGAAACAAACAACAATTTCACAAATTTTTAAATGCAACACTTAGAGAATTTCAAACTTCATTATATTTCCATCCTTAGTTTAATAGAAAACATGGTTCACTCAGAGTTACTTATATTGGGCCATGCCTAGACAGTGCACTGAAGGGGCGGAGCAAATAGGCAACGGACCCCAGTGCAAGGCTACCTTGACGATAAAGGCCATGATAACTCCTATGATGACGTCACGATGGAGAGAAGTTGTTTTCGAATTTTGATTTAGTATTATTGCAGGTTGATCCAAGTTATACAATGCAAATAAATATAGCAATAATTAATTACAATAATTAATGAAATAATAACTAAATATGTATTCAGTTAAGAGTTTTGCTATTTTTTTATTTTGCCTAATTGCTATAAAAATAATACATGTAATATTTTATTCATTTGTTCGGTATATCAACGGTTTCTATAACAGAAGGCCGATGTACCAGTTATGACGTCATCGTAAGTAGTCTTATGTCTAGAAATTTCTTAGATATTTATTTTTTAATTTTTTCACTGGTGAACAACAATTTATAATAATGTTTATTTATAAATGTACCTTATTCAGAAGAAAAATTATTCGTATTTATCACAGATTATCATAATGCTAATGTATATAGGAATAATTTACCGTCTAAATATGATACATTTAAAAAAAAAACATTAATATAAATATTAGTACAAAAGTACACGAGTAGTAATATTAAAAAACGAAGCATAAGAATTTTCTAGATTAAGTGCTAATAACGTACGTCATAACTTGGCTCACCGGCCTTTTGATGTAGGAAATTTTGGGTATATCCTGAAACTACCTGCAAGAATATTATACCAAAATTTATAAAATATATTCCATAAGTGCAGTCATTGAAATAGCTCTCAAGGCCTTTTACCATTGAGTAGCCTTGCCTGGGAAAGACCCTTTTACGGACTCCAAAATGTTTTAATACAGTAATTTTGCATTACCGCTAAGCCGTCAATTTCATTATACTTCTTATTTCCAACGTTTTTTAAATTTTTTTTTGATCTAATACCAATCTTTACAACAAGCATATATTTAACAACAAGCATATATTTATTATGTGGCATATATTTAACAACAAGCATATATTTATTATGTGGCAAAATCTCCTCTGTTTATATGCAGTAGTTGAAGACTGAATGTTAGGTAAAATATTGTACTGAGAATATGACATGAATTTAGAAATTAGATACCATATAAAAATTTGGTGGTGGAAAATATGTTACTGTTTATAAGGTTAACTTTGTATCAAAAGTCCTCAATAATACTCTCCTGTTGTTTTTCCACCAGCTTCCTCTGTATGATCCTAAAAATTGGGAATTTCCTCATACAATCGAAAACAATGACGCCGTCCACTATTTCAATGTATAAGAGAAAGAATACTTACTATATCAAAGTAAATATTCTCAGTTAAAAACAGTCTTCTCTTTTTCTGAATCCCTTGTCAACGAGTGTTTAATTATTGCACATTCACTTTTCTAAATAACTCAGTCACTTTATTCGACAAAAGTAAGCGATAGTTTTCTTCTTGATGAAAATATGCAATATTTATATTATACATTTGATTATTATGGTGATTTTGAAATTCAAATTTTATCCTTTCATTTTACTTACAACTAAGTTTTCTAGCTTTCTTTTCATCAAAAACACGAATTAACTCTTAATTAAATATACGATAATAATTAATTAAATATATAATAATTATTGAATCTATAAATTTCTTATATGATATTAGACAGTCCATTCAATCGCTGTTGTTGCTTGGTGCTCCTCAGGTAACGTTTAATTATAGTTTAGAAAAGCTTCGTTCAGCGCTAGTAGCAGTTATAGGTTGGGTTGTTTTACCTCTGAGCGACACTTTTTTGCACACAATGGGCTAAATGGCCAGGCTACAAGGACCTCGAAGGCCCAGAGAAGGTTGGGGGAGGGGACCCACTGGAGCAGCTGTTGGGAGACAGATGGTAGCCTCCCGTCAAGGCCATCCAGCGTGTTCTTTAACGTCCACAGGGTATGGCTCTCTCCCGCACACGGGACCACGGCTTAACGTCCCATCCGATGGATGGCGGCTTTTCCAAGCCTATCGGTGTCCCTTGCTGACCGTGGGCAGGGCGGGGAATTTTGCAGAGATAAATCTCAATGCTGGCCCAGCTGGGACTCGAACCTGGGAACTACAGATTACGAGTCTGGCGCGCTACCGACTGAGCCACCCCCGCCCAGCAGTTACAAGTATGGTTAAAAAATAATGATATGACAGTTACTAAATTAGCAAAATGCGACGATAATGGGGGAGATAGTTGAGAATTCTAAGAAGAGTAATGGAGGCAAAAAAAACAACATTAAACTATTCCAAGCCTTTTTGAAGAACTTTTTTTAAAGACTTATAAAACGGATGTGTGGAAATCGATCCTCTTGCTCCCATCCTCATCCCCCCCCCCCCACCTAATTACCTTCTTCCTGCTCGATTGCGTCACTTGCTTCCTCTCTTATTTTTTTTCGACATCCTAGCCTGACTGGGTGTACAGTCGCTCAAAAAAGTATGTGAACACTACGGTTGAATACAGAATTCAGAAAAAATATCTGGCAACGATTTTTTTAGAAATAGTGATCTGGCAACCTTCGATGTACTGTACACGAAGCTTGCCATATCATTAATTTCTAAAAAAAATCGTTACCAGATATATTTTCTGAATTCTGTAATCAACCATAGTGTTCGGATACTTTTATGAGCGACTGTATTTCCATAAACATTTAAAATATAATTTTAACTAATTAAATGTTTGAAAAATGGCTTAGTATTTCAATTTTAATAAACATCTGAAGTACATTCTTATAATTAATAATGCTGTTGTTAAACATTCAAACTTCCTTAACCTTTTTAATACAGAACGAACGTTCTTGAAGAACTTAGATTTTGATAGATTTGATGGAGATGCTTAATTTATATTCAGTCATATTTTTTCCCATAAAACCTTTATATTAAGTACAGAGCTTCAAATTAGCTTCCCATTGAGAAGTGGTTTTTACACGAAAAAAAGAGAGTAAATTTAAATCTCTTTACGAAAACTTTCTGTCTGCGACTTCCTCATTGATTACACCGGGCAACAACATGTCCTTAATCAGTTTCTTGTAGTTGTCTGCCGTGACATTCCTTAGGAATTTAGTTGACACCAGACGAAAGGCGTCCCAAGCCTTTTTCTCGTCACGCTGAAGCAGGTTGTCGAACATTTGGTCTCTGAACAGCTCACGGATCTGAGGACCCACAAAAATTCCCTCTTTAATTTTCACTTCGCTGAGTCGAGGGAATTTGTCAGCCAAGTGCTTAAAAGCTGATGCAGTCTGGTCCATGTCTTTTGCGAAGTTTTTCATCACACAGAGTTTCATGTGTAGGGACGGTAACAAGATTTTATGCGTTTCTGCCAGTGCTGGGTGTTCCACATTCTTCTCTTCGACCTTCAGAGATTTCCTCTGAGGCCAGTTTCTATTCACGTAGTGCAAAGTCTTTGCTCGGCTGTCCCATTCATGTAAGAAACAGCAGTACTTCGTATATCCCAGCTGCAGACCCAGCAACAGAGCCACTACCTTCAAGTCACAATAGAGATGCCAGCCATACTTGCTGTATTTAAGACAGTTCAACAGCTGTTTTAGGTTGTCGTAGGATTCTTCCATGTAGACAGCGTGTCCGACCGGAATGGATGGAAGTCGATTTCCATTATGCAGCAACATCACCTTGAGACACAATTTCGAGGAGTCTGAATAGTCGCCATTCTTGAGAGTAATGTTTGATTCCGAGGGCATTCATCAGGCCTTCTACATCGGAGAAGAACACAAGGTCATCTTCCTTTCTGAAGTAAAGTGCAAACTGCTCATGACGAGTTCGAAACCAAGTCACTCGGACATTTTCCTTTAGAAGATTCCATTGTTTAATTCTTGATCCAAGAAACTCTGCTTTGCCTTAGACAACTCCAGATCGCGAACAAGATCGTTCATTTCTTCTTAGGCGAGAATGTGTGGCCTAGATGTGTCGTTGCAGACGAATGGATCATCATTAGTCACCGAAGGCTGCAGAGAATCCGATGCCGGTTCGCCTCTTTCCTCATCGTCTGAATCGATGGAAAATTATTTTGGAGGTTCGGGAACGGGAAGGGCTTCCCCGTGCGGAACTGGTCGGAGAGCAGATTATATATTCGGGTACGCTATTGTCCACTTCTTTTTCCTTGTGATACCTCCAGAAACAGGTGGAACCATGCATGCAGAAGCAGCAGTCATTTGCTGATTGCTTGGCTCTCTCCAAACCATAGGATCAGCAAACGGCATTGCCACTTTTTCGCCTTTCAGCCACTTTAAAAGATTTCTTACACTTACTGCAGCTTATGTTTGGGGCCCAGGCTTTGTCCTGGTCCCTGCCTGATCTTGCATCCAAAATAAAACTCATACGCCTCTTTCACTATTGGAGTGATGGCCCTTTTCTGGCTTGAAAACGTCATTTTCCCGCAAATATAACAAAATATATCTGCAATATTAATACAGTTACGAGGCATCACTACTGCTGGATTAAAACTGCAAGGATCACCTGTCATGTACTTATGACTCACGGGTAAATGGGAGTCGCTCAAAAGATTTGCTCACCCTACGAGACGACGCTTACAACTAACGATTGCATCATCTTTTGTCCACGATCATAAAGTTGCGATGTCACCTCACAACTACATTGCAATGATGACAACAATCAGACAATGATGCAATACCTCCGGGGGTTGTGTGTATGGCGGGCTGATGCAATACAACGGAATGTGTTGCAATCTGGAGTTTAAAAGACAGCGTTGCGGAATGGTTACCTATGTACCCAATGCAGACTCAGTCTGCATTGAGTACATAGTTTATACATGACCATTTCTTCTATTGTTGGTGATAGTTATACATGATCAATGACATGACAATGGTGATAGTTTATACATGACCATTTCTCTATGAATCCACTATTTCTCTATGAACGTCTATCCTAAGCAAGAGCCAATTAACAAATTGTATTGTTATTTTCGTGTTCAGTACCTCGAAATTAGTACAGATTGGCTATTTTCATTTCGAAGCCTTTTTGTGTGTTGCCCAGTGTTATTAGTTCATGAGATACATACAAATTATATTAGTTAAGTACTGACGTTCTCTTTAAACTAGAACAGCAGACCGAAATCATCGGTGACCTATCTTCGGTGACCTATCAATGTTATAATATGAACAAGAATACGAATATTATACACGTGAACTGTATAATATGAATAAGAATTCCGAGATTTTCGATAATCGATTTCTTGTTTATATTATACACTCGGCATCCATTGACCATATATTAGGGCGGGGATGGCTCAATCGGTAGAGCGCCTGGCTCGTAATCTGCAGTTCCCAGGTTCGAGTCCCAGCTGGGTAATCGTTGAGATTTTTTTTCACAAAGATCCCTGCCCTAAGTCAGTAGGGGACACCGATGGGCTTGGAAAGGCCGCCTATAGTCGGATGGGACGTTAAGCGGTGGCCCCGTGTGTGGGAGAGCAATACTCTGTATACATTAAAGAACATGTTGGATGGCCGTTACTGGAGGCTACCATTTGTCTCCCAACCTTCTCTGAGTCTTCGGGACCCTTATGACCTGGCCATTTAGTCCATTGTGTGCAAAAAAGTGAGGTACAACAACCCAACCCTACCTAGAATAGAGCTCAAATTCAACTATCCGACCACATCCCTCTCTATGGTACATCCTAAATACATGATTGCCCATTCTTAAATTTTTTTCCTGGGGGAGTTCTTCCAGAGTACCCAGCATTGTGTCAAAAACTGAGGACCTGTCATAGGAACTGATGAGTTTTTAAAATTAATTTCATTTCCCCCCTGATTATTGTGAATGTAGGAGAGCTTAAATCAACCAGTTGAATTTCAGCAGAAAATTTACTAGTATATAGTTAATTGTTGTTATCTGTCTAGAATAAGACGTATTAAACATTTTGGTTTGGGATGTTTCATTATTGCTAAATTTCCAACACTAATTTCCACCTATTTCCTTCGTTAAATAATATTCTTCAAATTTTATTAATCAGTTACCACTGTCGCAGTAACTTGTGCAAGATAGAGATGTTGAATGCTGCGATTCTGCAAAATAAAGCTAGTCATATTTTTATATATTAATTAAAACTGATATTATTTGTGGTAAGTATAAAATATCAAAAATTGTGTAATGAATTATACCTATTAACCTAAATATCATAAATAAAGAAAATAACAAGTTTCCAAATAAAAGATTCAAAATTTGATTTAAAGTAATATGAAGAAAATCATTAATTAAAACATGCCCTCGAATCAAAGTCGTATACTGTCAAAGACAGGACAAAATTAATTTAAAGTATTCTATGAAGATTATTAATATACAGGGTGTTTCTCAAAGGTCTAGTCATACTTTGGGAAAGTGATGAAAAAATAGTAATGAAAAAAGTTCCTATGAACGCTTCCTTTCTGAGTTAGAGGACATTTTGAAACTGCAAGTAAAGAAGCCTGTTAAAAGATATGATACTTGTATCTTTTTTGTAACGGATACTTTTGCATGATTTGCATATCTGATGGCATAGTAGATGTATGCACAAGATGGACAAAATCCTGCCACTCCTGGGCGATCTAAATTGCACGTATCCTCCCAGGTGAATTGGTAGAGGTGGTTCAACTTGATAGCCTGCACGTTCTCCCGGTTTGAATCCACTGCATTTCTTCTTATGGGGACACGTTAAGGCTGATGTTTACACCACTCCGTTTCCTAATACGCAAGCTCACCTTAAGCGGATCGTGGATGGTTGTCAAAGAATTCAAAACACTCCTGGGCTTTTTGAGCGTGTTCGACAGTCGATGAGAAGACGCTATGAGGCATATATTGCTCAGAATTACCCGAGAGGCCATTTCGAATACTTGTCCTGATGTAGACTTTCATAATTGTTCCCATCGATCATTTAGAGTGTGTCATTAGAGTGTGCATCGATCATTTAAAGTGCCTAGTTATCCCTAGTGCTGTAATAACTTGAGTAAAAACTAATTAGCTTTATCGGCTTTCATACTTGCACTCTCAAAATGTGATATAGCTTGGAAAGGAAGAGTTTCTGGCCTAATATTCATTGGAAATGTTTCATCATATTCATAGTAGAACACGTTACCACAGTTTGAGTAGACCTTTTGGAAACACCATGTATAACGGAAAAAGTCTTGTATCTTTTTATCCCTAGTATTTCTAGATTACTCCTGGACAACTGATTACTACGAAGTATTTACTAATTGTGCTACCATTTGGTCATGTTAGATTATGACATTATAATCTAGACTTTTCATACGAAAGCAGAATCTCCATCATGGCGCAATTATCTTCTGACACGGGGGAATGGTTGTTCATTGGGGTGGGGGAGTCAGTCGGTAGCACGTCGGGCTCGTAATTTGCAGTTCCCAGGTTCGAGTCCTAGCTGGGTCAGCGTTGAGATTTATCTCCGCAAAACTCCCCGCCCTGCCCTCGTTCAATAAGGGACACCGATGGGCTTGAAAAGTCCGCCGTCCGTCCGATGAGACGCTAAACCGTGGAACCGTGTGCGGGACAGCCGTATTTTGTGCACGTTAAAGAATACGCTGGATGGCCTTGACGGGAGGCTACCATCTGTCTCCCAATAGCTGTTCCAGTGGGTACCCTCCCCTCAACCTTCTCTGAGTCTTCAAAAATTTGCACACAATGGACTAAACGGCCAGGCCCTTGTGACAGATTGGTCCTTGTGACCTGGCCATTTAACCCATTGTGTGCAAAAAAGTGCCACTCAGAGGTAAAACAACAGCAACAAAAAATAGTTGTTAGTTGTAATTGAGACAGTGATATGGGAATCTGATGTATCGTACTGCGGCTTATACTTTGTGAGAAAACTTGTACAGTCGCTCAAAAAAGTATCCGAACACTATGGTTGATTACAGAATTCAGAAAAATTATCTGGCAACGATTTTTTTTAGAAATTAGTGATCTGGCAACCTTCGTGTCGATTTTTTTAGAAATTAGTGATCTGGCAACCTTCGTGTCACGTGACACGAAGGTTGCCAGATCACTAATTTCTAAAAAAATCGACACGAAGGTTGCCAGATCACTAATTTCTAAAAAAATCGGTGCCAGATAATTTTTCTGAATTCTGTAATCAACCATAGTGTTCGGATACTTTTTTGAGCGACTGTACAAGAGAGATGTAGCTGTCTTTTCAAGCAGATTTGGACCCTGCCTAATATTTTAAATTCTTAAACTCCCAGTTTCAAATTAATCATGAGTTTCCCCACGTTGCCTTAATACGAAATCCTACTAATATATATTGAGTCCTTGTCTTAAATAGAACTCGATATGGAACATTAGATCAGTTCGCCACGTTTTTCCTGTTTGTCATTTGAAATTAAAGTTAGTACTTTTCGGCTTCCCCAACCCCTTCTTGAATTCTTGACTGCCCAGTCTTACACTCCTTCTGGAGGAGTTCCCTCATGCCACCCCACACGGCTTTTAAAAATTTAGGTCTCTAATCTGTCATGGGTTCTGATTAGTGTTTAAAATTAATTTTATTTTCCTACAGAACAGTGGTTCCCATTTGGTGGTTCGCGTTAAAAATTCTGTAATGGCGCCTTAAGCAGTATTGTCCAATTATGTTGCAAATATATTTTTCCTCTGTGACAACAAGCATGTGCATGCTTGAAGCATTATAACATGACTTCTTTCTGCAGCGATTAGACAAAATTCAACAGAATTTGTGCAATAAAGAAATTTAATATGAAATCTTACAGATAAATCATTTTATAATTAGAGTTCTACAATTTAATATTTAGACTCTAAATTGTAGAGGTTTCATAATGATACATAGAAAAATTTTATAATTATAATTATATAATGTAAATTTTAATTTGGGGTTTTCTTTTAAGTCATTATTACCTGGGGCTTCGCAATACATTTTTTTGGTTGAAAGGGGTTTGTGGACCGAAAAAAAAACGTTGGGAACCACTGCCACAGAATATTGGGAAGGCTTCAATCAACCAGTTGAATTTCAGCAGAAAACTTACTAGTACAGTCAGTTGTAGTTTTTTCTCTAGTATAAGACACATTACGTATTTGGGATTGTAATGTTTCGTTATTGCCAGTTTTCAAAAGCTAATTTTCTGACCCCTTCATCCAGTTAACATGTTATGTTCTCTAGACCACTGAGCTACCGGCCGCTTCGTTCAGTTAAACAAAATATTTCTTATTTTATTAAAAAAAAACAGATAATATTATACATAGTATATTAACGGGAACTAATACTATTTTTATAGTTATCATAATTTTATATCAAATATCGTGTAATAAATTATACATATTAACATAAATTAAGAAAATTATAGCACTTTCCAAATGTTTAAAATCTTAATTTAAAGTAACATGAAGCAAATTATTTATTTACATATATTTTCCTATTAAGAGTCGTATAAGGTGAAAGACGGATCATAACTAATGAAGTCTATGAAGATCATGGATATATAATGAAAGAAATTCTTGTTGTATCTTTTTTCCCTAGTTTATCTAGATTACTGGGAATAACACTTTCGAACACGTTCGAAAAGTCAGGGAGTGTTCTGAATTCTCTGACAACCATTCACGATCCGTTTGTGGAGAGTTTACGTATTAGAAACCTGGGTAGAGTAAATATCAACCTTAACGTGTCTCCATATGAAGAAATGCAGTGGATTCAAATCGGGAGAGCTTGCAGGCCATAAAGTTGGACCACCTCTACAAATCCAGTGGGCAAGATACGTACGATTTAGATCACCCAGGAGTGGTGAGATCCAGCCGTCAGATATACAAATCATGCAAAAGTTATCCAGCATCATATCTTTTAACAGGCTTTCTTACTTTCACTTTCAAAATGTCCTATAACTAGGAAGGGAAGCGTTTCTGACCCAATGTTTATAGTAGAGGTCCTGTATAGTTAGAGGCTGGCCTTCTTCTTCTTCTTTCACATCCATCGTAGACCTGGTCCTATTTGTAAAGTGGGCCTCGGCCCACTTATCATCAGGACCACAAGCCAAATTCATCGGTGAGTGCTAAATTAAAAGAGCAAATTTGGAGTAGAGGTCGAGAGAGGGACGGAGGAAGGCAGATCTAAAAATGATCCAGAGATGGTAAATAGCGTCGTTTTCGTGTGAGGAGAGTTTCGTGTGTGCTAGAGAGTGTAAATGTTTAAATTTAGTGGGGAATAAGTGTAAATAATTAATATGTGATGATATAATTTGTGTTTAGAAAGGGTTGAAGCTGCCGAGCTGAGCTAAAACGAGAGCAAGCTGCTGGATCCAGTCAGAATCGTCTCAGCCAATGAGAATGCAGGAATTTTGGTATTGGCTGAGCGCTGAATCCAAGATGGAGGCAATTTGGAAGCGAGCGAGTTCGAAAAGGAATTGTAAGTAGCGAAATTTGTAATAGAAGTGGGAGAAAGTAATAAAAAAAGAAAAAATAAAATGGCCAAAGCAGAAGTTATTTGAAGAGAGAGAAATGTTTAAAGACAATTTGAAGGTAGTAAAAAACATCGAAACATTTCTGTTGTGGACATTTCTCTAAAGCTGTTAGATAGAGGTCTTGGAATTTACGTAGAATAAGGCCAGTGCCCGATAGAGTACGTTTGAGTGCGAGAAGGTCAGGGGGTATGTCCCAATCGTAGGTGGCTATTTTTGGATTTGCCAAGAATTTGAATATATCAACAAGGTCCTCGAAAGCTTCTAAAAATTCGGGGCCATCTTGTTTTTGTGTAGGTTCGGGAATTCTAGTGTGGTCAATGATATAATTTTGTATGTTGTCAATAAGTGTTGATGTGCCAATAATGTCATATGATTTTAGTTTTTTTTGTGGGTCATCATTAGGGGGTGAATCGGGAGGGGTGGTGGGATTTTTCCTTTTTAGTTGCGATTTTTCATCGCTCTCATTAATCTGGGGAGCGGGAGTAGGCGAGGTATCAAGAGAAGAAAGGGAGGTACTTAAGTGTGTAGTAGATTTTTGAGGTGAAAGAGGGATAGAGACAGTCGAATCGGTTTCAGCAGGAAGGTCGATAGTTGGTGCAGGTGGGGAAGAAGTAATTTTGGAGCGATTCCGAAATGAAGAACAGTCCTTTATGAAGTGGCCAGGAGTCTTGCACCATTTGCAGAGTAAGGATATGCCAGGATAGTAAACTGTGGCCGAGAAATTTTCTATGTGGAGGAAGTTGGGGATTGCTTTCTTCATTTCCATGTGCACTATCCTTGTGCCCGATTGGATGGATTCCAGTCCCGGGTATCCTAGGTATTCTTCAGTTACACTAGTTACAGTTCCAAAAGGTTCCAAGGCAGTGGCGATGGCATTGTTGGTAACAAAGAAAGGCAATTTGGAGATCGATATTTTCTTTACAGGGAATCCCAGTCGAGTACATTCCACTGGGTGCTCGTTGAAGAAGCCAGGAGGGACGACAGCAAATGCATCAGCAGTTTTTTCGGTCGCAAAAGTGAAGATAGTAGTAGATTTGTTGATGCGCTGTGCAATGACGATTTCAGCAGGAGTCACAGAGTTCGCAATATGTTGCACAATAAATTCAAAGGTAAGCCCTGGGTGTTTCACTCTAAACGAACGTTTTAATCGCACATCACTATGATAATCCATGTTCAATCGTTTAAATCCAGAGTGCAGATATCCAAAATTCGAGAGAGCTGAAAAAACGTGTTGCTTCAACGAAATCCGAGATTGGAATCAGAGGCTGGCCATTTCGGTGATTCACTGCCATTGGTTGATTGAGTCACGTGGTTTATGGACGCATGTTTTGTCGTACCGTGAGACGAAAGTCTATGAGTTAGTGTATGTACCAAGTTAAAACTTCTCAGTTGTTATAGTTTTATACATTTCTACCACTTTTTTGTCTATGAAAGCTGTCATATTTTATGAATGTCTCACTGCGCTGCATTTGGGTGTAAAAATTTCACTCAAAGAAATAAACTAATGAATATTTTTTTTTCCGAGAAACTCCATCAGAAGACAGCAAACGGCTGCAACAGTGAAATGAGCTAACTGAAAACAACAAATAATTTCATTTAAGGTTCGTTTGAAAAACGAGCTAATATTTCCATTTTGTCGTCTGCCTATGTCAGTATTTGTTCGTCTGTCTGTCAGTCTCTGTTAACTGTTGTCTGTCCATTTGTTTTTCCATTTGTCTGTCCGTCTATAAATAATAAATTTTTTTACTTTTAGAGATATATGAAAAATTCTTTTTGGGTTGAATAGGTGTCGAACAAATATCGCGATTCGCAATTTTGAAAAATTTCAAAAGGTCTAATAGAGCCTTCTAGCGGTGGAAAAAGATGGAAAATGCTAAAATTTCAAACGAATATTACAAACAAACTATTTACACTGGAAATCTGAAATTGGTAATAGAGTGTTGTGGTCAGAAGGTTTCCAATGGCAACAAGGCCAAAAGGGGGTGGAAAAATGAAATTTTTTTAAAAGGTAAAACGAAACCATATATATTTTTTTGATTCACGGGCACTAACAAAATATTAATGATTTAAACAATATTTGAAAATCTCAGCGTTACCTGTAGACGTTTAAACGTCTCTAAATCAATAAATGTTTTTGTGAAAAAAATTTCGCCGACATACGGGATTCGAACCCGCAACTCTTCAGAAACATGCCAGAATATTCTAACCTGTTGAACTAATGCCGTCTCAGTCTTTTTTCCACTAATAATGACTATCACTCTTCCCCTGAATCGTTATGGCACCATCTATGATCTCGGTTGGCAACTATTTCTTTTCTAGTGCTCTGAGTAAGATGGAAATAAATATTTTTTATCTTTTTATTTATGATAATCTCAACGTTAGTTGACGTTTAAACGTCTATAAATCAATAAATGTTTTTTGTGAAAAAAACCTGCATTAGTTCAACAGGTTAGAATACTCAGGCATGTTTCTGGAGAGATGCGGGGTCGAATCCCGTATGTCGGCGAATGTTTTTTTTACAAAAATATTAATATTTTCATTTTTCGAATTCCCATCAGTTGAAATTTCCAGTGTTAGAGAGTGGTAAAGGCGGTAAATGAAAACTCGAAAAGCGACCTCTAGCGGCGGAAAAAAGCTGGAAAACACCAAATCTTTAAAAAAAATAGCAAACGATCTATTTTTTGCTAGAAACTTAAATTTTTGGTCATAGAGTGTAATGATCAAGTGGTTTACACTAAGAGTAATGATTTGTCCCGTTGGTAAAATGCAACATCTCTGCTTTAAGAGATAAATTAAAAACTTTTTTGCACATTACAGGTATTAATAAAATATTAATAGTCTATTTTCTCATTTATACAGTAGTTCGAATTTCCACTGTCAGATTGTGCTGAAAGTGTAAAATAACTAGAAGAACGCATATCGCCTCTGGCGCATATGGGAATCTCATTTTCAAAGAGTAGGAAGTTTTTCCTTTGCCTACTTTTTCACTCCTAAAAAGTTTCAATTATGGATATTCGTGTTGTTTTTCTGCTGAGGTCCCGCCATCCTCATGGACCTACTATGGCGTATAAACTGACAGGCTCCTGTCAGACCTGTGTACAAGCAGCTGCTTGAGGGGTTATTTATTTATTTTTTAATATATGATGGGTGAAATACACTTAGTAGTATTTTATTAGTAATTATAAAACATAATATGTATTTGTCTTTTAGTTCTTAAATGTAAAAACTTGCTTTTCTCTCGTTCCTACGAAAATAGTGGGCAGATCATTGCTGTCAGTGGAATTTTTACCATAAACAGATCACTTGAAACATTCGTTAAAAATTTTGCAGTTTCGATATTTAGTCATCTCTAATGATACAAATTAAAACTACCTTTGAAAATGCGAATTACATTTTATTAGTAACCAAATAAAAAATTTCCAATTATCTCTTAAAATAAAACCGTTCTATTTCTTACCTACCTTGGGTTTAGAGTCAACTCATTGTTGCCAATGGAATTTTCAAGACTGTCACATTCGATGACCAAAATTTCAATTTTTTAGCATAACTACATCGTTTGAAACATTCGTTTTAAATTTTGGGATTTTTTGATTTTTTTTCCACCATTAGAGGGCGCAATTATAGCTTTTGGAAAATTCCCAAAATGCAAATTGTAATATTTCATCAATATCTGTCCAACCCAAAAAGAATTTTTAATTTATCTCTAAAAACATACACGGTGAATATACACAAAAAACATATATGGTGAAATATTCGTTTTAAATTTTGGGTTTTTTCGATTTTTTCCACCATTAGAGGGCGCAGTTATAGCTTTTGGAAAATTCGCAAAATGCAAATTGTAATATTTCCTCAATATCTGTCCAACCCAAAAAGAATTTTTAATTTATCTGTAAAAACATACATTTTTCTGTTAAAACAAAAAAAAAGTTGCATTCACCTCCCCCCTGGGTCTAAGGGGTCAAGTGATTGTTGCCAATGGTAACTTCGTAACCTTCACATTTCAACGCCGACTTCTAACTTAACTACATCGTTTGGAATATTCGTTTGATATTTTGGAATTTTTTACTTTTTCCATCGTTAGATGGCGCAGTTATAACTTTTGGGAGATTCAAAAAATGCAAATCGTAGTATATCAGTAATACCTATCTAACACCAAAAGAATTTTTTATTTATTTGCATAAACAAAAAGGTTCGATGTCTGCAGAAGGACACACAACAAAGCGAAATTTTCTTTTTAAAAAAGCCCTAAAATTTACTTTTCCTTTTTTAGCCGTTTTCTAAAGTGTTTCGAATCATGAACAGGGAAATCTGTATCAAATATTACCCTACCCCTTTCCGGAATCCATAAATACTGTGCAATACCATTCAGCTATGCAAGCTAAACAATCCGAGCGACGATCAAACATGGCGTCCAATTTTCAGATGGCCAACCTCTACCTATAGGGGCCTCTAGTTAATAGTAGAGGCCCTATATAGGTAGAGGTTGGCCATCTCAAAATTGGACGCCATGTTTTGTCGTCGCTCCGATTGTTAGGCGTCCGAACTGAATGGTAGGTATTGAACTATTACTTATGGAATAGGGAAAAGCACACATTAATATTTGATTATGATTTCAGTGCAAACAATTTAGAAGAAAGCGAAGAACTAAGAGTAAATTTCATGGCCTATTTTTTAATATAATTTTGAACAAAATATTATTGCTTTCACACTGTTTCAACTACAAAACAAATTTAAAGCTCCGGAGCTCTTAACCTTTATCAGAAAATATTGTTACGGATGAAGTAAATATTTAAAGAAAATCTTTTTCAATACTTACTTGATTTCACTAGGTTTTTCCTCTTGCCATTTGTGGATTTTAGATTTTTTTTTCAGTGAATTGATCAAAACGGTTCTACCAGTGTACCTCGAAAACAGTGGTCGATCATGACAAGTGATATATGAAATAGATATTTAGAAAGGCTGGATATATAAAAAAAAGGATGCGAGGTCAATAGAAGTAATCGAGCTGGAAAAAAGTAAAAATCTGACCTCCGACATGTCCCTTAAAGTCAAATATAGGTCATGCAGAGATGAAATCTTGAACAACAGGTTCTGAAAACGTAAAAATTTCTTTGTAGGGGTGTTTTGATTGCAAATATCAGAAAAGATACGAAACTTTGATGAACTAAGATGGCGGTCCTTCAAAGTTAAAGGTCATTACTATACAAATTGGCGCTTAGTTAAGTTTTTTTGATGCGGAAAGCAAGCACATTAAATCATTTTTTCTACTTGAATCCTCATTGCAATACTTTTACTGCCTTTTTCACTTCTTTTTTCTCTTCTTAATTGCCTTTTTTTCTCTGCACTCGAAATCCGTAGTCTAAAAATAACGAAACATTTTAACATCTTCAGAGTAATATCATGGCAAGACGGGAAAATAAATTTATCACAAATGTCTTCTTGCAAATTAGAAATAATTATATTTGCAGACAGCGCTGTATTAAGAATATAAAATGTTTGCAATTTGCGAAAAATAAGCATTCACAGTGTAAAAAGAAATAAAAGCACTGTTCATTCACTGTAACTAACGAATTTGCTTCATAACAGCATAGTGAATTTAAAGCTGCACATTGTGTATCTATAGGCGTTTTCAGTCTTGACTGATGCCAAATATATTTCACACACTTTGTCATGGGAAGCTATTCGAGAAACAATGTAACCACATATATGATAGAGAACATTTTTTTTCCTGTAAAGATAGCTCATTTGAAGAAATAAACCACTCCTTGGAGAATTTGATCTTAATAAATTTGCTCTTTTTATTTTCCGATTGCCATGAAGGTATATTCAGAAATTCTTCCAAAAACTCTCTATCGTCTTCATCATAATTACTATTGCTGACATATTTCAAATAATGAGCAACACATATTAATTTCAAATTAATCCTGAATTGTAGGGCATTTGGAACAGGGTTTTTAAGCCTCAAACACGAAAACAAATTTTCCAAACAATTCTGTGTGAATTTGGAGGTTAAAAGAAAACAATATCGTTTTTCTTCAAGGAATAATCTCTGCAAATCAATGATAGATTTTGTTGTTAAAATTAATCCACTTTAACATGGTTTCCAGTAACCAACCTGTAATACCAAATTTAAGGTTTTCAAAAACATTGATACAACTATTCAGAAAACTAATTGTTTTATCATATTTCTCGCCTTTTTTTCTTAGAGCTACCACTGGATTTCTTGACGTCATAAGATCAAACCAACGTTGAACTAATTTTATAAAACAAGAAGTTGTCTTCAAAAATACATCATTATTTTTGTTTTCAATTAAATATTGCAATCCTGTACTCAAATCATGACTAATGACATTCTTTGCTTTTCCAACTTTCATTTTATCAAAATGCCTTGGATTAAGATCCTCAGTATATAACTTTCGGCTATCTTTAATTGGTGTGTGTCTTGATGTTGGCACAATAACTGGATATGTTCAAGAGAAATAAAATTTGTTGGTAGTTCAAATTTTTCTTGACTTTCCTTTGAAATTGTAATTATTTTGTTGTTAGTTAGAGCTGTTTTGATATTTTTTAACAAATGTGGGACATCAGCAATGAAGTATAACTGCCTTGATGGGTCACATGGATGCACACAACTATTCCAAGTTTTATTATATATTCCTGCAATAATGCCATATTTTTTCCACATGATTTGATTACTACTACTCATATCAGAAGTGATTGCAACCACATTTAGACCTATGTCTTCTGTATTTTTAATGATCCTGTTGACTACATTAACAAGAAGAGATCCAGCTAAATGATCATTTGTGAAGTAATATGCAACAGTCTGTTTCCACCTACTGCTTATTCCACTCAGCATGAAAACTAAAGCTTTTGTTGCATTATCAGTTTGCTTTCCGAGTGTTACATAACCTAAAGAGTTTAATGCTGGATCAAATTCCACTCCAGTAGATATTGCCATTTCATTTAGCAAAAGGACACATTCCTTTTGCTTTTTAGACAACAACATTTTTATACTTTATCTCTAAATCGTTTAAATTTTGCACCATTGTAAAGAATACTCCCCATCTCCCCAACTGGTGCAGTGGAAAAAAAATTGCAGATGTCCATGTTGAACCACAGTCACTCAGTAAAGTGAACCATACTTGTGCAATACTAAGGTGAAATGCTGTAAATCTTGCATTTAAATGTTTTCATCAGAGGTATTGTAATAATTAGTTGGTTGACAATTATTCATCGTTTAGTGAAGAGAAATCATATATTTAAATATTTAAGGGAATATATATATGTAACATTATGTTACTTTATGAACTTAATATTACACATATGAGTTAATATCACTTTTACTTTATCAACGTTTCAGCACAGAGTTTTGATAACATTGATGGTTGATAACAATTGCCCCTCATTAAATAGTGATTATAGTAGAGTAGATAAAAGAAATAGCCCATTAAAAATATGAATTTCAACTAATTTTTGATTAAGCATATTTCACAATTTTAATGTTTTCCCTTAATATTCAAGAATGTACTCCTCTCTCCACTAAATGATGAACATTTGTTTTTAACTAAGACTAATCATTACACATTTAACTATAACTAATCATTACATCAGCATGAAAACATTTAAATCCTTATATGCAAAGGCAATATTTAAAATATCATGGAGTGGAATTTGGTTCATTTAAATCAACATTCAATATCTGTTGATATTACATTTGATTTTCCTTTGAATTTTGTATTTTTACCGACACGCACGGTAATTGCTGACTTCTTGGCTCAATATGACCAAACGATATGGCAGTTACCTTTGTGTCATTGTTGTTTGAAAAGTCAAGTTTGATTTCTTCAAAATTTCCTTCAGTGATACAGAATGAGCAATCTAAAGCAAACTCAGATATTATGAGAGCAAAAGTATAAAATTTTGATCAAAAGTAGATTAAATCTTAAAATATTTTTGAAAGTTTTCTGTTACACAAGTTGAATATTTAAAACATTTATTTGCATTTCATTCTAATTCGTAATTAAAAAAAATTCAATATTATTCATACATTTAAACATATATAAGCTATTAAAGTGTCTGTTTCGTGAACACAGAGAGACAGAATTAATGTTAGCAATTTTGCAACCGCCATCTTCAGTTTAAAACATTAATTTCTATAAAATAATTTTCCCTGGGAACAAAATAAGTTTTAAAACCACAGTGTAATTTCTATTTATGATCAAAATTACTTTGTATATCATATTAATTATCTTGAAAAATCTTGCATATTCTCTGAGTGTGCATTTAGTTAAAATGCAATATAATTCAGCGCAAATATAACTTCACACTGTAGATGAAAAACCTATAATGAAATAAATGACATACATTTTAATACAAACTAAACCTTACTTCACAAAAAAAGGAATTATTTGTTGGTTTCCAGTTGTTTCTTTTCATTTTTGCCCCCATAGCTTTCTTCTAATAATCTCTCTAGGAAAAATCTTGATTAATTTTCCTCTCTCTGTGCAATTATCGCACCCAAAGGCGACACAGTGAGGTATGACTAAAATATAAACCTTTTTGAACGTAAAAAAAGGAGTAAAAAATGCATGAAATTGCATCAACTAAGGAGCTTTGCTAAGCACACATAGAAACATATCGACTTTTGTTTCAGAGTTCGACAAAACATGGCGCCCATAAACCACGTGATTCAATCAACCAATGGCAGTGAATCACCGAGATGGCCAGCCTCAAACTATACAGGACCTCTAGTTAATAGGAATGCTTTGCATTCTATGCGCAGCAGAACACAGTACCAAAGCATGATTAAACCTTTAAGAAACACGATGTATATTCACAATCTTCATAGACTACTTTAAATTAATATTGACCTGTTTTTGACAATTGAATTGGAGAGTATATTTTAATAAATAAGTTACTTCATATTACTTTAATCAAATTTTCAAACATTTATTTGGAAACTGTTATAATTTCCTTGATTTATATTATTTAAGTTAATATGTGTGATTTATTACACAACGTTTTGGTATAATATTATACTTACCAGAAATAATATTGGTTTAATATATATAAATATCATCTGCTTCAATACAAAACACCTTTTTTTGTCTTTGGACCTTCCGTCTAGCACAAGCTACTGCGAATGTGGTAACTAATTAACGAAATGAAAAAAAATATTCGGTAACTGGAAGAAAGAGTAAAAAAATTAGTATTTGAAATTTGGCAATTATAGGAGCATCAGAATCCAAAATATGTAGTTAATATTTCTTATACTAGAAAGGAAACTACAATTGCTATACAGTTCTAATTTTTTTGCTGAAAGTGAACTGATTGATTAAAGCCTCCGACCTTCCCAATGTTCAGTGGGAAAATAAAATTAATTTTAAATTCTAATCAGGCTTAATTTTAAATTCTAATGAAACTTAGGCTGTCAAATTGTGGGTCGCCACTTCTAAGCCAGTCGCGAAAAGCTCGGAAGTGGGCCGCAAAGCTCAGAACTATATTTAGAACAATAAAATATTTTCACAGTAGTGAAATAACTATCCACCTGATGGTTTGCGCTTCCTGTCTTTGGCTTCCTGACTCACATGGACCCACAGAGAAAGGAGAGGCAGAGTGTCCACATATCTACTTTTCTAGCAATTATTAGCGCCATCAACGTCAGATTACGGAACTAACCTTATATGTCGTGACCTTGAGCAGAACAGTACTGTTATGTTTTGTAAAATTAAAAAACACAGAAATTAATAGAATAATTTATCATGAATACATATATATATTGTTAAAATCAAATAATCTGGAAGTAATTGCTTCTTTTTAAAAACCAAAAATTAGTAGTAGCATTTTAAAATCTTTAAATATATTTTAATATTTAGCGAGGTTTTTGGCCTTCGAGATAAGTAAAGAGAATGCCATCGAATTTATTTATGTGCGACTTAGTTTATATTCAGAGGCACGCTGCTCTATGAAATGTTAACATTATGGAAACATTGTCGTTAGCGGATTTGGATTAGCTCATTGTCATTAATTTGTTTTAAAAGGAGGGAACCTCTGTACCCTCCTTATTCTGTGTATGGACCACTATCAAAGTATTCTTTCACCTTCCCTATTCTTTATATCGATTCTTTAGTTTACCATAACTTTCCCGTGATAAACCCTACACTGTTCTCTGGATCATTCTGTTGTAAGAAAATTCTTATCTTAATTCGTGTGATAAATTAAGGGTAAAGGAATGTATGGACAAAACCTGCTAATGGTAAGTGGCGGTGTGTATGTATGTGTGATAAATTCCATCAATTGCAAAATGAGGTCTCAAAAAATTCCGATTAGTGGTAATAGGGCACGCAAAAAATTCCTCCAACTCTAATGGGGACCACGACTGGAAAAGTTCGAGAACCACTGGCTTGGATCATAAATCATTTTGTTTAAAGTCTAATAGATGTAGATTAAAATTAAACTTTTATGCCAGAGCAAATCATGATACATTAAAACAGCAAAATTATTAATCCTGGAAAAATTGGGGCAGTCGGTAACACTCCAGGCTCATAATCTGCAGTTCAAAGGTTCGAGTCCCAGCTGGGCAAATCGTTGTGATTTGTTTCCGCAAAACTTCTCGCGCTGCCAACTTTAAAGTAGTAGGGGACACTGATGGGCTGTAGGCTTGGAAAGGCTGCCGTCCGTCGGATGGGACGTTAAGCCGTGGCTTTGTATGCGGGAAAGCCACACACTGTGCACGTTAAAGAACACGCTGGATGGCCTTAGGGACAATTGTCCAGTGGGTCTCCTCCCGCAACCTTCTCTGAGCCTTCGGGGTTCTTGTGAGCTGGCATTTAGTCCATCGTGTGCAAAAAAAAAGTGCCACTCAGATGGAAAACAACCCAATCTAAATGAAAAAATCTACGTGTTCATTATGTTAGAAAGTAGATAGATAAGATAGATAAATTTTATTTCAGATGATGTTTAACAGTATACAAAGCTTTTGAGTTCTCACAAGAGTAGACTCGTTCGTGAGATCTCCATACAGAATCATTTTAAATTGGAAACATCAGTCATCACATTGAATATAATACATAAAAAACGAAAACAACTCAAAACAAAGAAATTCTAGTAATCCAGAAAGTGTGAAAGCCAGAAAGGTACATACATTCAATATCTATGTTACATATAAACAGTTGTAGTAATTCAATGCAAAAAGTTTCCACATCAAGTTTCAAAATGCAACTCTTCAGAACTTTAGAAAACAAATGATAATTCGTAAATAATAGTGCCTAAAAATTTCCTTATTTAATTGAAGAATTTCATAATTTATGTTTTTATCTCGTCGTAATTGGTAATTATTTGTATCAGTTTTAATGCTTTAATTTCTAAAGTAAAAGTATTTAATAATTTCGGAAAAATAATCATAACGTGAAGGCAAAATTCCTGCTTCCCGAAACAAAGGTAATGAAAGTTGCGTTTTGGGGCTTTTAGTTAATAAGAGAATAAATCCCTTTTGCAGCACTAAAAGTTGTTTAAAATTATTGAAACACATGCCCCCCTCCAAGATTTTATACCATATGTTAATTGAGAATGGATTAATGCATAATATAGTGTACACATAAATTTAATTGAAACTAATTGTATTACGAGATATAAGCGGGCCAGGTTACGGATGACCTTCTTTTTAATCCATATTACATGCAGTTTCCAAGTTAGGCATGCATCAATCCAAATACCTAAATATTTCACTGAAGGTACAAAAGAAATTTGAGGACAATTACAGTGATTTTTCGATGAACAATTTGTATTATGACATTTCATTTATTGAGGTGCCAAATATCTGTAACAGAACTATTTTTCTTTAAGTAGAAATAAACTGCATTTGTCTTTTTCAGATTTATTGTTAAAAAATTATTTGTGGTCCAGTTTTTAATTAATTCTAGATCACTATTTGCTTGCTTAAAAATAATCGAAGATTCAGAACCGGTATGTGTCAGGCAAGTGTTGTCAGCAAAAACAGTTAATTTACCTGTTAGATTAATGTAATCTGAATCATGAATGTAAACAATAAATAATAAGGGCTCCAGGACAGATCCTTGGGAACTCAATATTCAACTTAGTTCAAGCTCTGTACGTATCATTTTTTTTCATTTTTTGCATTCTGTTAGTTAAATAACTGCTAAACCAATTGAATGCCACTCTCTAACTCCAGCAGCTTGTAATTTTTGAATTAATATTTGATGATTTACCGTATCGAATGCTTATTTAATGTCCAGAAAGATTGTTAATGCATGATCACTGTTATTCATCGCTGTGTAAATCGTATTTGCTACCTATAATAATGCATCATCCGTACGCATTTTTTCTCTATATCCAAACAGTTCTCCAGTGGATCCCCTTCCCCAACCTTCTCTGAACCCTCGAGGTTCCTGTTAACCATTCCATTTAACCCATTGTAAGCAAAAAGGTGCTGCTCAGAGATTAAGCAAGCCAAACCTAGTAGATATCCGAGTAGGTTTCGGTGTAAATTCCTTAATTCCAATGAGAGAAACATTTGCTCTCTCTGAGTATAAAATTTTAGGCAGTTAAGCAACAAATAAGCGATTGTTTGTTTTTACCTGTCTTCCTATTGCTTTTGGCTTTGACATTTGTTGGTTTGTCAGTTTATCGGTTTGTGGATTTGACAAAAGGTTGCTGCAAATATCTTTCTAACGCGATGGAGAAACTTAATGATTTATATGTCAAATGAAAGCTTGTGATGGGGGAGTGTCACAGGTTATAAACAAATGATCCCCTGAACCATGGGAATTATGAAAACAATTCTTCCGCTATATCTCCTGAATGCGAATGCCGAAAGTAACAAGCTACATATCAAATGATTGCTTATGACGCGGGGAATGTATTAGGATACGCAAAATTAAACCTCCATACTTCCTTCCTCCATAAAAAAGAGGGGGGGGGGGGGGCGGGGGTGATAAGAAAATGTTTGTTCCCCTATATTTCCTGAACGCGAGTGCGGAAATTAACGAACTATGTGTCAAATGAAAGCTTGTGACTCGGAAAGTGTCATAGGCTTTCAAAAATTAATACTCTATGCATTCGTTCCCCCCTAAAAAATGGGAAATATTAAAGTCGTTCTACTTCATCTTCCGAACGCGAGGGCGTGGGGCATGGGTGGCTCAGTCGGTAGCGCGCCAGGCTCATAATCTGTACTTCCCAGGTTCGAGTCCCAGCTGTGTCAGCGTTGAGACTCATCTCGGCAAAATTCCTCGCCCTGCCAACGGTCAGTAGGGGACACCGATGGTCTTGGAAAGTAAACACACAATCTCTGCAATGGCTTATCTATTATCTGCGAAACGATATCTGACATTCACTCCGTCTATTGATGGAGAGAAAGATATTTGAAGAGATGAACACAGCTGCTAGAACGTCTGAGAAATGTTTGCATATGAATGGACTTCATTTCCTTGCACATCTCAGAGACGTTTATGTAATAATCCAAAGGATTAATGAATGCACTTTACCTGTCCAACTGTAATTCCCTTCCTTTTTATGATCTAGCCCTTAATACACTATGAATGAATAAATTCTGCTCAATAGTGAAACAACTCTTTAAAAATTTAATGTGCCCATAAGTGAGAAAATTCACTCACTTATGATTTTTTTAAAAATACTGATATTTTGGTGTTAAAAAAGTTTTAAATCGTAAATTTAATTTTTAGTATACACTAACTATTTCGTGGTTAACAAAACTTTATGAAGCCACAGAAACTTTGAATTCAATTCGCTCTAAGTCTCTTATAATTATTTTCGCTCTTTTAATTATATTCGCTCTAACTCTTTAACGCTCTCAGGACTCTTATATTTATATCTTTTTCCAGACTTTAATCAAGAAACAGTCGTATATCAGAGACCAGATTCGATTGATGGCATCTCGTTGTTTCCTTTATAAACTGCGGTTAATGTGCGAATTTTGTGGCTTTAATCATTACAGAAAAACATTCTGAAAAATTAAAAAAATCAGAATTTGATTAATAAATTATTCGAGAACAAAGAAGAGAATTGTTCTTGCAATGAAAGGTACGGAAAACAAAAGTTTTGTATCAGATTTATATTGTGCAAAAATAATTACTTACACTAGGAATCTAAATAAATTGTGCCACGATTCCACAGTCGGGGAAATTTAATCCATTTCTAATATTCATCAATAAATTCTTCGCAATATGTGTAATACAAAGGAAATGATTTAAGGCAAATAAATATAGAAATCAGTTTTTGGGTGAGAGAAGATGTGAGACAAAATAATTTGTCGAAAGGAAATGTGAAGAAACAATAATATTTATTTATGCATGTTAACTAACACAAGAAACACAGATTGTAGCAAGTTGAGCTTATATTTTTATGGGTGCTGTCATGGCGAGTTTCTGTTCCATTTGTCAATTGACCTCGTGCGCTACTTTTCTTCTGTCACCAGTGACCCTACAGGGAATTGTGTGACAAATGCTGCTGACGGGGACAATTCTTTATGATAGCAGATGACACGTTGAGAGTTTGTAACGAAGTTGCAATTTTATTAATGGCAACAGCATGCTGAGTGATTAATCGATAGTAGGGTTAAGTAATTTTACACTGACGGTGTTTTTGTCGTCCAATTTTAATGTAAACACTCTAATGATTTAAATAGAAATACTGCCCATACGAAATGAAATTTCGCGGAAAAGTTAAATTTTTCTATAATTATTGAACACAAGCCTGCCATAACCACCTTATCGTGATCAGACATTGAACTATGAACAGCGTATAAGCTATACATATATTCAGCAATAACGTTAAAAAATTGTAATTGAAATTTTTGAAAATGGAACTGGTAGCTATTTATTTTTAAAAAATTAGTAACTTATTTATAATATTCATAAATACTTTAATAAACTGTAAGAAACTTATTTTATCTAAAACTTCTTAAATCAGTAGCTTGTATTTAAATTTACACAAAACATATTATTTAAATGTTTACTCACATTTAATATTTTTCCTTTGTTCTCTTCTTTTGTTTAATGACTGTCCGGGCTCAGTCAAGGCCACTTTGATGCACCAGGCATGGACAGCCTTGAGTAAAAGGAGGCAATAAAGGAGATTTATTAATTATGCATAAAAATGCAAATGATGTATTTTGTTTAAAATTTAAGTTAAAGCTATGTATTTTAAAACAGGTTAAAATAAAATTATTTGTTCATAAGGATTTTATTAAAATAATTGAGAATATTTTAAAATTAATAGGCATATTATTTAAAAATAAGTAACTACGAGTTGAATTTTTAGAAATTTACTGTAATAAAAACTGCTATAATTTTCAAAAATAAGCCTGTTATGTCGAGGTGGCTTAGCTAAGGCAACACGCCCTATAACAGAAAGCCAGAGGATCAAATTTATGACAACTAATTAAGTGGTTTTTACCATATAAACTAATCTTATATTTTTAATTCTAATATTATTACTGGTGGATTCTGTTCTAATCTTTATACTATTTAACAATAAATATATTTTGTTTAGAAGAAAAATTATTTGTATTTATTAGCATTATTATATTTGATAATAAATACGAAAAATTTTCTTTCTAAATAAAATTAGCACAAGAGTCCACCAGTAGTAATATTAGAATAAAGAATTATTTTAATATTAAGATTCCTAGTATAAGTTGATATACAGGGTGATTCAAAACTTATCGTTCAAATTTCGTGGGGAGGTAGGGAATACGTCAGGAAACCGATTTCACATAGGAAAGTATGTCCGCAAACGTCATCTACATGAACAAAATGGACAAGCAAAGTGAACACAAGGAAACAGTACAGTTAAGTGGTAACGAATGTAACTTTTATTCCAACAAGGTAAAGTACAGGTTCACAGTAGGTGCTCAAAATTGCGACCATTTACACTGACACAGGATTCACAGCGCCGTTGCATTGACCGCCGAACATTTTCAAAAACGCCTGGCATATCACGGACAATGCCTGCGGCGGCCACTATTCGTGCAACAAGGTTCATTTCACTGTCGACGGGGGTCTCGTACACATGGTCTTTCATGGCCCCCCACAAAAAAAAATCCATGGGCGATAAATCAGGTGACCTGGGTGGCCAAGCTATCGGTCCACCTCTACCGATCCATCGAGCTCCGAATGTTCGGTTCAGGTAATCACGCGCAACAATTGTGCTATGGGCTGGAGCCCCGTCATGTTGATACCACATATCTCTGCGGATATGCGCAGGAACAGCGCCCAGAAAAGTCGGTAACACTGTCTCGAAATATATTAGGTATTTCCGGCCGTCCAATCGGGGCGGTAGCAAGTAAGGTCCCAACAAACAGTCACCAATGATTCCAGCCCACACATTTACGGCAAAACGATGTTGCGCAGCGTGACTTCTCGTACCATGCGGGTTGTCGTAAGCCCACACATGTGAACTGTGTGTATTGAACACACCTTCACGACTCAATGAAGCTTCATCTGTAAAAAGGACAGAAGCTGGAAAACTGGGGTCCACGGCACCTTTCTGCATGAACCATTGTGCAAATTCCACACGCTTCGGATAATCGTCAGGATGCAGTAACTGCACCCTTTGCAGATGGTAAGGATGCACACGTTCCTCGTGCAGTATCCGCCACACTGCTGACTGAGAGACCCCAAGCTGCTGAGCAATAGCTCGTGTGCTGGTATTCGGATTATCTTCGATGGACTGTAGGACTTGTTCTGCGACGTTGACAGCCCGCGTCAGTCGTCTTCTCCCCGTATCCTGCATGTTGCTGCGCAGTGAACCACGTTCGCGCAGATTGCGATGCACACGTGCAAACATTTGATGCTGCGGTATTCTTCTGTTGGGGTATCGGTCTTCGTAAACTTGCCTAGCTCGGCGGCCGCTTTCGCCAGCTGCCCCATATGCGAGATGCATATCTGCTAGCTCTTGATGCGTAAAACGATTCATCTTATCACTAGTAAGTCAACTCGTACACTGATGACAGTGGGAGTGGTCGGGCGAGCTGTACAGTCGCTCAAAAAAGTATCCGAACGCTATGGTTGACTACAGAATTCAGAAAAAGTATCTGGCAAAGATTTGTTTTAGAAATTAGTGATCTGGCAACTTTTGCATTCTGTACACGAAGGTTGCCAGGTCACTAATTTCTAAAAAAATCGTTGCCAGATATTTTTGCTGAATTCTGTAATCAACCATAGCGTTCGGATACTTTTTTGAGCGACTGTACACTGGTTGGGTACACACAGCGCCCTCTACATACGCATGCGTACATTTGGGAACATACTTTCCTATGTGAAATCGGTTTCCTGACGTATTCCCTACCTCCCCACGAAATTTGAACGATAAGTTTTGAATCACCCTGTATATAATTAAGAAGTTATAATAATTAAAATTCCTAGTGTGAGTTCCACAATATAAATCTTATACAAAATCGTGGTAGGACTATTAAGTTACGTGAAAGTTTTGGTCCATTTGCTTTCTGTTATAGAGTGTGTTAGCCAAGACCACTTTGATACACCAGACCTGCTTGAACAAAAGGAATGGAATTTATTATTCATAAATTTGCAATCGATTTAAAATTTAAATTAAAGCCATTTATTTTAACAACAGTTAAAATAAAATAATTTATTCATTAGGATTTTATTAAAATATTAGAGAACATTATATAATTAATTACCAAATTTTAAAAATTAAGTAACTACCAGTTGAATTTTTAGAAATAAAGATATAATTAAAACTGCTTTATTTTTGAAAACTAGTTCTTCTGCTACTGCATTTTCCAGGCTCGTTGTATCGAGGTGGCCTTGGCCCGGTTAGGGAGAAACATTTCTCTGATATATCATATAACTTTTACATAGAAACGAATTCCGCTAAACTATTTTTTAATTCTTCGTGTTATACGCTGCAGCTAGTTTTTTTTACATTTTTATTAGTTAATTATTAAAAAAAAGTGAACTAATTTGGAACTAAAAATACCAGAAATAATTCATAAAATTTGAATATTCTTGAGTAACATCATTCTAAACGCTGAGAGAATCATTTATAAGAGACAGTACCTGAAAAAAATATCAATGGCTGAATCGTGCTTATTTTTAATTATTAGAAATTGATTAAATCTTGAAATCATAACAAAAATAATTTATTCGACTTATCGTGTCAAAAGCTGGAAGAAAAAATTAGAAATTAAAATGACATTCTGAGTTTACCAGAAACAAGAAAAATTTGAAATTAAAATTATGACTGATTTTGAGATTGGCTAGCCACAAGAAAATATGAAATTCAAATTCGGCTGATACTGAGCTTAACCAGCTACAAGGATAAATTTAATTTAAAATTGCAACTGATACTGAGCTTAACCAGCTACATGGAAATTTTAATTTAAAATTACGACTGAATCTGAGCTTGATCTGTTACAAGAAAAAGTGAAATTAAAATCATAACCAATTCCTGAGCTTGACAGCTAAAAGGAAATGTAAATAAAAATAACCGATTCTGGGCTTGACTACTCCAGGAAAAAAACGAAATAAAAATATAACCGATTCTGAGCTTGACCTACAACAAGAAAAAGGTTAATTCACAACTACGACTGAGTTTGACCAACTAAAAGAGAAATCTGGAATTAAAAGTATGACTGATTCTGAGCTTGACTGGACCAAAACTCATCTCAAGTATCCATAAACTCCCGTAACTCGTCCAAACTCCCGATTAACGAAATGGACGCGTTCCTGGCAAATCTGCGTTCTTCAGGAATATTATAAAAATTTGTAGTATATACAGGGTGTCTCAAAAATATAGGTACAAACTTTTAGAGGAAGTAGATAACATCAAAGAATGAGAATTACATAGGAACCCATAACTGGACACTTCATGGGAAAGTGGTAGCAGAGGTACGAGATCTGAAAGGACACAAGGCAGTGATTAATGGGAAAACATTTATTGGACATAATTATTATAAATGGTGTACTAGATTTTACATTTCATAATGTTACAGCAGATTCTCGAAATTTCCACCATGAGACGTGATGCATGCGTGACACCGACGGAGCATTGACGGAGTCTGTGTGGAAAGCGTTCTTGATACATTTGTTGAGCGGCTCGTCAGTTGCCCTCAGCTATTCCATACACTAAGTGCATGTCTGCCAGCTCCCTGTTCGAATACCTTTGCATGCTCTTCGTCAGCCGACTACCGCTGGAATGAGGAAATCCGAAATTTCCCCTCTAGCGCACTGATGAACAGCGCCGCCTATTGACTTACGGTGACGTTTCCGGTTAGGGGTTCCTATGCAATTCTCATTCCTTTAGGTGTAATCTACATCCCTTAAAAGTTTGTACCTATATTTTTGAGAAACCCTGTATATATATATTTGTACATTTAAGCATTATGAGCTGCAACATCAAGGGTCCCTCTGTATCATGAAATTCAATTTATAAAAAGATTCAAAATTACGAATTAAAGTGAGAATGATTGATTCGATTTCCTTTTGTTTCTGCTCTCAATTTTACTGAGTAATGCCTATACATTGATATGAAAATAATAGCACACAAAGTTTTTGAAAGCTAAGGTAAGCCTGGACAAGGACCTCTCATTGATCTGTCATGTAGAATAATAAAATAATAATAATGTTTGTGGCAGCCGTAATTCATCGGGAAATCAACACACGCTCCAAATTTTCAGATAACGTTTCTAGGTTGTGGTCCGGATTGCAGTGCCACATTTCAAGTCGAAAGTCCAAAAGGGGGGCTTGCTAGAGGTAAAAAATATTTTACCATGCTATTCCTAAGGGAAACGAAAATCGCTGTCAAATCTATTGTTCCCATTTACTTCTTCCTAACTGAAAATAAGTTAAAATAGCATTAAAATCTACTGCCTCTGCGAGATTCCCCACATTCTCAAAGGCATTATTGAGCCGTTCCATTTCAGCTAAGGACCCGATTTTCTAACCCAACATGGAGTCAGGGAAGGGGAACCCACCTACGAAATTTAGGATCTTTCGGTGAAGTACGTCGGGAATTACAGAATGCTAAAATCTGACGATCGTTTATCACGGGCTCTGAGAGCGCGCGCCGAGTCAGTAATGATCTTTACAACACCGGGAAATTCTTCCTGTTGAAAATCTGTGCTAAAGTGTCTGGAAGGGGGGGGGGGGGAAGGTTCTTACAAAATATACCTTTAATGCAGTAAAAATAAGAATATACAGGTTAAAAGTGAGACACGAGCTGTCGCAATTTGTGTAGGGACGAAGCCACGGGCCAAGTGAGAACCTGATTTTTAAACCAATCACCGGGCCACACGGGGCACGTTGTGCAGGAAATTTGGACTTGCGAACGAATTTTACGGGAGCCATAAGGTAGGAAAATCTATTGTAACGGAAATAAAATCTCGATAGCTTACGCAGAAACTAAACTACGGGATTGAAAAGTTCTCTCTGACGTCAACAACGATCACGGCTAATTTCTTCCTGTTGAAAATCTGTGCTAAAATGTCGGGAGTGGTGGTGGTGGTGTGTGTGTGGAGGGTTCTTACAAAATTTAAATGAAGTGAAAATAAGAATATACAGGTTAAAAGTGACACCGGGCAGCGCCGGGTACGTTTAGCTAGTCTATATAATAATCAACGTACACGCTGCAAATTTTCAGAGAATGTTTCTGGTTGTGGTCCGGATTGCAGTGCCAAATTTCAAAGGCCATAAAAGGCTTTCCGGACACGTCAACCCATGCAGGCAGCCAGCTCAGACCCGAAAACAACATTTATGAGTCACATTCCCACAATAAACAAAAAATAAATACCCCCTCAAGCAGCTGCTTGCCACAGAGGTCTGACAGGAGCCTGTCAGTTTATATGTCACAGTAGAAGGTCTGAGAGGATGGCAGGACCTCAGCAGAAAAGCGACACAAACAGCCATGCCTTACCCGGGGCTCGAACCCAGGTCCCGTAGATCAGTAGCCAAGCGCGCTAACCACTCGGCCACGGGACGGTATAGCACTTCCAAAAACACACTTAATACATAAAAATATTTACAACAACAAAATACAATAAAAATGCAACAATAAATAAAAATAAATAAATTAGAGGGACCTGACAGTCCCCTCCCCCAACCATCTCTGAGCCGTCGGGGTCCTTGTGACCTGGCCATTTAGCCCATTGCATGCAAAAAAGTGCCGCTCAGAGGTAACCCAACTCTTCCACAAAAGGCTCCATAACTTTTCCATCACCGAGAGAATATTGTTTCAAATCGAGATTTAAATACATTTGATTGATATCTTTAGTTTCACCGCAGTCGCATATTTTCTTAATAAAGTTTTTAAGAAATTACGGTGCTTTAAATATAATTCCCCATTTATGCCAGAGATCTTACTAATGAAGTGACCATTCTATGTGTATTAAATTATTTGAATTGACAATTATTATTGAAATTATTGATTTGAAGTATTGTGTGCAAATATCTTAGCCGCAATTAAACGAACATTCTAACCTTAGTCCCACTTGTCACATTCTCAGCGAAAAATGATTTGTTCTTGTTTTTTCGTGCTACGATATGACACACCCTGCTGCAGTTTGACAATGTCAGTTACCGTTCTCTAGACAGAGCAAAAAATCAGTCTTAAGTCTATGCTTCCAATTAAACTAGCGTAACACAGACTTTTGCTTTGCATTTTCATTATTTGGGGCACATAATTCTTCACTATCAATGAAAGCCGTTGGCTAAACTGAGAGGACCTGACCAGCGGAAGAATGATAACCTTTTCCGCGTTTTGAAGCAGTTTTGCTAATTAGACTTGTTAAATAGTCTCATTTAGTGTGTTCCACGTAAAGGGCTGACTTCCAAGCAATTATGATTTGTGGTTTAATTACAGATAATTTTATGCTACGTACTTTCTGGTAATATATAAAGAGTCTTTGCTAGTTTTTTTTTCACATTTTTCCAAGAACATCGTTTGAAGTAGATGCTTTTTTTTTACCTCTAAGTGTAACTTAAAACAGCGTCAGAGTTTAGCCCCATATTTCTCTCCTCCCCCTCCAACAGGTTTCTCAAATGTCGAGAGCTATTGCACTGAATTTGAATATATGTCTTTGCGCAGCGTAAGTTAAAGAACCGTAAAAATCTAAGTACTTGAGCTACAACTTTTCTTCTCTCCCTCCTAATTCCCCCTCCCCGCAATATAACCAGGGAAATAATTTTTCCTAAGCAATATGTCTCGAGGCCGAGTGCTTAGTGCCCTTGGCTCCTGATTTAATTACCTGGGTTCGAGTTCCGGGTAAGGCATGGATGTTTGTATTGTTTTTCTGCTGAGGTCCTGCCATCCTCACAGATCTTCTACTATGGCATATAAACTGACAGGCTCCTGTCAGACCTCTGTGGCAAGCAGCTGCTTGAGGGGGTATTTATTTTATTATTTAATATGGACTATGGTCATCGAATTCGGATTTAGGGCGGGGATGGTTCAGTAGGTAGCGAGCCAGGCTTGTAATCTGCAGTTCCCTTGTTCGATTCCTACCTGAGCCAGAGCTGAGATATATCTCCGCAAAACCCTCGGTCAGTAGGGGACACCGATGAGTGTGGAAATGTCACCGTCCGTCGGATGGTACGTTAAGCTGTGGCCCCCTGTGCGGGAGAGCTGTACCCTGTGCAAGTTAAAGAACATGCTGAATGGCCTTGACGGGAGGCTACCATATGTCGCCTAACAGTTGTTCAGTTAATCTCTCTCCCCAACCTGCTCTGAGCTATGGGGTTCCTTATGATCTAGACCAGGGGTTCTCAACGTGGGGTACGCGGTAAAAGTTTTTGGGGTACGCCGCGAAAGCTCAAAAGTCGCTAGATCTAGTAACAAAGTCGCTAAGTTGGCAACACTGCTGTGCAAAAATGCCATTTTTTGTGTTTATTGATATATGTAATTTATGAATACAAAATTTAATGTATATATAAATATGTTTTATTTTATTCCCATTGTTATACTATAACTATAGTTTTATCTATCTATATAAAGTGTATGCCAGTTACATACACATTTCCAGGGGGTACACGAAGCATAAAAGGTTGAAAACCACTGATCTAAACATTTAGTCCATTGGTGCAAAAAGTGCCGCTCAGAGGTAAAATAACACAACCGAATTCGGTGTTCTGCTTCCTCTCATGATTTTAAGCAATGATATGATAAGAAACACATATACAACTTAGAAAAGAATTTCTCTTAAAAGGAATGGTCCTGAAGTTCTTCCTTACACAAGTTGCAGAAACGAAAGGATTTGACTCACAAACTTTCTTCTCTCATCTCCAAAATAGTTCGCCCCCTCCCAGCCTATAAAACTGGAGAAGAATTTATCCTAAACAGTAAAAGCTGGGATTACCGAATTCGAACATTGATTCCTTTCATCAGGATTTAAGCAACAAAGAAATTTTGAATTTAAACCCCAAACACTTCTCTACACTCAAAAAATCACCTTCACATAAATCTGGAGGCAGAATTTCTACACACTGCACAGAAGAGGGTGGGTCAGTCGAACAGGGGCCAAAGGGCGAATGTTAGTGGGTTGCATTGTGTATCCCAGTGCTTCACACTAATAAGTTATGGCTGATGCGTTGGGACCACGTGAAGAAAGATAACAGATGAAACACTTCAGTGCTCTGACAGAACCTCAGCTGTTAACCAAAATTTAATAGTTACCTTTTAAATGTCACGAACAATTTAATTTAGTAGAAATTTCATAAACTAGATTCTCCTTTTAGCACGGATCTTCCTCTTCTTCGGAAACTTATATTTCAATACGGTCATCTGCAAGGATCAATCAATTTGCCCCTTGTTTGTAAAGCCCGTCTGAAGCAGGATTGGTTGGGCTATTTGATTGCCCCCTGGAAAAATAACCGAGGAACCGTAACTGGGTAAGTCTTCTTTCGTTCGCTGCAGAATCCAATTGATGAACACTCTGGAACCTTTGGGACTTATTAAGATTCTTATTAAGAATTCTGAAGTCATCATCATCATCATCATCATCATCATCATCATCATCATCATCATCATCATCATCATCATCATCATCAAACAAAATAAATGTTTCTTCTGGATATGTTCGAGTCTTTCGACCCTCTCCTCCAGATGGCAAGGTTGGATAATGCTAAGAAGCTGATGACATTTATGTTAAAAAACCTCGATAAAAAAAGAAATTCTTAAATCCTGTGGAAAAGATTCACATCATTTAGAAATTTGATTGTTCATTGTAGCAAACTTTGTGCTTAGTCAGATTTTCTTGTCCAAGTAAACTGAGCAGACTTAGTTCAAAGATGTTTTCCGTTTGTAATCTTGCTATTAGGTTGTTTCTCTGGATCGAGTAAGCAGTACAATTCAGCAAAACATGAATCACCGTTTCCTTTACGTTGCACGTCGGGCAATTGGGGGAAAGAACTTTTCTCATCTTGAAAAGTGAGTCATTCAAAGTGATGCACCTGTTCTGAGTCTGGTGATGCACACAAAATTTCTTCTTGAAAGGTGCAGATCATTAAGTGGAAGGATCTTGTTCTCTGCTAATTGTTGATGATTGATCTTTCTTTCAGCGATGACTTGGAAATGATGTAGGAAGTTCTCCTTTAGATTTTCTTTATTTAATTTAGAAACATATAAATAACCAATTTACAACTGGTGGTATTTGTCATTGTTAAGGGCCGACTTTGCTAAGAAATCAGGAATTTCGTTTCCCTGGACACCTACATGTCCAGAGATCCTTGCAAAGTAATTGTGGATCCTTTATCAATTATTTGATCGATGGTCTCAATGATGTTTAGGTAAAACCCATTGTTTTGGAATGACATGGATCTTCCCGGAGAAAAAACAAAAATGAGATTCTATCTGTAAGTACAACAAAATTAGATTTTGGTTGTTTAAAACACTACTTTAGAGCCATATCAATTGCACTGAACTCAGTAGGCACTCTGAGGCACATTGAAGCCTGATAGCTTTAAAGTGAGATATTTCTGAGACCCAGAAAACCGCTCCAGCTCTTTGTGTTAACTTGTTTAAAGATCCGTCAGAGAAAATCTTAATATGATTTTCATATTTTTGTTCTATGAGCTCCTGAGCAATAATCCCATAATTCCCATAATTTCCTAAGCACTAAACTGATATGTTCCAAATTTAACGCTCAGATTTCCCCTGTGTCTCTCCATACTGTGTTAAAAATTGTTATTGCCATATACACTGAAGTGCCATTGAATTAGGGATAGCAGCCTAGTAACGTGTTGGACCCCTTCTGGGCCTGATAACGGCTGCCAGACGACGAGGCAAGGACTCCACAAGCTGTGTAAATAAGGTTGGGCGATCCATGCTTCCTCTAGAACTGTCCGCAATTCTCTCAAGGTCGTCGCTGATGGGACAGGGGGTTCGAACACTCTGCTCGACGGTATCCCAAAGATTTTCGGAGGGATTTAAATCTGGGCTTCTAGGTAGCCAATTCATTATTTCAAAGTCAGCAGAATACTCCTGCAAACATGCAGTAGCCAACCTGGACCTGCGAGATGAACAGTTGTCTTGCTGGGATCCATTGGGATGCACGATGGCCATAAATGGGTGTAAATGGTCAGCCATGAGTTCTACGTATCGGGATGCATTGAGAGTCGTCAGTACACGTACCAATGGTTCCACAGACGTCCAACTGAAGACACCCCAGGCCATCACTGAGTCACCACCAGTTTGTACTGTTCCGACCTGATATGCAGGATCAATGGCTTCATGGGGTTGGTGCCATACTCTCAGTCTCCCATCGGCGTGAAGAAGTTTAAATCGGGATTCATCACTCCAGGTTATCCGTTGCCAATTTTCGATGGTTCAGTTTCGATGTTCTTTAGCCCACAGGCAAGGCGTTGAGCTCGGTGTCGTGCCTTTAGAAGCGGGACTTTCGTAGGGTTGGGTTGGGTTGTTTTACCTCTGAGCGGCACTTTTTTGCACACCATAGGCTAAATGGCCAGGTCACATGGACCCCGAAGGCTCAGAGAAGGTTGGGGGAAGGGACCCATTGGAACAGCTGTTGGGAGACAGATGGTAGCCTCCCGTCAAGGCCATCCAGCGTGTTCTTTAACGTGCACAGGGTATGGCTCTCCCGCACACGGGGCCACGGCTTAACGTCCCATCCGACGGGCGGCGGCCTTTTCAAGCCCATCGGTGTCCCCTACTGACCGTGGGCAGGGCGGGGAATTTTGCGGAGATAAATCTCAACGCTGACCCAGCTGGGACTCGAACCTGGGAACTACAGATTACGAGCCTGGCGCGCTACCGACTGAGCCTCCCCCGCCCCTGACTTTCGTAGGTCGGTGGCTCCCGAAGCCGAGACGATGAAGTGAGCGTTGCACGTTCTGTGCACTGATTTCCCGGCTGGAACCCGCATTCAGATGGGAGGTGATTTCAGATAATGTCTGACCCCAATCGGTCCATACAAAGCCGGTAAGACGGCGAAGCCCACGATCATTCAAAGCTGGTTGTCCTTTGCAGTTTGTCCGGGTGCTGGTTTTTTGCCGGAATTTTCGTTTTTCCTGAACATTCTTGAAACTGTCGTACGAAAAAATCGAAGTTCGTTGACAATTTCGGAGATCGAGTGTCTCATCCGTCGGGAAATTAATTATGCATAAATATGCAATTGATTAAATCGGTTGAAATTTTAAGGCCTCTGTCGAATGTATCTAAATCCCGCGCCATTACCATTACGCTTCTCATGACGAATGCTTGGGGAAGTCAAAGCTGACAGCTACATATGGTCAGAGTTTCAGTCAGACATGCGCGCAAAATGCGGGACTTGCAGTACTGAATTTGGATAACGTCTCCTATCCCTTATTCAATGGCACTTCAGTGTATAATAGAACCCGATTTAGAACCTAAAATAATACTTAAATAATACTAAAATAATATTTTATAATGAAAAATAATACCCGATTTAGAACCTAATATAGGAAAAAAATAGTAAAATAACTTTTGTCCGATATTTTTACTTCATCGTTTGGAATTTTAACACTATCTCTTCCCCCGCCATTCCTCCCCTCCTTTTCCTCTAAAATGTTTTACCGGTAGAACACGGAACGGGTATGGCTCAGACGGTAGCGCGCCAGGCTCGTAAACTGTAGTTTCCAGGTTCGAGTCCTAGCTGGGTCAGCGTTGAGATTTATCTCTGCAAAATTCCCTGCCCACGTCAGTAGAGGACACCGATGGGCTTGGAAAGGCCACCGTCCGTCGGATGGGACGTTAAGCCATGACTCCGAGTACGGGAGAGTCATACTCTGCGCACGTTAAAGAACACGCTGGATGGCCTTGCCGGGAGGCTACCATCTGTCTCTCAACAGCTGTTCCAGTGGGTCCGCTACCCCAACCTTCTCTGAACCTTCGGGGTACATGTGACCTGGACATTTAGCCCATAGTGTGCAAAAAAGTGCCGCTCATAGGTAAAACAACACAACCCATCTGGTAGATCACGAATTTCTTCTAACGAGTTTTTGCTGCCGTCTTGCTTTAAACGTTTGTCTCTACTTCTGATAAAACTCTAGTGTCAAGTATAAATTCATTTAATTTTCAACCTCATGATCAAGGGTGCGCGGATAATTCAAAGGACCGTTTTCAGCCTATAAAAGTGTGGTTCTAGAAAAATATAAGGTTGGAAGGGGGGCTGGCAAAGGGCGTAATCGGGTCGGAAAAAAGAAATAATCGGGGAGGGGGGGACAAAAGAAGGGTAAGAAGTTTGATTTTTGCTGCAGTATAATATTTTCAACTGCCTTTTAGAGGTCTATGAAAAATGTCTTGACAAATGAGTGAAATAGGCAAAAGTTTAATCATATTTGACCTCAATTAACCTTACCAGCATTCCCAAAGGGAGGTTAGTGGGGGCGGGGTCTGGCTAAGGTCACCTCGATAAAATAAGCCTGGACTTTGTATTAATAGAAGACGAAATTTATGAAAAAAAAAATACAGCAGTTCTAATTATATTAATTTTTCTAAAAATTCCATTGGTAGTTAATTATTTTTAAAAATTTGGCAATTAATTTTTAATATTTTCAAGTAATTTAATAAAATCTTAATAAATGAATTATTTTATTTCAACTGATTTGAAAATAAATGGCTTCAGCTTAAAATTTAAACCGATTTAATCAATTGCATATTTATGCATAATTAATTTCCCTCCTTTCTTCCCTTCTTTTGTTTAAGGCTTTCCAGGCCTGGTGTATCAAGCTGGCCCCTTTGCCTCCCTCCCTCCTCATATTCTGTCCTGACAGGTGACACGTTGTGTTAAAATATCAAGTTCTTACCTATAACAAAACTTGATATACAAAGCTGCGATCTCTCATGTATTTTTGTTCGATGTTTTGAATTTCCAATTTCTGACTAGAGTTTTGACGTGTTTTATACTACTGTTTTTTAAACAATAAAACGAAATCATTTTGTGAATTTTTTTTTAATTTCCCACGAGACAAATATCATTCGAATAATAAGAAAAAAAACATTTAGATGCACAATTTATCTATCTACAAATATATATAACCTCATTGAAGTAAAAGCATCATTACTATGAAAGATAATAAGCATAATGGTAACTTGTTCTATCATCATGTTTATGTTATGAGCACTGAGAGAAATTGCCTTCAAGAAACTTGTGAAAAACATGAATGCAAGTAGCTTTCTGAATGACATCTTCGTTTAGATCCATTGACAGTAGTTATCATTTGCTTCGGCCGTTCTAAGTAGCAATTTCGTGTCAGTGTTACGCTATAATTTTTATTTCCCAATAACTGACAACACTGTTTTCCAAGCCTTCAAAATCTCCACCCATAACTCCAGCTGCCTAAAACGATATCGATGAGGAAGCAAAAAATAACAAAAAAAAGTATGTTTTGAATTTCATTAACATATTTATTGTTTTTAATTATGTCATAAATACCCGTTGATGGGTCGGGTGTGGTTACCTTTATTTTAATGAGCTTACGCTTGAAGAAATGGTATTATGGAATCAAAACTGTTTTTTTTCTGTGCCGGAGGATAAAGCGGTTGGAGTCGCTCTTGTGTAGAAGGTTTTTTTTTGTGTCGTTAGATGTCGCTTATTTATTGTTCGTCTCTTGCTGCCAATTTCACTTTTATTCTTCTTTGTTGCAGTAACTAAGAAAATTTTTTTTTCATATACAGAAGAGGGTTTAGCTGTTTTACTACTGAACGGCACTTTTTTTGCACACAATGGGCTAAATGGTCAGGTCACAAGGACCCCGAATGCTCAGAGAAGGTTGGTGGAGGGGACCAGCTGTAACAGCTGTTGGTTGACAGATTGGGCGCCTACCGTCAAGGCCATCCAGCGTGCTTTTTGAAGTGCACAGGCTATGGCTCTCCCGCATACGAGGCCACGGCGTAACGTCTCATCCGATGAACGGCGGCCTGTCTAAATCCATCGGTGTCTCTTACTGACCGTGAGCTTGGTGAGGAGTTTTGCGGAGATAAATATCAACGCTAACCCAGCTGGGACAATATATTTCATGACTGGTGGAAAATAACAGAATTATAACAGAAATCCTCCCACCCCCCAAAAAAAAACAACTTATATTAGGGGGCTTGTTCATGTAACAGTGGTAAGTTTAACCTTCAAGATTTCTTCCACCCTGACTTCGATAGAAAATCGACACCCATGGACTTGAAAGGCAGCCATCCGTTGCCTGTGGTAGCCATACCTCGTTGGGAAAAAGTGGTAGAGTCTTCAAAATTTCAGTGTTCCAGGTTGTTGTCACAGTTGCAGTAAATATTTCAAGTCGAAATTTCAAAACTGGAGGGGGGTTGCTGCATACAAACGTACTTACCATACTATTCTTACGGGAAACGGTAATCGCTGCCAAATACAGTGTTACCATTTACTACTCGTTATCTCTGAACATAAGAGTCATAACAGTATTTAAATCTGCTGCAGTTGCCAGTTCCACCACATTCCCAAAGATATTATTATATGAATGTGTGTCATTGCAGGTAGGAACCGAGATATTTTACTCGTAGTGCCGTCCCGTGGCCGAGTGGTTAGCGCGCTTGGCTGTTGATCTAAGGGACCTGGGTTCGAGCCCCGGATTCAGGCATGGATGTTCGTGTTGTTTTTCTGCTGAGGTCCTGCCATCCTCTCAGATCTCCTACTGTGGCATATAAACTGACAGGCTCCTGTCAGACCTCTGTGGCAAGCAGCTGATTGAGGGGGTATTTATATTTTATTTTTTTATTTTATATGACACTCCCTATGTGGCATGCTTTCATTTGGAATAAACCAACTACGATTGACTAATCCTTCATCCCACATTTTAGAGGAGGTCTAAAATGTCATTCCCCACGTCGCAAGCTTACATTAGACCACTTGGGCCACGTCGCAAGCATCATTACGATCGATCACCCTCCATATCAATTAAATCCCCTCCCCTCTTCTTTTAGGGAAGGAAAAAGTTGATATATTTCGAGGTATTGTATGAGCCTTCATCTGTTAAAAGTTCCTAAACCGAAAAACGGCAAATAATTTCGTAGAAATCAGAGACACTTGGATACAATCTGTCAGGTTTGTGTAACTTTATAGTAAAAAAATTAACTAGGGTGTAAGTTGTACAGAAAATGTATTCGTGCTAACGAATGTAATGCACAAAAAAAAAGCAAATCATTAATAATTGTATTCATGGCTGTCTTAGAATAATTAGTGTATTATAATTTAAAAATAATTTAAGACCAGGATTAACTTACTTGTGAGTAACTTTCCCAATATTTCGACCCCTGACTGGTGTCGTCTTCCGAGGAGGTTGCAGCTTTCTTCGAATTTTCTTTCTTTTGTAGTAGTGGTTGCCAGATTATAGGTAACCAATAACCAAGCATATCGTTCATGGCGTCATCCTAAAGATAAAAAGCAAAAAAATGGATAAATCAAATGAAACAAAAGAAAAACCGTATTCACTAAAACAATGCCTTATCATAAAGGTCTTTTTGAAAAAAATCCAAAGATTGAGCAATAAATTCAATATGAGAATAGCACAAGATCTGGACAAGAAAATGAAAAAAGTACACCCCAAACAACAAGAATAAATATATATGCAGAGTAAGTGGAAAAATTTATAAAGTATCATGTGAATGTAAAAAAAGATATATTGTAGAAATAGGAAGAACACTAGAAACAAGAATAAAAGAACACAAAGCAGCGATAAAAAACAAATAAAATAAAACAGGACTGGACAGACACATAGAAAAATCTAATCGTAAAATAGACTGAAAAACAACAATAATAATTAGAAAAGAAAAAAAAAATGCATTCATAAGAAAGGCAAAAGAAGGATTATTAATACAATCAACAGATGGCGCCATGAACGACATGCTTGGTTATTGGTTACCTATAATCTGGCAACCACTACTACAAAAGAAAGAAAGTCCAATTTAGCTGCAACCTCCTCAGAAGACGACCCCAGTCAGGGGTCGAAATATTAGGAAAGTTCCGCACAAGTAAGTGAATCCTAGTCTTAATTTATTTTTTTAAATTATAATACGCAAAACATTATTTATTATTTAACATATTGTTCAAAACATTTGTTAATCAGTATATTTTATAAGTACACGTTTATTGATTTTTACACATATTTCTAATTAAGGTAATTATTTTAACGTCCGATGTGTATTACTAGTTTTGAAGATTTCATTCTTCATTTCAAAAAAGAATCTCGTGTCTCGCTCGTGTTTAATTTGAATGATTTCAATTTCTACACACACACACGCTCGTGCTTAATTTGAATGATTTCAATTTCTACAGACACACACGCTCGTGCTTAATTTGAACGATTTCAGTTTCTACACACACACACACGCTCGTGCTTAATTTGAACGATTTCAATTTCTACACACACACGCGCGCTCGTGCTTAATTTGAACGATTTCAATTTCTACACACACACACGCGCGCTCGTGCTTAATTTGAACGATTTCAATTTCTACACACACACACGCGCGCTCGTGCTTAATTTGAACGATTTCAATTTCTACACACACACACGCGCGCTCGTGCTTAATTTGAACGATTTCAATTTCTACACACACACACGCTCGTGCTTAATTTGAACGATTTCAATTTCTACACACACACACACGCTCGTTCTTAGTTTGAAAGATTTCAATTTCTACACAAACACACGCGCGCTCGTGCTTAATTTGAACGATTTCAATTTCTACACACACACACACGCTCGTGATTAATTTGAACGATTTCAATTTCTACACACACACACGCGCTTGTGCTTAATTTGAACGATTTCAATTTCTACACACACACGCTCGTGCTTAATTTGAACGAACGGCACATCATCTAGGCCACACATTCTCGCCTAAGAAGAAATGAACGATCTTGTTCGCGATCTGGAATTGTCTAAGGCAAAGCAGAGTTTCTTGGATCAAGAATTAAACAATGGAATCTTCTAAAGGAAAATGTCCGAGTGACTTGGTTTCGAACTCGTCATGAGCAGTTTGCACTTTACTTCAGAAAGGAAGATGACCTTGTGTTCCGATGCTCCGATGTAGAAGGCCTGATGAATGCCCTCGGAATCAAACATTACTCTCAAGAATGGCGACTATTCAGACTCCTCGAAATTGTGTCTCAAGGTGATGTTGCTGCATAATGGAAATCGACTTGCATCCATTCCGGTCGGACACGCTGTCTACATGGAAGAATCCTACGACAACCTAAAACAGCTGTTGAACTGTCTTTAATACAGTAAGTATGGCTGGCATCTCTATTTTGACTTGAAGGTAGTGGCTCTGTTGATGGGTCTGCAGCTGGGATATACGAAGTACTGCTGTTTCTTATATGAATGGGACAGCCGAGCAAAGACTTTGCACTACGTGAAGAGAAACTGGCCTCAGAGGAAATCTCTGAAAGTCGGAGAGAAGAATGTGGAACACCCAGCACTGGCAGAAACGGACAAAATCCAGCTCCCGTCCCTACACATCAAACTCAGTGTGATGAAAAACTTCGTAAAAGCCATGGACTGGACTGCATCAACTTTCAAGTACTTGGCTAACAAATTTCCTCGACTCAGCGAAGCGAAAATTAAAGAGGGAATTTTTGTGGGTGTTCAGATCCGCGAGCTGTTCAGAGACCAGATGTTCGAAAATCTGCTTCAGGGTGACGAGAAAAAGGCTTGTGACGCGTTTCGTCTGGTGTCAACTAAATTCCTCGGGAATGTCAGGGCAGACAACTACAAGAAACTGGTTAAGGACATGTTATCTCTGTATCACAAACTTGGCTGCAATATGTCCTTAAAGATCCACTTCTTCATTCCCACTTAGATTTCTTCCCCGACAACTGCGGCATGGTTAGTGATGAGCACGGTGAATGCTTTCACCAGGACATTGCAACGTGTAGAAACGATACCAGGGAGACTGATTCACTTCAATGTTGGCTAACTATTGTTGGACTGGATGCTCCCCAGAGGTGATCCTGTACAAGCGACAGGCAAAGCGACGTCAGAACTAGAAGCGGAGTTTTTCCGATAAATGCCATTTGTACAGTCGCTCAAAAAAGTATCCGAACACTACGGTTGATTACAGAATTCAGAAAAAATATCTGGCAACAATTTTTTTAGAAATTAGTGATCTGGCAACCTTCGTGTCACGTTACACGAAGGTTGCAGATCACTAATTTCTAAAAAAAATCTTTACCAGATATTTTTTCTGAATTCTGTAATCAACCGTAGTGTTCGGATACTTTTTTGAGCGACTGTACGTATTACTCTATTATATAAGAAACTATTTCGGATTTCTCAGAAATACTAGCCAATTTTGCATTTTCATTGTCATATTCGTATTCAGCACCTTGAAATCTTTAAGAAATGGCTACTTTTATCTCAGAGGCATGGTTTTATTAAAATTTGTTGCCCAGTGCAATAAATTCAGGAATGACGTTTGAGGGACTTTCATTTTCCTATAAAATATCTGAGTCGAAACAGCGTTATTCGAAAAAAATGCGTTAATCAAATGCGCATAAATCAAGAACGTCTGTAGCTGTAAGAAAAAGCCTATCATAACTTCCTTCATAACCTTATTTGGACAAACATTAAAGCATCACCGTCTCAGATAAAGTGGTTAAGCAACTGTCTCGTAAATCCGAGGTTCAGAGTCCGAAATAGTTTGATTATTTTAATAATCATTTTTCACATTAGTTTATCTTTCAGAAATTCTTAGGTCATAAACCACTTTCTTTTTCACCCTGCTATTCTTTTGAAAGAATTTTTACTTCATCTCTTTAATCTCAAAGTTCAGCTAATCGGTCTTTATTTTCGGTGAGAAAGAATACGCGATGTGTGTTTTTGTTAACTCTCTAATTTATTAGCAAAATTATTTTTATTTCTTATACAAACCATATTATTATATTTTTAAGTATCCCATCATACAAATTTATAACCACCCATATTATTATATTACCTAAAAATATGAATAAAATACGAAATATCATTTTAATACTGTATTTCAGAGATAGTATCAATGTTCATTCTGGTATGAACTTATGAGTGGAAGTATAACATTTCATTTAGAGCAGTGATTCTGAACTGGTAGGTCCAAGCAAAGTCACTTATACTCCGTTCCGTGTAAAGAATGGAACTGTAAGCCTGAAGAAAAAAAAGGAAGCAATCAACCAATGAGAAGAGGCCACACCCACATGACTTCTTGCAAGAACAATTCGCCGATGTAAATTCGCCACAACAAATAGTTCCACACTTTATGCGAGCAATAAATACTTCTAATGTACTCGTTTATTATTAATATGTATACTTTATGGAATGGAGCAAATAAAAAACTATGAATTAAAAAATTTGAAAAATACCTATCTTCCTATTCTTTGTCTTCTTTCTTGTTCTCTAATCCGATGCTCCTTGGCGGGAATTTCAAAAATAACCGTTACACAACGGAACACTTACCTCAACTCAAATCTGACGTCACCTCTGTCTTTCGTCTCATAAAGCGAAAAAGTGCAATTATGATAATATTATGTATTTTACGGTAACACCATTATTATTCAAAAATACAGAACAATTCCTCCATCCAGAATTGAATTATATGACACACATCTGTGGAAGCATAATATTTTCTCCAGAACACGGAGAAAAATGGTCATTTTCTATCAAGGGTATTCTTGATGACTTTAGGATGGCAGGTCACAGAAACATTGGCAACCCAAGGTTCGGCATTGGAACCTCCCCCCACCTCCCCCTTCGAGGGCTTCAATATCATAACATTCTAAGACAGTCCTGGAAAAACAGAGATCAAGTATCAAATATACCGACCCCCCCCCCTCCGTACACGGAATGAAAGTTTCTGAGTATGCTACCGCACAGTAAAAATGCAAAACATCAAAAGAGACCATTTATGATGCAGCTTACAACTATTTCCTTATAATGTATCATTTGGGTTTCTTTTTTTTCTTTCCCTTTAAAAATTAAACAGAATTGACCAAAAAGCTATTAATTTTAATCTCAAGAAATTCAGCCGAAATTATCGGAGTACGAATTTGTCGTTCTATGTGCTGCGCCGATCTCCCCGTCCAAAAAATGATAATATCAGTGAGGAATCTAGAAGGGGAGGGGAAAGGGCAAGGGACCCATGGGCCCTTTTGAGAATGCTACTAAGGTTAATGGAAGCAAACAATAAATAAACTTGTGCGTGTTTGATGAATTTTTAAAGAATTTTTTAAAGACATCTCAAACGGTGGGTAAACTTATACTGCAATGGAAATGCAGTTTCTTGCTTTTTACTTTTTTTATTTTTCGTTGTCTTCATTTCCCTCTCCACCACTTTTTTTTTCTCGATCCCGAACTGCATAATGTTATATATTTTATGCTAATATTATATATGATATATTATTATGTTTTAATAAAAATGTTCATGAGTATGACCTTATTTATTCAAGCTCACATCCAGTAATAGCTTAAATGCATATATTTAAAACAAAAGCAAGAAAAAAGTAGGCGTTTTCTTTGTTAGAAGATAAATTATAAATAAGAATAAAAAAAAGTAAGAACATGAAAATGACTGAGACAACCGTAGCTATACGTATGTTTTATCTAAATAATCACTAATTAATTTGTTAGCTAACGCTGTAAAACGTTTATGTAGGTGTTATTAAATGCATTATATGATCACACTTGTCATGCGATTATTATGCTGATCTACCAGTTGTTTGAGAGTTAGTGAACAACTTGTAAATGCTATAATATAATAAAGAGGTGACATTTTGATATTGAAAAAACTATCGTCCACACACGTGCAGAGGACTTATCGCATAAAAGGCACGTGCTTGTCACATGCAAATTATTATTGGTCGCTGAGAAGATAAGGATCTACATGAGGTGCTACATATCCATCAAGCTCTAGATTCTGTAATGCTGTTGATTTATCAAGCTGTAAGACATTTTATTGTTTGTGAGGCGATTGTGATCTTTGTTTAGAGCCAGTTTAATCTGCCACGTGGCGATAGCCGATAAGAGAAATAACAGGTTTTGTACGTGTAACAAAGGGGTTATATATTAGTGGCGTTTCTTTACACTCGCACCATTTGATTTTAAAGTGTTCATGTTTTGACAATATGATTTGAATTTTTTTACCCCAGAACACTTTTGTGAACACAATGGGCTAACTGACGAGGTCACACTCAAGGTCTCGTAGATGGATGGATAAGGGGATACACTGGACAACTGTTAAAAGACAGACCGAAGCATTCAGTCAACGCCATCCAATGTTCTTTAACATTCACCGGATCTAGCTTTCCTGCATACAGACGCAACGGCTTAACATCCCATCTGAAGGACGGCGGATATTTAGGAATTGGGCCACTTTTAGTGGTACAAATACATTATAACAATTAATTATAAAACCCATTGTATGCCGAGAAATAAAACAATATATATTTATTTTCTTAAATAAAATAGTGGTAGTAAAAATATCTTTAATATAAAATAACGATAATGCTGAATAACGAACATACAGTATATTATTTATATACAAAGAAACAACATCAAAATGCAATTTATATTATGTCCCTTCCTCACCGAGGATAGAACCGGAGATTGCGGGGATACTTCTCAAGAAAACAATAAAATAATAATTATTTCATTTGCGTAACGCTAGCAGTGAAAAATCCGAAGAAAATTTGCAATGCTACTACAATGGCAACATGTACGAAATTTAGTAGAAGATGCAATTTCATTGGTAATACACATTGTTTAATAATTTTCTTTATTAGCAGTAGCATAAACAAACAACATTCCTTTAAAATATGAGTTATTCTTTTAATGCTCATTTGTGAAATAATCTTTTGATGGAATTAAGTAACTTCGAATTCTATTCAGAACATTTCCTGACATTCCTTTCCTTTTCGGGATGGTCTTGGTGAAGTGCAAGAGGTACTCTAATGGTTCATGACCAAACAAAGCAGCGAACTACGAACTGGAACTAAAAGCAGAGCCATTACTGTTAATCGACATTTATCTGATTTCCTAACGCAACAGGGTGTGTGCTTTATTTGTTTGGGTGTCTCCCATAAGAGGAGGTCATTGTGAATCAAATTGCCCGAGGTTAAGAAAGCAATTGTTTTTTTTTTGCATAAGAAATAGAGTTATGTAAATAGTACTGGGTCTTCATCGTTCAGAACCAGAAGCAGAGCCTTAATAAAGAACTCAGTAATGTCTTTCTTTCAATATTTCATAGAATTCTAATTGTATTAATGAATAAAAGTAGTCAAATTCTTTTAGTAAATAAGCTCAAAACTGTTTTTCAAAAAAGTGCATTCTGCTTCATCGTAAAATGCAATAATTTTAAATACATTAGACTACTTTTAAATATAACAGAAACAGTATAATAATCAATTACAAAAGAAAATATTAAGTATTTATATATTTAAATAAAATAGTGGTAGTAAAAATATCTTTAATATAAACTAACGATACTGCTGTATAAGGAATATACATGTATATACTAAGAAACAGCATTAAAATGCAATTTATATTATATCAGTTACATTCTAATATTTTATAATATAGAAAAAGCAGACACTTTTTATAGCTTTTTGCATTATACTATAACGATTAAATTAAGATTTTTATGCAATATCATTATGTTAAATAGTTTTGTGCAAAAAAATGAGTATTACTGATGTGCAGGACTCGAACTCACATCTCTCCAGATTCATGCCAGAGTGTTCTAACCACTAAACTAGCACTGGTTTCGTCACTTATTAACTAATTTGACTAATAAGTCTTTCTGCACGTTTCTCCCATGACGCCATCTATGATCAGGGAAGGCAACTTCTTTTTTTAATGTTGCTCTGAACAAGACGAAAATAAGGAAGTTCCTCACGCTCATAGCGTTATTAATGAAATAGTCAATGAAGACTAAATACAAAGAGTTACCTGTTGATGTAAAAGTCAATAAAGTTTTGTGAAAAAAATGAGGTTTGCCGATAAATGGGACTCGAACCCACGTCTCTCAAAATTCATGCCAATGGATAAATGTGGATCATTAGTGGATAAAATAAAACTCCGATGTTAGTTTAGTGGTTAGAAGACTCTGGCATGAATCTGAAGGAATGTGGGTTCATCGTCAAAACTAATTTTTTCCACAAAACTTTTATTGAATTATTGACTTCTATATTGAACATGTAACTATGCAAATTTACTATTCATTGATTAGTCTTATGTTGTTCACGCTTATATTACATTTTCAGATGAATTGGTTATATAGCAATCATTTGATAGCTAATGTTACTTGCAAAAGTTTGGTAAGACATTTTGACAAATAAATTGTTTTTGAGCTTCAGATATCTGAGAGTTATAAAAAGAAAGAGTCTAATATACAAAACCGTCCAATGGCTGAGTGGTTAACACGCTTGGCTACTGATCTAAGGACCTGGGTTCGAGCCCCGCGTTAAGGCATGGTGTTGTGTGTTGTTTTCCTGCTGAGGTCCTGCCATCCTCACAGACCTTCTACTACGGCAGGTTCCTGTCTGACATTTTGACTCAAAATCTTCCGGTTCTGACAGAATTCGACAGAAAACTGACAGGTTCCTGTCAGACCTCTGTGGCAAGACAGCTGCTTGAGGGGGTATTTATTTATTTATAATATGCAAAACTGTATACAGTCACCTCTCGAGTTACGCGGATTTAATTGACACGTTTTTGGATTAACTCGGGTCCTGAATTTATATCTTTTCTTAATTTACATGGACTTTTTTTTTAAATAATGCGGGTAGAACTTAGAAATTTACAAGAAAAGAAAATGAAAGCCTCAAATCTAAACACTCCATCTGGTCCTGACAGATTCCTGTAGTTGAGAAGGCATCTACACCTTCTCTTACTCAGTCACTTGATCTAATCTCTAACCCTTTAACTTCCCCCCCCTCCTCTCTCCAATCCCGCTACAACCAGCACCAACAAGCTATCAGAGACAGTGCTCGGAGTGTGTAAGAATAAATTTTCATACACAATTATTATATTCATGTTGTAGATAGATTACGTTTTTAGACAGTTTATGTTCTTTCGAATTTTAGCTTTACTCAGATCTGTTATATGTTTTAGAGTTTGTCTTCCTGTCTGTCATTTTCTTTGACAATTTCTCCTAGACGGGCAGAGCTAGGACTAACAAAGACTAGTAACTTAGCGCACTGTAAAGTTTTCGATCCCAGAAAATTAGGCCCTCTCGCACATATTGTTAGTGAAACTTCTGTCCATTGATAACTCTGGACTCGTACTACTCCATTTGTAACTTACAATCTTCCTCTATTCATAAGATAGGCGACGGCAGTTCCCCCCAGGAATCCCAATCATTAAAACCTACCCACCAAGATGAAAGTGGGACCAACCAGTACCTCCTATAACAGAAGGTCAATGTACCAAATTTTTACGTCACTTAGTAGTCCTCTTATATAGGCAATTCTTATAATTGTGATTCTAATATTATTGTTGGTGGACTCGTGCTAATCTTTATACTAATCTTTACCTATAAAATATATATATTTTATTTAGAAAGAAAACAGGCTCCTGTCAGACCTCTGTGGCAAACAGCTGCTTGAGGGGGTATTTAATTAACACAAATAAATTTTCGAATAAATAAAATATTTTTATAGACAAACAATAGTGTAAAGATTATCACAGAATCCACCAGTAATAATATTACAATTAAAATTTGAAAAGTTTCTGTATGGTAAGAGTACTTAAGCTACCTTGCCATACTATCTCCCTCCCTCGGTCCTGCTATCACTGTGAAGAGGCTGCAGCATAGCTTGACCGAGCTGGGCACATGCTACGAAAAATGGAAGATAAAGATTAACTCTGACAAGAGTTCTGCCAACTCTTTTACTGGAAAGCGTATTATGAATCACACTTGCCTCCATTTACAAAATATTCCCATTGATTGGAGTGATTCAGTCAAATATCTTGGGGTTGTTATACATAAGAGGTTAAAGTGGGACTATCACATAACTAATATAATCTCCAAAGTCAATTCATTGAGGGGCCAGCTAGGCCCACTCCTTAGGAGAAATTCCATTTTAATGATTGATCATAAGCTTTTACTCTATGATATGATCATCAGACCGGTGATTCTCTATGCTTCACCCATATGGGCGAACACTACACCTATTAATATTCGTAAGATTCAGGTCTTATAGAACAAGATTTTGAGGACTGCGGTCGATGCCCCCTGGTTTGTCACTAACAGATAACCCCATAAAGACCTGGGCATCGACCATATATATATATACACACATATAAAACGCACCTCAAAAAGATTTTTTGAGGCTATAAGCAATAATCCAATGAGATTATTTCTTCTCTGATTCTTTACGATCATACTGTTTTGAACAAGTACAAGAGGCCTAAAACGGTAGCGTTCTCTGAGGAGACCTACCCGTTTTAGGTCTCTTACACAATTTTACTGCTTTTTTTAACTTTTCTTATGTTTGCCCTTAGGGGCCCACCTAAGGGTGGTTTACTTTTATATTTTGTTCTTACTCATGCCAAAAATTTTGATGATGATGGTTAGGGGTAAAATTATTACCCGGTACATCGAATATGATTATGCGATCTACGATCTACGTCTGCTTAAGCTGTCATCATAAATTTGGAACTTGTTGATAAACAAATCGTCCGGATGGACATTGCTATCTTGGAGTCACATTGCACAATACTTTTTTACATGATGCATCCAGTCAGAAAGCTTGACTGGATGCATCATGTAAAAAAAAGTATCTGCAAAGCAAGAGGAGTGCACAATAGGTTGATATCCCTTTTTGCCGGGTACTCAACGCTTTCATTGGCAAACAAATTGCTTACCTACAAGTTGGTTATTCGCCCTATTCTCCTATATGCATCTTCAACTTGGAGCTACGGTGAAAGAACTAAAATTAAAAAAATACGAACTTTCCAAAACAAGATCATGCGACAGATTGTCGGCGTACCCTGGTTCGTGCGCAATTCCATCATCCAAAGGGATCTTTGTATCCCTTCTATTCGGGACTGCACTAGAGGTGCTGCAATTCAGTTTTTTGAAACTGCTATGGAACATCAGAATCTTCTCATTTCAGGAATTGTTAAGTATGGTCACCTCTGTCTGCAAAAGTTTAAGAGGTCAAGATGCATCCTGGTATCAGATCAATCTTAGCAATTTTTTTTTCTCTCTAGTTGATCTTAAAAATCAAGGCCATTGGAAACAACGTAATTCTCTCCGAAAAAATCATTGTTACAAATAAAATGTGTATTGAAAGTTTCATCTATTCATATTTATCTCAAATTTCAGTTCACCAGTAATAATAAGCATTAATGTAACATTATTTTGCACTTTATTTGCATTAATTCAGATAAACTTAGATTAATTTCTCATACATTTCTTTTTGGTCACGAAAAATATTCATCGTTAATGTAGACCTACATCATCGAATTTGAAGACGAAATTTAAAAGAAGAATGTTTATGAACTAAATATAAGTTAGAAATTAATCATTTGTACCAACACTTAGTACTTTATTTTGAAAAATTAGTATTTTTATGATATTTTATGAAACAGTGTACTTACAAATCAGCTATATTTAGCCTAAATAATAGTTTATAAAGTTCAACTTGTTGCTAAAAATGAGATAAAACACGATTTTTACTAATTTAAAAAATCAATCTAGAAACGTCAGATCTCTCTGCCGATACAAAACAGACTTCATTTAATTAAGATGTCGCGAGACAGATTGCATTTCAATGGGAAGAATATAATTTTAGTGGAAGATATTAATATAGAAATTTACGCTTATCTCCTTATTCTTGAAAATAAATGATATCAATTAAAACTATTCAGTTTTTTTTAAATTTGGGATGACAGTCTAATTATCTCCCTTGACGCTACACCACTGTTACTTCATAATATGCATTTTATGTGCATACATAAAAAAATCGCAAAGCGTACCGTGAAAAACCGAGTCTGTAATCGTGTAAAGCGAAACTGGTTACACTTTTTTAATCGTGTAAAACCGAGTCTATAATCATGTAAAACGAAACAGATTGGATTTTTTGATCGTGTAAAACTGAGTTTATAATTGTGAAGAACGAAACAGGTTCCATTTTTTGTTCGTGTAAAACGGAGCCTATAATTGTGTAAAACGAAAGTGGTTACATTTTTTAATCGTGTAAAACCGAGTCTACATTATGCAAAACAAAACTAGTTATATTTTATGATCGTGCAAAACCGAGTCTATAATCATGTAAAACGAAACAGGTTGCATTTTTTTGATCGTGTAAAACCAAGTCTGTAATTGTCTAAAACGAAATGGTTATATTTTTTTTACGTTTAAAACGAAACTGGTTACATTTTTTGATCGTGTAAAACCGAGACTATAATCATGTAAAATGAAACAGGCTATATTTTTTATCATGTAAAACCGAGTCTATATTGTGTAAAACGAAACTGGTTATATTTTGTATGACAGTGAAAGACCGAAACTGTGTAAACTGAGCACCGTGTAAATTGAGGGATAGGTGTGTAATTTCAGAATTAAGATTTTATGCTGAATTCGTGTCTTTTTACAGATTCCCAATATTATGAAAGATCTTGATTTGTAAACCTATTTATTTCTTGAGTAACCTTTGAAGTTCAATGATTTTTAATACAAGTAGTTTTCAGATAAAAAAGAAACTTTGAAGATTCAAATCATGGAGCATTGGACAATTGAATAACAATCTGCTTTAGTGGATATTTATATTAGAAATGATTACTTTAGTGTGCTTCCGCAAAGATAATTTCGTCGTCATTTTAATTGTCGAACATCATCAAAACAAACTTTTACACGATTTGTTTCCCGATTTCGGAATGAAGGAAGGTAGCTAATAAAAAACATACTGGTAAACGTTCTTGAAGTCGTTCTCTGGAAAACATTGAGTTCTTAAAAGCAAGTGTTCAAGAAACCCGATAAACCTCGACAATAAAATGCGAATCTCAGCTGGTTTAATATTAAAATTTGTATCTGAAACTCTCTGTACATTGGCTTTACTGTAACCTCCTGGCAATAATAAAATAATTGTAATCGAGAGTCACCTCAATGCACCGGGCCTGGTCAGCCATCGAAAAAAGGAGGGAAATATGTGTAAAGTTTGTGTAAAATTTAAGTACAAGCTTTAAATTTAGAATAGTGTAAAATAAGATGATTTGCTTATTATGACGTTTTAAAAATATTGAATGTTTTAGAATTACCATTTAAAAAAAATAAATATCATCTAGTATAATTTTAAAACATTGAACTTTAATTGACACACGAATATTTAAATATAAGAGTTAGTGCATTGTCCGAAGCCACGGTATCTAGGTGGCCTTGGTCGTCATTTCAAAGAATTTTAAGAACGGATTTGGTCTGTTTCCATGCAAGTAATTAAAGCCAATAGATTGTGCAGCACGTTTACAAGATGGTAAAGAAACCTATATATTTAGCAATACTAGATAAGTTGACTTTCCCGACCATAGATGGCGCCAGGAACAAGGAAAAAAATCCCCAAGTTTTAAAAGTGACTATTAGTGGATATATGAAGGAGCTGGTGATAGCTTACTGGATAGAGCACATGGCATATAACTGGGAGGCATGGATTCGAAACCCATTCATCAACGAAACTCGTTTTTTCAAAAAGTATCCGTTTCCGATGTTTCGGAAATCTTCCATAAATAGAAGAGTTAGCATTGAAAATTATTTCCAGGTAAACGAGAAATCTTTTTTCACTGGTTCCTTCTATAACTAAGAGTTCTTCTCTGACACTGCAAAATTATTTTTGTGTATTTTGTACGGACCTCACGTCCGGTATCTTGCAACTCCGACTTCTTAATAGTTAGGCCATCCGTGGTTTTGCTTTCTTGCCGGCAGGGCAACACGAGTAGTTAATCATTCATTTCACGAATTTTGTCAACTGCAGTCTGTGAATTATATTTGCAGGTATGCAAGATAAATTGTTATGTTGTTCGTTGAAATTTGAAACGACGTAGCACATTATTATGTGTAGGAGTGAAGTCAGTGGATTTGTAATGATCCTAGCATCTGGCCAAGGTTGTTGCAAAATGGTATCATGTTACTTAAACCGAGTTCCGAAGATTAGGGCAACATTTATATTCAGAGCGTTGTGTTTAGTTAAGTGCATAGGAGTATAATTGATGAGTGTCTTTGGATATGTCAGATTATCCGTCGTTTTATGCTAAACTGTACAATGAAATGCAAGCTCTTTTGCTTTCAATGGAAAACAGTGGTTGTAATACCCAAAGCAGAGTAAGTGATGCAGAGTGTCAATTCCCTATATCTCTAATGGTAAAATTTACATAATGTTAGTTCACATACAGCATCACTCAATGCTTTAGAACAGGGGTCAGCAACATTTTCAGACTTACGGGCCACAATAAGCTTTTATTTTTAATAATCGGGCCGCAAGCTTTTAATTAAGAGAAAATAATGAGTGAAAAAATACTTAAGTTATCAATTTTTATTATATCAATCTTAAAAAACACAGAAATATTTAAAGTATATGAAACAAATAAAAATTAAATGTATAAAACAAATAAATATTAAATGTATGAAACAAACATGAAAATGAAACTGAATGAACAATTATTATCACGTAAAAACAAAATAATATAATCAGTGCATCACAATATGTGTGTTTCCCTGCTTAATGTGACTTTTGTAGTTGTTTTCCCTTAGCCAAATTATCTATTCCACTTTATAACCTGAGATGCAAATTCAAATCGAAGCATGCAAATATTCATAAGTCAGTCGAGAAGAAAATTTATTTTTTCTAAAACTAATGGCAGAACATGCTTGTTCGCAAATGTATGTTCTTCCAAATGCGACTATCATCTTCTTTGCGAAACTGATTAATCCATCAAAATTTTTTGGCAAGCATCGATAAAATTTTTGCATATTTTCTAACGAAAATGCGTTCTTTAACGTTTCATTGTGTTGTAATTCCAAACTTCCATCTATAGTTGTTTTGGTACGTCATCAATGTCGACATTAAAAGGGTTCAAAAATAATCGCGTTTCGATGCTATTTTTTATGAAAATCCACAAATCCTGTTGAAAATTCCGTTTTTAAATCTTCAGTAATACCAACAAAAGTTTCCATTTGTGTTTGCTATCCAACTACAGATACAGATTTGCAAGATATAAAATGATGTAGATTTTCTTCCCTTATATGTTTCTTAAACAGACATAGTTTGGTTTCAAAAGCTTTTGTCAGAAAACAGTTCTACAAATAATTTACCTTGGCCCTGCAGGTTCAAATTAAGTTCATTAAGGTACGTTATAATATCTACCATAAATGCAAGAGACATAATCCATTTTTTATCCGATAGTTGTGTGGCAGTATTTTCGTTTTCCGTCATGAAAATATCTATTTCTTCACGTAAATTAAAAAATCGTTTTAGAACAGCACCTCTACTTAACCATCTAACAGCTGAGTAGCTGAAACGTCCTTATACTCCATCGATTTCTATCAAGAATTCTTGAAATTGGCGGTGTTTAAGACCGTTGCGTCGGATGTAATTCACAGTTGATATCACGGTGTCCATAACGTCTTTCATTAATGATAAAATTTTGAAACAAAGTGCTTCCTGATGAATGATGCAATGAAACACCATTGGATTAGCATAACCTAAATTCTGTAATTCCGCACAATTCGACCTATTACACCGGTCTTAGTGCCACATATATTTCTTCCACCATCGGTTGTCACACATTTTAATTTTTTCCAGTCCAATTCTAAAGAATCAATTGTTTCTTTTACTTTTACGAACAAATAATTGCCTGTTGTAGTACCTTTTAAACTACACAAACTGGCCAATTCTTCTTGAACATTAAAATCACTATCAATGCCCCGAATAAATATCATTAACTGCGCATTGTCTGTCACGTCAGTACATTCATCCATTGCCAGAGCGTAACAATCAAATGATTTTGCTTTAAATTTAAGCTGTTCGAATAAACTGGTACCGATTTCTTCTACTCGCCTTGTACAGTCGCTCAGAAAAGTCACGTGACACGAAGGTTGTCAGATCACTAATTTCTAAAAATATCGTTGCCAGCTATTTTTTTCTGAATTCTGAAGTCAACCATAGTGTTCGGATACTTTTTTGAGCGACTGTACAAGTCTGGGCAGATAGACTAATATCTTGAAATAACGTGTTCCTTTCTAGGCACATTTGTTCAATTACAGCTAATAACCACCGTTTAATAAATTCTGAATCTGTATAAGGCCTTCCTTCTTTCGCAACCAGTTCCGCTACAACATAACTAGCACGAAAAACCGATTAATTATGAATACTTTGCTCCTTAAATACGTTTTGCTGAGCAGTCAAAGTAGCTTGTAATTTATTAATTTGATTTGTTTCTAAGTTCACAGGTCTAGTCTTTGTATTGGCTTTCATGTTCATTCTCGTAATGGCCTCTGATATTATATTCTTCGATAACAGCAACACTTTTATGACAAATAAGACAAAGGGGCTTACCCCCATTTTCAATAAAGAAGTACTTGCTGTTCCATTCATCATTAAACCTTCTTCCTTCATCTTCAATTTTACGTTTTCTAGATCCCATTTTTAAAATTATTTTTAACAAATATAAATTTTAACAATAATTTAAAAATTCCTCTGACAATAATAGTTGATATTACTGAATTATTGCTAATCTGCGACAGTAAGAAAATTCCCCATTGAGAGTATGCGCAACACACATGTATAAAAGACAGACCGGGGAACGCGACTGCAAAAGTGCGCCAAAATCTCGGTTTTGGTCGAGTGCAGTCGCCTTTGTTATCCCCATTCGTGATGACTGGCACGGTAGATTCGCGCCAAGTTGTATGCCGATATCACGAAGTATAGGTATAAAATTATTTTTAATTTATTATTCATATTATAAAATGTATTATTCAAATGATTCAACACACGGACCACATGATATATAAGTATGGTCAAACTTTTATGGGCCGCCAAAAATGCACGTGTGGGCCGTCGGTTGCCTACCCCTGCTTTAGAAAAGAACTTCCGTATAAAAGACCTATAATTGAATACCCTTTATTTATTTCGAAAAAAATATTTAAGAAAAAATTATTCGAAGAATATTATTTTTCACTAATTATTATTAATTATTATTATTTTATAAATTAAATTATTTACGAAGAATTTATTTCGTCAGAATTCAAAATGGCGGACTCGGAACTTAGAGAAATTTTGGGAGTTTGTGATCTAAATGGTGTACGTGGGGGGTTAATAAAGGGGGTAAGGGGTGAGTAATTAAATATGAATTATGAAATTTTGATTATGAATATTAATAAGGGGGATAGTAGTGGGGACGCATAAGGGGGAAAAGCACTGTGCGTGGGGGTTAGCTATAGTGGGAATACACTACTAAGCTGATTGGGCTATAACTCAGAGGAAATGTTGGGTACTTTTCCGGCTTGTGGATAAACCGAACAAAGACATTCTTCCAAATATCAGGAAAAGTATTGCTTCTAAATAATATGTTAAAAATAGATGTGTTATATCTTTCTCGGGAAGATGCCTCAACATCCTGTTCGATATCTTGTCGGGACCAGTAGCTTTATTTAATTTAAGCTTCTTGAATCAATTCTGTGGAAAGGTAAATAAAACTTTTGATCATTGTGTCTTGTTAAATCGTATAAGTTTATCCTGAACCTTTTCGCAGGTTTTATGGTCAGAAAGGTCAAAATTTTCTTGAAATTGTAGTTCAAGAGCATCTGAAAATGCCTCACATTTATCTTCTTCACTATAACACATTCCTGCTTACCCATGAATGGGTTCTTCGTTATAGAGATAATATGAAAACAAATGTTTAAATTAGTCAAATAAATTACTGATATGGAAATAATTTTATTTTTTATTAATTAAAAAAAAAATCACAAATTTATAAGTAAAATATTTTAAAGCTTTAAACATATACAAGTATATTAAATTATAATTATCGCATATTCATTTGTTAATTTTTTCATCAAATATATTGAAGCATTTTCAGACTTTTTAATTTAATAATTAAAATGATATTTTTCTCACTGCATCGAAGAATCGTATTTAAATGCTAAAATTTTAAATTGACATTAACCTTAGTCAACTGGCAACAGATTCTGATCCTTGAAGCTTTCTATCCACCAATCAGCTACGGTCTAGTGACCTGGCAGCCAACCGCAATGATTTCAAAGCACGTGAAACTGCTCGCATTTCTTCACTATGCCAGCTAGATTCAGAACAATTAACGCAGGTGCAAAGCGCCAGATCACCCCGACCATCTGTGTCGAGTGTGGCTAAGCTTTCTTTATCTTTGCAATTATCAATGCAACCCACGTGCATCGATTACATGTGTCACAACACTGGGACGCGAACTGATTGGACTTATTCGTGTAGCTTGTGAAACCGTGCACAAATTAACTGCTTTGAAAATTAGTCAGGGTGAGGTCTGGTTTAATAACATAGGCGGATGCTTTCTTCCTGGTCAATTGCAGTGGTTCATTTGTACTGTAGTTTCTCTTTTTTTTGCATTAATCAGAAAATTCGAAATAAATTTAACGCATTGCATGTTTCAAGTTAATTCTAAAGTTACGGTTAGATTGTTTCCGAATATTAACATTTGATAGTGAAAATAGATGGTTCAGAATTCTAAATTACTCCGACAACGATTACGAAAAAATTATATATACATTATACCAAATGCATTCAAAACTTTGCAACTTTGCAAAAAAATCTTTCCCTAAGAAACGGGTTGGGTTGTTTTACCTCTGAGCGGCACTTTTTTGCACACAATGGGCTAAATGGCCAGGTCACATGGACCCCGAAGGCTCAGAGAAGGTTGGGGGAGGGGACCCACTGGAACAGCTGTTGGGAGACAGATGGTAGCCTCCCGTCAAGGCCATTCAGCGTGTTCTTTAACGTGCACAGGGTATGGCTCTCCCGCACACGGGGCCACGGCTTAACGTCCCATCCGACGGACGGCGACCTTTCCAAGCCCATCGGTGTCCCCTACTGACCGTGGGCAGGGCGGGGAATTTTGCGGAGATAAATCTCAACGCTGACCCAGCTGAGACTCGAATCTGCGAACTATAGATTACGAGCCTGGCGCGCTACCGACTGAGCCATTCCCGCCCCCCCTAAGAAACGGAACAGATAGCATTTTTTTCAAATAACTTATATATTCAAATAATTAAAAATAAATCTCTTCTGTTTACGGATGTCCTGCAAAGATAAGAGCTTATATGTAGGAGACAACAATACATTGACATAATATATTACATCTTCTTTCTGCCTTAATCTGCTAATCTTAATACATTTAATTTTGTTGCATTTGTCATATACTATATTATAAATAATTATTTAAACGACTATTTAAATGTGATGGGAAGGTTAGAAGCTCCTCAACTTTGGAGGCGGGGGAGGGCTAACACGGTAGAGCGCCAGGATCATAATCCGCAGTCACCAGGTTCGAGTCCCAGCTGTGAGATTTATCTCTGCGAAACTCCCCGCCTTGCCTACAGTCAGTAGGGGATACCGATGGGTTTGGAAAGACTGCCGTCCATCGGATGAGATGTTAAACCACGGCCCCACGTACGGGAGAGGCATACTCTGTAGATGCTAGATGGCCTTGACGGGATACTACCATCTGTCTCCCAGCAACTGTTCCAGTGGGTCCCCTCCCCAAACCTCCTCTAAGCCCCCGGGGTTCTTGTGACCTGGCCGTTTAGCCCATTGTGTGGAAAAAAAGTAACTCTCAGAGGTTAAACAACCCCACCCAACCACAATTTTGGGTTTCCTGCTATTCAAAGCAATATAAACCTCTCAATAAGAAGTTCTTAAATTTTGTTTTAAACTTTAGTTAGTATATACTATATAAAGAGTTATGGAGTTAAAATTTCAATCGAGGGCTTAAAACTAAAGATGTTTCTGCACAGGGGGGGGGGATCTAGGGGGTGAGTGGGCAAGAGGCCATGCCCTCCCTTTCAGAATGCGAATAAGGGTAAATGGGACAAAAAATTATTAAACTTATTTACATTTTATGCATTTTTCAAGAATTTTTTTAAAAGCGGAAGAACGTAGTAGGAAATGTTATATTGCATTGGTAATAAAGTATCTTGCCTCCCCCGAACCTTTTATATTTGTTCGGCTCGATTGTGTTTTTTGTTCTCCCAGCAACCGATTTTTTTCTAGATCCGGGCCTCTTTCTTTAATAGATAAATCATACATTTATGAAAATTTATTAATAGATAAAATAGATAAATTCATATATTTACGAAAAACTGAAAATTTACTAAAATTAAGGAAAATAAAAATCTCTTTATTTCGTATACAGTTAAAACATGAAAAAAAAATAATCAATTTTTTTACTAATAATTGTCTGGATAATAATCTAGCTTTCACAGCTTTTTAAAATACATTAATTGTTTTAATTGAATAATTTCCATCATATGTCATTTAACAGCCAACTCTTAAATTATTGATTTTTGAAAATTTATTTCCACTCCTAAACTTTTGAATCAAATCGTGCAAAATATAAATGCATATTAAAAACAAATAATAATGTAATTTGACAAGCTGTGAGAGTTTAAAGCTCATTGGTTGTTTTTATATGGCTTCGATTTTGATTAATTTTACTTCACAGTAGTTTTTTTTCATGTATTGATTTGTGTTCATGTTGAATTGTTTATATTTTTTCATATTGAATTTTCTATTATATTATGTGTTATATATGGTCAATAAACTTTATATATATATATAAACTTATATATATGTTACCGCTAAAGCTCGAAAGCCGTTAATGTGCACATTACCTAGCTAATCTGCAGATTAACTGATTTGCTTCGTTAACGTGCGGAATCAAGAGTTTTCCGCATTTTACCTAGGTAATGTGCACATTAACGGCTTCCGTATCGTTAAAGTTCAAAGTTTGTTTCTCTCATAGTGGTGAATCTCTTGAATATGAATCTTCGTGTCACGTGATTCACTCGTCCGCATTATGAAAAACGCTCCGGATGAGCGGAGGCCAAGTGAGAACGAATCGGTAAAGTGATTCATTCTTGATAACGAATCACTAAAATGATTCGTTCTCACTTGGCCTGCTCATTTTGGGGGCGTTTTTTATAATTCGGACGACTGATTCATGTTGACAGAGGGATGACCCTGGTTTCAATTCTACTCTCGAACACTAGATATATAATATTATGTTAATTTAGCGTACAGAAACGTTCCTGTTGTTCCAGCAAAGATCTTATTTTCACTTTAACGAGTGCCTAGTAGGTAATGTGCAGATTATCCAAGTAATTTGCAGATTACCTAGGTAATTTGAGAAATGAAACAATTTTCCGCACGTTAACAGATCACCCTAGTTAATCTGCACAATACCTAGATAATCTGTACAATAACTGATTTCTGCACTTTAGCGGTAACATATACATGAATATTACCAAACGTCAAGATTCAGATAGAGAACCTTAACTTATCATTTGCTGATTTTTAGAACACTATTCTTCATTGTATATATCGATTCTCAATTTTGGGCTCATAGGGAGGAAGGAGTGTCCGTTGATGCCGATTATGAGAAAACATTTCTGTGCTCTCATAGTGAGGACTAGAACTTGGAAATATCTAATAGAACCCTAACGAGAAACTGACAGAGATAAAATTCTCACCAAAAGTTCTCATACAGATAACTAGACATGAGTTGGGGCGTTTGGGGCTCGAAGTAGCACAGTCGACTAAGGATTGGGCTCAGAATAATCGCAATTTTAAATATTTCTTGTAACTATGAAAAAAATAAAACTTTTAATTGCAATTTCAACCTTTCATTTAATCTTTTGCAATTAAAAATAAGTGCCATACGGCTTTTGAATATCTTTTACGTATTTTCTACGTTGAATAAATGAATGGCTCTTTGTGTTTATAACGAAATTACCCACTAAATTCCTGTTACTATAAATATTTCTCATATTTTTCGTTCCAAATACATTATAATCATTTTATGATAAAAATTGTTTAATTTTGTCAGAGAATAATTAAAATTAGTAGTATAAAATAAATGATTAGCCACATGCAGTTCTGTTTATTTGCTTTATGATGAGCTAAAGAATTTTTTTTTTTATCAAATCCGGTTTTAAAAACTGAGCCCAAACTCATCTCTACAGGTAACCTCCCTTTAACGCAGATTCGCTATAACGTGGTTCATTTTCCCCCATTTTTTTTAGTAAAACGTATATCACTCGGAAAATCTCCGTTATATACATGAATAAAATAAGGATCATCTGCCTGATGTGTGGAAAAGGAATCGCAAGGCTCAGAACATATTCACAACACAGGATTAAAATTTTTTTGCCCAGCGTAGAAAATTATTTTTCTGATATTGATGTCAAACCACGAGTATTTCTATTTAATGGATAATGCGCATGCCCATTTTCTCTATTAGTATCTCTGTCTGATTTAACGGTTGAAGATTAATTTCTCGCTCTTAAGACATTTATTTTGCAAGCAATGTATAAGGGCGTGATTGCAACATTCAAACCCGATTAAGGTTGGGTTGAGTTGTTTTACCTCTGAACGGCACTTTTTTGCACACCATGGGCTAAATGGCCAGGTCACATGGACCCCGAAGGCTCAGAGAAGGTTGGGGGAGGGGACCCACTGGAACAGCTGTTGGGAGACAGATGGTAGCCTCCCGTCAAGGCCATCCAGCGTGTTCTTTAACGTGCACAGGGTATGGCTCTCCCACAGACGGGGCCACGGCTTAACGTCCCATCCGACGGACGGCCGCCTTTCCAAGCCCATCGGTGTCCCCTACTGACCGTGGGCAGGGCGGGGAATTTTGCGGAGATAAATCTCAACGCTGACCCAGCTGGGACTCGAACCTGGGAACTACAGATTACGAGCCTGGCGCGCTACCGACTGAGCTCCCCCCCGCCCCCCCGATTAAGGACTAATCGATTGTATATGTACAGATTTATGTAATTTTTTTTATCTGTTTTTGCAATTTTCAAATAAAAACTGAATTACAATTATTTTAGTTGAAATGAAACATCCATTAACATAAAAAAAGTGTGAAAGAGATCAATAAGATATGAAAAAAAAAAAAATCAAGCAAATATAAAAAAAAATTACACACGTTTAACACAGTTTTCCTTGGAACGCTTATCTCGCATAAAAAGGACGTTAGATGAACACCGCGCATAAGGCGTATTGGTTAGCGTGCTTGGCTGCTGAACATAGAAGCCAGGGTTCGAATCCCAAAAAAGCTTGGAAGGTTTCTTTATATCGCATCTTGTCTTTCTACTGAGGTCGCTCCTTTCTCAAGAGTTTAACTATAGCGTATTGCATTGGTTGGCTAATCCATAACCTCAATAGCAAGAGGCTGCTTCAGGAATAGTATTAATATTTAGTAAGTTTTCTAATATTATTCGATCTTTTGACATTTTCGGGCGACTGAATAAAATATTTTTTATGGATGGATTATTTTGAATTTTAGGACATAGCTTCTTTGGCTGAACAATCACAATAATAATAGTGAAAGTATGTGAGAACGTGCAACAATTATTCCTAAAGCGTGCGTAATTGTCTCACGAGGTGCTCCACGTGTTGTGAAGAATCCGTATGTTTGTAACAGAAGAGGCAGTTGATTTTAAATGGTGATTGAATTCAGTGTGTTGAATTTTGATGTGTGCGCGAAAAATAGGTTTATAATGCCATATGCAGGAGTCATGAAAATCAGTTAATTAATTTCTGAGAGAGAATAAGTAATAAGTTTGTTTAGATTCAGTTTAAGATGAAGCCCAGTTCTTCTGGTGTTAATATTACGAAGCCAACAGAAAGAGTAAAGAGAGTGTAATCCAGTTATAGGTGGCTCAGTCGGTAGCGCGCCAGGTTCGTAATCTGCAGTTCCCAGGTTCGAGTCCCAGCTGAGTCAGCGTTCAGATTTATCTCCACAAAATTCCCCGTCCTGCTTATGGTCAGTACGGGACACCGATGGACTTGGAAAGGCCGCCGTCCGTCGAAGAGTGGTCTCTCCGTCTCCCCGTGTGCGGGAGAGCCATACCCTGTGCACGTTAAAGAACACGCTGGATGGCCTTGACGGGAGGCACCATCTGTCTCCCAACAGCTGTTCCAGTGGGTCCCCTCCCCCAACCTTCTCTGAGACTTTGGGGTCTATGTGACCTGGCCATTTAGCCTATGGTGTGTAAAAAGAAAAAAAAAGTGCCACTCAGAGGTAAAACAACCCAACCAGTTGTAGGTCTGTGTCTTAGTAAGAATAATTATATTCTATGCTTAAGTGTAGTGAGTTATTAATTATTAACAAGCGAGATGACGTTTTATTATTGGGTGTGTCTTGTGGCACTGAACCTCAAATATGAGGTTTTGATTTTTAACTAGTTTGTTTGAATTTAATATAATAGAGGTCTACAATACTATTTGATTTTTGCATTTGTTGACAAAGGTTAATCAATTAGTGATTTAATATGAGTGTAGTTTGATCATTTAAATATTAAGTAAATTGTCATACTTCCTGTAAACAACATCTTGATTTATCTTTTAAATAAAGTCATTTAGTATTGATTCATAGTACATACACAGATTACACGTAGAAATAGACTTCAAAATAGCCAAAATATCTGAAAAAAATTATCGCTGAAGTGGCGGATTTCGAACCCGCAACTTTCTAGATTAAGGGTTCTCAACGTGGAGTAGGCGGTAAAATATTTTGGGGTACGCAGTGAGAGCTCAAAAGTAGCTAAATGTAAGTACAAAATTTAATGTGTATATGTATATAAGTTTTATTTTATTCCCATTGCTGTACTATAATACAGTTTTATCTGTCTATGCAAGGGTACGCCAGTTACATACACATTTACAGGGTTACATACATACAAGTTTGAAACCACTGCTCTAGATACATACCAGATGCTTAAGCGTGATTGACCTACTCATTAACATCTAAATCATTAGCAACAATTTGAAAACTTGTCTCTCCTGAAGTATAGATAGCCGCAAGGTTCGTCACATCTCAGAGAAAAGATTTATAGGTCTTATTCTGGAAGATTTTAGCGTCTAATCCGTGGTTTAATGGTTAGATCCTTTTAGCATGTATCCAAAGTAGTGGTTCTCAGCCTTTTATGCTTCACGTATGCCCTGAAAAATGTGTATGTAACTGGAGTACCCCTTGTATAGATAGATAAAACTATAGTTATAGTACAACAATGGGAATACAATAAAACACACATATATATACATACATATTAAATTTTAATATTCATAAATTACATATATCGATAAGCACAAAAAATGCCATGAACAATTTAACAAATCTTATAATATTATAAACATTTTACTGGGTAATCAGCGAAATGGTTGCGCTTATTTTCGCTTGCACAGTTCATCAAAGGTTGGGGTTGTCTTGCTAAGGTAGAGTCTCAAGTCATCTTCAACATCTAGCCTGTTCCTATATTTATTTTGTAAAGCAGTTAAAGATAAAAAAACAGTAGCAGTGTTGTGTAATCAGTAGCAGGGTTGCCAAATTAGCGACTTTGTTATTAGATCTAGCGACTTTTAAGCTCTCACAGCATACCCAAAAAAATTTTACCGCGTACCCCACTTGAGAACCCCTAATCTAGTTAGTTGCGGGTTCGATTCCCGCCGCGTCAGCGATAGTTTTTTTCAGATGTTTTAACTGTCATTTAGTATTGGTTTATTTCGAACCTACCCAATTACTATTAAATAATTAGTATTGAAATTCTGCAGCAATATTTTACTTTGAAATCCTAAACCAGCTGATATAACTGAAAGCAGGTTTCATTATCATATATTTCGTTTTTTGTTTTTACCTTTTATTTATTTCACTTTTGACATCTTTGTGGTGTTAATTAGCAACAGGTCTGAAATTTTGTTTAAAGCCGTTGGTCATAAATGTCCTATTTTCGAGCACTTGATGTTCCTCGAAATTAAGCTGTTTATTGAATTAAAATATAACGATTTTAATAATCTGCAAACACTAGCAGATGAATGATTTGCCTTAGAACAAGTTCTCAAAATAATATTTATTATTATACGCTGAGAACTCTCATTCCTTAACAGGCGGCGTGTCTCGTTCAGTCAATAGCGCGCCAGGCTCGTAATCTATAGTTCCTAGGTTCGAGTCTCACCTGGTCAAGCGCTGAGATTTATTTCCGAAAAACCCACTTATTTCCCTCGGTCAATAGGGAACGAAAACGATTGACTGGAAAGGTCGCCGTCCGTCGGATGGAAAGTAAAGTCGTGGGTCCTTGTGCGGGAGAGCCATACCCTGTGCCTGTTGAAGAACACGCTGGATATCTTTGAAGGGAGACTATCATCTGTTTCTTAATAGCTGTCCAGCGGGTTTCCTTTCCCCAACCTTCTCTGAGAACTTGGAGTCCTTGTGACCTTGCCGTTTAGTCTGTTGTATGCAAAAAAGTGCCGCCCAGAGGTAAAACAACTCAACCCATTTTTTAACCACTAGATTTAACCCAATTTCACCTGCAATGCTTAAAACATATTTAATAATTCAAATCTAATTCATTCATACATTGGTAATTCCTAAACAATACGCTTTACAACCGTTAATTAATTATTATTAAAACCTTACCTTCATTTGCAAAACTCCGTGAAGTGCGGTCGTAAATTTTCGCAAGAATAAATAATGCGGCCAAGCAGTTATAAGAAACAGTTTCTTTACTAAATTAAGTTTGTACCCGCTTTTGATTTCTGCTTTTGCTTTGAATCATCAATGTGGCCACAAAACTAGCGTTTTACAAGTGACGTCCTGATTGTGCATATAGCATGCAACACGAAACCATCTTGCAAGTGTTTTTTTGTCTGTAGAAACAGCTTTCTCCACTGATGGCTGACTAAGGACTTTTCGAAAGGAAGTTTTAAGTTCCGAGGGTGTGGCAATAGCAATTCACGGTCTTTTAGTTCACGAGGAGGTAGAAGACCGTAACTGCGCGGACTTGACGACGTCATGGGAATGAGTTAAAGTGTATATATAAGGCCCGTTTCTGTTGCAAATTGGAAAAATTGTTTATGCGAGTTTGTTAAGTGACTTTTCTGCTTGTAGCTTGTTTTATTGGGTGTTCAGTGCTATTTCTTGTGCTGAAGTATGAAGGGTCTGGTATGTACCTATTTATTAAATATCACATTTTAAAAATTTATTTTTGAACTTTATTCTTTAATGAAATAGTTAAATTTGCATTTTGAAAGTTGCATTGTTTTAATATTTATCGCATAAAATTTGTTTACATTTTAAAAGTCCCAATACGTATTGCGCATAAACAGTAAAAAAATGGCTTCTTTAGGCTTTTAGCGTTTATGTGTTTGTATATTTAATATGAGTTTATTCTGTATTAATCGCAAATGAGTGGATGCATCATTCTTTTCGCTAATCGATATATTCTCTGCATAAATATTTAAATGTAACGTAATTTGCTTGGGAGAAGAAATCGATGTGAAGAGTTGGGCATCATACTGATTGCTAAAATCGGAGCTTAATAAATTAAAAGTCCTTGTAATGTATGAATAATTTTAAAGTCAATTTATTTCAATTTAAAAGTTAAAGCTTTTTGTTAGCAAATTTGCACTTCAAAATCTTTATTACACCTTTAAAAATTTAATGCAATAAAGAACAGTTTTTAAAGTTATGGAAGAAGTTGTTTCAGAGCATGAAACAATGCTATGAAAATCGGGCGTGGGAAGGTTAGAAGTCAAAAGCATATTGCTTATAATAGTTACATATAATATTTTTTTCAATTACCCGACTGTGTACTTGTCGACCAGTTGTAGGCCCTGGGTATGTACAATGAATCTCTTTGTTGCGATCTTATGCAACCACGGCAATTCCCGGTTCCGCCTGACAGCACTACCTGGTTAAGAAAATCCATGACCATCTAGAGCCGGGGGCAAGGAATACGCCCTATAGGCGCACCTCAACCCCGGCCTCACATGGCAGCAGTCCTATAGAAGGAAAGCTAACCACCGGAAGAAACCTTACTTTAATCTATTCCCCGGTTTGCAAATGTGCAAGGATATAAAGATCCAAGCTCGATCGGCATCCGGGGTGGAGACTCTTAGTAAGACCCAGACTTTTTGGACAGCTCGTGCCTACAGGCGGGTTCAGACCTTTCGGCAGAGCCGTCGAACAGACCACACAGGTCTCCTGAGAGGTGAGGTCTCCGACGCCGTCACCATCCGACCGGCAATCAAGCCGGCCAGCAGCGTCTTCAACCTCGGTTGGCCTTAGCCATGTCCAACCGGTGAGCCAATCCGGTCGGCACAGCCTTCAGCCGGGTTGCTGGGCCCTAGGCCCCCCCACCACGACAAGGTGGTCCCTTATCGGGGGGGCCTGGGTATGTACAGGGTCGTCCAGTCAATAATGTGTATATTAACATAATGTGTAATAACAGGTGCAGTCGCTCAAAAAAGTATCCGAACACTACGGTTGATTACAGAATTCAGAAAAAATATCTGGCAACGATTGTTTTAGAAATTAGTGATCTGGCAACCTTTGTGTCACGTGACATAAAGGTTGCCAGATCACTAATTTCTAAAAAAAATCGTTGCCAGATATTTTTCCTGAATTCTGTAATCAACCGTAGTGTTCGGATACTTTTTTGAGCGACTGTACACATTATTGACTGTGTACCTGTCTGCCAGTTGCAGCATCATTTTTGTTTCCCTTGGGCGAACGAAAGTGTCAAACGCAGATAAAATTTTAAGGCTCTTCCCAGTGGCGGATTAAGCATTTGGAAGCTTTACGCGCAAAAGATTGAGAGGCCCCCAACTGTCCGTGAGTGGTGAGAGTGGGGGGGGGGATTAATTCTTCAAATAAATTGTAACTTACAAAGGTAAAAATGCATTAGCAGATTATATAAACTGAATTAGAAAAATGCATAAACGGAAAATTTAAGATGTTTTATATAAATTTGTACCTACCAAAAAATAAACGAAAACTTAATTATAAATCAAAATAAATACTTGGCTATTTTAGGGGATTTAACAAAAATCAAATCACATTTGTTATTAACCTAAAACACGGAATGTATACATAAATATTAGATTATACCGATTGTGAAATATATTAATGAATAAAATGGTAGAAAAAAATGGAGTTTTGACTGTTTTGAGGCCCCCCCATGTGTATCGGGGCCCCTAGGTGAGCACCTCATGCGCCTATTGGATAATTTGCAACTGGCCCCAAGACATGCAACATTAACAATCATTGGGCATTCTCTTAAGAACAGATACGTGTTTTGCCTATAGGAAGATATATACTAATATTAGCAGATATACTCGGTGTTGGTCGGGTCTGAAACTCTCTAAAGCATATAGAGGTATGCACTCTACAGATCGCACCATTTAATTTAGTATAAAAATCATTACGATTGATGGAGTGTTGAAGGTACAAAAATGTGCACTTGCTAAGAATTTAATGTACAGTAGCTCAAAAAAGTATCCGAACACTATGGCTGATTGCAAAATTCAAAAAAATATCTGGCAACGATTTTTTTAGAAATTAGTGATCTGGCAACCTTCGTGTCACGTGACACGAAGGTTGCCAGATCACTAATTTCTAAAAAAATCGTTGCCAGATATTTTTTTTAAATTCTGCAATCAGCCATAGTGTTCGGATACTTTTTTGAGCGACTGTACAACGAAAAAGAAAAGTAAAAATTTATTACCTAACGCATTATTTATATATTAATTAATTGTTTTATGAGATATACGTTTATTAAATTAAAGAACATTTAAAAAGTACGAGATAAACACATATTTTTCAAATTAAATTAGTTTATTATTAGTTTACGTCCGACAGGAATTCTTTTTGGTTTCCGAAAGCCTTCTTTTCAGCAAAACATCTCGTCTTCTGCTCATGCTCTATCGAACGACTTCTATTTCAACAAAGAACCTTGTTTTCGGCTAGAGTTATTTACCCGCTTCTGAAGCCATGACTTTTTGACTCGAAAGCAGGAAGAACTTAATTGAACTATCTTCCCTCAAACGCAACAATTGTTATTACAACAGTTACTTTCAACATTCGTAAAACTTAAGTTTTGGGAAATTTCAAGAAATTCAAACCGGTCCCCACCAGTTTTGGTTGACCCCAGAGGATTTGCACATACCCTATAGTCTTCCCATGGATGAAGAGGGCAGGGGTGTCTGAGTTGGTAGCGCGCCACGCTCGTAATCTACAGTTCCCAAGTTCGGGACTCACCTAGGCCAGCCTTGACGGAGATTATCATCTGTCTCCCAACAGCTGTCCGACGTGTAGAGTGGATCCCCCTCCCCCAACCTTTTCTTGCGACGTGTAGAGTGGATCCCCCTCCCCCAACCTTTTCTTGCGACGTGTAGAGTGGATCCCCCTCCCCCAACCTTTTCTTGCGACGTGTAGAGTGGATCCCCCTCCCCCAACCTTTTCTTGCGACGTGTAGAGTGGATCCCCCTCCCCCCAACCTTTTCTGAGATCTAGGGGTACTTGTGATATAGCCATTTAGCCCATTGTGTGAAAAAAGTTCCTCTCAAAGGTAAAATTACCCAAACCCCCTGGATGAAGGGCACATCATACAAAGTTTCGTGCCTCTAGCTCATTAAGGGGGTGAGTGCATGAGCGGGCAGACACAAAAACAGAAACTTTCATCTTTTTGCATTAGATTTTTACATTAGATTATTATTAATCTATAATAATAATAAAAGCTGTTTGTGTTCTGTCTATCTGCCTTTGGCAGCCATAACTCATAGTTAGAAGCTTAAAATTTGGCAAAGTGTTTATAGTTGTTGTCCGAGTCGAAGTGCCATATTTCAAGTCGACGTTCCAAAAGGAGAATTCTACAAGCAGATCCTACGGTTAGCGGTAATAGCTGCCAAATCCGACACATTCCCAAAGGCATTATTTTATTAATGCGGTGGGCAGACAATGTCAAACAGGACCTTATTAGAACTAGTGTGCAGTGGCCAGTTGCAGAAGATGTAGCTCAGGGCAGACTTGCTTGGAGAACTAAATTGCACAGTCTGGTTGGACCTCCGTAGTCCATGGCTGCTTGAGGATGATGATGACGATGTTCCATTATAAAAAGGAATCTGATTTTTATCTCGTTTCCAAAGAAAATTAGATAATAGTTTCACTTTGTCGTCTGTAGACATCGAACTTTTTTGTTTACAGAGATAAAAAATTCTTTTTGTGTTGGATAGGTATTGATGAAATATAACGATATCAACTTTCCGAATTTCTCTAAAGCTATAATTACGTCCTCCAGCGGTGGAAAAAGTTGGAAATTCGAAAATTTCAAACGAATATTGCAAACGATATATTTATAATAGAAATTTGAAATTTTGGGTGGAATGTGAAGGTCACGGAATTTTCATTGCCGACAACGAGTTAGTTCAATTTTTTTGTTTTAGCAGATAATTGTTTGTTTTTAGAGATAAATGAAAAATTCATTTTTGAGTTAGATAGGAATCGATAAAATGTTATGATTCGCACTTTCAGAATCTTTCGAATATTATAATTGTGACCTCTAACGGTGAAAAAGATTGAAAATTCCAAAATTTCAAACGAATATTGCGACGATGTGTTAATGATAGAAATTTGAAATTTTGATGGTAGAATGGTAAAGGTCATGAAGTTTCCATTGAAAATAATAAAGAGATAATTAGAAAACTCTTTTTTAGTTGGATTGGTACTAATGAAATATTATAAATCGTATTTTTCAAATACTTAATAGTTTTAATATATTATTTTTACCTCCTCAAGTAGCTGCTTGCCACAGAAGTCTGGCAGGAGCCTGTCAGTTTATACACCATAGTCTGTGATGATGGCAGGATCTCAGCAGAAAACAACACAAACATTCATCCTTTACTGGGCCGAACCCAAGTACCTTAGATCAGTAGCCAAGCACGCTTACCTCTCGGCACGGGATGGTTATATTATCTTTACAGATATTAAATAAAGAAACGGCATGACTATTTACTAATGTTTACAAATAATATGTATATAACAGAAACTTGAAATTTCAGTGTGATGTGATAAAATGTGATGGGAAGGTTAGAAACCCTTCAACAATGGGCTTCCTGCTATCCCAAAGAAATTTCAGTGGTAGGTTTTCAAGATATATTCCACAGACTGCAATAATCTACCTAATTTTCTGAGAGACGTGGGGGTGAAATGCAACTTTTAAAATTTAAGAATTAAAAGACGAATACTTTTACGTTGCATAATTACTAATAAAATACTATCTACATTTTTTCCATCATCCTCTAGCTGAAATTAAAACTTTATTCTCTTTGAAAACGAGATTCTCATATGCGCCAGCGACGATATGAGTTCTTCGATATGAGTTAATCTAACACGGTTTCGCACAGGGCAAACCGGTGCACGTAATGTGGAACCTTTCGGTCAAAGTATATCGAGAACTACAGAGCACCAAAATCTGTCCAACGGAAATGAAAATATTTTTAAACTGTGTAGAAATGAAGCCACTGGCTATGAGAGAGCTCGCTGACGCCAGCAACGACATGAACAACGCCGGACAATTCTTTGGGTTGTATCTGTTCTAAAGGGTCAGGGGAGAAGGGGGGGGGGGAGGAAGGAACAGTACTCACAAAACTAATCTACACTGAACTACACTATGGTGAAAAATAGAACATTGGCATTAAAAGTGAGACCCCGGCAGCTCCGAGTTTCGTTGAGCTAGTGTCGAATATTTTATTAAGATTTAACAAATCTTTTTCACAAAACTAATATCATTTTTATCAATGTAATTAGTTAATAGTTGAGTTCTTGACTAATCGCTGATCGGTTGGGCATTTCTAACTAAAATAGTACTTGAATAAATTTTCCTTAACATTAATTTAAAATGATCACTGAAAAAGTGATCAAATTTACCAAATGGATAAATTGTTTAATATATAAAAACTTTGATTTTTTTCACTGTTTGTCGAACTGATGACTAATAGGAATACCTTTCAGTTCAGGGATGAACTGGAAAAATAACGGTTTTCTCAGTGCCGTTTGCTTACATGTGTGGATTTCTTTCGCCTAAATGGCTCGAGTTAACTCGAGTTTGTAAACTGAAATTTTACACTTAGGCAATATAACCTCATATATTAATATAGCTCAACTTAGATATGGCTGGGCCTGAAAAGTGCTGGAACAAATAGAGAGAATTTTATCAATAGGTAAAGATCTGAGATGTCTTAATCTCACAGCTTAAATTATTATTAAGGGTTATTCCTTTCAAAAAGCATAAACGACATAAATTACACACAAATATTATAAATGTGATTTAAAGAATAAATATAATCATTATACGTTTTATGAACTCTATTAAAATTAAAAAAAATATCACTAAATAATTCAAATTAATAATTATATTGTATAATAAGCAGCAGGCCCGGATCTAGAAAAAAAATAGAGAGGGGAGGGCAAGAAACACAATCGATTCGGAAATATATAAAAGGGAGGGGGGAGAGATTTCCAATGCAGTACAACATTTCCTCCTCCACATTTCAGGTGTTTAAAAAATTCTTGAAAAATGCATGAAATATAAATAAATTTAATAATTTTTTTGCTTCTATTACCTTTACTATCATTCTGAAAGCCGGAGGGTACAAAGGTGCATGGCCCCCTTGCACCCTCCGGCCCTGATAAGTAGAGTTAGTTTGATTCTAAATTTAAAACTTAAATTATTTAATTAAAACTTCGATTCAGTAATAATTCATTTCCATTTGCCCAAGTGTCCAGAAACAAATGTGTCCTACTATATGAATTAGTGAAACACATCGCAGTGCGTTTTGGCAAAAAATCTACGGCGAGTTTCATCAAAATTTACTAAGTAATAAGGAATTCAGTGGCATAACGGTATATATGGTGTAACGGTAGAGTCTACTGAACTTTACGACCTTGGTAAACTTCTACTTTGGAAAATAGATTTTTGTTTTGGTCATTAAAGATTCACCAGAACAAATGAATGGTAAAAAAAAATATAACCATGATTATAAACTACCTATGCGTTGAAGAACTTATATGCATAATAAAAAATTACAGATTCCTATAGTACGGTGATCATTTTACTTCGAAGAAAATGTAAGACAGTTATTGAAAAAATATAATTTCATTTTCATTAATAATATTTATTCGTCAATTTTTTTCATACTAGTATTAATTTTATCCTCTGTCCAGCAAAGTCGTCCTCAAAAAATGGTAAATGTCCTAAAAAGCTCCAAAATGAAACAAATGACATACGCACATTTAATTTTATTTAAAGTGAAAAAAATGTTCAAAAACGTAAAACAGAAGAAAAACAATAACTTTTAATTTGCCAAAAGTTCACACTATTACAAGAATTATTTAAGAATTCAGTGCGATTAAATAATTTTGAATAATAAATATTTTCGTTATGTTTTATCAATCAGAGCAACCGTAATAAAAATTTATCATGGTGGCAAGACAGAACGATTTTTATTTGGTATCAAAAATATAGAATTTTTAAAGGACAGAAAACGTTTTCTGAAATTTTTATAAATATATAGGACAATTCCCTAAAACATACGACTGCCTTTTAAAACGTAGAATCAATGGTCATCGTACCTATAGTTAGAATATTGTTCTTTAGTTCATTAAAAAAAGGGCTATTGTTTTCATTTTGCTTTCTGTCTGCCTTTCTCTACACGTATAATAATTACACAATATAATTTTTTGTTTAAATAGATAAATGAAAATTTCCCCTTGAGTTGGAAGGTGCAAATCAGATATTAAAATGTTCATTATCGAAATCTTCCAATAGTTTAGAATTTAACCATTATCGAAATCTTCCAATAGTTTAGAATTTAACACATCATTCCTAAAATGTTGGAAATAAGATTTTAAACAAATGTTGCAAATATGTTTCTCAAGCAATAGATTTAAAATTTTGTTACAGAGTGTGCTGGTCAAGATCAGGCCTTCGGAACTAAAAAAATATAAAAATAGAGGGGAGGGTAAAAATAAAAATCGAGTGGGAAAAAAGGTAAAAAAAAAGGGGGGGGGGGTTAAAATAAAAATAGAGTCGGAAAAAGGGTAAAAATGGGGTGGGTGGGGGCAAGAGACTGGATATATCCATTGCAGCGTAACATTTTCCTTCTCGTTTTCTAGGTTGTTAAAAATTTTAATGAAATATACATGAAATATGCACGAGCTAAATAATATTTGGCTTTCATTACTCTTACTAGCATTCTGAAAAGGAAGAGGGGGCATGGGTCCTTTTCTCCCCTAAATACGGCCCTCTAGAGAGGTTTTGCATTTGCAGCAAAGACTTGGTATCTTATACTCATGGTGAGAGAGTATATGGTGAAAATGGAACTTTCTTTTTGCTGTAAGAGAGAACGAATTTATATTAGATACCTACTGATTAAAAATATTGCTATTTGCATTTTTCGAATCTTCCATTAGGGCGAATTTCTATTGTTATGAGGTGTTGGTTTTTGAAATGACAAATATTCTTCTCTTCGAAAGCGGTATTTCCATATTCACTAAAGATGATTTTACTTTTTTAATTAAACCGCAACAAATAATATAAAAACACTGATATTATTGCGAAAACATATAGATAATTCTGTATTAATAATATAGTCATCATGTTTTTTAATAATTGAAGCATTAGTACTCATTATTTTCTCTATATTATCGCTGACTGAAATACAATAATTTCAAATGTTCCTTTTCAGCTCTTTGCAGCAGCTCTTCTTCTGGTAGTTTCGCACATCGAGGGTGGTCACCACGAAGATGACGACGATGACGATCATCATCATAAGCATCATCATGATGACCACCATGGCCACAAGCATCATCATAAGCCATCTCATAAACATCACGATTGGAAAAATCATGATCACCAAAAGGGATATGGTGGATATGGGCTGAGCGGAGGCTACGGATACAGACACAAGCCTTGGCATGGATGGTATCACAAACATAAAGAAGATGATCATAAGCATAAATCATGGCTTATGGAGCATCCTAAGCACCATGGATTTCATTATCATATAGATCATCATGATCACAAACATAAGCATGATAGCCACGAGTCTGATCATCATGATGATCACTATAAGCATGATCATCATGACAAACATAAAGAGCATCACGAACATGACCACCATCGCAAACATAAACACCATGATCACCATCACAAGCATAAACCCGAATACAGTAAACTTAATCATCATGGCGATCATGACCATCATCATCGCCACCACAAACATAAACATGATCATCATGAACATGACCACCACCATAATCACAAACATGATGAAGGGTTTGATCATTACCTACATGATCATCACCATCCGAAACATAAGTACGATCACATTCATCACCATTATATACCTGAACATCACCACAAGCATGACCACCACGATCATCATCATAAACCTAAGCACCATCATGGTCATGACCATCATGATCATCACCACAAACCGAAGCATCATCATCATGAATCTAGCCACCATAAACCTAAACACCATCATGACCACGAATATCACCATAAATCTAAGCATCATCATGATGAGCATCACTACCACGATCATCAAAAACCAATGCACCATCACCACGATCACCATAAACCAATGTATCACCACCATGGACATGACTACCTCGAAAATCACCACAAATCCATGCATCATCACGATCATCATCACAAACCTATGCATCACAATGATCACCATCATAAACATATGCACCATGATCACCATGATCATCATCATAAACATATGCACAATGATCACCATGATCATCACCATAAACATATGCACAATGATCACCATGATCATCACCATAAACATATGCACCATGATCACCATAAACCATGGCATGGCCATTACCATAAACCGGGATATTCACATGGGGGGCATAGTTATGGATGGTTCTATAAACCAGGATCTGAATTACACAAATCCTGGCACGGATACAAAAAAGAAAAGTATCACCATGATGACCATCATAAACCTTGGCTTGGAGGTGTTAAACATCACCAACATCAATTACATAAGAAACATCGTAAGCATCATCAAAAACATCATAAAGATCATGAAGATAAATATCATAAACATATTCATCATAAACCATGGCATAGTTATCATCATTATCCTTCTCTTGGTGGCTATGGATACCATAAACCGTATCTTTCTTACCATCATAAGCATTTGGATGGACTTCATCACCATCATAAGCATTTGGATGGACTTCATCACCATCATAAGCATTTGGATGGACTTCATCACCATCATAAGCATTTGGATGGACTTCATCACCATCATAAGCATTTGGGTGGGCTTCATCACCATGACAAATCTCATCATCATTACCTTCCTTGGCATGGGGGATATGGAGGTTACAAATACGGACATTACAAAGACTATCATAAAGGAAACAGGGGATATGGCCACGAATTGGGTAAACAACATGACTATAAACACCATGACCACCATAAGAAACACCGTCATGGGAAAAGAAAACATAAACATCATCATCACAATAGTTGGCGTCCTAAACATCATCCTTATGGTGGATACGACATATCTGACTATTACAAACCCTGGGAGAATCATCATGAACCAGAACATCATTCCCCGTGGTACGGCAGTCATGGACTTCACCATGGATACGGTTATGGTTTCAACCCCTGGTATGGTTTCAGTTATGGATATAAACCATGGGAACGTAGCCACAAAGATGAAGGCTGGAAGAAACATCACCATCATAAAGGTGAAAAACATCATCCTGATCATCATGATTATCACCATCACTGAAAGGAAAGGACTATACTTATATCTAAACAAATGATGGAAATTGTGAAAAGAGAGGTGAGTTTCAGGAATTTGGTTTCCTATAATGGAATATATTTTAATTTTGGTGAAGTATTTTAATATTTACAACGTGTCTTTATACTTTTCTAGTGTTTTCTACTTTTGTAAAAAGCTCAATGTTTTAGTCTATCATATTCTAATCTTTAGCCGTCCCGTGGCCGAGTGGTTAGCGCGCTTGGCTATTGATCTAAGGGACCTGGGTTCTGAACCCCGGGTAAGGCATGGATGTTCGTTTTGTTTTCTGTTGAGGTCTTGCCATCCTTTCAGATTTTCTACTTGGCATATAAACTGGAAAGTTCCTCTCAGACCTCTGTGGCAAGGTGCTGCTTGAGAGGGGGGAGGTATTTATTTTATTTATTATTTATTATTCTAATCTTTACTACGGTTGCTTGGTAACACAAAAACAACAGAACACGATACTTTAGCAATAGAAAGCCAAATTACGATCATTTATAATTTATAAAAAATATTAAAAAATACTATTGCAGAATCGGTTTGTAGAGTTAAAACAGATCACATACAGATTTTTTTTACAATATTCGTTCCGTATTTGCATGATTTATGTCAGCTGGCACATTAAGAAGTGGCTTCGATTACTTTATACAAATGTAGGTGAATTACAATAAATATTAACATATATTACCCAAAAATAATATTGTATTTAATAAAAATTAATTATTACAATGTTAATTAATTCGCAATATAATTCACGATTCACGTGTAAACGTTTGTTCTATTTTTATAAAATAATGCAGAATAATTTTCATGTGTTTATATTGTTGCGGATTACAAAAATGGATAGCCACTGAGCGTGAGTATTAAAAGCTATATTTCAAAACCAAATTCAATACAAGGTAAATTGTTACAAAGGAAATATGGATGAAGTATCTTATCAACAAATCAACTATTAACATGCACAAGTCATCAATCTTCCTGCGTAGAGCACACAATATCAGCTCTGTGTATTTTACTAAATACTACCTTTTACTTGATTTACCAGGTCACCCGAAGATCTTCACTCGTAAACCAATTCTCGTCCTGTGCTAATAACTTTTCACACAATAGCCGAACAAAAAGACAGTCCGTGTAGACATTCGAAGTTAGCCATAAAAGTTCCCACTTTTATACTTCCGCGTATACACAACACATCAAGTTACTTCTTGATACTTAACGATAAAAGATCCCACTTTTATCCTTCCGCGTATACACAACACATCAAGTTACTTCTTGATACTTACGCGCACTGTCTCAGAACAGCTCACCGTCCATTTTCGAACTCTCCCCGACCGTTACAACACAACGACCGTTACAATACAAAACGACCGTTAACGCTCCACTCTTCTTCTCCAAATTCTCCCAACGTTCTTACTCGTTGGCTGAAACTTTTTGCTTTCGGTTGCCAGATTCTTCTGTCGTAACACTGCCCCCTTCCTAGGTCTTGTTCGTCCCGAACAATTCTGGATTCCAAAGCTTCTTCAGTTCTTCGATGAAACGGGGCCAAACGATCCACGTGAACCACTTTGCACTTTGTAGCTGGACGTCGACGAATGCGATATACCACGTTTGTGTCAAAATGAAAGCGAATCTCATTATGACGTAGATTTCTTTTCTGACTGAAGCCTCGTCCACAAACATAATACGTGTAAGGCCTATAGCCCTTGTGAACACGTTTATGTCTTTGCAGGGAGAAGAATCGACTAAGAGTTTTCGTGCAAAACCTGTAAAAAGTTTTCTTCTTTGTCGAAAGTTTTCTTCTTTGGATTTTTACTTCTATCAACAGTAACAAGGAATGAAAGTCATTAGTGACATGAAATCTAGGGAGGAGTTTCATCCTCCAGTCTGACCCTTTTGTCAGTTGACTTTCCCTTAATTCAGAACTGTCGTGATGAACCTTCAGCCATATTTCACCTGATTCCATTTGATCCCCAAGGTGCTTCACAAATATAATATCAGCTCCATAATTCTTTTTAGCTCTTCGGTCCATCTCCTCCTTCCATACTCTTGCTAGAACTGCAGCTTCTAATCCGACAACCTTACCTGTTTCTCCTGTATAAGTGAAATCAGTGATGTGTCGGGCTGCTAGCAATAATTTTTCTGTTTTACCTTCACATAGCCAGCTTGCAACATCTTCAGATACTCCTTGTTCTATTAACATGTTACGAAACTTGTTCAAAGCATTGCCGTTATGCAGAACCTTACGGACACGTGATGCTTCATCTACCCTATTATCCACAATGTTCACAAAACGCAGAAGTTCTCCTAACTCTTCGACGAGCTCTTGCAGTTCCAAGGATCCGTTACCAAGGAAACACTGAACAGCTTCCATCACTTCCAGAGAGTTGTCAACAGAGTTTTCAAGAGGTGAATCCATGTTGCTGATAACAGCTGAACAACTCAAACTCTTCATTCCACGAGCTTGTGATGCTGCAACCACTTTCTTAACTAAATCAACAGCAACATCTTCTGTACTGATGAGATCAATAGCTCCTTTTCCGAATTCAACATCATAAACCAAAGCACACACTCCTTCAGCCAGCTTTTTGGACACAATTGAGCATATCATTAGAGGAACGCTATCTATGGTAGCCATCAGATCCTTGCAGCGGTAAATCTCCTTATCTGTTGGCACCAGCTCCTCTGTCTGTCCTACGATGCAGCATCCGACGTCTTCCATCATCTGCTCGATTTTATCTTTAGTGCAGTCGACTGTGAAGCCAGGGATGGATTCCAATTTGTACAGAGTATCTCCCGTCAATTGAAGAGCACGACCGGAGATCATAGGGACCTTGAGACCTAAAGCAGCAAGTGCAGGAGCCAAGACAAGACTCACTTTGTTGCCGACACCTCCTGTGCTGTTTTCATCTACCATCCGATGGCGCCACTCTGGTCTCCAGCAAAACACATGACCCGAGGAGGTCATAGTTGCTGTTTCTTCGGAATTCACTTTCTTGGAGCTCTCATTGTAATTAGCCAGGGAAACATCAGTCATGATTGCCAAATTGTTCATTCTGGAGATCAGCGACGAGTTTTGTAACATGATATTGTCCACTTTAGAGCTCTTGTAGTCGTGATAAAACTTTTCTATATCCTTATAATCTAAATGGTTATAATGTCCAAATCTGCACATTGACTGTTCAGAAAAGAAATTCAGCGTGGCTACGTTGAAATTATCTGAGGGATTCACTTCTCTCTGATCGTAACTCTGAGGCTTAGTTTCATCCAGAAAGTTAGTCTTTGAAGTACTGTCTCTGCCTGAAGCTCCTTTACTAGCATCACCTGTTACGCTTCTAAGCCATTCTTCGGAATTCCTCTTCCTTAAATCCCCACTTTCTATAAACGATTCAAGTGTGGCTATATGCTTCGGAAAAATCTCTCCGACTTCCCGGGTAACGTCGAATGGCACTTTGTTTCTATGATGAATGGACGCCTCTTCTTTACTCGGACCACTCTGCGAAACGTAAACTCTGTTTCGTTCCCCCTCATTACCACTCGTTACTCTGCCTTTGCGATAATTGTCCAGGACGCATTTTGCTGACGGCGAGGAATAGAATACCTTTCGTGTGGATCTCTCTTCAGATCGTGCCAGACTTGTATACCTAGGTATTTTGAAGTGCAAAGCGTACTGTATAGTCTCACAGCTCTCTGATCTGTGTGATTGTTCTTCACAGTTCCTAGACATGTCACCAGCGACATAGACACTCTGCCATGCATCACCAGTAGTTGCGTGGTCAAAGGCATTATCTGCGCTATCTCTACGATTCTTGATTTTCAGTAGCAGATCCACATTTTTATATGCGTTGCCTTTCTCTTTTTCTTTTCCATGTTTACAATCTAACTTAACACTATCAAGATCATCTTTTTCACTGACAAATTCAACATTTAAACTATTGCATTGTCTATTGAGTTCGGTTTTATTATTCTTGAACTGATCAATAATCTTACCAACTTGAGAAGCCACTTCAGCTCTCATCTCAGTATTTTGTGCGGCCAGGTCACCTCTTTTATTTCTCAACTCATTATTTTGTGCGGCCATTTGGGCTTTCAAATCATCTTTTTGAGAAACTATCTCAGTCCTCAACTCATTATTTCGTGCGGTCATTTCGGCTTTCAAATCAGTCATCAGCGTAGTCATATCGGCTTTCAAATCAGTCATCAGCGTAGTCATATCGGCTTTCATATCAGTCATCAGCGTAGTCATATCGGCTTTGAAGCTATATATCAACTTTACTAATTCATCCATACTTCTAGTTAACGGCATTCAATTAATTAATCCCACTTCTGACACCAAATGTTGCGGATTACAAAAATGGATAGCCACTGAGCGTGAGTATTAAAAGCTATATTTCAAAACCAAATTCAATACAAGGTAAATTGTTACAAAGGAAATATGGATGAAGTATCTTATCAACAAATCAACTATTAACATGCACAAGTCATCAATCTTCCTGCGTAGAGCACACAATATCAGCTCTGTGTATTTTACTAAATACTACCTTTTACTTGATTTACCAGGTCACCCGAAGATCTTCACTCGTAAACCAATTCTCGTCCTGTGCTAATAACTTTTCACACAATAGCCGAACAAAAAGACAGTCCGTGTAGACATTCGAAGTTAGCCATAAAAGTTCCCACTTTTATACTTCCGCGTATACACAACACATCAAGTTACTTCTTGATACTTAACGATAAAAGATCCCACTTTTATCCTTCCGCGTATACACAACACATCAAGTTACTTCTTGATACTTACGCGCACTGTCTCAGAACAGCTCACCGTCCATTTTCGAACTCTCCCCGACCGTTACAACACAACGACCGTTACAATACAAAACGACCGTTAACGCTCCACTCTTCTTCTCCAAATTCTCCCAACGTTCTTACTCGTTGGCTGAAACTTTTTGCTTTCGGTTGCCAGATTCTTCTGTCGTAACAATATATATATGGTTTGACTACATTCGGTGTTTATATATACCTATATGGTTTTACATTTTTCTAACTATTGGATTAGTACATTTTAGTAAATTAAATAAAGGACAAATATTGACTCTTACGTTTACCGTTAACTTTATATAAATAATTTAAATTAAAAAAATTAAATATTTTTTTCCCCTAAGGGTCTAACGCAATAGACAACGAACGAGGCTTCCAACAAGATTTTTGCTCTCTCTGTTTTCTTTTCGCTATCAATTTTTATCAGTCAGTGCAATTAGGATTCTAACCTTCCCTTTCCACTTTTACTGACACAAGATTTTTGCCTCGCTCTGTTTTGCTATCACTATCAATTTTTATCAGTCAGTGCAATTAGGCTTTCCAACCTTCCCTTTCCACTTTTCCTACACATCATTTTTGCTGGGAAAACGAATTGACTTACAATATTTCCTTTCCAGCTTCCATTATCACTATTATTTTTTACTGGGATATTAGGAAACCAACTGAGCTTTCAATATCCCTTTCACTAACTTTAATTATCAATACCATATTTACAGAGACAGCAAGAAGCGGGGGCGGGGGTGGCTCAGTCGGTAGCGCGCCAGGCTCGTAATCTGTAGTTCCCAGGTTCGAGTCCCAGCTGGGTCAGCGTTGAGATTTATCTCCGCAAAATTCCCCGCCCTGCCCACGGTCAGTAGGGGACACCGATGGGCTTGGAAAGGCCTCCGTCCGTCGGATGGGACGTTAAGTCGTGGCCCCCGTGTGCGGGAGATACATACCCTGTGCACGTTAAAGAACACGTTGGATGGCCTTGACGGGAGGCTACCATCTGTCTCCCAACAGCTGTTCCAGTGGGTCCCCTCTCCCAACCTTCTCTGAGCCTTCGGGGTCCATGTGACCTGGCCATTTAGCCCATGGTGTGCAAAAAAGTGCCGCTCAGAGGTAAAACAACCCAACAACAACCCAACAGCAAGAAGCGAATTGAGGTTCCAATATTTACTCACCATTTTCCATTCCCACTATAATTTTCCTGGATTGAGAGAGAAAAATTAAGCATCGAACTTTTGCTCACCGTCTGTCATTGCTCTTATTTTTATTGAGTTATCATAAAAAATGGATTCCAACATCTGTGCTTTTCCATGTTTCATTATTAGCACCGTTTTCGCATTTTTGGTGAAAATTCTTCTAATGAATGACGTATTGTTACTTAATAAATAAATAATAATAATTTTTACAATAATAACAACAACCTAATAAATACATAATTTTATTACTTATAATAATAACCACCTTCAGATAAGGCATGATCATTGCGAAGGGAAAAACTGATTCTCAGTTAAATATAAAAAGCGAAACAAGACCAATTTTTAAAGTTTGATTTCAGATACATATTTAAATCTTTATCGTAGGTAAAAGTATTCACGAAATACAAAATTATGAACCATAAACTCAAAAATAGTTACAAATTCTGCAAAAAATGTTTATTTATAAATACAGAACAGCATTTTTATAGATATTACATATTTCAGCTAATATATTGCATTTCTTTTTAGATATAAAGCTAATGTAAGACATGGAATACGACGTCAAAGAAGTCATTCTTTTAAGACCGAAACGAAACCCCTTTTTGCGACTACTGCTAAGAAGAAAATTAATTGAAGACAAAGAAGATATTAATTTATATTTCAAAATACTGGAAAACACTATTTTAAGTAATGTTTATATTCAGCAATAAAGCAAGCATAACCCGATAACGATTCGTTATGTCACGGAGCTTATATCACGCTATTCTAAGAAAAATCAGCATTATATTAATAAATAATGATTTAGAGAAAATTTTATATTATGGCTTCATTTTCATGAAGTTTTTGCAGAAGGACGTATTTTAATACCAGTATAGTAGCTGAGTGGTTAGTGTGCTTGGTTGCGTGATCAAAGGGACTGGGTTCAAGCTCCGGATCAAGACATATATGCCTGTGTTGTTTTTTCTGCAGAGGTTTCGCCATCCTCGCGGACCTTCTATATGGCTTATAAACTTAAAGACTCCTGCTACATCTCTGTGGCAAGTAGCTGCTTGAGGGGGTTGTTTTAGAGATATAATTGCCCTACGGATATAACATGAGATAGTTTACGCAGAATATATTTTTTAATTAAAAGTACTATTTTAATAAGTATAAGTTATAATTATAGATTTTTCTGTTTTCTAATATTGGAGGATTTTCCATTTAATCTTCGAAAGCATAGTCATCATGAAAAAACAAAAGTCGTCATATTTGGTATATGAATAATAAAGACAAATAAATCTATTTGAGACATCTACTTTGCAATGAAAGTTTTTTTTCAATCACAAATAGATGGGAGGATATTTTTAAGGTAAAAAAGAATATGACTATGTAAATTGTCCCAAAAATAACTGTTAATTCGAAATTTTTTTGCATTCACGGATAACGATAAATTATCAGATATTTATACTTTCTAGTATTTCTTTTCGTCACACGAAATATTGATAAAAGATCGAGAAACAATGTCTTGACTTTCTAGTAAATAGTTGAACTTCTTTTATTGTTTGTAATTCAAAAAATGGATAACGTGCCTAAAAAGTGATAAACTTAAAAAATCTACAAGGTTGAGTTTTTTTTAATCTGCGAACCGCACTTTTATGCACACAAGAGGGCTAAATAGCCAAGCAGAAGGGTTTAGAGAAGATTGGGGGAAAGTTGTGCTCTGGGCAGCTGTGAGGAGATAGATATAAGCCTCCTGTCAAACCCATCCCATCCAATTTGTTCTTTAACCTGAACGACGAAACGAAACAATGGATTACTGTTCCTATCCAACGGACGGCAGCCTTTCCAAGTCCATCGGTGTGCTCTTTCTCACGAAAGCCATGAAGTTGGGGGGGGGGGAGTAGACATAAATCTTGATGCTGGACACATTAATACTTGACTCTGAGAACATCGGATTACGATTCCTGTAGGCTACCGATTGAGCCAATTTCCGTCCCCTGGAAAAGCTACCTTGGGAGAGTTTAGCAATGCGAAAATTAAATAGCTGTTGCGGAAATTTGTAATAATCAGCTTTGCTCCTGTTGGGTGTTCCAACTTTCGTCATAACTGGAGCTACAAGCAAAAATTATTAGAAGCATCAAAACGTTCCCTTCTTCTGAAACCATGTTTTTTTTTCACTTCACATGATGAAACACAAAGAAATATCCAGCCAGAATTTTTCCGTCACCCGAGGCAATATGACTGCAGCTGTCAGTTGTGATTATTTCCTTGTCGCGATTTTCCTCGGTGAACTGATTGGCACAATACGTGACCCAAGCAACCGGAAAATTCGCTGAAACTGGGTGATGATTAATAAACGTTCGGTTGAGGTGCGGCTTTGTTAGAGAGTTAAAATTCTGCTATTAAGAATTACGAAATAAAGATACAAAAAAAAAATGTAGCCAAAAAAATGGAAAAAATAATCACACGCAAAGTAAGAAAGATTATTTTTTTCGTTGTGGGTAGAGGCAACTTGTAAAAAATGACCTCTTTAATACAATCCGGATGACCTCGAAAGTGAGAGATCTTTTAAGGAAAACTTTCTAATTCAAAACGGTTCATTTTAATTTCACATTTTTTTTTGATGTGAGCAAAAAAACGGAAAGATAAAATTTGTGTTCTGTTTGCAAAATTGAAAGAACAATATTTTTAAAAACTCTTTAACTCGTATATATATATATTCATTAAAGTTACATCAATTGCAGTTCTCCAAAAAAGTAAAAATATTTCTATTAGAGGTCATATCTTTAATACACATTTATAGAAAAAATTTCGTTGCCTTATGAAATAAATAGCCATCAATCAATTTTAAAGTAGAAACTGTACTTCTGTACTAGAATATTGAAGAATTTCTATGTTATGTCAATGGGAATCTAACTTCGAAGCTCTCTAACTTCTAAAATAGGCGCGGACTGGTAAGGGACGCTGAGCGTTCTAGCGTTCCTGGTCCCTTAGTGTAGTCCCTGTAGCCCCTGGGACTCAGGAGCAGGATTTAAAAAAAAAAATAATTGTTATTTTACAGAAATTCTACAGATTTGGGAAAACCTTTTTTAAGTTTCACATGCAAACTCAAAAGAATAAGTTTTGAAATCTTGAAAAAGTAACAGACTTTTTTTTTTTATCATAGTCCGAACCCCCTGCTAGAGAACTGCGTCCCTGAAAAAAGTGTCAGTCCGCCCCTGCTTTTGAAATATGTGCATTGTTTAGAAATACTAGAGCTTTGAATATTCTCATATTTGGTTCGGGAAGTTTTGAATTTTTTACTCTCTATAATGTGCAGAGTAAAATAATTTAGTATTTAGGTAACAAAATAAAATTTTTTTTAAATAATGCTTTTCTATTTTTCCATTGATGCATTAAATGGAAAACAGCGATTCAAGATACATTAACGGTCACAATCAAATCCAGGACAGCCAAGCAAGATTAGTTTCAAAATCGTGCCACTGACATTGAAGAATCCGTAAATTCCTGTAACATGTAAAATTAGAGTTCGCAATAATGTTTCAATGTTAATTTTAATCACAATTTTAATTAAATTTTTGATTAAAATATTAATCCACTGAGAAAACAATTTTACCTAAATATCATCCCTACCTCGCAAACACGCCCGGATCTAGAAAAAAAATTAAAGAAGAGGGTGGGGGGCGAAGAAATTCATTCGAACCAGGAAAAAGTAAAAGGGAGGGGGGGGGGGGGGCGTGCAAAAGACTGGATTTCCATTATAGTATAACTTTTTCCCCTCCTTTCAGCGATCTTAAAAAATTCATTGAAGAAATGTATGGACAATTCATGCTTAAGATTTTTTTGCCTCTATTACCTTTACCAGAATAATCAGGCGTCAAGGGGGGTGGATATCTTGCCCATCCCCCTAGATCAGACTTTGTTTACAAATATTTTTTTTACTTGCAACGTTTAAGACAGAGAAGAATCCTAGCTTTTAGAGGCCTTCTCATACAAGGACATGCCTTACTAAGGCAGAAAGTCACCACTGCTTTAGTTATATTAATGTTTGCCCTTCTGGAATATATTATTAATGTTTGCCCTTCTGGAATAGCAGCTAGCTTCCTAACCACTATGCCAGTTAAGGCTTGGTATTGGTAGATTATTGTCATTTCCAGATCCAGTAATATAAATTTGCTCTAACACGCTATCAGCAATGTCACTTCTAGTTTCTTGGTAATAAAAAGAGAGTACCTAAGTAGAGCCTTAAATATGAATATCAGCAATTAAAAGCACTTCGCAGATAATAGATTAATGTTGACGCGGGTAAAAAATTTATATCAAAGCGGATGACGGAGAAAATCTGTGGAAACATGGGGATATTATTATTGCAATATTGATGGCTCACATGAAGCGAAAAAAAAACTACTTAAGATAACATCGAATTTTTTTAATTCCATGATGGTATTTCCTTTAATATGAAAGAATATATATGCACTATAAAACCGTAAATTAAAAGAAAAAAACACTTTATCTGTGAAATAAAGATACATTTTTTTGCTGAAAAAAAAAACAGAATAAAAGCTCAAAGAATTATTCGAAAAGTTGACTATAAAGCTGAAATTTTTTACATGAAATTTCAGTCGTGAAGATTGCGAAGTTTACAGAATGAAATGTAAACTGGAGTTACTTGGTAATGCAAAGACGCGTCCTCCATAATCGCAGATAACTGCATTAAAAAAACGAAATTTACTCAGAAGAATATGCAAAATGACATTCTGGTAAATTTTTATCTGATATTTAGTAAAACACATCTTTACAAATGTTGCTGACATTCCAAAAATCCCTACCGTTACAACTGCCATGTGCATAGATGACACTGCTTTCTGGCTTCTCCTATTTCACAAGATTTTATTTTACGTAGAGTGTTGCACTCAACGCTTTCATTGTAGCGTTGCCAAGCACTCAACGCATTCATTGTAGCGTTGCCAAGCACTCAACGCATTCATTGTAGCGTTGCCAAGCAATCAACGCATTCGTAGTTGCATATATAACGCAAACAAGTTGCTCACGTACAAGTTGGTTATTCGCCCAATTCTCCTAATATGCGTATCCAACTTGGAGCTACTGTGAAAGAATTAAAATTGAAAAAAATTCAAACTTTCCAAAACAAGATTATGCGACAAATTGTCAGGGCACCTGGTTCGTGCGAAATTCCATCATCCAAAGGGATCTTTGCATCCATTCTGTTCGGGACTTCACTAGAGATGCTGCATTTCAGTTTTTTTGAAAATGCTATGGAACATCAGAATCTTCTCATTTCAGGAACTGTTAGGTACGATCACCTCTGCCAGCAAAAGTTTAAGAGGTCAAGATCCATCCTGGTATCAGATCAATTCTAGCGATTTTTTTCCAGTTGATCTTGAATAGCAAGAAATAGCCTTAAGGTTCTGATTCGTTTCACTTTGCACCTCTTTACATTTTAAATTCAATGCCCACGTACACTTCAGATGGAGGAAATAAGGACTTGAAAAAAGCTCGGTGCTCTATTTCGTCTATTTATTATCTCTGATCGCAGATACAGCTAGGACTGGGGGCGGGGGTGGCTCAGTCGGTAGCGCGCCAGACTCGTAATCTGTAGTTCCCAGGTTCGAGTCCCAGCTAGGTCAGTCGTTGAGATTTATCTCCGCAAAATTCCCCGCCCTGCCCACGGTCAGTAGGGGACACCGATGGGCTTAGGAAAGGCCGCCGTCCGTCGGAGGGGACGTTAAGCCGTGGCCCCGTGTGCGGGAGAGTCCTACCCTGTGCACGTTAAAGAACACGCTGGATGGCCTTGACGGGAGGCTACCATCTGTCTCCCAACAGCTCTTCCAGTGGATTCCCTTCCCCAACCTTCTCTGAGCCTTCGGGGTCCATGTGACCTGGCCATTTAGTCCATGGTGTGCAAAAAGTGCCGCTCAGAGGTAAAACAACCCAACCCAGCTAGGACTGATACCAACTCCAGTTCTAACATTACAAGGGTAGGTTGATTTTAATCAACCAACTTTGAGATTATTTAAATGCATGTAACACTTCTTTACGTACAGAACATTTTAAAGCAAGTATATTAGATGCTGTTTTTGTTGAAAAATGTTGGCATTGAAGGAAATAAAATATTACAGAACAAAACTTTAAAATTATTTTTATTACTAATTCTCATTGATTGGTTTAATTTCTTATATTTATCAAATATGAGTATAGCAATTTTTATACATTTTTATCTCCATTTAAAAATTATTGCCATCGGTGATTGCTCAAAAATGCCTCATTCATTAGTGTATTTTAAATTCAACCACTTAATCACAATATCAGCGTCCAATGATAAAAATAATATTACATAATTTCCGATTCTTTACATATTGGCATTGTTAATGCCTATTTAATTTACAGTTAAAGTCTTTTTCCTTTACTATTCTTGAATTATTTTTGAGCTTATTTTTAGATTATAGTTTAGGAATACAGCGCCACACAGATGCGTAACATGTGAGATGTAAGGTAAATAACATTTTTCTTAGTTTCAAAAAATTAATCGATGACTTAAAAATGACTTAAATTAGAAATAAATCTAATTTCTAATTTAGACTTAAATTAGAATTAAATAAGAAAGCCATTAATTAATGCTAAACAGTTTAATATTTTAATTAATTTTAATAATTGTTATTCAATTTCACGCTTTTTCGTAAAATATATTTCACTTAGTTAAATTTCAAAGTTTTTAAATTAAATTAATATCTTTACCGTTTCATACAAACTAAATTCTTTTTATTTTGAGAACTATCTAAGCATAATCCAAATCACGTGAATCTAGAAATGTTGACAGAGAGAAATACTTTTATAATATTTTTCTTGTCAAGTTCCTCTCTCTCGTAATTCACTAGTTCTATTGGATTTTGTTTTATTACTTTCACATTTAGACCGAGTGATGAAAGTTTAAAAATCTAGCAATGCGGTTAAACGTTTCTGACCTAATCCAATAAGTGTAAGATGTAGGTCACGAATATATATCATCTTCTCGACATTGTGCTCACGCAGTCCGCATCGTTTTTCCTTTAAACGTTCTACCCTAAACTTTCTTTTTCCCTAAGGTGCAGTGGTTACTTTCGTCAGAATGTTTTATCTTCATTTTATTTTCCGTGATACAGAGAGCAAAGGAGCGATTTTTTTTTGCTTTTGATTCTAAACAAGCTACAGTGTATCACACTATGCAATGCTAGATCTGCCTTGCATTTTGATATACTTGGCCTGGTCAGTGCAGTCGTAGATGGTAGATCATGCATGGATTTGCGATGTTCCAGGTAAAACATTACCCATTACCATCTCCACCTGAGAATAAGCCCAGTTGGTATAAGTAAAAACATATAATAAGTAAACCACCCGTGGGTGGGCCCCCTACAAGCTAACATAAAACAAGCTAAAAATAGCACATATCATGCACAAGAGACCTATAACGAGTAGCTTTCTTCAGAGAAAGCCACCATTTTAGGCCTCTTGTACTTATAAGAACGTTATGATCATAATTAAGCATATTCTCAAAAACTACAGTAACGTGAGAATCAAGTTATATACATATCACAATTCTTTCATCATATATGCATATCATCATTCTTTTCATCAACTGGCAACTATTTTTATTAAACATTTTGGAATTAATTTTAAAATATCATAAACATCTTAATAAAGTTATAATGAGTAAATTATTTTATTTTAACCATTTAAAATATCGCTTTTAGTAGCATTTTAGACAAATTAATTCACTTAGATCTTTATGCATAATTAATTTCCCTCCTTTCTTCCTCTCTTTCTTTGGGCAGCTGTTTGGGCCTAGTGAAACTAAGTGATCCCCGGGGTGACTCAATCGGTAGTGCGCCGTGCCCATAATCTGTATTTCCCAAGTTCGGACCTTTTGTTGCGTTTAGCTGCCTAAACGCAACAAAAACGTTGTCGATAGCTGCCTAAACCACTACGCCTTAACTGGCATAGTGGTTTAGGCAGCTAGCGACCGTTCCAGCAAGGCAAACTTTGTGTGTTGTGTTAAGCTCTAACTAAGGCAGTGGTCAGCAGTGACTTCGGTCTTAGTAGGGCATGTCCTTGTATGAGAAGGCCTGTATTAAGCTAGGAATAGCTTCTAGGATTCTTCTCTGTCCTATATGTCGCAAATCAAATCAAATCATATGTCGCAAATCAAGATTTAAATCCGCTAACCCTCAACCTTCCCTCAGTGAGAAAGGGACCAACGATGGGTATGGAAAAGCAGCCGTCGGTCGGATGGGACGTTATACCTTGGTTACTGAAGCAGAAAAACCTAAACTTGTACACTTTAAAGAACACGCAGAATGGCTTTGACGGGAGGCTACCATTTGTCTTCTAATAGCTGTCCAGTGGCCCCCCCTTTCCCTGACTATCTTTGAATCTACACGTGCAACAATGAAAACGAGACTGTGATACTACATGACACTCGAGATATAGAACGGAGTGTGAATTACGTCATTAATGAGTTCGAACACGATGGGTTAAGAAAAAGGCTTAGAGTAAGAAGTTCGTAAAATTACTGTGAAGGAGAAAAAGGTTTCTTGGTCTGTGACCGTTAGGGTAAAGAAGAAAGGTTTTCATTTGAATGTTTTGCGCGGTGATAAGTTCTCGATATTTAAGTGATAAGAGAAATCTTATTTATAAATAAAACAGCAATATATCTGTATCGCACATAATGTTATTACTTTAACTACTGCTATTTAAACAATGAAATGTGATCAGTCAAATTTCTGCATATGCATTGATTCGTGAATCAGTTTCCAAATGTGCTTGGGGTAACAGTTAGTCTAGTAATAACGATCATCAGGATCATTTAATACGAGTAGATAGCAAATTGATGTTTAGTGAGAATTGTTACAGAAATTTGTATATGATTAGTATAATTTTTTTTGCCTTAGTCATTAAATCAGTGGGGCGGGGGTGGCTCAGTCGGTAGCGCGCCAGGCTCGTAATCTGTAGTTCCCAGGTTCGAGTCCCAGCTGGGTCAGCGTTGAGATTTATCTCCGCAAAATTTCCCCGCCCTGCCCATGGTCAGTAGGGGACACCGATGGGCTTGAAAAGGCCGCAGTCCGTCGGATGGGACGTTAAACCGTGGCCCCGTGTGCGGGAGAGCCATACCCTGTGCACGTTAAAGAACACGCTGGATGGCCTTGACGGGAGGCTACCATCTGTCTCCCAACAGCTGTTCCAGTGGGTCCCCTCCCCCAACCTTCTCTGAGCCTCCGGGGTCCTTGTGGCCTGGCCATTTAGCCCATGGTGTGCAAAAAAGTGCCGCTCAGAGGTAAAACAATCATCCAATCCATTAAATCAGCTCATTTATACTCTGTTTATTTATTTCGAATTCACGCTCATTTTGCCAAATATTTAAATACAACTAAAAATCTGTAACGATCGACTACTAGAGCTGTTGCTTTCTGTTCCTCCTTAGAGATGCTCTTCGTAATCTTCTGCATGATGGCAGTGTAGAGTACAGCGTGAAACCAACTATTTCACCTCATTCGAAAGAGAGCTGATGGTTTGTTGTCTTTGCCTTTTCTCTTAAAGAAATACACTAAAGCGAGGTTTACGTGCGGGACAAGAGGTAAATCAGTTTCAACAGTTACAATCACAGCATTAATAATTCTGAAATCTCGTTGCAATATGCCATCAACAAATTTTTGAAAATAAGCATTACACGTGACACGAACAGCATTAAAAAGGATTAAGATTTTTACTCGTGCTTTGAACGTGTACGAAGCGTTGTCGGTAATAAAAGCTGTGACAACCGAATACAATGATCCAAATTTATTTATTTATACATCGAATAATTTCTCCTTCTTACTTAGGAGGGAATGGGAAACAACAGCTCTAGTATTCGATTGTTACAGATTTTTAGTTGTATTTGAATATTTGGCAAATCAGCGTGAATTCGAAATAAATAAACACACTATAAATGAGCTGATTTGACAACAAGGCAATAGAATTACATAAATCATAAACTAATTTCTGTACCAGTCTCGCTAAACACCAATTTGCTATCTATCAGTATTAAATGATCCTGATGATCATTATTACTAGAATAACTGTTAACCCAAGCACATTTGGAAACTGAGTCACAGATCAAGGTATAAGCATAAACTAACTAATCACATTTCATTGTTTAAATAGCAGTAGTTAAAGAAATACTATTATCTGCGATACAGAATTAGAAAGAATTGTTTCATTTCGATTATTTTTGTAGCAACTATCTTGGCACTTTTTATTTTATTACATTCCACTGCAACGGAATTTCAGTATAAGAATATATTTTGATCACCTGCACGACTTTGTTATACTGACATTTCACTGTATATAAGGATTAAAAGGCATTCCCTTTCCCTTGGGGCGGGGGTTGCTCAGTCGGTAGCGCGCCAGGCTCGTAATCTGTAGTTCCCAGGTTCGAGTCCCAGCTGGGTCAGCGTTGAGATTTATCTCCGCAAAATTCCTCGCCTTGCCCACGGTCAGTAGGGGACACCGATGGGCTTGGAAAGGCCGCCGTCCGTCGGATGGGACGTTAAGCCGTGGCCCCGTGTGTGGGAGAGCCATACCCTGTGCACGTTAAAGAACACGCTGGATGGCCTTGACGGGAGGCTACCATCTGTCTCCCAACAGCTGTTCCAGTGGGTCCCCTCCCCCAACCTTCTCTGAGCCTTCGGGGTCCATGTGACCTGGCCATTTACTCCATGGTGTGCAAAAAAGTGCCGCTCAGAGGTAAAGCAACCCAACCCCTTTCCCTTGATAATGCATAGGGTTATTATACGTCCTCCAAAAAGGCGTTTAATCCGCTTTTTCTGAAACTTTATGTCCTCCGGTAACCACTCGGTATTGCAGTGAAATAATACCGAGTCCACAACTACTTAAATGTTGAGAAAAGTTTCTTGAAAATCGAGATTTAAATAGATTTTAATCACGCACGCAACTGCAATCTCCAGAATATATCCATAAAATATTTAAGATGACCTATGGATATACGATGGTCATCTTAGATATCTTATGAATATATTCTGGATATTCTGGAGGACAGCAGTTGAGAAAAAGGAAAGAAGAATGGAGGCAAATTAAACATGCATAAAAATTCAAACAATTTAATTTGCTTATAATTTAACTAAAATCTACTTATTTTTTAATTGCATAAAACATAATAATTCATTTATTATGAATATATCGGTATTCATAATGAAAAGCATATATAACTAGCCATTTTGGTGTCGGATATTCCTTACTATATTAGGTCCGAATATTAGTTACCAAATTGCTGTTCAATATCAGAGATCAAACGCGGGTTCATTCACCAGTGACCAGAATGAGGTTAGAGATCACCAACCAGATGGGCGTTAAAAACCACTGACTAGATTGCGGCCGTTATAACTGATCACACCAGGGTTCCGTATCATTCACCAGATGCAACTGACTAAGACTGGAGTTCGATATCACTGAAGGCTGTGTTCGTAATTTGCTAGCCATCTGTGAAATTCAGTTCCAAATTATGTTCCAATTGCACATACTATACAGTGGAACACAAAATATATAGGCTGTAAGTCCCATCATTAAAGTTGCGTAGAAAATAAATGCTCAGGGTGTCAAACATCAACTTCCGATTCACTGGCAGCTAAACCATCAGTGAACACATTTATTGAACATTTTGTTGAATGATAATACTTAACAGCGGAATCTCTTGTCACAATCCTTCTAACAAGTAAGTACGGAAGAATGAGTGTAATTGCACGGTAGAAGAGACATGAGTAATTGCCGAAGAAAAACTAACAAAAAGAGCAGCAGAGTAAATGGCTGTCACATGCAGGAGCCATTAGCAACTCATCTTGATCACTGGCAGTGATTGATGGAGCTCTGAACTCTTGCCCTGCACGTATAAATATTAGACAAACTGTTAGAAAAAATCAACACCCTCCAGACATAAAGAAATGCAGAGATTACGGCTTTCAACAGATTTGTTTGACTTTTAAATAAGCATTAGTGTATTTCAGAAAGCAGGTGGGAAATGGCTAGCTGATAATTGGGCTGTTTGTGCAATTTTTTTATTGCAACTGCTTTAACCCTTTCAGGACCATAAGGTTTCTAAGAGTAAATATTAGTATGTAACTGTTTATTTTAGTTTGTTTAGACGTAAAATAAATAAAAATCATAAGAAAAATACATAACAATGTGTAGTTTTTTTGGAATTTTATGGGAAATATTTTTCCCAATGGACTATAAAGGTAACACAAATTATAGTTAGGCTTATTATGCAATGTCTTTTATTTATTGGTTTATTATAACAAAATGTTAACTAAAATAATACAAAATTATGAAATAAAATTACTATACAAAATGATGTGCTAATTATGATATTCTGCGAAGCAATTTCGTTTGGTTGTGAAGCAAAGATGGACATTGCACAGATGCAACATTATTGCAAAGATGGACATGGACTAAACGTTCCCGTTTACGTAATTGCGTTCGGCATACGTTCTATTTTGACATTCTGTATAAAAAATGCAGATAAGGTTATAATTAAATACGACAATCACCAATTTTAAAATGGGGAAAAATGTTTCCCTTAGTCATGAATGGGTTAATAAGACATATAACTTATTTGATTTTATGATTTATACATTTTCAGCTTAAAAACTTTTGAGATTGATGCATGTATTTTTAATCATTATTGACATCCCTGTTTAGAAGTTTGACAGGGATATTAAAAATGATTGCAAAACATAAATATTTTAAATATAAATATTATATGCATGCATTAAAATCAGATTTATCTCGTAATACATACCTGTATAATATGAAGAGGCAGGCATCACTGACGAGAGGAAGCTCCTGGTTGTGAATCGTCAGGTTCGACTGGATCATCTTCTGCCGTCTTTGGAGCAGTTAAAGGCTTTTCAGATTTCTTTTTAAAATAAGGAAAGAGAATTGTTTTTATTGCATGAGAGCCACCTTTCCTACCACACATGGCAATAAGGCTGAAATATTGAATTGATTCCTCTTCTAATAGAACAGCTTTGTTCCCAGTCAGGATCGATGTCGCCTAGCCTTTGCAGGTACCTATCAATCCCAGTCAGAATTTCCTGCAAATCATGGGTTTTTAGAGACCGTAAAACGAGCTCTTCTTGCTGCTTCTGCTCTTGTCAGATGTGCAGTCAAATCTCCCAGCTCCTCATTTGTAAGAGGTTGAGAATGGCTCTTCAACAACTCATTCACATCATCAGTCTCAACTTCAAGCCCTATCTCCTGGGCAATTGCAGTAATTTCATTTGCAATCCGTAGCACTTCCTTAAATTCCCTGAAATCATATACACACTCAGGCCACACTTTTTGTCACACTACATTCATACAAGTTTATGTGATCTCTTTCCAAGCAGCAATCAATGTTGTTGATGCATTTCAAAATATTATAAGACTTACAATATTCTTTGACAGACATGTTGCAGTTGTCCATTTCCCATAACACCTTCCTAAATGTCTGTCAAAGGCAGTAGGCTTTAAAATTTGCTATGTCGCCCTGCTCCACTGGTTGTGAAAGGGAGGTGGTATTTGGGGCAGAAATTGAACGTTTGTATTCACAGTCGTCCTTATCTCTCTCCACAGTGTGTGGTAGATGTCCTGGGCATTGTCTAACAACAGCAGTGCCCTCCTTGGATAATTGTTTTCGCTACAGTAACGATGTACCGTTGTAAAAATGATTTGTATAGTCTGTGAAGACATCTTGTGTCACCCAAGCCTTTCTGTTTGAAGTCCAAATGATTGGTAAATTTGTATTATGAGCCCTTTCAACACCCTCAGTATTTTAAAGTGATATACGACCAATGGCTTCAGTTTTACAGTTCCTGAAGCATTTCCACAAATAAAAAGAGTTAAACAGTCCTTGGCTGGTTTAAATTCAGAAGCATGCTTCTCTTCATGGAAGATGAAAATTCTTCACGATATTTTTTTTACAATAAAGGCCGGTCTCGCCCACATTGAAAAGAAGATCAGGGGAGTACTCCCCTTCTTCTATTAATCGATTGAAGTGCTCAGGATACACCCTTGCTGTTCATAAGCACTCTGCTCCCGAGGGGGACCACCTTGTTGTGGTGGTGGGGGCCTACGGTGCCTCTGAGAAGTTGGGTTCGGATCGCTGGCTCTCCGGGGTTCATTGGTTCTTGTGGCCCCTGGTGGAGGGGACTTGTTAAGGGTCTGCGGACCAGATTGGGTCGCCGGTTAAGTGGGCTTATTGACTTGTCCCCTGAGAAGCTTCGGGTTGCAGCCCCGGTTGAGGGGCCGTATTCAGGGTCTGTGGACTGGGAGTGGTGCCCCGGTCCAGTGGGCTCGTTGCGGTCTCTGTGATATCGGGGTCGGAGCGCTGTTCACTGGGGGGCTTCGGCCCGTTCACAATGGAGAGGATGCAGTTGAAGGCTCGCGACTGGTAGCTGGCGGCTGGTCGACGGGCTTATCGATGGAAAAGCCAAACTAAGAGTCCCAAGTAACTCGTTTGGCTGCCAAGATTAGGTTACTGATAAGACATGATGGAGGATCTGAAGGTGCCTCTGTGAAACTGGGTGCTGGCTCGTCGGTGTTTCCGGCGTGCCTTGCGGACTCGATGGAGGGGCTGGCTGAGGGTCCGCAGACTGGGACTGAAGTCCCGTGTTGAGTGGGCTTAGTGGCCGGCCCCTGAGAAGTCATTGGTCGTCTTGGTGCCCCGATGGAGAGGCTTTACTGAGGGCCCGCCAGCTGGAATGGATCTCCAGTCGAGTGGGTTCCTTTATCGCCCCAGCGAAGTTATGGGGTGTCATGGAGTCGGGATGGAGTGGCCTTGTGGGGGCTTGCAGACCGGGATTGGAGTCCCCGGTCATGTGGGTTCATCTGCTCGGCTGCCAGCGAAGTCCGGCTCGAGGTATTGCTGGTGAGGCCGCCGGTTGGTGTCCCGGTGGAGTGGACGAAGTCAAAGGACATGCCGAACGGGAGCACGGCCCTATTAAGTGTGACTTGTCGATGGGAAAGCCTGAGGACTCTCCATCATGATAGCTTCCCCATGCAAAAAGTTAGGACTTCTTATGATATTTAGGCATCTAAATTCAGAAATAACATTATCTGTATTAGCAATTGATGTGGTTTAAATCCAGTGAGTTATATTTGGTTCTATTAGGCAATGAAAATATTTCTATTAGGTTCTATTAGGCAACAAAAAGCCCACTTACTGCACCTCAATGATTAGTTCATCAGACAGACTTGTTTCTAAAAGCAAGGTCTCTCTCTCTTCTACAGGTCTTCTCCCGCAGTTAGGAATGTTTAAAGAAGGTTATGTTAAAGATTACAGGAATGTTCTCTAGCTAGTGGATGTGGTTTCGCGGCAACTCCCTCAAGATGTAATGCAGTCTCAGAATTACGGAACACCGGGATTGCCACACACTTATTATTACGTGTTCATCAGCACTGGCAGCCTCACCTGTTTTTTTATTGCAAATTTGAGTTCATCGCTAGAAATTAGCGAACCAGTCTTTGCTTGCTGTGAAAGTTTCGTTCTCGCGTTCCTTTTCTTTATCTCATTAAACAAACTCTTCGCTTTATCACAAATAACACTTTGTGTGAAAGGAATGTTTCTTTCATTTAACGCTTCAACCCACAATGAGATATTGTTCCATTTTTCCAATCACAGGACTAAATTAGTATTATTGTACCAGTTTTCCTTCTTGCAGTTTCCATTATCTTTTTAATTCTATCAGCATTTTTCGTGATTGTTGTTACAGCAGTGGAGGGAGTGATATATAGATTCCTGCAAACAGTAGAACGTGATTGTCCACCATTCATTCTTCTAAAAACTTACATCTTTTCTTCTAAAACAGATTTCTACAGATTTGCGTGGTCTTTGAGCAACATTTTCACCGGCAATTGCACTTCCGTCCTTACGACCAGACGTGGTTCTAATTTTATATTTTATTTAAAAAAAACACATTCATTAAACATTCTAAAACACAATGTTAAAGTACAGAATAATCCTCGCGATAATGTAGCACAGAAAATTATAAACACAATACAGTATTCAAGTTCACAAATCGAGTTTTAAAATAAACTCAATATCAAGTAAAAAGCCACTAGTGAACGCAAAATAGTACCTGACTTTAATCTGAGACACTAAGACACAATGCTCGCTTTCCCAGTATTTACACCGCGGCCTTTTCTAGGTTTTAAACTCTAGAACCTTCGAGGCGGGTCGTGTCCACTCAGTAGTGTTGCGCAGTAACCCTTTTTGGTGGCGACAGAGGGGAATAGAATTTTTGAGGGAAATTAAGGAAATTACTAGAAAATTCTCAAACCGGCAGATATTCATATCTGCGGAAATCAAGGTCCTACTGTATTCTGCTTTGTTCCAATGTGAGAACATAGAATTTTTATTGACATGTCGATAAGTGAACACTTTTTGTTATTGATGGAGAATCACAACAGATATGACAGAACAAAACGACCATGCCATCCATACTCGGGGATTCGAACCTGGACCTGACCCTCGAATCACCGCGAGCCAAAGCGAGCCATCAAGGCAGTTGATTATTTGTATCAAGGATCAGAAATCATAACTGGATTTTCGAAGTACCGAACAAAATTTTTATCTATATCCTTCTTCCTTTTTAATTAGGCAGTGTTATGCATCACATACAGTATATCATAGTGCTAAGTTTCACTTAGATAAGCTGGAAAAGTCCAGAACCCGAAGGTTGCATAACATAACTCATAATAATATTTTTGCGAATTTTAAAATGGATTAGCACTGAGCGTGAGTACTAATAACTATATTTTCAAACCAATTACAATACAATGCAAATTGTTACAAAAATATGGATGAAGTATTTTATAAACAAATTAACCTCTATCATACATAAGTCATTAACCTTTTTTGTACAGAGCATACAATATGAGCTCTGTCTGTTGTACTAAAATACTACCTCTTCACTTTGTTTACCATGTCACTTGAATAACTTTAGACGTAAACAAACTCTCGTCCTGTGCTAGTTCACTAAACTTTTGTTACTAACAACAGAAAACAAACACCCGCGCACACACTAATAAATATACTAATTATTTTCACTTAACGCGCACTGACTCATACTATCTGAACGTCCTTTCAGATCTCAGAACTTTAACACACTGCACTGCTTTTTTTTTCATTCTCCAGAATCGTTCTCAGTTCCAATTCGTTGGCTAAATTGAATCTCACGTAGAAGCACACACGAGTGTTCAAGACACGTTAAGTCATGAAGTCACTGTTGCTCGTTCATCTGTCGTAACAATATTAAGCATGGACGCTTGTGTCTTTGCTCACAATTGTTATCGTAGTTCATCAGATAGCTACTGATTGATTAAGTGATCTTCTATATTTTCATAAATTTGATAGATTGTACTTTGATCAAGTCCTTGATACTGTAAATACACAAGTCGCTGTGTATGATTTCATTTTTCACATACCAAAGTGCAGCAATTGCTATTCTGAAAAATTGTTTGTAAGACATGAAGTTTTTTGAGTTGACATTCATTATTGATCACCCCATGTAGGTGAAGTATGAATGGAAATAGGACGGATGATTGTTTTATACAACATCAGCTTGTTTTCAAGAGAAAGTTCAGAACCTTTATTCAAAAGCGAATTAAGTACATGTTGCTCCTTGAGCTTTATTAGTAACATTTGTAACGTAGTCTCGCCAGTTGAGTTTGTGCTGTATATTGACTCCAAGGTATTGGACGTTTTCTCTCCATTCTATCACATTGTTAAACAATTTGACAGTGAGAATACAGGCCAATCTTTAGTGCGTGAAAAGAAGTACTGCACGTTTGTTGGTGTTAATTTTGACTCGCCATTTAATTCACCAATTTTCAATCACTTTTAATTGTGCCTGAAGTCTTTCAATTGCTATTCCTTAACTTAAAGATGATGCCATTATAGCTGTATCATCTGCATAACTTAGGAATGTCGCTAACGTAGATGTTAAAAAGAGTTGGACCAAGCAAAGAGACTTGAGGTACTCCAACAGAAAGTAGGTTGTGGAGACACAATTTTTAATTTTCATTTGAAATGATCTATGAAAGAGGTAATCGTATATGATATGAATGATCAAATCAGGAAAGCCAGATTCAATTAGTCTAAAAATCAATCCGTATATCCATACTTTATCGGAAGTTGTGGCGATATCAAGAAAAGTTGTTGCTGTAGATTCTTTCTTATTGAAAGCTTTAGAAATATGTTCAACAATTCGTAAAACTTGGTGAACAATCGAATGCTGTTTTTGAAATTCAAATTGCTCAGGTTGGATAACCTTTTCGTCAGTAATGAATTTTTCTATCCTGTTCAGAATGACGCTTTCTTAGAGTTTACTTAAGTATGAAAGAAGACTGATGTACCGATAATTTTGAGAAAAAAGTTTGTCTTACCCAGCTTTAAGTCGGTTAATCACTCAAAATGCCTCTAGACCATTGGAAATTTGGAGCTTTTCATCCCTCTCTTCCAGATCGTCAAAAATGGGACTATTTTCTGAAAGCAAGATCTTAAGCTTTTTTTAGTTCAAAGTTCCTTTAAATTCCTTCGAAAAGATCACAATCATGTAAAAATTTCATAATTTCTTGGCAACAAAATCTTCTTAAAGAAGGGTCGTCTTGACCTAAAAGCTTTTCAAGACTTAGTTCAGTAATATTCTTTCTCTTTAGACTGTTTATTAATTATCTTCTTTGATTTTCATATTCTTGACAATCAAGGAGCACATGTGATACTGTTTCTTTCATACTGCAATGAAAACAGTTCGGAGATTTTACTTTTTTCATTTTGAATAACGAATCGTTTAATAAAGTTTAGCGCGTTCTGAGCCTGGCGATGCAAATTAAGTTCCTTTTGGTCATATCGAAGTTTCAAAAGGGAGAAATCCCATTCTCAATAATACTTCGATGATTGGATCTACCAGATTTTAATACCTTAAAATGATGTTGAAATGCTTCGTCTAATTTTTTCTTGATTAACTTCTTGAGGTGTATATGAATCATGTAGGAGTAGAGGGATTTTCCATCCAAGAGTGCTGCTGTTAATAAAACAATTTTTTGGAGTGACTACTTAATGAACCATTTAAGTGCCATGTCAATTACGAACAATTCTGATGTGAGAACCTCGCTAATTTTGAAGTCGCACTACCTCAAAATGCGACACTTCGTGAACATAAAAGTCAGCAGTCGCTCTTCCCAAATGATCCTCAAAAGATTCGTCCGTGAAGATTTTCACATATTCTTCATAGTGATTCAAAGCAAAACCTTTTCTGTGACAGGGTTATATTCCAATTTAAGCATTATTCGGGTAACCTGCTTAACTATTTAATATAATTTAAAGGTTTCCTTATCATAATGAAACAGTATTTTTTACGTTTTGCAATTGAGAGCTGAACTACGATTTAAACAATTGCGTAGCCTTCTCGTTGTCAATCAGGAACTTTCACTGAGGACATTCATAATACGAATTTCAATGACACGTGATATTCTTCAGCACATTTTTGAAGTTCAGCACTAGTTGAAATATTAGTTCCTTTTATAAATATAATATTTATTCCTTTGATGATTGTGTTAAACAACACCATCTATTTCTCCTCAAGATGAATTTTTTTCTAGTCCTAATTTCTGAAAGCTTCTAACCTTGAACGTGTGCTGAAAGTAAGAGTTAGAGGCCATCAACGGTCTCAGTGGCTTGGGAGAAAGAGGTCAGACGTGTGCCACGCGCTGGAGGCTAGTCTGTCTAATCGCGAGCGACCCCTTTCTCGTGGCGTTACCCGCCAACACTTTTCGCTCCTGTCTGTTCTGTTTCTGTCGTCTGGCAACTATAGAATAACCTGATTGATGAGACCGCCATGGCCACGGGGTTGAAAAGAGGCCAGAAAAAAGGAGGGTGTGTCATTCTGCACTAGACTCAGTCGGGTGTGATTAACCCGCTTTCTTTCTTCCTCGCGAAATAAGCAGATTTGCTTGCAGTTTAGATCCACCTAAGGATTAAATTTGAAAATTTTAAATGATCTAACGCAGCACAGAAATTTTGTGCCCTTTTTGTGGTAGTAGAGATATACAGTACTCAAAATTTTACCTATAACTTAAATAAACTTATATTAGGGAAGTAAAAAAATCGAAAATTACTTCTCTAACTTTAGAAAAAAAAGAAGTAAGGGTAATTTTGCATAACATTTCCTACATTAAAATTATTTGAGAGTAAAGAAATATAATACAACAGAATAAATTACTGAACTTAACACCCACGGTTTTTGTGTTTTTATATGTAAATAATATGTCTACTGAATCTCTCAATTCCTCCCAAAAATCAACTTATAAACGTATTAATCAATATAAAACTCTTTAATGAAATACATTTTTGAATATTGTTTCCCATATGGGAACTTACATTTACAATTGTTAAAGGCATTATTTCATTTCTTTTTTTTTGCGTAATACATTTTATGAATCCAAATAAGAATAATACTGCTTCTAACATTATTATACGAATAAAATTAAATGGGGACTAAGAAAAGTTAAATAAAGGATAGAAAACCACCAGCCGAAAATAAAAAGTACATTAGAATGCATATCATTCATCATCATCATTTTCAAACACCCATGGGCTACGGAGGTCCAACCAGATTGTGCAATTTAGTTCTCCAAGCCTCCTGAGCTACATTGATCATTGCGATTAAGGTTAATTTTGCATGCGGAAAATTTGATTGTTACTATGGTAATCCAGGTTTCCCATGCCATTATACCGAGATCGGCAGCTACCGGCCATCGCTGAACTCGAATCGTTTGCTGGGAACGGGAAGGCCAATTTTGGATTCGCTCACAAGACAGCTTTGGGTTGTTAGGTTGTTTTACCTCTGAGCGGCACTTTTTTGCACACCATGGGCTAAATGACCAGGTCACATGGACCCCGAAGGTTCAGAGAAGGTTGGGGGAGGGAACCCACTGGAACAGCTGGTGGGAGACAGATGGTAGCCTCCCGTCAAGGCCATCCAGCGTGTTCTTTAACGTGCACAGGGTATGTCTCTCCCGCACACGGGGCCACGGCTTAACGTCCCATCCGACGGACAGCAGCCTTTCCAAGCCCATCGGTATCCCCTACTGACCGTGGGCAGGGCGGGGAATTTTGCGGAGATAAATCTCAACGCTGACCCAGCTGGGACTCGAACCTGGGAACTACAGATTACGAGCCTGGCGCGCTACCGACTGAGCCACCCCCGCCCCCACAAGACAGCAATTGACCATTGTAGTGGCGGTCCTGGAAGGCGTCTGAGTGCCTTAAATTAGTTTCAAGATCTGAATCGCTAATAAGTATTAACTCTTCACCACAGCATTCCTTAAGGAAATAAATTGACGGAATAAGTCCTTTATTAGAGAATATGTTTTGAAAAAAAAAACCCTGAAAAAAATGTGAAAATTGGCACTTTATGTGGAAGGCTTCAATTTGTGAGCAGTTCTCTCTAATAATCAATGAATTACAGATTTCTGGAGTCATATATATTGCTGATGAAATGTTTTTCTTCGGTATGCAAAACTTTCATATCGCCACATTCTATTAGATATGTATTTAACTGTATAACTAAGTATATATAAACGAATCCAATCATCAGCCTCCCTATCATCAGCTAACAATGGAAGTTTAGAGATAAAATAAAATAAATACCCACGCAAGCAGCTGCATGCCACAGAGGTCTGACGGGAGCCTGTCACTTTATATGCCATAATAGAAGGTCTGTGAGGATGGAAGGACCTCAGCAGAAAAACGACACATACATCCATGCCTTACCCGGGGCTCGAACCCAGGTTTTGCATGTAGAAAAAAAAAATGCCACTCAGAGGTAACACAACCCAACCGTATGTGTGACAAAAAATCGAAAATAAAACTGAAGCAAACCAATGATGCAGTCACTGAATTCGTATTTAGTTCAAAAGAAAAATAGAGCACCAGTAATTCTCGATGGATAGGTAAATCAGCACCCTATATTATTTTGAATTAACTGCAAAATCAGTGGCAGATTTGCGCCATCGGTATGCTTTAGGTTTCCACTTTTTAGGATGCAATAGGATGATCTAAATAAAAATTTATTTCAAACATTCTATTTTTTATGCAATCTCCAGTTGAAATCAAAGCAATCTTCTGCCTTTTATTCGTAGTTCTTCAGTACTTCAGTTGAAACAAATATAGCTGCTTCATTTAATTGTGAAGCAAACAAGTGAAATTCATAAATTAGATATTTTTTCTTATAAATCTGTTGAATGTTGTTGTTTGGGGTCAACCTAGGTTCCACCTTGTTGCACTCTGAAAATTCTATGCAATTGCTATTTAGATTTTTTTACATATACAATTGTAAAAATACTGTATACATATACAGGGTGAATCTGAAAAAGTGGGCAAAACTTTATGGGGTGGTAGAACGCAGCTATACGAGCAATATTCGTCATAGAATGTATGGTCGGAACGCAAGCGGTGAGAAGTTAAAAGGTAGTTTTCCACTGTCACATTTAAAGAATGAACACAAGAAGGAATACTTCAGAAAACATTTTATTAACAGGAATGTAATTGAGGTACATGCTCAAAGAAATTGCTCAAAAGAGCTGCCGTCAGCTGTAATGCAGGCTTCACACCTGCGGGATAGGGACCGACGCACATTTGCGAAGACACCAGGCACCTTTTATATCATTTCCAACGCCACCTAGCGGCTCGCCGTTTGCGTTCCGACCATACATTCTATGACGAATATTGCTCGTATAGCTGCGTTCTACCACCCCGTAAAGTTTTGCCCACTTTTTCAGATTCACCCTGTATATGCATTCAAGGCAAATCAATATTTAATTGTTGAGGTTTAACATTTGTTTGTTTTATAGGTTATCTGCTGATAGTTTCTCTGACAATGCCGAAGCAAAGAAATAACACAGTATAAAAAGAAGAAAACTTTCTCTCTTCAGTCCCCCAAACGATCCTGAGCTTTTGTAGCAGTGGGAGAGCCTTGTATTCTACGTTCCTTGGTTCCTCATTTTGACAAATGTTCTGTCAATTACCTTGGTTCCTCGTTCTGACAAATGTCATGGCAAATATAGTGCTGTATGTGAAATTCATTTTAAAGAGGAGTTCATTATAAAAAAAATTATGTTCATTCTGTAAATGGGGAAACAATTTATATACTTAGAGAGCTTCCAATTCTAAAGTCTGGTTCCATACTAACAAATTTCTCAAATGTTCCCCAATATTTATCGAAAAAGAGCTCACAAAAAAGAAAATTAAGGGAAATTATATATTTTGATGAAATTTCAGATGATTCATTTGCAGAAGAGAAGGTACTTGGAGACATTTCAATGGAAAGTTTGCAGAGTATAAACCTACCTTCACAATTTTGGGGAAAGTTCAGATGATTCATTTGCAGAAGAGAAGATACTTGGAGACATTCCAATGGAAAGTTTGCAAAGTATAAACCTACCTTCACACTTTTGGGGAAAGCAAATCTTACTCAATAATCCGAAATGTATGATTTTCCACGTTATTAATCTCTGTTTTGACTAACTAAAATCATTAATAGCAGAAAAATATATTATTGAGAGAAGAAGATTCTCATTTCATTTGCGAAATATATTTATGAGATCTTAAAAAAAAATGAAAACATTACCTCTAAGGAAATGTTACAGAATACTACAGACAGACTTTCAATTTCTCTCTAATAACAACAGATAACCTTACTACAGACAAACTTTTAGTGTTCAAAGGAGCAGGGTTGATAGATTTCTGTTCAGGAATTTCAAGACATAAAACATATGCACAAACTAGATAAGTTTGCAGATAATGTGTATAGTAAGAAATGTAGAAGAAAGGTCACAGATGGATTTTTTTGCCTCCAGTGTAAATACCTTCGGAGATCATTACTACAAAATGTAGCTCGCTTAAAAAGGTGAAAATCATTCAAAAGTGAAACATCCATAGAGTGTAATGTTAACAAGGCAAGAATTTCGTGTCTAGCGTCCTCTACTGGTATGAGACACTTTATTGTCCAGATTTTATTAGGCGAATGATACACTATTACTTATAGGCACTCTACCTAATAAAGAGTGCAACCATTCAGTTTAACTGAATCACAATCTGCCTGGCCAATTTTCATCGCTTTAGTCTTCTCTTTGCTTATTACCAAAACTACTCGAAATGGTTCGAATACTACTCAAATATCAACAGCTCGAATGAAAGAGTTCATCTCATCAACACCATTTGCCAAAAGGGCCAAATTCTCAGCATGATCTAAATCAGAAATTTTCAGAGATCTAGATTATTTAAACTCAAAATCTTCCCCTTTCAGTTAACTGCGAATTCTGCAAAACATGTTCGATAACCAAACTAAAGAGAAAAGGAGACAAAATGCACCCTTGTCGGACACCAGAAGCAATGCTAAACCAATCGCTACAAGTAGTACCAACTCACACACGACTCAATGTTTTTATAGAGCATTCCTCAGTTTACCTGTAAGAGTAAGTAGACTAACAACCCTAGAGTTATCACAAGAACTTCGATCACATTTTTTAAAAAACAGGGATAACAACAGCTCTGGTAAAATCCTTACGAACAACACTTTTATCACAAAAATATATTCAAAACTTCAGTCATCAATGTAATAACAAAACATTCCCAACTATAAACATTTCAGTGGTAATCTCATCTACTTCTGGGGGTTTATGTAGTTTAGGGATTGCCAAAATAACTTCAGACTGATATAAAGTCAACATTAAAGAGAGTAATGCATCTGTCGTTACAAACAATGGGAATAGAACTAGCCACATTCTTTCGAGCATCACTGATAGCCATGACAGAAACCTCAACTTCAAAACCATGTTTACCATTCAATCCTTGTATACATACCGTTTTCTTCCCACACAAAACATTAATTATCTGGTACAGCTCTCTGCTGTTACGCTTCCTCTGCTGCCTAACTGCTTCCTCTTCTTTGTTAATCAAGCCAAATATTCTTATCAGCTGTTAACTGATCCTTTATACGTTTATTAAGCTTTTTGTAATGCTTTCTGATAGGACTAGTAGAGTGTTGATTAAGGATATTTCTACAGTTCTTTCAAAAATTGTGAAAAGTCCGGTTCTCTCCACTACTAAAGGCGATGCCATTAGAAGCAAAGGTTGAGGTATTTGTGATGGCCTTTGATCAGGATTATCCACCAGCTGATGAAACATATCCTTTGAATCTATTCACTTGGGGCTACCAACCCACAAACAAAACCCAGAAAACACAGCGGAAGATTTTGCCTCAATAGAAGCCCACCAGTGCAACAAATTCAGGATCGATAATCAAGCTCAAAGCCATTATTCCATTCCCGTTTGGTGTATATGGTCAGCACCAATACCCTGTGTAGCTGACTATTTTTCAGCAGGTTAGAAATATCATACATAAGTTGAGTTAAGCATATCATTACTCATGTATAAGTTGCAATATTTTATTTCTAACTGAACGGCACTCGGCGCTGCCAGGGGATCACTTTTAATCTGTATATTCTTGTCCCCACGTCACTAAAGGTAAGTTTTGTAAGTATTATCTCTCCCTTAAAAACTAAATTGTTTGCGAGGGGGTCTAACAATTTAGCGCAGATTGAACAGGAATAAAATTTAGGAAATTTTCTCGGTATTTGTCTGGGACGTTGCTGACAAGTAGCCCGTGGCTTAGATTCTACCTATACAATCGAAATATTTATTTCCGTTACGACAGATTTTGCTGCTCTATGGCTCCCGTCATAACTTGACCGCATGGTCCAAATATTTTGGGGATGGGGATGGCCATAGTCTTTAGCACGCCAGGCTCGTAATCTGCAGTTCCCAAGTTCGAGTTCAATCTGCGCTAGCGTTAAGAGTTACCTTCGCCAAAATCCCCGCCCTGCCCTCGGTCAGTAGGAGACACCGGTAAGCTCCAAAAGGCCACCGTCCGTCGAATTGAATGTTAAGTCATGGCCCCGTGTGCTGGAGAGCCTTACACTGTGCATGTTAAATGAATGCTGAATGATCTTCACGGGAGACTACCACCTGTCTCCCAAAAGCTGTTCAGTGTGCCCCCACCCCCCAACCTTCTCTGAAACCTGGTCATTTAGCCCCTTGTGTGCAAAAAAGAAGCTGCTCAAAGGTAAAACAACCCAATTCAAGCCAAATTTCTTGCACAGCGTGAGCACCGGAGCATCAGTGTGCTCCGGTGGTTGTTTTAAAAATCAGGTTCCTACTTGGATCCTGACTTCTTTTCAACAAAAATTGACACAGCTCGAGTCTCACCTTTAATCTGCATATTCTGTTTCGTACAGTCGCTCAAAAAAGTATCCGAACACTATGGTTGATTACAGAATTCAGAAAAAAATCTGGCAACGATTTTTTCAGAAATTAGTGATCTGGCAACCTTCGTGTCACGTGACACGAAGGTTGCCAGATCACTAATAGTAGTATTTGATGCCTAATTATACAGCATAAAAAATTGTTTCAAGTTCTGAAAATTGAATAGTTGCTTCTTATCGCACCCTTTTGAGAAAAGGGGATAGTGTTACAATCAGTGGAATATCTCTTAACACTCTATCACCGAATTTCAGATTTCTATCATAAATAGATCACTTAAAATATTCGGTAAAAGTTTCGTTATTTCCATATTTAGTGACTTCTAACGATGTATATTAAATCCACATAAGGATTTAAAAAATGTCAATTATAATATTTCTTTAGCACCAATCTAAACTAAAAGGAAATTTCCCAATTATCACTTTGAAAAAAAAAAAGCAGTTGTATTTTCTATCCCATTGGGTGTAAAGAAACAACTCATTGTTGCTAATGCAAACCTTTATGACCTTCAAGGTCATAAGGTTTGCATTAGCAAAAAAAAATTCCATCGCCAAAAGTTCAAATGTCTAGAATTTTCGAATTCTCAAAATTTTCCACCGTTAGAGGATGCAATTATAGCTTTGGGTAGATTCAGAAAGTGTAGATTGCATTATTTCATCATTACCTATCCAACCCAAAAAGAAGTTTTAATTAATTTGAAAACGGAAAAATTAAATCTTAAAATTAAAAAAAACGCATTTTTACGCTCATCTGAGGGTAAAGGCTCAACTTATTGTTGTCAATTAAAACTTCACGACCTTCATAGTCTACGACCAAAATTTAAAATATCTAGCATAAATATATTGTTTACAATATTTGTTTGTAAATGTGAACTTTTTCCACCATTAGAGGGCGCAATTGTAGCTTTTATGATTCAGAAAATGCAAATCGCAATGCCTATTTAACACAAAAATATTGTGCAATTTAAAACAAAAATGTTAAATGTATGTAGACGGAAACAGAAAAGGCGACAAAGTGAAAACCTGTCGTTTTTTTTAGAAAACGAAATAATAACAGCCATATTTGAACGGGCGATCGGTTACAAAATTGTTGTGGTTGTCCCACCCGTGTAGGCTTTAGAGATCTGTTTCCTAGCTTCTGTGGGTGCGAAACCTCCTTGTGCTTTTCCGTCTTGTGCGTTATCTTACCTTATGAATGGGGGCCAGCGATGAGAATTATCTCCTCAAAACTCCAGCACAACCCTCGGTCAGAACGGGACACCGATTGGGTAGGAAAGGCCACCGTCCGTCGGATCGGATATTAAGACCTTGCAAATGTGCGAGAAAAGAGCTGTATCCTGTTTTCGTTAAAGAATACTCTGGATGGCCTTGACTGGAGGTTATCTTCTAACAGCTTTAATCTTGGAGGTCACGAAATCTAGAGTTAAATGTAGAAGAGAAGTGCTTGGTAAAAAAAAAGGACGGTCTTTCTGTAATCGCCGATAATTGCATTTAAAAAAGCAAAATTTATTCGGAAGAGTTTGAGAAATTACATATAGGTAAATTTTTATCTAACGTTTAGTAAGGTTCTTGAAATATAGTTTTTTTTTCATAGTAGTGTTTTATAAAGCGTATTAAACTGACAGGATTCTGTCAGACCTCTATGGCGAGCAGCTGCTTAAGGAAATATTTATATATTTTTTCAGTTAATTATTATTCATTAATAAACCGCTAGTCCCGTGGCCGAGTGGTTAGCACGCTTGGCTATTGATCTAAGGGACATGGGTTCGAGCCCCGTGGTTAAGGCTTGGATGTATGTGTCGTTTTTCTGCCGAGTTCCTGCCATCCTCTCAGACCTTCTACTGTGGCATATAAACTGACAGGCTCCTGTCAGACCTCTGTGGCAAGCAGCTGCTTGAGGGGGATATTTATTATTTATACTGATTTCTTTTACTTCTAAACATTACTCAGAACTCATGAATTTGCAAATATCTAAGTTAATAATCGCTAGAAAGTCCAAAATAAATTTAATGAACAGATATACAACACAAAGAGAACAGGTTGATTTTGTTGTTATGCTATATATTACATTAACAATACACAAAGTAAATTTAAAATTAATTTTAAGAATGAAAAATAGTAATGATAATTAAGAAAATGATGATCGTTAACAGATATTAACTTCGACGGTTATTAACTAGCCAACAGACGCGGATGCTTGCCGAGATTTGCAGAGAGAACTTTTCTTATGAAATGGAATATATATATGTATTGAATATTGAGTAATTTTTTTTAATTTAACTACAAAGTTATTTAGTTAAAATTTTTTTGTACTGAAGCTTTTTAGTTTAAAATACATTTTTTTTGGTTGCTGAGGCTTAGAGCCAATAGTCGGTTTTATGTCCCAATACGAAAACATAGAATTTTTATTGACATGCCGAGGTCCGGGACTCGAACCCGGATCTCGGCAGTCGCAGTTTCACCGCGATACCGCTGAGCCACCGAGGCGCCTAAAGTGTAATTATTTATTACTACTTACTATATTAAATAATATTAAAAATTTTAAAATAAGTTACCAACTTTTTAAAAATAAAGAGCAACCTGTCGAATTTGAACCAATAGTTGATGTAATTAAACAGATATTTTCTTAACTTTATTTTATCTCAACATCTCGCGTCTCTTCCTCCTAAGGACTTAGTATTGATGAGCCATTTTATAATATAGGTGAAAATGTTTTCGATGGCTCTCTGGGAAAAGCCTCACGGCCATTTGAGAGGAGAGTGGGGGAAGGGGGAGACTTTTTTTGACACACACTGTTATATACCATTCCTCTGGGATAAACTAGAGTAGGGGTTCTCAACGTGGTGTACGCGGTAAATTTTTTGGGGGTTCGCCGTGAGAGCTTAAAAGTCTCGAGATCTAGTAACAAAGTCGCTAAGTTGACAACACTGCTACTGATTTGTTAAATTGTTTACGTAATTTTTTGTGTTTATCGATATACTGTTATTCACGAATTCAAAATTTAATATGTATTTATATATGCTTTATTTTATTCCCATTGTTATACTATAACTATAATTTTATCCATCGATACAAGGTTGGGCTGTTTTACCTCTGAGCAGCACTTTTTTGCACACCTTGGGCTAAATGACCAGGTCATAAGGACCCCGAAGGCTCAGAGAAGATTGGGGGAGGGGCCTCACTGGAACAGCTGTTGGAAGACAGATGGTAGCCTCCCGTCAAGGCCATCCAGCGTGTTCTTTATCGTGCACAAGGTCTCGGACCTTGTGCACGATAAAGGACACGGAGGACACACTCTCCCGGACACGGAGCAACGGCTTAACGTCCCATCGGACGGACGGCGGCCTTTACCAAGCCCATCGGTGTCCCCTACTGACCGTGGGCAGGCCGGGGAATTTTCCGGAGAAAAATCTCGACGTCGACCCAGCTGGGACTCGAACCTGGGAACTGCAGATTACGAGCCTGGCGCGCTACCGACCGAGCCACTCTCGCCCCATCTATACAAGGGTACGCCAGTTACATATACATTTTCGTGAAGCATAAAAGGTTGAGAACCACTGAAATAGAGGATCGTTTATGAGCAAAAATTACGGGTGACATTTTCCTAGGCAACGCTAACGGCAAGGTCCATGTAGGCCACCAAGCTGAGTCAGACACAACAGTGAAACACCAAAAAAAGTAAAAACTCATGTTTCAGATCATCATTTAAATGACCGGAATATTTGATCGAAGTGACCCTCCCATTTCCCAGCCCTACAGATGACGCAATCTTCATTAGCCACGGCATCTAATACGTATTCCGATCACTGCAATCAACATACATCAAATACGAACTGGAACGATATTTTCATATGATGTGACGTATGACCCAACTATTGGGGGCGGGAGAGATTTGCATTTACCTTCACCCCGGAGTTAGCTGCTTCACCGCCTTTCTTCGCGGTCCCCTGACATTGACGTGACAGGGGTGGGGTCAATCGCTCCGGGAAAGGGTGATTGGGTATAAAAGGAGTAGAAAATTTCGTTGGTTCAATCCAGTGTTCGCATTTGAATAGAATTCTTGCTTTGAATATCTGAGGTGGATATCAGTTACTTCCAATATGAAGACTGCGGTGTGTATAAGAGAAATTCTTATTTCTTCCTATTTTATGTTTATTTATTTATTATAGTTTTAATTGTTAATTAATTATTTTTTTTAAATTATGTCGTCCCGGTGACCGAGTGGTTAGCGTGCTTGACTACTGATCAAAGAGACTGGGTTCGAGCTCCGGTTTCTGCTTGAGGCTTCGTGATCCTCACAGACTTTCTACTAGGGCGTATTTAACTGACAGGCTCCTGTCAGCCTTCTGTGGCAAGCAGCTGCTTGAGGGGATATTTATTTGTTTTTTATTTATTTAATTATGTAATATATATTAATAAAAAATTTCTTCCATAATCATAACTAATAGATTTGATATATATTATAATATTTTTCATTTCGTCTGTAGCTATTATTAAATTATTTATATTACTTTAAATTAATTAAATAACACAAAAAGAGAAGCGCAACTCACATTTCAATAATAAAATAATCTAAATTTGCAATATTCAGAAAATAGTGTGAAAACTTTTATTAATATTAAATATTTTATTGCATTAGCATATATAATCAAACGTTTACATTATACAATACAAATTATTTTATGTATTTGGGACATTTACATATTTATTAATTTAATATGTTTAGGAGTATTTTTTACATTTAGTCTCATTACTGTGGCAGCTAAGATAAACTTAAGAAAAAAAATAAATTAACGGTATTGAAAGTTTTCCTTTAATACTGCTGAAATTGTAAACTGGGTAAAATAAAAATGTACCATTTAAGGATATACTTGTATTACATTATTAAAGTTTAAAGAATAGTTTAAAAGTTTTTATGTTGATGTTTAAAGGAAATAATTTATTAAAATATGCTTATATAATAAAGTGATTAGAATAATATATAACATTATTTGTAGTCAACATATAATATTTTACTAATTAAACAAGTTTGAGAAAAGTTGTATTTAATCGTACTGCTATACCAGCAGTACGATTAAACTATTATCTATTATTACGATTATTACGATTAAACGATTAAGCTATTATTTCAATAATAGTATTAAAACTGTTTTTTTTAATATTTTATTTAAAAATAACACTCTAACGACATCTATAAAAATTGAAACAAAAGATATATTAAAATTTAATAAAATGTAATGAATAATAAAATTTCTGGTAAAGGTATAAATGCTTAAATAGTCATGATATATATATATACATACTGTTACGACAGAAGGAATCTGGCAACCGAAAGCAAAAAGTTTCAGCCAACGAATAAGAACGTTGGGAGAATTTGGAGAAGAAGAGTGGAGCGTTAACGGTCGTTTTGTATTGTAACGGTCGTTGTATTGTAACGGTCGTTGTGTTGTAACGGTCGAGGAGTTCGAAAATGGCCGGTGGGCTGTTCTGAGACAGTGCGCGTAAGTATCAAGAAGTAACTTGATGTGTTGTGTATACGCGGAAGGATAAAAGTGGGATCTTTTATCGTTAAGTATCAAGAAGTAACTTGATGTGTTGTGTATACACGGAAGTATAAAAGTGGGAACTTTTATGGCTAACTTCGAATGTCTACACGGACTGTCTTTTTGTTCGGCTAGTGTGTGAACAGTTATTAGCACAGGACGAGAATTGGTTTACGAGTGAAGATCTTCGGGTGACCTGGTAAATCAAGTAAAAGGTAGTATTTAGTAAAATACACAGAGCTGATATTGTGTGCTCTACGCAGGAAGATTGATGACTTGTGCATGTTAATAGTTGATTTGTTAATAAGATACTTCATCCATATTTCCTTTGTAACAATTTACCTTGTATTGAATTTGGTTTTGAAATATAGCTTTTAATACTCACGCTCAGTGGCTATCCATTTTTGTGATCCGCAACATTTGGTGTCAGAAGTGGGATTAATTAATTGAATGCCGTTAACTAGAAGTATGGATGAATTAGTAAAGTTGATATATAGCTTCAAAGCCGATATGACTACGCTGATGACTGATATGAAAGCCGATATGACTACGCTGATGACTGATTTGAAAGCCGAAATGACCGCACGAAATAATGAGTTGAGGACTGAGATAGTTTCTCAAAAAGATGATTTGAAAGCCCAAATGGCCGCACAAAATAATGAGTTGAGAAATAAAAGAGGTGACCTGGCCGCACAAAATAGTGAGATGAGAGCTGAAGTGGCTTCTCAAGTTGGTAAGATTATTGATCAGTTCAAGGATAATAAAACCGAACTCAATAGACAATGCAATAGTTTAAATGTTGAATTTGTCAGTGAAAAAGATGATCTTAATAGTGTTAAGTTAGATTGTAAACATGGAAAAGAAAAAGAGAAAGTACGAGAGGACTGCGAGAGGAAGACTACAAAAGAATCGAATCTTCGCAAGAAAGGAGAATCTCAAAATGTGGATCTGCTACTGGAAATCAAGAATCGTAGAGATAGCGCAGATAATGCCTTTGACCACGCAACTACTGGTGATGCATGGCAGAGTGTCTATGTCGCTGGTGACATGTCTAGGAACTGTGAAGAACAATCACACAGATCAGAGAGCTGTGAGACTATACAGTACGCTTTGCACTTCAAAATACCTAGGTATACAAGTCTGGCACGATCTGAAGAGAGATCCACACGAAAGGTATTCTATTCCTCGCCATCAGCAAAATGCGTCCTGGACAATTATCGCAAAGGCAGAGTAACGAGTGGTAATGAGGGGGAACGAAACAGAGTTTACGTTTCGCAGAGTGGTCCGAGTAAAGAAGAGGCGTCCATTCATCATGGATACAAAGTGCCATTCGACGTTACCCGGGAAGTCGGAGAGATTTTTCCAAAGCATATAGCCACACTCGAATCGTTTATAGAAAGTGGGGATTTAAGAAAGAAGAATTCCGAAGAATGGCTTAGAAGCGTAACAGGTGATGCTAGTAAAGGAGCTTCAGGCAGAGACAGTACTTCAAAGACTAACTTTCTGGATGAAACTAAGCCTCAGAGTTACGATCAGAGAGAAGTGAATCCCTCAGATAATTTCAACGTAGCCACGCTGAATTTCTTTTCTGAACAGTCAATGTGCAGATTTGGACATTATAACCATTTAGATTATAAGGATATAGAAAAGTTTTATCACGACTACAAGAGCTCTAAAGTGGACAATATCATGTTACAAAACTCGTCGCTGATCTCCAGAATGAACAATTTGGCAATCATGACTGATATTTCCCTGGTTAATTACAATGAGAGCTCCAAGAAGGTGAATTCGGAAGAAACAGCAACTATGACCTCTTCGGGTCATGTGTTTTGCTGGAGACCTGAGTGGCGCCATCGGATGGTGGATAAACACGGTACAGGAGGTGTCGGCGACAAAGTGAGTCTTGTCTTGGCTCCTGCACTTGCTGCTTTAGGTCTCAAGGTCCCTATGATCTCCGGTCGTGCTCTCCAATTGACGGGAGATACTCTGTACAAATTGGAATCCATCCCTGGCTTCACAGTCGACTGCACTAAAGATAAAATCGAGCAGATGATGGAAGACGTCGGATGCTGCATCGTAGGACAGACAGAGGAGCTGGTGCCAACAGATAAGGAGATTTACCGCTGCAAGGATCTGACGGCTACCGTAGATAGCGTTCCTCTAATGAGATGCTCAATTGTGTCCAAAAAGCTGGCTGAAGGAGTGTGCGCTTTGGTTTATGATGTTGAATTCGGAAAAGGAGCTATTGATCTCATCAGTACAGAAGACGCTGTTGATTTAGTTAAGAAAATGGCTGCAGCATCACAAGCTCGTGGAATGAAGAGTTCAGCTGTTATCAGCAACATGGATTCACCTCTTGAAAACTCTGTTGACAACTCTCTGGAAGTGATGGAAGCTGTTCAGTGTTTCCTTGGTAACGGATCCTTGGAACTGCAAGAGCTCGTCGAAGAGTTAGGAGAACTTCTGCGTTTTGTGAACATTGTGGATAATAGGGTAGATGAAGCATCACGTGTCCGTAAGGTTCTGCATAACGGCAATGCTTTGAACAAGTTTCGTAACATGTTAATAAAACAAGGAGTATCTGAAGATGTTGCAAGCTGGCTATGTGAAGGTAAAACAGAAAAAATATTGCTAGCAGCCCGACACATCACTGATTTCACTTATACAGGAGAAACAGGTAAGGTTGTCGGATTAGAAGCTGCAGTTCTAGCAAGAGTATGGAAGGAGGAGATGGACCGAAGAGCTAAAAAGAATTATGGAGCTGATATTATATTTTTGAAGCACCTTGGGGATCAAATGGAATCAGGTGAAATATGGCTGATGGTTCATCACGACAGCTCTGAATTAAGTGAAAGTCAACTGACAAAAGGGTCAGATTGCAGGATGAAAATTCTCCCTAGATTTTATGTCACTAATGACTTTCATTCCTTGTTACTCTTGATAGAAGTAAAAATCCAAAGAAGAAAACTTTTTACAGGTTTTGCACGAAAACTCTTAGTCGATTCTTCTCCCTGCAGAGACATAAACGTGTTCACAAGGGCTATAGGCCTTACACGTATTATGTTTGTGGACGAGGCTTCAGTCAGAAAAGAAATCTACGTCATAATGAGATTCGCTTTCATTTTGACACAGACGTGGTATATCGCATTCGTCGACGTCCAGCTACAAAGTGCAAGGTGGTTCACGTGGATCGTTTGGCCCCGTTTCATCGAAGAACTGAAGAAACTTTGGAATCCAGAATTGTTCGGGACGAACAAGACCTAGGAAGGGGGCAGTGTTACGACAGAAGGAATCTGGCAACCGAAAGCAAAAAGTTTCAGCCAACGAATAAGAACGTTGGGAGAATTTGGAGAAGAAGAGTGGAGCGTTAACGGTCGTTTTGTATTGTAACGGTCGTTGTATTGTAACGGTCGTTGTGTTGTAACGGTCGAGGAGTTCGAAAATGGCCGGTGGGCTGTTCTGAGACAGTGCGCGTAAGTATCAAGAAGTAACTTGATGTGTTGTGTATACGCGGAAGGATAAAAGTGGGATCTTTTATCGTTAAGTATCAAGAAGTAACTTGATGTGTTGTGTATACACGGAAGTATAAAAGTGGGAACTTTTATGGCTAACTTCGAATGTCTACACGGACTGTCTTTTTGTTCGGCTAGTGTGTGAACAGTTATTAGCACAGGACGAGAATTGGTTTACGAGTGAAGATCTTCGGGTGACCTGGTAAATCAAGTAAAAGGTAGTATTTAGTAAAATACACAGAGCTGATATTGTGTGCTCTACGCAGGAAGATTGATGACTTGTGCATGTTAATAGTTGATTTGTTAATAAGATACTTCATCCATATTTCCTTTGTAACAATTTACCTTGTATTGAATTTGGTTTTGAAATATAGCTTTTAATACTCACGCTCAGTGGCTATCCATTTTTGTGATCCGCAACAATACATAAATTAATGCTATGTACATCGGTATGTACAATGTTGTTTACAGTTGTGCAACATTCGAAATTTTGTTACTGTAACCTTTTCAGAATATTTGCATTTAACATTACTGTTACAACAGGTAAGATGCCATAGATAGAGAGGTAAACTAAAGGAATAAACGTTATATGATAAACTTTAATATTTCAGTATTAGAAAAATGGTGTGTAGCAATGTGGAACTAATTTCTCTTCAATTCTTACAGCTGATCTCCGTTGCAGTTCTGCTGATGGCATCTGTTGCCATGGCAGGTATCCTTAGTTACGACCTTGACCACAGCCTCAGTTATTATCCTGCATCTTCCTACTATGGCTACTACAAGCCTGCTGTCTACAGCACCTATGTGTCCAAACCCTACTATGGACTCGGCCCCTATTACACCTATGGGTATTATCCTTATTAAAACGGAAAAATTGAAGACATATTCTTCAAATTTATTAATTGGTAAGTTAAATTTAATACCTAAATTTGGAATTAATATTCATCACCTAATGGAATTCACTTGAATTGGAGAAAGCAATATTAAATTACTAATTTACCAATGTAATAAAATATATGAATATATTATGTGTGAAAATGTATGAATTATTAACTTACTACAGTACAAAATCCTTTTATTGTAATACAAATATTAAAGCATTAATTTACTGCTTATCAAAGCTTAGAACATAGGATTCCATATATTATTTATATAGTTGTAGAATGAATCTATTTTATAGCACCTTATATAGCATTTATTTATATAGTTGTTAAATATATCTGTTTTTATAACACCTTTTGTAATTCATGAATGTAACAAAGGTTCCTAGAATTTTATTACAGCATTTATTCAACATTATACTAGAAAAGTATAATAATTTATAATTTTCATTTTGATTCTCATTCTGAGTTTTGCATACAAGCCCGGATCTAAAAAAAAGAGAAGTGGGAGGAAAGAGACTTTTTTGCAATGCGGTATAACATTACCTCCCCCTCCCCCGTTTCACACGTGTTAAAAATTGCTGAAAAATGCATGAAATATATAAATAATTTTAATGATTTTTACCTCTATTATCCTGTAGCAGCTAAGATAAACTTAAGAAAAAAAATAAATTAACGGTAATGCAAGTTTATTTATTTTATTTTATTTTTTATTTATTATTTTTATTGCTTCGTCCCTTTAATCCCCCCCCCCCCCTCCTAGATACGGCCCTGCTTGCATAGATGTATGATTTAGAATAAAATCATCTAATCAAAATTCATATTTAACCCTTCTAGTGTCCAGCCTGAAAAACTGGTTTACATCCAGAGGCCAAATTCAGCTTTAGAACTTTTTTGCCAAATAATTAGTGAAAGGAATTATGGCATGTCATATGCAAAATTAATCAACATTTAATTCTGGATTTTCTGAAAATAAAATATTTAACAAAAAAGACCATATATTTGATTTTAATAGGATTTTTTTTAGAGTCATGTAGTAAAAAAAAAGCATCTGGCAACGCAAATAAAAATTTATGAAAAAAGCTAAATGATTATAATGCACATGAATAGAAAGGATATTTATTTCTAAATAACAAAAAAATTTCTTATTTAAAGTAAACATTTCTTCCATTTTGAAATTTTTTTCTCCATACTATAGTTTGAGAAAAAGTCCAGGCTTGTTGTAGTCCAATAAACAAGTCACATTTAGAATATTTTTAATAAATAACTAATCAACAGAAATAGCTCATGTTAAATACCAAATTAAAAAGAATTTAATTCTGAATTTTATTGAAGTAAAAAATTTGATCAATGTAGTAACATATTAATTTTAATAACAATTTTTACAGTGATATAACAAAAAAAAGGTACACATTTCATAATCACTTCCAAAATCGTCCATTTTTAAAAAAGTAGCAGTTCTTTGTTAATTATCAGGAGATTTTAAAAACTCTAAGGTAAAATTTGTTGATAATAGTTCAAATCAACCTTCTGAGCTTAAATTAGGGGATTGCTTCAGCACAGAGTAATGTTAACAAACAAATTGGCAATACCTTATATAACTTCTAAGAAACGGCAAACAGACGGCTTTAACAAATTATTTATATCATAGTTTAATAAAATATGCATCAAATAAAAAAAAGAAAATATTATTTATCAAGCTTAAATTGCATATTTTTATAAAATATCTATTAAGAATTTTTTTAAATGGCAATTTTTATTTTTTTAAAAATCGTTTTCCTTTATTGTACTAAATACCGATATATACGTTCTGGGCACTGGAAGGGTTAAAGAAAAATTACAAAGTTTTTGTTGAGTGACTCCGTCTGTCGGTTGATGATAATACAAGATATGATGGGGGGCGGGGGTGGCTCAGTTGGTAGCGCGCCAGGCTCGTAATCTGTAGTTACCAGGTTCGAGTCCCAGCTGGGTCAGCGTTGAGATTTATCTCCGCAAAATTCTCCGCCCTGCCCACGGTCAGTAGGGGACACAGATGGGCTTGGAAAGGCCGCCGTCCGTCGGATGGGACGTTAAGCCGTGGTCCCGTGTGCGGGAGAGCCATACCCTGTGCACGTTAAGGAACACGCTGGATGGCCTTGACGGGAGGCTACCATCTGTCTCCCAACAGCTGTTCCAGTGGGTCCCCTCCCCCAACCTTCTCTGAGCCTTCGGGGTCCATGTGACCTGGCCATTTAGCCCATGGTGTGCAAAAAAGTGCCGCTCAGAGGTAAAACAACCCAACCCAAGATATGATGATCACCTTGCACCTATTATAAAAACAAATCATCATAACCTAACACATCTTGACCTTTTTCTGTGGGTTTTGTGAAATATCACCTGTATGTACAAGACCTTTCGATAAAAATTGGGACTTGAGAAATAAGAATCAGGTCATAGTTGGTGTGCAACTGATAAACGCTGCTATTTTATAAAGGCTCTGGGTAGGTGATAATTGTGTTGTGTACGTTCAATTCAATATGTGTTGAACACTTAGTTCTGTTACTAATTTTGCCATTCATTTAATTGCAGTTTCTCTAAAATAAAAGCAATATTTCCTAACTCATAAGTCATCACCTTTTCTTCTTTCAGGTAGTTCCCCTCCACTTCTATTTTGAGGATAAGAGAAGTATGGGAAAATTGTAATCCCTATGGCAATTTACTATCCTAAATTCTACCTTAAGAAATGTGAAGAAAATATTCAGGAATTACTACTAATTTATTTTGTGATGTGATTATTTATGTTCTCAGGAAATCAAACAATAAAAACATTGCTGTTAATATATTCTGTTGTTTTCTTTTAATTCTGTTTGACATATTTTTTTAAAATCAGGATTCAAGTATTACAATAAAGTTTTCTTTACGTAGGGATGTTTCTTAATGCCAATCGTAATTAATAAATCTAATTGAGACTACCCAATTCATTGTCAAAGAAATATCAAAAGATGGATTGCTGTCACACTGAAATCGGTGGGAGCCATCGGGAATTAAAAATGGGACTCAATGCAGTGGGACGTCACAATGGAACTAAATGCAAGAGGAGTGATAGCACAAGATTAAAAAAGAACTAAATTGAAAGTATGACGTCACAAATATGATACTAAATTCGGAGAGATGTCACAAAAGGGTCTAAATACAGAAAGCTACGTACACACTAGAGTCAATGAACGGTAAAAAAATGGTTTATTCTCCTAATTTGGAATTAATAGATGCATACACATACAGGTCCGGATCTATAGAAAAATATTAAAGGGGGGAAGGGGGGGAAGGGGTGAAAAACTGAATCGAGGTGGAAATAAGTTAAACGGGAGTTTACAGTATAAAGTTTATTCCTCTGTTTCACAGATGTTTAAAAATCTCTTGAAAAATGCATAAACTATACATGTTTAACTATTCTTTTGGTATTATTACCTTTACTAGCATTCTGAAAGGGCCTCTTATCCGGCTCTACAAACATATATATTACCGGAACTGTTCGTATGCTTTCGGGTTACATGAATGGAAAACCACATTCAAATCACCCGAACTTTGAAAATAAGCTTCTTGCGGGAAAATGTCACTGGAGACAAATGGAAATCTCACTCAAAACTCGATTTTCAGCACTATATGTTAATAATTAAAGACATATGGAAGCTGGAACGTTTAAGAGCAGTATTGCCAGCCATAAGACTTTACCTCGAAAGTTAATTGAAACACAAGTATTAATTACTGCAACAAATCTTTCATTAAAATAATTTTATAAGTCTGTGTAACGGTTATTTCGGTTTACCTTAATTTTAAAAGAAAGTGTAGAGGACCAGCGTTAACAGCACTGTATACTGTTTTTCGATGGGTTACGTTGTTTCAACTCCGAACGGCACTTTTCTGCACAGAATGGGAGAAATGACCAGGTCAGAAGGACCCTGAAGGCTCAGAGAAGACTGGGGAGAAGGGGACCCCTGGACACTGTTAAGACACAGATGGTAGCCTCCAGTTAAGGTAATTCAGCGTGTTCTTCAATGTATACAGGGTATGGCTCTCCCTCACACGGACCATGTCTTTACGTCCCATCCGACGACGGAGGACTTTCCAAGTCCATCGATGGACTGCTCTCACATTTTGACCGAGGGCAGTGTGGAAATTTAGGGGAGGAAAATATCAACGCTTGCCCATGTGGGACTCGAAAAGGGGGATTTCAATTACGAGCCAGATGTGCTACCGACTGGGCCAGATCCAGCCCCGCCTTTTCTTATTCTCTGATTCTGAACTTGAGAACTATAATGCCCAGGAAGAAGCTAAAGAAACACCAAAGCCGCAACTTATAAAATTATTAATAAAGTAATATAATTTATAAGCGCTTTTAGAGATATAGGAACTGGAAATCAACCTAGGTTGTACAGTGGTATATAATGTTGGAAGGTAACCCCTTTGTTGACTGGAATCCGTGTTAAAATTATTCTAGGGTTATAATTCGATAATCTCACAGAACCTTATTTCTCTAAAAACACCTACATTGGAAATTTCTTATATTCGAACAAAAAAAAGCACATTGACTAAAATTCATCATTCCAATTGTCAAGCCTAGAAAACGCAATGTTTATCTTCGTAGTAAAAGAAACTGCATATTTGATAAGAAAATGGAAGGAGCCTGAGAAACCTACGAAGTGTTGAAAAGGAGAATAAGGATATACGAATGCTAATGAGAATAATAAGAATGTACGAATGTTAAAAAGGCTCAGCATTTTGAAGCTGTCATAAAAAGCTTATTTAAAAACATTAGGTTTTAACGATAGTATAAAACAAAAGAAAAAAAGTTCTACATTCTGAAAATAGAATAACTGAAATACATTTCTACTAATATGGGTTGTTTTACCTCTGAGCGGCGCATTTTTCGCACACAATGGGCTAAATGGCCAGGTCACAAGGACACCGAGGGCTGAGAGAAGCTGGGGGCGGATGAAAAGAGATCCACTGGATAGTTTGTGGAAAATAGATGGTAGCCTCCCGCCAAGGTCATCCAGCGTGTTCTTTAATGTGCACAGGGTATGGCATTTTAATTACACGGACCACGGCTTAACATCCCATCTGACGGACGGTGACAGTTCCAAGTCCATCGATGTCCCCTATTGATTGAGGGGAGAGCGGGAAGTTTTGTAGAGGTAAATCTCAACGGTGGTCCAGTTAGACTGCAGCCTGGGAACGGTAGATTATGAGCCTAGCGCGCTATCGACTGAGCCATTCCCTCCCCAAACGTCAATATGTGTTCAACAACTGTAGAGCAGGATTCGTAGAAATCGGATTGTGAGTTACGTAACTCGTCCAAAAGATTTAATGAAGAGTTTGACAGCGCAAGAGACGATTGCAATGGGCAAAGAAGCCTACACTACGGGCTGTTGGAACGGAAAAAAAATTTTAGTGATTAAAATTCGTTTTTCCCTACAAGAAATCAGACTAGGACCTATGTGAGAAGAAGACGGCCTCATGACGATTCTAGTCCTTAGTGTCTTAGAGTTACTGGGAAACAGGCCCGGACCTAAAAAAAAAATTGAAACTGGAGGGGGGGAGGGCAAGAGGCTGGATTTCCAGTGCAGTATGACATTTGCCCCTCCGTTTTACAGGTCTTAACAAATTTTTAAAAAAATGCATGAATCATATAGAATTACAATAATTTCTTACTTCTATTACCATTAGCAGCATTTCGAAAGGAGGGAGCCATGACCCCCTTTGCCCCCTGGCTCTGCTGGGATCTAGGGGTAAGAGGGACTAGATCCGGCCTTGCTGTGGTATACCTTTGCCCCCTGGCTCTGCTGGGATCTAGGGGTAAGAGGGACTAGATCCGGCCTTGCTGTGAAACATCCAAACAGAATCATTCTATGGGGTTTTGGAAGGGTACATATTGTGAACGGAACAGTAAAGATTAATGACTACATCGAAATGCTAACGACGAAATTGTTATCAACATCCAGGAATCTGTTTTTTCGATGAACCTGGGCTCTTTCAAGATGATAATACTCCTTGTCACCATGCGAAAGTTGTTCATAAGTGGTTTGCAGATAGAACCATTAGAAGATTTTTCAGGTCTCAATCCTATGGAGAACTTATAGTCCAAAATAGTTACGAAAATTTTAAGAAGACGCTTTCAGATAAGCGAGATTTAATTGTGGCTTTGCTATTTCCTTTTAACCATTTTGTTACAGAACTGTTTCTGAAATTATTGCATTCTATGCCAAAAAGATGTGAAGCAGTCATTAAAGAAAAATGTTTGCGTGTAAAATGTTCATTTTAAAATTTTTAATATTTTTATTAATGTGTTCTAAGAGCTGTGGTAAAATTATTAAAATAAGGATAAAATTAAATATTTCTGGGAATTTTAGTTCCTGCTAATTGATATGTATACCATAACATATTATCATTTCTAGTTGATTGCGTTCCGTTAATTCAAGTATCCTTTTAAAGTATCCTTTTAATCAAGTATCCTTTTAAATATCTAAAAACTAAAATTTAGCACTTTAAAGTGAATGACAAATGTTAAACATATTAAATAATTACATGGCTAGAAATCAGTATGAAGAAGAGAAACGTAGAAAAATCACAGTATATTTCCCACCACTGCAGAATAGAGTTTCTTAGCAGATCACAGTAATATGACTTTTTTTTGCGGATCACAATGATATGACTTTTTTGCAGATCACAGTGATATGATTTTTTTGCAGATCACAATGATATGACTTTTTTTGCAGATCACAATGATATGACCTTTTTTGCAGATCACAATGATATGACTTTTTTGCAGATCGCAATGATATGACTTTTTTGCAGATCACAATGATATGACTTTTTTTGCAGATCACAACGATATGACTTTTTTGCAGATCACAACGATATGACTTTTTTGCAGATCACAACGATATGACTTTTTTTGCAGATCACAATGATATGACTTTTTTGCAGATCACAATGATATGACTTTTTTGCAGATCACAATGATATGACTTTTTTGCAGATCACAATGACATGACTTTTTTTGCAGATCACAATGATATGACTTTTTTGCAGATCACAATGATATGACCTTTTTGCAGATCACAGTGATATGACTTTTTTTGCAGATCACAATGATATGACTTTTTTTGCAGATCACAATAAGGTGACGAAAAGTAGGAAAATTCAGCCGTTATTAATTTGATGGCTTTTAAAAGTGTGCATTGAAGTCTATGACCTATTCTTCGTGAAGAGAATTAAGTTCCGAAAAATTTCAAATAGAACATGGGGACTGAAAAGGACATTGGGGAAATAAATACGATGACATCAGGACATTCCTTTAGATATTTTCACAAGAAATGCATTTTTTCCCTAATATGCGTAATAGTTGCCTTCCCAAGAGTGAACGGAAGGAGTAGTTTTAGTCTCTTCAAGATCGTAATCTGAAGTTCCCCAAGTTCGAGTCCCATGTGTTGAGATTATCTCCGCTAAACTTCAACGAAGCCCTCGGTCAAAAAGGGGACACAGATGGGCTTGGGAAGGCCTCGTCCGTTGGATGGGATGTTAAAGCCATCGACCTATGTGCGGGAGAGCCATACCTTGTGCTCGTTAAAGAACACGTTGGATGACTTTGACCGCAGGCTTCCATCTGCCTCCCAACAGCTACCCGGTGGGTCCCCTATCCTCAACCTTTAAGCCTTAATGGTACTTGTGCCTGACTATTTAGCCATTGTGTGCAGAAAAGTGCTGCTCAGAGGTAAAACAACACAAAAATCCCAAGAGTAGTCGCCTTACTTGTGTATCGTGTAGCATGAAATGTTTTTCCTACTAACAATACCTTTATAAACGGAAGTTGCTTACCCGAGCATTTAGTATGAATTTACCATTAATGAAGAAATTATTTTACTCTCGTTTATTTTTGACTAATATTGCTTTTGAGGGAGGGGGGAGGGGACTGAATCGGTAGCGCGCCAGACTCGTAATCTGCAGTTCCCAGGTTTGAGTTCTATCTGGGCCTGAGTAGAAATCTATCTCCCCAATACCGCCTTCCTTCGGTCAGTGGGATACACCGATGGGTTTGGAAAAGCCGCCGTCCGCCGGATGGCGCGTAAAGTCGTGGCTTCGTGTGCGGGAGAGCCATACCCTCTGTATGTTAAATAACATGGCGGATGGCCTTGACGGAAGACTATTATCATCTGTCTCTGAACAGCTGTCAAGCAGGTTCCCTTCCCCGAACCTTTTTTGAGAGCTTGGACCTGGCCATTTAGCCAGTTGTGTGTAAAAATGTGTCGCCCAGAGGAAACCCAACTTATTACTATCTTCGAATCTCCTTGCTGATCGCGCGCGGAACCCTGTGTGGGGCTCCCGAAAACCTCTTCAGGGGCTCTGCGAGCACATAGTGAAAAATGCTAACTTATTAAACAATTGTTTGTTCCTATTTCGATAGAACTTGTGTCATAATTGCAATATCCATTTGTTACAGGTGTCTTTATTTTTAGCGGAAGTGTTATTTGTTCTAACATTGAATATTTAATATTCGTATTTAATATTCGTATTTAACTAAGTATCATTTGCTTTAAAAAAAATGGGCCATTGTATTTTGCCAGGGTGCAAATCGTCATATAAAGCGTGTTTCTCTTCATTTCCCCGTGAAATCAAAAGAGTAAAAAAATTAATTTACGCAATATAGCGAAAAAATTTAATTTGCAAATTATAGCAGAAAAAACATAAATTGCACAATATAACAGGAAAAAATTAATTTGCATAATATAGCAGAAATCGTTGGAATAGCAGGAAGAAAATAATTTGCACAATATAGCAGAAATCGTTGAAATCGTTTTCTTTAAGCCTGTTGTGATGTTAACTGAGTCCTTCCCACAGATTGGGGAGGAGCGGGACGGCGGCTCAGCCGATAGGCTCCAGGCTCGTAATCTGCAGTTCCCAGGTTCGAATTCCATCTGGAGCAGCATTAATATTTATTTCCGCAAAACTCCCCACCCTGGCTTTAGTCCGTAGGGGATATCGATTAGCTTGGAACGGACGTCGTCTGTCGGATGGGACATAAAGCCATGGTACCGTGTTCGAGAGAGCCATAACCTGTGCACGTTAAAGAACACATTGGATGGCTTTGATGGGAGCATACCATCTGTCTCCAAACAGCTGTCCAGTGGGTCCTCTCCCCCAAACTTCTCCGAGCCCTCGGTGTCCCTCTGACCTGGACGTTTAACTCATTGTATGCAAAAAAAGTGCTGCTGAGAGGTGAAACAACCCAACCCTTCCCACGGGGAAAGAGCGGATTCATGAAAATGACCGAACTTCCAGCTCACCTTCTGGAGCTTTAGAATCAGCATCGATTACAAGATTAAGACAATTTTCAACAACTGAAGCGAAGGAAGTTGCCATTAGCGAAGGAACCTGCCATTAGTGATCTGACAAAGGTTGCCAGATCACTAATTTACAAAAAAATATTTGCCAGATATTTTTTCTGAATTCTGCAATCAACCATAATGTTCGGATATTTTTTTGAACGACTGTATATTTATTGCCATGATATGAATAGTTCAGTTGCTAAATTTCTATACCACTATTTCCGTATTCTCATTAACTCCATCAACCTCAAAAGTAGAGCGTCCACCATTTTCTAACATTTCAAAATTTGTAATTTATTTGGAATGTAGATCTTCCCGTTTATAAGTCTATGATTTCTCTCTATGAAGTTTACACTTCATGCTGTTATCTTCCAGATACATTAGCAAAGAAACAAGTCATTCATATTACGAAAAATAAAATTTATTTCAGAAATACATATCTCTTTATTACATTAATCTCCAAGAAAAGCTTTGCGCGTTTCTGCAATTACATATTGAAACCTGAGTTATAAGAACAGAAAGCGTGAAATGATTACAATGATCTTACCATTTGGATGCTGTGTTTTGCACAACATACAAAGGTTTACGCACTGTATCATACACCACAGTATAAGGCAACCTTCCATCAGCGGAATAAGATTTTCCAGCACCGTTATAAGAAACGCCAACTACGTGCTTTACACCAGTGCCATAACTTGCACCATTTATCGGTCTGACATTTTCGATGTAAGGTCCTGTAACAACTGGTTTCAAAGCGGGAGAATAAATCTCAGTGATGGGACGAACTCCACTTAGAGCAGCAGTAGAAACTCGCCTTACTGGAGAATACCCCGAGCCGGAACCAGGCTTTATATTAAGGTGATAATTAACGCCGATTATTGGCTTAACATCACCAGCTGGGAGCACGGTCTTGACTACTCCAGTAGGATAAAGAGCAGGAGATCTGTGATAACCTTCTACAACAACTCCAGGTATAGGAGGATACTTCACTCCCACTAATGTGGGACTGACGGGTATCACTGAAGGTCTGGATACTTCTTGCTGTTGTTCTTGGGTGGTGTTTGAAGATGCTCCATTGGTTCCCTCGTTTCCGTTGCTCTCAGATTCTTGTTCTGCATCAGGAACAACGTAACTAAGACCGTGAAGGGGTTTGTATCCTAGAACTGGGTCGTAGATCACGTGATCGGCTGGAATGGCTGGACGGATGTCCACTAAGCCTGCCATTGCAACTGCTACCATTGACAACATGCAAGTGATGGAGATCTGAAAGTACAAGTTTAATTTGTAGTGAAAAGATATTTTATGTATACTACATTAAAACATATTGTTATATAGTACAATAATTTACTTAATATATTACTTACTTAATAATTAATATTTTACTTAATATATATAAATAATAAAATAAAAAATAAATACCCCCCCCCCCCAAGCAGCTGTTTGCTACAGAGGTCTGACAGGAGCTTGTCAGTTTATATACCATAGTAGAAGGTCTGAGAGGATAGCAGGACCTCAGCAGAACCCGGGTCTCAGAACCCAGGTCTTTTAGATCAGTAGCCAAGCGTACTAACCACTCGGCCATGTGACGGCTATACTTAATATATATATGTTGTAACAATTTATATATTACTATTTCTATTATATTTATGTTTCTTATACTATTATATTTTATTAGATCAACATTATTATGTATTATTGTATTTTATGTTATATACGAACGAAGTGAATGCGCCCAGGAGATTTTGGTCATAGAGTATAATGATTAATAATAAATTATATGAGTTGTTATTTACATTGGCATAAATTGCACATGTGGAAAATCGCATAAGTAGAAGTTATTGTAAGAAATCCCATTAGCAGAAAATACTTTAAAAGCAAATCATAATAATTGAAAATACATTTGCAGCATAATTCCATCAGCAGAAATTAATTTGTTGCTTCCGATTAGGAGAAATTTTATTTTTATGGCAATTCCATTAGGAGAAATGGTTTTCTTAATTAAACCCGAAGGACGGAGATAATCTTTAAGTTTTCGGCTTGCGTTGGTTTCTCGTACAACAAACACTTACAAAGGACATGGCCATTGGATTAGTAGTCAGATTCTCTGAAGACTACACCACTTAGGGCTTTTTTAAAAATTGTAGCAAATTTCATTGGTAGAAGTTATGTTTATTGTAAATTACTAACAGTCAGGTGCCGCGAGAGTATTGAACAGGCAAAAATTATAAACAGCTGGTAACTTTAAAAAATGGTTAACTTTAAAAATGAGTAGTAGTAGTAGTTTTAATTATTACACAAGTGAAACTAAAAAATCACTATTTTAATTTCTAAAAAGTCAATTTTTAAAAAAACCTTTCGTATTAAGGAAAAATATCAATGTACAATTTATATTCTTCTGTATTATGATATATTAATCCCTTAATGCTTTTTGGATAACATTTCGTGTTCATAACGCTGACAATAACATTATTTTTTTATATACAGATTCCCTCCAATAAATTATTTTTAAGAAAATTATAAATATCATCAAAATTCATTCGTTTGATTTTGAGGCATGGATTGAAGGCATCGCATATCAAATATTAAAGGAATATATTGTGTGAAATGGAACTAAGAGAAGGTAAAAAATTAGCACAACAGAAGGCATAAAATAAAACAAGCAATAGTAAAATGATCAGGGCAAATTACACGTAGCAAGAATAAAAACATTAGAAGATAGAAAACATACTGCAATTCAGACAATTATAATGAACGAAACATGAAAATAGCACATATTATATTGAAAAAGCAAAAATAATACTACAGTGCAATGCATAAAATTATAAAGAGCAGAAGTGAAACGAATGGGGCAAAGAGTAAAATTATTGTGATGGATTGAAGGCATCAAATAGTAAAGGAATGTAATGCATGAAATGATATGGAGTTGTTGGGTTGGGTTGTTTTACCTCTGAGCGGCACTTTTTTGCGCACCATGGGCTAAACGGCCAGGTCACAAGGACCCAATGACATAGAGAGAAGGATAAAAAGTGATGTAGCAGAAGTCATAAAACAACACAAGAAATAATAAAATGATCAGGGAAATATTACACTGAGCAAAGATACAGACAATAGAAGGTCGAAAGCTGATACTTTAATTCAGATGGTTATAATAATCAAAGCATATAAAAAATATAGATTTTTTTAAAATTTAAATTTTTTTGATTTTGAGATTTTTGATTTTGAAGAAAATGGTGCAATGCATAAAATAATAAGGAGCAAGAGTAAAAAATCTGGACAAGAATAAGATTATAGTGACCAAAGCATAAAATGCGGTGAAAAGTAAAAAGTAAGAAGGAGAAATAATTAAAAGTCCAAGACAAGAGTTACGGTGGAAATTATGAAATAATACGGTAGAAAGTAAAGAATAATGCAGAGTTTATAGTAAAATGATTAAAGTACGAAAAAATGCTTAGCAAAATATTAATATAATTATTGCGAAAAAGAATAAAATGATATAAAAATAATAGTAATTTTATTATTATTTTTTATCACGCCAAAATAGAAAAATAACAAGGAGTTATGATAAAATTATTTATAGCAAAGGCGAAGTGATTCACAATGTTGGATTCTATGAATCAGAATATGATATGAAACAGAACAATGTATCAAATGATAAAAATTAAAGTATTGAATGATATACAGGTTGAAAAACAGTCTTGAAACTTCATCCATACCATTAATGATGCGAAACGAGGTAGAGTGAATTTAGATAGGCTTACCAAACACTTCATGATGGAAAAGGAATAAAGGGATCTTCTGTGTCTTCTCAGGAGAACTGTTCTTGTCGCTGGAGAAGGATGGTATGTCTCTTGCTGTAAACGATTCAGCTTATATACTGTTGAAAACAGGGGCAAAAAAAATCTGATACACTTTCTTCAAACTTTTCGGAGCATCCTCTTTCTAAACAAGCTCTAATATATATCTATATTACAGCTTGTGAAAAGGTTTCTATTCCCTGACAAGGGGAAGCGAGGAAACATCTGTTCCAAGTGACAGCTGTCATTAAGTAGATGAAGGGTTGGAATCAGATCTCACCGGCAATATAGGACAGGAGGAGAAATTGGTGGTGATGACCAAAAATCACTCTATTTCCGTCATTAGTCGCATCTAATATAATTATTGAGAGTAGATCGTGAACTTTTCGATCCAATGCAAAAGTTAAATACAGTTAGAATTCTTTTAATCCGACACGCCAGAGAGCAATGGCATCGAGTTTTCAGGGGCTAACTGAATTCAACCAAGGTTGTCTGATGGTGATACTCTGATGTTGATAAAACGTTTCGATGGAAGTTTATTATCAATTGCATTAATAATTTATCTGTCTGTTTCCTACCTAAATTTCATAATACCCTTTGTTTCAATTATGGTTTTATTTAAATTCGGAGGTAAATGAAAAAATTCATTTCACAATAGTTCTAAAACTTTAAATTAACTAACATATTTTTTCTTCAGCACGTTTCTAAAATTTTCATTAATAAATATCATATTTTCATCAGCATTGCTATTTTTTTTATTTTTTGTTCATGATTTGTGCCATGCAAAAGTTACAGTTAGAATTATTAGCCACATTTTAAAATATTTTTAACTATAAATATATATAATATTGTAGCGTGATTCATATTTTAAAAGTCAGAAGAGTAACTTCTCAGGCGGAAATTAAAATATTTTTAAATGGTGGATTGCAACACTTCGCGAAAGATTCGTTTAAAGCTCTAATATTAAAAAACTAGCCTTCATTTAATGTCCTTTGGTAACACTTGTATTTGTGGAAAATTTTCTAATATCGGACAGAGGATATCTAGAAATTTTATTAATAAAGCCTGGTAACTTAACAGTTGCACTTGGCATGTACTGGACAGTTGGACCTCTGAGAGGCACTTTTTCTGCACATAACGGGCTAAATGACCAGGTCTTAATGACCCGAGGTATCACGAAGGTTGGGGAAGGAGAACCACTGTACAGATGTTAGGAGAGAATAGGAAGTTTCTCGTCAAGCCTGTTCTGTATATTCTTTAACATGTTCAGTGTATAGGAGGGTAAAATGGAAGAGAATGATTGGTAGTCGTACTACCGCCCCTCATAAGATTTCATTGAAAGGACGATTTTTATAACGCCCACCTAATAACATGTGAATGCACCTTTTGCCTTCACAACAGCAGCAACAGGTCGTGGCTTGGACTATTGCAAATGCTGGAAACGTTCTCGGTATTACGGCCATTGATTCCAGGACAGCTGTCCATAGAGCTGAAATGCTTCATTCCACTTCGTCCCGGAGTTTCTCAATAGGGTTCAAATCAGGACAGTGAGAGGTCGTTCGAGGGTTGTGAACTCACTTGGAATGCTCCTGCAACCAGTCCTGTGTCAAACAGGAGTGATGAGACTGGGCATTATCTTGTTGAAAGAAGGGATCCTATTGTGGGAAATGGATAGCCGTGAACGGTGTAGGTGGTCGGCGAGTACAGTCGCTCAAAAAAGTATCCGAACACTATGGTTGATTACAGAATTCAGGAAAAATATCTGGCAACGATTTTTTTAGAAATTAGCGATCTGGCAACCTTCGTGTCACGTGATTACAGAATTCAGGAAAAATATCTGGAGCGTGTGCAGCAACTGTACACGCTCCAGTTACCGTTCACAGCAAACTGGAGCGTGTGCAGTTACTGCGATTTTTTTTAGAAATTAGTGATCTGGCAACCTTCGTGTCACGTGACACGAAGGTTGCCAGATCACTAATTTCTAAAAAAAATCGTTGCCATATATTTTTTTTTGAATTCTGTAATCAACCGTAGTGTTCGGATACTTTTTTGAGCGACTGTACGTTAACATGGCCTTGTGGGGCTACGGTGGTCTCAGTGAGTACAAGGGGTTCTAAGGTGACCCACGTAAACATGCTCCAGAACATAACACCGCATCCATCGACCTGTACCACCCTGACTTTACAGTTGGGATCCATGACCTTGTGTAGTCTATGCCACATACGCAACCTGACGTTGGTGTGTTGTAGTTGGAACTTCCTAGTTGATTGTTCGAACTGTTCGTAGTTGATTCATCGAACCAAGCTACCCATTTCCAGTCTTTCACGGTCCTTTGGCTTCACACACTGCGCCCCATAGCCCAGTGATGTGCTGATAATAAGGATACTCTATGTAGTCTTCAGGTGCCATAATCTAGTCGAGCCATCATACGTTGAATGGTTTTTTCAGAATTCTCTGTAGCTGCCCCGTTGCTGAATGTGATGTTATCATCTGCACTGTCTGCACTTGGCCAACCAGCGTGTTCTTTATAGTGAGCAGAGCATAGCTCTCCTGAACATGGCGCCATAGCTAAACGTCCATTCCGACGGATGGCGGCTTTTCCAAGCCCATCGGTGTCCTCTTTTTCAACGAGGGCAGGGCGGGAGTTAGCGGAGATAAATCTCAAAATTGGTACAATTGTAACTGGAACCTAGGAACTGCGGATTACGAGCCTGATGCGCTACCGTCTGAGACTCCTGGGGGATGCTCAGTCGGTAGCGCACCAGGCTCGTAATCCGCAGGATTGATTGTCACTTGAATACAAATGATTTCTTTCGAAAAACAATGCACATGTCGAAAAATATTTGTGATTCACGACGAATAATTACAAATAGAGTGTTACTGAAAACAATGGTTGATTTACAGTAAAAAAATTCAAAAAAGAATTAATAATACCAGCTAATTTTTAAAGGAAGTAAATATGTAAATTTACTAACTCCTTTCTACATTATCAGAAAAGAAGTTTTTGATTAGAGAGACGGCTTGCAATTTCGTTATTTGCTCCGTCGTAAAATAACTAAAGATCAAGATTTAACATTAATAAGATTTTAAAACGAATCAGAGAATAAGCCAAAGAACCATTCGTAGCCCACATCCCCAACTTTTTTGTTAATGAGCTCCCAGAACTGTTAATGTTCCTCCAGAACCATTAGATTATTCTTTTCTATTAATTTACCTTTATCGCATTTTCCCATAAAACGTTTATTTTAAAAGTCATAGGACTTCGAAATTAGCTTTCGATTGACATAACATGGGTTGGGGTGGTCATATTTCGATGATCACTCAGCGTATAGTTGTGGAATAAAAGTATGAATTGAAAACAGTAAAAAGTTAAAAAAAAACATCAATGTTGATTACTTATCAACAACCAAAGTTGGTTGAAAGAAAGTTAAAAATGCAAGGACAGCCTAAAGCCCCCTCCCCCCCCCCAGAAGATACCGTATGCACCATCCGAGGAAACAAACTTCACCAGCACCATTCCAACCTTCCAAATATAGCAGCTATCCACCACAGATTAATCTGTATTATCCACACGATACATAGGACAACAGACTCTCCAGCTGAAACCTTTCAAGACATATACAGCAGCCCAAGTCATCTGAGACAAAACAATTAGCAGAGAGAACTTAAGAACTTACCCAAAAGAGGAAAAAACTAGCATGAAAAAAAAACCCTGAAAAATAAAAATAAACGCTGAAAATAAATATGTAAAGATGAAGCCCTAGAAAAAAAAAGAAATCGAAAGGAAAGAACAAAAGTAAATTATAGTAACAACAAAAGAAAATTAAGCTACCAAAGCAAAGACAAAAAAGCAACAATGGAAAAAAAATTACGACGCACAGGAAAATAAACAGAAAATGTCACGGAGACGAGATTAACGCAAAGTCCAATCACAAAATATGAAACATGAAGCAACATGAAGAAAAGTATATACGCGAAAACAAAACAGAAAGCAACACGAAGAAACCTAACATAAAAACAAAACATGAAGAAATGTGAAAAATTCAGAACAAATGAGCCTTTTCACCCTACTTTAAAACTTTCCTGCTATTATCTGAATATTGCTAAATTAACTATCAATCTCTTTACTTATAAATGCTTTAAATTCTGCCAGAGATTGAAAGTCATATCAACCTAAAATCGGCACAGAGTATGTTTATAAAAAATAGTTGTGGCAAATACTCCAGTTTTAAATTTCAAACATTATATATCTTCTAGCCGTCCCGTGGCCGAGTGGTTAGCGCGCTTGGCTACTGATCTACGGGACCTGGGTTCGAGCCCCGGGTAAGGCATGGCTGTTTGTGTTGTTTTCTGCTGAGGTCCTGGCATCCTCTCAGATCCTTCTACTTTGGCATATAAACTGACAGGCTCCTGTCAGACCTCTGTGGCAAGCAGCTGCTTGAGGGGGTATTTATTTATTATATATATCTTCTACAAAGCTCTGAATATACTTATTAGAATAGTGAAAACAAAGAGGAAGTAAAAGGTATCTTGATCGCCTTTAATACAAACAATGTTTTATTTAGCGTATTCTAAAACTGAGTCTTTTCTTCTGTCGCCCCTCTTACCAGATCCCCTCTTATCTTTCCAATGATTCCCCAGGGACAAACCAGAAGAGACCTTATCGAGGAGTAGGCCCTCTAGCTGCCTCCCAATATTTTTTGAATTTCAAACTTTCAGTAAAATGTTGGTCGAACAAATTTCTGTTTGGAACACGTTTCGGGCGAACAAATTTTTTCCATCCAAACAAATCTCCGTTTCGAACAAAATTCCGCCGAATAAGTTTGCGTCGAACAATTTACCCCAAACCGCATATAATAAATTGTGCTTTCAGTGTATGTCCTCCTATTGGAAGGGTGGGGGGAGGGGGTGGCTCAGTCGGTAGCGCGCCAGGCTCGTAATCTGTAGTTCCCAGGTTCGAGTCCCAGCTGGGTCAGCGTTGAGATTTATCTCCGCAAAATTCCCCGCCCTGCCCACGGTCAGTAGAGGACACCAATGGGCTTGGAAAGGTCGCCGTCCGTCGGATGGGACGTTAAGCCGTGGTCCCGTGTGTGGGAGAGCCATACCCTGTGCACGTTAAAGAACACGCTGGATGGTCTTGACGGGAGACTACCATCTGTCTCCCAACAGCTGTTCCAGTGGGTCCCCTCCCCAGCCTTCTCTGAGTCTTCGGGGTCCATGTGACCTGGCCATTTAGCCCATGGTGTGCAAAAAAGTGCCGCTCAGAGGTAAAACAACCCAACCCATTGACATAAGATTGTTCCTTAATTTATGGCAACCATTGTGTTTTGCATATATCCATCCTCTACTTTTATTAACTTATTGGCCTTCATATTATATGTTTGGTCAATATACATGTTCTTCTAGAAGCTTTTCTGTAAAGTTCAAGATAGTCACGCAATATCGTGTAGTCATGCCTAAACATTTAATGGAGGTGGAAGCTAAAATATGGGCTTTGCCAATTTTAATGTCACACTATGGAGGATTTGTTGAAAGAAAAACTTATTTTTGTATTTACAACGAATCCACTTTAAGTATACCAATGAAGTATATCATAATTATCATTTTCGATTTCTTGTTTTTAGAGAAAAAAGCAGGAGAAGAAAGAGAGAAGATGATCGCAAGCACTTCAATTATTGCACACTATTACACTGTAATACCTGTCCTTTTTTGCAGCAGTTTTTTTTCACAGGTAACAAACTTTATTTATTTTATTAGATTATCTTTATTAACCATCAACATCCCTCATTTACATTTTTCAGGCTCGATTGTGTTTTTTGTCCCTCTTCCTCCATCGCGATAATTTTTTTGTAGATCCGGGCCTGTCTGCTAATTACACGCCAGATGTTCTAACCACTAAGCTACCAGTGACTTTTTTTTTTCAGAAAATATATTCATATCTTTACGCTATTGTCGTCCGTGGCCTTGGGATAGGAGGAAATTAACCGGACTACCAATTACCCTTAGTCCCGTTATACCATTAATCTGTTGCTCGTGAAGCTATCTATCATTGAAAACAGGCAACCCAGTTAAATATTAATTTAATTGGAATTGTTTACTATTAATTTGTTGTAAAATAAGCTAGCGGCTGGTAGTTTAGTAATTAGAATTACGTGGTATGTAATCAAACGACGTGGGTAGAGTCCCACTAGAGGCAAAACTTAGTTTTATTCAGCAAGAACTATTTCGTGAATTGCAGTGTAATAATATAGTATTAGAATTACAAATAACACTATGTATAAATTGAAATCCTCTGCGTACATAAAAATTTTGCAGTTTGTCGAGGATTCTGTGAACTCGTTAACAAAAAATTTGGAGAAGCGGGCTAAGAATGGTTTTTTTTGGATTACTTCCCGATTTATTTTAAGATCTCATTAAGGTTTAATCTTCAGCTTAGTTATTTTACGACAGAGAAAATGACGAAATTGCAAACCGTCTCTGGAATCAGGACAACCACCATCTAAACACCATATATTAAGAGATTTAGTAAATTTACCTACTTAATTTATATATAAATATTCTGGTTGGCATTAATAACAAATGCATAACTTTTTATAGACTAATGACTACAATTTAAAAGTCGCGCCAGGCTCGTAATCTGTAGTTCCCAGGTTCGAGTCCCAGCTGGGTCAGCGTTGAGATTTATCTCCGCAAAATTCTCCGCCCTGCCCATGGTCAGTAGGGGACACCGATGGGCTTGGAAAGGCCGCCGTCCGTCGGATGGGACGTTAAGCCGTGGCCCCGTGTGCGGGAGAGCCACACCCTGTGCACGTTAAAGAACACGCTGGATGGCCTTGACGGGAGGCTACCATCTGTCTCCCAACAGCTGTTCCAGTGGGTCCCCTCCCCCAACCTTCTCTGAGCCTTCGGGGTCCATGTGACCTGGCCATTTAGCCCATGGTGTGGAAAAAAGTGCCGCTCAGATGTAAAACAACCCAACCCAACAGTTTAAAAGTATGCATTCAAGGTTTTATAATTTTATGATATATGAATGATTTGATGTTTTGGAAGAACAAATAATGGAAGCGATTATCATTGACGAAAGTTCTTTCATAATATTAACGCTTAATCATGGTTAAGAAAAAATATTGAAATGGAATCAACAAGTGCAACAATGAAAACGAGACCGTGGTATTATGTGATACTCGAGTTGTAGCATGAATTACGTCATTAACAAGTTCGAACACGATGGGTTAAAAAAAAGGAATACAGTGAGAAATTAGAAAAATTACTGTGAAGGAGGGAGTTTTTTCTTGTGACTGTGTCCCTTAGTGCAAAGCAGAAAAGTTTTCATTTGTGTTGTGCGCGGTGATAAGTTCTCGATATTAAGTGGTAAGAGTTGTTGGGTTGTTTTACCTCTGAGCGGCACTTTTTTGCACATCATGGACTAAATGGCCAGGTCACATGGACCCCGAAGGCTCAGAGAAGGTTGGGGTAGGGGACCCACTGGAACAGCTGTTGGGAGACAGATGGTAGCCTCCCGTCAAGGCCATCCAGCGTGTTCTTTAACGTGCACAAGGTATGGCTCTCCCACACACGGGGCCACGGCTTAACGTCCCATCCGACGGACGGCGGCCTTTCCAAGCCCATCGGTGTCCCCTACTGACCGTGTGCAAAGTGGTAAGAGAAATCTTATTTATAAATAAAACAGCAATGCATTTGTATCGCAGATAATGTTATTACTTTAACTACTGCTGTTTAAACAATGAAATGTGATCAGTAAGATTTCTGCTTATGCATTGATTTGTGAATCAGTTTCCAAATGTACTTGGGTTAACAAATAGTCTAGTAATAACGATCATCAGGATCATTTAATACGAGTAGATAGCAAATTGGTGTTTAGTGAGAATTGTTTCAGAAATATATATATGATTTATGTAATTTTACTGCCTTGTTATTAAATCAGCTCATTTATAGCCTGTTTATTTTTTTCAGAGGAATCCCTAAGCTGCGTGGTTTGCATTCTTGGTTACTGAGCAAAGGGATCTGGGTTCGAGTCCCACATAAGACTTACTATTTTTCTGCTGAGGTTCCGCCATCCTCACAGACATACACTTTAACTGCGCGTATAAACTAACTCTCCTATCAGACCTCTGTGGCAAGCAGCTGCATGAGGGAATATTTATTTTTTATTTCCAATTCACACTCAGTTGCCTAATATTAAAATACAACTAAAAATCTGTAAGTATATTTTAATTGCCTATAAAGTGAATTTGTAAATGGAATATTTAATTGGTTTAAATCTACCTTAAGAAATACTCTAAGAAATTTTACATGTATCGTATTTATATACAGGTATTTTCTTGCTAGTTCATTTCATCATTACTACATCCTATTTTTTTTACCGTTATACGTTTTTTATATTTCCGGTCTCATACATATAAATAATTTATTTATTCAGCTCTGTTTAAATTAACACTTTAACTTGAAATTAACAAAATATTTTAATAGTGTACAGCAGAAAGAGTACTAAAATTTTGTCCTTAAGAATAATTTAGTTCATTTGATTCGAAAATGCAGATCACTTTAATTTTCAATGTTAAATGGAGATCGCGTAAAGGGTTGGATTGTTTCAACTCTGAGCGGCACTTCTTTGCATACAATGGGCTAAATGGCCAGGTCACAAGAGCTCCGAGTGCTCAGAGAAGAGGACCCACTGGACAGTTGTTGGGAGACAGACGGTAGCCTTCCGTCAAGGCCATCCACATCATGTTCTTTAACGTGCACAAGTATAGCGCGCCAGATTCGTATTCCGCAGTTCCCAGGTTCAAGTCCTAGCTGGGCCAACGTTGAGATTTATCTCCTCAAAACACCCAGACTTGCCCTCGGTCAGTAAAGGTGACACCGATGGGCTGGGAAAGCCGCGGTCTGTCGGATGAAACGTTATGAAATGGCCTAGTGTGTTGGAGAACCATACCCTCGTGCAGATTAAAGAACACGCTGGATGGTCTTGACAGAAGGTCTGTGGATGGTTGACAGAAGGTCAATAGAACATCTGTCTCCCAACAGCTGTTCTATTGGGTCCCCTCCCACATCCTTCTCTGAGCCCTGAGGGTTCTTGTGACCTGGTCATTTCCCCCCATTGTGTGTAAAAAGGTGCAGCTCGAGGTAAAACAACCCAACCCAAAGTGCACAGGGTATGGCTAACTAGTGTCAAAGTGCACAGGGTATGGCTAACTAGTGTCAAAGTGCACAGGTTAGGGCTTTCCAAGCCCTCGGTGTCCTCTACACAGTGGGTAGAGCGGGGAATTTTGCGGAGATGTTATGTACTGAAGACAGGTCAAATGATTGCTCTCAAGAATGTTAATAAAATAAACTACGTAATCCCTCAAGCAGCTGCTTGTCACAGAGTGACGACAGGAGCCTGCCAGTTTATACGCCATAATAAATGGGTCTGTGAGTATGGCGGGACCTCAGCAGAAAAACAGCACAAACATCTATGCCTTATTAGAGGTCGAACCCAGGTCACTTTCATCAGTAACCAGGCGCGCTAACCATTCGAACCACGAGACACTATCAAGGATATTACGGCGATGCATGTATTCTAATTGCCAAATTTTAAACTATAATAAAATCATCATGAATCGCGAATATTATTTGTAAGATGCCTTATTCTTGGATTGAAATCATTTGCCTTCGAGTGATAGCCAATCACCTGTTCTGCTGCTAATGTTAAATTTTATCACATTGTATTTGATAGCGCTGTCTAACGTTATTTTCTGATCCGAAACGCACGCGCTGACAAAAAAACTAAGTTTGTTGTTCTTAAAAAACATCATATTTTCATTATTTCGTACGTGGGAGTTTATCATATGTTTGTTACTGTGGGATGGGTGTTGCCTCAGTTGACAGTGTGCCAGGTTCGTAATTACAGTTCTCAGGTTCGAGTCCCAATTGTGCCAGGCTCGTAATTGCAGTTCTCAGGTTCGAGTCCCAATTGTGTCAACTTTGAGATTTCTCTCCCTAACGCCCGCCCTGCCCTCGTTGAGAAAGGGGACACTAAAGGGCTTAGAAATGCCGTAGTCCGTCTGATTGAACGTTATGCTTTGGCATCGTGCGTAGGACAGCCATGCTTTGCTCACGTTAAAAGACACGTTGGTTGTCCTAGACGGAAGGCTCTCCTCCGTCTCCTAACAACTGTGCAGGTAGGTTCTTTTCCCCTCCCTTTGTGGTTATGAGCTGTGCATTTTGCCCAGTGTGTGCAAAACATGCCATTCAGTGGAAAAGGCAAAAAAAACAAAAACAAGGTAAAACAGCAAAATAGATTGCGGATCGGTCGAGTCTCACCTGGGTCAGCGTCGAAATTTATCTCCGAAAAATTCCCCCCCCCCCTGTCTACGGTCAGTAGGAATCACAGATGGGCTTGAAAAGGCCGCCGTCCGTTAAATGGGACGCTAAACCGTGGATCCGTGTGCGGGAGAAAGACCTATGCACGTTAAAGAACACCCTGGAGGGCCTTGACAGGAAGATACCATCTGTTTCCTAAGAGCTTTCCAGTGGATCCCCTTCCCCAACCTTCTCAGAGCCCTCAAGGTCTTTGTGACTTTGCCATTTAGCCCATTGTATGCAGACAAGCGTCGCTTAGAGGTAAAACAATCCAATTCAACCCTTTTCTGAGAGGAAATTATCGGATTTTTTTAAATACATATATGACTAGCGAATTCTAACTTTTGAACCATGCCTTATACATCCCAGGTAAAGTTATCGCATTTAAAGGGTTTTCAGTTGGCTCAGTCATTAATACGCTGGACATTTAATGTAATGTTTCCAGGGATCGACTCCCAACAGTGTCAACGGTGAGATTTATTTCCATTTTCCCTTACTCTCCCCCCCCCCCCCCCGATAGGGGACTACCTTGACGTGGTGGTGGTGGTGGTGGTGGTGGTGGTGATGGTGGTGGTGGTGGTGGTGGTGGGGGGGTTATGGTGATTTCGTGAAGTAGGGTTACGGCTCGTTGGTCCCTGGTTTGCACGAGAGCTTGTAACCTCTGATGGAAAGGTCTGTGGAGGGCCCTGCTGACTGGGATTGGATGCCCTGGTCAAGCGGGCTTATCTACTTGTCCCCTTAGAAGTTCCGGGTTGCAGCCCGAATGGAGGGGCTGTTGCTGAGGGTTCTGCTGACTGGGCTTGGTGCACCGGTCAAACGGGCTTATCCGTGCAGCTTCGGTGAAATTGTAGGTCGGCAAACTGCTGTTGGGGCTGCGGATCCGTGGCCCTGATGGAGAGGACGAAGTTGAAGGCTTGCGACTGGAAATGGGATCCCCGGTTGACAGGCTTATCGGTGGAAAAGCCAAACTAAAAGTCTCCACCCCGGGAGCCGAGTCAACTTAGATTTAAATATCTTTGTTTATGGCTAACCGGGGAACATATTAAATTTAGGTTTTGACCGATGGATGAGCTTTTCTTCTATAGGACTGTTCGCCATTAGGTAGTGGTGGATGAGTTGCCTTTATGGCACTGTCTTGCTCCGACCGTAGGTAGTGGAGAGCGTGGCATTATCCCCATAGATGGTGTGCAGCCATATGCTGCGGTACATCTGGGAATTGCCATTTCATTATTTTCCCTTACTCCCTCCCACACAGGGGCGGGGGTGGTTCAGTCGGTAGCGCGCCAGGCTCGTAATCTGTAGTTCCCAGGTCAGTAATCTGGAGTCCCAGCTGGGTCAGCGTTGAGATTTATCTCTGCAAAATTCCCCGCCCTGCCCACGGTTGGTAGGGGACACCGATGGGCTTGGAAAGACCGCCGTCCGTCGGATGAGACGTTATGCCTTTGCTCCGTGTGCGGGAGAGCCATACCCTGTGCACGTTAAATAACACGCTGGATGGCCTTGACTCCCGTCAACAGACAGAGGCTACCATCTGTCTCCCAACAGCTGTACCAGTGGGTCCCCTCCCGCAACCTATTCTGAGCCTTCGGGGTCCACGTGATCTGACCATTCAGCCCATAGTGTGCAAAAAAGTGCCGCTCAGAGGTAAAACAACCCAACCCTCCCACACATTGCGAGAAACGGGACTCGATTGCTTAATAAAAAATGGCCTTGACAGGAGACTTCCATTTGTCTCTTAACAGCTCCCCACTGGGTTCTCTTTCGCAACTTTCTTTTGCACATAGCATACGGAATTTCGTAATCTATTAGTTCGAGACTGAATATTTCGCTTTGATCACTAAATTCAGGATTTTAATTTTTCCTAGTAAGCTTAAAATCTTCGCTGTGCACTCTTAGTAGGTATTTTGAAAATTCCCCAAAATTCCTGCAAATAGAAAAAAAAACACCTTTTCAAAGTGAGAAAACGACACAGACTGCATATTGTTCTGCTGTTACTATTACAACGTGACTCAACTTGCACACATTGCTATAGCCCTTGAAGAGTGTATGCGTTGCCACATATCATGTATTAACTCGGTACAAAATGCTGCTAACTATTAAAGATGGCATCCGAAGATTTAAATGGTCCACCCTCGTATTTATTGTAGAATTTCGAAATTTTGTTTGCAGCGTTAAGAGGTTTACATTATGGCAATCATCTGTCTCTTACCATCAGGGAGTGTGGGGAAATGCAACTTTTTAACAAATAAATGAAATATTACATTTGCATTATATAGCTACAAATAAAATATTACTATATGCATTTTACCAATAATACTTTAGTTCGAATTTCTACTGCTAGAGGGTGCTAAATGCAAAAAAATAAAAATTTCCTTATCTTTAAAAACGTGCATCCTTATTTGCCAGAGAAGATATATTATTTAGTATATATATTATATTGTCTATTCTTTGTTTTGAGAGAATAAGGTCAGGGTTGGGTTGTTTTACCCCTTAGCGGCACTTTTTTTTCACTGTATAGGCTAAATGGCTGGTCCTTAGGGGACTCCCAAGAACTCCTGAAGAGATTATCTTCAGAAAAGATAAAGGGAAGAGGACCCATTGCACAACTGTTAGGAACAGATGGAAGCCTCTTTTCAAGGCCATCCAGCGTGCTCTTTAGCGTGCACAGAGTATGGCTCTCTCGCCCATGGAACCATGGCTTTATGTCTCATCCAAAGGACGGTAGCCTTTACAATCCCATCGGTGTCCTCCTAATCTGACCTTAGAGAAGGGTGGGGTTTAACGAATGTAAATGTCATCTGTGGTGGGACTGGAACCTGGGAACCGCATATTTTGAGCCTGGCGCGCTTGCGACTAAACCAGCACACGCGCCAGTAAGGGTTGGGATGTTTTACCTCTGAGCGGCACTTTTTTTCACACCATGGGCTAAATGGCCAGGTCACATGGACCCCGAAGGCTCAGAGAAGGTTGGGGGAGGGGACCCACTGGAACAGTTGTTGGGAGACAGATGGTAGCCTCCCGTCAAGGCCATCCAGCGTGTTCTTTAACGTGCACAGGGTATGTCTCTCCCGCACACGGGGCCACGGCTTAACGTCCCATCCGACGAACGGCGGCCTTTCCAAACCCATCGGTGTCCCCTACTGACCGTGGGCAGGGCGGGGAATTTTGCGGAGATAAATCTCAACGCTGACCCAGCTGGGACTCGAACCTGGGAACTACAGATTACGAGCCTGGCGCGCTACCGACTGAGCCACCCCCGCTCCCTGCTCCAGTAAGGTCAGGTCAGTCAACTCTATGAGGCAAAAATCCTCATTTCACACTATACATAAGCATATTGACTTTTTCTGGTATGAGAATCCAAAATTTCCGTTTCATATTATACATGATCATACTCAACTTTCTGAGGTCAAAATCCTCATTACGCACTGCAGAAGATTATTTAGAGCAAACAAACAACAACAAAGAAAAAAACAACTAGAGCCAATAGAATGTTAATCGATCTTAAAGCTTTCTATTTTATCCCAACTACTGAGACGCTTACAATTGGGGTTAACTCTTCATTTCCACGTCAATTTCAGAAGGCTGAAGCTGAGATGATGTTGACAGGACCGAGATACATTTTTTTGATTTTGTTTCAGACAGATGACAACGAGCTTCAAAATCACCTGACTGGCAGCTGTCGGAGGATTTAGGCAAACCGAAGTTAAACGATGAGACGCAAAGGCATAACGATAATGTCCGTTACTATGGTAACTGTTCTGCGACTTCTTCCACAGTGATGCTTTAATACTGAGATGAGAGGAGAATGAACGAAATGAGGAAGAGTCATCTTGGAGGAAAAGTAGATAAAATGATCTGACCTTTAATAAATAGGACTTAACTGGTTTTAGATGAAGAACTGCGGAGATATAAAGATGGAATTCAGATGGTAGAAAGTATAGAATAGGTATTGAAGAAGCAGATTACAAGATGGAGATGACTGTAAGTCCATTTAATTTTCTTTTCCATTTTTTTATCTTTAAATCTTTTCTCTTTGTCGATTCTATCCTACGTTCGCTCTTTTACTTTTTCATGCGAAATATGGAGAAGGAATATAGTCGTGAATAAAAATCTACCAGAGCTTTCTGATTAAGATAACGTTTCCAGGTGTTCCTGAAACGGAAAAGTGGTTTCCGCAATGTTGCTACTCTGTGAGAACCTAGAATGCAGCAGCTGTTTCATCTATTCAGTCGAAAATTTTGATTCAGACATATTTCTTATATTTATACATTAAGAAATGTCGCGTTGGTTACTATAACATTTTTTTTCTTGTGACGTTTCTCGACTGTCCCATGGACTCCAGGAGAGGTTTGCATTGGTTGACTTACTCCAAAGAAATGCCACCTATTGTCAGCGGATCGGATGCGGTTCCCAAAACAATCTTGTGCTGAAACACTTTTGCGGAAGATATGAGTTTTGCCGATGAATGGACTCGAACCCTCATCTCACATTTACCTGCTGGGTATTCTAACCATTAAACTAGCACCGGCTCCGTTATTTTATCCGCCAATCTGACTTGTAAATCTTCCCGTCCTTGTCGCTAATAGCGCCATGCGGGAGAAACAACTGTAATCAATATGGCTCTAATGGTTTGCGTTGTTTTACCTCTGAGCGGCACTTTTTTGCACACAATGGGCTAAATGGCCAGATCACAAGAACTCCGAAGGCTTAGAGAAGGTTGAGTGAGGGGACCCATTGGACAGCTGTTGGGGGACAGATGGTAGTCTCCCATTAAGGCCATTCAGCGTGTTCTTTAAGGTGCACAGGGTGTGTCTTTCCCGCACACGGAGACCCGGCTTAACATTTCCAAAGCCCATCGGTGTTCCCTTCTGACAGTGGGCAGGGCGAGGAGTTTTGCGGAGATAAATCTCAATGCTGGCCCAGCTGGGACTCGAACCTGGGGCGCTACCGGCTGAGCCACCTCCTTCCCATTGCTCTGATGATGTAAATTAGGAAGTTCCTAACCCTAAAGCGTTGTTAACACAAATATCAATCAATAGCAAACACAGATTTCCTTTTCACATAGAATTAAAGAAATACTATTCTATAGTATTTCTGTTTAATTCTTGCATCAATAACACTTTAGCGTGAGTGATTTTCTAATTTACTTCTTATTCAGAGCAATATTGGATAACATGGCCTCTCCTGCCGCCATGAGATTTATAAGTCACAACAGCAGATAAATAATGGAGCCGGTGCTACATTCATGCTAGATTAGAATTACCAGCATGAGTTAGAATACCCAGCATGTAACTTAGAGATATGGGTTCGAGTCCTATGCATCAGCAAAACTTATTTTTTTCGAAGCAGCATTTCTAGGAGTCTATGCCAACAAGTGATCTGTGTATTTGCTATTGATTCAATCTTGTCCTGCCCACAGAATGAATGCCCACGAGTCTTTTCCTTCCCGTAGAGTTTAGTCCTGTCCGTGGGGTGAATGTCCATTAGTCCCCCTGCTGGGTGAACTGGAATCGGCATTCAATTTAAAGTATTTTATGCCATTTATTAGAGGGAAACTGCAGAAAAGTTTTGGAAGTCAGTAAACGCGTGTTATGTGAAGTTGTTCTGTATTTCAGACACATTATACTTTAGACTAGGGGTTCTCAACGTGGGGTACGCGGTAAAAGTTTTTGGGGAGCTCAAAAGAGCCTTGAGAGCTCAAAAGTCGCTAATAATATGTACATATATATATACGTTTTATTTTATTCCCTTTGTTATACTATAACTATAGTTTTATCTATCTATACAAGGGTTACGCCGGTTTCATGCACATTTTCAAGCGGTACGTGAAGCATAAAAGGTTGAGAACCACTGCTTTAGACTAAGAAGGGTACAGACATTTCTTCGATGTTTATTTCTCATAGAATAGAGCTCCAGTGACGGACTAAAGAATGATGCATAGAACCGGCCAGGCCTAGCACCTAATGTCCGACCCCGCCTTCTCGTGGTGCGGACCGTTAGTAACTTTCAAAAGATATACTCTCTTGTCGAAGTGAACGGAAGGGGAGGGCTGCCAGATTAGTGTGGCCTACTGATCTGGACAACTTTTCTTTTTTTTCTACCCTGCTGAGGAGTGGTCAACCACACAGGGTCCTGGTGCTGACCATATAAACCTACTGGACTGGATAGATATATGGCTCTGAGCTTGATTATGGATCCTGATTTTGCTGCACTGGTGGGCTTCTGTGGAGGGAAAATCTTCCGCTGTGTTTTCTGTTTGTTTGTGGGTTGACAGCCCCAAGTGAATAGATTCACAGGATATGTTTATCAGCTGGTGGATAATCCTGAGCAGAAGTCTTCGCAGGCACCTGAACTCTTTGCTTCTATTGGCATCGTCAAATTCTACATTGGAGAAAGTCTTCCAGTGTAGATGGCTTCAGCCTTTAGTAGTGGGGGAACGGGTCTTTGCCCCATGTCTGCGATTAGGGGGCTGTTTAATATTGTCGGCATTCCCTCTCTCAATAAACATAGTTTCTTTAAACATCCCACTAACCATTTTCTCTCCATAGGTAGTTGGAATGTGAGGACTCTACACAGAGCTTTTTCTCTTGATGTCCTCACACAAGAATTCCACCGTTATAATTTAGATATTCTCGGCTTGCAAGAGACCAGATGGACAGATAAAGGTCAGATTCTTAAAAATAATCTTAAATTTCTCTTTTCAGGGAGGGACGACAATAAGCATCACCAAGGCGTGGGTCTGCTTCTCAGCAGACACGCCAGTGATGCTCTTCTAGGATATGAGTGCATTAATGAAAGGTTTCTTACAGCAAAATTTCAGACAAGCATTAAAGACTTGAATGTTATCTGCTGTTATGCCCCCACTGAGGATGCCGATGAGGATGAGAAGGATAGGTTTTATGAACAACTTCAGGATATTTTGAATTCTGTCAAGAAAGGAGATATTACCCTTGTTCTTGGTGACTTCAATGCCAAAGTTGGTACTGACTCTAACCTTTGGGGAGGAGTAATAGGCCCTTTTGGTATTGGTAGCTGCAATGGCAATGGGCAACGTCTCCTACAGGTAAATAAACTCAATGGATTCAGAATAACTAACACTTATTACAAACACCGCGACATACATAAGTACACATGGGTTTCACCTGATGGGCTGCGTAAGAATATGATTGATTACATATTAATTAACAGCAAATGGGCTAGTTCTGTTAGGAATACCAGGGCATATAGGGGAGCTGAAATTGGATCTGACCATTACCTTGTTAAAAGTGTGTTGCAACTTAAACTTAAAAAGTGTTGTGCTAGGGTTAAAAAATTTACTTTTAATACTGAAGCTCTGAAAGATCCAGTTATAGCCAAAGCTTACCATGATAGGTTACTTAGTCATTATGACAGTCATGGTTTGCTTACTACTGAAGTTGAGGAAGAATGGGATCATTTTAAACAGGCGTTTTTGGACACTAACAGTACTATTTTAGGAAAAAAGGAGCAGAACAGGCAAAATTATCTGAGTGATAAGGCACTTGAGCTTATTTCAGAAAGAAAGAACTGCAGGAATGCCCTTAATCAATACCCTACTTGTCCTAATAGAAAGCATTACAGAGACCTTAATAAACTTGTAAAGGATCAGTTAGCTGCTGATAAGAATCTTTGGCTTGATGGTTTGGCTGACAAAGCCGAGGAAGCAGTTAGACAGCACAACAGCAGAGAGCTGTACCAGATAGTTAATGTTTTGTGTGGTAGAAAACGGACAGGCATACAAGGATTGAAGGATAAACAAGGTAAGGTTATAGAAGGGGAGGATTATGTCATGGCTAGGTGGGCTGAGCATTTCAGTGATGTTCTAAACAATGTAGTTAGTTCTACTCCCATTGTTTGCAATGATGATAGATGATTTGGTGGCTTTAATGTTGGCCCTATAACACAATCTGAAGTTATTTTGGCTGTTTCTAAACTTAAACTTCATAAATCCCCAGGGGTAGATGAAATTACTACGGAAATGCTTAGAGCTGGGAATGTTTCGGTTACCACTTGGATGACTGAAATTCTGAATATCTTTTATGATAAAGGCATGGTTCCTAAGGATTTTACCAGAGCTATTTGTTATCCCTATTTTCAAAAAAGGTGATCGCAGTTCTTGTGATAACTATAGGGGTATCAGCCTACTCTCTGTTCCAGGTAAAGTTCTTTCCATGATTGTGCTTAATAGAATTAAGAATCTGGTTGACAGTCAATTGCGTGATGAGCAATGTGGATTCAGAAGTGGTAGGGGATGTGTGGATCAGATATTTTCACTTAGGCAGATTCTTGAGAAATGTTTAGAGTTTCAGAAACCTTTGGTTGCTAGCTTTGTTGATTTCAAAAAGGCTTTTGACTCTGTTGATCGTCATAATTTGGGGTTGATTGTGAGATCATATGGTATACCAGACAAGTTAGTTAACATTATGAAAGCTCTCTATAATAACACTGAGTCGTGTGTGAGAGTTGGTAAGGCTTGTAGCAATTGGTTTAGCATTACTTCTGGTGTTCGACAAGGGTGCATTTTGTCTCCTTTTCTCTTTAGCTTGGTTATTGATTATGTTATGCGAAATTCACTTCAAGGGAAAGATTTTGGCCTGAAATGGGCTGGAGATACGAAAATTTCTGATTTAGATTATGCTGATGATTTAGCCCTTTTGGCAAATGATGTTGATGAGATGAACTCTTTCATTCGAACTGTTGATGAGACTGGTAGTACAGTAGGTTTGGTTATAAACAGAGAGAAAACTAAAGTGATGAAAATTGGTCAGGCAGGTTGTGATTCAGTTAATCTGAATGGTTGCAGTCTTGAGCAGGTGTCACAGTTTAATTACCTTGGGAGCTGCGTAACTGATACTGGTGATGTGCGGCATGAGATTAACAGACGAATAGGTATTGCTGCCGGGACTTTTAAGAATCTATGGAGATTGTGGAGAAATAGGCGTATACACCTAAAGACTAAAATTAGACTGTATAATAGTTTGGTTCTTTCTAGGGTTAGTTATGGTAGTGAAACGTGGACGCTGTGTAAGCAAGATAACAGGAAACTAGATGCTTTTGATTCTAGATGCTTACGCAGTATGTTGGGTATTAGGTGGTTTAACTTTGTAACTAATGATGAGGTTAGGCAAAGGAGTCTGCAACCTCCTTTAAGCAGCATATTGTGCAGAGAGAGACTCCGTTGGTTTGGCCATGTTGCCCGTATGAATAATTATAGATTGGCGAATAGGGTTATGAACAGTGCGCCTAAAGGCCTCAGAAAGAAGGGGAGACCTAGGATGCGGTGGGCAGACAATGTCAAACAGGACCTTGTTAGAATTGGTGTCCAGTGGCCAGATGCAGTAGATGTAGCTCAGGATAGAATTGCTTGGAGAACTAAATTGCACGGTCTGGTTGGACCTCCGTAGCCCATGGCTGCTTGAGGATGATGATGATGATGATGATGATGAGTTAAGAACAAATACAGGTTCTTATTTTTAGTTTACTCGATAGCATTTTTATATAATGATACTTAATAAATTATTACGATATTTTCTAGTGTTTAAACTGTAAGAATTGTAGAAGTTTGTGGCTGCAAGGAAGGCTACGACGGATGAAACTAGTTTCATAGTCTGACTGACGTTCGAGGCGCTAATGACCCTCTGTTTCTCTTTACTCTGTGTTTTATTCTGTTCAATTAATGTACTGCATTAAGCCATTGCCCTGGACTAAAGCAACACTTCCTATAACAGAAAGCCAAAAGACCAAATTTATGACGTCAGCTTATGTAATCTATCATATAGACACTTGTTATATATTTTTAATTCTATTATTATTACTGGTGTAATCTTTATAGTAATGTTTATCAATAAATATATTTTATTTAGGAGAAAAAGTTTTTGTATTAATTAGCATTATTATATTTAATAATAAATACGAATACTTTCTAAATAAAATATATTTATATCAGTATGAAATAAAATATATTAAAATCAGTATGAAGATTAGCACAAGTGTTCACCAGAAATAATATAAGAAAAAAAAAATGTCTGTGTGGTAGGAGTACTTAAGCTGTGACGTCATCAATTTTGACCACTGGCTTTCTGTTATAGGTAGAGGTTGGCCATCTCAAAATTGGATGCCTGCTTTGTCATCGCTCAAATTGTTTGGCATGTAAAGCTGAATGGTATTTGAATCATTCTTATGAATTCCGGAAAAGGGCAAGGTAACATACTGCTCACAAAAATTAGGGGATATATTATCGCTTCATATTCATTTTGAAATATCCCCTAATTTTTGTGAGCAGAATATTTGATACAGATTTCTGTGCTCACGACTGGAAGCACTTTACAAGATAGCTAAAACAGAAAAGTAAATATTATTGCTTTTTTGCTTAAAAAAAGAGGTAATTTGGCTTTCTCGTCTGTCTTTCTGTAGACATTGAACCTCTTTTTCGTTTATAAATAAAATAAAATAAATACCTCCTCAAGCAGCTGCTTGCCACAGAGGACTGACAGGAGCCTGTCAGTTTATATGCCAAAGTAGAAGGTCTGAGAGGATGGCTGGGCCTCAGCAGAAAACAACACATACATCCATGCCTTACCCGGGGCTCGAACCCAGGTCCCTTAGATCACTAGACCAAAGCGCTAACCACTCGGCCACGGGACGGCAAAAAAAATCTGTCGATGAGGATGGGATAGAACCCACGCGGGCAGAACCCAATGGATTAGCAGTCCATCGCCTTAACCACTCGGCCATACTAAAAAATAAAACATTTTTTGTGTTGGATAGTTATTGATGCCATATTACGATTTGCACTCTCTGAATCTCCTTAAAAGTATAACTACGCCCTCTAACGGTGTAAAAATTTTAAAATTCAACAATTTCAAACGATGTATTTATGTCAGAAATTTTGGTGTTGGAATGTGAAGGTCACGAAGTTACCATTGGCAACAATGTGTTGACCCTTTAGACCGCGGAGGGCAACGTTTTTGGTTTTAGCAGAGAACTGTATTATTTTTAGGGATGAATTAAAAACATTTTTCGAATTGACAGGTTTTGACGAAATAATACAATTTCCGCTTTCCGATTCTCCCGAAAGCTGTAATCGCACCCTCCAACGATAGAAAAAAAATCGAAAAATTTCAACAAATATTGCAAACTATGTAGTTATGCCAGATTTTTGAAGTTTTGGTGGTGGAATGTTGGGTTGGGTTGTTTTACCTCTGAGCGGCACTTTTTTGCACACCATGGGCTAAATGGCCAGGTCACATGGACCCCGAAGGCTCAGAGAAGGTTGGGGGAGGGGACCCACTGGAACAGCTGTTGGGAGACAGATGGTAGCCTCCCGTCAAGGCCATCCAGCGTGTTCTTTAACGTGCAGAGGTTATGGCTCTCCCGCACACGGGGCCACGGCTTAAAGCCCCATCCGACGGACGGTGGCCTTTCCAAGCCCATCGGTGTCCCCTACTGACCGTGGGCAGGGCGGGGAATTTTGCGGAGAGTGGTGGAATGTAACGGTCTTGAAGATTCCATTGACAACAATGAGTTGACCCCTGATGCCCAGGGTAGTTAGGAAATGCAACTGTTTTATTTTAACTTTAAAAAAAAAACTTTTTAAACTTTTAACGAATTTTTCAAGTGATCTGTTTATGGTAGAAATTTTGAACTTTGGCTGTAGAGTGTCGAGAGACATTTCATTAACAGCAATGATCTCCTTTTTCTGCCCTGACCTGTTGCTTTTCCAGAGAGGTGTGAGAAAAGCAACTTTTTAATTTTAAAAACTTAAAGACAAATACTTTTGTGTTATATAATTACTAATAAAATACTACTGTGTACATTCCCCTACCCCATCATCAATTAGCTCGAATTAAAACTTTTAAGGATTTTAAAAGTAGATAAATGAAAAACTTCATTCTCTTTGAAAAAAAGATTTCCTCACGATTTCCTACGATCTACAGATAACATCTGGTTGCATTCTAGTATGGCAAACCGATTGGAAAGCAATGCCATAGGCACTACTTTAAAAATGAAGTCCAAGTGCTCACCAGTCAGAAACTCAGTGATCTAAAGCATATGAGAAATATTTAATTTTAATATAATAAGTTATTAGGGAAGTAATTGCTCTTCGTTTAACATGGGTATGAAATAAGCCATTATTATATGAAAATGCTATCAGGAGATCGTGGGTTCGGATACCACCCAGAAAATGGCAATTTTTTTTCCGTATTTATTTAATGACTCTGAAATACGTTTCTAAGTTTGCAATCTGATAGTGAATGCCATATGTAAGAAATAGTTACCAAACGCCCAGGTTCGCCGGAATTTAGTACAAATATTATTGTACATTTCTCTTAAAATTATTGCATTTAAAACTTAAATACCTAATTTGAAATTTTCGTTAATAATCACACTTAGCATTACTGAGGACATTTAGTTACCTTTTGTACATATGCATTTATATTTTGGCTCTGCTAAATATGATTTAATTATAAAATGTTCATTTGTTTAGATGCACAGATCATATGGCATCATGTTTTGTCCCCAGTAAAATTGTTCTTAGTTCTTATGATAGAACAGAAAGAGTTAATTTCACATGATATTCCTTAGAGCAGTGCTTCCCAACATTTTTGTCCACGGCACACTTTCAGAAATTTAAATCTGTCGCGGTACCCTTTTTGGGAATTCAGACTGTAGGATACCCTATTGTCATTCGCAACATCCTTTTGCCATTTTAGATTTCTTATGGATGCTCTGCGGGTATCCGTGGTTGTGTGGGAAACTGTCGTGGCACACTTTGGGAACTCCAAAATTATCGCAGCACACTTCGAGAAAATCGTGGCGACCACACCAGGAAAGACACGGAGATATATATTTAATTATATATTAAAAAAAATAATAATTTATTTTTACTTAATATAGAGGGGCGGGAGTGGCTCAGTCGGTAGCGCGCCAGGCTTGTAATCTGCAATTCCCAGATTCGAGTCCTAGCTGGGTCAGCGTTGAGATTTATCTCCGGAAAATTCCCTGTCCTGCCCACGGTCAGTAGGGGACACCGATGGGCTTGGAAAGGCCGCCGTCCGTCGGATGGGACGTTAAGCCGTGGCCCCGTGTGCGGGAGAGCCATATCCTGTGCATGTTAAAGAACACGCTGGGTGGCCTTGACGGGAGGCTACCATCTGTCTCCCAACAGCTGTTCCAGTGGTCCCCTCCCCCAACCTTCTCTGAGCCTACGGGGTCCATGTGACCTGGCCATTTAGCCCATGGTGTGCAAAAAAGTGCCGCTCAGAGGTAAAACAACCCAACTTAATATACAATAATAAGTTATTAGGGAAGTAATCACGCTTAGTTTAACGTAGATATGAAAAATGGGTGCCTATATATAGTTTAGTTGGCGAAACCCCTTTAAGAGGGGATTTCCGCCCATAAAAATAATCTAAACGAGGAGTTAATAAGGACCAGATCATCCGATTAAACATAATTATGTTATCATTTTCTTAAGAAATCATCTTATCACTTAGTTATCTTATTACAAGAACTTATCACTTACTAAAAGTTAGATATTAATTTATCTTAAAATTAAGATGCTAATTTCACGTTCTGTGTGTGTTTGTATGCGCATGAATTTGTATGGGTACATACAGTATTTCTCCCCGAAAAAAACATTAATTAGACCTAAACAATTTGTTTTGCCATATCAGTGAATTTTATTACCTTCAAAAGTAGAGTTGTTGGACTTGACTGGGAGGATGGAGATTGATGTTGGGAGAGAATAGGACGGTGTCTGTAGATGCAGGACAGAGTGTGTGTGAAGGGGGGGGGGAGGAAGGCCATATATTCAATCTCTTGATCCCCCCTCCTCGGGATGTCGGATTCTGGAAGGACTTTGAAATAAAATACTTCTCCTACCTTTCTAAAGGTTCAGATTTCTGCGTGATAGGATTGTTTTTGAAACAAAGAGTCTAAATTTTTTTGGATCATAGCTTGCATTTTTACTTATGGAATTGCTCTATGGCACGACAAAACATCTCGTTGCTCACCTTAAACTTTGTCAGAGAGATCATAGAGAGGATGACGATCCCTAAATTAATCCCCAGTTTCATCAGTTTTGCTGAACAATCCTCTTAAACCTTTAATTGTTTTCTTTTCTTCTAAAATACGTTGTCGTCGTCATTTATGTTACACGGATGTGATTCTCGCATGTGCTGCGAATTTTTAAGTAGAGTTCCTCAATAATTTGTCCCCGTATATGCTGCGAAACGAATACTGGGGACATCTTGTATATTTATATATATACGTATTAGAGTATATATTACATTTATATCAACCAACGGTGTATAATATTTTTCTTGTTTCTTCTGCAGATCATAGGAAAATGCCTAGTGTTGCTGTCAGTCACAGTCAGATCAATCCACATGAGCTCTCTTTCTAGTCTTCCTGTTGATAAACTTCATCATCATCCAGTCATTGATTTCAGCCATCCTCCTCTTTACACTCCAGCCTCGAAAGGGAATGAAGCCAGCCATCTAGCTATTAGTGTCAACAACAGGCTTCAACAAAACCTGCTACAACATAGTTCATCTGATGCCACTGTGGCACCGTACTATTTTGGAGTGAAGTATCCACCTGGTCCTGCTGCTGTTGTAGTTAGGAGTGATGCCCATCTTCATGGATATACTTTATCACCACCCAAAGTAGTCGTCAAAGACGATGCCACAGCTAATGTAAAACCTATTCACCTTCATCCCAATTTTCCAAAGTCTTCAGTTACTACTTTACCAGATAAAACACCATATAACTCTTTGTCCATTCAACATGTTTCAAGTCAGCCTCGAACTGTACACGATTCCTACTTATCAAATTTGTTTTCAGTGAGGAAACCAGTACATTTTGGGGGCCATCCTCTTGGACATCCCATTGTCCAAAAAGATATAACTGTAGGAAAATCAATATATCAGTTAAGTTCTGGAAGTGATGCTGCTCATCATACAGCAGATATAAAACTCATTTCTGGAGCAGGCTACATTCCTGAAGTTGCGTCTCATTCGGGACCTCATCATGAAGGACATACTTCCGGGAATTCAGTAAGTGCTCTCGATGTCTCAGTCACAAAACTTCATTCTAACCCAAATCATCCTCCTATTGGGACTCCAGTAACAAATCTCAACTTTAATTTTGTGAACAAAGCAGCAGATGTGGATCATACTCCCAAACCAAATCCGACAGCTATAAAGAATATTCAAAGTGTTAAATCTGCAGAAGGTGTGATTTACCCATTTAATCCTACACCCTATGTAAATTATCACCATCCCATTAATCCCATTCAGGGTGGTATTACTTCTCATCCTCTTTCAATAATATCAAATTTCCAGGATTCTAGGTTTTCTCCGGTAGGGAAAGATCTTCCAAGTGTTTCGCAACCAGTGTACTTTTCGCCAATTGCACATCAGCCTGTTGGAATAACCACCGAAGCACAAAGAATATATTTCTCTCCTCGAAGTCCTTTATCAATCCCGGGATCGAAGACATCTATAATACACATAAATACTTCTTCAGCAGAGAAACACAATTCAGGGATTGATAAAGACTTCCACGACGAAAGATACAAAGATGGAACCATCGCCAGTAGTGGTAATCAGTATCAAGATGATAAGACAAAACAACGTGACCATCAATTTGGACCTCAAAAACTGGTTGGTGTTAAAACAACCATCCACATAGACAATCATCCTGCAATATTTGGCGATTTCGTGAGGGAAGTAAGGTTATCTTTCCCAAAATCTTCTCCATTGGCTACGAAACCTCATTCCCTTTTAAATCGGGTAAATGCAAGAACACACGTGGTGAAGATTCATTATATTCCATCAGAAAGCTCAGTTAATCCTTACGAAACTAACAAGAAAACAAATCCTCTGAGTATCTACACTGATTAGTAAAGCCTAGGTTTTTTTTGGTGTCTTTATTTGTCCCGCCAGATGAGACTAGGCAAACTGTCATTCAGAGACCAATTTGATATATTTATTTAAATATATTAAATTTGTGGTTCTTATATTATTATTATGTATTAATTGCTTTAACAACTGATCACTGAATCTTCCAAACAGAATATTATCGTACAAATATCCAAACCTATGTGTAAAGGAACATTATGTAAAAAAAAAAACACATTATGCCAATAGAGTTAGGTTGTTTTACCTCAGAACGGTTCTCATTTTGCATACAATGTGCCAATGGCCAAGTCAAAAGGTCTCAGAGAAGGTTGGGAGAAGGCAACCCATTGGACAGGTGTTAGGAGACAGATGGTAGCGTTCCGTCAAAGCCACCCAGTATGGTTTTTAACCTCCGCAGGGTATGACTCTCTCGCACACCAGGCCAAGGCTTTAAGTCTCATCCGACGGACGGCGGCATTTCCAAGTCCATCGGTGTCCCATACTGACCGAGAGCAGGGAATCTAGCGGAGATAAATGTAAACGCTCCAGAGGTGGGTTCAAACCTGGGAACTACAGATTACGAGCCTGGTGCGCTACTGACTGAGCTACCGCCTCAATAGGGAGTCAGATGCACAGTAAATCTAAAATAAATTTGTATTGCAATATTATTTTAGATTGATGATCACTACGCAACTAAAGATATTTTAATGATTGCAAAATAAAAATTTATATGTCGATTTTTACAATATTTTTCTAGATTTGAAAAGTTATGAAAGCTATAATATTTCAGAAAAGTGATCGTACTAAGGATAATTCATATTTAAAGTTAAACCAAGCAGTTTAAATGAAAGCAATAACTGTTGATGAAACTATATTAAAATACATTATCTCTATTTTAGTAGTTCGTGTGTGTATGGGGCTGGGGTGGCTCAGTCGGTAGCGCGCCAGGCTCGTAATCTGTAGTTCCCAGGTTCGAGTCCCAGCTGGGTCAGCGTTGAGATTTATCTCCGCAAAATTCCCCACCCTGCCCACGGTCAGTAGGGGACACCGATGGGCTTGGAAAGGCCGCCGTCCGTCGGATGGGACGTTAAGCCGTGGCCCCGTATGCGGGAGAACCATACCCTGTGCACGTTAAAGAACATACTGGATGGCCTTGACGGGAGGCTACCATCTGTCTCCCAACAGCTGTTCCAGTGGGTCCCCTCCCCCAACCTTCTCTGAGCCTTCGGGGTCCATGTGACCTGGCCATTTAGCCCATGGTGTGCAAAAAAGTGCCGCTCAGAGGTAAAACAACCCAACTCGTGTATGTATTGTTGTATTTGACAATTTTGAATGCTTTTGCAGAATCTAACTTGTCAAATGTTTCAGCTTCCATAACTCTTTAAACACCGAGCAAATATTGTTCAAAATCAAGATTTCGATAGATGTTATTGTGCTTTTTAATTTGTTTTCAGTCATATGTTTCCATAAAAAACATTTTTAAGAAGTTACACACAAATCCCAATCCGTTTCCCTATCGAAAAAAGGATGGATCTATTACTAATAAAGTGACCATTGAATGTGCATTCAAGGTAAACATTGTTTCACAAACTGGTGCAGAAACAGAAACAGTCTACACATGTCGAATTCACTTTAGCGTTGTGCACAAAAAGAATTGAAGAGACGTAGTCTTTGGAATGAAATTATGGAAAACTATTGAAGATATTAGATTTGTTTTGCTGTTTGTTATGTTATAAACAAAACGAAAACATACCTTTTGCAGATGAATTAACAACGGAAGCATACTTTTCGCAGATGAGTTCAAAGTGGAGCCGCTTTCTGCAGATGGACCGAAATGTGGAGCTCGCTTTTTTTTTTTTGGAGATGAACTCAAAGTTTAATTCACTTTTTTTGTAGTTGGACCCAACGTGGAACTCACTTTTTTGCAGTTGGATCCAAAGCGGAGCTCAGTTATTTGCAGATGAATCCAACGTAGAACTTAAGTTTTAGATATGAACTCAGTGGAAGCTTCCCTTTTCCAGTTGAACTCATAGTGGAAACATGTTTTAGAGTTATTCAAAGTCCATGTGCCACTCCTGTGGCTGCAAATTATAATAACGGTTATATATTTTTGATTAGATCAGGTTTGTCAAATCTGGACTAAAAAAGGATTAATTACGGGATATTAATGCTATTAATCTCATGTTATACTCTATGTCAAAAGTTATACTACAATCGGAAAATATAAAGGAAACTGTGCAAAATGAATTGTTTTCAAGAGAGTGATATACAAGGTACGTACTGTGTAAAACATCAGCACAAATGAAACAAAGAAATGTGTAACCTTTATCACTAGTCTTGTGCCAAATAAATGTATTGAATGTGCAGGATGTTTGTCATTCTTGATATCTAAAATCATAAATACAATGTGACTTTAAAGCGCATTTAAATATATAGGCGAAGGAAAATCGGTATAATTCTAAACTGTGTAACGGATTACAGTTATAATACAAAACAAATTAAATTTAAGCATAATTATTCTTTACATGTAGACGGTACAAGAAAAAGTTAATACAGTAGACTCTCGATTAAAAGAATGAACGAAAAAAAAAAAATCCCGGTAGCACGATTACCGGTTAATCTGTCAACCTTATAAAATTTATAAAAACTCAAAAAAATTAGAAAACGTCGTAGCATGGACTTATTCGTTTATAATCGGATATCAAGGTAGTTTGCTTCCCCCCCCCCTAAATTCGCCTTTTGGAGAATTCTGTTAAAAACTGCGCTGTGTGAAACCTTTCACTTTCGCATCGTATTTTAGCAGCATCTTTCTCGTTTCTCATGTTATTTTCGGTCATATATTTTATTTTTGAATATCCCAACCTCGGATAATCGAGAGTTCGTTGCCTCGGTTAACCCAACCTCGGATAATCGAGGGTTCGTTGCATAATTGACGGTGCAGCCCGGTTAATCCGACTTGGGATAATCGAGAATTCATCGCATAATTGAAGGTACAGCCCAGCTAATTCGACATCGGATAATCGAGAGTTCACTGTATAATTGACTGTACAGCCCGGTTAATCCGACCTCGGATGATCGAGAATTCACTGTATAATTGAAGATACAGTGTAAATGATTCGAAATTCTTAATTTTTTAATAATAATATATATGTCATGAAATTATGTTTCATGACATTTTTTTCCGTAATGTGTAAGCAAATAATCGAGTTTTTTAATTAAAACCATCTGTTATTAATTTTAAGTTACATTCCATATGTTTAGTTTTGTTTTTCAAATTTCTTTTGAAATTAACGGATCATGTAATGTAGCAGATGCAAATAACAAATCGAAATTTATAGCATATAATGTAGTGTGTATAATTACAGATTCAATATTTGTAAATTATTGCATTGTAGGTACAATTAATAATTCAAATCAACAAATCTGTAACACTTATCTAGCAGGCATAATTAATGATGCAAAATCTCTAACGCGTAACCTATCAAGTACAATTTAAGATTCAAATATGCAACATCAACCACAGCAAGTACAATTAAAAATAAAACTTCATTATACGAAACTCAAAAACCCTAAGCTTTACAAATCAAAACCAACTCCCTTTATAACAATAACTCGCGTAAAATTAAATAGCAATTGTAAAACTTAAAACACACAAACCTATCTTCTTGATCATAAAAAATGCAGTATATGCATAGTCTTCAAGAAGTCGTGGGCTACGAAGGCTACGAAGGTGTAATTTAGTTCTCCAAACATGTCTCTCCTGAGCTGCAGTTGCTGCATTTGGTCCCTGTAGGTCAATTCTAACTAGGTCTTGTTTGACATTATCTGCCCATTGTATTCATCTTCCCCTTCTTCTGCAGCTTTTAGGCACAATATTCATAATCCTATTTGCCAATCTGCAGCTCTGTATACGGGCAACATGGCCAAACCAACGCAGTCTCTCTCTGTACAATATGCTGCTCAGAGATGGTGGATGGCTCTGTCTCTATACAATATGCTGCTCAGAGATGATGGATGGCTCTGTCTCTATACAATATGCTGCTCAGAGATGGTGGATGGCACCTTTGTTCAATTTAATAAGCAACGATGGATTTCATCATTACTTACAAAGTTGTACCAACTAATTCCCAAGGTACTGCGTAAAGCATTTGGAATCAAAGGCATCAAGTATGGATTAACGAGAATACAAATGCTAGAATTTTTATTTAAGTTTGTTACTGGATTTACAAATGCTTAGCGAAGCAGATTAAACATGATCACTTGCCGCATATGATCCGCGGACCAGAATTTGCCCATGAGTCGAACTTAAATGGGAAATAATAATTTCCCATTTAACCTAATAGATTAATAATAATAATTTCCCATTTAACCTAATAGATTAATAATAATAATAATTTCCCATTTAACCTAATAGATTAATAATAATAATTTCCCATTTAACCTAATAGATTAATAATAATAATTTCCCATTTAACCTAATAGATTAATAATAATAATTTCCCATCTAACCCCTTAACAAATTTCTGCATACGCCACTGATTCTTTTTAAGCATAATCAGAACGTAACGTAATAATATCGAAAGTAACTGATATTCTCTTGTGGTCATTATACTTTGTCACATCCAGTGTCATATTTTCTATTCAACTCAATGACCTCGAAGTGCGACGTCACATGAGGAAACTGACGAGAGAAGGCACAAGTCAGCATTTCAGAAGTGGGCTGTTAAGTATATGAAACTAGATTAAAGATTTCTACGTCTACTGAATCGGATCTAGAAGCCACCTCGAATTACTTCTGGGTCGACATCTTTTTCACTAGCCAGTGTTCTTTTGAAATCATAAACTGAATTGATTGCATGATTTTTGGTTCTTAAAAAAAGTGACCAAGTTTTTAAAAATTCTGTTGATAATTAATGACCAAAGATCAAATTATAAGAAAATGAAGAACAGGGTACCTAACCCCATAATCTCTTTCACCGAACTTGGAGCCAATGGCAACATTGAGTCAAAGGTTACGAGGATGAATCAAATTAAGCCAGAAAAATCGTAGTCCCTGATCTAGAATAACAGAATTCAAACGGCAATTTGTATTTAAGGGAAATATATTTGGTCTTTTAAATTTCTGCTGGAAGCTATGATAATAATTAACAGCATTCCCTGAGGAGATTATACGGCTGTACCTCAACTGAAGAGATGAATTCTGCAATGCATCTTTGAAGAAATCATCAGTTGGCTAGATATCCAGATATCTGTGAATGAAAATTAATTTCTTGCGGAAGAAACCATTGCGTTATTACAGCCGAACGAATAAATTTGTTCTGAAAGCTTTGAGGTTTCAGACAATTGTTTAAAAACTCAATCAAAATCTTAATATTTATCAATTAATCAATTATTTAACTATAATATTCTCCTGCGTTGTCAGTTGCTCTATCGTAGCATTTGTTTTGTTTTCTGAGTTTAACAAAACACATTAAGATTAAAATTCTTACTCATCTCTGAAAAGGGGACGGGGGTGGCTCAGTCGGTAGCGAGCCAGGCTCGTAATCTGCAGTTCCTGGGTGAGATTTATCTCCGCAAAATTCCCCGCCCTGCCCACGGTCAGTAGGGGACACCGATGGGCTTGGAAAGGCCACCGTCCGTCGGATGGGACGTTAAGCCGTGGTTCCTTGTACTGGAGAGCCATTCCCTGTACACATTAAAGAACACGCTGGGTGGCTTTGACGGGAGGCTACCATCTGTCTCCCAACAGCTGTTCCAGTGGGTCTCCTCCCCCAACCTTCTCTGAGCCTTCGGGGTCCTTTTGACCTGGCCATTTAGCCCATGGTGTACAAAAAGTGCCGCTCAGAGGTAAAACAACCCAACTCATCTCTTGAAGGAACAACCTATTTAACATGTAAGGTAGAGAGACTTTTCAGAAACATTGACGAAATAAAGGATGGGAAAACAATTCCAGTTCTTGTGATAAACGAAAATTCATTACTGCAGAACTTTGAAAACAATGCTCACGTTGTTTCATGCTGGTAGGGATCGTTAATAAATACTTAACACTAGTTCAGCTGATTTTTAAACCTCTTTCCCTTTACGTAACGCATGTAACTTTTGTCTTTCCCGCTATCCTTTACGTAAAGTTAATCTTCTTTAAAGATCATTATTCTTTATTCGGTAATCGGCGTATGCAGGGGTTATGATATTCGTAGTTACTTATGTGTGATCACATAAATCTTTAACACATTATTTCCTATTTTCCAGACTGTGTTTCATCCTGGAAATGTGTGCTAAAGAAGTTAGTACAATCTTTAACACACATTTCCCAGATGGCCACATCTTATCCATCTTGGGCTTCGATTTTTGACCGTTTCCCACACACTTTGGGTGTAAGAGGACAACATATTGCTACAAATGGAAGCTTCACAACCTTGGCATTCCACAACCAAAATTTCGAATTCTATCTTAAATATATCGTTTGAAATATTCGTTTAAAATTTTCCATCGTCAGAGGATCTAATTAAAACTTCTGGTAGATTCGGAAAGTGATAATCGTAATAATTTATTAATATCTAGTCAACCCAAAAAGAATTTTTAATTTCTCCCAAAAAACAAAAGATATGAATGTCTGCAAACGGACAGAAAGACGATAAACTAAAAGCATTGTCTTTGTTTTAAAAAACGAGATATAAAGAGAAGGCGATGTGAAGTATTGAACTTTACCATAATTTCCCCATAGTTTTATCGCATGAAATCTCTATTTCATATGTCAGGCTCGTAACTGCAGTTCCCAGGTTCGAGTCCCAGCTGGGTCAGCGTCGAGATTTATCTCCGTAAAACTGTCAGTAGGGGACACCGATGGTTTGGAAAAGCAACAATCCGACGGCCGACCGCTGTCCCTTCGAATGGGAAATTAAGCCGTGAACCCATGTGCTGGAGAGCCATACCCTATGCACGTTAAAGAACACACTGGATGGCCTTGACGGGACGCTACCATCTGTTTTCCAACAGCTGTCCAATGGGTACTTTCTCCCAACCTTCTCGAGGTCCTTCGGACTTGACCATTTAACCCACTGTGTGCAAAAATGTGCCGTTGAGAGGTAAAACAACCCATCCCAATTTCATAAAAGGAGCAGCTAAAGCTGGCGAAATGTAAGACCACAATGCTCTGCTTTCAAAGATAAAAAAAACCCGATTAATATCGATTTAATTTGCCCGGTGTTAAATGCACCAATGATGCTCTAGAAAGGCATTTGAATTATTTCCTACTCCATTATCCCGATGACGACCTCACTTTCACTTTCTCATGGCCACGCCCCTTGCGACAACTAGGGCAAAAATCTCCCTGTTCCCAAAAGTACAGAACGAATTGGACAGTCACGTGACTCTTGCGAAACCTTCCAACTCCGTGATGCGGAAAAGAATTGCTCCTTCTCCTCCTCGAGGGGGCGTGAAAGACGATACGACGGGTCAATTTTCCCCAGGGAAGACATATTCGGGTATAAAAGTGTAAGGTTACTCAGGAGCCTTTGCATTGAATTCTGCAGTAGATTCATTATATCGTTTATTTCCAGTTGCTTCGGTATAACGGTGTGCAGCATGAAGACCCTGGTGAGATAGTTTTTAAATACACATTGTATAGTAATGTAGAAATGTCTGTTACCTTTCTGCTGAGGTTTCGCCTTTAATGCGGAGTGGGGAAGCCGAAGTGAGCCAGCCTCGTAATCTGAAGTTCCTATGTTAAAGTCCCACCTGGGCCAGCGTTGAGATTTATCTCATCGAAACTACTCAGACACCGATGTACTTGGGAAGGCTGCCGTCCGTCGTATGGTACGTTAAGGCGTGGGCTTACGATAGAATGGATCTTAGCAGACTGGGTACACAAGGTATGGGGAGAACCATACCTTGTACACGCTAAAGAACACGCTGTATGGCCTTGACGGGAGGCTATCTCCCAATAGCTGTACAGTGGGTCCTTTCCCCCCAAACTTCTCTGAGTCCTTGGGGTCCTTGTGACCTGGCAATTTAGCTCATTGTGTGCAAAAGACTGCCGCTCAGAGGTAAAACCCTACCCAATATCTGCAATTTAAATGCAAAAAAAAATGCGTGTGCTCTTTAAAATTGCATAAACTTTTACCATCACCCTTGGATAGATGACGCAGTGAAAGTTGACGACAGGTTTATTTTCCGCAACATAAAGGACAGCGAAGGATCCTAGTGGCCACTTCTAGTTTATACCGGCCTTCTCATACAAGGAACGTAAGTCTCTACAGAATAATACCTCAGTTAGAGCTAAAACTAACATACAAAGTCTATCTGCTGAAAAGGTAACTAGCTCTCTAACCGCTATATCAATTAAGTGCAAAAAATATTGATTGCTTATCAAGCATAGATAAAAATCAACAAGTCACATATTTCAAAATCTGCTGAAATATTATTATACATTTTTGTGACCAAACTGTTAGTCAGTACTTGGAATAAACTTAGAAAAATCCCTTTTGATTTTATTTCGCGAATTGAAAACACGTCCTCCTTTGTCTCTATTTATAGCTTTTTTGTCCAGCTTCGATTCCATTTCAAGTTTTTTTGTCCTCGTTTTGTAACACTGGTATGCAGTCACCCTAGTCAAGACAGTTCTGAGTGTTTTTAGAGTGCATAGGGCATAGCTTTCCTGCACACGATGTTTAAGCCTATCGGTGTCTATATTCTCACAGAGATTAGAGAGAGGATTAATAGGGATAATTTCAGTGCAGATGTTGTTGTTGTTGGGTTGTTTTACCTCTGAGCGGCATTTTTTGCACACCATGGGCTAAATGGCCAGGTCACATGGACCCCGAAGGCTCAGAGAAGGTTGGGGGAGGGAACCCACTGGAACAGCTGTTAGGACACAGATGGTAGCCTCCCGTCAAGACCATCCAGCGTGTTCTTTAACGTGCACAGGGTATAGCTCTCCCGCACACGGCTTAACGTCCCATCCGACGGACGGCGGCCTTTCCAAGACCATCGGTGTCCCCTACTGACCGTGGGCAGGCCGGGGAATTTTGCGGAGATAAATCTTAACGCTGATCCAGCTGGGACTCGAACCTGGGAACTACAGATTACGAGCCTGGCACGCTACCGACTGAGCCACCCCCGCCCCCAGTCCAGATGTAGTGGAGACTCAAAGGTGAGAACATTTGGTTGCGACACAGGCTGAGTATAACCTCTGTGAGCTTATTTGGGTATGTATAAAGTCATTGCTTTAAAATAAATAATCAGTTTATTTTTCATTGATTCTCTAGTAACACTGAGTTTGTGGAAAAAAAATGATTCCATTCGGTGATGTAAAAATAACTAATTTTAAAGTGGTATTGTACTTTCCAAAACTTTTTAATCTTGTAATAATGTCCAAACACCGATTTCAAATCTACTGATTCGAAAGAGCGTTGCTAGTAAAGCTGTTATGTTAACTTAATTGTATTTTCTATTTTCTTATTTAAACTACATTTATTCCTAACTTTTTATAACTTTTTCAAAATTCCTTTCAGATCGTTCTTGCTGTTCTCTTGATGGCTGCAACTGCAATGGCTGGATATGTAGGCCATTATGGCTACGGTTCCCCATATTACGGATCGTACGGTCACGGCTACGGCTACCCTGCAAGATATTCCAGTAAGCTTGGTTACGGTTACGGTCATTATGGCTATGGCCTGCCATATTATGATGGCTATCACGGTTACGGACATTACGGACTCGGTTACGGGTACTGGTAATCCTAGACTGGAATTTCTACTGCAAATCAGGAAATGAAAACCATTTTGGAAAGTAAGTAACAAAATTTTGTCTTTCTTTTTGCAAAAATGTTTAGTTTCTGTGATAATTGATAGAACAGGAGAAGCTTTCTATTTCTACGCAATCTTACGACTGTTGCTTAATTCCCGCAATAACTCTTTAACGAATTTTAACAGTCATGAGATAATTTTTAAAATACGTATAGTACATGGCTAAGATTACAGAGTAAGGAGGGTGTATAAGTCCTACCAAGGTGTATCTAAGGGAGAAGAGTGGAAGCTTCCATACCTCAACGTAAACTGTGCAAGTGCAGCGCCCTCTAAATGGGGATTATTCTTACTTTGAGTGAAGCCGTCGCGTTATAATACAGGAGTAAAATGTTATATCTTTCCTCTTTATTTGCTGAATTGGTTTTTTACATTTATGAGGCTCAAGTTTTCAAGATGAAACTTCGTTTCCGAAGTAATGTAATAAGTCATAAAGAGTTCTGTGATATCTTTTTCATTCTTAAATAATAATATTTTATAAACTAATGGTAATACTGAAAATACTACTGTACTTTTTTTAATATAATTATTAAATGAGTTTTATGTTTCAATACATATTGTAAGTTTATATAGCAATAAATCACTAAAAATACTCAAATTTTATCATATATCTCTGAGAGCGCCTAACTTCTGCTTTTTTTGTTTATATTTAAATTTGCCACTATCAGATTTGTGGAAAATCCGTCAGGTGACGCCACTTACGCCATGAAGAAGCTTTACTTCTACTCTTCATATATTATTTGGTTTTACTCCTTATACTGTAACTGGCAACATCTCCACAATGCTAAACTTTCGTAGAATAGCGTCCCAGTGTTGAACTAACTCTCATAGAAATATATACAACTGCAAAACACTTTTACTCACTTCACGTACCAAATATTCTTGTGAATAATATACTAAAATACTACATTTAGATTTCAAAATAAAACTTATTGTTTTCGGTTTATAAAAGCTAATACAGGTAAATCTCTTTTTAACGCAGTACTCGCACTATAAATTGCAATAGAAGGATTCATGAAAAATCAGGAAAAATCAAGTAAACAATATTATTACATGAAAAATTTTATTAATATGATATATGGAATTCATTCAATCATGTCTTAACATAAGATGAAGTATCTGAAACCAGTAATAAAGTTTGTACGATAAACACAGACGTTTTGTTACCATTTTTAGCTTTCCACAAGGTCGCATTGGTAGTTATGTTCGTGTTTTTAAATTGACATATCGCCCACGTGTACACAAAACTACATAAGGAATCCAATATGTAGTTCTTGAGTGAAAAAATACGTTTCATATGACCAAAAAAAAAAAATTACAGAGCTTCTACGTTAGCTTGCCATTGACGTAGCATAGGGTTGTTCCTCAATTTATGAACACCAGTCTAGTTTTATCTTCTCTTGAAAAATTGCTTTTTTTTATGATTACCATGTTTATTAATGATTAAAGTTTAATAATATTTTTCTAAAAGCTTGGGAAACAATGCTAAACATTTCTTTGATTTTATGTAACAATAAGATTGGGGCAAATATCTGAGGGACCCTTTTTTTCGCGCATAATTGTCTAAATAGCCAGGTCACAAGGACCCCGAAGTCAGATAGGGTTGGAGATGGGATCCAAGGACAGCTGATAGGAGACAGATGAAAGCTTCCTGTCTAGGTCATCCAACGTATTCTTTAACTTGACAGGGTATGACTGCCTTGCATACGTGTCAGCTGTTTAACATCCCATCCGACAGACGATGGTATTTCCAAGCTCATCGGTGTCCCCTTTCTGGCAGAAATCAGGAGGAGGGAGGGGGGGGGGTTAACGGATATAAATCTCAGTGCTAGTATAGGTGGGATTCGAACCTGGGAACATCAGATTACGAGCCTTGCGCGCTACCGAGTAAGCGAACTTCAGCCCCATTTAACAACAGATTTTTTAAAATGTCCTAAAATTATTATCTAGTTAATTTTAAGTTACATTAAAGCTCGATTAAAAATTATTTTAATGCTTAATAATAAAGGAAGTTGAAAAATGTATTAAATCATACCCCCATGACGAACAAAAATAATTCTCTTTCAGTAATAAAATCGTATGAATGATATTTAATGTCTTTTCAGTTCTGTACTGTATAGTTTTTAAGTTCTGTACTGTATAGTAGTTCTGTACAGTTCTGTACTGTATATTTGTTTGAAGAAAACGTAACTGCAAGCACATTCATCATAAGTATTTATTTACGCATTATTTGTGCCTTTCGAAAAATATTATGACTAATAATCTTGAAGCAAATTGAAGTTCATTTACAATATTTACAGATTGTGCATATTTAATATTACATTTCTTTAGTTAAATAATTTAATTTTACACAGTAATATTCAATAATTTCCTTTTTATTTTCAGAATTTTTTCTTCACCAAGATCATTTTAATTTGCATTGGACTTTTTTTGCAAGCACCAAAAATCAAGTACATTTCTGATGTCATTCCTTTTAAAATCTGGCAAAGTAAATTCTTGTATTGGCTGCATTAATACGAAATAAATTTTGTCCCAAATTGTCATTACTTTTATGTGTGTGATTTAAACAATATGAAACAGCAATTCAATCTTATTAATAATTGAAATTTATCTTTTTTCTTCTTTTGATAATTTGGTTGATGGGTTGGGCTATTTTATCTCTGACGGCACCTTTTTGTACAGAATTTGCTAAATGGCCAGATCACAAGGACCCCAATGGCTCACAGAAGGTTTGAGGGTGAGGGGACCCACTGAATAGCTGTTAGGATTCAGCATGTTTTTGAATGTATAGCTCTCCTGCACACGGACCCATGGCTTAACGTCCCCCTCCCACTGACTTTCCAAGCCCAACGGTTTCCGCTACTGACCGAAGATTACGTTTTGCGGAGATAAATCTCAACTCTGTCTCAAATGGCACTCGAACCTGGGAACTGCAGATTACGAGCCTGGAGCTCTATGAATTGAGCCCCCCGCCCCCTCCCCAATTCAGATGATAGAATTTCTATCCACTATGCTTCAATTCCAATAAAGAGGAATGATAATTACACAATTTCGAAGAATCGAAGGTTTCCTTGATTAACTGTCAATCACAAACTAATGTCACAACCAGGGAATTTAACTTCGACTAGTAGTGTGTGTTGCAATGAGGAAGGTTTCACGGACAGCATCTGAGATTGCACAACTGACACTCAGAAAACGTTTTCACAGATCATGGGTCAATGAAATATCAGTCATCTTCCAATCAATCTATGATCTACGAGAATTGTCGACTCGTCATCTGCGCAGTCTCATAGTCTCTTTTGGTTCTAGGGGCGGGGGTGGCTCAGCCGGTAGCGCGCCAGGCTCGTAATCTGTAGTTCCCAGGTTCGAGTCCCAGCTGGGTCAGCGTTGAGATTTATCTCCGCAAAATTCCCCCGCCCTGCCCACGGTCAGTAGGGGACACCGATGGGCTTGGAAAGGCCGCCGTCCGTCGGATGGGACGTTAAGCCGTGGCCCCGTGTGCGGGAGAGCCATACCCTGTGCACGTTAAAGAACACGCTGGATGGCCTTGACGGGAGGCTACCATCTGTCTCCCAACAGCTGTTCCAGTGGGTCCCCTCCCCCAACCTTCTCTGAGCCTTCGGGGTTCATGTGACCTGGCCATTTAGCCCATGGTGTGCAAAATGTGCCGCTCAGAGGTAAAACAACCCAACCCAACTCTTTTGGTTCTACTTGGTTTTCTTGGCCCTAGATCCAGTCAGGATGATCCATAAAGTAAATTGCATGTCATTTTACCAAATCGAGTCCCTAAAATTTAATGCTTAGAAGAAGGTAAAACAGGTTAACTAACTATGAAACAATTATCTGAAAAAATTTAGTTCGTCAAGGCAAAACTAATCTTTTGAGCTAAACATTAATCAGTTCCATGCCTACAAGACATCTCCTGTGATACTTTACTACTGACTAATTGACGCTATATTTGTCATTCAGATGTGTTTATTGGGTTTCGTTTACTTTTGAGCTGCACATTTGTGCTCACAATGAGCTAAATGGACAAGTCACATGGACCCCGAGTGCTCAGAGACAGCTGGGGATAGGGGATACACTGGATAGCTTTTAGGAAACAGATGGAAGCCTCCCGTCAAGACCATCCAACGTGTTATTTAACGTGCACAGGGTATAACGAGGGTCATCTAGATACAGGTTGTTCAAGTATGGCTCCCTCGTGAACACGGGCAATGGGATAGCGCGCTCTCCGATCGATGGCGGCCTTTCCAAAATCAAAGGTGTCTTCTTTCTCACCGAGGGAAGAAGGGGTTTGAAGGGGAAATTCTCAATGATGGCCAATTGGGACTCGAACCTGGAACATTAAACTACGAGTCTGGAGCGTTGCCGACTGAGCCAATCCACGACCTTAACCGTAAAGACGACTATTTAAACTGTCTGAAATTAAAATTTATGACACCAAAGCAAAAGGACCTATAGGAAAGGATCAGATTTTTCATTACTATTATATATTATCGTAATTGCTGCTTTATAAGGCACCAATGGAACTTGGATACGAAATAAATTAGGACCCCCTCCCCCATTGGTTTAAGAAAGTAACATGAAATTTCATAAATTCTTCTATTAGCTATAAAATAAATACTAAATAAAATCAAAAATAAAACGTTATATTTTTTCTGTCAGAATCTGATTCATCATTATTTTATTACGTACTCATACATACTATTTTGCATGGCCAAAGTATTAGAAACCTTACCTCAATATATTGTAGGACTTCCATGCACCTTCAGAACGTGTGTTATACAACGCCATTCCTTTTGGGTAGCTGCATGTAATTTCTTTAGTAGCACATGAGAAAATAGCAGAAGCATTAACACATTCCAAAATCTGGTAACGAATTTAAAAATATTCTCAATTTCTTAAATAAAATCCTTATGAATAAATAATTGTATTTAAATTGATTTTAAAAGAAATAGCTTTAACTTAAAATTTTAACACATTACATCACTTGAACTTTTATGTATATTTAATATCCCTCCAGCCGTCCCATGGCCAAGTGGTTATTGCGCTTGGCTACTGATCTAAGGGATCTGGGTTCGAGCCCGGGTAAGGCATGGCTGTTTGTGTCGTTTTTCTGCTGAGGTCCTAACATCCTCTCAGACCTTCTACTATGGCATATAAACTGACAGGCTCCTGTCAGACCTCTGTGGCAAGCAGCTGCTTGAGGGGGTATTTAAATTTAATATCCCTCCTTTTACTCAAGGCTGTCCAGGTCTGGTGTATCAAGATGGCCTTGGTACTACTCGCAACTCAATTCACAAAGTCGGCGATTGCAGCGCCCTCAGAAATTTCGAACGGTTTTCGAAGGATATCTCTCGATCCACAGCAGCTAGGAACTCGATCCGTTATCCCAAAAGTTAAACTAATAATAATAATTTATTCCATGCAGAGGGTTACAGTAAAACCAAGGTACAGGTGCCTTGGTTTTACTGTAACCCCCTGCATGGAATAAATGGTGAGGCCATCCCATGAAATTTGGGACCGATCACTTATGTAGCCGCAGAACTACGGAGAAACTGCCAATTTCTGCCACCGATGATTTCAGACGTGTCCGTTCGGAATTATCCCTATTATATAATATTGTTATGAATTAAACGGATGGAAACTGAGCGTGAGTTAAAAAAAATAGTATTTAACAATTATAATTCTAAAATAATATAATGTATTACAAAAGTATGAATGAGAACATTTACATAAACTCAACCAATTAGCAAAAATCTGTATCAGTATGAAAATAAATCTTCAAAAGAGTTTAACACGTTGTTACTATTCTTACTATCTACACACAATGAGAGGACATCCGTATGATGGCGATCAGTATGATGGCTCTCTTCATTTGGGATATTTTAATTATGGTAAATCCTTGGTCCACAAGAGCAGTGCGGACGTCTTCGGAATTGATGTCAGATGGGAGGTTTTTGAGAACAACCAGTAAATTCTTTTCTTCCTTTAAGCTTATAGGTATGAAACTGTAACTTGGATGTCTCATAGTACTTAATAAAGGACCTGTAGTCACCTGAGCACTTCGTCTGAAGACGGACTGTGTCTCCAGAAGTCTTAGCTGTGAATGACTCTACAGCAATCTTAAGGTCTCTGTGTATAACAATCCAATTTTTGGGTAACCTCAAATGATAGGTAGAATTTTCCCAGCATTGGCTTTTGAAGGAACACCACCAGTTTCCATTTCCGAGACCTGTGGGTCAATGAATTCCTCCTCCAAAACGGAAAAATGCGTTTTGGAGGCATATGTAGATTCGACAATAGGGAACGCTTGTGCCCTTTCCCTTGGGCTATATTGCAACTTCGTGGTCGACGAATTTTGAATAAATATCCATTCCGTGCACATGATCTGAAGGTTACTACTGAACTTCAGTAAATAAATTTATTAAATTTTATATCTTTAAAACACAACTGGTAGTTATATAGTTTTAAAAAGTGTAAAAATTTATTTGAAATTATTCGTAATGAAAAATTCGGTTGTTTTTAAAAAATAACCTGTGCTACGAGATAAATTCTACAGTGGCCAAAACTCATTTTAATAATAGCGATACTGTCATTAGCTGCCTCCAAGTAACTTTTTTTTTAAAGAAATAAATGTTATTGTTTAAAATTACTGACTATTGATCATTAGTTGATAATAGCAGGAATCAGCTATCATTTTTTGCTAAACCAAAATTATATTGGAGATGAACCGAAAGCCAATTGCAAATAAAGTGGGGACGACGTAAAAACTTCACACAAATGAAAGTTTGTAACGTGGGTAGTGCTATCTACTCTCTAAGAAAGTTTCAGATCCGAGCAATGTCTGGTGTCATCCATAAGAAACGTTTAGTTCCTCGGATTTCAAGAATTAGTAGAACAGCAAGAAAACATTATGCCAAGGAGATTATACTCTAGCAGCTTTACTTTGTATTTTATAAAATACTTATTTTTAAAATTCTAGCGGTAGCAAACACAAAATATAAATGCATAGTAAAGAACCTCAGTTTTAAGATTAACGATAGTTAAAAATAAAATTTTAATTTTAAACAATAAATTTATTGTAGCGAAATATAAAATATAAATAACTAACGACATTACGAAATAGATTCACACAATAAATAGTTACCAAATTGAAATCAGAGAATATATAATGGTTTTATAGAGGTCACGAGTGAGATTTTCATATTTGAGGTTAAATGCGAGATAGACTCCATGCATGGTGTTGTCAAATACATGATGGTCCAATTCTAGGAAAATAGTACTCTTATTAAGTTCCATTTGTTAATCTAGTTGAGATATAGGTAACTATTAAAGTTTATAGAAATGTGTGGACATCGATAGACATAGTTTATAGTTTCCATCATACAATTAAAACTAGAAACAATGTCTGTCCAATTAAGGAGGTTAAAGATATTCAAACACCATTTTGAAAGAAAGGGAATATTTTGTCAAATACTTTATTAAGTATATTGTTTGTTTATTTTTTTTTCTGAGCGGCAGTTTTTGAATACAATGAGCTAAATGGCCCAAATCACAAGGACCCTGGAGGTCTCAGAGAAGACTGGGGGAAGAGGACCCACTGGATAGTTGTTAGGAAAGAGATGGCAGTCTCCCGTCAAGGTCATCCAGCATGTTCTTTAACGTGCACTATGTATGACTGTTCCGTACAAAGCGCCACGGCATAACATCCCATCTGAAGGACAGCGGCTATTCCAAGTCTATCGATGTCCCCTATTGACCGAGGGTAGGGTGGGGCTTTTGCGGAATAAATCTCAACGCTGCCATAAGTGGGATATAAATCTCGGAACTACAGATTACGAGCCTGGAGCGCTACCGACTGAACCCCCCCCCCCTCTCCGCGCCCCTCTTGATTAAGTCAAAAGAAGGCAAACGATATAAACTCGAATTAAATTTATGCAAAAAAGAAACTTGGTTGCAAGAATTGCAGAGTGCAGATAAATATTTGACAATTTTTGATTGTCAGTAGGAAGCCACTATTTATTAGGAAGACAAAATTAGAAAAAGTTTAATTTCTTATTTGTTTGGATTCATTTTAAGTGCAATAAAACTGCAACTATGAAAACTGAAAATATTATTTGTTTCGCTACGTTTCTTAGGGTTGCAATACAAACTAAAGAACCTGGTCTATATTTAAGGCCCTATCCTTGCTGCATTCTGCTAATACTCGTTACAGGAAAAAATTGTTTTGAGCTGGGCTGACATCTGAGTTGGGTTGTTTCACTTCTGAGAGGTGCTTTTTTGCACACAATGGGCTAAATAGCCAGGTCACAAGGACCGCGAAGTCTCAGAGAAGGTTGGGGGAGGAGACCTACTGGATTGTTGCTAGGAGATAGATGGTAGCCTCCCGTTAAGGCCATCCAGCATGTTCTTTAACGTGCACAGGGTATGAGTCTCTCGCACAAGGGCCCACGGCTTAACGCCTCATCAGACGGACGGCGGTCTTTCCAAGCCCATCAATGTCCTATTGACCGTGGTCAGGGAGTTTTGCGGAGATATATCTCAACGCTCGCCCAGCCCTCGGACTCGAGTTTGGGGAAAACAGATTATGAGCCTGGTGCGCTACTGAGAGAGCCACCCCCGCTTTAGGTGGCATCCGGAAGAACAATCTGTTGATAACATGTGATGCCACTCAGAGGTAGAACAACTGTTAGTTGCTTATTTTTAAAAGTATGGCGATTAATTTAGTCCAAGTTTTACTTGGGCTTTTAGCAATACCTCCTGAAACAGAATGCCTGTGGAATAGCTTATGTCTGCATAAGTACTTTTGTAAAGTAGATAATTCTTATATTTTGAGTGCAATTGAAAACTCACAAAAAACTGGAGCTATATACTTAGACATAGCAAAAAGCGTTTGTCACAGTTAACCACGATATACTCTTAATGAAATTATTCGATATAGGATTTAAAGGGGTCGTTTTTGAGTGGTTCAAATCATATTTAAAAAATAGGATGCAATTTGTCCAGATCAACGGCAACAAAAGTACAATTAATTTGATCGCTAATGGTGTACTACAAGGTTCCGTCCTTGGACTAATTTTTAATTTATTTTAATTATTTTTTCAACTTGAATTTAAAAGGAGATGTGTCATTTGCTGATGATAACGCAGTTGTTTTCAAAAATTTAAATAGTAGTGAACTGTATATGGACATCAGTCATGATATAGATTTAATAACAAGCTGGTTCAACAATAACCTATTAAGTTTAAATATTGAGAAAACCAAATTTATGTATTTTTCACTAACAAAGGTAGATTATTTTCCCTATAACTTATACATACATGGTAATGCGTGTAATAAAGACAGATCATGTTCTAGTAAAGCTACTGAACAAATTACAACGATCCAAATAATTTTTCTTCTAAATATGGTATATTTATAAAAACAATAATAAAAAGTTTAATATAGAAGTACACCAGTAGTAATAATAGAAATAAATTTATGAGAATTATTTACATTAGAAAACTACCTATGGTGACGTTACAAATTGGTCCACCGGCCTTCTGTAGTAGGAGGTGCCTAAAGTCAATATTTGCTCTATATCCGAATATGAGAGTGTAGATTGTTTTTTTGGACGTGTCGATAAGTGAACAAGTTTGCATTTTTTTTACTGAAGGACAATCACAAAATATTTGACAGAACAAATGACCATGCTATATCCGGGACTCGAATTCGGACCTCGGCAGTCGTAGTGTCACCACGAGCCAATTCGACACTAGCTATATTGAGCCTCTAAAGCCGTGTTTCCCAACGTGGGGCCCACGCCCCACAGGGGGCAATTCGAAAATGGACTCGTTCAGAGTTTAACCGTATGGCGGTTAAATTTTACATAGGGGGGGGACATAAGAATTTTAGAAAGTCTTAAGTGGGGCATGGCACAAAAAAGGTTAGGAAATACTACTCTAACGTATTGAATCTGCACCTAAGTAGATGATTTAATTAAATTATGTATCTTAAAATACAACTGGTAGATATATAGTTTTAAAAAGTGTAGAAATTTACTGAAATTATTCAAAATAAAAAATTCTATTTATTTTAAAAAAACTACTTTATTTCAATTTTATACAAATCAAATCACTTAAAATTTTACCATATATTAAAGTTCCTTGCTTGCTTTCCCCTCCTTTTGGAAATAGTTATCTGGGCCTGGTGTATTTAACTGATGGTGGCCTTTCTCACAGATCTTTTTTACGGCATATTTTACAAATAAGTTACTCTCAAATCTCTGTGGCAAGCAGTGGCTTCAGGGATATTTTTCATAAAAATCTCTTTAATTAGTATTTTAGTTAAGAGTTTGATTGTTTACGTATGTATGGGTTGGGTTTGTGTTGTGTTTCCTCTGAGCGGCACTTTTTTTTTCGCATAAATGGGCTAAATGGACAGGTTATAAGATCCCGAAGGCTCAGAGAAGGTTGGGGGAGGGGATCCATTGAAACAGCTGTTGGGTAACGATGGTTCGGCAGAAGGTGGTCTCCTGTAAAGGCCATCCAGCGTACTCTTTAACGTGATCATGGTATGACTGCCCTGCATACGGGGCAGTTGTTTAACATCCCATCCGACAGACGATAGAATTTCCAAGCGCATCGGTGTTCCCTTTCTGACAGAAATCAGGAGGGGGGAGGGAAGCGTGGTTAGCGGAGATAAATCTCAATGCTGGTATAGGTGGGATTCGAACCTGGGAACATCAGATTACGAGCCTTGCGCGCTACCTAGTAAGCGAACTCCAGCCCCATTTAACAACAGATTCCTTAAAACGTCCTAAAATTATTATCTAGTTAATTTCAAGTTATATTAAAGCTCGATTAAAAATAATAATTTTAATGCTTAATAATAAAGAAAGCTAAAACAAAAGAGAGGTAATAAGGTTCCCGAAGGCTCAGAGAAGGGGATCCATTGGAACAGCGTTGGGAGACAGAAGGTATTCTCTTGTCAAGGCCATCCAGCGTGTTCTTTAACGTGCACAGGGTTGACTCTCTCTCGCACACGGGGCCACGGTTTAACGTTCCATTCGATGGACGGCGGCCTTACCAAGCCTATCGATGTACCCTACTGACCGTGGGCAGTGCGGGAAGTTTTGCGGAGATAAATCTCAACGCTGAACCAGCTGTGACTCGAACCTGGGAACTGTACATTACGAGACTGGAGCGCTACCGATTGAGCCACCTCCGCCCCTATGTCTGTCTTGATTTACGTGTGTGTGGTACTTTTATGTGTTAGCTCTGTTGCCGAAAGAGACACTAATTATACTTGGAATGAGATATGCTTCCTTCACTATCCTCCAGCAAAGTGTCATCTTTAAGGAAGCAATTCACGACTGAAAACCATGACACAGTTACGACACTCCCGCCACCTGTCGGACAGAAGTGACATCAATCGTGCTGTTCCAATTCTGTTCTTTTAACCCTTCCAGGCCCAAACGCTGATCGCTCAGAAATCGTTCAAGTGGGCTACTCCAGAAACCCACTGGAGAAAGTCGAGCATTATAACCTATTGGACAGAAAGAGAAAGTTCATTTTAAGTTATTACTTTTTTTTCTAGTTGTGACCTCGACTCCAAGCTTCCGGTAGAGAATCGCCCAGATTATTAGAATTCTACAGATAAGGTGTCACACGACCCACGGCGGGTTGTCAGAACAGGTATAAAAGGATTTAGACTCTTGTAGTGGATATCACAAAACTTTCATCTCTTAAATAGTTTGTTTGAGATATACCAACAGTTACCATGAAGACTTTGGTAAGTGAAATTTTTTGTTTTACTTTCTGGAAGATATTTTTCTTTGCATAGTAACTATTATAATCTTAGAAAATTTTTCTCTCTCTTTGTCTGTTCGAGAACTCTTAAATGGTGAGAGGTTGGACCACCAAATTTCGTCTACAGCTTCATTTCATCGCAACTGTGAACTGTAAGAGTTTCGACCCAAAAAATGTAGGCCTTTCCCAGCGTTTGTCCGTTGATAATGCTCTGCATTAATAACATTTTGCTCCATTCATAACTCTCAACTCTCTATTCTTAAGATAGTCAACGGCAGAGCTCCAAGAGACTTCAGACACTTGCGCGGTCCTTGGGACAGGGGTGGATTAGTCGGTAGCGCCCCCGGCTCGTAATCTACATTTCCCGGTTTTTTTTTCCCCGGGTTTTTTTTCCCGGGTTCGAGTCCCAGCTGGGCCAACGTTAAGATTTATCTCCGCAAAACTCCCCAACCTACCCATAAACTTTGTTATTCAGTAGTTATATTTTTAGCTGCCCACGGTCAGTAGAGGACAGCGATCGACTTGGAAAGGCTACCGTCCGTCGGATGGGAGATTAAGCCGTGGCCAGCGTGCGGGAGAGCCATACCCTGTGCACGTTAAGAACACGATGGATGGCATTGAAGGAGGCTACCATCTATCTCACAACAGCTGTCCAGTAGGTCTCTCCGTCAACCTTCTCTGAACCTTGGAACAATGACCCGAAAAATTCAGAGCTTGGTTGTATAGCTTTGAACGAAGCTGTTGGGAGACAGATGGTAGCCTCCCGTCAAGGCCACCCAGCGTGTTCTTTAACGTGCACAGACTATGGTTCTCCCGCACACGGAGCCACGGCTTAACGTCCCATCCGACGACGGTGGCCTTTCCAAGCCCATCAGTGTTCCCTATTGACCGTGGGCAAGGCGGGGAATTTTGTGAAGATAAATCTCAACGCTGACCCAGCAGGGACTCGAAACTGGGAACTACAGATTACGAGACTGGCGCGCTACCTTCTGAGTCACCCCCGCTCCTTGGATGTTTAAAATTCAGTTTGTTAAAAGAAAAGGTAAAAATTTTGTTATTTGATGCTCCGCTGTTCATAAGTGAGTTTTTCCCTTTCTCGAAATGATATATTTTTATTTGCGAAAAACTAACACGTGTAATAACGATGGTTCGGCAAAGTTCATTTTTGTTGTACAGAGCCGGTACAGTCCTCAAAGTAATTTAATGATATGTGAGTTCGAATGATTTAAACTAATATTCTACTAATGGTCATTTATTCCAAAAACCTTCTGAATTGGTTTTAAATTATTTAATAATATTTTAATGCACCACTAATATGATTATTCTATTTCATTACGCTTTCAAATAAATAATTGTTATTCAAATTTTGATTAAAATGAATTCACTCATTTGACCATTTATTATGCTGTATTGTATAATTAGCAATTTTAATTTTACCATCAGTTCTTTTCATTTGTTTAAGAATTAAACCGAAAGTTGACTGCCAAATACAAAAAGTACCGACTCGGTGGCTCAGTGGTATCGCGTTATCTCGCGGTGACACTACGACTGCCGGGGACCGGGTTCGAGTCTCGGATATGGCATTGTCTCTCAATAAAAGTACAAAAGTGCTCATTATCGATATGTAAAAAAAATATATTCTCACATTGGGATATAAAGCAAATATTGGCTGTAAGTCCCAGTAAGAAGTTTGAGAAAAAAAAAATCCAGAATGTTGTTGTTTCTATTTTCTTCATCATGACAAAAAAAAAATGCAAGTAGTAGTATGAATTTCAATAACGTGGGGGACTATGTGATTTCGCAGTTGTTGCTTCGATAGTTCTACTGAGACTTGAGTGTGTCAGTCTTATTTTCCTCCTGTGGCGGGGGCGGGGATGGCTCAGTCGGTAGGGCGCCAGGCTCGTAATCTGTAGTTCGCAGGTTCGAGTCCCAGCTGGGTCAGCGTTGAGATTTATCTCCGCAAAACTTCCCCACCCTGCCCACGGTCAGTAGGGGACGCCGATGGGCTTGGAAAGACCGCCGTCCGTCGGATGGGCCCCGTGAGCCGTGGCCCTGTGTGCGGGAGAGCCATACCCTGTGCACGTTAAAGAACACGCTGGATGGACTTGACGGGAGGTTACCATCTGTCTCCCAACAGCTGTTCCAGTACAACCCAACCCAACTCCTGTGGCGTTGTCTTATTTATTCAACTAGAGTGCCATTAAAAGGTTAGCATTAGAGAAGGCATGCTGGCAGTGATGCAGAGGCTTACTGATAGTCCCAGCATCCCCGCAATGCGGGGACCCCACGTTTACAAGAGCCCTGCAAAAAATGCAAAATTTATGGTGAAACGTCATATATAGCTACTTAAAGGAACAGCCCGGAATGATTTTCTATAGCTTTGAACGAATAATAACAGACCTTGAACAATCAGCTTCGTTTTCCCCATTAGAAATACCTCTCCTTGTGGACCAGAACACATTGCTTCAAAGTCTTAGCTTGGCAGTGAACTTCGTTAGTATAAATAAGGCCAAGATGGTCCTGGGTGACATTTTTTCCCTCCGACTATTGCGTATTCATGGACATCTTAAATCAGAATGGGCAAATTATGTGATGAATGCTTTTACAAGGTGTTTATATTGTCAGAGATCACTAAATATGGAAAAGGTGAAACTTTTAACAAATGCTGCAAGTTTATGGTAGAATTTTGAAATTTCGATGGTAGAATATCAAGAGAAATTCGATTGATAGCAGCAATCGGCCCTTTTTTCTCAGAGGGGGTAAAGTTTTTAATTTAAGAAATAGAAGAAAAATACTTCAGTAGTAAAGAATCACAGAATGTGTCCTGTAGACATGGAACCCATGAAATAATAAGTTGAAAAAAGTTGGTCCCACTCACTGCGAAACCAATTTTTTTTAGTTTATTATTTCATGAAGAAAAATACTTTTTGTGTTTTGTAATTACTAACAAAATGCTATCATTAGCATTCCCCTCCCCCCTTCATCTCTTAGCTCAAATTTAAAACTTTTAAAGAGTGAAAAAATAGCTAAACGAAAAACTTCATTCTATTTGAAAACGATATTATCGTATGAGCGAGTTGCGATATGCGTTCTTCTACTTATCAATTTAGTACTTAATTTTGAAATATTAAATAACCTTTCAATATAGTACTAATAAATAAATGTTTTTATTTTACATGCACGTGATATTTATCCCTTGCCACTAGGTGTAAGAATATCCAAATTTCTAATTTTAAGCGATAAATGATATGATTTTGACATTTTACAGGGTTAATAATATATTACTATTTACATTATTTCTAGTCACACATTAGTACGAATTGCTACTGTTAAAGGGTAAAAAATTCGGAAAATGAAAACGAGCATCCCATATTCACCAGAGGCCATATGTTATCTCTCTAGTTTTCCACAGAGGATAAAATGAACCACATTAAAAAAATTACTTGAAACTATGTAAGCCTTTCAATACAAATTGGGGCGGGGGGTGGCTCAGTCGGTAGCGCGCCAGGCTCGTAATCTGTAGTTCCCAGGTTCGAGTCCCAGCTGGGTCAGCGTTGAGATTTATCTCCGCAAAATTCCCCGCCCTGCCCACGGTTAGTAGGGGACACCGATGGGCTTGGAAAGGCCGCCGTCCGTCGGATGGGACGTTAAGCCGTGGCCCCGTGTGCGTGAGAGCCATACCCTGTGCACGTTAAAGAACACGCTGGATGGCCTTGACGGGAGGTTACTATCTGTCTCCCAACAGTTGTTCCAGTGGGTCCCCTCCCCAACCTTCTCTGAGCCTTCGGGGTCCATGTGACCTGGCCATTTAGCCCATGGTGTGCAAAAAAGTGCCGCTCAGAGCGGTAAAACAACCCAACCCAACTCAATACAAATTTTGGTTATGCCTGTTCGAAAACAACTGAAGCAATATTTTATGAAGCAAATGTTAAAAGTTATTTATTCCAGGCCCGGATCTTGAAAAAAATAAGGAGTGGTGGTGCCTAGCAGGGTCAAGCGACGCAATCGAATCAGAAAAAGGTAGGGAGTAGGGAGCACGAAACTGGTTTACCATTGCAGTGTAGCATTTGCCACTTCTCAAGCGACGCAATCGAATCAGAAAAAGGTAGGGAGGAGGGAGCACGAAACTGGATTACCATTGCAGTGTAACATTTGCCACTTCTTTTTCGAGGTTTCCAAAAAAAATTCACGGAAAATGCATGAAATAGGCCGAAGTTTAATAAATTCCGCCTCTATTACACATACTATCATTCTTAAGGAGTGGGGGCATGGCCCCTTACTGATTCCACCCCCACCTCCTTCATTGTCCGGTCCTGATTCATTACAGAATGTCGAGTTATGAATTAAGAAATTTGAAATGTATGTCAGATATTTATTATGAACGTTTCAAGAAGTTCAGACTGAAGTATATGATGGAGGATATTAAATGAAACAAAAGGCCCCTCGAGACATTTCTTGCCGGGGGGCGAGATTTTTCGGTACGCCACTGCAGTGATGTTTATTCTACTGAAGTGTTACTAAAAGGTTAGCATTAGAGAAGAGATATTCGTACTGTAGTGATGATTATTCTAACTAGAGGTGTCTCAAAAACGTAGGCATTAGAGAAAAGATTTTCGTATCGTAGTGATGTTTATTCTACTAGAGTTGGGTTGTTGTACCTGTGAGCTGCACTTTTTTGCACACAATGGGCTAAATGGCCAGGTAGTCATAAGGATCCCTAGGACTCTGAGAAGGTTGGGGGAGAAACTATCGGGAGACATTTCTACTAGAGGGCCACTAAAAGGTGAGCATTAGAGAAAAGATATTCCTACTGTAGTGGTGTTTATTATACTAGAGTGTCAGATTAGGTAGACATTAGAGAAAAGATTTTCGTGTCGTAATGATCAATATTTTATTAGTGTCAGTGAAAGGTTAGCATTAGAGAAAAGATATTCATGTTTATTCTACTAGAACTAGAGTGTCACTAAAAGGTTAGCATTAAATGAAAGATATTCATGCTGTAGTATGTTTCTTCTACTACAGTATCAGTAAAAGGTTAGCATTGGAGAAGATATATTGGTGCTGTAGTGATGTTTATTCTACTAGAGTGTCACTAAAATGTTAACGTTTCAAATTTCAATTGAACATCATTATTAATCAGATTAGTGTTTAATGAAATATTCAAATGAAATATAATGTATGAATTAGAATAATAAAGTTTACACATTTTTTAATGAAATTTTTAATAGCACTCAGAATAATAAAAGTCATTTATGAAGTGACAAAATTATATCGTCTTTAATATATTGTTTCAGATTGCTCTCGCTGTTCTTCTGATGGCTTCTGTTGCTATGGCTGGTTACTTAGGTCATTACGGTTACAGTCTTCCTTATTACGGCTATGGCCATGGACATGGCTATGGCCACGGCTACACTGTATCAGTAGTGAAACCTGTGGTAAAGGTTGTCAGCCTCGGTCATGGACATGGACACTACGGACACCATGGTTTGTCTTTACATAGCGGTTATTATGGTGGTCATGGTCTTTATGGTCTTGGACACTATGGTCATTACAAACATTACTAGAAGAAAGAAGGAGCATTTGATCGAAGTTACATCATCGAAAAAAGGTAAATATATATATATATAATTATTTTCATTTATGATAGCAATCAATTTATCAATTTATTTTTTGAAGAATTATTTTAAAACAATAAGACAAAACTGAGAAACAACTGTTTCATAAATATGAGAAATTGACAATATTAAAAATAATAGATGCAATAGTAAATAAATGGGCCTCCTCGGTGGTTTTAATTAATTGTTGATATATTCAGTTCTGCATTTTCGCGGTTGTCGTGCTAACACTTGGAAAATCCACAAGATTTTTGTGAATAATCTTTTCAAGTAACAAGAAAAAGAAATTCAATTTCTCTTGACTTTAAATGTCATTGACTTTAATGTCCTATGCGCAGGGTCCCGATAACATATGTATATGTGTACATATATTTTACTCCCCTATTTCTGAGGTTGTGAATTATACTGCCGTGAGTCTTTGTTGTGACATCCGTGTTCAAAAGGCACACCATCAGACACAATGCATCGTAAGATCACAGATGCATTGTGATCACAGCAGATTGACAGAAATTGAGGTATGTTGTTGGTACAGTCGCTCAAAAAAATATCCGAACACTGTGGTTGATTACAGAATTCAGAAAAAATATCTGGAACGTGTACAGCAACTGTACACGCTCCAGTTACCGTTCACAGCAAACTGGAGCGTGTGCAGTTACTGCACACGCTCCAGTTTGCTGTGAACGGTAACTGCACACGCTCAATATTTCCGTGAGTGAGCCCACACGATCCAATGTGCTGTGAATATTAACCGCAACCGCTCCAGTTTGCTGTGAACGGTAACTGCACACGCTCCATATTCATTGCATTATATATTCATACGCATTATATATATTAAAAAATATCCGAACACTATGGTCGATTACAGAATTCAGAAAAAAATATCTGGCAACGTTTTTTTAGAAATGAGTGATCTGGCAACCTTCGTGTCACGTGACACTAAGGTTGCCAGATCACTGATTGCTAAACAATCGTTGCCAGATATTTTTTCTGAATTCTGTAATCAACCATAATGTTCGGATATTTTTTGAGCGACTGTACAATATAGTAAAAACAAGTTCTATATCATGCTCAGCTCTTCTAAAGTACACAGCGTTTTTTAGAATATCGAACAAATAGAACGCTAGAACATTTAATGATATTAGGGCAAGAGAAAGGAGTGCATATTCCATTCTTTCTCCCCGTTACATCTGTTCTTGGAGACTAACGAGCATTGAGAAGATCCTTCGCATAATTATACAGTAATAAATTATCACAGAAAAACGTTCTATAGACAAGGAACCCTCAACTCCTGATAACAGATGGCGCCATTGGTGAATCAACAGGAATGCTTATATGTCACTTTGTTGAAGATGTTGATAATCTAGCGGTTATCACTTCCGAAATGCTTCTGGGAGACCTGGGTTCGAATCCCAGTCAGGACAACCATTTTTTTTCAACTTATTTTAATACAGTTATCCCAAAAAAACTGAAAGAATGCGTGAAAACCAGAGGCAGACATTCGGATGAATAATGAATGTATTGACTGTGAGCTTTCGATTCTGTGGGCGTTTGTTATTAATGTTTGCGATTTTGAATAAAACTTATTGTTTGAAAAGTCATGAGAACTTTTGGGACATCCTGTGTTTACATGTTTTAGGAATGTCCAAAATGTGTATACAATTTCAGACACACTCTATATATATGCATTCATTTCAATTCTAATATACCTTTTTTCTTGATTCAGGTTTCAGGAAACATCAACAATTTTTATCGACTTCGTAGGCGATGGCCAACTGAAGCAGACAGAAAAACAACTCTTAAGAACGTTCACAGTAACGAGTATTTTATTTACTAAAGATGTATCCATTAAAATGTGTCATGTACAGTTTTTTTTTTCCTTTGTAAAAAGTTTTATCGACAAAAATAAAATCTAGATATTCAAACAGACTTTGCGTTCATTTCCAAAAGAGGCTTTGACTCTTGAATTTACAAGGTCATCGAGGATTTGAAAGTCATTAGAAATTTTTGCTGAGCAGTATTAAATGCACTTGATATCATTTTTGTTTGTAACAAATAAACAAAGAAAGATTCTAGAAATACACGTAACTTGTACAGGCCTTCTCATACAATGTCATAACCAGGATAAAGCTCCGTACTTTATGAATATCGAACATCGCAATGGGATGGAACAAAATACTATGTTTATCCCAGGTTACTTTGATAAGAAGGCAATAGTCTTTTTGTTACATAACGTATGGAGAGAAATGTTTTTATTAATTTTACTATAATATTTTTTCAGGCAGTTTTAGGATATACCTAACAAATGAATATTACTCTTATCGCAACAATAAAAAAAATAATTTTATTTTTTATTCATCGGACCAGACGATCTTCTTCCCATCATTCAAGGTCTAGTTTTGATGCTCGCGTGCCCATTGTAGGCGGTTTCGACGGTGAACTGAGGTTAGCAAGGGCACTTGGAGCGCCCTGTGGCTATGCAGTTACATTTTCAACAGGGTTCGATATACTGTGTGTTGTGGGTTGGGTTGGGTTGTTTTACCTCTGAGCGGCACTTTTTTGCACACCATGGGCTAAATGGCCAGGTCACATGGACCCCGAAAGCTCAGAGAAGGTTGGGGGAGGGGACCCACTGGAACAGCTGTTGGGAGACAGACAGTAGCCTCCCGTCAAGGTCATCCAGCGTGTTCTTTAACGTGCACAGGGTATGGCTCTCCCGCACACGGGGCCACGGCTTAACGTCCCATCCACGGACGACGGCCTTTCCAAGCCCATCGGTGTCCCCTACTGACCGTGGGCAGGGCGGGGAATTTTGAGGAGATAAATCTCAACGCTGCCCCAGCTGGGACTCGAACCTGGGAACTACAGATTACGAGCCTGGCGCGCTACCGACTAAACCACCCCCGCCCCTCTGCGTGTTGTGACACATTACTCCCGTCACTAGCATTCAAATTAGGACGAGTTGCTCCATAATATCCCTTCTGTTGGCTCGTACCATACGGGATAGCCTTTGCTCACCTCTAGTATTGATGAGCCGTGGTCGGCCCACATCTTGTCGGCGGTTCGTGGTTTTTCCCTCCTCAGACCACTTTTTGAAAGTTGACTACGGCTGACCGTGAACACCCCACAAGCATTGCCGTCTCAGAAATGCTCTAACCCAGTCGTCTAGCCATTACAATTTGGTCTTTGTCAAATTCACTTAGGTCCGCTGCGTTTCCCATCTGAAAAACAAGGAATTCCATCTGAATCTCCGACATGTCCTTCAACGTTATATAGAAATCAAACCACAATCTACAAGTACTAGAACATGAAAATTGGGGTCTGGGGATGTTTCAGGTTGTAATTCTGGAAAACGTTAATAAATTTTGGATCCGGTGGATCCTTTTAGGTCAAAGTTCAAACTTAGATCTACCTGTGCTAGAGAGCTAAAAACCAGTTTCTGGGGTTATTTTGCAAAATTTTGGATGCGATGAGTCCTTCGAGATCAAAAGTGAAATATCAATGTACCAGTGTTAGGAGGCTAAAAATTGGTGTCAGGGTTTTTTTAGTTCTAACGATGCTGGAGGACTAAAAATTGGTGAAAAGGGCTATTTCGGGCACTCAGAAATAATAGGAATTTTCAGATCTGGTGTCGCATTCCAGATAAAATTGGGGTCGAAATGATTAGCTGCAAATCAAGAGGTGATGAAGGCACCAACTGATTCTAGTACGTAATATCATCGGAGGAGTTGCTTTGGCTTTCATATTCAAGGTAGTCTTGGTTTATCCAAACCCTTAGTCTCCTTCATCTTACATCTTACTTCATACAATAATGCGACTTGAAAATTTTTGTGTCCCTATATTTATATGGGCGGGGGTAGCTCAGTCGGTAGCGCACCAGGCTCGTAATCTGTAGTTCCCAAGTTCGAGTCCCAGCTGGGTCAGCGTTGAAGTTTATCTCCGCAAAATTTCCCCGCCCTGCCCACGGTCAGCAAGGGACACCGATGGGCTTGAAAAAGCAGCCGTCCATCGGATAGGACGTTAAGTCGTGGCTCCGTGTGCGGGAGAGTCATACCCTGTGCACGTTAAAGAACACGCTGGATGGCCTTGATGGGAGGCTACCATCTGTCTCCCAACAGCTGTTCCAGTGGGTCCCCTCCCCCAACCTTCTCTGAGCCTTCGAGGTCCATGTGACCTGGCTATTTAGCCCATGGTGTGCAAAAAAGTGCCGCTCAGAGGTAAAACAACCCAACCTAGGATAGACAATTGAAGTTCATTTAAGCTAAGGAAAAAACGTTCAATGATTTGGAATAAGTGATAAACTAATTATTAGATGTTTGATCATCAGAATTTTTCCGAACGTGAAAGAAACATTGAAACGAAAATGTTATCTTTGCAAGATTTTAACAATATATTGGGGAGACATTTGCTGAAAATAAATTTCCGCCAATGCGTTGCTGATTTCAAACGTAATAATACTTTGCCAAAAACTTGACCCGAGGCTTCCATCTGCTTTCTAAACAGTTGTCCAGATGATCTCCTTGTGGGGGCGGAGATGCTCAGTCGCTAGCGCGCCAGGCTCGTAATCTGTAGTTCCCAGGTTCGAGTCCCAGCTGGGTCAGCGTTGAGATTTATCTCCGCAAAAATTCCCCGCCCTGCCCACGGTCAGTAGGGGACACCGATGGGCTTGGAAAGGCCGCCGTCCGTCGGATGGGACGTTAAGCCGTGGCCCGGTGTGTGGGAGAGCCATACCCTGTTCACGTTAAAGAACACGCTGGATGGCCTTGACGGGAGGCTACCATCTGTCTCCCAACAGCTGTTCCAGTGGGTCCTCTCTCCCAACCTTCTCTGAGCCTTCGGGGTCCTTGTGACCTGGCCATTCTAGGTGTGCAAAAAAGTGCCGCTCAGAGGTAAAACAACCCAAATCCCTTATACAATTATGTACTTTATAGTTTGATTGCCTCGCTTTATGTTTTATAGATCCCGGCCTGGACATATCCGCAGACCGATTTGAGTGTCTGAGATAAATTCGCTGATTACGCCAAGTCAACCGATCACGACAGTTGTTCCGCAGTGTTTTTACAGCAAAATGGATGCACATTTTTCAATTTGAACATAAAGCTGTTTTCGTTCTTGTCTTTGGAAACAAATGAAGAGTTAGAATTTTTTTTTTAAAACGTGGTTTTTCCATTTATCAGATACATTAAAAGTAAAAAAAAAATCAACGGTAACATTTCAAAAGCTATTCTTATTACTCCAGAAATAGAGATTTTGAACAAGAAAATAAAGAAAAAAATTAATAATTTTGCACAGCATTTCCAAAGGAATTAAAAAAAGAAGGCTTTTAAAATCGCTGGAAATTCCGCAAATAGTTGTTTATGCGCCAATTTACAGCTATGCAAATTCAAGTCATTTTCATTGTGTTCTTACTCATATTATTTGCTTTTTTTGAAAAGTTATGCTTTGCATTGCATTCATTAGCCTAATTCTTGGAGAATTTCTTTTGTTTAATATAGTGAAAGTGTACGCATATGCATGTAGCGAACATTTCAGAAAGTAGGATTTTCGAATCAAAGCTATAGAAACTTTTCGCAACAAATTATTAACATTGCTGAAATGCTAAGAAATTTTGTCATTATAAAGTTGGATCAACATATCGTTGATCCAACTTTGTAATAACAAAATTTGACTTCAAAATACGATCATATACTTATTAACATAACCACTAAATGTCCTTGAAGAAATTCGTGATTTTTGAGTTTAATTTTCATCGCATTTTGTAATTTATTTTTCATCGCCTATATAAAAATATTTTAAATATATATTGAGATAAGTTATTTATTTTATTCATAACAATTGATTGCTTATTCTTAAGAAATAATTTTATTTTAATCAAAATTTACCTACCAATATTAATATTAACAAAAGAACTATATTAATTTACATTGAATCGAAGTAAACATTCGGGAGCTGCTGTTCTTCAAATCTAGTGATGTTCCTGCCTAGAGCGGAGCTAAGAAGCATTTCGAATAATTAGTAACCTATATCTACAAGACGATTAACTCCCGAAGGTCAGCGAATCAATGTTAACAGAATTTGGCATTAGCAGATGATACTTTGTACTGTTGATACTACAGTTAGTCATAGCTTACGATCTGTCGTGTACTACGTAAGTTACATTAGGTTGTTTTACCTCTGAGCGGCACTTTTTTGCACACCATGGGCTAAACGGCCAGGTCACATGGACCCCGAAGGCTCAGAGAAGGTTGGGGGAGGGACCCACTGGAACAGCTGTTGGGAGACAGATGGTAGCCTCCCGTCAAGGCCATCCAGCGTGTTCTTTAACGTGCACAGGGTATGGCTCTCCCGCACACGGGGCCACGGCTTAACGTCCCATCCGACGGACGGCGGCCTTTCCAAGCCCATAGGTGTCCACTACTGACCGTGGGCAGGGCGGGGAATTTTGCGAAGATAAATCTCAACGCTGACCCAGCTGGGACTCGAACCTGGGAACTACAGATTACGAGCTACAGATTACTGGCGCGCTACCGACTGAGCCACCCCCGCCCCCACGTAAGTTACACTGTGAATTTTAATCGACCATGGAACTACGCAATTCACTACAATAAATGATAAAGGATGATTAGTTACAGTAGACGGCAGCAAAATGTTCGTATTTTCACAATTCTAATTTAATTTCTTATCAGAGGTGGAAGAATCAATGACTAAATTAAATCTCTTATGGAACTGAATTAATGAACAAACTAACTCATTTATGGAACTGAATTAATGACTAAACTAAATATCTTTCAACTCTGATTTAATCAATAAGCTTTTAAGATACTATTATTTATTATCTCAATCCAATATTTACTCTTTTAAAGAGATTGATTTCAAAGGAGATTTGAGACAGCAGACAACATTGTAGACGACAGAAACTGCAATATTGAGATATAATTGTTGAGATCCAACACGTGAAAGTTCCGTGCACTCTTTTCTCGCGGAATGAAAAATTAGGTGGGAGAGGGGTTTCTGGTAATCTACGACAGTTCCCACATTAGAAGCTCCCACATTTGTCACTCTGTTCCCTCGTTTTCGTAACATATAGCGGAATACCGCTTTTCAAATTTCTCCTTTTTATAGAGGGGAAGAGAGCATGGGGGTAAATTTTTTATAGCCTGTAAAACTCACTACGTTACAAGTTTAATTTTTTTTCCATAATTTGCTGCTATCGTTTAGCGGGTGGGAAAGATATGGTGGAATGACCATTTTCACAAACACACAAACAAATAAACTGAGAAACCGACATAGGATGAGTGATAATAATAATACACTGTACTCAAAAACTAAATTATTAGGACAAATCCTGAATTCTCGCTTGATCTTACATGACTATGTTTGATCCAATGTATCGAGCATCTAGATTCTGTTTAATAATTAGGAAAAAAGAAATGATAGTGGTATCACTCATATTGCAGCAGTGGTGAGGAGATGGCTCAGTCGGTAGCGAGACAGGCTTATAATCTGTAGTTCTCTGGTTCGAGTCCCACCTGGGCCAGCCTTGAGATTTATCTCCACAAAACTCCCCGCCCTTGGTCAGTGGGGGACACCGATGAGTTAGAAAAAGTGGCCTTCTGTCAGATGAGACGTAATGCCGTGGCCCCGTATGCCTCTGAGCGGTACTTTTTTTGCACGCAATGGGCTAGATGACCAGGTCACAAGGACCCCGAAAGCTCAGAGAAGTTTGTGGGAGGGCCCCACCGGACAGCGCTTGGGAGACAAATGGTAACCTCCCGTCAAGGCCACCCATCGTGTTCTTTAGCGTGCACAGGGTATGGCGATCCCGCACACGACGGACGGAGGCCTTTTCAAGCTCATCAGTGTCCCCCTACTGACTGTGGGCAGGGCGGTAGTTTTGCGGCGATAAATCTCAACGCTGGTGCAGCTGGGACTCTTGGTTTTTCTTGGTTTTTCCGTAGTAATCGCACATTTTAATTTCGTCATTCACTTGCATTTCATGCACCGTGGCTCGTACGAATGCTACCAGCTATTTTGAAAATATACAACTATAAAGTCCCAATAAGAGCAGACAAAACGATTCTAAAAATAATTAAAAATGATAGAGATTTTATCCTAACCTCAGGTGCATATATCAAATTCCAGTCGAAATGCAAGTGAATGACGAAATTAAAATGTGTGATTACTACGGAAAAACCAAAAGACCCTTCAGGCAAAGACCAAAGAACACAAAAGAGATATTCATAACCGGAAACAACACAGCACTGGCAAAAGCTATCTACCGCAGTAATGCAATACCGAAATTTAATAAAGCTAAAATTATTTGTCCTCCAACAACACAATACCGGCTCGATTAGGCCGAACAGTTTAAAATATACAAGAATAGAAGACATAGCATCGATGAAGAAATTTACGCCATGCCAGCCTGGAAACTTCTTCTTGATTATCACACGGAGAAGCCCATATTACCCCATACTACAGCCATAATGAACCATTCTGGGAAACCACCATCGAAACTTCTGGGTCGGAAATACACCAGAGTGCATGCACCGCCTTCGGACCGTTAACTACTTCCACGTTAACTACATCCCCAAAATTTTTTACCTTACACTTGAAAAATCTGCTGCCGAATAAACAGCGAATGTGGTCGTGTGCCTCCTGTGCATACGACAACTGTCAGAAGAAGAGGAGAACCGGAAGCTGACCTGACCGTAACGCCGACGTATTCAAGTCCACTCTAAGTACTTCTTTTAAATAAATATAATATAAATAAATACCCCCTCAAGCGGGGAGTGGGGCGGGGGTGCTCAGTCGGTAGCGCGCCAGGCTCGTAATCTGTAGTTTCCAGGTTCGAGTCCCAGCTGGGTCAGCGTTGAGATTTTTCTCCGCAAAATTTCCCGCCCTGCTCACGGTCAGTAGGGGACACCGAGGGGCTTGGAAAGACCACCGTCCGTCGGATGTGACGTTAAGCCGTGGCCCCGTGTGCGGGAGAACCATACCCTGTGCACGTTAAAGAACACGCTGGATGGCCTTGACGGGAGGCTACCATCTGTTTCCCAACAGCTGCTCCAGTGGGTCTCCTCCCCCAACCTTCTCTGAGCCTTCGGAGTCCATGTGACCTGGCCATTTAGCCCATGGTGGGACACCGAGGGGCTTGGAAAGACCACCGTCCGTCGGATGTGACGTTAAGCCGTGGCCCCGTGTGCGGGAGAACCATACCCTGTGCACGTTAAAGAACACGCTGGATGGCCTTGACGGGAGGCTACCATCTGTTTCCCAACAGCTGTTCCAGTGGGTCCCCTCCCCCAATCTTCTCTGAGCTTTCGGGGTCCATGTGACCTGGCCATTTAGCCCATGGTGTGCAAAAAAATGCCGCTCAGAGGTAAAACAACTTCCCCCCCCCCAAGCAGCTGCTTGCAACAGAGGTCTGACAGGAGCCTGTCAGTTTATATGCCATGCCGAGTGGTTAGCGCGCTTGGCTACTGATCTACGGGACCTGGGTTCGAGCCCCGGGTAAGGCATGGATGTTCGTGTTGTTTTTCTGCTGAGGTCCTGCCATCCTCTCAGATCTTCTACTGTGGCATATAAACTGACAGGCTCCTGTCAGACCTCTGTGGCAAGCAGCTGCTTGAGGAGGTATTTATTTATTTTTTATTTATTAGAAGGCCTGAGAGGATGGCAGGACCTCAGCAGAAAAACGATACATACATCCATACCTTACCCGGGCTCGAACACAGGTCCCTTAGATCAGTAGCCAAGCGCGCTATTTTTTATCCCTCTGCAAAAAATCCTCTGGATACTTTAATGATACCAATGGTTGCTATACTTTTACCTACAGCATTATTGTGAAATTTACGAACGCTTGAACAACGTGCTGTGTTTCGAACTTTATTTTGTGATCTCTTGTTTGGGTTTTGAAAATCATTTTGGCTTGCCGAAGGAATTAAATTATATTTTCAAATAACATTTCCAGATATTGTCGAAGGATACAAAATAGTTCTTTATATGAACCTTTCAAACGATAGGCAATTCAGATATTAACAACCTTATTGGCGTTTTCGAACTCGCAATTAAGTTTCACTTAAAGTAGTATGGTAACAATTCATTTACCTGGTGCTGCCATCTATGGCTTAGAACACTAACTTCTCTTCCGTAAATATTAAATTCTCCAATAATCTCAGTTTCCCCTTAAAGTGCCATGTGATTTATTCCAAAGTTTTAGTGATGAAGGAAGCCAATATTTGGAATGCACGTTAACTTCGAATATGACGGAACTGAAATCTTGCATGGAGTCATGAATTAAATAAGATATATTTGAATCGGTTCCCGTGGCCGAGTGGTTAGCACGCTTGGCTACTGATCTAAGGGACGAGTTCGAGCCCCGGATTAGGCATGGATGTGTGTGTCGTTTTTCTGCTGAGGTCCTGCCATCCTCTCAGATCTCCTACTAAGGCATATAAACTGACAGGCTCCTGTCAGACCTCTGTGGCAAGCAGCTGCTTGAGGGGGTATTTTTTTTTTAATTATCAGTTGCTAAGAATCGAAATAAGGATCATTAGATTTTTGTGATGAAATCGAATCAGAAATGGTCAGCTGACTATGACAGTATTAAAATAAGGGGTCATTGGCTTCTTAGTATGGGTTTATATTGGCGATTCCGAACTTCCACGGATGTGATAGGAATTTGGGATTGTTGCATTCTAATGTGGATTTAAACTGTGATTGTAGGTTTGCGTCGCCAACGTCAAAATATTTCTTAAATTGCTTCACAAATTTACAAGATCATAGGAAATCTCAAAAAGTAAAGTTAAAATATCAAACTACCAAAGCAATTTTAAGCGGTCTTGAATCATGCATTATTTAAGTGAGAATAGAGCAAGCTGCGCACACGCCAGGCTCGTGATCTGCAGTTCCCAGGTTCGAGTCCTGCTTGGGCCAGTGTTGAGATTCATCTGGGCAAATGCCCATAGTCAGTAGGGAACACCTATGGGCTAGGAAAGACCGCCTTCCGTCGGATGGGATATAAAGCCGTGGCTCCGTGTGCGGGACAACCATACCTGTGTGCGTTAAAGAACACACTGGATGGCTTCGATAGGGAGGTTACCATCTGTCTCCCAACGCTGTCCAGTTGGTCCCCCCACCTTCTCGGAGTCCTTATGACCTGACCCTTTAGCCCATTGTGTGAAAAACAAGGGCCACTCAGAGGTAAAAAGCAACCCAACACACACGACGATTTCAGTGAAGAAGTGTAAGAAGTTATAGACTTCCTCCATGCTGAATGTACGGACTCGATTAAATTTGCTAGTTTCTATGAACTTCAAGAAGCTATAAATAATCTTACCAGAAGCAGTTAAAACTGCATAAGCAACACTATACTGTTATTTAAATAAAATCTTGCGATTAGATCCCGTATACTACTATTGAACATTATTGACAAATTCTTTATTATGCACTACTTCCTTTTTTGAAAGTGTGCATTCATTACTATGTTGCCAAAAGAAGGACAAGACCCTTGGTTCCATCAGCTTGTCCTGTATGAGAAAAATTTACGAGAAGAATATCTTGAATAGAGTGAAAGAAATTATTGACACGAAAAGGAAACAGTATGAACAGTTTAACTTCAGAAAGTAGCATTCAACTCATCAAGTACTACGGGCGGGGCGGGGGTGGCTCAGTCGGTAGCGCGCCAGGCTCGTAATCTGTACTTCCCAGGTTTGAGTACCAGCTGGGTCAGCGCTGAGATTTATCTCCGCAAAATTCCCCGCCCTACCTACGGTCAGTAGGGGACACCGATGGGCTTGGAAAGACCGCCGTCCGTCGGATGGGACGTTAAGCCGTGGTGCCGTGTGCGGGAGAGACATACCCTGTGCACGTTAAAGAACACGCTGGATGGCCTTGACGGGAGGCTACCATCTGTCTCCCAACAGCTGTTCCAGTGGGTCCCCTCCCCCAACCTTCTCTGAGCCTTCGGGGTCCATGACCTGGCCGTTTAGCCCATGGTGTGCAAAAAAGTGCCGCTCAGAGGTAAAACAACCCAACTACGGGTAGTTGAAAAGAAAGCAGATGACAGAAAATCAAACGAACGATTGCCGCTGAACGTTCACCCTTGAACAGAGGGGTTAGTCTTTAAGCTCATAAACTTTGATTTCGTATTTGAACTAAAGAAACTCATCCAAAACTACTACACTAGCAGAATATTTCAAGTGATAGCTAAAGATGAATTATCTAGTGCCAAGCCTATAGCTTCTGGGGTCTTCAAGGGACATTTAATATTTGCATTGCTGATATCTTAAAATTTGATAGAATACACTCTGCATAAGATTCAGCCTTCCTGAAATCATTACTTTCACAAGATTTCAGGAAATGTTATCCAATTTCTACTATTGGATAATTTTATTACTTTTCGATGGAGAACCAAGGTTACACTAAAAACGTTTAGCGGTGTTTTCAACCCGTAAGAGGCTACATCACGTCTCAGACTTTAAGCTGTTTGATAAACAGATCGTATGAAAAGTATATGCCAATTATCTAGATGTGAAGTACATATTAAATTGCATCCACTGCTGAACAAGTGTTCAACAGTAACTATTGATATACAACTTGATTATCAGGCCTAGTTTCATGTATGTTTCCTCTGTGTGTGGTTATTGCAATGAGACATGTCTAAGAAAGACAAAATCATTCTAAAGCAAAGTATTACGATCAGTTGTGGCAGCCCTCTAGTCGTCCGAAATAAAATTATACTCCGTGATCACGAGATAATAGATCGTCTGCAGATGAGTGCATTGAATCTCAGGCAGAGAAGTTCTTTCTGAATGTAGCGAATCAGAGTAATCAGTTAATATCTGATACTGTGAACTATGGGGGTGGCTTAGTCGGTAGGCTCGTAATCTGTAGCTCCCAGGTTCGAGTCCCAGCTGGGTCAGCGTTGAGATTTATCTCCGCAAAAATTCCCCGCCCTGCCCACGGTCAGTAGGGGACACCGATGGGCTTAAAAAGGCTGCCGTCCGTCGGATGGGACGTTAAGCCGAGGCCCCGTGTGTGGGAGAGAGCCATACCCTGTGCACGTTAAAGAACACGCTGGATGGCCTTGACGGGAGGCTACCATCTGTCTCCCAACAGCTGCTCCAGTGGGTCTCCTCCCCCAACCTTCTCTGAGCCTTCGGGGTCCATGTGACCTGGCCATTTAGCTCATTGTGTGCAAAAAAGTGCCGCTCAGAGGTAAAACATCCCAACTGTGAACTATGATTCAGTTTATCATCAAACATCTTAAAGACCAAATCTCTTTTTTTAACTGAAATTTATTCGTCGCTATCCCGAGTGATTTCTCGCCATCCTTGCATTTTTTGCACCATAATTTGGCTTATTCTTTTGATGTCATTGCTATTAGCATACATTAGTTGAAGCATTTATGATCTTTGATCTTTAACTATGTATATGAATATTCGATGAAAAGTAGTTTTTTGTTAAGATCAATTTCTAATGAAAAATAGATTTTAATAATAATAGAAAAAACTTTTCGCTGATACATGCCGATTTTATCAATACGTTACCGATCTTATCGAAATGATGATTTTAAATATTGTGAAAATGAATATAAGAAAATGTCAGAGTTTTTGCAGTGGTAAAGACACACACTTTTAAGTAAACCCTTCAAGTACTAGTAATTAGTTAAACAAAATCCTAGAGAAGTAGGAGGTGTTGTTTAACGATTGTCTTAGCTGCAGTTTAAAAACTATTTATTGTCCTTTACGAAAACTTCGTAGGGACAATAAATACGAAACTACAAAACTTTCGGTCCGTAAAGTAAGACAGTGTTCTCAGCGATGTGTTGGTTTTTCTAAATATCATAGACATAGTTTCTGTTTTACATTAATCTGCTCTCCTTCATAAGTGATTTCGTCACCAGGAGTTGTTCTACATTTCCACTGTTTTCAAAAAGATTCCGCTACGATAATTCTCATTGACAAAATGTAATATTCCGCTTTATTAGGTTTATAATGCCTTAATTTTCTATTAATTACTTCTACTCTGGCATATCAACTGACAGGCTCCTGTCAGACCTCTGTGGCAAGCAGCTGCTTGAGGGGGTATTTATTTATTTATTATTTATTTCATTACTATTAAATTAAATCTCGATATTTTACATATATTTTATATGTACAATGAGGCTAATAACTCATTGAATCAAGTGGTAATTCTCGATTCTGCTGCCATCTACTGCTAGGAAGGAGAACTACAGGATCCTGCTACTATTTAGGGCAACGGAAGGTAACTGTAGGCTACAATTATAAGGGCGGGGCGATGGCCTCAGATGGCACATATTTGGGGCAGCAAAGGATTACCCAAATTTAAACCTCTTCTCAAGTGAAATTTTTATATACCACAATTATAAAACTTATAGTTGCTATCTTTTAGATGCAGTAATGGCAATTATTATTTTAAACTCCTTAATCATTGCTATATTTCTACTAATCAGAGATATTTATATGATTTATCATATGAATGAATATATGATTCTATTCATATGAGTAAATAATAAAATATAAAATGGGCCTCGCAATATGAGGAGCCTCAAGAAATGCGAAAAAAATTATTATTTTAATTAATTTAATTAAAATAATAATATTGTTTGGCAGCTAACTACACAAATAATTTTTTAAAAATTACATAAATTTTTGCGGTGGCAATTATTAACACCACGAAAGTCAGATTATGGAACTAGTTTTATAGGTCGTAACATTGCGCACAGCCACAAACTACTAGAATTCGTAAAGATTAAATACAATATGAAATATAATAATATATTATTTACGATTATATAAAAATATTATCTAAATAATCTGAAAGTAATTATACGTTTTTTTAAAAAAAAATATTATTTATAAGAATATTATTTATTTTAAAGAATATTAAAATCTTTAAATACATCACGATATTTAATCACAGATTCTTGGTATGCGAAATGACTAAAGGGAATTTGATCCAATTTATTTCTCTGAGATGTAGTTCAATAGTCCATTACTACCCAACACGATCCTATTCATTTCTCTGAGAGGTGGGGCGGGGGTGGCTCAGTCGGTAGCACGCCAGGCTCGTAATCTGTAGTTCCCAGGTTCGAGTCCCAGCTGGGTCAGCGTTGAGATTTATCTCCGCAAAATTCCCCGCCCTGCCCACGGTCAGTAGGGGACATCGATAGGCTTGGAAAGGCCGCCGTCCGTCGGATGGGACGTTAAGCCGTGGCCCCGTGTGCGGGAGAGCCATACCCTGTGCACGTTAAAGAACACGCTGGATGGCCTTGACGGGAGGCTACCATCTATCTCCAAACAGTTGTTCCAGTGGGTTCCCTCCCCCAACCTTCTCTGAGCCTTCGGGGTCCATGTGACCTGGCCATTTAACCCATGGTGTGCAAAAAAGTGTCGCTACACTTTTTTGCACACCATGGCAACAACCCAACCCAACTCTGAGAGGTAGATCAATATTTCGTTACTACACAACACGTCTTGTAACGGAAGGCCGGAGGACTAAGTTATGACGTCGGCATAGCTAATCCTGTCATCCCGTTGCTATTATTATTAGTCGTGTACTTTTATACTAATCTTATCTTAATACTAATGTTTAATAAATATATCTTATTTAGAAGGAAAATTATTCACATTTATTAGCAATTATCATAATGTTAATAAATGCAAACAAAGTTATTTGCAAATAAAGTATATTTATAAATCAACGTTGCTATAAAGAATGGTGTAAAAGTACACCAGTAGTGATAATAGAAATAAAAGTATAAATGAAATCTGGATAATAGACTTCTCTACGTTGACGTTAGAATTTGTCCACTGTCGTTCTGTTATAGGAGGTATACTAGAGCACTGCTTTATGAGAGTTTAGCATTGTGGAACCTATGCACCCTTCTTACTCTGTGAAGTGTGCTACTTCCGTTAAAGCTTTCTGAAATATTCTGAAACTGTTCACGGAAAGCCTTATCTTCGCGGACCGTAGTGGTCCACGGATACAGACTGGGGATCTCTCATCTAGGGCAAGGGAAGAATACGGAACTCCACAGCTCTATTTAGGGAAGGAAAGAACGAGTTATTAATCATAAATAAATTCAAACAAATTTTTGTAGTAAAAATAGTTTATTGATAATACAAAATTTTCCATTGATACATCACGAATCGTAATTTGAGTTCCATTATCGGTATTTCATCGAATTGAAGATATTTGACGATACATTTCAACAATTCTTTACCCATTTTTTTAAAACTAATTTATCGAAAAGGTATTTTAATGTAAACATTTAACATCATTGTTTTACTATTCAAACATAAAAGTCTGAAAGAGAGTGAAGCCCAGCTCATGATTGATGCAATGAAATCACAAATTGAATGATTTCAGATGGTTCAAACAAGCTTGGAAGGGCCACTCTCTGTCGAATGGAAAATTAAGCCATTATCCCGTGTAGAAAGATTGTTGCTCTTTCTCATGTGGATGTCTTCTTCAATGGATGGTATTGAAGAGATATTCCGTCTGTTTCCTATCAGATGCCCATTAGATTCCTTTCTACACGCACCTGGACATTTAGACCAATGCATACTCAAAAGTGCCGTTCAGAATTAAAACCACTTAACAAGATAAATATTTTTAACAAGGTAGCCCTTATAGCACGGCTTGAGTCTCAATTGTGTGAAAGCTGAGAGGTATCTCAGCTAACAACGTGTGCTATCATATTCTTATGGAACGTTATAATTTGTGGCCTGGTGCGGAGAAAGGTCACACTTTGTGCAGGTTAAAAACTCACTAAATGGTTGACATGACTTTCATGTGTCCTGACAGTTGTCTCATGGGTTCCCTTCCCCTAGCCAATTCTGAACCCTTCGGGTCCTTGTGACCTGATCATTTATCCCACTGCTTACCTACTCCTATCTACTAAGCCAATGCGAGTGTCCTTGTGTAAGTGTTTATATCTTGTCTATAAAAAAGAATTTTTTTCTCGTCACTGTATGTGTAAGAAGATGAAACTAAAACTCTAATTTAAATGACGATGTTTTTATATATACGTTGTTTATATGTTGCATGTGAAACCAGGACATGCTACATAAAGCTTCTAGGTTATCTCCGTCCTTTGTTTATAGGGGTACCTTCTTCCTTTTAGAAAAGAAAATTCTTAGAGATGAAAAATCGAGCACTTTTAACACAATTAAGTATCAGCGCTCTTGTATTTCGATTCCCATAGCGGAGGTTTTGTTCGAAATCTTGAGTTCGTGCTTGATAGTAAACATGAGAAACATTCTAGATACTAATTGCTCACCTAACAATTGTAATGGTCAAATTAATTTCAATTTCACATTAAAAGCAATTTCACCAGCAGTTTTTTTTATTGTGACTGAATATCAGATACAAAAGAAGAAGCCTTTCAAGCTCAATGATTCGCTTTCTACAGCAATTGAACTTTTCAACAGAAATCCACAATTCCTTCACACTCCCTACCAATATTTGACTCCACTCGGATTTCGAAGATGACTTTATTGGAATACCAGGAAGATTTCCCATAATCTCTTTCATCTAAAAAGACTGACACCTAATGACAATGAGATGAATGAACATCAGTGAGTCTGAACCACATGAATTTAGTGGGTCCCAAGAGAGCTGAAATTTGATTTTGACATTGCCGTCTAATAGTATAAATTAAAATCCCTTTTAAAATCTAAGAGTATGAAAGCAATTTCAAGTGTTACATCTCGAGATGCACGAATAACATTTATATATTTCTTTTCAAATATGTTTCTAGCAGAAACGTTTGCCATTTAAGTAACAGTAAAACAAAGAATGACAGAAATATGATTTGGGTTGTTTTACCTCTGAGAAGCACTCTTGTTGTACAGAAGGAACTAAATGGCCAGGTGACGAGGACACCAAAGACTTAGGAAAGGTTGCAGAAGGGGACCCAGAGTACTATTGTTAGAAAACAAAAGCTAGAGAGCGTGTTCTTTAATGTGCACAGGGTATGGCTTTCCAGGACAGCGGACTTTCGAAGTTCTTCGGTGTCCCCTTTCTGACCGTGCGGTAATGTGATGACCTTCATCGTCAAGGTAGCCTTGGCCAGGCTCAGCTGATGTTCCCAGTTTTCAGACCCTACCATGCTTGCTTTGGTATTTAATCTTCCAATCCCTACTCTGCACTATGTGAAAAAGGGGAAATCTCTGCATTTGGTAAATGCCATTGTCGTTGGGTTGGGTTGTTTTACCTCTGAGCAGCACATTTTTGCACACCATGGGCTAAATGGCCAGGTCACATGGACCCCGAAGGCTCAGAGAAGGTTGGGGGAGGGGACCCACTGGAAGAGCTGTTGGGAGACAGATGGTAGCCTCCCGTCAAGGCCATCCAGCGTGTTCTTTAACGTGCACAGGGTATGGCTCTCCTGCACACGGGGCCACGGCTTAACGTCCCATCCGACGGACGGCGGTCTTTCCAAGCCCATCGGTGTCCCCTACTGACCGTGGGCAGGACGGGGATAATGACCCAGCTGGGACTCGAACCTGGGAACTACAGATTACGAGCCTGGCGCGCTACCGACTGAGCCACCCCCGCCCCACCATTGTCCGTAGTATGTGAGTTAAGCTGTGCCCTGAGATATTACAAGAGAAGTTAGATACCGAATATGGCATATTAAACACCGTGGGACAAAATAAATCCCTGTGCTTGAAATGTAAATGGGTAATAGCACAGATTTTGTCAATAGTGGCATGATCTCTGAGAAAGATGATTGACGTCTAGGAATCTGGCGATTTAGCGGAGAAAAATCTCAACGCTGGCGCAGGTGGACTCCAGCCTGCGAACTACAGATCACGAACATGGCGTTCTGCTGACAGAGCCAAACCCCTACCCAACAGAACTGTGAATATAGTTGGTGAGTATTAAAAGGAAACATAAATTCAAATGTAACAGAATAAATTTTGATATTTTCATTAATTGTAAACGAGTTTTTTTTTATACGTTGTTTACATCTCGACATACATTGGATGTTCTGATGACAAAAACGAAAGCGATTCGAAATTCAAACAGAGAAATAACAAGTGTGTTTCTTAACTATCACAAATAACGACTGATAATGTAAACACGTCGTGAAAAATGCTGCATAATAGAACAGAGTAAAAATAACTTGCTGAACAATCTATTTTCATCCATGGCACCCTTTTTGATATCAGCACCTAAAATAAAAAAATAGAAGCATAAATGTTAAAAATATTGTTATGAAATGCTTAATCATTTTTAACCAGAGTTTCTTTGTTAAGCAGACATAGATAAAAATGTAAACACGCAGATATGTAACAAAAATAATAAAAATAAGACTTTCCAATTTCTCTGCTCCTTAGGAGGGAATAAAGTCATCATCATCATCATCCTCAAGCAGCCATGGGCTACGGAGGTTCAACCAGACCGTTCAATTTAGTTCTCCAAGCAAGTCTATCCTGAGCTACATCTACTGCATCTGGCCACTGCACACCAATTCTAACAAGGTCCTGTTTGACATTGTCTGCCCACCGCATGATAGGTCTTCCCTTCTTTCTGAGGCCTTTAGGCACACTGTTCATAACCCTATTCGCCAATCTATAATTATTCATACGGGCAACATAGCCAAACCAACGGAGTCTCTCTCTGCACAATATGATGCTAAAGGAGGTTGCAAACTCCTTTGCCTAACCTCATCATTAGTTACAAAGTTGAACCACCTAATGCCCAAGATACTGCGTAAGCATCTGGAATCAAAAGCATCTAGTTTCCTGTTATCTTGTTTACACCGCATCCAAGTTTCACTACCATAACTAACCCTAGAAAGAACCAAACTATTATACAGTCTAATTTCAGTCTTTAGGTTTATACGCCTATTTCTCCACACTCTCCATAGATTCTTAAAAGTCCCGGCAGCAATCCCTATCCGTCTGTTAATCTCATGCCACGTTTATGTAAAACTTAACAGTTCTCAAAGTAACACTCCCACCGAATGAGTAACTGTTGAAAAGAGGAAGTGGAGAAGAGGCAGAGAAGTTTTTAACAAATGTGAACCCTACCTCGATTGTTAAGGCCATGCGAGCTATTCCAATGACGTCACGTGTAGAAAGAATTTTTTTTATAAATTTATGGCAGGTAGTTGTAGGATATACTTCACAAATGAATGAAATATGAAATACACTACATTTATGGCAATAATGCAAAATAAAAAAAATACTAAAACTCTTAAACACGTATTTAATTATTTTCAATTATTTTAATTGATTATTGTTTTACTCATTTGTAAGGTATGACTTAAAAAAGCAGCTTGCAATAATATTACCTCAAATTTTAAAATCATTTTCTCTCCATACGTGACATCATCAAAAGAGCTGTGATGACCTTCATCGTCAAGGTAGCCTTGACCAGGCTCAGCTGATGTTCCCAGTTTTCAGACCTCCCATGCTTGCTTTGGTATTTAATATTTCAATCCCTACTCTGCACTAGGTGAAAAAGGGTAAACTCTGCATTTGGTAAATGCCATTATCCGTAGTATGTGAGTTAAGCTGTGCCCTGAGATGTTACAAGAGAAGTTAGATACCGAACATGACATATTAACGCCGGGGGACAAAATACTCCCTGTGCTTGAAATGTAAAAGGGTAATAGCACAGATTTTGCAAATAGTGGCATGATCTTCGACAAGGATGATTGACGTCTCCGAATCTGCGAGATTGTCCCACAGCTTCAATTTGCCTCGCCACCAACTTTCAATTATTCCGTGAATTTCATTCCTATTGAGGCGGACGCGAAACAAATCGATGCTCTTCAGATTCCAGAACTCCTGTTATTCTCGTCTGAGACCAGGACACTATTTTACAAATTCTGCGATATTACGTGGTTACTTTTCAGAGCATGGTAGTGTTTAAGTCCTCGACGTTTAATATATCATATAAGGTATATGGAGTTAAATTGATACGGTATGTATAAAGAACAGAATTAAATTAGTGCTATTTTTTACACTTATATGTCCTTACAATTTACTAAATAATATATATCTTACTTTCAGTTGTATTTTCCACATATGGCAATGAAAAGAAATAAGTATCTTCAGAGTCTAGCCATTGATTCCTTGATGAATGCTTCCGCTTCCATAACCTCCATTAATTTCTGGTTTTATTCCACTTCCATAACCACCATTAACCCTTTGGTTGAAGCCATTTCCATAGCCTCCTTGATTGAAGTCATTTCCTTGTCTTCCATTACCACCTTGATGGAAGCCATTTTCTTGTTTTCCAATGCCTCCTTGATTAATGCCATTTCCATAGCCTCCGTTACCTCCTTGATTTCCATAGCCTCCGTTACCTCCTTGATTTCCATAGCCTCCGTTACCTCCTTGATTTCCATAGCTTCCACTGATACCATCGTTAATGCCGCTTCCATAACCTTCATTGGCTACAGATTGGAAGGCTCCCCTTCTCCTGGGGAAAGGTCTACGATATCCTCCATAGCGTCCATAACCTCCATATCCGCCATAGCCTCCATACCCGCCATATCCGCCATAACCTCTGTAGCCGCCATACCCTCGGTTGCCATTAGGATTGAATGGTCTATATCTACCCTGGTAAGGAACATAAGGCCTACGGTAACCGCCACCAAATCCGACCTGGGCATCGACTGGAATCAAGATCAGGATCAATACAACTAGAAGAATCTGAAAAAGAAATCATAATTTAGAAGATGAAGGAAATCTTAGTCTGCTGATGCTTCATATTTCTTCTTTCTTTCAAACTTTTAATTTCTAAGATTAAATAATAATCAAGCAGTAAAATTCGAGTATTCTGTTCCATATTTGAGCAATTAATGAAACAAAATGTAAGAGTTAGTATTTGATAACTATCAATATACAAGAGTCACGATTATCAGAATTCTAGCTATCAATATGCAAGAGCAGTGATAGATCCCAGCATAGGCATATGAGGCGTTCGCCTAAGGCCTAGACATTCATAGAAGTCTGAAAGCATGCAACAATCGATTTTTTTGCAGCATTTTGTTTAGTAAAATATTTTATATCAAGCATAATATACTACATTCGTACACATTTCGTATTTTTATTTAGGTTAATGCTAAAAATTTTATTTTTTTAACTACACTACAAATAAGAGATATTTATTTTTGCTTATAATTCTTTTTTTTAGCTTTGAATATGGGCAAGGTTTAGCAAGACGGTCTTCTCAATTTAGTTTACATATCGTAAATATTTATTTGTGCATTTCTAAAATTCAGTTTTTTTAACCTTCTGCATACTATTTGTAAGTTGCAAAATGTTCTGTAGATTCAGTAATCCCCACCCCAAATCTTTTACGCCTAGAGCCTACGGATACTTTAGTCCTCCGCTGTGCAAGAAAGTTACGTTTAGCAGAGATCTAGCTATCACTATGCAAGAGAGTTACGTTTGGCAAAGTTCTAGATATCCGTATGTAAGAGAATCACGTTAGCAGAGTTCTATTACCAATATGTAATAGAGTCAAGTTTAGCCGAGTCCTAGTTATTAATATGCTAGGGTCACGTTTAGCAGAGTCCTAGCTATCAATGTACAAGAGAATCACGTTTAGTAGAGTTCTAGCTATCAGTATTCTAACTATCAATATGCAAGAGAGTCACGTTAGGCCGAGTTCCAGTTATCAGTGAAAGAGTCACGTTAGCAGAGTTCTGGCTACCAAGGTGTAAGAGAGTCACGTTTAGCCGAGTCATAGTTATTAATATGCAAGAGTTACGTTCAACAGAATCCTAGCTATCAATATGTAAGAGAATCACGTTTAGTAGAGTTTTAGCTATCCGTATGTAAGAGAGTCACGTTTAACAAAGTTCTAACTATCAATATGCAAGAGAGTCAAGTTTAGCCGCATTCTAGTTATTAATATGCAAGAAACATCTTTAGCAGAATCCTAGCTATCAATATGTAAGATAATCACGTTTAGTATAGTTCTAGCTATCTGTATGTAAGAGAGCCATGTTTAGCCGAGTTTTAATAATCAGTATGCAAGAATGTTAATACCTACATACATTACAAACTTTACACTATGTTTCAAGCTTAAACATTATGTCAGAATGCGTATTTGTTTCAATGTGCGGATTCGCTTTGCGTTAAAACTTAAAGTTACTTTAAGACAGTTTTTGATTTCACATGGAAAGATTTTAAAAAATTTTATGCAACAGCCGAAACAACTTTGTGCGAATTTTTATGCAATGACATAATAAATTAATTGAAAAACTCCGCGCCAAATTTGTGCTGGAAAGCTAGTTTAATTTAATTTGTAGCCTGGAATGAAGTTATAGCTATATAGAAGCAAGAAATTACAAATTGCAGCCAGTTATAAGCAATAAATTGTAAATTGCAGCCAGGTATAAGCAATAAATTGTAAATTGTAGCCAGGTATAAGCAAGAAATTGCAAATTATAGATAGATACAAGCAAGAAATGTAAATTGTAGCTCTGTCTATTATTCGGAAATTTATGGTGTATAGAGAATTGTGAATGCGTAGAGAAATGGAGAATCATAACACAACTACCCAGCATTTTGACTACCAAACATTAAAATGGGAACAACTCCATTTTAATCTTTGAAACAAGTGCACCTATGTTTCGATTTATACGGTTTCGGTTTTACAACGATAAAAAAAATGTAACCAGTTTCGATTTAGAAGGTGATAGACTCGGTTTCATGTAAATCAAGAAAATGCAATCGGTTTGGCTTTACACGGTATGGATTACGATTTTTTTCTACCAGTGGTTATTATAGCATCAAGGGGGATTATTATCACAAAAATCAATTAAATGATTTCAATTGACATAATTTATTTTCAAGAAGAAACAGATAGTAGTAAATTCCTATATTAATTAAATCGTCATCTCTAACAAGTTACGTTTATATTCTTTCGCTAAAATTATATTCTTGCCATTGCAATGTAGTCTGCCTCGCAACATCTTATAATAAAATGTAGCCTGTTTTGAATTGGCAGCGAGATCTGACTTTTCTAGACTGAATTTTTAAGACTAGTAAAAAACATTTTTATATAATTTTTAGCAACATGTTTAACTTTGTAGACTATTATTTAGGATAAATACAGCTGATTCATACGTACACTGTTTCATAAAATATCATATAAATACTATTTTTACAAAATAAAGCGCTAAGTATTGGTACAAATGTTAAAGTTCTAATTTATATTCAGTTGATGAATATCCTTCTTTCAAATTTCGTCTTCAAAAAGAAATCTATGAGATAACAATCTAAGTTTATCTGAATTACATTAATGCTTATTATTACTGCTGAAGTGAAATTTGAGATAAATATGCATAAATAAAACTTTCAACGCACGTTTATTCATCTGAAAGGTGAAACAAACTTTCACAGTTTTAAATGAATTGAAAATCGGATCCACGAATTTAATGATATTGAAAAACTTCTTTATAAAATGTTAATAGCCATTTTTACACTAGCCTGTGCGTCTTGTATTTTTTGAATTTCTGTTTTTAATTATAATTTATTTTGGAAATAGAACGTAGTATGAATCTTATTTTTTCGGAACCTATCGCACTTTTTCCCATAGTTGTTGGTTTCGATTTGCTCGGTGATTTACCGGAACTTATTTACCACGTAACTCGAGGGATGGATGCTATTGTGTCTTGGCATAATGCATATGCCCCGCAGGGGTAACTCTCGATGTATTTGTCAATTTCTAACTTTCTATATAAAAATAGATTGGGAAACTTTTACTAATATTTTACGTTAAATTTAATTTATTTTTCAAAATGCAGTTAAGGTTAGGTATTATTAAATTAAAAAAAATGAATAAATACCCCCTCAAGCAGCTGCTTGTCACAGAAATCTGACAGGAGACTGTCAGTTTATATGCTATAGTAGAAGGTCTGTGAAGATGGTGGGACTTCAGCAGAAAAACGACACGAATATCCATGCCTTATCGGTGGCTCGAACCCAATTTCCTCAGATCACTAGCATGCTAACCACTCGGCCACAGAATGGCTAGTATTATTAAGTAATTTGAAATTGAATTCCAGCTTTCAAATAATATAGTAAGTAAGTAATTATTTATTCCCATTGCATAGACAAATCACACATTTCACATAAAATATTTTACATAACATATTCTCCAAAAGCATACATTCAACTTTAGGAATAGTGAAAGCATCCCCAAAAGTTCAAGAAACTCGCATGTGGGTTTATATAATTTGGTAAAATATTTTGGAAAAGGCAACAAATTTATTACAGAAATCAATATAGATGTGATATCATTTATACTCATTTAATAGCGTAACATATTCTATTTCCAAAATAAATTATAATTAAAAACAGAAACTCAAAACATATAAGACGTACAGGCTACTGTAATAATAGCTATTAACATTTTATAAAGAAGTTTTTCAATATCATTAAATTCGGAAATCCAGATTTTCAATTCACTTAAAATAGTGAAAGTTTGTTTCATCTTTCAGATTTCTCGGCTAAGTATTAAATATATTTGGCGCTAAATATATATAATAAGCAGCGCTACTTAAATTTTGAAACTTAAAATTTACTAAAACTACTTAGTTTCTACATTATATTGCAAAAGGAGTCCGGACACTTTCATGTTAAATGAACAAATAGCCACATTCAAATCTATTTAACTTTGGAAATAAGCATTTTGCGGAAAAAAGTCACTAGAATAAATTGGAGATCTCGGTCAGAGCTCTCTAAATCCCCATTTTCTGTAATATTAATCTAATATTTAAAGAGTTATGGAAGCTAAAATATTTAACAGATGTTATCACACACCACACTTCAAAACATTTTCCCCCCAAATTGATGAAAACTTCAAAAATCCTTACACAAAATTAAAATATCGCATTTACATTGCGAACAACTTGTTATAACAGGTGATTTAACTTTTTTAAGTAAATTTTCAAAACTAGTAAAAGTTCCACTTAAATGTTTCAGCTTCCATAACTCTTTAAATATCGGATTAATATTATAGAAAATAGAGATTTAGAGAGCTCTGACCGAGATCTTCAATTTATGTCTAGAGATTGTTTTCCGTAAAAATTTTATTTTCAAAGTTAAGTAGATTTGAATTTCGTTCACTTAACATGAAAGTGTTCAGACACGCTTTGTAATATAGTGTATTTCTTTAATCTTCAGGGTTTTCGTTCGAATGTTACATACGCCTTACAGAATTGTAAAGGTACTGAGGTTCTAGTCCCTCTGCAGCTAATGGCAACCCTTCCACAATGTTGAACACTCATAGAACTAGCTCACATAGAAACAAATTTTAAAACTCTATTGTGTGTTTTTAAAAAAAAAATACAACATGGTAATTATTCTCAGATTACTTGATAATATTTTATGTAATCGTAATAAATTGTTATATTTCATATTACCTTTAATTGTACTAATTAGAGTAGTCTGTGGCTGTGCGCAAGGTCACAATGGGTAAAACTAGTTTCATTGTCTGACATTCCTGGCGCTAATAATTGCCAGAAAAGTAGATGGGTTGGGTTGGGTTGTTTTACCTCTGAGCGGCACTTTTTTTGCACACCATGGGCTAAATGGCCAGGTCACATGGATCCCGAAGGCTCAGAGAAGGTTGGGGGAGGGGACCCACTGGAACAGCTGTTGGGAGACAGATGGTAGCCTCCCGTCAAAGCCATCCAGCGTGTTCTTTAACGTGCACAGGGTATGGCTCTCCCGCACACGGGATGCGCAGGGGATGGCCACGGCTTAACGTCCCATCCGACGGACGGCGGCCTTTCCAAGCCCATCGGTGTCCCCTACTGACCGTGGGCAGGGCGGGGAATTTTGCAGAGATAAATCTCAACGCTGACCCAGCTGGGACTCGGACCTGGGAACTACAGATTACGAGCCTGGCGCGCTACCGACTGAGCCACCCCCGCCCCATAAATGTAGATGAGTGGACCCTCTGTCGCTCCTTCCTCTGTGCTACGTTTAGCCTCATTTAGTTGTCTCTAATTGGGAAAGTAGCAAAGTTTAACTTTTGCTTACCGTGCTAGTAAGGTGTTATTAAATTTTTAATTAAATTTTTACGATCAGCCTGAAATAAAGGAATCTATTAGGAGGACGGTCAACATCATAATAATTTGCATAGACTTTTGACAGTTTTACTCAACAACTGCAGAAATTTTTCTGTTGAACGTTCACGAAACAAACCTTGTTGTAAGGAAGGCTTCAGACCTAGCCACAGAATCCAGTGAAAAACCTTTATTGATTAGCTGTTAAAAGACAGACTCTTCAAAATTGATTTTATATGAAACATTTTTTATTAAAAATTAAATAATTATCATTTTTCTCATTTTATTTGCGGTATATAATAACTTTTTCATTTTATTTAGCATTTATACATGAATTTAATTTTTTAACTAAATGTTCATTTACTCTTAATTATTTCAGGTCTACCGGTAAAAATATTAACATAATTTAATATTAACTTATAAAAAGAAAATTATTGGTTGCCTTCTTTCGTGATTTTTCTAATATCAGTACAGTTTCTGTAAGTGCAGAAACTAAATAATTCGATAATTTTAAAATAAAGTTTGGTAACGCACCTACATTAAACCACAGCATGTTGAACCAAAGAAAAGTCACTCTTGTGCTAATGAATTACATAAAATTTGATAATCATAGACAGCAAATGTTTCTCTCATTGGAAAGAATTGGAATTAAAGCTCAAAAACCTAGTAGGGCATTTGGAAAAAAGAGAATATGCTTATAAATGAATTTTACAGTTTTCAAAGGATATTGATTGACATAATCTGATTTACTGCCCAAATTGTACCATAATGCTTTTGCATTAAGTGAATTTCCTTCTAGAAATTCTAGGATGTACTTTTGTGATTTCTCCATCACTGCTCTGCACCATATCCATTCTGATGAACTTAGAAAGGAAGACGTCTTTCTGAAGGAATGACATACCAGAAAGAGAAACCTATAACAGAAAGCCGTACAACTAAGTTATGACGTCACCATAGTTCCTCCTTCGTTTTCAAAAGAAACTATTCAGCGAATCCAAGATGGTTGAAAATTTTAATAGTTTTGTTTTTAAATTTCGTTTCCCAGACTCAATTGAAAGGACTATTCCAGATATTTCACTGACTTTCTGAATAGAATTTCCGGACGATAGAGGCGAAAGACCCCGAGTGATTTCCGGAATTAACAGTTTCTTTTGAAGAAGGAGAAACTATGGTGACGTCATAACTTAGTTGTACAGATCCCTGTTATACGCGGTGTTGGTATATCATCCCTTCAGATGCAGGGCTTCTTTTCTAAGCTCATCAGAAGAGCAATGATGGAGACATTACAACTTCTGACTTACTTACTTCTGACCAAATGCGACCCGCGGAGATCTGGTTCACTAAGAGTTCAATGAAAATAACTTATGAACTGAAATATTGCATTTTGTTTTCCAGAAATTTAAGACGTGCGGCGAAATAGTAAACGAAAACTTTGGTGAACGCAACTGGCTTTGGTTGCGAGTTGCCGACTATTGGTAGTTCAAACTTGGCGTTGTTTAATTGACATTTCTTGCCACGACCGACAGATGGCAGCAAAGACTTCTTGTCTGCCCAGATAAAAAAAAATATTCCCTCATGCAGCTAGCTTGCCACAGGTTTGACAGCATCATGCCTGTTTATACGTCATAGTAGAAGATCTGTGAAGATGGCGGGACCTCAGCAGAAATACAACACACACACACACATCCATACCTTACCTGGGGTTCGAACCCAGGTTCCTTTGAGCATGATTAGCCAAGCACACTCACCACTAGATACGGAGTTTAATTCAAGTGACCTGCACTCGGAAAAGTTTTCCCTACCACTGGTCGTCAGCGAATGCTCAGAATTTTAAAGATCTAGAAGGTAACAAATTGACATTACAGTTTATTGTAATCCTGGCCAACAAATTTTTAGCTGAACGAATTTATGCCAGTCCGGGAAAGAAATATTGTGGTTTTCATTAAACTTTTCTATTCTTGATGAATGGTAGACTTCATGAGTAACTATAACCCCTCTGGTCTGGATTCTTGAAGCCAGGCATATATCTATTTTATAGATGACAATTATAGTTCATTTTTATCTAGTTGCTATTTGTTATTAGCAACATGTTTTGTCCACGGGAAGAAAAGAAATCAATAAAGTAGTAACTATTGGACAACATCACAATACATCCAACGTAAGACAACTTTTGGAACAAAATATTGAACAAATTATTGAATTTCAAGTGTCGAGAAGGGAAAATTAAAATTCAAGCCGAACCTGTTGCACTGTTATATAGCGCAAAGGTTTTATATCGCTGCCACTACTACGATGCGATTAAAATCCCTGGTTATGGCACTTGTTTCTGATTTTTCCACTACTGTGGCAAAAATTTCAATTCGATGAATCTGTTTATTTCTCATGTTCTCTACTTTGGAGTACAAAGCACAATGGGTCTCAAGTCCCATCATCCAAATTCAGAAAAATAATATACATATATAAACAACTCAAAAATATAACAGGAAGCGCAATATAATTGTGTTGTCTCTGTTATGTTAAAATTCGACTTATTCATTTCAGAATTCTCCACAGCTAGGCCTAAAATTTTATCTTGCACCATATTTCTGGTTTCGCTTTAGCAATTGCACAAAACACGGAGTTTATTCTAAAGTAATATTAGTAATGATTTGCGCTGATGCTACGAAAATATTTGGCTCTAAAACATTAGTAAAGATCTCAAAATATAGTTACCGTTGTGAAAGTTAAACATAGTAAATATATTTTTATACTCACAGCAACTTTCATCATGGGCACTGCCTATGAAACTTTGGAAATGGTTTGGAGTAAAAGAGGCGATAGAACTGAACAACTGTGCTCTTGCATTTATGATATTTATACTCTTCCACAAGGTAAGCAACATCATAAATGAAACAACGTACAAGTTCAAAAATCCCATATTGGGCGAGACACAGTTAACGTGCATAAAGCTTTTATTTTCGGTCAGTGTGTTAGTATGAAATGTAGATAGTACCAAGAGCCCGCATTATGAGGAATAACTACCTACCACGGCCATCAGATAAAGCAGTAGCTAATAGAAATTATCAACGGAAGGCCAAGCTTTTCTCTATAAATGCACCTGTCAGCATCATAGGAGAGTTTCCGGTCAGTGACTGTATTGACATGTTTGTAGCACTTCATCTTCGCCATGATTGTTGTTGCCAAGGCAACGATAATTAAAATATAAACGATGCTTTGTTGTTATATTGTTCACCACTTACAGAGCTAGAATAGCAGCTTGTCGAACAAAGGCAATGAGTAGGCTTGATTCGCCAGTAGTAGTCAGTGCCATTTGAGGTTGTTGCTCTCTTCTGTTTGTGGGATGTATGAAAGATTTGAGCTTTAATTTTGAAGGTGAAAAAAACAAAGGTTATATATCCCTGACTTTTTTTAAAAATAAATCATTTGACTGAAACAGCGCCGGACTTTGACCTTCTGAAGCTCTAAGCTGACAAGTTTAAGTTTTTAAGATATTGCTATCCTGCACACAGGAAAAACGGCTTAAAGTCTCATCAAACGGGCGGCGATATGTTCCAAGCCCAACGATGTCCTCTACTAACCGAAGGCTGGGCGAGAAATTTTGCGGAGATAAATCTCAACCCTAGCCAAGGTGGGACTCGAACATGGGAATTGCAGATTACAAATCTGACTCGCTACCGACTGATCCACCCCAATAACAAAAAATTGACGCGGTGAAAACATTATGCATTGGTATACAATGATGACTGTGTAAAGCTAAGACGAACACAATGTTTATTGTATTGGTTTATTGTATTGTATATGTTATATACATATTATATTCGTATTGGTTTTGTGAAATTGAAGAGAGTTGGCAAAATTTTTAGGAGTTGACAAAATCTTGGGAAGTTGCAAAATTCGAAGTGATTTGGCAAAATTCAAGTTGGATGTAAAAATTTGGATTTTTTTTTTGTAAAAATTATGGCGAGTTGGCAAAATCGGGGCAATTTGGCAAAATCTTGGAGATCACTCCCATCCTCTAAGAGCTAAATTCTGGAGTTGTATTCCTGACAGAGAGATAATTGAATTTATGTAAGGTACCCGTGGCCGAGTGGTTAGCGCACATCGCTACTAATCTAAGGGACCTGGGTTCGAGCCCCGGGTGAAGGCATGGATGTTAGTGTCGTTTTTCTGCTGAGGTTATGCCATCCTCTCATATCTTCTACTGTGGCATAATTATAAACTGTTAAACCTCTGTGGCAAGCAGCTGTTTGAGAGGCTATTTCTTTTCATACTTATTTTGTCAGTTGAGAAATTTTGATTTCCTAGTTACAAAATTTTCGTTCTCTCCCTCCCCCCTAGACATATACTCTTAAAGAACCACCGCGAAAACTTTCTATTTTGAAACGAAAATATGCATTTCTAATGAGTAATTAATTGGGGAAGAAAATATTTTTTTAGGAATAAAGAAAATATAGTTATTAAAAAAATATATACCTTTGTAACGAGCAATATGAATTGGCAAAATTGTTTGGTTATGCACCTAAAAGTGATCAAAAACATCGATAAAAATTAGCCAGGATCAGTACAATCGGTTGTCGATTTACGCGGATTCAATTAAAGCACTTTTCGAATAATGAGGTACACATTATTCTTCAGTGACTCTTCACTAAGTGTGAGTTGGCCAGCCCAAATTTTGAAATTTTAGCACGTAAATTGTGTATAAATTTCACAATACCACTAAAAGATGGCGCTCTAGTCTGATACGTCATATTTGTGCTCTTTGACAGCATGAGTAGGTTTAGAAAGTTTGGTTTTCTTGCTTCTCCAGTTCTCACCCAGCTTTAGTAACTTTTCCGGAATAAAATTGTGTTTATTTCAAGAAAATATTAATTGAAATATCTTTCTTTCCCATACAGTCACAGAGTATAAACATGGCGACAATGGGATCTGTCAAAATCCGACTGTATACGATCACTAATAAGAATGGAATGTACAAAATGAAAACTCCACTAAAGAAACTGTTTACTATAGAGTTCATAGATAAGATTTGTTAGGGAAGAGATATCTCATCAGAGAGACAAAGATCATAAATTTGATGAAAATAAGCATGCCTATCTCAGTCGGAGAAAGGGAAATTTTAAGAAGCATAGGAATGGATAGTTTAACAGATAAAGCCAGTTTTTTGTTTCTGTTTATTACTGCATTTTTTTCGTGTTTTTCTTTTATTTCTTTCGTTGTATTTAGCCTTATCTGTTGTTGTTGGTTCTTTATTTTTTCCGCTTTTTGTGTTGTTTGAATTTCCTTTCTTTTCCATTGTATTGCTATATTAGCCGTCCCATGGCCGAGTGGTTAGTGCGCTTGGCTACTGATCTAAGGGACCTGGGTTCGAGTCCCGCGTAAGGCATGGATGTATGAGTCGTTTTCCTGCTGAGGTCCTGCCATCCTCACAGACCTTCTACTGTGGCATATAAACTGACAGGCTCCTGTCAGACCTCTCTGGCAAGCAGCTGCTTGAGGGGGTATATTGCTATATATATTTTTGTATCATTTCCTTATTACATTTATTTGATTTCTTTACCCAATCACACTATTCAGAATTTACGGTTACATCAGTAGAGAAATAAGTCTGAAATTTTAAGTCCCTTTAACGAATGAAATTTAAATAATAGAAAAAGTTGGAAAATTCGAATCCTGATATATCATTAGTATTTATCTAATCCAAAAAGAATATTTCATTTATTTAAAAAAATTAAATGTCTACAGCTGATAAAAGGTAAAATGAAAACTTTTTTCGACGAGCAGAAAAGAATATCGCCGAATTTTTATTCTTCTTTGGTACTGAGACTAAAAATAAGAGCCAAATAAAATTATGAGCCAATTATAAGATCTCATTATAAGCAGCTGACACATTTCTTAAAATAGTCTGTAAATTACATCTTTTATTTAACAAGTTTGAAAATGAGCATGCTTACGGCAAATATCTCTCCAAAGGCAAGATCAAGGAAAGTTCTCTTCTAAATTATTTGATCAAATATGGACACAGCCTTTATTATCAAGATTTCTCTTGCAACAAGAAAAACCGGATATTTTTGTTCAACGAGCGAGATTATTTTTCTTCAGTCGATGTTTCCTCTTCCGGGTTCTTCGTTGCAATTACGTCACAGGAGATCACGATCCCGACACTTCTTCACCTCGTGATTTGCGGTGCACGCTCCTCTCGATTTATATTTTCCTCAATGCATTGTCTTTAATTCACGACCCAACAAACAGCACCAATAGGGAAAGGAACAATAACTTCCGGACTTTCCAATGTGTCCAGTATTATCAGCAACAAAAAACAATTGCATTTTTAAAGGGTTTTTTTTATTACGAAAACTTATTATATTGGATTGGATTGTTTTACCTCTGAGCGGCACTTTTTTGCACACCATGGCCAGGTCACATGGACCCGAAGGCTCAGAGAAGTTTGGGGGAGGGGACCCACTGGAACAGCTGTTGGGAGACAGATGGTAGCTTCCGGTCAAGGCCATCCGCGTGTTCTTTAACGTGCACAGGGTATGGTACACTCTCTCCGCACACGGGGCCACGGCTTAACGTCCCATCCGACGGACGTTCCAAGCCCATCGGTGTCCCCTACTGACTGTGGGCAGGGCGGGGAATTTTACGGAGATAAATCTCAACGCTGACCCAGCTGGGACTCGAACCTGGGAACTACAGATTACGAGCCTGGCGCGCTACCGACTGAGCCACCCCCGCCCCAATTATATTGGAAACTTAGGGAGTTGTTGCATACCTATCTCGTCGGAGAAAGAAATTTTAAAAAGCATAGGCATGAATAGTTTAATACATAAAGCCAGCTTTTTGTTTCTACTTTTTAATGCATTTTTTAGTGTTTTTCTTCTACTTATTTCGTTGTAATTTAGCCTTCTCTGTGGTTACTGGTTCTTTATTTTTTTCAACTTTTTGTGTTGTTTAAATTTTCTTTTGTTTTCTATATTATTACAATTTTTATTTTTGTATCATTTCCTTATTATATTTATTTGTTTTTTTATATCTTTCCCCTCTGCTTTTTTCTTTAAATTTTTTATATGCATATATTTAAAATTTTCTGTATTTAATTCTGGTGAATTTTCATTTTGTATAGAGTAACACTTGTTAAGACAATACTTGTAGTTGGCAAGGTGATCTTAGCAGTCTCTGTTCTGTTCTCTGAGCTTGCTTGAAAACGTGAAATGAAAATCGAAAGCGTGAAATGCTTCAAAAGCGACTTGCTGTAACTTTTTCTTCTGTCCGTACACGTGAAAGTTTTTTGGTTTAAGAAATAAATTGGTTATTGGTCTCAGTTCTACAGAGAATCTGCGACTTTTGATTCCTTACATATCTGAGATGATATCGGGTTCGAATTTTCGATCCCGAACTAAATTATTTCCATAATTATTGAACCCGAGCTCAGTTGGAGAGAAACATTCCGATACAATCGTGAAACGTATGAACCCAATTCTGTTTTTAAATCCTTTTGTATAGAATTGCACTATGTACAGTCGCTCAAAAAAATATCCGAACACTATGGTTGAATACAGAATTCAGAAAAAATATCTGGCAGCGAGTTTTTTTTTTATAAATTAGTGATCTGGCAACCTTCATGTCACGTGACACGAAGGTTGCCAGATCACTAATTTATAAAAAAATCGCTGCCAGATAGTTTTTCTGAATTCTGTAATCAACCACAGTGTTCGGATATTTTTTTGAGCGACTGTACACAGCTAACGTTCGTTTATATTTAATGCACATTTCACACAGCCGGCTTTCACATACAGGAGTAATATAAACAGAGATAGTTAATTGAAATAGGATTATTCATACTCTGATTACTTCCTTAATTGGTTCGAGTCCCAGCTGGGTCAGCGTTGAGATTTATCTCCGCAAAATTCCCCGCCCTGCCAACGGTCAGTAGGGGACACCGATGGGCTTGGAAAGGCCGCCGTCCGTCGGATGGGACGTTAAGCCGTGGCCCCGTGTGCGGGAGAGCCATACCCTGTGCACGTTAAAGAACACGCTGGATGGCCTTGACAGGAGGCTACCATCTGTCTCCCAACAGCTGTTCCAGTGGGTCCCCTCCCCCAACCTTCTCTGAGCCTTCGGGGTCCATGTGACCTGGCCATTTAGCCCATGGTGTGCAAAAAAGTGCCGCTCAGTGGTAAAACAACCCAACCCAACCCAACTTCCTTAATTCGTTTAACTTGATAATTTCGTCTAACTTAATAATTAGTGTTCGAAGAGGGAAACGATGCTTGATATATTTTTTAAATTGTTTTGTAGCTTTATTCTTAGCAAACAATTACAGATGGGAAATAAAATAAAAGCAAACAGGAGACTAACCTTTTTAATGGAGGCTTTGTCTTGGCTACATACGGATCTCAAAAGACGATGAGTGTAAACGAAAAATAACCTCTCCCAACTTTCATTTTCTCGCATTGATCAAAGATAAAGCACAGTAATGCGTCCTCGTTTGGAGCTTTAAAAAAACAACAATACATCCTTCATCATCAAAATTACTTTGTGACACGAGCACGATACCTGATTTAACAGTGGCGTCTGTGACGACCGTTCGGCACGCACTTTCTCTCCCTTATTGGTAAATATGGGCAGTTCGGATTTTGCTTCCTTTTAAAGAGATTTCCTTCATTGGAAGACGCTGCTTCAAGGAAAAAGGCTGCTCTTTTAATTGCAATACAGAAAAGGATTACGTAAGAGAATTATAATACCTCTTCAGTTGCAATAGCAAGCAAATATTATGATTTGAAATAAAATGAGCGAATATAGAATTGAATTTGATAGCAAAGTAATTATAGTTTTTTTTTGTAAAAATTTCGCTTGTTATCACTTTAAAATTTCTGAAAATGCTGATTCTCTAGCATTTGCTGCGAGTTGGGTTGTTTTACCTCTGAGCGACACTTTTTTGCACACAGTGGACTAAATGACCAGGTCACATGGACCCCGAAGGCACAGAGAAGGTTGGGGTAGGGGACCCACTGGAACGGCTGTTGGGAGACAGATGGTAGCCTCCCGTCAAGGCCATCCAGCGTGTTCTTTAACGTGCACAGGGTATAGCTCTCCCGCACACAGGGCCACGGCTTAACGTCCCATCCGACCGACGGCCGCCTTTCCAAGCCCATCGGTGTCCCCTACTGACCGTGGGAATTTTGCGGAGATAAATCTCGACGCTGACCCACTGGGACTCGAACCTGGGAACTACAGATTACGAGCCTGGCGCGCCACCGACTGAGCCACCCCCGCCCCACATTTGCTGAGATGGCGAGGGTATGTGACAATTGATCACTAATTCGAGCTCATGTTATCTGCAGGCTTGTGGTCCAGATTATCTGAAAGCTTCAGGTACGAATTATTTGAAGATGAATCTGGGTTATCTTTAGGCCTGAGATCCAGAGTGTGTGAGCCTTGAGGTAAAAACAATTTTTTTTCTGGATTGTCTAAGGTTTGATTTTATTTAGCGTTTTCTGAAGGCCTGAGATTGGGTTATATGTAGTTCTCTGTTCGGGGTTACCTGCAAGCCTGGAAACTAATATTATGAAGTTTCAATCCGAAATTTTACAGGCCTCTGAGGTCCGGATTCTTTGTAGGCCTGAGTCCATTGAGTCCCTTGGAGAGCTTCCATTTAATACTGATGTTCAGAGTAATTTCACACCTTTCCACTTGACTCCTAAAAGGGATGGGTTGGGTTGTTTTTCCTCTGAGAGGCACTTTTTTGCACACCATGGGCTAAATGGCCAGGTCACATGGACCCCGAAGGCTCAGAGAAGGTTGGGAGAGGGGACCCACTGGAACAGCTGTTGGGAGACAGATGGTAGCCTCCTGTCAAGGCCATCCAGCGTGTTCTTTAACGTGCACAGGGTATGGCTCTCCCGCACACGGGGCCACGGCTTAACGTCCCATCCGACGGACGGCGGCCTTTCCAAGCCCATCGGTGTCCCCTACTGACCGTGGGCAGGGCGGGGAATACCTCCTAAAAGCTATACAGTGGTCCCCCCTTCAAGCTTCAGTGATTCCCCCTTAAGGTGTAAAACAAAACAATTGTAAAAAAGCAAAAAACTGAATCAAAAACAATTTTTTTGTATGTTAATATTTTCTTTAAGTTTTGGAAACGAAAATATAAAAATATTGAAAACGCATTAATAATAAATACTGCTGAGAGTAAGCATAAGCCAAATTGAATGGAATTTTCAGTAGAGGAACTTTCACTAGTTGTCGTAGAAATTGTTATACATAGATTCACTAAATAGTAACAGATAACAAACACACAACCTAACTTCAACTTCGCTAAAGGTTATTATTTTCGACACGACAGTTAAAGTTTGGCCGTCTCGGTGATGTAGGGGTAAACAAGGGTTTGTGTCCTGGTCACCAAGATTATTATTTCACTCCTAATTTTTCCCGTCCGTCGGATGGGACGTTAAGCCGTGGACCCGTGTGTGGGAGTGCCATACCCTGTGCACGTTAAAGAACACGCTGGATGGCCTAGACGGGAGGTTACCATCTATCTCCCAACAGCTGTTCCAGTGGGTCCCCTCCCCGAACCTTCTCTGAGCCTTCGGGGTCCATGTGACTTGGCCATTTAGCTAATGGTGTGCAAAAAAGTGCCGCTCAGAGGTAAAAAAACCCAACCTAATATTTTTTGTATAATGTGGTGAGAGATCACTTTGAACGCTGAGTTCAGCTTCTAGTCTCTGCTATGGGGGTTTGTTGTCCTCCATGGTAGTTTGTTTTTGAACAACCTGTTTGATGGCAGAACAACCTTCATGGTCGTTTGTTCTGTCATATATGTTGTGATTGTCCCTAAGCAAAGAATTGCTCACTTCTAATTATGTCATAAAAATCGATGTTCTCACATTGTGACATAAAGCGGACATTGGCTATCAGTCCCATCAACCAAATGGAAAAAATGAAAACGGTACTGATTTTCCGCGTTTGTTCCATGGTTGCCAAGTCCTGGTATATCGAGGCTCCTGTCAGAGCCTACTCTAACATAGTGGGCCTGGACTATGCAGTAACAAAAGAATTAATTTTTCAAATGTGTAAATATACAGTAATCCCTCCGTATTCGTCAGGGTTACGTTCTTGGAAAACACCATGAATACCGAATTCGCGAATGCTGAACTTAATAAATTATGAGAAAAATAGGGTTTGGATTATCCCTTTTCTCCTAATATATTCGGATAAACATGATATAAAGTTTCTGACATTATGTTAATATTTATATGGAGTACGATTTTGTAATGCAAATTGCTGTAATTCAAGTTTGAGTAGCCAAGGTACAGACCGCAACTAACACAATAATAGTAAAATATAATAAAACAATTTATTACATTGCACTTCTTTCTTCCAACTTTTTCTCTTCTGGGTAGGGGTGACTCAGTCGGTAGCTCTCCAGGCTCCTAATGTGCAATTCCCAGGTTCGAGTACCACCTAGGCCAAAGTTGAGATTTATCTCTACTACCCCTACCCTGCACTCAGCCAGTAGTTGTATTATTCTGTAGTAGATATATTTATTTTTGTTATAGTCTTATTGTATATATTCCAGTAGAGTAATTATTCTCACCGATAGGCTCGGGAAGCCCACCATCCGCCAGATGGGAGGTAAAGCCGGGGTTCCGTGTGCCAGAGAACCATACCCTGTGCACGTTAAAGATCACGATAGATGGCTTTGTCGCGAGGCTAACATTTATCCACTAATAGCTCTTTAGTAACCTTCTCTCAACATTATCTGACCCCTGGGGTTCTTGTGACCTGACCATTTAACCCGTTGTGTGCAAAAAAGTGCCTTAAGAGGTAAAACCAACCAATATACCTCCATCTCCGGGTCATCTACAACTTCAACATTTTCCTTTCCCTTCTCAAGATTCTTCCTCTTTTCTTTAACTGTGCGTGAACTTGTAGAGAGCTGATGATCAGTACTGTCAATAGGTTTGCATAACTGTCAGCGTTAGCTGTTTATTCTGCCTTCTGATATCTTTTAAATGTGAAACATAAGGAAGGGTTGCAATCTTTATGCTTACTTAATCCTTTTGCTCAAATCACAATTTAACACGACGGTCTAGTGGTGGCTCTGGCCAGGCTCGTAGCATGATATTCCCAGGAACGAGTCTCCACTGTGCTTAAATGAAAATTTTCTGCCAAACCCTGTTCTGTCTCCAATGACTGGCGTGGGAAGGGTGCCTCGTTCAGATGGGACACTAAACTGTGGCTTTACGCTCAACAGACCTTTCCACATTACAGAACATGTTGGATTTCTTCAAGGTAGTTTCCATCTGTTTACTAACAACTTTCAGGTAGATTCCGTTCTTCTAACCTATTCTGAAGTCTTGGGGTTATTATAACCTGCCCATATAGCCAATTCTATGAGTAAAAATGCCGTTCAGAGAGGTTAAACAACCCATGCTTTCAGACTTCCGTTGAAACTGGGCTATCTGGGAGAAGTCAAATTACTGTCATTACGATGAATTTCATTCAGGAAAGTAAATTCGTTGAATAGGGCGTTTTCTTCTGGAATATGACCCTGATGTGCATCCAAACACGCCAAGGTGATCAATTACAAAAAGGTCAGTTAACTTTTGAGCCTAATATCAAGGCTTCGCTAGTCGACAAACCTATCTATGAACCATGACCCCGAATTTATCAATAAAAGTAAACATAGAAGATATTATACTTTATTTACCTTTCAAATTTTCTTCAACATTACTTCAAATTCCGAATGCCACTTTATTACAGCTTTTGAAGATTAGAGTTGACATTACATTACATTATTTTCTACCAAGAGGGTAGTGGCCGCTGGAGTTCCTCAAGGCTCTCTCCTAGGCCCTACACTCTTCTCATTAAATCTCTCTGATTCCTTCCTTTGAGCGAATCGTTATCGTACAATATGCTGATGACATTGCTCTCATCTCCCCTTCCTTGGGAGTTGATTTTGCAATCAGAAGACTTCAGAATTGCCTTGATAAAATGGATACATGGTATGAAAAATGGAAAATAAAGATCAACACTGAGAAGAGTAACGCCATCCTCTTTAGTGGTAAGAGAATTAAAAATCCTCTAACTTTACACTTTTTAGATGAACAATTCAAATGGCAGGAGACTGTCAAATATTTGGGAGTCACTCTGCATCAGAAGCTTAAGTGGGATCCCCATATACACGGGATCATCACAAAAGTTAACTCTGTCAAATGTCAACTGGGGACTCTTCTAGGAAGAAACGCAGTATTATCCATTGATAATAAATTATTAATTTATCACATGGTCATTCGACCTATGATATCCTATGCTTCCCCAATTTGGGCGAACACAACTCCCACAAACATTCACAAGGTTACAACATAATAACGTATCGAAACGGGTCTTGCAGAATAAAATCCTGCGATGTGTGGCCAATGCCCCCTGGTTTGTAACCAATAGACAATTGCATAAAGATCTGGGCATTGATCATATTTACACATATCTTAAGTTTGTCTCGCGAGGTTTCTGCGAGTCAGTGCAGAGAAACCCGCACGAGATTATATCCTGCCTTCTGGACTACGATCATGAAGTCCTTTACAAGAGGCGTAAGATGATGGCTTTCGTTAAAGAAAGTTATCCATTTTAGGGCTCTTGTGCATCATTACTACTCTTTGTTTTATGTTTTTTTTTTGCCCTTTGGGGCCCACCATTGTGTGGTTTACTTTTGTTTGTTTTTTCAAACTGATGCCAATTAGGCATATTTCCAGATGAAGAAGGTTATGGGTACTATTGTACCTGGTACTTCATTTTATGATGTAACGATCTGATATAGTGTTGACATTACCTATTAACATTTTACTGTTCGAAAATCCATAACAACGTATCGAAACACGTTTTCTCTGATGTTATTGATTCTTCTTAATCCTCTGTCGTTGTAAGACATCTTTTAAACTTAAAATTTCTTGTAATGACAACCAATAAACAATGTGAACAACAGTGTCAAAAAAAACTTGGATGCTCTGAGTCTTAATAATGCTCCATTAGCATTTTTTCCCCTGTTTATATTCTTATGCATATGCATGAGATATTCAACTCCTGCCATTTCCTTTCTCTGGCGAATCAAAGTTTCACGCTACAATGAAAGTTCCTTTTAGAAATGAATGATCATTTCTCAGTTAATTAAGTGTCACTCATCAGACAAAGGATTGCTTCTGTTACGTTTTGTAGCAGACCTATCACACTCTATGCCGCAGGCTTTAAAAAAAGGTCTATTGCAATTAATTGGGAATACGGATTAGCGTGATTAACACGCAAGCAAAAGCTTGTTTCAAGTGTGGTAGCCCCAGGAAACCGTGGTCAAGTTTGACAGCCAATAGTATAAAAGAAGTTATTCAGGATTAACGATGAATGAAACACTTATATATACACATCAAGGGTCATTCTTCAGCATAGTTTCATTATTTTTGACTCTGCTGTGCTGGTTATGGTCTCTATTAACCTGCGGCAGATGCGAATTAATATACGTGTCATATTTTTAAACACAAACGAAACTGTAGAAATTAATTGTATTTAATTAACTAATTATTCGTAACCTTTAATTACTTCTTCTTCGAATCGAATATATTCGAACAATATTTGAAATAATAAACAAGTTGGGTCGTTTTACGTTTGAGCTGCGCTTTTTATGCACACAATGGTCTAATTGACCAAGTCACAAAGACCCCTAGAGCTCAGTAAGATTACGGAAGATTTATCGTCTGGAACGCTGTTAGGAGATAGGTGGAAAACTCTTTATCAAGTCTATCCAGTTTGTTCTTTAACGTGCACGGAGTATGACTCTCCTACAGACATTTACACGGCATAATGTTCCATCCGACGGATGGCGCTCTTTCCAAGCCCATCTGTTTCCACTTTCTCATTGACGGCAGAACGGAGAAAATTCTCAGTCGAGGAGGAGAGAAGTGAAACAGCAAACATCTGATTGTCATTTTGGTGGAGGCTTTGATTTGGCCACATTATGAAGCTTGAAAAGCGACGAATGAAAACGAAGGAAAACAGCTCCTAAATTTTATTTTCTCTTATTGACCAAAGAAACATAAGAATGCAACCTCGTTTGGAGCTTTAACCAGCAACAATACATCCTTCATCATCAACGTTACATTGTGACACGAGAGCACGATACCTGATTTTACAGAGGTTTTTCTGATAATCATTCTGCACGCACATGCGCTCTCTTATCGGTAGATTTTGAAGGGCATGTTTAACTTCCTTTTAAAGGGACATTCTCCATCTAAAATTTTGATTCATGGCGGAAAGTGGATCGTTCTATTCTATTCGAAAAACTTTAAACCAAAGAATTAAAATCATACTCTCTATTGTGAGAAAGCTTAAGAGCTTCTACGAACTGAATTACTACATAACTGAGCTTGCAAACTTGTGTGAGATGAGGTAATCTTGTAATGTGTACAATGCTTAAGTAAATTTAACTATCATTACTATAGCACATCGGGGCGGGGGTGGCTCAGTCGGTAGCGCGTCAGGCTCGTAATCTGTAGTTCCCAGGTTCGAGTCCCAGCTGGGTCAGCGTTGAGATTTATCTCCGCAAAATTCCTCGCCCTGCTCACGGTCAGTAGGGGACACCGATGGGCTTGGAAAGACCGCCGTCCGTCGGATGGGACGTTAAGCCGTGGCCCCGTGTGTGGGAGAGCCATACCCTGTGCACGTTAAAGAACACGCTGGATGGCCTTGACGGGAGGCTACCATCTGTCTCCCAACAGCTATTCCAGTGGGTCCCCTCCCCCAACCTTCTCTGAGCCTTCGGGGTCCATGTGACCTGGCAATTTAGCCCATTGTGTGCAAAAAAGTGCCGCTCAGAGGTAAAACAACCCAACCCAACTAGAGCACATGATATAATAAGCAATTACGAGAAATAATGTGATACATTATTCTGAGTTTCATTATTCTGCCAGTCAGAGCAATGCAACACATCGGAAAAAGTCACTAGGGATAAATTGTGGATATTAGTTAAATCTTCCTAAAATACAATTTGAAAAGATATTAATTTAACTAGTTAAAAAAAGGTTTGGCGCGAAACGTCAGGCAATTCAATTTTTTTTTCCGTTTACAACGTACTACTCCATTCATAAGAAATGTGACGTCAGCGCCTGCAGAAATGTCGGACACTTTCAGAGGGATTACTCCCAGCCCATGACAGGTTGGGACTTGATTTCTTAACCCAACACGGTTTACCTAAGTATGACTACAGCACGACATTTGGGACAGATCGGTTAAGTAACCGCGGAACCACAGTGATTCGAAAAATTCCGTCATCAATGACGTCACACGGCGGACCGTATAAGAAATGAGTGTCCGCCCGTTCTTCCGTTCGTTCATCCCTCCCACCTAATCACGCTGTTATATAATATGACGATATTTATAGACTTATTGAAACTGGGACACTTCGGTGAAAAGAGGGGGGAGGAGATTCTTGGGGATAATTTTCTAGTGCAGTGGTTTTTCTTGGGATAAAGGTGGTGGGGTGACTCAGTCGTAGCACGCCAGGCTCGTAATCTGTAGTTCACAGGTTCGAGTCCCAACTGGGTCAGCGTTGAGATTTTTCTCCACGAAACTCCCCACCCTTCCCACGGTCAGTAGAAGTCACCGATGGGCTTAGAAAGGTCGCTATTCGTCGGAACGGGTGTTAAGCCGTGGTTCCGTGTGTGGGAGAGCCATACCCTGCGCACATTAATGTACATGGTGGATGGCCTTGACTGGAGGCTACCATCTGCCTCCCAATAGCTGTTCCAGTGGGTCCCCTCCCCCATCCTTCTCCCCCATCCTTCTGATCCCTCGTGGTTCTCTGAATCATTCTGTCAATGTAAACCATTTACAATCGCATTCCACTACACAAGTTTCAAACCTCTAACATGGATAGATCGTTTTCAATACTGGTTTGAAATTTTGCATTTTCCAATCTTAGGGTTCTCTAACAATGAAAATTAGAACTATTAGAAGATTGAGAATCTTAATATTTTTTAGTACCTATTTAGTAGTTCCTATTAGTTACGTACAATTTTTTTTATTTCTAAACGCTTTATAATTGAGTGTCTGCAGACATATAGATGGCTAAGAAAACAATAGCTCGCTTTTTTTTAAAATGCGCTTAAAGGAAAATTGCACTTGTCCACCAAAACTACGTCTCTTGTATTCGGAAAGAGAATCAGTGTTGCAAATTCACATGTAGAAAAATGAGCTAGACAAGGCTTTCAAAAATATTAAAAAAAAATACTAGTTTTTTAATATTTGAAAAATAACTTATTTTAGATCGCAAATTTTGTTCTGCAATGAAGCCTAAATTCCAGTTTAGGGCAAGGGGAAATCTCTCTATTACGTAAAAACTATGGTTTGAGGGTTCGTTTATATACTGATGTTTGCAGGTTCGATTCCCAACTGTGTGGGCATTGAGATTTATCTTTGCTAACTATCATCCTGCCCTTCTGTGAGAAAGGGGACACCGATGACCTTGGTAAGCTACTTTCCTTCAGAAGTTAGGCGGCATTTCAAGGTGCAAGAAAGCGTTGTGCACGTTAAAGAACACGTTGAATGTATTATATCTCGGAGGATCCATTTGTCTCCTAATAGCTGTCCAGTGGATCCCCAAACGTGCATCAGTCTTTCTGACTTTGTGTTTTGGCTCATTGTGTGCAAAAAATACATTTTATGCTAAAACAACAAAGCTAAATACCATATGCTCAAATAAGGAATGAAAGGATTAGTGGGATCTAGCAACAAAATATTTGAAAGTTACGGATCCTTTTTTTGCCTATTACTGTACGATTTTAAACTCTTTTCCTATAAGAGTATTCTAGGTTATATTGGGTTGTTTTACTTATGAGCTGCATGTTTTTCACACACTGGGATAAATTGTCGAATCACAAAAACTCCAAGGACTCAACGAAGTTTGTGGGAAGAGGACCCACTGGAAGCTGTTAGGAAAAAGATGGTAGACTCCCGTGTTCTTTAACGTGAACAGGGTATTGCTGTCCTGAAGAAGATTTTATGTCTCATCCGATGGCCGGTGATCTTTCCAAGACAATTGGTAGAGATGTTCTGAATTGTTTCATAAAATTGTTATTTTCCTTTTTGACAAACCTTGTGAAAGACCTGACAAATGTTCCAAGTACTGTTTGGAATTCGCAGCATATTTCACAGATGTTTTAAGCACATTTCAAGATATTCGCAACATACTTCAGAGGTGTTTTCAGCACGTTTGAAGAAGTTCAAAATGCATTTGACAGAAACTCGCGGCTCACTTAACGGTAGGTAGCGTACAACAACTGAGAACATTGGTCTTTGACAGGGTCCGTAAGCTTTGTGATGGAAAGCAGTATGTCGACCAAAGATTGATTTGGTGAGCACCAAATACACTGACCTGCAAAAATGTTACAGGATTCCTATGTTATGTCAATGGAAAGCTAAACTTGATATTGAGTAGCTTTGAAAATAAACTTCTTATGGGAATGATCTGAAAGTAACTTAAAGATCAAAATCAAGTATATTGAAATCTTGAATTTCAGCAATATTCTCTCGGTAGTCCAATAATTATGACAGCCGGAATTTTAAAACAGTAAAAATTAACAGTCATAAGAATTATAAAGCGTAATTTTATTAATTATTTGCTAAAATTATTGCAGATTTCAGGGTGTAATAATTCATTCAATTTTAACAAACTGAGAAAAGAAAGTGACGCCGCTGTTAAAATATTGCAGCTTCAATAATTAGAAATATTGAATGAATATTGACGATATCCAAGATGTAGATAGATTCGATTGAGATAATAAATTTACCTTCACTCTCATTTGCATAAGAAATATATTTTTCAAGATATTGAATTTTTCAAATTCAGTTTTTCATTGACATAGCATGGGAATTTAATATTTTGGTACAGCACTGTATTTTGACCACTTTTCCAATATACTACCACCTTTTAAAAATAAAAGAAGTACAATTAAAAATTTTGCAGTTTATCTTTATCGATTTCCGGTCTTTGTACTTTATCGGTTATCGTCTTTCAGTGGTTAAAACCAAAGATACTACGATGTATTAAAAAATGATATAAAATATCTGTATACTAACTTATTTAGGGCGGGGGTGGCTCAGTCGGTAGAGCGCCAGGCTCGTAATCTGCAGATCCCAGGTTCGAGTCCCAGCTGGGTCAGCGTTGAGATTTACCTCCGCAAAATTCCTCGCTCTGCCCACGGTCAGTAGGGGGCACCGATGGGCTTGGAAAGACCGCCGTCCGTCGGATGGGACGTTAAGCCGTGGCCCCGTGTGCGGGAGAGCCATACCCTGTGCACGTTAAAGAACACGCTGGGTGGCCTTGACGGGAGGCTACCATCTGTCTCCCAACAGCTGTTCCAGTGGGTCCCCTCCCCCAACCTTCTCTGAGCCTACGGGGTCCATGTGACCTGGCCGTTTAGCCCATGGTGTGCAAAAAAGTGCCGCTCAGAGGTATAACAACCCAACTAACTTATTTCGAACGCTTGTGATAAATTCGTCAGTCATAATAGTAGATCGAGTTCGCATAAGATCATTCTCTTGAGCACTAATATAAGATGCATCAGCGAATATTTATACAGCATGGTGCCAGCGAGCTGCGGGATGCGTGGTCTACGACATGCTTCAGTTTGTAAATAAACCTGCTCTCGTTTCCAACAACAACAACAACCACTCCCGAAGAAATGAAACAATTTATTTTTAGAATGATTTCTATTTCTACTACAGAGCCTGTTTGTTGAAAAGGTAACATTGACTTGTCCCCATTTTTCCCTAGTGAAAGTTTCATTAATATCATCTACGGCTGCGCACATTAGCAGCTGCAGCGAGTGCAAACTTTTGTTTTTTCGATAGGTTAGCAACCATTATTTTTGCTCGAAGCAATTACTTCGACTTCACTTTCAGAGTTCTCTGTACTCCAGCATGGAAATTGTCTTCAACAGACGTACATATAGACCAACAGGAAACCGTGTTCTAAAAAGTCATGTCTTGCTAACACGTGCTCTTAAGCTTTCTCGTAACATTGCTGTCTTTAGGAAGAGTTGCTCTAAATATAGAGGAAAAGGTTTGGTTTTTGCTTGCAACCGGTTTGGTCAAACGTGTTCTGGAGATAACAGTTTTCTAGGAACCAAAGTTGTCGGAAGGAAGGAATTTCAGATTTCCTTTTTAGTTGCGCTGTTGTTAGATAAAATCGTTTAAGTTGTCCGACTAGACAGCTATTATTAGGTTATTTACAAATATCCCATTAAAATTCAGCGGGTCTCTTGAACACCGTGCAGCATAATTGCACAGTGGAAACGTGCTGGGCCCATAATCTACAGGCACGTGTATCGAAACCACGCTCTCTTCTAGTTGTATTACGGTGAGTTTACTAAAGTGGTTAAGTAAACTAGTTGGTTTCTTCTCTCGCTGGATCATATTTTGCGGCGAGGGTGGGTCAGTCGGTAGCGTACCAGGCTCGTAATTTGTAGTTCCCAGGTTCGAGTCCCGCTTGGGCTAGTGTTGAGATTTATCTCTGCAAAACTCCCCGCCCTGCCCTTGGTCAGTAGGGGACACCGATGGTCTTCTTAGAAAGGCCGCCGTTCGTCAGATGACAGGTTAAGCCCTGGCTCCGTAAGCAAGAGTGCCATACCCTGTGCACGTCAAGAACACGCTGGATGACCTTGACGGGAAGCTACCATCTGTATCCTAACAGCTGTCAAGTGTGTCCCATTACCCAAACTTTATCTGAGCCGTCGAGGACCTTGTGATTTGGCCATTAGCCCATTGTGCGCAAAAAAGTGCCGCTTAGGGGTAAAACAGCTCAATCCAACATTTGAACAACTCCCTTATCAAGCTTTAGTATAAATACCATAAGACGTAAGCAACATGTTACAGTGATCTTGTCCCAAGCATAACAATTAACAACCCATTAACAACTTCCGCTATTTTATTAATAATTCGCTATTTTCCCATCTGATGGACCGTGGCCTTTCCAATCCGAGTCGCATCCTCTTTCTGATCAAAAGAGTTAGCACAGAATATTTCTAAGCATGCATAGTTGGAACTCTAACCTAGGAACATCAGACTGCGAGACTGAACCAAACTTAGCCCCTTTCTCGTATTGTAATTTCAAGAATGCAAGAATACGTTCCGTACTTGGGTAAAAATCTGCCAACCATCTTAAAAGATCCATTTCTATGGTATATTCAACTGACAGACTCTATCAGAAAGAGGCTGGTCAGTCGCGCACCAGGTTTATAATTTAATGATGTTACAATAAATTCTTAATTTGCGGCACGCGTGGGGATTGCGGTGTGCCATTAGACAAATATGCTGTTAGATAGAACTAACTTTGAGGAAGCAATTTCGGTATACAAAATCACCGAAATAATAAAACAAACCTCAAGACATATAATAAATAATGGCAAATAATAAACCCATTCATTTAGCTACATAAGTATTCTCCAAACGAAGCATCTGAAGACTATTACATTACTATATGTTGAGATTGGGTTGGGTTGTTTTACCTCTGAGCGGCACTTTTTTGCACACCATGGGCTAAATGGCCAGGTCACAAGGACCCCGAAGTTGTCGGATGTTTTTTCCCATCCGACAAGGACCCCGACAATACGAGAAAGGGGCTAAGAGAAGGTTGGTGGAGGGGACCCACTGGAACAGCTGTTGGGAGACAGATGGTAGCCTCCCGTCAAGGCCATCCAGCGTGTTCTTTAACGTGCATAGGGTATGGCTCTCCCGCACACGGGGCCACGGCTTAACGTCCCATCCGACGGACGGCGGCCTTTCCAAGCCCATCGGTGTCCCCTACTGACCGTGGGATTTTGTGGAGATAAATCTCAACGCTGACCCAGCTGGGACTCGAACCTGGGAACTACAGATTACGAGCCTGGAGCGCTACCGACTGAGCTATATGTTGAGAACATTGGAGCAGTAATACTGTTTACTTAACTCAAATTGCACTCCACTTATAGTAATTGGGTCAACTGTGAAGTTATCTCTATTTATTCTAAAATTACAGCAACGCCCTAATGGTCAGTTTGCGAACTCAGAGATGCCGAGTGGTGCTGAGATAACACAAAGAGGTGATTTGTATGCACGCTTTGGAAATATGCTGTTAGAGGGCCGCTAAATAAAGTCATAAATAGCGCTAAATAAATACCGCTGTTATAAATACCACTAAATAAAGTCGAAAATCGAAAGTTTACTGTACTCAGTTCGAGTCCCAATTGTTCTTCTTGAGAATTTTGTACGCTAACTTCCATTCTACTCTTAGTAAGAAAGGGAATACCGAAGAGATGGGAAAGGCCGGAATTTGTCGGATGGGAAACCGTTTTTCCCAAGCACAAGAGATCCGTACCCTCTGCTCGTTAAAGAATACGCTGGATGGCTTTGAAGGGAGGCTTCATATGTCTCCTAACTGATGTCCAGATTATTCCCTTCCTCCCACATTCTCTGAACCCTTGGGTCCTTCTAACGTGGCCATTCAGATCATCGTGTGCTAAAACATGTCATAACCTAACCTGTCAGAGCTCAATAGCAAATGGACTTCTTACGCAGAAAGTTTCGCTTATATCCCCCATAATAAAAAAAAGTGCGTAGGGTAAATTCGTCATTACTATTACACGAACTACACAATCCTTTTCGTTCTTTCCCGAGGCACCCTGAAAGGAATGATGTGGGAAATTCCGTTGGTCATTATGTCACTTGCCAAAGTCAAAGTTTCCATTAAATAAATAGAACAAGACTCACGATACAAATTTTTTATGCATTTTATGTACCTACTTTCGTGCCTAATGGCTTTAATAGAAGGGAATAATGGAAGAGGCTAAGTCAAATGGTTTTTAATTCCTTTGCAGTTGGATCAACAATTGTGAAAAGAATAGTTTAACGAGAAGAAATGGCAAAAGCAATATTTGGATATGATTAAACAAAATAATAATACGGAGATAATGTTCTAAAACAAGTGGATTTGGGTTGGGTTGTTTTACCTCTGAGCGGCACTTTTTTGCACACAATGGGCTAAATGGCCAGGTCACAAGGACCCCGAAGACTCAGAGAAGGTTGGGGGAGGGGCCCACTGGAACAGCTGTTGGGAGACAGATGGTAGCCTCCCGTCAAGGCAATCCAGTGTGTTCTTTAACGTGCACAGAGTATGGCTCTCCCGTACACGGGGCCACGGCTTAACATTCAATCCGACGGACGGCGGCCTTTCCAAGCCCATCGGTGTCCCCTACTGACCGTGGGCAGGGAGTTTTGTGGAGATAAATCTCAACGCTGACCCAGCTGGGACTCGAACCTGGGAACTGCAGATTACGAGCCTGGCGCGCTACCGACTGAGCCCCCCCCCCGCCCCCAAGTGGCTTTGTATTAGATAGAAAGTGAAAAAGCATTATTATTTCTACGCACATTATTACTAATACTTCGATACGATAATAAGAAGGGACCACATACAATAATGTATTTGTAATGCCTTCTATTACAAGAAGTTCATTAAACGGATATTGCAAATGATTTTGCGTGCTGTCCTATTGGCGACTGTCGCTTGTTAAATTCGTTATTTTTCAGGTTTCGGATTTCCATCTTTGTGTGAGTACAGACAAAAATAATTCGTTGCTTCACTGTGTCGGTGGAGTGATTGCGATTTCTTAAATCGTTATATTTCAAATTGCCGTTTATCAGCATTTTTGTAGAGATAAGCATAGCGTGAATTCTTGGTTGCGCTTCATACATACACATACACACATCAAATTGAATGATTTCATATACTAGAATGTTTTGGAATAGAGAAGGAGCGTAATATGAATTATTTATTATTAATAACTTCAGTTTGGAAAGGATGGATTGGCTTACTCATTAGCGAGATGAAGTTCTCAAGTTTGAGTACGAACGCGGCATGCTTTGGGAATTTTCTCTAACACCTTTTCTGGCCACTGTGAAAAGTGGGACATCGTTGGTCACGGAAAGACCGACGTCTGTCGAATGGAACGTTAAGTATTGGCTCCTGTGCAAGCTAAAGAACACATTGGATGGCCTTGATGCGAGACTTCTATCTGTCCAGTGGAATCCCTTTTCCCAAATTTTTTCTGAGCTTTTGGAGTCCTTCTGAGCTATCACATATTCTACACAAAAAGCTCAACGCAGAAGTAAAGCAATATATTCTGTTCGTTTGTCAAATAAAGTAGCTATAAATGTTTGAAGTTAAAACGTTGCCTCATACTTATCTTGAAATTAATATTTTAAGGCGAAATGAACTCTTTCTACAAATAATTAGCATATACTAATATTTACCTGTCTAAGTCCAATGCAACATTCCATCACTTGATGGATAACATCAGAATAAAAGTATTTTATGCTCTTATTCTGATTAAAAGATTATTTAAATCAATGGTCTCCATCCTTTTTTGGCTTAACGCCCCCTTTTACCAAGAATTATTTTTCTAACTCCCATCTCCCACGACTTCGTGAGAAGCTATGTTAATCTGAGAAGTTGGGTTGCCTCTAAACGACATTTAATTTTGCACACAATGGATTAAATGGCCAAGTCACAATGACCGCGAGAGCTCAGAAAAGTTCTGAGAAAGGAGACCTATTAGGGGACAGATGGAATCCTCCTGTCAAAGCCATCCAGCGTGTTCTTTAACGTGCACATAGTCCATGACTTTAAGTCCCATCCGACGGTATTTTCAAACCCGTCGCTGTCCCTTTTCTGTACGAGGAGACAAATCTCCATGTTGACACAGGTGAGACTTGAACCTGGGAACCTCAGATTTACGAGTGTGCCGCGCTGCTTACTGAGCCAACCCCACCCCCAATCTGAGAACTATTCAATATTCTATTTAAAATATTTCCAGAGAAAACCCCCCCAGAAAATTCATTCTAAAACGCCTCCATTGGGGACCACTGATTTAAATAATTAAATTTAATATTCAATCAGAAAATACCTTTTATGCACTAAATGCGTCAAAAACGCACTACGTAAAAAAACACATAAACATAACTGTCACTGCGAAGAAAAGTTCAGGTGAAAGTTACAGTTTTAGCTGGTGTGTTTGTAACCGTCTAACAATCTCACAATTTTAATCTCTGAAAACTCTAGCCATTCACGTTCAAAGATATAGATTATAATCCTATTATTACAGTACACAAAAGTAAAGGAATGAAATGCCATTTCGTGTGGTCAAAATCAAGGCCTATCTCTTCCTAATGTTCTATAATTGCCTCCCTACGCAAAGAAGATGGCGGCATAATTCTAACCACACGAACATGAGTCACTTGAGACTGAAGTTTTCCCACCAGGAAGTTACTTTATTTTCACTTCCGGGTTTTGTACTTTCCTCTTGTTTCAGGAGGCTTTTTTTTCCTGCTCAAGTTGCATGGAGAAATTTAAATAAGGTTTGATTTCGATGACTGGATGATGGAAAGGATCAAGAAGACTTTTTTTTCAAGATTTTTTTTCAATTGTTACTTTCCCAGTATTTTCGTTATCTAGTAACTTTTGAAATATAGCAGTGAGAGCAAAGAGATCGTTTATTTCAATTGACGTGAGATAGATAGTGATTGTTTTCTGCGCCGTTTCTTCCGAAAGTAGGTTGATGTCTTTTTTTAGATTTGCGAACAATGGTTTTATCCAAGAACTGCAGAGCAAGAGGTTAATTTTTTTTGCAAAATGCTTGTTATTATCAATCAGATGAAAGGCCTGTGATATAATGGCGAGCATAGAATTTGGCGTTTTGGTAGATACGAGTGCATTGTTTTGAGCCGGTGTATGATACATGGTATAGAATTTGTTTCAGATAATCTGTAATTCAATGGCATCGCATTAACTGTAAGCACTCAGTTGTATTCCTTTGGCTAAAGGTGATGTGTAACTTAGTGGCATTTATTTGACCTGGCACATTACCATGTTCGTAGTTAATGTAGGGCGGGGGTAGCTCAGTCGGTAGCGCGCCAGGCTCATAATCTGCAGTTCCCAGGTTCTAGTACCAGCTGGATAAGGGTTGCAATTTATCTCCACAAAACTACCAGCTCTGTCCATGGCCAGTAGGAGAACCAATGTAATTGGAAATATCGCCGTCTGTCAAATGGGACGTTAAGCCGTAGCTCCGTGTGCGGGAGAGCCTTGCTTTGTGCACGTTAAAGAATTCTTTGGATGGCCTTGACGGGAGGCCAACAGCTGCTCCAGTGGGTCTCCTCTCCCAACCTTCTCTGAGCTTTCAGGGTCCTTGTGACCTGGCCATTTAGTCCATGGTATGCAAAAAAGTTCCGCTCAGAGGTAAAACAACCCAAACAACGTAGTTAATGTGATCACAGAAATTCAGGGTGTGGAAAATATATTGACACAAGTTCATCGTATGCAACAAATTATATGAGATCTTACTTTCGGGACTAGGGTTTTGTTGAAATTCCGGTCTGTGGTGTTTGTGTTAGCTAATCTCGCAAAATTTCAGTTACCTAAAGCAAATGCTTAATTTTGAAATTCTCGTTTAATACACTTCAATATGAAAGGGGTGGGGGTATGTCTCAGTTGGTAGCTCGCCAGGCTCGTAATCTGCAGTTCTCAGATTCGAGTCCTAGCTGGGATTGAGATTTATCTCCGCAAAACTCCCCACCCTGCCTTCGATCGTAGGGGACACCGATGGGCTTGGAAAGGCCGCGCTTCATCACGTAAAGCCATGGCCCCGTGTACCAGAGGGAAATGCCCTCTGCACCTAAAGGAACAAGATAGATGGCCTTGACGGAAGGCTGCCATCTGTCTCCTAGCAACTGTCAGTGGGTTCTCTTCCTCTAACCTTTTCTGAGCCCTCGGTGTTTTGTGACCTGTCTATTTATCCCATTGTATGCAAACAAAATACCGCTCAGAGGTAAAACCACCCAACTCAATTTCGATATGAGTACTTTTGTAGCCTGGAGCATATCTAATCCAAGTTTAAGTTCAAACCATGTGCGTTCCAATACGACTACGTTATCTGATGCAATTGCACCATTTATACAAGTTTTTAGGTCATCAACATTTTGCACCTTGGACTGTGCTGTTTGTCTTTGACATATCCCCACAAGAAAATAAATCAAGGGATTTAATGATCGGGATATGCTCGACATCATTGTCAGGCTTCTGGGGTCTGTCCGTTCTTTTCGAACAAAAATGCTATCATTTTCTGGGAATATTTTTCTCAAGGCTCTGCTGCTGCTACGGGTTCATGTGTGCTTGTTGGACTGAGTGAGGATCCTTCTCTGCATTTGAATATTCGATTCAGTTTCTAAACAATAACCTATGCGGGTAGCTTTCTCAATGTACTCGCTATTTTAAAACTCGATCTATTGTTTCAGCATCAGTGATATCTTTAGGGTTACAGCAAACATTTAAAAACGTTTTTAGTTAGACTGTCAAATGCAATGTACCGCATGACTCTGCAGTAGGAATACTTTAAAATATTTAACATTTGGTAAATTGTCTAGTAAATTATCTGTTAATTGTAGTATTTTAAAGCAACGGTTTAACATAAAAAAGGGTTATTAATTACTAGAATACTTAATGATATCATCTGCAACAATCAGAATTTTACATCTATGATTTAATAAAGATTTTATTAAAATAAACAAAGCCGTCCGGTAGAGTAATGGCATAGAGAGGAGAGAGATTTTCATCCAAGACTGAATTTCTGGTTAAAATCTTGGATTTTGATTTAACTACCTGCTAACCCAGAAAAATGTCAATTGCTTAAAAATGCGCAATACGGAAATCCTCACGTTTTAAACAGTAAATATTGGTTATAACTCACATAAACTTAATAGAAAAAAAATAAGGTATTCTGACGTTGAATGGTATAACTAACAGATCTTTATAACAGAAGGCTTTACAACTAACTTATGACGTCAGCATAGGTATCGCATGTTGCTCTTTTTGTGATAATGGGTTTTTTGATCGGTGTTTTTTGAACGGTGATTTTTGTTCATAACGGGAGTAAGAGAAAATTGGCAATCTGATTGGCTGCCTGCTATCTCAAAAGTTAATAAAATAGGTAGATTAAAATGTGGTGGGAAGTTTAGAAGCACCTCAACTCTGGGCTTTCTGCTATCCCAGTCAAAGTATAGGACGAATAAATCACAATATAAGAAAAAATAATTAAAACTATTCTGAATTTTTAAAAGCTCCAACTTGAGCAGAGTAAAACTTTTTGTGATCGAATACACTTGGATCCTCATCTGCTTTCCTTTCTGCACCAAAATAAACTTGAAAAACAGAAATGAACAGAACGAATAAGACATAAAAACAACGGTCACAGTTTTTATCTTCAGTTAGATAATAAGATATACACTCAGTGCTCACTAAACTATGACCACCTATCTCCATGTTATAATAAGAAGCTAACATCGAAGCTCTATAACTTCAAAACTAAGCGTTTTATGAGAAAATATAACGGAACATAAAGATCTCAATCAAATCTATCTAAAACTCGATTTTCCATAACTTGTGCTTAAAGAGTTATGGATTTTGAATATTTAACAGAAACAATGCAAGTCTTAGGAAAATAGAAAAATATCGAAAAATCATTTACATTTACTTTTCAAATATACATCTGTTGTATTAAATGGTGTGAAATAATACTCCTTATTCAAATTATAAATAACTTCGGAATTAAATTCTAAACGCTACGTATTGCTGTTGTTAAATATTCAAGCTTCCATAACTTTAAATATTAAGGGAATATTGTTGAAAATCGAGATTTAGATAGATTTTATTGAGATCTTTAATTTTATCTTCAATCCCATTCTGTCAAAAAAAAAATACTGTTTTTAGAAGTTATAGAGCTTCGAGGTTACCTTCTACTGAAATAACATTGGGAGAGGTAGTCATAATTTAGTGAACAGTGATGTGGTGAGAAGATATAAGCCGCCCAGCTTTGGGCTTCCCGCTATTACAGCCCTACCTGGTCTAATGGTTAGCGTATCTGACTACTAGACCAGCTGAGATGTCCGTGTGTATGTTGTATGAGGAACCAGAGCATGCCTAATATAGCTTCTAAGTTATATTCATCCTTTGCGTAAGAAAGTACCATATTCCCTTTCAAAAAAAAAATAACGAAAGATAATATAAATAACAATGTAGGAAGAAATATGGATCAAATGGCCTAAACGCAACTGAGATGTATTCCGATTTGCCCATGGCGAGATTTACGCAGAAGCTAACTAAGCTACAGCTTAGGGCCTCGCGATTATGAGGGGCCTCAAAATTTAAGTTAGAAATTTACCATGTCACGAATTTTTTAAGTTAATCTATTATAAAAACGTGTTTCATCTCTGCTGTACATAATCATTATTGTATACCAATGCTAGTGTAATTTTTTCATCACATCAATTTTGTATTTATTTTTTCGTGTTCCCTTCAATCAGAATAATAAATACAATATACATTTCGACAGATTTGTGTTTCGCCGATAAGTGGAACTCGAACCCAAGCCCCCCAGTTACATACCAGGTTGAATTCTATATCAACAGGTAATCTGTGTATTTACTATTGATTGATTCATATAATTCGCCTTTCGAATTTTTGGGGCCTTTTAAATTTATTATAGTTTAGGGTAAGGGTTCTCAACGTGGGGTATGCGGTAAAATATTTTGGGGTACGCCATGAAAACTAAAAAGTCGCTAGATCCGATTACCCAGTAAAATGTTTATAATTTATAAGATTTGTTAAATTGTTTATGTAATTTTTTGTGTATATCGATATATGTAATTTATGAATACAAAATTTAATGTGTATACATATATTATGTTTTATTTTATTCTCATTGTTATACTATAACTATAGTTTTATCTATCTATACAAGGGGTACCCCTATCTATACAAGGGGTACACATTTCCAGGGGGTACGTGAAGCATAAAAGGTTGAGAACCATTGATATATATGTTTTATTTTATTCCCATTGTTATACTATAACTATAGTTTTATCTATCTATGCAAGGGGTACGCCAGTTACATACACATTTCCAGGGGGTACGTGAAGCATAAAAGGTTGAGAACCATTGATATATATGTTTTATTTTATTCCCATTGTTATACTATAACTATAGTTTTATCTATCTATACAAGGGATACGCCAGCTACATACACATTTCCAGCGGGTACGTGAAGCATAAAAGGTTGAGAACAACTGGTTTAGGGCCTCAGAAGGTCGAAGTCCTGCCCAGGATTTGCCATAGCATCCAGGGCTGGACATGGAGTAGTATTCTGTTTGTTGATGTTCTGTTACGTAGCTTATTTAATCGTATATGTTGCATTGCTACCACGTGTAATTAATATGTAATTAATATCTATACTGGTTCCTTTTCTTGTCATTTAGTTTTATTATGCAAATTAACTGTTCGTGATAATTGGATGACGTTTTCATTTACTACAAAAGCTCATTTTATTTAATTATACATCCATAGTTAAGCTTGCCATAATTCTCTGGACCAAATCCAGGAAGCTTTACGGAGAAAGATCCACGTTTTGTTTAATTTCGTTATATGCATCAAAGATAATCAAGGGATATAAAAAAATCATACTGTGTTTACTCAGGTATTTAATTTAAATAAAAAAATATAAATAACATTTAAAAAAAAACAACATCTTTAAATAATGAAATCTTAACTTTCACCTATGACTGGGTCAGGTTTTGGGGAATCATTGGCAATGACTGGCCCAGTCAGCTGTTTCTTTTGTCTCTCGTCTGATTTATCATAATCAATTGGTAATTCTCTGAAGACAATGCTTTCTTCAAGATGTTGGTTCTTTTTTTAATTTGATCATAAAACTGAGTGCAGCTACTGAAAGCTGCATTAACCTTTATGTTAAGCAAGTCCTTTACGACTGAAACTTGCAGGCGCCCACGTTTGGCTGACCAAATATTATCCATCATTGAGAACTCTCTACGGTGGTTGAGGTAACAGGCAAACACAAGCTAAATTCAACAAGCTTAAAAATGTTTTCAATGCAAATGTTAGTTTCCTTAACTATTTGATGCATACGCATCCATCTCTGAGTTAAGCTTGAGTCATCATTAAAATTTTCACTCGTATGAATCATCAATATTAAAAAATTCATCAATATTAAAAAATGTTTGTGGTTGTTGTCCTTATTAGAGAATTAAATATTCAGCAGTTTTTTCGATATCAGCCCACTCCAATTTAAATTTCAGATTTATTTAGAAAATATTTTAAGATTTTCGTAATTCGATGGCCATAATTTTAATTATACTGTTTCGTAGAGCTCGTCAAAGTATGTCAATAGTTCGCTTTCAGAAATTTCGTTTTAAATTTTTAACAATAGTTGTTTAGCAGCCCTTCTTTCTTTACGTTTAGTTATTAGGTCATAATATTTCGAAGCAGCTTCTGTTGCAGTGACATCATTTGATTCTAAAGATTTTATCGTGTTATGAAAAAGTGGTAAAGTTCCATGTAGGAATAGGAAATATACCTTGTTCTCATAGTTTTTAAAAATGATTTTAGAATTGTTGGACAGTTTTCTTCGTTCGTAAAAAATAATTTCAATACATAAAATATGTCAAGAACTCTCTGAGTTACAGGTAGCAGATTTAAAAAACCGTGTAGCACAGTGTGACAACACTTGTTTATATTCTACCTCTGCATCTTTACAGAAAGATTTTAATTTGGTATTTCTTACTGTATAAATATAGAAATATTTATGTAATATCAATAAGAAGTTTATCAGCAGTTGTTTGTACAGAGTTATCAGCAATTTGAGATGCACAACCAACTCCTATAATAGGACTTCTCAATTTGCGTTCAATTTTTCTGTATACGCTATTTTCTCCCTTTCTTTTAACACCACTAAATTTACTGTTTGCGTTGTCTGCACAGAAGCAAATATTTTTTTTCTCTAAGTTAGGTTTTCTAGTAGTTTCTATTTTGTAATCAATGAAAATTAATAAGTATATCGGAAGTCTTCCCAGGAATTTCTTCAAAATTTAGTAGCTTTACCTGAATCCCAGAATCCAATGAGAAATATCTGAAAATAATCGGGACTAATTTTACTTATTTTCTATTGACAGCGTCGATACTGATCGTAACGAAATTTACTTTCAGTACATCTGTTAAAACGTCATTAAAAATGTACGGTAATATAATATTTGTCACGATGTCGATCTATCCGCGATCTTGGTCTTTCCAGAGGAAGACTTCGTATCATACAAATTCTGGATTGACTTGGATGTACAGTCGCTCAAAAAAGTATCCGAACGCTATGGTTGATTACAGAATTCAGAAAAAAATATCTGGCAACGATTTTTTTTAGAAATTAGTGATCTGGCAACCTTCTTGTCACGTGATTACAGAATTCAGGAAAAATATCTGGAGCGTGTACAGCAACTGTACACGCTCCAGTTACCGTTCACAGCAAACTTGAGCGTGTGCAGTTACTGCACATGCTCCAGTTTGCTGTGAACGGTAACTGCACACGTTCAATATTTCTGTGAGTGGGCCCACACGATCCAGGTTTTTGCGAGCTCACACGACTCCAATGTGCTGTGAATATTAACCGCAACCGCTCCAGTTTGCTGTGAACGGTAACGCGTATTTAGATCACGCGACTTAAAATAAGAAGTAATTCTAGGAGATTGAAAGTCATTTACCACCCGTTTGTGCTTGTCACTGCGATATCGCCTTGTCCTTTATATTCCACCGTAAAAATACCATTACAAATAGTACAACGCACACGACTTTCGTTGTCACTTTGCCTTTTTTTAGACATTTGTACTCTTCTTTAAGTTTGTCCGTAAACTTGCACTTTCTCTTACTCATTTAGGGTATAATTCAAATTTTACGGGTTACTAAAACAAAGCTTATTGCGCATGTGCAGCACTTGTTGGTACTCAACTACAACACGTTCAAAGAGCCGATCGACCTAAACAAATAAAATGTTGATAGATACTTGAGTGATGGAATTTTTAAATTCAGGATATTTTAAAGACCCCGGACAAAATCCATTACAGTCCCTCCCAATCCCACATGTATGGCAAGCCTAATCCATAGTACACATTGAAAATTGAGAAGTTTACATCCACTGCGTCTTGTAACGAAATAGAAGACAAAATGTATTAAACTTATTTTCCTATATTTCTGAAGGTAGAAAATTAGTTTAAAATTTTTGCAATGACAATATTTGCTGCATTAGGCTAATGCTGAATATATACAGTATATTTAAACGTTACAACTTATGCAATCGGAAGTGGAGGTTTTAATTATGTTTTAGAATTGTCGTGTTTTTTTCTGAAGGTAAGGATTCGAGCTCCATCTAAAGTAACATTACAGATACGATTCAGAAATATTCCATAAATTAAGCAAATGATTTCTCTTATGTCAGTGGAACACCTTTTTCAAAATTCAGTAACTTCTGAAATAATCGTTTTGTAGTAATTAATCATTCCCATATTAATAGCTTGGCATGAAATCCTAAAGCAGTGGTGCATAAACGTTTTGGATCGGTCCGAATAGAAATATGTGTGCCGTGGGCCAAAAGTTGGGAGGAGTGCGAAATTTGATTGTTTTTACCTCTGAGCGGCACTTTTTTTTGCAAGCAAAGTGCTAAATGGGCAGGTCACAAGGACCCCGAAGGCTCAGAGAAGTTTGGGGGAGGGGACCCACTCGAACAGCTGTTGGGAGACAGATGGTAGCCTCCCGTCAAGTCCACCCAGCGTGTTCTTTAACGTGCCCAGTATGTGGCTTTCTCGCACATTGAGCCACGGATTAACGTCCCATCCGACGGACACCGGCCTTTCCAAGCCCATCGGTTCCCCTACTGACCGACGACAGGGCGGGGATTTTGCGGAGATAAATTTCAATGATGGTCCAGCTGGGATTCGAACCTGGAAACTATAGATTGAGAGCCTTGTGCGCTACCGACTGAGAACCTCGGCCCCGAAGCGTGCAATAAAAAAAGAATAAAAAAGTCTAACTTCGATTACTTCATAACGAAATTATTCAAAATGACATGGAAATATTAAATATTAATGTAAAGTTTAACATCAAAACTGAAGTTTTCTTGTCGGAACAGTATGTGAAGGATAGGACTGGAAATGAGGAAGAAATAGTCAGACATTTCAGATACATTTATTTCTACTGTTATTACTCGCGAATTTTAATGCTGATCTTTATACTAAGCCAAGTGGTTAGCGCGCTTGGCTACTGATATACGGGACCTGGGTTCGAGCCCCGGGTAAGGCATGGATGTTCGTGTTGTTTCTGCTGAGGTCCTGCCATCCTCTCAGATCTTCTACTGTGGCATATAAACTGACAGGCTCCTGTCAGACCTCTGTGGCAAGCAGCTGCTTGAGGGGGTATTTATTTTTATTATTCATTATTAACAACTCTACCTTTTTTTTAGAAATAAATTATTTGTATTTATTCTCATTATCATAATTGCTTTTTAAATTATCATCTATTCATTGCCGAAATTTAGGCTTTTAGAGCCTTCTATTTCGGAGAAAAAAAGAACGTGTGTTCAGATCCCACCTGGCTCAAGACAATTTTTCCTCTGCACCCATCTTTTCCCTGTGGATTAAGGACAACTTAATAGTGGTTAAAATACTTTATTTATAAATAACCATTAGTGTAAAGATCCGTAATAAAATTTACCAGTAGTAATAATAGTAACGAGTATGTAAGAAAAGTCTACGTGTTTTATATTGCATAAACTGATGTCATAACTTAGTTTTATGGCCTTCTGTTATAAGACATGCATATACATTTCCCTTCCAAGGAGTCCTTTGTCTCTTTGGAAGCGGATGTGACATCGCTACCGAGATTGATTTAATGCCTCGCCTAAAATATTGCTTGTTTATTCGCAAAACTTTAATTCCCTAAAAAATATCTAGATCTCGATTTCTCTCTATTGGGACACAGCTATCGGTCCGATCATCCCAATTTTCAAAACACGAAACATGATTTACTTGTAATTAGCAAAATGTTTTCTACACACCTATATTTTGCATCCATTGTTAAATATAAATCCCCTCCTCCCCTATAGTTAACCTCATTTGCCTCATTAAACTTGTCACGTAAAGCCAAAACATCAGACATTGAACCTCCTACGTTTTTTAACGTCAGTGCATGTGGGACCCAAGGATCGCCAGTTGTCATGACGACGACAAAGGTTCTTCACGCTCTGCTCGCTCAGTAGGAATGTCTGTCTTTCCAAATGAAGATTATACGGCTGATTCTAAGCTAAGAGTGATTAAACGTCATTACGAAGCTCATTTCCGCGTTCAGTAGCTATATAAATATATCACTTGAACGAGGATTGCCATGTCTGGCAGTCTTTTATCTTTCCATCACTATTAGCGTAAAGGCAGTTCGCAGGTATTGTTCTCTATTCAGTTAACAGGGAAGGAATGAGAAATTTACTTCCTCTTTTGGGTGTTAACATACTATTATTTGTTTTTAATTGTCATTTGTTTAATGAATGATACCACAATATCCTTAATTGTTTAATTCACTAACTGGAAAGAATTATTCCATTGAAATGTTAAGAATTTATCCTCTGTTTGTTTATTTGTTTGTCTGCAGTGACTCAAACAGTTATGCTCAATCATTAACGGTTGAGTTATCTTTGAGAAACGCCGGATCTAGGGAGGGGCAAGAAGCATGTTACCTCTTTTTGCGAATCCTAGTAAAGGTAATAGATGCAAAAAATTGTTAACCTTATGTATATTTCCTGCATTTTTCAAAATGTTTTTTTAAAACCTCAAACACAATTGGAGAAATGCTACACTGCAATGAACATTCAGTCCCTTATCCCCTTTTTACTCTTTTTTAGTTCCATTTTCTTACAACCCCCACCTTTTTTTTTTCTAGATCTGGACCTCCCCCTGGGAATAAGTATTTATCATCCAATAGAGAAGATTTGGGGAATGGGCAATAGAGATATCGTATGGTCTCGATGGTATCGTATGGTCATTGACTCCACAAATAAGACGCATTAACAATATATTTCGAGAATTTTAAGAATAAACGAACACTTTTTATATGTTTATATTTAATATTACTACAAGTAGCTTTTGGGTAAACCTAACAAATGAATGTAATGTTAGATGTATTATTTTTAGAGCAATAGTACAAAACAGAAGATAGTAAAATTCTAAAATTCATATATATATATATAATTGAAAATAAAAAATAATAAATATTCCATCAAGCAGCTGCTTGCTACAGAGGTCTACCAATGAGCCAAAGTCCACCCCCCCCCCATATGTTTGGTGCATAGATTTTTGGTACATAACCACATTTCAATTTCGGAGATGCACGAGATCACTTCATTAGTATAAAAAATGACGCTACAAATGACTGAGCAATATATTACAATACTATTCAAGTTTAATAAGAAATAATCAAAATATACCGTAATTATTAGGCAATGTTTTTCAACTATAATATAAAACGCCAATAATTAAATGTATATAAAAAAAGAATTTATTATTTCACAAATCAACGCCCATTAGCAGTCTCGGGTGGCTCAGTGGTATCACGTTGACTTAGTGTGATTGCCGGAGTCCGGGTTCGAGTCCCTGGTTTGGTATGGTCGTTTGCTCTGTCATATATGGTGTGACTGTCCCCAGGTAAAAAAATTTCTCTTCTAAATATATCATAAAAATCCATTTTCTCACGTTGGGGGTAAGACTCTTCAGATTTAACGATGCCTGCCTCGCCAAATACGGCACTACAGGCTAAGTAGAGCTACTCTAAAATTTTGTTTCCCCCCGCGAACCCTCGTCCGCTGGAAGGACACCATCACTTTTCTTTTACATCTTTCTTTATTAAAACTATAACATATTTACAAAAATATATACATAGGGCGCGACTTAGCACCCTTTACATAGTTATAAACATTATATTACATGTTCAAATAAATACAGTAACATAAGACTGATGAAGTTTTCAGTCTTCTATTGTTCTTCTTGCTCTTGAAACTAAACTTTAAATATAATCTTCTTATCCTTCCCACGGGAGGGGAGACTTATCTCCTCCCGTTTCATCTTCTTCTTCATTTCTTCTTTAATAATCTACTTCTCAGGACCTTCTCCAGAACAGTAGGAGAAGACTTTGTCTCCTCCCACGGAGGGAGGGGAATCAGTCCCCCCCCCTAATCTAATATTATCATTTCCTGAGAATTTTCATAGATATGTTTCATTATATCTCTAATTTGAGAACGCAACTCTGTACATTCCCAGAGCAGATTTAATTTATTACGATCAAATCTCATTAGATTGTTTCCTCTAATGTTTCGTAGATGGGTACAGTCTATGTAATGAAGCGCTCCCGCCTCTCGGGAGCAGCAGATACAGGAACATCTTTTAATGTTAAATCTGCTGAGGTATTTTGGAAAGTTACCATGATCTGTCAGGATTTGGTTCGAATAAAAATCTGTTGAGACTTTCTTGAGAAATTTAAAAGTATGTCTTCCAGTTGTGTCTTCTTGGTCCCATCTTTTTTGCCAAATCTCCATACTTCTTTGTCGTAATTTCGTCTTTATACTGTCTTTTGAAATTTGTATTTCAATATCCACTTGTAGTTTCTTACATGCATTCTTTGCGTGGTTATCAGCCAGTTCATTTCCTGGGCAGCCTTGTTGGCTTTTAACCCAATGGAAATTTATCTTTCTACCTTCTTCAAGCTCTGCTATTATATTCTTAATCTTATCTACTGTTGGATTTTTATGTTGTATCTTTTGCAACGCATATAATGCAGATTGACTGTCCGAATACAAGTCCGCTTCTTGATTTATACTTTCAGTAGCAAACCATTCAACTCCCTTCAGAATTGCGTAGACTTCAGCTTGAAACACAGTAGCTGTGTTTGAAAGTCTGCATTCGTTTTGCGTTATTGGACTTGTACTTTTGTAAATGCACACGGACGCACCTGTGTGCTCCTCCATTCTAGAACCATTTGTGTATATTTTTATGTCATGGTTCGAGTCTTCTGGCGGGACCTTATCCCACCTTATTTGGATTTGCCTCGCTGGGTGTCTTGCCCATTTAACAATTTGTTTTTCTATGTTATTTCCTTCTATAGACTCTTCCCAGAGTTCTACTTTTTGTTTTAAAGTAAAACTCCGATATATCGCAGCTTCTTGTTCGATTATTAGTTCTATTGGTAATGTACCAGCCAGAACTTGAAGTGCAGATGTTGATGTTGTCTTAAAACATCTTGTGATGCCCAAAAGGGCTAGTCTTTGAATCTGCTGTAGTTTATTATCATTCTCACTGTCCCTCCTTGGGGCCACCAGGCCCCACAGGCGTAAGTTACTATCCTTTCTATTCCCCTTTTATATAGTTCTTTTTTAACTTCACCTTTCAGCCCCCATGTCCTAGTTGACATTCTATGCAGGGCATTTAAGATCCTTGCACATCTATCTTTAACTTTGTTCAGATGACATAGCCAGTTTCTCTTATCATCCAGCCATACTCCCAGGTATTTTAAAACTTTAACTGATTTACTGGTCTATCTTTAAACCTTAGGCTTGGAAGCCTCTTCATATTTCCTTCTTTAGGAAATACTATGATATTTGTCTTTTCAGGGCTGAATTCCAACCTTGTACTTTCTGCCCATTTCTCTAAGTCTGTTAAGACTTTTTGACAGTCTTGTTCCAAAATGTGTCTCCCTGAAGCAGAGACTATAACTATTATGTCATCTGCGTAGGATTGAATTTGTGTATCTTCTTTTGTTATAATATTTAACGCAGAGTCAGCAACTATGTTCCACAACAGTGGTCCTGAGTTAGACCCCTGTGGACAACCTTTATAATATTGTCTGGAGATTTCAATTTCTCCATCTTTAACTACTATCTTTCTTTTTGCTAAGTAGTTACTAAAAACTTTGAATAAGTTCTTTGGACATTTGTGTCTTCTTAGCTCGTCTAGTAGGAAAGGCCACCAAACGTTATTAAAAGCTCCTTTTACATCTAACGATATCACACACGTATGTTTCTTTATCGCTTTGTTCTCGTCTATGGTAGTCATTAGCTTTGATATCGCCATAGTTGTACTTTTACCTGGAATGAATCCAAACTGATTTGGATTCAACTTACCATTACTCTGTAAATAGAAACTTAGTCTGTTGGTTAGAAGCTTATCCAGCACCTTACTTCATGACGATAGCAGACATATTGGTCTGTAAGCAGAAGGACTTTTTCTGTCTTTTCCTTCTTTATTGAATAATATTAGTTCTGCTACTTTCCAGCTGTCTGGAAAGATTCCTCTATTGAGACATTCATTGAGAATACTCACAAACCAACTCTTGTTTACCTCGAAGAGTTCGATTATTATTTCTAGGGAAAGCCCATCAAGCCCTGGCGCTTTTCCCTTATTCATTGATTCCATAACCTCTTCAACTTCTACAGTAGTAAATGGAATATCATCTTCTGTATTAACCGGTCTCCTTGATCTGTTTCTAATATTCCTGTGATATTCATTATCTTCTTCCCTGTTGTCCAAAGGGAAGTGATATTCAAGTAAGCAGTTTAATGATACCCTAACATTCTTCGTTAGAGATCCGTCTTCTTGCACGATTGTTGAGAACTTTAAACGTTCCTCTTGTTGCTTCTTTCGCAACCTTGAAATGTACCCCAAAGGGTTTTTCTTTTGATACTTCATCACATAATTTTTTCCAGCTATTATTTTTAGCTGTGTTTATCTCCTTTTTATATTTAGCTTCCCATAGTTTAAACTCAGATCTTAGGCTCTTCCTATGCCTTTCATCTGTGTAACATCTTTGGTATTTTCGTCTTCTGCTTTTGACTTCTTTTCTAAGTTTAGATAGTTCTTTATTCCACCAAGGAACTTTTCTATAACCCGATTCCACTTTTCGGCTTTCCTCTTTCTGATTATCACTACAAATTTTTTGTAGTGTTTTGGTAGTATTTACTATATATTCATCTAAATCGTCTTGCTGTTTTACTTCTTCAGAGGTCTTTAGCGAAAACTTTTCTGAAAGTTCCTTTCTAAATTCTCTCCAGTCCAAATTCTTGATAGAATATCTCTTCTTAGCATTTGTGCTTATATTCCCAAAGTTTAGGGAAAAGCTAATATAGGCATGATCACTACAACTAATCTCATCCTCCACTGCCCATTGTAATACAAAGTCTTGGTTCAAAACTTTGTGAAGAGTAACATCTATCCAGCTTGTGCCTAGACTGCTGGAAAAGGTTGGAGCACTATTCGGATCGTTAACTATAGTAAATCCGTTTTGATTAATAAACTCCAGGACTTCCTTTCCTCTCTGGTCCTCCCTTTGAGGTCCCCAGAGATTACTACTTGCATTGAAGTCCCCTCCTAGGACTATGTCCCAGTTAGGATAGGCTTGTACTATATTACTAACAATTTGAAAGTTTTCCTCAAACGAGTCTTTTGGTGGGCAGTACATAGAAATTAGCACACATTTCTGACCACCTTTTTCCGCTGTAACAATCACCACATCTCTTGATGTGTAGATCTCTGTAGCACTTATATTCCTTTTTCCAATAACAATAGCACTTCTTGACTGTGGGTGAGATGCCCCAAAGATTCTCCAGCCTGCTGGGAAACCTCTTATTTTGTCCTTATAGTCATAAGGCTCTTGCACCAATGCTATGTCATAGTCTTTTTCTTCGAAATACAAAACTAGACTATTTGTAGCAGCTTTAGCATGATGTAAGTTTATTTGAACTGTTTTAGACAAGCTCGCTTCAGTATCGAATTCGCTTGACCAATAACTCGAGCTCTCTTCTGTAACAAGAACAGTCCATGTCCAGGCTTGAGTGCTGGACATCTAACTTCAGTCTGTATTTATCATTAGCTGCTTTACAGTTAGCACATTTTAACACTGTTTCTTTACACTCCCAGTGTTTGTGCTCCTTTTGACCACATTTTCCACAAGTCTGCTCTTCCGTGCACCTGGTCTGAAAATGGCCAAATTTATTGCATTTAAAACATCTTACTACCTTTAAGTATTTTTCACATTTAGTCGAGACCAGCCTACATTGACTTTTTTCTCTTTCATAAACACCTTGAAACTTTCTGAGTCCACTTGCACTATCCAGTGCTTTTTGCTATTCTTGCCTTTTATTGAAAATTTTGCCTCCATCGAGGCATCATTAAAAGCAGCGTTTTGTGCTTATATTATGTCGTATATTATTATTGTGGCAATATATTATTATTTGTGGCAATTTCATCTTAGGCTCCCTTGCGGAGCATTTGTCTTTTAATGCTGTATTTCTTTGTATTTCGTTTTTCAGTATTTTCTTTGTATTTCATTTTTCAGTATTTTCTTATCAAATTCATCTGTGCATTCTATTAGCACACCTCCTTTACCAATCTTTTTCACATTTTTGATACCTATCTTTAGCTTCGTCGGATCTAAATTTTTCAAAAGATCCTTTTTGAGTTCATCTGAACTCTGTTCCTCGTCTTAAGGATATATCAGCATTATATGCTGTTGGTCTTTTTTCTTAGATCTCGGCGTTACAGACCTTTTTGCTGCTTCTGCATAGCTCCTTGCACCTGGTGCCTTACTTTTGACACCTTCTTTTCCAGTTAACCTTCCCTCGAGGTTACTGATTTTAAGTTACTGTTCATGTACTACATCTTGTAGTCTCGTGAACAAATTTCTAAGTTCAGCTCCTTGCTGCTTAGTTATTTCACTTGCACTACTGTTCAAGATAGAGTCCAGTTCATTGAACAGATCAGTTGCCTTTGTGCTGGCACTCTTCTCTTGAGAGGCCATTGCACTTACCTCACTTACTTCATCAGCCATCACTGCCTGGTACTCTGGGGTTCACACCAGGCAGTTATATCTTGCAAGTCGGAGAGAGTGTTAGACCCTCCTCCAAGGAGGGAGCCCCTAGACGACGTCAACGTCCTCTCTCCTTAGAATTGGTTCTGAAATTTTCCTAACGACTAAAATATGGCCTTATAGCCTTGCACTTAATATATAACACTTGTAAACGCAGTAAGCTCACAAAAACTAAATCAAAACCAATTCCCCCTAGGGGACGTTGGGGGTAAAATGAATATTGGCTATAAGTCCCAGCAACCAAATAAAAAAAAAACGTCCATTAATGATGGTTTTTATAGCAGATGGTAATATATTGCAATAACTAAATAAAAATAAGCGTAATGAATGAAACTAATTAAAAGGCGCCAGCAATGCAATGGCACAAAAGTAAACTCATGGAAAAAGACTGGGTTGTTTCACCTCTGAGTGACATTCTTGTGCACACAATAGGTTTAATGGCTAGGTCACAAGGACTCCAAGTACTCAGAATGTTGCAGAAGGGGACTCATTGGGTAACTGTTAGGAGTCATATGGAATCCCTCCCTCTCCATTAAAGTCATCCAACTCGTTAAAGTGCCCAGGATATGGCTCTGGATGAAGCCACGGTTTAACGTCCCATCCGACGGATGGCGGCCTTTGCAACCCCATCGGTGTCCCCTTTCTGGCCGAGAGCAGGGTAAGGCTTAGAGAAGATAAGTCTCAACGCTGGCACAGTTGGGACTCGAACTTGGGAACTTCAGATTAGGAGCCTAGCACGCTATCTACTGAGTCAATCTTCATCCCAAACACTTTTGTTAATATATTTTTCCCTGCGATTTCGTAATCTCTTTAATAAATTTTGCTGTGAAATGTACGCAATATACATAATTGCTGATTTTTATCTCAGCTCGATTTATTAAAAGCGGGAGACTCTATTTGTCTGATATCTTTTTAGATTCCCCCCTCCCCAGAACCTTCAAGTAGGATAGGACAGTTCACTTACGGAAGAAACATATTTTAAACTTTTCTAAATTTCATGTGAAAATTCTACCCATATTTATTTTCAAAGTTCGTAATTACAGTGGAATGTCGGTATAACGAAGCTATGCACGTGACCAGAATATATTCGTTATAGAGATATGCACTAAAAAACGTGCTATGTGGTTATATACTACAAAATAATCATTACGACATTTGCTATGCATTAGAGTTTACTTCTTTATAAATGTCTGTAATATTTTTGAACCTATCTGCTCCAACAAATATTTCTTCGTGAATTCTTAACCGATGTCGCAATTCTCCAACTCATTGTCCCGAACGATTTTCCGTGTCATTACGAAACGGCGAAGACTTCGCCTCAGCTCCTCATATATTTTCTATCTCTTAATCCCTCTTTTCCACCATATTATAACGTATAAAAACACACAACTAATTACGAACTTAACTAAAATAATAATAATAACGAATAAATATAACAATAACTTGAATTTAACGAATGATAAAATATAACACATGAAGTGGAGGTGCTTTTGAAAGAACTTGTTGCAGGAGTCTACCATTACTTAACCCTCGTTTTACCAAAAGAGTCAAATTTAACCTACAAAGCGGAGAAAAAATAATAACGCTACCGTCCTAATTTTAATGATAACTGAAATGTCCTAATCTGCTAAACTTTTATTTTCAGCTGTATAAATTGACACCAGATGAATCAGAAGACCACGTGTTGTTCAAAAGGAATAGTCAATTTTTCGAATACACTGGAAAAATATCAATCCAGATTGGAATAAAGTCTTTTTCAAGACAAAAATTTCTGGAAAGGGATGTCGTTATTAATACCAGTTACATAAAAGAGCATTGATGGTGGCATACAAAGTGATGTACGACTAGCTATGTCATTTGTTAGCATCTCTTTTGAAATGAAAATATCACCAAGTACATCATTATCAGGTACATCATCAAGGAGACAAAATGCTGAACTTTTTGTGATATCCCATCTCCTCCCAACAACAAAAAAAAGTTGTGAATCTTTTGTTTCCAGATTGAAAGACTGAAAAATCTAAAAAAATAGAGTATATGTGGTGCTTTAGTTTGTGAGGATGTAATTTTAATATTGGAGAATAAAGGTCATATGATGTGGATGAATTTTGCTACAGTTGGTAAAATTTATCACATTTTTATTTCTGTAAGGGAGGGTTAAAATAGTAATACAGTAAGAATCGCGTAGATCTCGAAGCTTCAAAATCCCTTTTTATCCTGGGCCATTATGGTAACGCCACTTTAAAGCATCGTGTCAGGGCGATATGCATGGAGAGCGTCTATGATGATCACGAATGATGAATAGTGAGATCTTCAAAAATGCGTACAGGACGATGTATCTGTATGTGATGCGTAGCTAAGTGATTGGTTGCAATATTGCCGAATACAAAAACTTAAAACTCGTAAAAATAAAGAAAAAAAAAGTACTTTTGATTAAGGATTTTTTTTACGAATTTTATTATAATGATCATATTTTTTCGGACCGAGAGAAATTTTTGTTACGTTATGGCTGATATTTTTATTATCTCATGGTATTCGTTAAAATGATTTTTTTTATAGATATACATAGTAAATTGGCCGAGAACACAATAAAATTCGTTACATTAAATATTTCGTTACACTGGCGTTCGCTACAACGGCATTTGCTGTAATTTTAAAATAGTCAATAATATTTTAATAAAGTTGCAATAAATAAATAATTTTATATTGTTATATATTACTTTAACCCAATAATTAAGTAGTAAATTATCATAGAAAATGTCTTATGTCAGCTGAGTATTGTATTAACCTAATAAGCTGGTATTTTAATTTTAGTGAAAAACTCACTTAAACTTCTGCAGAAGTGGCTTATTAATATTATATTAAATTATTGTTATTAAAAATGAAATTGGGAGTTTCATTTTAATCATTGATAACTAAATTTTAAAATATTCGAAAATATTTCAATAAAGTCATAATGATTAAATAACTTTTATTGTTGGATTAAAATTAGTTAGAAATAAATAGCTTGTAGTTAAATTTTAGACAAATTAAATCATTAAAATCATTTCATATATTTAATATTCTTCTTTTTTTCCCTCGTTTCATTCAACGACTGTCCTGGCCCGGTGGCCCTGTCCAGTTATATTTGTCAATGTTTTCCTTTTAAAGCAACTAAGTTTCCAATTTCTCATTCTTTTGAAGTAACATCAAGGAGTCTGAATATAGTCTAGCAAAAACTTGACAAATACAAAATGATTCATAACCACAATCTATGTACGACATACGGAAGTGTGCGAACAGATAGACAGCGCCTCTCGAAATGGAAAATTATATTTTTAACACTGCCTTAGCGGTATGCTTTCAAGATGACGGACCATACGTTGCCACTCTTCCGCACAATAGAGTAAAAAAAAAGGTGGGTGTTAGTTGAACCCGGAAGGAAGGAAAGCCCCGCTTCAGTTATGGAAGCAACATGTATGAATTTCAGATGAGGGGACTGGTAGACGAAACACGTCCAGGCGTAGGTTCACTGACCCACATCTGCTTTGCCCTTGTCTTTGGTACATTCCTCCTGCTCCGTCACTTTTGTTAAAGTGCCGTTTTCTATCTGGGGATTAGGTATCAATAACGAAGAGTCATTTATAGGAAGAGGAAGTGATGGGTCGATGTTTAATGAATCCAGTGCTGCATTATAATCATTCATTTCGAAACACCTGTTTAAAATGAGTTAGATACAAGAAATTGTTTTCAAGTCCTTGCTCAAGTCAAGAGACGACAAAGTAAAAAGATTACCAATTTTTTAGAAAACGGATAAAAATTCTCTAGTAATATCTGTGCATATTTTTTATTATATTATTTCAAGAACTATTTTTTGAAATAATATATTAAAAGATATGCACCGAGAATACTAAAGAATTTTTATCCGTTTTCAAAAAATTTGTGGTAACCTTTTGCTTTGTCGTCTCTGAATTTTAAGAACTATTTCTTAAAATTCAACTGGTGAATTTTACTCTATTTAAACTTAGCTAATTTCAAAACATTTGTATACATTTTAATAAATTATTTCATATCATTTTGGATGTAAATAACATGCGGTTAAATTTTGGACAATTATATCATTAGAGTCTTTACCCATTTATTTTCTCTCTTCTTCCCCTTTTTCAGTTTAATGGCTGTCATGACCCTGTGTACTCTATTCGATTTTATCGCTGTTTCCCTTTTGAAAGAACCAAGTTTCGAATTAGAACCACGCTGGAAATTTTGACTATTTTCCAAAAACCTACGGTAACGAGATTATGGGCGATTTTTCTTTTGTCAAATTAGTCGTTAGGACTTATAGCCAATATTTGTTTTATGCCCCAATGTAAGAACTTAGATTTTTTTTAGCACATTGATGTGAATTTTTATTTTTCCCTTGAGGGACAATCACAACATATATGACAGAAGAAACGACCATACCATCCCCAGGACTCGAACCCGGACCCTGGCAGTCGCAGTGTCACCGCGAACCAACGCGAAACCACTGAGCTACCGAGGCGACGATCGATTTTTTGATTCCATACTTTAATGACTCACTCCCTCTTTGACCTTTGTGTCTTTTGATGGATCCTTTATAATGCCGCCAGAGGATTCCTCTGGCGGTATTATAAAGAATTCATAATGCCGCCAGAGTCATTTGAAATGAGAACGTACCTATGAAATTTGCAACCATTTGAAATGAGAAATCACTAGTAACGGTTGCCATTTTTATCAGCCATTTTGAACAATGGCCATGTAGAATATGCACTGTTTGTGTTAATAAGTTTTTAAAATTTTATAAATATTTAATCGTCACTTATTTTTATTTTTATCATGAATTCTCTTTGTATGTACTTTTAGATATTTATCCTAAAACATTGATTAAAATCAATTAATCTTCTTGCTCTCCCTGGCTAGTAAAGGTTGCCATTTTTATCGGTTAATTGTTTTGAACAATGGCAACGTTGAATACGCTCCGTTTGTCTTAATAAGTTTGTGTAAAAATTTTATAAATATTTAATCGTAAAATCACTCGATCGATAATTTTTAATCGTCATTTCATATGAATCAGTCAGTTGGTTCAGTCCCTATTGTATAGGGTTTGAGATTATCTTTGCTAACTGCTGGTCTCTCCTCGATGAGAGGGAGCTAATACTAATGATCGTGCGACGTCCTTCAGATAAGATGTTAAATCGTGACACTATATGCAAGAGAGTCATATCTTATGCATAGGACAGAACATGTTAAATGACTTTCATTGGAGGCTTTCGTCTATCTTCTGATAACTGTTTAGTATATTTCCTTCTCCAACTCAGCTCGGAGGCTTTGGGATTTTTGTGACATGGTGATTTAGCTGTGGGCAGACAATGTCAAACAGGACCTTGTTAGAATTGGTGTGCAGTGCCTGGATGCAACAGATGTAGCTCAGGACAGATATGCTTGGAGAATTAAACTGCACGGTCTGGTTGGATCTCCGTAGCCCATGGCTGCTTGAGGATGATGATGATGATGATTTAGCTGTGTGAAAAAAATGGTCATTCAGAGTTAACACAACTTAAAAACAACCAAGACTACATTTTGAACTGATTAATAATATATTGGACGAGTGGTTAGCGCGCTTGGATACTGATTTAAGGGACTTGGGTTCGAGCCCGGGTAAGGTATGGATGTTCGTGTTGTTTTCTGCTGAGGTCTTGCCATCATCTCAGATCTTCTACTGTTGCATATAAACAGACAAGCTCCTGTCAGACCTCTGCGGCAAGCAGCTGCTTGAGGTTATTATTTGTTGATTATTATTTAAAAATTTACCCCTCAAGCAGCTGCTTGTTCCAGTGGTCTGACAGAAACTTGTCAGGATAATTAATATTTCGTAGAGAAAATCTATGAGGAAGGCGAGACCTCAGCAGAAATGAAACAAAAGAAATATGGGGTCTGTTAAATAATATGAGTAGGTATGTTGCACTGATATTTTCTTTCAGTACGTTTAGAAAGTTATCAAACATACATAACATTGCAATTAATTTGCGCTTTTAATTCATTTCACAAAACTTACAACAATCCTATGTAATGCATCATCCCGGATAAGAATCACTGGACTAATAAGACTTCAGAAGATAAATCAGCAAACTTTTGGTCATGCATCTCGATATCTCATTTTATAACGTGTAAAGAATATAAAGCAACTGATGAATATGTAAATTTAAAGGACAACTGGTCATTGATGTTAGGTCACTATTTACATGTCCCTTCCAGTTCAAATTAGTTTCATACATTTGTTTATGAAGCTGTCGAATGAGATTTATTCATTCCGGTTATTCTATGAGAACATGTCAAGTGCAATCTCGAAACGAGGTTTAAAGTTGTTTGCGACAGTGGATAGTTGAATGAGAAGAAAGGTATTCTTCTATTTATTTCTTAAATACTTAATTTTTTATTTCAATTTAAATGGGGAAAACAATGTAAGTAAATCTAACGCCCAAAATGGTTCTTTGAGTTGCTGTTTTTTACCTCTGAGTGGCACTTTTTTTTACACAGTGTGCGAAATGGCCGGGTCACAAATATGGCTTCTATAAGGAATATGTCTTTAACCAGTAACCGCTGATAATCCCGTGATTATCCAAAGATCGGATGTATCCTTTTTCAAGGATCTGAGTAAGAACACTTCGGACAGTTTCCTGGAAAATTCTGCACGTTAAGGGATCGTAAAAATCATTTACAGTTTAATTTAGAATCTTTTGAGTGGTGCTGGTGTCTCGACGGCTTAACTGAATAATTTATTTCTTTAACAGTGATTGAATCGAGTTTTTTCTTCAAATGAGTTTTACGTCCCTGTTAACCGATATTATACGGTGGCCGAGTGGTTAGCGCGCTTGGCTACTGCTCTAAGGGACCTAGTTCGAGCCCCGGATAAGGATGGATGTTTGTGTTGTTTTTCTGCTGAGGTCCCGCCATCTTCTCAGACCTTCTACTATGCCGTATAAACTGACAGGCTCCTGTCAGACCTCTGTGGCAAGCAGCTGCTTGAGGGGTAATTATTAATTATTTATTTATTATTTATTATCAAAAATTGCTATTCCATAAATGTGGTTATAAAAAAAACCCCGGATATTTGGAAACTCCGGTCACACAAGGATTCCAAGAACTCAGAGAAGGTTGGGGGAAGGGGACCCACTGAACAGCTGCTAGAGTACAGATGAAAGCCTTAAGATAAATCCTTTCAACATGTTCTTTAAGGTGCTTAGGTTACAGCTCTCCCGCATGTGAAGCCACAGATTAGCATCCCATCCAATGGACGGCAGCCTTCAGAAGCCCAACGGTATACTCTTTCTCACCGAAGGTAGGGAAGGGGACGAAGGCACACTTAAACTGAAACCTAGGACTCCGTCAAAAAGCAATGATCAGTGGCAGGTTAAAAAAGTAATTATTATTAAACTTTAAAAGATTCATTTATTATTATTATTATTATGATAAAAGATTTTATTGCTTTCAACTTTGTTAAAAGGCTTGATAATGGTAAATTAGGTTTCCTTAAGAATGATTATTTTAAGTACGGATCCTTGACATTCTAATAACTTTGGGTAAATAGAGGTGTAAGCCGGAACTTTAGAAGTAGCTTATAAATAAAGAATTTTGTGAAATAAAAAATGAACTTGCCTATTCGTGGAACTCGAACCGACATTTAGTTCGAATCCCTCAAATTGATAAACTCATTTATTTCCACAAAATTTTTTCTCGACTTGTGTGTCAACAGCAATCGCTGTATATTTACTATTGATTGATAGATTATAATGTTGGGTGTTTATGTTTATGTCTTGAGAATGGCAGATGGATGAAAATTGTCACCAATTGAAGACCACGTGAGAGCGAGAAGAGTAAGACCGCGAAAATTAAAGATTGTTTTTTTTTTGTACCTGTGAGTGGTACTATTTGCACCCAATTAGCTAGGGGGCGGGGGTGGCTTAGTCGGTAGCGCGCCAGGCTCGTAATCTGTAGTTCCCAGCTGGGTCAGCGTTGAGATTTATCTCCACAAAATTCCCCCGCCCTGCCCACGGTCAGTGGGGGACACCGATGGGCTTGGAAAGGCCGCCGTCCGTCGGATGGGACGTTAAGTCGTGGCCCCGTGTGCGGGAGAGCCATACCCAGTGCACGTTAAAGAACACTCTGGATGGCCTTGACGGGAGGCTACCATCTGTCTCCCAACAGCTGTTCCAGTGGGTCCCCTCCCCCAACCTTCTCTAAGCCTTCGGGGTCCATGTGACCTGGCCATTTAGCCCATGGTGTGCAAAAAAGTGCCGCTCAGAGGTAAAACAACCCAACGTTAAAGAACACTCTGGATGGCCTTGACGGGAGGCTACCATCTGTCTCCCAACTGCTGTTCCAGTGGGTCCCCCAACAGCTGTTCCAGTGGGTCCCCTCCCCCAACCTACTCTGAACCTTCGGGGTCCATGTGACCTGGCCATTTAGCCCATGGTGTGTAAAAAAGTGCCGCTCAGAGGTAAAACAACCCAACGTTAAAGAACACGCTGGATGGCCTTGACGGGAGGCTACCATCTGTCTCCCAACAGCTATTCCAGTGGGTCCCTCCCCCAACCTACTCTAAGCCTTTGGGGTCCATGTGACCTGGCCATTTAGCTCATGGTGTGCAAAAAAGTGCCTCTCAGAGGTAAAACAACCCAACCCAATTAGCTAAATGGCCAGGAAACAAGAAATCTCTGACCCCAAGAGCTCAGAAAAGGGTGTAGAAGGGGATCCAATGAATCGCTGTTAGGAGATAGAGGGAAACGTCCCGTCAAGTCCTTCCAAGTGTTGTTTAACGTGTACAGCGTGTAACGTTACTCTCCTTAACACAATACCACAGCTTAACGTCGAACCGACGAGGGCCGTCTTTGCAAGCCCATAAAGTGTTTCCTTTCTCACCCAGTGGATGTCGACGGTTCAGAAGACGTGAAAAAAAAAAAGTTCGTGAAGTTTTCGTACAGTTAAAATTTCAAAAATTGCTTTCCAAAAGAAAATATAGATGGTGCCCATCAATTAATATGCGTCAAAAGTATAGTTAGTAGCTCATTAGTTGATATTGATACCTGGTTAGATCTTGTTTAAGAAAACAAGTGGAAGCTACGAATAATGGCTAGCTGTCTACAGATATGATATTTGTAGAGGGGTAACGATTTATTCGTAACGTTCACTTGTTTTCTTAATCCTTTCAGGACCATAAGGTTTCTAAGAGTAAATATTAGTATGTAACTGTTTATTTTAGTTTGTTTAGACGTAACATAAATAAAAATCATAAGAAAAATACATAACAATGTGTAGTTTTTTTTGGAATTTTATGGGAAATATTTTTCCCAATGGACTATAAAGGTAACACAAATTATATTTAGGCTTATTATGCAATGTCTTTTATTTATTGGTTTATCAGAACAAAATGTTGACTAAAATAATACAAAATTATGAAATAAAATTACTATACAAAATGATGTGCTAATTATGATATTCTGCGAAGCAATTTCTTTTGGTTGTGAAGCAAAGATGGACATTGCACAGATGCAACATTATTGCAAAGATGGACATGGACTAAACGTTCCCGTTTACGTAATTGCGTTCGGCATACGTTCTATTTTAACATTCTGTATAAAAAATGCAGATAAGGTTATAATTAAATACGACAATCACCAATTTTAAAATGGGGAAAAATGTTTCCCTTAGTCGTGAAAGGGTGTTAATACCAATTGATGCGCAGCTTACTGTACTTTTGATTCATCTTCAGTTGAAGGGCGCCATCTGCATCTTCTTCTAAAAAATAACTGAAATATTATTAACTACACGAAAATGGGATAACATTTTGCACCTGATGGCGTGAACATTTTTGCACCTCATAGTATTTTAATAGAATTGAAAAGCGTATGATTTTGTTGCTAGTTATAAACCAAATTGTAACACTTAAATACTGACGCTCCTAGGCAAGGGCCTAAGGTGCCTTATGGCAAATCCGGCAATGTCTCCATTGAGGCACATGTCCCAGCTGAAAATTTGGGTATTACTTAATTTGTGTATTAAAATTACTCTGCGAAAAAAATCGGCACAAAACTAAAAGTAAAATATTAAAAATGCTCATTTTGACATTGAATTATATTTCATACAGATAGCGCCACAGACTCGTAATCTGCAGTTCCTAGGTTCGAGTCTCAACTGTGCCAACTTCGCCAGTTAGTTCACCTAACATCCGCCTCGCGCTCGGTGAGAAACGTGGCTTGGAAAGACGTTGGTTGGTAGGTAAGCTGGTGTGCTGTGTTAAGGAGAGCCATACGCTGTACATTGTCAGTTGGGAGGTTAAGCTGGGGTTTTGTGTTAAGGAGAGCCATACGCTGTACATTGTCGGTTGGGAAGTTAAGCTGGGGTGCTGTGTTAAGGTGAGCCATACGCTGTACATTGTCGGTTGAGATGTTAATCTGGGGTACTGTGTTAAGGAAAGCCATACGCTGTACATTGTCGGTTGGGATGTTAAGCTGGGGTGCTGTGTTAAGGAGAGCTATACGTTGTACATTATCGGTTGGGATGTTAAACTGGGGTGTGGGTTAAGGAGAGCAATACGCTGTACATTGTCGGTTGGGAGGTTAAGCTGGGGTGTGTTAAGGAGAGCCATACGCTGTACATTGTTGGTTGGAATGTTAAGCTGGGGGGTGCTGTGTTAAGGAGAGCCATACGCTGTACATTGTCGGTTGGGATGTTAAGCTGGGGGTGCTGTGTTAAGGAGAGTCATACGCTGTACATTGTCGGTTGGGATGTTAAGCTGGGGTGCTGTGTTAAGGAGAGCCATACGCTGTACATTGTCGGTTGGGCGGTTAAGCTGGGGTGCTGTGTTAAGGAGAGCCATACGCTGTACATTGTCGGTTGGGATGTTAATCTGGGGTGCTGTATTAAGGAGAGCCATACGCTGTACATTGTTGGTTGGGATGTTAATCTGAGGTGCTGTGTTAAGGAGAGCCATACGCTGTATATTGTCAGTTGGGAGGTTAAGCTGGGGTGCTGTGTTAAGGAGAGCCATACGTTGTACATTGTCGGTTGAGAGGTTAAGTTGGGGTGCTGTTTTAAGGAGAGTCATACGCTGTACATGTTAAACAACACGCCGGATGACTTGACGGAAGGCTTCCATCTGTCTCCTAACAGCTATTCATTGATCCCTTCCACACCCTTTTCTGAGCCCTTGTGACCTGGCCATATACCTAATTGGGTGCAAAACAATACCGCTGAGAAGTTGATGAGACTAGTAATAGAGTAATTGCATCAGGGATTTCAGGACTTCCCTACAAGGCTTGGGATAACCAGCAGCCAAACAAGTTGCCAATTTTTCTTCAGTGCCGTTATTCCGTAATATCTGTTTGGAATGGCAGGTCGCCCGATTCCTCATTATCCTGTTTGAACTATCTATGCCGACGTAATAATTTAGTTATTATCGCCTTCTGTTGCAGCAGGTGCTCTTCGGAAATTCGCCATTGTGACAGTTTTTGTTTACTTTAAAACACAGGTAATTAAATTTAATTTACAATAATTTCTTTCATTGCAGGAATATAATTGAAAATTATCTTTAAAATTTTCAGGTTTTTTTTTATTTCATGCATTAATATATCAGAAGAAATAAGCTTTTATTCCATTAAAAGATTATATCTATTGCTGAGTTCCTTAACACGAGCGATTTATTAATTTAAGCATTAATTTTTTTTAATTAGTACAGTTGCTCGTAAAATTGTCTAGATTAGAGGGTTTCGCAGTCCTAAACCTTTCTTGACTTCGTGTGATAGATATAGATTGTAAATATATGTGTGAAACACATAAAATATAAATTAATGCTTTTGCGCAAAATACCATTTTTGAGCCGTCCCCAAACGTTATCAATTGCTACAATACTGCGGGAGGGATATCAGCTATATACAGTTAAATTAATGCTAAACATACAATGAAAATAACGTGATAATAAATTTAAAATTAGAATTAGATAAGGTGATAATGATGCTGTTATATTCTTAACGTTACTTCAACAGTGAAGTTATTGTGTGCTTTTCTATAAGCCAGATAAAATGTCGCATGCACGAGACTTTAATTATAATACCTATATACTCGAAAGTACAATAAAAATACAAATAATGAAAATACAGTACGTCCTAAAAACTTGTCTTGCATTAACATCTGCTCTAATTTGTACAGATACTTTTCTTAAACCTCTTAAGTTTCCGTGCGAAGGAAGCCTTTCGGGCTCATAGATAAAACAGTCTCTCCTCTCATGAGGGAATCTCAATACGTAAGACAGCATTTTCATCATCATCATCATTATCCTCAAGCAGCATATGGGCTACGGAGGTCAAACCAGACCGTGCAATTTAGTTCTCCAAGCAAGTCTATCCTGAGCTACATCTACTGCATCTGGCCACTGCACACCAATTCTAACAAGGTCCTGTTTGACATTGTCTGCCTACCGCATCCTAGGTCTCCCCTTTTTCCTGAGGCCTTTAGGCACACTGTTCATAAACCTATTCACCAATCTATAATTATTCATACGGGCAACATGGCCAAATCAACGGAGTCTCCCTCTGCACAATATGCTGCTTAAAGGAGGTTGCAAACTCCTTTGCCTAACCTCATCGTTAGTTACAAAGTTGAACCACCTAATGCCCAAGATACTGCGTAAGCATTTGGAATCAAAAGCATCTAGTTTCCTGTTAGCTTGTTTACAAAGTGTCCAAGTTTCACTACCATAACTAACCCTAGAAAGAACCATACTATTATACAGTCTAATTTTAGTCTTTAGGTATATACGCCTATTTCTCCACACTCTCCATAGATTCTTAAAAGTCCCGGCAGCAATCCTTATTCGTCTGTTAATCTCATGCTGCACATATGACTGCATTAATGAAAGATTTCTTAGAGCAAAATTTTAAACAAAAATTAAAGACTTGAATGTCATCTGATGTTATGCCCCCACAGAGGACTCTGATGAGTACGAGAAGGATACGTTTTACAGCCAGCTTCATGATATTTTGAATTCAGTGACGAAAGGAGATATCTCTCTTGTGATAGGTGACTTCAGTGCTAAAGTTGGTATTGATTCTGACCTTTGGGCAGGAGTTTTAGGTCCCTTTGGCACTGGTAGTTCCCATGGCAATGGAGAACATCTTCTACAGGTAAGTAAACTTAATGGTTTACGAATAACTAACACATTCTTCAAACACCGGGACATTTATAAATATACATGGGTTTCACCTGATGGGTTGCACAGGAATATGATAGATTATATTTTAATTAACAGCAAATGAGCCAGTTTAGTTAGGAATACCAGATCATATAGGGGAACTGAAATTTGGTCTGACCATTACTAGTCAAAAGTGTCTTCCTGCTGAAACTTAAGAAATGTTGTGCTAAGGTTAAGAATATTACCTTCAATACTGAAGGTCTGAAAGATGCAGATACAACCAAATCGTACCATGATAGGCTACTTAGTCATTAGGACAATCGTAGTTTGTTTACTGCTAAAGTTGAGAATGATGAATGGGATCAGTTTAAACAGGATTTTCTTGAAACCAACAGTACTCTTTTGGATAAAAGGGAACAGAGAAACAAAATTATTTGAGTGATAAGGCTATGGAACTTATTTCTGAAAGAAAGAATTGTAGGATTAATATGAATCAACACCCTACTAGTCCTAACAGAAGGCATTACAACGAGTTTAATAGACGCGTAAAGGATCAGTTAACAGCTGATAAGAATCTTTGGCTTGATAGCTTGACTGACAAGGCTGAGGAAGCATAGACAACGCAACAGCAGGGGGTAGTACCAGATTATTAATGTGGTGCTACCCCCTGCTGGGTGGTTGAAAGTTGGTTGAACGTGAGAATTCTGTGATGACTAAGTGGGCTGAGCATTTCGGAGATGTTTTAAATAATGTGATTATTTCTTCTCCCATTGTTTGTAATGAGGATAGATGCATTACTAGCTTTGGTGATGGTCCTATATCACATTCCGAAGTCGCAATGGCTATCTCTAAATTAAAACTAGTCCTAACAGAAGGCATTATAACGAATTTAATAAACGTGTAAAGGATCAGTTAACAGCTGATAAGAATCTTTGGCTTGATAGCTTGACTGACAAAGCTGAGGAAGCATAGACAATGCAACCACAGGGGATTGTACCAGATTATTCATGTTTTATGTGGGAAGAAACACAGGTAGAGTCGCTCAAAAAAGTATCCGAACACTATAGATGATTACAGAATTAAAAAAAATCTGGCAACGATTTTTTTTAGAAATTAGTGATTATTAGTGAACCTTCTTGTCACGTGACACGAAGGTTGCCAGATCGGTAATTTCTAACAAAATCGTTACCAGATATTTTTTCTGAATTCTGTAATCATCCATAGTGTTCGGATACTTTTTTGAGCGACTGTACATAAGGATTGAGGGATAAACATGGCAAGGTGGTTGAAGGTGAGAATTCTGTGATGACTAAGTGGGCTGAGCATTTCGGAGATGTTTTAAATAATGTGATTATTTCTACTCCCATTGTTTGTAATGAGGGCAGATGCATTACTGGCTTTGGTGATGGTCCTATATCACATTCTAAAGTCGCAATGGCTATCTCTAAATTAAAACTAGTCCTAACAGAAGGCATTACAACGAGTTTAATAAACGTGTAAAGGATCAGTTAACAGCTGATAAGAATCTTTGGCTTGATAGCTTGACTGACAAGGCTGAGGAAGCATAGACAACGCAACAGCAGGGGGTAGTACCAGATTATTAATGTTTTACGCGGTAAGAAACACAGGTACACAAGGATTGAGGGATAAACATGGCAAGGTGGTTGAAGGTGAGGATTCTGTGATGACTAAGTGGGCTGAGCATTTCGGAGATGTTTTAAATAATGTGATTATTTCTACTCCCATTGTTTGTAATGAGGATAGATGCATTACTGGCTTTGGTGATGGTCCTATATCACATTCCGAAGTCGCAATGGCTATCTCTAAATTAGACCTGCAAAATCCCCAGGGGTGGACGAAATCACCACTGAAATACTTAGATCTGAGAACATTTGTGTTGTCACATGGCTGACTAAAATTTTGAGTATTGTTTATGATAAAGGTGTTGTTCCTAAGGATATTACTAGAGCTATCATTATTCCAATTTTTAAAAAAGTTGATCGCCGTTCTTGTGATAATTATAGGGGAATTAGTTTACTTTCTGTTCCGCGTAAAGTTCTTTACATTATTATATTTAATAGGATTAAGAATTTGGCTAATGGACAACTGTGTAATGAACAGTGTGCATTCAGAAGTGGTAGGGGATGTATTGATCAAATGTTTTCACTTTGGCATATTCTTGAGAAACGTTTAGAGTTTCAGAAACCTTGGCTACTAGCTTTATAGATTTCAAAAGGCTTTTGACTCTGTTGATCGACTTAATTTGTAACTGATTGTTAGAGCATATGGAATACTTGATAAGTTAGTTATTGTAATGAAAGCTCTCTATAATAACACTGAGTCGTGTATGAGAGCTGGTACATCATGTAATGATTGATTTAGCATTGCTACTGGAGTTAGACAAGGATGGATTTTGTCCCCTTTTCTCTTTAGTTATTGATTATGTAATGCAAAATTCTTTGCAAGGGAAAAACTTTTGGCCTTAAATGGTCTAGAGATTTCGAAAATGTTTAATTTAGATTATGCGCGGATGATTTGACCCTGTTGGCTAATGATGTTGATGAGATGAATTCGTTCATTAGGACTGTTGATGAGACTGGTAATAGAGTAGGTTTGGTAATAAACAGAGAAAAAATTAAAGTGATGAAAATTGGTCAGGCATATAGGCTTCAGTTGCTTTGAATGGCTGCACTCTTGAGCAAGTGTCTCAAGCTTACTTATCTTGGGAACTATGCAAGAGATACTGGTGATGTGCGGCATGAGATAAATAGAAGAATATGAATTGCAGCTGGCACTTTTAAGAATCCATGGAGAGTGTTGAAAAAAGGCGCATACACCTAAAGATTAAAATTAGGCTGTAAAATAGTTTGTTTCTTTCTAAGGTTTTATATGGTAGCGAAACATGGACTCTTTGTAAGCATGATAACAGGAAACGTGATGCCTTAGATTCTAGATGCTTACGCAGTATCTTGTGCATTAGGTGGTTTGATTTTGTAAGTAATGATGAGGTTAGAAGGAGTCATCAACCTTTTTTGAGCAGCATATTGTGAAGAGAGAGACCGCGTTAGTTTGGCCATTTTATCCGTATGCATTGCTGCAGATTGGCAAACAGGTTTATGAATAGTGTGCCTAAGGGTTTCAGAAAAAGGGGGAACCTAGGATACGATGGGTAGGCAATGTCAAACAGGACCTTGCTAGAATTGGCCTGGAGTGGTGAAATGCAGCAACTGTTGCTCAGTTGGGTTGGGTTGTTTTACCTCTGAGCGGCACTTTTTTGCACACCATGGGCTAAATGGCCAGATCACATGGACCCCGAAGGCTCAGAGAAGGTTGGGGGAGGGGACCCACTGGAACAGCTGTTAGGTGACAGATGGTAGCCTCCCGTCAAGGACATCCAGCTTGTTCTTTAACGTGCACAGGGTATGTCTCTCCCGTACACGGGGCCACGGCTTAACGTCCCATCCGACGGACGGCGGCCTTTCTAAGCTCATCGGTGTCCCCTACTGACCGTGGGCAGGGCGGGGAATTTTGCGGAGATAAATCTCAACGCGGACCCAGCTGGGACTCGAACCTGGGGACTACAGATTACGAGCCTGGCGCGCTACCGACTGAGCCACCCCCGCCCCCCTGTTGCTCAGAATAGACACTTCTGGAGAGGAAAATTACACACTCTGGTTGGACCTCCGTAGCTCATGGTTGCATGAGGATTTTGTACGTATGTATCTATGTATGTTATACAGTTTTTAATAATAAATATATATTTATAATCGGAATGGTGTAAAAAAAATTGTAAATCTTTATATTACACATATTTTGCAGTAATGTTTTTCAAATATCATTTGAATAGAGAGCAAAAAATATACATATATAGATAGGCAATTAATATAGGAGAGGGTCAAAATATTTGATCGAATTGGAGAAAAAATATCGGTGTCCTTCCCTTTTGAGTTTTTATTCCGGGGATTTAATTTCGCTAAATAATGCATTTTGAGAATAGTTGGAAAAAGAATATATATATATACTGGTTTTCAAAAATTAAGGAACAACTTTATATTATGTAAATTGGAAGCTAACATCAAAGTTTTATAACTTCTAAAAATATATATATGCAATTTATGAAAAATATGATAGCAAATAAAGATCTCAATCAAATATATCAATATCTCGATTATCAACAATATTCGTTCGCTATTTAATGAGTTATGGAAGGTTGAATATTTAACAATAAAGCAAGTCAAAAAAATTTACTTCACAAGCTAATTAAAACTTAGCAATAACTATTTTATCAAATATTTTCAATTTTTGTGTTAAAAAACTTAAGTATGTATTTTAGACATTGGTGAAAAGAATTCTTTCACTATTCATCAGTCTTTTTTTAAGTTTCTTAAGACTGGTAATTTTATTGTTAAATATTCAAACTTCCTTAACTCATTAAATACTGAGCGAATAT